>CM064909.1:72260795-75258295 GCA_032727855.1 Quercus ilex subsp. ballota | reverse complement strand
AACACCTTGACCCAATGATTATAATTAAATCACGAACCAAAGGTATAAAGTTTGAACGCCATAAGGAAGAATCCCTGATAAGTTCACAGTTCTTGAAAAACTAAAAGAATAGTAAAACCTCACCTTTTCTGATTTTTTAGTCAATAATTATCTCTATTACAATGAGTGCATGCTATTTATAAGGCATGACTGAAAATAGAAAAAAAAAGGTACTAAATAGTAAAACCCTACATAAAAGTTGATTTGGTCTGAAATTAGCAAATCCAAAATAGAAAAATAGCTAAAAAACGTTCTAAATAATAAAAGCCTAAAATTAAGGTAGATCTGGTTTGAAATTAAAAGACCCAGAATAGGAAAAATGTCTATTAACTGATATGGAGCTCAAAAGTCAATCAGCCATTAATCCACGTCATAAATCACGCCCAATTAAGCTAGATCAGCCCTCAATAGCTTGGATTAAATTTATTACGCCTTTATCTTCCTTTGGGCCAAGCTTGAAATGTCCTGTGTTAGAATCAGCTCAAATATCTTGAATCAGCCCATTAAGTGCTTCTTTAATCTTTTTGGATCTTGCTTTAGTAATAGGCCCAACTGGAACATGCAATGGATCCTTGAATGCTTGTTGATTTTCATCACTGGAGTCTGTCTAAACAAATCTCCACACACATAGTAGAAGATGATCAACACTTTATATTGCTTTGTTAAAGGACAATATCCAAATCCAGATAATATTACATGCCTCTGCGAATCTGGAAAAGAACAATCATATAGTACTAGGAGACTGACAGACTCTCCTGTGGTGGGATTAAATACATCAAAATCTTGGCCATCGTTCAAGCAGATTAAACCGTCCAAAGAATATACATGGCCAATTGTCTGGAACGAGTTGATGTTAGATCTAGATACTTCTTTTGTAAAGAAAGTCTTAAAGCCATCTCCTACTTGTAAAGAACGTATTTCAAAGGAGATCTTGCAATCATGATAACTTGTACGATGGGTGTGCAAGCAGATGATCCCACGAGATGTTTCCCTCAAGCGCTTCAAGTGTAAAGCTTCAAAGTCAATGATTAACACAGATCATGCCTTACACACGCACTTTAATCTGAACACACAATCCAGTGGAAGCAGTGAGAATATATGGAGGATGATTTCATGTGGGAGAGAATCATAACTTCTGCGTCCTTCCATCGTTATTCTTTCTTCTTCTTTGGCTTGATCAGCAAGCTGAAACTCAGTAATAGTCGTACTCGTATACATTTATATACAAAAAAAATTTAGGTTTAGGGTTTCATGAGAGAGGGGCCCAAGCCCAACACACAGCACCAACAAAAATACTGTAATAAAAATGTTGTTAGTCTTATGCCTTACTCGTATATTAGCACATATATACTACATAGTTCATATATATTGTAGGTAGATCTTAGTTACTCAGACTTAATTATTATAACATTATTAATTGTCCTTCCTTAGGTCAAACAAAAAACAAAAGGGTTTCCCTTAGGTGAACTCTCTTTTTGGGTTGTGAGCACTTGAAGTTGGAACAAATTAAAGTGAAAGTACTATTAATCTACTGATATATATATATATATATATATACACACACACGGTCCAATTATACTGTATGTCGTGTCAAATTTTTACAAATAATTGCATGTAAAAACTTATGTATACACTATCCAATGACATTGTGCTGCGTCAGATTTTTACAAATAATTGCACATAATAGTCATATATATATATATATATATACACACAAAATTTAGGGTTACATGACAGAGAGGATCAATCCCAACACAACACCTACTCCTGCTACGTCGACTACCACTCAATTCTAAACCATAGATTCGAATGATATAAATCTTGACTGTCTAAATAAGTTTAGTAATTGACCGGAAATAGCAAATAAAACCAAAGAGAAACATATTTTTGCTTTATTTATTAATTTACAATTTTTTGGGGATTTAGTTAAGGTGAAATTGTAAATTTCTAAACATAGTAGCATTTGTTTTCTATTTGGATTTCAATGAATTCAATTCATAAAAACTTTCACTAGGATTGTGATATTATATCTAGGGGTGACAATTTATGTTCACGTGTCGGCACTACAACAAAATGTATTTTTAGTGACGAAAATTAGTGAGGAAATATTTTTCGTCACTAAAAATACAGCTTTAGTGACGAAATATGAATTTCGTCACTAATAATGAAAAAATATTATTACATTTAGCGACAAAAAATAAATTTCGTCGCTATTGTAATCTGAAAAATAAGCACCAAGGAGGGAAACTTTGGCGCCAACTTAATTAATCTATAGTGACAAAATCTTTCGTCGCTAAAAGTTGAATTTTTTAGTGACGAAATATTTCGTCACTGTAGGTATTGCTGTGGATAGTTTTAGTGACGAAAATACTTTCGTCACTATAAGTAAGTATTAGTGACGAAAAATAGTCGTCACTAAAAAAATAAAGGTGTTACACTTATATGTGTTTAGTGACGAAATCACATTTCGTCACTAAAAGTATGCTTTAGTGACGAAATATGAATTTCGTCACTAAAAACAATAATAGATTTACCTGTATATGTTTTTAGTGACGAAATGTGATTTCGTCACTAAAAACATATAAGTGTAAGACATATGAATACATTTTCAGCGACGAACTCGAATTCGTCACTAAAAGTATGCTTTAGTGACGAATCCGAGTTCGTCACTAAAAGCTTTATAGAACTTAGGCGCCAAGCCAAAAATTGTTGCGCCAAAAAAATTTAGCTACAGTGACGAACTGTTTCGTCGCTAAAAGTTTAATTTTTTGCGACGAAAACTTTCGTCGCTAAAGGTGTTAGTGATAACGCTATTAGTGACGAAAAGTATTTCGTCACTGAATATATCATATAGTGACGAATATAATTCGTCGCTAAAAATAAACTATAGTTAAAAATATATTAACAGCAACGAATTTGAGTTCGTCACTAAAGGTATCCAATAGTGACGAATGAGATTCGTCACTAAAGGCTTTGTAGTTATATGAGCTTCAGCCCAATTTTTTTCTTTTTTCACTTTCTTCTTTTTTGGTTTTTCTCCCTTTCCCTCAGACACATACCCAACAAACTCACATACCCATTCCGATTCAGAGCTCACATACCCAACAAACTCGGCGACACTTGAGATTCAGAGCTCGCCGTTGCATTCCCATTCCGATTCAGCGACGCATTGGCTCGGCGACGCTTGGACTCGGCGACGCTTGGCTCGGCGATGCTTGGACTCGGCGACGCTAAGGCGACGATCCCAGCGTCGCACTCAGCCACGATCCTAGCGACGCTTCGGCTTCGCACCGGCGAGCACTCGCGACGCACCGGCGAGCACTTGCGACGCTTCGGCTTCGGCTTCGCGTCAGCGACGCACCGGCGACGCTTCAGCGGCGCACCGCGGCGCACCGGCGACGCTTCAGCGACGCACCCGGCGTCGCTTTTGCTTCCCTTCACCGATTCAGGTTTTTTTTTTTTTCTCCTTTTGAGTTTTTTTTTTTTTTTGCATACTATTTCTCTTTTTCTTTTTTCTTTTTTTCTTTCCCTTCACAATGGTATTTGTTGGATTTGAGGTTTTTGGGGGTGTGTTCTGAAATGGGTTTTTTGGAATTTTGAAGATTCCTCATGGGATTTGAAATGGGTCTCTGAATGTGCTTATATGTGTGACTGATTGCTTAACGATCAGATTGAAAACTTTAATTTCAAAAGCTTTTTATGGCCTATTCAACAGGTTTGGGTTCCAATTTTCTATCTCTCTAATTCTTTGTTTTTCAATTTGTTATGATGGTTGGATCAATTTTTCTTTAGTAATTGCTTTTTTATTTGCATTTTGTATTCTACAAGTTTCAGCTTAAAGGCGGCTGTGAATTTAGTGATCAGATTGAGGGATTCAATTTTTGAAGCTCTTTATCACCTACTGAATAGGTTGGGGTTCTAGGTAAAGCCTCTCTATTCCTTTGTATTTCAATTTTTCAAATTTGATTGTTACTTGGATCAATTTTTATTTAATAATTGATTTTTTTTTTTTTTTTGTCTTTTGTTTTCTATTTTAATTTAAATGCCCCTGTGAAATTAGCGATCGGATTGAAAGGTTTCAATTTTGGAAGCTCTATATATCTCCCATTGAGTAAATTTGGGTTCTTGTCTGATTATGTACGTATGTGTGCTTGTATAGCTCATTGCACATAGGAGTTATCTTCTGGATATGCATAATTTGGGGATAATTTGGAAAGAGCAGTTATGCATCTTAATTAGGTCGATGATTATTGGTTGAAGTTGGAAGGCAATTAACTCTGTTTAGCGACTATGAATAATTGATTTTTTTTTTTGGCTATTCATTTTCGTCACTCGTGGGATTTGAAATGGGTCTCTGAATGGATCTTTTGGGAATTAAGGTGCAAGTTTAATGCTACAAAGTGGGACTGTGGAATCTTCGAGTTCGTGTACCAGTGTGTTTGTTTATAGCATCATAGCGCAGGTGATTGTTCTGCTTTTTTATTTTGGGAGTCATTGATATGGAAAATAGTTTGTAAAGTGATTTAAGGTTGAAAATAGCGTAGGCAATTAACTCATCTTTTTGTGCTTATCATTGGTCTACGTAACTGTTCACTAAAAGTTATCTTTCTTTTATTTCCAGCTCTCTCTTTTGTGACTGAAGAAATTGTGAGGAACAAGGTGAAGAATACAAGTTAACTTTGGATTTTTTATAAAAGTTGTAAACTTAGCTTGAGCAAAGTAAGTATATTCTAGTTAAAAACTTATAAAACTCTATATATAGTTGTGATGTTGGAAATTTGTTTTGTGGCGGGTTGTTGTGTTGGAGCAAGCGGGTGGCTTGCATGGTGCTATAAGGTGGCTTAAATTCATATTGGAAGTGTTTTTAATTTCTTGCAAATGTGAATGAAACTTGTTGATTAGTAGCAATTGTGTTCCTTTATTCAATTTCAATACTTGTAAGTATTATAGTTGTGATGTTGGAAATTTGTTTTGTGGTGGGTTGTTGTGTTGGAGCAAGCGGGTGGCTTGCATGGTGTTATAAGGTGGCTTAAATTCATATTGGGAGTGTTTTTAATTTCTTGCAAATGTGAATGAAACTTGTTGATTAGTAGCAATTGTGTTCCTTTATTCAATTCCAATACTTGTAAGCATTATAGTTGTGATGTTGGAAATTTGTTTTGTGGTGGGTTGTTGTGTTGGAGCAAGCGGGTGGCTTGCATGGTGTTATAAGGTGGCTTAAATTCATATTGGGAGTGTTTTTAATTTCTTGCAAATGTGAATGAAACTTGTTGATTAGTAGCAATTGTGTTCCTTTATTCAATTCCAATACTTGTAAGCATTATAGTTGTGATGTTGGAAATTTGTTTTGTGGTGGGTTGTTGTGTTGGAGCAAGCGGGTGGCTTGCATGGTGCTATAAGGTGGCTTAAATTCATATTGGGAGTGTTTTTAATTTCTTGCAAATGTGAATGAAACTTGTTGATTAGTAGCAATTGTGTTCCTTTATTTAATTCCAATACTTGTAAGCATTATAATTGTGATGTTGGAAATTTGTTTTGTGGTGGGTTGTTGTGTTGGAGCAAGCGGGTGGCTTGCACGGTGTTATAAGGTGGCTTAAATTCATATTGGGAGTGTATATTTGTGTGTGCAATGTATATTTATTTAAGTATTAATATAGACTTGTGCATTCATGAATAGGATAGAACTTTATCTAAGTAGCTTATAGACTTAGATGTTAGAATACATTATGCATGAGTTGTCCTTATTTTACTAAAGTAGCATTCATATTGTAATTGTAGTCAAACATGGATAAAAGTTGGATGACAATGGGTAAGACACCCGATGGCAGATTAAGTCATTCATATATTGAAGGGGTCAATGCATTTATTAATTCCGCAAGAGCGGTTGTGGACTTGAGTGGTAATATTCTGTGCCCGTGTATTCACTGTGTGAATTGCTATCGACAATCTCCTCAAACTGTGCGTATCCATTTGCTTCATCGTGGAATTATGCAATCTTACATTAATTGGTATAATCATGGAGAATCTCGTGTATTGAACGAGAACATTCATGATAATGAAATGTCGGATGATGATCATATGGATGGTATCGATGCCTTGGTAGATGACCGAATTAGAGGGGAACCAAGAAATGCAACCGAAGATGAGGAGGTGCATCATTTTGACAAACTTGAGGAAGATGCAAAGCGTGAGTTGTATCCGGGTTGCACTGATTATAGTATCTTGAAGTTTGTTATTGAGATGTTGAATGTAAAGGTAATGACCAACTTGAGTAATAAGGGACTTGATATGATGCTAGAATTGCTGACAAAGGTTTTACCGAAAGATAACTTGGTTCCAAGATCAACTTATGAAGCAAAGAAGATATTACGTGACTTGGGCATGTCATACGAGCATATAGATGCATGCAAAAATGATTGTGCACTATTTTGGAAGGAAAATGAGAACCTTGATAAATGTCCAGTGTATGAGGTGCCTAGGTACAAAGATACATGTACCCAAGGTAAGAAAATTCCTCACAAGGTATTACGTTACTTCCCGTTGACACCGAGACTGAGGAGATTGTACATGTCAAGCCAAAGAGCTAAGGACATGAGATGGTATATAGACAAACGTGTGGATGATGGGATAATGAGGCATCCGGCTGATAGTGAGGAGTGGAAGGAGTTTGATTTGCAACATCCTGATTTTGCCCTCGAACCTCGCAATGTAAGGTTGGGGTTGGCTACAGATGGATTTAATCCTTTTGGGAATATGAACAACAACTATAGTATGTGGCCTGTCATACTTATCCCCTATAATCTACCGCCTTGGTTGGTTATGAAGGAGCCATATTTTATGTTGTCCTTGCTTATTCCCGGTCCCCATCAACCGAGAAATGAGATTGATATTTACTGGAAACCATTGGTTGATGAGTTGAAGGAGTTGTGGGAAGAAGGTGTAGAAACTTATGATGCTTATAGTAAAGAGCATTTTCAGATGCATGCAACTTTGTTGTGGACAATACATGACTATCCTGGATTTGGTAACGTGTCCGGGTGGAGGACAAAGGGTTATCATTCTTGTTACACTTGCAATAATCAACCATATTCAGAAGCTTTGGAAAGTAAAATTGGATTTATTAACCATCGAGCTTATTTACCTATGGAACATCGTTGGAGACATAGTCGGTTGCATAATGGTTTACCGGAGAAATGGAAGAGATCTTTAGAGTTACAAGTGGGAAAGATACAAGAGCAGCTAGATAGAATGCCAAATATAATTTTAGGAAAGCATCCAAGTAATAAGAAGAAACAACTTATTGGGGAGCCAAATTGGTCAAAGGCAAGTATTTTGTATAAGCTTCCATATTGGAAAAATAAGAAGCTTAAGCACAATATTGATGTCATGCATGTGGAGAAGAACATTAGTGAGAGTACTTATGGTACTTTGTTGGGCATTGAGGGGAAAAACAAGGACACTAACAAGGCTCGGATAGACTTGCAAAATATGAACTTCAGGCACACGTTGCATTTGAAACAACGTCTTGATGGATCATATGACAAGCCTCGAGCTTTCTTTTCATTAAGCCCCAATGAAAGGGATGGTTTTTATGACTTTTTGAAATCAGTCAAGTATCCAGATGGCTATGCAGCCAACATATCAAGGTCAGTGAATGCAAAAAATGGTAGATTATCTGGTTTGAAAAGCCACGACTGTCATGTGCTACTACAACGAATTCTTCCAATTGGGTTGCGAGGGTTTACAGATAAAGACATTAGTATTGTATTGTTTGAGTTGGGCAACTTCTTCCAAGACTTGTGTTCAAGGACCTTAAAGCGGAGTGAATTGGAGAAACTAGAAGAACGTATAGTTTTTATACTATGCAAGCTTGAGAGGTTCTTTCCTCTAGCATTCTTTGATGTTATGGTCCATCTTGCTGTTCACTTGCCTCGAGAAGCAATTCTAGGAGGCCCGGTACAATATCGGTGGATGTATCCAATTGAAAGGTAACTAGATCTTTTGATGCATTCATCAATTGCATTTTTCCCACGTGGTATAAAATCACATGCTGTGTGTATTTTTTCCTCGTAGGTACCTTGGAAAATTGAAAAGATACGTTTCCAACCGAGCTCGACCAGAAGGTTCGATTGCAGAGGCTTACATTCTTAAAGAATGTATTAACAATTGGTCTTTGTATATTGATGGGATCGAAACTGTGCATAACCGAAGAGAAAGAAATGAAGATTTTGGTGAATCTAGCGAAGGATTGATAGTTTTTTCACAGACTGCCCGACCTACAAGTGATAGGCGGAATGATGGCGACTTGTCGCGTGCATTGCTTGATACTGCTCATTGGTACTTGTTGTATAATAGTCCTGAGCTAGAGCCTTATTTAAAGTATGTGATTTCATATGCATATATTGTTTAATCAAGTTTTGAATATTATTTGCAATGCTTAGCTGAAAATAAATCACTTTATTTTTAACAGCGAACACAAAAACACATTGCATAATCTTACTGGAGAAGCCATAACTCAAATCCAACGACAAGAGTTTCCCAAGTGGTTCAGAGAACGTGTAAGACATTTGAAATTTAGTCACACACTAATAAATTTAAACATTTAAATTTATTCGTCATTGATTATTACTAATAGGATATCACTTGTTGTATGTCATTATAGATGAATAGATTGAAAGTTAACGAGTCATCAGAAGCTACTAAACAGTTATGGTCAATAGCAAATGGTCCTAAGCCGTACGTGAAGGAGTACACCGTTTGTATGGTCAATGGTGTAAAGTTCCATACAAGGGACCTAGATAATCATCGTGTAACCCAAAACAATGGTGTATGTACCGAAGGGATCCATGAGGGAGAAATGCACGACTTCTATGGTCATGTGTGCAAAATTTGGGAATTAGAATATATGTTTCGCCATAAAGTTGTTTTGTTCCAGTGTGAATGGTATAATACTGGTACCAATGGTCGAAGGAGAACGATAAGAACCGATGCACACTGCACGAGCATTGATATTACAAGTCGATGGTATCAAAATGACCCTTTTATACTTCCTAGTCAATGCGAAACAAGTTTTCTACCTTCAAGATACGAAATTGCGTGACCCTTGGAAAATTGTGCAATGCATCCAACATAGAGGAGTGTTTGATGTCCTAGAAGTCGGGGGCGGAGAATCTAATGATAATACAGAAGATAGTGACGCATTCCAACAAGAAGCAATTGTTGATATTGTCCCTCTCAATGTTGAAGACAATATTATTGAGTATTGTATGGGTGATGTTGAAAATGAGGTTATTCTTGAAGGTGGAACTTCCAGAGACGCTAATCAAAATGAAGAGCATGACATACCTGATGTTGATCTTGATATGGATTATGATATGTAAAGTTCATAACAATTGTCTTAAATGTTATGTGATTGTCTTAAAGTTTTATGCTTGTCTTAAAGTTTTATGCTTATCTACGTAGCAATTGTTATTGAGATGTTTTGTGCTTATCTTAAACTTGATATGGATATTGATGTGGTCATTTGTTGTGTTGAGTTAGTAGCAATTGTGTTCAAATTTAGCACTTGTGAATTGCTTGATATGGATAATGGTGTGGACTATAATATGTAAAGTTAGTAGTAATTATTATTGAGATGTTTTGTGCTTATCTTGAAAATTCCTCACAAGGTATTGCGTTACTTCAAATTTTGCACTTGTCAATTGCTTGATATGGATAATAGTGTGGACTATAATGTTAAGTTAGTAGCAATTGTACTTATCTTTCATGTCAATACATAGTTTCAAAAAATGCCCAAAAAGGCCAAATACACTCATAATATACCTAGGTATGAGATGGCAAGATTGGATAGAATGAGGCAAAACCAAGAGATAATTGATGCTTTGGGATTGAAGCACATCTCAACTTCTCTAAAGGATTCTGCTCAGTCCAATTGTGCAAAAGGGAAAAGAAGTAGAGTTAGTGTTGTGGTAGATGATGATTATGTACCACCTATTGGTGACGATGAGAATGATGTTGAGTCATCTAACTCTTTAATCCATAAGGTACAATAGATGTTCCATAGGGTACAATAGATAATAACTTTGTTGTTCTATTATTTATAATGACTTTGTTGTTCCATTATATGTATGTTTCTAGTTACAGATGGCACCAGGACGACTTACACGCTCGCGAGGTGAGGCATCTATCCCGGTGGTCCAATCTACGGTTCAATCTATGGAAACACCTCTTGAAACAAATCCATCCGCCCAAAGTTCTTCAAGTGCGGAGGCTACCGACGCATTAACTAGCACGACTGGTAATTACATAGAACATACTTAATTGCAACTGCACCTTGTCTTTACTATTGAGATTATACTTAATGTACATAGTATGTATAATTTTATAACATTGATAATTTTTAAATAGGATCTGCTAGCAGAAATATCCGTGGAACAACACGTGGTATAGCAGTACGGGCACTTGTTGAAAAAAGTGGTAAACTACCAGTACATATAGCTGCAGAGTATGATGCTCCTGTTGGGAAGAATGCGTGCAAGCTTGTCAATCAAATTGGCGTACAAGTGCGAAGTAATTTGTCCAGTTACAACGTAAAAATTTGGAAAAGTGTTGATGCTGCTACTAGAGATGTGGTGCTTCAAAATATCGCGGTAAATTTATACTAATAACGTCTAACTCATCTTTGTTGTCACTAAGTATATTAATTCATATAATAATATTTTTATAATGCATATATACTTCATTTTACAGGATCAGTTTGAGCTTGAAGGAGATTCCAACTTAGTATCGAAAACAGTAAATACAAAATGTGGAAGATTATTGAGTAGCGGCTCTAACAAGTTGTATCAGACTTATAAAAAGCTTGTACAATCTCATGGTGAAGACTATGCAAAAAGCCACCCGGCAAAGAATGTCACACTTGAGCAATGGACTGGACTCATTGAAGGGAGATGGACCAATAAGGACTGGTTGGTAAATTATTTATGCGTATATTATTATTATTCAATATTTACTATATTATGTTGTCAAATGATTAGATTAATACTTAGATGAAGTAAATGTATACTGTTTTATTCATGATCTAATAAATATCTTGAATGTTCTTTATTAGGAAAAATCAAGAATTAATTCTAAAAATAGAAGCAAAACTTCAGGCAAACATAGATGCGGGACAAAGGCACTTGCTGTTAGGGTTGATGAGGAGGTGCGCGTTTTTTCATTTTCTTAAATCTTAGTATATTATATGTTGTGATTAATTAACTATAAATAACTAACACTCGAATGTTAATTAATTAGACAAATAATAATGGCGGTCAAGTTCCTGAATTGGCAAAAGTCTACAAAGATGTTCATTTTAATCCAAACACAAATAAGTGGATACACCATGACGATGAAGCGACATATGTATGTGTATCATTCCATCCCTATTATTTCATTTTTATCATGTTTGTAAAGTTATTACATATGTAGTATTAATGTTGTGATTGTTGTTTTTTTTTTTCCCCTCTTTCAAATGGTTGGAAACTATTCTCAAAGTACAAGAGGATCATTGTCAAGATCCTAATGCAATTCCCCTTACACAAGAAGAAATCTCAAACTTGGTTTTTAAGAAAAAATCTGGTATTGTAAAAGGGCTTGGCATGAGACCTTCCTCTTCTCTAGTAACCACTGCCTCATCTAGTTCATCGGTAGAGTATATTCATCGGTTAGAAAATGAGATAATTGAGCTTAAAGAGGCAAGAGTTAGGGACGAAGAGGAGCGAGCTAAGGAGCAAGAGGCGCGAGCTAAGCAAGATGAGATTCAAAAGAATATTCTTAATTTTTTGAGAAGCGAGGGTTATGATGACGGTTTTAACTATGGGGGTGGTTCATCTTCAAGTTAAATCACTTATTGGTTAGTACTTTATCTTTAAGTTAAAACACTTCATTTTTTATGTATCATTTGAAACTAATTGTTAGAAATGTTTTTTATAACATAGTTAATGTTTTTACTTTACGATTTTAATGTAGTAGTGTTTTTATATTTGTGCAGATTTTTTATTGGTGGCTTTAGGGGATTTACTTTTGGCATTATTTGAAGACATATGAGGACATCTTTTGGCTTTAGGGGGTTCTAATTATATTATGCTACATTTTTTGTATTGTTATAAAACATTTTAAGTTATTGTATGTGTTGCAAACAATTATTGTATGGAAAGAGTTTGAATTTGATACTTGTTTTAATTTTAACTTGTGGAATGTATGGATCAATTTTTTATAAATGTGTTGTTGAAATAAATGTGTTAATCAAATGTGAGGTTTTAATAATGTAATGACAGGTTACAGATTAATATCAACGTCATGAAAATAATAAAAACAGAAAATAAGTTTTAGGGACGAATTTTTTCGTCACAAATATGGCAACAAAAAATTGTTTTAGTGACGAAATATTTCGTCACTAAATGCAGTGGAATTTTGTAAGAAATGGTTTTAGTGACGAAAATTTTTGTCACTATAAGTGCATGGATTTTTTTTAAAAATAGTTTTAGTGACGAATATTTTCGTCACTATATGTACCCGAAAATAGTTTCAGTGACGAAATTTTTCGTCACTAAATATGATTTAATAAACTGAATTGGTTTTAGTGACGAAATATTTTCGTCACTAAATACTGTTTTTAGCGAGGAAAACATTTAGTGACGAAACATTTTCGTCGCTAAAAGTTTTTTTTTTTTTTTTTACAAATTGGACTTTTAGTGACCGCCAGGACTTTTAGCGACGGGCCTACAGCGACGAAACGAATTTCGCCACTAAAAGTCCAATTTCGTCACTAAAGGTTCTTAGTGACAAAAAACTGGACTTTTAGTGACGAATTTTGTCGTCACTAAAAATACATTTTCTTGTAGTGCGGGTTCGTGACGTGTCAACTCATGAGTATTCGACTATATGGATCAACACTAACCCGACATGTTTATTAAACGGGTCAAGATTTCTCAACCCTAACACGACCCATTTATTAAACGGGTCAGCCGTGTCGACCTGTTTATTAGATTTTATCGAAATGAAAAAAAAAATTATGAAAAAAACAAACAAATAAATATTTTTAATATAAAATTCAGAACTAACAAATAATTACATCACCAATAATCATTCAAAACTAAAGTATATCTCAATATCATAAAAAATCAATCACATTATGTCAAAGAAAGTAAAACAAAACAACTAATAAACAGGTTAGTCCTGTCAACTCAAATATGACATGAATCCATTAAGCCCCAACCCATAACCTGTTAATTTCGTGTAGGGTTCACGGGTCGTGTCCAATTTTACCACCCCTAGCTATAACCTTAAATGCATACATACATATTGTGTGTGAATAAGGTAAGGATCAAAACAAAAGTCTATTTCACTCACTTTGTTTTCGGAGCAACCTATTACATCACTAAGATGCTCTAGTGTGTGTTTTTTGTTGTTAGCCTTACACTATCTTTTTCATTTATATTGTGGTCTTTGTGGTTCGTAGTGAACATTGTTTTACCCTGCAATTTGATGTTCACCCATTGTGCAATAATTGATTATTCCTCTAGGATTTCAGTTTATTGAATTGGGAACTATTTCATCTTATGCCTTTTTGTTATAGTAGATTTTTTTGGGGGGGGGGGGGGGGGGTGTGTGGAGGTGGTGGTTGGGAGGGTGGGAAATGGCTACTAATATTAGTTTTCTGAAGTCTGAACTTTAACGTTATCATTATCATTGATCATATGCTATGAATTATGCTAAATTGAACCATTTTCAAGTGCTTCCCTTAGGTCAAACAAAAAACAAATTAAAGGGCTTACCATAGGTGAACTCTCTCTTTGGGTCGTGAAAACCTGAAGTTGGACTGAAAACAAAAGTATTAAAATTAAACGGCAACTAAACTATCTTTTGCAACTAAAGTAGACCTATTAAGTGTTTGGAACTTAATTTAGCTTTAATATTCACTACTATCCCGTGCAATCGTGCGTTATATATATAGTGTGATTTATTAATTATTGTCTTTTTGTTTACATATATTCTAAACACGACTTGGTGGCTTTTGGAAGTGTGCAGAGATTGGAGAGGACAAGTACTATTCAGTAATGGCAAGAGAGAATTTGAAGATGCTGCTTCCAAATTAACATGGAGGTAAGTAGGTAACTAAGAACAAATAAGTACATGACTAATTTGCTCTTATTGAATGTATATCCATTCGTGTACCCATACCAGGCTTGATGCTCAATTCTTACTTTGAGTTCACTTGAAAGCAAGATTTCATTAGAATTATAAGCAAAAAAAAAAGGGGGGGTGGGGGGGGGGGGGAATTGAGGGGGGTTTTCCAATACACTAATCCTAAGGCCCTCTGACACTATAATGGTCTCTGTAATTGAGCCAACCGGAGGATCCATAAACACATAAAACTCAAAGATATAAAGGCTAAACCGTTGCTTAAGAAGCCAGACGCAATTAGACATGGCAAAACGGGTGGGTCGGGTCGGGTTGGTCAGATCAATCAGGTTTACGGGTCAATCGGGTCGCAAGACCGGTCGAGTTGACCGGTATTTTTCAAATAAATTTTTTTTTTTTTTTTTAAATAGATGCAATTTGTCAATTGTTTATGAGTTCCTTATAATTAGATTCTCACTGGTAATACTGTTACCATTTACCAATTACCACTAAACACTTGGTACCCAAATTTGGTATAACTCTTGTTCCAGCTTTCTAGAAGCTAATCTTGGTATAATTTTCAATCTGTTCAAAGTAGGAAGAGAAAATGAAGGTGGCAAGTAAAGAATGACAAACTATAATGAAGTATATAACATATTATGTAAAGAAGAATAAGTAAATATTTTATAAGAATTACACCTCAATCTCAATCTATTCAACGTTGGTAGACGTGGCAAAACAGGCAGGTCAGGTTGGGTCAATTGGGTCGCGAGTTAAAATGGGTCATTTTTAAACTGGTCAATCGGGTCGAGTCAGAAAATTCTGACTCGTTTTGCCATGTCTAGACGCAATAGACATTGTGTTAGCTAGGTTTAGGGTTTAGAGGTAGATTTTATAGAGTTAAAAAAACTAAATAATAAACCAATTAAAAAAATAATTATCGAGAAGGGAAGGGTTAAGGGTTTTTGTTAGTTACTAACTGAAATTTTTAATAATAGCTTTGTTATCGAAAATTCCCAAGAATAGGCTTCTTCTAATTGGAATTGGAATGAGAATAGAAAATAAATTGGGATATTACACTTTGCTCACTTGTGGTTTTCTCAAAAAACATTTTGCCTACTTGTAGTTTAAAAATTGACACTTTACCTACCTGAGGTTAGCTCTATTTGTCTCTTGTTACCCAGCTCTATTGAAAGCATGGGTAAATTTGTATTTTTGTTGCCCTTTCATATCTTTCTCCTCTCAAAACATAAAAAACTAAAAAATCAAGGGAAATGAAGATCTAAAAGCTAGGTTTTGTAAAAATTAAAACCTAACTATTACATCTTCTTTTCATGTATGAACTTTTAGATCTTTTATTTTAACACATTGCAGTCGTAAATGCTAGCTAGAGGGAAAAATAGTAATATTAAGAAGTTTCTGGGTATTGTTAGCACCTCTATCATAACTTACTTGGCTTCTAGAAGGGTTTCTATTGGGCATGCCTGTTAACAAGCTCAAGTATCTTATCAATGGAAATAAGTGTTATAGTGTGCCGGTTGTGATGAGATTCCCTTTTTGAGGCTTTGTCTAGGCCTTGAATGTTTATCAACTAATCTTTCCTAATTTTGCTTCCTGATCAATTGAAGACTAGAATTTGTTGAAAGAGTTGCATTTATGGCATTTAAGCTTAGGTTGAAGGTCCTTCACTTTTGTCTCTATTTTTGCTCAAACATTTGTCAAAGCTTTGGTCTGTTACGTCTTTCTAGACCCATGGTTGATGTTGCCTCTATGTTTGGTTCATCTTATTTTTACTCATTCTAGGATTAAGATAAAGTTGCTAATGGCTTTGATTATGTGTGTGTTCCATAGAAAGAAGGGAAGGTTTTAAAATAGAAGATCTAAAAGTTGATACATGAAAAAAAAAAATGTAAAAGTTAGGTTTTAATTTTTACAGTACTTAGCTTTTAGATCTTCTTTTTCTTTGATTTTTTAGTTTTTTATGCTTTGTGAGGAGAGAGATGAAACATTAGAGTTAGGGTTTGCGATAGAGTTAGCACCTACTAGTGAGGAATAAAAAATAAAAATAAAAACACAATAATAATACATAATAAATGAAAATGGAATCAAATACAAAAGATTAAAATGAAAGTTTTAAAATATTAAGAATATTATTAAAAATGTACTTTAAGGACGAAAAATGTAGTTTAGTAAAAAAATTGTGCTAGAAATATTGTGTGAACAAAAAATCAAGAATATTATTGAAAAATATACTCTTTTTATTAAAAAAAAATACTAATTAATATGACTAAAAAGGAAAATTTAATTTCATACCCCTTATTGGACACAAAAATGAGTCCAAATCTTCTGTCTCATTCTTCCTGCTCCAGCTATATTCCCCAAATAAAAACATGTCACATGTCCGTTTATTTAATTAAATGCTAAATTTATCCCTTATTATTTCAATCACCTAAAATAAAAACCATCATATTCCCACTACACCACACCACCTTTGCTGGCAGCCACTACGATCATAGCCAACCACCGCCTTCGACAAAACTCATCATTCTTCCACTTTTGTCCCTCCCAAACCCATGAAGAAAATGGCAACTAGAGCAAAACAAGTTTTCCAGTGAAAAATATAAGGCCTCAATACAGTGGCAACCCATGGTATTGTTTAGTTGTGTTGATTTGGGTCAAGGTTATTGTAGATGGTTGCAATTAATGGTTTGTGAGATTACATGATGATCTTTGCAGGTGAGTCACGGAGATCATGGTTGGATAGTTTCGAACCCAACGAACTAGTTCGGACCGTTTTAGGCTAAGGAAGAGAGGTAATTTGTAGGCTAGCATGCATTTGGGAGACAAAAATATTAGTTAGCATGCGTTAGAAACGATTCAGTAAAGTAGCATCTCGAGTTTTATTGGCTCGAGTTTAATATGAAACTCGAGTCTCAAAGACTCAAGTTCCACCTGCTGATCTGGAGGTTTTTTACCACATAGATCTCGAGTCTTATAGACTCGAGTTTGTAAAAAGTAAACCCGAGTCTATAGGATTCGATTTCTATAGATGAAGATCTAGAAGACAAAAGAAGAAGAATAGAGGAACAAAGGACCAGATTAGGAAAGAAGAAGAAGAACAGAGGACCAGATCGGGCAGGAAGAAGAATAATCAAATCTGGAATGAAGAAGAAAAGACTGAGAAAGAAGAAGAAGAGGTTTGTTCGTGGAATGTGGAGAATGGGGAACTCGAGTTTTAAATACTCGATTTCCATGTGGATTTTTTTCCACATCAGACTGCCATCACATGCAACTTGAGTTTTAGAAACTTAAGTTCAACTTTTGAACTCGAGTTTTAGAATCTTGAGATGCTAGTTTGTTACATAGTTTTGCAAACATGACAACTAATTAAAATATTTCAAAAATAATGTTAAATGCAAAAAAAAAAACCCCAGGGAAGAAGCAAATGGATTCAAAATAGAATGGTGATAATGAATTACTCTAACACATTACTATCCTCTAGAAGATATTAAATTTATCTCTTAACTCATATTACTTGGCTACTAGCAAAGGTGGGGATGGAGAAATTATTAGGTCCACTAGGAGGACTGCTGACGTAGTCTTCCCTAATCTCAACCAATAAAATGCTGTTATTTATGTAAATATGACATCATCTGGTAATTTTTATTTTTTATTTTTTATTCCTTGTGTTGATTAGGAAATTCACACATACATTTATATGGATGACATCATTTCATTGATCAATAAGGACCACATCAGTAGTCCTCCAATACAAATAATAATTTCTTGCGGCAATAAGGCTGTGGGAATATGATGAGTTTTTTTTTAATTTTTATTTATTTGAAGTAATTGAAATAATAGAATGTATAAATTTAACATTTAATTAAATAAATAGATATATAATATGTTTTTATTTGTGCAGTACTGAGTAGAGAGGACAAAAAATTTGGGCCCCCACACAAATTTTGTTTAAAAACATTTATCAATTGGACAAAAACAAAAGTAAAAACAAGTGACACGGTGACACCCCGCCACTTCTTCTAGGTTCTTCCACCAAACTACAGGAGTGAAGGGACTGACACTTCATTTAAAAATAGCTTTCGTGGTGTGTCACTGTGCGGTTCACTTTAGCAATCTTAGAGTTAGTTACACTAAATTACGCCGCAGTACACAACGCGCGACCGTATCCCTCCCTCTCAGCCTCACAAATCTAAACAAAGCCAAAAACAAAACAGAGAGACAAAAGAGACTGCAAGTTCTGATTAATTTCGAGAGCGAGTTGGAGATGGAGATAGAGGGCGGTTCCGTGACTCGGATATTGATGGGAGTGAGCGAGTCGACAATCAAAGGGCACCCACACGCTTCCATAAGCAGCAGAGGAGCTTTTGATTGGACAATCCAGAAGATCGTTCGCCACAACACCTCTGCTTTCAAGCTTCTCTTCCTTCATGTCCAAGTCCCCGATGAAGATGGTAACTTTACAAATTCAAACCCACCCTTTTGACCCTTTTGGTGTTTTTTGGAGTTTTCTATTTCAATTTAAGGGAATTAGTTTTTGAATGTCAAAAAATTGGTTTTGATATATACTGTTTTCATTGAATTAAGAACAACTTTACCTGTTTAGTTTTTCTAATATTTCAAGATAGAGGTTCAAATTTTGTAAATTATGACTTTTTTTTTATGTGGGGTTTTCCTTTTTTTTGTTACCAAGTACATGATCATGCATAGGTTGTCTTCTAAAAAGGTAGGCGTAGGTCATGTTTGTTATTTTCAGTTCAATGTCTGTGTTACATGATAGGATGCTCAAACCAAAAACAAATTAGGTGGTGTTGAACTGGTTTCAATGGACTATCATAGGGATGATCGTTGTGGGTTAGGCCATATGTATCCTTTTCTGTCATTCTGTTCATCTAAAATCAGAACCTATGTTGCCTCCCCATTTAACATATCCACCTTCATTGCATCTATCCTTTTTTTTTTAGGACTTCCTCCAACTCTCTTCACTTAGTCAACTTGAACTAAATCACTCTTAAAATTAACCGGCTTTCGTTTCACATGAGGCATGATTAAGCCTTTGAACAAATGACTTAATTCATTATCTTATCTTTCTTATTATTCTCACATATCTATCTTAAATTTTTTATTTTAGCTACACGTTTTTAAGAACATATTAATAGGCATAATAGCATAACCTTATAGATATACTATGGTCATGAAATAGTCCTGATGCACCTATTTGCTTCATTCACCCTGCATTAATTCTATGAGCCACACTCTCCTCATCCCCCCTTTCTTATGAATGTTTTTGTTCCAAAATACCAAAAGTATTAACATGATTCTGAAGTATCCTTCGAAACTTCCAACTGGGAGTTAACTCTGGCTTTAAGATTCATTGAATAACATGATATCATCCAAAATAAAGCATACACCAAAGGATGCCATCCTTAATCAATCTAGTAAGCTGTCCATAACCAATGCAAAGAAATAAGGACTTAATGTTCATTCTTAATAAAAACATATTGTTACAGGAAACTCACTTGTGATACTCCCAATATAAGCTAGTGATAGCTCCATTATATATATCTGCAATCACATTAATTTACTGTGGAGGAACTCCTTTCTTTTCCAGGATTCTTTGTATCTTGTCATATTCTTTATCCAAGTCAATAAAAATCAAATGATTTTTTTTGGGGAAAAAAAGGGTCTATAAAAATCAAATAAAGATCTTTACCCATTTCTCTTTATTTCTCCGTTTAATGCCTAAGTAAGGAAAAAAAAATCCTATTGTCTTTGTGTAAAACAATTTTGATGAAGAGTAAAATTAACTTCATGCACGGTATGTAAGGCTACTTATTTTATCCCATATGCTGATGTGAATTTGCAATTGTGTTCTGTATATGTGAAGAAAATCACTCGCTAATGACAGTGTGCCATAACTTGCTCCTGCTAGGTTTTGATGATATGGATAGTATTTATGCGTCACCTGAAGATTTTAAAAGCTTGATGAACAGGGATCGGGCAAAAGGGCTTCACCTGCTTGAGTATTTTGTTACTAGATGTCATGAAATTGGGGTATGAATGTACATTTGTTTTGAATTTCTCTCTCTCACAGAGGGAAACTTGAAGTAATTGCAGTTATGAGTGTGTTCATGTTAGTGTTCTATATTTATATTAGATCAAGTAATATCTAACCACAATGTAGGTTTCTTGTGAGGCATGGATCAAGAGAGGTGATGCCAAGGAAGTAATCTGCCATGAGGTGAAGAGAGTCCAACCTGATCTTCTGGTTGTGGGAAGTCGGGGTCTTGGCCCTTTTCAGAGGTATGATTTTGGTGCTTTTGTTTATGGACATATCTGGCTTCCACAGCTATTGATATTCTTATAGGCAGACATGTCTACTAACACAAGGAATATAAAACTCAAGTTCTCTCTTCCCATTTCTTTAAACATAAATCTATAATCCATGCTTTAATAATTCTTAGATTTGCTTGTTGAGATATTGTGCTATACCTTGACATACCAAAGAACATTTCAAAAACTAAGACCATTCCTTTCATGTGCTCCTCTGCAGGGTTTTTGTAGGAACTGTAAGTGAATTCTGTGTGAAGCATGCTGAATGCCCTGTCATCACAATCAAACGCAGTGCAGATGAAGCCCCTCAGGACCCTGTTGATGACTGATTGTCCCTGAAATGTGCTTTCATTGTTTCATTCTGTTAATAGGCTTCTAACAGCTGGATAATTAACTATGGTAAACACTTGCGAGAACTGCACATTGTGGAGATTCTGCATACATGGAGAAACTTTGTTTTTTCTATATGGTCTTCGCTTGGTTTGTTTTTTCTATATGGTCTTCCCCTTCATTTGCAGACTCCTTTTTGGAGCTCTCTTAAATCTTAACCTTGATCTCGGTAATTCCAACTTGTATGGATTATTTGATATGTTCTTTTTGATGTGGATAGATTATTATTTTAAATTGCACCTTCCTTTTGGTATAGGGTGAAAAGGTTGTGGATTTATGTAGGCCTTCCAGATGTCAATTGAGTGTCATATTTTATATAAGTTGGATTATGTCAACAATCCGGAATGATCAGGTGTGTTACCTAAATTTGTCCCAAAAAAATAAGTTATGTTGCCTAATGAAGCAGATCAGATTCTTAGTTGTCTTAACAAACCAGTTATCAGCGACCAGAACTAGTTATAATTTGACATTTAGGGGCCCGGACAACTAAAAGGACACTGCATCATTGACGTAAGATATCCAAAGATGCCTTCTATCATTGACTTCCAAAAAAATGCTGAAAGATGCATTTCTGTTTTCTTTTTTATTTTTGTAGGTGAAAACATGCATTTCAAGATCAAGTATTACTTCTAAAGGTGCTTATAGTTGAACCCTTAGTACTTTAAAAGAAAAAACATTTCCTTAGTTTCCATTTGGCTCTGATGAAAGCCTAAACTGATACGTTATAAGAAATTAGCCGCTTGAGCCCCTACAAAATCCCCGAACTCAGCCATAACGCAACATTCAGGAGTGGCAATAATTGGAAAAAACAAAAAGACTTGATGCTAACTGGGAAGATACTGAATTCAATCTTTGGACAAAACAAGTAGCCCGGCTTTACAAATTTTACGTTCTCCTAATTAGGCCAATTCTCTTAATCCACAAAGATTCGAATATACATGGATTGGCACTTTGAACAATTATATAATCACCACTGTGCTATTAAGAAAGATTGCTGGAATAGCTTCTGGCCATAATTTTTAACTAGGAAATTTTCAGATTTGAATAAGCTCAAGATCACGTATTTTTTAAATCTTGAAACCATGTAGCCAACTGTTACCATTAATTCTGAGGATCAATTACAAACTAAGATAGAAGAAGATGGACTAAAAGGTGATAATCTCTATACTGATGAGCATATGCAACTAGTTTACTTAAATGCTAATAAGACCAACCCAACTATATCAAGTTAATACCTACTCACAGAAACAACAGTGAGAGAATTAACTCTTACATCCTCTGCAAGCATCCGCAAAAGAAAGTAACATATTACATTTCTAAACCTAGACATGGACCATAGCTATATGCTGTAAAACTGTGTGTGTGGAACCAAATTGCTCAGTTTCTCATATTCTCTGATCTAAGATGAGGAAGATCCTGGCTCAGTGCTCAACTTCTCCAATAGGCCTTTTATTTCACTCTCCAATTTGCCTTTCGTATCGGGCGACACCTTACCACCTGAGTTTTCCAGCATTGAGTTCATCATCTCAAGTTTCTGCTTCAGGTAGTCAAGTTGTAATGGCTGTGAATCAGAAGACTTCTCTTGCGTCTTGCCTTGGACACTGGGTACAGAAACAGCGTTTGGTGGTGGGATCTCTCTTATTTCACGAGTCTTTGATCCAGGTTTGGGATATAGGAGTCGGAAAGTGACAAAGGCAGATTTAAAAGGGTTACTTTGTAGTGACTGATTTAAGGCTTCTTCTGCATCAGAGCTCCTAATAAAGGCAATCCGAGCACAGAAACTGTTGTAGAACATATCTGTTTCAGCTTCATTTAGCGCGCCAAACTTACCATAAATTTTGAGAAGATCAGCTTTAGTGGGCAAACAGGATCCTGGTCCAAATGTCGCAAAAAGCGCTGCTACAGCAGAAGCTTCCCCCTCATTCTTCTTAACACTGTTCTTCATATTGGATTTTCCAGCAGCTTGCTTTGACTTAGGCTTTTTAAGCTTTGCATCTGGTATTTCAGCAGATTTCTTTGGTTTAGCCTGATTTGACTCCGGTTCCTTGTTCTTATTGATCTTCCTCCGCTTGGATTCATGTCCAGGTGATTTGTGGTCAGTATGATTTTGGTCTTTACCCAATGACCCAGGCTCAGTGTCTATATTCTTTCTCTTTCTACCAGTTCGACGCTTGTTGTACGCTTTGTAATTTGATCCATCACGATAGACTGAACTTCTGAGTATGGACATAAAGTTGCCCATCATTTCAAGGGATTTGTTTTCCATTGTGGGATTAAGAGCAGCACAGCGAACTTGAGTGAGCACTTGATTAGCGGGTGCCTTAACTTTCATCGGATCAATGACTGGGACCAAATCTTGTTTTGGTGTTTGAGGACTTGAGATATTAGATGGCTCATGCCCCAGCCCAAGTTCTAGGGAGATTTTCTTCTGCAATTTGTCACGACTACGCTTCAGAATTGGAGGGGACCCAGCAAGGTGGCCAGCAGCAGTGGTAATCTGCTCCCCTAATTGAGCTTCATTAGAAACTTTACGGGACTCTGCTTCTATGTCTTTCTTCTTTTGCACCCCAAGTAGACTTGTGAAGGGAGGGGACAAATACTTGCTCTTCTTCCTTTCCCTTGACAAAGAGCCCTTTTCAATTTTTCCTTTGGCCCCAACACCATCATTTTCAATGCTGACATCTACATTCTTCTTGCTTCTTCTAGACGAAGGGCTCTTCTTCGTTTCTTCCTTGCCACCAATGCCATCATTTTTTACACTAGAAACTTTGCTATTAGTACTTAATGGAGACCCCAACATCCTTGCCTTTCTCTTAGTCCTTGTTACAGAAGTTGCCTCATTGCCTAGATGAGCATCAGTTTCATCAATGCCTTTCCTTTTCTTCCTCGCAGATGATGTTGCCAATTTGCCTGTGGTTGTCTCTTCTTCAGCCACATCTCCATCCTTGCCTTTTGCTGTAACATCGTTGTTCCCTTCCATAATTTCAGCAATACTTTTTTGCTTCCTTCTTTGATGCAGTCTATCATCTGAATTCCCTAGGCACTTCTGCAATGTGGTTTGACCAGTTTGGCCAAATTTAGGACTCATTGGTGAAGAAAGCCACTCTTCAGCAAATGGCCCTTGGATTGGGACTTCCACTGTATTACTTATGCCTGCAGCCCCATAATTCAAATCGTCTTCAAGGCCAGGAATTGGTTGTAGTTCATGAAACAAAGGCAAGGGATGACCCCCCTTTGCACGATAAAAAGCTGCCAGCCGGCTCTTTAACACCCAAAGCCCAAGTGTGCTGGTAAAGGAAATAGTCTGCGCAATTTGTTTCACTTCACCAAGAAGGTCCACTGGTTCAGTCATAATGTTTGAAAGCTTCCCAATTCCACCTTCTGGCACATTGACTCCATCCTTGATTCCAGCATTCACTACCAATGGTCTATCAAGTCCATCTCCGTTCTCTTTTCTTACACAAGAACAAGTCATCTCTAGCTCTAAAAGCCTACTAATCTCATCCACAGCCTTATGAACAGCATAAACAAAAGTCTTTGAGTTACTCTGCCGTGACATCTCTTCAAAATTCTCCTCAAAAGGCTTCAACTGAGAGGGTTGGCACCAAGCAAACGTGCCATCTCCAAAGTATGCCACAAGCAACCGGTCTTTCACCTTCAACTTCGCTGCATAATCCGAAGCATCTGAAGGATCATATACCTGGCCTGGCCACCAAGGGTGACTCCTAATCTTACCCCACACAAAATCACCCACAGAAAACTCATGCCCTTCATCAACCACACCCTCCTCTTCTTCCATCTCATTGTTCACAACCATAACCTCAATTGGAACCTCAACAATCCCAATTTCCCCATCTGGGTCTTGCCCATTTTCGCTCAAACCACCACCATTATCCTTAACCACAAATTCCTCTCCCAAATGCCCCCTCTCTTCCACACCTTTATTTGACAGTCCCCCGCCTATATCTATGACACGCGACACCCCATCACCACCACTGGCCATTCCCTCAACGCCTAAAGTTTCCAACTTTTTGAAACTCTCACTCTTACCACCATCTTGAACCTCAACTACCTTCACACTTTCTCTCATTTTCAACAAAGAAGTTACACCCTTCATCTCACAATCCTCGAGCCCACCTTTCTCCCCTCCACCCAAAACATCAAAATCTCGGCCTCCCAAACCCTCCTCTACCGAAATCTCGGTCCCAACTACCTGATTCTTAACTCCCTCAACAAACCCACCTCCCAAATCACCATCCAAACCCTCCTTTCCATTTACAGAAACCCTATTCCCATTTTCTTGTGCCCCCTCTGAACCTGCCCCAGAACCAGCCGAACCATCAATACCCAATTCAAAGTCTTTCTCTTTATGGACTTGAGGTTTAGCTGGTTCAGCTATTAGGGTTTTAGACTTGGTCTCAACCGTTCCCATTTCCGGGAAAATATTTTTCTCGGGAAAACCAAACTCCACCAACTGAAAAAAATCAAAAACGAAAATGGAAAAATCAAACAAAACCCACATGTAAATCAGAACATTATTTGGGGTTTTGGGGTTTTTTCTTTGACGAAAAAGCTGAACTTTAATATTTCCAGGAAAATAGATTTCTTGGGAAAACCAAACTCCACCAACTTAAAAAAATAAAAGGCAAAATGAAAAACAATCAAAACCCACTTGTAAATCAGAACATTCTATAGTGGGATTTTGGGTTTCTTGAACAAAAAGCTGAACACTAACATTTGATTTTAAAAAAACACCACCTTAAACAAAAAAAAGATAATATTTTTATACAAAAGCAAAAAAAAACATAAGCAGAGAAAAGAAAGATATATACCAGGGCTAGGGTTTTGCAAAGCTTTAACCTTTGGAAGCGATTCTCAAGGCCATTTTTTTCCAGAGGATAGTGGAATGGAATCCAATTCTAGAGAGAGAAAGGAATATTAAATGGTTTTACAGAGAGAGAGAGAGAGAGAGAAAGAGAGAGGAATATCTCGGGCCTGGGAAATGAAAATATCGTGGTAAAAAGAGAGGCTGGTTTCATTTTCAAGCGGTGTTGTGACTCGGCGCTTTTTTCTTTTTTGGCTGTCGCTATCGAACGGTCTACTTCCATGCCTAGGTTTTTTAGCGTGTGTTTAGGTTTATTTATTTATGTGATTCTAAAAAAAAAAAGTTTATTTATTTTTATAATTTTTCTGCAAAATTTTTTTTTAATGGTTTAATTTTTTTTAATGGAAGAAAGTTGATTTATTTTGTACTTAAAAACAGGTTTATTTATTTAATTTTTTGAAGTTTATTTAGGAAATTTTACGTATAGAGTTTTTTTTTTTTTAAGAATTTAATTTTAAGATTTGATCAAATTGAATTCGAATTCCACTTATCTATTTTAAATTCAACGATAAACATGAATATGGGTGAAACAATTTGAACCCTTGAAAAACGGGGTTAGCTCGAATGACGATTGGTTAAAACAACGAGTTGTGTCAATTATCGATGGTTTAAATTGGTCAATTATTATTATTGAGCTAGTTTTTAAAAGGGAGGTTACGTGTACCATATTTTCACGATAAATTATAAGTAATTAGTTGTTATTGGTTCTAATTTGAACTTAGTACTGAAATTATTTTTCTATCCTACTAATAATAACTCATAATAACTTGCCACATAAGATTTGTTATGAAAATATCGTGAATATAATATTTCTCATTTTTTAATCTCTTTTCTCATATGGGTTTGGATTTGTTATTAATGGATAAAACTTTTGTACAATTGTTTAGGTGCAGTAAATTAAATACAAACATATGAGTGTATTTTATTTGAGAAAAATGTTATGTTCATAATATTTTCACAATACTTTTGTAACAAATCATAAATGACAAGTTGTTACAAGTTTTGTAATGGTGGGGCAAAAATAGTTCTACCAATAACAACTAACTACCTATAATTTGTTGTGAAAATATTGTAACGCTTCTTTTTATTTAATTGTCAATTGAGAATATGGTAGTATGTTTATGCTTTATTGGTGAATGTACTTTGAATGTTCAAATAGCGTTGAAAACACTATGAACGTTTAGACCCCCAATTACAAAATTACCAATTCAAGCTTTATATCAAACAATATATGTGCAGAAAATGATAACAAGCTTATAACAGAATTGATAAACAATCTAAACCATAAATAATTACAATCATAGCAGTAATTAAATGGTAAAGATAAAGGGAAGAGAGATGCAAACACAAGGACAACACGCGATGTGTTATCGAAGAGGAAACCGAAGCCCACGGCGTAAAACCTCTCCGCCGCCCTTCAAGTGGTCAATAATCCACTAGAAAATGTAGTTGGGATACATGAATAGCAATAGACCCTCCAAGCCTAATCTACCCAGGTACCTAAGCCCTCCAAGCTTCCTGCTCCAACGAGGTTGTGCCGAACCTTTTTCTTTTCTAGCTTACCAGATTTCGCTACTAAACCATAGCATCAACCAATGGATATTGGTTCCTTCCAAACTGCTTCCCTTAGCACCAAATGAACCTTTTCACAAACGTGGGTGTGATGAGAAAAGGATTTGGTCAATGACCTCTCAAGGATGTATCAATGGAGAGGAAGAGAGTAGAGGAATTTGAAGAGTCTCTTAGATGAAGATTGGGGATGAGGCAATCTTGTTTTTCTCTAGGGTTTCTCTCTCAAAATTCTCTCTGGAAGCTATCTACATTTCGTGGAAATGAGGGGTATTTATACTAGGATGAGAATGGAATGTGAAACGTCAGTTTTTCCCAAACAGGGCATTCTGGCGACTTGACCTCGAGACTAGGTTAAGTCGCGAGTTCAAACCGCAAGCTAATGGCCTGGCCAGCCTGGGACTTTTGTCCTGTAGTGCAACAGCTGGCGCGACTCTTCAGCTTCTGATATGCTTGGCACATGTGCAACTTCTGGCGACTTGCAGGCCACGAGTCACCCGCGAGATCCAGTCGCAAGTCTCTGTTTCTTTGCACAATCTTGAGCATTTCTTCACACTCTCTCACTCACTACCCTTACAAGTTTCCCACCTAAATACAGGATTACTAAATGCTAAATTACAAGCAAATTGGCACAGAATAAAGCCAACAAGATGGTTGATAAATTTCAACCTTACAATCTCCCCCTTTGGCTATTCCGTGACAAAACCCTAAAACAAACTCTAGACTTAACGCGTGAGTTGGGAACAGTTGGAAAACTCACTCACACCTAACTCTAGAATCTGTGAAGCTTTTGAACCATAAGAACAAGTACTCCTGAAACACAACAACACAATAAGTTCATTGTATGCAGAAAACTTGAAATGCATATGGAGCAAGCATAATGCGATCAAGCACAATGGAATAAAGCAATAAACCATGGCAAGACCAAAATAGGTAATCACTATAACCAAGTGATCACAATGCTCATTCACACTTGGAATGAACATCCAGACATTCAAGTTGACAAACACAAGGCAAATCACTTGAATGACCAACACTCAACCAATGCACAGTACATGAAGTATGTGCATCTAGGAAAAATCCTACAAGGGCACAAGAGTGACAGTACTTAAAAGGAAATGCATAACATTTAGTTAAAAGTACTAATTTAACAAAGTACAAAGGCTGCATAAAGCAAGGTACAAACCATAAAGCCTACAAAGTGCATAGAAACAAACCCTAAAAGCTTACAAAAGCAATATGGGTACAAAACATAAACATAAAGTAAGATATGCTGAAAAACATCATAATATATACTGAATAACTACAAAAATAAATAACTGTACCAGTGAACCACAAGTTTTCCAAAAGTATAGAAACCATATGTTATCAACATACACAACAGAGTATATAAGTATATAACAACTATAAAAACACTCCCCCTTTCAGTATGCACACTTCTTTTCATTCTTAAGTTTTGCTCCCCCTTACTGTGCTGCTCTCCCCCTTTTTGGCACGAATAGCTAAAGGCTGTCTTCCAGCTTCTGTTGTATGTTATCTAATTGTAACTCAATGGTTCCGAGACGCATTTGAGTTTGACTGTGAAAGGAGTTGAGAAGCCGTTCCAAATCAGAAATCCGATGAAGCACATTTTCGATGAAGTAATTTTGCTTGGGAATTTGGAATCCAGAAGGAACAGATGGGGTGCGGTTGATTGTGCAGGAGTAACTGTAGTAGGAGCAGATGGAGATGCCTGTGTAGATGGCTTAGTCTTAGGTTGCTTGGAGGAGTGACTCTTGCTTGCTTGGAGAGTGTATAATGATATTGGTCGAGAACGAGGCAAGATTTTCTTATCTGATGAAGGACTAACACCTTCACGAAGTACAATCTTCATGATTAAACTACAGAACGGAAGAATTGTTCGTGTTGCTGAACGAGCCGCTGTTTTCCCAATAATCTGGAATATGTGAGCATAGATGTCAATTGGGGCACTGGTAATGAGGTTACACAAAAATTTAGCCCTTCCAAGACTGATGAAGGCAGTGTTTGACAGTGGGTAGAGATTGGAAAACATGATCAGCTTTAGAGTTGTCAGTTCAGGCGAAAACAATGCAGTGCTTATAGATGATCCTGTGCTTCCCACTTCATGTTCATTCCCAAGAACATGAAGGATGTCTTGTGCCTGAAGTTCTCTATCATTGTATGGAGTGCGATCCACATCTTTTGGTCTGGTGATGCGAAGAACCTTAACAATGTAGTCTGCATTCATGGAAAATTATGTTCCTCATACCCAGCATTTCAACTCGACTCCTGTGTATCTGGCATTTGAGAAGAATTCCTTGACCAATTCTTCAGTTGGATCCTCAAAATTTCCAAATAGGTCAGCCCAATCTCTTTTTTCAAAAATCTTTGGGATAAATGTTGTCCCTAGGGTATCAAACTTGACAACTCTCTCCACAATGGCAGAAGCCTCTTTGAAAGTGTCTGTGTACGTCTTTGAGTCAAAGGTGTTCTGAATCTCTCAATGGAAGAGTCCCTAGATAACTTAGATGACCGTTGTGTTCGTTTAGCAACCGGGGTTGACAGGTCGTCTGTTACAATGTCTTTGCCATTGGAGGAACAACGAGTCAATTGAAAAGCATCAAACACACAGCAGAGAACCAAATGCAATGCCACAGGATACACACATTAGTATGATTAGATTCAGAAATAAGAGTGTGAAAAAATTTCACAGAATCACAGAAACATGAACTAGTTTATCACCAAGAAGACATAAGCAAACAGATATGATGAATAACAGTAACAACTCAGTGCCAAATGGGCAATGTGCAACACAAAGTCACAAATGACAACATACCAAGAACATGATATGAATGGAGCAACACATTCAAGACCCTCAACAAAGAGCTCAGTCTCTCAATAGACAAAAACATGAAAACACATGAAGAAAAAGAAACAACGTAAAGGCCAGACAAGAACAACAAAACTCAAAACACACAAACCCCCAAACTAAGTTCGAACCCATTAAAACACAACAAGACATAAACACTTCACAAAATAGAAAAAGATACTCGACCCAAGTACAATAAAGTGAGATAGAAATAACCCATACCTTTTTCTTGGTGTTTGATGAAGACATGATGCAAAAATGAAAGCTTTTTCAGAGAAACACGGAGTGTTTGAGAGAGAGAAATAGGGAAGACAATGAACAGTCACTGAAGTTCGAGGGAAAAGCTGAAAAACAATTTTAAAAACTGTCTTTAAAATGTAAAACACTCGTTTTTCGCGACTGGATTAAATCGTCAGTCAGTCCCCAAGGTAAGCTGCGAAACACTGTGAAACCAAGATCTTCAAAAAATCTTCCAAGTGTTTTTCGCGACTGGAAGGTCTACCCGCGGGATAGTCGCGAGATGAGCCACGAAAATCTCTGAGTGCCCCTCGCGACTGGACCTTACACCCTCAAACAAGTCGCCACACTGAGCCACGAAAATCATAAAAACACAAATTTTGAAAAATTTTCTAAGTATTTTTCGCTACTGAAATATGCGATTGGACTTACCCGCGACTAAGTCGCCAAAACAGGGCAACACTGTTTTTGACATTTTTGTAAAAACAAAATACTTTCCAAAAGCAAACTAAAACACTCAAAAATCTTTTTGTGTTTGATCAACAAAGATTGAGTATGTGAAAACACATTTAAACAAGTACAATCACACAAATGAATATGGCATTCATTGAACATAGACTTGTGTGTTGTGTGTGGGTATCAAAAATGAGATAGTCTTTAGTCCAATGTGAAGCTTCAATGATCAATTCAATCAAGGCATACACAACTAGCACTAGATAATGTGACCCATTTCAGTTATAGAACTATGCATATATGACCTCCCACATAAACTTGAGTACATTTCTTTGAAACTTTTCATTTGGCTCCATTTTCAACATATCATATGATCTTTTTGAATAAACATATCTCATTGTGAGATCGATGCTTGAAATTTTTAATATTTTCAATTTGATGAGTTAGCCTTTGGCTTTTTGGATATCATACATTTTATTTTGGTTGCTTTCCCTTTTTCCTAGTCAAATACTAGTATGTGCGACAGGCTTTTGCAGCTCAATATCTCTTTTCATTTGGAGATTTACATTTGGTGAGCTTTTTGAGTAAAGCAATAAAATAAAAGTGGGAAGATATATAGGCACAAGTCTATGCATGTCTCAAGATCAACAAAACCATTCACTAATCATTCATGACAAGATTGAAAATCTATTTACAACAGTCACATAGATTTCAGAATTTCTTCCACAATGATATGAGTGTATAAGAGACAAGCTAAGCTCGTTAAAAGCACAAAGCCATTAGTACAAAGGTACAAGGCAAAACATGCTTTGCGACAAAACTCAACAAAGCCGATCAAACTTTTTAGGATTGTCTACTTTTTATGTGTTTTTGGATTTTTGACACAAAAGCAGTAAAAGAATGATCAAAAGCAACATAAATAACAATGTAAAAACATTTGAACCAAAGACAAACACACAAACACTATAACAACCTAAAAACTAGCAAGAAGCACACAACCAAGCATAATCACAAATATGGGAAGAATTAATGCATGGATATGTTGTAATGCTTATGCATGAGTACCCTTCGTCACCCACACGTCACATGCGTTTGGGGTGATATCCTTGACGGATTGGGTACGAGAGTTGGGACTTTCAAACCTCCTTGTGAAGCTTTCCAAGCAATTGGTGAAGGCACCGATCATCTTCATAACATCCATCATTCCTGGATCACGGTTTTGACTTCTTGGTTGCTCTCCACCCTAAGACCTCTTGTCATTTCTTCTTCCTCTTGATCGAGGAGCGCTTGCATTGTTCACTGTTCTCAGCTTGTGACAGTTTGGTCTAGTATGTCCTTGCAATCGGCAATAGTGACAAAGATAGTTCGTTCTAGGACCCTATTAAGATCTTGGAAGTGATCTTCCTCTAACTCCAAATCTGGCTTCTGATTGATTATGGGACTTGTTAAACACCCATTGATCATTCACATTCTTTTTCCTCTCAGTCTTAACTTTCTCAGGAATAGGCTTATCCACAACCGTCTCTTTGGCCTTTACAAACTTCACTTCTTTGATAACATTGGCTGATGAGCTACTCCCTCCGGTATATCCCAACCCGGACTTGTCTGAGGCATGTTTTTAAGATGAAATAACATCATCTAGCTTCTTGGAGGAAACCCTATCTATCTTGGCATAAGCTTGCACTACCTCTTGCTCAAGAAATCTTACTTTTGTATAAGCTTTTGATAGCTTACCATTAAGAGCTTCAATCTCACACTTTGCCTCCTTGTATCGCACCAAAAGACTTTTGTAATCTTCCTCAGCTCTCTTCATCTTCTTCACAGCCGCCTTTGCCACCCTTGTATACTCACCCGATTTCTCAAGAAGTGAGGCGTAATTCTCTTGAAGACCAGATGAATCTTCCTCCTCTTCAGCTTCCGATTCTTCAATAATCCCAATAGACTCCAAATCAGAATGCTCACCAAGCTCCTTCACAAGTGAACTTAAATCATCTGAGGATTCCACATGTGCAATGGTCATGAATGCGGAGTAATTTCCTTCTCCGTCACAGCTATCTTCAGAGTCAGAGTTTGATGAATCAGTATCACTCAAGGTAGTAGCATAGACCTTTCCTTTTGATTTCAAATAATTGGGACATTCCTTTTTGAAGTGTCCATATCCATTACACTCGAAACATGTGATTCCTTGAGAGGATTGGGAATCTCTATCAACCTTCCTTCGAAATTCTTTCTTGTCCCTCCCGAAACTCTGAAATTTTACTTTGTCACCAAATTTCCCACCATTCTTGAATTTCAAGAATTTCCGGAAGTTCTTTACCAGGTACGCCACATCTTTATCTACTGCATCCTCTTCCAAAAGGTCATGAGATGCCACTCTCTCATCAATTGTTTTAAGAGCAAGAGATTTGCTTTTCTTTTGTGTGGGCAGCGACAATTCATACGTCTGCAATGAACCAACCAGCTCTTGCACTTTAATGTCGTCAAGATCCTTGTTCTCTTCAATGACCGTTACTTTGGCACAAAAACTTTCTGGTAGTGACCGAAGGATCTTCCTTACAACTTTAGAATCCTCCGTCTTTTCCCCCAAATTAAATTTGCCGACGACCACCTCGTTCAACTTACTGTAAAATGAATCAAAGGACTCGTCCTCACACATCTTTAGCTCCTCAAAGTGAGTGGTTAACATCTGTAGTTTGGTGTCTTTCACCTTTTTAGTTCTTTCATAAGTTGTCTCCAGAATTTCCCATGCTTCCTTAGCAACGGTGATATGTGAAATCCTGTGAAATTCTTCTTAAAAGACACCACAGAAAATAGCATTCAATACTTTACTGTTAGCATTAGCCGCCGTAAGAGCTGCCTTATCCCAAATGGATTTGGCAGCCTCCGGCCTTGTCCAACCAACCTCAACAGCATTCCACACAGCATCATCAATAGAACACAAAAACGCTCTCATACGGACTTTCCAAAATGCATAATTATTACCATCAAAAAATGGTGGTACATTAAGAGATTGAGACCTATCCATCTCAACAAGGAGTCAAGGATCACACTCAGGTATTAAAACCACAACAAGTATACCCGCTCTGATACCAATTGAATGTTCAAATAGCGTTGAAAACACTATGAACGTTTAGACCCCCAATTACAAAATTACCAATTCAAGCTTTATATCAAACAATGTATGTGCGGAAAATGATAACAAGCTTATAACAGAATTGATAAACAATCTAAACCATAAATAATCACAATCACAGCAGTAATTAAATGGTAAAGATAAAGGGAAGAGAGATGCAAACACAAGGACAACACGTGATGTGTTATCGAAGAGGAAACCGAAGCCCTCGGCGTAAAACCCCTCCGCCGCCCTCCAAGCGGTCAATAATCTACTAGAAAATGTAGTTGGGATACATGAATAGCAATAGACCTTCCAAGCCTAATTTACCCAGGTACCTAAACCCTCCAAGCTTCCTGCTCCAACGAGGTTGCGCTGAACCTTTTTCTTTTCTAGCTTACTGGATTCCGCTACTAAACCATAGCATCAACCAATGGATATTGGTTCCTTCCAAACTGCTTCCCTTAGCACCAAATGAACCTTCTCACAGACGTGGGTGTGATGAGAAAAGGATTTAGTTAATGACCTCTCAAAGATAAATCAATAGAGAGGAAGAGAGTAGAGGAATTTAAAGAGTCTCTTAGATGAAGATTGGGGATGAGGCAATCTTGTTTTTCTCTAGGGTTTCTCTCTCAAAATTCTCTCTGGAAGCTCTCTACATTTCGTGGAAATGAGGGGTATTTATACTAGGATGAGAATGGAATGTGAAACATCAGTTTTTCCCAAACAGGGTATTCTGGCGACTTGACCTCGCGACTGGGTTGAGTCGCGAGTTCAAGCCGCGAGCTAACAGCCTGGCCAGCCTGGGACTTTTGTCCTGTAGTGCAACAGCTGGCGCGACTCTTCAGCTTCTGACATGCTTGGCACGTGTGCAACTTCTGGCGACTTGCAAGCCGCGAGTCACCCGCAAAATCCAGTCGCGAGTCTCTGTTTCTTTGCACAATCTTTAGCATTTCTTCATACTCTCTCACTCACTACCCTTACAAGTTTCCCACCTAAATACAGGGTTACTAAATGCTAAATTACAAGCAAATTGGCACGGAATAAAGCCAACAAGATGGTTGATAAATTTCAATCTTACATACTTTAATATATTTGATTGAGAAACCCAAAGTAATTAATGTAAGCTATTGCATCTAAATTACATCTTGTTAATTTTGTTTGTTTCACAATTTTAGACTCAAATCCTTCTGGGTTTGATTCTCACTTTTGTAGTTTCTTCTCTTCACTCTCAATATTTTTCTTTCTTTCTTTTAGTGTTGAAAAGGTTAAAATCTTTCTAACAAAGTTATAACACCACTCACTATCTTTTTATTGGATGTGAATTTTAACAAATCCACAATTAGATTACGTTTTCTTCTTATATCCTTTATTCTTGCAAAATTTTCAAAAAATCAAAAACCAATAACTATGTTATTAACAAATGGTTATGTACGGTCATCGGCCCATCACCAGTAGGCCCAAATATTATAGGCTTGACAACAGTTCCTTGGGAGGCTTAATCTCCGTTGCTCGATAGGTTGAGCTAGGGACCATTTAAGTCTCAGGGGCTAACCTTGCTCGGATTCATTCCGATGTACATTGGTAATACCTTGGGGGATGTCGCCACTGAGCAGCATTCAGTATCTAACGCGAGTCCTAAGGACTGAGTACCTATTTCCAAAGTGGGGGCCCTTCTCGTCAAGAATAATCCCAGCAAGCCCCACCCACACAAAAAATGCTAAAGGAAATCATTGCTAACCCATTAAAGGAAGGCTAAAAATAGAAGAAAAGCAGGAGAGAAAAAGGGTTAGACACTGGAGGGTAGAGAACCAAAGAAAAGGGAGTGAGTGAACGCAAGCTTTTTCAGTTAGCCTAGTCAGTGACCTTTCCAGCTTTAATTCTCATCCTAAGGAACTTCTCACTGTAGGATATCCGTAAACCCACCATAATAAGTAAATTGTGAGCCTAACCACGCAGCTGGCTCATTAGCCGAGAATTGGGCACGCACAGTTTAAATTTCAAGTTTTTTTTTTTTTTGGTAATATAAGATTATGCCTAAAAACTATTTGGCACAAAATTTGGTATGCGTGTTAAAAACATACAATCCAAGTACCAGTGGTGGAGCTACACACATGGGTGGGGCATCATGTTCCCCCGAAAATTTTGAAAATTTCCTTAGTGTGTGTGTGTGTGTGTATATATATATATATTAACATTTTGAAATTTTAGTCTACAAAAATAGAAGTTGGCCCCCCCAAATATTTGAGTTAGTCAAATGATGTTCTTAAAAAAAAAAAATGGTCTAATAGTTATAGAGATAATACTTTACTTTTCTCAAATTCATTTTTTATTGTAAAATGTGCTCTTATATGTATCAAATTTTTTATAAAGTTTAGCTCAAAACATGTTTAGATCTATCTTTTCAACACATTATGTGGCGATTAAAAAAGTCATTGAGTCATTAAAAAAATCTTATGACTAAAACTACACATGAAATGTTTATTTAGTTGCCACATTATGGGTTAGAGCAAGATAGCTCCAAATATGTTTAGAGCCAAACTTGTTCCTCCAAGTTTTGAATCATTCAAGTTTTTGAAAATTTCATTAGTTCAATTGAAATATTTTTCACCCACTTTGGCATACAATTGATAATTTGTATTAAAAATGATAGAATTTCACTATGAAAATGGTAAAAGATCAATTTTATTTTATGAGAGATCATCATCAAAACATAATTTTGATAGAAAATTCTAAATTCTTTTTTTTCTTGTAGGGGTGTGTGTACATATATAACTTATCAAATAAAAAAGTGTGTGTGTGTGTGTGTGTGTATACACACACTAGCCTCATCATACGATGAGACTTTTTTTTTGTCTAGTGTACGTGAGATTATGAATTAAGGAAACCGGAAATTCAAAAATAAATAAATAAATAAATAAAAGAAACTGGTGAGTCTTGATAAAGTAAAAAAAAAAAAAAAAAAAAAGTTGGAACGTGGTCTTGAGGGAAATATCAAAATGGACTGAGATTTTTTTTTTTTTTTTTTTTAATTTTTGGATAAGTTTGTTTTGAATACATGGATTAGTAGAAGAGTGTCCTATTTTGTAGACATTTTATGTGAAGTTGAAGATATATTTTTACCAGGTTATTCTCAAAATTTATCCCTATTAAACGTAGGGTCTAGGAGTATTTTTGAATCATATAAAAGCTTAATCCAAAGAGGGGAATCCTCTTATAATTAGTATAAATGAGAGTGTGGGGAGAGGGGGGGAGGGGGGGGGGGGGGGGCACAAAAATTCCAAGCTATGCCGTTGAATCTAATAGTTATATTTTTAAAATATGTAATCATGTTAATTTTTTTAGTGGGTGTTGTAGGCATATTTAGAGCCAAATTTCATCTAAATCCTTCCATCAAGATGGGTTGGCGATCTCTATTTGCATATAAAGTTTGGCTCTAAACCGGTTTGGAGTTATCTTTTCTAATATATTGTAAGGACCAGATTTGAGTCTCTAGCCCAAAAGGTGGATGGACATAGGTCCAAAAAGCCCAAAACAATGAATTTGTAGAGAGTGGATTGGAAAAACTGGGCTTTAATGAATCAGACAGTCACTAAAGTGGATTCAGATCACCAGAGACTGAAAATGGACAAGTTTGTACTAAAGAAAATCATTCTCGGCACAGTCCGAGGATATCAGTTCTTATATATTTCCCTCAAGTTAGGTTACAAATGCAATTTGTGATTGCTACAGTTTTTTTCTCTTAATTCCTAGATCCATTTACCGTGGAGGGTCTCTTCTATTATATAGTTCTCTTTAGACAATCTTGGCTCTCCACTTGTTGATCATCCAAGCAACTACTTAAGTGTTTGTCCCATCGGACACCCTCTCAGGACTTCTGTGCGTTGGGGAAGCCAATGCAGCATTGTTCAAGGGTCTTTTCCACATTAATGCAGCCAGAAAGTTAGCTGCAGAGCATTCAATGCAGTGGTAGCAGCCTTCTCCTTAGATATTTTAGGACACCCCCCACTTGTCTTGGGTTTCTATAATTATTATCTGTACCTACAGGACTTCCTAGAACGTTCCCCTGGACGGCAGACCACTTCTTTAGACCTTGGCTTTGGTTAGCTGAGGATGCATTCATCCTCAGCTTACACTTCTGGGCCTTTATAACCTAAACTAACTTCTTCATTTACTTACACAGATTCCCTTGACAATGTTTATTCCTTCTCGGACAACCTCTCATCCTCGGTTTGGGCCTCAGGCCCAATATATACATAGATAAAGAGCTCATGGGACCAATACCCCTACAATAGCCCCTTGAGATTCTTCTTTCTGGCTCCTCGGGAAGAAAGGAGGATTTCAATATCACTGCAATTGCTCTGAGCCCATCGCGTCCCACCTCTGCCTGTGAAGACGCCTTTTTAACTGCCTAATGCACGCTCCTGATGCTTCGACATTCGAGACGCGTCTTCATTAAATTTTTACTGCTCCTGTCCCCCATTTTCTACAGCGTGATACAAATCCAACGGCTGAGGATTTTGCTGGGAACTAAGCGGGAATTATCCCGCTTCTAGCTCTCTCCTTGGTATAAATACTTCTCAAATCAATCACTCACCTTATCTTAGCATTCATTTCGTTCTAGCGTATATACACTAAACCTGCCAATTTACCTAACTCACTTGTGCCTTCACAAATACAAAAAGCTTGTCGGAGGATACTTCCCTTCTTTCTGTAAGTCTTCATTAACCTTTACATTTTGTTTTTTCCATATATTTTTCTTTTCTCTGTACTTTTCTCCTCCTCAGCTCCACTTTATCTTCTCAATCTTTCTAGTTCCCCCAAACCTTTCTAGAAATGGGTAGATTCAAGAGTCTAGTAAACTCTGAGGAGGGAATAGAGAGCTTTAGGGCTCAGTATAGGATTCCTCCAATAGTAGGCATTAGATACTGTAAGGAAGGAGAGTGACACGAAAAAAGGCAAGAGTGAGAAGTGGTGATCCCAATGATTGCATTTATAGAGGGTGGGATGAGAATTCCCATGAGTACTATCACTAGGGACTACCTTAGAGCCCATAGGTTAGCTCCCACCCAATATGCCCAAAACATGTTTAGAATATTAGAGAATGTAGATGCCCTCAATGAAAGAATGGGCTTAGGGTTGACCCATCATGATGCCAACTGGATCTACAATCTCCACCACCTCAAGGGGCAGGGGTATTACCTTAAGTCTAGATACCCTAAGGTCAGGCTTATCCAATGCCTCCCCAACTCCAATAAAGGTTTAAACAAAGACTTCCTGATTATATCGGGGAATGACATGATGACCTTCCTTGGCCTACGAGAGAAGGGAAACCAGGTGGGGTCTTAGGTCTAGGTTTGAGTACTTGTATATAAATTTTTTTTTGATTAGTTTTATTTCTTGCTAACAAGATCTTTCTATTTTTCTCTATGGTTTCACAAATAAGAATGCCTCTGCACCTAATTTCAGCATTGTGAACTAGCCAAGTTTGGACAAGATATTAAAAGTTGAGGTGTTTGTCCATATAGACAGCCAACTCAGGGCGGCTCATCTGATTCTGGACTACATCCCGATCTCCAAGAGCATTTTGGCGCCTAAGTGTGTCATCAAAGCTAGAGATCCTTGGCTGCAACAAATCAGTGTTGCAGCCCCAGGCTTTCTGACCACTGGCCCAGTACTAGAAGGCACCTTTATCACCACCCCTATTCCAAAGGGCATCCCAAAGGTTGCCTAGTAACCACAACACACAGTCGAGGAAGGAACTTCTTCTCATCCAGCCACCATAAAGGAAGAAGAAGAAGTAGTAGAGGTGTTTGATTCCGAGGATGAGTTCGACGTCTTCAACCAAATTTTGTCCCCAGAAACTTCTCCTAGTGACCTCGGCTCTCCTTCCTCAACACAATCCAACCCTCGCCAAGAATCTGCTGATACCTCTAGTGATATGGGCATCCAACGCAGACAGAGGTCAACTCTCTAGGAGTTGTTAGAGTCTCAACCGGGGAGAGATACACCTGAGAAGGCACCTCAGACCAGGCTTCCCACTCCTCTGCCCACCCAAACCCTCCAAGTTGATCCAGCCAACAATAAAAGGAAGAATGAGGAGAAAGGGAAGGAAATTGTGAAAGTTGGGAAGAGCCAACCTCCCCAAGAGATCGAACCCCAAAGGGGGGCCAAGTAGCCCAGGGTGATGCAGACGAGGTCAGCCACTGAGGGAGAAAAAAGGGGTGACCACCGAGTTACAGCCCTTATCTGGGCCCCATGCATGGAGCTGGATGGAGCTCCTCTTCTTAATGATGTCTCTATCTGAGACTTCCAGTAGGGCACAGCTGGGTACATTACTGACACGATGGAATAGTCCTTGTTGCTTCTCAAGAACATGGCTGACCTCAGATCCATAAGGCAACATGAGGTCTTCCTCGTCTTGAAGAAGGACCTGGCTATGGTATGCCCTTTTTTTCTTTTACTTTATTTTATATATATATATATATATATATATATTTTAAATTGTATTTCTTTTCTCTTCCAGGCCATCCAAGCCACATTTAGGGCCGAGGAGATGGTGAATTACTCCTATCAAAAAATGAAGGGAGAGGAGGGAAGGAGGATAGCAGCCGTGGACGCCTTCCACGTGGCAGAGAAAAGTAACCAGGAGCTGAAGGGCAAGCTGTTGGAGGAGGAGAAGGAAAGAAAAAGTGCCACCGCTACCTTAGATATTGTGGAGAGGCAAGCCGAGGGCCAGAGGATACTTCTCCATAATGCTGAGGACCAGCTGGCAATCTCCAAGGAGCAAATCATTGCCCTGAAGAAAAAGTTAGAGGAGGTCAAAAAGGCCAAGGCTCAAGTAGAAAAGGCAAAGGAGGAGGCGGAGCAGCACGGGTATGACGTTGGAGTGGCTGAGACCGAGGATACCCTCAAGGCTGAGGTCCTTGAGGTATGTTGGACTTACTACTTCCAAGTATGGAATGAAGCCCTCAACCGAGCTGGAGTTGAGGCTTCTTCCATACTTAGGAAGGCAGAGAACGTCTACTACCCTCAAGCCATTCATGCCTCCTCCTCCAGCAACTCCAAGATGGACATTCCCCCCGAGGTGGCCGATCCAGAGAAGAACAGCCTCGAGAAGGTCCCTCCCTCCTCTGGCAGCCCTCCGAAGGTGGCTGAGCAGCCAGGGGTAAATGAAAAAAAGGCCGAGGTGACCAAAGGAGTGGCCCTTGATGCCATCAAGCCCCCGACTATTCCCCAGGATCCTACTAAAGACAAGGAGGCATCCAGGATGGAGATTGTCCTTGCAACTCTTCCACTTCCTGCCAAGGGTAACCCCAAAGGCTTAGACCAAAGATCCTTTGCAGTCCAGCAATCCAAGGCCTCTCCCCAAGGAAAAATTGTAATAAAAAAGAAGTAGATTTTTATATAGCTCTCTTTCTTTTCTTTTTTTGTTTTGTTTTTGTTTTGGTTTTCAAAGTTTGTAACCAAATTGCCCTTTTGTATTTGATTTGCCTTACTTTAAGGCCTTTATTAATGAAAGTTATGCATATTTTCTTTCTTCCTGTGATTCATATATTGGAGTTGATATGATATCTATCTTATATAACACTTAATGAACGTAGCAATGAGGTAAAACCCTCCTTTTTAATCTGCACAAATAGTAGATAGTTGATCCCATCTCATATGGTCAATAGCAAAACATGTTAAATTTACTAAGTCCATCATCTTGGCAAAGTGTAGTTCTAATTTTAAGAACATACACAGTAATGTAGCATACATATAGATTTAAACTTACTCTGTGCCTTACTCATTAATAAGTTTATAGGGTTAGAGGGATAATCAATTTTTAAACAAACACAGGTATGCCTACAAATGCTTTAAGTGATGCTCATGAGCATCTAGTTGAGCCTCTTATTACAGTGAAAATCATTGCTGTTTGGAGTGACTGATTGTACCTGACATTAAAGTAATCAATAAGGAATATTAATTTACCTTAAGCATGTAGTCCAAAAAGTCTGCAATAACTAAGGCTTTGCCCTGACACTTAGCAACATGATAGAAAATATTAATTTACCCAAAGTATGTGGTCCGAGGAGCCAAGCATAGTTAAGGTTCTGTTTAATACTTAAAACAATAATTAAAAGATATCAATTTACCCAAGGTATGTGGTCCGAGGAGCCAGGCATGACCAAGGTTCTGTTTGATACTTAGATAGATGTCAGAGAGTATTAATTTATCCAAAGCATGTGGTTTGAGGAGCCAGGCATAGCTAAGGTTCTGTTTAATACTTAGAACAATGATTAAAAGATATCAATTTACCCAAGGTATGTGGTCCCAGGAGCCAGGCATGACCAAGGTTCTATTTGATACTTAGAACAGTGATTAAGAGATATCAATTTACCCAAGGTATGTGGTCCGAGGAGCCAAGCATGACCAATGTTCTATTTGATATTTAGATAGATGTCAAGGAGTATTAATTTACCCAAAGCATGTGGTCCAAGGAGCTAGGCATAGGTAAGGTTTTGTTTAATACTTAAAACGGTGATTAAAAGATATCAATTTACCCAAGGTATATGGTCTGAGGAGTCAGACATGACCAATGTTTTGTTTGATACTTAGATAGATAGTAGAATGTATGACATGCAATATAACAAACCCAGATATGGTGAAGAAAGTTTTTATTAATAACAATACATTCTCAGGTTATTTACATTCTAGGGACATGTTACAGCCTTTTTCCTCTAGATTTTCAAGATAATATGCACCTATTCCTACCACTGATGTGATACGATACAGTCCTTCCCAGTTCGGCCCTAACTTTCCCCAAGCTGGGTTCTTTGCAGTACCCAAAACCTTTCTTAACACCAAGTCACCATGTGCCAATGGTCTCAACTTCACGCCGGCATCATACCCTTACTTGAGCTTATGTTGGTAATAAGCCAATTGGACCATGGCATTTTCTCTTTGTTCTTTAATTAAGTCTAAACTTTTCTCCAGTAGCCCATCATTACTGCTCAGAGTGAAGGAACTTGTTCTCAGTTTAGGGAATCCAGTCTCTAGAGGAATAATAGCCTTGGCCCCATAAGTCATAGAAAAAGGCATTTCCCTAGTGGATCTACAGGGCGTAGTTCGGTATGTCCAAAGGATGTGTGGCAATTCTTCTACCTATTTTCCCTTTACGTCATCCAGCCTCTTTTTAAGCTCTCCCACTATGACCTTGTTGATAGTTTCAGTCTGTCCGTTCCCCTGTGAATATGCCAGGGTGGAATATCTATTTGTTATGCCCAGGTCACAGCAATACCTCCTGAAGGCCTTGCTATCAAACTGCAATCTGTTGTCCAAAATGAGGGTACGAGGGATTCCTAACCGAGTGACAATATTCTTCCAAACAAATTTTTTGGCATCCACATCCCTGATATTTGCCAATGGTTTAATTTCAACACACTTGGTGAAGTAATCCATGCCGACCAACAAATATCTTTTATTCCCTGCTGCTTTAGGGAAGGGACCTACAATGTCCAATCCCCATTAGGCAAAAGGCTAAGGGCTAGACAGTGGATTAAGGACTCCTTCAGGTTAATGAATGTTTAGTGCAAATCTTTAGCATTGGTCACACTTCTTCACACAGTCTTGTGCTTCTTTCTGCATATTTGGCCACCGATAGCCTTGTGTGAAGGCCCTGTGAGACAAAGATCTGCCCCCCGTGTGGCTTCCACAAATTCCTTTATGTAATTCTTCTAGGAGTAGCTCAACTGCTTCAGGGTGTATGCATAGCAGATATGGGCCAGAAAAATATCTCTTATTCAATTTTTGGTCCTCAAACAGCCAAAACCGAAGAGCTTTTCTTCGTACCTTGTCAGCTCAAACTTATTCTCGAGCAAGATATCTTCCTTAAAGAATAGTACAATAGAGTCCATCTAGCTAGGACCCACCCTTATTTGATGAACATGAAGCACATTTCCTCTTACCTCAGTAGGTTTACATAAGTCCTCCACAAGGATCACCCGAGGTAAACTTTATGCCGAGGAAGTTGGCAATGTGGTAAGAGAGTACGCATGTGTATTCCTACTTCTAGGGACTTGTGATAAATTAAAAGACTCAAATCCAGACTGTAAATGTCTAACCTGGCTCAAATATTCCTGCATTTTGGGATCTCTAACTTCCAATTCTCCCTGGACTTGGCCTACCACCAGCCTTGAATTAGAGAAGATTTCCATTATTTTTCCACTTATTTTGCGAACCATGGTCATCCCTACTAACAGAGCTTCATACTCAGCCTCATTGTTCGTGGCCGAGAAGCTCAACCTTAATGATTTCTCAATCGTGATCCTCTCTGGAGATATCAGAACTAGCCCCACTCCAAATCTTCTATGGTTTGCTGCACTATCAACGTAGACCTTTCAGGACAAAGGTTCTTGTACGGAGATTACACTAACCGATTTTTCATCCATGTTTTGCTCCTCTACCCTCTCTTCTAATGGGGTTTCAGCAAACTCAGCCACCAGTTCAGCGAAGATCTGACCCTTGACAGAGGTGCGAGGCATGTACTTGATGTCAAAAGCCCCTAGAATTGTACCCCACTTTGCAATTCTCCCTATGTAATCAGCACTTCAAAGTAGAGATCTGAGTGGGAGCTAGGTTAGGACAACAATTATGTGTGATTGGAAATAGTGGGGGAACTTACATGTAGCATGCACGACTGCCAAAATGGCCTTCTCTAGTGGTAAGTAATGAATCTTAGTCTCATGTAGTGACTTGCTCACATAATAAATTGGCATTTGTATACCACCATCAACCCGTATCAATACAAGCTTACTGTGTGGGAGGCCACTACGATGTAGGCAAACAAGACCTCATCCACCTCAGGTCTGGACATGATAAGTGGCCGAGAAAGATACTCTTTCAACTACGCTGGAAGGCTAAGATACACTCCTTGATCGATTCAAATCCCTTCCACTTGTTCAACAACTGAAAGAAAGGCTTACACCTGTCTGCTAACCGAGAGATGAATCAGTTTAGAGCAACGGTCATCCCTGTTAGCTTCTAGACCTCTTTGAGATTCCGAGGTGGCTGTAAATTATTGATTGCCTTAATCTAGTCAGGGTTGACTTCAATTCCACGGTGTGTGACCATGTAGCCCAAGAACTTCTCTAATCCGACACCAAAAGAACACTTGGACGCATTAAGTCGCAGCTTGTGTCTCCTCAAGATCTCAAAGATATTCCTGAGGTCGTTAACTTGCTCAGATTCCAACTAGCTCTTGACCACCATGTCATTTATATAGACCTTAATGTTTTTCCCTAACTACGGCTCAAACATCCTTGTCATCATCCTCCAGTAGGTAGCCCCTGTATTCTTTAAACCAAAGGGCATCATCTTGTCATGGTAATTCCATAGGAGTAACAAAGGTTGTTCTCTTTTGATCGTCCAAAGCCAAAGGTATCTAGTGGTAGCCTTGAAAAGCGTCCAAAAAACTCATCTGAGGATGACCCACGATGGCATCCACTAGCTAGTCTATTTGAGGCATGGGGAAAGGGTCTTTTGGGTAGGCTTTGTTCAGATCTATGAAGTCTACACATACTCGCCACTTTCCATTTTTGTTCTTCACAACCACAGTATTGGCCAACCATTCAGGGTAAAACACTTCTTTAATAGCCCTAGCCTGCTTAAGCTTCATCACCTTGTCTTTGACAACGTCAGAATGATCCTTAGATGAGCGTCGAAGTGGTTGCTTTCTGAGGATGACAGATGGATTAACGTTCAAATGATGGCAGATGAAACTCGGATCCACCCCCAAAGCTTCGTAGGCATTCCAAGCGAACACATCAATATTCCTTTTGAGAAACTTTACTAGCTCTTCCTTCTCCTGAGGCGATAGCTGAGCCCCAACCTGAAAAAACTTCTCTGGATTATTACCTACAGTAAATTTCTCCAAATCCTCACATTTCTCATCCTTGGCTGGCCTATCTATAGGTAATACCAGAGACTTTGACTACTATAAGCCTCCCTCAGCATAGGCCGAGGACTCAGCTGCAGGCTGATGCAGAATTGCAGACACGAGGCACTGCCTAATCATGGATTGACATCCTACTAGCTCCTCAATCTGGTCCCCTAATGAATACTTCACTTTCTGATGCAAAGTTAAAGAAACAGCCCCTAGGACATGAAGCTAGGGTCTGGTCACAATGGCCATGTAGGGAGAGTATGCGTCTACCATAATGAAGTCCACGTCAACCACCTCCTCAATTCGGTCCCCTAATAGATACTTCACTTTCTGATGCAAAGTTAAAGAAATAGCCCCTAGGGCATGAAACCTGGGTCTGGCCACAAAGGCTGTGTAGGGAGAGTATGCGTCTACCATAATGAAGTCCACTTTAACCGCCTCTGAGCCTGCCTGCACGGGCAACCTAATTTGGCCTTTTGGGATGACAACTTTCCCATCAAAACTCACTAAAAGTGATCATAGACTGTGAAATCTTCAGGCTTTAATTTTAGCCCTCTGTACAAGTCAGGGTACATAATCTCTGCACCACTGCTCTGGTCTACCATTACCATCTTCACATCATACCCTCATATTCTGAGGGTTACCACCAAAGCATCATCATGAAGCTGAATGGTTCCAAACTTGTCTTCATCCAAAAAACTCAGCGACGGTCGAATCTCCACTTTAGCCCTCTTCGGCTCAGAATTAGAGTCATCGGTTGGTAGCCGAGCTATAGATGTCACCCTGGAAGGATAAGAACCAGTTCTCCCAGGTGCAGCAAAAATGACATTAATTATACCTAATAGGGGCCTTGAAGAAGCATTCCCCTAAGCTTCTGACCTCGATTGGTCTCTTTGCCCGTTGGGCCGATACAAAAATTGCTGCAACCTTCCCTCTCTGACCAGTTGCTCTAGATGGTTCCACAGAGTTCTGCAGTCCTCAGTGGTATGCCTCCACTTCTGATGCTATTGGCAATGAAGGCTCTAATTGCGCTTCAAGGGGTCTCCACTCATCTTGTTCAGCCATTTAAAGTATGGCTCGTTCTTGATCTTCTCCAAAACTTGATGCACCGGTTCTCGAAACACAATGTTTACCACTTAAGGAACTGTAGGCCCAGATTGCCCAGCAAAATCCCTCCGGGGTCTGTTATTGTTGTAGTAGTTCGACCTGAAATTCCTCCTTTCCTGAAGGATAACCTTACCCTTTCCCTTGCCTTGCTGTTGGTCCTTCTCAACCCTCTTATACTTATCAATCTGATCCATGAGCTGGCGTACACTGGTAACAGGTTTCCCAGTCAAAGACTTCCTTACTTCATTCTCAGCAGGTAGGTCGACCTTGAAAGTGCTGATGGCTACGTCGTCAAAGTTACCATCTATCTTATTGAACATCTCCCAGTATCTGTCTGAATATGTTTTCAAGGTCTCTCATTCTCTCATGGATAGAGACAATAAAGAGTCTAAAGGCCGAGGAAACCTACTACACCTAATAAAGCGGGATCCAAATGCCTGGGTGAGTTCCTTAAAGGAATTAATGGAACCTGCACCCAGACCATCAAACTACCTCATCGCCACAAGCCCTAAGCTAGATAGGAACACTTTACACATCAAGGCCTCGTTTTTGGAGTGCACAACCATTCTTTGATTGAAGTAGCTAACGTGCTCTACAGGGTCTATTCAACCATTGTACATGGTGAACGTGGGCTGAGTGAATCGTCGAGGAAGTCTCCCTCCTTCAATCCTGCGCGTGAAAAGTGATCTAGAAATTTAGTTGAGTGCTTTGCTCATAGCGTCATTTACCAGGCCTCTCGAAGATGAATTTCTGTCTCTGCGCTCATGATAGTAGTCTTCATCATACGAGAAAGACTCACTAGGAGGAGTCCTTGATCTGCGCCTATAGCTACCATCCTCTTCACCATCGAAAGAGAAGTCAGAGATGGAAGGAGCTCGCTTTCGCGGTTCGTGGCGTAAGCTTCTCTTCAAGTGATCAATTTCCAGCTGCATGGCTCTGGTATTTTTCTCAAGAGAGAGATGGCTACCACCCCGAGAATGGCTCCTACTAGTATGGATAGTATGCACACTCCCCTCCCGGTCCCTTCTCTGTTCAAGATCATGGAAGTGATCTTGAAGTTGAGACCCCATGGATTCTGTCTGGTTTGAACTTGAACCTACCATCTTTGAACGTTAGACTCACTATCCCACCAGTAATTCTCACAAATGGCGCAAATTGTAAGGACTAGATTTAAGTCCCTAGCCCAAAAGGTAGATGGACTTATGCCCAAAAAGCCCAAAATAATGAATTTTTAGAGAGTGGGTTTAAAAAACTGGGCTTTAATGAATCAAACAGTCACTAAAGTGAATTCAAATCACCAGAGAATGAAAATTGACAAGCTTGTACTAAAGAAAATCATCCTCAGCACAATCCGAGGAGATCAGTTCTTATATATTTCCCTCAAGTTAGGTTACAAATGCAATTTGTGATTGCTACAGTCTTTTTCTCTTAATTCCTCGATCCATTTACCGTGGATGGTCTCTTCTATTATATAGTTCTCCTTAGACAATCTTGGCTCTCCACTTATTGATCATCTAATCTACTACTTGAGTGCTTTTCCCATCGGACACCCTCTCAGGCCCTCTGTGCGTTAGGAAAGCCAATGCAACACTGTTCAGTGGTCTTCTCCACATTAATGCAGCCAGAAAGTTGGTTGCAGAGCATTTAATGCGGTGATAGCAGCCTTCTCCTTAGATATTTTAGGACTCCCCTCACCTGTCTTGGGTTTTTGTAATGCATATCCGTACCTACAGGACTTCCTAGAATGTTGCCCCAGACAGCAGACCACTTCTTCGGATCTCGACTTTGGTTGGCCAAGGATCATCCTCGGCCTACCCTTCTGGGCCTTTATAACCTAAACTAACTTCTTCATTTACTAACACGGATTCTCTTGACAATGTTTAGAATATCTTCAGCAGATTCATCAAATTTTTGTACTGTTTAGAGAATGAACAGTGTTTTTACCTTTATCTACCAACTTTTTCAAATACATCTTCTAACAGATTCTCTATCTCATTTAAATATTAATTTTTCATTCATTATTTATTCTTTTTTTAACAACTACACATTTTTTAACATTTTTTTATTCAACACATCATTATTATAATAGAAAAAATGTATTTGAATAATGAACAGTAGCCCATCAGACTTGATGGGCTACTGTTCATAAGCCAAAAAATAAAGGGGTATAGAGAAGCCGCTGGAGTTGGGTTTTTTGGCCATATTCTCTATTATAGCTAATATTTTAGCTATACATTGATTGCTGGAGATTCTCTAAATTCCTTCTCGGACAACCTCTCATCCTCGGTTTGGGCCTCAGGCCCAAAATATACATAGATAAAAAGCTCCTAGACCCAATACCCCTACATATATTATATGATGATTTATAAGATTATCAATGTATATTATTTAAACAAATCAAATAACTTGTTAAAAAAGCTTTGTGATTAAAACTATACATAAATAATATATTTAATTGCCACGTAGCGAGTGGGAAGACAATAACTTCAAAAGGATTTGGACCCTAACCTTTTTCCAACCATTCACTATGATTGCCACCTATCAACCGTTAATCTACAATTGCATTAAATCTTTGAGCTCGATTATAATTTTTTACTTAAAAAAAATCTATTATTTCTTTGTTTATTTCTTCTTCCTCTTCTTATTAAATCAAGCTAAGTTATGTAAGATAAACAGTAGCAAGAAACTTTAATTACTCATTTAATTCTTTTTTAATATTGAGTTTTTGTTAGTCATCTACATTACATAAAAAATGGCTAAAAAGTAAAAATTATCACGTGAATTTTATTTATACAAAAATATATATTAGGTATGATTTTTTTTTTTGGTTAAGGGGAAAATACAAACAGAGCTATCTCACCGTAACAGTGAGAACAGAGTCACAGGTCCTATTATACAAAACACCAGCAGCATCTGTATTAACAAAATACAAAACATCAGGACTATTGTTTCTTATGAGACATTATTGTTTTATTAAAATTATTTTAGAACTTCTTTAACAGAGTATTGAGAGTACAATGTTTCAAAACAAGATAACTTTTTAACAATATTATCAGAAATTTGCTAGCGGATTAAACCTCAAACCACAATTCCAGCCATATAAACGATGAGCAACATTAAGAGAAAGCAACTTGCTATTTTTGTTACATCTTTATCTCTTTGATAAAAGGGTTGGTTCGGATCCAAGTCATGGGTGTCCATGACTCCATGAGGCTCCAATCTGAGTTCCATTTCCCACAAAATTATTTCCTAGAAAAATAATACCCTCTCTCTCTCATTTTTACACCTTAATTTCTAAAGTGTAGATGTATACGAGGATGTAAAACGCACCGTATAGAAATGCTGCTTCTGTTTTCATATATGAATTAGATTGGACAAGGCATATTCAACTATTTTCTTACATATAAAAAAGAGTCCGAATTTTTTTAGATTTTCTTCATTGTCCAATTCAATGAACACTACTAAAGTACACATAAAAACACCAATCTAGAAATGCAGCTCATTCCACAAACCTCACCTGTTCAACGTCCTCCTCTGTTGCAATAAAACAAACAAAACAGGTGCAACTAAAAACAACTAAAACAAGTAACAACAAGCATTACCCTTCAAAATAGGGACAACCAAGTCACGAAATTCACTCATGAAATCCCTCCCAACTCAACTAATCGCAAATTGCTATCTTTTTCAAGTCTTATCCAATTCAATGAACACTACCATAAAAAAGTGTAAAACCACAACACAAGTCTATAAAATGCACTGTCATTGCACAAGCTCCTCTTTGTCTATCACATTCTTTGTGGCATTACAACAAACACAAGGGGTGCAACCAAAAAAAAAACCACTAAATTTGCGAAATTCATTCATGAACATCAATCACATTTCACTGTACCACCAAAAACCAACTACAAACTAAACCCAAAAACACAAATTAACCATTAGAAACCCCAAAATCAAAATCAAAATCAAATTCAATTCAAATTACACAATAGCAATCTTAGCTCCAGCTTCCTCGAGCTGCTTCTTGGCCTCTTCAGCCTCATCTTTAGAAACCCCCTCCTTAAACTTCTTAGGCAACCCTTCAATCAACTCCTTAGCCTCCTTCAAAGCCAAGCTCGTCAACGCCCTAACCGCCTTAATCACCGAAATCCTCGAACTGCTGGGGACATCCTCGATAACCACGTCGAACTCGGTCTTCTCTTCGACAACCGCTGGTCCCGCGTCAGCGACGGCGACGGCGGCTCCGGCGACAGCTACTGGCGCGAAGGAGGCGGCGGAGACGCCGAGCTTTTCTTGGAGGTAGTCGACCAAGATCTTGGCTTCTTCGAGAGTGAGGGAGGAGATCTGGGCGCCGAGCTCTTCGATCTTTTCTGGGGCGGACACGGCGGAGATGGGACGGAAGTGGGTGAGACGACGGTGGGTGGGTTTAACGGTGGGGAAGTGGAGGAAATTGGGTTTTGGAGCGGGCGAAGGATAAGAGGGGGAACGGAGTGTGAGGGAGATTGTGGAGAGAGTGTTTGTGGCCATTTGTGAATACTGAAAATCGAAGTGAAGAGAGAGAGAGAGTTTTGAAGAAGAGAGAAGATAGGATAAGGTAATGGATCAATGGAGTGATATAAAAAACATGGTCGTGAGCGTAATCAGTGAGGAAGAGGAGTTTTGGGTTTTTGTATTAATTTTTTTGGTTGACGAGATTGCCCTTGGAGGAAAAAATAGGGGCATTCCGAGAATCGAACTCGGGACCTCTCGCACCCAAAGCGAGAATCATACCACTAGACCAAATGCCCTCGTGTTGGTATATGCTGCTGTAAAGTAATTGCAATACTTATTAATCTGTTAAGTTTGTGATTCGTTTGATAAATAAAAAGGTTAAGAATGAGCGTTGTGTGGCTGCTGGGATACGAGCCCAGGTCTCCACGGCCACAACGTGGAATTCTTACCACTAAACTACAGCCACAAGTTTGTGTTTCTCGTTCATTTCTGTGATATCCGAGTGTGTAAGATTGTTTTCTTTTATATTTTTAATAAAAAAGATTTTTTTTTTCCTTAAGAAACAAACACAAACAAAGGAAAAGAAATGAGAAGAAAAGTTAATCTTAAAGGAAAAGAAATGGGGAAAAAAGTTAATCTTTTATGGACTTGGCTTGGATCCATTGCACTAGATTCATTGAGATGATAACATATGACCAAAAGTAGACATGTGTTGTTATTCTAATGGATTCAGTACAACTTGATATTGAACCCAGGTTTACCTAATTATGAAAGTAGTATTATGATATCCCCGTGTGTGAGTACTATATGTTAAGAAGAGTGTTGTCTATATAACTGTAAAATAAGATTTTTTTTTTATTAGGTGAAGAACTAAAGATGCTCTCTCTTTTGAATTGACTGGTTTTTTAGTACATGAAACTGGTTAACCTTCCGGGGTTTTTATTTTTTATTATAATTTTTTTTTTAAAAAGCCATTTAAAATGGCACGCTACCATTAATTGTATTTGTATCCCAAGTTTATTACTGCACCAGTGCATAATTGTATTTTACAAGTTTTTTATTATTATATAAAATAAATAAATAAAAATTCAGCAAGTATTATGTAAGCAAACATGAATCGTGCAACCCTCTTGCAAGTTTATAGATAACCAAAGCCGATTGAAGTCCTATCCTATTAGTGTAGTGGAATAGCAAAGAAAGTACCTAACTTCCAAGATTTATAGGAAAAAATCCAGGCTCTCATCAAATTCAGGAGCTCATTACAAACGCAACACTCAAATTCATCCAACATTTTAATTTTATAATAACTTTCAACTTAATAATCACTTAGAAAAGAAATAAAATACATCAAGCAATATCCAAGATCAAATTTAAGAACTAGAAAAGAAATGCATGATTGCTGTCAATTGGAATCATTTTACAAGAATCAGCAAGATAGATATTTTGTGAATAGTTACATAAAAAAGGAATTTGTCAATACTCAGTTCCATGTGTCACATTCATTACTATGTTAAGCAGGATGCTTTTGCTTGATGAAACTGTAATTAGTTACACTGCTTCTTTCCCTCGACCACTAAAAAGTGCAAACTACTGGTCATTAATGGTTTTTTTGGATTAAGGGGAAGGGAGGGGGAGTAGAGGGGCCAATCCAAAGATTCCAAACAGGTCCTAAGAGGGTAGAAATATCTTTAAAATGAGAGTTCTCAACAAATTTTCTATGAATATATAGATTCTGTATTGAATAATATCGTGGAACTATTCTTTAGATCAGATAAAAGTCATCTCCTATGATTAAGAATCAAAAATCTCATATCCCTATCTACGCTACAACATGATTACACAAATTCATATGAGCAACACCAGTAGCCTTCAGCTACTACCACCCCCACTCCCAAAACAGTTTCTTACCACCTTCTGCGCCTCCTCCCATACCAGTACGCAAATGCAGCTATTGAAGTAGCCACAATGACACCAGCAGTTGCATGCAAAGCATATATTGGTCTCTCCAGAACAAGACCTTTTACTTCAACAGGTGGTGATGGCAGCGGCTTCTGACTAACTGTCAATGCAAAGCCCAAACCCTGCCTTTCCAACTCACCCAGGTCTTCAATTGCTGGCTTGAGCCTGGTGGTCTTGGCTATAGCCTCATACTCTTCTTTGGTTCCACCTTCCAGGAAAGATCCAACAAGGTAACCCTTGCTTACCCAATATGCGCCGATTGTATTTCCGGAGAAATCCCCATAGTGGACTACTTCCCCTACATTGTCCCCATAAAACTGCCAAGACATTGTGAAGACTCTGGAGTAAAAAAATGGTAAGTAGTCAAATTCACCCGTTTTTTCTGGTTCCATTATTGCAGCAACAGCATGTCTTGCAGACCTTCGAGCTGAGTCCACGTGTTCAAGTCTACGGGATTCACCAAATAGTTTAACTGGAAATGCTGCAACATCACCTATTGCATAGATTGAGCTATTACTTGACTGCAACTTTCCATTTACTTTGATACCACCCTTCTCCAAAGTTAGTTGGCCTTCAAACAAGCCTGTGTTTGGGCGGATTCCTATACCAACAACAACCATGTCTGCAGGTAGCAGACTTCCATCTCTAAGATTGACAGCAGTGACCTGTAAAGGAGTTGATCAGGTCACTTTGGAGATCAAACTGATGCACCACTGATATCAATATGCTTGTAGGATAATAATACTTCTTATCTTTTGAATAAAAAAGAAAGGAAAATCTTTATTGGTATTATTTTTTAAGAAATGACCATAGACATCCTATTATAGCAACTTGAAGCCAGTTTACTTAATTTGGGTAATTATAAAAATTCGTTAACGGTATTAATCCTTGCACATTCCTAACATGGGGACTTCTTGTCCATATTGCTGTACTACCAATGAACCCAAAAGAAATCCTTTTATAGCCGCATAAGATTTACCTTCCCATCAGAGTCGATATCAAATGATGACAAGACAGTTCCTTTAATGAAAGTTACTCCTTTAGACTTATAATAATCTTCATAATAACTTGCAATCTTGGGAGTAAATAAACGAGCCACTGCACATAAGAAAAGAAAAGACAAAAAAATAGGACAGAAAATCTCATAAATATTCAGTCATCTTATTTTATTTTATTTTATTTTTTTTAAAGGTATGACAAAAAATGAATAAAATTATATTTGGCAACATTTTTAGATATCCCATGGACGGATTCATTCAATATATATATATATATAAAGACATCAGAACAGAAGCACTTACTGCAATGTGCTTCTGGGAAAACCATGGTTACATTTATTTTATTTATCACCAAAGATGCAGCGCACTCCATTCCAATGTAGCCACCACCAATGACAATAGCATTTCCACCAGGACAGGATTGCATTGCATCAAAAATTCTATCTGCATCAGCCAAATCTCGTAGATAGCACACATTTTCAGCATCTGATCCAGTCACTCCAAATTCTTCAAGCTTCAAAGCCTATATTCAACTCAGACTAATCAATGTAAGGGAGAAAGCCACTCCCATTTGTATCTTAATAAACTTCAGGACTTCTGAAAATTTGATAGGCCAAACACTTTTACACACATTCTTACTATTTTGATAAAATTATAATCAATTCTTTTGACATAATGTCTTATTTATAACAAAAGGACCAAAACTGTGAAAAATTAACCCCCCCAAAAAACTGTCAGTTTTTTTTTTAGGTCTAGTACATCTTATAATTCCAATTTCATATTTGTCCTAGAGAAGTGATATTGATGTCACAACTGTTACCAAATACAAAGGAAAACAATGTCATTATCAAATCTGTCACTTTCCCAAGCAAAAATATTCCCCTTTTTATATGTAAACTTCTTTTAAGCACTATCAATATTATTAAGAACAACTGAGTACTAAAAGCAAGAGAAGTATTAGAATAGTTCCAATACCCGAGCACCTGTAGCAACAAGAAGAATCTTGTAACTTATAGTCTCCCCAGTTGCTGTTAATAGTGTCTTACGCCTTACATCAGCAGACTTGACACGCGTTCCAAGAACTAACTCAATTCCTATGGAAAGAGCCAAATTCCAAATAAATGCTAAATATTGTGCAGAAACATACACCAAAAGTAACAAATATCCACAGAAAGGTCATGCTACTTGGTACATTTCTCATTAGCATCTGTGATTAAAAAGAGCATAGGATGAGAAAATGATTACCATGTTCCTTATACCACTTTGGAGTTAACCTTTCCTCATTATCACCAACACATGTATGAAATGATGGAAGCTGTGCACGAGCTGCATGTTTAAACTTAATTCAGTAACCAATTCAGATTTTTAGCAGGAAGGACAAAAGAAAAAGGGGAAAATCAAGCAAGAAATAATCAACATTTGCCTATCAATTGAGAACATTAGGAAATAAATTAATTCCCACCCCAGCCAAAGTGCTACCCTAGAATTCCAGATTCCTCACCCTTGAGGTATTCATAGCGATGTCCAGATACCAACAGAGCAAAATTTTGATGGGTTCAAACAATTCTTAAGGTTGATTTAACTATTACAGATTAAAATTTATTTTAAAAAATTGACTAAGAATTACAGAAGAAATTCCAAAATTTATGTGCAAAAAATTTAGCTACAAGATTCTGCACCTAATAAGGCAAAAGAAGCCAAAATTTAACATAAAATAGATAAGATTCTTTGCCATCCATATGCATATATGAAAGTTCTAAACATCATGCAGTCATACCCTAAGCAGGGAAACAAGGATAATTCACAAAAAATATTATTGAAGCCTTTTTCAAGAATGTATGTGTGCAATCACAAAAAAGTAATTTTTTAGAGATTATGGATGCTTCTGGTTTTTCTTAGATTTGTGGTTTGTGCTACGCAGAAATTTGTCTTTGCCCAACAGAATGACTCAATTCCATGGATAACTATGGTGAAATTGAGGGTAAAAATGAAAAATCACAGGCCACAGGCACAAGGATATCTGAACCCTGACAGAACACCCAATCAAACTAGTTAACATGAAGGTACTGAAAGCATTTCAGATATACATGACTGACCGACTAAAATTTATGAGGAGACCTTGATGCAGGATGTGCAAATAAATATTTAGTAAAGTTTAGCTTTATTTAATTTTGGAAGTCAATTGTATTTTATTTTAAGTCTTAGCAGTTAATTAGGTTATTTTATTAATTTCCTATACTCAATGGTATTTTTGTAATTCAATAATTGGGCTTTCCCAAATCAACTAGCATTAAGTCATAGTATATATAAGCACAGATTGAACTCCTATGGAGACAATTTGATTGATTAATAAAATTTCTCTTGAAATTTTTATTAACAAATGACAAAGTTCCAAAAACATTATTTATTAACAAATGCAGATTTCATCTGCGCTAGTAAGAATCATTAAATATTAGTGATAGAAAATGCTAAAGAAAACAGTGAGTTCACAAAGTGTTATAATGAGAATGCATACCTTCAGGAAGTAAAAAGCCTTTGCTTAATGCAGGTCTCTCATAAGGTGCAACCTAAAAGAAATGTGGCAGAAAATTACACTTAAAATGACAACATTTTTCTTAACAAATGTAACTCATATCCAATAAACATCTCAAACAAAATACAAGACATGAGGAATTCAATATCTTGTATTTTACAACTATCATCTACTGCAACGAATGAGGCTTATAAGTTTCTGTGTATTGCTCTGTCCCTGGCAACACTAAAACACATATTATCCTTTCCAATGTATATGGCATAACTACAGTTCTCACAAATCTCTCCATCCAACTTACATTGCACTCCCAGTACTACATATATACAGTTCTCACAAATACCAATACACATAATATCTATCAAATTTATATGGCACAACTATAGTTCTCACAAATACCATTACACATGATATCCAGTCCAATCAAAGGACCTGTTGAAAATTGCTGGTACTGTTAAAATGCACCAATAGATAGTAATATCTCTTCTTCTACGTTATATAGTAGAGTACCCCAAGGTTCAATTGATCATTAAAAATTTAGATAAATCAGGACCATCAGTCTTGCCACAAGCACTTTTCACTAAATTATTGCTTGTACAAAGCTATAAATTTATCACTTTTACCAAATTATGAATTAAACCAAAACGAAAAGGCCTTCTAGAATGGAAAAGGAGAATGACAGTTTACTAATGAGATTCAGATTATCCTTGCAGACCCATATCATGAAAGCTGTCAGCTACATAATATTTGAAAATGACATCCCGTTTGTGTTTTTGAGTGAATTATACTGTGCATACTCATTTAAGCAACTTGCAATTCCATCGAAATATTAGCACTATTGCTTGAAGAAACAAATAAAGCAGCAATTTATGGTTAAATTTGAAATATACGTGCCCTGGATGTATTAAAGCATATATTGGATTTGGAAGTTCACAATTCCAAATACCCAATCAGCTAATAGCATTTAGCAAATAGAACATGATAAAATAATACGAGACTGTTGCTCTTCAAATTACTCAACAATATGATAAAAAGAATCAACAAACGCCCCTTCTAAAACTCATAATAAAATTTTATTCTTTAATCACATTTATATTTCACACAAAGCCATATAAACAAACTATATTATATTATAAACCAAATATTGGAACACAATAAGAACACACACAACTAAATCAAAATAATGATTACCCATTAAATGTAATGAGCGCAAACATTAACTATAGGTGTAATTCTTATAATCACAAAGTTAGCCTCATAATCAAGAATAGTCAAGTTAGTTAATTACTTAGTTAGTTGTAAGATTGCAAGAGGTGGAGCCAAGTTGGTAATTTGGCTAATAAGATTTACAAGAAACCTGTACAAATACTTGTCATCCATAGCACTTTAGCATTGAAGAAATAAAAGACAGCAAATTTCTCATTCTCTTTCTCAAATTTCCCTTTCTACTCTTCTTCTTGAAGGGTGACTAGTCAATTCTCATTCTTTTTTATTAGAAAATAAAGGGTTCATCACATTAAAGACATGAACCCAATGACACTTTCAAAGACATGAAATAAACGAGAGAGAGAGAGAGAGAGAGAGAGAGAGAAATAGCTTACTGGTTCTTCAGAGATTATGCAGAGTTCACCTTGAGAGACTCCTCTCTTTGTGAATTCGAGAGCTGCATACCCAGCTGCCACTCCTCCTCCAAGAATCACATACGTAAATGCCCTTCCCATTTCTTTCTCTCTTTGAAACTCACAGTGTATCTTCTTGTTTATTGTCTTGTATTTGAGGGTGTTGAATTTTTTATTTTGGGTAGCGCCTGCTTTGAAGACACACAAACATATGTACACAAACCCAAGAAAACAAAAAACCAATATTTAATCCAAAATTTCTATGATGTTGACAGTATCTAATTTACCATACTGCCCTTTTATCTTCTGTGCTTCCAGATGTATGGTGTATTAAAATGCTGACCAATCAAGGCGGGGACACGTTTTTGAAACATTAATGGATTATCGGGTTTCGATTTGGAAATTCCATTGTTGTGGTTGTGGACTTAGGGTTGGGACAGGCTTTGTTATGGTTGTGTTTTTGTGAGTGAGGTTCAAAAGGGTGATTATGTGGATGTGGGACCAGTTGAAGGTGGATCTAGCCAGTCATGTGGTGACACGTTTGGATGTAGTGATGGGATAACGGATGGTGGATTTTGTTGGAAATTGGGACGATGATGATACGATTGAACATATGGGGCTCAATTTGGAGTTGGAGGTGATGAATAAAGTTGTAGATTTGATTACAACCGGCAATAATATATATATACACACAAGATTTTTCCAACAAATTATAAATGATAAATTGTTATCAGTTATAATTTAAATCTTTCACTAAAATTACTTTTTAACCTTCTAATAACCTGCTAATAATAACTTGCCACTTATTAATTGTTGTAAAAATATTATGAAAATATAGTAAACATAACATTTCTCAATATACATTTAAGGCCTCGTGTAACTGAGTTGTGGATCAGGCTTCCTTTACCGGAGAAAAAAAATGTGGATGAGGCTTCACACCTCTACCACACACCCATTCTTGTTGAACTTATCCACGCTCCAATTCTTGCGTTCTTGGGGAAAAAGAAAGCAAACAAACAAAAATACTAGAAAGCTTTCATACTAGTATTGGGCCATATAAGTTGGGCCCATCGAAACCCAAATGGTGCTAATGTGGGCAGTCCATTAAGGGAGAAATTCTGTCGATTATATAGAATCATAGATTATAGAACTTATATAGTATTTTTTTATGTAGGCATGAGATGAGAGTCTCTAACGTAACCTCCCTAGCTGCCAGCCACCCTAAAAGCTAGAAACCTTAACCTCCTCTCCTTAAGAATGGTTCTAGGGTTCCATCCAAGAAAAGGCCGTGAGATTTGGTTTATTTAATTAGCATTTGACATTGGTTTACTATTTTTTTCTACATAGAGTCATTGACTTAATGTACGTATGAATGAAAAAAGAAATTAGATGCTGGCCAAAGAAATAGAGATTAATCTTTCTAAATGCAACACAGGATAAAATATAAAACAAAAGACAAGAGTTTTACTAATTCTTTCGTATTCAAAAGTGTTCACACTCTTTCACATCATGTTCATACTTTTTTATATCATGTGTAAAATGTGGATATATGACTTAAAAATATGGACATCGTGTGAAACATTTTACATTCAGGAGTGTGGAACAGTAACTAACGACTAATTACAACTAGTAATTGATATGGCTTGCAACTTCCAGTTATCCTAAGCTTGTTAGGACAAATGATCACATGCATGATGCACGCTACACACTTCACGACATGTCTAAGAGCTTGATTCTTAACTTGCTTCACAGCACAGTTCAGCTTAATATATAAGATTCTATCATCTAGCACTGCTTTGCATTACTGATCATTGTTGCCAATACATAGAATCAACTACCATATAACATAAACATATTGTTATAGCTACCAACAGAAAGTAGTGACATGCTGAAAATTGAATAAAAATGCTAATAGAGATAAGATTGTATATAGGTGTTTATTGTTTTTATATATACTGCGAAATACGGATTGAAATTTGGCATAAATTGTATTTTATGAATACGAGACAGGAACACAATACAAACGGAACGTTTTATTGTCTTTCGTACATGATTGGAAATGTTTTGTTGTATAACTATGGGGGATAAGGCCCATGTGATAAAAACATTTCCCATTTAAAAATTTTCAATTTTCTCTAATTTTAAAGCAAAAGTGACACAAATAATATTTTATTTAAAAAATCTAATGATCTTAAAAAAAAATCCATATAAATCACAAAATATTTGACTAAAAATTAAAGAGAATAAGAGATTTTGAATGGGGGAATATTCCCCATAAAATAACGTGTTATATTTTGTTTTTAATGATCTTATTTTGTTGGAAGTGATTTATTTATTATTTTATTTCGTTATGCGGAAATCTTTTTATTGGAGCTTTAGCCAAAGCTGTTGTGACTTGTGAGTGAGTGCTTTCCACAATCTCACATCTCCAATTGATTTTCTGTATGTCTTTGTTTAAGATCTCTAATTTGGGTATTATGTTTTATTTAATTCATATTTAAATGGGTTGAAATTTAATCAATTTGATATTTTTTTCAAATCTTTAAATTTAATTGGTTACTTCTGAAATTATATAATTTAATTTCTTACTATTTGAAATATTAGAGTTTGTTACTTTTGAAACTATATGTCTTTAAATTATAGTGTTTTTCAAATACTTTTTTTATTCCTATCCTCCTCATACTATATATGGTTTAAAAAACTGAATCGTTAAATAAACTAGAAAGAGAATAGGTTCAAGGTCTTGAAGTCATCAGACCAAAGGTTAGATTAGGATGAAGTAATAACCAATTAAATAATTAATTAGTATGAAAGTAAACAAAATAATAAAATATGAAAATTGATCAATATTGACTAAAAATATTTTTTTACATTTTATTATTGAGATTAGATAAATATTTTCCTATCATTTCGATTATTTAAGCAAACTTATAGATGTGTACAATGCTCAAAAACCCCAATATATTGATGTGATTAAAGAAAATTTTTAGGGCAATCTAGGCATAAATGAAATTTGTTAATCGGAGGTTTATTAGAAGGAAAAAAAAAAAAGACTTTCTCCCTCTCTCTCTAAAAATCTGATGGTGAAAAATTAATTGAGGAGGCGATTTGGTGACCCACAATTTCTAGAGTACCATAAATGCATACTCTTCTCTTTCACATAACTGTGGGTCCCACTAATTAAATTTATACTTATAAATCATGTGAGAGGATAGAGTACGCATTTATGATACTTCGGAGTATTCAATAATTTTCCTTAGTTAATGGACTAGCCACTTTAGATTTTTTTTTTTTTTTAATACATTTTTGTTTTCATGATAATGTGATTTTAATTTCCTAGATTTTATTTATCTATTTATTTATTTTAATTAAGAATTGTTCCTGAGTTTTGTTGAGGACTAGATGATGCTGGCCATATTTCAGATATTTTCCAAGTCAACTATTTTAGTCAAAGTAAAGTTAGTCCAGCTTTGTATTTATTTATTTTTTATAATCCGATAATTACAACGGTGAAAAAAGTGATTTGAATCTTACAAATATTAGGAGTTGCCAACTGTACTAGTTAAACTATAAGAATTAAAAAAAAAATACTAATAATTATTTGAATCGTATGTGATAATTAAAGGAAAGAATTCTCAATTTCAAGCTTTCACATTACACACATGCACATGCATGTGGAAATAGTATTAATACAACATGAAAGGTTTCCAAACTCCTTGAAACATCTCATTTATACATTGTGGAATAAGTGATAAGAGTGACCTTTCTTGGGGAATAAGTACTTTCATCTTACGTATAATTTAGTCATCACCCCCATGTGTTTATAAAAGGTCATCGATCACGCTATGGTTAAAATTACATATTGGAGCACTGACTACTCATTATCATGAACTGTCTACAATCAAATCTTACGATGAACAATCATCAAATTGCAACAATTAACATCAAAATGGATGTCATCATTATAACCCTTTCCATTATTATCGATATGTTAGATTAAAAGACTAAAGCTTCTCTCTAATATTTTAGCGCATTAGAGGCAGACATAGAAGTTACATGTAATCATTTTTAAACATGTGTCATATTCAATACACTAAAGTATTGAACGGAAGCCAAATTCAATGTGGAATTCTTTTAAAATAACAGAGCAAACCAAAAAGTGATTATGATAAATGAAGCTTAGTGGGTACTTGTTTTTCATCATTTTCCTACACTTTTAATATGGGTACTCATGCATGTGGCCGACCCCGTCATGTGAATTTTCCTTATCTTGCACATGAAGACTATCTCTTTGAAGTGAATTTTCCACATGAAACATGTGATTGAAAAAAACAAAATAAAAAATTGAGTGGCTCAAAGATGGAGATCCTCTCTCCGTATATATATGACAATGAAAACCCACAACAATTGTCATCTTTCTTTTCCTTTTCCCATATAAAGACAATGCAAAATCCTAGGAAATGGGGCTTGAGAATCACTCAATAGCGTTTGTAGTAAGAGTTACACAGTATTCACTGTAAATGCTATTCCAATGTCATCAAAGGGCCTAACTTTTTTACATGTATGATGACGAAAAAAAAAAAACAAGCATTGTGGTTGAGGCACATGAAACTCATGGCATTTGGTGAGGTAATTTGTAGAAATGCTATGCTTATTGCTTTTGAAATTTCTTAATAACTAAAATTTCTCGAGAATGTGTGAATTTAGTTATAAAAAGAGAAAATCTATCGACATAATTTTTACGCTACTACTCTGATGCTTAATTGTGGATGGTAAAAAATAAATTATGAACCCATGTAAAAACGATAAACAGGAACTGCAATATGCGTATTAAAGTTATGATCAGCATATATGGTACCAGAAGGACACCTACGTGAAGACTTCCTTGTAGCTATTGGTACTTGCTAGAGTTAGGCTAACGTCATGCTTCATTCTGCATGACTATATACAAAAATGGATTATTAATTCATGAAAAGCATAGATGGAACATGACATCTATAGCTATTTTGCATTTCTATGTACGTGTCAAATTCCCTATGGCTTCAGTTTGGTATTAATGGATATGGGCATATATAACGATGTGTTTATGCATGTCCATGCCTCCCAACTTCATACGCATGCATGAATATCACTCTTTATTGGAAACCAGCTTTAAGCTCTAAGATATCTTTGCTATTCTCTCTCTCCCAAATTAGAAATCAAATTGCAGCATCTATACATATGTAAACCCCGGAATCCAGAAGATCCCACCAGATATTATTTGAAATGTACCAAACGTTTAGGAAAGTTTTAATCAATATTTTAGAAATTATATTAAGCAAAATATTAAATCATGAAATTCATATAGATTTCGTTCAAACTTCAAAACCAAGCCAGCTAGTTTTTTTTTTTTTAATAAATAATTATAATATGCTATTAATTTCGAAACTCAAACTTTTTCTTCCCTAAACTCTCAAGCATTTTGTGCATAGACAGGAGCCAATTCAAACCCAAACTAGCTAGTTGTGTGGTCTCCATGCACACTTATATGTGTGTGTATTTGTGCATGTGACAATGGTGATAATATCATAATAGTATGATGAGCTACATAAACTACATGTCTCTTATTTTAAAGAGCCTTCCCATCAACTGAACCTTATCAAGGCTGATAAATCAATTTCAATCCATTAATAAGCAATCACATAAATTCTAGATCAGCTAAGCAAGCTAATAATTAGGATTTAGGGGTTAGCATCAACTGATAGATAATAACAGAAAGGATATCATATGTATGAATGACTTTCTAGGGTACTAAAGATTGAGAAAGGGACATCACATTTGATATCTACCAAGATTTGACAATCAAGTCTTGGCTTGAGTTCCTTCAATTGTGTTGTATTCTTGTATCAAAGAGATAATAAGCCAACCAATTACTTGTTTTACTATAGTAAGAAATTGAGAGGAGTATAAGATCCTATTACAAGCCATAATTATATATTAGCATACCTTAAGTACTGAAGTTCAAACTATAGACAAGCCTTTAATTAATATATAATATCGTTTAGAATTTTAGACATCATATATTATAAGTATATCCTTGTATTTAATCCCCATTAAATAGTTGCATGGACCAGATGTCTTCCATGCTCCAAAAGGTTTCATTTGATTCAGGAGTGGGTAAAGGGACTTGAATAGGCTCCATTGTTCTTTGGTATAATGATGGAGAGTAGACATCCATAGGTTCAGCCATGCCAGACGCTTGGCTTGAACTTGCTTGGTCATTGACCTCAGAAGTCTGTCCCTGTAAATTCTCTGCTTGCTTAATATGCTTTTGGATTCTAGTCCTCCAGTAATTCTTGATTTCATTGTCAGTTCTTCCAGGCAGATGCTTTGCAATTTTGGACCACCTGATTTAGTAAATAATTTGTAAAAGAAAATTATTTTTTTGGATAATTAGACGATTATTACATGATAGAGAGGTTTAAACTCTAGATATTTCGGTTTGAAAGACCAAGAATATCAGTTAAACTATAAGACTCTTGACAATTCACTTTTCAAATTCTCACAAAACATCAGCTTTGTCTAAAACTATGCGAAGTCTTGAATTAACAAAAGGTATAAGAAAGATCAAAGTATCATTTAAAAGATGTCGACTATTTAATGAGACAAGGAGTGGATGGATATGCTGACCAATAAAGATAGTTTATAAGATGAGTGCTATTCACATTGTCCATGTGTAACTTTCATATTTCCATTTTAATTTGACAAATAAGTCAAAATTTATCAATTAAAGCAATATAGCCGCCTAGATACAAGGCTGCCATTATTAACAGACCATCATTATTTGTTGGGCAACGGCGGTAGTAAATGACAAAATAAGTATATACAGAATTTTAAATATAATATAGAAGATATATATATATATATAGATATATAATTACTTTCCAATGCATGTTGTTTCTACTTTCTAGAACTAAATGTCAAAGATAGCAACGTAAAAATGCAACCTACCATATACCATAACTAATAAATGGGGAGAGAGAGAGAGAGAGAACATTTAGGTCATTATAGTGACTTACTCCAAGCCATGTTCCATGGTCTAAAATCGAAGTCGTCCATATGCTGGACTTTATATAAGGACAATTTGATGTTAGATCATCAAGGTTTTGGAATGGAGCGGATGCCTTGCTTGAGGCTAGGGCTAATCAATATATTTTTTTAGGACAATACTTAGGTACAGTACTTTAAGTGCTGTTCCTTAGATTTCTCTCTTAAAATTCTGCACATAAATACTTATTTAAAAAATATACTTTTATCCTATGAGAACAAAATTCACATAACAGAATCTTAAAATGGGAACTTAAAGAACATCACCTAAATACTGTACTTAAGTCTTACCTTTTTTTTCTTTTTTTATTTAGGGTAAGTAGGGCTCATCAATCATTGATCAAGTTACGTACTGAATGCCTCCGATATCTTTCTCTTATTCTTTTTATTAGTATTTAGTGAGGAAAAGTTTTCATGTTTTTTTTTATGTAGCTTTCATTTGATTTGGTTGGCCTATAATTAAATTAAACCATCTTACACTACACTTTAGAGTTTATAATACTTACTTACCTTCTCTTTTTTAGAGATAGGAAAAGAAATTATCTTATAGAATTGTTCTAAAAAGTCACTCTCACATAGCACGCGAGACTTGTAGAGAGATATGTGGGCTCCATACACTATGAGAAGATAATGTCATATAATGTATTTTGAGGGACTCATAGACATGTGAATCCTACATAGTGAGAGAGAAGATAATCTCGTAGAACTGTTTCATAAAATATTTTAAGCAAGTTGGGAAAAATATTTGAGAAAGAGGCTTCAAAACAGTATTATTGTCCTAGCAATAACCATGAAATAATGATAACACTTTGTCCACATGCTGATTCATGAAAGCATCGCAGCCATCTTTTTAGGAATGCATGACTTAAATTATATGGGGGCCATGCCATATCTATGAAGTGCCAAAGCAATGTGTTTTATGTCTACTTCAGAAAATGTCTCTTTCTCCTAAGAGGTAGGTAGGGTTTACATGTGACCAATTGGTATGAGTTCAGCTTAAAATGGAAAATTGTATTGCTCAACGTGCCCTATATACACATAAAAGATATTTGGAATTTTGAAAAAAAAAAAACAAAACCTATTGGCAAAGAATATCCCACATATGATATAGGGATCTTAGATATATAATTTATAACCCTTTTATGTTTTACATTTTTTTTTTTTGAAGTTATAAATAATTAGTAAGTACGAATTAAATTTGTACCATGGAGTGGGGATATGGATCATCTTCTATGCTCCTTATCCCCAGTTAGTATCGCAACCGCATGATTATGGCACACTACAAAAATCAAATAATTCTGCACAAGCCTTGCTCTTTTACAAAACCATTTTTAGATTTCATAAAAGGGTCAGACTTGGATTAGATATAAAGGATTTAGAAATATGATCAACTTGATAAAAAGTACTCAAGGAAATTCAAAAAAAAGAAGAAAACAAAAGGTTTTTGGATGCCTAGCTCGAGATGGGGGGCCTAAGGACATGCTATTTGTACTAGTACTGCTTGGAGGATCTGGAAAAGATTTCATATGCCCCAGCTCCATCATATACACCTATCAGAGAAAATTGCTGAAACCAAAAAAAAAAGCATTCACCTTTTTAAAGTACGATCCTATATCATCCTTCTAATTGATGAAAACATCTATATAGTGGATGATATAAACATATATACGAAATCAAAACCAGCTTGAAAGCCATGAAATTCAAGAACCAATCTTGCAAAGGGCTTGAGCAGGTGGCCATATATGTTGCACTCTTTGTGGTGATCATGACTCTCTCTCTCTCTCATAAGTGTATTTTTTCTTAGTCAAAACTACTATTTTGATGAGTATATATAGTCTATAGGTTATAAATTTTAAGATAAAACTGATTATTCCTATAGAATATAAATTAAAGTGATGAATTATTGTACCTGTTTCCCCACTTAGCATGCAATTCCACAATCAAGAGCTCTTCCTCAGCTGTAATATTGCCTCTTCGAACGTCAGGTCGCAGATAGTTCAGCCATCTGAGCCGGCAGCTCTTTCCGGTTCGTTTAAGACCTAGCAAGAACCTTGTACGTTAAAATAAGTTTATATAAATCATCACCAAGGTTACTACTGGAAAAAAATGATTTATTTTTGTTTGTTTTTTACAAAGATATTGGTAGGTGAAGGGAATATTACCCGCAGATTTGGCTAGGGTATTCCATACACCTTCACCATGGTTTGCAATATAATTGATCAGAATCATATCCTCTTCCATGGTCCATGGCCCTTTTCTCACTTCAGCATCTTGGGATGAATTGCATAGTTTATTCCTTTCCATTTTTTTTTTGTGGGGTGGGTGTGAGGGTGGAGAGAGAGAGAGAGAGAGAGAGAGATGTGGAGGAAGCTAATGAGATAATGGGAGTAGCTTGGGTTTTTATAGAGAAAGCCTAAAGACCGGTCACAGAACCAGTAAATTCTCTTTGAGGGGCCTCAATTAACCGTGATCTTATTATAAATTATATCTAATCACTCCATATTTAAAAGGAGAACAAACCACCGCACATGCTTGGTGTAGTAGTCACTTCATAAGTATAAGTACTTGTAGAGTGTGAAGAGTAAGGGTCGGGGTTCAAGTTTCCAAGAGAGAGCTTCACACATATATACACTTAGATTAGATTAAAGTAGAATTTCTATCTTATATATTAAAAAAAAATTTAAAAAGTGAGGACAACTACAAAATATATATATGTGTGTGTGAATATATATTATTTATATGTAGAAAAAATATATTTATTTATTTATGTGATTATTTTGATTGTAAACCTATAACGTCATTATCACATATGAAGTACTCTATGATTTATTAGTACATGAATATTATATGAAACACTTTTTTTCTTTTTTTAATTTAACAATTTGTTCACAATACATTGGATTAAAATTGTAATTATATCAATAATAAATCATCGACATGAGATCTAAACAATTAAAAACTAAGGAAAAAACTTAGATATACAAACATACAATTCCTAATTAGCTACAATACAAAAGGTTTTCTAATTAAATTCAAACACATAATTAAATTAAATTTATTTCTCCTTGGGATAGATAATATTGTTTGTGTTGTAAATTTTTTTTTTTTTTAATTTAATTAGGGAGCCTAATGTACTGCACTTAAGTAACTATACCTACATTTTGCCCAAAAATTACATGACATAGTATAAGAGAGTGATCACAAATTCACAATTGAAGAGATACTATTACAGTTTACACAAACAAAGAATAAATTAATTAATTAATGCTAAATTTTTGGAAGGATATATATATATATATATACACACATATATATATATATATATATAATCACTTGAAACATATTTTGGGAGAATTATGACTAATTTGTTTGGGTATTATCTAGAAATATGCTTATACTAACAAGAATTTAAATATTAAAATATGTCGAGGGGGAAAATGTCATTTTCTTTCTAGGAGCTAATTGTAAATCTCATAATAATATAAGGGGAAATAAAGATTTTTTTTTAACTTTTGGGGGCCATATGGCCATTGGCTACTGGTCTGCATGTGGCTCCACCTTGTCAAGACAATTTGTGACTGCAATTGAGCAATTAATTAAGATAAATGAGCTTTCTCAAAAAAAAATTAAGATAAATGATATATATACTATATTTTCACAATACTTTCACAACAAGTTTTATATAGCGGGTTATTACTTGCTATTACTAGTGGGCAAGAAAGTAATTTTAATGGTGAATTTAAATTAAAACCCATAACAATCTAATAATTAGGATTTGCATTAAAAATGTTGTGAACATAGCATTTCTAATTAATATTAATTCTTTAAAAAAAAATAGAAAACAAAAACATAATATCTATTTTTTTTTATATAATAATATCTACTAAATTTTAGCATGGCCACGTTTAACTTCTTAGAGCATCTCCAACAAATACTGTATTCGGGTTTGTTGGCTAAAATTTAGAGAATCTGTGCACTATTCATGCTCCAACCGGTTCGGTATACCTAGATTTTTTTTTTTGGCTCATGAACAGTAGCCCATCAGACTTGATGGGCTACTGTTCATTCTTCAAATGCTTTTTTTCTATTATAATAATTAGGTGTTGAATAAAAAAATGTTGGAAGATGTGTAGTTGTAAAAAAAAGAATAAATAATGAATAAATAAATAATATTTAAATGAGATAGATAATCAGATAAAGAATTTGTTGGAAAGTGTATTTGAAAAAGAAGGTAAATAAAGGTAAAAGTCACTGTTCATTCTCCAAATAGTACAAAAATTTAATAAATTTACCGGAGATGCTATTATGCTAATCTCTCTGTGAAATAAAAAAAAAATAAAAAAATAAAAAAAAAAACAGGTTCTAGTAGTACAGTAGTACTCACAATGTGCACATATATTTTTCCAAGGGAAAATAGAAAAGGGAACAAATGCATTACAAAATCACGTGCACGGTGAGGTGTAGAGTGTACTATTGTATAATAAGGGATTCATCATTAAAGAGAAAGCCATTGAAGAATGAATATTTATTGGGAAAAAAAGCGCTAAACTTAAAATATTTTGGGCAGTGTATACGATTTCTTCCATCTCATTCAAATGTAACCTACTATCAAGAAGTAGACACATTATTTTTAGGGTGTTATAACTATGTCATATTTGTGTCATACTAATATCGTACTAGTCATTTTATATTATAATTTTTTGAAATTGCTCATATTACCATATTATATCTGTGTTCATTTTGATACCCGTGTCCGTACTTCTTAGTTGATCAACTTCAAAGTGTTTAAAACTTTATAGGAATATATATATATCTTTAAAGCATTTACATTGTTACCTTTAAATTGTCGCATGTGCACGTTCTATTGTGGTTTCATTAGTACGTTGTTTGACGTATTAACTAACCTACACATAAGGGCAACTAATAAGTAATAACAGGATGCTCTTCTAACCGAAAATGAATAGTCAATTTCACATTTAAAATTTTATTTATTGGATATAACCTTACACAAAATGTCACGTCATGTAAAATTTTAGATGATATAATTTTGTAAACACTTTTAAATTTGTAATATTCAATTTGAAATATAAAGAACTCTTTATCATTAGACTAAGACATCAATCAGTTTTTGGTATAGGCAGGGATTGAACCCCTAATCTCTTGTACAACTATCGGAGACTTTATCAGTTGAACTAACTGGAACCCACAATATATATATATATATATATTGAGTTTATTGTAATATATAATTCAATATAATAAAGACTTGTTGTTCTAGTGCTTTCTACTATATAAATGTAGGTTACCAAATTAAACCACGTTAATTCTATTTCTACTCTATATTTCTTACCTTTTTTTTTTAGTCTAAATGATGTAGGACAAAATATGGGTTTTAGAACAAAAAAAATTGTATATAATTTTTGTAATTTTAGGAGATGAGATTTTATTTCCTTAATTTTAGGAGTTTTAAGGGGTTTATTAGTTAAAACGGAGTCATATTATAGTATTGTATCAATTAAGATATGTATAAGAATATTTTTCTTTAAAAATAAGTTTTCTAGAGCCTTTAGATAGGCCTATAATATGTAAATGAAATTTAAATTCATAATTTGATCAATAATATTTTCAAAGATGTTTTTCTATTCTTTGCAATGGATTCTAGAGTTTTCCTTATGGATTCAAGAAGGTTTTATTTTTTATTTTTTTATGGATTTAAGGGTTTGCGTCTAGCTCAAATGATATCTAACCCTTTCACACTTTTTGTTTTGTGTCAATTGGTATAAGAACTTGCTTGTATCCTAATATGGCAAGAGGTGACTAAGGTTATAAATGAACCAAGATGTTTATGAATGCTCAAGCTTAATTCGAGAAAATGCTTATTTATGTTCATTTGTTTAGTAAACAAGTCAAACTCAAGCTCAAGTTTAAGCTCAACTATTAAACGATCCAAACTAAAACATAATAATGTGTTCATAAATAAGCTCATAAACGAGAGGCTTGATCTAATTAACTATGTATTATATTGTATTATTTTATCTATAATTGTCTAAAAATATATTTATATAAACTTGAGATTAAATTGTATAAGTTTATAAATAGGTTTATATGATATCAAATTATTATTTGTAATTTATTAATAATATAAATAACTTATTTGTAGTAAAAATTCATAAATTTGTGAATGAGTAAAAAATTAGTCATTATTTTCCTATATATGAAAAAAAAAATTAATTAAGTAGTTTGTAAACGAGCTCAAGCTTGTTTGACAAAAAAATAAACAAAATTTAAATATGTAATCTTGTTTGGTGATAAACTCAAACACGACTCAAGTTTAAAATAAAATAAAATTAACAAGTCTAAATTTTTAGAGCTCATGGAAAATGGCATAAGACTGTAGGGGCCGGTGGGTTGATGATTTATGTCTAAACCAATCATCAACTGGTAAAGTCTCTGATGGTTGAATAAGAGATATGAGGTTCAATCCCCGCCTACACCAAAAACTGATTGGTGTCTTGGTCTAGTGATAAAGAGTGCTCATCAAAAGCGGACGCCATAAGTTGAAACTCTCTCAAAAAAAAAAAAAAAAAACTCACTCTCTTGCAATCTAGCATTGAACATGACAACGATAATTGCCCTAAACTTTATAATAAAAGGGATAACGAGAAAACTATGTCGATTGAAGAGGACCAGAGTTGATATTATCAAAGAAAGTCACTTTTTGTTGTAGCAATAATTGCCCAATATTGTTTAGATTATCACACTTTTCGAAGAGAGAGAGAGAGAGAGAGGTATATGGTGATATATAAGTACTATAATGCAGGCAGTACAGAAAGAAGAGAGGAACCAACCTATGATCGATCATTTTCCATCAATTATTTTTCACAATGGGTTGCGAGGGCCGACTAATTGTTTGTACTTCGTGTTTGTTTGACTAGTTTATTTTTTGTCAACTTATTTTACTATTTAACTTATTTTTACTATTATTCATTGGTCATACTGCACTTTTTGGTACTATTCATGGGTTTCACTGTACTATTTCAACTAACGTTTATTTTTATCTACAGTACTTTCAGCAAAAAATTTTCAATTTCAGCAAAATAAGCGAATCCTAAACAGACCCTTAGTCATTTATTGGCACTTAAATGTGTAAACCTTATTTATTCCCAAAATATATATGTATGGACTTAGTAGTGTTATATGTACTGAGTGAACAATTTCTTAAAATCAAAAAGAAATTTAGGGATTGTTTCTTTTTAGTAACTTATTTGTTTAGGATTTATCAAAAGATATAATATTTGATAACTTTTATATATGTTAAATGTAAAACAAAAAGCTAAAAACTAGTTTATTTTTTTTAATTAAAATTTAAATAATTTAAAAAAAAAAAAAACTGAGACAATTTTTTTTTAGAAAATAAGCAATTAGCAAACACATACAAATTTCTAATAACTTATTTTCTTGAAGGTAATAAAAAAATTTCCCAATTTTAAGCAAATAAGCTAGTTAAACGCACAAAACTACTTATTAAATTCACTGTTTATCTGAACTTTAATTAAGTAATAAGGTAGCCAAATGCCTACTAATTTACTGTAAATATATGATTTAACCACTTACCAGAATTTTTTATGGTTTGTTTGCATAAAGGCATTTATAGATAATAAAGAATTTGGATATTATATTTTAGTTCAAAATTATTTGAATAGAATGTAAAATGATAATTATTTTATGGGTGTATTGCATATTACACCCTTAAAGTTTGGGGTGTTTAAATTTTACACTATAAAATTTCAAATTTTAGAATTTACCCATAAAGTTTGGTAGTGTTTGGATTTTATACCTTTACGTTTTAGAATTTGGATTTTACCCCTTAACATTTGAGAGTGTTTGAGGGTGTAAAATCCAAACACCCCTAAATTTTAGGGAGTAAAATCCAAACACTCTTAAAATTTAGGAGGTAAAATCCAAATTCTGAAATTTCATGGTATAAAATCCAAACGCCCCTAAACTTTAGAGATGTAATTTGCAATTTTCCCTTCTTTTTTTTGTATTGCTTTCACATTGGAGCACCTGAAATTCCTCAAAATCTCTTTTTTTAAGTAGGAATTTTTGAAAATAAAAAACAACAACAACACAAATTTTAGAAAGAAAAAAAAAATAAAACAATAAGATGTTTAGCCTGTTTTCTAACGCCAGTTTCTTCCATTTTGCTATATTCAGAAGTGGATTTTATGATGGATTGGGGTCATGAAAAGAAATGCAAATTCATTGAGGCTAAAAAGGCCAAGAAAATTTCAACCATTGGAAAATGCAAAAGTTTTAACAATTTTACTACAAAATCTTTACAGACTAATTAATATGATAATAAATATAATTAGTGTATTTTCAATAACCAATAAATGAATTTTTATTTTATTTTATTATATTTTTGTAATTTAGCACATTAATTTGTAAGTCTTATGTAAAAAATTTGTAGTATCTCTAGAAGCATGAATATCTTGTATGAATAATACCAAAGATACAAACTATTTTACAAAAAAATTTACAAATTGTTAATGTAGTAAATGATTATTGGTAAATAAAAAAGTAATATTAATAGTTGGCCTAGATGAAAACTAATAAGAGATTGGTCACATCAACATTTTGTAAAAATATTGTAAAATAGTCTGTGCCTATAACATTACTCATCTTGTATCATTATGATAGTGTAAAATCTTCATTGAATTCTTATTATATAAAAAATAATTTTTTTTCCTTAAAAAAATCATCATCGAATTCTAATTATAAAAAAATAATAAAAAATCATTGATTTTTTCAAGATCATTGGTTCATGTGAAATATTTTTACTCCTCTCTATTTCAAATAGATTTAATATTCTATAGTTTAGATTAAATTTTAAAATATAAAGATGTATTTGTGCCACATCAATAAAAATTGTAAATGACGTGACATGTACAATTTTTTTTTTTTTTTTTTTTTGATAAGGTGACATGTACAATATTAGTTATAAGAAATAAAATATTAACCTGATATAGAGATGATCCTATTCCTTTAATTACCTCTCTTCAACTATATCAATAATTAATCCCCTCCTGCATTTAATTAAAAAGGCTTTTGGAAATAATTCTTTTTTCTTTTTCAAGTAACTAATTATAAGGAGATGAGTAGATAGTGACCATTTAGCGTAAGCCTCGAGTCTTTGGAAAAAAATATACCTTGACTTGCAATTTTCATAGTAACATGGACCCGTAGTAAAATCATTCCTTTAGGCTTTAATAATAGTATGGAATATGGAGCTGTCGATCACCCACAGCTACAGAACTTTTTCTAGGATCTAAAATTTTAAAAATGACAATTAATAAATTTTAGACAAAATGCAAAATACATCCTTTAAATTTGACCAAAATTTATTTTAGTTTTTTAACTTTACTTTTGTTCATTGAGTTTGAGCTCTCTAAGTTTCAAAAGTACTATTCAATCAAAGCCTTCCCATTAGTCTCTGTCAAAATTATGCCGTTGGTCTTTTAAAAAACAACACAACTTTGATAATTTTTTATTTCTTTAATTAAAATATATGGAAAAAAAATATTTTGAAAAAATAAATAAATAAATTTTGGATATGAACATTTTCCAAGAAAAAATAGATAAGAAAAAAAAATCAAAAGATATGTCTCAACCAATCTATACACAAATTAATCAAAAGATATGTCTCAACATGAACTTGACAACTCAGATTAGATCGGAGAGGAGAGAATCCTACGAGATTGGATTTTGTCAAGCTCCTCTCACCGATTGCCATCGTTTGCCACCACCATTGCGGTGGTGAATCTCGTTTTCAGGACAATGAATTGATAATCTAATAATGGAATGAGGTTAGTTTAATAATAGTCCTAATGGTTTAAAAGTCATGAAAATATATGCACTAAATAGTAATACTGAAATGGCTAATTAATACTCACTTAACATGTTGTTGAGGGTTCTCTCAAAAAAAAAATTTTGTTGTTGAGGGATAATGAAACTTAACAAAATTTGATAACCAACCATGTGTTCTATGGCTACAATTATGAATATATTAAACCATGAATTATTCTCCCAAAAAAAAAAAAACCATTAGGTGGAATTTACTTATATATGATTCTAAGTATAGTGCTAGTCAATAGATTATAAAAGATCAAGGATCAAATTAGGTTTGCTTGGTTCTGATCCACACACCGAAAGGCAAGAAAGGACAAATTTCCATTTATTGGATTATGATCCATGGTTTAGACTAAAATAACTTTAAAATGTTGTTACAAAGACTAATTCCTAACAGCAAGGTCCTGCAACAAAGTGTCACCCACTCATAATTGAACCATATCAAAATGTCTTCTTCCTTAATTTCCCCAACCCGTAACTAGAAAAATGCTTTGACACTCTGCAAAAGTTGAATGAAAGCAATACTAATTTTAGATACCTATTTGTGGCTCTTATTAATTGAGCGGCTTTGTGAATTTCAACCCACTACTCACAAGATGCGTGTATCTCATTTCCTACAAACCCTTCATGACTTTCTTTTCATTACATAAAATTTTTCACTATGATTAATTAGTATAGAATTTTTTTTGTTGTTTAATCTTTGTTTCTAATAGTTAAAACCAATATTCTCTCAATTTACTTGATAAGTTACCGTAATAAGTATCTTTTTGGCATAAAAGGATATACATATATTGATATAGAGAATCTTTTTAAAGAAGAGTCATTTCATTTGGACTATCTTCATGTCCGTAAAACCTACAGGTAATTGACCTAACTCTAATGATTTTAGTGTCTCACATGGGTTAAATATAATTTTAACCATGTATGTGTATATATATAAGATTTGAGGCACCCTCCTCTTGCAAGCTGGTATTAAAGGGTGAGTTTTATCTATGAGTTTGTATTATTTGGTATCAGAGTCAACTACCATATCGAGTAATCAAACATTATAAACCTGGTGTCCTTATTGGAAGGTGTTCGTCACGCATTATTTAGTTGGTGTAAGTCTAGGAGCATTTATAATCTTCAGTGTAGTCACAATTTTGTGGTCTAATGAGTCCATTTGTGTGAGGTCATTGCCTTAATTAGAAACATCTTAGCTATCTTTTCTTCCAGGATTAGTGGCTCTAGCAAGTAAAGAAGCTTTGTCTAGATATTAAGCATTGCCATGTGAGAACAGCCCATCCTCAATTAAGACCCAGCTGCAACTTTTTGCTAGAAAAGATTCAATTTCAACCCTAACCACATGTGCAATTCGTGGTTAAGAAGGGATCTAGCTGTGTTCAGCTAAGATTTTTTTTGATGAATTTGTTTTCAGGTATGATAAAGTGTTCAGACAAGCATAGTGTTATGGATAAATGATGCCACTTTTACAATTAATTATAAATTAATGAAAATATTAGAAGAACTTTATGATTTTATGGAATACATCTAGTGTAGAAGATGTGTCACTTTGTGCCATGTCAGAGAGAGAAACGATGATATGATATGACTATATATGACGACCAAGTCTTGTGAAAGATATATTATCAATGCCTGCCCTTAATTGAGGGTTTGCATGTGATCATGCAGAAAAATAAATAAGTATGTAGTATGAACTCAAATGAAGATATATCAATGTATGCCCAAAATTGAGGGTTTGTATGTGATCATGCAACAAAAAAAAAAAAGATAAGTATGTACTTTTTTTTTAAGAGAGTTTCAATCGATATTGTTTGTTTTTGAAAATTGCTCTTTATTATCAAACTAATTAAGACACTCAAATTTTTTTTTTTTTTTGGGTGGTGGTGAGAATCGAACCTCAAATATGTATGAACTATAAACTCATCAGAAGGATTATTTTTTTAAAAAAAAGTAATTAATATCTGGATGGAAGCCATCCTAATTTACATATCCAAAATCCATAGATTAGCATCCAAGAAAAAAATGTCCAAACTGCACCTTTTCTAGTTGTGTAACTATTCAATCTGGCACGGTTTCATCAATGTACTTGATACACAGGTCTAAGAAAAAGTTTAAAGACATAACAAAACTTCACAATATTTTCACTTATATATTAAATTTAATTTTAATTTTGACTTATGATCATAGTTTTCAGATCCGGACCGTTCAAAGAATCGAAGAAGGGAGAGGTTCAAGGTTTTTAAGGTTGGATTGAGGTTTAACCGAGGTCGGACCGTGATGACGTCAAAATTAATTTAATATTAATTAAAATACAAATAAAAGTATTAAATGTGTAAGAATATGGAAATTTACCCTTAAAAAAATATTAAGCAATTAAAACAACTTTCAAATGAATTTTCATTATTTTTATAAAGTGAATAGAAAATAATAAATATAAACAAGCTTTAAAAATTTGTGTTTATTAATCTTTCAAATAAAAAATGCATTTTAATTTAAAATAAAATCATTTTTAACATAAATTTACAATTTTCATATTCATATTCATATTTATTGATGTGAAAGAATAATTCTTGAACCAAAAAAAAAATTAGAAAATACTATTTAGTAATTTGTGATAAAGTTTAAATCCAAAACTATTAATCTTGTAAAATTAAAATAAATTAAATATAAATTCCAAGAAGAATAGGAAGCAAACTAGTTCAGTGGTTATTGTGTTGGACAAAGGTCCAAAACTCCTAGGAGGTTGTTGGTTCTATACCCTGAAGCATGCGTTTTTCCCAATTTATTTTGATAATTTCACGAACATATTTATTTTGAGTTGTAGTAAGTCTCATATATTTTTTTTTTAATTTCATTTTGATCTATGGTGGGTTGACACCTTACTTATTGTGTAAGTTTTTTTTTTTTTTTTTTTGGGAGAAAGACTTAGTGTAAGTTTGTTGTATACATATATAGAAAAACTCATAGGTCTAAATGAAAAAATATATATATTTTGCATGTGATGTATACATTGAGTCTCTCACAGCATATGAGTCCTATTATATACATAGAAAAACTCATAGGTCTAAACTCTAAATGAAAACATATATCTTGCATTTTGGTGGAGCCTAATTAAGAGTTTAGACTTACGAGTATTTTTCATGTATGTAATGAGATCCACATGTTGTAAAAGGCTAAATACACGGAATACCTTCTCGGCCTAAACTCATCAAGAGCATACTGGCTTAGTGGTGCTTACTTCCACCCAACCCTTGGTGGATGAGGTTAGACTCGATCCACTGGCTCACCTTATCTGGTGCGTTTGACTTTTCTAGAAATAGTTTAAAGAATAGGGTAGTTTTTTTATTTATTGAAAACCAAACAAAAACTTGTTTAAGTTTTCATTAAATTGCATTGTTTCCTAGTTTTTTTTTTAGGCTGAGTAAGAATTAGAATATAATTACAAAGAAAAGATGGACAATAAAACAGCATCAAAAGAACTAGGATGGTCCTACTCCTCCTCTTTCTTGTAGAGATGGAAAAAAAAAACCACCAGGTTTACAATGCACAGACCTGAGACCACTTTGTAATATTATGAGCCAAAAAAAATTGGAGTTTCTTGGAACGTAGACCACATCCCAACACACAAAACAGGACAGAAAGGACTTAGTTTCTCCAACAAATTCATCTGACGGACCAGGGAGCATCCTCCACCTCATTCTTGATAGCCATGACTTGATCACATTGCTTGCATCTCTTTAATAACTATATACTTTAAACTTTTGTCCTGCCATATATAGCTTCGCTCCACAAAGTTCCACCTGGACCAAGGATTTTCGACCAAGCTTCTACCAAAGTTCCACCATCATTTCGGCATCACGATTTGGATTCTTTGAGCAAATAACGCTGTTGCTAGTAGTAATGATTCATCTATTTATTTGCAATTGATACGTCCAGGGCACATGATGTGTCTGTTAAGTTTCTCATCCTTTCACTCCAGAGAGAAGTATCTCAAGAAAAAATAAAATCTTGAGTGTTTATTGATTGAATTTGTATATTAGTATTGATATACCATGTTAAATATGCTATAATAGATGCGGAAGCCGCAAAAGCATAAAGTCTAGAATACATAAGGGTTACATGAATTAGCCTAATGGTCTACATTCATAGAGGAACCTTAAAGGGTTACATTTTTAATACATGAAAGTGTAGTACAAATCTTATATTACAATGAACCATAACATAGTATATATAGTATACTAAACCCTAGACTAACCATACATTAACTATGGTTAATAAATTTTTAGTACAAGTAGGAGACTTGGCTTGTACACATAGATGGATTGGACTTGAGTCTATTACATTGGACTAAAATATCTCTAACAACCTCTTTCAAACTCAAGGTGGAAGCTCAATGAAACCTTCAAGTTGGATAAATTTGAGAAGATCCCTTGAGAAAACCATGAAATTGACCACGAAAATGTCTTGAAGAAGCTATGAAGAAAGATTCAAGAATGACCTTGAATATACCAAAAGGATCGAACACTATGTAGACATGCACATAGAAAAAACGACATTAGAAAAATTCAAAAGAAGGCCTGCATCAATGAGCAAGAAAGGTTGCTATGGCCAGATAATGGCTATATTGAAGGCCTAAAAAAGATCGGTGAAGACGACATCTCGATGAAGCATGATTTGCGAGTCTTTGTGCAAAGAAGGGTCCTTTAGTCAAAGTCCACCTAAGGTCAAAGTCAAACCAAAGAGTTAATTGTCAAACTAGCTTTGGTCCATGGTCAAATCTGGGTATTTCGGGTCGAGTTGGTCTGAGTCAGCTGAGTAAGAGGATGTGGCCCTAATGAGGCGATGACATGGCATTACTGCTGAAGTGGCACTAGCTGACGAGGACAGATCAAGATGTGACATGTGGCGAAAATATAATGGCTGAGATATTGATGATATAGGGGGCTTGCGCGGCTCGGATGACGTCAGGAGAGGCAGACATTGAGGACCAGCGCGTGGAAGTGCATGAAAACATAGGAGGAGCGTGGAATTGATAGTAGGCGCGTGGCACGATGGATGGTTGCCAGATTTCTAGGTTTTACAGATAAAGCAATAGAGAAGTTGACTGAGTGGTGCGTGTAGCCGTCGGTGAGATGCGCATGAGAATAGGAGAGGCACATGGATTGGCCACAAAACATATTGGCCGCGCGTGGCATTGATTCTAGCGACTAGATTCTTGGGTTTTTCTTGCAGGATGTCGAGGATGAGGCCTGTGGAGTCAGTTTCAACAAAGGAAGGCTTGAAAGGCACAAATCTTAGGGGATAGACACGACTTGCCTGAGAATTTCGAGATCATAGTGGTTGTTGAAGATGTTGACAATAATTGCGACCAAGCAGTAAAGAGATGTGGCATAAGGAAGGCCAGGGCAGATCTATAGGTTGAAGGAAGAGAGAGCAAGCTTGATAGAGATATTTTGCTAAAAGACAAGAACAATGTTTGGCTCTAATATCATGTTAAATATTAGCATTGATATATTATGTTAAATATGTTATAATAAATGTGGAAGCAAAAACATAAAGTATAGAATACAGGAAGGTTACGTGGTTCAGCCTAACGACCTACATCACAGAGGAACTCTAAAAGACTACATCTTTAAAATATGAGTGTAGTACAAATCTTATGTTATAATGAACCATAACATGGTATATATATAGTAGAATAAACTCGAAACTAACCATACATTAACTATGGTTAATAAAATTTTAGTACAAATAGGAGACTTGGCTTGCACGCATAGATGGATTGGGCTTGGGCCTATTACATTGGGCTAAAATATCTCTAATAGAATGAAAGAATGAGAGAGTTAATACAATAATTAGTCTTTAAGAATGAGAGAGATAATACAATAATTAGTTTTGTGTCTTATATACGAAAATAAAAGTCTCTAAGTTAATCCAAATCATAACCGTCAACAGTGGCGGCTCGGTTCTAAGAATTTTTTTTTTTGTGGTTATTAAAAAACTTAAATTATACAATCTAATAAAAAGATAATTTCATATATTTACAAAAAAAACACACATATGCACAAACACATAAAGTCTTACAATTTCCTTCCACAAATTTTCTCATTTTGAAATTGTTACATGATAGTCTCATTATCAATGTTGCAAGCTACATCTCTTTCAAAATTTTAATTAAATAAAATTTTTCTTGGACTTTTTCTTTTTGTTTGTAAGGACCTAATATATTGTTACGGGGACCAAAGTTTAAGAATAAAGTTTGGCTACAAACTTAATTGTAGCTTAAGGCTATAACTCTCACAAAAAAAAAATAAATAAATAAATAACATTGCTATATGTTTTGAAAATATAACCACTGAATTGTATGTTGTCTATGTTCTTAAAACACGTCAAATTTCATGCCAATCAGATGTTATTTACTATTTGATCCATAAACTTATTTTATATATATAATTTTAAACTACAAAAACTTGAAATTTAAACATTTGATTGATGACATAGCTATTGATCATTGATCTTTAATCTTCTTGAAATTTTGTAAGTATAGAGGATATAAAAAGAAAATATAATTAATGGTGAATTTGTGAAAATTCATATCCAAAAAAAAAAAAAATACTGAATGGAATTGTAACCTTATTCTACAACCAAGTTTATTGTCAATCGTGGGTTCCAGTTAACTCAACTGGAAAAATCTCTGATGGTTGTATTAAAGATCTAGGGTTTAATCTCCGCCTATACTAAAAACTGATTGGTGTCTTGGTCTGATAATAAAGAGCTATCATCAGAAGCAAACATCATAAGTTGAAACTCTCTCTAAAAAAATAAATAAATAAAATAAAAAGTTTATTGTCAAAGTTTGTTCAAAGTTTAATTATGTTGAGACTAAAAAAAATTTAGGGTGGTCACAAAGTTTTTTTAAGAATAAAAAAATCATAAATTTTTAAAATTGATACATATTACTCTTTTCTTTTCTTTTTTCTTTTTTCTTTTTTCTTTTTTTTCTTTTTTCAAGTCAAAGTGGTCCTGTGACCACCCTAGACTATGTGGAGCTGCCCTAACCATCAATCCGTTACACAGTAAAAACAGTTTTACAAATCTGTTATAACAATCTCCAACTTGAACTAATCCACAATTTATGCTTCCATAATTATCGTTAGCTTGCCGAGGTGAACTAACTTGACGTCGTTTTAACTTTTAAGTAAAGCAATTGTGTTTTGCCTTCTAGGAGTTAAGGTTTTTTTTTTTTTTTAAATTTTTTAAGACAGGAGTTAAGACTTAAGTTATTTGAGAATTGATGATACAATGTCGTTTTTAGTTTTTGCTTTCTTTCATTTGGCAAAATAATGTAATTTGGATCTGATCTAAACATACACTTCTGGTTTTAATAGTATCTATTCTTAGATCTCTCATTTATACAATTGACAATATTCATACACTTCTAATCTATATATATATATATAAAATCGAAACCTCTAATTCTCTCATAATTTTCCACGTAAGTACAATATTTAAAAAAAATTATCATTTTATTTAAATAAAATTATTATTTTTAGTTCAAATTTAACTAGGAGTGAAACTCTATCTCTCTAATAAGTCAAACTTAAACTCAAACTCAAGTCAAACTTAAACTCAAACTCAAATGTTGATAATCTATATAAAAAATAAAAAATAAAAAAAAATTATGATAGGACTCAAAAAAAAAAAAAAAAAAAAAAGAAGAAGAAGAAGAGACTAACGTTGAAAATAAAGAGTCTCACGTTGATAATCGTGGGTTTGGTTTTTGTGTTGAAATTTCTACAAATTATTTTTTTATATTATACATGGCAGATAAAGTATCTCTATTTTTTTGGAAAAAAAAATCAAAGATGTAATCTATGTCTTCTAGCCTAGGGAACGATAAATTTTTATTTGGTATGTTATATATAAATTTGTTGAATTTGGTTTGGTTCTAAAGTAGAATTTGGGGATTCTATAAATTTTGAAGTTTTAAGTTTGGGGTTTTTGATATTTGCATTTCAGTAGGTTGATCTTAATTCTTCACCTTAAATGCTTTTTATTTAGGTTCATGCGATTTTTTTTTTCTTATTAAAAGCTATATTTTTGGTTGATTAATTATTTGTTTGGATTAATTTCAATTAAATTTTTTTTTTCACAATGTCTATTTACTCATTGTTGGATTTTTTTTTTTTTTTAGAGTCAATAGATTTTCCGTGCATCTCACGGGTTAACGACTAGTTTTAATAGTGTCTATTCTTAGATCTCTCATTTATAAAATCGGCAATATTCGTCTCAAAAAGTACAGTAAAAAATCATGAATAAATGGTGATCATAAAATGGAATACACTGGTCCATGTGTTGGGAAAGATAATCCATCATTCATATTTCAAATGCATTTATGCATGAGATAATTATTATACAGTAATAAATTCATGGTACTCAAATTAGACAACCAAAACTTAGCAATCATACTCCTATACGCCACAGGATCGATGATATTTTCATGGACACTTTTCTCGAAAGAAAAATGTGTAATATTTTGAAACCTATATATTATTTTATTATGTCTCTCTACTTTCTCCGACCGTCCGTTGAACTACCAAAAAAAAAAAATATAAATCAATGTGATCTCTCGAAACCAAATGAGACTAGAAGAAACATGAGAATGAGCACCATTCCTATGAGATCTTTTCTCTCAAAGAGCCCACAAAAGGGCAACCCACTCTCTCTATCTCAGTTTCGGTTTAATGTCATATATCAATCTAGAAAAAATTTAAAATGGTTGCAGTGCAAATTAAGAAAGCTACTTTTTCATGCTGTGGCTGTGGAGGTGGGGTCTATCGCTTCCTAAGAAAAGCGGAAGCAATGCAATTTAAATTTGGTGAAAAGCACCTTTTAGTCCCTACATTTTCAGGCGATTCCCATTTTAGTCCCTGCATTTTATTTTTACCGCTTTTAGTCCCTATTGTAAAAAAATGCTTCCCGTTTTGGTCCCTGCTGTTACTCATTTAACAGAATTATCCTACGTGGCAAACGGTCCAACAGTAAGTGCTGACGTGTTCATTAAAATAATATTAAAAAAATTATTTACATTTTTAAAAATGCCACATCAGAAATTTAATTCAAAAAAAAAAAGCCACGTCAGATAAAAATAATATAAAAATTTCTAACCTAATTATTTAAAAAAAAGAAAAAAGAAATTAGTTAAATTAAATTTTTTTCTTTTTTTGGAAGAACATGAAGAACTTAGAACTATGTATTCTTCATTTTCTTTGATGAGTTATACATCATCTTTAAGAAAAGATCAAGAGCTTCCTTTGCATACCCATGTTGAGCTAGCCCCAAAATCATTGCACTCCATGTCCAAACATTTTTCTCTTGCACTCTATCAAACACCAACCACGCATAATCTACATCTCCAGATTTTGCATACATGTTGACAAGGGTAGTAACCCAATTGAAAATTCAAAACCATCCCTCTCACAATAACTAGGGAATGAACCCATCTCCCTAAGCTTAAGTTTCCAAGCTCAACACACGCAGAAAGCATAACCACCATAGTGGTCTCATCCAGCTCAAAACCAAAATCCCTCATCTTCAAAAAACTAACACATCCCATCATCAAACCACATGTTCTCAACACAAGCAGTTATTACAGCATTCCAAGAAACAACCGTTCTCACAGACATTTCATCAAACACCCTACACGCATCCGAAATCCTCTTACAACACCCATAAGCACTGATCAAACTGTTCTAAACATACACATCAGAGTCCACACCACACTTCATAACCTCCCCATGAACCTGCCTCCCTTCCTTAACTGCCGTAACTACTGCGCACGCCTTGAAAAGGAACGGAAACGTGAGTTTATTGGGTTTAATTCCTCGCCTTCGCATTCCAAGAAATACACATATCGCCTCTTTCGGAGAATCACTCGAGGCATATCCCCTGATGACAATGTTCCACAGCAAAGGCGTCAAATCATTGAAACCATAGAGAATCGACCGATCTGGGATAGAGAGACAATGATCTGTGAGTTAGAGAGAGTTTGAGCCATTTGGGTTTGAGTTTGAGCGAATCATGAGAGAGAGAGTAGGTCGTTTCAGAGAGAGAAAAGAAGAGAACCACCGCTGGTTGTGGTGGTAGCGGTACTGGCGATGAGTAGAGGAGGCCGGCCATGGAGGTTGAAAGAGTTGTGAGAGTTTTGGAAGAGAGAGGAAGGTTTGAGATTTAGAAGGGAGGGGAACCGGTTTGAAGGTTTTCTTTTGAGCATGTGAAAATTTTTTGGGTTTGGATGCCAAGAAAATACATGAAAAAAAAGAAAAGAAAAGGAAGACAAAGAAAAGGGAAGAAAATAAGGATTAATTTGCTAAGAATATGAGTCAATCTTTTAGGGAAGAACACAAAGAAAATGAAGAACACATAGTTCTAAGTTCTTCATGTTCTTCCAAAAAAAGAAAAAAAATTAATTTAACTAATTTCTTTTCTTTTTAAAAAAAAAATAATTAGGTTAAAAATTTTTATATTATTTTTATTTGACGTGTCTTTTTAAAAAAATTAAATTACTGATGTGGCATTTTTAAAAGTGTAAATAATTTTTTTAATATTATTTTAATGAACACATCAGCATTTACTGTTGGACTGTTTGTCACGTAGGATAATTCTGTTAAATGAGTAATGGCAGGGACCAAAACGGAAAGCGTTTTTTAAAATAGGGACTAAAAGCAGTAAAAATAAAATATATGAACTAAAATGAGAATTGCCTGAAAATGTAGGGACTAAAATGTGCTTTTCACCTTTAAATTTCCTCCGTTTGCCTATTCATTTAAAATATTTATTCATATGCACCTGAATCATCCAAGCAAGATCAACATAATATAAAGCAAGAACTACAACACGATAACTTAGGAATATAACTTGGGATATTGGTTTCTGCCAATATCCCAATGATAGTATTTGATAGAATTTGATATTTATGTATTTTTAAAAACTTTAGTATTAAGTAAATTGGTTTCTTTGTATTAATACCTCGATGATCATGCCAAAAATCACGAAATAGTAAGCATGTTATTGACATGTTACTTGTCTTTCATACAAAATATGGCCATATTGCTACGAAGATTTTTCATATGCATAAAATATTTTAAATATATAATAAAAAGGTTTAAAAACTTATAAATTTTAAATGGTGTTAAATACTTCAATTCAACTTCAAACGTCATTTCAAACCTTACTTAAATTCATGGCCTATAATAATTGAGCCAAATTTAACTATCCTCCAACACATTTTTGGGCATAAGGCAACAAATTTATAGTGAGCCTTCTCTTATTATTTAAATATTAATTGAATAATATATATATTTTTATATTTAAAAATATATTTTTCTAGCTTTTTTTAGATTTAAGATTACTATTAATTATGTTTTTTTGTCCAAGTTCTACTAATTTTTTTTAATTGGAAATATAAATTGTAAGGACCAGATTTGTGGCTTAGTCCAGGATGAGTAGACTTAGGCTCAAAAGGCCCAAAACAATGAATTTGTAGAGAGTGTGTCAAAGAACTAGGCTCTATAAATTGGACAACGGCTCATATGGAATTGGATGGCAATCATGCACAAATAAATAATACTGACATGAACGAACTTCTTGTCCGAGGAGGCACGTGTTCCTATCAATCCACTCAAAAAGGTCCCCCACCCCCCCAATTCTCTTTCATTGTTACCCTTAAGTTTTATACTCCCATCCCCCTTCTTTCATCTTTCCACGTGTAAATTTGAATTGATAGTATTGATACTTGTCTCATCAGTCCTTCCCTAAAGTCTTTGGGAGTAGCTGTAAGGCTATAAAGCATTGCTCAGTCAGCTGCAGAGCATTCAATGTTATGTTAGCAGTTTTTTCTTAGATATTTCATAGCTCTCCTTTGTCCTTTTCCTTCTTGATACCTATCCTCTATGGTAGAATGGTCTGGAGCATTACTCTTGATGGCAGACCATACCTTCTGATCTCGGCCTCGCCCAGCCGAGGAGGGATTCTTCCTCGGGGCACCCCCCTGGGTGGCTTTAATAGGATTTTTCTCTTCACTTACTAGTACAAATTCTTATGAAACTGTTTTACTCGTCCTCAAATTGTTTGGCATCCTCAATTTGGGCCTTTGGCCCAATATATACGTAGATATAGGCTCCTAGGCCTTTCCCCCCTACATAAATAATCCACTTAATCTTAAAATTTTCTTTTTAAATGGAAATATTGATAATCCACTTAATCTTTTTAGTGAAATAGTCGATCTTAAATGATTTTATCAATTTTAATTTTGAATACCTTCTTTTTGCAAACGCAAATATAAAATTTATTTTAAAACTTTTAATTCTGAAAATAAATCTAAACAATCCATATCAAATAAATATTACTTATGAAATGGTCATGGTCTCTTTTGAGTTTTGACAATGTTGGACTATAGTTTAAATATTGAACAATAGATTTCAATAATAAATTTATCTAGAAAACTATTAATTCTAATTTTAGTTTTAATTTTAATAGAGGGAGAGAGGATGAGTAAAATATTTTGGACCTTGTAAATTTTTTATACCTAAGACAGATGAACAAGACAATTTATTGGCCAATAGAAAAGGTCTTAGCTAGGAGAGAGGCCTTACTTTTTTTTTTTTTTTTTTTTGCAATACTATAAAACAAATAAATATAATATATTCTATTAAGGGCTCTCTTCCAATTGAGGGCCTTTAGGCCATTGCCTAAATGGTCGTAGCTCCACTCTTTTGTACAATAGAAAGATTGCATTGCACACCAATTAGTTTTAAGGCAAGCAAAAACAACTATTAAGTGCGGCTATGCCCAAAAGGCATTGCAACAAACATGAAAGTTTGGTTTACAGCTAAAAGTATTTAGCTAATGTAGCAACCATACAAGCCAAATATATAAAGTTCTAGACAAACATTCTGCTATTACAACACTGAGAAAGGGGAAGCGTCCTCTCCCAAATCGCTAGAAACCAAAATTCTTTAATGGCTCATGCCTGAAAAGAAAGCAAGGGAGGGTTGTAACAAACATATAACGAAAGGAATAAGACAGGTGTAGCATGAAACTTGCGTTCACAACGATATCCCATTATTCAAAATCACTATGTTTTTGGAGAATAAAAATAGCAGCTTAAAGCCATTATATAATTTAATGCCACGGTCCATTCTATAAAATTCATGTACTTGCCTTGGTAGCAATATTGTTGGAAAGCCAATCCAACCCCTCATAGAGACCCTCTCCAGAAGTTGCACATGTGCTCTGAATGTACCTGAAATGGACCACCATTTAGCATCAGCAAAAGTTAAAACCGGTCCTTTCCCCACCCCACCCACCCCCCACGCTAAAATCCAAAATAATCTCCATTATGTTTGGGTTAATTGTCATTTTCATCCTAAGTTTAATTTTTGTATTTTACTCCTTATACTTGATGATCCTGTCAAGTTGGTCCTTCCATCCATTGCCATTAATAAAATTAATACTATCACAAGAAATACAACATCGTTCTACTAGACTTAACAATAATTTTACAGATGGTAATGGACAAAAGGACCATATTGTCAGGAACGTCAGATTTTGAGAACTAAAGGGTGTGCTTTGAATTTTGGCCTTTTTTACAATTCAATACAGTTATATCCATGTTGTAAAAATCTTGATGTGAATTTCAAGAAGAATTCCATTAAACTTTATTATTTAGTAGTTTGACTTGTTAGAAGTATGATGATGCTAAAAGAGTCACTCCTTTAGCTTCATTCAAAATTTCAGGAGAAAAAAAAAAATTTGGCATGATTGTCCCAAGGGAGAAAGAAATTCTTTTAGATCAGTTTGAGAGCACCATGTCAAATGAATAAGGGAAAGTCAACAAATCTAGTAGCCATGTCCATGGAAAACATTCAAGAAATGACCCCAAGTTGAGGCAGAAATGAGGAGAAAACATTACCAGTGGCGTTGGCGGAGAGAATGCAAGCCAAGCTTGTCAGTTATCTCTGCAGCATTCATTGCATTAGGCAGATCTTGTTTGTTGGCAAATACAAGCAAAACAGCCTCCCTGAGTTCATCCTGAAACAAGATTAACATTTGAATTAATAAACCTAGTACCAATATCAAACAATATTGCAAGCTTGTAATACTGTGAAGGATAAAACAGATACTTGGCCAAGAAAGCAATAATGAACTAGTTAAAGGAACTAGCTATACCACCTATCCTACTGATGCAAGAATCAGTAAATAGATGTTCATAGAACAGTTGCCACAGTGCTAGTTGATTTTGAAATTTACCAAAAGCAATCAAAGCACAAAACAACCCCAGATTTAACTTGGATGTTTTTATGCAAACTAATATCTGAATATAGCATCCTGTGAGTGAAATCCTAAACTACTACAATGAACTTAATAAGAGTTGTATCATAGTATGCAGGAAGCAATTAAGATGTACTCTGACAACTGCAAAAAGATTACATGGGTGACTTCAGGAAAGAATATATACAGCAAAGGAAACAACGCAAGTTAAAACTCAAAAATGTACAAGAAAATTGGTAAGAGAAAAGATGGAACATCAGTATTTCTCTAAGCAAAGGGGATGTGATGTCACATATGTAAGTATAGAGTAGAGGAATGGAACCTGGTGAAATAACAATAAAGATGCAGGAAAGAGTAGTTTATATTCCAAAATGTGAATAAATACTTAAATAGCAATAAAAGCAATCTAGAATAGATTTAAGAATGTATACAAACCAAGCTATGTCAGTCCCTTTTTTTGAATAAAGCAGCAAAACGTGAGTCCAATTTAAGTTGCACATAACGGAAGGAAACCAGGAGATCGAAGCATAACATGCAAAGCATAAGAGGAAGACATGAAAAGTGGTAATGTACCTCATTCAACATCCTGTGCAACTCATCCCTTGCCTCAACAACACGATCCCTGTCATTGCTATCAACCACAAAAATAAGACCCTGAGTGTTTTGGAAGTAGTGCCTCCACAATGGACGGATCTGTTTAAAGAAATTATATCAATGAATCATCATCTAGTTACATAATTCTACAGTGGATATCCATTTATTTAGTTAACATATTACATGCACACACATTCTTAACCCCAGAGGATAGTACAATCAGTAGGAGACCATGCCTTATGAAGGTTCAGATCAATAGTTCAAAACCCTTCCCCTCCTCCTCTTGGCACCAAAAGCTCCACTTCTAAAATTCTATTTAAAATACAAACTGCTATGATAACATTCACACTCCCCCCTTCAATGTACAGTCTGTAACACATGTTGACATGACAAATGCCACAAATATGCAACATCAGTTTGAAATCGATAATCATATTTTGAAAGTACTTTTTATATATATATATATATATAATGTCACTCCATGTAACCCTATTTTACAATGTTGGTCCATTATCTGATAACTCATAACCTATAAATGCTCAGCCCATGTTGCAACATTTAAACTGTATATGATTGTTATTGCTAAAGGTAGCTGAGTAACTGTTTCCCACACTGCTCATGCATTGTTAAAAATCTGAAAATAGTACCAATCTTGCAGACAATAATCAACTTTTTTTCATCAGGCAGACGCATTTGAAATTTGTCCCGCATTGTTGATGGAAATGGAAAAATAGCTTCATAGAAGGGCGGAACTAGGTGGACGGTTGGATGCCCTTCCCTTCCAAAATTTTGGAAAATCCATTAAAAATTAATTTTTTATTCTTTTGACCCAAAAATTATGAGCAAATAATATAAAAAATGAGAATGAAGCAATGAGTAAATTAAAGAGACAATACAAATGTCCAATTTAAATTCTTTTTTGTTTAAAGTCTTTGGAGTACTTATTATTGTACAATTTTTCATTGAGTTTAAATAATCTTACATAAAAGGATTATATATAATTAAAGCCTATTATGTTAAATATTCTAGAACAGGAATTGAATCAAGAACCTTCTATGTGGCATTAGTTTAGTCCTTTATTAACAAAGCATGAAAAGTTTCACTTACACATTTTAAGCAAACCCATAGATATACATGCACATGTATGGATGCATGTACAAATGTATGTATATGTACATCATTTCATGTGAGTGTGTGCATTAAACACAAAAGCATTATTACTATCCATGAATAACAGAAAACAAGGAATAACTCAAAATATCAAAGACATACTTCTAAATAAGTAGATAATGACTGCACATGACATGACTTTTTCACAAACACACAAACACAGAGGGATGTACCTTGTCTTGACCACCAACATCCCAAACGGTGAAACTGATGTTTTTATATTCCACTGTTTCCACATTAAATCCTGCAAAGAGCAAATCCTCCCATGATTAAGGTAAAAATTAATTCCATTTTAATTAACAGGATGTCAAAACTGCAATGAATTGGGAAAATCATCATTCAAATCACGATAGGGAATAAAAAAAAATAATTAATTCATCAAAAGTAATTAAGGTACACCTGGGACAATAAAAGTATTTCAACAAACCAAAATAAAGTTCCCAAGTGAGAGTAATTCATTCACAAAAATCAAGATTCCTAGATTGTAGTTATATAAAATTGAATACTAACATTTAAAATCAAATAAATACTCCAATTATCCTCCTGAAATTTGGAAATCTGCTACAAAGACGACTTAGTTTTAGTACAGCACCAATGTACATAGCCTTCTAAGCTTCTAACTACCATTCATTCAAAATCTTTGTTATACACGACAGTTTATTGACATATAGAGCTTACATATACAAGATTCTGCTACAGTATTCACAAATTGTAACTAGGGTTGTAAATGAACAGAACAGCTAGAGCTTAACTCAGGGAAAAACTTATTTATATTTGTTTATTTAGCAAATGGGCAAAGCTCAAGCTTAGGCTTGACGATTAAACAAACTGAGCTCAAACATAATGGATTTTAACCCATGACTTCACCCTCCAACTTGTTTTTGCAAGGGGAGGAGGTGCCAATGACATGCTACAAAAGCTCCAATGAGACATAAAATAATCCTTATTTCAAAACTGCGAATTCACTTAGAGCACCATTAGTCCCCACACACAGGCAAACAAGTAGTCCCATTCCATCCAAAGCAACATTTTGTCTATTAAACGGTGCAAGGTCCACTGTCTTACCCATCATAAAGACTAGATCCGAAAAGATCAAAAGACTTCTCAAAGAACAATATCTGAAAACAAAACAAGGCGAAAACCTTCTCTAAAAACCTTTTTCTAATTTTACATTCTCTCTTCGATGAAGAACTACTTTTCCCAAAAACCACAACTAATAGGAAATGACAAATTTAATCATTTAGACCCAAACTCTCTCTTAACAAGTGGGCCATAACAGCATGGAATTTTTAACTTTAGATGGAATATAAAATGAAGACACTGTCCAAATCTCAAGGCCACCTACTAGGACCACAACAAACTAAAAACTCATTCCAGACGCCTAACAACAACATCAAAGCAAAGCTTTAGTCCCAAAACATTAGGGCTGGCTATAGATCCTCAACATGCTAATCAGGGTTCGCCACACATATTCTTCTTCGCCATTCTTTCAAATCGAAAACCACACTCTTTCTTACCTCCTTAATAAACATTGGAAAAAGCTTACATCTAGACAGTCTGGAAGAAATTCCTCCAGACCGACGTGTACTTTTTAGTCACAAGACCTATTTAATAAGTCACATGACTAGTTTAAAAAGATACACGAAATGGTTTTACAAGTTGCCAAGTAACCTGTTGGCAGGAGATTCCGATTCCTCCAAACCCATGAAAATTTTGTTCACTAACATTTGATTTCAAATCTTCCTATGCCTCTTTTTGTTCCCTTCACATGAACCAAATCAAATCCCAAAATCCTAAGCTGATAAGAAACAATGAATTCAAATCATTTAACCATTACGCCAAAAGCCTTGTAGCCCAACTGACACATCTTAGTGTTTCCAACGAAAACGTTCAGGTTCAAATCCACATCCCCCAACTATCAAATTATCAAAAAAAATCATTTAACCCTTATACTAATACTTCAAGCTACGATAGCGAATATATATATATATATATATATAAAATTCGAAAACATAAACTGCAAGGTAATTAGTAAATTGGGAATAATTACCGATGGTAGGGATGGTAGTAACGATTTCACCGAGCTTGAGCTTGTACAAAATGGTAGTTTTACCAGCAGCATCGAGACCTACCATCAGAATTCTCATTTCTTTCTTCGCAAATAGCTTGCTAAACAGCTTCGTAAATGTCAGCCCCATTTTTAAGCAACCTCACAGTACCGAACCTGATTAATTATTCCAAAAAAAAAAAAAAAAAGCCCTAATCAATTCTATTATTCATAATCACAAAAATTATAGAAAAAGATTCGAACTGAAATCAGATTAGTTCAAATTCAACGATGCGATGAAATTAAATCGAAATAGAAACGAACAATTTTGAAAAAAAAAAATTTGTATATAAAAAAGAGATCTCAGAAACAACAGGATCGTTTAATTGAACTTAAACGAATAAATAGTTCTGAAAATTTTACCAGCGATAATTTGATGGATCTATCAATTAAGATCTACGATGGGATTTTAGAGAGAGAGAGAGAGAGAAATGACCTGTGAAGTATTGGAGGAAGGAAAGAAGGAAGGAGAAGAGAGCCGCGATATTTTGTTTTTTGAGTGACGTGAATGATATTTTCTTCTCTGCGTTATTTAACGGCTGAGATTATTACTGAGGTTAATTATTTGGGCGCAGTAACAAATTTGATTTTTTTTTTTTTTTTTTTTGGGAGGTGTGAAACGCGGACGACGTTGTTTTTTGTGAAGTTTTATGGAATGGGAAAATTGTTAGGGCATGTTCAGTTAGTTGAAAAAAGTGCAATATTTTGTAATTATTTTCAGTTTTTTGTGAGATTTATCACTAAGAATTTGGTTTGTTTTTAGGATTTGTACTTAATTTTCATTTTCAGTATCCTAAAAGTTATATTTGAATACAAAAAATGAAAATAACTGTTTAATATTTTTGTTTTCTATAAATATGAATACATTGGCATATTCGTAAATATTATGAAAATATAAAATTACTTTTTTTCTTTTTAGTGATGTGAGTGGGTAAGTGAGAAAATTTACTTTAAAAAAAATAACCAAATTTAGGTATGATGTATTTTATACTCAAATTATGTATTCAAAACAATTTACCAAATACTATCAAATGTGAAAAGTGACTTTTTTTTATTTATTTGAATATAGAATAAAGAAAATGAAAAGTGAATACACTACATTTTGAAACTAAACAAGATTTTAGCGATTTTTTCATTTTTTTTATTTTTATTTTATATATAGTAATAGCATTGATGTTCTTATATTTCAATGGGTTCTATATGTCATTTTTGGGACAATAATGTAAAATTATATGGGCTCCTTACCATTTATGAGCATCTTGTTCTCAAAAAAAAAAAAAAATTATGAGCATCTTCTCTCATTTTATTTTTTTTTTAAAGATTTTAAAAAAGACCTACCTTAACATGATCTCATCTTTACTTTACCTAAAGAATTTATAACAAATTCATGTTAATCGTATTACAAATTTTATTATATAATTCATAAAAACTAATGTGTCAAATTTTAAAAACAAAAAATAAATTAATTAAAAATTATTTATTATGTTACCAATGTGATATTTATTATACTTTTGCAAATCTTTAACATTTTTCTTGAGTTATTTCAATTTTCAAGCTTCTTGTCCTAAATTTATTTGATGACTATGATGCAGATATAGTGATAATCATTGTTATGTAGGGCATATATAATTAGTTAGTCTTTTTATTAAACATCTTTGATGTTTCATGAGCTGAATCATCCTGATGAACTTTCAGTGATTTTTATTTTTAAATTATACCCATGTTAATTAACTTCATATGGTCTCTAACACATACACAAAGCTTCACAAATTTAACTAATTACATGGGCCATTTGCAATTTATTAACGTCTTCTTTCTTTTTATTTGATTTTTAAGGTTTCAAAAGTGGCCTATCTTAACTTGATCTTATATTAACTTATATAAACTGTAAGGACCAGATTTGAGTTCCTAGCCTAAAAGGTGAATGAACTTAGGTCCAAGAGACCCAAAACAATGAATTTGTAGAGAATGGATTGAAAAAACTGAGATTTAATGAATCAAACAAACACTAAAGTAGATTCAGATGACAAATGAATGAAAATAGACAGGTTTATGTTGAAGAAAATCGTCATCGGCAAAGTTTGAGGAGATTTGTTCTTATATATTTCTTTCAGGTTTGGTTACAAAGTCTGTTCTTAATGCTACAGTGTTTTTTCTCTTAGTTTCTCAATCCCCTTCTCCCATTGCCTCTTCCTCATTTTATACTCTCTTCTCCTTTCATTTTTGTCATTCATGTGCATGCCAGATGGCTGGTGTTGATACTTATCCTATCAGCACCTTCCGTAAGTCTTGTATAGTAGTTGTAAGGCTGATAATCACTGTTCAGGTATCACCTCTACATTAATGCGACCAGAGAGTTAGCTGTAGTGCATTTAATGCGGTAGCAATAGCTTTCTCCTAAGATATTTTAAGACTCCTCCCTGTCTGATGTCTCTGCAATGCTTATTCGTGCCAACAAAACTTCCTGGAACGTTACTCTGGGCAATAGACCACCTCTTCAAACTTCGGCTTTGGCTAGCCAACGAGGCATTTATTCTCGGCCCACCCTCTTGAGCCATTATGACCAAAACTAACCTTTTTATTTCCTAACGCAGTCTTTTCTGACCAAGATTTTCCCTCCTCGAACAACCTTTCGTCCTCAGCTTGGGCCACAGGCCCAAAATATAAATAGGTAATGAACCCCTGGACTCAACACTCCTACATAAACAATTCATAACATATGGATGTTGAGAGTATTACAAAAATTTTACAATATAATCATTATAAATTAATGTGTCAATTTTTAAATACAAAACAAACAATTAGTTAAGAAATTTTATTTATTATATCATCAATGTGATTACAAATCAAATTAATAGTCATGTAAATTTGAAAGATGTCATAGTAACTTTAACATTTTTATGAATTCTATCAAGCTCCTCCTAATTTTATTTGGTGACTATGGTGTAGGTATGGTGATCACTATTGTTATGTAGCTGTGTTGGTTGTACATTGGCAAAGAACACACCTAAGTGGTTCAACTTTTTATTAAAATTTAAGAGCATCCTTAATGAGGATGCTAAAATGAGTATATGCTAAATTTTAGCATCAAAACACCAAAAAAGCAACTCCATCAAAACTTTCAAATTGTAAAATTTTTGGCATACTTGAACAGTGAGCTTGTATTAATACAAGCTCACTGTAGCCTGAATTGTAAAAAAAAAAAAAAAAAAAAAATTATTCTAATGTTGGTGAGGTGGTTGGCTGATTGTTTGTGTTAAGTTATTTTATTACTATTTTAATGAGTAGTTTATATTATTTAAATGAAATGGTAAAAAATATAGAAGTTTTGATATTTGATGTATTTTAAAGTGGGATGGTATAATAAATAAAGTAGATTTTTGAAGTGTTAAATGCTAAAAATTTTAGCATTCTTGATAAGGATGCTCTAATAAGTTTTATTTCTATTTTTAAAAATTGAAAATTTTATACATGGGGCTGTGCAATCATCGGTCCATGCTCTATGGTAGTAGTTTTCGAACCCACGTCCTCTTGGCACATGGTTTAAACTTTAAACTTTAAAGTGATGTTTTTTTTTTTTTTTTTTTTGAGAGCTTCCTACTACTGTACTACACTCGCTGTTGATATATCCCTAGATATTTTAAATTTTTAGAAAATACAACCTTTTTTAAATTTTAATTTTAGGACAAAATAGAACATATGCTATATTTGAAGGGTTTTTTTTTTTTTTGGTTTTTGGCTGAATCATTACACATATTCTTTCACTAATATATATCGTGCCTGTCTCTTACCTACTCAGTACTCACACACCTTGCCTGCTAGTTTTGTGGGCATGGCTTGCAAGACTTGGCTCCACTTCTTTTCTCTCGTCCCCATTCTCCATCGCCGCTCCTCCACTCTTCCCGCCATGTCTCACCTTCTCAACAGCTCATCCCAATCCGGTCGGCTATTTTCCTCCTCCGCGAACCGGCCATCACCAACTCCGGTCCACGCGCAAGCCAAGCGCGGCTTCTCATCCAAAAACGACGACGTCGCCGTAGCTTCTAGTAAGCGCGCGCGCACACTCTCTCTCTCTCTCTAAATATTGAACTTGGTGGAGCTCTGAATCTGATTTCGTAATTAATTAATACTGAATATGTTACTTTTTTGTTGTTGTTGTTGTTGTTGTTGTTTATTTTGAATTAGCTGAGGATGTTCGGTTTGAAGCGCCATTGAAAATAGTGGAATATCCAGACCCTATTCTGAGGGCGAAGAACAAGCGAATCGATTCGTTCGACGATAATTTGCAGAAACTCGTCCACGAAATGTTCGACGTTATGTATAAGTAACTTCTCTTATCCCAATCCACTTCTTTATTCGCTGTAAATTAATAATATATGTTTCATTTCCGTCTCTCCCATCCCATCTATAATGTTACAGTTTTGCAATGCTCACCAGTCAGCACTTTCACTATGTTTATTATTATGTACCAATCATAAATAAAATTCCAACTTAGAAATAGGGTGCCTTTTGTATAAGCGTGTTTTGAGTTTAAAATGAGTGTTTGTAATAAAAGCTAGAGAGTTATGGTTGCAAATCAGAGTTTTGAGTTTTAAAAAGTAATAACGCTCATTTAAGCTTCCAAAATGCCTAACTAAACGGACTCATATTCGTGAAAAAAACAATTGAGAAATTTTTTATTTTAAAAGAACCCATTTTTGATCAATAGGAATAGGAGGAAAAAGGTGAAGGGGATAATATTATGATTTTCCTAGAGAGAGTGCTTCTTATTTCATTGGAGTAATGCTCCAGACACAACAATTGAGTGAGCAAGCTTTTGCTGGTTCTCATTTGGGTCTCCATTGAGATCACTTTTTTTTTTTTTTTTTACCACCGTTAACAACTTTCACCTCTGCTGTTGTGAAATGTTAACAGTATTCTAGGCCATGTCACCATTTCATTGTCACCTTGGCAGTTGTGAGTTTGATTTCATTGCTGTTAAGCTTATTCTAGGCCATGTCAGCATTTCGCCTGGCTTACAACAACAACAACAACATAACCTTTAGTCCCAAGATTTTCGTCTGGTGTACAACAACAACAACAACAAAACCTTTAGTCCCAAGATTTTCATCTGGCATTTACGTAACTATTTTAACAGCGGACGGATGTAAGGGTGAAATTGATAATTTTTTTTAAAGGAGAGAATTGTAACTTTTTAAATTTGAAAGATGTAAATCAAAGCTAAAATTTAAGGACTAAACATTCATTTTGGCATTATTTTAATATTTAGCGATTTTTTATAGTAGTGTACTATAAGCCTGCTACGGTTAAATCTTTGATGTGTGTTCAAAGTCCATGTTTGACAACTACATTGAGTATCGCTTCATTGGTGAAGATGAAACCTTAATTTTTATTTTTTAATTGGTAAGTTACATATGCACCCAATGTGCTGTAACTCATTGGAAGCCAAAAACTTTGCTTTGAGAGTTATTTATTTAAAATTTTTCATGAAGGTAATTAAAAGATGTAGGTATAAAAATTTAGAAGGGTTCGTATTGCTTTCCTCATTCATATTAATTGGCTGAAATCCTCTTGCAACCTGTGAAGAAGAGTAAAAAATTGAAATTTGCTTGACTTACCACTCAATGGTGCTGTTGTAAATCTCACTTAATGATTCTCGGCATTGGCCTCATCCTTTCTGGGGGGTGGCTACTCTAATCCAATTTCACCTTTTGGATCTCTTTGGAGCTTATAATTTTGGTGGACTGTATACTAAAATTGTTATTAGTAATCTTTTGAAACACTAAATCAAATCTTTAGTTTTGTAGACCTGTTTACTTAATCTGAAGTGAAGTACTGCTGTCCCTTTTGTAGTTTTCCACTTACCATGAAGCATTTCAAAATTCTGTGCATTATTATTATTATTATTATTTTTTTCTATTGTTTGTTTGCTATTATATTCTTTACAACCTCTTCTTAATACCGAACTGGTCGTGAGGTTCAATAAACTCATTCACTGTTACAGTTTACTGTGTTCGAATTGAATGGTTCTGTGATTAGGTTTTATAGAATATAGAGTTAGATTCTTATGAACAATCCTTACTATTTACAGGAGTGTGAACAATACTTGTTGGCTTCCTTTTCCGCAGAACTGATGGCATTGGCCTCTCAGCGCCCCAAGTAGGAATTAATGTTCAACTCATGGTGTTTAATCCTGTGGGAGAACGTGGTGAAGGAGAGGAAATTGTTCTTGTAAATCCAAGAGTATACAAATATTCCAAGAAAATGGTGCTTTTTAATGAAGGTTGCCTGTCCTTCCCAGGGATTAATGCTGATGTTGTGGTATTCAAAGCTGATTGATTCCTTATTATCTCCTTTTTGGTTTCATTTACATTTTGAGTACTCTGTAGGACATGGCCACTTTAAATAAGCAATTTTATTTGGTGCATATTAATACCTTTTTCCTATTCAGCAATAATTCACTTATGGTCTTCTCATAAGTCTTAACTTCATTGTTGACTGGGTTTATAAATATTTGGAATATGCAAGAGAATATTTTTTTTAATATATATTGGTAAGTTACACATGCACCGAATTAGTAATGAAACCTATGACCTCACCCATCACCTAGAACTTTTAAGGGGAGGAGGTGCCTGTTGAGCTAGAGCTCATTGGCAATGTGCAAGAGAATCTTGAATGCATGTGTAGAAGTTATTGAATGTTTTGTTTGTGAATTCATTTTTATAGGGGCTTAGCTTGAATTGCTCGCTGACTTTGTGTATTTTACTCCTGGCTGCTTCCTCATTTCTTGTTGGTAATAAAAATTAAAAATAAAATTATGAGTTAATATGATCTTTCTCTAAAATACTAAGATATCATTAGGTATTCATTAATAAAAGCCAAGCTGGATCCTCTGAATTTTTTCAAGTTTTCTTAAGATTTCCTGCCTAAAGCTTCTTGAGCTCATTGGCATCACTTGAATTCTTGTAATGAGCTCAAATCAGAAAGAATATGTTGTAATGCTCTCCATACAAGTTTTTACACTGTTGATTTTTTTTTTTTTTTTTTTTTTTTTTTTTTTGGGATTGGTAAATTACATACACACCATACTTACAATGTCTGTCATGTTTGTACTTGCAGAGACCAGAAACTGTGAAGATTGACGCACGGGACATTAAAGGAGCAAGGTTTACTGTCAACTTGTCTGATCTTCCTGCACGAGTGTTCCAGCATGAATTTGACCATTTGCAGGTCCGTCCTCCATTTTGATTCTAATTTAGTATTTCTGGTAATACAACAAAAATCTTGTCCCTTGAAACTTGATGGAAGGTGTAAATTTTACAGTTTTAGAAGCTAAATCCTATGGTCCAAGTGAATCTAAATTTTAAATTAACCTGGAATGTGGACTCACTGGTTAATATGACATACCACTTTTGACCTTCCCCAGATCTTAATAGAATCAGAGTTTCCTATGAATGTAATAGAATCAGAGATAAGAATAAGTTAGAACTTCATAAGATGCATATGAATGCAAGTCCACTCTTTTCATTCAAAACAGGGGGAAAAAAAGAAACAAAAATGATGCATGAAATTATGAGTGTTCTACTCATTTCAAGTAATTATTACTATGAAAAAAATAGACAAGGGAATGGAACTACTAATTTCCATCTCATATTTCTTAATTTGTAATACCAATTGCTTGTTTTTTTTCCCACAAAGACTTCAAACCTTTTAGCTTTTGATCTGTCATCATCATTTGAAGGAATAAGGATTTTAATAGTGTACCAGGTTTTAAAACAGATGCTTAGGTTAGGCAATTACGGTACTGTCAAATCAAGGAAATGGAAACTCTTTGAGATGTAATATCCATATTATTAGGTGGAGGCATCTGCTTAAATGCCATGAATCTCAGAAAACTTACTATGTTGCCTTGAGCCATTTATATACCTGGGTTTTATCCATACGAGCTTTAGCAAGGCAATTTATTGATGTGATCGTCTTCTTTGGTTTATTCCTCATGGTCCCTTTTGTTCTTTGTAAAAAGGTTCCTATCATTTCATAAACACACTTTTTTGTGACTATAATTCTGTATAAGGAACCTGAAACAACACCAAGAATCCAATTCAAACAAGAATGAACATTTATGTCTCACTTTTCTACTGTTGTGATGGCTAAGTATTATAAAAATAAAATTAATCAGATGAAACCTGATAGGCTACATATTTTTACGGAGGAAGTGGAACAAAATGCCAGGGCTGTAGAAGTGCAGAAGCCTGTTTAAATAGGAGACAAGCGGTGCAATAAGCTTATAAGGTGATTGGAAATAAAAATCATAATTTCAAGAGCTTGGTTAAAAAGGAAATCAATCTGGCTTTTAGAGCTGGCTCTAAATGTTGAATATAAAAGGCCAGTGAGCTATAGCTCAATTGACACTTCCTCCTCCCATAATAATGGGATGAAGGGTGAGGTTTTGGGTTCAAGAACCACAAAGTTCATGCGTAACTTACAAATAGGGACAAGAATCCACTTTATAAAATTGAGCTGCATAACAGGCCTGTTCCAATATTTCATGGTGAAAGTACCTATATTATTAGTAACATGGTCTGTTCAATGTAGGCAGACCATTTTGTCTAGGTTTGTGCAGATATGACATATTTCCTTGTTTCCTTATTCTTAACACAGCAATATAATGCATTTTGCATATGGTGAAACAATTTAGATTGAACCTTTCCAAAAGAGCATTCATCTGTGTTAATGCCTTTGAATACCTAAGGGTTTGATTTTTCAGGGCCCAGTTTTATGTTTCACCTGTAATTCTTTCTTATAAGATGACTTGAATTTGCAGGGTATTCTATTCTTTGATAGAATGAGTGACGAAGTTCTTGATAGTATTCGCACAGAGCTACAGGTAAGCAAGCATGCCTATAAATCTCATGTTTTCTGATCTCAGAAGAATAGTTTCCCTGCTCCCTTGAAAGTGTATACCACGATGATGCTTAGAACCTTTTGTTTTCATTGGAAAGTATACCTATTGATAAAGGTGAACCAGCAATGAGCAGTGACAATTGCTCTTTGCTTGTATCTGATACACCATCCTTGTTAGATGGCATCAAGAAATTTATTGAACTCAAGCATCATGAGCATTACTAGCCAATCTTTTGGGTGACTAAATGTGTACAAAAAATTGTTGAAAGCTTTGCTTTTGGTGCAAATTGAAATGTTTTTAAGATTGTTTTGGTCTGCCTCATGTTTTGAGTGATTGTAGTGTAGATTTTCCCTGTGTATTAACAGGATCCTTTCTTTACAATGGAAAAGGAATATGTTCATTTTGTTTAGGTAATTATGACAGGCTTTAGAAAAGAAGTACGAGGAGAAGACAGGATTGGCAAGCCCTGAAAGAATAGAAACCCGCCAAAGGAAGAAGGCTGCTGCTGGTTTTGGAAAATCTTGAACATGCTGGCTTCCATGGACACATTTGGTTTCCATATTCCATATTGATAATTCTTAATCTTGTTTGTTTCCATTTGTAATATTTTTAACTGTTCTTTTGGTTGCTTATCATATGGGAAAGCTGAGTATTAGGCATGATGCTGATTGTATTATACGATGCAGTGCTCTTCCATTCAAGGAGATGGTAGGGAATGTTTGATAGGTTATCTTGTAATGCAGAAATTGGAGTTTTCAATTTGATTTTCTTAGAAGGCTTCACTCTATTGTCCTATGTTGTATTATTATTTTGGTTGTAGGGCATGCAGGTCTGCTTTAATGTTTCAAAATGTCAATTTCTACTGGTTTATTTGATATCAAGCAAATTTCGGTCACTGCAAGATATTTGAAGTCAGTGTCATTGGCTTCTTTTTTATTTTTTATTTTTATTAATATCTTCAAAAAAAAGTTGGGAGATTGGAGAAAAGTAATATCTTTGTTTTAAAAAGGTTGAAAGTCTTTCTTCGGAGAAAAAAGAAAGAGCGAAAGAATAATAGAAAAAAATGGGCTGAAGAAATGAATTTGTGTCTACTTTTCCCTATTTTATTTGTTCGAATGAATGTTCTCTTAAGAATGCGTCCATTTTATTTCTAGAAAACTTCTTTTCTAATCCAGGTCATGAAATGAACGCTAGCAATGTTTAACAAATGGGATAATACATTCAAGACTTTCTAGAAACTGGAATTTATTACTTGTATAAACTAAAACAAATAAAAAAAAATTCTAGAGACCAGAATCAAGTAAATAAATGTTGTGGATTTGGCAATATAGATTGTTCCATTCCTAGGATATGCCGCTTACTGTCACAGCTTTACTTCCATAAAACCTCAATGCCTGTTTACCATAATAGCACCATACATATACAAAAGCTCTTTTAGAGTACAGCATTGCTAGAACATCGTGAATAGTAGAGCACAAGTTAAGGTTGCTACCGTTGGTTTGGTGCTTGGCATTCTTCCATAGTCACTCCACCAAACTGAGCCTTGTCCATCTATAACCCCTTTTCCTAAAATTGTAATTCCCTTAAGATTTTTGAATTGCAGCCATTGTAAGAGACCTGAACCCCAAGGTTGAGAGCTTGTGGGGGCTATAATTTTGCCATCCAGCTGCATTATATTTGACTAGTAAGTACTGACTCATATATTTAACAATAAGAATTAACACATTTTAGCATGACGGTTACTAGTCTAGGGCCCACACAATGCGTGAGACAGTTACTATTTTTTGTGTCGATGTTCTTATTTTTATTTTTGTTCAATAAAAAGTCTAGTGTTTCTTCCAACTACACAACAAAATCAACAACATAAGTGCTTACTTTGTGTGGCCTTGTTTTGTTATATTAACTATTTTGAGTGCTTGTATGAAAATATATATGATCATTCTTATTAAAGAATGGAGAGGTCAATAAATTTGTTTATAGATGAATTTCTACCATGGTATGTTGAATAACATATACATTGTAAGATGAGCTTCACATGTCCAAAAAAAAAAGTTTTCATGTACTCAAACGAATCACTAAAAAACTTATGAGAACCATAGTTATAACAATCTCCTAATTTCTATATGACTTAGAAACTGATCTTCAAATTCAAATTATATTGCATCAAAACACTAAAATTGTGCAATTCACTCAATGACTATAATACTAACATCAACTAAGGGGAAAAAAAGAACACAAAAAAATATAATACCACAAATCATTAAATTAAACAATTAAAAATAATATTATTACTTTTTGCCATCTATTTAGAATTTATTTTGATAATTTATTTATTTTTTAAAAATTCATATTTAGAATAGGTACTCTCAACCCAAATTTGAATTTTTTTCATTTTTAAGTAAGTGCACAAAAATGGACCAAAGTAGACCAAATTGGACCAAAACAACCAAAAGGGACCTATTGGACTGTAATGGGCCGCAGTGGACCTAAATAGGCCGAACTACGCAAAACAGAATGACTGAATCAAACTGGACCAAAATAGATCAAATGTACCGAAATAGATTAAATATATTAACCAATTGAATTTATACCTTCATCTTGGACTTTTTTTTTCCTAATAATATCTAGGATGCTTTAATATATTTAATATTATCAAAAAATTAGAGGAACAACTCAATAAAAAATGGTAACACGGTCGATGATGTGACTCAACAAGAATGTGATAACATTAAATATTATACTTCAACTATTAAATATTATATAGATATAAATATAGCTGATATGGTAATGAAATATGGGGTTGATAATTTATTAGTGAACCTGAAATTGAATGTTTGGTTGACAATTTGGGCCAGAGAAAGTGATTGGTTTGACAAGGAACACAAATCCATATGGAACAACCATGGTTGATCCTTCCACTTTGCAAGCTGCTACCCATGCTGCTTCAAATGCCTGCATTGCATTATTACATGGACAAGTTAAAAATAATAATCCAGCCAAAAGAAAAAAAAAATAGAGCATATATTGTAACAGTACTATTAAAAATTGTAGTCATGATTTACAATTATTTGTCAAAAAATAATGCTAACGATAATAATTCTCTCCAAACTAGTTTGGAGAGAAACCTTTTAAACTCCTATATTTTTTTTATTAAATGTGAATTTTAAAAATTTAACTGTTGGATTTCATGTTATTTATGTTCATAACACATATGTCAAATTTTATTCAAATTGAATATTATTTACTATTTGATCAATAGACTCATTTTTTATACATAATTTTAAATTACAAAAACTTAAAATTTAAACATTTGATTGATGACATTGTTATTGATCTTTGATTTTTTTGAAATTTTGTAAGCATGAACGATATATTAAGAACATACAATCCAATAGCTAGATTTTCAAAATTCACATCCAATAAAAAAATATTAGAAAGTTTAAAGGGTTTTGGTGATGATGCGTGATGTCATTTAGATATTGGTCTTAATTTGTATTTTGTACTGCTACATGCCTACATGGGATCTTTGCCAACTCTACAATAATAGAAATTAGAAATTAATTGACACCCAAAAAAAAAAATAATAATAATAATTGTGGGGCCAGCAAGTCAGACAGTCTGGCCCATTTCGTTCCAGAACTAAGGGCCCGAGCCGAGGAGGTGTTTTTTGGTCCGAGGATGAAAGCGGTAAGCCCAGGGGCCCAATAAGGCACGCTGAGGATGACTCCATCCTCGGACATACGACACCATAATATAAACAGGCAACACGCCATCAAGGGAACCCTCCTGATCATTCGAAGGGCAGGGAGCAGGTACCACGTGCCAGCAGTAGAAGCATGGTGGAGGAGCAAGTTCAGAACGAACTGTCACCTCCACATTAAATGCCATCAACTAATGTCCTGGCCGCATTAATGAGGAGGGGACGCCTCAACAGTGCCACCTTGGTTGCCGCATCCCACAGAGAGAATGGGAAGGTGGCTGATGGGACAGGCACTCAAGTAATGGCCTAATTCCCCAACAAATGTAGGGTTAGGATCGATTGGGAGAGGGGTATATAATGCAAGGAACCCCTCCAGTAACAGGGGAGGGAAAAAAAGATAATGAAAGGAACACCGAAGCAACCTGTATGATAGGAGAAAACCTTGTAATCAGTCTTCGAAGAAATTATAAGAACTCTAAGCCCTGGAAATCACGTCCGAGGAAGTATGGATGTTGTACTCCTCGTTAACGCCTAGTTCTTGAGCCCATCCTCTATAAATTCATTGCGGGGACCCACTGGGCTGGGGACCATTCCCTCAAACTCGGTCCCTACAATTGGCGCCGTCTGTGGGGAGAACTCGTGCGTTAGTAAGGACAACCGCCAAGCATGGTAGGATCAGGCCCTCACCAAGGAAATCCTCACCGATCCGAACCGGCTAAATCCCAGCACCAGGGCAGCTATGGCGACCCCGGGGGCGGACAAAATGAGGAGAACAGACGATTTCGGGAGAGAAGCGTGCATACCTCAACGACTAGCGGAAGCCATACCCGCCGGGACGGATACATGCCTCAGACGCACGACAACGGCCACGCCACGCGATCTAAGGAGGCCCATAGCCACGCATTCCAGAGACGGGATAATAAGGTAGCCATGCAACGCGAGATAGACGATTTGAAGAGAAGACTACGCCGTGCACGGCGGAGACGATCCGAACCCAGTCCTGACCTGCCCTCTGACGACGAAAGCGATGACGAATACAGACAAAGGTCCAGAACTCCCCTAAGCGAGACTTTCTCTCACGAGGAGGAGTGCTATCGGAGGCGTAAGCGTGATAGCCCAACTCCAAGGGGCCTGGGGAGCGACCCCATGAGCAAGGCACTGGATCGACTCTCCAAGTCTCCCTTCACGCGTCATATAGAGGAAGCAATGCTCCCTCGGCGGTTCCAACAGCCAATCTTCGCAGTTTACAACTGCAAAACGGACCCCGTGGAGCATGTGACCCAGTTCAACCAGAGGATGGCAGTCCATTCTAAGAACGAGGCGCTGATGTGCAAGGTCTTCCCATCCAGCTTGGGACCAGTGGCAATGAGGTGGTTCAACGGTCTAAGGACGAATTCCATAGACTCGTACAGACAACTGACCCAGGCTTTTGGTTCCCGTTTCGTCATGAATAGCAAGCCTCCTCGGCCCATAAGCGCGTTACTGTCACTATCCATGCGTGACGGGGAGACTCTCAAGGCTTACTCGGACAAGTATTGGGAGGTTTACAACGAGCTGGATGGCAAGTACGGTGATGTTGCCATCAATATGTTCAAGAACGGACTACCAATGGGACATGGCCTAAGGAAATCCTTGATTGGTAAGCCTGCCACCAGCGTGCGACAGTTGATGGATCGGATTGATAAATACAAGCGGGTGGAGGAAGATATGTTGCAAGGCAAGGGGAAGGATAAGGTTATCCCTCAGGAGAAGAGGGATTTCAGGTCGGACCGGTATAACAGCGCACGCCCGAGGAGGGATTTCGGTGGAGAATCCGGAGCGAATAATGCCCAGACTGTCAGTGCCGTGTTCCGAAAGCCCGTACATAGGGTGTTGGAAAGAATAAAGGACGAGCCGTACTTCAGGTGGCCGAATAAGATGGCTGGGGAACCTGAGAGGCGCAATCAGAATCGCTACTGCCAATACCACCAGGACCACGGACATACCACAGAAGACTGTAGGAACCTCCGGAACTACTTGGACCAGCTAGTTCGGGAGGGGAAGCTGAAGCACCTACTATACCACCCCGATAATCGTCAGGGCCAAACATACCAGGAGCCCCGGAGGGATGCCGACATGGGACGGCCAGCTGGCACGATCAACGTAATCCTGGCGGCACCAGTGAGAACTAGCGCACGCCTTTCGCGAGTGTTGTCTGTGGCCCAACTGCCTACCGAGGAGTCCCAGACAGAGCCGAAGAGGGCTATGAGGAGTTCTCGTCCCCCTTTGAGCTTCTTAGAAGACGACAAGATTGGGACTACCCAACCCCACGATGACGCTCTGGTGGTCACCCTGAGAATTGGGGGCTACGACGTGAGGAGAGTGATGGTGGACGGTGGCAGCACGGCAGAGGTCATGTACCCGGACCTCTACAAGGGGCTGGGGTTAAGACCGGAGGACTTGACGCCGTATAGCTCCCCCCTAATGAGCTTCGATGGGAAGCTCGTCATCCCGAAGGGTATGATCAGGCTGCCCATACAGACCAGCTCAAAAGTGGTGGAGGTGAACTTCATAGTGGTGGACACATACTCCCCCTACACGGCCATCGTAGGAAGGCCCTGGCTCCACACTTTGGGGGGTGTTGCCTCCTCCTTGCATCAGAAGGTGAAATTCCCATCAAGGGATCAGGTTTTGGAGATCCGTGGTTGCCAACCCACAGTGAGGCAGTGCACGGTGGCTGCCATATCATGTCGGCTTGACGCACAGCACTCGGCCATTTCTGAGGAAGGTTTATAGCAATCAAAGACCATGGTAGCGCACCCTGACGTTGCTACCGAGGGAGCCAAATGTGAAGACCTAGAGAAAGTGGTAATCGGTGATGATCCGGAGAAGTTCTTTCGGGTCGGGGCACGGCTGCCTCCCGCCGAACAGGAGGAGCTAGTCGAGTTCCTCAGAAGCAATATCAATGTATTTGCATGGGACCCCTGCGACGCCCTAGGGATTGACCCATTTTTCATCTGCCACCATCTCAACGTTAGTCCATCCGTAGTGCCCAAGAAACAGCCGCCACGACGCCCATCGAGGGAGCACGCTGACGCCATCAGGGAAGAGGTAAATAAGCTTAAGCGTGCTGGGGCTATTAAAGAGGTTTTCTATCCCAAGTGGTTAGCCAACACAATGGTGGTAAGGAAGAAGAGCAGAAAGTGGAGGGTCTGTGTGGACTTCACCGACCTAAATAAGGCGTGTCCAAAAGACCCGTTCCCCATGCCTTGGATCGACCAGCTGGTAGATGCGACCACGGGCCATCCTCGGATGAGCTTCCTGGACGCCTTTCAAGGCTATCATCAGATACCGCTGGCCCTGGAAGACCAGGAGAAGACAGCCTTTGTGACGCCCGTCGGAAAATACCACTACAAGGTAATGTCGTTCGGTCTGAAGAACGCAGGGTCCACCTACCAAAGGATGATGACGAGGATGTTTGAGCCGATGCTGGGCAAGAATATCGAGGTCTATGTTGACGATATGGTGGTAAAAAGCAAAGCGGTATCCGAACATCTAGGGGACCTCGGCCGCACGTTTGACGTCTTGAGAAAGCACCAGCTGCGCCTAAATGCCTCCAAATGCTCGTTCGGGGTGGGCTCAGGCAAGTTCCTGGGGTACATGATCACCCACAGGGGAATCGAAGTTGACCCTGACCAAATCAAGGCTATTCACAATCTGAAGCCTCCGCAAAACCCCAAAGAGGTCCAAAAGCTTACTGGGATGATCGCGGCCTTGAACCGATTCATTTCCAGGTCAGCTGACAGGTGCAGGCCCTTCTATCTCTTGATCAACAAGTGGAAAGGGTTTGAGTGGTCCGAGGACTGCGTCGTAGCTTTCCAGCAACTCAAGGAGTACCTATCCCGGCCACTTATCATGTCCAATCCTGATGCCGATGAGGTCTTGTACGCCTACCTTGCTGTGGCACCCCACGCAGTGAGCTTAGTACTAATACGGGACGACAATGGCGTTCAAAAGCCGGTTTATTATGTCAGTAAATCGCTGCACGAAGCGGAGGTCAAGTACCTGCCCTTGGAGAAGGCCATACTGGCTGTGGTCCACGCCACGCGAAAGCTCCCCCACTACTTCCAAGCTCACACAGTGGTCGTCCTGACCAAACTGCCCCTGAAGTCCGTACTTCGGACCGCCGATTATACCGGGAGGATCGCAAAGTGGAACACCATCCTTGGGGCCTTTGACGTCAGGTATATGCCTCGGACTTCCATAAAAGGCCAGGTTCTGGCAGATTTGACGGCTGAGTTCACCGAACCTACTGTGGAAGTAACAGCCGAGGAAACGACCTCGGATGAGAAATCAGTGAGGGCAGTTTCCATCACGGGGTTACCATACTGGAAGGTATACGTTGACGGCGCGGCAAACCAGAGGGGGTTCGGAGTGGGGCTAGTATTGGTATCCCCCGAGGATCATGTCATAGAGAAGTCCCTGAGGCTCGGATTCTCGGCCACAAACAATGAGGCCGAGTATGAGGCGTTGCTGCAAGGGATGGTCACGGTACGGAAGATGGGAGGAAGATCGATAGAGGCGTTCTCAGACTCGAGATTGGTAGTAGGACAGGTAAACGGAGAAATGGAAGCCAGAGATCTGAGAATGCAAGAATACCTGAGCCAGGTCAAGCGCTCTCAGTCAGAGTTCGACCTCTTTAACCTGTCTCATATTCTTCGGAGTGGGAACAGCCATGCCGACTCATTAGCCACACTCGCAACTTCCTCGGCGGAGGGACTCCCCCGGATCATACTTGTGGAGCACCTAGAAAGAGCGAACGAGATGGCAAGGGGGTCGATCACTGTCCATCAGATCGAAGTGGGTCCCAGCTGGATGGATCCCATAGTGAAATTCCTCAAAGACGATATCCTGCCCGAAGATAAGACAGAAGCTGAGAAAGTATGGAGAAAAGCTCCTCGGTTCTGGCTATCCGAGGATCACCGACTATACCGGTGCTCCTACTCTGGGCCATACCTGCTGTGCATCCACCCTGAGGCAGCGGAGTTACTGCTCAAAGAGCTGCACGAAGGAATCTGTGGAAGTCACACAGGAGGGAGATCCCTGTCACACCGAGCTGTCACGCAAGGATATTGGTGGCTGAGAATGCAACAGGAGGCCCTGGAATATGTCAAGAAGTGTGACCAGTGCCAAAAATTCGCCCCGAACATTCACCAGCCAGGAGGGGTCCTCAATCCTTTGTCCAGTCACTGGCCGTTCGTCCAATGGGGCTTGGACATTGTAGGTCCCTTCCCAAAGGCGCCAGGGAACAAGAGATATCTGCTGGTGGCCACGAACTACTTCACGAAATGGGTCGAAGCCGAGCCCCTGGCCAACATTAGGGATGTGGATGCCAAGAAATTCCTTTGGAGGAACATAGTTACGCGATTTGGGGTCCCTTATACCCTCATCTCAGATAATGGGCTCCAATTCGACAGTAAGGCCTTCAGGAGGTACTGCTGTGAACTCGGGATCACAAACAGATATTTGACGCCCGCCTACCCTCAGGGAAACGGACAGGCAGAGGCCGTCAACAAGGTTATCGTCAATGGGCTTAAGAAGAGGCTGGACGACGCCAAGGGAAGATGGGTAGAGGAGCTGCCCCACGTCCTATAGACGTACCGGACTACCCCCCGGCGGTCAACAGGGGAAACATCTTTTGCCATGACTTATGGTGCCGAGGCGGTGATCCCCCTGGAAACGAATCTCCGGACGCTACGAACAAGCTCTTTCACTCCCGGCAGCAATGATGAACTGCTGGGGAGGAGCCTGGACTTAGTGGACGAACGAAGGGAAAGAGCAATGATCCAGCTGGCCTATTACCAACAAAAGCTCAAGCAAGGGTATGACACTAATGTGAAACTCAGGCCACTGGCACCGGGGGACCTGGTACTGAGAAAAGTCATCGGGGCTGCCAAGAACCCATCCTGGGGAAAGCTGGGACCCAACTAGGAAAGCCCCTACCGAATTACCTCAGTAGTAGGAGTAGGCGCATATTACTTAGAAGATCTAGACGAAAAACCTGTACCTCGCTCATGGAATGTAAATAACCTGAAAATGTATTATTATTAATGAAACAGTCTTTTTGAATTTCGATTCTTAACTTATTTCAACTATGGATCTCATGTTCGAACAGCCAGCCTAAGTGTTAGACAGAACCAAGGCACTGCATGGTCCTCGGATTCAGGCCTATGGGGAAACTAACTACTTCAAAAAGCCTAAGTATTAGACAGAACCAAGGCACTGCATGGTCCTCGGACTCAGGCCTATGGGGAAACTAACTACTTCAAAAATCCCAAGTGTTAGACAGAACCAAGGCACTGCATGATCCTCGGACTCAGGCCTATGGGGAAACTAACTACTTCAAAAAGCTTAAGTATTAGACAGAACCAAGGCACTGCATGGTCCTCGGACTCAGGCCTATGGGGAAACTAACTACTTCAAAAAGCCTAAGTGTTAGACAGAACTAAGGCACTGCATGGTCCTCGGACTCAGACCTATGGGGAAACTAACTACTTCAAAAAGCCTAAGTGTTAGACAGAACCAAGGCACTGCATGGTCCTCGGACTCAGGCCTATCGGGAAACTAACTACTTCAAAAAGCCTAAGTGTTAGACAGAACCAAGGCATTGCATGGTCCTCGGACTCAGGCCTACAGGGAAACTAACTATTTCAAAAAGCCTAAGTGTTAAACAGAACCAAGGCACTGCATGGTCCTCGGACTCAGGCCTATGGGGAAGCTAATTACTCCAGAAAATTCTAAGTGTTAGGACGTTGGTGAAGCAAAAGCCCTGCCTAACCCCTGGGCCACAAAAGATCTGCCAGCCCATACGAGCCTGCACGTTCTTGTAATCACCGCCATGACTGGCTGAGGTACGATTGATGTTAAAATTACACAAATAAAAAGAAGGGAAATGGGAGAAAACGAATAGCGCGCAAGTGTGCAAATAGCCGGGACAAACAAAGAGAGAAATAAGAACCACATTGCAATAAATTCATAGAAATTACGCGATAAACGTCACATTACAACTCAAAAAAAAAAATAAAAAAATAAAAAAAATAAAAAAATAAAAAAAAATAAAATGATGATGATGATGAAGGAGCAAAGCAGACAGGGGCGCCGAGGGGCCTGCCCTTACCACTTAATCTTTCCCTCCAGTAGGCAGCTGGTCCGAGGCAACCTCAGGCTCCTCTGAGCTTTGACCAAGAGGAATTGCCTGCAGAGGCATGGCAGGAATAGCTACCTCCTCAGCAGTTGGAACCGGGGCCTCAGAAGAGGGCTTCGCATCATCTTGGGGTGCTTCCTCGTTGGGGCCTCCACTAGATTCATCCACCCTAGGAGGGCCACTTCCTTGGATAGGCTCACCAGTAGGCCCAGCGACCGAGGCTCCCACACCCGGGGTAGCACCTGCTCCCTCAACAGCTACCTCAGCCTCAGGGCCGTTTGGAGCAGCTTCACGAATGGCAGGGGGGCAGTACACACTCCCATCCTTCCACAAGTCGGATGAAGGCTCTACCCCAGCCCGTTTGAGGGCCTCCTTCCAAACCTCGAAGGAGTAGCGCCTGCACACTGCGGGGACTTGAGCCTTGAAGACGGTTTCTGTCTCGGCCACCCCCGCATCATAGGCTGCATCCTTGGCTTCCTCCTTAGAGGCCCAGGCCTCCTCCCTACTTTGTTCAGCTTCAAGCTTGGCCCTCACGGCCTCGTCCTTGGTCTACGCAGCCACCTTTTTGGCTTCCTCGGCAACAGCCACCTTTTTCGTCAGTTCAGCTAGCAGCTCCTTTGCTATCTCCAGCTGCTCCTCTGCCTCACCCAGGCGTCTCGTCTGGTCTTCGGCCTACTTCTGGAAACCAGTGAGGCCTGACATAGCGTTGTCCCTGGCCCTGGTCACCATCTTCAGCTCCTCCCAGGCAGTGGCCAGATCAGCCTCGGAATTCTTAAGGGTTCGGGTAGCCTCCAAGCGTTTCTCACGCTCTACATCCATGGCCCTTCCTTGGTCGTGGGCCGCCTCCTCCAACCTATAAGTAGCCTGGACGGCCTGCCAAACAAAACGGGGGCGTAATGAGTCAAGCTCAGAAAAGGAGAAGAAAGACTGAAACCAGAAAAATCACAAGTGTGAGGGATCTTACCATCCCCAGGTACCGCTTGAGGCTGAGGAAGACCTCCCTACTCCTCATAGTCCCTAGCTCAGCCATGTCCGCAGGGAGTAGCAGGCACCTTTCCAGCGCGTCGGCCACAAACGCGCCTTCGCCCCCCCTAAAATCTCTGAGGGAGGAGTCGTCTCTCAAGGGTTCCTCATGAAGCATTGGGGCAGGGAGCCAAGCCTGAGCCTCAGGCTGGGCGTCAACCTGTTTAGCCTGTCCCTGGGAACCTATCTTCAGCTGCTTCAAGGGCCGCCGAGGGTCGCCCTCCTCCTTCGTGGACCCAGGTTTCTCCTCAACTGGCCTTTTGCCCTTATCCCTCTTCTGCTTAGGACCAGCGGGCTCATGCGTAGAGGGCGAACTCGTCTGGGGTGCAAGAGGGGGAGTCCCGAACTGAATCGAGGCCGACCTGCTCGGGACAGAATGAGTCTTGGTAGGGGGAGGGGGAAGCTTTGGTTTGGACCCCCTCGGCTGGCCTTCGATCAGGTCCAACAGGCTGGATTGGGGCTTCTTCTTGTAACCCATCGCAAGCCGAGGAGAGGATTCGGTCGTTAGGATGTCCGCTTCGGTCGGGCGGAGGCTACCCGGGTCTCGCAAGGGGTCCTCAGACTGATGGGCTTGTTCGAACACGTCAAACTCGTCCTCAGCAAGGCCGAAGCCAGCGACTTCTCTTTCCCTCTCTACTCTTTCTTCTGTGGCCTCTGAGAATCTGTGAGGGGAAGGACTCGCTAAGGCTGTGCCTTCTGATGTAGAGGGCTCCTCGGGGAACTGGAACCCGTCCTCGGTTACAGTTATTTTCTGCAGCCGAGGATCATTCGCTTTGATCACGTACTTCGGTGTGGCGAACGATTTTTGAATAGGGTCGTATCCCAGGATTCTATGAGCAGCTCTAACTTGGTTGTCAGCTTTGTTCACAAAAATCTCCGCCCTTAACGCTTTCTGCAAGTCCTCCCTGTTGACCAGGCTGAAGTGACGCGTGAAGGCGTGCGGATCTGCAATAATAAGAAGACACCTTCGTGTTAGTAACCAAACGGTGCAAAAAAAAAATGGATGAAATAAAGATTAAAACAAACTAAAATCCTAGAGCCGACCTCCCTTATTCCTACTGCCCCACCTGGTGTCCCTTCCGTCGTTGGACAGTGAAGACTATCGTGCCACTCTCCGGACACGATGAGGAAGTCCTTATTCAGCCCCTTGCTGGACTCGGGGAGGCACTGGATAAGCCGAACTCTGTCATCCCTCGTCTTCATGTAGTACGACTTGCCCTTCAAGTACTGGAGGTTGTAGCACCAGTTTACGTCGTGGTGGGTCAGCCTTAGCCCCATCTTCTCGTTCAGAGCGTCCACACAACCCAGAATTCTGAAGACGTTGATGGCACACTGAGTGGGGGCTAGCCGGAAGTATGACAGATAGCTTCTCATCACTGGTCCCATGGGAATTCTCATGCCACCTTCAAGAAAGGCAACAATGGGAATCACCACCTCGCCCTCCTGCCTCCGAAGGTGCCACTCCCCCTCCTCACAATACCTCAAGCCCACATTACTGGGTATGTTATAATCGGCGATGAATTTCTCCATCGCCTCTTCAGTGTATACATATTTCTTAAACCTACCCATCCCAAATGACGCCTAAAGGAGCTAAGAAAGAGCGAATGAAAGGCAAGAAGAAACGGAGAAGAAGAAAGTTCGAAGAGAGATAAAGTGACTTACAGAAATGAGGAGAAGCTCCTCGGACGGACTTTTCGTGCTAGAGATGAAGGTGGAAGGTTGGTTGGACTCAGGATGTATGCACAAGAGCTCCTGATCTCGAATAAACAGGGGGAGCGACAGTTCGAATGGGTATTTATACCCCAAATCGAAGAGCCGTGCGGGTTTTCCCACCCATAAATGCTGGATAAGCCCCCACCGTTGGATCGCTATCCTCCCGTTAGACGTAGGAAGCGCTAAATCGTCTACATTTAATGGGAGGCGCGTTACGCGCACCAAGGCGTCAGTAATGTGTCTTGGGCAGACGGAAAGACGCCAGCAATTACGCGTGACGGGATGTGATGGGACACGTCGCAGGCCCGAGGACATCAAAATCCTCCTCCCCGCCCGAGGGTGCGGACAGCAAGATTTTGAGGGGCTATTGTGAGGCCAGCAAGTCAGACAGCCCGGCCCATTTCGTTCCAGAACCAAGGGCCCGAGCCGAGGAGGCGTTTTTTGGTCCGAGGATGAAAGCGGTAAGCCCAGGGGCCCAATAAGGCACGCCGAGGATGACTCCATCCTCGGACATACGACACCATAATATAAACAGGGAACACGCCATCAAGGGAACCCTCTTGATCATTCGAAGGGCAAGGAGCAGGTACCGCGCGCCAGCAGTAGAAGCATGGTGGAGGAGCAAGTTCAGAACGAACTGTCACCTCCACATTAAATGCCCTCAACTAATGTCCTAGCCGCATTAATGAGGAGGGGACGCCTCAACAATGCCATCTTGGTTGCCGCATCCCACAGAGAGAATGGGAGGGTGGCTGATGGGACAGGCACTCAAGTAATGGCCTAATTCCCCAACAAATGTAGGGTTAGGATCGATTGGGAGAGGGGTATATAATGCAAGGAACCCCTCCAGTAACAGGGGAGGGAAAAAAAGATAATGAAAGGAACACCGAAGCAACCTGTATGATAGGAGAAAACCTTGTAATCAGTCTTCGAAGAAATTATAAGAACTCTAAGCCCTGGAAATCACGTCCGAGGAGCATTACTACTCATCCCGATTCACGTCCACGCTATCTAATCCCCATGTAACCACGTATGGATGTTGTACTCCTCGTTAACGCCTAGTTCTTGAGCCCATCCTCTATAAATTCATTGCGGGGACCCACTGGGCTGGGGACCATTCCCTCAAACCCGGTCCCTACAATAATAATAAGGGATAACAACTGGTTGACTATCCAATATTCTGCTTCTTCTTTTTTTCCTTCTATTTTTTAATGATTACGATTTCCCTTTGACTTTATCTCCTTCTTGCTTATGTGGCCATTTCGTTATATGCAAGCAAATATTTTAATCTTGAAGTAACCAGCTGATTGCCCCTCACGTTTGCAACAAGTGCCACAACACATAGTGGGTAACCATTCCATGACTCTTCCTTCTGCTTGATAACTTGGAACTACATGTTTCATTTTGTTTTTTAACAGAAAATTTTGCATTTGGCCAATGAATCAGTTAGCAAATTTTGTTGTTAAGAGTCATCACTAAATAGTAGAAATCATCTTCAAGTTTCTAAAATATAGATACTCATCTTTGGTTGTCTAATTAAATTCATAATGAAGCTAACATGTTCAATAAGCTGAATTTATAGGGTATACAGCTTTATAAACTTACCTCATCTGCACCTCAAGAATCAACAATGTAGATTACCATTATATCGCTAAAATATGAAAAAAGCATATATTTTTTGTTTTTATAATGAGTATATATTGATTGGCTATGTACCATTTGAAATTTTATGAACTAAGAAGGCTTTATAGAATCACCTTTGTGTCGTCTGCATATCCATTGCCTTTAGCACCATACTCTAGTACATTAAAGAAGGCATAGTTCCAATGACTTGGTTGTGGTATGTAACTTTGCGAAGCACTGCAATTCTCAAAGCTTGAAGACCAAACAAACAAGGCAATGAGAAGAACTAATGTAAGCCCTTTAAGGTTAGACCTACTCATCTTCACTTTTTGTGGGGGTCTGTTTGGGTAACCAAGAGGGTATGTGGGCTTAGGAGTGTATATATATATATGTATATATAGGTAGAAATGCTTATGCCACTAGGCACTAGGTGCATTGCACATGAGCTGACATTCTAGTTTAATAATAACAAAATTTGTTTTATATCTTCTAATTTTCATTATTATCTTTATCTTATTTTAAAATGAAATCATGGGTACCCAGTTACATTACAGGCTGATCAATTAGAGGTGTAAAATGAGCCCAGCTTAATTCAATTTGCCTACTTTTTTTATTGATTTAAAAGAATACATTCTAGCAATTGAAAGGTTTAGACCGTTCCCAGACACTTTTGTTTTGGCAAATATTAGAACATCTTGCCATGTTGTGGCATGCTGGCCGGTTAATATATATTATAAAAAAAAAAATTGAAGAATTATTTGAAGAGAACTTGTAAGGGAACATTATTATGTTTCCATGATCAGAATATGATTTCTCTCCATTTCACTTGAAATGAAAACAATTCAGCTTATTACAATTACGATTTGATTTCCTAAATCTAACAATGTTGTGTCATTTAAAATTTTTAAATGACATGATATTGTGCACTAAAAAAGAATATGATGTGATTTTGGATACACATTTAAATTTATAATAGTTAATCTGAATCATGAAATCGATCAATTTCATAATCACTTCGGCCTTGAAGATTTGTATAAGTAGGGATATCATAAGGGATTTTCATTTTATGGTTCAACCAAGGGAGAAAGTTCAAGATATGATACGTAAAGACATTGTCTTATACAGAGGTAACGTGAAAAGATTGAATTACAATTAAGATGAACCAGGCTATTTGTTATTCCTCATCTTTTGCACAAAATGTATTTTCATTCAGCTAGTGTGGCAAGTCAGTTGGATTTTAATTCAGAAAGTGCTGATTCAGCCAATAATGGAAACTACTCGTTATCATCTTGATTGGGAGGAGAATTCAGGTAAAAACCAACGCTAAACTTAGGAAAGAAAAAAAAAACATTCACCTGATGTAACCAGCTGAAAAGGATAGTTACTTTGGTAAGAATAAATTGAGATAGAGAAGGTCCTGAACTCTTTGTATATCCAGGACAGTAAGACTGATAGTCTTTAAAACAAATCTGTAAGTTTAGCCCAATGGGAAGAATGTGGCCAGCAAGGTACCCTTTTTTGTGTGGGATAGTAAGAATATGGCTACAAGGTGCGAATTCAGGCACAAAACCTGACTTGGAGATCACAAGTTCATAGCCATTTATACTGGAAGAAAGCGGTTTATAATCATTTCAATAAAAGAAGGATTGTCAGATTGTAATTAATACAGCAAGGGATTAAAAGCAACACAGATTTTCATTAAAAAAAATGGTGCAACAAAACAAAAACAAGCGGTAATAGCGCAAAATTTCTGCAGAAAGCTTTTCTGCTACCAACTATTAGTACAAGCTAGAGTTACTGCAATTAACCAAATCAAATAAAAAGACAATTCAAGGCTTTACTTTATCCACTAACAATATGAAACCTTACCAACCAGTAATCTCAGAAAAGAAAAGAGATGCTACAATCAGATCATCTTCGGGCCTCAGTCAAATGATGCTTCTGATATGTGGGAATGAAATGTCACATTCCTTTTTAAGCATGATTGTAACGATGCAGCTTGTATAACAAAACTTTTCCACCAGCATTTCCCATGGCCATGAAACCACCACCAGGACTGAAATCCAAACATAGTGGATATTGTAGGGACTTCTTGAGGGGAGGCCAGTTTGAGAATACCGTAAATGATGGAACATGTATCAACTTTAAGCTGTTCTTCTTCATGCTAGATGAAATAGCCAATATTTGAGCATCATTGTAAAATTTCAGAAAGTCCACTTTGGTGGTTAGATTTTCTATTGTCTTGATAGGCTTTCTCTTGCCCCCTAAGAACTCTCTGTTGTAAACATTCACAATCCCACTGTCTGAACCAGCTGCAAACAATTTTCCATTTGGGGAAGTTGAAAGACTTGTATCGTTTATGCAACCTGCATCAACAGCCTTATGGAAGCAAGCCCTTGTTCTCAAGTCCCAATGGTAGACCTGGCCATCACCACCAGAGCTCAATAATTGCTGACCATCATCAGCAAAAGCTAAAGAAAGAGCTGTTCCTTTGTGGGAAATGAATTTGATACAAACTATGTGTATAGCATTCTGCATTAGAAGTTATGTAAGGAAGTCCTTAATAATGCTTTCGGTTTTTTAAAATAAAGTTTTATTAGTTGCGTTGCTCTTTGAAATTTGATGTACTTTTTTAAGTCTTTTTAACTTTGTTCATATCCTGATATCTACTTCCCAGTATTTATTTAAATTATTACAGTGTCTTTACTTCCTTCAATCTTACAAAATACATGATATTTCATCCCAGTTAGCTTACTTTTGATTTTTTCCCCCAAAATCTTTTAATAACTATCAAGCTTAAGCCCACAATTACAATTGTTATGGTACAATATTGTGGTATTTTCTTTTCTCACAGATTTAATGTGACACCAGTGGTACTAATTTTTTATTTTTTGTTGCTGAATAGTGGGTACTAATTTCTTGAAGATATCACTCTTAAAAAAAAAAAAAAAAAAAAAAAATTTCTTGAAGGTATCTATCATTATTGCATATATAACCATTACTATTTGATAAGGGCATTTTTGTCTAGACCTATAAAAACTGCTGCCCTGCGGTATGTACGGACTCCCCCAATGGGTCCCATAAGGTCATGGACCCATTGGACTACATGGGATGGATCCTATAAGGTCATAGATCCGTTGGACTACATACGATGGCCGACGAGCCGGTCTTCCATTAGAAACCCTACCAGGTGACTATTCATATAACCGACAGACTAGAAGGCCTTGACTCATACCGACAGATAGAAGTAGAGCCACACTAACGAGCAACGAGAAACCCCACGAATGACGGATGAAAACATGAGCTTGACGGTTGATCCATGGGCCCCACAGGGCCTTGAGTGCTCACCACTCATAAATCCCTACATGGAAATAACTTGCACGCTACGCCCAAAGACCCTATTCCACGTTTATGTTTTCCCAATATAGGAAGAAAGGCCCTGGGATCTCTAAGCATTATCTCTGTATCTTCCATACAAGGAAAAATCCTACGTTTATGGGATCTTGGTTGGCCCTCTGCCACTATAAAAGCACCAAGCCTCCTCATACTTAAGGTACGCAGAAAATCCCTAGCTCTCACACTATTGAGTTCTTGGTAATTATTCTTTCACTGACTTAACCTTCAGAGGGTCTTTGGCTAGCACCCCATCGGTGCTCTCTATTGGTTCTTGCTTTTCTTGTTTCTTGGGCACCCCATTGGAGCGCTCGTGAACAGTCAGCTCACTGACGATTTTTGTGCATCATCACTATTCAAATATAAATCTATTTTATATTGAACTCATCCAATAGTTTCTTAGTAGATTAATATCACTATCATTTAAACACATGATCTGCATAATTATTTCAATGTTACAGATAAATGTTATGCATTTTCCAGTGTAGAGGGGGAAAAAGGAAAAAACTAAACTAAACTTCATATTGAATGATTTACAGTTTTACACAAGCAAGGGTCAAAAACGTACTTAAAAAATGACCTGATACAGTTTTCTTAATTAGCTTTGTAATAGGAAAGACAATTTCAAAATCAAGATTAGAGTATCAACGATGTGGGATGCTATGAATACAAACAATCAATAAATTATTAGTTTATATATGATTCTAATTGATGAGTAGGTTTGTTTAAATTTTTTAAATAAACATTACAACATTGCTTATCTCTATATATTAAAAGGATTCGGATCTTATCAACAACCAAAAAAAAAAAAAAAAAAAAGATTCAGAAAGTTAGTTATTACCTTTTTGACTTTCAAAAATACCCCTAGTTGAATTAATCTATCATTATTCCTAAATATAAGAAATAAGGTTAAAACTATAAATTCACAAAAATAAAAACAAAAAACTACCCAACGTTTATAAAAAAAATATTAAAAAAAACCTTCCCACTTCCCTTCCCGCTACTTGTCTTCTTATTCTCTCTCTTAGTTGTATTTATCTATATGCACTCCTCTACCCACCTCTCTAATCTTATTGGGTTTTGGCTATTAGGAGGATGTGAAGAGAACTCCTCACTACCATGGAGGTCTTGACTAGAGAAGGTAAAAGAAATGAGCAAGAAGATATGAATGCTTGAAGATTTAGTCATGAGGGAGGGTGATGAGTGAAAGGGGCGTGAGATAGAAGAGGGGAGGGATTAGTGTTTTAAAAACAGGATCAAAAAATTCAACCAGGAACCGAGCATAGAATCGGTTTGGTCAAAATCGAGAACTAGTCTCTTTTTTGATTCTTTAATCGTTCGGGTTATTAAAGCCATGGAAGGGAGGGGCAGGTGAAGAAAATGAGAGAGGGGGAGGCAATGTGAGACATAAAATGGCTAGGGGTGGGGCTTAGGTTTAATTACAAAAATACCACCCACTTAAAATCATATAATCAAAAACTTTTTTTTTTTTGGTGTTACAACTTACAACCGTTAGATCTTGAATGTGATTTATAGGATTCCTAGTGGCGTGCTAGTTAATTGAATTTATTTATCTTGTCATTTGTGGACTTGTTGAAGATTGTTAACTTTAAGCTCCACCGATCATAAGCCAAACACTTTGATTTCATATATATATATATATATATATGGCCAAAATTATGTTGTTGTCACTGTAATGGTCCTTGCTTTGCCAAATGAAGTCCTATAGTTCTAATATACTTTTATCTATGTTTTGCCTAGTATAGTGCACCTACAGTGGCGGCTCTAGGAATTTTTTTGAAGGTGGTTGTTAAGAAACTTAAATTATACAAAATCTAATAAAAAAAGAACTTCATACATTGACAAAACACACACATACATGCAAATACATAAAATCTTACAATTTTCTTCTACAATTTTTCTTTTTTTAATTTTGAAATCATTACATAATAGTCTCATTATCAATGTTGCAAGCTACATCTCTTCAAAAGTTTAGTTAAATAAAATTTTTCTTGGACTTTTTCTTTTTATTTGTAAGGACCTAATATATTGTTAAGGGGACCAAAATTTAAGAACAAAATTTGGCTACAAACTTAATTGTAGTCACTCTCACTAAATGAATTAATATTAATACATATTTTGAAAATCTAATCAATGAATTACATGTTCTCTATCTTCTTAAAACACGCAAGATTTCATGCCAACCAGATGTTATTTACCAATCGATTCAAAAAATTATTTTTTATGTATAATTTTAGACTACAAAAATTCGAAATTTAAATATTTGATTGACGACATAGCTATTAATTTTTTATCTTCTTGAAATTTTGCAAGTAAGGAGGATTTAAGAAGAAAATGTAATTAAATTGTGGATTTGTTAAAATTCACATTCAATAAAAAAAATATTGAATAGAGTTGTAGCCTTAGTCTCAGCTAAGTTTGTTGATAAATTTTGTCCAAAATTTAATTATATTGGGCCTAAAAAAAATTTAGGGTTGTGACAAAGTTATTTTAAAGATAAAAAAACATAAATTTTTAAAATTTATACATAATAATTGTTTCTTTTTTTTAGGCCAGGGTGGTCCTGTGACCACCCTGGAATCTATGTAGAGCCGCCCTTCTACATTAAATTTTCTAATCAAATTTAAGTATATAGTTCTTTTGATCAACAAAGCACAAATTTTTTTTCCAAGGGCAAATAAATTCAATATAGGCATGCATTTTTTTTTCTTGGTAAGTGCGAGGGATTGAACCCCCGAGCAACAGGTCACTACGGAAAGTTTAAAGAAAATTTTTATAAGAAAAAAAAAATATTTAATATTTTAACAACTTTTTTTCATTTCTCATAAAAATGGTATCAAAATTTTTTTAAAATAGATTATTAACTAGTGTCCTAAAAACACTCATTAACATTTTCTTTATTAAAATTTGCGTTCAAAACTATTTTTTTTTACAAAAAATAAAAGAAAGAAAGATATGTGAAAAGTCAGGGGCCATGCACGTCTCGGTTGTCTCCCGATAGAATAAATAATGCATTTCTCTTTAACCAAACCTGAAGAGATCACGGTTTCAAAAAAAAAAAAAAAAAAACCTGAAGGGATCATGAAAGGAAGATATCGTTATCAATGTTCGCATACAACTTCTAATTAAAGGGTGCGTATCGTTGGCCTTTGTGCTTTATAGAGGTCATTAAATAGCTAGAGTAATGCAAATTCAATTGAAACGTTCTCAATTCAAGCCAATTCAATCAGAAAGATTTGGGATATGATCAATATTTATTACCAAATTCATCAAAAAACACAATATTTATTATCAAATCCCATCAGTCTGCAGAACATAATAGCCGAGTTTAATTAGCTACCTACTGCCTTTTTTTCTTTCTCCCGTTTCTTTAGGTTTGGATTTTGTAGCAGAGTGGTCAATCCGCCAATGCCATGTGTCCAACCAGGGTTAGTAATAATACTCGCAGTGGTAATTAAAATTTGGTAAAAGTTAATAGATATTTAGAGACATTAGTTTAGAAAATATTTAACAAAAAATTTATTTATGAGAAGAAAAAAAACAGATATTTTTTACATTTTTTATATTTATGATGAAAGTAGTATCAAAATTTGCCTAAAATTATTTATTACCAAATGTCCTAAAGAGCACATGTTAATTGGACTTAGGGTTACTATATTAAGTTTTCCAATTAATTTCAAATACATGGCTGTATTGAATTTAGATTAAAAAAAATTTATTTTTATCCTTACATTTTGAGGTCAATCAATTTACTGCCTACATCTTAGTCACATACAACTTTATAATAACATAGTTTAATTACTAAGAAAATGCTAATGAGTGCCCTTAGGATACTAGTTAATAATCTATTTTAGAAAAATTTTGATACTACTTTTATGGAAAATGAAAAAATATATAATACATTTATATAGTTGACTAATGTTTTTTGATTCTCTTTAATTACTTTTATTTCATTCGTAACTCATCAAATTAAAGTGTTTTTAATGTATATTATACGTACATCAATTATATTTTATTCTTATTAGGCTTACTTTTTTTCGCAAAAGTACTAAAAAAACATTTTTTTAAGGAAAAGAAAGACTTATTTGATATAAATATTTTTGTTTACATAAGAAAATATCACGTGTTAAATCAAAATTTTAAACATTCCATCTATCCATATTCCATGTACCATGCATGTATAAGTAATAAATAAATATTATATATATATATATATATATATGTATGTGTGTGTGTGTGTGTTACTCTTTAGATTTAATTTTTTAAATGATATATTTAGTTTAGCCGCTCAAAAAAAATTTCAAGTTCCGTCACTAATTCTATTCTAACAAGGAGATGATTAGGAATCTACAACATACATGTTTTAAGTAAATTGTAGAGTCAAATATATATATATATATATAAGAATTTGTGGTGGTCTTTTCTTTGTGTTGTACAACAATTTATGAATTAGGTTTTCTTTTTTATCTAATATTTTTTCTTCAAAAGGAAAATTAACATTCTACAATTATAAATTTTTTTTTTCACAATTTTTAAGTCCTTAGAAAACTTTTAAGGCAAGTTGGACTTGGCATCTAAATCCTATAGGCTTAAGTGGTATTGTCCCATTGGCCACTTCGCTAGAAGGTTTAATTAGTTAATTAAACGGGATGTTACGCTGAGCAGACCGGTGCTAGTTGGTAATAAATATTGATTATTACAATTACAACTTCACTTTAGCTCCCACCTGGGATTGATTTGCTTGAATTGACAACGCTTTAATTGGATTTTCATTACTCTACCTACTCTATTTAATGGCCTCTATTAAAGTTAAACAAATAAAAAAAGCACAAAGGCCAACGATTCAGGCACTATTACTATTAGTTTTTGTGTGTTAAGTTTTAGTACTCAACTTATCAGCAAAAAACAGTATAATTCTTCAACTAGAACTATGACTTTTCAATGGCGGAGAGACAATGAGGATGGTCCTGCTGATCTTACCGCAAAGGCCCCACACTTTTTCAAGATTGTTATGCCTCAAACTATTCAAGAAGGAAAGCTAGTAAGAACACTTTCATGATCTCTTTCTCTTTGAAAATCATATGCTAATTAACGTCGACGTCCACTTGGTCTTATTTATTTGTGATTCTTGAAAATTTACATTTGTTGGTGCCCAAGTTCAAGCAAATCCGTGAACTTGGTTCCATGTAACATGCATGTAGTCATGGAAACTTTCATTTTGTAATGCATAGTTAAGGTTACTGTTTTGATTAAGGAGTAGCATATCGGAACAAGTTAGGCCATGCGTTCTTTTTCCTTCTTTTCGGACTGCATATTTTTTCAATGTCTTTATAATCCACTAGGTAAACCTGTATTGGTTTTTTATGTTTTTTGTTTTTTTTTTTTTAATTTTTCACATAACACTTCAGTTCATTTTATTCAATCATTATATTCTTTTAACAATAATAATGGTAATAATATAAAATAAAATAAAAAAGTCTTAATCCTTCTTTGACTGCACAACAAGAATAGTAGAAGAAAACAGTACAAGCAAATAGGAGGACTTAATTCTATGTGACATGTAGTCATGTAAATCTGCCCTTTTGTAATGCGCGAATGTTATGGCTGTAGCCTTGGATTTTTTGAGTTTTTTATATAGCGGAACAAAATATCCCATGAGTTTTTATTTTATTTTTTTACATCTTTCTGGTGAAGAGAGAGCTATTCTTGAGAGAATATCTGAGTTCAATATACTACTGAATTGTTTTATTATTCACACTATAAGATTACAAGCTTTGATGTATTTATACATGAGGATTTTCCCTAACAAACTCTAACTAACTTAGCGGGAAATACTCAGAGACTAAGAAATTTTCTAAGCACCAATTAATACAGGACACGTGGCTTCTCATTCTTAACATAATTGACACTAATCATCCCTCGCTGAACTACATGCCGTGTGACTCAACTACTTAGGCAGGCTGCTGGTCGTTTACTCTGTTGCTGTATCACCAGAATGTTATCTGCAGAATAACACTATCTGGGACTGTCTATATGTTTTTTTTTTTTTTTTTTTTTTCCTTCTTCAGATTTCTTTCAATTTTCCCTACTCTGTAAAGCATTTCCCCCCTTTGAAACGCCACTTCAAATTTTTTTTCTAAGTATCTTCTTTGAATTATTATTAAAGTATTAATATAAAAGAAAGACTAAATCCATTTTTCCTGTAATGGTACTGACTGCACAACGAGAATAGAGCTTGATTGATTGCATGTGTTTATTTACAAAGTTTGCATTTATGTTATGGAGATTCTTTTTACAGCGGATTCCAAAAAAGTTTATAAGCAAATATGGAGTTGATCTGTCAAATATGACATTTCTTACAGTTCCAAATGGTACAAAATGGAAAGTCAAGATGACAAAACGTGACAGTGAGGTTTGGTTTCAAAATGGTTGGTGCGAATTTGCAAGCTGTCATGCTCTAACCCTGGGGCACTTGCTAGTTTTCAGATATGAAGGAAATTCGCACTTTTATGTACTCATATTTGATGCCACTGCAACAGAAATAGACTATCCTTTTGATGACCAACACCAAGTTCGCAGGATGGAAGACATTGAGAGGGATGATATTGATAACTCTCTTGAAATCGTGGATGGCTTTATGCCAAGCCGAAAAACAAGGGAGAAATCACCATTACCGTGCCCACTACCTCAAAAAAGGGCAAAAACCAATCCAAGAAGTTCTGTTTTGCAAGCAGGGGATACACATTTTAGACCTGAACTCACTAAATCTAGAGGGTCAGTGTTAGAGAAATCAAAAATGAATGCAGGGATATCTTTTACTAGGCAAGAATCTAAAGGTTTGAATCTTACACTTTTGTTTAGGGGTTTTGATTCTCACACATCTACTATTTCACTTCTCTTTTTTTCACATACACTCTATGTGCTCAAAATGTGAACATTCCCATAGCACTTGTGGATTAGTGTGAAATAGCAGATGTGAACGACTGTGAAAGTATAACAGTGTCATGTTTTTTATAGCCCTTAACTGAACCTCATTTTTCAGCAGAAGAATGCAGTGGAGCTACGAAGAGATGCCCAAAATCTGAGGTTATTGAGAGGACATTGTCTGCCAGTGAGAAAGATAGAGCTCTTCAGAGAGTTAGAGCTTTTGAATCTAAGAATCCTTTTTTCATGGTTGTCATGCAGCCATCATATGTGTGCCCTGGGAATTCATTGGTAAGCTTCTAGTTCAAAAATGTGCAGGCTCAAAAATTTGTTGACTTCACTTTTTAGATGACATACGTTAGCATGAGAACAAAGATACAAACTGGTTCTTCCTTTGTAGAGCAAAACCAAAAGCATTTTTTCCTTTATTTGTTGGCTGAAAAGGAGAAATCTTCCTTATTACCCTTTTCGTTTTTTGTCTTTTATAGAGTATATCATCCAGCTTTGCAAAAAAATACATGAGGAAGATGAATGGTGAATTTGTCATCCTTCGGTCTTTGAATGGAGGAACTTGGTCTGTTAAGTTTAGTTTTTACAAAGCACATACAAAGGCCAAGTTTCGGCCGGGTTGGAAGAAATTTGCACGAGACAATAACTTGAAAGTAGGTGATGTTTGTATCTTTGAGCTAATTAATGGCGTTGAAGTTGCTTTTAAAGTTTCCATTTTCCGGGCTGCTAATGATATTGATTGCCCTCTGTTGAATGGTAAGGAACTGGTTGATTTTGTAAGCCTGTTTACTATTAATTTCAAGTGCATGACTTCATATTTTCATGTCATTTCAGGATCAGCTCACGGGGTTGGAAGAAATCGAGTAGGACGCAAAAGCAGCCTGTTAGTTAAACCTGAATCTGATTGCAATCTGGATGATGTGTCTTTATCACATGACCAATGTCCTGCGAAACCTTTTAGCTTTTGATCTGTCATCATCATTTGAAGGAAGAAGGATTCTAATAGTGTACCAGGTTTTAAAACAGATGCTTAGGTTAGGCCATTAGGGTACTGTCAAATCAAGGAAATGGAAACTCTTTGAGATGTAATATCCTTATTATTAGGTGGAGGCATCTGCTTAAATGCCATGAATCTCAGAAAACTTACTATGTTGCCTTGAGCCATTTATATACCTGGGTTTTATCCATACGAGCTTTAAGGCAATTTATTGATGCAATCGTCTTCTTTGGTTTATTCCTCATGGTCCATTTTGTTCTATGTAAAAATGTTCCTATCATTTCATAAACACACTTTTTTGTGACTATAATTCTGTATAAGGAACCTGAAACAACACCAAGAATCCAATTCAAACAAGAATGAACATTTATGTCTCACTTTTCTACTGTTGTGATGGCTAAGTATTATAAAAATAAAATTAATCAGATGAAACCTGATAGGCTACAGATTTTTATGGAGGAAGTGAAACAAAATGCCAGGGCTGTAGAAGTGCAGAAGCCTGTTTAAATAGGAGAAAAGCAGTGCAATAACCTTATAAGGTGATTGGAAATAAAAATCATAATTTCAAGAGCTTGGTTAAAAAGGAAATCAATCTGGCTTTTAGAGCTGGCTCTAAATGTTGAATATAAAAGGCCAATGAGCTATTGCTCAACTGACACTTCCTCCTCCCATGATAATGGGATGAAGGGTGAGGTTTTGGGTTCAAGAACCACAAAGTTCATGTGTAAATTACTGATAAATAAAATGTTAAATATAAAGGACAAGAATCCACTTTATAAAATTGAGCTGCATAACAGGCCTGTTCCAATATTTTATAGTGTAAGGACCTATATTATTAGTAACATGGTCTGTTCAATCTAGGCAAACCATTTTGTCTAGGTTTGTGCAGATATGACATATTTCCTTGTATCCTCATTCTTAACACAGCAATATAATGCATTTTGCATATGGTGAAACAATTTAGATTGAACCTTTCCAAAGGAGCATTCATCTATGTTAATGTCTATGAATACTTAAGGGTTTGAATTTTCAGGGCCCAGTTTTATGTTTCACCAGTAATTCTTTCTTATAAGATGACTTGAATTTGCAGCGTATTCTATTCTTTGATAGAATGAGTGACGAAGTTCTCGATAGTATTCGCACAGAGCTACAGGTAAGCAAGCATGCCTATAAATCTCATGTTTTCTGATCTCAGAAGAATAGTTTCCCTGCTCCCTTGAAAGTGTATACCACGATGATGCTTAGAACCTTTTGTTTTCATTGGAAAGTATACCTATTGACAAAGGTGAACCAGCAATGAGCAGTGACAACTGCTCTTTGCTTGTATCTGATACACCATCCTTGTTAGATGGCATCAAGAAATTTATTGAACTCAAGCATCATGGGCATTACTAGCCAATCTTTTGGGTGACTAAATGCGTACAAAAAATTGTTGAAAGCTTTGCTTTTGGTGCAAATTGAAATGTTTTTGAGATTGTTTTGGTCTGCCTCATGTTTTGAGTGATTGTAGTGTAGATTTTCCCTGTGTATTAACAGGATCCTGTCTTTGCAATGGAAAAGGAATATGTTCATTTTGTTTAGGTAATTATGACAGGCTCTAGAAAAGAAGTACGAGGAGAAGACAGGATTGGCAAGCCCTGAAAGAATAGAAACCCGGCAAAGGAAGAAGGCTGCTGCTGGTTTTGGAAAATCTTGAACATGCTGTCTTCCATGGACACATTTGGTTTCCATATTCCATGTTGATAATTCTTAATCTTGTTTGTTTCCATTTGTAATATTTTTAACTGTTCTTTTGGTTGCTTATCATATGGGAAAGCTGAGTATTAGGCATGATGCTGATTGTATTATACGATGCAGTGCTCTTCCATTCAAGGAGATGGTAGGGAATGTTTGATAGGTTATCTTGTAATGCAGAAATTAGAGTTTTCAATTTGATTTTCTTAGAAGGCTTCACTCTATTGTCCTATGTTGTATTATTATTTTGGTTGTAGAGCATGCAGGTCTGCTTTAATGTTTCAAAATGTCAATTTCTACTGGTTTATTTGATATCAAGCAAATTTTGGTGACTTGGTCACTGCAAGACATTTGAAGTCAGTGTCATTGGCTTCTTTTTTATTTTTTATTTTTATTAATATCTTCAAAAAAAAGTTGGGAGATTGGAGAAAAGTAATATCTTTGTTTTAAAAAAGTTGAAAGTCATTCTTAGGAGAAAAAAGAAAGAACGAAAGAATAATAGAAAAAAATGGGCAGAGAAATGAATTTGTGTCTAAATTTCCCTGTTTTATTTATTCGAATGAATGTTCTCTTAAGAAGAATGCGTCCATTTTATTTCTAGAAAACTTCTTTTCTAATCCAGGTCATGAGATGAGCGCTAGCAATGTTTAACAAATGGGATAATACATTCAAGACTTTCTAGAAACTGGAATTTATTGCTTGTATAAACTAAAACAAATAAATAAATAAATAAAAATTTCTAGAGACCAGAATCAAGTAAATAAATGTTGTGGATTTGGCAATATAGATTGTTCCATTCCTAGGAAACAAACACATAAGGAGAGCAAAATTCACACTGGCATCATTCATCATGCATTCACTCCAAATCAACTAAGTTGGACATGGGAAACCACTGCATCCATGCACTGCATCTGTCCTTGAGGCTAAACCCAGCAAGAATTACCATAAGACTGAACTCTAGTGCTTGATAGCTTGCTTGGCATCAAACAATCAATTGGAGGGACAGTCCTAGTTCTCAGTGGTCCATATGCTTTCCAACAGAAAGAGCCACACAATTCGAAGTTATAACTTGGAAGTGGTTTTAGTTCTATGTTAGCTAGAGATAGACCAGTGCATGGCAAACTGTTACTGCTGGCAAAATGTAAAGGTTTTACTGTGTATGTTCCCCATATATTCACATAGTTTATGCCTGACACTACCACAGCTGATGTATCATTACGGCATTTGGTTTTGTCACTAGCACAGTAAAATTGGTCGATCATGATTGGAATTTCAACTTCATAAACTTGAATGTTTGAGAATGTGATTCCTTGGACAGAACCGTAGCCCCCCTGCAGTGGAAAACTATAAGAAAAGGTCTAATAGTAGATGTAAGTTGGAGGAGTTTGAAATAGGTTCTAGTTACCTAGAGTAGAATATTGTGAGTGCTTATGTAAATATACCCTTAATGGCATTTATGATTTGAATTAAGAGGAGGTAATCGATAGTGTAATACTGATGCAGTGTTTCTAATTTATACCTGCCATGTCTTTATTCTGACACCAGTCAGTGTATTATGCAGTGTGACGTCTCGGACAATGATATTTGAAGCACAAGCTTTGGTTTTACCCTCTCCTAGTGCTCCTATGCTGATTCCATGTCCAGGTCCACAGTTAATGTTGTGTATGTAAATATTTGAGCATCCAGTTTGTATGGATATGCAGTCATCTCGTTTTTATCACCTCTACATAACTACTAATGACACAGGTTCCTTTGGTCTGACTCCAAGTTGTACAACTAGTCATGTGGGTATTGAGAATTTTTAGATCTAGGATTTTCTATCTTACTATCTGAGAGAGAGAGAGAGAGAGGATTCTATATGCTTCCACTTGTTTTAGTTGGTTGTTTTCCAAGTAAATTCTTATTCTTTTTTATATTCACTGCTCGATCGTTTAATATCTTTATGTTCTTCATTTCAGCTTACATCAATGTAACAAATGCCCATATTGTTTGTGAAATTGCAATATAATTCTGCCCCATTTAGAATTAGTAATGTTAGGGATACTATAAATTTTACCACATTCATTACCCGTCACTATTAAGTTTTATAAAATAAAATCAATAGGAACTTTAGCATTTTCCATTTAAAATTTTAGAGTTACATACCACATGCAAGATTAGCTCTGTAAATGGTCACATCTTGGGAGTTCTGTAGGTGAAATCCATCTGTATTGGGGCTATCAGCTGGGGCTGAAATACGTATGTCGAAAACCTGAACACCTATGCAATTGTCAAATTTGAGGTGGGTTCGAGCACTGTTTTATATCGTTATTCCGCTTACTGTCACAGCTTTACTTCCATAAAACCTCAATGCCTGTTTACCATAATAGCACCATACATGTACAAAAGCTCTCTAGAGTACAGCATTGCTAGAACATCGGGAATAGTAGAGCACAAGTTAAGGTTGCTACCGTTGGTTTGGTGCTTGGCATTCTTCCATAGTCATTCCACCAGGCTGAGCCTTGTCCATCTATAACACCTTTACCGAAATTTGTAATTCCTTTAAGATTTTTGAATTGCAGCCATTGTATGAGACCTGAACCCCATGGTTGAGAGCTTGTAGGGGCTATAATTTTTCCATCCAACTGCATTATATTTGACTAGTAAGTACTGACTCATATTTTTTACAATAAGCAGAAAATGGTTACTAGTCTTGAGCCCACACAATGCGCGAGACAGTTACTAGTTTTTGAGTCGGTGTTTTTATTTTTATTTTTGTTCAATAAAAAGTTTAGAGCTTCTTTCAACCACACAACAAAATCATCAACATAAGAGCTTACTTTGTGTGGCCTTGTTTTGTTATATTACCTATATTGCGTGCTTGTATGAAAATATATATGATCTCTTGTTAAAGAATGGAGAGGTCAAGAAATTTATTTATAGATGAATTTCTACCATGGTATGTTGAATAACATATACATTGTAAGATGAGCTTCAAATGTCAATAGAAAAAAGCTTTCATGTACTTAAGCGAATCATTGAAAAACTTATGAGAACCATAGTTATAACAATCTCCTAATTTCTATATGACTTAGAAATTGGTCTTCAAATTCAAATTATATTGTATCAAACCACTAAAATTGTGTAATTCGCTCAAAAACTAAAATACTAATATCAACTAAGGTGAAAAAATAGAAAGAAATATAATAACACAAATCATTAAATTAAACAATTAAAAATAATACTATTACTTTTTGTCATTGTGGGGCCCGTGGGCCTGGTAGCCTCAGCCCACTTTACGTCTGGCCCATGGCCCATTCCGAGGACGAAGGTTCGTCCGAGGAGAAAGCGTGGAAGCGTACACTTTAGAAACCCCGCCGAGAATAACCCTGTCATTGGCGGACCGAGATTAATTTCAGATGGGGGAGCGGACCCAGGACAGGCTGTCACCTCCGAATTAAATGCGTTCACCTAACCCTCTGGTCGCACTAATGAAGACGTGACTCTTAGACAGGGCGACCTTGATTATTGTGAATCACTTGAGTACTAATAGTGTTGCTAATGGGACGGACATTCAGGGGGGAAACGCATGGATGATCAACAAATGGAGGGGAGAGATGGAAAGATAGGAATATATAAGACGGACCGATAAAGCGCCAGGAAAAGAGAAGAAAAAGGGGGGGGGGGGAGGGGAGCTCCTCGGCACAAGGCCGAGGAGCAATTTTGAGAAGAAACTGAGGGGCATTGGCCTTTAAAGGCGATGAGTTCATGATTGGGCTCCATTGGCTTGCAAGGGCCAATTTCTTCAAACCCACTCTCTAAAAATGTATTGTTTGGGGCCTTACAAATTGAGTCCCTACAATTGGCGCCGTCTGTGGGGAGAAATTTGGGCACTAGCAGGCGTAACGGACGATTGTCCCTAGGTAGTTAATCGAAGGAAAGTGTGCCAAAAAAAAAAAACATTGCAGAAAAGTAGATAATTCAAAGGAGAAGACAAACATCGATATTTTATTAGATGAAGAAGAGTTACAATATACAAACAAAGGCTCAGACAGGCTTGTTTTAAAGCCAACTTTACAAACAAAGGCCCAGACGGGCCTATTTTAAAGCTAACTAAAGGAAAGGGGGCTGAGGCAGGCCTGTTTTAAGGCTACCAACAACGCCCAAGCCGGTGCGGTGGCGCTGGCACGAAGAGAGGAGCAGATGCAAGGGCGCCGGGCGGCCCTTCCTTGTGTTGTTCCCTTGATTCTCTTTCAGCCCCACGGTGGTTGGCCGTTGGTGACGGCAACACTCTGGCACCAGACGTGACGTATTCTTGCACGCTTCCACCGGCGTGTGGGTGCCCTGGGGAAGGGCGTTATGTACTTCAAGGCCCCCTCTTTTGGCCGCTATGCATGGCACCATGAGGGTGACGCACAAATTTGGCCACGCCGAAAGTCTGACGCGGGCTGGGGCTACAACGGCTCTCGGTCGTGGAAGGAGGAATTTGGGCCTGGGCACCCTCACTCCCGTCCAAGATCGCTCCATTTCTCCAGACTCTTATCACAATTCTGGCAGGATTTTCAGGGGCTCCGAAGGTTGAGAGGACATGTTTCTTGATGTATTAGAAGGTTCGTGGAGTGTAGAAGGACATTTCCCCCAGGTAGCCTTAAATAGGGGGTGAAAAGTAATAGGAATTGATGTACGCAGAATTCGAAAAGAAGGTTATCGACAACATTAATCCTGACCAAATTCCAAGACGCCTATCAACCGTGTGATCTGCATCAGCCCAGGGGAATGTTAATGAGAGCGCGCCTCGTGTGTTGAAACGTCAAGCGCGAAATGCGAGCAGTCAAGAAGCGCCTCGTAACCGATAAGGGCAAAAAGTCGAACAGAAGGTGGCATTACTGCCACGTGTAATGTCAGAATCCCAAATCAACCTCGTCCGGAACACTGTGGGTCAATGGTCCAGTCCATATAATGCCCCATTTCTGACAAGGTAAAGCTGAGGTCATCATTGCGCCGAACATGGCTAAAGATAATCTTCTTCACCCAATACCTGGGTACTAGACAGAACCAAGGTATTGCATGGTCCTCGGACTCAAACCTATAGGGAAACTAGCTACTTACAGAAGAACAGAAGTGTTAGACAGAACCAAGGTATTGCATGATCCTCGGACTCAAACCTATGGGGAAACTAGCTACTTACAGAAGAGCAGAAGTGTTAGACAGAACCAAGGTATTGCATGGTCCTCGGACTCAAACCTCTGGGGAAACTAACCACGTAAATATACCTGGGTACTAGACAGAACCAAGGTATTGCATGGTCCTCGGACTCAAACCTATGGGGAAACTAGCTACTTACAGAAGAACAGAAGTGTTAGACAGAACCAAGGTATTGCATGGTCCTCAGACTCAAACCTCTGGGAACTAACCACGTAAATATACCTGGGTACTAGACAGAACCAAGGTATTGCATGGTCCCCGGACTCAAACCTATGGGGAAACTAGCTACTTACAGAAGAGCAGAAGTGTTAGACAGAACCAAGGTATTGCATGGTCCTCGGACTCAAACCTCTAGGGAAACTAACCACGTAAATATACCTGGGTACTAGACAGAACCAAGGTATTGCATGGTCCTCGAACTCAAACCTATGGGGAAACTAGCTACTTATAGAAGAACAGAAGTGTTAGACAGAACCAAGGTATTACATGGTCCTCGGACTCAAACCTATGGGGAAACTAGCTACTTACAGAAGACCAGAAGTGTTAGACAGAACCAAGGTATTGCATGGTCCTCGGACTCAAACCTCTGGGGAAACTAACCACGTAAATATACCTGGGTACTAGACAGAACCAAGGAATTACATGGTCCTCGTACTCAAACCTATGGGGAAACTAGCTACTTACAGAAGAACAGAAGTGTTAGACAGAACCAAGGTATTGTATGGTCCTCGGACTCAAACCTCTGGGGAAACTAACCACGTAAATATACCTGGGTACTAGACAAAACCAAGGTATTGCATGGTCCTCGGACTCAAACCTCTGGGAAAACTAGCTACTTACAGAAAAACAGAAGTGTTAGACAGAACCAAGGTATTGCATGGTCCTCGGACTCAAACCTCTGAGGAAACTAACCACGTAAATATACTTGGGTACTAGATAGAACCAAGGTATTGCATGGTCCTCGGACTCAAACCTATGGGGAAACTAGCTACTTACAGAAGAACAGAAGTGTTAGACAGAACCAAGGTATTGCATGGTCCTCGGACTCAAACCTCTAGGGAAACTAACCACGTAAATATACCTGAGTGTTAGACAGAACCAAGGTATTGCATGGTCCTCGGACTCAAACCTATGGGGAAACTAACTACTTACAGAAGAACAGAAGTACTAGACAGAACCAAGGTATTGCATGGTCCTCGGACTCAAACCTATGGGGAAACTAGCTACTTACAGAAGAACAGAAGTACTAGACAGAACCAAGTTATTGCATGGTCCTCAGACTCAAACCTATGGGGAAACTAGCTACTTACAGAAGAACAGAAGTACTAGACAGAACCAAGGTATTGCATGGTACTCGGACTCAAACCTATGGGAAAATTAGCTACTTACAAAAGAACAGAAGTACTAGACAGAACCAAGGTATTGCATGGTCCTCGGACTCAAACCTATGGGGAAACTAGCTACTTGCAGAAGAACAAAAGTGTTATACAAAACCAAGCTATTGCATGGTCCTCAGACTCAAACTTATGGAAAATTAGATATTGGCTGAAGAATAAAGGCATTAGATGGGACCGCGTTGTGGTATGGTCCTCAGATACAGGCTCGAAAGACAATTGATTATCTCATGAGACAAAATCCAGAACAGAATGAAAGTATTTAGCAAAACATTAAAGTATAACAAGTAAAAGAAAACATCAACTAGCGAGATAAAAGCAAAATCATCGAATATATCTTTCAAATATAAGACATACAGTTTCGTTACAATGTCGCCAAGGCGAAAAGCAAAATAAAATGAAAAAGAAAACAAATAAGAATGCTCCATGATGTTACAACGGGGTAGTCCAGCGAAACGATTTACTCCCCCAACTCATTAGGGAGTTTGTCTTGAGGATCCTGTTGAAAGATTTGGATTAACTACAAGGGACCCTGACTCGAAACAGTTCCTCTAAGGGATTCCCCCCAACGCTCTACGGGGCTCAGTCTCCTCAGGAGGTCTGCCAGCTGAAGGCGTGTCCTCGGCAGTGTTGGTCCGACTCTCATCGGCCGAGGGTAATACAGAGCTTTCCTCGGAGGCAATGGGGACACCCTCACGTATTGCGGGGGGGGGGGGGGGGTAATATACCCTCTCTGCCCTCCTAAGGTCTGACAAAGTATCAACCCCCGCTTGGTTAAAAGCTTCGTTCCAGGTCTGTGAACAAAAACGCCTGCATACTTCAGGGACTTGGGTCTTGAAGGTAGCTTCAGTCTTGGCCACCCCCTCAGCAAATGCCTCTTCCTCTGCCTATTCTAAGGAACGCTCCGCATCTATCCTCCCGAACTCAGCCAGATCTTTGGCCCTCACTGCCTCGTCCCTGGCGTATTCGACGACACCCTTTGTCCATACTGCCTCGGCTAGTTTTTTCTTCAGGTCGGCACTGTCCTCCTGGGCAGACCGCAACTGGCCTTCGACGTCATGCAAGCGCTTGGTCTGATCCTCGGCCTGCTTCATGGCTGCGACTAGGTCAGAGGCCGCAATGTCCCTAGCCTTTGTCATCTCCTCGAGACTCTCAGTAGCCTTCTTCAGATCTTCCTCAGATCTCTTAAGGGTACTCGCAGCCCACAGGAACTTATCACGCTCCTTTGCCAGAGCGCTACCTTGGTCGTCAACCTCCTCGTCCAGTCTAAAAACAGCCTGGATAGTCTGCCAACCGAGGTAAATACGCTGTAAAAGGGAGAAGAGGTGCCGGGTAATAAAATTCAAACGGAATAAACTAGTATCAGACGTCTTACCATGCCCAGGTATCTCTTGAGGTTATCAGCAACCTCTGGGCCCTTCATGCTTCCAAGCTCAGCCATGTCGGCAAGAAGAAGAAGGGACCTTTCCAGGGCGTCAGCTACCCGAGCCCCTTCGCCTCCTCAGAAGTCCCGTATAGTAGCGTCATCCCTCAGAGGTTCTCCATGAAGCATGGCGGCGGGCAGCCAAGCTTGGGGCACGGATGGTTGAATAATTTCTTTTCCTTTTCGCTTGCCACCCAGCCTCATTTGTTGAGAGGGTTGTCGGGCTTCATCCTCCTCTGGAGAGGGATGGGATTCTCCCCCATCCACCAGGTCTTTGCCTTTGGAAGATTTCTTCCTTTTTGGTTCGGGGGAATCAGGCCGAGACTCTGAGATTGGAGGAGTGCGTAAAGACCTGGTCAGTGCAGGGGAAGGCTGGGAGCTAGGTGGTGGAGGCTCAGGTTGTGACTCCACCGACACTCCCTCCCTAGACTTGCCTTCGAGCAGGTCAAGAAGGCTGGTCGGGGGCCGTCTCCTAGGACCCATCTCAGTCGGATACCAACCCTCAGGCTAATTCGCTCGGTCAAATACACTGAATTCGTCCTCACGCGAGCTTGGTTCGATCACTTCCTTTCTTTCCTCCAAGCTCCTTTCTTCGGCCTCCGCCGCTTTATGGGACAATGAAGAGCCTACCAACGGAATGCCTTCCGAGATAGAAGATCCTTCGGAATGTGCAAAACCGTCTTCTACCGCAGCGATTCACCTAAGCTGAGGATCTTTTGGGCGACTCTAATCTGGTTATCGGCCTTGTTCAAAAGAAGTTCCTCACTAATGGCGGTTTCCAAGTCCTCCTTGTTAAAATAAAAAAAAAAAAAGGGGGGGGGGGGGCACACGAAGGCGTGCGGATCTACAGAAAAATAACCAAACCTCCTATGGTCAATCAATCAAGGATAATCCTGTGTTACAGAAAGTAGAAGACTCGCAGAAATGGTGAGATTCTCTTTTGGCATGCTTTCTGCGATTGGAAAGGGGTGCTCACTAAGACGGAAATTGGACCAACTTCAGAATACGTGTATCGAATTTCGTAAGCGTACAAATGAAGAAACCAAGCGGTTCAAACGAGTATTTATATCTTCAATTAAGATTATCCAAATGTAACTTCCCGCCCATAAAAGCAGGAGGTCCCTGCCGGAGGATTACCATCACACCATCGAAGGAGGGAAACCTAGAGCCGCCAAAATTTAATGCAAACGCACTCTGAATCTCGAAGCGCCAACAATTTACCTGTGGCAGATAAAAAGGCCCCAACGCTGACGTGGACCGAGGTTTAGCGAATCTTATGGGGGCCCAGGAATGTCAAAATCCTCCTCCCCGTTTGAGAACACGGACAACAGGATTTTGAGGGGCTATTGTGGGGCCCGTGGGCCTGGTAGCCTCGGCCCACTTTACGTCTGGCCCGTGGCCCATTCGGAGGACGAAGGTTCGTTCGAGGAGAAAGCGTGGAAGTGTACACTTTAGAAACCCCGCCGAGAATAACCCTGTCCTCGGCGGACCGAGATTAATTTCAGATGGGGGAGCGGACCCAGGACAGGCTGTCACCTCCGCATTAAATGCGTTCACCTAACCCTCTGGTCGCACTAATGAAGATGTGACTCTTAGACAGGGCGACCTTGATTATTGTGAATCACTTCAGTACTGATAGTGTTGCTAATGGGACGGACATTCAGGGGGGAAACGCATGGATGATCAACAGATGGAGGGGAGAGATGGAAAGATAGGAATATATAAGAAGGACCGATAAAGCGCCAGGAAAAGAGAAGAAAAAGGGGGGGGGGAGGGGAGCTCCTCGGCACAAGGCCGAGGAGCAATTTTGAGAAGAAATTGAGGGGCATTGGCCTTCAAAGGCGATGAGTTCATGATTGGGCTCCGTTGGCTTGCAATGGACAATTTCTTCAAACCCACACTCCAAAAATGTATTGTTTGGGGCCTTACAAATTGAGTCCCTACAGTCATCTATATTTTTTGATAAATAAATAGGTACTCTTAATTATTATATTTTATTTCTTTTTTTAACAATTATTATATTTTAATAATTTGTTTCTTTTTTAAAAATTCATATTTAGAATAGGTACTCTCAACTCAAACTTGAATTTTCCCATTTTTAAGTAAGTGCACAAAAATGGACCAAAGTAGACCGAACTGAACCTAAACAACCAAGTCGGACCTATTGAGCCGTACTGGACCGTAGTAGACCTAAATAGACCAAACTGCACAAAACAAAACGATTAGACCAAACTGGACCGAAATAGATCGAATGTACAAAACTGGACCAAATAATCAGCCACATCACCTTTTTTTATTTATTGATTTGTTATTCTAATTTTTTGATGATATTAAATATATTAACCAATTGAATTTTTACATTCATCTTGGACTTTTTTTTTCCTAATAATATCTTGTATGGTTAATATATTTAATATTATAAAAAAAAATTAAGGAACAAATCAATAAAAAATGATAATACAGTCGATAATGTGACTCAATAGGAGCGTAATAACATTACATGTTATACTTCAACTATTAATATAGATGATATGGTAATGAAATATGAGGTTGATAATTTATTAGTGCACCTGAAATTGAATGTTTGATTGATAATTTGGGCCAAAGAAAGTGATTGGTTTGACCAGGAACACAAATCCATATGGAACAACCATGGTTGATCCTTCCACTTTGCAAGCTGCTGCCCATGCTGCTTCAAATGCCTGCATTACATTATTAGATGGGCAAGTTAAAAAATATTAATCTAGCCAAAGAAAAAAAAAAAGGAGAGCATATATTGTAACATTATTATTATTATTAATAGTAGTACTATTAATAATCGTAGTCACAGTCACGATTATTTTTCAAAAAACAATGTTAATGATAATAATTCTCTCTAAACTAGTTTAGAGAAAAATCATTCAAACTCCTCTTATATCTTTTTATTGGATGTAAATTTTAAAAATTTAATCGTTGGATTTCATGTTTTTTATGTTTTTATGTTCTTAACACACATGTCAAATTTCATTCAAATTGGATGTTATTTATTATTTGATCAATAGACTCATTTTTTATGCATAACTTTAGATCACAAAAACTTAAAATTTAAATATTTAATTGATGACATCACTATTGATCTTTGATCGTTTTGAAATTTTATAAGCATAGACGATATAATAAAAACGTGCAATCCAATAGTTAAATTTTCAAAATTCACATCCAATAAATAAATATTACAGAGTTTAAAAGTTTCCCATGATGATGGGTGATGACATTTATGTTAGGGTTTGTGCCCTAAAATCCAATTTATTGGCATGTCATGAATAATTAAGTTGTTTAATTGTATGGGATCATTTATGAACTAATGGGACATTATCTTAGTCCATGAGATGCATAGTATATGATTTATGTGAAAAGTCACAGAAAGATATAAATCACAAGTTCTTTGTAAACTCAGAATTTTAGTTCGTAGTCGGCGATGAAATTGGGCGTTTCATCTGCGAAGACTATAACATATCAACTAAGATGATTTGTCTTGATCATGGAAGTGGAGACTTCTAGTTGGTATGTTAATATGTTTTAAGAGTTAAGACATATTGAACTGGACCGCTATGAGATTTATTATTCTCCTAAAGACTGTCAATTGAATAATAAATCTCACGACTTCTATTTACATCAACTCTAAATCCTGAGAGAATAATGGACCTGATCATGAGATGTAGGTTGCTTTGATATATCAGGAGTGAGATCTATAAGTTATGGTCAAAATCTCAGTATGTTGGGCAACCGCATTTAGTGTTGATGGAACATATATTCTCAAGATGGAATTCATAATCTCTTAACGGAGATATAAAATATTCCCTTGAGATAAGTTTAATGGGTTTGGTTATTCAGAGTGTTGGGCCCAACCACTTTAGTAAAGTGTTACTAAAGTATATATTTATGGAATTGGATTTCATAAATATATGATGAATAATATAAGGGATTAAACCGGGTACTCAAGGATTAAGATGTAGTAACTTTCAAAGTGGCAGTCAATATTAATGACTTTGTATTACTACGAATATTTTAATGAATGGGTTGAATGTATAATAAAGTCTTGGGAAATAATTTATAGATAAGGCCTAGAGTGCAATTATATTCTTATAGTGGTATTGAATATAATTAATGGTAACTTTGAACTTGTCAAGAGTTGACGGAAAAGCCCAAGGCTCATTGGAGCTAGTGTCTTATTGGTCCCTTTGGTCCCATCTCAAGCCACAAACTAAAGCCCAATTGGGTAGGCCCAAAAGGCTAACCTAATTAGAAATTAGTCATTATTTAATAAGTGTTATTAAATAAAGAAACGATGAGAATGGTTTTAACGTACGTAAGATGAAAAGAAAAAGAAATCAGTTTTTCTCCACAAGGAGAAGAAGAAGGATTTTTCTTTGAGAATCTACGTACAAAAGACTGATTGAGAGACCACACATCTTGGGCACCATGTGGAATTGAGATGAAGATTGAAGGTATTCTCAAGTTTGGTTTTGAAATTCACTGCACCAAGGTACACTTTCTATTCTTTGATTCTAGAATTCATGGTTACATGTTTATCTTTCATGATTGAAGTAGATCCGTGTTCTTGTTGCTTCCACTACGTGTGTTTTTGTATGAGATACAAAAATCCAACAATTTAGATATTGGTCTTAATTTGTATTTTGTACTGCTACATGCCTACATGGGATCTTTGCCAACTCTACAATAATAGAAATTAGAAATTAATTGACACAAAAAAAAAAAAAAAGGAAATTAATGAGGGATAACAACTGGTTGACTATCCAATATTCTGTTTTTTTTTTTCTATTTTTTTAATGATTATTGTAGGGTCTATTTTTGTAGCCCAAACCCAAAAAGTTTGGATTATGAGCCCAATGAACCCAAAACAATAAATTTGTAGAGGATGGGTGAAAGAGCTGGGCTAGTTGTGAATTAAGCAATAGTTAACTATGGTATTAGGAGATGTATTAACGTAGAAACACACTTGAAAACTCAACAAATGGATGTCCGAAGAGGTGTATTATTGAATGAAAGGTGATTACAACTCTTAGAACTACAGTAAAGTTATTCTTTTCTGCTTCTTCCTTTTCTCTCGATCCCTCTTTATCAGAGGCTTCTCCACTTTATATAGCATCCTTTCTCCTCATCTTTATCATCCACTTGTTCTTTATCTAAGCATCCACTTGAGTACATGTCCCGTCAGGTATCTTCTTTAACTCTCTGTGAGTGGTGGTAGCTGAGATTATACTGTTCAGGAGTCTTCTCCACATTAATGCGGCCAGAAAAGCAGTTGCAGTGCATTTAATGTGATGATTGCAGCTTGTCTTCTAGATATTTTTCCGTTCCTATTATCTCCATACGTGCTTGAAGCTTATCACTATCATTGGAGTTGTTAGAAAGATCATTCGGACCTTCCAGATATTTGATTGATCAAGACTATTTGTATCCGATGAGTATGATCTCTTCGGACCAATGGTAACCTCTTCGGACTGCAGTCCTTCATTTCCAGGTATCTCTCTTCCACATGTGCTCCTTCTCAAATGATTTCTTCTCTTCGGACACATAGTAATCTTCATATAAGGCCCTAGGCCCAATACGTAAGGTTGGGCTTTTACCCCCCACAATAGCCCCTCAAAATTTTAATTTTTCCCTCGCATCCAAGGAGAAAAAATAGAATTTTGACTTGTCACGAAATAAAAGCTTGAAAAAACACACAAATATCTGAACTTACACGTGTGTGGGCATAGATGTAGGCGCTTTATCATTGCAGCTGTCGTTTCAGTATTCCCAAAGCGCTATTAATTACTCCAGGCGGCGTTTTGTCTCTGGTATCCAACGATGGACTATTGATCCAACGGACGTGGTTCTCCCTTAGAATTTGGGCAGGATGACTCCTGCCCCTTCGCTTGTTCCCATATAAAGCCTCAGAAAAGGTTATTTCTTCTTTACTTCGCAAATTCTCAGATTATCCAGCGAACTCAAACACTCGAATCCACCAAGCTCTTCCAATCATCAATCCTAGTTCTTCCCAGAGTCTGTAAGAATCTTTCTGCGAGTTCAAAGATCATTCTCCGATTTAGTTTGTGTAAGTTTCGACATCTCTAAACCCTTCATCCTCTTCTCGGCCAGTGTTCTCGGCCTTCAAACTCTTATCTCCCAGTTACTGTTCTGCGCCTTTCTCTAGTTAACCAAAAATGGGTAGATTTCAGTATCTTATCGATAGTCCTGCCTTAATAGAAGAATTTAAGGAGACCTACGGCATACCACAAGGGGTAAATCTGAGGTATTGTCCTCCGGAATGGATATTAACCGACCGAGGAGAGGGGGAAGTCGTAATCCCCATGATAGCATTCATAGAAGGAGGAATGACTCTTCCTATGGATTCTGTCACCAAAAACTATCTTCGCAACCATAGGCTTTCTCCTGAGCAGTGCGCACCCAATGTCTTTAGGATCTTAGGAGCAATTGATGCCCTGAACCTTCATCTAGGATTAGGACTTACTTGGCTTGACGTGGTACATATGTACAAGTGTCATAGCCAAAAGGGAGCGGGATACTATCTTAAATCCTGGTCCGACGTCGTTAGGCTCGTCTCCTGCCTTCCCAAGTCTAATAAAGGGATGAAAGACGACTATCTGATCGTCTCGAGCGCGTGGCATGACGGTGTTCATTGCCCGACCCAACCAGGAGAGCCAGGTGGGACCTCCTAAACCTAGGTTTCCTAACAATAGATTTAGGATCTTCATTTTTTTAACAATATGTCTTCTCTTTGTATCATTATTTTCAAGTTTCTGACAAAGTTTCTTTTTCTTGTGGTGTTAACAGATAAAGATCACATTTCTCCTCGGCTTAGCCTCACAAACGTTGCCGCGCTTAATTACTTACTACGATAAGAAATTTTTGTGAGTGAAGACGGGCAGCTTCGGTCCGCTCCCCTCATTCTTGGTTTCACGCCAAAATCAACTGATTTTCAGCCGGTCAGCAACACTATCACTCAAAGGGACTATCGGCTCAAACGAATAGACGTCGCTCGGCGTAATTTTTTAGCACCGTACGATCTTGTCCCTGTGCCACATCCAAATCCGCAGGGTGTGCCATTGCTCGTCCAGCCGGTTCAGCAAGTTCCCCCTGAACCAGTAGTAGCAGGTGAAAAAGTCGCTTCTTCAACCTCTTCACTTGAGGAGCAAATAGATAAGTTTAAATTCGAAGGAGAGGCTTCGGGAGAGGTTCAAGTGATACCAGTCTCGGACGTCAAGGAGGAAATTGACAGGCAATCTAGTGTCCACCCTCCTATTTTGATAATTGCTCTTCCCGAAGACTCTTCGAAAAAAGAAAAAGACATGGCCTGCCTGAGGGACTTGATGAAGAATAGAGGTAAAAAAGCTGAGCCCAAAGGGACTGGTACTTCCCAACTAGCTGTGAGTCTTCCTCCACCACCTCCTCAGGTTCCTCTGGACCTCGGCGTCAAGCAATTGCCAGATCCGAAGAAGAAGAGACCCCTTACTGACAATGAAGAGAGGGAGGTAGCGCCTCCGAAAGGGACCAAACAACAAAAGGTGGTTAAAGATCACCGGAGCAAGAGGGCTTCGTCTACAGAGAGCCGAGATGAAGCCCTCGTGGCTGATGTGCGCTGAGGACCTCGCACCTGGTCCCCAAGGCTGGAAGTGGATAATGCTCCAATCCCCTAGGAGACCTTCCTCAGAAATTACAATGGGGGGAAGGCAGGTCTCGTTGCTGAGGCCTTAAAGCAGCCACTTCTCCTTCCAAAGGACATGGAGTCTTATAAGCGCTTCAACCAATACGAGCTCTTCCTATCCCTTAAAAGGGATTTAGCCGTGGTAACTGAATTGATCCACTTAATTAAGGTGCTGATCTCTTTTACTTACCCCTTTTCTTTGCTCTATATTGAAATTTTTTGTTATGTAGATTACTCAGCAAGTTTATGTGGCCGAGGAGTGGAACAAGAAGTCCTATATTGAAGCCCAAGCGGAAGCCCACTCTCAGTTTGAGGTAGAAAAATCACTAGGCGATCTGAAGGAGGATCATTCTCTGTTGTCCGAGCAGTTGAAAGAAATGACTAGACAGTGGGACAGTCTTGATGCGAGCCTTAAAAACACTGAGAAGCAGGCTGAAGAACAACGCAAAGAACTGCGCATGACCGAAATCAATCTGGCAACAGAGAAAGAGTTGGTCAAAAATCTTCGTGCTGAGCTTCAAAAAGCCAAGGAAGTTGCTCAATTGGCCGAGAAAAACGCCCAGTTGGCCAAGGAGGCAGTGGAGGCCGAAAGACAGGCAGCATATACGCTTGGGGTGAAGGAGACCCAAGCCAACCTTACTGAGCAATTTTGCCGCGGTCAGCCGAGATGCTGCTGGAGTCTCTACGGAAACCAACTTGAGACTACCTGGGAGTATATACTACGACCCTGATATTCGAGAACTCCCAGGGTCTGATCCCTCTCCTCCCACACAACTTCAAGAGGCTTCGGAGCAATCCCTGATCAGCCAAGTCCCTCCTACGAATTTTGAGGCCTCCAAGGAGTCTGGTCAACCTAGTGATCAGGGCAAGCCAGCCGAGGATCCCAAGGTATCTGGTCAGCCTGGTGATCAGAGCAAGCCAGCTGAAGCTCCCTAAGATAAGGGCAAAGACTTGGGAAAAAAGAAAACCCTTTTAGAATCTAAGGACTAAGCCCCAGAAGTTGCTGCGGCTCAATCCAGTCAGGCTGCTGACCTTTTGGTCCCTCAGATGAAGGCTTAGACATCTAGGAGTTTTTATTTTGTACTTATGTTAGTTTTTCTTTTATGTAAGAGATTATAAACTATTTTCTTTTGATCAATGAAACCGTTTCCCTTTTATCTCTGGTGTTTTCATTGCACATCTTATGACTTATTATTGCTGCAAATAACTATAACTTGTAATTACAGTAATATAGAAAGACTTAATCAATGATATCGTGCCAGTGATGCAAACACCTTATTTGAATACTGGAAGAAATAGGTCATACAAGAATTATTAACAAACATTGAATGCAATGAATGATGTGAAGATATCACAGGTTTTCTTGAATACTCATAAAGAACTGTAACGGAGTGTTAACTAATAATGACTATAAGACGATGTTAACTAACTCATATCATTTGATCCGAGGACTTCAGGCGTAGGTGGATTTAACTTTAAACACTCGAGGGAAGAGCAAGAGATTGTTAACCACCCCAAATCATCTGGTCCGAGGACTTCAGGCATGATTGAATTTAAGTTTAAACACTTAGGAGAACTGTAACAGAGTGTTAACTAACCCAAATCATCTGGTCCGAGAACTACAGGCATGATTGGATTTAAGTTTAAACACCTAGGAGAACTGTAACGGAGTGTTAATTAACCCAAATCATCTGATCCTAGGACTACAGGCATGATTGGATTTAAGTTTAAACACCTAGGAGAACTGTAACGGAGTGTTAACTAACCCAAATCATCTGGTCCAAGAACTACAGGCATAATTGGATTTAAGTTTAAACACTTAGTAGAACTGTAACGGAGTGTTAACTAACCCAAATCATCTGGTCCGAGGACTACAGGCATGATTGGATTTAAGTTTAAACACTTAGGAGAACGGTAATGGAGTGTTAACTAACCCAAATCATCTGGTCCGAGGACTACAGGCATGATTGAATTTAATTTAAACACCTAGGAGAACTGTAACAGAGTGTTAACTAACCCAAATCATCTAGTCCGAGGACTACAGGCATGATTGGATTTAAGTTTAAACACTTAGGAAAACTGTAACGGAGTATTAACTAACCCAAATCATCTGGTCTGAGAACTACAGGCATGATTGGATTTAAGTTTAAACACTTAGGAGAACTGTAACGAAGTGTTAACTAACCCAAATCATCTGGTCCGAGAACTACAGACATGATTGGATTTAAGTTTAAACACCTAGGAGAACTGTAATGGAGTGTTAACTAACCCAAATCATCTGATCAAATGACTACATTCATGATTGGATTTAAGTTTAAACACCTAGGAGAACTGTAATGGAGTGTTAACTAATCCAAATCATCTGATCCAAGGACTACAGGCATGATTGGATTTAAGTTTAAACACCTAGAAGAACTGTAACGAAGTGTTAACTAATCCAAATCATCTGATCCAAGGACTACAGGCATGATTGGATTTAAATTTAAACACCTAGGAGAACATTTCATATAACGTCTTGGCATATTGATTGAAGAAAAGATTCGATTAATAATAGTACATTTTGAGGTTATGTACATTCCAAGGGCGTGGTATTACGTGATTATCTAGGTCTTCTAAGAAATATGCCCTAATACCAGCCTCTGAAGTAATGCGATACGGCCCTTCCCAATTGAACCCTAACTTTCCCTAAGCTGGGTTCTTTGCGGTGCCCACTACTTTCCTCAGCACTAAATCACTAGGCTCTAGAGGCCTTAACTTTACGTTGGCATCATAGCCCTGCCTGAGCTTTTGTTGGTAATGTGCCAGTCAGACCATTGCATTTTCCCTCCTTTCCTCAATCAGGTCTAAACTTTTCTCTAGCTGCTCATTGTTGCTGGTTGGACTAAACGAACTAGTTTTCAATGTTGGGAACCCAGTCTCCAAAGGTATGACAGCTTCAGCCCCGTAGGTCATTAAGAATGGGGTCTCTCCAGTAGATCTGCAATGCGTAGTTCTGTAAGCCCAAAGTACATGTGGCAATTCTTCCACCCATTTGCCCTTCGCATCGTCTAGTCTCTTCTTTAAGCCATTTACTATGACCTTATTAACAGCTTCTGCTTGCCCATTATCCTGGGGGTAAGCAGGGGTGGAGTATCTGTTCACGATTCCCAGTTCGCTGCAATAATTCCTGAATGCTTTGCTATCGAACTGTAAGCCATTGTCCGAGATGAGAGTGTGAGGAACCCCAAACCGAGTGACAATATTCTTCCACACAAATTTCTGCACATCTACGTCTCTGATGTTAGCCAAAGGCTCAGCTTCGACTCATTTGGTGAAATAATCTGTGCCGACCAGAAGGTATTTCCTATTTCCTGCAGCTTTAGGGAATGGACCCACGATATCTAAGCCCTATTGAGCGAAAGGCCATGGGCTAGATAGTGGATTGAGAGTTCCCCCTGGTTGATGAATGTTTGGGGCAAACCGTTGACATTGATCGCACTTCTTAACATACTCGTGGGCTTTTTTTTGCATATTCGGCCACTAATAACCTTGAGTAATGGCTCGGTGAGCCAAGGACCTACCTCCAGTGTGGCTCCCACAGATTCCTTTATATAGTTCTTCTAGTAGTAACTTAGCCGCTTCAGGATGCATACATAATAAGTACGGTCCTGAGTAGGAGTGTTTATATAGTTTCTGGTCCTCGGATAGCCAAAATCTGGTCGCCTTCCTCCGAACTTTGTCAGCTTCCCCCTTTTCTTCAGGAAAAATATCCTCCTTCAAGAATTTAACTATGGGATCCATCCAGCTGAGTCTGGCCCTGATTTGGTGAACTTGGACTACCTCTCTTCTTGCCTCTGTATGCCCATACAAGTCCTCGACGAGGATAACTCTCGGCAAATCTTGTGTCGAAGAGGTAGCGAGCGTGGCCAAAGAATCAGCATGTGCATTACCATTCCTGGGAATGTACAACAAATTGAAAGATTCAAACTCCGATTGCAGACATTTAACTCGGCTCAAGTATCCTTGCATTCTTTCATCCTTCGCCTCAAACTCACCTTGTACTTAACCGATGACTAACCTCGAGTCCGAGAATACCTCCACTGACTTTCCTCCCATTCTTCGAACCATAGCCATTCCCATCAGTAGAGCTTCATATTCCGCCTCATTATTTGTTGCCAAGAAGTCCAGCCTTAACGACTTTTCAATGATGATTCTTTCAGGGGATATCAGCACTAGTCCCACTTCAGAACCTTTCTGGTTCGCTGCGCTGTCTACATATACTTCCCAGGATGGCGGATCTTGTTGGGAAATCATGCCAACCGATTTTTCATCCATGTCCTTCTTTACCGTTACTTCTTCTAAACTGGGCTCTGTGAACTCGATCACCAGATCTACGAGAACCTGGCCCTTGACTGAAGTGCGAGGCATGTACTTGATATCAAAAACACCTAAGATCGTGCCCCATTTAGCAATCCTCCCAGTGTAATCAGCACTTCGGATTATAGCCTTAAATGGGAGTTGGGTGAGAATAATGACTGTATGGGCTTGGAAATAGTGAGGTAGTTTTCGTGTACCAAGCACCACTGCAAGGATAGCCTTCTCCAGTGGCAAATAACGGACCTCGGCTTCATGCAACGACTTACTTACATAATAAACTGGCCTTTGCACGCCACAATCTGCTCGTATTAACACCAAACTCACAGCATGGGGAGCTACAGCAATGTAGGCAAACAAAACTTCATCTGGCTCAGGACTGGACATGATTGGTGGCCAAGCAAGATAGCCATTAAGTTGCTGAAAGGCCACAGCACATTCTTCAATCCACTCAAATCTATTCCATTTGTTGATCAACGAGAAGAAAGGTCTACACCTATCTGCTGATCGGGAGATGAATCGGTTCAGGGCAACAGTCATTCCAATCAGTTTCTGAACTTCCTCGGGATTCCGAGGAGCTCGTAAATTGTTAATGGCCTTTATCTGATCGGGATTGATTTCAATTCCCTTGTGAGTCACCATGTATCCCAAGAACTTGCCTGACCCCACACCGAATGAGCATTTGGAAGCGTTTAGGCGCAGCTTGTACCTTCTTAGAACTTCAAAGGTACTTTCAAGGTCCCTTACATGTTCAGCAACAATCTTGCTTTTCACCACCATGTCATCTATGTAAATTTCAATATTTTTACCCAGCTGTGACTCAAACATCCTCGTCATCATTCTTTGATAGGTAGATCCCACGTTTTTCAAACCAAATGGCATCACCTTATAGTGGTAATTACCGATAGGGGTGATAAAAGCAGTCTTCTCTTGATCCTCTAGGGCTAGTGGTATCTAGTGGTAACCTTGGAAAGCATCCAGGAAACTCATCCGAGTATGGCCGACAGTGGCATCCACTAACTGATCAATTTTTGGCATAGGGAATGGATCTTTAGGACAAGCCTTATTTAAGTCAGTGAAGTCTACACATACTCGTCATTTCCCATTCTTCTTCTTCACCACCACAATATTCGCTAGCCACTCCAGGTAAAAAACTTCTTTAATAGCTCCAGCTTGTTTAAGCTTTGTTACCTCTTCTCTTACTGCATCAGCATGTTCCTTAGATGGACGTCGAGGAGGCTGCTTCTTGGGGATAACCAATGGGTTGACCCTTAGATGGTGACATATGAATTTTGGATCCATCCCTGGGGCTTCATAAGCATTCCAGGCGAATACGTCCAGGTTTCTCTTAAAGAACTCTACTAGCTCTTCCCTCTCTTACAAAGGTAGCTGAGATCCAACTTGAAAGAACTTTTCGGGATTATCTCCGATGATAACTTTTACCAAATTTTCGCATCTAGCACCCTCGCTTGGATCTTCGGCGGGCGATGCCCGATGTTTTAACTACTATAAACCCCTCTCGGCTTTGGCCAAGGACTCAGTTTCGGGCTTATGTTGGATGGCAGCCATTAAGCACTGTCTGGCCGTGGACTGATCTCCCCGAATCTCACAAACTTGTCCTTCAAATGGATATTTAACTTTCTGATGCAAAGTGGAGGAAACAGCCCCTAGCGTATGAAGCCAAGGTCTGGCTATGATTGCCGTATAGGGCGAATACACATCTACCACAATGAAATCCACCTCTACCACCTCTGAGCCGGTCTATACAGGTAATCGTATTTGGCCCATCGAGGTAACAACTCTTCCTTCAAAACTCACCAGGGGGGAACTATATGGTGTTAGGTCCTGAGATTTTAGGTTCAGCCCCTTGTAGAGATCGGGATACATTATCTCTACCGCTCTACCCTGGTCCACCATTACTCTTTTCACATCATACCCTCCAATTCTGAGGGTGATTACTAAAGCGTCATCATGGGGTTAGATGGTCCCAATCTTGTCCTCGTCCGAGAACCCTAAAACCGTTTGAGCACCCGATTTAGATCTCTTCGGACCTTGGCCAAAGTCCCCTGCGGGTGACCGGGCCACAGACATAACCTTCGATGGCCAGGATCCTGTTCTCCCCAGTGCAGCGAAGATGACATTAATAGTTCCTAATGGAAGTTTTGAAGAGTCATCTCTTTGGGGCTTTGAGTTCATCTGACCTTCTCGACCACTGGAGTGATGCAAGAGGTGTCTCAGTTTACCCTCGCGGACCAGTTGGTCCAAATGATCCCACAGGCTCCTGCAATCCTCTGTGGTATACCCATAGTCTTGATGGTACTGGCAGTAGAGATTATGATTATGCCTCTCGGGGTTCCCCACCATCTTATTCGGCCACCTAAAGAACGGTTCATTCTTGATCTTTTCCAAAACTTGGTGTACTGGCTCTTTGAATACAGTGTTGACTGCTTGAGGATTTGTTGATCCTGACTGCCCAGCAAAATCTCTCCGTGGTCTACTGCTATTGTAATGGTCCGACCTGAAATCTCTCCTCTCTTGGGGGATAACCTTATCATTTTCTTTCCCCTGCTGTTGATCCTCCTCAACTCTTTTATATTTGTCGATGCGGTCCATGAGCTGACGCATGTTAGTAACTGGCTTACCAGTTAAGGACTTCCTCAAATCATGGTCGGTAGGAAGGCCGAGCTTAAACGTGCTGAGGGCCATTCCATCAAAATTGCCCTCCATGTCATTAAACATTTCCCAGTACCTATCTGAATACGTCTTTAAGGTCTCACCCTCTTGCATGTTCAAGGATAGCAGTGAAGACAAGGGCCTGGCCACTCTTCGGCATGTGACAAAACGGGAACCAAATGCTTGAGTGAGCTCTGTGAAGGAATTGATGGAGTTTGCTTCTAGGCTGTCAAACCACCTCATCGCAACCGATCCAAGACTGGAAGGGAAAACCTTGCACATCAAAGCCTCATCTCTGGAGTAAACAGTCATCCTTTGATTAAAATGGCTCACATGTTCCACATGGTCCGTTTTACCATTATAGATGGTGAATGTCGGCTGGTTGAAATGCCGAGGAAGTCTCGCTTCTTCGATCCTATGTGTAAAATGTGATCTAGAGATTTGATTCAAAGCCCTACTCAAAGCATTGTTTCCTACGCCTCCACATGATGGGCTTTGAGGTTGCCTCTTATGATGATGCTCTTCTTCGTAGGAAAAAGATTCACTAACTGGTGTTCAAGATTTCTGCTTGTAAGTGACGTCCTGTTCGTCATCGGAATCTTCATCCAAGTACGAAGAAATCCGTTTCCTCTTTGCATGGCGCAGCTCCCTTTTTAGCTTTTCAATTTCTAGTTGCAAGTTCTGGTTCTTCTCTACATGAGACACGTGACTTCCACCATGTGGTTGGCTTCGATCAGTGTGCGCAGTGTGCAAGCTACCTTCACGATCTTGTCTCCGCTCCAAATTAAGAAAAGGGTCTACGTGTTGGGATGCCCTAGATTCTGCTGGTTGTTGTTCTGGTTCAGCCATTATCAACTGTTGCTTCCACTTTCGCTCAAGCTCTTCCCACAGACGGCGCCAATTGTAGGGTCTGTTTTTGTAGCCTAAGCCCAAAAGGTTTGGATTATAAGCCCAATGAACTCAAAACAATGAATTTGTAGAGGGTGGGTGAAAGAGCTGGACTGGTTGTGAATTAAGCAATAGTTAACTATGGTATTAGGGGATGTATTAACGTAAAAACACACTTGAAAACTCAACAAATGGATGTCCGAAGAGGTGTATTATTGAATGAAAGGTGATTACAACTCTTAGAGCTACAATAAAGTTATTCTTTTCTGCTTCTTCCTTTTCTCTCGATCCCTCTTTATCAGAGGCTTCTCCACTTTATATAGCATCCTTTCTCCTCATCTTCATCGTCCACTTGTTCTTCATCTAAGCATCCACTTGAGTACATGTTCCGTCAGGTATCTTCTTTAGCTCTCTGTGAGTGGTGGTAGCTGAGATTATACTGTTCAGGGGTCTTCTCCACATTAATGCAGCCAGAAAAGCAGTTGCAGTGCATTTAATGTGGTGATTGCAGCTTGTCTTCTAGATATTTTTCCGTTCCTATTATCTCCATACGTGCTTGAAGCTTATCCCTATCATTGAAGTTGTTAGGAAGATCATTCGAACCTTCCAGACATTTGATTGATCAAGACTATTTGTATCCGAGGAGTATGACCTCTTCGGACCAATGGTGACCTCTTCGGACTGCACTCCTTCATTTCCAGGTATCTCTCTTCCACATGGACTCCTTCTCAACTGATTTCTTCTCTTCGGACACACAGTAATCTTCAAATAGGGTCCTAGGCCCAATACCTAAGGTTGGGCTTTTACCCCCCACAATTATGATTTTCCTTTGACTTTATCTCCTTCTTGCTTATGTGGCCATTTCGGAATATTCAAGCAAATATTTTAATCTAGAAGTAACCAGCTGATTGCCCCTCACGTTTGCACCAAGTGCCACAACACAATGGGTAACCTTTCCATGACTCTTTCTTCTGCTTGATAACTTGGAACTACACGTTTGATTTTGTTTCTTAACAGAAAATTTTGCATTTGGCCAATGAATCAGTTAGCAAATTTTGTTGTTAGAGTCATCACTAAATAGTAGAAATCATATTCAAGTTTCTAAAATATTGATATTCATCTTTGGTTGTCTAATGAAATTCATAATGAATTTATAGGGTATATAGCTTTATAAACTTACCTCATCTATACCTCAAGGAACAACAATGTAGATTACCATTATATCTAAAATATGAAAAAAGCACATATTTTTGGTTTTTATAATGAGTATATTATTGATTGGCTATGTACCATTTGAAATTTTATGAACTAATAAGAAGGCTTTATAGAGTAGAATCACCTTTGTGTCGTCTGCGTATCCATTGCCTTTAGCACCATACTCTAGTACGTTAAAGATGGCATAGTTCCAATGTCTTTGTTGTGGTATGTAACTTTGCGAAGCACTGCAATTCTCAAAGCTTGAAGACCAAACAAACAAGGCAATGAGAAGAATCAATGTAAGCCCTTTAAGGTTAGACCTACTCATCTTCATTTTTTGTGGGGGTCTGTTTGGGTAACCAAGAGGGTATGTGGGCTTAAGGAGTATAGATAGAAATGCTTATGCCACTAGGCACTAGGTGCATTGCACATGAGCTGACATTCTAGTTTAATAATAACAATTTTTGCTTTATATCTTCTAATTTTCATTATTATCTTTATCTTATTTTAAAATGAAATCATGGGTACCCAGTTACATTACAGGCTGATCAATTAGAGGTGTAAAATGAGCCCAGCTTAACACAATTTGCCTACCCTTTTATTGATTTAAAAGAATACCTTCTAGCTATTGAAAGGTTTTGACCGTTCCCAGACACTTCTGTTTTGGCAAATATTAGAACATCTTGCCATGTTGTGGCATGCTGGCCGGTTAATAAATATATATATAAAAAAAAAATGAAGAATCATTTGAAGAGAACTTGTAAGGTAACATTAGTATGTTTCCATGATCAGAATATGATTTCTCTCCATTTCACTTGAAATGAAAACAATTCAGCTTATTACAATTACGATTTGATTTTCTAAGTCTAACAATGTTGTGTCATTTAAAATTTTTAAATGACATGATTTTGTGCACTAAAAAAGAATATAATGTGATTTTGGGTACACATTTAAATTTATAATAGTTAATCTGAATCATGAAATTGATCAATTTCATAATCACATCGGCCCGTTGAAGATTTGTATAAGTAGGGATATCATATGGGATTTTCATTTTATGGTTCAACCAAGGGAGAAAGTTCAAGATATGATAAGAAAAGACTGTGTCTTATACAGAGGTAACTTGAAAAGATTGAATTACAATTAAGATGAACCAAGCTATTTGTTATTCCTCCTCTTTTGCACAAAATGTATTTTCATTCAGCTAGTGTGGCAAGCCAGTTGGATTTTAATTCAGAAAGTGCTGATTTAGCCAATAATGGAAACTACTCGTTATCATCTTGATTGGGAGGAGGATTCAGGGAAAAACCAATGTTAAACTTAGGAAAGAAAAATAGAAAAAAACACTTTCACCTGATGTTTCACTGTAACTTACAGAAAAGGATAGTTACTTTGGTAAGAATAAATTGAGATAGATAAGGTCCTGAACTCTTTGTATATCCAGGACAGTTAGACTGATTTGTCTTTAAAACAAATCTGTAAGTTTAGCCCATTGGGAAGAATGTGGCCAGCAAGGTACCCCTTTTTGTGTGGGATAGTAAGAATGTGGCTACAAGGTGCCAATTCAGGCACAAAACCTGACTTGGAGATCACAAATCCATAGCCATTTATCCTGGAAGAGAGCGGTTTATAATCATTTCAATAAAAGAAGGATTGTCAGATTGTAATTAATACAGCAAGGAATTAAAAGCAGCACAGATTTTCATTAAAAAAAATGGTGCAACAAAACAAAAACAAGGCGTCATTGCGCAAAATTTCTGCAGAAAGCTTTTCTGCTACCAACTACTAGTACAAGCTAGAGTTACTGCAATTAACCAAATCAAATAAAAAGAGAATTCAAGGCTTTACTTTATCCACTAACAATATGAAACCTTACCAACCAGTAATCTCAGAAAAGAAAAGAGATGATACAATAAGATCATCTTTGGGCCTCAGTTAAATGATGCTTCTGATATGTGGGAATGAAATGTCACATTCCTTTTTAAGCATGATTGTAATGATGCAGCTTGTATAACAAAACTTTTCCACCAGCATTTCCCATGGCCATGAAACCACCTCCAGGACTGAAATCCAAACATAGTGGATATTGTAGGGACTTCTTGAGGGGAGGCCAGTTTGAGAATACCGTAAATGATGGAACATGTATCAACTTTAAGCTGTTCTTCTTCATGCTAGATGAAATAGCCAATATTTGAGCATCATTGTTAAATTTCAGAAAGTCCACTTTGGTGGTTAGATTTTCTATGGTCTTGATAGGCTTTCTCTTGCCCCCTAAGAACTCCTCTCTGCTGTAAACATTCACAATCCCACTGTCTGAACCAGCTGCAAACAATTTTCCATTTGGGGAAGTTGAAAGACTCGTACCGTTTATGCAACCTGCATCCACAGCCTTATGGAAGCAAGCCCTTGTTCTCAAGTCCCAATGGTAGACCTGGCCATCACCACCAGAGCTCAATAATTGCTGACCATCATCAGCAAAAGCTAAAGAACGAGCTGTTCCATTCATCTTTAGTGTCCCGATCAGTTCCTTTGTTTTGGTAGAAACCAGCAAGATATAACCTTCATTTCCCACAAAGGCAATTGTACTTGAATCAGGGGAAACCTCAAAAACTTCCAAGCTTTTCTCCTCCCTGCCAACCAGGGGGCCAATTTTATCAACTTTTGCTTTCACTAAATCAAAGCTATAGAAGAACTTTCTCCTTCCTGCTACAATAACCTGAGACCCATCAGGCAAGAAAGATGCCTTTCGGATGGGGCAATCATCAAGGAAGATACTTTGTATCTTGGTATTCCGTTTGCCATCAATCTGAAAAAATCTAAGCCTTCGATCCAATCCTGCAGTTAGTAGCAGCTGCGCATTTCGATGGAACTGAACTGAATTTATTGGAGCATTTGAAGGATCCTCTGCATTTGCATCTACAAGTCTTGAATATTCAAGACGTCCAGGCAACAACTTAGTGCTGCTCCTCACAACTAGGTTTTCATTTGTTTGAAGGATATCTTCAACAGCTTCAACATTCTTGTAATTATGGGCCAGTACAGCCCCATTTTCTTCATCCGATGATTCATCATCAAAAGATGTATCATTCCTTGACCTTGAATCAAATTGGGCCCACTCTGTGCCAGGGTTCAGCTTAATATGCTGAGCCCTCAATCTCAACACATAGTCTGAACCTGAAATCAAACTCTCATCCTCTTCCTTCCTCAACTTCCTTAATCTGTTAACTTTAGCAATATTTATTTTGGTTTTATCCTCTTCCTCATCCACCCAGACTGGTTTTCTTTGCTTAGTTTCTAGCTCGTCATTGCTTATTTCTGATAATTCTGCATCCTCTTCATGAACAGAAAGCATGCTATTTGCAGAACGATCCATTATGAATAAAGCAGAACCTTTCTCAAGCTTGTCTTGAGTCTCTTCCTTATCTTCCTTCCCAAACTCAACAGGGGAATATAGAGATCCAAACAAAGAGTTTTCAAGCTTCTTCATTTCTCTTTCTTGCTCAATTACTAGCTTCTCATTCTCTTCATTGTGTTCTTTCTTTTTCTTTTTCTTATTCATCCTTGAAACATCCAAATATTCATTTTGAGCATCTTCATTCCCTTGCATAGAGGAGAGGTCATTGATATCCTCCCTTTTAGTCTTTTTAGCTTTACTTTTGGGGGGAATATTTTGCGATATTAAACTCATCTTTGACAAGAAAAATCCTGCTTCTGCAAAACCAAACAAAATGCAATTTAAATGATGTACAATTTAACAGCCAAAAGATTTCTTGCTTTGGAATATTTACAGCAAACTGAAACATAATTTAGTCAAGGAATTATATCATGGAACTTCTTTTTTAAAGTAATGCTATTGAAAAAAAGCACAAAAATAACAGCCAAAAGATCTCTTACACAGAATGTTTTATATCATGGAACAGTAATTTCATATTCAGGGTTAATCATAAATTATTTCTCATTTTGATCCACCACCTTCGTAAAATATTTAGCTACTAAGACAAACATTAATTGTAAACTAAAAATTATTGAAATTCTAAGAGAACTCACATGGTAGAGCCCATAATATAGTTCAACTTGTGAAAAAAATAGAGTTGCAGTATATATATCTAAAGCTCCACATGCAGATACACAGACTTAGAACAGGTCAAACTTCTCTAACAAGCATAAGACCTTTGAAGTGATCTCAAAACATTCAACCCGAAATGTCAATGCTACCAATATAATTTCAAATTTACTATGACAATAACCAGAGGAAACCTCAAACATAAGAATCATAATCATCCTTTTGAGTTTAAAAGATATACAAATATTTTGATTTGATTGGTAATAGATATTTTAGTAAAAATAGAAGAGACATCATGTACACGGGATGTGTTACTTGATCAAGAATTACATACAAAAAGAAATAAAATCAATAAAAGAAACATGCGAAGCAGAGAAATGCACTTCAGGGAAAAACTCACAGCCTTCCTAAATATCACCAGAAGTAAATAGCATCAAGATGTCAGTCTTGCATGCACACAGGTCTGTTTGAGATAATATATTTTCATTGGTTTATTACTTTGCTTTAAAATAAGCTATGTACTAGAAAATGTGAGGCTTTAAAGTGAAAATAACACTTATCCAAACACACACAGAGTACATCATATGTAACTGTCAAACTCACAAATGTCCTAATGATTACTGGCAACCACGTACAATTCAATATGACCATATAACATAATAAATTAAAGACCTATTACATGCATATAATGTTCTTTTGTGCTCTCTTCACACATAAAATCTGGAATTTGCTCAACCAAATAATTGTACACATTTGTTTTCATAAAATCTGGAATTTTTTCACTTTACTACCATTTTTTATTTCCAGCATTCTATTAGTTTCTCTTTTTGATTTGATTGTAATGGTTTACGATACTTTGCATTCACCATTGTGAACACAGAGTTCTTGTTTCTTTATCTATAAATTCTGATTAATAATTTATAAATTAATTAATTAAAGATAAAAACCTTACGCATATAATGTTCTTTTGTGCTCTCCAAGTTGTAATCATCTATTGTAAAGACAAGTTCATAAGTCCTAAACTTGTCTTTCCTCAAAACGAGTTTAGAATTTGAATTTTCTAAAAACGAGATCAAATAAAATTTAATTCACTTGAAATTTGTCTTTCCTAAAGATGAGTTCAAATGAAATAAATTGAGACAAAACCCATCTACCCAAAAAATGAGGTTCTTTTGAAATGGCGTCAACTGAATATTTGGACAAGGAAGTTTTAGCAAACATCTACTACATATTTAGAAACGTTTACGAAACATCTAATAGATATCTAGCTGAACAGTTGCAAAGGCATTATGAGCCCTATAATTTCTGGGAAAAAAACATACAAAGCACCTTAAAAGGAACTGCATATATAGAAAATGGGTAATATCAAGCAACATCAACTTCCTAAAAAATATAAAAATCTCAATGAGCAAAAGCTGGAAGCACCATTTTCACAAATTTTTTTTTTTTTTATAGGTAATAAAAACTTTTATTGAATAAAATGAACATCGTGTTCATGATGATGAACACTCTGGACGTGAAAAAATACAAAAATCTCAAGAGCTAAAGCTAACAAATTGTAGGAAAGCAGAAATTGAAATACATTGTGTAAAACCCCAAATGCGAGTCCACTAAAATAAAGTACCAAAAAGAAGACGTTTTAAAAGATCGAAGGATCTCTCATTATCTTCAAAGATACAGTTGTTACGTTCATACCAAACTAACCAAATAAAACAAGCTGGAATCATAAGACAAAGACTTTGAGACTTCCAAGACTCTTAAGACAAATTTTTAATTGATATTAACATAAACACATTTTACTGCTGGCAGTAATATGTCTACCCTACCTTCATCAAGTTCTAAGGCATCCTAGTGAGCTACCTAAGGAACAAGACTTACTGATTATTAAGTCTAGTCATGAGTTATGAAAAAGGTCAAGGAAGCTGCATACTATTCAAATGACCACTAAGAATGTCTGATCTCCATAATGTCCTATTTTCATATTCAATCATTAATTTTACCCCAAAAAAAAAAAATTCAGTTAAAAATACAAAGACAACAAAATGCACAATCTCAGCATCTTCCCAATTCAATAATTATACATACAGATGAGCCAGCTGATCAATACTCAAAAAATACCACCACTACAATTTTATCTTTCTGGTTTATATATATTTGTGTGTGTGTGTGCGCGCGCGCGCGCGCGTGTCTGTGAAAAAAAAAATTCATTAAAAGCCAAAATGCGTGCTACCCCATTACATGGGCTGTGTACAGAAGTAGACACAAAATATAAACAAAAAGGAACAGCAACAACTCAAGGAATCCATAGATTCTAGGAACCCCTCTACAGAGAATTGACAATGATGGTGAAGACCACTCATATAAAGAATTCAGAAAGAAGCGTTTCAATTTAGCAATGAGCATGGAATATGAATGGACCTACCACTGTACAGCAATAGCAATACCACTTCCATGATTAAAAAGAATGCAGAAATCTTTTTATAATGTAATTTTTTATTCATAATATAAGAGGGAATGTACAAAACCATATAAGCTTACCTTCAATTCTGCACTTTTCAGAACCTCCTCTGTAGGAACTTCAAACTCAGGCCTTTTGGGAGGCTTCCTTACTCCTGGCTTTCTAAGATCAAGATCCTGCAATAAAGACATGGAGTGATTAAACGAGACAACTAAGCATTCTTAGAAACAATATAAATATATAAAACTATATATATATATATATATATAAATCATTGAGAACCCAAATAATACATTAGAGAGTAATGCATACACTCACAGACCTAATTACAACACTTGACAATTCCAAAGCTGTGTAATATAATGCTACTCAAAACCACCATTATTTGTATTACATATTGCCTATAATTTTCACAAACCAAAAGTTATCTAATCATATAAAAAAAAAAAAAAAAAAACACATAACAAAATTAGAAGAAAATCACAGTGCAAATATATCTCTCCAAAAATATTTTGGGTTCCTATATCCTCTCCATTAATATGTTGGCGGCAATGCACAATTGCAATACAAAAGGGGTTGACATTTTTTTGAAAAAGCTTAATAGTAGACACAAATTGCTACCTGGGAATACAATATCTCATACAAGGCACCAGTATATAATGTAAACTAGGGGTGTAATCAGTTCAGTTCAGTCGGTGTTGAAGACAGTGTTTGCACCGAACCGAGAATTTTGATTTTAAAATATTGAGAACCAAAACCGACTTGTAAGGAAGGAACGCCAAACCGACCGATTGCATTCGGATTTGGTTCCATTCAGTTGGATTTTGGTGTTTGGTATGTGAGAAACAAAAGCAAGAAAAAAAATAGAAAAGAAGAATTTTTTTCATCAAACAAAGACTTTATTGGAAGACAAAATCAGTACAAAAACTAACAAGAAAAGCAACCAACACAGACTCTGTTTTCAACACAAAATACAGAGCAACACAGGAAAAAAAAAACATAAAACACAAACTAAGGTTAAGCAAACATCACACCGTGTTTTCTTGGAAACCAAAAAGATCAAAGGAAAAAAAAAACCTATTTCCCTTTGCTTTCCCACATTTTCTCAGCACCCAAACACCAACCAAACACAAAAAATATACTCAAAATCATGTATATATTTAGAGAAAGGAAAAACCTATTTCCCTTTGCTTTCCTACATTTTCTCAGCACGCAAACACCAAGCACCAAGCAAACACAAGAAACATATACTCAGAATCAAGAAGATTGTATTTTCTTTTTTCTTTTCTTTTTTTGGTTAAACGTTTTTGGGATTCTTGAACTTTGTTTCTGAGAGACTAAAAGAAATGGAGAAGAAAGAGGATTGTGGAGGAGAACGGCTACAGCTTGAAGTGAGAGAGAAGAGTTAGAGAGAAGATTGGGGAAGGAGGCGGCTGAAGTAAAATGTGGTATTTATATCATGCTACTAGAGTTTTTCGGTTTGAACGCACACCCCTAATATTAAACTAGTAACTTGGTAAAAGAAAATTTCACTTATTTCAAGTTTTTCAATCACCAAAATGAAAGAGAATGAAATCCAGTCACAACAGTGCAGTTCCTAAAACAAAAAATTATGTGGGTGTAGTTCATATCAACGCATCAGCCTCCAGAAATTGAAGCATTAATTGCTTCCACAAAATTACTTCCTAGTTCCTACAACAAAACACTAGAAACCACCTCAGCCAAACAATACTCTCCCTCTCACACACACACACACATACACACTTCAAAAACAAAACACACCCAGATAATAGAAAACAATTTTTTTTTGAAAAAGACATAATTTTTATTAGGGTTTCTCAGTTCTACCCAAAAAAAAAAAAAACAACCTTTTAATGGGGAATCATGAAGCATAATAACAAATATGAATTGGTTTGTTGTATTGAAAAATAGAGGTTAAGGCTTACCTTGCAAAGCAATGGCGAGAAGATAGTTTATCAATGAAACAGAGAGAGAGAGAGAGAGAGAGAGTGACGAGTGAACGAGAACAGAGGTGAGAAGGGACCCAACTGGGAGCGGCGGTCGTCAAGGGTTTTGTTGGTTTTTTCTTCTTCTTCTTCTTTATCTTTATTTACTGCTATGGTAGAAAACGTAAGGGGAAGGGTTTTTTTTTTTTTTTTTTTTTTTTTTTTTATAATTTATTTTTATCTTTATATAAATTTTTCTTTAGATTACTGTCTTTCTGTCCTTTACTCCCCATTCACTCTAATTTTTGTGTTCGGCTGGATCAGCTTATTTTGTTTTTTATTGAAATTTTTTTTTTTATTAAGTGTGCTAAAGTACCTTAAAAAAAGGGAAAAAGAAAAAGCAAACAAAAAGTGAAGTTTAAAAAACACAGTATACAAAAGATAAAAACAAAGAAATGAAAGTTAAAGATAATAAATTCAGCTGAGTTTATACCTAGAAAATAGGTTATGGTGATTATTTTTTGATCCAAACATGGGCAGCACTGCAGCCAACTTAGGGGTTCAAAAATTTAAATATAAAATGGAAAAAAAAATTTGTTTTGACCTCCTAAAATAAAATTTTGAATATTTTAATCCTAAATTTTGTTTAAACCAAGTTGAAATAAGCTTGAATATAATTAGTTTTTTTTTTTTTGAAAGCTCTTGAATATAATTAGTTTAGTACTACTTTTACAATATATATTTTCACAATAGTTTTACAATACAAATTAAGTTGTAAGTTGTAATTGGTTTTTATCTAGACCTACAATTGATATTACTTTTTTACATACCTTTAACAACTTGCCACATAAATTTTATTATGAAAGTATTGTGTCAGTAGCTTTACTTTTAAAATTGCTCATTCGTTAAACAAAATAAATAAATAAACACTTTGGCTTACTTTGTCATTGACAACATAATGAAATTGTTTTTCTATGTATTTTTATTCTTCATTAGCCAAAAATTACAGCACTTCTAACAAAAAAACAAAAAATTACACCACCTTTACAACCAACTAATCCATATTTACATATATGATTAATTCCTTATTCTCTTTATCTTTCTTTATCTTTTTTATGTTTTTTTTATGTCTAATCAAGTAGTTTGACAAGTATTCTACATATTTCCAAGTTCAATAAATCTTTCAGTGCTTGCTTCAATTCCAAGAAAATAACCGCATGAATGCTTAATAAGTCATATACTTCAAAAGTAAAAATTTATATCAGTCACTATTCTTCTTTGTCATATATTTTTATTTAATTGATATTACATATAAATATAATAAATTATTATATTTAATTCATCAAAAATATAATAAATTATTATTATTTTGACAAAAATGTATTATTAGTTATTTAATTATATATATATTTTAGAATCTATTATATCTATTTATGTATTCAATAGTTGTTGTCTTACCGATCTTTAAACTATTAATAATTTTTTTAAACTATTGTACAATATAGTTGTATTATACACTAAATTTTATTTAGAATCATGTTTCTAGATTATTGTATACTAGTGTACATGAGATTAGGAATTAAGGAAACCGGAAATTCAAAAAATAAAATAAAATAAACCGGTGAGTCTTGATAAAGTTAAAAAAAAAAAAAAAAAAAAAAGTTGGAACATGGTCATGAGGGAAATATCAAAATGGACTGAGAAGTTTTTTTTTTTTTTTAATTTTAATTTTTGGATAAGTTTGTTTTGAATACATGGATTAGTAGTAAAATGTCCTATTTTGGAAGCATTTTACACGAAGTTAGAGTCTTAGAGATATATTTTTACCAGGTTGTCTTCAAGTTTTGTTCCTATTAAACATAGGGTCTAAGAGTATTTCTGAACCACATAAAAGTTTACTCTAAGAGAGAAATCCTTTTATAAATAGCATAGATAATATGAAAGTTTTATATACAAGAAAAAAAAAATTAATCATTTTATTATTTACTCCCTACAAAATTTCTAACTTCAGCCCCAAAAACTTTTTTTTTTTTTTTGGGTGTTACAACTTACAGCCACTAGATCTTGAATGTGATTTATAGGATTCCTAGTGGTGTCCTAGTTAATTGAATTTATTTATCTCGTCATTTGTGGACTTGTAGAAGATGGTTAACATAAGCTCCACCAACCATAAGGCAAACACTTTCGTTTCATATATATATATAAGGCTAAAATTATGTTTTTGTCACTGTAATGGTCCTTGCCTTTACCAAATTAAGTCCTATAGTTCTAATATACTACATCAAAGGTCATGTATCTATGTTTTGCCTAATAATATAATGCACCCACATTAGACTCTCTAATCAAATTCAAATACATAGTTGTAATGATCAACGAAACACAATTTTTTTTTCCTAAGGGCAAATAAATTCAATATAGGCATGCATTTGAAATTAAAAATTTTTAATGGAACATTTGAATTAGTTAGGAAGCTTAATGTAGTAACCCTATGTTTTAATTACACCTGCTGGTATTATTTACTAGCATTGCTTGGATACTAGTTGTACGGCCCCGTGATGTCCATGCCCCCTTTGGGCCGTGAATTGGGATCAACAACATGGCCCAAGGGCCCAACCTTTGCCCTACCCAAGATCTCAGCCCAAGCCCACAAAAGCTACGAACCCAAGGCTGAGTGTCATTCTAAGGCCGAAGGAGCAGCCATCCGATGCTAGCTCACACCTTGCCTTGCCGACATGGTCTCTGCTCGTCAAGTCGTCCCCGAGAAAGGCTACGCTAGTTCGGTCGTACCACCCTCTAAATACCCAATAGTATCTCGGGGAACGTCCATGCCAAGCATATCTGCAGGAGTGGAAACCAAGTTCTAAAGCCACTCTCACCGCATTCCACTACAACCTAACCACCCACTTACGGTTAATAATATTGGACCTCACATTGCACTACCCATGAAAGCAATCATGGTCCTCCCACTAGTTTTGAGCTATAAATATGAGAGTTGGAAGAAGAAGTGGGGGTTGAAAAAAGTTCCCAAAGGATTATAGAGTAGAGAGAAAAGTGATCTCATTGAATCTCTGTGCCGAGAACTACCCGAAATAGGAAATCCAAACCCACCATACAAATAAGTTGTGAGCCCAAGTGAGATCTCAGCCCAACAACCTCATTTTTGGCACGCACACTAGTATTATTAGTATTACTAGTATTATTTACTAACATTGACAGATTGGCTACTTTGCTACAAAATCCAACCTAAAGTGGAGGAAGAAAGAAAGGTAAGTGGTTAGTAATTAAACTCAGCTATTATTAAGTTGTGCGCTACCAAGATGTAGCCATGTAGGCACTAAATTGGCTTACCTCAAAATGTAAGGGCCAAAATGATATTTTCATCTAAATTCAAAACAACCATGAATTTGAAATTAATTGGAAAGCATGTAGTAACCCTAAGTCCAAACTAGTTAATATGTGCTCTTAGGGCATTTGGTAATAGATAATTTTCGCCAAGTTATAATACCATTTTAATGAGAAATATAAAAAACTGCAAAAAATATCAGTTTTTTTTTTCAATAAAAAATTTCTAAAAATATTTTCTAAATCAATATCATTTTAAAGCATCCTATAACTTTTACAAAGTTTGTTTTTTATTTTTGGAGAAAGAACTTTTACAAAGTTTTAATTACCGTTGTGAGTATTATAACTAGCCTTGGATGGACACATGGTATTGGCAGATTGACCGCTTTGCTACAAAATCCAAACCTAAGAGCATTCACACCCGCACTGCCATATGTCATATGTAGATATGTTTTACCATTAAAACACAAGAGAGCAACATTACCCGATCCTGTATCCTAAAAAAATTTACAACTGTGCTATAGTACCGTCACAAATTTGTGACGGTACTGTAACACAATTGTAAAACGAAATAATATTTTTTTTATTCTCGTATTTAATGTATTTGCCTCTTTCTCTCTCTTCATTTTCTTTGTTTCTCATCTCTCTTTCTCTCTCCATAACGTTTTGGCCTCTCTCTCATCACATCTCTGTCTTGGCCTCTCTCTCTCTCTCTCTCTCTCTCACGGTGGCCCACCGTGTTTATATTGATCGATGTTTAAGCTGTGAAGTTCCATTGGGTACCACTGTCAAAGTACCGTCGTCGGTGGGCATATTCTGGCAAGGGTCGTGGGTCCGGTGTGGGTCTGGCGTGGGCTTGGTGGTTTCAACAACGTAGTCCATTGATGGAGGCGCTCAACCTTACCTCCGATGATAGGCTGCTCAAGCTCGAAGATGATGGGTTGTGATTTTTTGGGCGTGGGTCCGATGATGGGTTGTGGTGTGTGGGTGGTTTGAAGGGCTATGGATTCTAATGGTTTTGGGTGTTGTGGTGCGATGGTGGCAGGGCTATGGATTCTAATGGTTGGATTTCGATGTTTGGATTCCTATAGTTTTGGGTGTTGTGGTGCGATGGTGGTAGGGCTATGGATTCCGATGTTTAGGCCATGTTTGAATTTTTTTTTTTCATCACTCGTCACTTGTCACTTAAAATACCCTACCCGTTTGGTTTTTATTCTCACTTCCTATCACTCAAATATTTCTACGGTTTGTGAGACCCACTGCCTGAGCACAATGTCAGTGTGTATAGTTAGCCTACATGCCTCCCTCAACTCTTTTCATTTCATTTTCTTCTCCTTCAGTCACCATTGCCCTGTTACTCTCCCAACACAAACCCAAACCCAGGTAAGATAGAAGACGATCGGTGTAGCAGCGGCGCCGATCTCCCACCTCCGACGTGTAGCGGCGTTGATCGGCGCCGATCTCCCACCTTCTCAACCCAGTGCCGGTCTCCATGTCTTATTGGTGTTGATTTTTGAAAACCCCAAGGCTTGATTTTTATGGGTATTGTTCTATTTGTGCTCTGTTTTTTCTGTTGTTGTTCATGCCCCTTTCTTTGTCTCTGTTGCTTGCGCTTTATTGCTCTTTTTTTCTTTTCTTTTTTATGGTGCTTGTGGTTACCTCTGTTGGTGCTTGGTTGAAAAGAAACCACACAAAAACAAGATTAAGGAGAGAAAAGTTTGTGGGTTTGTGTTTCTGTGTTAGTGTGTATGATCTAACTCATGTGTTTATGGGTTTGATTTTCTGGGTTTAAGAAATCCGTACCCATGTGTTTCTTTTTTTCTTTTTTTTTTTTTTGATAAAGTATATTTGGTGTTTCTGTGAAGAAGAAAAGAAAGAAAAAGAATGAAGAAGAAGAAAAAAATGGCCATTGGAGTGAGTCTGTAAAGAAGAAAGAAAGAAAGAATAAGAAAGAAGAAGAAAAATGTGCGCCTGACGTGACTTGTCTTTGGCCATGGGTCCCATGAATGTGTGTTTAATTACGAAAATACCATTGGAAACTGAGTTATGCAAACTGAAAATACCTAAAATGTGTTTTCAGTTTCCATAACTCATAACTCAAAAATCAGAGAATTGAGTGATGGAAACAAAAACTGGAAACAACTGAAAACAAAATCCAAACAATCTTTTTTGCATGGGTCCCACCATTTTTGAGTTATGAGTTATGGAAACTCAAAATCCAAACACCCCCTTAGATTCCAATGTTTGGATTTTGATGGTTTTGGGTGTTGTGGTGCGATGGTTTAAGGGCTGTGGATTTCGATGGTTGGATTCTGATGTTTGGATTCAGATGGTTGGATTCTAATGGGGTTTGGGTTAGATTTGGATTGATTGGTTTGGGTTAGCGTGGTGGACAGTGGTGGTGGTGGTGATTGGGTTGTTTTTGCTATGGGTTTGCTGGGTTTTTCGTGGGTTACTGTTTTTTTTTTTTTTTTTTTTATAATTTGGGTTTTTGGTTTCGATGGGATTTTGGTAGGTAATAGGCAGTGGTGGCGTGGTGGTAGTGATTGGGTTGTTTGGTTTTTTTAAATGGGTTTGCTGGGTATTTGCTAGGTTTTTTTTTTTTTTTTTTTTTTAATTTGGGTTTTTGGTGGGCAATGGGCATAGGGTGGCGTGGTGGGCATGGTGGTAATTGGGTTGTTTGGTTGTTGAGAGATGGACATAGAGGCAAAGACAAAAATGTGAGAGAGAGAGAGAGAGAGAGAGAGAGAGAGATCATTTGTATATTATTTTATTGTATAATTTATATTATTTTAATGTATTAAATTGTAAAATAAAAGTTAGGATGTTGAGTGTATTATAAAATGATATGATATAATAGATAAAATAATTTTAAAAAAAAATAAAATAATTCGAATATATGGGATGTGAATGCTTTTAAAGAAATAGGAGAAAGAAAAAAGATAGTTGGTAGCTAATTAAACTCGGCTATTATGTTGTGCAGACTGATGGGATTTGATAATAAATATTGTGTTTTTTGATGAATTTGGTAATAAATATTGATCACACTCCATATCTTTTTGATTGAATTTGCTTGAATTGACCACGCTTGAATTGGCTTTACATTACTCTATTTAATAACCTCTATAAAGCACAAAGGCCAATGATATGCACCCTTTAATTAGAAGTTGGTTAAAGAGAAATGCATTATTTATTCTATTGGGAGGCGTGGTCCCTTGACTTTTCAAATATCTTTCCTTTCTTGTATTTTTTTTAAATAATAATTTTGAATATAAATTTCAATAATAACCACTAGATTTTCACTAAAAATATGTAATGCATTTATATAATTGATTAAGATCTTTTTTATTCTCTTTAATTACTTTTATGTTATACATAACTCAATTAAATTGTTTTTAATGTATATACATCAGTTATATTTTATTTTTATTAGACTTACTTTTTTTTTTGTTGCAAAAATAAAAAGAATTTTTAAGGAAAAGAAAGACTTATTTGATGTAAATATTTTTGTTTACATAAGAAAATATATATGTTTCTTCTCAAAAAAAAGAAAAAGAAAATATCCATGTACCATGTATAAGCAATAAATAAATACTATTAAATATGTGTGTGTGTGTGTGAGTTACTCTTTGGATTTAATTTTTTTATTTATTATATATTTAACTTGGCTGGTCTGAAAAAATTTTCAGGCTCTACCACTAATTATATTCCAATAAAGAAATAATTAAAAATCTACAACATGCATGTTTTATGTAGACTATAGAGGCATGTTTTATGTAGACTATAGAGTTCTTTCTCAAAAAATAAAAAGTAGACTATAGAGTCTATAAAAAATATATAGATATTGGAATTTTTGGCGGTCTTTTCTTTATGTTGTACAACAATTTATGAGTTAGGTGTTTTTTTTTTTTTCCTAATATTTTTTCATAAAAAAAGTAAATTAACATTCTAGAATTATGATTTTTTTTGGGCACAAATTTGAGGTTTTTTATTATTTAATGGGAATTTTTAAATCCCTAGAAAACTATTTCTCAAAAAAAAAAAAAAAAAAGTCCCTAGAAAACTTTAAAGGCAAGTTGGGGTCTAAATCCTAGTAGGCCTCAGTGGTATTAGCCCATTGGCCACTTCGCTAGAAGGTTTAAGAAGTAGTTAATTAAACGGGATGTTTGTATGTTACGTTGAGCAGACCGGTGAGAGGTGGTAATAAATATTGATTTTTTTTTTTTTTTGGTAGAATAAATATTGATTGTTACAATTGCAACTCTTCGTACTCTTTTTTAATGACCTCTATAAAGTTATAAAAAAAAAAAAGCACGAAGGCCAACGATTCAGGCACTATTAGCTTTTGTGTGTTAAATTTTAGTACTCAACCTAAGAAGCATCAACGGTTCAACTTCTCAGCAAAAAACAGTTCAACTTCTTCAACTAGAACTATGACTTTTCAATGGCGGAGAGACACTGAACATGGCCTTGCTGATCTTACCACAAAGGCCCCACACTTTTTCAAGATTATTATGCCTCAAACTCTTCAAGAAGGAAAGCTTGTAAGAATACTTTCATCTCTCTCTGAAAATCATAAGCTAATTAACGTCGACGTTCACTTGGTCTTATTTATTTGTGATTCTTGAAATTTTACATTTGTTGATGACCAAGTTCAAGCAAATCCGTGAACTTGGTTCCATGTAACATGCATGTAGTCATGAAAACTTTCATTTTGTAATGCGTAGCTAACTGTTTTCTTTTTGGGCTGTAACTAAGGAGTATATTGGAACAAGTTAAGCCATGAGTTCTTTTTTCTTCTTTTCGGACTGTATATTTTTTCAATGTCTTTATAATCCACTAGGTAAACCTGTATTGGTTTTTTTTTTTTTTTTTTTTTCACATAACACCTCAGTTCTTTTTATTCAATCATTATATTCTTTTAAAATAATAATGGTAATAATATAAAATAAAATAAAATAAAGTCTTAATCGGCCCTCTTCTTATATTCTTTTAACAATAACAATGGTAATAATATAAAATAAAATAAAAAAGTCTTAATCGGCCTTCTTCTTTGACTGCACAACAAGAATAGTAGAAGAAAACAGTACAAGCAAATAGGAGGATTTAATTCTATGTGACATGTAGTCATGTAAATCTGCCCTTTTGTAATGCGCGTGTAGCCGTGGATTTTCGAGTTTTTGATACAGTGGAACAAAATATCCCATGAGTTTTTATTTTATTTTTTTACATCTTTCTGGGACTGTTTATATGGTTTTTGTCTGGTTTTTTTTTTTTTCTTCTTCTTCAAATTTCTTTCAATTTTCCCTACTCTGTAAAACCATTTCCCCCCTTGAAATGCTACTTCAAATTTTTTTTTCTAAGTATCTTCTTTGAATTATTATTAAAGTATTAATATAAAAGAAAGACTAAATCCATTTTTCCTACAATGGTACTGACTGCACAACAAGAATAGAGCTTGATTGATTGCATGTGTTTATTTCCAAAACCTGCATTTATGTTATGGAGATTCTTTTTACAGCTGATTCCAAAAAAGTTTATAAGCAAATATGGAGTTGATCTGTCAAATATGGCATTTCTTATGGTTCCAAATGGTACAAAATGGAAAGTCAAATTGACAAAATGTGATGGTGAGGTTTGTTTTCAAAATGGTTGGTGCGAATTTGCAAGCTGTCATGCTGTAAACCCGGGGCACTTACTAGTTTTCAGATATAAAGGAAATTCTCACTTCTATGTACTCATATTTGATGCCACTGCAACAGAAATAGACTATCCCTTATATGACCAACAACAAGTTGACAGGATGGAAGACATAGAGAGTGATGATAACTCTCTTGAAATCATGGATGGCTTTATGCCAAGCCGAAAAGCAAGGGAGAAATCACCATTACCATGCCCTCTACCTCATAAGAGGGCAAAAACCAATCCAAGAAGTTCTGATTTGCAAGCAGGAGGGGATACACATTTTAGACCTGAACTCACTAAATCTAAAGGGTCAATGTTAGAGAAGTCAAAAATGAATGCAGGGGTATCTTTTACTAGGCGAGAATCTAAAGGTTTGAATCTTATACTTTTGTTTAGGATTTTGATTTTCACACATCTACTATTTCACATCTCTTTTTTTCACATCCACTCTATGTGCTTAAAATTTGAACATTGCCACATCACTTGTGGATTAGTGTGTGAAATAGCAGATGTGAACGAGTTTGAAAGTATAACAGTGTCATGTTTTTATAGCCCCTAACTGAACCTCATTTTTCAGCAGAAGAATGCAGTGGAGCTACGAAGAGATGCCCAAAATCTGAGGTTATTGAGAGGACATTGTCTGCCAGTGAGAAAGATAGAGCTTTTCAGAGAGTTAGAGCTTTTGATTCTAAGAATCCTTTTTTCAAGGTTGTCATGCAGCCATCATATGTTTACCCTGGGAATTCATTGGTAAGCTTCCAGTTCAAAAATTTGCAGGCTCAAACATTTGTGAACTTCACTTTTTAGATGACATACATTAGCACTAGAACAAAGATACAAAGTGGTTCTTCCTTTGTAGAGCAAAACCAAAACCATTTTTTCCTTTATTTGTTCGCTGAAAAGGAGAAATCTTCGTTATTATACTTATCCTTTTTTATTATCTTTTATAGAACATATCATCCAGCTTTGCGAAAAAATACATGAGGAAGATGAGTGGTGAATTTGTCATCCTTCGGTCTTTTGATAGGGGAACTTGGTCTGTTAAGTTTAGTAATTACAAAGCACAAACAAAATCCGAGTTTCGGCAGGGTTGGGCGGAATTTGCACGAGACAATAGCTTGAAAGTAGGTGATGTTTGTATATTTGAGCTAATTAATGGCATTGAAGTTGCTTTTAAAGTTGCCATTTTCCGGGCTGCTAATGATATTGATTGCCCTCTGTCGAATGGTAAGGAACTAGTTGATTTTGTAAGCCTATTTACTACTAATTAATTTCATGTGCATGACTTCATATTTTCATGTCATTTCAGGATCAGCTCATGGGGTTGGAGGAAATCGAGTAGGACGCAAAAGCAGCCTGTTAGTTAAACCTAAATCTGATTGCTATCTGGATGATGAGTCTTTCTCACATGACCAATGTCCTTTGAAAGATGGTGGTGTAGGCATGTCTACCAATCGGAGAAGGCTTAAAGCTAAGGCTCTTGTGAAGAACCATGAATATAAGGCTCTTGAGAAGAAGCAAGAATTGATGACTACTAATGGAAAAGCTGAAAATCTTGTGAGAGCCAATGCTTTTAAATCAGAAAATCCCCTTTTCATGGTTATCATGCAACCATCGTACATTAGTAATGGTCATATGGTAAGCTTTCAGCTGAATATCTTATTGGGTTTTAGAAATGTAACTCCTATTAACTTAGATTTTTCATAGATTAATTAGAAAGCATGTAGCAGAGAGTTGTTGCTGGACATAACTTGGTAATGATATTTGCTTCTATGTGTTTTTAAGGGAATTGAAGTTTAATTTATATTTAACAGTATCATCTTAGGTAGAAGGAAATCACGTAAGAATGTAAAGTCATTATGAACAATATAATCAAATCACTGGCATCCATTTGATTGCCCTTCGACCATCAGCGTAACAAATAATATTATTGCCTCAAAACTGCTTTTCATTCAATTGGGTTCTACTATTTTTGAAATATCTTTTATTATTTTTTGTATAGAATTTACCCCATGGCATTATCAACTACTTATTGAGAAAAGGCTTTATCACCAAAGGAGGTGTACTCACTGTGAAGCTCCAGGTTGTGGACCGGTTATGGCCTGTGAAGTTATACGCTTATGAAGGAATGTACCAGAGTTCATCGTGCAAGTTATCTGCTGGTTGGTCTGCATTTGCAACGGAAAATACTTTGCAAGTAGGAGATGTTTGCGTGTTTGAGCTGATTATGAGGGACGATGTTGTGTTAAAAGTCCACATTTTCAGATGCCTCGATTAAGTGGTTACTAACGTTGCATTGTAAATAATGCATTATGTATCATCTAGGGAGCTTATTATTTTGCTACTACTCTGTTCAAGACCTTTTTATCCATTTTTATGTTTTTGGATTGGATTGAATCAAGGTTGATGTTTTGTTATATCTACAGCCCTGGCCTTTCTGGGGCTTCTATCAATAGGGTTTGTATATTTTGTCCAACAATCCTGACCCCTGTTGAAGACACACCAGAAAAAAGGGGAGGAAAGATTAAAGGCATAATTTTCACTAGCTATTGTTAGAATTTTGGTCAGGTTGTTATGGTTTGGCTATCTAGTTGCCTGCAAAATTTATCCCTTTATTCATATCCAACACGCTTTGAGCATGTTGATGATTCGAGCTCACTGTGCTCATTATTCCTTTTCATCACCAGTCGAAAATGAGCTGTTGCCACTTGATTCAAACGTTGCAAAGAGTGAATGGTTCACATTTCTTTAACAAAGTCCATGAAATTACTACCAATTGATGAATGCTTCAACTCAATGTTCTAGCAGCATGAGGCACAAAATATGTTTGGTAAACAGTATTTTTATAAAGTTTGCCTATTTTTTAATTTGGTCTATAATATTTCAAAAATAACGAGAATTGAAAATTTTCCAAGTGCCACAATATAGATAAGAAGAAATTAAATATTGATTTTTTGTTTCATTTGGTTCAATGTTTCAAGATTTTTTTAATTGTAAAATAAAGATTTTTTGTTTCATTTGGTCTAATGTTTCAAGATTTTTCCTCCCTCACACGTACACGCGAAACTCTTTGCACTTCAATTCACCATTTTTACCTCTTGCACTTCTACTCCTTTATATATACTTCTTCACACCATCCCATGTTAAATACAGAAACAAAAAATGATCTATGTACCATTAATCTTTCGACAACACCTATCTAGTTACAACATTGTTATCCCATCTAATCATAACCCTTATGAGTTGGCTATAACCAGGAAAGGGAGCTTGCATTTTATATTGAGTGACAGTGACTATTAAGATTTTAAAATGTTGAGGTTGAACATTGTGGACTTGTGTGTTTTGTAAAGGCTATGAGTGATTGTGGATGTTTGTGATGTTGATATGGGAAAGTCATAAGTGTATTTTGTTTTAGAATTGAGGAGAAAGAGAGATTAAAGCTTCATTTATAGTTAAAAGTTACCCTAAAATCAAGCCGTATTATCTTAGGTAGATGGAAATCACAATATATTGCAACGTCATTGTGAACAATAGAATCACTTCATTGACATTTATATAATTATCCTACATGGATGAACCTTGATCCGGTTAATGAGTGCTCTAAGATTAATAAATGCTCAATTTATGAGTTATAATGCACAATTAAAAAAAAATACACATATTATTGATTTATTGGCTTATACGCATAAATTCATTGTATCATTGCGTATTTTTTTAAAATATATTGCTACATTTTGATTTTATTTATTAAAAAATGTATACAAATATTATTTAATTGCATTTTAATCACAGCTTGGAGCATTTATTAACAAAATCCAAAATATAATATTATTGTTACGACCCATTAGTTTCAACTTTTCATCTTAAAAGAGAAGGCACACTTTTTTGAAGCATCGTCCTTTTCAAGGTACTACTATATTTTTAGTTTTTTACACTGTGAACAAAATAAACAAAATAAGCTGATGAACATCCGAAGGCACCCCAAAAAAAAAATAAAAAAATAAAATAAAAATAGCATTTCATAGGAATGGGTTCTACACTCACTAATAAACTATGGAGAATGTTAACCAGCACCGCTTGGTGCTGGTTAAGTGTCTGAAATTGAACCTACAAAACTTTACATGAATTGAAAATATCTTCTGTTCTCTTTTGTGCAGGATGTACTGTGGCTTTATCAACCACTTAACAAAAGAAGGCTTCAAGGAACATGCCAAAGGCAGTGCGTGCACCATACGTGATGCTTCAAGTTGTGGACCGATTATGGCATGTGAAGTTACACAATTATTCATGTTCATGTTCATCATATGAGTTCTCTCTTGGTTGGTCTGCATTTGTGAGAGAAAATGCTTTGCAAGTAGGAGATGCTTGCGTACGTGTTTGAGCTGATAATGAGAGACGATGTTGCGTTCAGACTCCACATTTTCAGATGCCTCAGTTAAGACTTAAGTGGTTGCTAACATTGCATTTGTAATATGTATTATGTATTATCTTGGGAGCTTATTATTTGCTACCACTCTGTTCAGACCTTTTTTTTTTTAATTCTTTTTTGTTTTTGGATAAGATTGAATCATGGTTTATGTTTTGTTATATCTACCGACTGGCCATTTTTTTCTTTTTGATACCAGACAAAGAGATTACATCACATTACAAAATTTGAAGTCTGTCTTTGCTATAGAATTAGCAAGTTTCCTGCTTTCAGCTAATACAGAGTCTTAAGTTCTCAAAAAAACAACCAGCATAGAGTATTGCCTAATAATATTATATATATTTTCTAATAAGGTTTCAATCCACCAAGGCCAGTGAGTCTTAGACCTCCAAAAAAGTTGGATTTCCTTGCTATTAGTTAGGATCACCACTCTTTGAAGACCTAAATGAGCTGTGTAGAGAAGCGCCTCACGGATTGCAACAAACATTGTTTTCTTAGGATCTTGGAATGTTGTGAGAAATGTTTTTCTGAAGAGTTGGCTTCCTTCCTTTGATTTATCTATCAAGGCATCACCTCTTCTTCCTCAAATCAACTTTAATTTCAACTTAACACAACAATTGCCAATCTTCTTGGTAAGGCCAGACAGGAGTAAGATGTTGGATGTCTCCCTTTGTTGTTTGTTCTTGACCTGTAAGATTTTCAATAAAAGCAGTATTTCTTTTATTGAAATGTCACATTCCTTTTTAAGCATGATTGTAATGATGCAGCTTGTATAACAAAACTTTTCCACCAGCATTTCCCATGGCCATGAAACCACCACCAGGACTGAAATCCAAACATAGTGGATAGGGACTTCTTGAGGGGAGGCCAGTTTGAGAATACTGTAAATGATGGAACGTGTATCAACTTTAAGCTGTTCTTCTTCACGCTAGATGAAATAGCTAATATTTGAGCATCATTGTTAAATTTCAGAAAGTCCACTTTGGTGGTTAGATTTTCTATGGTCTTGATAGGCTTTCTCTTGCCCCCTAAGAACTCCTCTCTGTTGTAAACATTCACAATCCCACTGTCTGAACCAGCTGCAAACAATTTTCCATTTGGGGAAGTTGAAAGACTTGTACTGTTTATGCAACCTGCATCAACTGCCTTATGGAAGCAAGCCCTTGTTCTCAAGTCCCAATGGTAGACCTGGCCATCAACCACCAGAGCTCAATAATTGCTGACCATCATCAGCAAAAGCTAAAGAACGACCTGTTCCATTCATCTTTTAGTGTCCCGATCAGTTCCTTCGTTTTGGTAGAAACAAGCAAGATATAACCTTCATTTCCCACAAAGGCAATTGTACTTGAATCAGGGGAAACCTCAAAAACTTCCAAGCCAGGGTGCCAATTTTATCAACTTTTGCTTTCACTAAATCAAAGCTATAGAAGAACTTTCTCCTTCCTGCTACAATAACCTGAGACCCATCAGGCAAGAAAGATGCCTTTCGAATGGGGCAATCATCAAGGAAGATACTTTGTATCTTGGTATTCCTTTTGCCATCAATCTGAAAAAATCTAAGCCTTCGATCCAATCCTGCAGCTAGTAGCAGCTGCGCATTTCGATGGAACTGAACTGAATTTATTGGAGCATTTGAAGGATCCTCTGCATTTGCATCTACAAGTCTTGAATATTCAAGACGTCCAGGCAACAATTCTGTGCCAGGGTTCAGCTTAATATGCTGAGCCCTCAATCTCAACACATAGTCTGAACCTGAAATCAAACTTTCATCCTCTTCCTTCCTCAACTTCCTTAATCTGTTAACTTTAGCAATATTTCTGTTGGTTTTATCCTCTTCCTCATCCACCCAGACTGGTTTTCTTCGCTTAGTTTCTAGCTCGTCATTGCTTATTTCTGATAATTCTGCGTCCTCTTCATGAACAGAGAGCATGCTATTTGCAGAACAATCCATTATGAATAAAGAAGCACCTTTCTCAAGCTTGTCTTGAATCTCTTCTTTGTCTTCCTTCCCGAACTCAACAGGGGAATATAGAGATCCAAACAAAGAGTTTTCAAGCTTCTTCATTTCTCTTTCTTGCTCAATTACTAGCTTCTCATTCTCTTCATTGTGTTCTTTCCTTCTCTTTTTCTTATTCATCCTTGAAACATCCAAATATTCATTTTGAGCATCTTCATTCCCTTGCATAGAGGAGAGGTCATTGATATTCTCCCTTTTAGTCTTTTTAGCTTTACTTTTGGGGGGAATATTTTGCGATATTAAACTCATCTTTGACAAGAAAAATCCTGCTTCTGCAAAACCAAAAAAAAATGCAATTTAAATGATGTACAAATTAACAGCCAAAAGATCTCTTGCTTTGGAATATTTACAGCAAACTGAAACATAATTTAGTCAAGGAATTATATCATAGAGTTGCAGTATCTATAGCTCCACATGCAGATACAAAGACTTAGAACAGGTCAAAGTTCTCTTACAAGCATAAGACCTTTGAAGTGATCTCAAAACATTCAACCCGAAATGTCAATGCAACCAATATAATTTCAAATTTACTATGACAATAACCTGAAGAAAACCTCAAACATAAGAATCATAATCATCCTTTTGAGTTTAAAAGAAATACAAATATTTTGATTTGATTAGTAATAGATATTTTAGTAAAAATAGAAGAGACATCATGTACACAGGGTGCGTTTCTTGATCAAAGAATTACATACAAAAAGAAATAAAATCAATAAAAGAAGCACACGAAGCAGAGAAACACACTTCAGGGAAAAACTCACAGCCTTCCTAAATATCACCAGAAGTAAATATTGCATCAAGATGTCAGTCTTGCACGCACATGGCTCTGTTTGAGATAATATATTTTCATTGGCTTATTATTTGCTTAAAAATAAGCTATATACTAGAAAATGTGAGGCTTAAAGTGAAAATAAACCTTATCCAAACACACACAAGTACATCATATGTAACTGTCAAACTCACAAATGTCCTAATGATTACTGGCAACCATGTCCAATTCAATATGACCATATAACATAATAAATTAAAGACCCATTACATGCATATAATGTTCTTTTGTGCTCTCTTCACACATAAAATCTGGAATTTGCTCAACCAAATAATTGCACACATTTGTTTTCATAAAATCTGGAATTTATTCACTTTACTACCATTTTTTATTTCCAGCATTCTATTAGTTTCTCTTTTTTATTTGATTGTAATTGTTTATGATACTTTGCGTTCACCATCATGAACATAGAGTTCTCGTTTTCTTTATCAATAAATTCTGATTAATAATAAATAAATAAATTATTTAAAAATAAAAACCTCATGCATATAATGTTCTTTTGTGCTCTCCAGGTTGAAATCGTCTATTGTAAAGACAAGTTCATAAGTCCTAAACGTGTCTTTCCTCAAAACGAGTTTAGAATTTGAATTTCCTAAAAACGAGATAAAATAAAATTTAATTCACTTGAAATTTGTCTTTCCTAAAGATGAGTTCAAATGAAATAAATTGAGACAAAACCCATTTTCCCAAAAAATGAGGTTCTTTTGAAATGGTGTCTACTGAGAATTAGGACAAGGAAGTTTTAGCAAACATCTACTACATATTTAGGAATGTTTACGAAACATCTAATAGATATTTAGCTGAACAGTTGCAAAGGCATTATGAGCCCTATAATTTCTGGACAAAAACATACAAAGCACCTTGAAAGGAACTGCATATATAGAATAAGGGTAATATCAAGCAACATACTTCCTAAAAAATTTTAAAAAAATCTCAATAAGCAAAAGCTGGAAGCACCATTTTCACAAATTTAAATTAATGAACTATCTCATCATTGAAGCTTCCAAGTCAAAGTTTTAATTGATATAAACATAAACACATATTACTGCTGGCAGTAATAGTTCTGCCCTACCTTCATAAAGCTCTAAGGCATCCTAGTGAGCTACCTAAGGAACAAGACTTACTGATTATTAAGTCTAGTCATGAGTCATGAAAAAGGTCAAGGAAGCTGCATGCTACAAATGACCACTAAGGATGTCTGATCTCCATATGTCCCATTTTCATATTCAATTATTAATTTTACCCAAAAAAAAAAAAAAATCAGTTAAAAAAACTCCGACAATGAAATGCACCATCTCAGCATCTCCCCAATTCAATGATATATATACAGATGGGCCAGGTCTTACATAATAAATACTCAAGAAATCACAAACACTACAATTTTATCATTCAAGTAAAGAAGTAGACACAAAATATAAACAAAAAGGAACAGAAACAACTTAAGGAATCCATAGATTCTAGGTGAAAATTGACAATGACGGTGAAGTCCACTCATATAAAGACTTCCGAAATAAGCATTTCAATTTAGCAATGAGCATGGAATCTGATTGGACGAACCACCGTACAGCAATAGCAATCCCACTTCCATAATTAAAAAGAATGCAAATCTTTTTATAATGTAATTTTGTATTCCTCATATAAGAGGGAATGCACAAAAACATATATGCTTACCTTCACTTCTGCCCTTTTCAGATCCACCTCGGAAGGAACTTCAAACTTAGGCCTTTTGGGAGGTTTCCTTTACTTCTGGCTTACTAAGATTAAGATCCTGCATAAAGCCATGGAGTGATTAAACGAGACAACTAAGCATTCTTAGAAACAAAATAAATAAATAAAACTATAAAATAAAAACCAGTACAAGTACAGAACAACCCAGTGAACACAGAATTCACAACAAATGAGTTCTGAGGAGAGTGGTAAAAGGTCAAGCAATACAGCAACAAACAATAGACAAGCCTTAATCCCAAAATTTTGGTGTCAAAAAGTCACTAGATGCATTCAAAAAAAAAAAAAAAAAATTCTTTCCCTAATACTATAGTTCATTATTACAATCCTAATTTCATTTCAACTGATAATTGTAGTTAAAAACTAGCTTCTGCTTCATCTATCACATTTCCAACAAAAAAGTAAAAAGTTGGCGCCACTATAGACATACACATAACCCCATGAAATGTTGTATCATCTTACCACAATCACTACTTACAGTTACCACCAAATTCACTGAAGAACCAAATAATAATAATGCCATTAGAGAGTAATGCATACACTCACAGACCCAAATGACAACACTAGACAATTCCAAAGCAGTGTAATTCTATGTTACCCAAAACCCACCATTATTTGTATCACATATTGCCCATAAATATTCACATACTGAAAGTTTTCTAATCATATAAAAAAAATAAAAATAAAAAAACCACACACACAATAAAATTAGAAGAAAATCACATTGCAAATATATCTCTCCAAAAATACTTTGTGTTCCTATATCTCTCCATTAATATGTTGGCAATGCACAATTGTAAATATTCACTTTTAGGGTCCATGAGCGTTTTTAAAACCCAAAACCCCGTTTCGCAACAGCAACTCCTCCTCGTACAATCGCTCATTTTAAACTCAAAACACTGTCTTGCAACAACTTATACAAACACAAACGCACCCTTAACAGAGATTTAAGACAAAAAATAACAAAAGGGGTTGAAATTTTTTTTAGAAAGCTTAATATTAGACGCAAATTACTAAATGGGAATACTTGAACCAACCAGCTTGGTCAGCTGCTAAGCGATTTTAGACTATCCAGAACCAAACCATTCAGCCAAAGCTCTTAAAAACAATATCTTGTGACCGGCTTGAAGAGTGGAAGTGAAAATGGAGAGAGCGAACGAAGGTTTGGCTGCTGCTTCCTTTGGTTTTTGGAACTCACGGCTGATATGTGCACATTTTGGTGTAAAAGTCAAGATGATAGGTTTTTAGTGTTTGGATTAACGGATTCAGGTCATATTTGGGTTGACATGATTAACCCGTTTAATAAATGGGTCGTATTTGTGTTCAACATGCGAACTCATCTGACCTATTTAATTATTAGTTATTTTGATATTATTGCTTAATTAATGGTTGTTTTTATATGTTTATTATTATATTTATAGTTGCAATTATATTTTAATTTTAGATATATGAGAATTGAGAAAAATTATATAGGTTTGGTATGACCTATTCATCATATAGTAGATTATTAAATAGGTCATTTATATTGACATTTACATGATTTGTTAATTAAACAAGTTAAACGTGTCGAGTCGGGTTGATCTGTTTAATAAATAGGTCATGTTCGGGTTGAAAATTCCTAACACTTTTATTAAACAGGTCGGATTCGAGTCAATCCATATAGCCGAATACTCATGGCTTGACACGACACGAACCCAACTCACGAACACGAATTGCGACCCCTAATATATATGCATATAATTTACAGACTCCACTAATAACGTAATCTTCTACTGTGTTTGGTTTGGCACAATTTAGAGGTTTCATTGGCAGATTTAAACCAAAAAAAAGGATAAATTACAAGTTACCCATTTATGGTTTGGTTGAAATTTAAATTGTTTAACTGTGGTTTGAAATCCCATGATGCAAGTGTTCTGTTGAATTCTTTTTTAATCTTATTTGATCTTGCATTTTTATGTTTTTTTTTTTTGTATTTTTGAAGGAGAAAAACATAAAAGTGGAATAAAATTACATATTTAGCATTATTTTTAATAAAGGTGGGATACAGAATTCTAACCGAGCTAACTCTAGGTGGGTAAAGTGTCAAATTTCAAACTATAAGTGGGTAAGTTGTAATTTGCCCTAAAAAAATGAGTCCAATAAAAGAGAATTAGAGTTAAAATCAAAATTTGCTTTCAAAGATTGAAATAACTTGAATCAAAAGATTAATAAAGAAATTTTAACCACCAAATCTATCCAGTCAAGCTTGTTTAAGTTGTTGGTGGTGCAAGGTAAAACAAATTTATCTCTATATACTAAGAGGATTCAAAAAGTTAGTTATGATCTCAAAAAATGTCGAAAACACCACTAATCTAATTAGATAATCCTTATTATTAAACAAATAAAAAATATGGTTAAAATTGTAATTCAACAAAATTAAAAAAAAAAAACAATTAGAAAATTTTTTTTCCTAAATTTTAGCACACTTTCTAAACCTAGCAATTTACTCAATTTAAAATCTTAAATTTTAGTTTCCTAAAAATTCTATCATGTATAACCTCACTAACAATAAATAAATTCAAATTGAAAAATTACATTAAACTCAAAATAAAAAAAGAGCATCATCACACATGTGGAGCGCGTGTGATGAGACTAATATCATATATTTCTTACAATAACGTTTTCAATTAAATCTGCCACTACTTATTTAAATATGTGTACAACTCAGTTTTTTTTTTTTTTTTTTTTTGTTATTAATGGGAAAACTAATATAAAGATATTTAATGAATTTGATACAAACTATGTGTAAAGCATTCTGCATTAGGAGTTATGTAAGGAAGTTCTGAATTATGCTTCTTCTTCTCTTTTTTAATAAAGTTTTATTAGTTGCATTGCTCTTTGATATTTTACACATACTGATGTTAATGCTCTTATTTGATGTACTTTTAAAAAGTCTTTTAACCCAGTTTAATTTAAATTATTACAGTGTCTTTAATTTACTTCCTTCAGTCTTACAAATTACATGATAGTTCATCCCAGTTAGCTTACTTTTGATTTTTTTTCCCCCTAAAATCTTTTAATATCTATTAAGCTTAAGCCCAGAATTACAATTGTTATGGTATAATATTGTGGTATTTTCTTTTCTCACAGATTTAATGTGACACCAGTGGTAATAATTTTTTATTTTTTGTTGCTGAATAGTGGGTACTAATTTCTTGAAGTTATCTATCATTATTGCATATATAACCATTACTGTTCAAATACAGATCTATTTTATATTGAACTCATCCAATAGTTTCTTAATTAGTCGATTAATATCGCTATCATTTAAACATATGATCTGCATAATTTTTTCAATGTTACAGATAAATGTTATGCATTTCCCAGTGTAGAGGGGAAAAAAAAACACTTGACCAAACTTCATATTGAATGATTTACAGTTTTACACAGGCAGGGGTCAAAAACTTAAAAAGATGACAGGATACAGTTTTCTTAATCAGCTTTCTAACAAGAAAGACAATTCCAAAATCAAGATTAGAGTATCAAGGATGTGGGATGCTATGAATACAAGGGAAATTATTGTGTACTCCCGGAATATCATAAATGCGTACTCCTTCTTCTCACATGAATGGTGGATCCCACTAATTAAATTCATGGTGATACCCACCATTTATGGAAAAATGGGAACTACGCATTTATGGTACTCCGGAAGTACCTAATAATTTTCCTGAATACAAACAATCAAGAAATTATTAGTTTATATATGATTCTCATTGATGAGCAAGTTTGTTTAATTTTTTTAAATACACATTATAACATTGCTTGTCTCTATATATTAAGAGGATTCAAATCTTATTAAAAAAAAAAAAAGATTCATAAAGTTAGTTATTACCTTTTTTGACTTTCAAAAATACCCCTAATTGAATTAATCTATCCTTATTCCTAAGATATAATAAATAAGGTCAAAACTATAAATTCACAAAAATTATCTCTATATATTAAGAGGATTCAGATCTTATTAAAAAAAAAAAGTATTCAGAAAGTTAGTTATTACCTTTTTTGACTTTCAAAAATACCCCTAATTGAATTAATCTATCCTTATTCCCAAAATATAATAAATAATGTCAAAACTATAAATTCACAAAAATAAAAACAAAAAACTACCCAACATTAAAAAAAAAAAAAAAAACCCTCCCACTTCCCTTCCCACTACTCGTCTTCTTATTCCCTCTCTTAGTTGTATTTATCCATATGCACTCCTCTACCCACCTCTCTAATCTTATGGGGTTTTGGCTATTAAGTGGATTAATGAAGAGAACTCCTCACTAACATGGAGGTCTTGACTAGAGAAGGTAAAACAAATGAGCAAGAAGATAAGAATGCTTGAAGATTTAGGGGCTATTTGATTTTTTTTTTTTTTTTTTTCATCACTCATCACTTTTTATTCAATTTTTGTCACTCATCACTCTTCACTTAAAATACCCCAACTCCCTACAACCCACCCATTTGGCACCATAACTCAGTTATGTTTTCAACCAAAAAAACTAAAAAAAATGGGACCACACACAGACCCAATGTCATTTCCTTTTCTCTCTCCTTTTTTTTTTTTTTTCTTTTTCCCCTGACTTTCATCTTTCTCAGCCCCTTTATTATGCCAAAACCCTCACGAGGACGAGGACAACCTCAATTCCCTCATGGACAATGAGGTCGCTGGCAAATTGGCCTCATATACTGCTCCCAAATCCCTCCTCAAAGAGATGCCCAAGGGTTCTGACGAGAATGATGACGTTTTGGGCTTCAAGAAGCCGCAGCAAATCATCGACTACGATGACAATTATTGGAAGCAGAGGTTGAATTGCGTTAGTTCGTCGGAGAGACACAACGCTTTCACTGCCGATCCACCGTCACCCAGCGCGCTGCTGATCCCCGCCGTACCTCGTGCGCATTGTCATTTCCTTTTTCTTCTTCTTTTCTTTCCTTTTGTATGGATATTGGATTTTGGATTTTGAATTTTGGATTTCCTTAAGGGGATTATGGATTTTGATGTTAAATTGAAGGTTGATGTTGCATTTTTGGATGAAAGTATGATGTTGGTTTTGGATATGAAGTCGTGTGAAAAGGAAAAAAAGAAAAGAAAAAAAAGGAAGATGAAGAAGACCAGACCAAACCCAATGTGAAAGGGAAAAGAAAAAAAGAAGAAGAAGAAGACCCAAACTCACCGAACCCAGTGAGAAAAAAAAAAAAAAAAAAAAAGTCAAAAGTTGCGGCTGACCTCTGACTAGTGGGTCCCTCAGTGTGTGTTTAATTACCAAAATGTCATTGAAAACTAAGTTTTGGAAACTGAAAACACTTAAAATGTGTTTTCAGTTTCCATAACTCATCACTCAAAAATTAGAGAATTGAGTGATGGAAACAAAAATAGAAAACAAATCCAAACATAGTTTTTTTTTTTTGTGGGACCCACATATTTTGAGTTATGGGTGATGGAAATAGAGTTATGAGTTATGGAAAAAGCAAATTCAAACAGCCCCTTAGTCATGAGGGAGGGTGATGAGTGAAAGGGGCATGAGATAGAAGAGAGGAGGGATTAGTGTTTTAAAGAATGGACCGGCTAGTTCAACCAGGAATCGAGCATAGAATCAATTTGGTCAATATCAAGAATTGGTCTCTTTTTCGATTCTTTAATCATTCCGGTTTTTAAAGCCATGGGAGTGAGGGACGGCTGAAGAAAATGAGAGTAGGGGAGGCAATGTGAGACATAAAATGGCTAGGGGTGGGGCTTGGATTTAATTACAAAAATACCACTAACTTAAAATCATATAATCAACAACTTTTTATTTTTATTTTTATTTTTGGTGTTACAATTTACGACCATTAGATCTTGAATGTGATTTATAGGATTCTTAGTGGCGTGCTAGTTAATTGAATTTATTTATCTCGTCATATGTGGACTTGTTGAAGATCGTTGACTTTAAGCTCCCACCAATCATAAGCCAAACACTTTGATTATATATATATATATATAAAGAATAAAATTATGTTGTTGTCACTGTAATGGTCCTTGCTTTGCCAAATGAAGTCCTATAGTTCTAATATACTACATCAAAGGTCATGTATCTATATTTTTGACTTTTTCCTAATAGAGATGCTATGTCTACAATAATTTTACAATATTTTTACAACAAATCACAGGCGATTAGTTGTTATTGGTTCAAATTTGAAACTAACACTAAGATTACTTTTTTGCCCCAACAATAACAACCAGTAACAACTTGCCACTTAGAATTTGTTGTAAAAATATTGTAAACATATCATTTCTCTTTTCCTAATGTAGTGCACCCACATTAAATTTTCTAATCAAATTTAAGTACATATGAATTACGAAACACAATTTTTTTTTCTAAGGGCAAATAAATTCAATATAAGCATGAATTTGAAATTAAAATTTTTTAATGGAACATTTGAATTAATTGGGAAGCCGAATGTAGTAACCCTATGTTTTAATTACCCCTGCTGGTATTATTTACTTGGATACGTGGCATTGACAGATTGGGTACTTTGCTACAAAATCCAAACCTAAAGTGGAGGAAGAAAAAAAGGGTAAATGGTTAGTAATTAAACTCGGCTATTGTTAAGTTGTGTGTGACCAAGACGTAGGCATTATTAAATTGACTGACTTCAAAATATAAGGACTAAAATAATATTTTCATTTAAATTAAATATAGCTATGTATTTGAAATTAATTGTAAGGACCCTATGTTTAGTTAACATGTGCTCTTAAGGCACTTGGTAATAAATAATTTTAGATAACTTTTAATACCATTTTTATGAGAAATATAAAAAATTGTCAAAAATATCTGTTATTTTTTTTCTCATACCTATTAACTTTTACCAAATTTTAATTACAGCTGCGAGTATTATTACTAGCTCTGGTTGGACACATGGCATTGGCGGATTGATCACTTCGCTACAAAATCCAAACCTAAAAAAACGGGAGAAAGAAAAAAAAGGCAAGAATAATACAAGAGATACAAACTATTTTATAAAAAATTTTATAAACTGCTGATGTGGTGAGTGATTATTAGTAAATGAAAAAGTGATATTAATAGGGGCCTAGATGAAAACCAATAAAAGGTTGGTCATATTAATATTTTGTAAAAATATTATAAAATAATTTGTGCTCGTATCATTACTCAGAAGCCAGTAGGTAACTAATTAAACACAGCTATTATGTTCTGCATACTGATGGGATTTGATAATAAATATTGTGTTTCTTGATGAATTTGGTAATAAATGTTGATCATATTGACATATCCCATATCTTTCTGATTGAATTTGCTTGAATTGACAACGTTTCAATTGGATTTGCAATACTCTAGCTATTTAATGACCTCTATAAAGCACAAAGGCCAACGATACGCAGCCTTTAATTAGAAGTTGTATGCAAACATTGATATCTTCCTTTTATTATCTCTTCAGGTTTGGTTAAAGAGAAATGCATTATTTATTCTATTGGGAGACATGCATGCCCCTGACTTTTCAAATATCTTTCTTTCTTTGTATTTTTTGAAAAAAAAATAATCTTGAACCTAAATTTTAATAATAACCCACTAGATTTTTATAAAAAAATATATAATACATTTATATAGTTGCCTAATGTTTTTTTTTATTCTCATTAATTACTTTTATGTTATGCATAGCTCATCAAATTAAAGTGTTTTTTCTTCTATTAAAAAAAAAATGAAAGTGTTTTTAATGTATTCTATTCGTACATTAATTATATTTTATTTTTATTAGACTTACTTTTTTTTTGCAAAAAAAAAAAACATTTTTTTAAGGAAAAGAAAGGCTTATTTAATGTAAATATTTTTGTTTCCATAAGAAAATATCACGTGTTAAATCAAAATTTTAAACATTCCATCTATCCATATTCCATGTACCGTGCATGTATAAGCAATAAATAAATATTATATATATATGTGTGTGTGTGTGTGTGTGTGTGTGTTGTATAGTACACCAGTTAAGGCATGGGAGAATGTTGATGTGACTGGATTTGGACCTTACACGTTGAGTGGCTATGAGCAAGGGAGAGGAAACGTTGGCTGCAAAATATTATTATTGGCCTGTGCCAAGGGTATGACTGCCTTGAGAAGGAAATAAGATATGTATCTGAAGTGGGTACTCAAGCACTCACAAAAAGGAAGATAGTGACCTCCTAAGGTCAGGTACTATAGAAACACCCTTTATTGACTGAGTGTATGTTAGACCACTTTGGAGACACGTGTATCATCTTCAGCATCTCTGATGTCCCTCTCATTGCTCAAGAAATGTTCCCCATGCAGTGGCAAAGTCACCTACCCATGCCACAGTCTTGATGTGTCCTGATGTTAGCGTTCTCTCTCCTCTAGTCACTAAGCAATACCTTAACTGTAGTAAGGTCTAAAATAAAAAAAATGATAACTTGACACCTATTTTTATACTCTAACGATATTCTCCGGAATATAAGTAGACTGTTGCCTCAAAAAAAAATGATATCAGAGTTTGTGGCGGTCTCTTCTTTGTGTTGCACAGCAATCTATGACTTAGGTTTTCTTTTTTATCTAATATTTTTTCTTTAAAAAGAAAATTAACATTCTACAATTATAATTTTTTTTTTTTTTGCACAATTTTTAAGTCCTTAGAAAACTTTTAATGCAAGTTGGACTTGGCGTCTAAGTCCTATAGGCTTAAGTGGTATTGCCCCATTGGCCACTTCCCTAGAACGTTCAATTAGTTAATTAAACGGGATGTTACGTTGAGCAGACCGGTGGAAGGTGGTAATAAATATTGATTATTACAATTGCAACTTCACTTTAATAGCTCCCACCTGGGATTGATTTGCTTGAATAGACAACGCTTTAATTGGATTTTCATTACTCTACCTACTCTTTTTAATGGCCTCTATTAAAGTAAAAAAAGAAGAAGCACAAAGGCCAACGATTCAGGCACTATTACTATTAGCTTTTGTGTGTCAAATTTTAGTACTCAACCTAAGAAGCATCAACTTCTCAGCAAAAAACAGTTCAACTTCTTGAACTAGAGCTATGACTTATCAATGGCGGAGAGACAATGAGGATGGCCCTGCTGATCTTACCACAAAGGCCCCACACTTTTTCAAGATTGTTATGCCTCAAACTCTTCAAGAAGGAAAGCTAGTAAGAACACTTTCATGATCTCTTTCTCTCTGAAAATCATATGCTAATTAACATCGACGTCCACTTGGTCTTATTTATTTGTGATTCTTGAAAATTTACATTTGTTGGTGCCCAAGTTCAAGCAAATCCGTGAACTTGGTTCCATGTAACATGCATGTAGTCATGGAAACTTTCATTTTGTAATGCGTAGGTAAGGTTACTGTTTTGATTAAGGAGAAGTATATTGGAACAAGTTAGGCCATGAGTTCTTTTTATTTCTTTTCGGACTGCATATTTTTTCAATGTCTTTATAATCCACTAGGTAAACCTGTATTAGGTTTTTTTTTTTTTTTTTTTTCACAGAACACTTCAGTTCTTTTTATTCAATCATTATATTTTTTTTTACAATAATAATGGTAATAATATAAAATAAAAAATAAAAAAAAGTCTTTATCCTTCTTTGACTGCACAGCAAGAATAGTAGAAGAAAACAGTACAAGCAAATAGGAGGACTTAATTCTATGTGACATGTAGTCATGTAAATCTGCCCTTTTGTAATGCGCGTAGGTTATGGCTGTAGCCTTGGATTTTTCGAGTTTTTTATATAGTGGAACAAAATATCCCATGAGTTTTTATTTTATTTTTTTTACATCTTTCTGGTGAAAAGAGAGCTATTCTTGAGAGAATATCTGAGTTCAATATACTATTGAATTGTTTTATTGTTCACGCTACAAGATTACAAGCTTTGATGTATTTATACGTGAGGATTTTCCCTAACAGACTCTAACTAACTTGGCGGGAAATACTCACAGACTAAGAGATTTTCTAAGCACCAATTAATACAGGACACGTGGCTTCTCATTCTTAACATAATTGACACTAATCATCCCTCGCTGAACTACATGCCGTGTGACTCAACTCCTTAGGCAGGCTGCAGGTCGTTTACTCTGTCTGTTGCTGTATCACCAGAATGTTATCTGCAGAATAACACTATCTGGGACTGTCTATATGGTTTTTGTCTCGTTGTTTATTTATTTATTTATTTTTTTTTTTTCAAATTTCTTTCAATTTTCCCTACTCTGTAAACCATTTCCCCCCTTTGAAACGCCACTTCAAATTTTTTTCTAAGTATCTTCTTTGAATTATTATTAAAGTATTAATATAAAAGAAAGACTAAATCCATTTTTCCTGTAATGGTACTGACTGCACAATGAGAATAGTGCTTGATTGATTGCATGTGTTTATTTACAAAGCTTGCATTTATGTTATGGAGATTCTTTTTACAGCGGATTCCAAAGAAGTTTATAAGCAAATATGGAGTTGATCTGTCAAATATAGCATTTCTTACGGTTCCAAATGGTACAAAATGGAAAGTCAAGATGACAAAAAGTGACGGTGAGGTTTGGTTTCAAAATGGTTGGTGCGAATTTGCAAGCTGTCATGCTCTAACCCTAGGGCACTTGCTAGTTTTTAGATATGAAGGAAATTCGCACTTTTATGTACTCATATTTGATGCCACTGCAACAGAAATAGAATATCCTTTTGATGACCAACACCAAGTTCGCAGGATGGAAGACATTGAGAGGGATGATATTGATAACTCTCTTGAAATCGTGGATGGCTTTATGCCAAGCCGAAAAACAAGGGAGAAATCACCATTACCATGCCCTCTACCTCAAAAAAGGGCAAAAACCAATCCAAGAAGTTCTGTTTTGCAAGCAGGGGATACACATTTTAGACCTGAACTCACTAAATCTAAAGGGTCAGTGTTAGAGAAATCAAAAATGAATGCAGGGGTATCTTTTACTAGGCGAGAATCTAAAGGTTTGAATCTTACACTTTTGTTTAAGGGTTTTGATTCTCACACATCTACTATTTCACTTCTCTTTTTTTCACATCCACTCTATGTGCTTAAAATGTGAACATTCCCATAGCACTTGTGGATTAGTGTGAAATAGCAGATGTGAACGACTGTGAAAGTATAACAGTGTCAAGTTTTTTATAGCCCCTAACTGAACCTCATTTTTCAGCAGAAGAATGCAGTGGAGCTACGAAGAGATGCCCAAAATCTGAGGTTATTGAGAGGACATTGTCTGCCAGTGAGAAAGATAGAGCTCTTCAGAGAGTTAGAGCTTTTGAATCTAAGAATCCTTTTTTCATGGTTGTCATGCAGCCATCATATGTTTACCCTGGGAATTCATTGGTAAGCATCTAGTTCAAGAATGTGCAGGCTCAAAAATTTGTTGACTTCACTTTTTAGATGACATACATTAGCATGAGAACAAAGATACAAACTGGTTCTTCCTTTGTAAAGCAAAACCAAAAGCATTTTTTCCTTTATTTGTTGGCTGAAAAGGAGAAATCTTCCTTATTTTACCCTTTTCGTTTTTTATCTTTTATAGAGTATATCATCCAGCTTTGCAAAAAAATACATGAGGAAGATGAGTGGTGAATTTGTCATCCTTCGGTCTTTTAATGGAGGAACTTGGTCTGTTAACTTTAGTTTTTACGAAGCACAAACAAATGCCAAGTTTCGGCAGGGTTGGAAGAAATTTGCTCGAGACAATAACTTGAAAGTAGGTGATGTTTGTATCTTTGAGCTAATTAATGGCGTTGAAGTTGCTTTTAAAGTTTCCATTTTCCGGGCTGCTAATGATATTGATTGCTCTCTGTTGAATGGTAAGGAACTGGTTGATTTTGTAAGCCTGTTTACTAGTATTAATTTCAAGTGCATGACTTCATATTTTCATGTCATTTCAGGATCAGCTCGTGGGGTTGGAAGAAATCGAGTAGGACGCAAAAGCAGCCTGTTAGTTAAACCTGAATCTGATTGCAATCTAGATGATGTGTCTTTATCACGTGACCAATGTCCTGCGAAAGATGGTGGTGTAGGCATGTCTACCAATCGGAGAAGGATAAAAGCTAAGGCTCTTGTGAAGAACCAAGAACATAAGGCTCTTGAGAAGAAGCAAGAATTGATGACTACTAATGGAAAAGCTGAAAATCTTGTGAGAGCCAATGCTTTTAAATCGGATAATCCCCTTTTCATGGTTATCATGCAACCATCATACATTCGTAAGGGTGGTATGGTAAGCTTTCAGCTGAACATCTTATTGGGATTTAGAAATGCGACTCCTATTAACTTTGATTTTTCATAGATTAATTAGAAAGCATGTAGTAGAGAGTTGTTGCTGGACATAAGTTGGTAATGATGTTTGCTTCTTTGTGTTTTTAAGGGAATTGAAGTTTAATTTATATTTAACAGAATCATCTTAGGTAGAAGGAAATCACATAAGAATGTAAAGTCATTACGAACAATATAATCAAATCACTGGCATCCATATGACTGCCCTTCAACCATCAGCATAACAAATAATATTATTGCCTCAAAATTGCTTTTCATTCAATTGGGTTCTACTATCTTTGAAAGATCTTTTATATTTTTTGTACAGAGTTTACCTGGCATTTTCAATTACTTATTGAGAAAAGGCTTTATCACCAAAGGAAGTGTACTTAACTTTGATTTTTCATAGATTAATTAGAAAGCATGTAGTAGAGAGTTGTTGCTGGATATAAGTTGGTAATGATGTTTGCTTCTTTGTGTTTTTAAGGGAATTGAAGTTTAATTTATATTTAATAGAATCATCTTAGGTAGAAGGAAATCACATAAGAATGTAAAGTCATTACGAACAATATAATCAAATCACTGGCATCCATATGACTGCCCTTCAACCATCAGCATAACAAATAATATTATTGCCTCAAAATTGCTTTTCATTCAATTGGGTTCTACTATCTTTGAAAGATCTTTTATATTTTTTGTACAGAGTTTACCTGGCATTTTCAATTACTTATTGAGAAAAGGCTTTATCACCAAAGGAAGTGTACTCACTGTGAAGCTCCAGGTTGTGGACCGATTATGGCCTGTGAAGTTATATGCTTATGAAAGAATGCACCAGAGTATATCGTGTAAGTTATCTTCTGGTTGGTCTGCATTTGCAACTGAAAATACTTTGCAAGTAGGAGATGTTTGCGTATTTGAGTTGATTATGAAGGATGATGTTGTGTTAAAAGTCCACATTTTCAGATGCCTCGATTAAGTGGTTACTAACATTGCATTGTAAATAATGCATTATGTATCATCTTGGGAGCTTATTATCTTGCTACTACTTTGTTCAAGACCTTTTTATCCCTTTTTTGTTTTTTGATTGGTTAGAATCAAGGTTGATGTTTTGTTATATCTACAGCCCTGGCCTTTCAGGGACTGCTATCATTAGGGTTTGTATATTTTGTCCAACAATCTTGACCCTTATTGAAGGCACACCAGAAAAAAGGGGGAGGAAAGATTAAAGGCACAATTTTCACTAGCTATTGTTAGAATTTTGGTCAAGTTGTTATGGTTTGGCTAACTAGTTGCCTGCAAAATGAGCTGTTGCCTCTTGATTTCAAACGTTGCAAAGAGTGAATGGTTCACATTTCTTTAACAGAGTCCATGAAATTACTACTAGTTGATGAATGCTTCAAATCAATGTTCAAGCAGCATGAGGCACAAAATATGTTTCGTAAACGGTATTTTTATAAAGTTTGCCTATTTTTCAATTTGGTCTATAAAATTTCAAAAATAACAATCAAATCAATCAAAATATATATATATGATTTCCTTGATATTACGTAGAAGGAAATCACAATATATTGCAACACCATTGTGAACAATAGAATGATCACTTCATTGACATTTATATAATTGTCCTACATGGATGATGCTGGGTCCGATTATAGAATGCTCTAAACTTAATAAATGCTCAATTTATGATTTGTAATGCACATTTAAAAAAAATACATATTAATGATTTATTGGTTTATATGCATAAATTCATTGTAATATTCCGTATTTTTTTAAGGAAAAAGTTTAGGTATAAAATTGGTTGTAGCCTAAGATTACTTCCTTACTCAATCTCTTTTTATTAGAGGTGAATTTTGACAAATCTACAATTAGATTATATCTCATTCTTATATATTTCATGTTTGCAAAATTTCTAGAAAATTAAAGATCAATAGATTTATCATCAATAAATTATTTAAATTGCAAGTTTTTTTAGTTTAAAATTATACATAAAGTATAAATTTATAGATCATATAAAAAATAGTATCTGATTGACATAAAATTTGACATGTGTATTGAGAGCGTAAAGAAGTTGTAATTCAACGGTTATATTTTTAAAATATGTAGTAATATTTATTTTATTATGTAAGGCTACAACCATAGCTAAATTATTTATTTTTTAAATATATTTCTACATTTTGATTTTAGTTATTAAAAAATGTATACAAAAATTATTTAATTGCATTTTAATCACTGCTTGGAGCATTTATTAACAAGATCCAAAAAATAATATTTTTGTTATGACCTATTAGGTTCAACTTTTCATCTTAAAAGAGAAGGCACACTTTTTTCAAGCATCATCCTTTTCAAGGTACTACTATATTTTTAGTTTTTTACACTAGTGAACAAAATAAACAAAATAAGCTGATGAACATCCGAAGGCACCCAAAGAAAAAAAAACTTGCATTTCATAGGAATGGGTTCTACACTCACTAATAAACTATATATTTTTGAAATATCTTCTGTTCTCTTTTGTGCAGGATGTACTGTGGCTTTATCAACCACTTTCCCAATTACCAAAAGAAGGCTTTATCAAGGAATATGCCAAAGGAAGTGCACGCACTGTATGTGATGCTCCAAGTTGTGGACCGATTATGGCCTGTGAAGTTACACAATTATTCATGCTCATGTTCATCATATGACTTCTCTCTTGGTTGGTCTGCACTCAGCATTTGTGAGAGAAAATGCTTTGCAAGTAGGAGATGTTTGCGAACGTGTTTGAGCTGATAATGAGAAACGATGTTGTGTTCGAACTCCACATTTTCAGATGCCTCAGTTAAGACTTAAGTAGTTGCTAACATTGCATTTGTAATATGTATTATTTATTATCTTGGGAGCTAATTATTTGCTACCACTCTGTTCAGACTTTTTTTTATTCTTCTTTGTTTTTCGACAAGATTGAATCAAGGTTTATGTTTTGTTATATCCACCAACTGGGTTTTTTTTTTTTCTTTTTTTTCTTTTTAATACGGGACAAAACATTACAAAATTTGGAGTCTGTCTTGCTATCAAATTAGCTTCCTGCTTTCAGCTAATACCGAGTCTGAAGTTCTTAAAAAAACAACTAGCATAGAGTATTGCTTAATAGTATTATATATATATATATATATATCTATGTTCTAATAAGGTTTCAACCCACCAAGGCCAGTGACTCTTAGACCTCCAAAAGAGTTGAATTTCCTTGATATTAGTTAGGATCACCACTCTTTGAAGACCCAAATGAGCTGTGTGGAGAAGCGTCTCACGAATTGCAACAAACGTTTTTTTTTTTTTCCTTAAGATCTTGGAATGTTGTGAGAAAGGCTTTTCTGACAAGCTGGTTTCCTTCCTTTGATTTACCTAAAAAAGGCAGCACCTCTTCTTCCTCTAATAAACTTTCTAGAAATTTCAACTTGAAACAACAATTGCCAATCTTCTTAGTAAGGCCAGACAGGAGTAAGATGTTGGATGTCTCCCTTTGTTGTTTGTTCTTGACCTGTAAGATTTTCAATAAAAGCAGCATTGTGCCTGAATGGAAAAAGGCTTTTAGGTTCTGATGGGAAATCCGGGCTTGTTAAGTACATTTCTAGGCAGTATTACTAATTGACGAATGCTTCAACTCAATGTTCAGGCAGCACGAGGCAGGCACGATATATATTTGGCAAACTGAATTTTTATTCTTTAAAGTTGTTAAGGTCGTTTTTGTGCGTGTCGTGCTTTGATGCATTGGCAATTAGATTCAAGGTTGTTTGAGAAGTCAAGACCGGAAGTTATGCCAACGGGTCACCCTTTGGCACGCTGCAGCTGCACTTTCCCTTAAGTAATAAAATAGCACTGTTAAGTGTTTTTTTTTTTTTTCCTAGGGACTGTAAGGGTATATTTGGTAACCGCTTTTCTCTTTATTTTCTGTTTTTAAAAATAATTTTTTATTTTTGAAACTAAAAAATTTATTTGGTAACTCAAAATAGACAGAAAACAAAAAATGTACTCAAAACTCAATCTGTAAAAAAAACTATAAACATGCAAAAGGTTGTTTTCAGTTTTTAGTTTTCAAAAATCAAATAAAATATGCATTTGATTTAATGAATCTGTCTCATTTAATGAGTTAGCATTAGAGTTTCAATCCTAATAAGTGCTTGTGGGGTGTGGAGGGCAAGGGCCGGGGTTCAAATCTCCAGGAGGGAGTTTCACACACATATATACTTAGATTAAGTTAGAGTAGAAATTCTATCTTGTATATAAAAAAAAAAAATAACAACATATTTTAGTATTTTTTTTTATTTTTTTCAATTTTTTTTTTTTAATTTCAACTAACCAAACATGTTTATGATTTTAAAAATACAAGAAAATTGTTTTTTCTTTATATTCCCAAAAACAAGTTTTTAAAAATAAAAAACAAAAACTGTTACCAAATATAACCTAAGTGTTTGAGGGTGTGTTTGGATACCGCTTATTTGCTGAAAACTGAAAACTTATTACTAAAAACACTGTAGCAAAATAATTTTTAAAGGTTTGAATAGTGCCGTGAGACCCAAATTTACCTAGAAATCTGTGTTTTGCTAACTTTTACAAGTCCATAAACAGTACCCATGGGACATACTAAAAAAACACAGACACACGGATTGAGCAAAACGCTCAATCCAAATGCATGCTGAATGTTATAAAATGGCTTTTTTTTTTTCCTTAGAAATTGAATAAAACAATGATTTATAATATTCAAAATAAAAAATGGATTAAAAATAGAATATTTAAGGCTTATATTTTTTTTGGACTTCTTTTTGTGACAGAGTTCGTCCACTCTGTTCCTCGAGAACGATGACAGGTAGTTCCTCAGGAGCGATGTCGCTACTCCCCGAGAGTGATGTTACAATTTCTTCACTTGGTTTCTTTGTGGAACTCTGATATGGTACTATTTGACATTCTTTAGCGTTCTTTAGCGATTCCTCGTGAACGATGTCATGGTATAGTACCATTGTGATATTCTGCAATTGAACTCCTACAGTAAAACATTTAAGTTAGCTAGCTCACAAACTTGGTTCATGAAAACTTCTATTGAAGCACCAAGAAATGTAAAATATAACAATATGCTAGCTAGATGAAAGGTTCATTTAGATGGGAGAGAATGAGATTTAATGTGTGCATGTTTTTGTTGAAGGTTTTTTAGAGGCTAGGTGATATTTTAGAAGATCTAAAGGAGGTATAATAGAGTCATCTTTGTTGGGTTATAGAATGACCCAAGTTAATTAATTCAATTACATTAATTAATTATTCAGATCTTATGCAAATATTGTGAAGGCACCAACAAATTACAATTCTATTCTAGAGTGCAACAGAAATTAATTTGACACAGTAATTTGTTGAATAATGGAAAAAACCTTCACAAAGCAAAAATTTCACTTGGAGAATTTTAAGTCACCACTTTCAAGAATATGTTTTTTACATTTTGGCCCCCCCAAAAAAAAAAAAAAAAAAAATTAGCCACAACTAAATATTGGTCAAAGATTGTTAAACAGCTAATTTATATCAAATATCAGGATCATTGATATTTGATACTAAATATTGTCTGATATTAATCGGTAGCATGCTATGATGCGCATCATCCCATGAGTCAAAGTCGTACTCATAGGAATATATGCAGGGGCGGGGCTACATGTTAGGGTGGGGGCCATGGCCCCCCCAAAATTTTTGAATTTTTTTTTTTTTACTATATAGAAATATTTAATATTTTAATAATTAGCCCTCAAAAATGGGACTTGGCTCCACCAACTATTTGAGTTGGTCCAATAATGTTCTTAAAAAAAATTGTCCAATTTGTCTACTAGTTATAGAGAACGTATTGTTTCTCAAATTCATTTTTTATGGTAAAATGTGTTCTCGTATTTTTTAAAGTTTTGGATCATTTATGTCTGTGAACACTTCATTAATTCAATTGAAATTTTTTTACTCACAACGGTAGAAAATTTGGTAACTTATATTGAAAATGAAAATTGTAAGGATTTCACTATGGAAGATGGTGAAAGATTAATTTAATTCTATGAAGCATTTAATTTTAAGGATTCATTATGAAAGATACTAATTTTTTGTGTATGTGTATAAATACATGTGTTTGTGTATATGTATAAAAATTTGTATAGACTAATAAATTAGCAACACAAATCAGCCCCCTCAAACAAAAATTTCTGACTCCGCCCTTGAATATATGAATTCCTTGGAAAGAACTCAAGACAAGTTTTATTTTTTTATTTTTTTTTCTTGAATGAACTTTTCTAAAATTGTTGTAAGGCTTCCTTAGAGGAAATACAATTACATATGTTGATTAGGCAGGCAATTTAGGTAATTAAATTGCAAGAGCTGTACCAAAACTTTCTTAAGTCAGCTATATATATATGAGTTACGAAGTCAACATTAATATTTATAAGGTTTACACCTAATGTTAAATATAAGTATTACGCAAGTAGCAGAAATAAAAGTCATTTTCTTATTAAAAAAAAAATAGAAGTCATTTAGTTGTAGGACTATAGATTTCTATAAAAGTAATATCTCTATACCACAGGTCTGTTTGGATACAACTTATTTTTACTGAAACTGAAAATACTGTAGTAAAATAATTTTTAAATGTGTAAATAGTGCCGTGAAACTCATTTTTAATATTCTTTTTTTTCTGAATAAAGTGGTTGTGGTCCCATGAACAGTGTATGAACAGTAACTTTGTCTCCCGCATAGTACAATCACGTGCATGAACAGTACTGGTTACTGTTCATAAGCACTGAAAAAAAGAAAAAAGAAAAAAAAAAGAAAACGCAAAACGTGCAAACACACATACGCAAACGCGAATCCAAACGGCACCTTGATATAACGTGAGACACTTAAAGTTTTTGGAAAACACATGTACATAAAATGAAGTGGTATATACATTCTTTTATACGTATATAGAAATAACAATATTGTATGCTGATCCACTTGAATCATTCATTACTTGGTGTACAGTCTAAATTAATTTGATAAGAACTTGGGTATGAGAAATTAGCACCACATCCCTAGAGAAATATTCAAATATTGTTTGTCCTAATACATAAATTTAGGCTAAGCTCAGCAAGAATCAACAGTAGACTGAGCTTTGGCGCTTGGTGACTGTCCTGTTTGCAAACGATCATTTGGAGGAACCGTTGTAGTTCTTAATTCTCCGTATGCTTCTGCTTCCTAGCAGTGACAAAGTCAGGGATTTATCTTTGGGGGTTGTGCATAAATTTGTTGGTGTATGTATAAAATGTAAAATAGTAATGTACAATACTTTATAACTCAATATGTGCTATAAACAAAAGTGTATTCAATTAAATCAAAAGAAAAATGTGTTATAAACAAAAGTGTATTTAATTAAAATTAAAAGAAATATAAAAAAGAAAGCAATGAAAAGTAAAGTAAAAAAATCAAAACAAAGCAAATGCAAAGTACCTTGGGAAAGAGTTAAAAACAAGGGGTCAGTCGGTCAGCTAGAGGCATAGAGCACTGTACAGTCAGGGATGAGGGGTCCACGACATGGAAGTTTCAATCTTTCACTCTTTGTTGTCTAGTTTAGTCACATAGTATAGAACTTTTACTTTTAAACAAACTACAGCAGTAGTGGAAGGGAGGAAAAGGAAAGAGATAAAAACAAAGAAAGAAAGAAAGAAAAAAAAAAAAAAAGAACAAGAAGGCAAACACCAAGTCGTCAACACACAGAAAGAGAGAGAGAGAGTCATCTGTGTGAGGAAAAATATTTCTACAACTATGTGGGGGACTTGGTGGTGCAACACACCAACAAAGTTTTTGATTTTTCAATTTTTCTATTGCTGTGTACAATAAGCCCTAGATATGTTGGGATGAAAATTATAAATTTTTTTTTCTTTTATTTGTTGAGGTAATTGTTAAAAGAACAAAATTTAATTACAAAATTGGTTGTAGTATAAAAGGCTACAATCTTACTCAATAAAATAAATATTACTACATATTTTGTAAATCTAACCATTGAATTGCATGTTCTTTACACTCTTAATACACATGTCAAATTTTGTGTCAATTGGATATTATTTACTATATAATCTATAAGCTTATATTTTATGTATAATTTTAAGTTACAAAAACTTGCAATTTAAACAATTTATTGAAGACATAGCTATTGATCTTTAATTTTCTAGAAAATTTGCAAGTATGGAGTATATAAGAAGAACGTGTAATCTAATGGTAGATTTGTCAAAATTCATTTCCAATAAAAAGATATTGAGTAAGATTGTAGTCTAAGGCTACAACTAATTTTGTAACTAAACTTTGTCATTGTTAAAATACCTATATGTTCATTTTAAAAATGCTGAATGTTTAATTATTGTAATTTGTTGACAACTTGACATATGTATTTATGGATTGTATTTTTTTTAAAATGAAAATTATGTTTATTTTTCAACTTTCTTAAATATATAGGTATATTATTAGGTATGGGAGCCAAAATGATAAAGTTATTTAAAAATTTTCAAATTATTTAAGATATTTCTAAAAAAAATTGGGAGGGAAGAGGCCCCTTGGTCATCAAGTGGCTCTGCCACTGCTTCCCAGCAAAAAGGGTCACTTGATTGGCTCTCTTGAGCAGCTTCTAGGTTAATTGTAGCTAGAGACACCAGTGCATGGCACGTTGTCACTGCCTGCAAAATGTACTGGTGTTACTTTGTAGGTTCCTTGTATATTTACATAGTCTATGCCTGACACTGCCACAGCTGAGGTTTCATTCTGACATTTGCTCTTATCACAGTAGTATTGGTCAATCATTATGGGAGTTTCAACTTCAGAAACTTGAATGTTAGAGAACATAATGTCCTTGTACTAAGCCTGACCTTCCAAGATGCATTGCAAAACATTGGATGCGGTGATAAAACGGTTCTGGTGGAACCCAAAATCGAGAGAGGGACAATACTTGAGCCCAATGGCGTGGTCGTCCTTATGTTGGCCTCAGAAGGAAGGAGGTTTGGGCTTTAGGAAGGCGTGGGATTTCAACCAAGCTCTTCTTTCCAAATTGGCTTGGTGGACACTGTCAGAAAAAAAATTGTCTTTGTGTTAAGTTATTGAGAGCAAAATATAAATAGTTAGATCCAACTGGTTGAACCACCAAACAGCGGGTAGCTCATCTCCCACTTAGAGAAGCATTGAAGGTACAAAACATTTTATGGCTCAAAGTGCTAGCTTTCAAGTTGGTAATGGGAATTCTATTAGAACCTGGTTGGATCCGTGGATTCCTGATATATCTTCTTTCATCCCTCGCCCAAAGGAAGGCTCCAATCTAGACAGTGCATTGATTGTATCTCAACTCATTAATCCAAGTCATAGAGGGTGGGACTATCATAATCTCATAAACTTATTTGATGAACAAACTGTCAAAGCTATTCAGAGAATTCCTATTTCCTTTCACTCACAAGCAGACAAGTGGATATGGACTGCCACTTCTAGTGGGCAAATATAAGTGAAATCAGCTTATAATTGGCTTGGCCGGAGAGAGAACCCACCTACTCTTCAAGATGTGTCTAGGGGAGAAATTTGGAAAACCAAGATACATGAGAGACTAAAAATGCATTTATGGAGGATTGCAGCAAATTGTCTCCCTACTAAATCCTTTTTGGCTAGATATATAAATATTGGAGACACGTCCTGCTCATTATGTGGTATGGAAGAAGAGACTAGTCTCCATTTATTTGTTATGTGCCCATTGACTAAAGCTATTTGGTTCAACAGCCATTGGGGTTCAAGTTTGATGGTTTGGGTCTCTCTTCCTCCTCCCAATTCATTCAAACCTTAATCTCCCCTCCGGATTCAGTTGGGCTGAATTCAATTAATAAGACAGAGTTTTTACTATATGGTGCAGTGATATGCGATGTGGTTTGGAAGTTACGAAACCAAGTTCAATTTGAGGGAGTATCTCCAAATTTGGATGGGATTTTGTTAAAGATATCTAGATCTGTTGCAGAGTTTAGGAAGGTTCTTGATATCCTGATGGGGTCAACAAGCAAAAGGATCCAATCAGCTTGGTCTAAACCAGATAGGGACACTATTAAGATCAATGTAGATGCTGCTTGCAGCACTGTGAGTTCATCCATTGCAGCTGTAGCTAGAGATTGGAGAGGGGAAGTGGTGTTTGCTTGTTCTAAAAGAGTGAACACCACACTCCCTCTCCAAGCAGAGGCTGTAGCTATAATTTGGGCCCTCAACTTGGCAGCAAACTTGGTTGTTGACTCCATTTCCATCGAGAGTGACTCAATGTCCTGCATTGATGCGCTGAGTTGTCCTAATCGGGATGTTCCTTGGAGAATAAAAACCATATGCTCTGATGTTTTAGCCTTAAAATTGAATTTCACTAATTGTTGATTCAGTTGGGTGGCTAGAGAAGCAAATGTTGCTGCTCATGTTTTAGCCAAGTGGTCTTTGTCAAACAACTACTTTGGCTCTTTTGATGTGGGGTTGGGGCCTCCTTGCTTTGTTTCTTTCTCTGCCTGTGTAGTTTTGTTTCATGCTTAATAAAATTGCTGGTTCACCAAAAAAAAAAAAAAGGTGCATTGCAAAACATTATGACTATTAATTAATAAGTACATGTGTGAGACCAGTGCTAACTTATAGCATATATATTGAATGCCCAAACTAGCAAGTCATAATAAATTTAAAGGTTATTTTGAACAACATAACAAATAATTTTTTTTAATGGTGTGTTTAAAAATTAACATATCATTTATTTATATTATTATGATAAAAAAATAATTTCTAAACTAATTTGGAAGAAAGTTCCTCCAATCCATTACTTGCACAACTTATAAAATTATCCACGCACATTTTAGTCGCATAACTTGTTTAAATAATTTAATGGATCGTGTGATTTAATATGTGTATAATTTTATAAACTATTACATAATAAGTTGGAAATAATTGCTCCAAAACACTATCAAAAAAGAAAGAAAAGAAAATAGAATGTATTTTTAAACCTGCCAAGTCTTTATTCTGACTCCAGTGTATAATTTTTGGTTTTTTTTTTTAGTTAACGTTTTAAAAAAAAAAGAAAAAGAAATAAGAAATAAATATTAAATATTAAATTAAGGCCAAAACGACATCGTTTTAGGGGTCTTAGTGACAACAATGAATGGTAGGTTAATGGACGATTAAATTAAGGAGTTTTGAAACTTTGAAAACTGAAATGAACGAATACAAACTTAGGGAACTGAAATGAAAAATAATGAAACTATTTTCTGACGGTTTCAAAACCTAACGTTCCAGAGGAGTACTAAGCCGGGCTTTCCAAGATGCCTTGCAAAAAATAATGAAACTATTTTCTGACGGTTCATGGAAACTTTTACGGAAGTACCAGGAAACGTAAAATATAACAACATGCTAGCAAGATGAGAGTTTATTTGGATGGGAGAGAGTGAGATCTGAGGTGCGCATGTTTTTGTGGAAGGTTTTTTAGAGGCTAAGTGATATTTTAGAAGCTCTGAAGGAGGCAGGATAGAGTCATCGGTGTTGAGTTATAGATTGACTACAATTAATTAATTCAATTACCCAAGTTGATTAATTATTTAGATTTTATGCAAATATCGTGAAGGCGCCAATAAATCACAATTCTAATCTAGAGTGTAATGAAAATTAAATTTGATACAGTGATTTGTTGATTGATGAACAAAATCTTCACAAGACAAAAATCTCACCAGGTAAATTTCAAGTTACCACTTTTAAGAATATGAGTTTTACATTTTAGCCCAAAAAAAATATTTTAGCCACAACTAAATATTGATTAATGATTGTTTAACTGCTGATCTATATCAAATATAGATGATTGATACTTGATACTAATATTGTTTGATATTAACAGGTAGCATCATCCCATGAGTCAACGTCATACTCGTAGGGATATATGAATTCCTTTGAAAAGAACTCTAGAAAAAACTCTAGACAAGTTTTTTTTTTTTTTTTTTTAAAAATGAATTTCTCTAAAATAATCACTGTAAGGCTTCATTAAAGTAATTACAATTACATATATTGTAATGTTAAATATAAGTGTTACGCAAGTAGCAGAAATAAAAGTTACTTAGTTGTTGGACTATAGATTTGTATAAAAGTAAATCTAAACCACTTGATATAACGTGAGACACGTAAAGTTTTTGGAAAACACATGTAAATAAAATGAAGTGGTATACATTCTTTTATATGTATATTAGTCGGCTCAAGGTATTGTAGGGTCTAAGGCAACTATTTTAAGTAAATTCTATTCTTATACTTTGAATATTAATAAAATATTTATTTAACTTTTGGTTTCTTTTTTACATTTAAAATCTATTGTAGGGTCACAATTTGTAGCTCAAGTCCAAAAGATCTAGGATATAAGCCCAATGAGTCCAATACAATAAATTTGTAGAGAGTGGGTGAAAAAGCTGGGTCTTATGCGAATGGGACAACAGCAAGTAAGGATTTTTACAATGGAAAAATACAAGAAGGCATTTAAGAATCAATCAAACAAACGTCCGAGGAGACCAATTATATATGGAATCAATATATTTTTGAAAGTTCTTTTAGTTTTTAGTGCTACAGTGATTCCTTTCTTATCGTTTTTTCTCTTTTCTTCATTCTTTTTTTTTTCTTTCTTATGGGAGGTCTTTTACATTATATAGTTCCTTTTAAGCCATTCTGATCGTACACTTGTTAACCATCTAAACCCTCACTTGAGTACATGTCCCATCCAACATTTTTCTTTTTAGTTCTCTATGAGTGGTGGTAGCTGAGATTGTACTGTTCAGGGGTTTTCTCCACATAAATGCGGCCAGAAAAATTGCTGCGATGCAATTAATGCGATGGTAGCAGCTTCTCTTTAAGATATTTCTGCATTCTTATATTCTTTGTACGTGCCGAAAGTTCGTCCTTATCATTGGAATTTCATGGAGGGTTACCTACACTGTCTAACTACAGGCTTGATCGATGTTTGTTGAATCCGACGAGGGGATACTCCTCGAACAACACTTCTCCATTTGTCTCCCACGTAGCTTGTGATCCTGAAGTCCCTAAAAATCCATTTAGTCCTCCTCGGACGTACTGTAGCCCTCGGACAAGGCCCAAGGCCCATTATCTAAATTTGGGCTCTTACCCCTACAATAGCCCCTCAAAATTCCAGTTCTTCCCTCATATCCGAGGAGAAGAAGTGGGATTTTGATTTGTCTCAAAATAAAGGGCCAGAAATGTCAAAATATATGAATTTATACGTGTGGGAGTATAGTTTTGTGGGCTTCATTATTACTACTGACACTTCGGATTTCGCTAAGCGGCATTAATTGCTCTAGGCGGCGTTATGTCCCCTGCATCCAATGATGGAGTTCTAATCTAATGGCTGATATTTTCCTTTTGGTTTCAAGCAGGATAACTTCCAACCCATTTCCCACACTATATATAAAGTCCAAAAGGGAACTCATTTTTTTTTACTTTTGAAATTCACAAGTACTCAAAATAGTTTCTGCGATCGAAATTACAGAACGAATTGAACCCCTAAGCTCTTTCATATTTCCTTTAAATCAAATATACAAAAGCTTCTCAAAAGGTGTAGGATTTATCGTACTTGATTATTTTCATAAGTGTATACTTCTTTAATTTTTTTCTTTTTCTCCTCTACCGATCCCAGTATTCTTTATTTTTCAATAAAACTCTCCTCTAGTCTCCTTCATTTGCCTAAATGGGTAGATTCAAATCTCTAGTGGATTCTCCAACTGGGATGGAGGGCTTTAGGGCCAAATACCGAATCCCACAGGGAGTGGGTTTGGAGTATTGTCCTCCAGAGAAGGTATTGACCGATAGGGATATGGGGCAAGTTGTCATCCCCATGATTGCTTTCATAGAAGGAGGCATGACAATCCCTATGGGTAGAATAACCTGAGATTATCTGCGTAATCACAGATTATGCCCCCACCAATGCACTCCCAACGTGTTTAGAATCCTGGGGAGTGTGGATGCCTTGAATGATCAAATGGGCCTCCAGCTAACATGGCACGATGTCGTTCATATGTATAAGTGTGATTCACTCGTTGAAGGATATTATCTAAAATCCCGATTCGAGGAGGTAAGGTTGATTTCTTGCCTTCCCAAATCCAATAAAGGCTTAAAGGACGATTATCTTATTGTCTCCGGAGAGTGGCATGACGGTCTTCCCTGCCCAGTTAGGGAAGGAAAACCAAGTGGGGTGCCTTAGGGATAGGTCCTTCGGCAAGAACTTTAGTTTTCGTAGTTTTTCCTCTATATATTTTAAGTCGCTCACCTTCTCGGATGACAATTACAATTTTTGCTGACCGCAATTTTTCTTTGAATCTTTTGTAGATAAGGATCACGTCTCTCCAAAACTTAGTCTCGTCAACGTCCCTACACTCAACTACCTGCTCAGATCGGAGATATTCCCGAGCGAGGACGGACAATTAAGAGCCGTTCATCTAATCTTGGATTACGAGCCTTTGTCACGCACGTTTCAAGACGCAGGCCAAGCGATTAGACTAGGTAGTCCTAGACTTGCCCAAATTGACGTTTCTAAGCCTGGCTTTTTGGCTCGACAAGATCTTCCTCCGGTTATGTGGGCACCTCCACAAGCTCCTCAGCCAATACTTGCTTTGGAGGAAGAATCAACTTCATCACGCCACTCATTGGATGATAAGATCGACCAATTTCAGCTCGGAGAAGAAGAAGGGGCGCCGGAGAGACCCGTCGAGTTGTCGGACATGACGACTGAGTCCGAAGGGTTTTCCTCTATCCACCAACCTAAACTTTTAATTGCTCGGCCTGATTCCAGTGACGAGGAGGAAGAAAGTATGGATCTAAGGCAAAGACCTGGTTTAAAGGGTCTTATGGCCAACCGAAACAGAGGGGGGTCTACCTCGAAGGAGGTTCCAAAGACTCAGGCCACACCCAATCTCCCTCCTCTTCCTCCTCCTCAGCTCCCAATTGATCTCGGGCTAAAGGCCAATCAGGACTTGAAGAAGAAGAGGCCAGCCGAGGTCCCTGAGGAGGGGGAAATAATGCCTCCAAAGGGGGCTAAGCAACAAAAGAAAGGAAAGGACTCTCAGGACAAGAGGGCCCTGTCTATGGACAGTCGGAGCGATGCTGAGGTGCGCCGAACGCAGCGCACCTGGGAGCCCCGTTTGGAAGTAGAGGGCGCCCCTGTCCCCTGAGACGCCACTATCTGGGAGTCCTAGAGAGGGTATGCTGGTGTCCTAGCCGAGGCCCTGGAGCAGCCCCTTCTACTCCCAAAGGATATGGATGGGCTTAGGCGCATCAGGCAGCCAGACCTCTTCATGTCATTGAAAAGGGATCTTGTGATGGTAAGCAAGCCATTCTTCGCTTCCTTTAAGTATTTATCCGCGAATTCATTCACATACATATATGACATAACACTTATAATTCTTCTGTAATTCTTGCGCAGCTTACCCAGCAGTTTTTTGTTGCCGAGGAATGGGTCAAAAATGCCCAAAGTAAGGTCAGGGCTGAGGCCTATTCCCGGCTAGAGGCAGAAAAACAGCTGGGAGTTTTGAAAGAAGAGCACGCTTAACTGGCCGAGCAGTTAAAAGAGGCCATCAAATCTCGCAATAACTTCTTGACGGGCTTAAAAAATGCGGAGAAGCAAGCCGAGGACTAGTGCAAACAACTTCACATGACCGAAATAAACCTGGCTACAGAGAAGCAGACCTAAAGGCTGAGTTGCAAAAAACCAAATGATGCGGCTCGAGTAGCCTAGGAAGGCGCTGAGGCCGCTATGGTAGCTACTTACGAACGAAGGGTAATAAACAAGGAAACTCGGCTGACTGAGGAGGTAGCCATAGTCTGCAGGGGCTACTGCGATGAGTCTTAGGGTGTGGCAATGGACCGCGTGAGCATCCCCGCAGACTCTGAGCTAAGGAGGGCCGAGAGTATTCACTATCCTCCTGATATCAGATAGATTCCAAATGCGGGCCCTCCTTCTGAGCAACCCCTTGCTCCTCAGGCTCCTATCCCTGAAGGAACTGAAGAGGGTAAGGAGGCTCAACCTCCAATAACTAATAAGCCATCCGAAGACTCCCTCACAGTGAAAGACATGATCTCTCAAGCCAAGGAGGCAGCAGCCAAATCTCAAACTGAGGGCGTCCTTCCCCAGGCTGAGCCTTAGTTATAGGCAGGAGCTTAGCGAGCTTTTGTTTGTTTGTTTGTTTTTTTTTTTTTTTTTTTTGCTGCTGTTAAACAATGTAAATCTTCTCTGTTGATTAATGAAGACACTTTCCTTTCTTTTACTTCTAATGTTATCATTTAATAAGCTTTTTAGTTTATAACTAATGCTATGAATCAGTGACCCTTGAATAATTTAGCTGATCACCAATAGAGATAAAAAATACTACGAGACGTGGGTTGCAACTTGATTTACATAATTAGTAATTTCAATGCTAGATTGTAAGAGAATGCTAACTAATCCATATAATCTGGCTCAAGGATTTCAGAAATGACTGGATTTATGTTTAAACACTTATAAGAAATTTAATGGAGTGTTAACTAACCCATATCATTTGGTCCGAGGACTTCAGGCATGAATGGATTTAAGTTTAAACACTTAGAAGAAATTTAATGGAGTGTTAACTAACCCATATCATCTGGTCCGAGGACTTCAGGCATAAATGGATTTAAGTTTGAACACTTTTAAGATATTTAATGGAGTGTTAACTAACCCATATCATCTGGTCCAAGGACTTCAGGCATGAATGAATTTAAGTTTGAACACTTATAAGAAATTTAATGGAGTGTTAACTAACCCATATCATTTGGTCCAAGGACTTCAGGCATGAATGAATTTAAGTTTGAACACTTATAAGAAATTTAATGGAGTGTTAACTAATCCATATCATCTGGTCCGAGGACTTCAGGCATGAATGGATTTAAGTTTGAACACTTATAAGAAATTTAATGGAGTGTTAACTAACCCATATCATCTAGTCCGAGGACTTCAGGTATGAATGGATTTAAGTTTGAAGACTTGTAAGAAATTTAATGGAGTGTTAACTAACCCATATCATCTGGTCCGAGGACTTCAGGTATGAATGGATTTAAGTTTAAACACTTATAAGAAATTTAATGAAGTGTTAACTTACCCATATCATCTAGTCCGAGACTTTAGGCATGAATGGATTTAAGTTTAAACACTTATAAGAACTTTAATGAAGTGTTAACTAACCCATATCATCTGGTCCGAGGACTTCAGGTATGAATGGATTTAAGTTTGAACACTTATAAGAAATTTAATGGAGTGTTAACTAACTCATATCATCTAGTCCGAGGATTTCAAGCATAAATGAATTTAAGTTTGAACACTTATAAGATATTTAATAGAGTGTTAACTAACCCATATCATCTTGTCCAAGGACTTCAGGCATAAATGGATTTAAGTTTAAACACTTATAAGAACTTTAATGGGCATAGAAAGCATAAAATCCTTAATATAATAGATAAGAGTACAGACGCAAGAAAACTTGTTCAATAATAATACCTTTTAAGGTTGTTTACATTCCACGGTTGTGGTATTACTTGACCATCAAAATCTTCCAAAAAATATGCCCCGATGCCAGCCCCTGAAGTGATACAGTATGGCCCTTCCCAATTGGGTCATAACTTCCCCCAAGCTGGGTTCTTTACAGTGCCTACAACCTTCCTTAACACCAGATCACCAGGTGACAAAGGCCTTACTTTTACGTGGGCGTCATAACCTTGTCTGAGCTTTTGTTGGTAACATGCCAATTGGACCATTGCATTCTCCCTCCTTTCTTCAATCAAGTCCAAATTCCTCTCTAGCTGCTTGTCGTTGCTACTCGGACTATATGAACTAGTTCTTAATGTTGGGAAACCAACTTCCAGAGGGATGACAGCCTCAGCCCCATAAGTCATTGAGAAGGGGGTTTTCCCAGTAGACCTGCGAGGCGTAGTCCTATATGTCCAGAGGACATGTGGTAGTTCTTCCACCCATTTGCCTTTTGCATCATCCAACCTTTTCTTTAGTCCGTTTACTATGACTTTGTTAACAGCTTTCGCCTGTCCGTTTCCCTGGGAATAAGCAGGAGTAGAGTACCTATTTGTAATCCCCAATTCATAACAATAGATTCTGAATGCTTTACTGTCAAACTGAATGCCATTGTCAGAGATGAGTGTATGAGGGATCCCAAACCGCATGACAATATTTTTCCAAACAAACTTCTTTGCGTCCACATCCCTGATGTTAGCAAGGGGTTCGGCTTCAACCCATTTAGTGAAATAATCTGTGCCGACTAGCAGATACCTCTTATTTCCTACCGCCTTAAGGAACGGACCCACAATGTCCAAGCCCCACTGAGCGAATGGCCATGGGCTAGATAATGGATTAAGGACTCCTCTAGACTGATGTATGTTTGGCGCGAACCGTTGGCACTGATCGCATTTTCTCACATATTCTTGAGCCTCCTTTTGCATGTTTGGCCACCAATAGCCCTAAGTAATGGCTCTATGTGCCAAGAACCTACCTCCCGTGTGGCTTCTGCAAATTCCTTCGTGTAATTCTTCAAGGATGGATTTAGTCGCCTTAGGATGTATACACAGCAAATATGGCCTTGAAAATGAACATTTGTACAACTTCTGGTTCTCATATAGCTAGAACCTAGTGGCTTTCCTCCGCACTTTATCAGCTTCTGATTTCTTTTCAGGCAAAACATCCCCCTTCAAGAATTGAATTATAAGGTCCATCCAACTAGGCATTGCTCTGATCTGATGAACTAAAACTGTTTCAACTCTCATGTCAGTGGGTTTGTGCAAGTCCTCAACAAGGATAACCCGTGGCAGGTTTTGCACCAAGGATGTTGCAAGCATGGCTAATGAATCAGCATGCGTATTTTCGCTTCTTGGGATATGCTGCACATTGAAAGACTCAAACTCTGATTAAAGGTGTCTGACTTGACTCAAGTATTCCTGCATTCTTTCATCCTTCGCTTCAAATTCTCCAATTACCTGGCCGACGACTAACTTGGAATCCGAGAATACACTTATTGACTTTCCTGCTATTTTCTGGACCATGGTCATTCCCATCAGTAGAGTTTCATATTCAGCCTCATTATTTGTGGCCGTGAAGCTTATCCTTAGTGACTTTTCAATAACAATCTTCTCTGGTGATATTAACACTAGCCCCACTCCAAATCCTTTCTGGTTTGATGCACCGTCTACATACACCTCCCAGAACGAGGGGCCCTGTTGAGAGATTAACCCAACCGATTTTTCATCCATGTTCTTCGCCGGTTCCAACTCTTCTACCGAGTGTTCAGTGAACTCGGCCACCAGATCTGCGAGCACTTGACCCTTCATGGAAGTGTGAGGCATATACCTAATGTCAAAAGCCCCTAGAACTGTACCCCACTTAGCTATCCTACCTGTGTAGTCAGCATTTCGGAGTATTGCTTTAAGTGGAAGCTGGGTAAGGACGACTACTGTATGTGCTTGGAAATAATGAGGCAGCTTACATGTACCAAGCACTACTGCCAATATGGCCTTCTCTAATGGCAGATAACGAATCTTGGCTTCATGTAGCGACTTGTTCAAGTAATAAACTGGCTTTTGTACGCCGTTATCAACTCTTATCAACACCAAGCTTACTACAAAAGGAGCCACAGCAATGTAGGCAAAAAGGACCTCGTCTGGTTCAGGACTGGACATGATTAGTAGTCGAGCAAGATAATCTTTAAGCTGCTGAAAAGCTATGGTGCATTATTCAGTCCACTCAAACCCCTTCCACTTGTTGATCAATAAGAAGAAAGGTCTGCATCTATCTGCTGATCGAGAAATAAAACGGTTCAAGCAGCGGCCATATTAGTCAACTTCTAGACTTCTTTGGGATTCCGAGGTGGCTGCAAATTGTTAATGGCCTTTATCTTGTCAGGGTTTACCTCAATTCCCCTGTGAGTTACCATGTAGCCCAAGAATTTGCCTAACCCCATGCCAAATGAGCACTTAGACGCGTTTAGACGTAACTTATACTTTATAAGAACTTCAAAAATATTCACAGGGTCCTTCATGTGCCCTGAAACAACCTTACTTTTCACCACCATGTCATCTATGTAAATCTCAATATTCTTTCCCAATTGCGGCTCAAACATCTTCGTCATCATTCTTTGGTATGTAGATCCTGCGTTCTTTAAGCCAAATGACATCACTTTGTAGTAGAAGTTCCCAATGGGGGTAACAAAAGTAATATTTTCTTGATCATCCAAGGCCAAGGGTATTTGGTGATAGCCCTAAAAGACATCTAGGAAACTCATTCGAGGATGTCCTACTGTTGCATCCACTAGCTAATCAATTTTAGGCATGAGAAATGGATCTTTCGAACACACCTTGTTGAGGTCCGTGAAATCCACGCACACTCTTCACTTCCCATTTTTCTTCTTCACCACTACAGTATTAGCTAGCCATTCAGGATAAAACACCTCCTTAATAGCTCCAGCTTACTTGAGCTTCGTTACTTCCTCTCGTATTATGTCAGCGTGCTCCTTAGATGGGCGCCGAGGAGGCTGTTTCTTAGGGACGATCAGGGGGTTGACATTCAGATGGTGACAGATAAACTCTGGATCCACCCCTGGGGCTTCATAGGCATTCTAAGCAAATACATCTATATTCCCTCTGAGAAATCCTACTAATTCTGCCTTTTCTTGAGGTGGCAACTATGAGCCAACTTGAAAAAACTTCTCTGGGTCGTCTCCAATAGTGACTTTTACTAAATCTTCACATTTGGCCTCCTCGGCTGTTTTATCGGTAAGCGCCGCTAGATGTTGTAACTGCTATAACTCTTCTCCTTGATGATCTGAGGACTTAGCTTTGGACTTATGTTGTATGGCAGCCATCAAGCATCTTCTGGCCACCGATTGATCTCCCAAAATTTCCTGAACCCTGCCCTCAGATGGGTGTTTAATCTTCTGGTGCAGAGAAGAAGGAACAGCCCCTAGTGTATGAAGCCATGATCTGGCCACGATCGCTGTATAAGATGAATATGCGTCCACAACAATAAAATCTACCTCTACTATCTCCGTACCAGCTTACATAGGTAGCCGTATTTGGCCCCTCGGAATAACGACCTTCCTATCAAAGCCCACTAGAGGAGAACTATAGGGAGTTAAGTCCTCAGGTTTTAAGTTCAGCCCCTTGTAAAGGTCAAGATACATTACCTCAGCCCCACTGCCTTGGTCCACCATCACCCTTTTCACATCATACCCTCCAATTCTAAGGGTAACTACTAAAGCGTCATCGTGTGGTTAGATGGTCCCGATCTTATCCTCATCTGAGAAGCCCAGTACCAGCGGACTCTCCCTTTTAGCCCTCTTCGGATCCTGATTACTGTCTCCTGTGGGTAAATGGGTCACAGACATTATTCGAGATGGCCAGGATCCTGTTCTCCCTAGTGCGGCGAGGATGACATTGATAGTTCCCAAAGGGGGTCTTGAAGAATCATCTCTTCGGGGCTCCGAGCTTGCCTGACTTCCTTAGCCACTAGAGTGGTGCAAGAGTTGTTTCAATTTACCCTCACGGACAAGTTGGTCCAAATGATCCCACAGACTCCTGCAATCCTCTGTGGTATGCCCATGGTCCTGATGATACTGGCAATAAAGGTTATGATTACGCCTTTCGAGGTTTCCCACCATCTTGTTCGGCCACTTAAAGTACAGTTCATTCTTAATCTTTTCCAGAACTTGATGCACTGGCTCTTTAAATACAACATTGACTGCTTGAAGATTTGTTGATCCTGACTGCCTAGTGAAATCCCTACGCGGCTTGCAGTTGTTGTATCTGTCCAACCTGAAATCCCTCATTTCTTGGGGGATAACCTTGTCCTCTCCCTTCCCTTGCTACTGATCCTCCTCAACTCTTTTATACTTGTCAATACGGTCCATGAGCTGACGCATGTTGGTAACGGGTTTGCCAGTCAAGGATTTTCTTAAACCGTGCTCGGACGGAAGGCTGAGCTTAAAGGTGTTGATAGCTACCTCGTCGAAATCACCTTCAATTTCATTAAACAGCTTCCAATATCTATCCGAGTATGTTTTAAGATTCTCCCCTTCTTGCATGCTCAAGGATAACAGGGAAGCTACCGACCTAGGAACTCTCCTACATGTCACAAACCGGGAACCAAATGCTTGGGTGGGCTCATGAAAGGAATTTATGGATTCTGCCCTTAGGCCATCAAACCATCTCATCGCAATGGGTCCAAGGCTGGATGGAAAGACTTTGCACATCAAGGCCTTGTTTTTGGAATAGACAGTCATTCTTTGGTTAAAATGGCTCACATGCTCAACAGGATCTGTTCGCCCGTTGTAAATGGTGAATGTTGGCTGATGAAAGCGCTGGGGAAGTCTCGCCTCTTCAATTCTACGCGTGAAAGGTGATTTAGATATTTGGTCCAGAGCTTTACTCATAGCGTCATTTCCTACACCCTTAAGTGGGGGGCTTTTAAACTGCCGCTTATCATGGTGCTCTTCTTCGTAAGAGAAAGACTCACTGGGTGGAGTTAGAGACCTCTGTTTGTAACTGATGTCTCTTTCATCATCAGAAGAAACCTCACTGTCAGGGGAAGCTCGTTTCCTTTTTGTACGGCGTAGTTCCCTTTTTAACTGGTCAATCTCCAGCTGCATGGCCCTGTTGCCCTCTGCATGGGAGATACAACTGTCACCTTGCGACTGGCTCCTCTCATCATGTATTGTGTGTACACTTCCTTCACGATCACCTCTTCGTTCGAGGTTGAGGAAAGGATCACCATGTTGGGATGCCCTAGATTCTGCTGGTTGTTGACCTAGTTCAGCCATCGTTAACTATTGCTTTCACTACGACTCAAGCTCTCCCCACAGACGATGCCAATTGTAGGGTCACAATTTGTAGCACAAGTCCAAAAGGTCTGGGATATAAGCCCAATACAATGAATTTGTAGAGAGTGGGTGAAAGAGCTGGGCGTTATGCGAATGGGACAATAGCAAGTAAGGATTTTTACGATGGATAAATACAAGAAGGCATTTAAGAATCAATTAAACAAACGTCCGAAGAGACCAATTATATATGGAATCAATATATTTTTGAAAGTTCTTTCAGTTCTTAGTGCTACAGTGATTCCTTTCTTATCGTTTTTTCTCTTTTCTTCCTTCTTTTTTCTTTCTTTCTTATGGGAGGTCTTTTACATTATATAGTTCCTTTTAAGCCATTCTGATCGTATACTTGTTAGCCATCCAAACCCTCACTTGAGTACATGTCCCATCCAACATTTTTCTTTTTAGTTCTCTATGAGTGGTGATAGCTGAGATTGTACTATTCAGGGGTCTTCTCCACATAAATGCGGCCAAAAAAGTTGCTGCGATGCAATTAATGTGGTGGTAGCAGTTTTTCTTTAAGATATTTTTGCATTCTTATCTTCTTTGTATGTGCCGAAAGTTCATCCTTATCATTGGAATTTCATAGAGGGTTACCTATACTGTCTAACTACAGGTTTGATCGATGTTTGTCATATCCGACGAGGGGATACTCCTCGGACAACACTTCTCCATTCGTCTCCCACATAGCTTGTGATCCTGGAGTCCCTAAAAAGCCATTTAGTCCTCCTCGGACGTACTCTAACCCTTGGACAAGGCCCAGTGCCCATTATCTAAATTTGGGCTCTTACCCCTACATCTATTTTTTTAGAAAAAAATTACAAATTAAAATGAACCCATCGCATTACTCAATTACTATACAACTAAAATAAACACTATTTATTGAATGAAGTAACCAAATACTAAAAAATTATGATTGAAAATTTTAATAAAGTTATATATTTGATATCTCTAAATAAAATTTGAGTATAAATGTTAAAAGAACTCATCAATCTTACACTAGTAAATAAATTTATACTCAAATTTTATTTACTAGTGTAAGATTGATGAGTTCTTTTAACATTTATGTGTGAGAGATTAAATGATTGACCCATCCAATGAAAGCTATTTTCTTTAACTGGTTTTTCTTTGATAAAAAACAGCTACTTTTTATTTATTGATGAATATTTAGAGCTTAATTAATACTTCTATTGGTAGAAGAATATTTCTATTGGTAAAAATTTAGGGGCCTTTTTTCATTGGGGGCCTTAGACGGTTGCCTATTTGGCTCACCCGTTGAACCAGCACTATGTATATATAGAAATAACAATATTGTATGCTGATCCACTTGAATCATTCATTACTTGGTGTACAGTCTAAATTAATTTGATAGGAACTTGGGTATGAGAAATAACTAATAAGCAGCACATCCGTAGAGAAATATTCAAATATTTTTTGTCTTAAGCTCAGCAAGAATCAACGGTAGACTGAGCTTTGCCGATTGGTGACTTGCCAGTTTGCAAACAATCAATTGGAGGAACAGTTGTAGTTCTTAATTCTCCATATGCTTCCCAGCAGAAAGGGTCACTTGATTGGCTTTCTTGAGCAGCTTCTAGGTTAATTGTAGCTAGAGAGACACCAGTGCATGGCACGTTGTCACTGCATGCAAAATGTACAGGTTTTACTTTGTAGGTTCCTTGTATATTTACATAGTCTATGCCTGACACTGCCACAGCTGAGCTTTCATTCTGGCATTTGCTCTTATCACAGTAGTATTGGTCAATCATTATGGGAGTTTCAACTTCAGAAACTTGAATGTTGGAGAACATAATTCCTTGTACTGAGCCTGACCCTCCCTGCATTGCAAAACAATATGACTATTAATAAGTCCATGTGTGAGTCTAGTGCTAACTTATAGCATATATATTGAATGCCCAAACTGGCTAGTCATAATAAATTACAGGTTATTTTGAACAACATAACAAATCATTTTTTTTTATTGGTGTGATTAAAAATTAACATGTCAGTCTATGATAAAAAATTTCTCTAAACCAATTTGGAAGAATTGAAGTTCCTTCAATCTACTACTTGCACAACAACTTATAAAATTATCCACATGTATTTTAGTCATATAACTTATTTAAATGATTTAATGAATAGTGTGATTTAATATACATATATAATTTTATAAACAACCACGTAAGACTGTCAAAAAATAGGAAAGAAAATGGAATGTATTTTTATACCTGCCAAGTCTTTATTCTGACTCCAGTCATTGTATTCTGCATTTTTATGTCTCGAACGGTGACATTTGAGACGCAGGCTTTAGTGTTATCCTTCCCTAGTGATCCAATGCTGATTCCATGTCCAGGTCCACAATTGACATCGTGCATGTATACATTTGAGCATCCAGTTTGTATGGAAACACAATCATCTCCTGTAGAACTCAATAGAAGTTATTCGAGTTGCCTCTATGTAGACTTGTAGAGGTGTCAAAATTTTGAATTTGTGTTTATTACTGTTATTTATCTTCCTTAAATTCATTGCTATATTCTATGATGGGAAATTTAAAGAACTCACTTATGAAGAGATTTAATCGCCCAATTATGGTTGGCCTTTTTCTTCTTGACTAGGACAAAGTTAAGGTTCCCCACATATGTGAATCGCACATTTGTACTTTTGTTAGACTTTGAAAATGTAATTAATGTGTTTGTGTTAATATCCATTACCAAGGTTAGCACGCTTAATAATATTAGTCTGGATATTAATTAAATTACCTTGACTACAGATTGGTTGTCAAGGTAACATTTTCAGATCGTCCCCTAAAATTTTTTTAAACCATTTTATTTGCTAACATATTTGAACAAAAGGATCAGATTGATAGGGTGAGGGACAGATTAAATTGACAAAAATTAAATTTTACGGAGTAATGTGACAATTAAAGTTCAATGAGCTAAATTCAATTTTAGCCTTTTTATTTTATGAAAATTTCAACCATCTACCTAATTAGGAATTTTTATATTGGTTTACTGACTTAATTGATATTTTCTACTTATAAAAAAAATTAACATTTTATAGAAAGCACAACAATCAACATAATAAGACACGCATGTAACTTTTTTAATTGCGAAGGTAATACATAAAATAATATCTAGATGTTATTGAAATTAAAATCAAATATATATTGACATGCATATTAATATTGATTTATGAAGTATTATTATTTGAATATGAAAGTCCAGATTTGATGCTTTCTCAAATATTTAACCATTAAAGACGTCAATTCAAGTTACCCTCCACCCAATTTTTCCTTCATTTAAAAAAAAAAAAAAAAAACATATATAAGACAATCTACAACACTAGTTTCCACTTTTGACATTGTACTTTTGACTTTTGACATTGTAAAATAGTTTGGGCAAAATTCTAAGTCACCATATTACACCCCATTTGTACAATTTGATGACGATGTTTGAACCTCTTTTTTTTCTTTTTCTTTTTTTGGGTTTTTCATAATTCGATACTTGTAACAAGAGATGAAGATTTGAACTTTAAATATATATTTTCGTGGGAAAAACCAAGGTGCTATTTGAACTTTGATCTTATTCAAATCCGATAATTCTCATTAAAAAAAAAAGTCCACTACTAGAATAATTTGTGCTTTGTAAGTTCAAGTTGCTTTGTGGATAAAGATGAAACTATACCCTACTGAGAAATTTGAAATTACCACATGCAAGAGTGGTGCTGTAAATGACCACATCTTGGGAGTTCTGTAGGTGAATCCCATCTGTGTTAGGGCTATCACCAGGGGATGAAACATTTATGTCATAAACTTGAACGGTTTTGCAGCTATCGAATTTGAGATGTGTCTGTTGACTATTTTGAATTGTTATGCCAGTGACTGTCACACCATCACTTCCATAAAACCTGAGTGCCTGCATATCAAAATATATATAACCAACAATATTCAAGGTCTAATATCATTGTTATATTGTGAAATGAGGTTTAGTATAGGAAAATATTCTTACCGTTGGTTTGGTGCTTGGCATATTCCCCTATAGAAAAAGTTTTATAGACGGTAGAATAATTAGAATTTAGATGTGAGTGTTACTATTTAAAATTAGAAAAAGCAACGGCCTTGTTCGTTTGACTTGACATATAATGTAGAGACTTACCGAGTCACCCCACCAGACTGAACCTTGTCCGTCAATGATACCTTTACCTTTGATTGTAAACCCTTTAAGATTTGTAAATTCTAGCCATTGTAAAAGACCTGAACCCCAAGGTTGAGAGCTTGTAGGGGCTATGATTTTGCCATCCAACTGCATGGTATTTCATAAATTAATATTAATGTTTGTATCAATAAATAGGGATGACATCGGGAAAGGAAAAACTCAAATTATGGATATATTTGTCTCCTCTTCAAGACAGGGTTCCCATGCAGGATGAGATCAAGGCAGGTTAGAGGCGAGATGAGTCTAAGGTATAATTTATAAAGCAAAATGAGAGAGAAAAGGGAACGACGACCATGATACTGTTAATAGAGAGAGAAATGTTTTGAAATATGGTATACCTCAACATATATGTGTGTATGTATATATATGTATATGTATGTATATTTTTTTCTGGACGAGACAAGATAAGGTGAGCAAAATCTACTCCCATCCCATCACCTCTTCAGACAGGGAAAATTGGTGTGAGGTGAAGAGAGGTAAGGCCGGTCATGTAAGATGAGTCATTTTTATTATATCCCTTGACTTTGACCCATATATCATATATGTTGAGATTACCTTTCCTCCTATACTAATGAAGAAAATGAAAAAAAAATTAAGAAAAAAAGAAAAAGCAAAAGACGTAAAACAAAAATGGAATAGGAATGTTTTTAGTCATTACTTTTGTAGACCACTTTTGTGGACTCAAAAAGCTCTTTTCATGATTTCATCTTCTTCTTTCTTTTTCTTTTTTTTTTCTTTTTTTTTTTCTTTTGGTGACTGAAAAAGCTCTTGTCATCTGAAAAATTATACATGCTATAGTATTATTATTACAAAATTAATTAATGAATATAATTATTATTACATCAACAATATATAAAAAAATTTAATATATTTTTTATTATTTTATATTTAAAAATTAACACATCAATTTATAAAAGTTTATACGGTAAAATTTATATAGAATCCCTTTTTTGGAGTCAATTTAGCTATTTTGCTAGTAGTGACTTTGGTGGCGACTTTTGGGCTTTTGGAGGCGACTCTATCATCGCTGTTCTGCTGTGGTGTGATTAATTAGAACTAATTAAGGGAGGGAGATCAGACACCAATAAAATGTGGGGTTGAAAATATGTACTAGCCTTTAAAAAAAAAAAAAAAAAACGTAGACAATATGTAACTTACCTGAAAGACAATGTTTTGTTCACAAGTAGACCCCGAAAAAGTGATTGGCAAGACGAAGAAAACAGACCCAGATGGAACAACCATTGTTGATGCCTCGACCTTGCAAGCTGCTGCCCACGCTGCTTCAAATGCCTGCCTTGCATTAAAAGAGATTAGCATTTATTTACCACAACTGAATGAGTAATTTAAAATATATGTTGAGGGACATCGATGATAAAAAAAAAAATAGAAGATATAATATAATTATTTATAATGAACCATGAAGCAAAAATGTGAAGCTTTTTATAAGATCATGCACACCTTTGTGTCATCAGTTTGTCCATCACCTTTAGCACCATAGTCTAATACATTAAAGATGGCTGAGCTTAACATTCTGCGGCCAGCATGGTTATAACCTTTTGGTTTCTTTACAAGCACAGAAGCTGGGACAGCCTTGCTGCTTTGCCTCCAGTACTGCCTGCCTTCTCTAGCACAGCAATTCTCAAAGCTTGAAGACCATACAGAAAATACAATGAAAAGTATCAATGTAAGGTCTTTCAGATTAAACCTATTCATTTTGGAGAGAGAGAGATGAGGGACACAATGTCAATAGCCTTAAAGAAATAATTTTATATGCTTAATGAATTTCTTACATGATTTGGGTTTATATTTATAGGTGCAAAGCTTGAGGCACTATGCACACATGAGCTAGTGGCGGGCAGACTTTGTTCATTATTCTAAGCTGTCTTACTTTTCATTATTTGTATGGTTGATACTTAGTGACTTGCTGATTTGAAAAAAGTTTACATCCAAATTGGTTTGGAGGAATATTCTTCAAACCCATTACTTAGTGATTGATCTACATGTTTTTTTTAACTCATATCACATACTTATTGAGTCATGTGAAGTTGTTGGTTTTATGAGTCCCAAAGTAATGTATTCTACCATTAGGCATTTATTGTGATTGTATATGGAATCTGATTATAAATTTTCTGTACTATTTATTATGTTCCATCATTCAAAGAAAATATGATATGTCAATATTTTAATGAAGGATTATAAAATAGAATGAAATTTGAATTTAATTAAAATATTTATATATTAGAATAATTACATATAAAGTTGTAAAATCTCAAAAACTTGTGGCATATTATGAGTTACAACATATATGTTGTTGTTACAATAATTTGGTGGTACAATATGATATGATGTCTCCAGTCTCAAAAATTAGTCAACCCGCTAATTAGGGGTACAATATGTTGATTTCACATTGCACTTCTATCATTTGCTTGTCTGATATTCTCTTATTACTATCATAATAGTGTGGCCGCAACACATTTCAAGTCTGAATGACTTAAATCTCCAATCAGCGTGAGTGATCTCATCTTAAGTTTTAGCTATTTTGGATCAAGGCATAAATTATTAATTATGGTCAGAGAATTTTACTGTGTTTTTTACCATTTTCCTTCAAAATATATATACTCAGGTTTTGTCTAGGGGGATTTTCAGAAATGTATTATGTATTTGTCCCTTACATAAATATTATATAAAATTAATTTTGTATTTTGTAGATTTATAATGTTAAAAAGTTTATAAAAAAAAAACTTAAATAGAGAATATTGAATTTGAAACCCCACCTAAAAAAACACACACACACACATTTGATATACACCATAAATGGGGGAAGAAGTATTCGAACAATATACGTAATATAACTTACAGTTAGATGAGATCTAACTTGAAACTATCTTTATAAAATTGAACATTGTTACATAAGTTTTTAAAACTTCACAATTTTACACGTAAGTAGAATTAATGATGAAATCTTAATAGGGATTTTAAGATTAAAAAAGATACTTTTTCATATTATTACTTTTACTTTTTGTACACGTTAAATTGTATATCTGACTTTGAAATACATGCACATTCGTATTGTACATAATTTGTCATATATTGGTTGTTGGGTTTGCTTGTTGAACCAAAATTTAGCTAGCTAGGTTCAGGCAACGTCATGCATACCTTACCATGAGTCATAACCAGTTTCTTATTCTTATCTTATTCAAATCCTAAATCGTGATATTCATGCATGCACCCAATAGTGCTTAAGCAAGCTCATATTCTCATCTATCTCTCTTTCTCTCCTATAAATCATTCCAAAGACTCTCAAAAGGTCAAGTGGCTCCTAAAAAGAAAAATTCTAGAACACAATGGCCCACGTAAATGGATCAAAGTTTACATGCAAAGCCATTAAAAGTGGCAGGGGACAAGGCAAAATCTTAGAATAAACGTTTATATATTAATTAATGAGATTGTAATGACATAGAAAGATCTAATTGTGGAACATCCTACTAGCTTATTCCTTCAGATTTAAAATAGTCATTCTTTGTGAAAGTGACAGTTACATGTGAGTCTCGTTTATCAAAGAAAACCGTTAAATCGGTTACCCAGATATCATGCCATGGCTTTAGGGATTGGGGTTTCTACAGTAAAAGTAAAAAGGAATCTATGTTATTATCACCTATTGAAATTGAGCAATGCTACAAATATTAAAAAAATAAAAATAAAAAGTTTCACGCCACATCGGTCAGTGTCAAATTTTTGTGTTTGTAGACTTTCTCATTTAGAATTTAGAACTCACGAGAAAAAGTATAGATTACTTTTATTCTAAATAGTGAGCAACCATATTTTCCAATACATTGCTCAAAATCACATGAAGCAACAGCAAAAAGAACCAACATTACTTCCCCTACAAGACGCAATTTTTGAAATAGAGTAGTAGATGTAGAATTTCAAAGTTACACTGATCACGCCACGTTAATAGCAAGAGCTTAATGCAACCCATAGACCATACTGTAGAGTAGATTCTACAGTTTGTAGCTTCTTTAACAAATTCCATGTTCCTTGTTTGAACCTATCATTTAGACTTTTTTTTTATAATCACATGTGAGCTTGAATTTTATCTCACAACAATGTTGACCTATGATCTAAACAATTGGTATTTAACTATTTATAGCAATATATATTCTTTAATCTTTCCAAGTTGATCTGGTTCTATTTCCAGCATATGCTTCAGCCTAGCTAGATATCTAAATTTGTTGATTAGTTTCATATTGCTTGTCATTCCCTCTTTGGGAAATTTCCCATTCACAAGCAAATTTGTGTGTCAACTGTCAACTGAATTCGAACAGTACTGACCTGCATAACTTAACTTCTAAGAAATATTGAATCATATGACAAAGAATGCTAACTGTATTTAGAAAGGATGAAAAAATTCATGATCATGTATTTGGCTTTTTTTTATTGAAATATTATATCTATAACATTTTCACAACAAATCCTAGATGATAAGTTGTTATTAAATAGTAAAAAAATGATGTCAATGTTAGACCTAGTTATAAGTCAATAACAATCCGCTACCTATGAATTGTTATGAAAATGTTGTAGACGTAACTTTAATTTTATTTTTTATGAGACAAAAGTGACTTTAAAGTTTAAACAAATAAGTTGGTTTCAAACAATCAAACTAAACACACGCAAGAGATAATGAATGAGATTCTAACACATAAACACCACAATCTCTAATTAAAAGTTATCGTAGCTGTTAAAAGAATGTGGAACAAGTTATACTACACACTTAAGACTTTTTTGTTATTTTTAGGCTTGAATATCTGATTTGTATGCTTGTCTAGGCTTCGTAGCATAATAGCATAATATTTAAAGTTTGAAATTTCATAGGTGGCCAGGCTTCATAGAATATATAGGTCCTATATATGTATAATGGCAAAATGCTACTTGCAAGTCATGATATGTAGGTTTTCTAATTACAGGAAGATTTCATCAAATTTGGGACTCTTAGTGTGTGTTTGGCAAATATTATTTTTGCCAACTTATTTTACTATTCAATTTATTTTTGCTATTATTTATGAGTCTCACCGTACTATTTCAGTTAACTATAGTACTTTCAGCAAAAAAATTTCAATTTCAGTAAAATAAACAGATTCCAAACAGACCCTAATCAATCTTGAGATATGTACGGATTATATATTTTAATCTAGTAGTCCTAAACAATATATGAAGGGTTTGTCTTTTACGTTTATTTGCTCCAACTGTGTTGAAAATTTATTGCTTTTTGGCACCTTGAAAGTCGAAAGAGGGACAATGTTAAAATCAAATATAATATTATAATCTAGTGTGCATCACATGTATGCATCACATGCATATTTGAATTTGATGCAGACTTTAGAGTAATGCTAATCTTTTGCTTCGATAAAAAATAAAAAATAAAAAATAAAATAAGGCTTTTACACTTTTATGATTCTCGGGCTTGAAGCCTTGAATCCCCATTATATATCCAGAAGCATTTCAAATTGGATGTAGATTGCAGAGTTTAGAGTAAACTCTTACACATTATATATGTGTTAAGATTCTCGGGCTTGGATTCCCATTATCTATAAACATTTTAAAATTCAAACAAATATATTTTACATCTACGTATTTATGTTGTTGTTCTTCATTGTACAGGGTGAATTTTTTGGTAATAATCAATTCAAATTATAAGAATTTTACTGCTTATAGACAAAAGTGGGAGGATCCTCTATCGAATCCTCAATTTTTCTTCAACTTTTACTTAGATGTAAGATATATATGGTATTTAAAAATCAATAAAAATAAACAAGCTAAAAATGAGAGAATTAAAAGATTCAATATAGAAGGGGTTCCTTTCCCAACAAAAGCCTCCCTCTGCTTCATTTTCTTAACAATTCTAATAAGACATGTTATAAACATTATGCAGCACGTTATCCACTTGGAAAATCGTTTAAAAAGGAGAGTTTTCTGAGAAGTTTCCAAGAGTAAACTTTTTCCCTTTTTTTTGTTGATATCCTATTGTGTTTTGATAACACACTGTGTATTTATCATATAATTAAAATAAATTTTACTTTTAGTTTTACCATTTATTTCATTATTCAATGTAAATTATATTATTAAAATATATTTTTTTAAATTTATATATAATTCTTGATTAAGCCATGTGTCGTATGGATGTATGACATGTTTTTGCCATGTAGCGAACTATGGCACATTAAAATAATCAACATAATCTTCTTCGAAGTAAAAACTTTTAAGAAGAGTAGAATCAAAAGACTACTCTGATTAACTAAAAAGTTGCTATAAATTTAAGAAATTTTTTATTATTTTTTTTGTTCATTAAATATCTTTTATTGTTTAAGAGTAAAAGTGGAGTAATACATGTTATGCACGTACCATATGGCTCAACATAAGTGTTATACGTCACACAACGAAATTTCAACATTTGATGCTCTATAAGTACATTAAAAATTACTAATATATATGCTTAAAAAAAAAATTACTAATTTATTTGCTCAATATAAAACTCCATTACGAAAGTTTCAAAGCAAAACCGAATGCCAAAAAAGCTCAAATAATTTATAAAAAGTATTATTATTTATTTTTAGGGTAATATATTTTAATCTTTGGTTTTAATTAATAAAATTTGATCTTACATGATGTGATTTTTGCCACATTACTTAAAATATTTTTTGTTCTTTTATTTGTTTACCTATTTTATTATTCAATTTCATTATACCATTGAAATATTTTCTTAATTTACATATAAGTTTTTACTAATATAAAAAGAAGTGGTGTTCTAGCCTTTGAATAAACAATTATATTCGCTACCCATGATCCTCCCTAAAAATTCAATTGACTGATAGTATGATAGATAGAATTTAAGACCTTTGATTTTATGTGCTTCTAATTTATTGAGCCCACCACCTAGATGTCCTTAAGATAAAACAATTTAAAATTTTAATTAAGATTTTATTACCCCCACAAATTTGAAGGACTTATTAGGGTGAGAAAGAAAACAAATGGTCCATTTGTAATATAATTTTTTTTTTTTGGTTTAAATAAATTAAAATTTTGGAGCCTTTATCTACTAGGGGTCTAAACGCCTAACCTTAATCGCTTTAATGAGATCAATAAGATAATTTCTTTTATTGGTAATTCTTTCTTAAGGCCAGCTAGATGATTTCTAAACAACCCGGCCATTTCCAGCCCAATCTAACGTAGGAATTAAGGCTGTGTTTGTTTTAGTGTAAAATATTTTCTGGGTGTAAAATAATTTCAGGTGAAAATATTTTCGGGAAAGGAAAATATTTTCTAGTATTTGGTTGCATTTTAAAAACTATATTAGAAAATAATTTCAAGTGTTTGGTAACATTTTGAAAATGCAAATTGTGTATTAGTTTCTCACATTTTCTCTGCTTCCAAACAAATTTTATAGTAGAAAATTGCAATATGTAAACTTTTAAAGAAAAAAAATTCAAAACAAAACCATTCTCAATACACAAAACCATTTGGTCAAACTGAGAGAGGGAGGAGGAAGAGAGAGTGATTGCAAATCGAGGGAAAGGGAGAGGTAGATCGAGAAAGAGAGATATCGATCATGGGTGGGTCATGGGCGACGAGACCGATCCAGCGTCGACAGGCTTCAGGTGGTGCCGAGATTGAGACTAAAAGAGTTCAATCTAGAGGGCGGCGAGACGATCTCACAGTGCGATCTCAACGGCGCGTCTGGGCTTGGGGTAGTGGTCTGAGCTCGATGGCACGAGCTCGATCTCACTCTCTCTAGTCTCTCTTCGTGCTCTCTCTCTCTCTCTCTCTCTCTCTCTTCGGTGTCTAAGTCCAGAAATTATTTAAAGGTAAAATAGAAGTGTAAAATATTTTTCGCCCGTGAGCCATTATTTTACAGTCAACACAGAAAACATTTTCAGTTTGACCCAATTTTCGGTAACTACCAAACACACACGTTTACGAAAGAGCATTTCTGGAAGTGGTTTGAAGTCAAAACAAACGCATCCTAAATGCCTATTCCCAGCCTGAAGCTTTCTAATAGGCCGTTTATGTTTATTTTCAAGTTTCACCCACCCCAAACGTTAATGCATTGCCTTTAGGGGCAAAATGACAAATTACTTTTTTTTTTTTTTTGTTACACTCTAAATTATCACCCCGATTGCACTTAATTTCATGATCAAATGAATTATTTAAACACACAGTTGAAACCCCAAGGTTATAACTCCATTTCAATGTCCCTTTTAACAAGAGATTTTACCAATTAACTCAATTAGTAAAGTTTTTTGTTTTTCAATAAGAGATTTAAGGGCTGTTTGGTAGGCTGTTTTGAGTAACAATTTTCAGTATTTAAACATTACACACATTTCTATCCATTTTTTCACCCACGTGTATTTTCAAAAAATACAAACAACGTTACTAACAACATTACCAATTGCCTCTTAGGGTTCGGTTTTCGCCTACACCATAAGCTATAAACTAATTGAGTATTTTAGTTTGATGATAAAAAAAAAACATTATATGTTAAAATTCTAAAAAAAATGTTAAGAAAATTGGGAGATTTATGGTGCATTTCAATGGTTCACTAGTTAAGTGTAGATGTTAAGTATAACAAGAATGATAGTTTAGAAGGGAAAAAAACGTAATAAGCCCAAGTTAAAACCTATATTATGGCCTGTTTGGATGTTAAAAAAAGGAGGGGGAGTAGAGTAGAGAGAGGGAGAGTAATTCAATTACCATGTTTGGAAGTTTTATAAGGAAGGAGGGGGAGGGGTTTGGAGGAGTTTCAACTACCTCTAACCCCTCATTTTTAATTCCTCCAAATTGGAGAGATTTGGAGGGAGAGTAGAGTAGATAAATTATTGACAAAATGAATTCTCCAGTCTACCCTTTCTAAATTAACAAAATTACAAACTCTCTCACACAACTTCTTCAAGCATCAAACATGATCATCCAAAATATAATCCTAATATTTTCCCTCCCAAATTTCTCAGCAACCAAACAGATTATAAACCTCAAATTACACTCATTCTTCAAGCATTAACAGTCAAAAAATTCATCACAATAAAATAATGTAACAAAATTCAAGCCAATCAGAACAACACAACATTATTAACCTGAAAGACTATTTTTTGAGAATACTCTGAATTTTTCAAAACAAAACAGAGCTTAGTGGAGATTGAGAAAACGTACGTACTGGAGAAAAGAGTTTGGATCGTATGGATTTTCCGAGTTCGAATTTTTTACTGTGCTCAGCCAATCGAGATCGTATAGGACCATACAACAACAACAAAAAAAAAAAAAAAAAAAGATCGTATCGAACCAAGTTCTGAATGAATGGGTCCCTGCGTGTTTTCTTTTTTCCTTTTTGATGTCTTTTGCTGTAATGGTGGCTAACAATATTTAAAAGCTAAATATTAAAAATATAAAATATGCACCCATGGCTTTGGCAATTTGTAAGAGCATCCGTAGCAGTCGTGGTAAAAATTATGTCATTTTACCACATCAAAATCTTACTTTATTATTTTACTACATTATTTTACAACATACCATTTATCAGATGTTCTATACTTCAATTCTATACATTAAAATAATATTTACTACCCATTAAAATAATATATTAATTACTCCCTATCGTCCTCATACTCATCGTCAACAACAACAACAACGGCACAACCACCACTGCCGCAACAATGGCCACCAACAACCATTGCCGCAACAACACCGATAGCCACCACCGGCACAAACCGATATCCACCAACGCCACCTCAGAAGGAAAAAAAAAAAAAAAAAAAAAAAAAAAAAAAAAAAAAACACACACACACACACACACACACACACATATAACCAGAGAGATCAGCACAAACCCACGTCCCAAACCCACCACCGGCACAAACCCACGTCTACCAACCCACATCCACATCCACCGCCTGCACAAACCCACATCCACCAACGCCACCTCAAAAAAAAAAAAAAAAAAAACACACACACACACACACACACAATCAGAGAGATCGGCACAAACCCATATCCACATCCACAACCGGCACAAACCCACATCCACCAATGCTACCTCAAAAAAAAAAAAAAAAACACACACACACACACAACCAGAGAGATTGGCACAAACCCACATCTCAAACCCACCACCGGCACAAACCCACATCCACCGACACAAACCTACAAACCCGAGATCGGCGTGGCCAGAGGGCGATGAGAATGCCAGACAGAGACGTAGAACGATGGCGTCTTCAGATCGGGGGCGATGGAGTCTTCAACCAGTGAGAGATCGAGGAGGCGATGGAGTCTTCAACCGGTGAGCGATCGAGGAGAAGATGGAGTCTTCAATCGGTGAGAGATCGAGGAGTCTTCAACCGGTGAGGGAATCGGTGAAGGGAACCGGTGAAAGAGAAGAGAAAAGAATAAACTGAAGAGAAAGTGGAGATGGAGGCGGTGAGAGCTGAAGGAGAAGATGAAAGAGATATGAGAGAGAAAGAGGAATAAAAAAGAATAAATTCATTTGCTACACCGGTTCCGTACCATGGCAAATTTATGATGGTACTATAGCATTTTGCAAAAAAATGAGATATGACACATCTGATAAATGAGGTTAAATGGTATTTGGTATGCCAAATGTGCCAAATATTTAGCATTTGACACATATGACACAACTGATAAAGATGCTCTTAGTATTAAAAGCTAAAAAGGTTTCCATGACTTAATCTGTAAGCATTTTATATAAAAATATTAAAAATAATAATAATAAATCAAAGAAACACTCAAAATTTAATATTTTGTTGATTTGTTCAGCAAACAAACAAATCAAAAAAAATTTTCTTATTTTAATTATTATCAATTAAGGATAATTTTTTTTTAGTATAATAAAAAAGCAGAAAAAATATTTAATTATAGACCAATGTTGATTATTTAATTCACATTAAAAAAAAATTATCAAAAAAAAGTATTATATGCTATAGTCATAATTATTTAATCTAACAAATTAATCATAGACCAATATTGTAAGTCCATTTTCAAATAGAGGTAAATTTGTCTATTTAAATTATTTTCTCTCTTCTCCCTCCTAATTTTTAAAACATCAAAATAAGGAGAATGACTAATTACTCAATTCTATCTTACTAATTTTAAAAACATCCAAACAAATTAGAGGAGAATTATTATCCTTTACTCTCCTCCCCTTTACTCCATTCCCTGTCTAAACTTCTAAACATGTCATTAATTCCGTAGTCTCCGAAGCCGGTGAAGAGCATAACGTAAGTATATAAGCACCACCCAACCCGGAACTCCCACGTGCAGAGTTGAGGTGGTGAGACAGACATCAAAAGTACGGACGTGAAAACTGAGTCTTAAGTAGAATTGATAAGCGTCGGTTGGATTCCGCTTCTGTACCAGAGTAGTGTAGTGTACTGGGTCACTAGTATCAGAAAATCACAGAGTATCCAAAGTAAACAAAACAAAACAAAACAAAAAGTCACTCTTTAGTCAAACCCGTACGAAACCAGAACTCTGAAACTGCGAAGACCTCTCTCTCTCTCTCTCTCTTTCTCTCTCTAGAATATCTCACTGTTCCTTTCTCTCTCTCTCTCTCTCTGTCTCTCTCACACACACACAGTGTCTGGATCGAAGAGATTTGCAAAATGTGAGGGATTTTACTGCTTCACATTTTACACCACAGGTACATAGGCTTATTCACCTCTTTGATTCCTTTTTTTTTTTTTTTTTTTTTAACGTTTTGTTTGGTTTCTAAGAAAAACCAAAGAAAATAGAGTATCTTTTAGAAAACGAGGAGCTGAGCTGAGCTCAACTAAGCTTGGTAGTTGCTTTATTAGGCTCGATTTAGTTGAGGTGAGAGGAGTGTACCATTTTCTCAGCTTCCAAACGGAGCTTTAGGTATCCTTGGTTATGAAGTAGTGGTTTTTATTTTTTACTTTTTTGAATTTTATGTTATGATTTTAGCTGTTACTGCCTTTTGTTTTGACATGAGCTTAGTTTGATACTTATAGATTCGGCATTTTGAGTTTGTGGCGAGTTACGATTAGGGGTGTGAATGACTTAATACTCTGTTTGGTTGCTAAGAAAAGTTCAGAAAAAGTAAGTATTAGGGTGTTGTTGGAGTTGTAGAAATGTACTTTCTAGTCCATCTTCCATACTATCAGGTTATTGATTTGTGTATTAGAGACAGTCCATTGTACTACATTGTCCCAAATTCCTAGTTGTACTAGTAGTTGTGTAACCCTGAAGTTAGACCAGATTTAATTAGCTTAGGGCTAGTCTTGTTATAAATTCTGAGCCTTGTATAGTTATCTGATACACAATGATACATTATTTGCTCTCCTTTTTAATGGAGTAAAGCTAGGACTATGAGTATAACTAGGAATGGGACAATATGATGCAGTGGGCTCTTGGGTATTTGTCCATGCCTCTAACATTGTGAATGGTTAGGCCAAAATCTATGAAGAGATAGACAATATGCTTGTTTTTATTCATTAGAAAATGGTTGTGTTTAATCTTTATGAATTACTTTCAAATTGCAATTACTGGAGCTTCATGCTATATATATGTAACATTCAATGTGTCTAGGTTAAAGCCAAGATAACGACACGGTGTTACATATTTCTAAGAGTAACTGCTTATTAGAACAATCCTAGTTAGTAAATTTTGATCATGTTGACCTTGATACCAGATTTTGATGCTTTGACTTAACACAATCTTGGAACATATATATTGCTTCTGAAGTTAAGTGTTCTCATATAAAGTAATTAGGACAATCAATGTTTAGTTGCTTCTAGTTCATCCATGCTTTAGGTTGACTCTTTGTAAGGGTACATTACCTTGTTTACCAACCTATTTTATGTCCCTATTTATTATTCCTACCTATGTGGCTAATCAATTGGAAAAGCTGTTGCAGAATTTTTTACGGGGTGGACTGGGATGAGTTGAAATTTGATCTTGTAGAGTGGAATAGGGTATGCTCTCCGTTAAGGAATTTGGGGGGAGGGGGTGGGTAGGAGTGAGGAGGTTGAGTACTTTTAACCATTCTTTGTTAGGTAAGCGTCACTATTGTTTTGGTGAGGATTGTGATTATCTTCGGAGAAGATTGGTAGGTGTCAAATATGGGGAAGCTTGGGGTCAATGGACTACGAGGGTAGTAAGAATTACACATGGGTCTTTGGCGTAGCATTAGGGCAGGGTGGGAGCAATTTGTGAATTCTTTATGCTTTCAAGTTGGTGATGGTAGAAGATTGAGGATTTGGCATGACACATGGTGAGGGACCAAGCATTTAAAGATGTGCATCCAGAATATTTCTCCATTATAGCGGACCAGGAAGCTTTGGTTCATTCCTATTTGGAGACCACCGGTTAAGAGCGACAAGGTTTTGGAAAATCAGGTTTTCACAAGTTTCAATGATTGGGAATTGGAATCTATTGACTCATTTTTGATCTTTTGTATCAAAGTATCCCAAGAGCCAAGGGAGGTTTTTTGTACGAAGTGGTGATTGAATAATAAAGAAAAAGTTTGAGGTCTGTTCTTACTAATTACTATGAAGCATTATGGGGCTCAAGTAGCGTGTTTTTACTTTTTATCCCAGGAGGAGTATTTGGTGTAACTAGGTCCCAAAAAGGGTGGCCTTTTTGTGTGGACAGTAACCTGGGGGTAAATTTTTACATGAGATAACCTTATGAGGAGAGGCACAGTATTGGTAGATTTGTATTGCATGTGCAACTGCAGCTGTGAAACCGTTTGTTAGTGCATTGTGCATTTTCTTGTGAGATGTTTTCTTTTTATATTTTCATTATTTTGGGGTGTACAGGGTGATGCTGAAGGGGATTGTGGAGGTAATATTTGGTTGGAACAATTGGTTTGGCTATCATGGTAGTTCATTGGTTTTGAATAGGGTTTGCTTAAGTTTAACTTGGATAATGTGGGGGGAGAGGAATAATCGAAATTCATGGTTTTTGAGTTGAAATTAGGTTTTCTTAGGATCCAATTACTGAGTTTATAGAATCTTTTTTTTTTTTTTTTTTGTGGGTAAATCTTACTCTCTGTAATTCTTTCTGACGACTTTGTGTATAAAATCTGTGTAAATGAGTTTTATTCATTTTCAACAAAAATTATTACTTGTAAAAAAAAAAAATCTAATTGGATAGTATATATTTTTTTCATTTCAGGGCTGTGATATTTTTTGCTTTTTTTTTTTTTTTTTTTTTTTTTCAGGTTATAAAGCTTGCACCTGTTAACATGGATTGTGTATTCTAAGAAACTGCAAACGTTTTGCCTCTATATCCCACAGTATACATGGCTTCTGGTGGTATGGCTCCTGCTATAACAGTTGGAAAACCTGCTGGTGATGCAATGATTGTTGATACACTCCCAGAGGAGATCAATGAAATGAAGATCAGGGATGAAAAAGTTGAAAAGGTGAGCTTCTAAAATATTCTTAAATGATTTTTTTTTTTAATGTTCAGTTTTTTGTTCCCTTCTTATATGCAATTTTGCTATTGATAGTTTCTGTATGTAGGAAATGGAAGCAACAGTGGTTGATGGAAATGGAACTGAAACTGGACACATTATTGTAACTACAATTGGGGGTCGAAATGGTCAACCCAAACAGGTATATATGTGAAACTTTATATTTGTAAATGTGTCATTTCTTGTTAAGTTGTGGAATGGTGAGATAACATCAAATATAACACCCTGAAATGTATCATTCTGAGAAAACTGAAAAGTTGACAGTCTTTCACTTCTCTGGTGTCAATATTGCTGCCTTTTCTGTTGCCAAGAATTCTGAACCTGGGGAAGGACATGCTTAGTGTCTTTATTCTATCTCTCATGAAATTTTGCTAACCTATTCCACTTATGTGCCTGAGGAAATGGGTCTCAATCCCTCTCCGATGGTGTGGCATTAAATTAGCACTCTCAGCACCAATGTTATATGGAAATAACATTGATAATTTTGTGCTTTGAAGTATGAAATATCATAGGAGTAAAGTGCATATCCAATATGATATGTTCTATGAAATTCACTGTAAACTCTGGAATGTAAAACTTTTCTGGAGTTGGGTAGGATACAGTTTCAACCGTTTTTCTTTTAGATAAGATGTGAGCTTTAGCAGATAAACATTGAAAAGCCTGTCCCCCAATTAATATAAAGGGATGGAACCTTGTTGGATTCTTGTATTCTTCTTTGCTTATCTCAGACACACGCAACTTTCTCTTTGACATGGCTTCAGCTCTTTAGCTTTAATTTTTCCAACGTTACTGCAGACCATAAGTTATATGGCAGAGCGCGTTGTTGGACAGGGCTCATTTGGAATTGTGTTTCAGGTGACACTTTAACTGCAAATCATGAATCATCTATAATGATAGCTGATATTGTGGTAGCCTATAGGGATTACAGATAATGTATTTGAAGCCTCACACATTTTATTTTGCAGGCCAAGTGTCTGGAAACAGGAGAAACTGTTGCAATTAAGAAGGTTTTGCAGGACAAGAGATATAAGAACCGCGAGTTGCAAACAATGCGCCTTCTTGATCATCCTAATGTTGTCTCACTCAAGCACTGCTTCTTTTCAACCACGGAAAAAGATGAGCTCTATCTCAATTTGGTGCTTGAATATGTACCTGAGACTGTATATCGTGTAGCGAAACACTACAGCAAAGCAAATCAGCGGATGCCCATGATATATGTGAAACTCTACACCTATCAGGTTAGTTATGCCATATTTATGGGTAAGAATGCTGTCATTTTGAAGTTGTTATCTTATACTTGTTAATGAAGTATTTTAGTGATGGTTTGTTATTATCCAGTGTAAGCTAGCTAAGAAGTGCATTTAAGACAGAGGTCTGGAGGGGGAAAAAAAACTATTGGGACGAGTTTGAGAAATGCCAACAAAAACAAGAGTCAAAAGTTACAATTGCATTGTTTAAAGTGAGTAAAAACTCAATGTTGTGAGTGTTGAGCTCTACTTCAAGGAAATGAAAATACTAGTTGGGGCAACCTATTAGCTTAAGCTCTGGGTTGGAGTGGTTTTCTAACATGTATATCAACTTGCTCTTGGTGGACTCCTTAGGCATCTCTCTCCCCCAATACCACTTTAATTTTTTAATACTGCTAAATATTTCTTAGTTTAATTTCTAGATGCTCTGCATTTCAATTTTTGTTCAACTAGAGAAAACGAGCGGAACTTGACTTAACATTGACAATCATTATCTCCTTAATAAATTCACCTGCTAGGCTATTAAAGGAGCTAGATAGATACCTTCTCCCAATATTGTGCATCCTAATACATAAATGGAACATAGATATGATGGTTGTTTAGATTGTCATACTTCCTCCTCATGAGCTGGCCTGTTACCTGTATTAGTATAGTATTTAAAAAAAAAAAAATCTTTCCACACCCCCCCCCCTCCCCAACTCGGGCCACTATTCTAGATCACTTTCGACATATGGTTGATATTGGAAACAGAACCTTCTAGGCTTGTACTAATAGGTAAATGTGAAATATACTACATTGGATTCGGATCGCATTAGCTTTTTTATATTTATTATTGTTATATTAGGGAGCTAGTTATTGATTACCAGTTTACCACATATCTTTTTAGCATATAGTGTCTACTGTGACAGATAACACCTATTGGATTTTGACAGATATGTAGAGCTTTGGCATATATTCACGGAGCCATAGGCGTGTGCCACAGGGACATTAAGCCACAGAATCTACTGGTTTGTGTTTGATAATTAGGGTTTTTTTTCCTAATTGAAATTGGAATCTATTACCAGTGCAATTTCTTCTTGCAGGTTAATCCCCATACTCACCAGGTCAAGCTATGCGATTTTGGAAGTGCAAAAGTTCTGGTAGTATCCTCTAGCTTTGTCTCTGGTTCCTGATGCCATATATATAGTATAGATGGTGTTTATTTACATAGTTTTTGTGAGAGTGGCTAGATCTATTCCCTAGCTGTCATATCTTGAATTTGAAGATATTGGGATATAGTCAGAGAACTTGAGGTTAATATTTTCATGTTTATCAAGAAAATAACAGATTGACTGATTGAGTCAAGTTAGCCCTGTTAGTACTCCCTGATAAATACCAACAGAGAGATATTAAGATTTGTTTTTTAGGGAATGTTTTCCTTTCTCTTTACAAATTTATGCTGGATCTTTTAGTTGTTAGAATGATAAAATGGATGAGTGCATACAGAACCATGAATTACAGTGGTGAAGTTCTGAATTCCTTTATGCATGGTCTTTAAGACTTATCAACAAAAAAAAAATGTATGGTATTTAAGACTTGTTTGAATTAACCTTTTCTTTATGCTTCAATAACTTTTGCCCCATGCTGTCAATGTTTTTCCCTCAGGTAGGGACATCTTAATTTTATGAGCTCTTATTTTGTTACATCAACCTGATGCATCCTTTGCTTCTTTATCTATCATCTGAAACAGGTAAAAGGTGAGCCAAATATATCATATATTTGTTCTCGTTATTATCGAGCGCCTGAACTCATATTTGGAGCAACTGACTACACTACTGCAATTGACATCTGGTCTGTGGGTTGTGTTCTCGCTGAACTGCTTCTAGGACAGGTTCTTCACAAACATCAAGTTTCACATTTTAGATGGACACCTTTATTTTTCTTTTTCTTTTTTTTGGTTCACTTGATATATAGCAGGGATTGATTGCAAATATTGCTGTTTCTTTTTACTTTTTCTTTGGGCCATCCCAATTTTGTAGCCTCTCTTTCCAGGTGAAAGTGGAGTCGATCAGCTTGTAGAGATTATTAAGGTAAGATGGCGCATTGCCATCATTAGATGAACTGAAAGTTTTGATCAATTAGCTTTTGTAAATTAAACTTAATTGACCTATCCTTTTCAAATAGGTGCTTGGTACACCAACTCGTGAGGAAATCAAATGCATGAACCCAAACTATACAGAGTTCAAATTCCCACAAATCAAGGCCCACCCCTGGCATAAGGTGAATTCCCTAGCTTCTGTGTTCCATGTTTTCTGCTCATGATGCTTGCTGCATGATACTTTCAGATTCATCTGACACATTCTTCTTTTGCACACAGATATTTCACAAGCGCATGCCCCCAGAAGCGGTAGATCTTGTCTCAAGACTTCTTCAGTACTCTCCAAATCTGAGGTGCACTGCTGTAAGTATTTCCCTTTTGCTTCTCCTTGTGTCCTAATGCAAGTGAACGATTGGATTAATTATCAAGGTTATCTTTTTCTATTGGCTGTTTAGTTATTGTGTGGAATAATTTCTTTATACTGTTCATTTGACTTTCCTTGTCAAAGCCTTTGGGTGTGGTTTCTACTTGTGTATGTATATATTTATAGTGTTTTCTGAATTACTTAATTATATATGTCTTATTCTTAACTAAAAGCCCTTCATCGTTTCTATTTTATATTTGTTACAACAAGTGGAGGAGGGGGATTTGAACCCAAGTTCTCCTCATAAGGGTGACCGCACAATGCCACTGAGCTACAAGGCTCTTGGCAGCCCTTCATCGTTTCCCATGTCGTTAGGAGGCAAAAATTGTATCCTGTAGGATGCAACTAACTCAGAAAAAGGAGCTTCTGCTGAGATAATTGTGGATGATTCCTTGTTCATTTCTCAGATCTTAAATTATGATCATATGCCCACATCATATACTTCTTTGAATGCTATGCAAAGTGAAATATTTGCAATTGCCTTAAAGAACAACGGAAATGGTTATACCCATGGAATAACCAATTTGCTGCTATGGTATTTTCTTTATCAATCCAATAATCAGCTGTTGTATATCTTTTGCAGTTGGAGGCCTGTGTCCACCCATTTTTTGATGAACTTCGTGATCCTAATATCCGTCTCCCTCATGGGCGTCCCTTGCCACCTCTCTTCAACTTCAAACCTCAAGGTTTGTTCTCTCCCTCATTTTCTATTTCTTAGTGTAACTATTCTAAAAGCTTGAACTAATCTGCTATTACCATATGCTTTGAATGATAACATGGCATTTTTAGAGCTGAAAGGAGCAACTTTGGAGCTTCTTTCCAAACTGATACCAGAGCATGCCCGGAAGCAATGCCCATTCCTTGGTTTGTAGATTTTAAAACAAGTGCTGAAACAATGGAATTATTGCTATATTTTACCATGTTTGCCCTGTATGTTTTCTGCACAGATTAGTGCCGCCCTGTTTGTTGTTACATCTAGTTTCACCTTGAAGTACTTGATTGACAAATGATGCTGGTGTTTTCCTGTTGGCCATGGTCACATATAATTCTGCTAAAAGACTCGGAGTGATTCTAACTTGATCGTGTCTGTAATCATAAATTAATCACTTATTGTGTAGCTCTCGCTCTCTGTCTCTCTTGCCTTTCTTCCATAGAGACCTCATGAGGGGAGGAAAATGGTTCAACAAATGCATCAAGATGAATTTCTACCTCTTTAGCCATAATGATGATGATGATGATCAATTTATACGGTACAATGAATGCATGCTAGTATCTCCTTTTCTTTTTTTTTTAATTTTTTTGAGAAGGAAGATTGTCAACTTTATAAACTTAAAGCAGCCATATCAGCTTGAACAAAACAAATGGCTTGAGATGGAACATCCTCCATCCAAACTGTACACTTTGGAAAACTAATAGCTAATCTTGCCAAAGTGTGCGCTACAATATTGCCATTGCTCTTTGTATGAGAATGAGTCAATTTAGAAAAGGATCTAGAAAGGAGGCTAGCATCCTTGAGTAACAACCCATAAGCTGCTGATCCAAAATCCCCCGTCCAGTGCTGTAACCACAGCCTCCGAATCTCCCTCTAAAAGCACCCATTGTAAGCCGACCTCCAAGCTGAACTCAATAGCTCTACCTGCTGCCATAGCCTCCACCTCAGCTGCGTTATAGGCCTGGGGAAGTTGCTGCACTCAAAGATGCTATAACCAACCCCTGTTCGGCTCGGATAACAACTCCAATCCCCGATTTATTTGCCTCTGAAAAAAAAACATTTTGTGGAGCCTCTAAACGAGGCTTTGATATAACATGTAAAGCACCATCTTAACCCAAAAGTCACGTATGCCTAAGTCCATGAGTTTAGTTACATAAATTAATCATTCCTTTTATGATTATCTCTGAAGTGTAAAAGGCAACCCACGGCTTATGTTGCTCAATATTTTTGCATCCTCTCTCATCCTACCAATTCAGTCAAAATGACAAAATCTGAAATACAATTATATAGTTTTCCTGTTTTCAAGTTAATCATCATCAATTTCATCAGCATCATTGGACTTAAATACTTTTTAATTTGGACCATAGGGGTTGTGAGTTACAAATTACATTAGGCAGGTGCCATATTCGTGGTCTGATCACAGGGGGTTAAATGTATTTTTCCTTAAAAAACTTGGTTGCAAATTAGCTTTTAAGATAGACAGATAGTGGAGGGAAGGTGGGATTTGAGGAACTTATACTATGGCTTGAAACTGACTAACAATGTCACAGTTGCAAATTATTTTTTATTTTTTATTTTATTTGGGCTAATGTGGGTGTTTAGATCAGTGCTTGACTATTCCTTTGTGTGTAGTTCTTTAGTCTCATACATGTCAAGTAATTATCGTGAATAAGTTAGGCATTTTTAAAATCTTAAGAAGATTCTTAAGAGGGCTAAAAGTCTTGTAATTGAATTGGTCGGCTTCCAAGAAATACATTGGTGTTCAAAAGTTCAAAATTCCTTACTCCTTAACTTTTTTTTTTTTTATTCTTCAATTAAAGGCCTATAATGTTTGTTTTTGAATAGGCGTGCCATGTTTTTAATACATTTCTCCCGTCTTTTTAACCAAATGCAAAGCCATAGTTTTTGAAACTCTTCGTGTATTTAGCCTTTGTACCCTCTATGCCCTACAGGTAAATATTTTATGCCTTCTCAACTTATAAATCTCATTCATCAAAATAACAGGATAGGGAAAAAAAAAAAAAAAAAAAAAAAATCTCAGACGGATTAATATATTGAGAGCTATTGGTCAATAAATTTCATAGTTACTGTGCCTAAAACTTTAAGTACAATATTTTAGGTGTGCAATATATATATATATTAGACTCACTAATCGAATTCAAACACTTAGACTTGGTTATATTAACCAACAAACATAAACACAAATAATGTTATCATTTCCAAGGACAATTAAATAAAATGCAACTGTGTGTTTAAATTTAATTAGGAAATCTAATGTATTGCATCTAAAGTCTTGTATCTAAATTTTTTCTTTTGCATAAATATCTTGGCAAAATCTTTTAGTAATGCCTTTGTATTTTTGCTATGAATAACTACAATTACAACAATGTTGAGTTTTGTAACTCAGTTGTTGATTGGTCTCCTTTATAAGGAGAACACCATGACTTCAATTTAAAAAATAAAAAAAATTACACATCAATTTATCCAATATATATAGACATTTACACTTTTATTTTTCGGTACAAAATTTTCAAACAATTCATTTTTATTTTTTATAATTTAATAAGTACTATGAAGAAGAAGGATTTGAACTGTGAATGTTTGTACTAATTGAGTTATAAGACTTTTGAATCTTGGCCAAACTTTTTTTTTTCCAAAAAAAAAAAAATTATTGCAAAAAAAATTCCACCAAACATTCAACATCTTTATAGTTGGTTATGTTATGTAAGGTGTAATTTTCACTTTAATAACCTATTAATTATCTTAACAAACATATTTTGTCTTTCTTAAAAAAAAATTGACGCATATAACAAATAATTACAAGAAGATTCTATTCAATTATCCCTTATCTGTATATATTTTTCTTCTTAAATTTTTTATTTTTATTTTTCAATTGGTCATGGGTAAAAGTAAAACGCATCAAGAAGATTTCACTTTGGCGTCTGAATCACCTCAATAGTTTTTGTTCACCAAGCTGTCTGACATTTATAGAGACATCCTCGTATTGATGATTACAAAGCCATGGTTTGCATCGAACTTTTTGAACAACAGTAGGTTTGTATTGAACTTAAATAAATATAAAACGTAAAAATTACTGTTAATGGTTTGTTTAGCCTTTTCTCTTATTTACTATAAATAAATATTTATATTTAAAAAAAGAGTGAAAATTTAGTGAGGTTTTAAAAAATTGTACATCGTAAAAAAGTTAAATCAAATGCACACTGGTCAAATGTCCTGTCCTCTAAAAGTTTGTTGGACAGTAGTGGTGGTGTCAGTGACATGCATTGATAATTGGTGAGTGAAAAGTGGAGACCAGCTAAGGAAAATATGTAATTACATTTTTGGGCTTTATTTTCCTAGTGATTTTAATTCAAAAGGAGGGACTCATTTGGGTATTTTAGCTAGAGTCGACCGATAAAAAACAAGATTGGCTCAAATAAATAGAGAGACACTACATAATAAGATAAGAGATTGTGGCCAAACATGATCATGTGATTAGATTGTTATTACCAAAGATCCTTGCATAAAAGCTCTTAAAACAAAACTGTCTCTCTTTTTTTCTTTTTTCTTTTTGTCCCTAAAATTTCAGATGATTTTAAGCAGTCATATTTTACAACAATATTTTAATTGTTATCTTAGTCATTTGTAACATTTTTTTAGCGATAGTTTTTAATTTATGGTGTCCATTTTTAATAATTACTTTTTAGTATCAGATCAAAACATCAATTGATTTTTGATATAGGCAGGCATCAATTGCTTTTGTTTATATATATATATATATATATATATAAAACAACACACACATTGGTAATTCTTGCTTTTGTTTCACAACTCAAAGGGAATATTTAGAGGCAATTATACGTTACCTACCAAGAAGGCAAGAAGGTTACGTGGAAGATTTGAAGAGTCTTGCTAGGAAAGAAACTGATTTTGTATGTCATAACTAATAATTAAATCATATATTCATATAACTTTCTTTTATAACTTTTTTTTTCCTTCTATCTACAACCGTGCTGTTTGAGTTCAAGGCTTTACTGATGCAGCTTATTTGATGACAACTGAAAAGTAATATATAATTGCAATTGAAGTACTAACGATTTAGTTAAAAATCATCATACAATATTACAAAACACAATAACGTTATTTGAAACCCGTGAGAGCCTGTCTGACTATGACATTGGGGGTGGGGGAACGAGGTACGCCAACTACGAAATTAAGCTATATGTTTATTTGTTTTTATTCTATTTCAAGTTATAATGATATAAGAAATTTGTGATCCCAAAAAAAAAAAATCATAAAGTGCACATTATAAATTTAAAATTTTATTATATTTATATATTAAAAAAATAGAAGGTCGTATGCTAATTTTTGAGAGAATTTCAGCCTATAGTGTCTGCTTTTTATAATAACTATTTATCATCAGAACAAGACACCAATTAATTTTTGGTATAGACTTTTGATGATAACTATTTATCATCAGACCGAGACACTAATTAGTTTTTGATGTAGGTAAAAATTAAACATCTCTTATTCAACTATAAATATTTTTATCAGTTGAGCTAACTAAAATCCACTCATATGCTTAATTAAATCATGAATATTATTTGTTTAAAAACCTCAACTTTATGATTAAAGTCCAAATATGAAAAAATATTTTGTGGTTAAAAAGCAAAAACGATAAAAGAATAATGCATCAGAAGATTTAAATACAAAAAAAAAAAAAAAAAGGCATTTATTCAGCATATAAAGCATAAATATAATTACTTAAAAAAGTTAAAACTTTCAATTACATCACTTACGCATGAATTAATTAAATAAACATATTATTATTATTTTTTCATAAATTTTCCAAATTCATATGTGAACATAATCATGGACCTTTGACTGTAACAGCTCTTTTCTTTTCTCTCTCCTCTATGTGTGTCAGCTTGCATTAAACAAATATGTGGTAAAGACATTTGGTCCTACTTTCAAGAGTACAAAATTGTCGTACTCGCTCATTCATTCCATTCCTTTCCCATCCCATTATAACATTAACATTAACAAAAAAAAAAAAAAAAAAAAAAAAAAAAAAACCTTCGTGGCCCATATAAAAATAATTATATATATCTATGATCATTGCAGTTTCAGCATTTTTCGAATTTATTTTTTTCGAAACTTTTCGTTTTTTTTTAAAACGAGAGTTGGAAGGAGCGAGTATAAATACTTTTTTCAAAGTAGCGAGTAGAATGTACTGAGTACAGTATCACTTTAACCGCAACCCGAGCACCAGATTCCGAACGAAAGGAAAAAAAAGGTCTCATACCACACACACTACTCGCGCTCCAAAAAGCCTTCTTCTTCTCAAAAATTCACACGCTCTTTTCTCTCTACCTACAACAGCAACAACAACAACAACACACACTCTCTCTCCCCTAGATTTTCTCGCTCTAGAAAATTTTTTTTTTTTTTTTTCTGCATGTAGCTTGGTCTTCTTTCTCTGACCAAAATTTTCTTTTGTGGCTTTTACCCAAAAAAAAAGAAAGAAAAGAAAAGAAGTTTGGTTCAAATTTTAACTGAACCATGGAGGTTTTTACAGAGGCTTTGTAGTAGTACATTATTGTTTTTACCGGAAGTAACTTCAGAATCAGAGAGGGTTTCTTGCTTTCTCGTTTGGGAGAGGTAAATTTTCTTGACCGTTATTCTTGAAAGTAAGATTTTCGTTTTTTTTTTTTTTTTTTTTTTGATAATTAGAGTTGAATTATGTTAACTTTTAAGCATGTTTGTTATTCTCTGTTTGGTTGCCAAGAAATGGAAAGATTGTATTTCTTTTGTTTTTTATTTATTTATTTATTTTTTTTTTTGTGTTTTGAATTTGGGGGAAAGAGAATGTCTTGGACTGTACGATTCACTTGAAAGTGGGGTTTTCATTTCATTGAATTTTAAACTACATGCAAAATAGGGGGGGTGGGGTCTGGGATTCTCTTTTTTTTTTTTTCTTCTTGGAAATGAGTTTCTCATATTTTTCTTGGCAAATAAACGGATGTGTTAGGTCTATTTTGCTGAATATTGTGGAGGATAATTGTTTTTTGGTGCAAAACAAAGAGGTTGGGATATTGAAAATTAGGGTTTTATGTTGTTCCAAGTCTTCAAGAGGGTTTTGGAACATTTGGAAAATAAATTGTGAAAAGAAATGCTAGGGACACACCCATTCTCGCGCCTTGCTTATGTGTCAACTCTTGATTGGATTTCAGCTTTTTCAAGTACATGTGGTGGACCCATGTGAAAGTGTTGGAATCCAATCAAAAGTTGACACGTAAGCAGGGTGTGGATTTGGGGTGTTAGAATGGGTGTGTCCCTAGCATTTCTCAAATTGTGAGGCTCTAGTTAGGGATCTATATGATTGATAAGGGTTAATTTAGTCACATTTTTTCTTCGGGCTGTGTTTGGCGAGGTTTGTAATTGGTTTCGGATGAGGCATTGAGTAGTCAATGTATAAGCAAAGAATGTATCGAGTCATTGTATGAACAAATGACTGAGTTTACCTCTAAACTGGGTTGGAGAAAAATTCCTCCAAGCCGCTACGTGGACCATTCACACAATCTTCTAGTCACATATCCTATTTAATGAGTCATGTTATTTAACACACCTGGATGGTTTTATGAATCATCACATAGTGGGTTGGAAGAGATTCCTCAAAACTGGTTTGGAGGAAAATTTGTACATGAGCAAATGACATATTTGAGAGAGTTTGGTTGATTGCAGATCAATGCCATTGAGATCACATAGGAGATTAGAGATCTGATAGATTCGTTTTAAGTGGTCTTAATATTAATAAATTCATGCTTGACCTGATTTTTGGTGTGATTAGCATCTGAAGTTCTGCGTTCTGTGTTAAGTCCTTTTAAGTACAAACATTTGTTGGAAAGCATAGATAAATAATCATTGCATTGGTTCATGTAAGATGACAAAATCTGAGAAACTTTTCATTTCGTATTGTTTTACTAAGTAAGTACACAGACTATCCTTAATGAAATTGGACATTGAAAACAAATGCAGGTATTCATGAACCCAAAGTATGTTAATAATTAGTAGTATTATGGACTAGGATATATAGACAAATGATTGATAGGCCTATATCTGCAGACATAGCTATTGCTATATATTGCTTGTAACTTGGTCAGATCAATTTCGAACTTTTTCATTTCAGAGGGTTCTGTACTCTCATTTTCTGTTTTTCTGGAAGAGACATATGATAATGTATGGCAGTTAGTGCTTTCTAATATTCGTAGTTAGTGCAATCCACAAGCTCTTATATTCTTCCAAGTTTTGGGCGACTCCATTTATAAATAGAGTATTTCTGTTTAAGTTATGGACTCTTTCACTTTTTTGGATTGGGAAATCGATTTAAAAGATTTTTAGCTGCTAATTTAATGTTTATGTCAATTATCATAAATTTTATGATTTTCCCATTTTTTAGCTACATGTTTGGGGTAGCTCTGCTGGGTATGTAGAAATGCTTTCAGGAAACATGACCAACCTTGTATGATCAGACATGTAAGCTTGGTGTTGTCATTATGATTGTGAAAATTTGTAGGCTACAGTCATGATTATTTAGTTACATTGTCCTTTAGGCTTTGTTTGGTTGGGAGGATGGAAATTGTTGAGAGGATAAAAAAGTGGGAGGATAGAAAGTATTTGTGTTTTCGATCATGTGTGTTTGGTAGAGATGATGGAAAAGTGGAAAATTGTTGTTTTTAAAAGAAAAAAGGGATTTTTGTTTTTACATTGTGCTTATAAGAATATACAACTGATTCTATGCGTTACAGTGAATTGGTTATGATGGCTTGTACTCTGTAAGATATTGGTCAAATTTGACCAAAAGATTTTGGTCAAATTGTTTTGGACTAAAAACTGATGGCCCCACTTGATTTGATAAGTTCTAGCGTATATTTGAACAAAGAAAATTTTGATATTTCAAAGTTATGTGATCATCCTAACATCTCACCTCATAAATTTATTATGGGACTCAAGTATTATCCTGGGTCCTGATCTACTATTAGCAAACAGTTTATATTAGTCGTAAGGTGCATAATGTAAAATTTTGGAATTTAATATTTGTCATTACTTCTTTAATGATTTATTGCACGATAATATGCCTTAATTTGGTACTTATTTCCTTATTTGTATTCCTGAACAGCTTGGAAACCTCAACTTTGCACAAAGCTAGAGATTACAGAGAAATGGTACTGTTTGTTATTCATTATAGCTTTATATTTGTTAATAGATATAATTTTGGTATCATTTTACTTTCATAATAATTCTTCTTTTTTGTTAGAAACGAAAATGGCTTGAATGACCAGTAAATAACTAAATATTAGGGAAAACAAAACTGATTTGGTTATCTATATATTTCTGCCAACTGTGATTTCAATTCAATACATCATGCATGTCTGTGTTGTTGTTTATACTTGAGCAGGATGGGGATGCTTCTGGTGTTGAGGGTGACAACTGTGACTGGAACAGTGAAGACGAGCGGGAAATTGATGACTTCTCTTTGTCTTCTTCTTCAAGTTTGACACCTCCAAATGAAGAAACTGTTACTGGCTCTGGGGAGGTAAATAGCAGCCTATTCTGAATTTCCTTATTGTTTTCAGCATTCAAAATATTTATATACAGGCGTTGAAATTAGTAGCAAAAGGGTTCCAGTTATTAAATTTTATGGTTTAATTATGAAGATGGCTTCAGATGGAAGACTTCATATTTGTTAGTATCATGGAAATATTTAAATGCAAATTTGAGGCATCTGGTGGATATTAATAATCAAGGAATGATATTCAAAAGAAATGAGATACTGATTTCTGGTCAAGTGTCATGCATATACTTAATATTGTTAAAAAAAATGCCCAATTCTTATTGAAAATATTTCTCTTCTGAACCAGCTTCTGAAAAATTTTGTATGTACTTGTTCATATGGTTTTATCATCCATCTTTAGATAGTAATTTAACCAGATTATTTATTTTTAATTTCATTAGTCAATTTATTGTTGGATGTTCCTGGTTAATGCATTTCTCCAACAATTTTAACAAAACAAAAAAAGAAAAGGAAAAAGAAAAAAGAAAAAGAAAAAGAAAAAGAAAGAACATGGTTAACCAAAATGGTTCAAGTAACTTAACAGATAGATGTGGTAGATAACTAAGCATATAATTTAATTGGTTATCCAAGATTTAAGTGTGACTGTCAATGTTGTCTCTTGAGGTTCATTCTTGTTAAGCATATGTTTTATTGTACTAAGCTTAAGGATTTTCCCTAGATCATTAAAATCTTTAGCGTCTATAGGTATTCCATTTGTGGTCTAGTCTTGGAGGGATATCACAAAATTCTATCTCTTCTTGTTTAAATGCCCTCTCATAATTCATAATATACAAAAGGACTACCCTATGTTCTTTTCCATAAGGAAACCAACATCTCTGTTGCTTGAATTCATATTGTGGAATTTATGAAGATTTTCCATGCATTTATTTAGTTTGTAGGGTACCTTGTTGCATTTCTATTGAGCTGCATAGACTTTTTGTCTTCCGATAATATGTTAATCCAGCCAGTTATTATTTTTACTTTTCATCATCCATAAGAATGCATATGCATGTGATATATGTTCCCTTTGTTTGAGATAATTATTTATGCCTCATTTATTCATAATAAATACTTCCTTCTGGTTAGCTTCAACCACATGCAATGATTTTTATACAAAATTGCTTACTGCTAAAATACTATATTCATACATTTATGTGCACAAGAAGATTTATGTAGAAATACAGATTGTTCATTAAATAACTATTTATCTTTGTTTTTATGTCTCAAGGCAAGCTCATCTGCTGGTTCCTCCAACTCCAAATTGTTTGATAAGTTCATAGGGATGGGCTTTACTGAAAAGATGGTTGCAAAAGCAATTCAGGAAAATGGTTAAGCTCTATCTTACTTAAATTGTGCACATGTTTTTAACTTATAAGCATTATAAATAACCCTTCTCTGATGAATATCCAGGAGAGGACAATACAGATTCAATTCTAAATACACTCCTTACATACTCGGTGAGTTAGTGATGCAGGGAGTACAATTAAAATTATTTTTGAATTGATTATTTTTATTTTGTACTTATTTGAGATACCTGATCTCATATTTGAATTTTTTAATTGAATTTGTGCTTTAATGCTGTTGAGGATTTTTTTCAATGCTACGTAATTGTGTCTTGGTGTAACCTTGAAGCCCATTAAAAACAACCTCTAGGAATTGTTTGAGACAGTACAATTTGAATATAAAATCTCTGAGTTAAGAGTTTTCTCTAAAGCTTGGTTTTGAAGCCTAGGATTTTCTTCCCTCCCACCCCTCCCCTTTTTTATTTCTTATTGATGCAAACCCGTTTTACAGTGTACTCCAAGTCTTTGTCATGGCCCAAAACCATGAAAACCACCACTGAACCCACACCCACCGTCAAGATAAGGTTGTATAATTTATTCCACCCATTGATATGATCATTCTAAATGAATTTAATACAGTGGGACAAAAAGCTTCTTTGCTTTTAGTACAACTTCAAGTGCTCCAAGAGTTTTTGCAAGTTTTAACAGCAAAAGTTCTTATCATAAGCGCTTCAAATTTGAGGTCAAGTTTTCACCAACCAAGGAGTGATGCGGGGAGTACAACCAAAATTATTTTAGATTTTTACTCATTTTATACACGATATCAGTTATTAATTATTGAATTCAAATTTGGGCTTCAATATTGTTGAGGATTTAATGGGATGTAATTGTGACTTTATGTAATCCTTGAAGCCCTAAAAATGAGGCTATAGGAATAGGGTGTTTTTTTTGGGGGGGGGGGGTGGGGGGTGGGGGGAGAATCGGCTATAGGTACAGTTTGAGACAATTTTGAATTATAAAAAAAAAAAGAAAAAAAAAAAAGTTAAAGATTTTTCTCTATAGCTTCGGTGATTCCAAGCACCCATAGGTGGTGTAGCCTAAGATTTTATTTTTCTCATTTTAATTCTTATTCATGCAAACCCATTTTGCATCACTTATTAATAGCTTCCTAATTCTCAGATGATGTAGTTGCTACTTCTGTCTTGGCTACATAGTACCATTAGCCATAGTACCATGTTATTCCCTGTTCTCTTCATGCAGATTCTATTTCTATGAACTAAACGATATTGTTTAACTCCAAATGCATTTTTTTAAGCAATAAATTAAATAAATATTTTTATTATATTATTTTTGTATAAATATTAGAATATATGTGTATGTATTATTCTTTATAACTAAATAATATAAAATAAAAATTACATAAGTAAGTTCTTTTTTTTTTTTTTAGTTTTTGGAATCTGCACTTGAAGTGACCAAAGAAATTATTAATAAGTACATTTACAATAATGAAGCAAATTGAGAATGAATTGATAAAACATATAAAGTATAATTGACTTCAACTATATGAAAGGTCCATCTGTACTATTAATAAAGAATTCCCAGATTTTTTTTGGGACTTATCTTGCTTGTTGCAAGCATATTTATTCTAGAAATTATCACAAACTGCCAATGTGCTCTTGCTCAACTAGCATCTCCTCCCCTTAAGAGGTTTTAGGTAGAGGATGAGGTTGTGGATTCAGGACCCATTGGGTGCACGTATAACTTACCAATAAAAAAAATGGAAATTATCACAAACCCAACTCAGTAACCTGGTATTTTTGGACTCTTTAAAAATTGGGGATCATCTTTTCGAGAGAGGGGAGGGTGGGGAACTATAAACATGGATGGTATTCACTTGTAAACTGTTCCAAGACTTACTTACGTTTTGCTCATCCCCTATCTGGTTTGAGTGGCCTAATAAATTGTCTATCACATTGGACTCAAAATTCTTTTCTATGGCTTAATGATTGGCTACCTTGTTAGACCAGAATTTATTGTCTATGGTCTGGCATATGATTCTATTGTGAACATCCTAGTGCTTCACCTTTCACAACTTGAATTAATCTTCCATTTGGGGTATCTATTTATGACCTTTATGTTAATTATTTTTACAGACTCTTGAAACATCTCCTCAAGAACAGCAACATATTGATTCTGATAATTACTCTTTGGATTGCGATGGGAGCTTTCTGGATGGTTTCTCTGATGTTGACAGTTGGTCTGACAATGAGGTAGGGATTTTTTATTTTTTATTTTTTTGGGCTAAACTAATTACTTAGATGATGTTTACTGTATGGAATTTTGAACCAATTTTCATCTAATATACCTTTCTGCAAATATGAGCCCACCAGCAACTCTTTATTATGCATGGCTTCCTAGTGGTTCTTGTCTTCCTACCCACCTAGATGGAAATATAATTCTGCAATATTGTTGAAAGTTGTGCAATCATTGATGCACATACGAGGGACATGTAGGATCATGACAATTGCAATTATGTTTTTTTTTTGCTGATAATATGCATGTACATTGGATCTATCTTGCAGGAAATCACAAATACCGTGTTTGATGAGGATAATAAATTGTCATCCTTAATGAGTATGGGGTACACAAGAGATGAGGCTTCAATAGCAATGGAGAGATGTGGTGCGTACTTCAGTGTAATGCAGATTTTGAAATGGTTTAGTTTTTTACTCATTTTTGTCCATGATCATGTCATATCTTGTGAAGATCTAAGATTTGGTTTCTGACACCCCAACTACGACCCCTAGTGGGGAAAAATTCTTAAGAAGATTTAAGATTTGGGTTTTTTACACCCTAACATCCCTGGAAAATTAAAACAAAGGATCTTGCTGTGTCAGTCAAGTACTCTAGCTATGCTGCATTGCTGCTTGTATTTTATCAATGCTCATTTTGCATCATCCATATCTCACATGACAAGGTATTGGTTGGAGTGTTTAAATTTTTCATCATTTATATTGGTCATTGACACTTTGTTTGGGAGTTCACAAAGGAATGGAATGAGTAAATCATAAAGGAATGGAATAGAATAGAATAGAATGCATTTAAGTAACAGAAAGGAAAGGAAAAGAAAGGAATGAAGTAACATTGTTTGGAGATTTTAAAATAAAAGGATGGAAAGGAATGTGGGGTAAGTAACCTTGTTTGCGAGTAATATAAAGGGAAATGAATGAAATCATTTAATCACAATATTAATATTAGACCCTGGTTTTAAAATGAAGGGCTGAATATATAAGGGTATTTGGGAGTTTTAGTGAAATTTTATTAAACCAAATTCCATTCTCTATGATTCCTCTCAATTTTGGGAGAAATGAAAATTTGAGATTTTGAGGAAATAAAGAGAAATGAGTGTTTCCTTCTATTCATTTTATTCCCTCTCACTTAAACTTCCAAATAAGGGAATTGACCTTTCCCTTCCCTCCATTTAAACTCCCAAACAAGGGTAAGGAAGGAATATTCTAAAATTATTTTTTTAATTCCTTTCTCTCCTCTGGTCCTCCCTAACAACCTATGAAGGTTTCAGTTTCAAGGTATCTTTGTTGCATATCACTCTTCTAGTTTTATTTTTACTGAGAAGTTCTATGTAATACTTCTGGGATGATGCATGCCTTTGCTGAGTAAAAGCTTTATTTGAATGGAGTGCTTTTTGAGTGAAAAAGTATGTATAAACCCTTGACAGTTGTTTATGGCAACCATACTTCCATTTTACCCCCCTTTTTAAAGAATTTTAATGTAATAAAAAATGTTTTAGGATCCTAATTAGTCTATCTAGGATTCATAGCTGACCTCAATGTTTTGAGATTAAAACTTGGTTTTTGTAATAAAAAAGGTTTGAAAGAACACCAAAAGGAAGTGTTGTGCAAGAACATAGGTGGTGTTCAAATGGGATCACCCAAAAATACAAAGTAAATGAAAAATTTTATTTTTATTTTCATTTTCTTGTTAGTCTTTGAGGCAGCAACTCAAATATTTTGGTAACATGACTGTGGGGGCATTTTTTTGCTTCAAGGAAACTCATGTACTCCTAGGCAATTTTTGCTTGTCCCCACATTGGAAGGATTACCTCCCTCTTTGCACCTTGTAAGGGATGAGCCAATGGTCAGTGGTACTCTTCAACCATTGGCTTATCCCTTATAAGGTGCAAAGAGGGAGGTAATCCTTCCAATGTGGGACAAGCAAAAATTGCCTAGGAGTACATGAGTTTCCTTGAAGCAAAAAATGCCCTCACAATGACTAGATTAGGTTTAGTTTTGGGAAATAGGCGACGGTGAGAGTACTCAGAGAAAAGAAAAGTATTTTGCGGATGGTAAAATCTATTGCAGATGGTAAAATCTATCTCTACGTATAAAAAGATAAATTTCATGTGGGATGGGATTGGGAGAAGTTGCGCAGGGCTGGTCTAGGTGAGGTGGGACATTTTGCCATCTTTATCCGAGTTTACTCAGTGACCTTGGTTTCTAGGTGGTGTTATCCATAATAATGATAATATATATGTACTTCTATGGCTCCTTCTCCTCATTCTTCTTTAGTGGCTATCTTAGTTGACTGTGCAAAAAGCTTCTTCAATCTCTTGTTATTATATCAGATCGTGCTTCTGCTGTTTCTTTTGTCCTTGGCCTTATTATGCCCTCCAAACACTTCAGGTCTCAACGCATCTCTTGTGGAGTTGACAGATTTTATCTGTGCTGCTCAAATCTCTAAGGTAGAGGATGCTCATCTGCCTGTTGAAGAAAAGGTAATTAATTTGACTATTTTAAGTGGGTATAAATTCAACCACCAAAAAAACAAATTGAACTTAAAGCTTTGTAATTATTTTTATATGTTTAGTTTGTTTTCCTGTATAAATGGAGTATTGAACCATAGTTTTATCTACTGATTCTATTTATACCATGTTGAATATCATGTGTCAAAGGTGATTTTTTTTTCATCTATTTTCACAGCCAAGGCCTAAGCTTCCATGCATAGTTTCCGCTAAGCTCAAGAAAAGAAAACAGTACGATTATGAGATGTGGAAAAGAAAAAAGCAGGCGCTCCTTGATGATGATGAAACAATTCGTCTCCCGAATCCAATGATTGGATTTGGTGTCCCTAATGAATCACACCCTACAATTCATAGAACACTCCCAGAGGCAGCTATTGGACCTCCCTATTTCTATTATGAGAATGTGGCGCTTGCTCCTAAAGGCGTTTGGACCACTATTTCACGGTTCCTATATGACGTGGAGCCAGAATTTGTTGATTCAAAATATTTTTGTGCTGCTGCTAGGAAAAGGGGCTATGTTCACAATCTTCCAATCCAAAACAGGTTTCCTCTCCTTCCACTTCCACCACACACCATTCATGAGGCATTACCCTTAACAAGGAAATGGTGGCCTTCATGGGATGAGAGAACAAAGTTGAATTGCTTACAAACTTGTATTGGTAGTGCAAAACTGACAGAGAGGATCCGAAAGGCACTTGAAGACTATGATGGTGAACCACCTCTAAGAGTTCAAAAGTATGTACTTGATGAATGTCGAAAATGGAATCTGGTCTGGGTTGGGAGGAATAAGGTTGCCCCACTTGAACCTGATGAAGTAGAAATGCTTTTGGGGTTTCCAAGGAACCACACAAGGGGAGGTGGAATAAGTCGAACTGATAGATATAAATCACTTGGTAATTCATTCCAGGTGGGAATTTGTTGCCATCTCTTTATTATTCCTTTTTTAAGATGAGTCAATAATACATGAAATAATCATGAATATCTTGAAATGTTGCATGATTTCAAAATATTTGTAGAATGTTAGCTATTTTATACCAGAAATGCTTGTTAATTAATTTTCTCCTTGAATTTTTTCCAATTTTGAGTGGTTCTTGCTTGAGAATATCCCTGGGAATTGTAAGTCACTTAGGCTGTTGGATAAATTATTTTCAGGTTGACACAGTAGCATACCATCTCTCAGTCTTGAAAGACATGTTCCCAGGAGGCATCAATCTTCTCTCTCTTTTCTCTGGGATAGGTGGTGCAGAAGTAGCCCTACATCGACTTGGTGTCCCTTTGAAGAATGTTGTGTCAGTTGAGATTTCAGAAGTAAATAGAAATATTGTCAGGAGTTGGTGGGAGCAAACAAACCAGAAAGGGAATTTGATTGACCTTGCAGATGTGCAGCAGCTAAATGGTGACCGGTTGGAGCAGTTGATGAACTCATTTGGTGGATTTGATCTTGTAGTTGGTGGGAGCCCATGTAATAATCTTGCAGGTAGCAACAGGCATCATCGAGATGGACTTGAGGGTAAAGAATCTGCACTCTTCTATGATTACTTTCGTATTCTAGACTTGGTCAAGAATTGGTCAAATGTATCATGACAAAAAATCAATGAATTTTTTGTAAAGGGGCTTTCTCTCTTAAGTTAAACATGACCTGCCAAAATCTTTTTAAGCTTCTGATTGTTTCAATGGAAGGAATTATTAGTAAAGGAAGGTAAAAGTTATTGACCGGATGTCTCCATGTTTGTGATGCTGGCCCAGTATTCTGTTGGAGTAAGCATTCTCTTTAATGACATCTTACCAACTTGAAGTGTCCTCTCAACATTTTGAGGATCATAGCACTTCGTTGTAGTAAAATTTATTTTCTTATGTTGTGAATATGTTGGAATTGCGTGATAAATCTGATGCTGGGCTGGGGCATTCAAAGAATGAATGGTCAAATCTGAAACAATTTGAATTCAGGACCTCTCGCACCCGTAGCAAGGATTGCACCTTTTCCCCAAAGGATTAGCCCTGCTGAGAATCTCTAGAACCATTTGTTTGTCAAAACAAAGGTTATCTATGTAATTCTGTGCTTGAAGAAATTGCAGTAATTACATTGAGGGGACAGCAATTTTCGCCTTAACTTATCGTGGTTTGTCTATAACTTTTACATGGATACATTATTTTTTCTCCGCCACTTATAGTCATATCAGGTTGTGGTAAAAATTGTGACGCAATAGTATTGTTCGTAAATTTTCTCAATCGCATTACAAGTGCTGCTGATCTCATACTCCGATGCTATCAGATATTATTGTCCCCGTTTTTTGTGGTAAGGTAGAGTGGAGTTAATGAAAGAATGTTCCTTAGTAGAGTCCGTGGTTCCCAAGATTTGTTTTGCATAGCATGTTTGTTTCTTGGTTGTCTAGATTTGCCAGGCAGCAAGGGGTAAATAAAACAACTCTCAAAGGTAAACGAAGTGAGAGTCAGGTTACTTGTTGGGAGCTGATCATATACTCTTTTTTTACTCTTTCCCTCCTGAGAGGATATGAAAAATTTGAGAAATTATGGATTTCAATTTCTTACACGTGTTGGCAACAAGTGGACAATCATCATTTGGGACAATTACCTCTATTGGCACATTTGTGGGTACAATTTATATTTGACTCATAATGGTGAATGGGGCCTATTATGCTTAGTAGTTCAAGAATCATGATAGACAACAACCACGAAGACCGATTTATTGGTAAGGGTACAAAGCATGAATTGCACCTTCAAACATTGTTATAAGGGGAAAAAGAAAATGTTATTAGAACTTCACCAATAAATTTTTTTTTTTAATTTAAAAAATAAAAAAGGGAAGCAAAGAAAAGAAAGAAAGGGAGAGGATGGGAAAAGGAGAGAATATTGTGATTTTTTATTATTTGGTTGGGGTGAATAGGAAAAGGGAAAGAAGAAAAAAAAAAGTGGCTGGAGTATTTAAACAAAATGGAATGGAAATTGACATTTAAAATAAAATTACAAAATTACCTATCCACTTTTTTATCTTTCACTTTTATAATAAGTATATATAATTGAAGATTATTATCCATCTTTACACTTTTTTTTTTTTAATCCTCCCAAGTCCCAACTAAGCATAACCTAAGGGTATATTTGGTATACTGAATGGAAATTACAACATAAATTGTAATATTTATTACTAGAAATAAAATTTGTTGTAATGTAATAACTAAATCTATTCATAAGTTTGGTTGTAAATTATAACATTAGAATAAAATTTAAGATTTATTTTAGGAAATATCTTACTCATACAATTATATCTCCTTGAAAATTGTTATTTTTTAAATTTAAGAGAGATATATGTTATTTTTTATGATTTTTTTTTATATAATTATTAGATGTATATGGTTTGTTTATTTGGAAATATATTAAATTTTGAAATTATTACATCTACTAAAGAATAGCTAATGCAACCATTTTAAAGAGAAATAATTATTTCTTTTTTTGAAGAATATGTATTCATAAAGAATGACTATTTATTATAATAAAAACATAACCAAACTAAAGAATAGTTAAACCATAGGAATAACTATTACATTAAAGTGTCTATTATAATCTACCAAACATGCCTCAAGTGTTCTAGAAACAATGGTGTGGCATTTTGATAAAAGTGGCATTAGGATAGTATAAATTATATGTGTTTACAAACTAATGTGTAACTTTTAAACATAAAAAAATAAGTATTTATTATGCTGTCAAAACGTGGCATCAATTACATAAATTACTTCTTTCTCCAAAAAAAAAAATATATATATATATATATATAAATTACTAAGTCAGTTTGTAATCAAAATTGATCACTAACAGGATTTTTTTGTGGCCCTTTTTTTGTGGCCCTTGTTATCTAGGTAGTATTCCCTAATATTATTTTTATGTGGTGTTTTTAGAGTTTGGTTTACCTCAAGTATTTTTTTAAGTAGACATATCCTTTTGTTTTAAATGTACAATAACAAGTAGTATTATGTTTTAATCTTCATCTTTTATTTTGTTAGTGAATAATGTGGTAGTTTCTCATTAAAACAAAAAGAAATTCTAATTAAAAAAGTATTGAAGGTAAGCCAAACTTGTATTTTTAATACATTTTTTAAGTGAGTGGGATTTGGACATCTAACCTCTCCGTGGGAAACACCCGCTATACATCTTTTGGGGTGTAGTATACACAATTATGCTATTCATTTGTACAAAAATTCTATCTAATGCATGTCATTTACACCTCCAACTTACACTCTCCTAGAAAGGAAAGAAGTTACATAGTAATGCCAGTTAGTCATTTTGCTTTTGATAATATTTTTAGTATTTTCCTTTTGATATTTTTATATTATATTATAAATTGAATATTTTGTGCCCTTGTGATCTTGCTAATATTTCTTTATATATCTATACTATTTAGAAGAGGATTCCCAACTAGATTTTTTTGTGGTTCAGAAATATCCTCATTAATTAAGAGTAACTTATTTTAGAAATATGATCATAAATGTCAAATAACAAATTTTATTTTGAATTCCAAAAAGAACTCCTAAAATTTAGTATTTTTTTTTCTTTCACATTCATCTTTTTATTCCCTAAAATTTAGCATTTTTTTTTTATTTCTTTTTCATCCTAATAAAAGTAAAACACCCCCAATTTAAAAAATAAAAAACTAAGAAAACTCCTAAAATTTAGCATTCTTTCCCCTCACGTTCGTCTTATTTTCCTCCCTAAACTTTAGTTATGGTTTCAGAAAATGTCAAAAATATTTCTAATCTAATTAGATAATCCTTATTCTTAAAAAATAAAAAATAGGGTTAAAATTGTAATTCAACAAAATTAAAAAAAAAATTATTAGAGAAACTTTTTTTTTCTAAAAATGAGCATACTTTCTATTTAAATATATCTCACGCACGTTTAATAAATTTTTTTTTTCTAAAAACTAGCACACATTAAACCTAGCAGTTTACTCCATTTCAAATAATAAATTTTATTTTCTTAAAAATCTCTTCCTGTATAACCTTACTAACAGTAGATAAATTCAAAGTAAAAAATCACATTAAACTCAAAATAAAAAAAAAGAGTCTCATTACACGTGCCGAACGTGTATGATGAGGCCAGTCATTTTTATTTGTTTGAAAAAACAAATTTCTAAATTATAATATATACAAATTATTAACTTTTACAAAAAAAATAAAAAAAATAGAAGAGACTTTGAGGTGCGTGTTTAGAGATTAGTGTGTGTGTATATATATTATACATTTTTAAATGGAGAAGAGATTTCCAACCTTGAACATATACATAAGAACACCATATTATAGAAATTTTGAAATTTATTTATTTATTTCCTAAACACACAATCATGCTATTCGTTGTAAAATAAATTTGTCAAATGCAAATCATTTATATTTCCAATCTCACTCTCTTAGAAGGGAAATAAATCAAAATACAGTGTGGTGGATGGGAAACACCAATAAAATAATGTCTCAAATTGCTAAAATCTAAGATAAAATTTTAGAGGTTACAACAATTTAGGGGAAAAAAAAAAAATCAACCTAGAACGTATTCACTGTCACACTGACCAACATAACTAATCTAACATCAGATTTTTATTTCTTGTTCCTCTTAGTCTTTCCAATTCTTCTCGTTCCTCAGTTAACCAAAAAATGCTGCCAAAAAAAGAAGCAAAGAGTCAGAAATGGTTACATGAACGATTCTAACGTCTATGACTTTATTTCCCCGACCTAATTTATTCCTGTTACTACTCTGGTCTATGTTTTCCAAACTAAAAATAAAAGTGGAAAAAAGAAGCAGCAAAAATAGGAATGTTTTACTTTTATCTAGTGAAAAAAGAGAGGAGATTTTTCAATAGATACAGTATTTTATGATGATTGCATATTTTTTTGTTTACACGATAGAAACTCTACTTTAACTTATTCTAAGTGTGATTGTTCTTTATTATTAGGCTAAAAAATCAATTAATTTTTGGCGTAAATAGGGTTTGAACTCCAAATATTTTTCTTAATAACAAAAGACTCTACAAGTTAAGTTAACTAGAATCCATGCAAACAAAATGAGGTTAAAAACTAACTTTTTTTTAACAATAATTTGCTGAATAATAAATTATGATTAGTTTAACATTATTTTCACATAAGTCTCTATTAACACTATTTTTAGTAGCATGTACATATTATAACATGCCAACTAAATAAGTATGAAAAAAATACAAAATTTAGGCACAAAAAAAGATAAAAAGAAAAATACATACTATAAATTTGGTGCATTGTTATTTTAGTCTACCAAGATTAAATTTTGTCATTTTAATTTGTTAACTTTGAAAACACGATCATTTTAGTGCTAATGTCCATCACTATTTGAAAGATGTCATTAACTCTCTTAAAATGACACCATTTCACGTTTATAACATTAAAAAATAATTTATAATAACATGGTTTTAAGATAGGTAAAATTTTACACAAATAACAATGGATGAAATGATTAAAATGACAATATTGTCAGAATTAACAAGACTAAGATGAAAAGATTTAAACTTAATTGACCAAAACGAAAAACTCATCAAACTTCGAAGAATATAGTTTTACCAAAATTTTATGTCAATCATATTGTTGAAAAAAAAAAAAAAGCCAAAAAAAAAAATACCCCAATTGGTCCATTGCTACTACTAGTATCTTGATGTTTTGATTTTCTAAGGACCAATGATGGCTTAACCATGGTCAAAAAAGGCCAAAAGCAAAGCATCCAAACTATAGTCACAAAGCTAACCAATAACAACCAAACTCAAGTCAAGTGGCCAAGTCTCACTTTCCTTCACACACAAAAAAAAAAGAAAAAAGAAAAAGGAAAAAAGGAAAAAAGTGTCAAATTGTCTAAAAATTATTCTATAAATATCCAACTAATTTTGCTTCCCCAAACTTATTCTACGCTTCTTACCCTTCGGAAGCGTAGAGCTTTACTTTCTCTCTCTCTCTCTCTCTCTTACAAAGAAGGGAAAAAGGGTTTGTTTAACGGTGTAACCAAATCACAGATATTCTCTCCCTCTCTATACGACGTCGTCAGGTGCACTTCGCCTTTTCTCTTTCTTTCTCGTTTCATCAAATCCCTATTTCTCAGATCTGAAATTCGATTTTCTCGTTCTTCTATATCTGCCACGCATAACCAACCAAACAAACAAAAAATTGCATCTAGGGTTTTTTTTTTTTTGGGTTAGTTAATTTTTTCTAATGGTTACTTGGAAATGAACTTTTTTTTTTTTGGGCTTTAATTTTCTTGGTCATCTACTTGCATGTTGGGATTTTGAGCTCCGGAACCAAACGGGAAGTTGTGAGAATATAATTTTTTTTTTTTTTGTAAAGTTCAGATTTAAATTTTTTTTTTTAAGGGTTAGTGGAAGATTGTGGATCTGGGGTTTTGGATTTGTGTGAGTCTCTGGCTTTTTTTGAGCTAGGGTTTGCTCAGATTTATTGGGTTTTGTTAATCTTGTGCTGTTGTACTTTGTGTTGGGTTAGAGCATTTTTTTTTTCTTTGTTTGGGGTCTCAGATAATGAAGATTATTATACTAAAGTAGAACTTAGTTGACTCAGTTTCTAGGTTTTAGTGGGAAAGTGTTTATCTTTATAATAAGCCCATCTCATTTTTAGAGTAATTTTTTTTTTTGCGTCTTTGCTTCTGTTGAGCTTGTTGACAAGTGGGAATTAGATTAAGTTCAGTGTTCTTGAGGTTATGTGCTGTTTCTTTTGTGTGATTCTCTTTTTCTATTGGGATTTAATGCTTGTCTTTTAAGTTAACATGTTTTGTATAATAGGTTTGTGTTGGATTGTTTTGGTTGTTCCCTTGCAATGGCTGCCACTGCGACTGCCTCCTCCTCAGGTCCACGTTATGCTCCAGAGGACCCTACGCTTCCCAGACCGTGGAGAGGCCTTGTTGATGGTAAAACTGGGTACCTTTACTTTTGGAATCCAGAGACAAATGTCACCCAATATGAGAGGCCTGCACACTCGGCGGCTCCACCAAAGTCTTCAGTGCCTAGTTCTTCTGTCCAAGTTCAACAATCTTCTCAAGGACAGCGACGCGGCTATAGTCCTGATGATGATGATAAGTATGCCAGAGGCAGCAATGGAGGGTCAAAACCTGAGGCTGGATCAAGGAGCCAGCAGGTTTGCGTTCCACTCATATTCTAACTTTGTTTCATGTATGGTTATGTGGTGTGGCCAGTGTTAATTTTATATGATTTTCTTCTAATTATACTTATGCTTTTAGTGGGTGTAGAGTCTGGGAACTAAAAAATTCTGTGTTTTAGACAGCATCCCCTCTTGCACATTCTAAGAGGTTGGAGCTCACATGGACATACATGAAGATTTGTTGGGTTACTTGTAAAAAAAATTTGTCTGTATATGATATACCCTTTTTTTGATAGATGCAGTTCTAGTAATATGATGCATGCTGGATGGATGATATCTATTGCTAAGCTTTTAAAAAGTTGGATGATATGCCAAAGAGCCTTGTAGTTCAACTGGTTGGAACTTCTTGGTGTTTCCATTGGAGACATCTAGGGTTCGAATCTCCCTCCCAACGATTGAATTATCAAAAAAAAATTATTAAAAAGTTGGATTATATCTGTTTTTTTGTTGTTGAGTAATGAAAGATGTTCCATAGAAATCAATGGTCCTTGGACTGAATGGCACATCCTCCAAAATAAGGAGTGTTGGTGAAGTCCCGGGGCTTATCCCATGGTATGCAAATTATATTTTCCTTTCAAGAAATAAAGAGTTTAGCAGAGACAATTTGCAATGGGCTTAGTGTGTGGCATTGAGTTTCAATAATCAAAACTATCATGGTTGTAGCTTTTGTCGCATCACATTAAATGAGTGTAGTTGTAGTTTTTGTTGCTTTTGGTCAAGAGCCTCAAATCCACACATTTGTATCTTTTATTGGTGTCTGATTAGGTGCCTTGATTCAGATTTTCTATGTTTCTTGTTCACATTATGTAAAGATGGTTCCATATTGCATTTTGCATATGAAATTATAAAATTCTAAGAATAGATTGACACCTTGAAACCTAAAATGTGGACAAATCAAATTCAAAATGACCAGTAACTCTTATCTGAAACAGGAACGAGGGGACAGACTGAAGGTTCCCCTGCCTACCATTAAGCTATTATGAGGATATATTATGTATTTACGTGTCTGCTGTACTGATACTCTTCAATTGGGTCTAATGAAATGTCTATAATTTTGCATTAGAGTGCAAGAAGTGGAACTTTGCATTCCAGTAATGTTCCAAATGGCACACTCAGTGCCGGACATGGAGGATCTTCTACAAAAGGACACGGAGCTTCAGATGTAGGAGCTGATTTGTCCCCTGAGGCTTACCGTCGCCGGCATGAAATAACTGTTTCTGTAAGTATTGAAAAACTTCATGCACTGGGGTTGATACACTGATGTTTAAATTTTAGTGATCTTGACCTTATATCTGACTGGATAATTGGAAACTTTCTGCCACATTGAGTCCTCCTTTCAATGATTACTGGATCCATTGTAGATTTTCAGAATTTGTAAACTTAATTTGAGTTAGATAATGGTTAGTTATTTGTATTAAATTGTTTGTCTTGGTTATGAGGCATAGAAGATGTGCTTGTAGATTATCCTCTATTGTGCGTTGAAGAGAAGGGGGAAAGTAGATATTAGGGTTAATGAATTTATGTTGCTGGGCCGAATATGTGTGGATTTATGTTGCTGGTACTTTTTAAATCATAACAAACTGCTGTATGCTCTTTTTCCTCCACAAACAAAGTTTTACATACCTGATTATATTATTTAATATCACTTATACTGAAGTAATGCCATTATTGTTTCCACTTTTCATTAGCAGCCGTATGGTGAAAAGTGGGGCAGGCTAACCGTTATCAACACTATTTCTTGTGGGTTAATGAACCATTTGGGTGTTTGAAGTTGTATTTTCTTTCGATTTATTATGTAAAAATTATGTTCAGAAACACAGGTTTATAATTTTTACATCTATTTTATGGTTTGATGTGTTCTTTTTATGATTGTTGACAATCTATTTTCCTTAATTTATTTTCAGGGTGATAATGTTCCTCCACCTTTTATTTCATTTGAAGCTTCTGGCTTTCCACCTGAGCTTCTTAGAGAGGTATGAACTTCTGGTTCTCTTTTGGTCGTGTTGTTATTTTTTCTTTTTGGTCCTTATGTAATACTGGTTGCCAAGATTTCATGTAAGTTTGCTAAACTATGTCCTGAGTGTTTCTTGTGCAAAGTCTGTGATTGCTGGAGGTCCGATGTTGAGTTTCAGACTCATGTTAATATTTTTTGCCGTCTGTACTTTTTGTCGCAGGTGCGATATTTGCTCCTGGGAGGAGCTAATGTCGTACGCTGTGTGCCCTCTTTGTGGGGGGCTTGCCATTAATTTGGAGCGCCCTTTTATGGTGGACCAAATTTTGGGAAGGGCTTTCCGAATCACCGGAGTTCGTGGCCGGGACTGCCGTTGGTGATGATTAAGTCTGCCACTCGGTCCAAACATAAGAAGAGGCCTCCTCCTGCTCTAGCTTGCATCAGCAAGCATTGGCCGCCTGCATATGGGGGATGGTGCTTCTTCTGCCATTAGCCAATCCTCTATAGGCTCAAAAAAAACCACCAGAAATCTTGAAGCCAGTACCTCTCTCACAGGGGTTGCTGGATTTTTGCTTTTTCCAGGTACACAATGCTGGGTTCTCTGCGCCAACTCCAATTCAGGCACAGTCATGGCCAATTGCTATTCAAAGTAGAGACATAGTGGCCATTGCCAAAACTGGTTCGGGGAAAACCTTGGGTTACTTGATTCCAGGATTTATTCATCTGAAGCGCACCCGTAATGATGCTCAATTAGGTCCTACTGTGCTGGTATTGTCACCAACAAGGGAGTTGGCAACACAGATACAAGATGAAGCTGTGAAGTTCGGAAGGTCATCAAGACTTTCTTGCACGGTAGATTACCTGTTTCTCCAATTACATTTGTAAAAATATATTATTATATATCTTTTCTGTTTAGAAAGTGAAATTGTTCATGTACTTCTATTCATATTTTAAATATTGAGCAAGTTTCTTATAATATGTTTGCTGTTTCTTAGACATGACATGGATATTAATGATGGTATTATTTGTTTATGTTTTTAGTGTTTGTACGGAGGAGCACCAAAGGGACCCCAGTTAAGGGAAATAGAGAGAGGAGCAGATATAGTGGTTGCCACTCCTGGCCGCTTGAATGATATTCTTGAGATGAAGAGAGTTAGCCTTCATCAAGTTTCTTACCTTGTGCTTGATGAGGCTGATCGCATGCTAGACATGGGTTTTGAACCTCAGATAAGGAAGATTGTAAAGGAGGTGCCTGCTCGCCGCCAGACCCTCATGTACACAGCAACATGGCCAAAGGAGGTTCGGAAAATTGCTGCAGATCTGCTGGTCAATCCTGTTCAGGTTAACATTGGCAATGTGGATGAGCTTGTCGCAAACAAGTCCATTACGCAGGTGTGAAACATATTTTAGTATCGTTGCTGGTCATAATTTAGTGTGAAGCATATGTGGAAATATCTCTTTATTTGTTTAATCCTTCATTATGTATGTGTTTTGGTAAAGTTTATGGTCATTTGTGCTATAGTTATTTGATATTTCTATATGGGCATCTTGCAGCATATTGAAGTGTTGTCATCCATGGAGAAACACAGACGACTGGAGCAGATATTACGATCTCAAGAACCAGGATCAAAGATAATTATCTTTTGTTCAACCAAGAAGATGTGTGATCAACTTGCCCGCAACCTTACTCGCCATTTTGGTGCTGCTGCCATTCATGGAGACAAATCGCAGGGTGAGAGGGATCATGTGTTGAGTCAGTTCCGAACTGGGAGATCTCCAGTTCTTGTAGCCACTGACGTTGCAGCTCGAGGGCTGGATATCAAAGACATCAGGTTGGGGACTCTATTTTATAGTCACATTATCTAGGTTTTGGTACTGCATTCTATGGTACATTATTTTCCAAGGATCAAAATTTGGGGCAATGATATATCCTGAAACAATATCTTCTGCATATTATGGATATTGGTTTAAGTCTTTTATGAACCCTCATCCCCTGAGAATTTTTAAAACACATTACGTGGTTGAAGTTATAATTGTAGCTGAATGAAATTTCGGTTAATTATGAATGCACTGAAAAGGATAAAGCTTGTCAAAGAGTAAAATATCTTACATTTCAAAAATTGTTTGTATCTAGCATCTACTTTGGCTATGTTGGAAATTGAAGTGAGAATATACATTCATTTTGCATGACGTTGATTACTTAGAGAGTAGGAGCATTACATATTCGTAGTTTATTTATTTATTATTTTCGGGTGTGTGACTCATATTAGTATGTTGAAGTGACTATTTGAAGTATGTTATGATGCTTTTAACTTCTAAGTTAATAAAAAGCCAGAAAACAAAAGGCTGTATCCTCCTTTTCCCTGTATTATTGTGTCCTGAGGTAAAAAATCATGTTAAGGATTATTCATAATTTCTGTCACAGGGTGGTTATCAACTATGATTTCCCTACTGGAGTGGAGGATTATGTTCATAGGATTGGAAGGACAGGGAGGGCAGGTGCCACTGGTTTGGCTTACACATTCTTCGGTGACCAGGATGCCAAGTATGCTTCAGATCTCATCAAAGTTTTGGAAGGGGCAAATCAGCGTGTCCCTCCAGAAATTCGTGATATGGCTTCTCGTGGTGGTGGGATGATGGGCAGGTCCAGACGATGGGGTTCTGGTTCTGGTTCTGGTTTTGGTTCTGGTTTTGGTTTTGGTGGTCGTGATGGGGGTCGGGGTGGACGTAACGATTCGGGTTATGGTGGAAGAGGTCGCGGATATGATAATGAGTCACGTGAGAGGTAATGGAGCTTTTTTTTTGGTTCTTTTTTTAACCGCAAATCGGTGCATTTAAATTTATATATTGGGTTTGGTGCCTCTAGAGAATGAAGTCCTCCCATTGTACCATGGTACAATTATTATTTCAGCCTACCAATTTCTTTGCATGGTTTTGTATTTGTTAATATTTACTTGTATAATATGCATAAATTGGAATTTTGCCTGAATTTTATTTTATCTGCATTTTTGGATTTCATTTTGCACAGTGGAAGTGTTTTCCTCTTTTCTTTGTCATTGTGGCCACAGCTTTTTGGAGGGGAGTAAAACCAATTCAATTAGGTCTTTTAATTTCAAAAGCTTGTTTCTCTCTCTCTCTCTCTCTCTATATATATATATATGTGTGTGTGTGTGTGTGTGTGTAGTGGGTTGGGGAAGCATTTAGTCAGGACTTTGTTTCAAACACTTGTTTATTTGTATATATTATTTTTGTGTGTGTTAGAATTCAAATAATAGGAATTAATGTCTGAGTTATCAAAGAAAAAAACAGGAGCCATGATAATGTGTAGTTTGCACTTAAGAAGAGTATTTTGAGAAGTAATTTGTGATTTTTTACTGTTTGAGACAGGTTTGACCGTGGCAATAACTATGGACAAGATAGAGGTCGCAGCCGGAGCCCCAAGGGGCCTGCTTGGGGTGACCGCAATAAAGGTTTGAACCGTGAGCGCAGCCGCAGTCGTGAGCGCAGCCCGCCACGCAGTTTTCACCAAGCAATGATGGAAAGGAGTCGGCCATCCTCACCACCTCAACACCAGCGTGGGCCGCCTTATAATAGTGAGAATGCAAGGGAACGCAAGGATTCACCACTAGGGTGGGGAAGATCCTCAGGTAGTGGGAAGGATGATAGGGGATTTGCCAATGGATCTCATTCTTCTTATTTTGGGGAAGAAGAAGAGGAAGGCATGATACCTCAGGATGATGATGACATGTACCACGCGGCTAATGAAGATGCCCATCGTTCCCCTTGAACAATAATAATTTGAGGGGTACTTTAAAATGGTTTGAGCATATCTTCTAACGCTGTTGTTTTTGCTTTGGCTTAGTGTTGTAAGTGGAAGTAGGGCTTGTAACTAGGGTGACTGGGGGTGTGGAACACTTTTGTTGGATGGTCTTGAGGGATAGAATTAAACCAGACCCCTCTTAAAACTTTTTGACAACCTTTTGTTTCTCTTTCTTGTTTTTGGTAGGAAAGAAAGGGCAAGCATGAAGCACCACTCAACGAGTGTTTTTTTATGTATTTGCTTTGTAATACGGTGACCTGCGTGGTCATAGTTATCATATCCATATTTTATGGTCTGATAAATTTGTTTGACGCTGTCATATGTATATGTAAAAACTCAGGAATATTATATAACATGCTCATTGTTTCTGGTAGTAGCATGGTTCCTGCGATGGTGTGATTTGCCATTTCATTGGGTTGTTGTGAGGTGTACTGTTCACACAAAGGAGTGTTGTTATTTATGCTAAGTATGAAAATAAATTGAACAAAATACCTTGTTTCTATTGAGAACCTTCAGCCTGAAAATGCTTCATAAAGCTCCTTCATTCCTCTGTTTTGATAGAGGAGTCTGCAGGGATTGTAAGTGCAAATCCTGCAAAAAGACATGCTAGCCTCCCCTGCTGATCTATAATTTGATAGCACCAATTTACATTTGTGCTTGAGGTTCTACTTTTCTAAGACCTCTATCACAACTGCGAGGCATTTTGAGAACTTACCCTAGGCTCAACAAATAATTTTTTAAGCAAAAATTGAGCTAAATTCACCTAAAAGCTCCTACATAAAGCTCAGTAGGCTTTCGACAAAAAGCAATTTGTGAACATGTATTGAGTTATTGACACATCTCCCTCTCTCTCTTGGCCTCCCCTCGCACCAGAGCTCTTTCTCCTGATAAATCAAGAAAATTCGGGCTGGAACTTGAGTTCCAATTCGGTCCTTCTAGTCAACACAGTGGTTGCAGCTTGGTCAACTATGGTACCTACAGAGGCAGCTCAGACTGGAAGGCTCCGACTCGTAAGTCATCTAGCCATGAGAAATAAAAATAGAGATAGGGAGCAGTTGAAGAGAGGAGTTTGAGTCTGAAGAAAGAACAGAGAACCTATTTATTCTTGATTTTGGTTTTGTTTTTTCCCTTTGGTTTAACCCCAAATTTGTTCATAATCTTTGTAATTTGATAAATGCATGTGAAATTTTGAGCAATTGATGATGGGCATGATGCTCTGTTGTTTTTTATTGGTGTTTGGTAACTAACTTCTTGTTGTGTGTTTGTAATATGCGTAAATCTATGATGAATGTGTAATTTTGGTTGATGCATAAATCTAGTTTGAATGGGGAAATCAGATCAGTGTAAAGGACATTCAAATTAGTTGAATGTTTAATCTGGGTTGTGAAATGTAGAGAGTTTGTGGATTGTACTGAATTGGTTAAATGTGTAAAATTTGGCAATTGACAGTTTGTTTGGGTCTTGGTAGTTGATAGTGAATTGGCTGAATGTGTAAGAAAGAATGAAAGAAAAAAAATATTTAAATGAAATACAAATAGAGTATAGGGGCTAATGTAGGTATGCGTAAATAGTGGATTAAGGGATGCTTAGATTTGGCCAAAGCCCTATTGAATTGATGCTAGTAGTCTTACGCCAAGTAAGAGGACAACGAGGGTTATTACTTGGAACAAGATAAGTAGGAGCAGAACTTCATACTTTTCTGAAATTATTAGCAATAAAATTATCTACGTTTAGAGCGTGCTTTTAAGAGGGCTACTGTGAGTTTGGTCATTTGTAGTTGAAAAGCCTTTTTCATTACCGCTAAGACAAGCCTATAGCTAGATAGATTATTGTCGAGATAATTATCCACTTCACAGTGCTTTTGGATGGAGGGCAGGAGGGGGAAGGGGATGAGGCTGTTTAATTGAGAAGATTTGGAGAGGTAAGCAACCACTCCAAATCCCTCATTTTTAGTTCCTCCAAATTTGAGGATTTGGAAGGGGAAAGGTTCCATCTATATTAGAAAATTATAAATTATCAATTTTACTCTTAATTATGATGTCAATTCATATTTATTTCTTTAAATTGAACAAAAAATGGGTATAATTTTCTCTTAACCAAGAGTTGCCATCTGGTTATAGATCTAGGAACCAACTTGAATCCCTTTAAAAAATGTCTAATACCAAACTGAGTTTGGAGTTAGGGTACATTCTTAGGAAGATGTTTGGAATCCAAGACTGTCCAGACGTAATTGAGTCTCACTTGTATTATTGGATTACACTAAAACATATTTTACTAAGTTGGCCCTAAAGCATGCATCCGTTCCTTTACCCTAGCCTCTAAACTAAAATGCTGATCACACAAAAGGAAAACAACCTAGCTAAATGAATTGCAAAAGAGTAGAAAACATAAACATTATTACCAACCAAATGTGTAAATATGTGAACATCCAAGTACATGAGTATCCAAACATATTGACATGTGAGCATCAAATAGATGGATGGATCTTTAATTGGAGTTAATGCTTAAGTCTTATGAGAGAGAGTCATTAATTGAAGTGAAGTATTCATTAAGTGTTGGACATCTTCCCTTATTAAACTTAAGGCAAAGTTTGGCTACAAACTTAGTTGTAGCATAATACTATAACTCTCATTCAAAAAATTAACATGACTACATATTTTATAAATCTAACCGTTGAATTTCATGTTCTTTATATTCTTAACACACATGTCAAATTTCGAGCCAATTGAATGTTTTTACTCTTAGATCCATAAACTATTTTTTTTTTTTTTGGGTATAATTTTAGACTACAAAAATCTGAAATTTAAATATTTGATTGATGATATAATTATTGATCTTTGATCTTCTTGAAATTTTGCAAGCATAGAAGATATAAGAAGAAAATGTAATCCAATGATAGATTTGCCAGAATTCATATTCAATAATAATAATAAAAAATATTGAATGGAGTTGTAGCCTTAGGCTACAACCAAGTTTGTTGTCAAATTTGGTCCTAAACTTAATTGATATACTTAGATGAATTCTTGTCACTTTGAAAAATGTTCTTGCATGTTTAGTTAGTCATTAATGTTCTTCATCATCTACATTACTTAAATTCAAACCTCAAAATATTTTAGAGAAAGTATGACTTTTAATAACCATCAATGAATGATTTTTCCCTTAATAAAATTTTTATTTTAATTTTTAGTTTGATTGGGAATTGATTCATATTTGATTAAATCATTTAAGTTTTGATTGACTTAAATCTTGATATGATTCCAATTAAATCTAACTTATTAAACATAATCTATATAATTTATAATAGCCGAAAATGTTTGATTATTAGTTGAATTATTAATATTTTGCCACATAAACTTTGGTAGTCCTACAATTCTACACATAATTTTTTATTAGTTTATTTATTATGTCAAAATGAGAGTTTTAAACCGACTAATTCTCAGCAGATTGAAGAGTTTTAAATCAACTACTACTTAGCAACATGGGGACTTTTAAACCGACTACTACTTAGCAACATGGAGAGTTTTAAACCAATGACTGCTCAACAACATGAATAATTTTAAACCAAACCGAAAACGTTTGACTATTAGTTGATCTTCTAATATTTTGCCACATAAGTTTTGGTAATCTCACAGTTTTACACATAATTAATTAATTTATTAGGCCTATTAGGTCCTATAGGTGCATAGATTTTTTTGGCAATCACGAGAGCACAAATTTGTCTAGATATAGATCATAGTGTATAGGTATGATTAGACAATACTCAAGATACTACAAGTAAGAGTAGAAGAATAAGGAAGCTACAGTTTTATGGAATCAGATTTTAGGACCGATCGAAAGAAAGCTTTGATTGATCATAAGTCAATTATGTTGAATTTATTTTTCAGCCCAATAGCCCATTAGCCCATCAGATGATTAGAGTTTTAAATCTAATTCACATAGTATTCAAAGGAAACCCTAAGACATGTTTTTAGAATACTTTGGAGCTTCTCTTTTGAGGGGCAAAGTTTCTCTCCAAACTACTAGTTTGGAGAGAAACCCTTTAAACTCCTCCTATATCTTTTTTTTAGATGTAAATTTTGAAAATCTAATTGTTAGATTTAATGTAATTTATGTTCTTAACACATATGTCAAATTTCATTCAAATTGATGTTATTTACTATTCAATCAATAAACTTATTTTTTATGCATAATTTTAGATTACAAAAACTTGAAACATGAACATTTGATAGATGACATAACTATTAATATTTGATATTATTGAAATTTTGCAAGCATAGAGGATATAATAAGAACATGCTATCCAATGGTCAGATTTTCAAAATTTACACCCAATAAAAACATATCAGTGAAGTTTGAAAGGTTTCTCTACAAACTAGTTTGGAGAAAAACATTTTCCTCTTTTGAGATCTAAAAAGTTCTGTGTCTTCTCCTTTCAAAGTCACTATCGGAAATTAATCTTCATACTATCAGAACCAGTAGATCTGAAGTTGCTGCAAGCCAGTCATCAAAAGTGCTGAATCTAAATTTTCAAGGGTAGTCTTGAAGTTGTAGACTGGAGGATTACGTTGATTCAAAGCTTCAATGGAAATTTGAAGTGCGTGGATTGAGGGTTCACGTTTGGAACAGATCCATATCAGAGAAGTTTGTGGGATTCAGAGTTAAGTTTGTTAACTTTAGTTAAATTTACTATGTATTGATATTCTTAACTATAAATCTCCATCTGAAAGTGGATTGTTCATCTTGGAATTGGTTCCCCCAGGTTTTTATCTTGAAACTAATTTGCTTCATTGATTTTTCTGGGTCATCATATTATTGTGTTATTTACTTTTTTGCTATGCATGATATGTTTGATTATTTGTTTAACCTAAGGCTTGCATAGTTGACCTAATTAATAACTTGACTTTAAAACTGGTTAAACATTGTTTGTCTCAGGCGTTTAAATCTAACAAGGCCAAATTGATATTTTTAAACTGACTAATACTCAGCGAATTGAAAAGTTTTAAACTAACTACTGCTAGCACATGGAGAGTTTTAAACTAAACTGACATGCTAGTATATATGTACAGCACCACACCAAAACCCTTTATGCAATTTATCATCTCTATGTCGTTTCTGCTCTTTTATTTCTACAAACCCTTCGTCCTCAAGTCTTAAGGTGTTTTTTACATGAAATTCTCTTTCGGAGTTACTTTTGTTTTTCATAATTTTTCTTTAATATTCTGTGTTTGTGTATCTTTTTCATATTTTTATTTCCATCATCCGTGTGTTTGTGTAATATTTTATTAAGAACCAAAATTCTAAACATCATGTTTATTCTAGAGTTTTTACAAATGAAGTAAATGTTAGTTAAAGGTAGTTGATGCCACAAAAGTATCTTGATTATTTTTATTCTCATGTTTGACATCTTAGTTTTGTTGTATGAATACTTTGTGCTAAAGAATGCTATTTTTGTATCATTATAATAGTATTTAACCTTTATTCCTTAATTAAATCTTGATTGATTTATTAAGGGTAAACTACATATTTGGTCCTTATTCTTTACATCATATTTCAATTTGATCACTAACTTTTCAATTATGTCAATTTGGTCCATAACCTTTTAGTATTGTATCAATTTGGTCCATAACCTTTCAATATTATATGTCAATTTAGTCTTTGCCGTTATTTCTTAGATGGAAATTACTGACATGACTAACGGCCAAAATAAAAAAAAAAGTTTTTGTTGATGAGGCAATAAACTAATTTTTTATTTTGGCCATTTGTGACGTCAACAATTTCCATCCAAAAGATAGCAGTTGAGACTAAATTAACATGATACAGAAAAGTTAGGGACTAAATTGACACAATTGAAAGGTTAGAGACTAAATTAAAATATGGTTTAAAGGATAGAGGCCAAATATGTAATTTATCCATTTATTAATTATGAAAAAAAATTATAATTCAAATTAACCAATATAATTTAATTTATTGCGTTTAAGGAAAAAAAATTTCATCTTCAATTTAAGTGATTAATGATTTCCCTTTTTAGAATTTGTGAATTCAAATTCAAATTAACATTTAATTAAGAAATCTTCATCATTTAATGCTTATGTCTTTTCCTTGTTAAATTCACTATAAATATCCTACCAAATGAAGAAAACTTATCCCTAAAAACAAGGAGAATTAAATGTGCATTAATTGAAGAAATTTGAATTTTTTTTTGTAATTTTGGTTTTATTGATTAAAGAAAATTAAACAAATAAAAAAAATATGTTAGACATCAAATAAAATTGTACATAATCAGAAATTGGAAACAAAATAAAATTAGGGCTCATGCCCATAATGTCATACACCACTCCTAAATGGCTTGCACTTCTTTTGAGTGGCATATGCCATGATGCCTTGAATGGGATATGTCCAAAATATGGCTTATGCTAGTCCTTGAACGGCACGACCATTAATTTAGGTGTATGCCACTTTGGACAGATTTCTAGAATTAACCAAAAATAATAGAGGAGAATATGGATTATGTTAAAGTTCCATGCCTCAATTCGGTCTATACTTGGTGTGATTTGTTGACGGTTCATTTGTTGAATTTCCAACCGCAACTTAGGGCCTGTTTGGATTAAGGGGGGAGGAGGGGGAGTGGAGTAGAGTTTGCTGAAAATAGGACACCAGCTTTCCAACGATTAAAGTTAAAAATTAAGTACTGTTTGTTCTATTTAGACCCCCAAACACACAGATTGTTTAACCTAATGAATTAGCCAAGTTGATACTTAGGTTTATTATTCAAATCTAGGTTAAACAATAATAAACCATATCATGCAGTGCAGAAAAATAAATAAGATAACGATATGATTACCTAGGAAAAAAAATCCACTATAAAGAATTGAAGTTTTTACAAAAAATTTAACCCTAAATCTATTGCTACCTTTAGTAGTAACTTACTTGTTAGGACATATGTGGATCATGTTAGGAACATATGTCAATATTTTATGTAGTTGGCTAATCCTTTGACAAAACGCACTTTACTTGTATTTGGGTAGATCTAGGATGAGTTTAATACTCCAAAGAACAAGAGTTCAAGTCTAGTATTGAAGCCATGCAAGTCTATCCAAGAAACAAGTGAAGAAGTGCTGATTCATTAAAGCTCGACAGCTGCTCGACAGATAGCTATCGAGGTATCTATCGAGGTTACGGGAATTCAGATTTTCAGATTTGATTTTCGGCCCATATTTACGTATTTGTGTAGGGTTTCTTTTCTCACAATCCTAGACATATATAAGACTTATTTTAGAGGCCGTCACATAAAAGAATACAAGGAGAACATATGAAAAAGGTAACCAACGCCTTATTCTCTCAAAAAGAAGCTATTGCATATTTGCGCCTTAGAGTTTTGTAACTAAGTGCTTTTTGATCTTCATTGTTGATGAAGTAAAGAATTTTACAGCCAAAATCTTCCTCAAGTTGGTGAGTGAGTCATGTACTGGGATTCGTGCAAAGGAGTTAGTCACGTACTGAGATCTGTGCATAAAAAAGGGTGGCGTTCATATATTGAATAGTTCAGAGGTTCAGAAGCGGTAGAAGGTTTCTGCTGTAAGTTCATCTACGAGGATTGTAGAGTTTAGGGACAAAGGTTTTGTACTAGATCTGAAACTTCTCTTTACTATAGTGGATTGCTTTTCCGGAAGGTTTTCCCCCAAGTTTTTTACTATGAAACTAGTTTGTTTCATTGGTTTTCCTGGGTCATCATATCTTGTCTTATTTATTTTTTCCGCTGTATGATTTTGACATGATATTGATGTTTGTTTGTTTTAACAAGTTTTATTCATAATAAATCTAATTAACAACTTGGGTTTAAAACTTGTTAATTCTATCAACTGGGGTCTAAATTTCTCAACATTACTGACACGACTACGTGCAAGCTCCGAATCCACAGATTGCTTCTCTCTTGGATTTGCTTTGCACAAACACTCACGTTTGTGACTTTAAGATCTGACTCTGAGGTTTAGCAACACAAACTCTCCAGTTTGTGACTCTAAGACCACCATTGAAAGTTTAAATCATCAGTTATGTATGATTTTGTTGCAGCAACTTTAGATCTACCGGTTCTAATGATATGAGAATGATTTCTAGTAGTGACTTTGAAAGAGGAAGATACAATACCTTTTAGATCTCACAAGAGCACCTCCAAAATCTTCTCAAAACGTGCCTTAGGGTTTCCTTTAAATACTATGTGAAACAGATCTGAAACCTTAGTCACTTAATGGGCTTAACAAGCTGATGGGCTTAATTAAAATTTTGCAAACCCGTGTTTCGATCAATCGAAGCTGTCTTTCGATCGGTCGAACCTGGCATGTTTTGAATTCTTCTTTTTGCAACTTATATGTTCTTGTGTTTTGACTTGTAACACTTTGAGCATTATCTAATCAAACCTATAGATCTAGGAATCTATATTTAGACAAGTTTGTGCTCACGGTTTGCCAATTGTTCTAAACTTTTAGAACCTAACAAGTACAATATTCAAATTTTGCTCTATCACCTTGAAAATGAGGGAATGGTAGTTTAAGGGTTTGTTTAGGCCAAGTTTCGGTATGATATTTTTGTATCTCTCGAAATTGTAGAAATAAGAGAAATTATAGCTAAAAGACTATACCCTAAGGGTTGGTGAACATGATGGCCAGTTGAAAGCTAAACAACATTGATACATGGTGTTGATAATTTTGGTAGCAGATTGAGGCTTTTTCTTCATTAGAATCGGGGACCTCGGGTATAGGTCGGAATAAAATAGAGTATCCACACTTCTTGCTATCTCTACTATTGCTCACCAACCCATTCCCAAAAGACTATAAAATGAAGTATAGCAAGAGCAAAACAATAAGTTCCCCTAGCCAAAACCTCTTGGTTGATATACAACCATTTTCTATTAAAGAGCATTCACTATAAACATTGAATGAGAATTATCATGTAAGTATGCTTCGTTTGAAGGAGTTTGTTTGAAGCTTTGTTGTGAACAACAATACACACACTTTCTCTGCCTTCAAGATACACCAAGTTTATCCTCTTTTATCTTCTAATTCTAATCAAAGAACTCAAATTATAGTATTGCTTAACTATTGATGGATATAATGTATTTATTATTGTAGAACTAGTTTCATTTATTAACTACATGTTCGAAGGAGAAATGAATTGGCCACAAGAATTTTTTTGAGTTGTTTATCGCCAAATAATATAATACTAACTTATATTTGGATATTCTAAGCATATTGACTTTTAGTTAAAATCATTTCATGTTGACTAATTACTACATGATAACTATTCAAATCATACTAAGATTAGTAATTGTGAACTTTTAGTAATATCTATGAGACACCTCAACCTTAGCTTGACTTTCTTTTATTTGGCCAAAACTATGTAAATGTGTGAGGTCTTGTTAGTGCATCTCAAAATGTTGATTCAATTGTTTTTTTTTCCTCCTTTAAATCAACGGTTTTACAAAGAGTTGCTACTTATTTTATTTTCATAGGAAAAATAAGAAAACCATTTGATAGAATGTCTCATTTTCATTGATTTGATAAAATGTACATCAATTTGAATGCAACTTAAAACATTACATGACTTAGGTCCTAGATACAATCTAAGAGAAAATTTTCACGACTTTATTCCTAGTTACATTCTAAAAAGATGAAAATTACATGGATAAAACCCTAGTCTATGAACTTTTGATCTATGTTCGGAGGCTAATTTACAAGGTAGGAAAGTGTTAGACACCCACTTTGCCCAATAAATTGGTCTTCTAAACTATAATGGTCAATTGGTATGTCACATTACTTAAAAAATATCTCACAAACACAAAGCATACCATTAGTTATTGAGAATGGATCAAAACAAAAACTTGAAATTTCAAAGAATATATACAAGAATAAAATGGTGAATCAATAAACAACTATGTGATGAGTGAAAATGGATTTGAACTTAGCATGTGCTCAAGATTGAAAAGTTTGAAAAGGGAAACATGTGAAGTGATGAACATAGCATATGAACATGATTAAAAACTTAAAAGAAAAACATGTTACCACATGTGATTAATGGAAATTTAGGATCAACATGACATATTTCATGAACTATATATGAACAAATGAAAAACATAAAAACTCTGTTCAAATACTAACAAGCTTCGATCTTAGCTACCATGGTAACATCACAATAAAACATGTTTGTATAAGCATACCAACATGATAACAATACTAAATTATACTTATATAAAATTTAACAAGCAAAAGCCGGGGGGGGGGGGGGGGAGGAGGAGGGGGGTAAAAGTTCACTAGAGCTCTAGGGAAAAGGCAATGAAAGAATTGGTTGCAAACCATATTTATGAAGACCGAATGCACAAGGACCGTGCTTGTTGCTTCCTCTAGAACTCTAAGGGAATCGGGGTCTTGAATGATGAATCTCATCCTCTATTTATAAAGGAAAAGAATGTTCTATAAGAGAGTGGATCCTTTGTAGATTAATTGGTTCGGATTTGAATTCTAAATTGAAATTGGAGCAAGAAATAGGAGCCAAAACTATAAATTTTGAATTAGAGGGGTTGATCGGCAGACAAACGAGTCGTCCAAGTGTCCAGCTTGTGACTTTTCATTTTTGAGTTGGAATCAGCTATTACACATGGTCAAATTCAATATTTTGTTGATTTCTAGCCAAATTACATTTATTTTTGCATTATTAACCCTCTATTATTGTTGATTATCCTTTTTAAAAGATAACTTCAATAATTATCTATAAATTATTAATATTTACCAATCTAACTTATCAAATGTGTGCACCCTCATGATTGTTTTAAATCTAATCTGGTAAAATTATGACACATTGCTAGTTCAAATTAATTTCTCATAGAACCAATCAAAATGAATTGTTCATAATCACCCATTAATCGACTCAATCATGTCGGTGCATCTCAGTCGTTGAAATTTCATTGTCATATCTTTCAATCTAATGATTCGATCGAGGTTCATGACATCGTTTTAATCGTTAAAACTTCAATATTTGTTTTATGTAAACCAAACAAAAATTAATGGTCAAAATTATTATTATACTCTCGGGATGTAAAATTACCGTTTTATCTCTTGAATGAGGTTAGAAGGGGGTTGCAAAATGAGGTGTCTACAAGTATCTCACTCCTTTAAACTTCAAATTGGCTATTTCTTTGTGGGCTAAGGAATACACCAGTAGTGACTTGCTATTTTCTTAGGCCAATGTTGAGTTTTGGGTTGGATGCCTAAGCTTAAATTAACACCTCTTTGATTTGAAATTCCTCTGAACAACCTAAAATTGTATCGAGCCAACCTTTTGAACGTACGACAACACTACAAAAAAACCGGTATATCCCGGTGCTTCAAAAATGCTACTACAAGTCTTTAAAGCGCTGTCATAGGTCCATTAAGGCTATACCAACTTTTTCTAGTGTCGGGTTTGAATTGTCTCAATAGACCCAGCTAGAATATACTGCCGTAATAGATACATCTGTCTAAAGCGCTGCTATAGACCTAGGAAGCACCGCTATAGGTGACATATAGAGGTGTTTTTAGGAAACGCCACAAAAGAAAACACCAGGATAAACTTTTTTTATTTTGGTAGTGCCATTTTACTTCTTTGCTTACGAAGATCAAAATGGTTGACGTTTGTCATTTTCAAAAGGGAAAAAAAGTGTTTTTTTAATAGTTGAATCTTTTATACCATTGCCATTTCAAAGGAGATGCTATCGTTTTGAAGGCAACAATAGTGACTTGTTAAATACAGTGTTTTCATTGGAGGGTGAGAAACCTCTAGGTAGGTCATAACCAACTCTGTTACTCACACAATTTTTTCATAATTTATTAAGTTTGTATATTGTGAGTGTTGAAAAATCACTTTCATATAAACTTATAACTAATATTAATTTTATTATTCACCATTCACAACTTGTCACTTCTCTGAATTATAAAAAAAAAAGTCACCATACATTTTTTTGAAGGTAGAATGTCACCATATTTATTCTCAAAACTTTTGTTTAGGAAACAAAAATGGACACTTAATTAAGTAGAAAATCAACCAAATTACCTATTTAATGAACCTGTAGTGCTAAAAATTATGGAGCTTGACCCTCTCATCCTGTTTTCCTGGCAAACGGTCAATAACTTGTATTTTTGCTATTTCTGATTTTGTTGAGGCCTTATTGTTTAAATGCCACTACTGGTGAGAAATGGGACAAAGCTATCCTGCTTTTGTGAAGGCATCTGGAGCTCCAACTCACTTGTAAGTTGTAACGTGAGATAAGGTCCTTCCTATTATTTTGTCTTAGAGTTGCTACACATGTATTTCATGCACTACATTTCGCCACCTAATCAGCGTACATCTAAATAATAATATATTCCTGCTAACCAATTCGACCTATATCTTTTTCTTTTGATATGATTGGCTGGCTTGTGCTTGGAGGAACAAAACTTTTAGCTTTGAAATACATGTGTAGCAACTCTAAGACAAAAGAAAAAGATATAGGTCGAATCAATTTAGTCCTCGTCGTTATATCTTAGATGAAAATGCTAAAATGGTAAATGATCAAAATAAAATTTTAGTATATTGTTACATCAATAAAAGCTAATTTTTTTATTTTGGCCATTAAACGCGTCATCAATTTTCATCCAAAAAATAACAATAATGACTAAATTGACATGGTATTAAAAGGTTAGGGACCAAATTGACACAGTTGAAAAATTAATGACTAAATTGAAATATGGTATTTAAGATAGGGACCAAATACGTAGTTTATCCATAAAAATACCACACACACACACACTCACAATATACAGTTTGAAATTTATGGTGTCTCCTTTAAGATGATTTCCTTAACCTTTTGCCCATAGCAATGTATTTATTTTTTGTATGGACTGAATTCAAACTCATGCACCTTATTTGATAATAAAAAATTTTATCAGTTGAACTAATTAGAAATTTAGAACTCACAATAAAAGTTTCTAGAAAAAATGAGATTTTAAGAAATTAAGTACAAGTGGACATTTAATTAGAAATTTAGAACTCACAATAAAAGTTTCTAGAAAAAATGAGATTTTAAGAAATTAAGTACAAGTGGACATTAAAAATAAGCCAAACATTTAAGCTAAAATAATCAGGCCTTAATATGAACCCCCCCAACCCTTCCCCCACAAAAAAGAAAAAGAAAATACTTATCAAAATATTAACCCTCTCATTTTTTTTCTATCTATACTTCAATAAAATGTCTCAAACTTGTGTAGAAATAATTTGAGAATCTTCATGAAGCTGCAAACGACTAAACAGCAGATGCACTTTTCTGATTTTATTTCAAATCCTGTTTATTATTCAAATTGGATTTGAAGAAACCTTATTCATGAATAGCAAAAAGGAGCAATTACAATTGAATTTTCATCAAAATATTCTTAAAAATTGAATTTCTCCTTTTCCTTTTAAGATAAGAAAAGAAAAGAAACAACTCATGAGCAAAAAAGGGAGAGATGAAGTGCAAGTAAAAGATTTCAATTTCTAAGCCAAAAGGCTCTAAAATTGGCACCATTCAAATATTTCAGAAATATTACAAGTCGTGTATATATATATAGAGCTGGGTTCAAGTTACACCTGGCGTAAATCTAAGTAATATTACACCACTCAATAACTTATTATAGAATTTATATTTTCAAAATCCCATCGTTGAATTACATGTTCAATATGTGCTTAACATTCATGCCAATTTTCATGTAAATTGGATGTTATTTACCGGTCAATCCATAAAATCATCTTTCATACATTATTTTAAACTACAAAAATTTGAATTTAAACAATTGATTGATGGCATGACTATTAATTTTTGATCACCTTGAAATTTTGCAAGCATGAAGAATATATAAAGATAAAGTAATCTAATGGTGGATTTGCCAAAATTCACATCTAATTAAAAAAATATTGAATGGTGTAGCAATACTTAAATTTACACCAAGTGTAAGTTAAACCCAACCTCTATATATATATATATATATTTTTTTTTTTTTGTCCTTCGCAAGTTTCATCTGTCAACAGCAATTATCCGGAAGTAAAGATTGCTCTGATCTATTTCAAGGAGTTTGACTCACAAGCAAGTGATGCAAAATTTAGTCATTATTCATGGCCAACAATATAGATATTTCTGAGGCAATATATTTGACTTCAAAATGGAGTATTTATCAAGTCTTTTACTAGAAGTAAATTAAAGCACGTTAAAGTCTAATACTAATTGTTCTTAAAGCCCATACAATCAATGAAATACCATTTACACTTCATTTTTATTGCTTCTTGCATACCAAATAGGAAAATATGCACATATTCCTTGCACTATAGATTAAAGGAAGAAGAGTAAAGCTACAGATACATACTATTTTATAATATTTTTACAAACTGTTGATGTGATCAACTCCTTATTGGTTTTCATTTAGACCCACCATTAACATCATTTTTTCATTTACTAATAATCACTTATCATATAAGCAGTTTGTAAAATTTTTTGTAAAAAATTTTATATCTCTAGCATTACTCAAGAAAGGAAAGTAGAGTTTAATAGATATAAAAGTGGAGTTTAATAGATATATTTTTTTTTTTTTGGCAATATCCATGTAAAGTAATTGCATATTTCTAACTTTAGTAATAACTTAATTAGGAATAAATACAGCCATTAAATTAGATACCAATTAAGGAGATGTGAAATATTCAATTACAAATTAAGTGCTCTCCTTTAATTTAAACACAACTTTAATTCTTAAGAAGAAAAATAAGTACACATTCTATGAGTAGAGCTTGTGATGTACCTTTGTGTTAAAATCTCATTCCCTCTCCCTTGTGTGTGTGTTTGTGTTTGTTTCTCCAAAAAAAAAAAAGGGAAGAAGAAGAAGAAGAGGCCATATAGCCATTAAATTAGATACCAATTGAGGAGATGTGAAATATTCAATTACAAATTAAGTTCTCCCCTTTAATTTAAATTAAATGCACAACTTTAATTCTTAAGAAGAAAAATAAGTATATATTTTATGAGTGGAGTTTGTGGTGTACCTTTGTGTTAAAACCCCATTCTCTCTCCCTTGTGTGTATGTTTAAATTTGTTTCTCCAAAAAAAAAAAAAAAAAAAAAAAAAAAAAAAAGGAAGAAGAAGAAGAAGAAGAAGAAGTGGCCATACAACCATTAAATTAGATACCAATTGAGGAGATGTGAAATATTCAATTACAAATTAAGTGCTCCCCTTTAATTTAAACACAACTTTAATTCTTAAGAAGAAGAATAAGTACACATCTTATGAATGGAGCTTGTGGTGTACCTTTGTGTTAAAATATCATTATCTCTCCCTTGCGTTTGTGTTTGTTTCTCCAAAAAAAAAAAGGAAAAAAAGTGGCCATACAGCCATTAAATTAGATACCAATTGAGGAGATGTGAAATATTCTATTACAAATTAAGTGCTCCCCTTTAATTTAAACACAACTTTAATTCTTAAGAAGAAAAATAAGTACACATTTTATGAATGGAGCTTGTGGTGTACCTTTGTATTAAAACCTCATTCTCTCTCCCTTGTGTGTGTGTTTGTTTAAAAAGAAGAAGAAGGAGAAGAAGAAGAAGAAGAAGTGGCCATATAGCCATTAAATTAGATACCAATTAAGGAGATGTGAAATATTCAATTACAAATTGATTGCTCCCCTTTAATTTAAACAAAGCTTCAATTCTTAAGAAGAAAAATAAGTACACATCTTATGAATGAAGATTGTGGTGTACATTTGTAAAAGAAGAAGAAGAATAAGAAGTGAATATTTAAAACCTTGTAACTTAATTGGTTGTCACTTTTTGGTATTTTCAACGGAAACATTTAGGTTTCAAATCTCCCCCTTCCCTGATTATCAAATTATAAGATTTTTTATTATTATTTTTATTTTTTTAAAAAAACCCATCAATACCTAAAGGACAAATATTGTTACAGGCCTGATTTTTAAATGACTTTATTACCCTCACTTTAAGACCAAAAAAATTTGGGATAATATCTAAAACACATCTTTCACTTTGTGGGTATTTAGTGATAGGATATATATGCATGCATACTCTCTTTCATTATGCGTGGATCTCAAACGGTTGTGAGATCCACACATTATGAAAGTACATATATTTGAATGCGTGAAATTATTATTGAAAGTGTGAAGAATATATATAACAAGTTCGCATAACATGATGAAGTTAGTCCAATGAAAATAATTCAAAAGTAAATTGCTTTTAAATAAGTGATCCCCTTTAATTAGCTTACACACAAGTTGGTTCAATGAAAACAATTCAAAAGTAAAATGCTTTTAAATATTTGATCCCCTTTAATTAACTTACACACAGCCTTCATTCTTAAGAAAACAAAATTACACATAGCTTATGAGTCATGCATAGCTTCAAACAAGCCCATCCCTTTTTAAAAAGGGGGAAAAAAAAGAAAAAAAAGAGAGAGGCCTGTTTAGGTTAATTTCAAATTTCAACCTCAATACCTAAAGCTTTATTGCTCAATTGATTGTCACATTTTTTTAGTGTTTCTAGCAATGATATTTAGGTTTAAAATTTCCCCTCTCCCAATTATCAAATTAAAACAAAAAAACATAAAAAAACCACAATACCTAATGGATAAATATGGTTGCCAACTTGAGTTTTGAATGACTTTATTACCCTCACTTTAAGACAAAACATTTGTGAATAATATCTAAAACACATCTTTTACTTTTTGGGTATTTAGTAATAGGAGATATATGCATGCGTGTGCATTCTCTCAAAGCGTGTGGATCTCACACGATTGTGAAGTCCACACATTATGAAAGTGGGATTACCTATACCAGATGCATGAAATTATTATTGAGAGTGTGAAGAATATATATGTTCAATGAAAAAAATTCAAAAGAAAATTGCTTTCAAATTCCATAAAAATGTGGAGAAAATAAAAGGGCTTTTTTGTTATGAGAGTTGAGCTTCAAAGAGGAACCTCCAGAAGTGACCTTAATTTCCTTGTTACACTCACATTGTTGGCTTGCTTATTTTTATACGGGTTTGATCAATTATTGGGACTTATTTTTTTATTTGAAAAAAAAAAAAACACACACACATTTCAGAGATCCGAATGATAATTTAATTGGTGTATAAATAAACCGTAACTCTATTAATTGATGTGAACATTGCCTAACAAACATCATTTTGTTATAAAAATCTTTACAAATTGAACTCTCTTTCTCAACAAAATTGATTAATCTCGACTGCTTTGCACTTTGACTCACAATTATAATTAATATAAAATAGCATTTTAAAGCTACATTTAAAAAAAAAAAAGTGTCAAAAATTAGTTGGCACTTGCTAAGAAAAAATCCAATGAAGCAAGCAATATTAATTTTTTTAAGCTCATGATAAGGGTATTAGAATTTAGAAACCTCATTCATGAAGCCAAAACAAAATTTAGTTTTTTTGTTGCCAGCAAATTGTTGCATTGTCCCACCTAATAATTAATTTCCACTATATGATTCTTCATAGTAGAACCGTGATATTTGCTTGGAGGGCATTATGAATGGCTCTAATATACAAACAAACACACACAAAATTTATATAGTAAAAGAAATTAGACTCATGCCGTTGGTGGGTTATTTTGCCTTAAAACGGAGCAAAAGGCATCGCCCATGTCTTCCATGTGTCTTTCACTTGTCCGAGAATTTTTCTTATAAAGTACAAACATTATAACTACCTAATCATTCTATATACAACTCGTTCATTTCTCAAAAAAAAGAAAAAAGAAAAAAAAAAATACTACTCTTATTTTTTATTTTTTTTAAAATTTGATTTAATTTTTTTTTTTCCTTTTTCTTTTCTCCGCAATCCGCACTTGAAAATACTAAGAGTGGAAGCTCAACAGTCACACTCAACAAGCAATCTTAGCCGTAGGATATAGAAAATCAATGGTTTTAGAGTCAGTGGGGCCCACAGCCTAGCCTTTCTTTCACTAATAAATACCCCCCCAGGGACCCCCCTTTCTCTTCACACCAACACTTAGATATCCTTCCTTTCTTTAGGCCTTTGTTCTTTCCTCTCTATTATGCTGCATGGCGTTTGGTGGAGATCTTCCTTATTTTCCCAACCTTCTCTCTGGTAGTCCCTCAAAACAAGAGCTACCAAATGAGTTGGGGGGAGATGGATTCTCCATAGCAGGCTCTAATTCCTCTAATGCCTTGGTTCCTAATAATGTTCACCATTTTGATCATGCTGTTCCCTTTAATGGGTCCAACTTGAATCCCCACCATCCAATTTCGCTTTTTGCAAATGAGTTTTGCAGTGATTTCAATGCTTATGCATCTTCTGTTTTTGCACCTGATGGCAAAAATGGAAACATGCATGGCCTTGAGAATGATATTAGCCTAGGCCTTAGGGATAATCCTCAAAAAGATTTGGTCCATTCTGTAGTCCAAACTGAGGCATATCTGCCTCTCAATACTCAACAACTCGGATCAGCAAATGGTAGTTTGGCTGAAAACATGTCATGCACAGCAGCTGAAACTAATAAATATCTTAGCAAAGTTGATCTGAAGAAGCAGCAGCGACTGCACATGAGGAAGGCAAGCAAAGCTCGAAAGAAATACGCTAACATAATCAAAGGGCAATGGACTCCACAAGAAGACAGGCCAGTAGAGAATTATATTAGTTCATTTTTGTTTGTTTTATTTCTTGGAAAATTCAGGAATATATTCTCTCAAAATTTTCTTTTTTTTGTTTTTTGTTTTTTTCCTTCCAACTAGGGTTTTTTGTTTGGAATTGTTATTTACTGATAAAGGATTGGTCATTGTAAATCTGTATTTGCAGGCTATTGGTGCAGTTGGTAGACCGGTTTGGTATAAAGAAATGGTCTCAAATTGCTAGGATCATTACTGGGAGAGTGGGGAAGCAGTGCAGGGAGAGATGGCACAACCATTTGCGGCCTGACATTAGGGTTTTTTTTTTAATCTCTTCTTTCTATATGACCTTCCATTTATGCAGAAATCCATACATATATACATATTTTTATGAAAATAAATTCATATATATAAGAGCAAAACTCTTTTATTTAATAATAATTTTACAAATATATACATATATTTGCATGCCGCGTTGTACATTTGTAGTTTTTCATTTATTAAAATTCTGGTAATTATAATTACTTTTCTAACACATGTTATCAAATGTATGGAGATTATGACATAGTATTTTTGTTTTACTTTTTTCTTTTTGTCTACGCATTTTCAAAAGTGAACATGCATCCTGATGAGTGCCTAATTGGTTTAGTTTTTCTTAATCTCAAAACAACTGGCCCTTGATGTACTTACCCTTAATACACTAATTGGTGTTTATATAGATATTAAACCCGAACCAATCCGGTTGATCGGACTGAAAACTCGATGAGCTCGGGTGTTTAAATAGATCATTTCTATATATGACTTGGTCAAACCCAGTGGGTCTGTGGTGACTTGAGTAACCCAGATTGGTTTATATAACTCAATTGAGTTTGAAAAATTTGTAAAATTACATTTATTAGTTTAATTTATTAATTTTATTATTATTTAATCTGTTATGATATGGTAATTTAAAGAGTAGAAAACCTAAAGATTTTTTTTAAAGTGCATTTCTTTGTCTATCTATCTACTTGCAAGACTCTCATCCTACCAAAATACTACTATGTTATTGTGAAACCTTGATTTTGAATCATAATTGCAAGTTGAATTTAGGTATATGCTCTTTTTTTTATTTTTTATTTTTTTTATTTTAAATTTACATATTTATATTATGATTTCTTAAATTTAATTTATATATATATATATAATTTTTTTTTAAAAATTTTATTTGACCCAACGGTTCGACCGATAATTCACTTGGTGAACCAATTAATTACATAATATCCGTAGTTACTTATATCTCTTTTAGGAATCATAACCAATTTCATAAATCTATCCGATGACCTAGTGACCTGACACATAAACCAGGTCAATGTCTGAGCGAGGTTTAATAAGTATAATTTTTAGTGTAGGTGAGATTAATTTGAACTCTAAGTCTCTTATTCGATTACAAAATATTTTACTAGTTTGGAACCTATGGATTTGATTGGATGTTTAAATTGATAACAAGTTTGAAAGTTCAAGGTCCTATTTGAAGTTAGCGAAAGTGTAGGGTTTAATTTATAACAAATTTGGATGTTTAAATTGATAACAAGTTCGAAAGTTCAAGGTCCAATTTGAAGTTAGCGAAAGTGTAGGGTTTAATTTATAACAAATAAGGTTTTGAATAGAAAATTTTGAAACTATAGAGTTAAACTTAAAAATATCTCTAAAGTATAGGATTTAAAATATAATTTATCCATTTATATTTAAGTTTTATCCTAGGCACAACACTACAAGGAAATTCGTAAAGTTCATCAAGGGTATTATTGAAATTAGACTAAATAATAAAACTAGCCCTTAATATTGTTGGTTTTCAATATTATAAACTTAATTATCTTTCTAACAATAAGTTTTGGGGGTTAAAATATAATTTGCCTTAATTTCCTTTTTAAGTTATATCTTAAGTATGTGTTGTGCCTTTGTGTTAAAACTCATTTTCCTCTCTCCTGTGTGTGTTTGTTTCTCAAAAAAGAAAAAAAAAGAAAAAGAAAAAAGAAAAGAAAAAGAAAGTTATATCCTAAGTCCAACACAGCAAGGGATTTTTAATGTACATCGAGCTCATTAGCAAATTAAAGCTAATTGTATTGATTCTCATTATAATGAACATTATTATTTTTAAAAAAAATATAAAGAATGATCTTTTCATTTCAATTGACGAAGTCATGATTAGTAATATATGTGTACTATAACATATATTACATTATTACCCACACGATTTTTTTTAAGAAACTTGTTTAATTTATATTATGAAACAAAAATACTCTAAAACTATATGTTTATTTAGTTAAATGTACTAAACATGAATTAAAAAATTCCTATATTATACTTGTATAAAATACTCCAACTTGACAAAACCTAAATACTTTTATTGGCAGTATATACAATTATTTCTTTTATTAAGATGTGTCATCTAAGACAATAATGAAATTATCAAAATCAATATTTTTAATTCCATATTTTAATATTTCTATTAAACCCAATATTTTCTTACTTTTATTATAAACTTGAATTTCTTTTATCTATTAAGAATTTTCTATAGTTTGAATGAATAGAGATGTTATTGCTACATCTGATATGTATCTACATATATTGAATTGTAAATAAAAAATAAATTATTTTTGAAATATAAAAATAAAATAATTTAAATTATAACATTATGAGACATTAAATAATTTTTTTTGGACTAATTGGCAAAAAGAATAGAATTAAATATTATATCTTCATTTATTTGTTATATATTTTTGCTTGAGAACGACAATTAAAATTGAAGAAAAAAATACTAAATATATTCAATATTTATTTAGTTGATTTAATTTAGCATCTTAAAATTATATTAAGACAATATAAGTATCATACTAAGTGGAAATATAATAGAGAAATAACTTAACATTCATAGTCATTTTTTTAGTCCAGAATTTCATTCAACTTTGTAATATACTAATACATATATCTATTTACTTTTTTTTTTCCTCTCATTTCCATTTTTTATGCTATATTTTTATAGTGTTATTTTTTTTTTCCAAATCTTGAATCGAATAGAACCCATACACATTTCAAATTTCGTGTTGATTAGAAGTTATTTATTATTTGATTACAAACTTATGTTTTGTGTATAATTTTAAAGTTAGAAAACCTTAAATTTAAAAATTTTATGGTTAGATAGTTAATGATCTTCAATCTTTCTGATATATAATTTGCAAGCATAAAGGGTATAAGAGGATAATTTAATCCAACAATTGATAATTTGTAAAAAATACTTATTTAATGTGTGTGTGTGTGTATATTGAGTGTGTTTCAAAAAGAGTGTATCATTTTGAAGTAAAACAATGATATGCATACATGTTTCAAAGTTAATTTTCTCTTTTCTTTTTGAGAAATAAACACACACACACAGAGGGGAGAGAGAAATGAGTTTTAACAATTTTCTCTCTTTTTTTTGTATAAGAAATCTTGTATATAATAAAGTATGTAATACATGAGGAAGAATTATGTAGTAGATGTATGTAATATTACTTTTCGTGTAGATCATGTTTATGAATTTGATATACATGTAACAAGAGTATTGCTTACATTCATTATACTTTCCATCAATTCATACAAATGCTTATATATATATATATATATATCTTTGCCATAGTATGACCACAATCTATTTCAAGTTGATTCTATATTCATCCTTCTTACACATTATTCTTTGTCATGTTTGCAGAAAGATAACTGGACTGAAGAAGAAGATAGGATCCTGATTGAAGCTCACAAGCAAATTGGAAACAAATGGGCAGAAATTGCTAGGAGGTTGCCAGGAAGGACTGAGAACACCATAAAAAATCACTGGAATGCAACCAAAAGAAGGCAGAACTCAAAGAAGAACAGCAGGGACTCCAACTCTAGCGCCACCCTCCTGCAAAGCTACATCAAGGCATTGACCTCACCCAATATGCACGTCGATGACAACTCCATCAACAACAACAACAACAACAATGTCTCAGAGTCAAGCGCGTACATGGTGAATATGGTGACCAACAACACCCAAGTTCAACTTGAGAACTCAGACCTCACCTCCCCAAACTGGGCAGCATTCCTAACTAACGTCTACAATCACAACGAGGTGGCCAATATTGGTGTGTCTCTAAACAACGCTATGCCCCCTGAAAATAATATTAATTTCTATGTGCCCATGCTTGAGGATGAGGAGAAGCCTTGTATATCCGATTTTGATGATAGCAACTGGCAGTTTGAGATGTCCATGGACATGACTAATTACTTGATACTGGATCAGTTGGGCAGGGAAATGGAGTTCTACGAGATAACTGTAGGTCGAGGAAGCGATTGAGCTATGTGAATTCTTGGTGGGCTTCTTTTGCAAGGTGATGAAGTATCTCCCAAAGTTCCAAGTTGCTCAGCCCTCCAAAGCTTGTATGCCATTGGAACATAGTGGTGGATCTCTCTGCTGACATTTTCTTATCTGTGTTATTTTTGTTTCAGTATGTGTGAGTGCCTATCCTCCAAAAAACTAAAAAGATTTGGACTTGTATTTTCATAAATTTCAGACTTTTGTGTTGTATTATCCCCAACTTATGGGTGACAATTAGCTTGGACTAATTAATTAGCATCTTGTATGCTATAATCTATGTTATGTTTCTTTTGGATTTTAAAAATGTTGCTATTTTACTTCAATTTTTGGCTCATTTTGATGACATGAATGCTTGCTTATGCATCCCATGAAGCTTGGGAAGCTTGCAATTGCATGCATTTGTGCAAAATTATATTATACTAACCCTTATGCAGGTGTGGTATTATTATATATAGCTCTAAGGTTTGAATAATCTACGAAATATAACGTAGAATCGTAGACCCTTTGAACCGTGAAGAAATACTATATGATGATTGCTATGTCTGTTATTAGATAAGACATTATTATATTTATATGCGTTTGTTGGCTTATGTCACCAAACTGGAATAACGGTTTTGTGAAAGAAGGGGGATTTTTTTTTTGGACAATTACCTAATGAAATTTTTATCATGGTTAGTTATATGATAGATGTGGAGTATACAATTATTAGTGTAAAATAATATTTTAGTTCCCAAATTTTATTAAAATTTGTTTTTCATTCCTAAATTTTAAAAATTTTCATTCCAAAATTTGTTTTTCAATCCTCTATAGGCTAAAAAAAAACCACCAGAAATCTTGAAGCCAGTACCTCTCTCACAGGGGTTGCTAGAATTTTGCTTTTTCCAGGTATACAATTCTGAGTTCTCTGCGCCAACTCCAATTCAGGCACAGTCATGGCCGATTGCTATTCAAATTAGAGACATAGTGGCCATTGCCAAAACTGGTTTGGGGTAAACCTTGGGTTACTTGATTCCAGGATTTATTCATCTGAAGTGCACCTGTAATGACGCTCAATTAGGTCCTACTGTGCTGGTATTGTCACCAACAAGGGAGTTGGCAACACGGATACACACTACAAAAAAAAAAAATCGTTTTGTGGCCACGTTTAAGGAAAACAAAAAAACGCGGACATAGTTAAGGAAAAAAAAAAAAAATTGTTTGCCAAAAAAAGGAAATACGAAAGGTCCTATAGCTGCGTGTTTTAAACGCGGCCATAGCTACACGCAAAAAAACGCGACTCTAGCTCAAAAAAAAGCGGCTGCAGATGCATTCTATGACCCCGCGTTTAAAACGCGGCTGAGGTTTTTTCATTAAGCCGCGTTTTTTATAAACGTGGCTTTACTCAGTCTGGGGCCGCGTTTTTTCAAACGCGGCCCAAAAAAAACGCTGCCTAAGAGGAGTGTTTTTTGTAGTGACAAGATGAAGCTGTGAAGTTCGAAAAGTCATCAAGAATTTCTTGCACGGTAGATTACCTGTTTCTCCAATTACATTTGTAAAAATATATTATTATATATCTTTTTTGTTTAGAAAGTGAAATTGTTCATGTACTTCTATCCATATTTTAAATATTGAGCAAGTTTCTTATAATATGTTTGCTGTTTCTTATACATGACATGGATATTAATGATGGTATTATTTGATATTTCTATATCGGCATCTTGCAGCATATTGAAGTTGTTGAATATTAGCATTGATACACCATGTTGAATGTGTAAGTATGGATACGGAAGTGAAAGTATAAAGTATAAAACACAATAATAACACACGAGGGTTATGTTGTTCAGCTTAACGGCCTACATCCACAAAAGAAACCCTAAATGGCTACATCAATAATATATTATAGTGTAGTACAAATCCTATGTTACAATGAATCATAACATGTGTATATATAGTAGACTAAACTCTAAACTAATAGACTTCTAGTACAAGTAGGAGATTTGGCTTGCTCACAAAGTAGAATTAGGCTTGGGCCTATGCTAATGAGTTAATATATCTCTAACACCCCCTCTCAAACTCAAGATGGAAGCTTAATGAAATCTTGAGATTTGATAAGGTTGAGAAGATCCATTGAATGAAGTTTGGCTCTGTTACGGTAGTTTGAGGAAGGCATTAGTCTTGCAGTGTTGATATGACTTTTAGTGATGGCATGACTGTACTAGAGAGTTTTTACGGCAGCAGTAGGAAGCCAAAAAAGATGAGCGCAGCGAAAAAACACCGAGGAAGACAAAGATTGCTTTTAAATATATCGCAAGGACAGAAAACCATGGCCACAAGAAGGTGGCTCTGATACCATGTTAAATATTAGCATTGACACACCACGTTGAATATGCTAGTATGGATGCAGAAGCGAAAGCATAAAGTATAAAACATAATAACATACGAGGGTTACGTGGTTTAGCCTAACGGCCTACATCCACAAAGGAAACCCTAAAGGGCTACATCAATAATATATTATAGTGTAGTACAAATCCTGTGTTACAATGAATCATAACATGTGTATATATAGTAGACTAAACCCTACACTAATAGACTTCTAGTACAAGTAGGAGACTTGGCTTGCACACAAAGTAAAATTAGGCTTGGGCCTATGCTAATGGGCTAATATATCTCTAATAGAAATGTTGTCATCCATGGAGAAACACAAACGACTGGAGCAGATATATTACGATCTCAAGAACCAGGATCAAAGATAATTATCTTTTGTTCAACCAAGAAGATGTGTGATCAACTTGCCTGCAACCTTACTCACTAGTTTGGTGCTATTGCTATCAGAGATCAAGGCAATAGCAAGAAGACTCAGCATGGCAAGAAGATTCAAAGCAGAATTACAGAAGTGCAGATACTCATGGTTAAATGACTTGTAGCTTTGGTCTTTGTATTGTATACAGCTTAAACTGTGTGTAGTTTAGTCAGTCTTGTAAATAGCTTTAGTAATGCGAGTGTGCATTTGCGTTCTTTATTTTTTTTGTTAAGGAGTTGTTATGTTTGTTAAGTTAGTTTGTTAGTCTCTGATTGTATATAAGGATCAAAGCCGTGTATCATTAAGCAAGTTAATGAGATTTTTCACTCTTAACAATCGTTCATATGGTATCGAAGCCATAGTTTGCTCAAAATTCTCCCAAATTTCTAGGGTTTCATTCTTGAAAGCTCGAAGCTGGTTCAATGGCTTCTGCGTTAAATTCTTCTTCCACTTCATCTGAGCAAGATCTAGCATTGGTATAAGACATCTCAAATCCTTTGTTCCTTCACCATGCTAAAAGTCCTGGAGCTATGCTTGTGTTTGAGGTCTTGATTGGTGAAAATTACCATGCTTGGGCTCGATCTATGAAGAAGGCTTTGATTGCGAAGAACAAGTTTGGTTTTGTTAATGGCACATTACTCTTTCTTTTCCATTGATAAAAACTCCAGTAGCAGTTGATGCTTGGATTCGTTGTGATAATATTGTTGGTTCTTGGTTGATGAAAGTAGTTTCACCTCAGATCAGAATTAGTACCACTTATAGAGACACAACATTAGAAATCTGGAATGATCTCAGGGATATGCATTCTCAAGGCAATGGACCTAGGGTTTTTGAGTTGCAAAAGGACATTGCATCAATCAATCAAGGTGATTCTTCAATTACTACCTGTTTCACTCAATTAAAGGTGTATTAGGATCAACTCAAGAATTTCAGGCCTCCTCCAACTGTTCTTGTGATAAGTGCACTTGTAGTATTTCACAAAGGATTCAGAATCTTCACTTTCAAGATTCAGTGATGCAATTCTTGATGGGACTCAATGATTCTTATTCTCAAATCAAAGGACAGATTTTGTTAATGGATCCACTTCCATCCATCAACAAAGTCTATTCCTTGTTGATTCAAGAAGAAAGACAGAGGAATGTGGGAAATTCTAATGTTCACATCGAGTCCGCTGCTCTTGCTGTGAAAGGTTCCAATTCCATTGTTATTAATTCCAATTCTGCTTTCTCTGGAGGAAAGAATTCAAGGGGCTAGGATAGGCCTATTAGCACTCACTGTGGGAAACATGGTCATACCATGGAGAAGTGTTTCAAGTTGCACGGCTTCCCACCTGGATTCAAGTCTAAAGGAAAGACTTCAATGGTGAATCAAGTAGGCATTCAAGATGACACTGCAGAGAAAGGAAAATCATCCAATGATGCCACCCAGTTCCCTTTCACTCAAGAACAATGTCAGCAATTTTTGGCCATGTTGGGCAATCAGATGCAAGCTGCTACTCAACTTAACATGGGAACCAAGGAAGTTCATATGGCTAGCAGTGTGATCAAGCCTCATTCAGATTCTCAATTAGCATCTTCTGCAAGTGCTTCCAAGTTTGACAATGCTCTCACAATGTTAGTTATATCTTCTTTTAGAGATCTTGATTTGAGGCATTCAATCTTTTCTGCCCATGAAGTAAATAGGACAGCCTTTAATGGAGATAGTTGGGTTATTGACACTAGGACAACTAATTACATTGTGCATTCTGTTCAATTGCTTATTGAATTCACTGCTATTAGTTGTGTTGTTGAACTTCCTAATGGTAACTCACATAGGTTTCATTTCTCTTTGAGCCACTTTAATTCTTACTAGTTTTCTCTGTGTTCCTTCATTTTCTTTTAACATTTTGTTAGTTAGTCAACTCACAAAATCTTGTTCTTGTTGCCTTATTTTCTTGTCAAATTTATGTTTTATATAGGACCTTATATGCTAGAGGATGATTGGTGAGGGTGAAGTTCATGATGGGTTGTATTTGCTACAACACAGCCCCTTAGATGCTTATACCTTTCCAATCAACTCCAAGGTTCCTAGATCATCCTTTCAATCCATCTTTAACTCTGTTTTCAAGCCTATTTTCAACAGACCTCAATCTTATGTAATCAATAACATTGTTGTACCTTCTTCTATATGGCATCTTAGATTAGGTTATCCCTCTGATGCTAAACTCTCTTCCTTAAAGAATGTACTTCTTGATAATGTTTGTACTTTTAATAAAGATTGGGAGATTTGTCCACTTGCAAAACACAAAAGACTTCCTTTCCCTTTTCCAAATCACATGTCTGATTCACCTTTTGATATTGTACACTATGATATTTGGGGTCCCTATATAGTTCTTACAGTTGATGGACACAAATACTTACTTACTATTGTTGATGACTGTACTAGATCAACTTGAGTTTATCTCATGAAATCCAAGTCTGATACTAGGTCCATTTTACAGTCCTTTTATGCTATGATCAAAACTCAATTCAATAAATCCATTAAAATTTTTATAATTGATAATGGTGTTGAATTTCAAATGACCGATCTCTTCAAGACTCATGGAATTATACTCCAACATAGTTGTGTTGCCACTCCTCAACAAAATTTTGTTGTGGAGAGGAAACATCAACATATTTTGTGTGTTGTAAGAGCCTTAAGAATTCAATTCAATGTTCCTATTGCCTATTGGGGTGACTGCATTCTCACAACAGTGCACCTTATCAATAGACTTCCATCCCCTCTTCTTCATGACAAAACACCCTTTGAATGGCTTTATGGCAAAGTCCCTGATTATAGTTCTCTTAGAGTTTTTGGCTGTTTGTGTTTTGCTTCTACATTGGCTCATAACAGGCCTAAATTTGATCCTAAAGCCATCAAATGTGTTTTCTTGGGTTATCCTTTTGCTGTTAAGGGGTATAAACTGCTTGATTTACATTTTAAAAGGATTTTTATCTCGAGGGATGTTACTTTTCATGAGTCCATCTTTCCTTTTCAGTCTATTCCTTCCTCAACATTCCCTTCTCCTTCTGATCCTTTGTCTCAGAATTGCACTCCCAATGCTCCACCTTTACTTGTAGATGATCCTATTCAACATTCTAAGTCTGTTCCTCTTGTTGATGGTCATTCCTTTGATCAAGTTGATGATCTTGCATCTCATATTCTTGAAGATAATTTTTCTGATCTTCCAAAAGAACTATCTGTTAACTTACCTAATGATATAGTTAATGATCCTACCTTGCATCCTAATCCGGTCCTTCCTTCTCTGCCCACTCCTTTTGCTTGCTCACTTAGAAGGTCTACCAAAGTGTCCAAACCTCCTCCATATCTTCAATCCTACAAATGCAACACAATTTCAACTAGGTATCCTATTGCTAACTTTATTTCTTCTCACAAGTTATCACCCAGCTATTTTCATTTCTGCAATAGCATTTTTGCTCTTAAAGAACCTCAATTTTACCATCAAGCTGTTGGTGATCCTAATTGGGAAGCTACTATGGCAGCAAAAATTGAGGATTTAGAACAAAATCATACTTGGTCTATTGTTCCTTTGCCACCCAACAAAAAGGTTGTTGGATGTAAGTGGGTACTTCAAATCAAGTACAAAGCTGATGGCAGTATAGAGAGGTATGAGGCTCGCCTTGTGGCCAAAGGGTATTCTCAGCAAGAAGGGTTGGACTATATTGAAACATTCTCTTTAGTGGCTAAAATGGTCACAGTTAAGCTTTTCTTGGCTTTGGCTGCTATGCAAGGCTGGGATCTTCAACAATTAGATGTCAACAATGCATTTCTTAATGGTGATCTCCATGAAGAAGTGTACATGTCTCTTCCTCCAGGTTTGCATAGCAAGGGGGAGATGGGTAGCAAGTTGCATAAGTCATTATATGGACTTAAGCAAGCTTCAAGGCAGTGGTTTTCAAAATTTTCAACCACTTCACTATAGAATGGCTTTGTACAGTCTAAAGCAGACTACTCCTTGTTCATTAAGTAGCGCATGGTAAGCTTTTTATAGCACTTCTTGTTTATGTTGAGGACATACTCATTCCTAATAATGATCCTAAAGCTATGGAAAATCTCAAGTTGCATCTGGATAGCATTTCAAGTTAAAGGATCTAGGCAATTTGAAGTATTTCTTGAGTTTGGAAGTTGCAAGATCACAAAAAGGAATCTTATTGTGTCAAAGAAAGTATGCCCTTGAAATTGTTCATGATGTTGGGATGCTTGGATGTAAACTTGCTAGAACTCCTATGGAAGTCAATTTAAAGTTAAGCAAGGATGATGGTGAGTTATTACATGATGTTGGGATGTATAGAGGGTTAATATGTAGACTATTGTTCTTAACCATCACTAGGCTAGATATTACATACTCTGTGCATAGGTTAAATCAATTTATGTCTAAGCCTAGAAAGCCTCATTTAAAGGTAGCATATAGAATCATTCAATACATTAAAGGAACTGTAGGTCAAGGGTTATTGTTTCCATCAAACTCTTCACTACATATAAAGGCCTTTGTAGATGCAGATTGGGCAGCTTGCCCTGATTCTAGAAGGTCTATTACAAGTTTTTGTGTATTCCTGGGTGACTCATTGATCTCCTGGAAGTCTAAGAAGTAGCATACTGTCTCTAGATCCACTGTTGAAGCTGAATATAGATCAATGGCTGTGGCTGTATGTGAAGTGACTTGGATTCTCTACTTGCTAAAGGATTTGAGTGTAAAACATGATAAGGTTGCTTTATTGTTTAGTGACGGTAAGGCAGCAATTCACATAGGGTCTAACCTTGTGTTCCATGAGTGTACAAAGCACATTGAAAAAGATTGTCACATTGTGAGAGATAAGGAGCAAGATGGAGTTATAAGGTTGATGAATATTAGGAGTCAATCTCAATTGGTAGACTTGTTAACAGAGGCCTTCAACTTGAATCAATTTTCAGCCTTAATTGTCAAGATGGGAATCTTGAATATCATTCCAATAGTGCCTATCTTGAGGGAGAGTATCAGAGATCAAGGCAACAGCAAGAAGACTCAGCACAACAAGAAGAGTCAGAGCAGAATTATAGAAGTGCAGATATTCATGGTTAAACGACTTGTAGTTTTGGTCTTTGTATTGTATATAGCTTAAATTATGGGTAGTTTAGTGACTTTAGTCAGTCTTGTAAATAGCTTTAGTAATGCACGTGAGTATGCACGTGTGTGCTTTATTTTTTCTGTTAAGGAGTTGTTATGTTTGTTAAGTTAGTTAGTTAGTCTCTGATTGTATATAAGGATCAAAGCCGTGTATCTTTAAGCAAGTTAATGAGATTTTCACTCTTAACAATCTTTTATAGCTGCCATTCATGGAGAAAAATCACAGGGTGAGAGGGATCATGTGTTGAGTCAGTTTCGAACTGGGAGATCTCCCGTTCTTGTAGCCATTGACGATGTAGCTCGAGGGCTAGATATCAAAGACATCAAGTTAGGGACTATCTATTTTATAGTTACATTATCTAGGTTTTGGTACTGCATTCTATGGTACATTATTTTCCAAGGATCAAAATTTGGGGCAATGATATATCCTGAAACAATATCTACTGCATATTATGTGGTATCGGTTTAAGTCTTTTATGAACCCTCATCCCCTGAGAATTTTTAAAACACATTATGTGGTTGAAGTTTTAATTGTAGCTGAATGAAATTTCGGGTAATTATGAATGCACTGAAAAGGATAAAGCTTGTCAAAGAGTAAAATATCTTACATCCCAAAAATTGATTGTATCTAGCTTCTACTTTGGCTATTTTGGAAATTGAAGTGAGAATATACATTCATTTTGCAGGACATTGATTACTTAGAGAGTAGGAGAATTACATATTTGTAGTTTATTTATTTATTATTTCGGTGTGTGTGTGACTCATAGTAGTATGTTGAAGTGACAATTTGAAGTATGTTATGATGCTTTTAACTTCTCTAAGTTAATAAAAAACCAGAAAAGAAAAGGTTGTACCCTCATTTTCCCTATATTATTGTGTTCTGAGGTAAAAAATCATGTTAAGGATTAGTCATGGTTTTTGTCACTGGGTGGTTATCAACTATGATTTCCCTACTGGAGTGGAGGATTATGTTCATAGGATTGGAAGGACAAGGAGGGCAAGTGCCATTGGTTTGGCTTACACATTCTTCGGTGACCAGGATGCCAAGTATGCTTTAGATCTCATCAAAGTTTTGGAAGGGGCAAATCAGCGTGTCCCTCCAGAAATTCATGATATGGCTTTTCATGGTGGTGGGATAATGGGCAGGTCCAGACGATGGGGTCTTGGTTCTGGTTCTGGTTTTGGTGGTCGTGATGGGGGTCAAGGTGGACGTAATGATTCGGGTTATGGTGGAAAAGGTTGTGGATATGATAATGAGTCCCGTGAGAGGTATGGAGCTTTTTTTTAAAATTCTTTTTTTAACCACTAATCGGTGCATTTAAATTTATATATTGGGTTTGGTGCCTCTAGAGAATGAAGTCCTCCCATTGTACCATGGTACAATTACTATTTCAGCCTACCAATTTGTTTGCATGATTTTGTAGTATTTGTCAATACTTACTTGTATAATATGAATAAATTGGAATTTTGCCTATTTTTTTTTTATCTGCATTTTTGGATTTCATAGTGCACAGTGGAAGTGTTTTCCTTTTTTCTTTGTCATTGTGGCCACAGCTTTTTGGCGGGGAGTAAAACCAATTCAATTAGGTCTTTTAATTTCAAAAGCTTGTCTCTCTCTCTCTCTCTCTCTCTCTCTATATATATATATATATATAGTGGGTTGGGGAAGCATTTAGCCAGGACTTTGTTTCAAACACTTGTTTATTTGTATATATTATTTTTGTGTGTGTTGGACTTCAAATAATAGGAATTAATGTCTGAGTTATCAAAGAAAAAAACAAGAGCCATGATAATGTGTTGTTTCCACTTAAAAAGAGAATTTTGAGAAGTAATGTGTGATTTTTTACTATTTGAGACAGGTTTGACCGTGGTAATAACTATGGACAAGATAGAGGTCATAGCTGGAGCCCTAAGGGGCCTACTTGGGATGACCGCAATAAAGGTTTAAACTGTGAGCGCAGCCGCAGTCGTGAGCATAGCCTGCCACGCAGTGTTCACCAGGCAATGATGGAAAGGAGTCGGCCATCCTCACCACCTCATCACTAGCATGAGCCACCTTATAATAGTGAGAATGATAGGGAATGCAAGGATTCACCACAAGGTGGGGAAGATCCTTAGGTAGTGGGAAGGATGATAGGGGATTTGCCTATGGATCTCATTCTTCTTATTTTGGGGAAGAAGAAGAGGAAGGCATGATACCTCAGGATGATGATGACATGTGATAAGGGTAATTCTGAAAGTTTGATAAACTCGAGGCAAAGCTGACGGACCTAATGAACTCAACAACCTTGCTTGTGCATCCGTAAACGACACCATAGAGCCGATGGTTCCACCTCAAGTCCAACGGGTGCGCCTTGAATGAGACAACTAGAATGCATAGACGGAATAAGAAGCTGACGGAAGGAAGCTAAAGGGGATAAGTAAACCTTTGACGGATCTGACCTAGCCTTGCCTAGGCCCCACGCATGAATATATAAGGAAACATCTTGTGCTCCACAACTAACCTTAATCGAGGGGATTTCTACAAGGAAAGGATCCTGCAAGATGCGCATATTAATGAAGATCTTCCCCACAAGGAAAAGCCCTCTATGCCAAGGAACGAATGTCAACCCTACCTACTATAAAAACCCCAAATCCCTCACAAACCAGGGTACGCATAATTTCTCCCAGCTCTGACACTTTAGAGTTGTGAAAGTTCTCTAACTTGACATTCGAAGGGTATTTGGTCAGTACTACACCGGTACTCTCTTAAGTTCTTCTTTTTCTGTGTTGCGCAGGTGTTGTCTCTAGCACGTGAGGACTATGTGGCTTACTGATGATTTTCGGCATCATCAGTTGGCGCCGTCTGTGGGAAAGAACACGACTTGTAAGCCATACTATCGCTTCCTAGACAAAAAGTTGCATGGTGCTTACTCGCTTGATGGCGACCACCAACAATGTTCATGGAGATGAACCACGCACCACCACCCTCGACAGACAGGTTCAAACTCTCGCTGCTGCCGTAGAATGCCTCACCAAGCAAAACCATGATCTAGAGGAGCAACTGTGCCAAAAGAACGCGGGGCCTAACACTCAGGAGGAGGACCAAGAAGGCAACAGTGCTGAGAGAAAGGACCAAAATGGGCCGTAAGGTAGCAACGCCCTAAGCAGACTAGAGCGACAGGACACGAGCCGTTCATTCGTTGTAGATACGGCTTCACCTTACATGGTCGCGGAGATGCAGACGATGAAGGAACGGATGGACTTCATGATGAACGCCCTTAGAGGATGAGTGTCTAGAGACCTCAATGACTTAGTCCATCGAACTGATTCACCATTCACTGTATCCGTCACTTCGTTCCCCCTTCCATCGAAGTTTTGTATGCCATAGGTGGAGACCTACGACGGATCTAAGGATCTCTTAGATCACCAGGAGTCTTTCAAGACCCTGATGCACCTACAAGGAGTGGCAGAGGAGATCATGTGCAGGGCCTTCCCCACTACGCTGAAGGGCCCCGTGAGAATTTGGTTCAGCAGGTTGACGCTCAACTCCATTAGCACCTTTAAGGAGTTAAGCACTTAGTTTGCCTCACACTTTATTGGGGGACACAGGTATAAGAAGTCTACTACATGCCTGATAAGCATTAAGCAGTGGGAGGATGAGAGGCTGAGGTCTTACATAACCAGTTTTAACAAAGAAGCCCTTTCAATCGATGAAACTGATGATAAGATACTCGTGACCGCATTCACGAATGAGTTACAGAAGTGTAAGTTTCTATTTTCTTTATATAAAAACGACCCAAAAACCATGTCAGAGGTGCTTTACTGGGCTACTAAGTACATGAACGCTGAAGACGCACTGCTGGCCCGAGAATAAAAGTCCAAGAAGAGGGAAAGACAAGAGGACGCACGGCAGGATAGGGGGCAAAAGATGGCTAGTATTGGAGAATGGCGGGAGGACAAGCGCTCCAAGCCCCTTATAGGGAGGTCACAAGCTTCACCCCATCGACCGTCCTGATTGACCAAGTCTTGATGTAAATCAAGGACGAAGGAGCCCTGACATTTCCCAGCAAGCTGAAGGGAGACCCCAATAAGAGGTCCAGAGACAAGCACTGCCGCTTTCACCGGGACCATAGTCATGACATATATGACAGCAACAAATAGAAGCTCTTATCAAGTAAGGAAAGTTGCAGAGGTTCGTCAGTAAGGAAAGAGCGGACCTTCCACAAGAGCAGGTTCCCCGATGAGAGAACAAACGTCCTAGGCCGCCCATAAGAGACATAAGGATGATTGTGGGAGGCACAACAGCCTCTTGCTCGTAAAAAAAGGCCCGTAAGACCTACATCAGAATGGTCCAGAACGTCCAGCTGATGGGCTTTGTACTAAAGATGGCGCAGATCGACAACCCCATCATTGAATTCTCAGAGGAAGATGCTCGACGTCTCTACCACCTGCATGACGATGCACTTGTCGTCAGCATACAAGTAGGAGACTACAACACACACCGGGTCCTGGTTAACAATGGAAGCTCTGCTGACATCCTCTACTACTTGGCGTTCCAGCAAATGAGGATTGACAGAGAATGGCTGGTCTCGACCAACGCCCCGCTCGTTGGGTTCGGAGGGACAAAAGTATACCCCCTCGGCATAATCATGTTGCTCGTGATGGTTAGTGATTATCCTCAGCAAATCACTAAGGATGTTACATTCCTTGTTGTCGATTGCTCGTCTGCATACAATGCCATCCTAGGACGACCTACCCTCAACTCGTGGAAGGCTGTAACTTCAATCTACCACCTGATGATCAAATTCCCCACTGAGTATGGAGTTGGAGAAGTACGCGGAGACCAAGTGGCTGCACGCAAGTGCTACATAGCAATGTTGGAGATGGATGATCATCTATAGACAATGAACATAAAAGAGTAGCAGACGGTGGTAGAACACGTTGAAGGACTTGAAGAGATACTTCTCGACAACTTTAGACCAGATCGAACGACTAGGATCGGCACCCTCGCCAACCTGCTAGTCCACTAAGCACTTAAGACTTTTCTCAAAGAGAACCAGGATGTATTTGCCTGGAGCCATGAAGACATGCCCGAGATCGACCCTTTAGTCATGGTGCACAGGTTGAATGTGTCGCCCACCTTTCCTTCTATTTGCCAGAAGAAGCAAGTGTTTGCCCAAGAATGAGACCGAGCTATAGAGGAAGAAGTTCGCAAATTGCAAGAGGCAGGCTTCATTAGAAAAGTTTACTACCCTAACTAGCTGGCGAATGTGGTGATGGTTAAGAAAGCCAACGAGAAGTGGAGAATGTGTGTGGACTTTACAGGCCTAAACTAGGCATGCCCCAAGGATAGCTACCCCCTCCCGCGGGTTAACGTCTTGGTAGACTCTACGGCTTAACACTAGTTACTAAGCTTTATGGACGCTTTTTCTAGTTATAACCAGATTAAAATGGATGAGGTGGATCAGGAGAAGACTTCATTCGTCACCAAGGCCTTTTCTGCTACAAAGTGATGTCATTTGGCCTCAAGAATGCGGGCGCGATATATTAGAGGCTCATGAACAAGACGTTTACACATCAAATTAAAAGAAACGTCCAAGTCTATGTTGACAACATGTTGGTAAAAATTCAAAAGGAGGACGATCACTTGGATGATCTTAGGGAAACCTTCAACACCCTTCACTCTTACAATATGAAACTCAATCCAGGAAAGTGTGCATTTGGGGTGATGGCTAGGAAGTTCCTAGGATTCATGGTGTCTCAGAGAGGTATCGAAGTCAACCCAGACAAGGTTTGGGTCATAATAGAGATGGCACCCCCAAAAAACATGAAAGAAGTACAAAGCCTCAACAGCAAGGTAGCTGCACTAAATAGATTCGTGTCAAGGGCAACGGACAGGTGCCTACCTTTCTTCCGCACGCTGTAGAAGTCTTTTGAGTGGACGGCCGAGTGTCAACAAGCATTCGAAGATCTAAAGGCCTACCCCTCCTCCCCATTGTCGCTAAGTCCTCCAAACCAGGGGAGGAACTATTCCTCTACTTGGTCGTATCCCAAGCTGCTGTTAGTATGGCCTTGGCTAGAGAAGAAAACAAGATGCAGAAGCCCATGTACTACACTAGTTGGGCACTCCGTGGTGCTGAAGAGGTACCCACCGATGGAAAAGCTCACCTTCACTTTGGTAACAGCAGCTTGCAAGCTCAAGCCATACTTCTAGGCCCACACGGTGGTTGTCCTAACTGACAAACCCCAACGGCGAGCAATGAGCAATCCTGAAGCCGTCAGGCGAATGGCACTATAGGCAATAGAGTTAAGTGAATTCGACATACAATACAGCCCGCGTATCGCCATTAAGGGACAGGTGGTCGTTGACTTCATTGCGGAATTCACTAACATGGAGGGCCAGGGGGCAAAAGAGCATCCTCATTGGAGTATCCACACGGACAGATCATCCAACAAACAGGCAAGGGGAGCGGGTGTTGTACTTCGTTCTCTAGAAGGGATGAGATTGAATGCATGGTTCGTCTCGACTTCCCTATGACCAACAATGAAGCGGAGTATGAAGCTTTAGTAGCAGGATTAGATCTCGCTAAAGCAGCAAGGGCAACGAGTGTGGTTGTTCATTGCGACTCCTAGGTCATCACAAACCAAGTGAACGGTGATTACGAATGTAAGGGTGAGAGGATGAAGAAGTACCTGGAGCAAGTAAAAAAAAGGGTGGACGACCTACAGGCCAAAATTGTTTAGATCCCAAGGGGAGAGAACGATCGAGCCGACCGTCTTGCCAAGGCCACATCAGCAGAACACATGATCATCCCTGACAAGGTACTTTCCTTTATTTAGTTTTCACCATTGATAGATCCCGCTGATGTGCAGGAGATAGGTTTCGAAAGCAACTGGACCACACCTTTAGTCTCCTACTTGAAAAACAGCACACTACCTGATAGTAAGGAGGCCGCAAGGAAGTTGAAGATCCAAGCAACACGATTCGTCCTGATAAAGGACATCTTATACAAGAGAGGCTTCTCCTACCTGTTCCTAAGGTGCTTAAGCCCTGAAGAAGTGGACTATGTTATGAGAGAAGTCCATGAAGGGATTTGCGGGAACCACCCAGGGTCGCGATCGTTAGTACACAAATTAATTCGAGCAGGATACTACTGGCCTACTATGCAAAAGGATGCCCAGGCATATGTCAAAGCTTGCAACAAATGTCAAAGGTTCAGCAACATTATTAGATAACCAACAGAAGAGCTCACCCCAATGACGGCCCTGTGGCATTTCGCTCAATGGGGACTAGACATCATGGGCCCATTCCCAATAGCAATACGACAGCTGAAGTTCCTTATAGTTGGCATAGACTATTTCACCAAATGGGTTGAAGCTGAAGCCTTGGCTGTCATAACAAAGAAGAACATGAGAAGCTTCGTCTTGAGGAACATTATTTGTAGGTATGGGATCCCCAGAGTCTTGGCCTCAAATAACAGGAAACAGTTTGACAACGACTCCTTCAGGTATTTTTGCTCACCGTTAGGAATTAAGAACCACTACTCCTCCCCCGCCCACCCTCAAGCTAACGGACATGTTGAGGTCACGAACCGATCCTTACTTAAAATCATCAAGACTCGGTTCAAGGGGGCAAAGGGTATATGGCTAGAGGAGCTGCCAAGTGTGCTGTGGGCATATAGAACGACAGCCAGAACACCAATAGGGGAGACACCGTTTCAACTAGCATACGGGAGCGAGACAGTTATCCCAGCTAAGGTCGGACTCACAAGCTACAGGGTGGACAATCATGAGAAAAGGAGGAACAACGAGGCCATGCGTTTGCAGCTCGATCTAGTGGACGAGGTCAGGGCGACAACTGAATAAAGGCTTGCACGATACCAGGACCTCATGGCCAAGCACTACAACTACAGATTCAGACACAGAGACTTCAAGGCTGGAGACCTTGTCTTGAGAAAGGTAATGGGCGCCAATGGAGATCCCACCCAAGGAAAGCTCGGTCCTAATTAGGAAGGACCCCTACAAAATCACTTCATGGCAGAGGAAAGTCATCTACCACCTGGAGACACTAGGCGAACAGAAGTTGCACCATCCATGGAACACTGAGCATCTCAGGAAATACTACCAGTAGATGATAGCAGGAAGAGCGACACTCCTCATTTCTAGTTTATTTCTTTTAGTTAAATTTTGCTTATAGTACTTTCTAAGCCCAAAAGGGCAGTTTTTTATCCTTTTTAAAAACAATTTTTTACTTATGCACGCATTTATCATAATAAGAGGAGTTATTTAGATATGACCTGCGTATATATTTGTCTCTACAAAACTACTTTTTTGAGTCCATAAGAGGACGAGTTCATTATTAAAGTCTACAAATGGACAGGTTCATCCCATTGGGATGCCTTGAAATTATTAAGTCCTTAAGTAGATGAGTTCATTATTAAAAGTCCTTAAGTGGACAAGTTCATTATTATAGTCCACAGGTGGATGGGTTCATCCCATTGGGATGCCTTAAAATTACTTAAGTCCACAAGCGGACAGGTTTATTACAAAGTCCATAGGTGGACGAGTTCACCCCACAAGGATGCCTTTATATTATTTAAGTCTACAAGTGGACAGGTTTATTACAAAGTCCACAAGTGGACGAGTGCATCCCATGAGGATGCCTTTATATTACTTAAGTCCACAAGTGGATGGGTTCAGCCCCTAAGAATGCCTTGAAATCACTAAAGTCCACAAGTGGATGGGTTCATTACAAAATCCACAAGTGGACAGGCTCATCCCATGAGGATGCCTTAAAGTTATCAAGTCCACAAGTGGACGTATTTATTATTAGATCCTTAAATAGAACTAGTTCATTGTCATACCTAAAGGAGGACAAGTCCACCAAAGCAGACGGGTCCACAATCACGTCCTAACACATAGGCACAAGAATGGATGGACATACGCATAAAGATCAATACACATGCTCAAAGCGACGGATGTAAAATAATAAAAATATACCATAAATAAAGAAAAATCTTTACAAACAATGCCTAAAAAACATAAGGGCACTTAATATTGTCTGGAAATTGGATGAAATACACAACAAAATTATCATTAAAAATAAAAGAGCTAAACTAAGGGGTCACGGACTTCCTGAGCTGGAAGGTTCTCGTCGTCTTTATGAGGAGGATCCTGGGCGCCCTGGGTAGAAAGATTTTCATTATCTTGAGCTTCAGTGGACGGGATCAAAGGAGTGACGGGCTTCTCCATTGCAGGTTAAGCAAGAACGACACCATCATTTGTTGGATCCCGTTCTGAATGGTTGGAGTCGTCGGTCTCATAAAAGATGGTGTCACTAGTAGGGGTTGACGGCAGGGGGTCGTCCATGGTGACCTTGGATGAATCCAAGTATGGGTAGACGGACTTGACTTGCTTCAAGCAATCCTCAAACCCATTACCACAGTAGACGGCGTAGGCGTCAGTGCAAGGCTGCAAAGCCTTGAATTTATTTATGGCGTCAGCCCGCACATGCGCCGTCTCTACCTGCCCCAAGAGAGTCGTCAGCTCCTTCTTCAAGGTCGAATTGGCCTCTTGCTCCTTTTCCCTCTGACGAGTCTCCTCCTTTAACTTCTCGTTCAGCTCCGTCACCTCTTTATTGAGAGTACGAAGGGCATCCTTGTACTGCTCTTGCTCATTGATCAAGGTCTCGTTGCACTTGCACAGACGGCTGATCACCCCTTCCTGAGTGACGCTCCTATCCTGAAGCACCTTCATGCGAACCAATGCCTACAAACAGAACAACCATCAACTATTGACCAGTAAAGGAAAAAAAAGTAGAAAAGAAAGGAAGAGACGTATTCGTGAAAGGTCAAAAAGACCCGACACCCCCAACTCCTCCGTTGTCTGGTCAGCACAGGGATCCATGTTCGTGTCCTTGATGATTGACTCAATCACCTCGATGGCATATTCCTTGTGAGTAAGAAGACGATAGATGGATCCCTGAGTAACGGGACCAGTCGATGTCATCAAACCTTTGCAAACTCCATGGCTAAGTTTGAAAGGCAACGACTTCTTTGGCTTGTCGCCTATAGGGACGACCAGTCCTTTCTTGAGAGGACGGTCATCTTTCCCTTTGCTCTTTCTCTTGGATGTCCCTTTGGTGACATCCTTGGGAGTTAACGAGGTGGCCCCATCCTTCTCCTTCTTCTTCTTGCTCACTGTAGCTACCCTTACCAGAGCTCTTTGCCTCACTGCTTCCATTTCTGCAAAGGACAAGAGACGGATGTTAGATAAGCAGATGCAAATAAAGACAACAAAAAAAAGGAAAAGTAAATATAACTTACTTCGACGAGAGTATGTGTTTAGTTTGCGAGCTATTGGCGTTAACTCCGGACCTCTGTAATAAGCGTGCAAAGTGTCAAGGGTAATTAGGTCCTGGCACCTCCGCTCGTTAAAAGGGATCTCATTAACCCGATGGATAAAAGCTTCTTGCTCTTCTATTGTATGTGGACGAACACTAGTTGAAAATGAAGAAAGTAGACGACATTAAAAACTTGAAACAAATAAATAAAGAAAAGTGAAGATATAAAGGGTACTAAACCTGAATCCTTGACGATGCCCCAAGTATTGTCAAAGCCATAGGGCATCATTACCCACTCTTCTTGATGGCACATCCAGTCCGTTCCTTGAAAAAAAATATATGCCCTTCCAATTCCTGTTGGAGTTAGGCATGTCTGACACCAGCCTAAGTTCCTTCTTCCTTGTCGCGAAGTGATACATCCCCTGGGACAAGATGATATGTTAGGGTCTATAGCACCAAAAGAACTCGTCAAGAGTAAGCTGACAGTTCCCGCCACTAAGACTACCCCACAGGATTTCAGCCCCAATGAATATCCTCCAGGCATTGGGAGCAATTTGGCTGACAGAAAATCTTAGAAAATTGGCCAATTGATGAGGTAGTGCCGTCAGTGGCAACCTTAACCCTGCCCCAAACATGACATCATACATGCCGACATCCGCGGTCTTTCTCGAGTAGCACTTCTCAAACTTCCCAAGGAGACGGATTGGGAAATGGTTAGGAATTTGATAATGGTTCTGTAAATTCTTGAAGATGTTGGCCGTAATTGTCAGCTTAAAGTCATTAATAGTCCAAATTTTGGGGAGAATAAAGGAACAAGTATAACCATCCCCTAGGATCCCTGAGCTTCCCTCCACAAAAGCTCCCCCGTCGCTCTTATCCTTATCTTCGTCATCTTTTACCTTTAACTCCCCCTCATTCTCTCCTTCACCCTCGTCATCCTCATCTCCATCTCTTTCCTCTACTTCATCTCTGTCAAAGTCTTTCCTCTTCGTCAACAAGAGATCGGGTAGACGGTTCCCTCTCTGACGACCAGGACAAGCCCTCCTCGGGCCCATGACCTAACGGGAATACTTCGTCGTAGCCCGCTCCCTCAAGGACTAACAACTACTCACTCATCGCTTCACTGTGTCCTGACATCTATTTACCTACAAGTGACAGAGGTATTCTATGAACCTAAAACTAATGGGTCTCTCTATAGAATTAACGACCAACTAGAAAAACAAAAACAAAAGATAGAATGAAATAAAAGAAAAAAGAGGACTTACAAAGTTAGCAGACGGTTTCTTGAGAAATGACGGCCTCAGTAAGATGATGGCAGCAAAGGTGACGAGATCAGTAGGTTGACGGAAGCAAGGTAGACAAAAATGACGAGCTCCTTGTCTTAAGATCAGCAAGGTTGAAATAAGAGGAATGAGGGGAGGAGGTGAGATATATATAGGATGAAAAATGCATGGAAGATGAAGCGACGCCCTTGTTCAGAAACGAGGCCAACTAGCTTGTGCCACATGATCTAGCATTTAATAATGGCTGCTCGAGGAATCATCCATAAATACCCCTTTCTTTTTCCTAAATAAACAAAAAATAATAATAAAATAAAAGAGCTACAAATCAAACTCTATAACCTGTCAGCTAAAGCCGACGGAGCTATGGAGTAGAGGGTAACTGATAAGGGTAATTCTAAAAGTTTGATAAACTTGAGGCAAGGCTGATGGACCTAATGAACCTAACGACCTTGCTTGTGCTCCGTAAACAACGACACCATAGAGCCCACGGTTCCACCTCAAGGCCAACGGGTGCGCCTCAAATGAGATGACTAGAATGCATAGACGGAATAAGAAGCTGACAAAAGGAAGCTGAAGGGGATAAGTAAACCTTTGACGGATCTGACATGGCCTTGCTTGGCCCCCACGTATGAATATGTAAGGAAACATCTTGTGCTCCATGATTAACCCTAATCGAGGGGATTCCTACAAGGAGAGGATCCCGCAAGATGCGCGCATTAATGAAGATCTTTCCCACAAGGAAAAGCCCTCTACGCCAAGGAACGAATGTCAACCTTACCTACTATAAAACCCCAAAACTCTCACAAACCAGGGTACGCATAATTTCTCCCAGCTCTGGCACTGTAGAGTTGTGAAAGCTCTCTAACTTGACCTTCGGAGGGTATTTGGCCGATACCACACCGGTACTCTCTTAAGGTCTTATTTTTCTATGTTGCACAGGTGTTGTCTCAAGCACGTGAGGACTGTGTGACTTACTGACGATTTTTGGCATCATCAACATGTACCATGCAGCTAATGAAGATGCCCATCATTCCCCTTGAACAATAATAGTTTGAGGGGTACTTTAAAATTGTTTGAGCATGTTGAGATAATTATCTACTTCACAGTGCGTTTGGGTGGAGGGTTGGAGAGGGAAGGGGATAAGGGTGTTTAATTGACCTCATTTGAATTTTTTAAAGGCTGGGAGGGATCGAATTTGAGAAGATTTGGAGAGGTAAGCAACCGCTCCAAATCCCTCATTTTTAGTTCCTCCAAATTTGAGGATTTGGTGGGGAAAGGTTCCATCTATATTAGAAAATTATAAATTATCAATTTTACTCTTAATTATGAAGTCAATTCATATCTATTTCTTTAAATTGAACAAAAAATGGGTATAATTTTCTCATAACCAAGAGTTGCCATCTGGTTATAGATCTAGGAACCAACTTGAATCCCTATAGAAAAGGTCTAATACCAAACTGGGTTCGGAGTTAAGGTATATTCTTAGGAAAATGTTTGGAACCCAAAACTACCCGAACGTAGCTAAGTCTCACTTGTATTATTGGATCACACTAAAACATATTTTATTAAGTTAGCCCCTACAGCATGCATCTATTCCTTAACCTAGCCTCTCAACTAAAATGCTGAAATTCCCGGACTATGCGTCGTTTTTTTTTCCTTTGAAAAATTGGATATTTTGATAGAAAGAGAGTTCTTTTGTTTCAAAATTTGAATAATATTTGTTACTTGAAATAGCTCTTTCATGCATTTCTTTATTGAAAAGGGTCACTCTCTTCGAATTTTAGCAAGTGATAGATCTGGAAACAATCTCTTTATTCGAAGTGGATTCTTTTTTATTCCAATTCTGTATTATTTATAAATTCAATCACACAAAAGAAAACAACCTAGCTAAAAGAATTGCAAAAGAGTAGAAAACATAAACATTATTACCAACCAAATGTGTAAACATGTGAACATCCAAGTACATGAGTATCCAAACATATTGACATGTGAGCATCAAACAGATGGATGGATCTTTAATTGGAGTTAATGCTTAAGTCTTATGAGAGAGAGTCATTAATTCAAGTGAAGTATTCATTAAGTGTTGGACATCTTCCCTTATTAAATTCAAGGCAAAGTTTGGCTACAAACTTAGTTATAGCATAATGCTATAACTCGCATTAAAAAAATTAACATGACTAGATATTTTAGAAATCTAACTGTTGAATTCCATGTTCTTAACCCATATGTCAAATTTCTAGCCAATTGGATGTTATTTACTATTAGATCCATAAATTAATTAATTTTTTTATAATTTTAGACTACAAAAACCTGAAATTTAAATATTTGATTGATGATATAATTATTGATCTTTGATCTTCTTGAAATTTTGCAAGCATGGAAGATATAAGAAGAAAATGTAATCTAATGGTGGATTGTCAAAATTCACATTCAATATATATATATATATATATATTGAATGGAGTTGTAGCCTTAGGCTACAACCAAGTTTGCTGTCAAATTTAGTCCTAAACTTAATTGATTTACTTAGATGAGTTCTTGTCACTTTGAAAAATGTTCTTGCATGTTTAGTTAGTCATTAATGTTCTTCATCATCTATATTACTTAAATTCAAAACTCAAAATATTTTAGAGAAAGTATGACTTTTAATCACCATCAATGAATGAGTTTTCCCTTAATAAAATTTTAATTTTATTTTTATTTTTTAGTTTGATTGGGAATTTATTCATATTTGATTAAATCATTTAAGTTTTGATTGACTTAAATCTTGATATGATTCCAATTAAGTCTAACTTATTAAACATAATCTATATAATTTATAATAGCCGAAAATGTTTGATTATAGTTGAATTATTAATATTTTGCCACATAAACTTTGGTAGTCCCACAATTTTACACCTCATTTTTTATTAATTAATTTATTATGTTAAAATGAGAGTTTTAAACTAATTAATACTCCGCAAACTGAAGAGTTTTAAATCAACTGCTACTTAGCAACATGGGGACTTTTAAACTGACTACTACTTAGCAACATAGAGAGTTTTAAACCAATGACTACTCAACAACATGAATAATTTTAAACCAAACCGAAAACGTTTGACTATTAGTTGATCTTCTAATATTTTGCCACATACATTTTGGTAATCTCACAGTTTTACACATAATTTATTTATTTATTAGGCCTATTAGGTCTTATAGGTGTATAGATTTGTTAGCAATCACGAGAGCACAAATTTGTCTAGATATAGATCGTAGTTTTTTTTTTTTTTGATAAATAAGAAAAATGTATATTCAAAAAGCTTCCTCATGTAGAAAAATCATAAGGCAGACCAAAGATTACAGAAAAAGAAACAAATAGATAGAAAATGCTAATTACAAAGGAGAGAACTAAGGAATAAAGAGAGAGAATCACTAGAGGTGAGTCCCCAAGCCCTAGACCATTCAAAAAGAGAACCACTAAAAGAAGCAAGCAACTAATCATCGGATTTGTCCATGTCCTCAAAAGTCCGCCAATTTTGCTCCCTCCAAATACACCACATTGTATAAGTATGATTAGACAATGCTCAAGATACTGCAAGTAAGAGTACAAAAAGAAGGAAGCTGAAATTTTATGGAATTAGATTTTAGCAGTTTTGACCGATCAAAAGAAAGCTTTGATTGATAATAAGTTAATTATACAGAATATATTTTTTGGCCCAATAGCCCGTTAGCCCATCAGATGATTAGGGTTTCAAATCTAATTCACATAATATTCAAAGGAAGCCTTAAGACACGTTTTTAGAATACTTTGGAGCTTCTCTTTTAAGGGACAGTTTCTCTCCAAAACTAGTTTGGAGAGAAACCCTTTAAACTCCTTTTATATCTTTTTTTAAGATATGAATTTTGAAAATCTAATCGTTGGATTTAATGTAGTTTATGTTCTTAAGACAGATGACAAATTTCATTCTAATTAGATGTTATTTACTATTTAATCAATAAACTTATTTTTTATATATAATTTTAGATTAAAAAAACTTGAAATTTAAACATTTGATAGATGATATAGCTATTAATATTTGATCTTCTTGAAATTTTGCAAGCATAAAAGATATGGACAAAATTGCCTTTTGCCCTTTTTGGGAAAATTAAATAGCTTTATGCCCCCCTTCCCAAACTAATTAGGGAAATGCCCATCTTTTAAAACTCGATTTATGATAAATCGAGTTAGGCCATATAGTGGCGTTTTTAAGGAGCCTATAGTGACGTTTTAAGAACCTATAGTGACGTTTTTTAACTTGACTTCAATGAAATCGACCTATAGTGGCATTTTTTTTACCTACAACTCGATTTCATTGAAGTCGAGTTAAAAAAACGTCACTATAAGCTCCTTAAAACGCCATTATAGGACTTCGGATTTTTTTTTTAATTTTTAAACTTGATTTATCATAAATCGAGTTTTAAAAGAGGAGCATTTTCTTAATTAGTTTGGGAAGGGGGGCATAAAGCTATTTAATTTGCCCAAAAAGGGCAAAGGGCAATTTTGTCCTAAAAGATATAATAAGAACATGTAATCCAACAGTTAGATTTTCAAAATTTACACCCAATAAAAACATATCAGTGAAGTTTGAAAAGTTTCTCTATAAACTAATTTGGAGAGAACCCTTTCCCTCTTTTGAGATAAAAAAAAAGTTCTATGCCTTCTCCTTTAAAGTCACTATTGGAAATCAATCTACATACTATCAGAACCAGTCGATTTGAAGTTACTGCAAGCCATTCATCAAAAGTGCTGAATCTAAATCTTAAAGGGTAGCCTTGAAGTCGTAGATTGGAGGATTACATTGATTCAAAGCTTCAATGGGAATTTGAAGTGCATGTATTGGGGGTTCATGTTTGGAACAGATCCATATCAGAGAAGTCTGTGGGATTTAGAGCTAAGTTTGTTAGCTTTAGTTAAATTTACTACGTATTGATATTCTTAACTGTAAATCTTCATTTGATAGTTGATTGTTCATCTTGGAATTGCACCCCCCCCCCCCAGGTTTTTTACCTTGAAACTAATTTGCTTCATTGGTTTTTCTGGGCCATCATATTATTGTATTATTTACTTTTTTGCTATGCATTATATGTTTGATTATTTGTTTAACCTAAGGTTTGCATAGTTGACCTAATTAATAACTTGGCCTTAAAACTGGTTAAACATTATTTCTCTCAGGGGTCTAAATCTAATAAGACCAAATTGAGATTTTTTTAATTGATTACTACTCAGCAAACTAAAAAGTTTTAAACCAACTACTGCTTAGCAACATGGAGAGTTTTAAACCAAACCGACTTGCTAATATATATATATATATATATATAGCACCACTCCAAAACCCTTTATGCAATTTATCATCTCTATGTCGTTTCTGCTCTTTTATTTCTACAAACCCTTTGTCCTCAAGCCGCAAGGTATTTTTTACATGAATTTCTCGTTTGTAATTACTTCTGTTTTTCATAATTTTTCTTTAATATTCCGTGTTTGTGTATCTTTTTCATATTTTTATTTCCATCATCCATGTGTTTGTGTAATATTTTATTAAGAACCAAACTTCTAAACATCATGTTTGATTCTAGAGTTTTTATAAATGAAGTAAATGTTAGTTAGAGGTAATTGATGCCACAAAAGTATCTTGATTATTTTTTTTCTCATATTTGACATCTTTGTTTTGTTGGATGAATACTTTGTGCTATAGAATGTTATTTTTGTATCATTATAATAGTATTTAACCTTTATTCCTTAATTAAATCTTGATTGATTTATTATGGATAAACTATATATTTGGTCCCTATTCTTTACACCATATTTCAATTTGGTTCTTAACCTTTCAATTATGTCAATTTGGTCCACAACCTTTCGGTACTGTGTCAATTTGGTCCATAACCTTTCAGTACTATATGTCAATTTAGTCCTTAGATGAAAATGATTGACGTGGCTAAAGGCCAAAAAAAAAAAAATAGTCTTTGTTAATGTGGCAATAAAATAATTTTTTATTTTGGCCGTTTACAATGTTAGCAATTTCCATCCAAAAGATAACAGTAGAGACTAAATTAACATGGCACTGAAAAGTTAGGGACCAAATTGGCACAATTGAAATGTTAGAAACTAAATTAAAATATGGTGTAAATGATAGAAACCAAATACGTAATTTATCCATCTATTAATTATAAAAAAAAAATTAGAATTCAAATTAACCAATATAATTTAATTTGTTGCATTTAAGGAAAAAAAATTTCATCTTCAATTTAAGTGATTAATGATTTCCTTTTTTAGAATTTTTGAATTCAAATTCAAATTAACATTTAATTAAGAAATCTTCACCATTTAATGCTTTTGTCTTTTCCTTGCTAAATTCACACTAAATATCCTACCAAATGAAGAAAACTTATCCCTAAAAACAAGGAGAATTAAATGTGCATTAATTGAAGAAATTTGAATTTTTTTTTGTAATTTTGGTTTTATTGATTAAAGAAAATTAAACAAGTAAAAAAAAAAAATACGTTATACATTAATTAAAACTAGTATGTAACTCCGTGCTACCGTACGGGACTGGTTAATTGTAATGATTCTATTGGCCAATTTTTTTTTTTTTTGGGTTTATCACACGGATGATAGAATTAAATCAAGCAATGAAAAATATATATTGCATTTTATTATTTAAGTAATGCTATTGATCTTTTTTTTTTTTGTTTATCATACATAGGATAGCATTAGATAAAACAATGAATAAAAAAAATAGAATATTGCGTTTTATTATTTAGGTGATGCTACAGTGAAGAAAAAAGAGAATATTGCATTTTATTATTTAAAATATATAAAGGGACATTAAAAAATAAAAACTGATCATTGAGCTTGGAATCTTCTTGGAGGCGCCAATGTATGAGAGTGTGAAGTAAGGAAGAGTGGAATTGAACATTGTGTTTGAACCCGGCCTTACTCTAAGAAATTTGTAAGGAGGAGGAGAGGGTAGTGTGTGGATCTAGTTGGTAGAGGTTGAGAGATGAGAGGACATGGGATGACGATATGGAATTAGGAGGAGATGATGTTTTATTTTTATAGTCTTTCTCGTTGGACTCCTTGGTTCTGGTTGTGGGATTAGAAGAGCTCCAAACTCTATTGAGATCACCCATAAAAGTGTGCAGGTGAGATGTTCTTGCTTAGGCCAATGAGTATTATCATTGTGGTTTTTTTGGCTTCCGTGTTAAATGTTAATGCATCATTTATTTGGACACAAAAATTAAAAAATTTAGATAAGATACATGACACAAAATTGGAGTCCAATTTATAATCTCCATAAAAGTGTGCAAGTAAGATGTTCTTACTTAGGCTAATGAGCATTATCATTTTGGTTTTCTTGACTTCCGTGTTAAGTGTTAATGCATCATTTATTTGGGCACAAAAATTAAAAAATTTAGATAAGATACATGACACAAAATTGGAGTCAAATTTATAATCTAATTGGATTTTTTTTTGAGTTTTGGTTAGCACAAGTGGCGCAAAATTGAGAATCCAATTAAAATCTAATTGGATTTTCTCTCTGCTTCACCTATTATTATATATATATAGATTGTACATAATCAAAAATTGGAAACAAAACAAAATTAGGGCTCATGCCCATAATGTCATACACAACTCCTAAATGGCTTGCACTTCTTTTGAGTGGCATATGCCACGATGCCTTGAACGGGATATGCCCAAAATATGGCTTATGCTAGTCCTTGAATGGCACGACCATTAATTTAGGCGTATGCCACTTTTGACAGATTCCTAGAATTACCCAAAAATAATAGAGGAGAATATGGATTATGTTAAAGTTCCATGCCTCAATTCGGTCTATACTTGGTGTGATTTGTTGATGGTCCATTTGTTGAATTTCCAACCGCAACTTAGGGCCTGTTTAGATTAAGGGGGGAGGGAGGGGGAATAGAGTGGAGTTGGTTGAAAATAGGATACTAGCTTTCCAACGATTAAAGTTAAAAAATTAAGTACGATATTCAAAAGTTTGCTCTATCACCTTGAAAATGAGGGAATGGTAGTTTAAGTGATAATAGTTTAATTTTGCATATTTATATCATTATTAGAAACCATTATTATACTTATTTTGAGTTAATTCATGCATTTTATAGTTGGTTTTGGAATAATGCTAAATAATTAATTTTGTGCTTAATTGAATTTTAATGCATGAATTTGTTTTTTGTTGGATGATGAAATTAAATAAGTGGATTTGTGCAAAGAAGAAATCTACTGGACTTTAATTTTACAAGGGCCATGATGAAGTCAAAGCAGGCCAACCCAATTAAATTCAAGTCCAATTGGAGCAAGGAATCAAAGGAAATTTGCACCAAATCTAAGTCCAATTCGGATTAAGATTCCAGCCTACGTGCTAGTTAGTATTTAAAGGATAACTTTTGGCTAAGACGTCCAATTGAGATGATTCAAGTTGGACTAGAAAGTTAACTTAAAGGGCTACAACTTTGTATACCAAAAGTCCGAATTCTGAAGATAAATAGGCCAAAAATGTCGGTTAAGTGAAGCCTAAAAACTTGAGATTTTCTCCAAATGGGAATTCAACTTGTAATAGGATTCTTTGACCTATTTAAAGGCTCTTTAGGGAAAAATTCAAAGGGGGTTGCCGAAAAACATAATTTAGGTTTTCTTAAAATTTCTTTACAGTTTTTAGAGTTTTATTTGTATTATGGCTTGCTAGAAGCCTTGCTAAGACAAGGAGTGAAACCCAACCATTTCTTGGTATGTTCTTAACAATTATTTTATGGTTTTAATGCTTATGCTTTTATGTTTTTGATTGTTTTACTTATCTAGAAAAGTGTTTAGTTCTGTATAATTCTTTGATTTATCGTAGACTCCGGGCACGTTAAATGCTTAGTATTCTCTACGAAATAATTCACTTGTTTTGCTTTGCCTAAAATCAATCAATTTCATAAAACTACCTTAGACAATTAATTCTTGAGTTCTTATTGTTAGATCATCTGACTAAGATCATCCTTCATATGAATTTTAGTTGAGTTATAAAATAAATATTGTTAAGACTACCAATAGATGTGTTGTGTTTGGAGCCCTAAACCTTAGCGTCTTAATATATTGTTATTTTCTCTCAATTTAAATTACCTTTACTAAACCACCAAAAATATTTTCAAATAAAGTTTAATATTTTAGTTTTATTCTCTTGTGGTTTGCTAATCAATTCTCCTTTCCCTGTGGATTCAACCTCGGACTTACCGAGTTATTACTTTGCGACAATCCTACACTTGGGAGCATTATTTAAGTCACAACATTAAGGGTTTGTTTTGGCTGAGTTTCAGTATGATATTTGTGTATCTCTTGAAATTGTAGAAATAAGAGAAATTATAGCTAAAAGACTGTACCCTAAGGGTTGGTGGACATGATGACCAGTTGAAAGCTAACCAACATTGAGTTAGATATGAAATTGAGTAATAAGATTTTTGTCTCTAAGTGGCGTACATCACTTAATCACTAGTGTAAAACGGTAATGATTAGTGTATGCCAAATTCGTTGAGGAACTTCATTGGGCTTTGGGATGGGAACTTGATACACGGTGTTGATCATTTTGGAAGGAGATTGAGGCTTTTTCTTCATTAGAATCGGGGACCTTGGGTATAGGTCGGAACAAAATAGAGTATCCACACTCCTTGCAATCTCTACTATCGCTCACCAACCCATTCCCAAAAGACTCTAAAATGAAGTATAGCAAGAGCAAAACAATAAGTTCCCCTAGCCAAAACCTGTTGGTTTATATACATCCATTTCCCATTAAAGAGCATTCACTATAAACATTGAATGAGAATTATCATGTAAGTATGCTTTGTTTGAAGGAGTTTGTTTGAAGCTTTGTTGTGAACAACAATACACACACTTTCTTTGCCTTCAAGATACACCAAGTTTATCGTCTTTTATCTTCTAGTTCTGATCAAAGAACTCATATTATAGTATTGCTTAACTATGGATGGATATAATGTATTTATTATTGTAGAGCTAGTTTCATTTTTACTACATGTTGGAAGGAGAAATGTATTGGCCACAAGAAATTTTTTGAGTTGTTTATCACCAAATAATATAACACTAACTTATATTTGGATATTCTAAGCATATTGACTTTTAGTTAAAATCATTTCATTTTGACTAATTACTACATGGTAATTATTCAGATCATATTGAGATTAGTAATTGTGAACTTTTAGTAATATTTATGAGATACTTCAATCTCAGCTCGCCTTTCTTTTATTTGGCCAAAACTATGTAAATGTGTGAGGTCGTGTTAGTGCATCTCAAAATGTTGATTCGATTGATTTTTTTTCCTCCCTTAAATCGAGGATTTTACAAAGAGTTGATACTTATTTTATTTTCATAAGAAAAATAAGAAAACCATTTGATAAAATGTACATCAATTTGAATGCAACTTAAAACATTACATGACTTAGGTCCTAGATACAATCTAAGAGAAAATTTTCATGACTTTATTCCTGGTTATATTCTAAAAAGATGAAAACTACATGGATAAAACCCTAGTCTATGAACTTTTGAGCTAAGTTCAGAGGCCATTTACAAGGTATGAAAGTTTTAGACAACCACTTTGCCCAATAAACTGATCTTCTAAACTATAAATGGTCAATTGGCATGTCACATTACTTAAACAATATGTCACAAATACAAAGCATGCCATTTGTTATTAAGAATGGATCAAAACAGAAACTTGAAATTGCAAAGAATATATACAAGCATAAAATGGTGAATCAATAAACAACTACGTGATGAATGAAAATGGATTTGAACTTAGCATGTGCTCAAGATTGAAAAGTTTAAAAAAGGAAACATGTGAAGTGATGGACATAGCATATGAACATGATTAAGAACTTAAAAGAAAAACATGTGATCTATGAAAATCATGGATCTAGCATATGAACATAATAAAATAATTGAAAGAAAAACATGTTACCACATGTGATTAATGGAAATTTAGGATCAACATGATATATTTCATGAACTATATATGAACAAATGAAAAACACAAAAACATTGTTTAAATACTAACAAGCTTCGATCTTAGCTACTATGGCAACATCACAACAAAATATGTTTGTATATGCAGAACAACATGATAGCAATACTAAATTATACTTGTATAAAATTTAACAAGCAAAAGCTGGGGGGGGGTAAAGTTCACTAGAGCTCTAGAGAAAAGGCAAAGAAAGAATTGGTTGCAAACCAAATCTATAAAGACCAAATGTAGTAGGACCATGCTTGTTGCTTCCTTTAGAACTCTAGGGGAATCAGGGTCTTGAATGATGAATCTCATCCTCTATTTATAATTAAAGGGAAAGAATGTTCTATAAGAGGGTGGAGCCTTTGTAGATTAATTGGTTCGGATTTGAATTCTAAGTTGAAATTGGAGCAAGAAATAGGAGCCAAAACTCTAAAATTTGAATTAGAGAGGTCGATCGGCAGACAAAGGAGTAGTCCAGGTGTCCATCGGCACTTGGACTCATTGCGAGCTTGTGACTTTTCATTTTTGAGTTGGAATCAACTATTGCACATGGTCGAATACAATATTTTGTTTTCTAGCCAAATTACAATTATTTTCGCATTAATAACCCTATATTATTGTTGGATTATCCTTTTTAAAAGATAATTTCAATAATTATCTATAAATTATTAATATTTACCAATCTAACTTATCAAATGTGTGCACCCTCATGATTGTTTTAAATCTAATCCGGTAAAACTATGACACGTTAATTCAAATTAATTTCTCATGGAACCAATTAAAATGAATTGTTCATAATCACCCATGAATTGACTCAATCATGTGGGTGTATCTCAGCCGTTGAAATTTCATTGTCATATCTTTCAATCTAATGATCCGATCGAGGTTCATGACATCGTTTTAATCATTAAAACTTCAATATTTGTTTTGTGTGAACCAAATGGAAATTAATGGTCAAAATTATTATTATACTCTCAGGATGTAAAATTACCGTTTTGTCTCTTGAATGAGGTTAGATAGAGGTTGCAAAATAAGGTGTCTACAAGTATCTCACTCCTTCAAACTTTAGGTTGGCTATTTCTTAGTGGGCTAAGAATTACACCAGTAGCCACTGGCTATTTTCTTAGGCCAATGTTGAGTTTTGGGTTGGATGCCTAAGCTTAAATTAACACCTCTTTGATTTGAAATTCCTCTGAACAACCTAATATTGTATCAAGCCAACCTTTTGAACATACTACAACACTACAAAAAAACCAGTATATCCCGTTACTTCAAAAATGCCGCTACAAGTCTTTAAAGTGCCGGCATAGGTCCATTAAGGCTATACCAGCATTTTCTAGTGCCGGGTTTGAATCGTCTCAATAGACCTGGCTAGGATATATCACCTTAATAGGTACATCCGTCTAAAGCGCTGCTATAGACCTAGGAAGCACCGCTATAGGTGACATATAGAGGTGTTCTTAGGAAACGCCACAAAAGAAAACATTGGGATAGACTTTTTTTTTCTTTTTATTTTTTTTGTAGTGCCATTTTACTTCTTTGCTTACGAAGATCAAAATTGTTGACGTTTGTCATTTTCAAAATGGAAAAAAGGGTTATTTTAATAGTTCAACCTTTTAAACCATTGCCATTTCAAAGGAGATGATATCATTTTGAAGGCAACAATAGTGACTCGTTAAATACAGTGTTTTCATTGGAGGGAGAGAAACCTCTAGGTCATAATCAACTCTGTTACTCACACAATTTTTTTCATAATTTATTAAGTTTGTAAATTGTGAGCGTTGAAAAATCACTTTCATATAAGCTTATAACTAGTATCATTTTTATTATTCACCATTCATGACTTACCACTTCTCCAAATTGTATTAAAAAAAAAAAATCTTTGAAGGTAAAATGTCACCATAATTATTCTCAAAACTTTTTTTTTAGAAAACAAAAATGGACACTTAATTAAGTAGAAATTAAATAAACCAAATCCTATTTAATAAACCTGCAGTGCTAAAAATTATGGAGCATGACCTCTCATCTTGTTTTCCTGGCAAACAGAAATGCATGACCTTGTTTTTTGTTTTTATTTTATTTCTCAATAACTTGTATTTTTGCTATTTCTGATTTTTTTTTTAGGCCTTATTGTTTAAATGCCACTATTGGTGAGAAATGGGACAAAGCTATCCTGCTTTTGTGAAGACAACTGGAGCCAATTCACTTGTAAGTTGTAACGTGAGATAAGGTCCTTCCTATTATTTTGTCTTAGAGTTGCTACACATGTATTTCATGCACTACATTTCGCCACATAATCAGCGTACATCTAAATAATAATATATTCCAGCTAGCCAAGTCGACCTATATCTTTTTCTTTTGATATGATTGGCTGGCCTGTGCATGGAGGAACAAAACTTTTAGCGTTGAATTTTCCTTTTTAAAAATAAGTTAAATAAAAATACCACATATATATACACACACACACTCACTCATAAGATACAGTTTGAAATTTATGGTGTCTCCTTTAGGATGATAACCCTTAACCCTCTGGCCATAGCAATGTATTTATTTTTTGTGTAGACTGGATTCAAACTCATGCACCTTATTTGATAACAAAAAAATTTATCAGTTGAGCTAATTAAAAATTTAAAACTCATAATAAAAGTTTCTAGAAAAAAATGAAATTTTAAGAAGTTAGGCACAAGTGGACATTAAAAATAAGCCAAACATTTAAGCTAAAATAATCAGGCCTTAATATGAACCCCCCAACCCTTCCCCCACAAAAAAGAAAAATAAAATACTTATCAAAATATTAACCCTCTCATTTTTTTTTTCTATCTATACTTCAATAAAATGTCTCAAACTTGTGTAGAAATAATTTGAGAATCTTCATGAAGCTGCAAACGACTAAACAGCAGATGCACTTTTCTGATTTTATTTCAAATCCTGTTTATTATTCAAATTGGATTTGAAGAAACCTTATTCATGAATAGTAAAAAGGAGCAATCACCATTGAATTTTCATCAAAATATTATTAAAAAGTGAATTTCTCCTTATCCTTTTAAGATAAGATAAGAAAAGAAACAACTCATGAGCAAAAAAACGAGAGATGAAGTGCAAGTAAAGGATTTCAATTTCTAAGCCAAAAGGCTCTAAAATGGGCATCATTCAAATATTTCTGAAATATTACGAGTCCTATAAATATATATATATATATATATATTGTGTCCTTTAAGATATTTATGAGGCAATATATTTGACTTCAAAATGGAGTATTTATCAAGTCTTTTACTAGAAGTAAATTAAAGCACATTAAAGTCTAATACTAATTGTTCTTAAAGCCCATACAATCAATGAAATGCCATTTACACTTCATTTTTATTGCTTCTTGCATACCAAATAGGAAAATATGCACATATTCCTTGCACTATGGATTAAAGGAAGAAGAGTATTACTACAAATATAAACTATTTTATGATATTTTTACAAATTGTTGATGTGGTCAACTCCTTATTAGTTTTCACTTAGGCCCATCATTAACATCATTTTTTCATTTACCAATAAACACTCATTATATCAACATTTTGTAAAAATTTTGGTAAAAAAGTTTATATCTCTAACATTACTCAAGGAAGAAAAGTGGTGTTTAATAGATATAAATTTTTTTTGGCAATATCCATGTAAAGTAATTGCATATTTCTAACTTTAGTAATAACTTAATTAGGAATAAATACAGCCTTTAAATTAGATACCAATTGAGGAGATGTGAAATATTCAATTACAAATTAAGCGCTCCCCTTTAATTTAAACACAACTTTAATTCTTAAGAAGAAAAATAAGTACACATCCAATGAGCAAAGCTTGTGATGTACCTTTGTGTTAAAACCTTATTCCCTCTCCCTTGTATGTGTGTTTGTATTTGTTTCTCCAAAAAAAAAGAAAAAAAGAAAAGAAAGGAAAAGACCATATAGCCATTAAATTAGATACCAATTAAGGAGATGTGAAATATTCAATTACAAATTAAGTGCTTCCCTTTAATTTAAATTAAATGCACAACTTTAATTCTTAAGAAGAAAAATAAGTATATATCTTATGAGTGGAGCTTGTGGTGTACCTTTGTGTTAAAACCTCATTCTCTCTTCCTTGTGTGTATGTTTGTATTTGTTTCTCCCAAAAAAATAAAAATAAAAATAAAAATAAAAAAATAAGAAGAAGAAGAAGAAGAAAAAAGATGAAGTGGCCATACAACCATTAAATTAGATTCCAATTGAGGAGATGTGAAATATTCAATTACAAATTAAGTGCTCCCATTTTATTTAAACACAACTTTAATTCTTAAGAAGAAAAATAAGTACACATCTTATGAATGGAGCTTGTGGTGTACCTTTGTGTTAAAATTTCATTCTCTCTTTCTTGTGTTTGTGTTTGTTTCTCCACAAAAAAAAAAAAAAAAAAAAAAAAAAAAAGGAGAAGAAGAAGAAGAAAAAAAAGATGAAGTGGCCATACAACCATTAAATTAGATACCAATTGAGGAGATTTGAAATATTCAATTACAAATTAAGTGCTCCCCTTTAATTTAAACACAACTTTAATTCTTAAGAAGAAAAATAAGTACACATCTTATGAATGGAGCTTGTGGTGTACCTTTGTGTTAAAATTTCATTCTCTCTTTCTTGTGTTTGTGTTTGTTTCTCCCAAAAAAAAAAAAAAAAAAAAAGATGAAGTGGCCATATAGCCATTAAATTAGATACCAATTGAGGAGATGTGAAATATTCAATTACAAATTAAGTGCTCCCCTTTAATTTAAACACAACTTTAATTTTTAAGAAGAAAAATAAGTACACATCTTATGAATGGAGCTTGTGGTGTACCTTTGTGTTAAAATTTCATTCTCTCTTCCTTTTGTTCGTGTTTGTTTCTCAAAAAAAAAAGAAAAAAAGAAAAAAGAAAAGGTGGCCATACAGCCATTAAATTAGATACCAATTGAGGAGATGTGCAATATTCAATTACAAATTAAGTGCTCCCCTTTAATTTAAACACAACTTTAATTCTTAAGAAGAAAAATAAGTACACATCTTATGAATGGAGCTTGTGGTGTACCTTTGTATTAAAACCTCATTCTCTCTCCCTTGTGTGTGTATTTGTTTCTCAAAAAATAAAAAGAAAAAAGAAAAAAGAAGAGGAGGTAGCCATATAGCCATTAAATTAGATACCAATTAAGGAGAAGTGAAATATTCAATAATAAATTAATTGCTTCCCTTTAATTTAAACAAAACTTTAATTCTTAAGAAGAAAAATAAGCACACATTTTATGAGTGGAAATTGTGGTGTACATTTGTGTTAAAACCTCATTTCCTCTCCCTTGTGTGTGTGTTTTTGTGTTTGTTTCTCAAAAAAAAAATGAAGAAGGAGAAGAAGAAGTGAATATTTAAAACCTTGTAACTTAATTGGTTGACACATTTTGGTATTTTCAATGGAAATATATAGGTTTCAAATCTCTCCCTCTCCCAATTATCAAATTATAAGATTTTTTTTTTTTTTTTTTTAACCCCCTCAATACCTAAAGGACAAATATGGTTACAGGCTTGAGTTTTAAATGACTTTATTACCCTCACTTTAAGACCAAAAAAATTTGGGATAATATCTAAAATACATCTTTCACTTTGTGGGTATTTAGTGATAGGAGATATATGCATGCATACTCTCTTTCATAAAGAGTGGATCTCACGCGGTTGTGAGATCCACACATTATGAAACATATATCTGAACGCGTGAAATTCTTATTGAAAGTGTGAAGAATATATATAACAAGTTCGCATAACATGATCAAGTTAGTCCAATGAAAATAATTCAAAAGTAAATTGCTTTTAAATAAGTGATCCCCTTTAATTAACTTACACACAAGTTGGTTCAATGAAAACAATTCAAAAGTAAATTTCTTTTAAATATTTGATCCCCTTTAATTAACTTACACATAGCCTTCATTCTTAAGAAAACAAAATTACACATAGCTTATGAGTCATGCATGGCTTCAAACAAGCCCATCCGTTTTTAAAAAGGAAAAAAAAAAAAAAAAAAAGGCCTATTCAGGTTAATTTCAAATCTCAACTTCAATACCTTAAGCCTTATAGCTCAATTGATTTTCACATTTTTTTAGTGTTTCTAGCGATGATATCTAGGTTTAAAATTTCACGTCTCTCAATTATCAAATTTAAAAAAAAAAAAAAAAAAAAAAAAAAAACCACAATACCTAATGGATAAATATGGTTGCGAACCTGAGTTTTGAATTACTTTATTACCCTCACTTTAAGACAAAACATTTGTGAATGGTATCTAAAATGCATCTTCACTTTTTGGGTATTTAGTGATAGGAGATATATGCATGCATGCTTTCTCTCAAAGTGTGTGAATCTCACACGATTGTGAAGTCCGCACATGATGAAAGTGGGTCATATATATCAGATGCATAAAATTATTATTGAGAGTGTAAAGAATATATATGTTCAATGAAAATAATTCAAAAGAAAATTTCCTTCAAATTCCATAAAAATATGGAGAAAATAAAAGGGCCTTTTTGTTATGAGAATTGAGCTTCAAAGAGGAACCTCCAGAGGAGACCTTAATTTCCTTTTTATACGGTTTTGATCAATTGTTGGGACTTTTTTTTTTATTTAAAAAAAAAACACACACACACACACACATTTCAGAGATCCGAATCATAATTTAATTGGTCTATAAATAAACCGTGACTCTATTAATTGATGTGAACATTGCCTAACAAACATTATTTTGTTATAAAAATCATTACAAATTGAACTCTCTTTCTCAGCAAAATTGATTAATCTCGACTACTTTGCACTTTGACTCACAATTATAATTAATATAAAATAGCATTTACAGCTACATTTATAAATAAATTAAAAAAAAATGTCCTAAAAAATTAGTTGGCACTTGCTAAGAAAAAATCCAATGAAGCAAGCAATATTAATTTTTTCAAGCTCATGATAAGGGTATTAGAATTTAGAAACCTCATTCATGAAGCCAAAACAAAATTTACTTTTTTTGTTGCCACCAAATTGTTGCATTGTCCCACCAAATAAATAATTTCCACTATATGATTCTTCATAGTCGAACCGTGATATTTGCTTGGAGGGCATTATGAATGGCTCTAATATATAAATAAACACACAAAAAATTTATATAGTAAAGAAATTAGACTCATGCCGTTGGTGGGTTATTTTGCCTTAAAACGGAGCAAAAGGCATCACCCATGTCTTCCATGTGTCTTTCACTTGTCCGAGAAATTTTCTTATAAAGTACAAACATTATAACTACCTAATCATTATATATACAACTAGTTCATTTCTCAAAAAAAAGAAAAAAAAATAGTTCTCTTTTATTTTATTTTAAAAAAATTGATTTATATTTCTTTTTTCTTTTCTCCGCAATCCGCACTTGAAAATAGTGAAAAATACTAAGAGTGGAAGCTCAACAGTCACACTCAACAAGAAATCTTAGCCGTAGGATATAGAAAATCAATGGTTTTAGAGTCAGTGGGGCCACAGACTAGCCTTTCTTTCACTAATAAATAACCCCCCAGGGACCCCCCCTTTCTCTTCACACCAACATTAAGCTATCCTTCCTTTCTTTAGCCTTTTGTTATTTCCTCTCTATTATACTGCATGGCGTTTGGTGGAGATCTTCCTTATTTTCCCAACCTTCTCTCTGGTAGTCCCTCAAAACAAGAGATACCAAATGAGTTGGGTGGAGATAGATTTTCCATAGCAGGCTCTAATTCCTCTAATGCCTTGGTTCCTAATAATGTTCACCAATTTGATCATGCTGTTCCCATTAATGGGTCCAACTTGAATCCCCACCATGTTGATCATGTCAACCTTGTGGGATCTACCTCAAACCTCCTTGCTGGGATTCAAATCCCATATGTGGATCCAATTTCACTTTTTGCAAATGAGTTTTACTGTGATTTCAATGCTTATGCATCTTCTGTTTTTGCACCTGATGGCAGAAATGGAAACATGCATGGCCTTGAGAGTGATGTTAGCCTAGGCCTTAGGAATAATCCTCAAAACAATTCTGTAGCCCAAACTGAGGCATATCTGCTTCTCAATACTCAACAACTCGGATCAGCAAATGGTAGTTTGGCTGAAAACATGTCATGCACAGCAGCTGAAACTAATAAATATCTTAGCAAAGTTGATCTGAAGAAGCAGCAGCCACTGCACATGAGAAAGGCAAGCAAAGCTCGAAAGAAATACGCTAACATAATCAAAGGGCAATGGACTCCACAAGAAGACAGGCCAGTAGAGAATTATATTAGTTCATTTTTGTTTGTTTTATTTCTTGGAAAATTCAGGAATATATTCTCTCAAAATTTTCTTTTTTTGTTTTTTTCCTTCCAACTAGGGTTTTATGTTTGGTATTGTTATTTACTGATAAAGAATTGGTCATTGTAAATCTCTATTTGCAGGCTATTGGTGCAGTTGGTAGACCGGTTTGGTATAAAGAAATGGTCTCAAATTGCTAGGATCATTACTGGGAGAGTGGGGAAGCAGTGCAGGGAGAGATGGCACAACCATTTGCGGCCTGACATTAGGGTTTTTTTTTTTCATCTCTTCTTTCTATATGACCTTCCATTAATTATGCAGAAATCCATACATATATACATATTTTTATGAAAATAAATTCATATATATAAGAGCAAAACTCTTTTATTTAATAATAATTTTACAAATATATACATATATTTGCATGCCGCGTTGTACATTTGTAGTTTTTCATTTATTAAGATTCTGGTAATTATATTTACTTTTCTAACACGTGTTATCAAATGTATGGAGATCATGACGTAGTATTTTTGTTTTACTTTTTTCTTTTTGTCTACGCATTTTCAAAAGTATTCGAATACTTACCCTATCCAGCATTTTTCGGTTTGCTTGACAACGCATGAACATGCATCCCGATGAGTGCCTAATTGGTTTAGTTTTTCTTAATCTCAAAACAACTGGCCCTTGATGTACTTACCCTTAATACACTAATTGGTGTTTATATAGATATTAAACCCGAACCAATCCGGTTGATTGGACTGAAAACTCGATAACTTGAAACCTAGACCAGTTCAAGTGTTTAAATGGATCGTTTTTACATATGATTCAGTCAAATCCAGTGGGTCTGTGGTGACTTGAGTAACCCAGATGAGTTTATATAACTCTGTTGGCTTTGTAAAATTTGTAAAATTACATTTATTGGTTTAATTTATTATTTTTTTTTATTGTTTAATATGTTATGATATGGTAATTTAAAGAGTAGAAAACCTAAAGAATTTTTTTAAAAATTGCATTTCTTTGTCTATTTATCTACATGCAAGACTCTCATACTATCAAAATACTACTATGTTATTGTGAAATCTTGATTTTGAATCATAATTGCAAGTTTAATTTAGGTATATGCTCTTCTTTTTTTTTTAATTTACATATTTATATTATGATTTCTCAAACTTAATTTATATATATATATATATATATAAATTTTAAAAAAAAATTATTTGACCCAACGGTTCGACCGATAATTCACTTGTTGAACCAATTAATTACATAATATCCCTAGTTACTTGTATCTCTTTTAGGAATCATAACCGATTTCATAAATCTATCTGGTAACCTAGTGACCAGACTCATAAATCAAGTCAATGTTTGAGCTGGGTTTGATAAGCATAATTTTTAGTGTAGGTGAGATTTGAATTCTAAGTCTCTTATTCAATTACAAAATATTTTACTAGTTTGGAACCTATAGATTTGATTGGATGTTTAAATTGATAAGAAGTTCAAAAGTCCAAGGTCCGATTTGAAGTTAGTGAAAGTGTAGAGTTTAATTTATAACAAATCTTAAACTTTAAGGTTTTGAATAGAAAACTTTGAAACTATAGAGTTAAACTTAAAAATATCTCTAAAGTATAGGATTTAAAATATAATTTATCCATTTATTTTTAAGTTTTATCCTGGGCACAACACTACAAGGAAATTCGTAAAGTTCATCAAGGGTATTATTGAATTAGACTAAATAATAAAACTAGCCCTTAATATTGTTGGTTTTCAATATTGTAAACTTAATTATCTTTCTAACAATAATTTTTGGGGGTTAAAATATAATTTGCCTTAATTTCCTTTTCAAGTTATATCCTAAGTCCAACACAGCAAGGGATTTTTAATGTACATCGAGCTCATTAGCAAATTAAAGCTAATCGTATTGATTCTCATTATAATGAACATAATTATTTAAAATATATATATAAAGAATGATCTTTTCATTTCAAATGATGAATTCATGATTAGTAATATGTGTACTATAACATATGTTACATTATTACCCATACGATTTTTTTTTTTTTAAGAAACTTGTTTAATTATTTTATGAAACAAAAATACTCTAAAACTATATGTTTATTTAATTAAATGTACTAAACATGAATTAAAAATTTCCTATATTATACATGTATAAAATACTCCAACTTGACAAAACTTAAATACTTTTATTGGCAATATATATAATTATTTCTTTTATTAAGATGTGTCATCAAAGACAATAATGAAATTATCAAAATCATTATTTTTAATTCCATATTTTACTATTTCTATTAAACCCAATATTTTCTTACTTTTATTATAAACTTGAATTTCTTTTATCTACTAAGAATTTTCTATAATTTGAATGAATAGAAATGTTATTGCTACATCTGATATGTATCTACATATATTGAATTGTAAATAAAAAATAAATTATTTTTTGAAATATAAAAATAAAATAATTTAAATTATAATATCATGAGACATTAAATAATTTTTTTAGGACTAAGTGACGGAAAGAATAGAATTAAATATTATATCTTCATTTATTTGTTATATATTTTTGCTTGAGAACCACAATTAAAAATTGAAGAAAAAAAATACTAAATATATTCAATATTTATTTAGTTGATTTAATTTAGTATCTTAAAATTATATTAAGACAATATAAGTATCTTACTAAGTGGAAATATAAACATACATAGTCATTTTTTTAGTCTAGAATTTTCATTCAACTTTGTAACATACTAATACATATGTCTATCTACTTTCTTTCTTTTTTTTCTCTCATTTCCATTTTTTATGCAATATTTTTATAGTGTTATTTTTTTTCCCAAATTGAATCAAATAAAACCCATACATGTTTCAAATTTCGTGTTGATTAGAAGTTATTTATTATTTGATCACAAACTTAAGTTTTGTGTATAATTTTAAAGTTAGAAAACCTTAAATTTAGACATTTTATGATTAGATAGTTAATGATCTTCAATCTTTTTGATATATAATTCACAAACATAAAGGGTGTAAGAGGATAATTTAATCCAACAATTGATAATTTGTAAAAAAATACTTATTCAGTGAAAATTGAAAAGCTGTGGAGTAGCATAACATCACATCAAGTTACATTACATGTAATGTGTGTGTGTATATTGAGTGTGTTTCAAATAGAGTGTATCATTTTGAAGTAAAACAATGATATGCATACATGTTTCATAGTTAATTTTCTCTTTTCTTTGTATAAGAAATCCTGTATATAATAAAGTATTTAGTACATGAGGCGGAATTATGTAGTAGATGTATGTAATATTACTTTTTGTGTAGTTCATGTTTATGAATTTGATATACATGTAACAAGAGTATTGCTTACATTCATTATACTTTCCATCAATTCATATGCACACACCAACACACACAAGAATTGACACATTAAATAGTGCATCATACAAATGCTTATATTTATATATATCTTTGCCATAGCATGACCACAATCTATTTCAAGTTGATTCTATATTCATCAGTCTTACACACATTATTCTTTGTTATGTGTGCAGAAAGATAACTGGACTGAAGAGGAAGATAGGATCCTGATTGAAGCTCACAAGCAAATTGGAAACAAATGGGCAGAAATTGCTAGGAGGCTGCCAGGAAGGACTGAGAACACCATAAAAAATCACTGGAATGCAACCAAAAGAAGGCAGAACTCAAAGAAGAACAGCAGGGACTCCAACTCTAGCGCCACCCTCCTGCAAAGCTACATCAAGGCAGTGACCTCACCCAATATGCACGCCAATGACAACTCCATCAATAACAACAACAACAATCTCTCAGAGTCAAGCGTGTACATGGTGAATATGGTGACCAACAACCCTCGAGTTCAGCTTGAGAACTCAGACCTCACCTCCCCAAACTGGGCAGCATTCCTAACCAACGTCTACAATCACAACGAAGCGGCCTATACTGGTGTGTCTCTAAACAACGCTATGCCCCCTGAAAATAATATTAATGTCTATGTGCCCATGCTTGAGGATGAGGAGATACCTTGTATTTCCGATTTTGATGATAGCAACTGGCAGTTTGAGGTGTCCTTGGACATGACTAATTACTTGATACTCGATCAGTTGGGCAGGGAAATGGAGTTGTACGAGACGACTGTAGGTCGAGGAAGCATTTGAGCTATGTGAATTCTTGGTGGGCTTCTTTTGCAAGGTGATGAAGTATCTCCCAAAGTTCCAAGTTGCTCAGCCCTCCAAAGCTTGTATGACATGGGAACATGAAGATGAAGATGTAAGTGGTGGATCTCTCTGCTGACATTTTCTTATCTATGTTATTTTTATTTCAGTATGTGTGAGTGCCTATCCTCCAAAAAACTAAAAAGATTTGGACTTCTTGTATTTTCATAAATTTCAGACTTGTGTGTTGTATTATCCCCAGCCTATGGGTGACAATTAGCTTGGACTAATTAATTAGCATCTTGTATGCTATAATCTATGTTACGTTTCTTTTGGGTTTTAAAAGTGTTGCTATTTTACTTCAGTTTTTGGCTCACTTTGATGACCTGAATGCTTGCTTATGCATCCCATGAAGCTTGGGAAGCTTGCAATTGCATGCATTTGTGCAAAATTATATTATATTAACCCTTATGTAGGTGTGGTGTTATTATATATAGCTCTAAGGGTTTGAATAATCTACGAAATATAACGTAGAATCGTAGACCCTTTGAACTGTGAAGAAATACTATACGATGATTGCTATGTCCATTAGATAAGACATTATTATATTTATATGCGTTTGCTGGATTATGTCACCAAACTGGAATAACAGTTTTGCGAAAGAAGGGGGATTTTTTTTTTGGACAATTACCTAATGAAATATTTAGCATAGTTATATGATAGATGTGGAGTATAGAATTATTAGTGTAAAATACTATTTTAGTCTCTAAATTTTATTAAATTTTTTTTCATTTTTAAATTAAAATTTTTTTTCCCCCATAAATTATTGAAAAGTTTGTCTTTCTTCCATAAACTATAAACTTTCGATTTGGACTATTAACTCCTACAAATTAGGTTTATAATAAATCAAACATTTTGTTGGTATTTTATGTTAAAATCTAATATATTTGATTATGTGATATGCACATGTTTTTCAGTAATTAGAAGTCCATTATTATCATACTCGCGTATGTGAATCCATTAGATTTTAAAATAAAAATACTAATATAAAATGTTTGATATGGCACAAACCTAGTGCACAGGTTAATTTTTTAAATTGGTAGTCCAAATCCGAATTGACACACATTTCAATGTCCAAATACTTTTTAAAAAACTTTTTGTTATGCGATATGTGTTTGATTTAGGGCTTGCGTATCTCTTGTAAGTAGAAAATTCAAGCAAATTACAAGCTAGATATTCAGGCCATAGATGATGGAGTATAAAATTATTAGTGTAAAATACTATTTTAGTCTCTGATATTTGTTAACATTTGTTTTTCATTCCTAAATTTTAAAAAATTTGTTTTTTGTCTTTAAACTATTGAAAATTTTGTCTTTCGTTCCTAAGCTATTAAAACATTTTACTTTCTGTCATTAAACTTTAAAAAATTATCTTTTTTATTCCTATATATTGAAAACATTCATTTTCATTCATATTTTTGTCTCTAAACTATTGAAAAAATTCTTTACAAAGTTTAAGAATGAAAAAAGAACTTTTAAAGTTTAGGGATGAAATTTTTTTTTGATAAAGTTTAGAGACCAAAATAATATTTTATCCAAATTATTATTATGATTTTCTTTTTCTTTTTCTTTTTTAGTTAGGGGTTTTGCCTTTGGATTTCACTTGAGTGTTAATTTGGTCTATAAAATTTTGATTTGAACTGTTAACCCCTGCAAATTAGGTTTATAATATATCAAACATTTTGTTAGTATTTAATGTTAAAATCTAATATATTTGATTATGTGATATGCAAATGTTTTCTAGTAATTTGAAGTCCATTATTATCATACTCACATATGTGAATCCATTAGATTTTAAAATAAGATACTAATATAAAATTTTTGATATGATACAAACCTAGGGCACGTGTTAATTTTTAAAATTGAAAGTCCAAAAATCAAATTTACTCACATTTCAAAGTCCAATTTTTTTTTTTTAAGAACTTTTTGATATGTGATATGTGTTTGTTTAGGGCTTGCATATCTCCTGTAAGTAGAAAATTCAAGCAAATTACATGCTATATATTCAGGTAATAGATGATGGAGTATAAAATTATTAGTGTAAAATACTATTTTATTTCCTAAACTTTTTTTTTTTCATTCCTAAATTTTAAAAAGTTTGTTTTTCATCCCTAAACTATTAAAAAGTTTATCTTTCGTCCTTAAACTATTAAAAATGTTTGTCTTTCGTTCCCAAACTATCAAAAACGTTTTGCTTTATGTTATTAATTAAACTTTAAAAAATATCTTCTTCTTTTTTTTTTTCATTCCTAAACTATTGAAAAAATTCTTTACAAAGTGTTTAAGTATGAAAAAAGAACTTTTAAAGTTTAGGGATGGAAAAAAAATTGATAAAGTTTAGGGTCCAAAATAGTATTTTATCCAAATTATTATTATTATTTTCTTTCTCTTATTTTGTTAGGGGTTTTGCCTTTGGATTTCACTTGAGTGTTAATTTGGTCTATAAACTTTTGATTTGAACTATTAACCCCTACAAATTATGTTTATATATAATAAATCAAACATTTTGTTAGTGTTTTATGTTAAAAACTAATATATTTCATGTTTCTCAGTAATTTAAAGTCCATTATTATCATACTCAAATATGCGAATCCATTAAATTTTAAAATAAAATACTAATATAAAATTTTTGATATGGCACAAACCTAGTGCACAGTTAAATGTTCAAATTGAAAGTCCAAAAACCGAATTGACACACATTTCAAAGTCCAAATATATATATATATTAGTATCACAAATCATGAAACATTCATAATTCATAATTTTAGACTAGGATAAGTAGTTGCCCATACAAAAAGATCTTTGGAGTGACTTACTGATATTGCATAATTATATAATAGAATATAGTCAATGGTGGAGTAAAAAATTTGTCATTAGGGTCAAGAATAAAAATTTAATAATTAAGTAATTTCCTTTCTTTGTATATACTATATACCTACCACACACACACACACACACACACACACATATATAGTATAAAATAGTAATATAAAATATAAACACAACTCAGGATATAAATTAAGTACTTCGTAAGCAAATTTTTACTATAAAAAATATATCCATTCAACTTCAACAAACTTGAACAAAGATGGGGAGGGAACCCACGAGCTGCCAACCACTTAAACTTCAACGCTCTATTTGTTTTGATGATTATATTTTCTAGAAAATGAGTTATTTTTCAAAAAATATTTTCTATAAAACTATCTCATTTTCCTATAGCTGGTAACAACATTAAATGGGTTGAAAAACAATTTTCTAACTTTCCTTATTTAATTTGTTGGGAGATAAAGTTGTTTTCCAAAAAAAAAAAATTGATGGAAAAAATCTCTAAAAATAAACCATAATATTTCTGTTGACCAAAGATAGTTTTTCATTTACTATTTTCTTTTGATGCTACTAAATAATGGAAAGTACCGAAAACTATCATTACACAAGGTTTTCTATCAAAACAAATGGAGCGTTCTTGGCAACTTGAACCAAAATTAATAAAAATATTTGATACCTTTGACTTTTCTTTTATTTACTATTACGAGTGTTTTTTTTTTTTTTTTTTGGTTTTTAAGATAATTATTAATATACTTATGTGTTCATTATAATTTTACCTAATGTTCAATTAATTTAAATAATTGGTATACATAACTCATCACTAATAGGATTTGTGACTCTATTCAAATAAATATACCTTACACTTCTTATAAAATTATATATTTTAATTATAAATTTCAAATAATTTTTTATATAGATATATAACAATTTCATTTAGGATTTGGAGGCCATTATTAAGTATATATACTTAATTAATAAAATTTTGAGATCATCAATATATATCTAAATATATCTTATTTAAAAAAAAAAAAAAAATTTGGCCCCCTTACCCTTTTTGTAGCTTTCATATTATTAAATCAAGTCATATTTTAATTTCATAACGAGCTCTTAGTTCAGGGTCATGAATTTTTTAATTATTTTCCGACAAACATGCTATCCCAGTGAAATATTATTTGAAGAACCTAAAAGAGCAAAGCTAGTAAGGTCTTCATAAAATTGCATCTAACAAGATATATGATACAAAGGTCTTTCAACAAGAGCCACTAAGGAACATTTTTTTTTTTTACAATCGAAGTGGCATCTCAAAAATATTTCAAAAGTCTTGTAATTCAACTGACACTAGCTTTTGGTATTTTCAATCAAGATGTTTAGGATCCCCATTCCCTATTGTAACTATTGAATTACAAAAATAAAAACAAATACCAAAAAAAAAAATTTCATGAATATTGAAAAAAGGGATGGAAAAAGATTTTTACATAAGTAGAAAGATAAAATTGATTGGTTTTTGGTCGAGGTAGGGATTGAAGCCAAATATTTTATTTAATGACAAAATATTTTACCAATTAAGCTAACTAGAATCATTTTTCTAAAACCCTACCCTCATAGAATCTTTAATTCAATATATCTCTGACTTGCTAAAGTATTAGAAGCACTAGACATCTTACCTAAAGCTTGTCACTTTTCCCTAAACAGCATTACAGGGAGATTTTTTCAGGGAAGTGTAGAAATTTAGAAGTCAATCTCCAGCTACACAAATATATATATATATATATATATATATGCAAATAGGGAATCCTAAACCAGATATAACCTAAAGATCACCAATCACGTACATACAGAAAATCTTCAAGAAAAAGCTGTTGTTCCTCTATAATATAATAATACGTAGAATTCCAATTGTCAAGAAACTCCCATCTCTACAATCCTGCTCACCACTGTTAATACTATTAGTTAAAGGAAAGAATCAATTGTATCTTCCACTACAAATAGTTATAAGAGGAGTTACAAACGATCAAACTGAGATTGGTTAATTAAGGTACAAATGATCTTTCTTCTGGCTTTCTTTTGACTTACTAAATGTGTTTAGTACTAGGGGATAAATAAGCTTCCAAAATTACACTAAAAATCCATAATTTGATCAAATTTGGAGATATTAGTAGTGGAGCAGAGAGATGATTGGGATTTAATATCTAAGGGAAGCTCTTGGCTATATGGCTCCAAAATAGTTGAGTTTAGTGATTATAGAAAAAGTAGATGTCTATAACTTTGGTATAATACTTTTGGAGATATTGTGTGGAAGGAAAAATGTGATTGCTCTCATCCAAAGGAAGCAATGCATCTACTTGATCTTTTCATGAAAAATATTGAGGACCAATTATTGGTGTTTGCGATTGTGAATATGATGAGGATTGTAGCATGGTGTTTGCAAAATGATTTCACAAAGATGCCTTCTATGTCTATGGTGGTTAAGGTCTTCGAGGGTGTTATGAATGTTGAATCAGACCTAGATTATTTCTTCTCAAATTCACCTTTACTAAACACAAGCTAGAGTTGATAACCAGGAAGTGCATGTTGTTGTTGCTATTCCATTATTGCCTTCAATTCTATCAAGACCAAGATGATTGTTCACTATACAATCTTTTGGACTCGATAAATGAAGGTAATTTTCATACTTCTAATTATAAAGTCTCACATAATGACTAATATTAGTAGTTCAAATTTTGATGTAAAGCTTTCAATACGTTATTTCATGTGGTCATTTATTGGCAAATAACACGGCCTCTCTTGTAACATTTATTTGACATTATTGCAGTGATGTATAAGTGTTTATTCTGTCATTGAAACTAAAATTTAAGTTTGAGTTGCAGATTTTTTAGAGGATGAGTTGTAGACTTTGTTGTAATGTTGTTTTTCGATCCTACGCGTAATATATAGTACATGTAGTATTGTTTATGTAACTTTGAACCGAAGTACGTAGCAGAACTGAGATTTTTCTGTAGCTGTGTATATTGGATAGTGTCCCAGTCAGAGAGGTCCCTGCCAAGAGAGGGGCAAAATTTGCCAAACAGTACAATTCCGAAATATTTTAGGTGGATGGCATATGTTCAAAATTATTTGGTAAGTTGGACTTTTTTTGGAAGTCAAGTATAGCATACTCGACTTCCACGATAGTAAATTTCACCACCCTTCTTCTCCACATCTCCAAAACCCATTTTCTCACCCTTTCCACCAAGTCCCCACCGACTCCCAAACCCAACATCATCATCACCATCATCATCAACAACAACAACAACACTCCGAAGACAACGAGAGCCGAAGCAGTGGTGGTGGGCCCACACCAACCCAAATTTCGGCCCTAAAGCCCAAACACAACGCTGATGGAGCTTCAATCGAAGTGGTTCGGCGGCTTCGAGAACTGTCTCTGCATCCTAACAGCTTTGGGAACTGTCGCCAACATCATGTTAGGTCAGCCATCAACCACTCCCGCCGCCACCGTTACTTTTCACGGCCACTTCGACATCTTATCGGTCTCCGCCACCTTCCCTAACAGCGTTGTTTCCTCCAATCCCAAACGGGTTCACCATCTCCCTCGCCGGCCCACAGGGCCAGAACATCGGAGGACTCGTTGCTGGAGCTTTAATCGCCGCCAGAACTGTCTACGTCGTAGCTGCCTCGTTCAACAACCTCACGTACCACCGCCTCCCACCTACCATGGAAGTCAAGTTTGGTATACTGGGCTTTCATGTAAGTTGAGTTTATTGTGCTCAACTTTCAATAGCAACTAATTTTTGTTAGGAAGTCGATTTTGCTGTACTCGACTTCCAAAAAGAGTCTAATTTACCAAATAACTTTGAATGCATGCCATCCGCCTATAATATTTTCGAAATTGTACTATTTGGCAACTTTTGCCCCAAGAGAGGCATTAATTGTACCACTACTTGTTCTGTTTGCAACTTAGGTAATAAATCCATTATTCACATTCTTTTTTTTTTCTTTTTTTTTGAGATGAACGATAGAACATTATTCACATTCTTAAAGACTTTAGATTTGCTAAATCCTTTTGGAATAGAAAGGGCATTCCCAGGATTTGTGCTCAAAATTAAACAAACCTTGTAGGTTAGGTTGATAAGTACAGTTAAGATTTGCATATTCTCTAGATCCATTCAGACTTCTTTCAGTGTGGTTGCTGAGTTTTAAGCTAATCCTTACTTTTAAGTTGGGGTTCAAGAGTCTTGAAATAGAGTTGTATGCTGAATCTGTTGTGAACTTTTAGTCTACTCCAACTCTTCTTCTAATAGATCTCTCTCCTCTCTTTTAACCAAGTGATCTCGTTTAACAGCTTTGCTGTTCGTTCTACCCAAAAAAAAAAAAAAAATTGTTGTTTATAATTTTATATATGTATTTAATCGAGTTCAAATTTTCCTGGTTAATTTAAATCACATGAGAATGGATGCATATTGAAGTTGGTATTACCTGGAGAGAGGATCAGATCAAGAGGTTCTATCTACTATTTGGAATTCCTCTTATATATTCTAGTATCAAGAAGCAGCTAACAAACCTTTTCTATAAACTTAGTAAAATCTTAATACACATTTAGTTGTACTTATTTGTAAATGTATTATATGTATATGCATAGAATTATAAGTTAATATTATTTTAAAAAAAACATGTAACCATATATAAAAATTATTGATACATATAAAGACAAAAAAGCATATGTCATATAAAAAAAAATTCTCCAAATTCAATTCCAAATTCTAAGTACTCTATTCTTTTTTTTTTTCTTTTTTTCTTTTTTTGAGAGAGTTTCAATTTATGACATCCACTCCTGATGATAGCTCTTTATCATCAAACTAAGACACCAATTAGTTTTTGGTGTAGGCGGGGATTTAACCTCAAATCTCTTATGCAACTATTAGAGACTTTACCAGTTGAGTTAACTGGAACCCACTAAGTACTCTATTCAATTATTAAAAAAACGCAAGAAAGCAAAGCTATAGGCACAAAACTTGAAATTTCATATCCCTTGCCTCATTTTCTGAGCAACCAAAAAAAGGCCATAGAAAGTTACTGTCTAGAAAAAGAAAAATATGAGAGAGAAAGAGAGAGAGAGAGGATAAAACCTTGAGATATTTAAGGCGTTGTAATAGGAGGTTGACCAACTACCAAGACAACGCGAAAAGATATCGGCACCATCGTTAATGACTGTTGGTCTGTTCTTAGTGGCTATGCTCACAGTCAAGGTACCATGCTTGTCTTTTTGTCTTGGTCCCGAGAAAAATCAAAGATGGCAACTACAATGCAAAGGCTCAATGTATAGCTTTAGGCTTCAGCTAGCTAAGCCTCATTCATGGCAACTTTCTCATTGAGTGGATTGGATAAATAAGTGTGGAAATAAGAATAAGATACTCTTCATTTAACTTAAAATGAATATTTCATAGTTAAGATTTTATTTTTTGAATCTAACAGTGTACAAAGTGTCATATCATTTAAAATTTTAAAAAATATATTGGATTCAGCTTTATCACCATCATTATAGCATCATTATTATGTTATGAACTCTCTCAATTCTTAATTTGTGATGTGGAGTTATATTTTTGCAAAAAGTGATCCTCTCCATGTCACTTGAAATAAAGAGTATTTTTTTAAATTGAAATGGAGGATCGTTAATCAAGGTATGAGAGGGTTGCTTTAAAAGGATAAAACACATGAAAGAAATACGTTTTTATATATAATGTGAAAAAAAATAGGAAATATATATATATATATTTTTTCTGAATGTTCATAAAAGTACGTAGTTTTGCATATTAATACTTCGAATTTTTGAGTTTAGTTGCCATTTAATAACCACGTTATTAACAAGCATGGACAGAAGAAAATAATTCAAAACTCTATCAAATGTTAGAGACTAAATCCAAATTTTGATACGATAAGGATCAAAATTAAAATTATCCCAATTAAATGGTGTAATTTAGATTTTTAGTGAGACGTTTATCAAGCTCCTTAAACAATTTCCACACTCTAATCCAGGTCCACTTTATTGGACCTGAAGCTGCATGCGACCCGTATAAAAAGACTGGACCCAAATATCTGGCTCAATACTTTTGCCATGGTCAGCCCAAAAAGAGAAAGCCCACTCCATTAGAATAGCCCACCTGATCCTTGCCCATACAGCCATACTCACCAGTACTTACACTAGACCCATTTAACCAGTTTGACTCAACGACAACCCTCTAGGCGAGATAATGCCTAGCACAAAAGGTGTTGCAAAAGAAGAATTAATCGAGTCTAATGGTGTTTGTGGAGAATGTAGTGGTAGACATGCCTGATCTGCCCATAACAAAGGGAAACAAAAAATTGAAGCCTAGTCCATTGGAGATTTTGCAAAATTTTGTGGAAGTTTTAAAATCTATGGTGTTATATATATAGATATAAACAAAGATTTTTTGGTGTAAAAATTTTGTCAGAATAATAAATAATACTTAGGATGAAAGTATCTTATCAAATACTTTATAACTAATCTCACAATATTAAAGTAGAATACACAAAGGAGTTATCAATAAAAGAACAATTTGATTAATACATAAAAACATTACACATGCTTTGCAGCACACACTTTTTACTATTTCACTCTTTCCGTCGTATTTCCTTATACATGCACTTGCTTCACTTTCTTTTCCTTACACTTTCATGCTTACTGTAGAAAGCTATATATAAAATACAAAATTGAGAACTTTCTTAAAATAACTCACCTAACTAATTGAAAATATTGAAAACCATGGCAAAAGAAAAGTCAAGAAAGGAAGCATATTCATCTTGAACTCCTGTTCACCTAACTATTGTCCCTAACATGCAAAAACATTACAAGTGCAAAATGTTTTAAGCAAATTACCATCCCATCATAATCAAATTCAAACCACTGAGAGTATAGGAAAGACTTTTCATCCTTGTAATAATTTGGTGTATGTAAAACGGGAGAACTACATACACTTGAAAAAATGTTAGATCTCGAAAATGTATGAATATCCTTGCTTGTTAAAAAAAAAAATGTAATTAACCACCGCGCACCATTGGCGCGATAATCACTCCACAAATATAAGTGCTTGTGGGATGTGGGGGGTAAAAGTTGGGGTTCAAGTTAGGAGGGAGATTCATACACATATACATCTAAATTAGGCTAGAATAGAATTTCTTTCTTGTATTTAAAAAAAAAAAAAGTAATTAAGGCAAAAATAACCATTGCTACTAATGGTTTATCCAAAGAAAATTATTTCTAAAAATTGAATCACCACTTTTCAAATGCTTTTCATTGGTTGAATAATATATATATTACCTCTGCTGGTATCATGGTCTAAGGTTAGGACAAGTAGTGCATTCTTTAAGAACAAAAGAGAATTTTTTTATTTATTTAGCCTTCCATCCCACCAAAATTTTGTATTTATGTCAAAGTATTAATTGATTACCATGTGTTAATGAGATAAATGTATTATTCTATGTATTAATTATCTATAGATTATGCATTATGTATTTATAAAAAAGAATAAATTTAGGTGGTTATTTTATAAAATTTATATAAGAAATAGTTTAATAAAAAAAAATTGGAATATAAAATTCTTTTTTGTATATAGTTGTTTTAGAAACAATTGAAACAAAAATCATTACAAGACAAAATCAATTTTAATAATACATGAAATCAAGAATATCAAAATATATGAGTGTTCAAATTAGTCCAAATAATTAAATATTTTTAATTATGTTAATCTTAACAATTTACATTTTCTAACTTAGTTTTTTTAATAGATATTATAATGATTGAAATCTATGGTCTTCCTTTTATGATGATTGCTCCTTATAATTAGGCGAAAGCATTGATAAGATTTTTTTTTTTTAGTAAGCAGACTAGTACTTATTTCATAACTCCTCAACCAATTAAGCTAACTGGTACTTATTTGATAACTCCTTTCAAATGGCATGTAATAACTTACCTTGTGCTATGTAACTAAAAAGAGTATTAATAGGGGAGAATGCTTTTATTTTCATGTATTCGTTATCTATGTGGTTTTTTTTTTAATAAAAAAAACTATTTATATGCTATGCACAATTTATGTAAAAAGAATTGTTATAGTTATTTTTATTTAAAAAAAATTACATAAGAAAAATTTCATTCAAAGTATGAAATTGGAGCTCAAATTTAGTTGTTTCAACAACAATTGAAAAGAAGTCCAACAAAAAATAAAAAGAAAATTTAATAACACAATTAAAAATATGAAAATAAAAAACTGTGTGCTAAAGTAATGAAAATAATTAAATATTGTTAATTCAGTCCAGCAATAAATTCACATTCTTAATTATATTAATTTTAACAATTTTCTTTATCTTTTTTTCCTTTCTAATGAGGAAATAATTGAAATTATTTCCCTAAATATTATAACTTATAATAAGTATTATATTTTGGTCATAAAATATTTCTTACAAATATTTCAAAATACACCATGCATGCATGGTATATCGGCTAGTATTGCATAAAGGAAAGAGTAATGCTGGGGGTACTATAGCATTTACTGCATTGAGCTTTAATGTGTCACCAATTACAAAGAAGCAATTAGATCTAATATTTATGAGAAATGATAATGAGTGTCCTTAGGGCACTGGTTAAGAATCCAGTTAAAGAAAGTTTTTATTTGAAAAGAAAAAAAACAATTAATGTTTTGACAGCTTTTTTCATTTCCCATAAAAGTGATGTTAAAATTTTTTAAAAATGGATTCTTAACCAATACCCTAAAGGCACTCGTTAACATGACCCTTTTGAACTAATCACGGAGATGGCTTGTGGGCTAAAGTTGATTTTGTAGCTCAACCGGATATGCTTCTGCTGGCTGCTGTTTGTGGACTGAGGTTGATTTTTTAGGTCAACCATTCAACCAGTGAAGGATCTATGAAATTACATTATTTATTGTCGTCAAGTTGTGAATTCAAAACTATGCTAGCTAGTCATATTTCCATCCCATTTTCCTTGTCCAGAGTCGGCTTTGCCTTTCTTTCTTCTAGCACTGTAAACGTGTTGTAACATACAATGGGTTGGGCTGGCTGTACTGTTCTTCTGTATCTTGTTCTTTTTTCCATCACAGTTCCGGCCAACGGTTATCTGACTGTGAAATCTTCTGTACTGCTTCATGGACCAACAGAGAGCCTGTTGGCGATTTACTGAAAACTGATGCAGTAATTATACTTGCCAGTAGATCCTCCGGTGATCCAGACTATGGACATGCTTGTTTTTGTGGCTTCTTCTGTAATCAAACGTGCAACAGTTCTCGCTTTGTCACTTTCCTTCTTAATGATGATCCACAACTACTATGGTCTGCCAACTCAAAGAATCCTGTTAGCATTAATGCAACTTTGAAGCTCAATTCAGAAAAAGGCTTGGTGTTACAAGATGCTGATGAAGCAACAAATCTGTGGCTGCCATAAGCTTAACCGGCAAATGCAACCTCATGCTATTGGTTGAAAACAGTGCCACAATTTGGCAGTCTTTTGATCGCCAGTCTTGGCCAACTGACACGTTGTTTTGTGGGCAAAATTTGGTGCCAGGACAGCAACTCACAAGTGAAGGAGGATTGTTTTCGCTCTCTATTACCACTAGGGGATTGTTTGCTTATATCAATTCTAATCCTCCCCTATGCTATTGGTATAATCAGTCAAGTTATGCCAACATTATCAGTTATGTTCAGTTTGTTAATCAAAGCTTAAGTTTCTTTAGTGTTCAGTCTAGGCCAAATTCCCCATTTGATAAATTATCCATTCCTTCAACATCCTTATCAATGCAGTACATGAGATTAGAGCCTGACCGATACACGAGAGTTTATGATCAGGATTGGCAAGAAGTGGATGATCTTTTCCAAATTACTGATTTATGTGCTTACCCTGCGTTTTGCGGCAGTTATGGTATTTTTACAAATGGCATGTGTAGTTGTCCTGGACCCATATATGGGACAAGCTACTTTCAACTAATCGAAGACAGGCAGCCTGACCGTGGATGCTCCCTTGTTATTCCCTTGTCTTGTGAAGCTTCCAAAAATCACATTCTTTTAGAGATCCAGAACGTCACATGCTTTCCCCTTTTAGATACATCCATCCCAGAAATAAATCACTAACTACCAAAATATAAGTTTAAGGACTTGTACAGGGATCCGGATCCTCTCCATTTCCCTTTGAAATGGAGAGGCTCCAGTACACGGTAAGGATTTCATCCAAAATTTTCAAGGGCCAAAAATTGGACACATCATTTAAAAGGTTGACACCACACTTAACTCAAGTTAAACTCTTAACTCAACCGGACAAAAAAACTTATCTCACCAGCCATTCAGACTCTCTCTCACCAACCCATCTGAAATTTCCTCTCATCTCCAAGGATTTTCTCTCTCCATCCACGGTCCTCACTGTCGCCGATGCCACCGCCTACAGAAACGAACAGCAGTTCATCACACACTTCATTCATCCTCTTCCTCTCATCATCTCAAGCATGTATGTGTGTTTAAAAAAACACCAACCGAATTCTCGGCTCTCGCTCTGTTCCCTCCAACCAAAAAAAAAAATCAGGGATTTCAATTTTCCATCCAATCACAACTCTATTTTCCCCCTAACTCACTCACTTTCCCGGAAAATAATACAAAAATCGAGAATTGCCGGGAAAGTTTGAGAGAGAGAGGAAGAAACTTTTTTTTTTTTCAATTTTATGGAGGTTTGAAGGGAATGATCGAAACTTTCTCTCTCGCTAGCTCAGAAAGAGAGAGAAAGTGAGGGAAAATCGTTAAACCAATGGTGTTTGTTTCGTTGTTTCTCCTGGAACAGTAAAAACCAGAGCTTCTTCTTTCTTCGAATCTCTGTAAAGGAAAAAAAAACCAGAGCTTCTTCTTCTTCTTCCATACTTATCATATGCAAAGTTTTTCAGCAACTTGGAAGAGAAATGTTGCATTTTAATTAGGCCTCGTCAATGGGCCGGGCCGGGCCGACCCGGCCCGTTTTTACTTGGCCCATGGGTCTAATGGGCTGGGCTTAACGGGTCGTTGACTAGTCAATGGGCTGGGTCGGGCCGGGCTGGATGGAAAATCCCTAGCCCATGGCCCTACCCATGGGCAATGCCCATTTGGGCCTTAGCGGGCTGGGCTAGTGAGATGGGTTTAATGGGCTACCCATGGGCATTTTTAATGGGTCTTCAATGGGGTTATAAAAATTTAACTAAAAAAATTATAATTATATATTATTACAAGCTATCAAATTGAACAATTAAATCTACTAAAAAGATTCTATTAAAAAAAAATACTAAGACATACCTCTTAAAAATGTACTAAAATAAGATTAATTAACTTGTATTGATAAGAATAAATAAGTACATTGAAATTTTCATGAATATATTAGATTGAAGATAGTTGCATCACTACAAATTTGTACATCCCAACTAGGTTGGCACCCACACACTTGTTTATCATTTGCAATTCCCAATCTATTTGTGTTGAAACATCAAATAATTTTATCTAAGAAAAAAATTGAAAAACTTGTTACATAAATTTTATAACTATTTGCCAAGCATTATCTTGAAGCATTATCTTGAAATAGTGTATAAAAATAATGAGACAGCAAGTATATAATAAAAGTTATGAAAAGAAGTTACCCAATCAATCGAATTTTGAGACAAAGATCTTCCACAGTTCCACTCCAATTTGGAGAAGTTGATTTTCAAATGCAATTGGATGCTCAAGCCTCCAAGTTCCAAGCCTCCAACTTGAAGAATTTGATTATTTGATACTTGTAATTGTATAAATATAACTATAAAAATATAATACTATTATTCTATAGAGTATATAACTATAAGAGGGCAAAAATAATAAGAGATGAAAAATTGAAAATAGTCTAGGGAGAGTTTGAATTTGATTTGAGAGATTTTTTGTGAGTAGAATGAGAGAAATGGTATAGGTATTTATAGATTGGATACTTGAACACACACACACACACACACACACACACACACACACACAAAAACTGACTTTTGTATTGTTCAAACGGTAAGCAAGGAAATATTTGAAGAATCAAATATTTGATTCTTCAAATATTTCCTGCTTAAAGGAAATATATATATTTATTATGCATATTGTATATTTATTTCATATTCTTCAAATATTTCATACTACTAAACTAATACCAAAATATATATATTTATTATGCATATTGTATCACAATCACTCCAAATATTTAGTGGTTAGTGTGGTCTTAAAGTTTTTTATAATGTCTAAAGTTCAATCCCTCACCCACCCAACACCAAAATTATTTTGTCATGAATTTTGGGCAATGAGTTAGGCTAACGGGTCCGGCTAATGGGCTGGGCTAATGGGCCGGCCCACCGGGCGCCCATGGGTAAAGAAACCAACCCATAGCCTGTCCCATTGGGCTATTGGGCTGCCCACGGGCTTCAATATTACCGGGCTGGGCTGCCCATTAGCCTGGTGGGCTAGCGGGCTATTGGGCCAGCCCATGGGTCATGGGCTATTTGATGACCCTTAATTTTAATTTAGCAAAAACGTATCAATAACCAGGAACCTTGCTTAGAGCATATTTAAAAATGCACAACCCAGCAGAGATAACAATAACCAAAACAACAATTAGTGCTAATTCAAAGGATCCAAAATTAAGCAGAAGCAATTAATTTCCATTAGTGCAAATGACTACACTACTACATTGAAAGCTTCAATTACAGCTTTAAACAGTGATTAAAGAAAAACAGTCTAAACCTAACAACCAAAGCAAAAACCATAACATGGGAAAAAAAAACCCCTGAAACACATAGATCTGCCCAAATTCTTTATCTACACAAAATCCTTCACTCTAAGCACGCTCACCCCTGATCCTCCCAGCGAGCTGAATATCCTTAGGCATGATGGTGACTCTCTTAGCGTGGATAGCGCAGAGATTGGTGTCCTCAAAAAGTCCCACAAGGTAAGCCTCAATGGCCTCTTGTAGCGCAGCCACGGCAGAGCTCTGGAATCGGAGATCGGTCTTGAAATCCTGAGCGATTTCACGAACCAAGCGCTGGAATGGGAGCTTTTGCATTAGGAGCTCGGTACTCTTCTGGTACCTTCGGATCTCACCGTGGCACCGGTGATGGTGAGGACTGTGAGATGGAGAGAGAAAATCCTTGGAGATGAGAGGAAATTTCAGATGGGCTGGTGAGAGACAGAGAGTTTGAACTTTGAAAGAGAGAGTCTGAATGGCTGGTGAGAGAAGTTTTTTTGTCCGGTTGAGTTAAGAGTTTAACTTGAGTTAAGTGTGGTGTCAACCTTTTAAATGACGTGTCTAATTTTTGGCCCTTGATTATTTTGGATGAAATCCTTACCGTGTACTGGAGCCTCTCCATTTCAAAGGAAAATGGAGAGGATCCGGATCCCTGTACATGTACAGAGGCATGCTTAGAAATTTGTTCGTGCAAAGCTGCTATATATTCTTCTAGTGGGTATTGCTATTTACAATCTGAAATTTTTTCACTTAGGGTCCGTTTGGTTGTCGTAAAATATTTTCTGGAAAATACTTATTTTCCGGAAATGCTATTTTTCGGAAAAGAAAAATATTTTCAAGTGTTTGGTTGTATTATGAAAATTGTTGTGGAAAATATTTTCATGTGTTTGGTTCTATTAGGAAAATGCTATTTTCCTACAATTTTTTCACATTTTCTTAGCTATTTTCTCACCATCCAAACAAATTTTATTACTGAAAATTTCAAAATCATAGCCAAATCTCAATCCACAGCCAAATTTTACGACAGAAAATTACAGAAAATGAAATAATCACAGCCAAATTTTTCTCCGCCACAACAACAACAACAAAAATCACACCACCACAACAACAACAAAAATCAAAAATCACACAGGAATCAAGCGGGTCGAAGGTCGAAGGTCAAAGGTCGAAGATCGGTGGGTCGAAGGTCTAGGTCGAAGGCGAGAACGCGTAGCGGAGGCGAGATCGATCGGCGCGGTGCTCGGGGTTCGTCGGTGACGAGACCGGTGCGATCTGGTGCGTACGATCGTCGGACTGGAGCTCGGGATTCGCCGGCGTGGATCGGGATGTGGAACGGGTTTGGTCTCTTCTCTCAACGTGGTCTCGGCGTGGAGCTCCGGTGTTGATTTCTCGGATGGTCTCGCCATGGAGGATGACTTCTTCAAGTTTCTTGGCTCTCTCTTTTGTGCGTTCTCTCTCAACTTCTCTGGCTCTCTCTTTTGTGCGTTTTGTGCGAGACCCGAAAATGATTTGAAGGGAAAATAAGAGCGTAAAATCATTTCCGAGTCAAAGAAGTAAATTTGGTCAAACTGAAGCTAATTTTCCGAAAATTGAAATTTTCCTTCCCTTCCAAACACTGGGGTCAGGTGGTAAATGATTTCCTGAAATCATTTACCACCAAAACAAACGGACCTTAATGCCACTACCATAGAAAATACCAACCATAAAGTATACATTAAGGTGCAAAATGTCCCAGGTGCAGTTCCTCCTCAACGGCCGACAAACCATGGAAAGAATAAACATTCTCTTGGAATAATAATGGGATCCAGCCTTGGATCTTTGCTTGTTTTGTTTCTAATTGGAATCTTTGTTTTTCGAATTCAGAACAAGGAAGATGCTGATGAAGACGAGGAGTACCATTTGGATCATGTACCATGAATGCCCACAAGATATTCTTATGATAATTTGCAAACTATAACAGAAAATTTCAATAAGGAGCTCGGTGGGGGAGGATTTGGCATAGTTTTTGAAGGGACTCTAATTGATGGCACTAAGGCTGCAGTGAAGCATCTTGATAGTTTCAGTCAAATCAAAAAATTATTTTTAGCTGAGGTTGAGACAATTGGTAGCACTCATCATTTCAACTTGGTAAGACTGATTGGATTTTGTGTCGAGAAATTTCATAGACTTTTGGTTTATGAATGCATGTCTAATGGGTCTTTAGATAGATGGATATTTCACAAGAAGTTAGAGATGTTGCTTGATTGGAAACATAGAGTTGTATTCTTTCCAGACAAACATCATTCAAAATTAACAATGAGAATGATGTTGATTCACTTTATGCATGAGATGTGGAGAAGCTTCTTCTCTTTTCTTTCAAGGAAGACCCTGTGTTAGAAAGCAAGCAATATGATTGGCACAAAAATAATATTCACAATTAACATGAAATTCTCTTTTAAATGGTTAAACTTGCTATCTTCTGTATAAACTCAAGCAGCCTTTGGCTTTGGCTTTGGCTTTATCCGTTTTGCTCTTGAATACAAGAATACTCCAGCAAGAGCCAAGGCAGTTCCTGCAGCAAAAGCAAGTCAACTTGCATGTAAAAGAAGTAGGATAGATAATAGATAGAAGAGAAACTTAAAATATATGTATAAGCTCATTATAAAAACAACTTTCATCTGTTACCAATTGGTAATGAGAATTTACCAAGGGAGTTTATGGGTGAGACGGGGGTTTGGAAGAAGATAATTGAGGAGAGTATGACCACCACACGCTTCACACAATTTCCCACTGCATGGGTGATCGGTGATACCATGTCTAATATGATATAGGAGACCTGCCAGACAAAAATTAGTAGAATCGATAAACAGTAATATTGTAATCAAGTTGGCTATTGTTCTTCATACAGTGGAAACAATATTTTCGTATGGTGCAAAAGAACATATATTCTGATAAAATTCTCAACAAAATTTATTTTCTTTTTATTTTTTTAATTTGTTCTTGGAACTCATTTAATTCAGAACATATTCCATATGCTATAACAGAACATTGGCAGGAGAAGGCTGGGTCCTAAGAATAAAAAATGAGCTCCAAATGTCTATCTGTTAAACTGAACCATTTATAAATTATAAGGATTAGCTCAGATGATTATGCTTAATGGACCATTGCTGAAGACTTCATTTCACGACTGAGATTTTATTTGCTAGATCAATGTCACATCATTTAAAATTTCCAATGACGTGGCACTAGATAAACCTTTAACTTTGTAATATTTAATATGAACTATGAAATTGATCTATTTGAAATGGAGAAGATCCTTTTTCCGAGAAATTTTCCTATCACCAAAAATGTGAAAAACAGTGGTTCCAAGAGCCATCCTTGCTACCATAGCAAGGATGGCTCTTGGATACTTGAATGGCAGACTTTGAGTAGTCTTTTGCCCTCATGAAATCTAGTGCTAGAGTGTGACATGCTCAACCTCCCTGAAATAAGAAAATAATAATCTTGAGGGTTAAGTCCTCTTCGCAATAGATCTCTGTTGAACTTTGAATAAATTTAACATGTGTGAAACCCTGACTCTCTATTTATCTTTCCCTTCCAACAACTATATTTTTGGAATGTGTATGTTCATCTTGATATGAGCTTTCTAATCAAGAGCAGAAACAACTAAGATGTTAATTTTTTTAAGTATAAATTAAATAGATTCTCAGAAATTTCATGGGAAAGCTCTGGGGTCCAAATACATGCATGGTAGCCATGACACAAATTTGTTCTCTAAGGAAGTAGCATCATTTGGATTCAGAATGTAATTCTAAAAAAATTGCAAATTATTCTAAAATCTAAATTACAAATGTATGGTTGAGTTACTTCTAGAATACACTTTCAGAAATGAATACGTATGAATTATGATTGGAGAGCTCATTGAAAAATAACTCTACGATGTGGAAAGATAAATAGTAATCAGGGAGAACTTATAGCAATTGACCAGTGAATTATGATTGGAAGAGGAAAAAAAATTGTAGTACCATTTGACAATTTATATGTGCAACATGGCACCAATGATAGGGATTTAGTTCAATAAAAGAAAATTGTTTAGATATGAGCAGTATTTATCAATTTTTTGCCACTACTAAATACTTCTGATGTTTCTATTGAAAAATCACTGGAATAGAGAGACCGGCTTTTGGAGCAGTCTTAAGTTTTCAAGAAGTGTGATTTGAGTTTTTCACAGCTTTTTGAGTAATTGCTATCATGCTAAATCTCTATAAAATGAATAGTTTTGTAGAATTCACGCTCAGAAAATCTTGAGCTTTGGCATGTGAATTTGTAATCACACACTAGCAGAACCACGAGTGAATTCTACCATAGTAGAATATGATTAACATAACAGGAAATCAACAATCAAGCAAAGCACAATTGAAAAAAAAAAAAAAAAGGAGAGAGCACTATGCACATTTTTCATATGCAGTATACTAAGTAAACAGACACTGGGCACAAATAATCATAGACCTCACCTGCTGGTAACCATAAAAGCAGAACCCAGCCAAAAGCGATCTCACACATAGTTCTCTAACATTCAAACCTTGATTTACCTAGAACAAGGAGAAAAGAAAACTGTTTGATGCAGGATGGTCTCTTCTTTTATTGTATTGATTGATTATAGTAAAGTTAAGTTAGTATAATCTCACTATTTATATGTACTACTTACAGCAGATTGCAGGTATGAAGGAGTAAACTTAGCACCTTCCAAGAAAATAGCCACAGGAGCCAACAGGATAAAAGAAATAATGGTTAATACTGAGAAGAGATTGATATTGTCCAAAGATTCCTGTTTTATGAATAAAACGTGGTTAGAAAAATTAGAATATATGATCTACAATAACTCTCCTTGACATTACAGATTTAACCAAATAATTGTGCGACAACTGCATAAGTGAACTAATGCTTCCATTTCTACTAATACAGTTACTTGTGAACCTATAGTAATTCAAAGGCATAAATATATATGACTTGCATCTGGGTTTTGTACCTCCTTTTTAACCATTAACTTTTTGCTGTATACATTACGGGATTGATTTGTCAGATTGGAAGCCATTGCACTGTAAAAGCCAGTCCTGTTTCAAAAGGGAGGGTGAGTGACATGTCAGTACCAGGCCTAAATATTTCAAAAAATGTAATTGTTTTATCTATTAGCAGAATCTATATGGACTTCTATCAGAAGAAACCTCTATGCAAAAGAAAAATGTGTTTGCATACTTCTTAATGAGACAACTGCAGCGTGTTCTCTTACCAATTAAAAGAGACCTCAGTGAAAGATGCCAATGCCACTCCACCTACAATTGGTACAAGGGAAGAAACTACCCAAAGAGTAGGCCTCTGTGTGCACAGTATGGTCAAAAAAATCAAATTATCTTATATATAGATTAACTGGAGAGTGGCATGTGTTATGAATATGTGTTAGTCATTAGTCAAGCACTTTCATAGACTACCTGCACTAGTATAGATCTCCATGGTCACAAGAATAATAAATTCCAGAAAGCACATGTATCACAGGATTAGGGGAAAAGGTGGCTTGCAATCAATCATCTTAAGTGACAATTGCTCAAGAATACATGTTTTTATTTCAAATTATCAATTTATATAAAGGAGCTATAAAAGGACAAATGAAGTACCACCAATGTGGCTCAAATTAGTTTCTTGCTATTTAAGGACTCCAGATGCCCATATTACTCTTCCTGTAATGATGAAAGAATCCATTAGCATTTCTAATTTTACTAAAGTTATTACTAAGATGAACATATAACTTTTAACATTATACTTAAGTTATTACTAAGAGGAACAATTTACTTTTAACACCCAGATAATTGACTTTGGAAATTACAAAGGTCTTGCATTGATGAATTTCCCAAAGGATTCAAGCAGAAGACCTGGAGATAGGTCCAAATTCTTCCTTTCTTGCTGCTGATAATTATTGATATATATGAAATGTCTTTCATTGATTATACCTTTTGGCACTTCGATTTGCACAAAAGCAAGAATGAATAGACTAAACTGAATGGTCCACTATAGAAGAGTTTAAAAGAGAGTTAGCAAACATCTCAAGACCAGGCATGAAATGGGAAGATGACATCAAATACTCTCCAATATTATTGCACACAACCATATCTATATGTTTCTTGTTAGGATTGTTAGTGTTGGCTAATTCCATGACAAATTTATTTGTATTTTTGGGTTTTAAAATTGTAATGTGAATTGTGGTAATGAGGATTGAGGACTGCTTGGGCCCAGAGTTCTTTACCATTTGGTCTTCACTCCATGAACATATACTTGTTTTTGTGTGTGTGTGTGTGTGTGTCAGTTATTTACTGTTCTGAATATATTAATCCATGCGAACCCTGTGAATTGCATCTCAACTAAATATCTACTCATTTTAAGTCCTGAATAATTCATTAGAACTGGTAGTAAGCCATTATAGGAGTCTAAACGCATTTTCCACTTCTCAAAATTATATCGTAGAGCCATACAGTCAGCCAATAATATCTCCAAATGAAAACAAGAAAAAAAAAATTAGGGCAGAACCCCTCACCTCAGCAAGAATCAAGGCAGAGAGTACAACAGTGAAAAAGGGCTCCATAGCTTTGATTGTGTGAGTGAATGAAACAGCAACTTTCCCAAGACTAATGTTGGTCAAGAGGTTCCCCAACGTGTGCGCCACAGCCAAAGGAAAAATTGCTGCAAGCTGAAAGTGAATGTGTTTATAAAACCCATAATCAAACAGAAGCAAAAATATACAAAACAATTTCACCACAATAACAAAGTACCTGTTGAGGAGTAATCTTTGGTCTGATATAAGAGTTAGATGCCCACATCAAAGCAACCATCACACTCGCAAAGCCAAAATGAAATGCTGTAACCGTTGCAGGAAATGGATAGACTTTTAGAACCTATAAATAAATGAGCAGTGGCATTCAAATTCTAGCATTCTTGAGATTAACCACAAATAACAATCTTCTAGTAATGTTACACAATTATATCTGCATTAGATATTGTAAAATATAACTAACCAATTTTTTACTCTCAAGAATAACTCAAAAATTGAAATTTTCAACAACTGAACAAGCCTCAAAAGTCACTAAATATGACAATCTTCTAGCAATGTTACATTTTTTTTTTTCTTTTTTTTTCTGATAAGTAGCAATGTTACAGAATTGTATTTCCATTAGATTCCGTAAAATACAAGTGACCTATTTTTGACTCTCAAGAATCTATAACTCTCAAAATATGAAATTCTAAGCAACAGAACAGGCCCGAAAACATTACCAACTATGACAATCTTGTAGCAATGTTACAGAATTATATCCCCATTAGATAATTGTAAAAATATAACCGACCAATACTTTACTCTCAAAATCTATAACACTCAAAAATTTGAAATTCCCAGCAACCAAACACATGTAAAGAGACATAAGTAAAAAATTCTACTCACATGTTTGGATTCCAAACTATACTAAATAATTAGTAGACTTTTTGTTATAAAAATAATAATAATAAAAGAGGAAGGTATCTAATCAAAATTTTAATTCTTTATTTTTTAAGTTTTCTGAGGCAACCAGAAAAATAATTTAGCTCTTCAATCAATGGGTACTATTGCTTCCATTAAGCTTTATCTTGCTTGAAAAAGAAAATTGGAGATAAAGATAGAGATGATGAACCTGCTTGTTGTAGATGTTGAAGTAGATATTCAAAATATACCAAATTCCAAACATAAAGCCTAGCTGCAAAGTCTTAATCACGCCAGTTGGTTTCACGGTATCACCCGTGTTCTTGGGCACCGAAGCAGCTCTGACCTTAAAACTGTTGTTTCTTTGGTTTGAAACAAAAAAGGAACCGCATACTCGCATGTTAAAGCATGATGAAGAAAATGCATACACAGGACTTTGCTGTGAGAGTCCATGAGTGGAATTAAGGTTGAGTTGTGTCGAAGACGATGAGTGTGAGAGGTGTGAGAGCTTGGGTTTAGGTCCTTTAGGATTTGGATTTGGAGGTTTGACAAATGGGGTTGAGAGAGACAGAGAAAACAGAGTGCTCTGCATCTTGTGGAGTTGAAGAACAGATGGGACAGAGAAACAGAGGTCTTAACGTTGCATGGGGTGACAAAAACGACCGCGTCAAGCGTTTGGATTTGGAGGGTAGTTTAAACTAATTAGGATTTGGTCTAAGGAAAAATTTTTTTTTTCTATTTTTTAACGGAATAACTAATGTACTAATGTGTTGATTTTCTAAAATCTCAAGGGATAAGAGTTTTTTTCGGTTCAGGCTTGGAACAAAATGTCATTTCTCCAAACCTTAAGAATAGTTTGTGTAATTTACCCATATTATTTTCACATAATTTTACTATTTACACCACTTTTATTATACACCTATAAACTAAGTCAAAAATAAACGAGATTCATGGAGAAAATTGCTTTTTGCCCCTTTCAAAAAAAAAATCCAGCATTTTGCCATATTTCTCAAACTAATTAGGAAAATACCCCTCTTTTGAAAATCGAGTTTCTAAAAATCGATTTAGGCTCTATAACGGCGTTTAAAGGATCCTATAGTGACGTTTTAAGGACCTATAGTAACGTTTTGTAACTCGATTTTTATAAAGTCGAGTTACATGCAATTTTTTTTCTTTTTTTTACCTATAACTCGACGTTATGAAAATCGAGTTACAAAATGTCACTATAGGTCCTTAAAACGTCACTATAGGGTCCTTAAAAACGCCGCTATAGGGCTTAAATCGATTTTCAAAAACTCGATTTTCAAAAAATGGGTATTTTCCTAATTAGTTTAAGAAAGATGGCAAAATGCTGGATTTTTTTTTTTTTTGAAAAGGGCAAAAATCAATTTTGTCCCAAGATTCATAGAAGTGAAAGCATGGAAATTATTGATTATTGATAATGGCCACTTCGATATTTTCCTTTGATTTTTTTTTTCAGAAATCTCTTAATATTTCAAACAAAAATGTACTGGATTCAAATATCTTTTTATATAAATGTAGTGATGATTGTCTTACTCCTTATTTATATCGGATTATAATTTTTAAATAGCATAATTTTTAATGAAGATTTAAAAATATACTAATACACTTTAAATGTTGTTTTACTTTATAAGGGAGATGAAAATGATACGATTTTCTTTTCTATAAATATTTTTTTTTGAAAAAAAAAATCACATGTGGATTACACAAACACAATTAGTATGAATCACCGCATTATGGTTAAGAAAGATTAAACAGTACTAGAAAATGGATTATTTGACTTGTCACGTGAAGTCATCGACTTTGGAACTATCTACCAAAGATTTTTCCTAAAAGTAGACAAATATACAACTAGACTGTAATGTAATGTAATGCAATTTGAGGAAATGAATTGTGGATAAATGATCAAACAATGCGCGGTAGGGTACTTTTACTGTCTCGTTGATGTGTTGGCGAAGATGTAATGGTATGTTTCAATGTTTGGATGATTGTAAAGTCCTAATGAAAATCCGCTGCCCACAAGCACAGACTTGATAGTCAGTGGCTTGGATGCTAGTGTTGGGTCGTTGTTAGCTAGTGATGGAATGAATGGAGGACATGCCAGAGTCTAGTCTCCTGTGTTAAGATATTTGCTGAGACAAAACTGGGGCATATGTGGCTTTCAATTTGGGACCAATATTTTAAAGATTCAGCATCATGCAAATCCAAGGAATTTCACAATTCACAAGGAATTACTATCTGTAGATTCTATAACGATGAAAAGGCAACCCCACTCTTATTTAATGGGATCCACTATCATGTGAAAGAAAAAAGGTTACTCTCAAAGTATTGAAGGATTATCTCTCGCAAGTATAGAACATTGAGCGAATTATGAGTGCTGGAAGCCTGTGAGTAAATTTATTTATCGCGTACCACCAGTTGCATCTAATAAAGAACAGCTTCCCAAGTTCCAACAGTTTGGGAAGCCTGCAACAGCAATTTTGTGGGGTTATAAGGGGAAAGTCGATTTTTCTTTTGGAGTTGAAAGTTCCAGTGGTGAATTGAACAATGTTGAGATCAAGAAAAAGTCGTACCCAATGCACAAAGCTCCTAGGTCTGAGAGAGGTCATTAAATGCCATCTTAACCCCAACAAAGTTGAGATTTTTAAATAAATAATAGAGGTCTTCCCTATAATTAGTGCATATCAAATGCCATGAATTGGCTTGACAGCAGCAAATAAACACTCATTTGCTCCTACAAGTACTTACATAGCGGCCAATAGATGCCATATGAAAGAAATTGCAAAAAAAAAAACAAAAACAAAAAAATGGAGGCAACCATGAATCACGCATCAAAATATTCAAAACTTTTGAATGACAAGAATTCCTTACATGAGACCTGGACTGAACCTGAACCAGATACAAGAATAAGAACCCTCACTATCCTACAAAATGGAAGACTATCCACATCATGAGAGGCATATGAGTCTCGCAAATGTCAAATAGCCAGTGTGACCTTTTGCCTCACTGCAAGGCCTAGCCATGACTGTTTGAGAACTCAATTTGCCTTGCTCATTGCCTCCTTCAATAGCACGCTGAGGTCTCTTACATGGAAGAATAGACCCAGGCTTAGCTTCATCACCCTGGCTGCAATCCATTTTCACTTCTCGAACTTCGTAAGTACGAAGGAGTATTTCAAATGTCTTTATATCTGGCACACAAGCAGAATATACATATACAAGCATCCATCAGTGACTGAATCACAATCAAGTAGAAAAATATAGCTAGAGCAAAAGGAGGAAATTCTTTAAGTAAGAAAGATACTTTTAACAGGAAAAAAAATCCTGAATCTGAAAACACAGAGGAAATGGCTACACAATAGCATACCCGTAAAGTTTGATCTAAGAGCATCACAGGCTCGTTGTACTTGCTCAATACATGGGGAGAAGGAGCACAAAACCCCATCTGGCTTCAACATTTTCCCGGCTGAAGGAATGGCCAACCAAGGTTGGGGTAGGTCCAGGAAGACGGAATCTGCTAACCCAGAAAATTCATCTGGAAATCCTTCCCCCTGAATGTCTCTAACTCCCACAGTGACTAAACTACTAAGCCCTGTCTTCTCGAAATCCTCTCTATAAAAAGTAAAAGATCAAATCAACATTACAGTATATCTTATAAATATTTCGTAAAAAAATGAAACTTGAGCTCAATGAGAAACTACACTTCAAGCCACTGGCAACTACTACACAAAAATAATGCCTCCCTATCACTATAAGTTACAGCTACTGCAGATTTTCATATCTCTCAAAACATAAATTCTTCATTTTTTTTTTTTTTTTAAAAAACAAAAAACAAAATTAAGGCATATGCAAGTGGCAAAATCCATTGCGCAACCTTGAATAATACCAAAAATAATTAGTGAAACCAAAAATTTTCTTTTCAGAAATAAATTGAGATTGGTTAACTGAGTTTCTTGAGAACCTAAGAAATTAAAACTCCTTCTCAACAGTCAACACAATAGACAACCTAATTTTAAATCATGTCAAAATAGATCACATATGCAGTTCAGATATTCAACTACCAATTCAGCTTTGATCATAAGTATTTAATATCTTATTTTACGACTCTCGTTCAAAATAGTGTCTACTTTCAAGAAAAACAAACATTAACCAGTCAAAGTGGATCAAGTGGAAATATTCCTTTCTTACCTGGCTGAGGCAGCCCTTTGTTCATGAAAATCAAACGTGTAGACATGTCCTGTAGGAGCAACAGCCCTTGCAAGTGATGTAGTTAAAGATCCACTTCCAGTCCCAGATTCCAGAACCATACAACCAGGGACAATTTCCAAGTACATTATCACAAAGCTGATATCAGCGATATAGAGAATTTGGGTCCTGTGACTTAGAACTAGAGTCCACAATTCAGGAGTTGGAGCCAACAAGTAAACAAAACCATTCTTGTTGCTAAATACCTTGGATCCAAAAGGCTTCCCAATCCAGTCCGAATGTTTAAATACACCAAATCGGTTCTGGAGTACCGAGCCCTGACATACTTTAATAGCCTTCATGTTATCATGCCTCTCATAGACTATAACTAAATCTCCATCACAAATGTGACGAGTAAAAGATATCTTTTTTGTTGGATCAATTGGCAACATCCTCAAAATATTGAATTTGTAAAATCAATTACAATAACAGCTACCTGTGATGATGAAATTTCAAAAAAGGGTAAGAGGAAGACAAATTGACATTTATAAGAATCTAGAGAAATTGAAACTTATCAACCTTTAAAAATCCTGAGTAATAATTTATATATTGCTCATCAAAGTTTGTAGGAGACCATTAATAAAAAGACACAAAAGCTATCGTGTTTCACACAACCATAGTCAATTTTGCTCTACAGCATGGTTTGAAAACATAAAGGTAATATAACCAAGAAACTTATATCCCAGTCTACAATAGATTCATGCAACTAGGTTGGTAAACAGGGACACCCAAAATCACATTTATAATGAGCATCGAATGAACTTCAGTAAATAAAGAGATTAAAAAGAATTTAAAAAATCTCTACTAAAAATAATAAAGTCCTCACTTTCTAGCAATAAATCCCCAAGTCATAACATGGCATTCAATCGGAAAAGGCGAAGTGGAGAATGCTTTCATCTAGTCACAGGTACAACTCCCCCTATCTCAATCAAATTTTGTATGTATTTTGAGACAAATGTTATGTCTTTATCTTCTTTTTTATTATAAGTGAAATTGAAACCAAGGGGAAGGCGAAGGCGAGATTCTACCCGTAAGCATAATGATTCTATCGTGAGACTTTTGTGTTATCACTTATTATATTCAAATTCAAATGCCAATTAAAAAAATGAATCTCAATCATTAGCTCATATTTGACCTAGAATGTAGTAGATTTTGGCTAGTGTGTGCAAAACCCGTTTTGAAATACAGGTTTGGGCAGCATTCCCACATTGTCTTTGGTTGATTTTTGGAGCATTCCCACTCCACTCATTGTAATGTTTTAAGAGTGGTTTGCCATGCTACAGAGTATCTTGTTTTCTGATAGATGAAGGGTTAACTTCTAGCACAATAGAATCATTGATTGGATGGGAATTACATCAAACTCTCAGATAAAAATAATAACAATAAATATTCTTTACCATAATGTAGTTCATACAAATCATAATCTTATCAACTGTATACTATAAATGCTCAATAAGCACATGGCTACTTCATTGACAAGCTTCCACTACAATCACCCAAAGATAATTCAGATACAAATACAGCTTTTTAAAACTTCACCTCAACCAAATTTTTAGCAAATAAGCAATCAAATAAAAAAACTGCTACCGAAAACAAAGCTGCAAAGTCGCTTCCAAGTTCAAGCTTATAGAAAACTCAATGAGTCTGAAACCAGGGCCGGCCCTTCCCTTAGGCGAGTTAGGCAATTGCCTATGGCCCCCATGTGGAAGGGGGCCCCAAAATTTTAGAAAAGAACCGGCTAGTATTTAGTTTCAAATGAATTGCAAAAATAATCTGGCACATCCTTTTAACCAAAAAAACAAAATTTTTGGTAAATCCTATTAAACATTGGTTCTAAACAAAATCATTGACCAAAAAACAACCAGATAAACTACAAATCCGGTCTAAGAGATTAACCACAAATCAAAACAAATAAATCCACTCAAAACCCTAAAAATTTTACCTTTCTCTCTAGTCTCTGCTCTCCGCCTCTCTCTAGTCTCCAGTCTCCACTGTTCAATCTGTTCTCATCTGCTCAACAGACAATAGCTCAAGGCTCAAGCAAGGCAGCAAGCTTGAAGCTCCTCCGCCTGGACTCTGATTCTCTGCTCTCCGCCTCTCTCTCTGATTCTCTGCTCTCCTCACCTCCGGAATCAGGAATAAAATTGTAAATATTTGGGCACAGGGCACTCCATTTTATTTGTTAAGAACTTAAGATAACTTTGTTTATTTAGGCCCTCCCTGGCTGCTTTTGTAACTTTGTTTATCACTTTTCTAGTTTATCATTATGGCTGCCTGGACCCCTCCCTGGACTGGGCGTTAAGTTTGGGCCTTCAAGGTTTTTTTTTTTTCTTAAGCCTGCATTTTTTTTTTTTTTTGGTTATAGATAGGATTTGTTTTTTTTTTTTTTTTTTTTGGGTGGATCTTATTAATAAGTCTTGTGTCAGTATTATGGCTGTGCTTAAATTTTTGTTATGCTTGTGCTTAATTTTTTTTTAATTTATGCAGGTTGAGATTGCTAAAAACTTGTTATTGTTCAGTGAAACTACAACAATATTTTTCATATAAATCAGGTTCTATTTCTCATTTGCTCTACAATTGAAAGTTATTTTTTATTTTAGTATTAATAAATATATTGTTTGATTAGAAATGTCTACTAGAAAATATGCATCTGGATATGAAAAATTTCAAAAAAGAAAAAAAGAAGAAAAATTAATTGAGTCTCAAAAAGGATCAATGGATAAATTTGTTATTAGTAATAAACAAAATATAACACAAAATTTAGATGAAAATATCACAAATGAGTAAGAAATTCACCAAAATAATTTAGAAGAAAATGATGTTCAATTTTGCTGTAGGGACTCAAATTGGATTGGACCCAGATTGGGTGTGGGTTTCTAGCCCAACAAGCCCAAACAATAAATTTCTAGAGAGTGGGTGAAAGAACTAGCTCTATTCGGTGGGTTTACTGTGCATCAAAAGATGTTTCAAGCTAACTGTCTGATAAAAACTCTCCTCGGCTAAGTTTCAGAAGGTATCTTTCTGAGTTCTAACGTTCTTTTTTCTTCCTTTCTTCCTCTCCTTTTTCCCCAAGTCCCCTCTAATGTCACCTACTTACACGTTATATACTGCATTCCTTACCCCAATTTCACCGTACACGTGTAGTTTCTATCTTGAGAACTCCTTTCTGTCCCATCCAGCACCTCCCGGAACTTTTGCTCAGTATCCATAAAGCTGCTTAGTTACTGTTCATGTATCACCTCCACATTAATGCAGCCAGGGAGTTAGCTGGAAAGCATTTAATGTGGAGGTAGCAGCTTTTAAAAGATATTTGTTATCTTCCTCGGTTCCCCCTTCGTTCCATATTCACTTTCCAGTTTTTATACAACTTTGTGGAGTACCTTGAATAGTAAGGTAGTTATATCCACCCCGAACCATGATATCCGAGGTTCCTCTAATCTTCGTACGCGTTTTGAGCTACTATACATGACTTCTCTCCATTTTTCCTATACCAATTCCACAATATTTCTTTTTAACCATCCTCGGACAAGCGAGTGCCCTCGGACTGGGCCGCTAGGCCGTAGGCCCAATTCTTACGAACTTACCAATACCTCCTAGCATAACAGGCCCCACATTTGCAATACAACAAATCTTGATAATGAACTTCAAAATAATTTAGAAGAAAATGAAAATAATGACAAAAAATATTATATAAAAATATTAAATAAACATTAATTTAATTAATATATAAGTATAAAAAATGCCACATTTTTAGTTCTCGCCTTAGGCCCTAAAATGTCTAGGGCCGCCCCTGTTTCCCTCTCATCCTCTCTCTGCCTCAACCCACGTCACACCGTGCTCCATGGCTAATCACTAAGCTCTCCTTCTAAACCTCCATGGCCGGAACTTTTCAAGCTCATCACCTCCAACCACGCACCACTGTTAAAACCCAGCCAAAATCAAATCACGACCACCACCACGACCAAAACTCATGCAAAATCAAATCGCAACAAAAACCCAGAAGCCCACAAAATCACAAATCAAATCACACTCATCGAAATCAAAGCACAAAACCTAAAAAATAACCAAAATCACAAAATGAAACACTGAAAGTGAACCCACTGTTAAAAAAATATATATTGGTTTTGTTATTATATTTTAGAAGAAGAATCATCTTGTTAAACTAATTTTAGATCCAAATTAATTAAACACATACCACAAGCAAGAATGATAGACTGAAAGCAAAGCAAAAAAAAGGGTATTTCCCAGAAAAATGTTTTTAGAAAATAGAAAGGGTAAGTAAAATATAAAAACTATTTGCTTCATAATCTCAAATAAATAAATAAATAACCAAAAATCACACACCATAATCCGGTGAAGCCTCGTGAGCCACAATTTCACCTAGGAGGATCGTCTGAGTTGAGAGAAAAATATTTTCATAGTCTTTGGCTCGACAGCACAATCTTCGATTTTCTTTCTTGACGTGGCTTTCGCTCGCCCTTCTCTTGTCAGCCTAGGCGACGTATAAAGAGAAATAAAAGAAAGAAGGACAAAGCACCGCATAAAAAAGAAAAAAAGAAAAATGGTGAGAGAAGAAAGAAGGACTGAGATCAGGTGCACTATCGTAGGTATTTTTTTACATTTTTTACATTTTTTTTTAACTTTTTATCTCTCCTTTAATATATTTTATTTAATGGTTGAGATTAAAAGTTGTTTTTCCAACTTTTAATCTCAGCCATTAATTACAATTGTATCAGGGTATTGCACCTGAATCTGAAAAAGACAAAGAAACCTACAAATACACATACAAATACACATACACATACACATATATAAGCACGCATAAACACATACACATACACATACACATAAACATACATAAATATAAGCACGCATAAACACATACACATATACATACATAAGCACACATATACATACACATACACATACATAAGCACACATACAGACACATACACATACACATACAAATACATATAAACATATATACACATACACATAAATATACATATACATAAACATAAACACACATACATATAAACACGTATAAACTCACATAAACGTAAACATACACACACATAAACACATGTTTTCAGTTTTTAAATAATATTACATGCATTTTTATACACTTTTTTACCCTCACGTATTTTCAAAAAATACAAACAATGTTACTAGAATAACGTTATCAAACAGCCCCTAGTTTTTCATAAATTAAAAAAAAAAAAAAAAAAAAAAAAACCCTCTTATACGGTGCCGTTTAGGCTTATTTCTCATCTCACCTTAAAATAAATAAATAATTCACAAAATAAGCTTATGTTTTTTTGCGAACTTTGGTCGATCCACTCACACAAAACACAATGTCGGTGTCGACCTAAAGAAACCCAAGCCATCATCGCCATTCGCGAGTAACCAGCGCTGCCGGAGCCCAAAGTCAGCGTAGTCATCAAAATAAACAACACTTTTGGCTTCTGTTCTGTCTCTTCTTCGACCCAGAAACAACGCTTTTACTTGTAAGTGTTTTTTTTTTTTTTTCTTGACTAATAATGTTGGTTCTTTACATTATTTCTAGTTTTGATTTTGTTTTGTTTCTAATTTTTGTTAAAAAAAATGTTTTACCATAGAATCATTGATTGGATGGGAATTACATCAAACTCTCAAATAAAAATAATAACAATAAATATTCTTTACCATAATGTAGTTCATACAAATCATAATCTTATCAACTCTATGCTATAAATGCTCAATAAGCACATAGCTACTTCATTGACAAGCTTCCACTACAATCACTCAAAGATAATTCAGATACAAATACAGCTTTTTAAAACTTCACCTCAACCAAATTTTTAGCAAATAAGCAATCAAATAAAAAACTGCTACCAAAAACAAAGCTGCGAAGTCGCTTCCAAGTTCAAGCTTATAGAAAACTCAATGAGTCTAAAACAATAATATAGTACCAATGAAACGCACACAAACAAACCCATATGTGCAAGCATCACAAAATTATGAAAGCAAAACATTTTTTTTAACAAAATTAGAAAACAAAATAAAAGCAAAACTGGAAATAATGTAAAGAACCAACATTATTAGTCAAGAAAAAAAAAAAACACTTACAAGTAAAGTGTTGTTTTTGGGTCGAAGAAGAGACAGAACAAAAGCCAAAAGTGTTGTTTATTTTGATGATTACGCTGACCTTGGCTCCGGCGGCACTGGTTGCTCGCAAATGGCGGTGATGGCTTGGGTTTCTTTAGGTCGACGCCGACACTCTGTTTTGTGTGAGTGGATCGACCAAAGTTCGCAAAAAAAAAAAAAACAAGGAGCTTATTTTGTGATTTTTTTTTTTTATTTTTTTATTTTAAATGTGAGATGAGAGATAAGCCTAAACGGCACCATATAAGAGGGGTTTTTTTTTTTTTTTTTTTTTAAATTTATGAGAAACTAAGAGCCTATTTGGTTTGTGTTGAGGTTGTATTTATTTTCTATTTTCATTTTCTGTACTCATTTTTTATGCTCAAATCTTGTCCTCATTTTTTTGTTTCAATTTATTTTTTTGTTTGGTATCATTTTGTACTTATCTTCTCCTTCACTTTTTTTTTATGATAACCACCAACAGAGAGAAAGAGAGAGTATTCTTTGATATGACAAGTCAGTGACAGTGGAACCCATAGATTTGATTTTTTTTATTTATGAAAATGTCACTATATTTATTTTCAACAAAATAAAAACATCAAAAAGTTGTATTAAGTTTTGTATTCAAAAACTACTTTTTTCGATACTAAAAAAGAAAAATCAAAACTAAATACAAATATAAAACCAAACAAGCTTTTTAGTGGTAGGCCCTACGAAAAATTGAAAATGAATACATTAAACACATCTTTTTTGCTCAAACCAGACAGACCCTAGGTTATCTAGACCTTTTCGAGCAGCGAAATCTTCTTCTAGGAGGAATTTCTTAGAGGTGATACTATATAGAAGTTGAACCATGCCTCTCAAATAAACCTTATTTTTTGGAGAAACTTGTTATGATAATATATATATATATATATATAGAGAGAGAGAGAGAGAGAGAGAGAGAGAGAGAGGATTGTGATGAATTTGAATGTGTAGCTAGTTGATTATTAGTTGAATATGAGATAAGCAAGCAGGAAGTTTAATGGACACTTTTGAAAAACAAAGTGTGGATTCATGATAAAAATGAAAGATATTTCTTTAAAGTTGGCTAGGGCATCCCAATGGATTCTTTAAACTATATTTTCTAAAAAAAATTAGAAATTGAAATCATAAAATCCAACTCCAACATATTCTTTACTCAATTATTTGTATGTTTTTAATCTACAATTAATCTATGTATATCTTAAAAAAAAAATATAACCCAATAAAATATTGGGTCAACTCAATAAAACATTTTATTCTATAAAAAAAACACTCAATAAGATATTTAATTACCCTTTACACCCATCTCTAGTTAAACAAACTAGTACAAATGAATGAAGAAATAATATTTAAATAGGAATGAAAAATAATAAAAAGTTATTAAAATGTATATTTGAAAGGGTAAATAGATTAAAAAAAAAAATTATCTAAATTTGGGTGAGAAAATGAAGATGTTGCTAGAAATGTCAACCAACTACTTTATGTCATCTTTCTCATCTCATCCTCCATTTAGAAGGGAGGCAACAATCCCTTTGGTAAAAATCATCAAATTGTAAAACAGTTCAGGTAGTTTTTATAGTTTTAGGTGCTTTTTTCATGAAATTATTCATTTAGTAAACAAGTCAAGTTGCAAGTCCACGTTTAGTTGGAGACTTAGTTTGTGTTATACAGAAATCATCAAGATAATACAAATTGTTTATAGAATAGTTCAAGAATCTTGTATAGTTTGAGTGTTTCTTTCTTAGTGTAATTATTTATTTTTTAAACAAATCAAATTCAAGTTCAAATTTAGGTTTAGGTTTAACACCCAATTTGCGTATATGTCCCTATAAATGGGTAACAACCCTTTTATAGAAATTGTATAGGTAAAGAAAAATCAATTAAGCCTCAAGAATTACAGTGTTAAAAAGGATGCAGCTATTAAGCCTCAAACATTAAGCACATTTAACATTTAAGCGTCATCGTAAATCATAAAAGAGTTTTGAAGGAATTTCATAAAAACTACTAAAACGATTTATAAGATTATCTATATGTATTGCTTAAACAAATTGTATGACTCATTGAAAAACATCATGTGTGCCGAAAAGTATATATCAATAACTTTTTTAATGGCCATGTAATATATTGGAAGGGGGAAATAAAGGTATTTCCTCCTTATTGCAATCAAACAAGTCTCATAAACCTTAAATGACATGGCTAACCGAGACCAAGGTGGATTTTGGAACATGGATGCCAGAGACGGATTTGGAAACTAGCTCAGTTTGTTGCAAAAACAATGGCCACAAACATCAAGGGGAAAAGAAATAGGAGAACAAAACCCCTCGATAAACTATAATGGATCAAACCTCTAAATACTAGACATAACACAAGAAGTGCCAACAGGCACACTCATGTGGGTTTAAATAACCGTTGCCAGCATTATTGGAACACGACAGAAACTATGGCAGCATAATAACAAGTAAATAGATTGTAATAGAAAATGATGTTAACAATTAAAACTCATTACTCTGAAACTTTAGTTACTTTTTCTCTGCAACATATATCAAGCATAGCTGACAACCAAGCACCATAAGACTATGCACTCAACGAGAACCATCTTTTGTGATCAGGAGCCCACAAACAAATTTGTTTTTATGAATATAATCCAGAATAAACAAGCTATATTGCTGTAGGTCAGGGAATTAAGGTATTCCTGTATTCCCACTCAGCAGAAAAATGCAAAGAAATATATTTCTTTAAAAAGATAAGAGATTGTTTGTGATGGGAGGGCACACAAAACCCAGCCCATTTTTCAACAGTCAACACCATTAAGATGCTTTTAAGTTTGTACAAACGCCTGAAGGGCACTCACATCAGACATATTTATCCCCATCGTTTACCCTACTACCCTAGTTAGGCTAGTTTTTTTGTTAACAATCCTTGAAATGGGAATGCAAATGGTGAAAAAAAATCCTTGAGAACAGATGAATCCAACCGTTGGAAATGAAACCTCAATAAAATAGTTACGCCAAGACCATGTCTCCATTAACATAACATATGATGATCCAGAAATCAAGTAAATTGGATAAATACCAAGGAAATATCAAAGATATTGACAAGCCAACCATGAATTACAAGAAAACAATTGATAACTGGAACGACTGAACAAGCTTGCAGCTGCTCATAACTTATGATGACTACTTGGAAAGATCTACATTAAGCTAATTTGAAAATAGATTATAAGAAAGCTATTGCTGCTTTTGAATATAGATGCGAAGAAAGATATTTTTTTGACCTGCCAACAAAATAATATCATCACTACATGTTCATCTGGAATTCCCAACCATGACAATAACAATAGACAACTCCTTCAGATCAACTAAACCTTCTAAACCACCAAAACCAAGATAGGATATTTTGCTATCACAACATGACTCAAACCCAACATTTAGCTGTCATATAAAAAATCAACTAAGAAACTAATAGTAGCAAATTTGAGGATTTTAAACCATATCAAAAGGTTTAAATGAATCCTAATCTTCAAGGGCCATCACAACACAAATCCTAAATCTTTCATCACCAGCTCAAAGCAAATATCCCCCACAATTCCAGCTCCATCAGATCCACCAAACCTAAAATCTAAACCACCTAAACCAAGATAGGATATTTTACCATCACAACATGACTCAAACCCAACATTTTTCTGTCATATAAAAATCAACCAAGAAACCAATATGCAAATTCAAGGATTTAAAACCATATCAACAAAACCACAACGTTGAAATGAACCCTAATCTTCAAGGGCCATCACAATCCCAAATTCTAAATCTTGCAACACCAGCTCAAAGCATATATCCCCCACACTCCTAGGGAATATCCAACATACGTGAATCAACACTTAAAATTTAGCCTCTAATCACTGCAGTCTTACATTTCCATGTTCAACAAATCAAAACACCCATCCAAGTAACTCAAACCAAGCATCTAATATAACCCAAAATACTGAACAGCTACAAACTACTATAAATTACCAACAAGTTCCAAACATTCAAAATTTTGAGCAAAACATTCACTGAGTCAGCATTCTGTAACTCACCAATTATCATTTGGCCTTAAAAAACAAAAACTCTATTACAAAACGAAACAAATTATTCAATATCATTAAGTCAACAAAATACCCCATAAACTTAAAACTTGTATAAACTATCAAATGCCACTAAAAAACAATAAGCCAACTAAAAGGCACCCAAAAGTTTCAACCTTTCATTCAAATTCTAATCAACATACAAAAAGGTAGCCCACAAACATAAAACAAATTATTCAATAGCATAAATTCATCGAAACACATGTGCATAAACCAAGTAAAACTACCCAATTCCACTAAAAACCAACGAATTAGCCAAAAGGGTACCCAAAAAACTCGTCATTTCATTCAAAATCTAATAAATAAACAAAAAGTCTTAAACAAATTATTCAATTGCATAATGTCATCCGAAATACCCGTAAACTTAAACCGAAATAAAACTATCAAAATTCACTAAAATCCAACAAAATAGCCAAAAGGGTATACCCAAAAAAACTCAACTTTCGTTTCATTTCATCGAATCTCTAATCACCACCAGCCTTCTGGTACACATAGGTAAGCCCACACTTGCCACAGTAATGCCTATCGAAATGGTTAGCCATGAAAGTTCCAGCACCACACTCAGCGTTGGGGCACTCTTTCCTGAGCCTCTGAACTTTCCCAGAGTCGTCGACCTTGTAGAACTGGAGGATAGCGAGCTTGACCTTCTTGTGCTTGTGCTTGATCTTCTTGGGCTTGGTGTACGTCTTCTTCTTTCTCTTCTTAGCGCCACCGCGGAGACGAAGCACAAGGTGAAGAGTGGACTCCTTCTGGATGTTGTAGTCGGCCAAGGTTCGGCCATCCTCGAGCTGTTTTCCGGCGAAGATCAAGCGCTGTTGGTCCGGTGGGATCCCCTCCTTGTCTTGGATCTTGGCCTTGACATTGTCGATGGTGTCCGAGGACTCAACCTCTAGGGTTATGGTCTTCCCCGTTAGGGTTTTCACGAAGATCTGCATGGTTGCTGGTGATGTTTGCGAATGGAGGAATATGATGGCTTTTATAGGATAAAGAGTTTGTGTGTCTCTGTGGTGCATTAGGGTTTTGGGAGGGTTTGGGTGGGCCGTACATTTGTTGAGGTCCACCTTTTTTTTTTTTTTAATTTTTGTTTGGATGCATTTTGAAAGTCATTTGGGTCGATCATATCGGCCCAGGGGCCCAGTAAACGGACCTTTAGCATCACTTTTTTCTTTTTTCTTTTTTTGTTGCTGAATATCGCCTTTTTCTCTTGAGAATCCACTTTTTAGTTGATTATTACTTATTAGTCATAATCTTAACCGTTGCAACGTAACATGTTACATCAAGTTTAAAATTTTAGTAATTTTTTTTCTTTTCAAATATATAAATATAATGCTTATATTATTGAAATTTGAATTTTAAAGTAATATTTTGAATATTTATCATTTTTATTGCTTTTTTAAGGTCTATATCTTTAATTTTTAATGTCTATTTTGTTTGTATTTTTTAGCCTAAAAATAAATATTTTGGCTCAAATATAATAAAATGCCATACTTTTTAACCGAAAAATTAAGGAAAAAAAATGAATTTTTGAGCTCAAACCTAAAAAAGCAACCTACAAAAAAAAAATCAATTGAAGGCCCAATTAGTCCAAAACGGACCGTATTGGATTGAATGAGACCGAAATAGATAAAGTGGATTAAAATTGACCAAAATGTTATACTGATGTGGTTTAAAATAAATGTAGCAACAATAAATATTAGATTTTAGTTTTTGAATATTACATATAGTTATGGATTACAAGAAAAGGAAAACAAGGACGACAAAACTTCCATTTAATATTTGTGGACAACATTTGGTAATTTTTGGTGACGACTATGTATATATTATTCTAGTAATTGAAAGTTTAAACATTAGATGCAAGCAAAACTCAAATAAATAAAATTATGTATTGACAACTGATCAATTGAGTTCAAAAAATAAAAAAGGGGCCTCATGCGAAAACACTCTTAAGATTTTAATTATTGTTTATAACTACCTAAGGTTTCTACATCCACCAAATTGACTCCTAAAATTAATTTTCGCTAACTCTTATGAACAGAAAAATCATATGGCTATCATGTGTCCAGTAGCACAAATCAGTTGGTAAATTCTCTTAATGTTAGTCACATAAGGTCACATGATTTTTTTCATCCATAAAAACTAATAGAAGTTAGTCATAGGGATCAATTTGGCAAATTTGAAAACCTGATAAAGTTATGAAGAATGATTGAAACCCAGTAGTCGTTTTTGCATTTAAGTAGGACAAAAAAAATCATTATAAAAAACCGATCATTATCTCTCTATTTTTGGGTATAAGAGTTATATTTTTATTTTGTTAAAACTGGGAAGAAGCAGTGATTAGGATTTAGTAAGTTTGTTACAAAACATATCAATCTTATCAAAGGCCAATAGTTCAATAGACTTTCCATCACAGGCGGGGGTTCCATAAAAACAACAAAATGAGTATTAGCACCCAATCCTATTTTAGCTAACGCATCAAAACATTGGTTGGCTTTCACAATATATATGCTCTATCCGCTTGTTGGAAATAGCTTTCAATAGGTTCTTGCAGTCAAACAATGAAGGTTTCATTAACAAATTTACACTATTATTGTTCATCAACTGGACAACACTCAACGAATTGGGATCTTCTGAAGAGATAAATTAGAGATATATTATATGTGTTTGGATTATACTTTAAACTTTCTTTCTATTTTAATCATTTCCCTTCCTTTCTCCTCTCCCAAACAAATTGTCAAATCTTTCTGTAATTTGGGGTGAAATTCTAATATATCAAGATTATTCTCAAATTCTTATACTTTGCTTTTCACTGGATTTGGATTCAGATCTCTCATACTTCTTTGTATTAATAAACAAACTCAATTGATTCAAATAAATTTTCTTTCTTATTTCATTATCAATTACATTTACCTGCATGCAATTATTCCATTATCATTACTTGTTCATACTCTACATCCTCTTGAAATAAGACACGAACCACTCCAATAGTCCAACATGAAAAATAAATTTCCATTAAGAATTTCTTTTTAATTTTCTCCTGAATTATCCTTAAGTTATTTAGGAGTAGAACTTTTCCTCAAAAAATTTGTATGATGTGAAGTGGGTCCAATCCATTTCTGACATCACAATTCACATTCACATTCACATCACAAACCGCTTTCCCATGCACCGCCAAATTTGATTATTTTTGGCCCTTACTCCAATACACATGTTTATAAGTTTATTATCTTCCTGTAGACTAGTGATCCCCAAGCCGACAAAGTAAGACCCCCTGGTTCATTTTTCTTCATTGCAAAAGCGAAAAGCTACATACATTCTCTGTAAGTTATCCTTCTTTTTTTTTTTTTGGTTTGCTGGGTTATTAGTCCGTTTGGTTGCTGAGGAGTTGAAGGAACAATATGAAGAAACATAAATGGAGAAACTCAATGATGGGTATAGGTTATTTTGGCTGTTGTGGGCCTCTATGTGTTTCAAGTTTCAATTGGTTTTTTACTTCTTTCTCAGTAACCGACAGGACAAGTGAAAACCCGTAGTTTTTAAGAATTTTTTTAGCTTGACACTTGTAAACTTATAATATCTGTCTTATTGTTAGTTTGTTACTTAAGCATTGGGGTACCTCACTAAATAATTTTTTTTCTGTTAATGATTTTTCTGTTTTGCTGTAAAATATGTTTGGCGTGACATGTAAAAATTTTCAAGCACAAAACTACAAAAATTGGTGGCTCAGCCACCGGAGCCACCAGTACAGAGGCCGGAGTTGGTGGTCTGGTGACTGGACCGTCAGCTCCAGCAACCCAACCACCCGATGGGGGAAGAGCTACTGTGTGTTTTTTGTAAAATGCTTTATCAAGTTTGCAAGGTAGAATGTTTTACAACATTTTACAAAGGATTTTATGGTCAACAGAAAACATTTTCAGGTTCAACCAAATTTTATAATGAAACAATCACGGTAAAATACTAAAAAATGTTTAACATTTTGCAGCGAAATAAATTCTGTATTTCATTTTTTTTTTTTTGCATTTTTTCCTACAAAACCTGCGTGAGAGTTTTAGTTCTGAGAGTGGATTAACTGCATTGCCACTTGGAATGCTGGGTTTAGAGATTTATTACTTTTGCGAAAGATAGTGAGAAATTGGTTTCATTTTTTAGATTGATAAGGAAGTTTTAAGCTTTATATGTTTAAATGGATATAAAATCAGGGAATACATGGAAAAAAATGCTTTTTGATTAGGATTGCTGTTATAATTATTATAACATTGATAAGAAACACTATATGAAAACTTTGCATGTTTGGAGTGTGTGGAAAATTTTAATATGTATACTGCCTAGAAGGGAGCATTGCAATAACAAAACCTATTTTTCTGGCATTTCAAGAGGTTTTTACTTTATTAGTTATCTCTTTTTTATGAACTTTCTTGCTACCCAAGCAAAGTTTGGATGGAGATTCTCCAGTGCATTCTTAAGAATCTGTATATCCTAGAAGCAAAAATGAACTCTTTGTATATGTTAGTAAAAACTTATCCATTAGACTTTTACTGAAAGTTCTTCTTACTAAAGGTTTGGGTTGGGTAGTGTGCTTTTGTTTTTTTGACTCAATTATATAAAAATGTATGAAAACATACAAAGCATTAATATCAGGGAGTGACAATTGAGATTTAGTAGAAGTAACATGGGAATTCTTCAGCAGCATGCAGCTAGAAGGTACTGCTGATACTACCTCCCCTAGTTACTGGTTGAACTGGAGGGTCTTACTATGTACAGTGTGGGTAGTGATGCCTCTGGTTATAGCATCATTCATGATATGGAAATATGAAATTCTGGACCATATGAAATCTGACAGAGTAGAAACTCACACAAACCAGATTTTACAATATTGCAAAGCATGGAGACCATGTGTCAAAGAAATTCACTCCATTTGGCTTCTGGCTTTCCGAGTTTTTGCATTCTGTTTGCTCTTGGGAACACTAATTGTCAAAGTTGTTGCCAATGGAGGTCGCATATTTTACTATTATACTCAATAAGTCTTCTGTCAGTTTTGATCTCATCTGGTACTAGTATGAAGTTTAGGAACTGAGAAGTATTGAGCAGGGACAGTTAAAGGTTTTTGGATGGTATAGAATATCTATGAAACAAATATTTGCGAAGGGCAGAAATGTCTCTCTCTCTCTCTCACGCGCACATGTGCGCGTGCACGTGCATACACACACAGAACTATACGAGTCATTTTTCTCTTTTAGAAGTGGTATGTTCATTACCAATGGGCACAGGAATGTACTTGATCATAAGATTCATAACCCATCTCTAAATTCTTTAACTCACTGATCTTGAAGGACTTTTTTTTTTTTTTTTTCATATAGGTCCATATTTTCTTTTAAATGATATGCTAATTTTCCTGTTTGTTCACCTTCCTAATTAATTGTGAATTGTGGCTTTTATATTCTTCTAACTTTGGGTTGTGATGTTTCTTTGATCTGGACAGGTGGATTTTTACTTTGCTTACAATTTATTTTGGGGTATACTTTCCATTTTCCTTCTTGAAAGCATCTTGTTGAAACACCTCAATAATAAAATACATGTTGCTATCCCGTGAAACCTGTCAATACTGTTTGGTACTATTGATCATGGTGTCTTTAGGCACTAGGATTAATGTAATCTAAATCTCTTCTGTACGTTACTGTCTAACTTTCTTTTGTAGTGTGGATCGTTGCTCTCAATATATGGGTGTTACCACTATCACCTGTTAAGCAGAAGGGATTTAAATGTTCATTGTGTTGAGATAGATGTGGAGCAAGGACCATATGTGCCTCTCACTCTCACATACAGGGAAGCAACAAATGTATCCAAAGCTAGAAGAGTTTCAGATCCCCAGTAAAAAAATTGTGTATTCCAAGTTGCAGCCATTTTAAGTTACATCTTTGAAGTCATGTTCCAGGTAGCTTGTTTGCTAAGAATCACTGAATCAGTAACTGCATTGCTATAGGATAACAGGGTTCTGAGATTGACAGCTTTAGTCAGCAATGTTTAAGTTGTCAGCTGTTAACAAATCATTTGTACTTCTAGCATGATTGCTTTTGATGTTCAAAAAATTCATTCTATAATTTGTTAATTTGGATGTCTGAAAAAACTATCAAGCATGTTGTGAAAAGTATTTCAGCTTTCCTTGTGCCTGCATGCATACATAACAAGTCATTTATGTGTTTACTTTCTTTGATTTGTCACAGATGAATGCTGGGTCAGTTATGCTCACTGATTCTGTTTATTGGTGCATTATTTTTCCGTTTCTTACCATCCAAGATTACAATCTCAATATTGTAAGTTGAACAAAATCACTTGTTACACCCAATTCATTTACTATTTCTTAATTCTTGCACAGGCAGTGGCATATATGTTCATAATTTTGGAACTTTAAGATTTAACATTTATAGCCAAATGCACCTGGGCATAGTTTGGACCACAACTTTTCATGTTATGCCCTGTTTACTTATTTTAAAAATTTTCATATTATACCCAATTTGTTCAATCACATATATAAATAAGGAACAGATACATCACAGTTGATTCTTTTGGGCTGATATTAATTAAATTGTTTGTGAAGCCTCTGCTACTACTCACCTTTCTTTTTATTTCTACAGTTATATGTCTGCATAAGTTTCGTCTAAGCTGAATAATATGTCTGCATTTTATGTCAGATGACCGTGAACATGAATACACTCAATGCAGTTTTACTCCTTGGTGATACAGCATTGAATTGCTTGGTAATATCTGTATGCTTTCTCTTCCCTTAATTTATTTTTCTGTAGTTTAATTTTATACCATAATTGAATTATTTCAACTTGCTGCCTCAGTGGGTCCCTTTGTACCGGATTTCGTTCTTTGTTATATGGACGGGAGTTTATGTCATTGTGCACTGGATTATTCATGCTTGTGTCTCAATTTGGTAATGTTGCTTATTCTTCTTATATCCTGTACGAGGACATAGTGGTTCAATTCTAAAATATGATATATCTCTTTTCAACAGGTGGCCTTACCCATTTCTTGACTTGTCATCACCATATGCTCCATTATGGTATGTTATCTCATTTGAGTCTGGACATCTAATCATCTTTAAAAAATTAAAAATTAAAAATTAAAAGATAGAAAGACATCTAATCATTGTTGAGCTTTGAGACAATTCATCGAACTTAATTATACATGAATAGGTTTGCATGAAAATGTCTACACCTTCATTTTATCCTAATTATTTATTCAAGCGAACTTTGCTCCACATGGTAAGCTATTCATTTTGAAACTGGTGAACCAAGTTCAAGAAATTTATAAAGTATAAATCGAAAAGTGGCATTCTAGCTGTAGTTTGTCAAAAGGAACTCATTACCTCAGGGCATTACATGTCTTTATTTCTCTCTCTCTCTCTCTCTCTCTTTTTGCTGAATCCATTACATGTAAACCATTACTTCAACATCATGAAAATGATATACCATTGGTAGACATTGTGTTTTGACCTTCACTTCTATTGCTTGTCTAGAGTACATCTTGAATGTAGTTGAAGCATCTTTTTTATGCTTCTAGCTTGCATCGAAGCTTAATTTTCAAACTTAATATTATGTGACTAATCCATTTGCTTGTGATACTAAATTCAAGGTACTTGTTGATAGCATCGATGCATATTCCTTGCTATGGCGTTTTTTCACTAATTGTGGAATTAAAGCATTATTTGTTGTCAAAACGGTTTCCTCAGTCTTATCAGTGTCAAAGATAAGAAAGCATATCAGCTTGATTCCCTGTGAAGCCAAACATATTTTGATCTGTGAGAGTCACATTCAGGCTCTCTCTTTCGCAGGCGGGTAGTTGAATGTGCTAAATACTTTTTGAGGTTTCTTACCTCAAGAATGAAACAGGATAAAAAATGTCAAGGGATAACACTAGGACTTGTTAAAGCGCCTTTTCTTTTTCTTTTTTTAAATCTTTAGATATATGAGGTGATCTACAAATTTTGGATTCTGTTAATTGCTTTTCCCATTGAGCAGGCTGATTTTAACCAATCACTTACAGGCTTTTAATTTCAAGTGAATTTCGTATAAGTCTTGCTTGTGCAGCTGTGCTAGAAATATTTCATAAGTTTTCGTGAAAAGTAAAATCCTAGATTTATTGACTTCCATTTCATTAACACATTCCGTGGGGAATTCCATGCTGTCTGTTCTGGCTAACTTTTAAAAAACAGAAAACAAAACTGTATGTTCCGGAGTATATCTTGAGTATAAGCTAATTGGAATCTTAGCTCAATCAAAATGCCAAGTTAGTTTGATCATTATGTTTATGTGGTGAATTAGGCAGTGTCTTGGGCTTATTAGTTTTTTTTATCCTTTGCTTCCTGTATTCTGTTGTGGCCTCAACAACCATTGTATCCATCTCCATTAATGTCGCGGAGCACATTGTTATTTATATATATATATCAGTCATTTTAAATCAAAATCTTATGACGGCCTCAACAGAGAGTCTGGCAAAAGTCAATTTTACAGGCGAAGAAGAAGCCTTATCGTTTTCTTCGAATTGGCAAGTCAGGATTTTAAGGATGAACTTCAGTGTAAATTGGAAAATTTTAACCAATCAAGCTTTCAAAGAATTACTCAAGCCTGCCATTTGGTACACCTAGGAGGTAGAGGTTTTGGTTCAACTGTCTTCAATCAATCCATATAACAAATTGCATACACCCATAGTAGACAAAAGGTTACGTATATAAATGCAGGTAAAAATATCAAATACCCACTAGAACCTCAATATAGAACTTCCAAGTTCAATATTATTTATGTTTTCCCAGAAAGTTTATAAAAGTTATGCAGAAGTTTTATTAGAGAGGGCACAAACGCCACAATATTAGATAGCAGACACTTATCATCCTTTACTCACACATTAGAAAACTACATTTATTTAAGCAGTAAGCTTAGCAACAGCTCCAGCTTGAGTCAGCAGAGGGACCAGCTTTCCTTCATTGTTCAATGCTGTAGTTTCTGCAAAACAATAAAAGAGAATATTATCTATAGAAGGACCAAAATAAAAACATATGTTCATTATATTTAAATGCAAAATACAAGTGCAAATAGGGAGCCTATAGTTTGTTTTAGGGATCAAGATCTTACTGTCGCAGCCACCGATGTGATTCCCACCAATGAATACATTGGGCACAGTCTTCTGTCCAGTCCACTCTGCGAGTGCAGCTTGAATTTCACTACCATCACCTTCAAGAAGGCAGAAAGTCCATAATAAGTTTCTTATCTATTGACATTATAAATTTTCACATGTATGGTTACAAAGGTCCTGCTTCTATAACGTGATGAACAATCAACACTATGATGTTCACTTTTAAGAAAAAATATTCTCTCTAAAAAAATCATGATAACAATCACTCTTTACAACTAGAGCTTGACAAATTTTATGCATGATGGCATCATTCCATATCAAGCACACAGGCTATCAAATTCTTCTAAAGCACGATAGCGCCGTTAGACTAAAAGTATGCTAGTACAGGTACAGCATCCATATTCCATAGTTAGTTGGAATGGTGCATAAGTAAAAGTATGCCAAATTGCTCAAGTTTGCAAAAGTTGCATCCTTTACACAACAACATAGAAATGTGAGATTTAAGGATTAAGATTCTCTACACTTTGCATAACTTACCCATGCAACCTAGTGAGTTTTTGGACCCTTGACCTCACTTTCCACCGATTTTTGGAGACATGTATCAACGAAATGGGTATATGCAACATCACTCTCACATGTATGTAGGATTCACGTGTCCGGGTGGTCCTATATACATGTGAGAGGAGTGTTGCATACACCCATTACATAAGACATTTTTTGTCATTCAGCCAAAAAGCTCATTGGCATAAAATTCTCTCCATATATAAGACACAATTTCAACAAATCTAAAGGTGCATAAAATGTCACACCATTTTAAAATCTTATTCTACCAAATAAGAAGCAATACTTGATAGTAAAAGGTTTCAAATGATGTAACATCATGTACAACTGTTAAATTTGTGTAAATTAATCTAAAAGGGAACGTATATCTGAGAGGAAAATAAAAACCCCAATTATATTTGGCCTAATTGCAATCAAATTAAATCACATGAAAGCAAAAAGATTGAAAACTAACTTTCAGTGTCCAACTCAATAGCCTTGAAAGTGACACCCAATTGAGTCAAGAGCTGCTTCACGGTCACGCAGTAAGGACAGAATGTCTTGCTGTGAGATTCATCGGATTTATAAACCATCAATCGCAACAACAAAAAAAGGTAAAACCAAAACGATTTTTTTTAATTTATAAAAATAGCACAAAAGAGAAAGAGGGAAGAGAGTTAGAGACCTGAAAACTGCGACGGGATTGGACGAAACGATCTCCTTAGCCTTTGCCAACGCCATTTTCTCTCTTTCTCTCTAAAACCTAAGAAACTCACTTCGTTGAATCTATGATCATATACTACTATATAACTACATAAGAGAGCGAGGTCTATCAAAGTCCGACTGAATATATTGTATGAATGTGAAAACGAAATTGTAAATTAATCTGGGCCGTTGGTCTGCAAACGTTGATTTGTGCCACACCATCACAAGCTTTTTGGTCTTTTTCATAACCAAGAAAAAAAAGCATATTCTAGATTAATGAAATTTATTCTGTTTTCTTCTCAACAAAAGAAAAAATAAATAAATACTGGATTTTGGTATTGGTGGGCCAGTCCAAGGCTTTTTAAGTTGATTAGTGATAATAATTTATTAAAAACAACATTCACAAGTGGAGAAGTTTTACCAATTGTTGGATAGGTGACGTTTGTGAAAATTTTATTAATTTTTTTTGTCACGTTAATGAGTGTACTTAGGACAATTGTTAATAATTTATTTTGAGAAAATTTTGACATTATTTTTATAAGAAATATAAAAAGTCATCAAAAAAATTAATTTTTTTTTCATAAAAAATTTTTAAAAATTTATTCTACATTAATGTCTTTAGGGCATCTATTAATATTTTCCTCATTTTTAAGTTTCCATAACTATTGGCAATTGAGGGTAATGTTTCATGCTCAACAACTCTAAACAGTTTTTTTTTTTTTTTTTACTAGAATTGAGTTGAACAAGTTTTTATTAGTTCTCTCTTTTGCCCATCACTTTTCACTTACCATTACCAACTTGTTAATAGCATTTAATAGAAACAATAGAAACTCATAGGTTTTAATTATGAGTTTCTATTAAATTTGTTATAAATTTATAACAAATATTGAAACTGTTTAAATTGATTGAATTTGTGTTAACCCAATACAACCTATTTATTAAACGTATCAATTGGATCTTGTTGTGTTAACCTGCTTCATTAACTAGTAGTGTTAGGATTGATGGATCATAACACAATTATTAAATGGATTAGGTTTGGGCTGAGCCATTTGGCTGAATACCCTTGCGTCGACACGACTTGCTAACCCGAATTGACACATCTAATTATGTCCATGCACAAGTCAAGGAGAGGATTGAACATTCAAATGCAAATAACAACATTGTTGCTAATATTCATTGAAGGAAACTAATTTTCAAGGAAGGGAGCCTTATGGGTGATTTTGACTGAGGGAAGGCATCCTCATGACTCCTATTCCTACTTGGGAGCAAGAAAAATGGGTTCATGCAAAGTGTTGACTAAAATCAATGACCATGGCTACACATATTTCTAATGCCTTCAATGTGAAGCATTTGAAAACTTATTCTCCACTTGAAACTTAAGGGCAAGTTTCCTTTATGAAGGGGAGTATGATGTAGCCATCCTCTACTTTTAAGCCACCCAACCAACCCCCTCTCTATTCTTAGGACTGACAGCTAGCTACCTTCTACTCTTAAGCCAAAACAGTTAGTCACATTTACTAATCTCTTAGGGCAAGCAGTCAACCACTTATTTTGACTTTTTAGATCTACTATGTGTTCTCTTTAACTTCAGCTTTGACTTATGATGTTGATAGGCAACCTAGCTGTAACTTTTAGCTAGTTTATTTCTAGTAGTTAAAGATCATAAACAAGCTTTTAATGTAAAAGGAAAACCTTTTTATTTTTATTTTTTTTATGTAACTTTAACTTAGTTTCAGACCAAATCTGTTTCTCCAGTTTTTCTCAGCAATTCTAGCTTTGATTCTTAATTCTAAGACAATTATTGTTCAAGTTCTTAGTTATTTGATATTGATTTTTGTCATATACATACTCTCAAATCTCTTTGCGAGGTTGACCTACACTATTTTTTTTTGTCCTTGCTTTCAAAATGAGTCAAATTACTCTTTAATTCAAAGCCTCATCACAATTAAACATTAATTTTGCCAAATTACAGCTTTGAATGCCGAAATTACCTCCTTTATTTATTTATTTTTTTAAGAATTACTCTTTGTCCTCAATTTGCCAAATAACATCAAGCATGCCATATAATGCCAACAAACTTACCCATTAACAATATTTTGCCAAATCACTTGTACTTAACATGGCATTTAGGTTTTCAAAAAAAAAAAAAAAAAAAAAAACATGGGATTTAGAAGTGATATTTGCATAAAAATCTTACTTCCAATTTCTGAGAGGTTGATTCTCAAGTTCAAACTTAAACTATTATTTAGACGGAAAATATTTGCAATTGTATGAAGTTCCGATTTATAGACAATTAATAAATAATCAAAAATATATTTTATCTTAGAAAGTTGCTTTCGATTGTAAATATTAAACCTTTAATATTTTAACCTGCTAAGAATTGTTTTTTTTTGGTCGCAGCCGGTTTGGTCAAAAGATTTACTAGTAAAGCCTATGATTAAAATTAATTAAGCTAGTTTTTTCGGATAAAATAATAAAGAGTATACTTGGGGGACACGTTTTTTAAAAGACTGACTTGATACAAAAGACAAAGGGATAAGACTTGTAAAAAAAGACAGAAACAAAAGACAACGTGGAAAAGGAAAATGTCGAAACATTTACGTTACGGTTTAAAAAGCCTTTTTTTTTTTTTTTATAAGTTTTATTATACTTTTTAATATTATTTATGAGTTTTTTATACTATTTTAATTACTGTTTAATTTTATCTACAGTACTTTTAGAAAAAATATTTCAATTAATATTTTTAGTAAAAAAGATTTAATTTTAACTAAATAAGTTGTCCTCAAACATACTCTTAATACAACTTATTTTTTCAACATATTGAAAATAACTGTATAAGAAAGTTATACCTAAAACAATTGAGGTTTAAAAGAGTTGTACCTAACAAAATGAGGTTTAAAAAAGTGCGGTTTCAAAACAGAGGTCAAACAGGTTCACGCGTGTCATGGTGGTGATTGGCAACAACTAATGGGATGATAAATAAGGTTTAATTGGTACGTTTGGGTCTTGACAGGGTACATAGTTTTGCATATGTTACATAATGACATTTTAACCTGATGAATGATGATCCGTTCAAATCATTTTTTTTTTTTTAATTATACGCGGTTATAGTCAAAATATTAATTCTATTGATTGGAAAACGATTGTGCATAGTACTAGTAGGACGAGGCACACAACCTCTAATGAGTAATGTCCAAAGTTTAGTTTGAATACTGAAAATTGATAAGAATTTTTTAAATTCAGTATTTAAACACCTTAAAATAAGCAACGTAACTCAAACACTCCAAAAAAAATTCTTACCAAACACATTTTTTTTTAACCACAATTTTCAGTGTTTAAATACTAAAAACTGTTTTTTGCAATTACATACTAAACAGACCCTTAACTATTATATTTAACAATTTCCATCTTTAACGTTTGAAATCAAATCAATTTCAAAGTTAGAGTAGACCTAAAAATGAAATTCACAACGAATTGTTAAAATACTAAATTAATCTTTACCCAATAATTAAAAAAGAATAAGATACGTAATGTTTTCTTTTTCTTTCGATACAAAATTGTCTTGATTTAGTCAATAAAAAATTTACACAATCAATAATTCAAATACCAAATTCAAAAATCAAATTTTGTAGCATAGCATTTTTTTTTTTTTTGACAAAATTTAACTATAAAATTAGTTAGTCTTAACCTACAAGCTTACTCAATATCTTTTTATTGGAGGTGAATTTCAACAAATCTACCATTAAATTACATATTCTTCTTATATCCGCCACGCTTGCAAAATTTCTAAAAAATTAAATATCAATAGCTATATCATCAATAAATTATTTAAATTGCAAGTTTTTGTAATTTGAAATTATGCATAAAATATAAACTTATAAATTATAAAATAAATAATATCTGATTGATACAAAATTTGACGTGTATTAAGAGCGTAAAGAACATGCAATTCAACGGTTAGATTTCAAAATATATAGCAATATTTATTTTATTGAGTTATGTTATAACTTTCAGCTACAATTAGTTTTGTAGTTAAACTTTGTCGTTTTCTTTTCTTCCCAAACAACTTTAGAAACCTTAACTTGAAATTAAAATCAGCAAGAAATTTGAACTATAAATTGCACTGAAGCGTAGACCTTATTGCCAATGTAAAGCTCGTATGAAGGAAAAGGACTTCGTTTAAGAAAGGAAGATATTCAATCACAAACCTGACAAATTAATCTCATTACAAAATTCTCCCCGCCATGAATGACCATCTCATAGAGTAACTAAATATCTACTTGAGCCAGCACTGGTTATCGAATTTTGGCATCAAGATTTTGTGCAACAGCGTCAATAAATTCTTCGGAGTTCAAATAATGTTCCCTTGATACCCTGCAGACACCAATATCATCTCAGCTATTAAAACTGCAGAAAGTTGAGGCTAATGTGCTTATAGTGAGTACTATTAGGATAATTAGTACCCATAATTATCCAAATATCTTATAGTTAACACACATTATAGTTGTAGCTACACTGGCTCAATTCAGAGAGTGATATTATGTAGATTTTCCAAAGTTCTATAAGCAGTAGTCCTTCAGGTGACCCAAGTGTTCAATTGATTAAGCAAAAAGTTGATTCCAAAAATAAATAAAATAATTATGGACAATGCATATTAGAGAGAAGGTGCAACTTACCTGGAACCATGGACCAAAATGGCAAGATCCTTGGTCATTTTCCCTGTTTCTACAGTCTCAATGCATGCAGCCTCCAACTTGTGAACAAACTCCCGCAACTTCTCGTTTTCATCTAATTTAGCCCTGACAAAAAAGAGCAAGAAAATATTGACAGTAGAATCAACAGGCTAACGAAAATATTAAAAATCCAACACAAAATTTTAAAATAATGGCACTGATAGCTAATTAAATATAAATGGCAGGCACCTTTACAAACTGACATAGTTTAATATGGCAATTTACAGAAGTATGCATTCAACAAAACAAGGTAGACGGTCAAAGCAACGTATGTCACACCTCTGCAAACTTTCAAAAACTGTTAGGTGGAAAAAGAATAACAAATGATAGGGACTCAGAAGCATTTTACATGCATCATTAAACCATCCACCCCCCCTCCCCCCCTTTTAAAAAAAGAAAGGTGCTTGATATTCCCTAAAAGTGCATTGTTAGAACCACGAGATGACAGCCATTTATAAGTACTGATATGATCAAAGCCGTTCAATATTTTATTAACGTAAATGTTTTGGAGATGTTTCAAAAAGGGGTAAAAAGCAATTATGTGTGTAAGTGAGTGTAAACCCAAAATAATGATGAAGAGCCTGTTTGTAAACTCGGAACATCTAACTATGTTTATTTGGGAAGGGATTTCTTAGAAAAACTTTTAAAATGAAAGATATAGCATCAGTTTATACAAAACAGCAGACTGACCTATGTTCCAGCCCCCGAGTCCATGCAAAAATAGAAGCAATACTGTTTGTACTGGTTTCTTGGCCCTTCTGATGTAATCGGAAATGGCGAGTTACAGTCCCATGAGCTGCTTCGGCTTCTAATGTCTTCCCATCAGAGGATAACTGCACAAATTGTGGTTATTAAGAATTGCCACAATCCCAAGGCCAAAATATAGATTTCAGCATTAAATACCCTTTAAAAAAATACAAACCAACACAGAACTCATGAGCCCCAAGGAGCCAAATCCTGCATGAAAGAAACAAACATTCAGACAGTTTCAATAGTATTGCACAGCCCTAGTGAAGCTTTACGGACATTCATAATAACAATGACAAGGGTCCATTTAAATATTCACTACAACATTTGGCATTGCAATCAAAATTTTTGTAATGACTAACCAGATATATAGAGAACCATATCAAATATGACTGAGTTACAAAGTTCCTCATTTTGTATAAGACTAGGATCAGCTTTAACATCCATCTTGCCTTCAAATCAACAGAGCCATATCCTTAGTGATGCACTCCTTGTCACAGATTAAAACCTTTATGTACAAAGCAAACCTGTTTTTGACCCAATTTTACTTTCCTAGGGCCCCAAATGTGTGGTGAGCTGATGATCCAGAAACACTAGGTTCTCAGCTCCTTTCTTTTCATTTTGATAAGTGATGATACAAAAACATGTTCTCAACACTAAATGGTTAAAGCTAAATCTTCAAACAAAATGAAGGGGAAAAAAACAACAAATGAATAGATAAGTACTAAATACTAAAGAGAACACATATGAATAGGCATATCTCGCAAACCACTGGTATATTTTTTTTAAGGTACAAATTCCATGTAAATATTTCTTTTCAAAACTAGATATTCTAATCTGCAGATATTAACCATTTAGTTGTTCCTTATAATGAACCAATCACTCAAGAGAATAAAATTACAAAAATGCCCTGACAGGTACACTTCATTATCAAGTACATAATATGCCTACAGACAAAAAGTTATGACATCATGCAGCCTACCCCAAAAAGTTAGAATCTTTGACATCACCTTGAGCAAGTAAATCACTCTGCACATCTCCATCATAATTTTTGCAAGCCCAAACATATCCACCTTCGCTTTTTACTGCATAAGCAACCATGTCATCTATTAACCGATGTTCATACCTGAAAGCCACACAAACTTTCAGTTAACTGTTTGAAGATATTCTAAGCACAGACAACAAAAATCAACTTCACAGTGGGAGAAAGCAAACCATATTGAATTCTCTTCAAACTTTTGCTTCCACTTCTCTTCATATACTTCCTGGAATATGTCCTTAAACCTGCAATAGTTTTAAAACTGTAAACAATGTCTGCAGCTCTTTACAGATTGGAATTGGAGATCGACACGATTTAGATGAATTTTTTTGCAGAAGAAGCACAGCTGATTGGAAAGAGAAAGCAAAGCTCACCTCCCGTCATATTTCTTAAGAATTGTGTTTTTGGTGCTCAAGTAAAGAGGCCACTTCTTTGCAAATGCCAGAGTCATGGATGACTCAGCAAAAGCTCGAATAGACTGACAATGTATGGAAAATTTTGTCAAACAGAAAAATTAACATATTAAAAGGCATACTAAGAACAGAAAATACGATTAGACAAACCTCATCAACATTATACATCGCGAGAGCTATGCCTGGTCCTTTAAACTTAAAAACATCAAGCTCCACTGGGGTCTTTCCATCATCTGGGACTGAGAAAAAGAAACAGACAGATTAGTTGTTAAGAAACAAACAGTACTTGTAGGAAAGAAAAATGTGTCAGCTTATTAATATGAGCAGGAAAGTTTGAATCAGCTTACCAAAAACCATTTTAAGCTTTCCTGGACCTTCAATGACTGTATCAGTGGCACGATACTGGTCGCCAAATGCATGCCTACCAATACATATGGGTTTCTTCCAACCTGTAAATTGGAAATTAGTACTGAACAACATTTCATAATTTTTACCTTGCTATCAATATTATGAGAGAAATGGAACATTACCAGGAACAATTCTGGGAATATTACAGCATAGGATAGGTTCACGGAAAACAGTACCTACAGAAATCAGGAATCCTTTCATTAGGATGACAAAGGAGAAATGGTCTCCCTAAATATAGGGCTGAAAAGATGAGGCATCCAGCTTTTATTTGGTTACGCATTCACCTCCATTGAATTCAGACAAAGAATCAGATTCCCTAAAAAGATTACATTTTATCCTTTGCTTAATCAAGCATCATAAAACATACTCCAATTTAATAACAAAAAAATTCTACTAAGTAGCTGGTAAGATCTAATCAACAGTTGTACAGAAGACCTAATTCCAGTCTTCACTCCAACAACTCGCGTAGATAACCCCCACCCCCCAAAACCAATTAATATCTTTCAGGTGACTAAGTTGATGGTTTTCTATCATTCACAATAGCTCACTGCTCGCCTAAAAGCTAGAACAACCACAAGCTCTAGCAAGTCCATCTAATTGGCATTCCCATGGGGACCCCCTTTTCCCAAGGATACAAACTAGTCAATTGTGCTATGCAAATAAGGAAAACTTGATTTGACTCTGTAATAACCGGGAAATGAATTGTACTTAACTAATTTAATAAAAAAAACAATTACTTTTAATACATGTTGCCAAAAATTGCTGCACATTAAACTATGACAGCTTATGCCTCATCAAGATCAGCTTTTAAATTGAAGTCTTTACAAAAAATTTAAGTCAAAGCACACAAACCATTAGCTACCAGAGAAAAAGGGAAAGCAGGGTAGAACACAATTTTGTGTGAAGAATAACTGGCTGGTATCAAACGAATAAATAACAAACTAAAATCATTTACATTTTTTTTTTTTGATGAGTGAGATTATTTATCAAACACAAACCATTTAAGATGTTTCTGATTGTGCCATTGGGACTCCTCCACATAGACTTCAGCCCAAATTCCTTGACTCTGGTCTCATCTGCGAAATATGAATTGCAAAAAGCAAAATTATCCTTTATCCAAAGGACAATCAATAAATCATTATTAAGCAGCAACAAGAAGAAGTTTCTGTGTACTTAGTAACCATATTAATCATTATATGGAATAGAATGGTCCAAATGTCCACAAAATAATGTTTCCTGCCAACCATAATAGAAACAACAGAGGCAGGAGACAAGAAAGAATAACTAACCAGGCGTAATTGTGGCACATTTTACTGCGACATTGTACCTGCAGCATATAAATAGTTAAAAGGAATTGCAAAAAGGGGTCACTTGTCAAAAACAAAAAATATGAAAAGGGTCTCAAATATCATTAATACTTCAGACGTCTAGATAGTAAACAATGAAACTGTGAAATATTCTTTCAATAAATAGCATTGAAGTTTTCTTTGCTTTTATTTGAGCCTCAAGACAACTATTCCATAAGCCTTTCCAGAATTCAAAATGAGCACCTAATATAAATCATGCTAATTAAAAGGCAGGATTGAACCTGTGAGAAGGGAGAGGGTGTAGGGTGTGAGCCCAATGGCACTTAAAAATCCTGTTTCCACCACTATGAAAGTCCCTCTACACTAATTTCATTAAAACACTATAACTGAAACATAGCAACCCTCTCATCCACCCTCCACCACTACAATTTTCACAAGGCTATAACCTACTATACTTGAAGCCTTTCTATTCACTGGCATTAACAATTTCCTTGTATAGGCATATCAGAATCATATATAGATCTTATGTACAATTAACTTATACCCATAATACTAACAATAGCCAATCATCTATCTAGTTGTCCTTATCTCAATGCAAGTGCCTTGCACCAAAAGTGTCCCAAGTTTAAGTCCGTAATAAATCTCTCCAAAAAAAATTAATGGGGAATGGCTGTCTACAAGTAAAAGGTTTGTGTACTGAGTACGACCTTTACACACACTTGGTTTGGATTCTAAGTCCATCTCCTTCTCATATGATCCAAAAGATCAAAGCAATAAGCAAAATAATCTGCATCAATTTAGCATTAGTCAAGCATTTTAACCATGTTGTTTTCAGCTCAATTACTTACTTAAGAGCGGCTTCAGCGCTCTCTACAGTAACTCTGTCATCGGTTGCTTCACGATTCAAAATTCCCAAATCAAAATACTTTATATGCAAATCCAAATATGGAAATATAAGCTGCAATCACAAAAACCAGAATTCCCCAATAAACCAACTCAAAATGAACCAAAAAATAATCCATTCCTTAGAAGAAGAAGAAGAAGAAGAAGAAAAAGGAATTCACTCAGAAATGAAAATTCATACTTTGTCCTTTATCATTCTCCATATGATCCTCGTCATTTCATCACCTAATAGCACAAAAAGAACAACAAAGAAATTCCCAATTTAAACATGCGATTCAAATACCTCAAAAAAAAAAAAAAACGTCATTTTCAATCATTTTCTCGCCAACCAAACAGAGAGCCACTAAAACTCACCGTCCATTTCTACAATAGGATTCTGAACCTGAACTCTATCGAAGCCAGTCGAAGAAGCGTAGCACCGAAGCGAGGCGTTCGCGAAGCTTGTAGCGGAAGAGAACGAGACAAGGTTCTTATTCCCGCTGCGAAGAACTCCTCCATTGAAGAGCCTCGTGGAGGTCGAAGAGAAGAAGCTAGGGTTTCTCACGGCCAAAAACGACGACGAAGACGACGAAGTGGAGGCTAACATTTTGGCGCCGGTCGACATGCCTCTTAAACGGAGTGCCGTCGTTCTTGGGAGTAGCATTCGAGGTTTGTGAAGAAGGGTCACGTGGAGGGAGCTCCGAGTAACGCTTTTGGGGTTTTGAGAGTTTTGGTGGTGGGGGGAGGTGGAGGAGGTAACTAGACCTAACATTCTAACTATATAGTTAGTAGGTAATGTTTATAAATTATATTTTTTACTAGTATTTTGAATCTAAGAGACTCGATTTTGATCTATAAATTGAGTCTTTGAGACTCGATTTTTATGGTCTGATATGACATCTTTTTTTACGTAGTGTTTACATGAAAATCGAGTCTCTATGACTTGATTTATACCCAATTTTATATTTAAAATAAGTTATACCAAATAGCAAAAACACATAAAGAAAGAAAAAAAGAAAGTGGAGATGCTCAACCGCCGACCCAGGCCACGCCGACCTAAGCCGCGCCGACCCAAGCCGCGTAGCTCAGGCCACGCAGCCCAGGCTGTGCAACCCAAGTTGCATCACCCAGGCCAGGCCGCGCTGCCCAGGCCAGGCTCCGTTGCGTCCTATTTGATCTGGGTCTTCTCTCTAATCTGATTGTGCTTCTGTTTTTGATCTATTGTGTTGGATTGTTGCTTGTTTGGACTTTTTTTTTTTTTTGGTATTGCTGGGATGGCTGAGGGACTTGAGACTTAAAAGATTTTTTTTTTAATTTTTTCAAGGTATAAGTATACTTTGACACACTTTCAATAAAAAGTTAAATAAGTTATTTCAAAATAGACACATATGCTGAAAATGGATATATTAAAATGGATATAATACATGGGCAAAAAAATAAAAATAAAAAGATAAACACAACATTAATTTTTTTTTAATTAAAAAAAATCAAAGCTATTTACCTAAAAAAAGTTTTATTATTATTATTATTATTATTATTATCATATTTGTGAATCTTGTGATTCAACTCTAAAGTATTGGCGCCTTTGTGTATGTGTGCGGCTTTTTATATTTTGCTCTCTTAGAGCATCCGCACTGGTAGGTGCAAGATACAAAATGTGCAAAAATTTGCACAATATAGCATCAAATAGACATGCATTAGTGTTTGTAAAACTTTGCATATATGCAGAATTGCTACAGTAACCGTGCATATATGTATAGTTACTGTAGCTTTGTATATGTTTTTCTTTTTTCTCTTCCCTCACCCTTGCCGTATCAAACTCTCTCTCACCCTCTCTTCAATATCAAGAAGAAGACAACCACAATCAACCCAAAATTAAACACCCTTGATTCAAACAACACCACCACTGCCAACCCATTACAACATCAATTTAATCCAAACACAATCAACCCAAAATCAATGAAAAATCATCACAAACCCAACTTAAAATCAACTCAAAATAAAACACCAAAAAACCCATTTGGCAAAATACAAATCAACCCAAAACCCAAGCCACCGCTACCATGGAATGCTTGCCGCTGCCATGAGAGAGAAAGTGTGAGAGAAATTTTTTTTAAGATTTGAAGAGAGCATCGGTTTGATAGAGAGAGATGGGGGGAGAAAGAGAAATAATTTTTTTTTAGAAATAAAAAAGAATAAGAAGAAGGAACGAATGGCAAAAGAAAAAGAAGAAGAAGAAAGGAAGAAGAAGATGGAAAAGAAGAAAAAACGCAGAGGAAGAAAGAAGAAGGAGAAAAAGAAAAAGAAATAGAGAGAGTGTTTAGGTGGAGTGTGTGTGGGGTAAAGTGGTAGGGCCTTGTGTAAGTGAAATAATAATAATAAAAAGGTGAGAAAGTATTATTTAAATAAAAAATGGTGTATTATAGATAACCTGATGCGGGTGATTTTATAAATTAGTTATGTAAAATATAAAAAGTAGGTTTGTATTGTAAAATAAAAGGAAAATTTTGCACGTCCAAATCTTTTGTCCCACTTTTTCAGTTCCACTATATACTCCACCAATAAATACTTGCCACGTGTTCACCTAATTAATTAAATACTATCATTATTGACTTATTAATACTACAGTTATTAATTAATAGTAGTATTTAATTAATTAGGTGAACACATGGCAAACATTTATTGGCAGAGTATAGAGTGGAGTAAACACCTCCCAGTTACTATTTTACAACTCAAGACACCCAAAACCCACTTCATTTGAGTTTGTAAACTTAAAAAAATTTGCGACCTATGAATAATAATAGCACTAGCATTGGGGGTGTAAACACCCCCAATTGCTCTATTAGCAACTAAACCCTTAAATTCATGCTCCATCCAGGTATGTAAACCCAACAAATTTTACATCCCAGCTACAGTAAAGGTTTGTAAAGAAAAAATGATTTTTTAATCTCTCACTCTCTCTCTTCCTCTCACTTTTAGACTCCTCTCTCCTCAATCTTTTCTCCTCTCTGTCTCATGCTCTCTCCTCTCTTCCTTTCACGGTGAGACTTCTTTCTCTCTCAAGATTTGCTTTAGGTGGTCGTGGTTTCAGATTGGCTTTGGGTGGCCTGAAACGTGGCCCTTGTTTTAGACCAGACAGTGAGACTTCTTTCTCTCTTAAGATCTACTTTTGGTGGTCGTGGTTTTAGATTGGCTTTGGGTGGCTTGAAACGTGGCCATGATTTCAGATCAGTGTGGTCGTGGGTTTCAGATCGGGTATCAGGCTATGGGTTTCTGGTGGACGTGGGGTTGTGGGTGGCTGTGGGTTTTGCTTGCCGTGGCCGTCGTGGGTCTTGGGTTTTGCTCGCCGCTCTATCCTCCGCATCCCTCTCTCATTGATGAGGATTGAGATTTTTGGGATTGATTTTTGGATTTATGGGGTCGTGGTCCAACCATGCCATGGATCTTGGGATTGATTTTTGGATTTTTGAGATTTCTGGGATTGAGGATTGAGATTTCTTGGATTGATTTAGTTTAATTTTTTTTTTTTTTTTTTTGGGTTATGGGATTGATTTTTGGATGGATGCTGATTGTGGTGGCAATCAAGGTTAGTTTTGGTTGTGGCAGAGGCAGCTAGTTTTGATCACTGGTATGGTGGTTGCTGGTTGGATATATTTGAGGTGGCTGTGGGTGAAGAGAGAGAGAGAGAGAGAGTAGTATTTTTATTAGTATTTTATTAGATAATTTATATTATTTTATTGGGTTGTATGTAAAATAAAAACTGGGATGTAAGATGAATTGTAAAGTAAGTTGGTATAATAGATAAAACAGATTTTTAGATGGGAAAATAGCAACTGGTTGCTAAGGGGCTGTTTGGATTTGCTGTTTCCATAACTCATAACTCATAACTCTTAACTCTGTTTCCATCACTTATAACTCAAAATATGTGGGTCCCACAAAAAAAACTCTGTTTGGATTTGTTTTCAGTTTTTGTTTCCATCATTCAATTCTTTGATTTTTGAGTAATGAGTTATAGGAATTGAAAACACATTTTAGGTGTTTTCAGTTTTCAAAACTCAGTTTCCAATGGCATTTTGGTAATTAAACACACACTGAGAGACTCACGGTCAAAGAAGTCACATCCTTGCTTTTATTTTATTTATTTTTTCTCTCCTTTCTTCTTCACAGACTCACTCAACTCAACGGCTTTTTTTGGATTTCACGTTTTCTTCTTCTTTCTTCTTCATAGACTCGCTCCAACGGCCATTTTTTTCTTCTTCTTCATTCTTTTTTCTTTCTTTTCTTCTTCACAGAAACACATGGGTAACTTTATCCAAAAAAAAAAAAAAGGATCATTGGTACCGATTTCTCAAACCCAAAAAATCAAACCCATAAACACATGATACGGATCATACACACTAACAAACAAACACAATCCCACAAACATGTTCATCCGCATAATAAATCTAAAAATTTCTTCTCCAAACACAAACAAAACCCAGAAGTAAAAAATGAAAGAGAGAAAAGGGGCAGAGAAGAGGGGTGGAGATTGGCGCTGTTTGGACCTGGTGAGGTAGGGATCGGCGCTGTTTGGACTCGGTGAGGTGAAGATCGATGCTGTTTGGACTCCGAGTGGATATCGGAGTCACACCTGATGCAAAGCACCACCGCGTCGGCCTTACACGTGACGGACGCCAGAGATTGCTTTCTATGCTTTGCTCTCTACTTTAGTTTTTTGAGCTTTGATTTTTTTGGAGCTAATAAGAGAGGAAGAGAATGGTGGGAGAGGCACTCTGTTGAAGGGGTGAAGGGGAGAGGCATTCTGTTGAAATAATAGAAGGGTCTGACACTCAGCTCAGGTATGGGACCCACAAAAAGGTTGAAATATTTGAGTGATGTGTAGTGAAAACAGTTGCCAAACGGGTGGGGTTAGGAATTTGGGGTATTGTAAGTAATGAGTGATGAGTGATGGAAAAAAAAAAAAAAAAACAGCCCCTAATGCTCTAAGGTTGCATATACCTTACTGTTCATAGGTTGTAAAGAAAAAAAAAATTGTTTTAATCTTGTGGTTGTGTATGAAGAGAAAAAGAGAGTGGGAGGAAAAAGAGAGAGAATAGTATTTTTTATTATTTTATCAGGTGGTTTATATTATTTTATTAGGTTGTATGTAAAAACAAAAACTGATATGTAGGGTGAGTTGTAAAATGAGTTGTTAAAATAAATAAAGTAGTATTTAAGGATACAATTTTTTTTTTTTTTTTGGCATCCCAGGAAGCTAGTGCTCTATGAAGGCTCTTGCACGTCTAGCTTGATCTGTCTAACCGGTTGGATGACAAAACAGTGACAGAGGTGCCACTCATGGAAACCCTTATATGGCGTTTGGTACGGGAAGTCCACATTACTCCTGACATCCAGATTCCTAGGAATGTGATTCCTAGGAATCAAATTCCTAAGAATGTAGCTATTCCTATGTTTGGTTTATTCTCAGGAATCTTAAATGAATTATTTATTTTTCTCATTCTATCCTTAGATTTGAATGTGAACTACCAAGTCACTTAAAAAAAAGGGTTAAAATTGTCAATTTATAAAAAAAAATACAATTTCCTTTAAACTTGGGAATCCGGATTCCCACCTATTTTAAAGGGAATCCACATTCCCACTGAGAGGGGTTTAAGGGGGGAATCCAGATTCCCCTGGCATTTGATTCCCTAGCATGATTTGCAACCAAACATAGGAATCTTTAAACATTCCTAGGAATCCTAAAACATTACCCTGTACCAAACGCCACATTAACTTTAATGTGGCGTTTGGTATGGGGGAATTCACATTACTTCTGGCATCCAGATTCATAGGAATGTGATTCCTAGGAATCACATTCCTAAGAATGTAGCTATTCCTATGTTTGGTTTATTCCCAGGAATCTTAAATGAATTATTTATTTTTCCCATTCTATCCTTAGATTTGAATGTGAACTACCAAGTCATTTAAAAAAAAGGGTTAAAATTGTCAATTTATAAAAAATACAATTTCCTTTAAGCTTGGGAATCTGGATTCCCACTTGTTTTAAAGGGAATCCACATTCCCACTGAGAGGGGTTTAAGGGGGGAATCCAGATTTCCCTGGCATCTGATTCCCTAGCATGATTTGCAACCAAACATGAGAATCTTTAAACATTCCTAGAATCCTAAGACATTATCCTGTACCAAACACCAAGTGTGAGATATTTGCCCACCAACCCATGTTTTCCACTTATGGGCAGAACCCCAAAGATCTTGCCACCATTAACACTATGTCTTCCATCACTCACCCACTAAGGAAAGTAGAGAAAATCATGGAAAAGTGAGACTAAATTTCAATATAAACCTCAAGTCTCCTCCGGTCTTGGGAAGAGTGAGAAACCCTAAAATTTGAGCATTTTCAGTTTTCTTAGGTTTCTTTGAGATCCTTACTTAAGTATCAAAGAAGTTTAAGTTAATACCACATCGAAGTTCTTTGATAGTGTGTTTTACTCTTCCAAGTCTTTAGGTGCTTTCATTTGAACATTTGGCTCGTTGATTTTTTGTACATCATTAGTTGGTGTTGTATGTGGGAATGTAATAGCCATTGTGAGCGTTGTGGGTCGTACGCCCTTTTTAATGCTCTTGGCTCCCTTTGTTACACGATAGTATATACAGTACTTGATCTCCCTTGGTGTGATTTGGACTCATTAATTAGCATCAAGCTTAGAAGTACGCATGTGCCTCTAAAATAGAGTCTATAAAGGAGTTGTCACCTGGTTATAGGTCATTGTCATTTGTTAACTCCATGATCAAGGTCTACACAACTAGACTAAGTCCAAAGTCATTTGTCAACTCCATGGTCAAGGTCTACACAACTAGACTAAGTCCAAAGTTAGGGACAATTGCGAAAAGAGACTAGACATCCTAAACCAACTAGCCAAAGCTGGCCTTCATTAATTATCACTAGATTGTGGTCAAGTGAGGTCCATCTAATGGGCCTATGAGAAAATTTTTTAGAATTATTTAATTTGTTTTAACCATTTAAGTTTAATTATAATCTTAGAAAGATTTTTAAAATGAATTGATTATGCATGTGGACACCGAGCTTTGAATAATCAAAGTGTGGATCCACCTGCCTCCCTAAAGTGTCTTTTAGGGAGATTTTTCATCTTCGCGACGTGTGATGATTTGTGTGCATTAGTGATACTAGGATGATATATTTAGGACTCGCCACTAGTCATTGGATTTTTTAGATGTGATTGTGTCTAATACATTTTAATTACCTAATTAACTAAATTAGGGCTCCTAGACTAGTAAGGTAGGATAAAGTCTCAAATCAAATACCTTGGACTTAGAAGTTCTATTATGTACAGGGAATGTATGTTAGACACCTCACAATGTATATCCAAATGATAGTATCTCATTTTAATTTAATCTTATAACTAAGACTTGTGTGTGTGTGTAGTTAAAAGAACTTGTGTCTAGCCACATGAATACATTCTAACGTAGGTAGCGATAAAAGAATGGTTGATATTCTGGAATTGTAAACCGTCATTTTATCTTAGTGAATTCTTCAATTAGATGGTGATTGATAAACCCCCAAAGGGTCTCAAAATTTACTTCCTATTCATTTAGTGCTTATGATATGGTTGTGCTGGTCACTAATTGAATAGGAATCAATTGCACAATTGATTTAATTTATCAAGTTGGTAATTTGGATTAAAATTAATCAACCAGGGTCAAAATTCCTATCAAACTCCAAATAAGGAAAAATGTTTTCTATCCATCCATGTGTGGTTTTAGTCATATGTATATTTCAAGAGTAATATGACTTATTTTAAAATTTAATGAGTAAAGTGATTTAAAACACATGAATAGTTTCACTCATAAATAATGAATTTGGAGGAAATTCTTCTAATTCTTAAAAAAAAAAAAAAAAAAAACAAACAAACAAACTTTGTCCATAAATAATTGTATAAAACAGGCATTCAAAGATCTCTCGAGTCTTTTTTTTTTTTTTTAGGTAGTTTCAACCTATGACATCCGCTCCTGATGATAACTCTTTATTAATAAACTAAGACACTAATCATTTTTTGGTGTAGACGGAGATTGAACCCCAAATCTTTTATTCAACCATAAAAAACTTTACTTGTTGAGTTAATTGGAATCCACAAATCTCTCGAATCTTGAATCTTGGACACTCTCGTTTCAACAAAAAAAAAAGGTATATATATATATTTTTGGTAATTAGGAATGGATAAACAATTCTAAAAAAATAAATAAATAAATAAAATAAAAAAGAAGAAGAAGAAGGAGGAGGAATAGAGAAACAACTCGCGAGTTGGAGATTAAAAAGTCCACTGACCCTTTTCGATTGTCGAGAACAGCTTCGAAACCGGATCTAGTGTTCGTAAATATGTTATACTCATTATGAAGACTTGTACGTACTAAGCAGTATATTTTTGGGTGGTTAACATATAATTATCTTTTGATTCTAGGGTAAGACTAAAGGCCTAAGTATATAATAGAGATATATTTACTGTGGTAAACATTAAATGCAATTTTAATCTAGAGATCTTCTCTAATAATATCTTAATAATGCATAATAATAATTCATGACAAGAATGGTTGACCCGGCAAAATACAGATAAACTAGTTATAAGCCTGTGCGTTGCACGGTTTTATGAAAAAACTTATAAAATATATGTATAAATGATTATATATTTTAATAATTATTATAACAAAATAAGTACTAATTTGTTAGTGACTTGAAGTATTGTTAAAAATAATATCAATGATTAAAAAATGTTAGAATTATTTTTTTCCTTTGGAAAATCTTTGAATACTTATTTGTACACTATGTTTTTAGAGTATCCTTGTTCTTCTTCGTCATTGTTCTTTATTAAAATCTTTAGACATAGTATTATAAAAATTGGCCACTTTCAAGAGATAGAACTATTTGAAGAATAATAACCTTTAATTTGTTCTAATTATAGAACCTATCATAATTTTTGCTTCCTGTACATTGCACGATTTTTACATAAATTCATATACTACAAAATTTATTTGAGAAACAAAAGAAAATGAATAGTTTGAATTGTAAGAGAGACACTACGTGTAAATGATTTTTTTTTTTTTTTTTCTTCAGAGCTCTACATATAGATTACATACCTTTCTTAGGATGCTTGGAATCTTTTATGACAAACCTGGAAAACAAAATCAAGAAAAAAAATTAAACCCAGTTTAAAAAAAAAAATTGAACCATATAGATTGTAAAATTGCATATGAGTCTATGATCATTTAATACCAGGTTTTAAAATAATTTTTTTTCTATAAAGAGCTATCATTTCCACTTTGATTTTACTACTTTAGTCAAATAAGTTCCATAATCGCAAGGAAAAAAAAACCTATTTTATAATGATGGTCCAAAATTTTGCAATTTAAAACCAAAAATATAAAAAGATTAATGAAGAATTTGTTGGGTATAGAAAATTTATTAATAATTAGCAAAAAAAATTAATTAATGTTGCAAACGGATACATAATTCTATGCACACTTTACATAAATAAATGTTGATATTCAAAATAAAAATAAAAAGTAAAAAGGGAACAACATGAATAAATCATACTTGACAAAATTTATTTCATTTTGTTTGATAAATTATATAAAATAAATCCTATTAGCTTAGTTTTAGTGTATTTAAATGATCTAGAAAAATAATGAAGCATATACTTTTGAGCCTAATCACATCTAGCAAAATAATAAAGCATTCAAAATATTGAAAGGCAATTTAAGTTCATTTATGCTTGCATGAAATACGTACCTGTCCATAGTAGCAATGGAAGCCTCATCTTTGAGATGAAGAATCAATATAATGCTAATAAAAAAAAAATAAAAAAAAGAACATGGTTTATATATATAGAGTGTGTGTGTGGGGGGGGGGGGGGGGGGGGTGGGGGGTAAGGGCCCAAATTCGTATATTGGGCCTTATCTGAGGACCTGGACATTTCTGAGAAGGAGTAAATAATTGGGAAAGGCCCCAAAACTGAGAATCACATAAAGAAAGAATGGAGGAATATAGTCCAAGGAGGAGCTCCTTCTCGGATACGAAGAATATTGATCAAATTTGTATTTGGGCGATCTAGGTGACCTTCCAGGGAATTTCAACGATAAGGATGAACCCTATGCACGTACAGGAATGATAAGAATTCAGAAATATCTAAAGAAAAGCTACTAACACCGTACTAAATGCGCTGGAGCTACCTTTCTGTCTGCATTTATGTAGACAGGACCTTTGAACAGTGCATTCTCAGCTACCACACTTCCCAGAAAGCTAGAGAAGGTGTTTGATAGGACATGACACTCAAGTGAAAGTTTAGATGATTAGCAGGTGTAGGATCAAGATGATGGGAGGGGAACTATATATTGTAAAGAGTATCTCATGAAAAGGGGATCGAAGAAAAAATAGAGAAAAGAATTACTGTAGCACTAAAAACTGTAATAGCACTCAGTTCTATTGGTTTATTTTATAATTTATCTCCTCAGACAACAATTTCATTCAGTTTTACATGTCTTACTTGCTTGTTCATCTTTTAAATCCATATTAGCCATTGTCAAATTCACAAAAGGCCTAGTTCTTTCATCCACTCTCTACAAATTTATTGTTCTGGGCTTATTGGGCCTATATCCCATACCTTTAGGACATGGGCTACAAATTGTGACCCTACAATATATATATATATATATATATATAAATGATGCAAAAATTCATATATAGTTAAACATCTAGATGATGAAAGACAACCTGCAAAAATGACAAATTTAACAAAAAGAAAAACACGGCTAGGTTCTTAGTTGTGCTGACAAAAAAACAAAATGTATCACAGATAATCAACAAATATTAAGCACAGAATCCAACACTTCATCATCCTCATCATCATTGGCTACGGAGTTAAAAGCATTCAATCTCTCAATCAATTTGGCCTTCCTTTCCTCGTATGAAAGCTTCTTCAAGTCGAACCTCTTGTGTTCCTTTGGATGCTATTTCTTAGACTTCTTATTTTAATAGATTTTTTTTTTTAAATGTCATGAATATAGAAATTATCAAATTAATGGAGATATATACTGTTTTTTGGCATAGATAAAGATTATCAAATTAATGGAGATATTAGGGGCGGCTTGATGCATTTGGGGGCCTAAGGCGAAAATTGATTATTTTGTATTAGATGCAAAATTACTACTAATTAATATGAACTATGTAGAATTTTTTCTTTTTTTAGAAATTTTATAGACAGAAAAAGTTTGACAAAAATTTTCATACTTGTTGATGTGGCAGATTGATAGTGGTAAGTAAAAAGGCGGTATTAGTGGTAGACTTAAATGAGAACTAGTAAAAGTTTACTAACTCAACTCTTATTATTATTATTTTTTTTAGAAGTGCAACATTTACAATATTTTTTACAACAAATCCTAGGTTTTAAGTTGCTTTTTGTTTTCTATTTGAAAATATCACTATAATTATTTTTTGCCATCGATAACAACCTACTACTTAACATTAGTTGTAAAAATGTTGTGAAAAATATTGTGGACGTTGCATTTTTCTCTCTTTTTTATTTGTTTTTCATCTAGTAAAAAAAAAATTATTTTATTTATTGATTATAAATAGCCCTATTGATTAAAATTTGGGGGCCTTTTTTTTTTTACCTGGGGCCTTAAGCGATCGCATTTCTTGCTCTAGCCTTCAGCCAGCTCTGGGAGATATATACTATTTCTTGGGATAAATTTATATTAATCACCTCTTGAAGAATTTGGATTTTGCTTATCCCTTAATAATAAAGTTTTGTAATTTGATATTCTGATAAAATAATATTAATTTAATAATAATAATAATAATGAATAAAATTTAAGTTGCAACTTGAGGAAATTAGAAACAACAAAAACGTGGGATGAGATTTAAATTTAGAAAAATTTTAAAATAGACTTTTAATTAGAGTAGAATTAAAATTTTGAAAATTTAGATGATAAATATTATCTAAATTAAATTTTTGTATGTTAAATATTATTCCTTAATTTAAGAAATATATCCTAACAAATAAAAAATAATGTTAATCTAATTTTATTTAATGATAAGAATGAATTAGAGTCCTAGTAGTATACTCCTTTTTAGTTATTTAAAAATCTAAAAATTTAATAAAATTTTTGCAATTTGGTGAAGTCACGTGGCGTAACTACGGTGTCTAAACCCAACTTTTATTATATATACTAGTTTTAGGCCTGTGCGTTGCACGGTTTTATGAAAAAGCTTATAAAATAAATGTATAAATAATTATTGTGGGGCCTGTGGGCCTGGTGACCTCGGCCTACTTTACATCCGGCCCAGGGCCCATGCCGAGGAAGAAGGGTCATCCGAGGATGATGTATGAAGGCCTAAGCTTTAGAAATCCCCGCCGAGGATAACTCTGACCTCGGTGGACTGAGACTAACTCCAGGTGGGGGAACAGGCCCAGGACAGGTTGTCTCCTCCACACTAAATGCGCTCAGCTAACTCTCTGGCTGTACTAATGGAGAAGTAACTCGTGAACAGGGCAACCTTGGTTATTACAAATCACTTGAGTATTGATAGTGTAGCTGATGGGATGGACAGTCAGAGGGAAAGCGCATGGATGATCAACAGATGGAAGAAAGAGATGGGAAGAGGAGGACTATATAAGATGAACCAACAGAGCAGTTAAAGGGGGGAGGAAAAGAAAAAGAGAAAAAGGAAAAAAAAGAAAAGAAGAGGGACAAATACCCACCTCCTCGGATTAGTGCCGATGAGCAGCATTGAAGTGGAACTTGGACGTTCCGGCCTTCACGGTGATGAATGCATCGTTTGGGCTCCGTTCATCTGCAAGGGCCAATTTCTTCAACCCAGTCTCTAGAAATGTATTGTTTGGGCTTATTGGATCATTTCCTTCTAATTTTAGAGGGCCTTTCCAAATTGAGTCCTTACAATTATATATTTTAATAGATTTATTAAAGATAAAAGAAAAAATTATCAAGTGTAAATAATTATCTCACTAAAATAAGAGGTAAGATTTCTTCCTAAAACTAAATTAAATTGATAATTCCAAATTGAATTTTAAATTGATAATTATTTAAAAAAAACATACTAAACAATTGATAAATCTAAAATTAATATAATCTTGATAATTGTTAAAATTATTCTATTAATTCGAACCATATTTAATCATTAATTCTAAGACCCTAACCCTAAGCATATAAATTAGATCAAAGCTAAGAAAATTAGTTTAAACAAAACACAACCAATACACAACACCTAATCAATTTAATAAAAACGAAATACAAAAACAACGAAGGGCCTTTAGAAACTTGAAAATGTTTTCGAATGTTTTGAATTCATTAATTAAAATCACATGAAGACAAAAAAAAAAAAAAACCAATAACAACACTAAAGAAAATAAACAAAATGAAAAAAAAAAAAGAAAAAAGAAAAAAAAGAATGCATACCTGCATTGTCATGGGATTTAGGCATTCACATATTGAAATAAGCTTCACTCCAAAAAGGATATATAGGGTTATGTATATTGGTAGAGTTCCATTTGAAATATAATTCATTTAAATCTTATTGAAATTAAAGATATCTAATCAATGTGTTTGTTTTTATCCCATAAAAATTGGAATTAAAAAAAAGGTCATATGAATAGAATAAAAAAAAAAAAAAAAAGAGTTGATTCAACATAACGTAACATATAAAAAAATTAAAAATTAAAAAAAAAAATTAAAGAGAGGAAGAGAACATGGTTGATAGCTATAAGGAATTTTGATATATATATATATATATATATATTTAAATGTCATCAATGTAGAAATTATCAAATTAATGGAGACATATAATGTTTTTTGGGATAGATAGAGATTATCAAATTATTGGAGATATATACTGTAGGGACAGGGTTTTTGGCTACCCACGTCCAGTGGACACGGGTCAAAAGCCCAGCGTACCCCGCAATGAATTTATAGAGGAGGGATTCAAGAACTAGGCGCTAGCGAGGAATGCAACGGCCATGCACAGTTGTACGTAGGTTGGATAAGCTGAACGTGCGGTGAAATAAGTAAAAGTGCTCCTCGGACGTGTTTTCCAGAACTTGGAGTTCTAATAATTTCTTCCTCTTAAAATGAACAAGAAGTTCTCTCAGTACATGCAGATTACCATCATTCTTCCGTCCCCCTTTTAGGAGGAATTCCTTACATTATATATCCCCCTTCCAATCAATCTTAGCCCTACATTTGTAAAGGGATTAGGGCATCACTTGAGTGCCTGTCCCATCAGCCACCTTCTCCTTGCCTCTGTAAGTGGCTACAACCAAGGCGGCACTGTTGAGGCGTCCCTTCCTCATTAATGCGGCCAGGACGTTAGTTGGGAGCATTTAATGTGGAGGTGACAGTTCCTCTGGGGTGCGCTCCTCCACCATGCTTTCATGTCCGGTATTTGGTACCCTCCATCCACTCCTTGAATGCTCGGGGAGGCCCCCTCGGACTAAGTGCTGCTTGCGCGTCCTAGGACCTCGGACTTCCGGGGACGCTATCATCCTTGGCGTTGTTTAGAGGGTGGCTGGGTGCCACACTTCAGTCCTCGGTCAATGGGGGCGTCCTCGGACATGGGCCTTGGGCCTGGTTGGGAGTGGGCTGGGATTGCCTGACCATTTCTTGGCCCCACAATAGCCCCTCAAAATCTTGCTATCCGCCTCCTCGGGCGGAAAGGGGGATTTTGATATCTCCAGTCCCGCCCCACGTCCAATCGTGTCTGATCTTTTGTCAGCGCTGGAGCTTTTGCGTCTGCCCAAGGTGCGTTATTGGCGCTTCGGTGTGCGCGACGTGTCCTGCATTAAATTCGGGCGGCCTTGTGCTCCCCACGTTCTGAGGGCAGTTAGCAATCGAACGGCTGTGATACGCCTAGCATTTATGGGCGGGAAAATTCGCGCGGCTTTCCTATCCAGGGCATAAATATCCGTTCGAACCGTCTCCACCTTTTTCCATTTTATGATCACGGGCCCTTGCGCTTCCATTCAGAGTCCAGCCAAACTTCCACCACCCTCTTCAGCATAAAGAGTCTGTCCGAGGAGCTTTTCCTCATTTCTGTAAGTCGTTCTATCCCTCTCTGAGCTTTTCTTCCTTTTGCTCTTTCTCTTCTTTTTTCTGCTCTTTCTTTAGCTTTCTTAGGCGTCATTTGGGATGGGTAGACTCAAGAAGTATGTCTTCACTGAGGAGGCGATGGAGAAATTCATCGCTGACTATAGGATACCAGCCAATGTGGGCTTGAGGTACTGCGAGGAGGGGGAGTGGGAGTTCCGGAGGCAGGAGGGTGAGGTAGCGATTCCCATCATCGCCTTTCTTGAAGGAGGGATGAGGATCCCTATGGGACCAGTGACGAGGGGCTATCTGTCATATTTCCGGTTAGCCCCTACTCAGTGCGCCTCCAATATGTTCAGAATTCTGGGCAGCGTAGACGCTCTGAACGAGAAGATGGGGCTTAGACTAACCCATCATGATGTGAACTATTGCTACAATCTCCAACGCTTGAGGGATAAGTCCTACTATATGAGGACGAGGGACGACAGGGTCCGGCTCATCCAGTGCCTCCCTGAGTCCAACAAGAGAATGAACGAGGACTTTCTCATCGTGTCCGGGGCGTGGCATGATGGTATCCATTGCCCGACGACGGAGGGGACACCAGGTCGGGTAGTAGGAATAGGAGGGGGTTCAGAGACTCCAACTTATCTTATGCGTTATTTCTTTTTGTACTGTTTTGGTTGCTAATTGCGAATGCATTTCCTTCTTGCAGATCCGCACTCCCTCGCGCCTCGCTACAACTTGATTAACAGGGAGGACTTGCAGAAGGTGCTCAGGTCGGCAGATTTTGAGAACGAAGCAGATCACCAAGTCCGTGCCGCTCACAAAATCCTGGGGTACACGCCGCTCCAAAAGTCATTCGCGGCTCCGAGGCACGTGATCAAAGCAAAGGATCCTCGCCTGCAGAAAATAGCAGTGACCGAGGACGGGTTCGAGCTTCCCAAGGATCTCCCCACTTCGGAGGGCGTCACAGTAGCAGTACCCTCTGCCTCCCAAACCTTCCCAGAGGCTGCGGAAGAGCACATTGAGGGGGAAAGGGAGGCTACAGATCCTTGTCCTGGAGGGGACGATTTTGACGTTTTTGAGCAGATTCATCAGTCCGAGGAACCTACCGGAGACGTGGGTGATCCTCAACCGACCACAGCAGTCCCCTCGGCTCCCGAGATTTCTCCCCGGCTTGCGATGGGCTACAAGAAGAAGGACCAGCCCACACTATCCGAGCTGATCGAAGGGCCACCGGGGAAGTCCAAGCCGAAGCTCCCTCCCCCTTCGCCCAAGAATCGTCCTCCTCAGACTAGGTCTACCTCGGCCCAGTCCAGGCTTCCTCCCCCTCCACCTCGGACGAGTCCGTCTTTTCGGCACGAACCTTCTGGTTCCAAGCAGGTGAAGGACAAGGGCAAGAGGCTCGTTGAGGAAAAATCTGGGCCAACCCGCGAGGGGGATGACGGTCGGCGGCCCTCAAAGCAGCTAAGGATAGGCTCCAGGTCTCAGGATAGGCAGGTAGATGCCCCGGCCGAGGCCCAGGCATGGCTGCCTGCCCCAATGCTTCATGGGGCTCCCCTACGGGACGATTCCTCCCTCAGGGACTTCAGAGAGGGCGAAGGCTCGCGCGTGGCCGACGCCGTGGAGAGGTGCCTGCTACTTCCCGTGGATATGGAGCAGCTGGGGACCATGAAGAGTAGGGAAGTCTTCCTCAGCCTTAAGCGTTATTTGGGGATGGTAAGGCCTCAACACTTGCGCCCCTCTCTTTTCTTCTTTCTCTTCTTTTTTTTTTTTTAGCTCGGCTTATTGTCATGTGTCTGCTTTGGTTTTGGCAGGCTGTCCAGGCCACCTTTAGGCTGGAGGAGATGGCCCACGACCACGGAAGGGCAACGGAGGAAGAGCGCAAGAGGCGTTTGGAGGCCACCCAGGCCCTCAAGAAGTCCGAGGGGGACCTCGCCAAGGCCAGGCAGGAGTTGAAGACCGCGACCCAGGCTCGGGACAGCGCATTGTCAGGCCTCGAGGGTGCGCAGAGGCAGGCCGAGACTCAGACGAAACGTCTGGGTGAGGCAGAGGAGCAGCTGAAGATCGCAAAGGATCTGATTGCAGACCTGACGAAGAAAGGAGCTGCTGCCGAGGATGCCAGGAAAGTGGCCGAGTTCGCTAGGGACGAAGCCGTGAGGGCCAAGCTCGAGGCGGAGAAGGGTAGGGAGGAAGCCTGGTCCCTCAAGGAGGAGGCTGAGGAGGCTGCCTATGCTGCTGGGGCATCTGAGACAGCAGCTGCCTACAAATCCCAAGTCCCTGGGTTATGTAGGCGCTACTGCTCCGAGACTTGGATGGAAGCCCTTAGGCAAGCTGGTGTGGAGGCCTCTTCTGCGCTGTGGAAAGATGAGAGCGTGTACTATCCCCCTGTCATCCGCGAGGCCGCCCAAGATAGTCCAGGCGGCTCTGAGCCCGAGGAAGTCGCCGTGGAAATTGCTGCTACCTCAGGCGGGGAGGTTTTGGATACTGGGGCCACTGGCGAGCCAGACCAAGGGGATACTCCTTCCCTGGTGGTAGAAGTGAGCGACGGCTCTAACGAGGACGTCCCCCAGCAGGTTGCAGGGCCACCCCCTGATACTCAGGTTCCTTCTGCTGAGGAAGTTGTTACTTCCGCTGCGCCCCTGCAGGCTATCCCACTCGGCCAGAGCTCAAAGGGCCCCGGAGATGCCCTGGTCCGGCTACCCACAGGAGCAGGCGATTGAGCAGAAGGAGTATGCCCCATGGCGCCTCTGCTAGCGTTACCTTACCGCCCCTTCTTTTTTTTTCTTTTTCCCCCCCTTTTTTTTTTATAATGTAATCTGTATCGTATGGTTCTATTGGACTCAATGAAATGTGAGCTTTGTTTCTTTTTCTACTTCTTGTGGTTGTTTGCCTACTTGCATGCTATCCGTTTTTCCATACTCGTACGATTTTAACTTCAATTGCACGTCGGCAAAGGGCGGCATTAATTGTTACCACATAGGCCCCCTGGAGGCATTGGTTTCCCGCGTAGGCTAGAGTCCGAGGACCATGCAGTGTCTTGGTTCTTCCCAACACTTAGTAATTTGAAGTAGTTAACTTCCCCACAGGCCTGAGTCCGAGGACCATGCAGTGCCTTGGTTCTGTCTAACACTTGGTAATTTGAAGTAGTTAGTTTCCCCACAGGCCTGAGTCCGAGGACCATGCAGTGCCTTGGTTCTGTCTAACACTTGATAATTTGAAGTAGTTAGTTTCCCCACAGGCCTGAGTCCGAGGACCATGCAGTGCCTTGGTTCTGTCTAACACTTGGTAATTTGAAGTAGTTAGTTTCCCCACAGGCCTGAGTCCGAGGACCATGCAGTGCCTTGGTTCTGTCTAACACTTGGTAATTTGAAGTAGTTAGTTTCCCCACAGGCCTGAGTCCGAGGACCATGCAGTGCCTTGGTTCTGTCTAACACTTGGTAATTTGAAGTAGTTAGTTTCCCCACAGGCCTGAGTCCGAGGACCATGCAGTGCCTTGGTTCTGTCTAACACTTGATAATTTGAAGTAGTTAGTTTCCCCACAGGCCTGAGTCCGAGGACCATGCAGTGCCTTGGTTCTGTCTAACACTTGGTAATTTGAAGTAGTTAGTTTCCCCACAGGCCTGAGTCCGAGGACCATGCAGTGCCTTGGTTCTGTCTAACACTTGGTAATTTGAAGTAGTTAGTTTCCCCACAGGCCTGAGTCCGAGGACCATGCAGTGCCTTGGTTCTGTCTAACACTTGGTAATTTGAAGTAGTTAGTTTCCCCACAGGCCTGAGTCCGAGGACCATGCAGTGCCTTGGTTCTGTCTAACACTTGGTAATTTGAAGTAGTTAGTTTCCCCACAGGCCTGAGTCCGAGGACCATGCAGTGCCTTGGTTCTGTCTAACACTTGGTAATTTGAAGTAGTTAGTTTCCCCACAGGCCTGAGTCCGAGGACCATGCAGTGCCTTGGTTCTGTCTAACACTTGGTAATTTGAAGTAGTTAGTTTCCCCACAGGCCTGAGTCCGAGGACCATGCAGTGCCTTGGTTCTGTCTAACACTTGGTGATTTGAAGTAGTTAGTTTCCCCACAGGCCTGAGTCCGAGGACCATGCAGTGCCTTGGTTCTGTCTAACACTTGGTAATTTGAAGTAGTTAGTTTCCCCAAAGGCCTGAGTCCGAGGACCATGCAGTGCCTTGGTTCTGTCTAACACTTAGGCTTTGCCGGCTGGACGAGCTATCCCATAATTGAAACAGATTTAGAGTTAGAATTCGAAAAAGACTGCTTCATTAATAATAATACCTTTTCAGGTTATTTACATTCCAGGGGCGAGGTACAGGTTTTTCGTCTAAATCTTCTAAGTAGTATGCACCTATCCCCGCTACCGAGGTAATTCGGTAGGGGCCTTCCCAATTGGGCCCCAGCTTCCCCCAGGACGGGTTCTTGGCAGCCCCGACGACTTTTCTCAGTACCAGGTCTCCTGGTGCCAGCGGCCTGAGTTTCACGTTGGTGTCATATCCTCGTTTGAGCATTTGCTGGTAAGAGGCCAGCTGGATCATTGCTTGTTCCCTCCGTTCGTCCACCAAGTCTAGGTTCCTTCCCAGCAGATCATCATTGCTGCTGGGAACGAAAGAGCTTGTTCGTAGTGTCCGGAAATTCGTCTCTAGGGGGATCACCGCCTCCGCGCCATAGGTCATGGCGAAAGGCGTTTCTCCTGTTGACCGCCGAGGGGTAGTCCGGTACGTCCATAGGACATGGGGCAGCTCTTCGACCCATCTTCCCTTGGCGTCGTCCAACCTTTTCTTCAGCCCATTGACGATAACCTTGTTGACGGCTTCCGCCTGTCCGTTTCCTTGGGGGTAGGCGGGCGTCGAATATCTGTTAGTAATCCCGAGTTCACAGCAGTACCTCCTGAAGGCCTTGCTGTCGAATTGGAGCCCATTATCCGAGATGAGGGTATGAGGGACCCCGAATCGCGTAACAATGTTTCTCCAGAGGAACTTCTTGGCGTCCACATCCCTAATGTTGGCCAGGGGCTCGGCCTCGACCCATTTCGTGAAGTAGTCCGTGGCCACCAGCAGGTACCTCTTGTTCCCTGGTGCCTTCGGGAAGGGACCTACAATGTCCAGGCCCCACTGGGCGAATGGCCAGGGACTGGATAAAGGGTTGAGGACCCCCCCTGGTTGGTGGATGTTCGGGGCGAACCTCTGGCACTGGTCACACTTCTTGGCATATTCTAGGGCCTCCTGTTGCATTCCCGGCCACCAATACCCTTGCGTAACAGCTCGGTGTGACAGGGATCTCCCTCCGGTATGGCTCCCGCAAATTCCTTCGTGCAGCTCTTCGAGCAATACCTCCGCTGCCTCGGGGTGGACGCACAGCAGGTACGGCCCAGAGTAAGATCGCCTGTATAATCGGAGATCCTCAGATAGCCAGAACCAAGAAGCTTTTCTCCGTACCTTCTCAGCTTCCGTCTTATCCTCGGGCAGGACATTGTCTTTAAGGAATTTCACTATGGGGTCCATCCAGCTGGGCCCCGCTCCGATCTGGTTGACGAGGGCCGATCCCCTAGCCATTTCATTCGCCCTTTCTAGGTGCTCCACAAGTATAACCCGGGGTAGACCCTCCGCCGTGGATGTTGCGAGCGTGGCTAATGAGTCCGCATGACTGTTCCCACTCCAGGGAATATGGGACAGGGTAAAGAGACCGAACTCCGACTTCATGCGCTGGACTTGGTTCAGGTATTCTTCCATTCTTAGGTCCCTGGCTTCCATTTGTCCGTTGACCTGTCCCACCACCAATCTCGAGTCCGAGAACACCTCTACTGATTTTCCTCCCATCTTCCGTACCATGACCATCCCCTGTAGCAGCGCCTCATACTCGGCCTCGTTATTAGTAGCGGAGAATCCGAGCCTCAGAGACTTCTCTATGACGTGACCCTCGGGGGATACTAGCACTAGCCCCACTCCGGACCCCCTCTGGTTCGCTGCGCCATCAACATACACTTTCCAAAGCGGTGATTCCAGGTTGGAGATTGCCCCAACTGATTTTTCATCCGAGCTCTCCTCCCCGAGGGCTACTTCCACGGTGGGTTCGGTGAATTCGGCCATCAGATCCGCCAGGACCTGTCCTTTTATGGATGTCCGGGGCATATATTTAATGTCGAAAGCCCCAAGGATTGTGTTCCATTTCGCGATTCTCCCGGTGTAGTCGGCGGTCCGAAGCACAGATTTCAGGGGTAGCTTGGTCAGGACGACGACTGTGTGAGCTTGAAAGTAGTGGGGGAGCTTTCTCGTGGCATGGACCACGGCCAGTATGGCCTTCTCCAGAGGCAGGTACCTGACCTCCGCTTCATGCAGCGACTTGCTGACATAATAAACTGGCTTCTATACGCCACTGTCATCCCGTATAAGTACTAAGCTCACCGCGTGGGGCGCCACTGCAAGGTATGCGTACAAGACCTCATCGGTGTTAGGATTGGACATGATAGGCGGTTGGGATAGGTATTCCTTAAGTTGTTGGAAAGCTACGACACAGTCTTCTGACCACTCGAATCCCTTCCATTTGTTGATCAAGAGATAGAAGGGTCGGCACCTGTCAGCCGATCGGGAAATGAATCTGTTCAAAGCCGCGACCATCCCGGTAAGCTTCTGGACCTCCTTGGGGTTCTGCGGAGGCTTCAGATCATGGATTGCCTTGATTTGGTCAGGGTCAACTTCGATACCCCTATGGGTGATCATGTACCCAAGGAACTTTCCCGAGCCCACCCCAAACGAGCACTTTGAGGCGTTTAGGCGCAGTTGGTGTTTTCTTAAGACGTCAAATGCGCGGCCGAGGTCTCCCAGATGCTCGGATACTATCTTACTCTTTACCACCATATCGTCAACATAGACCTCCATACTCTTGCCCAGCATCGGCTCGAGCATCCTCGTCATCATCCTCTGATAGGTGGATCCTGCGTTCTTCAGACCGAAATGCATTACTTTATAGTGATAATTTCCGATGGGTGTCAGAAATGCAGTCTTCTCTTGGTCCTCCAGGGCCAGCGGTATCTGGTGATAGCCTTGAAAGGCGTCCAGGAAGCTCATCCGAGGATGGCCCGTTGTCGCGTCTACCAGCTGGTCGATCCGAGGCATAGGGAACGGGTCTTTTGGGCATGCCCTATTCAGGTCGGTAAAGTCCACACAGACCCTCCACTTGCCGCTCTTCTTCTTGACCACCACAGTATTGGCTAGCCATTCGGGATAGAAAATCTCTTTGATAGCCCCAGCGTGCTTGAGCTTATTCACCTCTTCCGTTATGGCGTCAGCGTGCTCCCTCGAAGGGCGTCGGGGTGGCTGCTTCTTGGGCACCGCAGATAGGTTAACATTGAGATGATGACAGATGAAGGACGGGTCAATCCCTGGTGCGTCGCAGGGGTCCCATGCAAATACGTCGATATTGCTCCTAAGGAACCCAACCAACTCCTCTTGTTCGTTTGGGGGCAGTCGAGCCTCGACCCGGAAGAACTTCTCGGGATCGTCACCGATTACTACCTTCTCCAAATCTTCGCATCTGACTTCCTCGGCAGCTTCATTAGACCACGCTGCCTTGGCCTTTGATTGCTATAAATCTTTGTCGGCGATGGCCGAGGTCTGCGCGTCGAGCTGACATGACATGGCAGCCACCGTGCATTGCCTCGCGGTGGTCTGGCATCCCTGAATTTCCAGAACGTGGTCCCCGGATGGGAACTTCACCTTTTGGTGCAAGGAGGAAGCTACGCCCCCTAGAGCATGGAGCCAGGGTCTTCCCACGATGGCCGTGTAGGGGGAGTATGTGTCCACCACTATGAAGTTCACCTCTACCACTTCAGGGCCGGTCTGTATAGGCAGCCTGATCATACCCCTCGGGGTGACAAGCTTCCCATCGAAACTCATTAGGGGGGAGTTATACGGCGTCAAGTCCCCCGGTTTTAACCCTAGCCCCCTGTAGAGGTCCGGGTACATGACCTCTGCTGCGCTGCCACCGTTTACCATCACCCTTTTCACGTCGTAGCCCCCAATTCTAAGGGTGACCACCAGGGCGTCATCATGGGGTTGGATGGTTCCGGCCTTGTCCTCCTCTGAGAAGCTCAAATGTGGGCAGGATCTCCTCCTAGCCCTCTTCGGCCCTGCTTGTAACTCCCCGGCTTCCGGTTGGGCCACGGACAACACTCGCGAGGGGCCTGCGCCCGTTCTCCCCGGAGCCGCCAGGATCATGTTAATTGTGCCGGCGGGTTGTCCCATGGTGGGGTCCCTTCGGGGCTCCTGATACGTTTGGCCCTGGCGATTGTCAGGGTTGAGCAGTAAGTGCGTCAGCTTTCCTTCCCGGACCAGTTGGTCCAGGTAGTTCCGGAGGTTCCTGCAGTCCTCCGTGGTATGTCCATGGTCCTGGTGGTATTGGCAGTAACGATTCCGATTGCGCCTCTCGGGTTCCCCTGCCATCTTATTCGGCCACCTGAAGTACGGCTCGTCTTTTATTCTCTCCAGCACCCTATGCACGGGTTCTCGGAATATTGTGTTGACGGTTTGAGCATTGGACGCTCCAGATTCTCCTCCAAAGTCCCTCCTCGGTCGGGCATTGTTGTACCGGTCCGACCTGAAGTCTCTCCTCTCCTGAGGGAAGGCTTTATCCTTCCCCTTGCCTTGCAGCATATCTTCCTCCACCCGCTTGTATTTGTCAATCCGATCCATCAGTTGCCGCACGTTGGTGGCAGGCTTTCCGGTCAAGGACTTCCTTAGGCCGTGCCCCATTGGTAGCCCATTCTGGAACGTACTGATGGCGACGGCGTCATACTTGCCGTCCAGCTCATTGTAGATCTCCCAGTATTTGTCCGAGTAGGCCTTAAGGGTTTCCCCTTCACGCATGGATAGGGACAGCAGCGCGCTCATGGGCCGAGGAGGCCTGCTGTTCGTGACAAAGCGGGAGCCGAAAGCCTGAGTCAGCTGTCTGTACGAGTCTATGGAATTCGTCCTCAGACCGTTGAACCACCTCATCGCCACAGGTCCCAAGCTAGATGGAAAAACTTTGCACATCAGCGCCTCGTTCTTCGAGTGGACAGCCATCCTCTGGTTGAACTGGCTCACGTGTTCTACGGGATCCGTCTTGCCGTTGTAGGCAATGAAGGTCGGCGGTTGGAACCGCCGAGGAAGCTCCGCCTCCTCTATGCGACGCGTAAAGGGCGACTTGGAGAGCTGGTCCAACGCCTTGCTCATGGCGTCACTTCCTACGCCCCGGGAGGTTCGGTCGGCGCGCCTACTCCTCTGGTAGTGCTCCTCCTCGTGGGAGAATGTCTCGCTGGGGGGAGTTCTCGACCTTTGTCTGTATTCGCCGTCACTCTCGTCGTCAGAGAACAAGTCGGGGTTGGGCACAGGCTGTCTTCGCTGTGCATGGTGCAGCTTCTTCTTCAAATCGTCTATCTCGCGCTGCATGGCCACCTTATCGTCCTTCGCCTGGGAGGCGTGACTATGGGCCTCCTCCGATTGCGTAGCCTGGACAGCATCGCGCTTCTGGGCTTGATTTTCGCTCGCCGTCGAAGTATGCACGCTTCCTTCTCGAAATCGTCCGTTATCATTCTGACCGCCTCCGGGGTCGCCGTAATCACCATGATGCCGCGGCTTCGCCGGTTCGGGTCGATTGGGGGTTGCTTGGTGAGGGCCCGATCCTACCATGCTTGACTGTTGTCCTTACCAACACACAAGTTCTTCCCACAGACGGCGCCAATTGTAGGGACAGGGTTTTTGGCTACCCACGTCCAGTGGACACGGGTCAAAAGCCCAGCGTACCCCGCAATGAATTTATAGAGGAGGGATTCAAGAACTAGGCGCTAGCGAGGAATGCAACGGCCATGCACAGTTGTACGTGGGTTGGATAAGCTGAACGTGCGGTGAAATAAGTAAAAGTGCTCCTCGGACGTGTTTTCCAGAACTTGGAGTTCTAATAATTTCTTCCTCTTAAAATGAACAAGAAGTTTTCTCAGTACCTGCAGATTACCATCATTCTTCCGTCCCCCTTTTAGGGGGAATTCCTTACATTATATATCCCCCTTCCAATCAATCTTAGCCCTACATTTGTAAAGGGATTAGGGCATCACTTGAGTGCCTGTCCCATCAGCCACCTTCTCCTTACCTCTGTAAGTGGCTACAACCAAGGCGGCACTGTTGAGGCGTCCCTTCCTCATTAATGCGGCCAGGACGTTAGTTGGGAGCATTTAATGTGGAGGTGACAGTTCCTCTGGGGTGCGCTCCTCCACCATGCTTTCACGTCCGGTATTTGGTACCCTCCATCCACTCCTTGAATGCTCGGGGAGGCCCCCTCGGACTAAGTGCTGCTTGCGCGTCCTAGGACCTCGGGCTTCCGGGGATGCTATCATCCTTGGCGTTGTTTAGAGGGTGGCTGGGTGCCACACTTCAGTCCTCGGTCAATGGGGGCGTCCTCGGACATGGGCCTTGGGCCTGGTTGGGAGTGGGCTGGGATTGCCTGACCATTTCTTGGCCCCACATATACTGTTTCTTGGGATAGATTTATATTAATCACCTCTTGAAGAATTTGGATTGTGCTTATCCCTTAATAATCAAGTTTTGTAGCTTGATATTCTGATAAAATAATATTAATTTAATAAGATTAAAATTTTGAAAATTTAGTTGATAAATATTATCTAAATTAAATTTTTGTATGATAAATATTATCTCCTAATTTAAGAAATATATCCTAACAAATAAAAAAATAATGTTAATTAGATGATAAATATTATCTAAATTAAATTTTTGTGTGTAAAATATTATCCCTTAATTTGAGAAATATATTCTAACAAATAAAAAAATAATGTTAATCTAATTTTATTTAATTATAAGAATGAATTAAAGTCCTGGTAGTATACTATTTCTTTTTAGTTCTTTAAAAATCTAAAAATTTAATAAAATGTCTTCAATTTGGTGAAGCCACGTGGCGCAACCACGACGTCTTTAATGATAAGAATGAATTAGAGTCTTGGTAGTATACTATTTCTTTTTAGTTCTTTAAAAATCTAAAATTTTAATAAAATTTCTTCAATTTGGTGAAGTCACGTGGCACAACCATGATGTTTAAGCCCAACTTTTATTATATACTAGTCGGAAACCCGTGCAATGCATAGGAACTTACTTTTTTATAATAGACTAAAATAGTTTTATAAAATTTTAAATTGATTATGAAACTATACTATTGTGTGAATTGCTCTTATCTTTTTGAGTTACAATTTGATGAATAAGCAATGGGTTGCAAAAAATCTAGCTAACAAATTTAGATATTGCAAAAAAATAACTAAAAAATTCTTATGTTAAAACTTTCGAAAGAAAAAAAAATCAGAAAATTTACGCACTACCTAAAAATTATTAAAACAAAACAAAATATATATATGACTACCAAATAGAGAAATATAAGAAAAAGATAGTTTACTTCAAGAGAATAATCCATAGCTATAATAGTTGAAATTTGCCAAACTGTTTCAAATATTGCAAAAAATTGAACCCAAAAATTTAGATGGTCAAACTTTCAAAAGACAATAAAATTAAAAATCAAAAGATTTAGAACCTACAAATTATAATATATATATATATATATAAAATCATTATTGCGAGACAATTTCAGTAAGGATGGAAAGCTTTTCTAAGTTTTTTTTTATCCAATTCTTCCTAATTGATGAAAAATTTGGTTCAAACATTGTCGAACACTTTGAAGGTGCAAATAATATAGGCTTCCAACATAATCTTTAATTAATAAACAAAGAAGCATGGCACCATAAGAGAAAACATAAGATAACATATAGTGCATAGACCTTACCCCACAGCTGTGAAAAAATATCCACACAAAAGGAATTGAAAACTTGTACAACAAATGCAATAAGCTACTTCTGATGTGAAACAACCTAACATATGTCTCTGTAATGTAAGGCTTAAGGTTATATAATCTAAAATAATATAGAATATAGCAGCTTTGAACCACACAAAAAGTTAGCAAACTTACTACAATACTTGTAGTTATACTATATAATGTAAAGTACAACTCCATTGCTAATGAAAGTCATGTAAAATCTCATGGGGCATGGAAGAACAGACAGTTGCAAGATCACCTCCACCAGACACAAAACAAAAGCAAAAAAAACTTATTCACAAAAAAGAGAAAAAGCAAGAGCAAGCGTACAAAGAAATTGAAGCTTAGGGTTTTCTCTCTTAGTGGAGACGGACAGAGGAGGCTGCTTTAGGGTTTTCAAAGATTTTGTCTTATATATATATATATATATATATAAAAGAGACTCCTGTTAGGACTCTCACTATTTAGTTTTAAAAATTAAATTTTTTTTATAAATTAAAATGATGATGTGGAAAATTGTAGGAGCTTCAAAAGTTTCGGTTATATATATATATATATATATATAGATAATATAATATGATATGATATGATGACCTCTCTCTCTCTCTCTCTGAGGCCCCCCCCGCCGCGGGCAGTGGTATTGTTTGTTTCAATTTTCATATTCTACATTATGGAGTAAGACTACAGTCCTCAATCTATAAGGGTTATAAACAATATAAAATAGAAACAGGTTTATTGTGGCGAACTTTAATTGTACTTGTTAATAGTAAAATTAACTGTAATTGTAATCTAGAGATTTGTTCTAATAATTTCTTAATGCATTGCAAGAAGGTTGACCTAAAGGCAAAATACAAACAGATTTGAATCATGTGATAACCCCGTTCCTCCTCTCTCTTCATAATATTGTTTCAAATCCTACCTCTGCGGAAACACATGAAAACCAGGGACCATGGACCCCAATAAGTTTGGCCCCTTCAAAGATAAACATATATAAGACAGTTGTAACTATATAGGCTTATGAGCCCCCAATTACTATTAAAAAAAAATTATATCTAACAATCTATAAATCATTTTTTTAATAAAATATAAAATTTACAAAAGAAAATATAAAATTACTCACGTTCATTTAAATTTTTTTTTTTTTAAAAGTGTACTGTGAAACGTGCATCCCTTGGTCAAAACAAAAATGGCATTTAACACGAAATTGACTCCAATCAATTTTAGATTGGACCATAATCCTATTTGATATGTTATAAATACCAACAATAATAACAAAATTAGGATATGGAAACACATTATTATCTTAACAATTATCCATAAACTAACTAGTACAGTAATTAAGCAAGTTTGTTGATTCATTTCTCTTATCTCCCTCGCAATATTCCCCAATTTCATATATGCTCTCATTTTTTCTTAATTTAATACAAGGCTTATTCCCGACAAAAGAATCAAGCAAGATGAATTCAGGTTTGAGCCATTCATGTTTAGGTTAAAAATGGGTTATGCTGAAAAGATGGCGAATTCTTTGACCCTTACCTAGATCTTAATAGGTTGGGTATGACCTTTTTAAAAAAATAAAAAATTATGAAAAAAAAAAAGTAAGAAAATTGAGGATATTATTTTTGTCTTCGTGTAAATACAAATAAGAGAATGGAGAAATGAATACACTGAAAAAAAAAAATGTAAATTGATTGAATATAATAGACAATTGTTTCTATAAATAGTGTTTACTATAGTATCTTTTCCTTTTTATCAAGGTTGACTGTAAAGTACGGTTGTCCAGCACATATAAATAAATATATATATATATATATATATATATATATATATCCGACCAAAATCGATAAACTCGCTTGATCCAACACCATCCAAACCAGAATTCATCCGATATGAGCAGTGGTTTGATCGATGGTGGGTGCAAGTCTTCCAATCCGATCAAGATCACGTTGAGTGGCAGTTCTCCCCAGAGCATCTCCAGCAGTCTCTCTAGATTTTTGTAGAGTTTGGAAAATAAACAGTGACTATTTTCATTTACCACTCACTTTTTCAAATACGCTTTTCAATAGACTCTCTCTATTTTTCTTTATTCTATTAAAATATTATTTCTTCATTCTTTTTTTAAAAATATTTCTTCATTCATTCATAATGTCTATATTTTTCAAATTCCAAACAACATTAAAAATTATATTTTTTTTAATGAGAAGTGTTGCATCTATAATATTTTTTCGCAATACTTTCACAACAAAATCTTATATGGTAAGTTGTTACTAGTTCTAATTTGAACCCATCACTTAAATTATTTTTTTACTCACCAATATCTACCAATAACAATTGTCACTTAAAATTTATTGTGAAAGTATTGTGAAAAGAGAGATGTTACGTTTACAACATTTTCACAATATTTTCACAACAAATCATAGGTGATTAGTTGTTATTGGTTCAGATTTGAACCTAACACTAAGATTACTTTTTTGCCCAAACAATAATAACTAATAACAACTTACTACTTAAGATTTGTTATAAAAATGTTGTGGTCATATCATTTTTCCTGTGAAAATATGGAGGTAACATTTCTCAATTTTGATTTCTAATTCTTTATATTATTTTCTTTTCTTTCTTTAGTTTTTTTTTTTTTTTTTTCATCCATACATTTTTTTTCTCTTGTTTTTTCTCCTCCACACTCGTACATCTACCCCTATATCTATCTTCACTTTTTTTTTTTTACTTTTTTTTTTGTAGTTCTTGATCTCTAGAACATATCTCCAGTTCTCCCTCTTTCTCTTTGTCTTACACACACACAAATTTCTCTCCCTCTATCTCACACAAACAAATTCTCTCTCTCATACACACATAGATCACCGGCAAAGAACAAAGATTAGAGAGAGTTGGCCTTTTAAATCCGCATTTATGCATGCCGCTTGGTTCGTTCCATTGCCGCTCGTCCTCTTCCCCACTTCTAAGAACATGCAGCTTAATCACCATATTGGTAAGATCGGCATTCTACATGTTTTTTTTTTTTTTTTGGTTCTGGTTTGATTAGTTTTATTTTATATGAAAGATTGTATTTTCTCTTTGTTTTGATTGTGTCTCCCTCTTGAATTCAGAGATGATTGAGAGAGAGAAAGAATTTGGGATGAGTTTGTAGCAGTTGTAAATATAAGTAAAAATTGAATATTTTAATTGATTGGTTGAATTTTTTATTCTCATAAATTGTTTTACTAATGAACAGTATATCATCAGACCAAAACAGCCACTGTTCATTAGCAAACAATTTTTTAGAGTAAACCCACAAAATGGTGCTCCAACAGTCTCTCTAAATCACTGTTCATTAGCAAAAAATTGTTTGCTAATGAACAATCACTCTCTTGGTCTGATGACCTACTGTTCATGAGCAAAACAATTAACTATAATAAAAAATTCAAACCATCAAATAAAATATTCAATTTTGCTCAAGTTCACAACGGCTAAGTGCAAACATCTAAACCATTCTAGAATTTTCTCTCTCTCAAACATCTCTATCTAAACTCAATCACAATCAAAATACAAATTCAAATCACAATCTTAAAACTAATCAAATCAGAAAAAAAAAAAAAAAAAAAAAAAAAACACAACAACAACAAAGCAAATTTGTCTCATCTGAGCTGCAGTAGTGAGGAGGACGAGCAGTGGTGGAGCGGACAAGGCGGCATGCGTGAACGCCAATTTAAGGCTAACTCTCTCTTGCAAATGCTCTCTATGTGTGAGTGAGAGAGAGAGAGAGAGAGAGAGAAAGAAAGAGAGAGCTGTATGTCTGGAAGTAGAAACAAAGAATGAAAATGAAGATAAAGATAAGAAATATACATGCGTAGAGGAGAAAAAAGGATAAAAAATAAAAATAAAAAAATAAAAAGAGAAGAAAGAAATATATGGGTGAAAAAAAAGTATAGAGATAAGGAAAAAATAAAATAAAGAATAAGTAATTAAAATTGAAAGGAGAATAAAGATATATTAAAGAAAGAATTAAGAAATAATATTTAAATGGAATAGAGAATTGATAGAGAGTCATTTAGAAAGTGTATTTTAAAAAGTAAGTAATAAAAGATAAAATGTACTCTTTATTCTCTAAACAGTATTTATACTACTATTTAAGAGGCTTCCATTATTTGGACCGGATTTTTTTTCCCAAAATACCCCTCCACTCTTACATTCAAGTCAAGACAAAACTAAATGATAGTCTGGTAAAAATACATGTCAACTTGCACTAAAACATTACTTACAAAATAGGAACACCCTCCGACTAACCCACTTCTTCAAACCAACTCTACATTTATTGTTTTTTTTTTTTTTTAAAAAAAAATAGAAAAATAGATTATGAATTATCACATCAATTAAATAGGTTTAACTATAAATTTTTTTTTTAAAAAAATCCTCACCCGTCCACTTTTTTTTTTAATTCTTAAAAAAAAAAACACTCCCATCTTTTGTGCCAAAAAAAAAAAAAAAATACAAACAAACAAACAACTGGCAGGGATAAACACATATACAAATCCCAAAAATCTAAAACCTCTCACTAACCCACATACAGTTCATTCGTTTCCTATGCACACACTACACACCAAGACTGCCTCCTCACTCTTCTTCCATTCCATCTCCTTCCCAACAAGGCCACAACTACAAACCAACCCCCAAAACCCGATCACTATAACGTGACTGCAGTAGCCATGGCAAACAAGCAGAGTAGCATTTAAATGAATATTGCTAACAATACATTTTGGTTTTTTTTTTCCCCCCTTAATTTGTTTTTGAAAATGAAAATTGAAGTGTTTACAATTTGTTAAAGTAGGTTCCCAAAAATTTTGACACTAACAATGACATATGATAAAAATTTCGTATAAGTTTAGCATCTTATTTGTTCTTCACCCTATAGTTAAATAAGCCTTACACTTTTTCTTTAATTGAAAAATTACAATATATGCCCATGCTTTGGCATATTGGTCTATCTAAACATTGATAACAGCTTTTATTTTAGGAACATACGCAGTGGTGCCACTTTCCTTGGGGAATTCTGCAGCCGTTATTATTATAAGCAGTAAGTGCAACTCTCACTCCCAAATCTTATAATAATTAATAGGTAACATTTCAAATACATAAATCTATATGTTTATTTGATTGGTAATTCTTATTTAATTGGGATTCCCTCCTTCATAGGATGATGCAATACACATGAAAATGAAAACCGGTTGTTGTTCATATACAATTTGATTTAGAATGGATTTTCAATGATGTAGTAAATCTATATGAACAAGCCCAAGGGAGAGGCATTTGTGAGTGTTACAATTTTCAATAGATACCAATTGAGTAAATAAACACTCTCTCTTTTGGTCATTGTTCAATTAAAGAAAAATTGTTTCTTTGGATGCTAAGGAACCATAAACTTTTTTTTCTACACATTGACGCTTTAGAAATTTCATAGTTGAAGACTTACTTTTCATGAATCTTTTTTTTTTTTTAGCATTCTTTGAACTTATTATTTTACATTTTACTTTTCCATGAAATCTAATTGACATTTTTAGGTAATGCCTTGATTTCTATGAATTCTTTAATTTTTTTTTTTTCTATCTATTTGTCTTAGGAGCTGGGGGGTCTGCCTTAGATGATCATAGAAGGAAAAACTATTTGCCCAAAATTCATAAGTGCAGTTTGATTTACACCAAGGCATTGGTATTTGTTTCTATCACCATTTTAGGAGGAATATGAGATTAGGAAGGGGATCAAGGGATAAAAGAAGGGCAAGGGAAGTTTAGAAAATTGCGTAAATATGAAATATGTGGTTACAGGCTTACTACTACAATGAAATCTATTACCCTTTCTCTATTTCTCTTTAATATGCCCCATCCTCTTAATGTAAGTTCATATAATATATCTGATGATGCCAAAAAATCGTCAATAAGTAGTACAGTTCTCACGTGCTCTAGATAAAACCTACACAAGAAGGAAGAAGAAAACCTTACAGAGAGTACTAGTGCGGTATCGGCCAAATACCCTCTGAAAGTTAAGTTAGCGAATGTTCACAACTCTAGAGTATCAGAGCTGGGGTAAATTATGTGTACCTTGATTTCTGAGGGCTTTGGGTTTTTTTTAGTAGTGTAGAATCAACCTTTGTTTTCTTGGTGAAGAAGATCTTTCCTTATGGGGAAGATCTTCATAAATACACATATTTTATGAGATTCTTCCTATATAGAGATTTCGTTGATTATGATTAATCGTAGGGCGCAAGACATTTCCATTTGAGGTTTCTTGGAGACCACGTAGATGCCATGTGGCTCTACTACCCGTCTTTTTTGCATCCATTTAATTTGAACCTGTCCACTATGGAGGGTCCATTCGTCTACCTTTTTTCTCCGTCCGGGGCATAACCTATTACGCCTGTCGTCTTGTCTGCACGTTTTGACTGACCACTTCTTAATACCGTCGCCTATGGTTAACCATATTGAATGGATCCATCTACCTCAATTTTATCCTCTCCAATATCAAATGCATAAAGTCATATCCATATGAATGGATTTGGAAATGCTTTATGGTGGCTTCATCTTCGTCTTCTAAAAAAAAAAAAAAAAAAAAAAGTTCTATTTTGTTTTTGTTTATTTTTAATGCGAGGACTACGCTGTGAAATTTTTAAATTTTTCCTGTTTAGGAAAAATAATGTGAAAAAAACAAACTAAAAATAAATCACAATTACAATGGGAAGATATATATTGTGTAGAATATATTTTCCCTTTTTTATAATCAAAATGGGAAGTGTATTTGGATTTTTTTTTTTTTTTTTTTTGGCAATGGACATTCGCACAACAATTTTTTGTAATGGATATTCCCAAAACAATTTTAAGTATTGTGTCTCATGATTTTAAACCATGGCAAAATTTTCATCCACATTCTCACCTCTTTTTTTACTCTATTATTTAAACACTAGACCATAGACTTTTTTCTTTTTTTTTGTTTGTGTGTGAGTGTGTAAAGATTTATAATTTTCAATTATCACCACCGTGCTCATGCACATGCTTAAATACTCTTCTATTTTTGGATAAATTTTAATAATTTGTGTCCATTATAATTTGGAATCACTACATTTTCAATCACAACAAAACCTATAAATGTGATGAGTATTATGCGTTTGTGGATAAAATAATTTTTTTTTTTATTACATCCTTAAATTTTTTTGTGATTCGAAAATATAAGAGACGTTTGGTAATGTTGTTCTAGTAACGTTATTTGTATTTTTTGAAAATACATGTGAGTGAAAAAATGTGTAAAAATACGTGTAATATTGTTTAAACACTGAAAACCATAATTTAAAATACCTTACCAAACACTCCCTATGTATCTCAAATTATAATGAACTCAAATTATTACTTTGCATCCAAATTCAAAGAGCCTAAAACCTCCCAAATATTTAGACTTCAACTGACCCGCTATATACAATCTTCGTTCCTTCATCTTTGGCAATTCACAACTTCTCACAATGATAAAACCCATAAACACGACAAAAATTTGACCAGAGCTGGTGAGATCTTTATTGATCTACAGACATCTCCATAGATCTACCTTGGATTCTGATGGATCTCCCCCGTGATTCTTAAAATGACAAAATTTAGTTACAAAATTAGTTGCAGTTTTAGGTTACAAACTTACTTAATATCATTTTATTAGAGGTGAATTTTGACAAATCTATCATTAGATTACATCTTCTTATATCCTCCATACTTGCAAAATTTCAAAAAAACTAAAGATCAATAGCTATATTATCAATAAAATTTTGAATTGTAAGTTTTTGTAATTAGAAATTATGTACAAAATATAAATTTATAGATTATATAGTAAATAATATTCGATTGATACAAAATTTAACATGTGTATTAAGAACGTAAAAAACATGTAATTCAATAGTTAGATTTTTAAAATATATTATAATATTTAGCGAGTTTATAACCTTAACTTACAATCAATTTTATAACTAAATTTTGTACTTCTTAATTCGATGGACAATCCGTCCCGTGGACATCATAGAGACTACAGGTGAATTGACGAAGTCAAGAGCTGCTGTGGTACACAAATATCAACAAAACTAAAAACTAAAAATTTATTTTTTTATTAATAAATTATTGTTGCTATCGGGAGTAGAAAAAAACTTGGTAAAGCAGCAGTTAGGCTCTGTTTGGATGGAGGAGTAGAAAAGTGGGAGGATGGAAAATTGTGGGAGGATGGAAAAGTGGGAGGATGGAAAATATTTAGTTTTTCCTTTTGTGTGTTTGGTTGGAGGGGTGGAAAAGTGGGAGGGTGGAAAACTCTTTTGTTTGGTTGGAGAGAAAAAGGGAAGGATGGAAATTGTAATTTATATAAATTGACTATTATACCCTTGGTAGATAATATGTAAAAAATAGATTTATTTATCCTCATTAAATAATATAAAATTGACCAACAATTATATTTTTCAATGAGAAGTGTTACACATCCACAACATTTTTCGCAATACTTTCACAACAAAATTTATGTGGAAAGTTGTTACTAGTTCTAATTTGAACCTACTACTGAAATTATTTTTTACTCACCAATATTAACTAATAGCAATCTATTACTTAAAATTTATTGTAAAAATATTGTAGTAACATTTCTCAAATAGGATATTTTATTCTTTATATTATTACACCTTTTCCCCTTTTCATTTCATCCATCCGTTTTTTTTTTTTTTTTTTTTTTTTTTTTTTATTTTTTTTATGCTATCTCCTCCACACACGTCTATCTCTATCCCCACCCCCTTCTTTTTCTTCTTCTTTTTCCTTCACAAGTCTCAGCACACCCTCTCTCCCTCTTTTCTTCTCCAGCTCGCTCTGTGTGTGTTCCTTTTTTTTTTTTTTTTTTTTTTTTTTTTCATTCGTTTTTTTTTTTCCTACACTATCTCCTCCACACATATCCTATCTCTATCCCCACCCCCTTCTTTTTCTTCTTCTTTTTCCTTCACAAGTCTCAGCACATCCTCTCTCCCTCTTTTCTTCTCCAGCTCGCTCTCTGTGTATTCTTCTTTTTATTTTTCTTTTTTTTTCATTCGTTTTTTTTTCCTACGCTATCTCCTCCACACATGTCCTATCTCTATCCCCACCCCCTTCTTTTTCTTCTTCTCCCTCATTCAAGTCTCAAGAACAGCAGTTGCCCAGGCGGAGTTGTCGCTCATCTTCGGGGTTAGATGGCTTCTGTCTTCTCTATTTTGTTTTTTTTTTTTTTCTCTTTTATTGTTATGATTTGATTAATTTTAAAATTGTGTTTTTGAGTTTGTATTGTGATAATCTGATTATGCTTGAGTTTGAGAGAGATTGTTGTGGTTTTAGACGTTGTGTTTGTGTTTGTAGCCGTTGTGTTTGAGGGCATTTCTGGAAAAGTGCTGGGAGAGCAATTTTCTCTCCACAGTTTATTGGTGGGCCCGGGAGGAAAATTTCCTCCCGGTTTTCCATCCTCTCTGTTTTCTTCAGCTTCCCAAACAGTGGAAAACATTGTTTTCCACACCATTTTTCACCCATTGTTTTCCATCCTCCTTATAATCCTTCCAACCAAACATAGTGTTAAAAAGTGTCGGTGGAGCGTAAAAAAATCGCACAGTTTACAACATCACCGAAATACCCTTTTAAAGTTCTTCCCTCTTCCTTTCCTTTACCAACATTTTCAACTTGGTTTTTTTTTTTTTTTTTGGATGTGAAAAGCAACATAATATTAATAGCAATCATAAACAGTCTGGTAGATCAGAGGCAATAACAGTTTCTAAGAATTGCAAAGAATCTCCCTCAAATATAATATTCTGAATACCAACATCTCTTGCAAAAATCACAGCTGCTTCCATTGCCTTGGCTTCAACCTCAAGAGGACCCAAAGAAGGAAAAAAACGTTGGCTTAAAGCTGCCAAAAGCTGACCCTTATAATCCCGAAAAAGAACACCCATTCCAGCACTTGAAAGATTTTGTCCTCTCTTTTTTTCCCAGATCTACAAATCATCCACTCAAATGCCCCAAATTTCAAACCCAAGCCAAATTGTCAAAGCTTTTTCACATACCAAATTGAACCCAGTCACCAAAACAACCTAGATACAACCAAAAACAGAGGAAGGAAAAGTAGAAATAAAGGCAGAGAGACAAAGGGGAGGCCAACGATTACTAGTGGTGGTGGTGGCGCACCACTGCCAGAAACGGTGGTGGAGCTCAAGGGATCGACATGGCTGAGACGAGAGAGAGAATCCGAGATAGCAGAGAGAGGGAGTGAGACGAATCTGGTTGTGGAGGTTACAAATCTGGTGGTTGCGGTGGTGGTGGTGTTTTTGTTTCTTGGATTGAAGCATGAAAAAGACTGAGAGAGGAGTGAGACGAGAAGAAGAAAGAGAAGAGAGCAGCTTCAGACGTAGTAGTGACTAGAGAGAGAAAATTGAGAAGAGTTAAACGATGAAAAAAAAGGGTATTTTTGTCTTATAAGTAGCAAATATAACTTTTCAAAAACGTTTTTCTTTCCTCAGTAAAAATAGTTCTGTAATTTACTTATTATTAATTTCCTTATCAATAAAAATCGGATTGATAACAGTACCCGTTAACAGTACTTATCAATAAAAATCGGATTTCTGTGGTCTCTGGGTAGTGTAATACAAAGGGGTGGGCACCATTTTAGTTTACTAAATGGATGGGTAGACTTTAAACTTTACCAAATAGATGGATAGACTTTAACAAGTGAGAGATCTCAGCAAAAAAACCAAAACAGTGAGAGAAAAAGAGATCCCAGCGCCACTGCCCCCTGGTTTTTGGAGAAATTCGATCACCGGTCGTCGACTGGAAGCTGCAGAAGAGGACAAGGATTGTGACTAGCATCTGACTACTTGTGGAGGCAAACTTTTGAATATTAATTACAGTGTGGACACTACGGCTGTGTAAGACAAAATTTATGATTTTTTTTCTTTTTCTATTTGGAGGGATTTTGTAGAAGGAATTTTTTTTTTAAAAGAAAGATTATTGGAGATAAGTTATTCTTATACTGCTAATTTTTTTTTTTTTTGGTTCTTTATCAAGTGGTTCTTTTTTTGGGGTTTTCTTTATAATGGCGGTAATAAGAGGTCGTTTGGTAACGTTATTCTAGTAATGTTATTTATATTTTTTTAGAAATACATGTAAATAAAAAAGTGTGTGAAAATATGTGTAATATTGTTTAAAAATTGAAAACATGTGTTTAAACACATGTATCAAATGACCCTTAAGGTCTTGTAAATTACATCTGTGAGAATCGTAAACGATTCTCAATCCGGCATTTTGACTTGTTCATTGATTTATTTGCATAGGCCAGTTTTGGATTCTAAAAAAATCATTTTAATGAATGGTTTTCGGTTAACCGGGTCGGATAATACGGTGTCCATATTATGAGCGTGAACATGTCACGATAAATCTCTCCTTAGAGCATTCTCATCAAGAATGCTATAAAATATAATATTTAACATCTCAAAAAGTTATTTTATTTATTTTAACAACTCAATTTACAATAAATCTAACATAAAAAGTTCTATTATTTTACCACTTTATTTGATTTTTTTTTTATTCATTTAAATCAATAATTACATTCATTGTTGCTACAATGTTTCATTAAACATTTTTTTTTTTTTTTACACTTTGCTACAGTGGGCCGCTATCTAGCTAAATTTGATGGAGGGTGCTTTTTTTAAATTTGATGTTAAATTAGCATTTGACATCTACGTAAATTCATATAATATATTATTATTTGTAATATATATTGATTTGCCAATTGCCATATATACAGACTGCGGCCGCTCACCGGGGAGGGGAGGGGAGGGAGGTGGGGGGGGGGGGGGGGTGGGGAATTTCTTTAATAATACTAAGGTCTTGTACTAAAATGTCTTATTTGCCCCCACATGAAAGGACAAATAACTTTTCTCTCTCTCTCTCTCTCTTTTTTTTTCAATTCCCACAGCAGCTTCTCTTACACATAAATATACCTACACTCCAAATTAAAATAATGGTAGAGATGAAAAATAATGTTTTATATCCATTATTTTACTTATTAGTGATCTTGGCATTGATCTTTCCAGTTGCTACAGTTATTATTGAAAGAATTTTTTCAGCAATGAACATAATTAATAATTGATTACACAATCGAATGGAAGATTAATAGATAGATGATTGAATATATTGATAAAGATATATTCAAGATTATTGAGTGTGAAGAAATCATGCAGCTTTCAAAGTATGAAAAATTGTCGAGGGTAGTTGAGTAAATTAAACTAAATGTGAAAAAATAAATTAAAGTTTACATTTTATGTTAGATTGTGTATGAGAATTACACTATCATATAGTTGGTTTACTTTGTTATTAATATTGATTAATATTTTTTAGATTAATTATTTACTTTTAATTTTGTCTTTTAATCTTGTCCCCTAACCCAAATTCTTGGCTTCGCCATTAATACAGACTACAGTTTATAGCTATCTTTGTGAGACAAAGCCATTGGTTAGATTGAAAGAAACTAGCAATGAATGCTGCTGAACTATTCGATGCTGCAATTTCTGGGAATATTAACAGTTTTAGTGGAGAGATTGGGGATGGGGTTTTAATAAGTCTTGATCAGTGGACACCCTGCAGGGGCAATACTATTCTTCACGCGGCAGCAAAATCTGGGAAGGTTCAGATTATGGAAATTGTCCTCAATTCGCTTTCACCACATTCACCTTTGTATACAACAAATTTCCAAGGCAACACAGCACTACATATTGCAGTAAGCTTAGGACATTGTTATATGTCATTGCTTCTAATAACTCGTGCAATATACCAAGGTGCTGAAGTGAAACGGTTGCTACTAAGAGCAAAAAATGTGGAGCAGGACACAGCACTGCATCTTGCTGTAAAACACGGTCATTATGACATTGTGGTGTTACTAATTACGGAAGACCCAGGGTTGACTTTAATTACAAATAATGCTGGCGAATCCCCACTCTTCCTGGCAGTGGATCGAGGATTTTTTGAAATTGCCCTTCGGATCCTAGAAATTCAAGAATGCTCCGACGAGGGACGGAAGAACATGAATGCCTTGCATGCTGCAGTCATTTGTGTAGAAATTAGTGAGTATATATCTTCAACTATGTCTCCTGGACGTTTTCTTTTGCTATATTTCAAAAAGGATGGGGTGTAAAACTCATATTTTACACTATCCAATAAGATATTATCACATTAGCATTTTATTTAAAATTCAATATATCCTATCATTCTTAATAACATTTCAATAAACTCCCAATTTGGAAAGATTTATATATGGGTATTAGTTTCTCAAAAAAAAAAAAAAAGGGTATTAGAATTGATTAAGTGTGATTATGCTTATTCTTAAATATGTGATAAGATGATAGAGCATATTATGATTGGAGGGATAAAACATGTGTTTTACACCATGTTCTTACATAATTTATTCTCACATATATATATATATATATATATATATAAAGAGAGAGAGAGAGAGAGAGAGAGAGGATGATATATACTTTTTTTTAGCCAAAATTTAATTTATGTTTTTTTGTGTATCCATGTGAGTCCATATATAATACCATAAGTGATAAATTTTGGAATGCAACCTCAAAAATCACTCACATCCATGTAAACTTTTGTAAAATAAGATGTAATGAGCTACAATAACCTTTTAAAATATAAATACACAAAATGCTATTCATCTACAAATCTATTTTTTCATATTTCTTTACTCGTATTGAGATCTCTGTTGAAAATGTAATTAAAAATTGATAAAAAAAAAATATTTTAATGATATGTAGTGTAAAATAGATAATTAATTTAATGTAGGTGTTTTTCAAAAGTGATTATATAAAATAGAAAAAGTAAGTTCTTACACTAAAATAGACATGAATTTTTGCACAAGCTGATGCAAGTGCTCTACAATGTGTTAAGCATTCACATCAGTTCATGAAATTTTTTTTATATATTTTAGCATAAGAACCTAGCTACTTTTTTTTTTGTTTTTTTTTTTTTTTATATACTCACTTTTCAAAACACTTCAAATTATTTATTTTACAATACATTTCATTAAAATATCAATTTTCTTGATTTTTTTTTTTATTGTTTTTTTCTACTTGCAAAACAACCAACATTCACTCTATTCTTTTATCCTTGAGAGAGAGAGAGAGAGAGATATAAAATAAATAAATAAAAAACTAAATGCAAAATGAATATTGCCAATGTATATTTACACTGTTACCATAACAACCATGTATTTTTACATAACTTTGTATGAACTGATGTGAGTGAAATTTGGACTTTGTTAGCTAAAATTTGATATTGTTTTTTTATTTATTATATAACCACTAATGTGAATACTCCTAACTTGTGTCTTTGAGTAATATTCAACTTCTTAGTTTTGGACATAACGTATGCCTTTCAACTAGAAATGTCTTTTTATGTGTTATTTTTCAAGGGAAATTACACTTTGCTCTTCTAAATTATTACCTACATAACATTTGTCCCCTAAACTATGAGAATGTACACTTACTCCCTTAACTATTACTCGTATAATACTTTACACCTCATCCTTTATATAATAATTTAGAGAAGTAAGTATACATTCTCATAATTCATTGAGTAAATGTAAAATGGGTATAGTTTTAGGGGATAAAGTATGCATTTTGTAGTTTGGGGAAATAAGTGTAGAAATGATATAGTTTAGGAGGGTAAGTATACATTCTCATAGTTTAGTAAATGTAAAATAATGTGTATAGTTTAAGGGATAAAATGTAATTTCTCTTATTTTTCGTTGACTAAAAAAAATTAATAGAAATTTGTCTATTCTATTGTAATTACTAATTACCCTCACACACCATATAAAAAAGAAAAAGAAAAAACCACTGGTGCACACCAAATTATGAAAATAGGAAGCCAAATCTATCATTAACAAAATTGATATTTTATGATTTTTTTTAGGGGGAAAATTGATATTTTATGATGGTATGAGAAAACGTAGTGTTAGTTACTTTAATGTTTTGTTTTCGGGTAACAACAGCTATTCTTGGCTATTTCATACAGAAAGTCGGTTTAAAACCATTTGCAAAGGTTGGCGGCAGAATATACAAACCTGCTTGAACATTTTTGGATCCCCACAACTGCAAACACGCAGACTCGACATTACTGGAGCAGGTAATCCATCTCCCTTAGGGATATATAATCGCTCTCTCTTTTTGTTCTATCATACTGTTACAAGGTTTTTCTATGTTTCTGTTATAATATAGACAGACTTGAGTCCTGACAAATGGGTCAGTTCAATTGAATTTAGATTTTATCTAGTAGGATTTCGAACTAGATCGGATTTGGGCTAGAAACTAATTAGATTAAAACGAGTTGCTATTCTTATGATCTTTACCTTATCTTTGTGTTAGGAACCCACTAGTTCCTAAAAGGAATGGATGGGAAACTACGGAAATGAATGAAAATTATATTTGAGTAGACTCGAGGTTCTCACTTCTCATCCTCTAAAAACAAGATATTGTCTATGAGCCTAGGCTTTGGGATGGGTATAGCTAATTCTTAACAACACGATTCTCTGTCCTTTGTAGATTTTGTGCGCAAGATGTTGGACAAATTTCCGAAAGCAATTCTGAAAGCTGATGACTTTGGCTGGACTCCTCTGCATTATGCTGCATATTTTGGCAATTTCGAAGTTGTCAAACTATTTTTGGAAAATAATAATATTTCCCTTGCTTACGAGCGGGACAATCAGGGCATGTCTGCTCTTCACATTTCAGCCATGAAAGGACATTGTGATGCGATGAGCGCAATCATTGAAAAATTTCCATATACTTGTGAATTGTTAGATAACAGAGGAAGGACAGCTCTTCATCTTGCGGTGGAGAGTGGAAGGACAAATGCAGTGAAAATATTGCTCTCATCTTTAGCTTTTCAGGATCTCGTAAATGAGCAAGAAAACGACGAAGGAAACACGGCTATGCATCTTGCTGCCCTCAAAAGGAGATACAAAGTATTGATATTGCTAGCAGGTGATAGGAGAGTTGAAAAAAGCGCTACGAACAAGGAGGGGAAGACCACGGCCGACATTATTCAATTAGATAATCCAAATACGTTGTTTGAAATAGTGGTACTTCGGTGGATTGAAATAGTGGTAAGCCTCGTAAAACTATGTTAAATTACTGATTTTTGCAAAATTTTAAATTATTAAGAAATGTTAATTTAATTATTTAACCACATACTTTTAAATAGTCAATTTTGTCAAAAGTTTAAGTTATTGAAAAATGATAAATTTAATCATCTAGCTAAATACTTCTAAGTTCAAACAAACTATATGTATGGTTACTATGCATGAAACTATTTCGGAAAGATTTGAATGGGCATAGTTGCCACTCCTTTAATTTAAAAGTTAAGATGATAAATTATTTTTTAACCTCTTACCTTCTTATTTCGTAGAAAAAAAAATTCATTTTTACTTCTTTTTAATTTTTTTTATAATTATAATTTTTATATTTCACAATAGATAATAATTACACGGTGATCTAAACCCCTTTGGGAAAATGTCACCTTCTGAATTCCTCTGAAAATATTATAGAGGGGGGAGATATTTATATTTTAAAATTGATGTGAATACGATCCCACTTAAATTAACAAATAATTCTATTACTTGCATTTGATGTGAAAGTATGCTAAAGCATACTTGTACTTTAAAAAAGTAAAAAGAATTCATTTTTAAAAAGTTGTACATAAAAGTTAAAAAAAAAACCTAGCTTATAAGCTTATCCGGTTGGAAACAATTTTAGTTTTTTGCTAAAAATACTGATAAAAGATAAAAATTAAATAAAATAAGTATGTGAATCATGTGAAACCCACAAATAATATGAAAAATAAGCAAAAGTTAAATAAAATAATACGTGACTCATGTAGGACCCACAACTAGTAGGGAAAATAAGCAATATATTGACTTATAAGTGCATCCCAAATGAGTGCTTAGTGTCTTTTTAATATTTACAAGATGAAAAAAAAAATTACCATTTACCAATGGATCTGTTTAGAAAGAAGGCAATTTAATTAATTAATATAGTTGAACATACAACATATTAGTTTGTATTGATAGCATGTAGAGTAAATGCAGTATATATCAGTGTACATATATATATATATATATATATATATACTGATATACTAAAGAGAGGCTATCATCACATATATTTGAAGCTTAGTCTTGTAGACAAATTCAATCATAATAAAATATTATTAAATAATGACCAAAATTATTAGGTTCTAAATTTAGAACAAAGTAAAAGGAAGAGGATATGAAATTTTGTTAAAGAAAGATGCTAAAATATTCAAAATTTTACTGTATAAAATTTACAATTGATATGACAATATAAAAGTGATTTGAAAATTGAATCATTTTTTTTAGTGATTCATATTTAGCACAACGGTTGGAAATGTTAAGGTTGTCGGGTAGTGTTTGTTACACTCACCCTGTGTGTAATAATTTTAATTGAAATTTATAATATAGCATCTCCGCATATACATTGATTTGTCAAATGAACTCGTTATAGTAAATAACTAGAGAGAGAAGCTCCTTGGATATGGATTAAAATGTTCGAAATTAAATCTAGCAAATAAATATATCAAGCTGATAAGATAGAAATTAATTTACAACTTTAGGTATCTGTCAGCTACATTTCCCTCTAATCACTTGCAAATGGTACAATGTCAAAGCAGCAGGATAGAAGCAAAGTTTTACTGAGTTTGGAGCAAGAGGTTGAGAGACAGACTACGGAAGATCAGATTGCTGAGAATGAAGGACATGAACAATTTAAAGAGTCACAGAGGATAGAACCTGCTGCAAAGGTCCAGGGAGGAACGGGTGCAGCCAATAATATTGTAGATTTTAATAAGGAATTGACAAAATACAATTTCCTGGTAATGACACTCATTACAACTGTCACCTTCGCAGCAGCCTTCCAAGTGCCTGGTGGATACGACGGCAATGGGAAGGCAAATTTAGTTAAAAGCAGAGACTTCAGATATTTTCTGATATATGATTCGTTGTCATTTGGTTCCTCAGCTGCCTCATTGCTTATTTACTTTGGCATGCCTGTAATTCAGAAAATGACCTTTGTTCAGCTTATAGTACAGCGAGTAGCACCGTTGCTCAGTGTGATCTCCCTTTTCTTCATGTTCCTTGCCTTTTCGAAGGGCGTAGCAGCAGCCTTGGATGAAAAATCAAGTCTCTATTCTCTTACTAATATCTCTGTAGCGTATGGCTGGGCTTTCCCCATACTCCTCCTGTACGGGATTATCATAATTCCCCAGACCTACATGAGGAACAAATTATTACGACCGTTCAGATCGTGATCATCATTTCATTGTCTATCTATTTCAAGGGGGCTCGTAGTCTTAGCACCTGAATTCGTCTTGTCATTTCTCCCTCACCACCAAATGATTCCTTTCCGGCAACTCTTCCGCAACCCATGTGCTCTGGCCGGCAGTTTGTTTTATAAGTTCTGTTTCTTTGTAATAAGATTTGGTGTGGACCTCTACAGTCAGTCCTTTTTGGACATAGAAATAAAGGATAGATTGGAACCTATGTATTAGTTTTCATGGATCGAATTAATGAGATTGATTGTTCTTGGTTTGTGAATAACGTACTGATCATTTTCCAAGAGATTGTATATATAATTGAATTTTTCTTCATAGTCAGGTGTTATTGCTTGGTTCTGCTCTATCAAAAATGCCCGTGTAAGTGAAGGAAGATTGAGGAAGACAATTATAACTTATCGTCCTCCTCCTTATGAATTCTTATTCCTTTGAAAAGGATGCTATATATATGAAACACGGTCTTATCTAATTTACAGGAGTTCAGTTTATTTGAACCTGAAGGAGAAGTATATAACCAGATAAATCAATATAATCCTTAATAGGAAGGTCGATTCTACTTAATTAGGCACCCCCATAATATTGTCAATAACAACCTAACATTAATGGAGAATAAATTCAAACCGTATGTGGTGTAAACACCCTTGTTTACATTCTCCAATAAATGAATGAAACCTCAGATTTGTACAAATATAAGAATAGATAGCAATACACCGGATCATAACCCTATTAACTCATATTTTCAAAACAAAATAGTCAAAAATAAAAAAACTATTGTCTTGCCCATTTAAAACTGGCTGCCGCTGTCAAATCCGTCATCGAAGCCTGACGACCCAAGAAGATGGGTTTGAAGAAGCATAGCACTGCAGTGAAGCGAGTTGCGGAAGAGAAAGAAATCTTCTTCCCTCCGCGGAGAACTCCTCCATTGAATAGCTTCATGCCTGAAGACAAGCTAGCTAGGGTTTCTTACGGCCATAATGATGATGGTTGAGAAATGAGAATGAGGACCATTGGATCAATTAAGGTTATAAAGGCTAGATTCTCCTCTAGAAGTGGTTAGTTAACAAAATTAACAAACGTGCCTGGGAGAGAAGTTCCACGTATGGTAAGGGCATCCTTACATATATTAGCTAGCTTCTCAAAAGATATGTTCATGTTGAGGAATTTATTTAATAGGCTCCTATAATTATTCTATATTGAAATACTACATAATAACTTATTCATGTGAAAACATACAAACAGATAAATACAATAGGAGTCCAAATATCTTGTCCCACTTTTCCTGCTCCACTCTATACTCCATCAATAAATGCTTGTCACGTGTTCATCTAATTAATTAAATACTACTATTAATTAATAACTGTAATATTAATAAGTCAATAATGATAGTATTTAATTAATTAAGTGAACACGTGGCAATCATTTATTGGTGGAGTATAGAGTGGAGCAGGAAAAGTGGGACAGAAGATTTGTATTCATACAATAGAGTGATTAAAAAAGAAAATAATACTTGCAGTATCATATGTATCTCAAATCTCAAGTAAGTGGCGCCAGTGCGAGTGGCTTTCTCTGAACCGTGACTGGTTAGAGGATGGGCATGAGGTTGAGCGGTGAAGAACAAGGAAGGTAGTCGAGATGTATTCGATCGGGCGTCAGGTTCCCATAGGCCATAGCGCATGGCAGGCATAGTGGTTGAAGGAAACCCGAAGCAATTGAATAAGTCTGGACTACATGCCTTGAACTTACCATCAGAGACGATGATCTCTTTGCCCTTCGGCAATGCCATTTCTCTCAAATCTCGGCAAGAAAGACAAACAAAAAAAAGAAAAGAAAAACTCTTACGGAAGAGTCTCTGAGTAAAGCGAGCATTAGCTAAAGCTTCAACCTTCATGTATGTATATAATTATATAGAGAGAGAGAGATACCACGGTTTGCTCATCTTAGTTTGAAGTGTCATGACTCATGCAAGTGTGATGTCAAATGGAATCAATATTAATTGTGTTTTTGGTAAAAATTATTTTTGCTAACTAATTTTACTATTTAGCTTATTTTTGTTACTATTCTTTTTGGTAGAAAAAGGAATTAAATTAAACACACTTAAGAAACAAAAGAGGGGGCAGGGCACATCCTGGTGCAGCACAAGCCGTAGGCATTAGCCTCCCAAATGTTAAACATGTCCACAGGCAAGCTAGAAAAAACAGTAAATTCTACATCTAGGGAGGAACCTAGTCTCGCAAGAAAGTCTGCACATTTGTTTGCTTCCCTGTAGATGTGCTCGAACTTGGCTTAAGGAATCTGCGCAATCAACTGTCGGCAATCATCCATAATGGAAGATACGATAGTGTTGGCTTTAGTATGTGAGGAGAGAACATCAATAATAATTTTTGCATCCATCTCAACTATGACAGCTTGAGCATGGAGTTGTAAGCATAAAAGGAGTCCATCATGGAGTGCCCAGAGCTCAGCCAAAAAGCTAGTAGCAGTCCTAATTTTTCTTGCACAGCCAACTACCCAGTCACCGTTCTCATCTCTAATTAAGCCTCCTCCACCAGCCACACCGGGGTTCCCTAAGGACGAACCATCCGTATTAAGTTTGATCCATCCACTGTATGGCTTTTCCCAACGAATACTCTTCATAATCATCCTCTTTGTGGCCGGAGTAGTGCAAGCACAGTGGGTGAATTCAAAGGCACGGTCAAGGATCACTTTAGCAATACTAGGATTCGGATTTTTATTTTTAAACAAGAATTGATTCCTGCTTTCCCAAACCAACCAGATTGCAAATAAAAAAAACTTGAGACCAAGGAATCTGACCTGGACCTTGCTGCTTCACCAAATTAGAGTTAGCATTGGCAGTGAGCCAATCTTGCAGATTGGCAGTGAAGAATGATGCATCTGTGACTTGTTTCCCTAGCTAGTGCCAAACCCTCTTACTTAAAGGACAGTCTCGGAGTGCATGTAAAATGGTCTCTGATGCGTCATGGCAACGAGGGCAAGTGTTGTCAGTTAATATACCTCTTGCTGTGAGACACTGTTTGACCCCAATGCTCTGGTGCATGCATTTCCACACAAATATTTGGATTCTCAGTAAGGTTTTTAGTTTCCATATCCATTTTCCCTTGAAAGGTACCTCCATTGTGGGTTCTAAGGTCAGCTGATAGGCACTTTTCAGCTCAAAATCTCCTCGGTTAGAATACTTCCAGTCCAGTCTATCCTCAATCCTAGCAGCAATGGGGATCGGGGTGGCTTGGATCTCCCTCATGACTTCAATAGGTAGCTCCATTTGAATGATTGCCCAATTCCAACTACCTGCAACTCTAATATCCTTGACCTTCAGATCAGAGGATGCATGGGTTAGGGGACCTTGAATGACACTCCTCAAGGGGTCTATGTTGGACCAACTGTCATTCCAAAAATCCAAATTGCTTTCATATCCAGGGATCCATTTAACTCCTTTCACAAAAGTGGCTTCACCTACCTTTAAACTTTTCCAAGTTCTGGAGCTAGATAGTTTGTTCTGGTTCCTGGAAATGAGTCGTTGACGGTTGCAATATTTCAGCTTTAAAACCTTTGCCTATGGTGCATTGCTCTCAGTATGAAATCTCCAATTTAACTTAGCAAGAAGTGCTATGTTCCTCCCTTTTGCTGTTTGCAGTCCCAAACCTCCATCCTCCTTTGGTCGGGCTACCTTTTTCCAGCCCACCCAATGCATTTTTTTACTGTTCTCCGTTGATCCCTACAAAAAGTTTCTATTAACTCTATCAATTCCTTCCAGCACCTTTCCAGGCAACAAGTTACTTTGCATGACGTAAGCGGGGATAGCTAAGGAGGATGCTTGGATGAGGATAGATCTTCCTGCCATAGACAGCAGGTTTGCCTTCCATCCCGCAAGCTTCCTCTTCACCCTATCCAGAACAAAATTGAAGTCCTGATTCCCCCTTCCTTGGTGTTTGATAGGGAAGCATAGGTACCTCCCCAAGCAAGTTGTTTGCTAAAAGCTGAGAATGTTACTGAAGGCCTCTCTATTCTCTTGGTCGACGTTAGGGGAGAAGAAAACCCTAGATTTAGCCACACTCACAGTTTGCCCTGAAAGCTTGCAGAAAAAATCAAGGACCTCCCTGATGGCTACACAGTTATCAGTGTCAGCCTTAGCAAATAAAACTAGGTCATCAGCGAAGAAAAGATGGGAGAAAGCCGGGCCACTTCTTGAAGCTTTCACTGGGCACCACTTTTTAACTTCACATTTCTCTTGGATCAATTGGCCTAGAAAATCTACGCAAAGGATAAAAATGTAAGGGGAAACAGGATCACCTTGTCTTATCCCTCTAGTAGGGTGAAATGAATATAAGCTTCCACCATTAAAAAGAAGAGATGTCGAGACTGCTGAAATACAACTCATAATAAGCTCAATAAGATTATCCGGCAAGTTGTATCTTCTCAAAATTCCCCTTATGAAGCTCCATTCAAGTTTCTCATAGGCCTTCTCCAGGTCAATCTTTACGGCCATGTACCCCACTCTCCCTTTCATTTTGCCCATTGTGTGAATGATCTCTTGTACAATAATCGCATTATCCACCCCCCTTCTACCAGGGACGAAAGCAGTTTGACAGGGAGAGATAAGCTTATCTAGATAAGGCCTAAGCCTATTAACTATGACTTTAGTTATAATCTTATAAACTGTGTTGCAAAGACTTATGGGGCGATAGTTATTGATAGACTCTGGCCCTGGCACTTTCGGGATGGGAACGATGCTAGTTCTGTTCAGGTAGTCCGAAATTTTCTTAGTCTCAAAGATTTGCTTTATCTCTCCTTTAACTGAGTTGCCCACGATGAGCCAAAACCTCTGAAAAAAACCCGCATGGAGCCCGTCTGGTCCTAGAGCCTTGAAAGCCTTCATGGACCAGAGGGCTGTAGAGATTTCTTCATCTGTCACCATAAGGCTAATACTGTTCTTCTCTTCATCTGACAGCTTGGATTGCCACTTAGAATGATAATCAAGTCCCCAGGTAGCTGACTCTTGAGATGTGGAGTAAAGACTAATGAACCCTTCCCTGAAATGATTCATGACCTCTCTTTCCTCAAACAGCCACTCTCTAACCTTATTCTTGACTGAAGTAATGAGGTTTCTCTTTCTTCTAGCAAGCGCGGAAACATGATAAAAGGAAGTGTTTCTATCGCCCAGCACCATCCAGTTAATTCTGGACTTGAGAGCCCATAATTCTGCTTCCTGATCAAGAACAACGTCTAGCTCTCTCAACAGTTGATTTTCAAGAATGATTAGGGAGGAGGAGGGATTGGAGGCCATAGCCATTTGAATACCCCTTAACTGAGCCATAATTCTTCTCTTTTTGCCAAAGATATTTCCGAAGTGGTTTTTGTTCCATTCTGTAGCTTCTTTGGAGAAAGCTTCCATAGCTTCTGAAAGCTTCCGTGGCTGTCTCCAAGCCTGGTTAACCACGTTTGGAAATGAGGGGTCAGAGAGCCAGAAACTCTGAAATTTGAAGGGTCTATTCAACTGAGTGGGTCTTCTAGGATTGGTTTCCATAAGAACAGGGCAATGGTCTAAATGACATCTTGTTAGATGAGTTACTTTGGCATCTGGGTAGAGCAAACACCAGATTGGGTTCATAAAGAACCTATCAATTCTTTCCTGGATCAGGTTATTAACATCCTTTCTGTTAGACCAGGTGAATCTCGGCCCACTAAATCCCACGTCCACCATATTGCACTTATCAATGCACTCTTTAAAGAGGAGAGATCTAGATATGCTCACTAGCCTGCCCCCAAATTTATCCTCTTCTGCAAGAGGTTCATTGAAATCTCCAGCTATCACCCAAGGCTTATTATGCAACTCAGCAACCTTAGCTAGATTTTCCTAGAGAATACATCTTTCTGCACTCATAGGACTAGCATATATTGTAGAGAATATCCAAGATTGGTTAGAGGAGAGTACCTTCACTTCCACATGAATCTCTTGCTCTGTGTTAGCAAGTTGCACCACCTCTACCATATCTGAATTCCATAGCAACCAGATTCCTCCAGCCAGACCAATCGTCTCAGTGTGAATGGCACCATCAAAAGGAAGACGGTATGTTATCTCCTTAGCTCTGTCACCCCCTAGCCGGGTTTCCGTAACCACCAAAATAACAGGATTATGGTTTTGGGTCAGCTCCCTAACATGAGACTGAAATTTGGGCTTTAGAACACCCCTATTATTCCAAATTATAAAATTCATGATTAACAGGAAAAAAGAAAAGAAAAGACATAGAAAACTCATCATGTGGAATTTGCAAGTCTGCCTCCTTCCTCCACTTCCATCTGTTCATCACAAGCCTCTCCTTTATCTGCCCTTTCTTTGAGAACAAGGTCAGAAGATGCTCCATTCCTAACAAGTTTGGTTCCTTCCTGGGGCTGATCTTGCACCTCTTCGCAATCATTAAGGAAACAGGGAGAGTTCTTTGAGTGACCCATTTCTCGATTAGCAGCAAACCCATTCGTGCCTTGGCGAAGTAACCCCTCCTGCTCTTCATCTTCTTTTGGGGTATAAGGAGGAGAATCTTGGACTTGATGATCCAACTTGGTGTTGGATGAAGTAGTGAATTGGAAAGGGCCATTGAAGACTTTGGTGCCTTGGTTGCTGAGTAAGGACCAAGAAGATGATGAACTTAGTTTTTGCTTTTCACTTTTTCCTTCGGCTGAACTAGTGGAGCTCTTGGTTGCCCTGCTTCTAGCTAATTCCTTTTTACCCTTGACTGATGGGCTGGACCGAATATGGGGCTCCATTTGGGCTTTCCCTTCAGTATTGAGCTCCTTGAGCACGAGACCTAACTTCGCTGGCCCACTGTATAAGAATTTGTCTTTTGTTTCAACGCCCAACTCCACATGCTGACCCACTTTTGTAGAATTGTTTGCAATTCCGTGTTGGCTTTCTTTAGTCTCTGAGCTCGACATAGGTCTTGTGGGGACCTCTGGTCTAACGATATTTCTACTCCTTCATTGTCCTATCCTTCTACGTGTCACAAGCAACCAAGGCCCATACTTGTCCTCCTCCATATCTGCTCCTCTGTCCTTTGTCGTGCCACTACTTGGCGTGATACTAGATGCATCATGCAATCTGTGTGAGCTTGAAGTCTGACCTCCTCCTCCGTTTGTCGGAATTTTTGCCACCAGCGGTTTTGGGTTTTTGATAGTGTACGGGCATGAGTCCCTTTTGTGGCCTACCCTACCACAGGAAAAACACAGCTCGTGTATTCCTTCGTAGCTAACGGGCTACTCGAATTTTCTGATGAGAATGGTGTTGATAAGTGGCTTATTAGTATCCACTTGAATGCACAACCTAGCATATCTCCCTCTGGCTTCCATGGCAGTGTGAGTGTCTATCCGGAGAACCTTGCTGATGGATGCACCAATCTGCTTCAGGACCTCTATTCATGAGCCCCACTATATTTTTTTGTACTATTCATAGGTCATACTATACTATTTCAGTTAATTTTTACCTTTATCTACAGTACTTTAAACTAAAAGTTTTCAATTTCAGTAAAATAAGTAGATCCCAAATAGACCCTTAATAAAATGAATAGAAATAGGAAATAGTCTTTAATACTACTATTTTCACGAGGAATATTAAAAGTATTAAAAAAAAACTTTTTTTTTTTCCTTAAGCTGTCCAAATCCCAACGTGAAATGAGAACCATTTTATGATGTTTTTGATTGTGCCATTAGGAGTTGGGTTGGGACTCCCCTCACGTAGACTTCAACCCATGATTCATGCTCATAGTGCTAGACTTTAGATCGGCTTGCTAGCTAGACGGCAAATGGATTAGTTAATAGTTGACTTTTAGATTTTTTTTTTTTTAGAATAATGCTAGAGATACAAGCTATTTTACAAATTACTGATGTGGTGAGTGATTATTGGCAAATAAAAAAAGTGATCTTAATGGTGGACCTAGATGAAAACCAATAAAAGGTTGGTCACGTCAACATTTTGTAAAAATGTTATAAAATAATTTGTGGTTGTAGTATTATTCCTTTTTTTATATTATATATCTGCGTTTGAAGGGGCTATCATTATGGGAATTTAACTTTCAAATTAAAAATATTTCTTTTCATACCATAGGAATAAAATAAAATAAAATAAAATAAAAAACTCTAAATGAGTCTTTTTAATTGTTTCTTTCTCTTGAAGAATACGAGTATGCTCTATACACTTTTTTTTTTTTTATAAAAAAAAAAAATCTACCAATAAATATATAATTTCAAAAATTTTAAGACCACATAAAAAATCACAATTGTTTACCATAATTGTCCACATATATAGCATACTATGATTTGCGAAGACAAAGTGGTTGGTTCATTTAAAAAACTAGTTGCTTGCACAGGATAACTAAATAAAAGTTAAAAAATAATTTAAGCAAAATTAAATATATTTATTTTGTTTAAAGGTATATGATTGGCTTGAAAAAAAGGTATGACTTGAAAATGATTAAAAAAGAATGAAAATAAGTAATTCTGTTCTAAACAAAGGTTTAGAAAGTTCTTTTTCTTTCATATAATTGGTCCACATAACACATACCGGTGTAGCTCACAACATCATAGCTATTCTATGGTGATGACTTCGCAGTTCATACAATGCTCAATTGCAATTAAATCTACTATCCACAATCAATATAATTATCTATATTATATTGATAATAAATCTACAAATTACATTCATATATCTTCCATCATCTGGAAGGTAACTGGGTAATGATTGTATGTAATGTATAAATTTTATTATATTACCATATAAAATTTTTATGATAAATGATCAAAAAAATTAAAATAAAATCTAAAGTTTTTGAAATTATTTGAAATATAATTTTAGTTTTTTTAAAACTTAGCTAATAGAGTTTTAACTATATTGATGTTACATTTAGCTTCCAAATAATACCTTCACACCTTTTAGTAGTCTATTATGATACTTCCAAATAATATCGTAATACCTATTGTGGGGGGAAAAAGCCCAGGTCTGCCAATCGGGCCTGGGGCCCTGTTTTTGAGATTATTGTGTGTCCGAAGAGTAGAACGGGTTGAGATAGAGTTCACCTGAGGGCAACAAACCCAGAGATGGCGGGAGAGTACAATCCGAAGAGGTCACCCTTTGTTCGAGGAGGTTTTACTCCTCGGATACGAATAGTTCTGACCAAATAAACGTACAGAAGGCCTGAATGCCCTTCCTGGCAATTTTGGTGGCAAAGATAAGCTTTGGGCATTCCTGAGGATGATAAGGATGAAGAAATATCTCAAGGAAAAGCTGCTACCATCGTATTTAATGCCCTACAGTAGCTTTTTTTGCTGCATTTATGTGGAGAAGACCCCTGAACAGTGCAATTTCAGCTACTGCCACTCCCAAAAAGCTAGAGAAGATGCTTGATGTGACCTATACTCAAGTATGTAAGCAGATGGAGGACAAGTGGACGATGGGGATGATTAGGAAAGGGGCTATATAAAGAAGAAGAGCTCCTGATAGAAGGATCATCAGAAAAGGAGAGAGAAGAGCAAAAAATAACTTTACTGTAGCTCTGGAACTTGTAACCTAATTTCTATCAATAAAATTCCTCTTCGGACATTAGGTCTACCGTTGTTTTCATGTGATTGTATGTTAGGTTATTCGCAAATACCATAACCAACTCTTGTTTAATTCATATCCGGCCCAGTTCTTTCACCCACGCTCTACAAGTTCATTGTCTTGGGTACATAGGGCTCATACTCCGTATCTCGTGGGCTTGGGCTACAAAAATTGACCTTACACTTATCTATAAGAGCATTGCCATCAGGTGTGCCAAATGCCAAATATTTGGCATTTGGCACACCAAACACCAAAAATCCTCTCTCATGAGGTGTGCCAAATGCCAAAACATTTGGCACATATGAACAGTTCCATTCTACAAATGCAACGGTATGGCAGAAATGCTATATCCAAAAATTAATTTTTTAATGATTTTCTCTCTCCTCTCTGGCATTTTATCTCCTTCTTTCTCTCTCTCTCTCTCTTGTCCGCCTCCCTCACTTTTCTCTCAGCCCTTCTCTCTCCTCTCTCTCTCTCTATCTCAACCTCTCTCACAATCCGCCGCAGCTCACCTCCTCCACTCACCAAGTAGCTCGCCTCTCCTCCGGAACCAACACCGCCCGCCTCCATCGACACACCAAGTAGCTCGCCTCTCCTCTGGAACCAATGCCGCCCGCCTCCACTGACGCTGCTCGCCTCCGCCGATGCTGCTTGCCTCTACCGATGCCGCTCGCCAAGCAACTTGCTTCGCCTCCGCCGATGCCGCTCCAAGCAACCTGCATCCACTGAAATCTGCCCGATCTCACTAAGATCCGATTCCCCTTATTTGTTTGGATTGTTTATGGTTGATTTTGGGGGTTGGATCTGGTTTGAGAAATTGGATTGGAGGATAACAATGATTTGGGATGGGTCTTGAGGTTTATGAATCTGGTGGGTTTATTTATTTATTTATTTTTTTTAAGGTGGCATTGGTGGATATGGATTTGTGCTGGTGGTGGCTGTCGGTGATGTTGCTGCAGTAGTTGTTGGTGGCCGTTGTTGCGGCAGTGGTGGTGGTGGTTGTGCCGTTGTTGCTGGTGTTATTGCTGTTGATGATGGGAGGAATTAATATATTATTTTATTGTGTTGTAAATATTATTTTAATGTATAGAATTGAAGAATAGAACATCTGATAAATGAGAAATTGTAAAATGATGTGGTAAAATGATAAAGTAAGTTTTTGGTATGTTAAAATGGCATTTTTTATGAGAGAGCTGATGGGAATGCTATTGGGTTTTCTTTTGATGAAGCCATAAATGAGGGAGTTTAATAGAAGTCAACGTTTCCAATAACTTTTATAAGAAATTTAAGTTCAAAAGTCTTCTGATTGTAATTTTTTAAAATCATAAATAGACTTTATCTAAACTCTAAAGAAAAGCATTCGAAATGATCACATCATTGATATCATATCATAATGATTGCAAATAAAAATATTATTATTCATGATTAATAGATGAACAATTGAAACTGTGAATTAACCCTTCAAATACTAAGTTTTAGCAACAACAAAATATATACAAAAGACTCCAAATATTGGAACATACTTTTTCCGATTCAATCAAAACCAAAGTTTCAAAAATAATTCCAATTCAATTAAACCCAATACATACATACACATGAATATAAACAATTCCAAAAATCTTTACTTTAGCTAGGAAAACTTACATTTTTTACAAAGTAAACCCAAGTTTTGAAAGCTTAGAAATATTTAACTTGGTCAAATTGTTTGCGACATGTATTGTCCGTCACGTTATCATGATATTATAAAGCAAAGATGCATCAATCGCTTTACTACTTGAAGATTCCAACCAATTTCAACCCATAAAAAATAATAATACAAACACAAAAAATTCGACCCAGTAAAAGAAACGACAAAAAGACGGTCCCTTTGAAGTTTGATCAGTTTCAGTAGACACCCACATCAATGAAACTTGCAGATGAAGAAAGAATATAAAGTATGTAGGAGTCTTAAGTGTCAGAGTCTCACCAGAGAGAATGAAAATAACCAAAGCTCATGAAGAAGGCGAAAGAAAACAGAGCTTGCGTTTGGATAGCAAGTTTTGCTACTCAAAGTAAAGTTGCGTTTTACCCATTTTTCTTTTTTTTTTTTTTTTTTTTTGCCGCACTTTGTTGACTTTGGGGGGACAAAATTTACTGTGCATGAACAGTGCGTGCACTGTTCACGCACTATTCATGCACTGTTTATGTATTAAAAAATATTAAACATGAGTCCCACGATACTATTTACACATTTAAAAATTATTTTTCTACAGTGTTTTCAGCAACAATCAGTTTTCAGCAACTTTCAGTAACAATAAGTTGTATCCAAACGAACACAGAGAGTGTGTCACTGTGTCAGTGTCACTTATTACTCTCTCGCTGTCTTTTGTTGTCAATCCTAAGTCAGTTCCTCAGACTAAAACAAACACATGACTTAATAAGGAAGAAAGGTAATTATTCCATGCTTCGAGAGAAACTTGAGCTTGATCTTCAATAGTCAGCTTGGCATGCAACACCCTACCTTTGATCTCTGTATTTTTGTTAATGATGATATGCTACGTTTGAAGAGACTAAGAAAAGAGGGATAGCAGTTCTTAAATAGGAGAGAGTAGAGACGGTGGGAGAGTGTTATTGTATTTGACTAGAAGTCTAACTTTAAAAATTGATAATGATGAGTTTGAGTTTAAGTTGGATTTGTTAGGGAGATAGAGTTTCACTCCTTATTAAGTTTGGATTAAACAAAAATAATTTTATTTAAATAAAATGATAATTTTATTTAAATATTGTGCTGACGTGGAAAATTGTGAGAGTTTCAGAGGTTTCAGTTATATAGATGACAAACAATTAATTATACTTTGCCACATAGAATAATTATAGCAAAAACTATAACTTTTTATGTTGTACAAGAATTACTCACAAAATTTAAATGGCTGTGTTGCCTCGCCCAAGAATTTTTATTTTATTTTTCTCTAGTATAACATATTTATAATAAATATAAAACAGGCAAATATTTATGATTTTTTTTTGAAAGAAAAATATTTAGGATTTAAGAGAGCATCAGGTTAAGTTTTAATATATAATAAGATTTAAATGAGTTAAAGAACCAATTACAATAAGATGGTAGAATAATGCTAGAGATATAAACTATTTTACAAAAAAAAAAATTCAAATTACTGATACAATGAGTGGTTATTGGTAAATGAAAAAGTAATGTTAGTGATAGGCCTAAATGAAAACCAGAAAAAATTGGTCACATAAACTATTTGTAAAAATAAATTGTTTGTAAAACTGTTATAAAATAATTGTATAGTTTTTAGACCCCTTAAACACAACCAGATTAACCTAGTTATTTAGCCAAATGTTTAACTTAGGTAAATTATGTAGATCTAGGTTAACACATATAAATCATATCATTGTAAAGTGCAGAAAATAAATAATACAATGATATAATAACCAAGGAAAATCAAACTGGTAAAAAAACCTGGGGAAGATTTAACCTAACTATCCTTAAGGTAAAACAGATCCACTATAAAAGAATTGAAGTTTACACAATAGCGACTTAGACCACTAATATCCTATTACTACCTCGAGTAGGAAACTTATTACCACAACCACGTGACAGCTCCGAGTCCACAGACTACTTCTTTCTTGGATTCATAGCAAGTACAAGCACTCCCTCTTATGTATCTTTAAGCTCTTAATGCAGCAACTGAATTAATCATCAAGCTCTTGACATAATCTTGATTCTTGATAACCCTAAGTATATGTGAAGGCAAACACTTCTAGATCTCACAAAAGATTCACATACATAGCATAAACAACAACTACAACAACATAAAAACATGGCTAGGGTTTTCCCTTTTATACCTAGGGCAAAACAACGTCAAACGGGCTTGGGTTGAGTTGAAAAATTCTACAGAAAAAACAATCTGCACAAGCTTCGATCGATCGAATCTAATTTTCGATCAATTGAGCCAGGTAAATTTACACAGTAAATCCTGCAGTACACTTGATTCCAACTTTATACTTAAACATACTTTGAGTAAGTCTAAAACAAGACTAAACGTTTTGATCATGGTTTGCCAACATTACAAATTGAAGTTCTAATACATTTAAACTTATAGTCTTAGAACTCAACAAACTCCCCCTTTGGCAATCTGTGACAAAACACAAACTAAACAAAGTGCTCAAAGTTTACAAAAAACAGCCCATTACAACATCATTGCCTAACATAACAAGTTCAACCTAACTACTATCTATCAGTTGTAAGTGTAGACAGTAGCATGACTGAATCAACCTGTGTATTCCTAAAACACTTAACAAACGCATAAATGCATGTGTGGAAAATACAAGTAAAACAAAATAAATTCTTGATTTCACATAACATAAACTACAAGACATATATCATGAAAAACCTCATAAATATAAATCAATAATCAATGTAGCACAATGTGAAACAAGAAATAGAAATAAACACATCAAAGTATCTCCTCCTATCATAGACATCTCAAATAAAATAAAAATACATCATGAGCAAAAAACATAAATACAAAATGAAGCACCTAGATACAATCTAAAGCTCCATAGCTCCATAGCAACAAAATCTCTCCTTAACAACAAAATCTCCTCAACATATGTACTCCCCCTTTTTGTGACGAATTGCCAAAGGGCAATCACTCATCATCAAAAGGAGGTGGCGGAGGTGATCGGCAAAAACTCTCCAAATTTGCTTTCAAGGACTGAAGCTCATCAAGCATGTCCACCAAAAGCTGACCATGAACCGCTTGAACGGTCATGACAGTCTCCAACATAAGACGAATGCTCAAATCATCCGAAGTAGAAGGTGGAGGAACAGTAGTAGCGGTAGTTGGATCGACGGACGCCTCAGCAGAAGTATCACCTATAGAAGATGGAGGAGAAGGTGCGACACCAGAAGACTCAACTTTAGGGCGTTTAGAGCTTGCTCTCATCTGAGTAGCCCTCTGCCTAAGAAAGGTGGCACCAATAGGAGCAACTATATGAACAGGCTCAGACACAGGAAAGTCCTCTAAACCCAAATGCAAAAGAATCCGATGAATAAAAAGGGGGAAAGACAGACCATGAGCAGTAGAACTACTCCTATGAACCTCAATCAAAGAACGAATGAAAATATGAGGAAAACTCATAGAAGCGTCTGTAACAATAGCATACAAAAATGCACATCTCTCTAAAGGAATAGTATGCAAATGAGAGATGGGCCAATGGAATGGCAAGAAATCCGAAAGAAAAGATAGTGAATCTTGGTCAACTCAGCAGACGTGATCCGAGGATCAGAACTCCACTAGATAGAAGTACTAGTAATATATGACATAATGTCATCTAGGGGAGGAGACTCATCATAAGGATAAACAGGATGCTGGACTAGTGGCACCCTAAGAGCATCAGCCACTACCAAAGGAGTAATGGTGTACTCTTCACCCCGTATCCAACTCCTCACCAGTGTTAGAATCATAGGAGTGGACAGAGAGGTTCGAGTAGAACTCTCTAATCAAGGTAGTCGGAGGAGGATGATCAACATCCAACAAAGACAACCAGCCCCTACGCTCAAAGTTTCTCCTAATCTCCAGGTCAAGCTCATCTAACACTACTTTTCTCTCAGCCCATACATTCCTACAAATGTTCAACTTCTCATACGTTTCTTGGTTTTTCTCACTAAGGAACCTCTCACTATTAAAGGTGGGGACAGAAGAAGAGGAGGATTTCCTATTAGCTCTAGTCTTCCTAGACATGATGCTAAGGATCAAAAGGACAGACACAAAAGAGACAAAGAGAAAGAAAAAAAACAAAAACCAAGGGCAGACTGCAAGTTAGCACAGAAATATAGAAAATAACAATCTATATGATGCATGAACAATATCAACACATGATGCATGTTCTAATGCAATGAGAATGAGTTCAATTTCACATTAACAACACAAAATTTGCTTGAGCATAGAGTTTATATAAAAAAAAAACCCCCAAATTTTGAAAACCCACTTTCAAAGAATTCAAAAATTTGATCAATTGATCATTACACAAGATAGATAACAGTATATAATGATCAAATTAATCAACCCAACAAGCCAATTTCATCACATTATGCTCAATTGAACAAATCCCCAATTCGGGTAGTTTCAAGCCTTAGAAAATTCAATTTTTCTCAATTCATCAAATTGATCAAATTAAATCACAAAGATCATGTTAATATCATCCCATAACAAAAACCCATTGATCAATTTAGAAAGAAAAGATTGAAATTACCAAAATCCCCAAATTTTCATAGGTTCGAAATATCCCTAAAATGCATGAAAAATATGCATGAAACATGAAAATAAATGAAAAAGGAGGGGCAAAAGAGTCTTATTGGCCTTAGAAGACAAAAAAACCTAGCAAAAAATTTGAGGGAAAATGACAAAAAATTGCTTTGACTCCTTGACCGATCGAAGAGAGAGAGAAAGAGTTTTTGAAAAAGTTTGAATAGTTATAGAACACGTGAAAACTCAAGGTTTTAAAAAACTCTCTATGTGATTCTCAATTGATCAAAAATTAGATTTGATCGATCCAGAAGCAATCGAGCAGCGATTGAACCAGGTAGATTCAAAACAAAATTTTAACCGCAATTTCGATTGGTTGAGAAACAGGTTCGATCGATTGAAAATCTGGAAAAATCAATTTTTTGAAAAACAGAGCAATTTAATGCAGAAACTCCTCAAAGCATAGTATTTTATGAATAAAATGCATGAGTATGAGATGAAATGCTTTTCAAAAACATTTGTAATGAACCTAGATCTCCCAAATATAAGATTTTCAATCAATTTTCCTTAAATTCTCAAACTTCAAACACATTTTGCATTAAACTCAAGGAAGTTTCAATCTCGGATGGCCAAAACAAAATCACACATAATAACATGTACAAAATTTAGCAAAGAGTAACTTGTGTAGTGTGTGCAACTAGCAAAAGTTTGAGATACATATGAGGTGATATGTGAATAGTAAGCAATCAAAATTTCTACGAAATTCATCACATAAATTTGAGAGAGACTATCACCTAAAGAGTTACATCATATAACTCCTACATCTCCTAGAATAAAAACTTGCAATTATGTAAGTTTCTTGATTTGCCTCATAATGTACACACCAATTTTATTTGATTTGAAACTTATTAGAATAGCCAGGATAATGTACACACCAATTTTATTTGATTGAGTTAATTATAGTCCAATAATATACACACCAATTTTAGCATTTAAACCGAGGCTACACCTTATGTTTTTTTGTGCATGTGTTACACTTTCTTGAGCACAAAATCTTACGATATGCACTAAGGTGTTCATGATTGGCTAGTAAATAGTGGCGAGATGGTTATTTATGCATTTTTCAATAAGTTCAAGTCTGACAATCAAAGGCATGTGATTTCAAGATCAAGATCATGTGATCAAAAACTATAAACATCTTCCCACACAGCATGCACTCCAAAGCTCAAACTAGTAGTGCAAAAAATAAGCTCATCCAAGCTAAACAAGGTACATAGACATGTTATGTAAAAATAAATTGGCCAACCTTGATTTCAAATCCAAGAAAAATAATGCAAAACATATTTTGCTTCCCTTTCCCTTTATTTATTTATTTATTTAATTTTTGAAAAGAAATAACAAAAACAACCTATAATGAAATGCATGAATGTTATGCAATGCAAATCCTAGAAAAACAAAGAGAACCAAAAAAAAAAAAAAATGGTCACAAAGAGTAGAGCAATGAAGCATAAGGACTATGTCAGAAAGACTCAATTAGATCGAGCCTTTTGCATCCAAGACTTTTTAGATGCAACTCTAGCATTGGAGTTATTATTCACATTAGAATGCTGAGCAACTCCAGGATTGGAATAAAGGTTTAAAGCCTTTACCAACTCACCAAGAAGTACCATAGGATCTTGTGCTTGAGGCATAGGTACTTTTGGCTTATTTGCTTGCTTAGTAGCTTGTAACTTGAAATAGTTTGGACGAATGTGCTCAGACTTTCCACAAAAATGACAAACACATATAGGTCTATTATGCAACTTGCCCTTATGAGGGTTAGGAGTCTTAGGTTTAGATTCTTGAAGATCAACCCTAATTTTCCAGGATTGGAATAAAGGTTTAAAGCCTTTACCAACTCACCAAGAAGTACCATAGGATCTCGTGCTTGAGCCATAGGTACTTTTGGCTTATTTGCTTGCTTAGTAGCTTGTAACTTGAAATAGTTTGGACGAATGTGCTCAGACTTTCCACAAAAATGACAAACACATATAGGTCTATTATGTAACTTGCCCTTGTGAAGGTTAGGAGTCTTAGGTTTAGATTCTTGAAGATCAACCCTAATTTTCCTAGGAGATGTAACTTCTGCCAATTTGACAATCTCACTTACAGGTGGCTTAGAAGAAGGAACAAAGTTTATGGAACATGGTCCAGGCACAGAGATGCTTTCTACAAAACCTAAGCCAGTTTTGTCTGAAGGCGACTTTTGAACACTTAGCATATGATCAAGTTTGGAATTAGCAGACCTATTTGTTTGTTCTCTAGTAACAAATAATTCAAATTCCAAATTCTTAACTTTATCAAGCAAAAGCATGTTCTTAGTCTTCACATTATTTAACAATTCATTAGCATCAAACAGTTTCACAAGCAAAATTTTCTTATCAAGTTCAAGAGATGCAATTTTCTTTAAGCCTAAATCAATACTCATAGCATCCTTGGCCGCAACTTTGCAAAGCTTATTGTAGGCTTCTTGTAAATCTGCATCCTCAGAGAGTTCCCCATCAAAAGGGTTCTTTTCAATAGCAACACTTTCATCAACTACAGCAGTAGTTGTGAAAGTAATGAAGTTTCCATCCTCATCACTACCAGACTCATTATCAGAAACTTCATCATCACTAAAGGTTACAGCCATAGCCTTACCCTTAGACCTCAAGAATGTAGGACATTCTGATTTCACATGACTATACCCTTGACAACCAAAACATTATTGACCCATAGAATTATTAGAAGGTTGACCTACTTTCTCTTCAGGATTTTCAGTGTTATTCACCTAAGTGGGATCATTCCTCCTAAAATTTCTAGGTTCAGCATTATTTTTACCTCTTGCCCTTCTGTTGTTGTTCCTAAGAAATTTCTAAAGTTCTTGGCAAGATAAGCAATCTCTGTAGCAGAGAGTTCATCATCAAATCCATTCACATCAACATCATCAACAGAATTAAGAGCCATTGATTTGGATTTGTTTGTCTTAGGTAGGTCCAACTTATAGGACTGAAGAGATCCTACAAGTTCATCAACATGGATGAAGTCCACATCCTTGCTTTCAGTGATGGTAGTCATTTTGGGTCTAAAGTTCTCAGTCAAAGATCTAAGAATCTTCCTAACAATTTTAGGTTGATCATAGATTTCACCCAAATTATAAGCAGAATTAACAATATCATTAAGCTTAGCATAAAATTCATCAAAACTTTCATCATCAGACATCCTAATGCTTTCAAATCTAGTTGTTAACTGCTGCAACTTATTGATCTTAACTGCCTTTGTAGCTTCATGCACAGTTTGGAGAATATTCCATGCAGTGTGAGCAACCTCAACATTTGAGATTCTCTTGAATTCCTCCATAGAAACAGCATTAAAAATAGCATTCATAGCTTTGCTATTAAAAGCGGCTGCTTCTTTCTGAGAAGTTTGCCACTCACTAACAGTAGTAGTGGGCTTCTCCCATCCGTATTCAACATAATTCCAGACTCTCTCATCAATTGATTTCAGGAATGCTTTCATCCTTACTTTTCAACAAGCATAATTATTCCCATCAAAGTGAGGTGGAATAACAAGAGAGTGACCGTGTTCCATGACAACCGGGGTCAATGATCAACTTTTAGATCAAAGGATCTAAACACAAAAGCTAACATAAAGTGCAGAAAATAAATAACACAACGATATGATAACTCAGGAAAACCAAACTGGTAAAAAAACCTGGGGATGATTTAACCTAATTATTCTCAAGGTAAAACAAATCCACTATGAAAGAGTTGAAGTTTACACAATAGCGACTTAGACCACTAACATCCTATTACTACCTCGAGTAGGAAATTACTACCACGACCACGTGACAGCTCCGAGTCCATGGACTACTTCTTTCTTGAATTCACAGCAAGTACAAGCACTCTCGCTTGTGTATCTTTAAGCTCTTAATGCCATCAACTGAATTGATCATCAAGCTCTTGACATAATCTTGATTCTTGATAACCCCAAGTATATGTGAAGGCAAACACCTCTAGATCTCACAAGAGATTCACATACACAGCATAAACAACTACAACAACATAAAAACGTGGCTAGGGTTTTCTCTTTTATACCTAAGGCAAAACATAAAACCCTATATGTCAAACGGGCTTGGGTTGAGTTGGAAAATTCTGCAGAAAAAACAATCTTGCCTTAGCTTAATTTAAGTATATATATACACGTGTATCCCACAAGAACTTGAACTTATAAAATGACTATCACGCCAATGATGCACAACGGTGACGGTAGAACGTTCTAATGTCAAGCTTTGTGTCCCTATTAAGTTCTTCTAGTAATTGTCTGTATGAAATCCATATCTCTACTACACGTATATGTATATAAATCCATTCACACGCATGAGAAGGAAAAACAAAACAAACCTTCAAAATTCAAAATCACTGCCAAGAAAATTTACAACATTTCGAGTAAAATAGTACTAAAACTCATCTCATTGATTATTCAAAACCAAAATTCCAGAACCTTTGTCGTAATATACATAGAAAAATAAAATAGAATAGAATAAAACAAAAGAGAACGAAAAAAGGCTATCAATTCCATGTCCTCTAGCGAGTATTTAGGTTGAATGGCGAAATTGAAGAAGAGAAGGAAGTTAGCAAATCGGATACGTATCAGCTACCTAAACTTTCCTACAGACAGGACTGAACGAAAGGGTCTCATTGGCCTTGGATTGTAAATGCCATTTATCTTAAATCTAAAGAACACTCTGAAAAACACTTGGCCTTGGATTGGTTTGTAAAGCCAGTTAAGCTTTAGTACAGATAATGTTCCATGCAATGCTAGGATACTCGGTAATTTCATTTGAAAATAATTTTTATTTATTTAAGATTCATATATAATACTCATTTTGCTTGGTAATTTCATTTGAAAATAGTTTATACTTATATATAATACCCATTTTGTTATATAGCATTTATGATGTTTCCCCACAATATTGCCAAATGCTTTGAAGCTTAATCTTCTTAATTCATATTTTATCATTTTTCTTTATTCTAAAAGTAGTTTCTAACTATTAGTGGGTTTCCTTTATTAATCTAATAAGAGTCATCAAATAGCCCACGGCCCATAGCCCGACCCAGAAACCCGACGGCCAACTGGCCTAATGAGCGGCCCAGCCCGTTGTTATTGAGACCCATGGTTAATCCGCTAGCCCAATGGGTGAGGCCGTGGGCTAGTTTTTATGCCCATGGGTACCTGGTGGGCTAGCCTAGTAGCCCAACCCGTTGGCCCAGCCCAATAACTCATAATTCATAATAAAAATATATAGGAAGTGTATGACGGATTGATCTTGAGATATTATAGAGGAATTTCTTAAGAAAACTCCCTCAAACATTAAGATACTCAAAGTAATTGTACTAAACTTAGTTTACTAAATATATATATTTTTCTAGTAGTCTAGCAAATTTGAATTAACCATTTGACATTTTTTTTATTAAAGATAAAAAAAATAATAAAAAAAAACTATTTAAAGCCTTAATAAAAATTAAATTAAATAGGTTTCCATCAACAAAACAAAAAATTAAATAGATTTGACTGTAAAAAAAAATTTGTAATTAAGTATTAAATTCTTTAATTCTTTCATTTAAAAAAATAGATTGATTATTCCCTTATAAAAAAATTGATTATTTCCTTATAAAAATAATAAAATAATATGCTAACACAAGCTTATGGGTAGCCCATTAGGCCTAAGCTGATAGCCCAGCTCACTAAAGATAAAATGGGCATTGCCCATGGGCAGGGTCATGGGCTGAGATTTTCTCTTTCGGCCCAGTCCGACTCAACCTGTTAACTAGTTAATAGCCCATTATGCACAGCCCATTGTGCTCATGGGCCAAGTAAAAATGGGCTGGGCTGGCCCGACCCGGCCCATTGACAACCCTTTAATATATATGAGATTGGAACTGTATAGTTATTCGATGTTATCTTTCATTAATTAGTCCATATCTTTGATGTGGCACTTAAGCAAAGAATTTATATGAAAAATTTATTGTCAAATAGAGCGTCATATGGCAAAACTTCAATTGGCACCTTTTAGATAAGATTTGAACATTTTTATTATCTTTTGAATCATTGATAATGAATCAAAAGATAATATATTTTCAAAATTTACCTATTAATATTATGCGTTACTTTGCTATTTTAAAATTGATTGGAATTGATAAGATCAGCTTGTAACTCAATAGGTACATTTTGGTGTTTCTAACAAAAATGTTAAAGATCAAATCCCTCTTCTCTCATTATAACTATTGAACTATTAAAAAACAAAATCTCTTAAAAAACAAAGGCTAATTATGTAGTTTTCATGTTAGGAAGCTTCTTATTCTATAGTTTGCATAAGTCAAGTCCTATGTGGAGGAAGTGAATAGCATAGGCTGCGTGGTTGACCAACATATGTAATGTAATATTTTTTTTTAAAAAAAGAATAAATTTGTTGCACACAAATTATTTTATATAGTTTTACATACATTTCAAAAATAATTAAAATCGTGATTTGAAGTCATGATTTCTGTTGTAAACTAGCTAAAACAATTTGCATATAATAAACACTACTTGTACGGTCCTCGCACCAGGGCCCCTTTGGGCCTTGGACCCTGGCCTGGGTGTGTGGCCCATAAAGCCAAACTATCTCTACCTACCGGCCCATCCCAGACCTGCACGTGCTGCGGGCCCAAGCTTTCCCCCGAGCAGTGATGGAGAGACGATGTTCGGAACGCACGTCCTTTACATACCCGGCAGTACCTCGGGAGGCGCCGCTGCCGGGAGCAGTCGCAAAGGTGGGAAACAAGTTCCAAAGCCATCCTCACCGCTTCCCACTCCCACCTAACCACCCACCTATAATCGATAATACTGGACCGCTTGTTGCACTAACTGGGAAGTAATCAAAACCTCTCCACTGAATTGTGACTATAAATATGAGAAATTTGGGGAAGATAGGGGTTGGAAAATTGACGGTAAAAGAGGGAAGACAGATAGGGATAAGAGTGAGAGCAAGGTGATTCGGACCCTTGAGAAGAGAAAAGTGATCTCATTGAGTCTCAGCGTAAAGAGCGACCCAGTGTAGGAAATACAAACCCATCATACAAGTAAATTGTGAGTCCAAGAGAGGCCCAGCCCAACAAGCTTCACTTTCGGGCCCGCACAATTGGCGCCGTCTGTGGGAAACTCCTACTAAGTAGTGGTTCCACCGAGACTCGTGTGCAGGAAGATGTCTGGGAGTAACGCCGAGAGTGGCTCGGCAGGGTCTTCCCAGGGATCCACCTGGCGGGAACGGAGGCAAAAGAGACGCGAGGATCGGGCTTACGAGCAACTGGAGGAGTGGTCCGGCCTTGGAGAAGGGTCGTATCAAACGGGGAGAACAGTATCCCATGCTTCCCAGCACAGGCAACTTGACGAGAGGGACGAAGAGCTTGAACGGCTGCACAGGTTAGTACAAGACCTGGAGTTAGAAGTAAGAAACGAGCGCCGTAGAATGGATCAGGGCAACCGAGGGAGAGGGTCTGATGGCGGGGAAGAACGGCGCGGAGTGGAGTCGAATCAATCAGGATCCCACCACCACCAGGAGCGTTCATGCTCGAGGGAGTCTCGTCGGCGCCGAGACCGTTCACATTCAAGAGAATCTCGTCGACGACAAAGTTGCTCTCGTTCACGGGAATATGAAAATCGGGGCTCGGGGTCCCCAGAGGAAAGACGGACAAAGAATGCGGCCATGGATGCGATGAGCCGCGCATTGCGAAGGGCAGCTCGGTCCCCGTTCTCATCAAACATTGAACGAGTGCCAATGCCGGACAGATTTACGCGCCCACCTTTCAACTCATATGGAGGGAAAACAGACTCGGTGGAGCACGTCAGCCACTACATCCAAATGATGTCTCTGCATACCCGCAATGACGCTCTGATGTGCAAGGTTTTTCCCTCCAGCCTCGGTCCCACAGCTTTAAGGTGGTTCAACGGGCTGCGCAAGGGCTCCATCCACAGTTTCGCCGAGTTGATACAAGAGTTCGGGACCCGATTTGTAACATACAGCCGGGAGCAACAACCGGTGGACGCGCTGCTGTCTATGAAGATGAGGGCAGGGGAAACCCTTCATGACTATGCTAGCCGATACTGGGAGCTCTACAACGAGATTGACGGCGGGAACGAGAAGATTGCCGCAAGCACCTTTAGAATGGGATTGCCCGAGGATTCAGGGTTGAGGGAATCGTTAACTAAGAAACCTCCTGAGGATATGCGGCAGTTAATGAGGCGCATTGAAAAATACAAGCGACTGGAAGATGACAGAATACAGAGCAAAGGCAAGGCGCAGATGGCAGATCGTCCTCGGCAGAGCGGCTTTCAGCCGAGAGCACGAATGAATTTGAGGGTTCAAGAACCAGAAACGCGAGTAGGGGAGGGGAACGTGACGTTCAAGGAGCCCGTGCATAAAATTGTGGACAAGATCAAACATGAACCATATTTTAGGTGGCCAAATCGGATGGTTGGCGACCCCTCCAGGAGGAATTAGAACCTGTACTGCACCTACCATAAAGACAGGGGACATACGACCGAGCAGTGCCGAGTATTGAGGGATCATCTTGGGCAACTGGCTAAGGCTGGGCACCTAAAGGAATTCGTGATGGATGCCGGGAATCGAGGAGTAGGGCAGGGCGCCCCGCCGAGAGGGAACCCCCTTCCTCCCCCTCTTGGGGTAATTGATGTTATCCACGCCGCCCCGAGGGGCCTTTCAATGGCTAGGGGGAAGGAGGTATTGACAGTAATATCGGTGGAGGGACGTATGGGCACGCCGCCTTCCGCGAAGAAGATTAGACCCACCCGAGAGCCGATTGCTTTCGACGATAGTGATTTGGAGGGAACCGTTCAGCCGCACGATGACGCGTTGATTGTCACGGCAAGGATAGGTGGCTTCATTGTGAAGAGAATAATGATAGACCAGGGAAGCGGGGCAGAGGTCATGTACCCAAACCTCTTTAGGGGGCTTGGGTTGAAGAAGGAGGATCTTTCGAAGTACAACACTCCCCTGATTGGGTTCGACGGGAAAATGGTGGTTCCCGAGGGGCAAATCTCTCTGCCCGTGAACATGGGGGGCAAGGAGGTAATGGTAACCTTCATCATAGTTGCCTCATTCTCCCCATACACGGCAATACTAGGAAGACCATGGATCCATACAATGGGGGCTGTCCCGACCACGCTGCATATGAAGGTCAAGTTTCATACTGATTACGGTATCACAGTGATACAAGGAAGCCAGTGGGTAGCCAGGCAATGTTTGATTGCCATGGTCGATTTGAAGAAGAACCAGACTGACTAGAAGGATCAGGCCGAGCCCGAATGTCCGTCAGCGAGGACTCCTTCATAGCAATTACAGAGCCCGCAAGAGGAGAAGGGGGCCGCGCGCGTCGAGAGTATGCTCAAGGTAAAGATATTGCCGGATGCAGACAAGTACTTCCAAATAGGGGAGAGCATGAAGGGCCGTGAAAAGGTAGAAATGTTGTTACTCCTTATGCAGAATGTAGATGTGTTTGCATGGAGTCCATATGAGGTGCTCGGAGTGGATCCCGAGTTTATCGTCCACAGGCTCGGAGTTGACCCCACAGTCGCTTCTAAGAGGCAGAGGCCGAGGAGATCGGCGTGGGAGCACGCCGAGGCAGTGAAGGCGGAAGTTCGAAGATTGAAGGATGCCGGGGTGATTAGGGAAATCTTCTTCCCGGACTGGCTGGCAAACACCGTGGTAGTGAAGAAGAAGAACGGCATGTGAAGGGTTTGTGCGGATTTCACAGATCTGAACCGAGCCTGCCCGAAGGATCCTTTTCCCATGCCGAAGATTGATCAGCTGGTGGACGCCACTTGTGGGCACCTGAGGATGAGCTTTCTGGATGCTTTCCAAGGGTATCACCAAATCGCCCTGGCGCCCGAGGATCAGGAGAAAACAGCGTTCATCTCCCCGGAGGCTAACTATCACTACACGAGGATGCCTTTCGGGCTAAAGAACGCCGGGGCCACGTATCAGCGTATGATGACAAGGATGTTCCGAGACAAGATAGGGCATACAGTCGAAGTGTACATCGATGACATGGTGGTGAAGAGCAAGCAGGAGGCGCTGCACATGAGGGACCTTAAGGCGGGTTTTGAGGTTCTCCGGCAGCATAAGCTGTGCCTTAATGCGGAGAAGTTCCTGGGATACCTGATCACTATGCGTGGAATTGAGGTCAACCCCGACCAAATTGAGGCAGTAAAACGACTGAAGCCACCTAGCAACCCAAAGGAAGTGCAAGTATTGACCGGGATGCTAGCTGCCCTTAATTGGTTCATCTTAAAGTTCGCGGATCGCTGCCGACCATTCTACCAACTACTGAAGAAGTGGACTGGATTTCGGTGGACTGAAGAATGCGACGAAGCCTTCGCGGATTTGAAGAATTATTTGGCACGGGCACCCATGCTTACGGCACCAGAACCGGTGAGGAACTATTCATGTATCTGGCAGTATCGGAGCACGCCGTGAGCGCTATGCTACTGAGGGACAAAGGAATCCAATAACCCGTGTACTACATCAGCAAAACTTTAGTTGATGCAGAGACGAGATACTTACCTTTGGAGAAGCTTGTGTTAGCCCTAATACACGCCACCAGAAAGCTGCCACACTACTTTCAGGCTCATACAGTATATGTCCTGACCGAGTATCCCTTGCAGTCCCTATTGAAGAGGTCAGATTTCACGGGTCGAATAGCAAAATGGGGAACTCGACTTGGATTTTTCGACATACGTTACAGACCCCGAAGCTCGGTGAGGGGCCAGGTCCTTGCAGATTTCATCGCAGAGTTTTCGCCTAAAGGGGAAGCGAAGATGGTCTGTAGCCTTGAGGCTTGCCCGTGGAAGGTATTCGTGGACGGCGCATCGAACGTCACGGGGGCCGGTGCCGGGGTAGTCATGATTACGCCAGAAGGAATACGGTTAGAGCACTCGTTTAGATTGGGTTTCAAGGCATCCAACAACGAGGGAGAATATGAAGCTTTTCTGGCCGGACTGAGGACAGCTTCAAGCTTAGGTGCTAGGGATGTTGAGGTGTATTCGAATTCACGTCTGGTGGTAAATCAGGTGCAGGGCAGTTTTGAGGCCCGAGATCTCCGGATGAAAGCATACCTAGAGCAGGCGAAGAGTGTTATGGCCGGGTTCAGCACGGTGAAGGTTTTCCAGGTGGCCCGAACGCAGAACAGACACGCTGACTCCCTCGCCATGCTGGCATCGTCAGTAGCCGAGGGGATACCGAGGTTAATTAGAGTCGAGCTTATTTCAGAGCCGAGCATCAGGGTACTGAGTGATTCAAGAGCTGCAGGGATCAAGGTCGCACCCGTCACAACCCCTGCACCGTGCTGGATCGACCCCATCATCAACTTTCTGGCAGAGGACTGATTACTGAGCAATGAGAAAGAGGGCAGCAGAATCCGTAGGGTGGCTCCTCAGTATTGGCTGTCGGAAGACCGAAAGTTGTATCGAAGGTCCTACGGAGGGCCATACCTTTTGTGCTTGTGCCCAGAGAGGGTGGGTGGGCTCTTGGCCGAGCTTCATGATGGAGCGTGCGGCGGCCATGTGGGGGGACGTTCATTGGCGCACCGGGTAATGACTCAAGGGTTCTGGTGGCCTCAAATGCAGAAGGACGCGGCCGAGTAAGTGCTGAAGTGTGAATAGTGCCAGAAGCATGCCCCTCTAATCCATCAGCCCGTGGGCCATCTGAACCCAATTAGCAGTCCCTGGCCTTTTGCACAGTGGGGGCTGGACGTCATCGGTCCATTCCCTCGGGCGACGGGTGGTCGGAAGTTCATTCTGGTAGCCGTAGACTATTTTACCAAATGGACGGAGGCGGAAGCTCTAGCCAACATACGAGATGTGGACGTGAAGAAATTCGTGTGCAAGAACATAATCACCAGGTTTGGGGTGCTGAACTCGCTTATATCAGACAATGGGCTACAATTCGACAGCTGGGCATTCCGAGAATTCTGTGGTGATCTCGGTATCAAGAACAGGTACTCGACTCCAGCATATCCTCAGAGCAATGGTCAAGCCGAGGCCGTAAATAAAGTGATTGTGAATGGGCTGAAGAAAAGGCTGCAGGGTGTGAAGGGAAACTGGGCCGAGGAGTTACCCAATGTCTTGTGGGCATACCGCACAACTCCTAGAAGGTCCACCGGGGAGACCCCGTTCTCTCTAACATACGGGGCAGAAGCCGTGATACCCGCTAAAGTGAATCTATGTAGTGCGTGAGTAGCGGGGTTCGATCCCGCCCAAAACGACGAGATGATGGTTGGATGCTTGGACAAGGTGGAAGAATGGCGCGAAAGGGTGACTATACGGCTTGTGAAATATCAGCAGAAGCTTGCCCGGAGATACAACCGAGACGTAAGGACGAGGGAATTTATCGCCGGAGATCTGGTTCTCAGAAGAGTCGTGGGCAACATGCGGGATACTAATGCAGGGAAATTGGCGCAGACGTGGGAGGGACCCTACAGGGTCACTGCGATGGCCGGCACTGGGGCTTACTTCCTGGAAAACCTAGAGGAAAGACAGCTGCCTCGACCGTGGAATGTTTATAATCTGAAGAAGTACTATCACTGATTGGCAACACGCCGAGCATAAAGTTAAATGCAACCTCTTGTATATGTTTTGTTAAACGATAGCAATGATGTTTCTCAGGCAGATTTGCAATGTTCTACCCCTGACCCTCGGTTCGATCCCTGCCACCGAGCAAGTGGAAACCTTAGCCATTTTAGTCTGAGGATAGAAGCCTGGCCCTCGGTTCGATCCTATCACTAAGTAGGTTGAAACCTTATTCACTATTCTAAGGACAGAAGCCTGGCCCTCGGTTCGATCCCTATCACCAAGCAGGTGGAAACCTTAGCCATTCTAGTCTAAGGACAAAAGCCTGGCCCTCGGTGATAGGGATCGAACCGAGGGTCAGGGGTAGAACGTTGCAAATCTGCCTAAGAAACATCATTGCTATTGTTTAACAAAACATATACAAGAGGTTGCATTTAACTTTATGCTCGGCGTATTGCCAATCAGTGATAGTACTTCTTCAGATTATGAACATTCCACGGTCGGGGCAGCTGTCTTTCCTCTAGGTCTTCCAGGAAGTAAGCCCCGGTGCCGGCCATCGCAGTGACCCTGTAGGGTCCCTCCCATGTCTGCGCCAATTTCCCGGCATTAGTATCCCGCATGTTGCCCACGGCTCTTCTCAGAACCAGATCTCCGGCGATAAATTCCCTCGTCCTTACGTCTCGGTTGTATCTCCGGGCAAGCTTCTGCTGATATTTCGCAAGCCGTATAGTCACCCTTTTGCGCCATTCTTCCACCTTGTCCAAGTATCCAACCATCATCTCGTCGTTTTGGGCGGGATCGAACCCCGCTACTCGCGCACTACATAGATTCACTTCAGCGGGTATCACGGCTTCTGCCCCGTATCTTAGAGAGAACGGGGTCTCCCCGGTGGACCTTCTAGGAGTTGTGCGGTATGCCCACAAGACATTGGGTAACTCCTCGGCCCAGTTTCCCTTCGCACCCTGCAGCCTTTTCTTCAGCCCATTCACAATCACTTTATTTACGGCCTCGGCTTGACCATTGCTCTGGGGATATGCTGGAGTCGAGTACCTGTTCTTGATACCGAGATCACCACAGAATTCTCGGAATGCCCGGCCATCGAATTGTAGCCCATTGTCCGATATAAGCGAGTTCGGCACCCCAAACCTGGTGATTATGTTCTTCCACACGAATTTCTTCACGTCCACATCTCGTATGTTGGCCAGAGCTTCCGCCTCAGTCCATTTGGTAAAATACTCTACGGCTACCAGAACGAACTTCCGACCACCCGTCGCCCGAAGGAATGGACCGATGATGTCCAGCCCCCACTGTACAAAAGGCCAGGGATTGCTGATTGCGTTCAGATGGCCCGCGGGCTGATGGATTAGAGGAGCATGCTTCTGGCATTGTTCGCACTTCAGCACGTACTCGGTCGCGTCCTTCTGCATTTGAGGCCACCAGAACCCTTGAGTCATTGCTCGGTGTGCCAATGAACGTCCCCCCACATGGCCGCCGCACGCTCCATCATGAAGCTCGGCCAAGAGCCCACCCACCCTCTCTGGGCACAAGCACAAAAAGTATGGCCCTCCGTAGGACCTTCGATACAACTTTCGGTCTTCCGACAGCCAATACCGAGGAGCCACCCTACGGATTCTGCTGCCCTCTTTCTCATTGCTCGGTAATCGGTCCTCTGCCAGAAAGTTGATGATGGGGTCGATCTAGCACGGTGCAGGGGTTGTGACGGGTGCGACCTCGATCCCTGCAGCTCCTGAATCACTCAGTACCCTGATGCTCGGCTCTGAAATAAGCTCGACTCTAATTAACCTCGGTATCCCCTCGGCTATTGACGATGCCAGCGTGGCGAGGGAGTCAGCGTGTCTGTTCTGCGTTCGGGCCACCTGGAAAACCTTCACCGTGCTGAACCCGGCCATAACACTCTTTGCCTGCTCTAGGTACGCTATCATCTGGAGATCTCGGGCCTCAAAACTGCCCTGCACCTGATTTACCACCAGACGCGAATCCGAATACACCTCAACGTCCCGAGCACCTAAGCTTGAAGCTGTCCTCAGTCCGGCCAGAAAAGCTTCGTATTCTACCTCGTTGTTGGATGCCTTGAAACCCAATCTAAACGAGTGCTCTAACCGTATTCCTTCTGGCGTGATCATGACTACCCCGGCACCGGCCCCTGTGACGTTCGATGCGCTGTCCACGAATACCTTCCACGAGCAAGCCTTAAGGCGGCAGACCATCTCCACTTCCCCTTTTGGAGAAAACTCTGCGATGAAATCTGCAAGGACCTGGCCCCTCACCGAGCTTCGGGGTCTGTAACATATGTCGAAAGATCCAAGTCGAGTTCCCCATTTTGCTATTCGACTCGTGAAATCTGACCTCTTCAATAGGGACTGCAAGGGATACTCGGTCAGGACATATACTGTATGAGCTTGAAAGTAGTGCGGCAGCTTTTTGGTGGCGTGTATTAGGGCTAACACAAGCTTCTCCAAAGGTAAGTATCTTGTCTCGGCGTCAACTAAAGTTTTGCTGATGTAGTACACGGGTTGTTGGATTCCTTTGTCCCTCAGTAGCACAGCGCTCACGGCGTGCTCCGATACTGCCAGATACATGAATAGTTCCTCACCTGGTTCTGGTGCCGTAAGCATGGGTGCCCGTGCCAAATAATTCTTTAGATCCGCAAAGGCTTCGTCGCATTCTTCAGTCCACCGAAATCTAGTCCACTTCTTCAGTAGTTGGTAGAATGGTTGGCAGCGATCCGCGAACTTTGAGATGAACCGATTAAGGGCGGCTAGCATCCTGGTCAATACTTGCACTTCCATTGGGTTGCTCGGTGGCTTCAGTCATTTTACTGCCTCAATTTGGTCGGGGTTGACCTCAATTCCCCGCATAATGATCAGGTATCCCAGGAACTTTCCGGCCCCCACGCCAACCACGCACTTCTCCGCATTAAGGCGCAGCTTGTGCTGCCGGAGAACCTCAAAAACCGCCTTAAGGTCCCTCATGTGCAGCGCCTCCTGCTTGCTCTTCACCACCATGTCATCGATGTACACTTCGACTATACGCCCTATCTTGTCTCGGAACATCCTCGTCATCATACGCTGATACGTGGCCCCGGCGTTCTTTAGCCCGAAAGGCATCCTCGTGTAGTGATAGTTGGCCACCGGGGAGATGAACGCTGTTTTCTCTTGATCCTCGAGTGCCAGGGCGATTTGGTGATACCCTTGGAAAGCATCCAGAAAGCTTATCCTCAGGTGCCCACAAGTGGCGTCCACCAACTGATCAATCTTCGGCACGGGAAAAGGATCCTTCGGGCAGGCTCGGTTCAGATCTGTGAAATCCACACAAACCCTCCACGTGCCGTTCTTCTTCTTCATTACCACGGTGTTTGCCAGCCAGTCCGGGAAGAAGATTTCCCTAATCACCCCGACATCCTTCAATCTTCGAACTTCTGCCTTCACTGCCTCTGCGTGCTCCCACGCCGATCTCCTCGGCCTCTACCTCTTAGAAGCGACTGTGGGGTCAACTCCGAGCCTGTGGACGATAAACTCGGTATCCACTCCGGGCACCTCATATGGACTCCATGCAAACACATCTACATTCTGCATAAGGAGTAACAACATTTCTACCTTTTCCCGGTCCTTCATGCTCTCCCCTATTCAGAAGTACTTGTCTGCATCCGGCAATATCTTTACCTTGAGCATACTCTCGGCGCGCGCGGCCCCCTTCTCCTCTTGCGGGCTCTGTAATTGCTATAAAGGAGTCCTCACTGACGGACATTCGGGCTCGGCCTGATCCTTCTGGTCAGTCTGGTTCTTCTTCAAATCGACCATGGCAATCAAACATTGCCTAGCTGCCCGCTGGCTTCCTTGTATCACTGCGATATCGTAATCGGTATGAAACTTAACCTTCATGTGCAGCGTGGACGGGACAGCCCCCATTGTATGGATCCATGGTCTTCCTAGTATTGCCGTGTATGGGGAGAATGAGGTAACTATGATGAAGCTTACCATTACCTCCTTGCCCCCCATGTTCACGGGCAGAGAGATTTGCCTCTCGGGAGCCACCACTTTCCCGTCGAACCCAATCAGGGGAGTGTTGTACTTTGAAAGATCCTCCTTCTTCAACCCAAGCCCCCTGAAGAGGTCTGGGTACATGACCTCTGCCCCGCTTCCCTGGTCTATCATTATTCTCTTCACAATGAAGCCGCCTATCCTTGCCATGACAATCAATGCATCGTCGTGCGGCCAAACGGTTCCCTCCAAATCACTATCGTCGAAAGCGATCGGCTCTCGAGTGGGTCTAATCTTCTTTGCAGGAGGCGGTGCGCCCGTACGTCCCTCCACCGATATTACTGTTAATACCTCCTTCCCCCTAGCCATTGAAAGGCCCCTCGGGGCGGCGTGGATAACATTAATTACCCCAAGAGGGGGGGGAAGGGGGTTCCCTCTCGGCGGGGTGCCCTGCCCTACTCCTCGATTCCCGGCATTCATCACGAATTCCTTTAGGTGCCCAGCCTTAGCTAGTTGCCCGAGATGATCCCTCAATACTCGGCACTGCTCGGTCGTATGTCCCCTGTCTTTATGGTAGGTGCAGTATAGGTTCTGATTCCTCCTAGAGGGGTCACCAGCCATTCGATTTGGCCACCTAAAATATGGTTCATGTTTGATCTTGTCCACAATTTTATGCACGGGCTCCTTGAACGTCATGTTCACCTCCCCTACTCGCGCTTCTGGTTCTTGAACCCTCAAATTCATTCGTGCTCTCGGCTGAAAGCCGCTCTGTCGAGGACGATCTGTCATCTGCGCCTTGCCTTTGCTCTGTATTCTGTCATCTTCCAGTCGCTTGTATTCTTCAATGCGCCTCATTAACTGCCGCATATCCTTAGGAGGTTTCTTAGTTAACGATTCCCTCAACCTTGAATCCTCGGGCAATCCCATTCTAAAGGTGCTCGCGGCAATCTTCTCGTTCCCACCGCCAATCTCGTTGTAGAGCTCCCAGTATCGGCTAGCATAGTCACGAAGGGTTTCCCCTGCCCTCATCTTCATAGACAGCAGCGCGTCCACCGGTTGTTGCTCTCGACTGCATGTTACGAATCGGGTCCCGAACTTTTGTATCAGCTCGGCGAAACTGTGGATGGAGCCCTTGCGCAGCCCGTTGAACCACCTTAAAGCTGTGGGACCGAGGCTGGAGGAAAAAACCTTGCACATCAGAGCGTCATTGCGGGTATGCAAAGACATCATTTGGATATAGTGGCTGACGTGCTCCACCGGGTCCGTTTTTCCACCATATGAGTTGAAAGGTGGGCGAGTAAATCTGTCTGGCATTGGCGCCCGTTCAATGTCTGCTGAGAATGGGGACTGAGCTGCCCTTCGCAATGCGCGGGTCATCGCATCCATGGCCGCATTCTTTGTCTGTCTTTCCTCTGAGGACCCCGAGCCCCGATTTTCATATTCCCGCGAACGAGAGCGACTTCGTCGTCGGCGAGATTCTCTTGAATGTGAACGGTCTCGGCGCCGACGAGACTCCCTCGAGCGTGAACGCTCCCGGTGGTGGTGGGATCCTGATTGATTCGACTCCACTCCGCATCGTTCTTCCCCGCCGTCAGACCCTCTCCCTCGGTTGCCCTAATCCATTCTGCGGCGCTCGTTTCTTGCTTCTAACTCCAGGTCTTGTACTAACCTGCACAGCCGTTCAAGCTCCTCGTCCCTCTCGTCAAGTTGCCTGTGCCGGGAAGCATGGGATATTGTTCTCCTCGTTTGATACGACCCTTCTCCAAGGCCGGACCGCTCCTCCAGTTGCTCGTAAGCCCGATCCTCGCATCTTTTCTGCCTCCGTTTCCGCCAGGTGGATCCCCGGGAAGACCCTACCGAGCCACTCTCGGCGTTACTCCCAGACATCTTCCTGCACACGAGTCTCGGCGGAACCACTGCTTAGTAGAAGTTTCCCACAGACAGCGCCAATTGTGCGGGCCCGAAAGTGAAGCCTGTTGGGCTGGGCCTCTCTTGAACTCACAATTTACTTGTATGATGGGTTTGTATTTCCTACACTGGGTCGCTCTTTATGCTGAGACTCAATGAGATCACTTTTCTCTTCTCAAGGGTCCGAATCACCTTGCTCTCACTCTTATCCCTGTCTGTCTTCCCTCTTTTACCGTCAATTTTCCAACCCCTATCTTCCCCAAATTTCTCATATTTATAGTCACAATTCAGTGGAGAGGTTTTGATTACTTTTCAGTTAGTGCAACAAGCGGTCCAGTATTATCGATTATAGGTGGGTGGTTAGGTGGGAGTGGGAAGCGGTGAGGATGGCTTTGGAACTTGTTTCCCACCTCCGGACTGCTCCCGGCAGCGGCGCCTCCCGAGGTACTGCCAGGTATGTAAAGGACGTGTGTTCCGAACATCGTCTCTCCATCACTGCTCGGGGGAAAGCTTGGGCTCGCAGCACGTGCAGGTCTGGGATGGGTCGGTAGGTAGAGATAGTTTGGCTTTATGGGCCACACGCCCAGGCCAAGGTCCAAGGCCCAAAGGGGCCCTGGTGCGGGGACCGTACAGTATATTATCAGGACTCTAATTTATTCTTTTCATTAAATAAAATTAGATTAACATTATTTTTTTTATTTGTTAGGATATATTTCTTAAATTAAGGGATAATATTTAACATACAAAAATTTAATTTAGATAATATTTATCATCTAATTAACATTATTTTTTTATTTGTTAGGATATATTTCTTAAATTAGGGGATAATATTTAACATACAAAAATTTAATTTAGATAATATTTATCATCTAAATTTTCAAAACTTTAATATTATTAAATTAATATTATTTTATCAGAATATCAAGTTACAAAACTTGATTATTAAGGGATAATCACAATCCAAATTCTTCAAGAGGTGATTAATATAAATCTATCCCAAGAAATAGTATATATCTTCAATAATTTGATAATCTCTATCTATTCCAAAAAGCACTATATATCTCCATTAATTTGATAATTTCTACGTTGATGGCATTTAATATATATATATATATATCAAAATTTCTTATTGCTATCAACCACGTTCTCTTTCTATCTCTTTTTAAATTTTTTTTTTAAATTTTAAAATTTTTATATGTTACTGTGGGGTCAAAGAATTTGACAACCCCGGCCCACTTTATACCAAGTCCAAGGCCCATGCCGAGAAGGAAGAAACATTCGAGAACGAAGTGAGAAAGTCCAAATTGCCCAGGAACATCGCCGAGGACAATCCTGTCCTCGGCCAACCAAGACCATAGAAGGAAGGAGCAACACACCATCAAAGGTAGCCTCCCAGAGCATCCCAAGAGAAAGAACAAGTACAATGTGTCAGCCATGGAAACACGGTGGAGGATCAATTCCAGGATGAACTGTCACCTCCACATTAAATGCCCACAACTAACGTTCTGGCCGCATTAATGAGGAAATGACCCCTGAACAGTGCAGCCTTGGTTGCTACAACCCACAGAAAGAATGGGAAGGTGGCTGATGGGATAGGCACTCAAGTAGTAACTTGCTTGATCAACAAATGTCGGGTTCAGATTAACTGAAAGGGGGTATATAATGTAAGAAATCATTCTGGAAAGAGGATGGACAATTAGAAGTATAGAACACTGTAGCAACTTGTATCACCACTGAAACCTTTGTAACAAATCACTGAAGAAGTAATACGAACGACCAGCCCCTAAGAGGAGGGCCGGGGACAGAATTTCACACTTTAGCCCACATCTCTGTTATTCAGTCCACTTGCAACTGTGTTTAATTGTTGTAATCCTCGCTAGGGCCTAGTTCTTCAATCCACTCTCTACAAATTCATTGTATTGGGTTAGTTAGGTCTGAGTCCGCTCATCCAATAGCAGAAGTTCTCGAACCCAGTCCCTACAATTGGCGCCGTCTGTGGGAAGAACTTGTGCGTTAGTAAAGGCAACAGTCAAGCATGGTAGGATCAGGCCCTCATCAAGTAGGATCCCATCGGCTTGAACCAGCTGGATCCCAACAACAGGGTAACTTCGTCGACCTTGAGCGTGATCGAAATGAAGAGAACGAAAGGTTTTGAGAGGGAAGTGTGCACACCACTCAAACCAACAGAAGTCCCTCTCGTGCGGGCAATCACATGCTCTAGAGACAAAATAACAACCGGGCCCTGCAATCAGAAGAGGTTAAGAGTCACGTATCCTAGAGACAGGGTGATAAGCAGGCCATGCAACGAGAGATAGACGACTTGAAGAGGAAGCTGCGCCATGCACAACGAAGGAGATCTCGACCTAGCCCTGACCTGCCCTTTGACAATGAAAGTGACAATGACTATAGGCAAAGATCGAGAACTCCTCCAAGTGAGACATTCTCCCACGAAGAAGAGCACTACCGGAGGTGTGAACATAAAAGCCCATCTCCTAGTGGCTTGGGATACGATGCCATGAGTAGAGCACTGGATCAACTCTCCAAGTCGCCTTTCACACACCATATAGAAGGGGCTGCACTTCCTCGATGTTTCCAGCAGCCAACCTTCACCATCTATAACGGCAAAACGGACCCTGTGGAGCATCTGAACCAGTTTAACCAAAGGATGGCTATCCATTCTAAAAACGAGGCGCTGATGTGCAAAGTTTTCCCATCTAGCTTGGGACCAGTGGCGATGAGGTGGTTCAATGGCTTAAAGACAAACTCCATAGATTCGTATAGGCAGCTAACCCAAGCCTTTGACTCCCGTTTTGTCACAAACAGTAGAGCTCCTCGGCCCGTGAGTGCATTATTGTCTTTATCCATGCACGATGGAGAAACTCTAAAGGCCTACTCGGACAGATATTGGGAGATGTACAATGAAATGGACGACAATTTTGATGATGTCGCCATCAACACCTTAAAAAATGGTCTCCCAACCAGGCACGGCTTGAGGAAGTCTCTGACTGGCAAGCCTGCCACCAGTATGCGCCAACTGATGGATTGGATTGACAAGTACAAACGAGTAGAGGAAGACCAGCTGCAGGGTAAAGGAAAGGAGAAGGTTATCCCTCAAGAGAGGAGGGATTTCAGGTCGGACCGATATAACAGCAGCCACCCGAGGAGAGATTTCGTGGGGCAATCCGGAGCAACCAACACATAGACTGTCAATGCTGTATTCTGAGAGCCAGTACATAGGGTGTTGGAGAAAATCAAGAACGAGCCATACTTTAGGTGGCCGAATAAGATGGTGGGGGAGTCCACGAGGTGCAATTAGAACTTTTATTGCCAATACCACCAGGACCACGGGCATACCACGGAGAACTACAGGAACCTCTAGAACTATCTGGACTAGCTAGTCCGAGAAGGAAAGTTGAGGCACCTTCTGCATCATTCCAGTGGTCATCAAGGCCAGGCCCATCATGAGCCCCAGAGAGACGATCAATGTGATCCTGGCCGCTCCAGGAAGAATAGGCACACGCCCTTCACGAGTGCTATCTGTGGCTCAGCTGCCCGCTGAGGAGTCCCAGCCAAAGCTGAAGAGGGTTAGAAGGAATTTTCACCCAATCTTGAGTTTTTCAGGAGAAGACAAGATCGGAACCACCCAGCCCCATGACGATGCGCTGGTGATCACTCTCAAAATCGGGGACTACGATGTGAAAAGAGTGATAGTGGATGGTGGCAGTGCGGCCGAGGTCATGTACCCGGACCTGTACGAGGGGTTGAAGTTGAAACTGGAAGACCTGACACCCTATAGCTCTCCCTTGATGAGCTTCGACGGGAAGCTTGTTATTCCAAAGGGCATGATTAAGCTACCCATCCAGACCGGCCCAGAGATAGTGGAGGTGAACTTTATCGTGGTGGACACCTACTCCTCATATACATCCATTGTCAGCAGACCCTGGCTCCATACCTTAGGGGCTGTTGCCTCCTCGTTGCATCAGAAGGGGAAATTTTCGTCAGGGGACTAGGTTCTCGAAATTCGTGGCTGCCAATCCACTGCAAGGCAATGTATAGTGGTCGCCATTTCACATCGGCTCGACGCGGAGCCCTCGGTCACTGCTGAAAAGAACTTATAGCAATCAAAGGCCCTAGTGTCGTCTCATGATGCGGCGGCCGAGGAGGAAAAATGCGAAGAACTAGAGAAGGTGGTCATTGCTGGTGACCTAGAGAAGTTCTTTCAGGTTGAAGCCCAGCTGCCTCTTCCGGAGAAGGAGGAGTTGATTGAGTTTCTCAAGAGAAACATTGATGTATTCGCATGGGATGCCTGTGATGCTCCAGGGATTGATCCAGCCTTCATCTGTCACCATCTCAATGTCAATCCGTCCGTCATTCCCAAGAAGCAACCACCTCGACGCCCATCAAGAGAGCAAGCTGACACGATTAGGGACAAAGTGAAGAAACTTAAGCATACAGGGGCTATCAAAGAGGTTTTTTTACCCCGAATGGTTGTCCAACACCGTGGTGGTCAAGAAGAAAAGTGGAAAATAGCAGGTTTGCATAGACTTCATAGACCTGAATAAGGCATGCCCAAAAGACCCGTTCCCCATGCCTCAGATAGACTAGCTGGTGGACGCAACTGTAGGCCATCCTCGTATGAGCTTCTTAGATGCCTTTCAAGGCTACCATCAAATACCACTAGCCTTGGAGGATCAGGAGAAAACAGCCTTCATGACACCTAGTGGGAACTACCACTACAAGGTAATGTCGTTCGGTCTAAAGAACGCGAGGTCCACTTATCAAAGGATGATGACGAGGATGTTCGAGCCGCTGTTGGGCAAGTGCATCGAAATATATGTTGATGACATGGTGGTGAAGAGTAAAGTGGAGGCCGAGCATTTAGGAGACCTCGACAGTGCCTTCGATGTCTTAAGAAAGCACAAGCTGCGTCTAAATGCTTCCAAATGCTCATTTAGTGTGGGATCAAGCAAGTTTTTAGGCTACATGATTACACATAGGGGAATCGAGGTTAACCCTGACCAGATCAATGCTATTAATGATTTAAAGCCACCGCAAAACCCTAAGGAGGTTCAAAAGATTACTGGAATGATCGCAGCTTTGAATTGATTCATTTCCAGGTCAGCGGATAGATGTAGACCCTTCTATCTCTTGATCAACAAGTGGAAAGAATTTGAGTGGTTTGAGGACTGTATCGTGGCCTTCCAGCAACTCAAGGAGTATCTGTCCAGACCACCTATCATATCCAGTCCTAAGGCCGATGAAGTCCTATACGCATACATCGCTGTGGCCCCTCATGCTGTGAGCCTGGTGCTAATACGCGATGACAATGGCCTCCAAAAGCCAGTCTATTACTTGAGCAAGTCCCTATATGAAGTTGAAATCCGATACTTACCCTTGGAGAAAGCCATACTAGTTGTGTTCCACGCCACGCGATAGCTTCCCCATTATTTTCAAGCCCACACAGTGGTTGTTCTAACTTAATTACCCCTGAAGTCTGTACTTCGGACTGCTGATTACACTGGAAGGATTGCCATATGGAGCACGATTCTGGGGGCTTTCGACATTAAGTATATGCCTCGGACCTCTATAAAGGGCTAGGTTCTGGCTGACTTGGTGGCCGAGTTTGCTGAACCATCAGCAGAGGCAGTAGCAAAGAAGCGAAGCATGGATGGAAAATCGGTTGGGGTAGTCTCCTTGTTAGAACCCCTATGTTGGAAGGTGTACGTCGATGGAGCAGCAAATCAAAGGGGGTCTGGAGTGGGGCTAGTCCTAATATCCCCTGAGGAGGCTGTCATAGAGAAATCATTGAGACTTGGGTTCTCGGCCACGAATAACGAGGCCGAGTATGAAGCCTTGTTACAAGGGATGGCCATGATGTAGAAAATAGGAGGAAAAGCAGTAGAGATGTTCTCAAACTCGAGATTAGTAGTGGGCCAGGTGAAGGGAGAGTTGGAAGCCAGAGATGTGAGGATGCAAGAGTACCTAAGCCAGGTCAAATGCTTGCAGTCAAACTTCGATCTTTTCAGCTTGTCGCACATCTCCAGAAGTGGAAACACCCATACGGATTCATTGGCTATGCTTGCTACCTCCTCGGCAGGGGGTCTGCCTTGGATTATTCTTGTTGAGCATCTGGGTAGATCAAATGAAGTTGCAAAAGGCATGATTCGTATCCATCAAACTAGAGCGGGTCCTAGTTGGATGGATCCCATAGTGAGATTCCTCAAAGATGATGTTCTCCCCGAGGAGAAGTCAGAGGTTGAGAAGGTACGAAGAAACGCTCCTCAGTTCTAGTTGTCCGAGGACCACAAATTGTATAAGCGCTCCTATTTTGGGCCTTATTTGCTGTGCATACACTCGGAAGCGTCAGAGTTACTGCTTGAAGCACTGCATGAAGGAATCTGTGGAAGCCACACAAGAGGAAGGTCTCTGTCGCACTGAGCCCTTACCCAAGGATATTGGTGGCCTGGGATGCAGAAGGAAGCCCAAGAATATGTTAAGAAATGTGACCAGTGCCAAAGGTTCGCCCCAAACATTCATCAGCCAGGAGGGTCCTCAACCCTTTGTCCAGCCCATGGCCGTTCGGCCAGTGGGGCCTGGATATTGTTGGCCCTTTCCCCAAGGCGCCAGGAAATAAAAGATATCTCCTGGTCAGCACAGATTACTTCACCAAATGGGTCGAACCTGAGCCATTGGCCAACATCAGAGATGTGGATGCTAAGAAATTCATTTGGAGAAACATTGTTACGTGGTTCGGGATCCCCCATACCCTCATTTCAGACAATGGACTCCAATTCGACAGCAAAGCCTTTAGAAGATACTGTTGCGAACTGGGGATCACAAACAGGTACTCAACTTTAGCTTATCCTCAGGGAAATGGACAAGCAGAGGCTGTCAACAAGGTCATAGTCAATGGGCTTTAGAAGAGACTGGACGACGCCAAGGGAAGATGAGTAGAAGAGCTACCACACGTTTTGTGGACTTACCGAACTACGCCGCGGCGGTCAACAAGGGAGACACCTTTTGCCATGACCTATGGTGCCGAGGCTGTTATCCCTCTGGAGGCAAACTTCCCAATGCTGAGGACGAGCTCCTTCACTCCAAGCAGTAACGATGAACTACTAAGGAAGTGTTTAGACATGATCGATGAGCGAAGAGAAAAGGCAATGATCCAGTTGGCCTATTACCACCAGAAGCTCAAACAGGGGTATGATTCCAATGTGAAGCTGAGATCGCTAGCCCCAGGGGACTTAGTGTTGAGGAAAGTTGTGGGTGCGGCCAAGAACCCATCTTGGGGAAAGCTGGGGCCCAATTGGGAAGGAACATACCGAATTACTTCAGTAGCAGGGATAGGTGCATATTACTTAGAAGACTTGGATGAAAAAGCTGTACCCCGTCCATGGAATGTAAATAATCTGAGGAGGTATTATTATTAATAAAAACACTTTCTCTAATTTGAATTTTAAAGTCTATTATGATTATAGGTCTTGTACTTTGGCAACCGTCTAAGTACTAGATAGAACCAAGGTCTTGCATGGTCCTCGGACTCAAGCCTGTGGGGAAACTAGTTACTTCAAGAAAAATCTAGGTACTAAACAGAACCAAGGTCTTGCATGGTCCTCGGGCTCAAACCTATGGGGAAACTAGCTATTTCGAGAAGAATCTAAGTACTAGACAGAACCAAGGCCTTGCATGGTCCTCAGACTCAAACCTATGGGGAAACTAACTACTTTCAAGAAAAATCTAAATGCTAGACAGAACCAAGGCCTTGCATGGTCCTCGGACTCAAGCCTATGGGAAATCTAATTACATTCCAAAAAAAAAAAAAAAAAAAGTCATAGTATTAAGATGACTCAATTATTAATCAGAGTCTAAGTGGAAATTATCATTATGGACTTTACCTTTTTTGGCTGCTATTTCAAAATGGAAAGCAAGTCACATTATTGAGATTGTTTAGCTAATAATCAAAGCGCAGGTTATACAAGTAGCAGAACCCACCATAATAACAATGAACACATAATATAAAAAAGAAATCTCGTATATTCCATCTGAAAGTCACATTACAATGTTAAAAAAAAAAAAAAAAAAAGAAAAAAAAAGAAAAAAAAAAAGAAGAAAACATAAGGCAAAAATACAACTGGAGCTAGCCAAGGAGGCCTATTTCTTCAGCTTCATTTTGATCCCTTCCTTGGGGAGCTGAGCAGAAAGGGTTTCAGGATCCTTGGAGCTTTCAGTTGGGGGAACCACTTGCAGAGGATCAACTAGAAGAGGTGCCTCCTCGGCATTAGGGGCTTGGGCACTAGATGAGGACTTTGTGGCATCCTGGGGTGCTTTCTCGTTTGGACCTTTGTCTGTTTCGGTCACCCCAGCAGGCTCATCTTCTTTGGTAGGCTCATCAGAAGTGGCAATGGCCAGAACAGCTTCGTTTTGAGCAGTACCAACTTCCTCAAGAACCACCTCAGCCTTGGAGCTAGAAGGAGCAGCCTCACGGATGGCAGAAGGATAGTATACATGCTCCACCTTCCACAAGTCAGATGAAGCCTCAACTCCAGCTTGTTTGAGGGCCTCATTCTAAGTTTACGAACAGTAGAGCCTGCATACCTCAAGCACTTGAGACTTGAGAAGGGCCTGGGTCTCATCCACTCCCAAGTCATAAGCTGCCTCTTCGGCCATCTCTTTAGAGGCCTCAGCCTCTGTCCTGGCAAATTCAGCCTCCTCCTTAGCCCTCAAGGCCTTGTCCCTGGCCTACTCTATAACGTTCTTGGCCCCCTCCGCCTTGGCCATCTTCTTCTTCAGCTCAACGATCTGCTCCTTAGCGATCTTCAGCTAATCCTCTGCATCGAGCAGGCGCCTCGTCTGGTCTTGGGCCTGCTTTTGAGCGATAGCAAGGCCTGACTCAGTGCTGTCTCAGGCCCTTGTCATCTTCTTCAGCTCCCCCCTTGCTTTTGAGAGATCGGCCTCGAAGGTTTTAAGAGTCCGAGCAGCGTCCAGACACCTATCGCGCTCGAGGTCAAAGGCCCTGCTCTGGTTGTTGGCCTCATCTTCTAACCTAAAAGTGGCCTGGATAGCCTGCCAATTGAAACAAGCACACAGTAAGTTGGGAACTAAAGAGCAAAATCCAACGAAGTCTCAAGTGTTGGATGTCTTACCATGCCCAAATACCTCTTCAGGTTGAAGGAGACCTCCTGCCTCCTCAAGTTTTCCAAGTCGGCCATGTCAGCGGGGAGTAGCAGAGACCTCTTCAACGCATCGGCCACGAATGTGCCTTCACCCCCTCTAGAGTCCCTAAGGGAAGCATTGTCCATCAAAGGCTCCCCGTGGAGCATTGGGGCAGAGAGCCAAGCCTGGGGCTCGGCTTGTAGGGCCACTTCTTTTCTTTGGCCCTGGTGCTCAGTTTTTTGTTGCTTGGAGGCCTGTCGAGCTTCGTCCTTTTCCTGGGAGGATCGAGATCTGTCTGCTCCCATGAGCGGTTTGCCTTTTTCTTTCTTATTTTTGGGATCAGCGGGCTCGGACCCTTGGGGCAGACTTGGTTGAGGGGGAGGAGGTGGAAGCCTGGACTGAGTGGAAGATGACCTGGTCTGAACAGGCAGAGACTTGGGTGGAGAGGGAGGAGGCTTGGACTAGGACTTCCCCAGTGCGTCCCTCCCCGGCTGACCCTCAATCAGGTCAAGCAAGCTGGTCTGGGGTTGTCTCTTGAAACCCATCTCGGCTTGAAGAGAAGTCCTTGCAGATGAGAGGTCCTCGGACGGATGGGCTTGGTCAAATGCGCCAAATTCATCCTCGGACAGACCCAGATCAGCAACTTCCTCTTCTTCTTCTAGTCTCCCGCCCTCGGCCTCTGCAGTTTGAGGGGATGAAGAAGGGCCTGCCAACGGATCGCCTTCAGGGGTAAGGGATCCTTTAGGGAGCAAGAACTCGTGCTCCGCTACGGTGATTTTGTGAAGCCTAGGATCTTGGGCTCTGATCACGTATTTTGGAGCCGAGAATGACTTCTGGGTCGGATCGTACCCGAGGATCTTGTGGGCTGCTCTAACTTGGTTGTCAGCTTCGTTCACAAAGATCTCCGCCCTAAGTACGGTCTCCAAGTCCTCCCGGTTGACCAGTGTCATTCAAAAGCGTGCGGATCTGCAAAAAAGAAGGCACATTCGTATTAGCAACCAAGCACTGCAAACTTTGACATCACAAAAGATCAACCCTATCCTATCCTGAATGCCCCACTTGGTACCCCCTCCTCTGTCAGACAGTGAAGGCCGCCGTGCCACTCCCCGGACACGATGAGAAAGTTTTTGTTTAACCCCTTGTTGGACTCGGAGAGGCACTGAATAAGCCGGACCTTATCATCCCTTGTCTTCATATAATAGGACTTACCCTTTAGGTGTTGTAGCACTAGTTTACATCGTGGTGGGTTAACCTCAACCCCATTTTCTCGTTTAGAGCGTCCACACAACCCAGAATCCTAAACAAGTTAGTGGTGCACTGGGTAGGGGCTAATCGAAAGTGCCTAAGGTAGCCCCTCATCACCGGCCCCATAGGGATTCTCATACCGCCTTCAAGGAAGGCGATTATGGAAATCACTACTTCACCCTCATTCCTCCTGATATGCCACTCCCCTTATTCACAATACCTCAAACCTATGTTACTGGGTATCCTATAATCGGCAATGAATTTCTCTATTGCCTCTTCAGACTCAACCAGCTTCTTAAACCTACCTATCCCTAGGAACAGCTAAAAGACTTAGGGAAGAATAAAAGAAGGTGAGGAACGAGAGGAAAAGGAACTTAGAAGGGAGAAAATGTGAGTTTGAGAGAGAAGAAAACTTACAGAAATGAGGAGAAGCTCCTCGGACAAGCTTTTTATGCTGAAAAGAGACATAAGTTTGGTTGGAGACTTGACCGAATTCAGTGTACGTGTGCAAGAACTCTTGAGTGCAAAAGTAAAGAGGCCAATCGGTTCAAATGAGTATTTATACCCCCAATTAAAGATAACCGTGCGGGTTTCCCCGCTCATAAAACTGGAAAAATCCCCACTGTTGGATTGCCATCACACCGTTGAACGTGGGGAGCACAGAACCGCCAGAATTTAATGAGGGCGCACTCCGTATACCGAAGCACCAAGAACGTGTTTTGGACAGGTGAAAAGACTCTGGCACTGACGGAGGACAAGACATGACAAACCATTACGACGGCCCGAGGATATCAAAATCCTCCTTTCCATCCGAGGATCTAGACAGTAGGATTTCGAGGGGCTATTGTGGGGTCAAAGAATTTGACAACCCCAACCCACTTTATACCAAGCCCAAGGCCAATGTCGAGGAGGAAGAAACGTCCGAGGACGAAGTGAGAAAGTCTTAATTGCCCAGGAACATCGTCGAGGACAATCCTGTCATCGACCAACCAAGACCATAGAAGGAAGGAGCAACACACCATCAAAGGCAGCCTCCTAGAGCATCCCAAGAGAAAGAACAAATACAATATGTCAGCCATGGAAGCACAGTGGAGGAGCAATTCTAGGATGAACTGTCACATCCACATTAAATGCCTACAACTAACATTCTGGCCGCATTAATGAGGAAATGACCCCTGAACAATGCAGCCTTGGTTGCTGCAACTCATAGAAAGATTGGGAAGGCGGCTGATGGGACAGGCACTCAAGTAGTGACCTGCTTGATCAACAAATGTAGGGCTCAGATCAACTGAAAAGGGATGTATAATGTAAGAAATCCTTCTGGAAAGAGGATGGACAATTAGAAGCATAAAACACTGTAGCAACTTGTATCACCACTGAAACCTTTGTAAAAAATCACTGAAGAAGTAATACGAATGACCAGCCCTTAAGAGGAGGGCTAGGGACAGAATTTCACACTTTAGCCCACGTCTCTGTTATTCAGTCCACTTGCAACCGTGTTTAATTGTTGTAATCCTCACTAGGGCCTAGTTCTTCAATCCACTCTACAAATTCATTGTATTGGGCTAGCTGGGTCTGAGTCCACTCATCCAACAGCAGAAGTGCTCGAACCCGTCCCTACAAAAACATTGATTAGATATCTTTAATTTCAATAAGATTTAAATGAATTATATTTCAAATGGAACTCAACCAATATATATAACCCTATATATCATTTTTGGAGTAAAGCTTATTTCAATATGTGAATGCCTAAATCCCATGATAATGCAGATATGCATTCTTTCTTCTTTTATTATTATTATTTTCATTTTGTTTATTTTCTTTAGTGTTATTATTTGTTTTTTATCTTCATGTGATTTTAATTAATGAATTCAAAACATTCAAAAACATTGTCAATTTTCTTAAGGCTCCTTCTTTGTTTTTGTATTTTGTTTTTATTAAATTGATTAGGTTTTGTTTATTGGTCGCCTTTTGTTTAAACTAATTTTCTTATCTTTGATCTAATTTATATGCTTAGGGTTAGGGTCTTAGAATTAATGATTAAATATGGTTAGAATTAATAGATTAATTTTAACAATTTTCTTATTTGATTTTTATGTTACATCAAATTATCAAGATGTTCTACACGTGTATTCTTGAATTATCAACTTTAATTTTAATTTATAATATTATCAAGATTATATTAATTTTATATTCATCAATTGTTTAGTACTTTTTTTTTTTGAAATAATTATCAATTTAAAATTTAATTTGGAATTATCAATTTAATTTAGTTTTAGGAAGAAATCTTACCCCTTATTTTAGTGAGATAATTATTTACACTTGATAATTTTTTTCTTTTATCTTTATTGAATCTATTAAAATATATAATTATTTATACATTATTTTATAAGTTTTTTCATAAAACCGTGCAACGCACGGGCCTATAACTAGTATATATATATAAAACCGAAATCTCTGAAACTTCCACAATTTTTCATGTCAGCACAATATTAAGAAAAAACCCAAAAAAAAATTTAAAACTTAAAAAAAACAAAAACAAAAACAAAAACTCAAATTTTCTAAAACTCGAACCCGATATATACACTCTGCTTTCTCCTTTTCCAAAATTCACGCAAGAGCTCCTTCTACCAGCTCCCTCAACCCAAAGCTCCTCCTCTACCAGCTCCCCTAACATTCAGACCCACGACAGATCTCCTTCCTCAGACCTACGGCAAAGACACCATACCCACAGATTCCTCAATCAAAATCCACCATACCCACAAACCAACAAAGATCTCCTTCCTCAGACCCACGGTAAAGACCACTTCTCCTTCCTCCAAAATGCAGACCACCAACCACCGTAGAGATCTCATTCCTCAGACCCATGATAGAGCATCCAAAGAATCAAAATCCACCATACCCACCATTCCCACAAACCAACATATATCTCCTTCCTCAGACCCACGACAAAGACCACTACCGCAAGCCACAAACCACCCACATGCAAACACTATCCCATTTGCCGTTGATCTCATCCAGCCCATCGAAACCGACCTAGCCAGCCCAGTCGGCGATGCACCATCATAGCAAGCCCAGCCCAGTCGATGATGCAATTTATAGGTTTCGTTCTTAATTTTTGTTCTTTGATTCACTTTTATTTAGATTTAATATACCTGATTAATTTCTACTATTTTGTTGCCTTTCTCTTTAGTCTTTTCCTCCATTCGAATCAAGGTTAAAGGTATGGTATACATTTGCCTCTGTACTAAATTTCGGAATTTTTTTTAGTGCATCTATTTGTCTATGTACATCTAATTTCTAATATTGTAGTGTTCTCTTTACATTTAAAGAACTCATGAAACTCAATTTAAATTGTAACTTATCATGTATAAATAATTTTTTTTTGAATTTTAATGTAGTTAATTTTTTGGTTTCAATTTCTTCCAACTCTCTCAGTCCAGTCTCTACGCTTTGCTCTGTAGTTAGTAGACTCAAGTTACAGAGAACACGTCATATTGAATTATATGTTCTCTCTTCTTCTTCTTCTTCTTCTTATTCTTTTTTTTTTTTGGGTGTGTGTGTGTGTGTGTGTTCTCTAAAAATTAGTTTCAGATGATATATAGATATGGAGCAGGTTTATAAAATAATTTATATCTATCCTTATTACAGTTGTACCTTATAGTTATCATCATTGAAAGAGTCAGTTTATTATTTTGTATTTTTTTTTTAATTTAATAGAAAACTTTTTTGTGCATTGCAAGGGTTTGTAGATTGCAATCCTAAAGTGCAATCAAACAAGAAGAAGAAAAAAAAATTGTTTAAATCTTCTTTAAAAAGTTATGTTTGCAAAACATTCATATACATCTTAGAAAAAATAAATTTGCTAAAATCTATGGGTATTCTTCATTTTGATTGTATGGGTTTGATTAAGATTTTATTGGGTGATTTGAGTGGTGCCAATGATTTTTTTTTTTCAAGAAATACTATTTTACTACAGTTGAGAAAATTATCATTTACCAATTCATGGTTCGGTTAATAGAACTTAATTGTAACTTGTGAGTATTTAAAATTCATATTTTTGCATTAGATTCAGATTTAGTTTGATTATGGATTTTCACCCAAAAGAAGTAGATTTAAATGTTGTCTTCCTGAACATATATATCCAATATAAACTATGCAATAAACTAAAGTAGTTATTTATTTGGGTAGTTATTTACTTGGTAAAAAATCAAAATTTGATGATTTTTGATGCATTCATTCATCTTATGCATTTAATTGTAGGAAAAGGAAACTGTGTAGCTAATTGTGGGGCCAAAGAATCCTACGGCCCAGCCCACTTCGTTCTTGGGCCGAAGGCCCGAGCCGAGAAGGCACCCTAAATCCGAGGACGACCTCATCATCGGACGTCCGAGAACTTGAGGGATAAGCTAATGACAAACAGTCACCTCCGCATTAAATGTACCTGACTACCGCATTGGCCGCATTAATGAGGAAAGGACCGCGTACCAGCGTCGCCTTGGTTGCCGTAACTCCCAAAGAGACTGAGAAGGCGACTGATGGGACAAGCACCTGAGCAATGTCCAGATCGCTCAACAAGTGTAGGGCTAGGATTGGTTGGGTAAAGAGTATATAATGTAAGGGAATCCCAGGAGAAAAGGGAGGAGAAAGGATGAAAGAGAGAGGGGGAGGGAGGAGGAAAAAGCCTCCTCGGCCATGGGCCGAGGAGCATCCCCCAGTTGTAAATTGTTCTAAGTGTTTTTCAATAAAAGAATAAAGGAGTTCACGCCTCGTGAACGCCGGCCAGCGCCTAGACCTTCGATCCACTCTCTAAAAATTCATGGTTTTGGGTTCGATGGGCCTTTGACCCATATCCTTCGGGTTCTGGGCAACCAAAAAGCAGACCTTACAATTGGCACCGTCTGTGGGGAGGATTAGTGCGCCGGCCGGCGCAACAGACGACTGTTCTAAATAGATATTCTACGGAAGATCGGTGGTGATGCAAAAAAAAAAAAAAGAAACTACCAAACAAACATTGCAGAAAGATAAAAGCTCGAGACAGAAGATTCAACAGTAAAGAAAGAAAGCTTGATATTATTTCAAAAAAAAAAATTAAAAAAATTATTATTACAAATTACAATCAGAGGCTCAGGCAGGCGTGTTTTACAACTGTTCCTACCAGCTAGTCCTACAATCAGAGGCCCAGGCGGACCCGTCCTAAAACTAGCTAAAGGGAAGTGTCAACCCGTACCCTTACTGGCATCAAGAGAATGGGAGAACTTGACAGTAAGCGGACGGAAGGGGGCTGAGGCTGGCTTGTTTCAAGGCCACCAACGACTCCTTTCTCGGAGCGGCGGAGCTTGAACAAAGCGAGGAGCAGATGCAGGGGCTTCGGGACGCCCTCCCCCATGATGTTCCCTTGATTTTCTCCAACCCCCACGAGCGTCGGCCATTGGAGACGGCAACACTGGGGCACCGCCCATGATGTGAGTTCGCATGTCTCCTCCGTCGGGGGTGCGCTCCAAGGAGAGACGTTAGGTATTCCAACGACATCCCTCCGGGCCACCGTGCATGGCTCCATCGGGGTTACGCCTAGACTCTGCCGCACCGGAAGCCCAGTGGGGGCAGCGGCCACAACGGCTCTTGGCACGGATTTCCTCACACCCGTCCAAAGCCGCCCCATATCTCCTAAATCCGGTCACAATTTCGGCGGGGTTATTAAAGGGGCATGGGGAGCTGAAAGGATATGTTTTTTCTGTTTGTGTTGGGAGGTTCATGGAGTATGGAGAAACCATCCCCCCGGAAGGCCTTATATAGAGGATGAGGGTTGGTGAAGCTTAATCCACGCGGAATTCGAAAAGAGAGTTACCGAAGCGTTGGATGATAATGAAGCTGCCAGATTCCAAGGGAGCCGCAGACCGTTGCGCATATGTTGATTTACGAGGCCATTAATGAAGGTGCGTCTCGCGCACTGAAGCGTCAGGCGCGGAACACGAATGGCCAAGGGACGCTTTGCAAATAAGAAAGATGGGGGCTCGAGCTGGAGGCGAGATCAATGCCACGTGTAAGACCATGATCCGTCATAAGGAAGAATCGTTTCCAATAAAGCAGTCCGAGGACAAACCCCTACTTACAGAGAAATTAAAGTGTTAGACAGAACCAAGGCACTGCATGGTCCTCGGACTCAGGCCTATGGGGAAACTAACTACTTCAGAAAGCCAAGTGTTAGACAGAACAAAGGCTCTGCATGGTCCTCGGACTTAGGCCTATGGGGAAACTAACTACTTCAGAAGCCAAGTGTTAGACAGAACCAAGGCTCTGCATGGACCTCGGACTCAGGCCTATGGGGAAACTAACCACTTCAGAAGCCCAAGTGTTAGACAGAACCAAGACTCTGCATGGTCCTCGGACTCAGGCCTATGGGGAAACTAACTACTTCAGAAGCCAAGTGTTAGACAGAACCAAAGCTCTGCATGGTCCTCGGACTCAGGCCTATGGGGAAACTAACCACTTCAGAAGCCCAAGTGTTAGACAGAACCAAGGCTCTGCATGGTCCTCGGACTCAGGCCTATGGGGAAACTAACCACTTCAGAAGCCAAGTGTTAGACAGAACCAAGGCTTTGCATGGTCCTCGGACTCAGGCCTATGGGGAAACTAACTACTTCAGAAGCCAAGTGTTAGACAGAACCAAGGCTCTGCATGGTCCTCGGACTCAGGCCTATGGGGAAACTAACCACTTCAGAAGCCCAAGTGTTAGACAGAACCAAGGCTCTGCATGGTCCTCGGACTCAGGCCTATGGGGAAACTAACTACTTCAGAAGCCAAGTGTTAGACAGAACCAAGGCTCTGCATGGTCCTCGGACTCAGGCCTATGGGGAAACTAACTACTTCAGAAAGCCAAGTGTTAGACAGAACCAAGGCTCTGCATGGTCCTCGGACTCAGGCCTATGGGGAAACTAACTACTTCAGAAGCCAAGTGTTAGACAGAACCAAGGCTCTGCATGGTCCTCGGACTCAGGCCTATGGGGAAACTAACCACTTCAGAAGCCCAAGTGTTAGACAGAACCAAGGCTCTGCACGGTCCTCGGACTCAGGCCTATGGGGAAACTAACTACTTCAGAAGCCAAGTGTTAGACAGAACTAAGGCTCTGGATGGTCCTCGGACTCAGGCCTATGGGGAAACTAACTACTTCAGAAAGCCAAGTGTTAGACAGAACCAAGGCTCTGCATGGTCCTCGGACTCAGGCCTATGGGGAAACTAACTACTTCAGAAGCCAAGTGTTAGACAGAACCAAGGCTCTGCATGGTCCTCGGACTCAGGCCTATGGGGAAACTAACTACTTCAGAAGCCAAGTGTTAGACAGAACCAAGGCTCTGCATGGTCCTCGGACTCAGGCCTATGGGGAAACTAACTACTTTAGAAAGCCAAGTGTTAGACAGAACCAAGGCTCTGCATGGTCCTCGGACTCAGGCCTATGGGGAAACTAACCACTTCAGAAGCCAAGTGTTAGACAGAACCAAGGCTTTGCATGGTCCTCGGACTCAGGCCTATGGGGAAACTAACTACTTCAGAAGCCAAGTGTTAGACAGAACCAAGGCTCTGCATGGTCCTCGGACTCAGGCCTATGGGGAAACTAACCACTTCAGAAGCCCAAGTGTTAGACAGAACCAAGGCTCTGCATGGTCCTCGGACTCAGGCCTATGGGGAAACTAACTACTTCAGAAGCCAAGTGTTAGACAGAACCAAGGCTCTGCATGGTCCTCGGATTCAGGCCTATGGGGAAACTAACTACTTCAGAAAGCCAAGTGTTAGACAGAACCAAGGCTCTGCATGGTCCTCGGACTCAGGCCTATGGGGAAACTAACTACTTCAGAAGCCAAGTGTTAGACAGAACCAAGGCTCTGCATGGTCCTCGGACTCAGGCCTATGGGGAAACTAACCACTTCAGAAGCCCAAGTGTTAGACAGAACCAAGGCTCTGCACGGTCCTCGGACTCAGGCCTATGGGGAAACTAACTACTTCAGAAGCCAAGTGTTAGACAGAACTAAGGCTCTGGATGGTCCTCGGACTCAGGCCTATGGGGAAACTAACTACTTCAGAAAGCCAAGTGTTAGACAGAACCAAGGCTCTGCATGGTCCTCGGACTCAGGCCTATGGGGAAACTAACTACTTCAGAAGCCAAGTGTTAGACAGAACCAAGGCTCTGCATGGTCCTCGGACTCAGGCCTATGGGGAAACTAACTACTTCAGAAGCCAAGTGTTAGACAGAACCAAGGCTCTGCATGGTCCTCGGACTCAGGCCTATGGGGAAACTAACTACTTTAGAAAGCCAAGTGTTAGACAGAACCAAGGCTCTGCATGGTCCTCGGACTCAGGCCTATGGGGAAACTAACTACTTCAGAAGCCAAGTGTTAGACAGAACCAAGGCTCTGCATGGTCCTCGGACTCAGGCCTATGGGGAAACTAACCACTTCAGAAGCTCAAGTGTTAGACAGAACCAAAGCTCTGCATGGTCCTCGGACTTAGGCCTATGGGGAAACGAACTACTTCAGAAGCCAAGTGTTAGACAGAACCAAGGCTCTGCATGGTCCTCGGACTCAGGCCTATGGGGAAACTAACTACTTCAAAGACCAAGTGTTAGACAGAACCAAGGCTCTGCATGGTCCTCGGACTTAGGCCTATGGGGAAACTAACTACTTCAGAAGCCAAGTGTTAGACAGAACCAAGGCTCTGCATGGTCCTCGGACTCAGGCCCATGGGGAAACTAACTACTTCAGAAGCCAAGTGTTAGACAGAGCCAAGGCTCTGCATGGTCCTCGGACTCAAGCCTATGTGGAAACTAACTACTTCAGAAGCCAAGTGTTAGACAGAACTAAGGCTTTGCATGGTCCTCGGACTCAGGCCTATGGGGAAACTAACTACTTCAAAGACCAAGTGTTAGACAGAACCAAGGCTCTGCATGGTCCTCGGACTCAGGCCCATGGGGAAACTAACTACTTCAGAAGCCAAGTGTTAGACAGAACCAAGGCTCTGCATGGTCCTCGGACTCAGGCTCACGGGGAAACTAACCACCTCAGATGATCCTAAGTGTTAGACAGAACCAAGGCTCTGCATGGTCCTCGGACTCAGGCTCACGGGGAAACTTACCACCTCAGATGATCCTAAGTGTTATACAGAACCAAGGCTCTGCATGGCCCTCGGACTCAGGCTCACGGGGAAATTAACCACCTCAGATGATCCTAAGTGTTGGACAGAACCAAGGCACTACATGGTCCCAGGACTCAGGCCTATGGGGAAACTAACTCCTTCAGAGGATTCTAGGTGTTAGACAGAACCAAAAGCACTGCATAGTCCCAGGACTCAGACCTATTGGGAAACTAACTCCCTTAGAGGATTCTAAGTGTTAGACAGAACCAAAAGCACTGTATGGTCCTCGGACTCAAGCCTGTGGGGAAACCAACTACTGCAATGGGATCCTAAGTGTCTACCTAAAGAATTTTCTACCTGGCCCTTAGGGAACGATAGGTCCACCCAAGCATACATGCCCTCGCTACAGTAATTGATGCCGCGATTGGCGGAGATGCAATTGAAGTTAAAATCATACAAGTAAAGAAAGAACGAATAACGTGCAAGCAAGCAAGCAACCACAACAAACAGGAAAAGAAACAAAACCCGTATTTCATTAAATCCATAAAGATTACATGATGAAACACCACATTACAATCTAAAAAAAAAAGAAAAAGAAAGATGCAAAAGACAAGAGAGGCGACGGCGTTGAGGGGCCTGTCCTGCCCACTTATTTTCCTGGACCATAGCAGTTTCAGGGCCTTCTGAGCTTTGGCCAGAAGGGACAGCCTGCGAAGGCGTGGTAGGTACGGCTGCCTCCCTAGCAGCAGGAACTTCAGCTTCAGAGGTAGATTTCACAACCTCCTGGGGCGCCTCCTCAATGGGGCCCTCACCTAATTCTGCTACCCTGGGAGGGTTACTTCCTTGGGCAGGCTCGCCCGTGGGTTCAGCGATTGAGGTGTCCTCACCCGCAGCGGCACCGGCTTCCTCTGCAACCTCCCCGGCCTCAGCGCCACCTGGAGTTGCCTCGCGGATGGCAGGAGGGTAGTACACACTCTCCTCCTTCCACAAGTCCGACGAGGCCTCGACCCCGGCCTGTCTGAGAGCCTCCCTCCAAACCTCAGCAGAGTAGCGCCTGCACAACCCGGGGACTTGAGCCTTAAAGGCTGCTTCGGTCTCTGCCATCCCCGCAGTATAAGCCTCCTCCTCGGCTTCCTGCTTAGTGGCCAGGGCTTCCTCCCTGTCCTGATCAGCCTCGAACTTGGCCCTCACGGCCTCGTCCCTTGCCCACTCAGCTGCCCTTTTGTCCCCCTCGGCGGCAGCCACCTTCTTTGGCAGATCAGCAAGCAGCTCCTTTGCAGTATTCAGCTGCTCCTCTGCCTCAGCCAGACGCTTTGAGTAATCTTCGGCCTGCTTCTGGAAGCCGGCGAGGCCTGACAGGGCGGTATCCTGAGCACTGGTCATCGCACTCAGCTCCTCCCGGGCCTTGGCAAGATCAGCCTCAGAGTTCTTAAGGACCCGTGTGGCCTCCAGGCGTTTCTCACACTCCACGTCCATGGCTTTCCCCTGGTCATGGGCCACGTCCTCCAGCCTATAAGTGGTCTGAATGGCCTGCCCAACAAGACGAGTACACGATTAGCCGGGCTCAGAAAAGGGGAAGAAAAAAAAAAAACTAAAACTGGAAAAGTCATAAGTGTTGAGGGACTTACCATTCCCAAATACCGCTTAAGGCAGAGGAAGACCTCCCTGCTCCTCATAGTCCCCAACTCCGTCATGTCAGTTGGGAGTAGCAGGCACCTTTCCAGCGCGTCGGCCACGTACGTGCCCTCACCCTCTCTGAAATCCTTGAGGGAGGAGTCTTCCCTCAGCGGCCCCCCATGGAGCATTGGGGCAGGAAGCCAGGCCTGAGGCTCGGGCTGGGCGTCAACCTGCTTATCCTGGCCTTGGGAGCCTATCTTCAGCTGTTTGGATGGCCGCCGAGTATCATCCTCCTCCCGCGGGGACCCGAACTTTTCCTCAGCCGACCTTTTGCCCTTATCCTTCTTCTGCTTGGGATCGGAGGGCTCCTGCCTAGAAGGCAGACTCATCTTGGACGGAGAAGGGGGAGGCCTTGACTGAGTAGGGACCGACCTGCCCTGAGCAGAGCGAGTCTTGGGAGGAGGAGGAGGAAGCTCCGGCTTGGATTTTCCCGGTCGGCCTTCGATCAAGTCCGACAGGCTAGGTTGGGGCCTCTTCTTGTAACCCATCTCGCTCCGAGGAGGGGACTTAGGCGTTTGGAAATCTGCTTCTGTCAGACAAGGGTCACCCAAGTCTCCCAGAGGGTCCTCGGACTGATGGACTCGTTCGAACACGTCAAATTCGTCCTCGGCGGGGCCAAAGTCAGCAACTTCCACTTCCCTCTCTAGGCCTTCTTCGGCAGCCTCTGAGGATCTGAGGGAGGAAGAGGGACCCGCAGGTACTACGCCTTCTGATGTGGAGGGCACCTCAGGGAACCGGAACCCGTCCTCGGTCACGGTTATTTTCCGAAGCCGAGGATCCTTTGCTCTGATCACGTACTTCGGCGCCGCAAATGACTTGTGAGTTGGGTCATATTTCAAGATTTGATGAGCGGCCCTAACCTGATTGTCGGCCTCGTTCACGAACACCTCTGCCCTCAGCGCCTTTTGCAAGTCTTCCCGGTTAATCAGACTGAAGTGGCGCGTGAAGACGTGCGGATTTGCAAGAGGAAACACATTCACATTAGAAACCAGACGGTGCAAAAAGAAATGGACAAAGTAAAGGATGGAACTGATTAGGGTCCTGGAAACCCTCCCCATATTCCCATTGCCCCACCTGGGGTCCCCTCCGTCGTCGGGCAGTGAAGGCCATCGTGTCACTCTCCAGACACGATGAGAAAGTCCTTGTTCAGTCCCTTGCTGGACTTAGGGAGGCACTGAATGAGCCGGACATTGTCATCCCTGGTCTTCAGATAGTAAGTTTCGCCCTTCAGGCACTGGAGGTTATAGCACCAGTTGACGTCATGGTGGGTCAATCTCAGTCCCATCTTCTCATTTAGGGCATCCACACAGCCCAGAATCCTAATGACGTTGATGGCACACTGGGTGGGGGCTAGCCGGAAGTGCGTCAGGTAGTCCCTCATCACCGGCCCCATGGGTATCCTCATGCCACCTTCAACGAAGGCAACAATGGGAATCACCACCTCACCCTCCTGCCTCCGAAAGCGCCACTCGCCCTCCGCACAATACCTCAAGCCCACATTGGCCGGTATCTTATAATCGGCGATGAATTTCTCCATCGCCTCCTCAGTGAAGACATACCTCTTAAATCTACCCATCCTAAGTGATGCCTAGGCGAGCTAAAAGAGAGCAAATGAAAAGGAGGCAGAGATGGAGAAGGAGAAAGTTTGAAGAGAGATAGAGTGACTTACAGAAATGAGTAGAAGCTCCTCGGACAGGCTTTTTATGCTGGAGATATAGACTCTTGGGTACGAATAAACAGAGGAACCGACCTGTCGAATGGGTATTTATCCCCCAAATCAAGGAGCCGCGTGGGTTTTCCTGCCCATAAATGTTAGGCGAATCCCCACCGTTGGAATATCATCCTCCCGTTGAACGTGGGAAGCGCAAAGCCGTCTTGATTTAATGAAGGGCGCATTGCGCGCTTCGAGGCACCATTAACACGTCTGGGGCAGTTGAAAAGACTCCAATACTAACAGAGGGCCAAACACGATGGGACGCGTCGCAAGCCCGAGGACATCAAAATCCTCATCTCCGCCCGAGGATGCGGACAGCAAGATTTTGAGGGGCTAATGTGGGGCCAAAGAATCCTACGGCCCAGCCCACTTCGTTCCTGGGCCGAAGGCCCGAGCCGAGAAGGCACCCTAAATCCGAGGACGACCTCATCATCGGACGTCCGAGAACTTAAGGGACAAGCTCATGACAAACAGTCACCTCCGCATTAAATGTACCTGACTACCGCACTGGCCGCATTAATGAGGAAAGGACCGCGTACCAGCGTCGCCTTGGTTGCCGCGACTCCCAAAGAGACTGAGAAGGCGGCTGATGGGACAAGCACCTGAGCAATGTCCAGATCGCTCAACAAGTGTAGGGCTAGGATTGGTTGGGTAAAGAGTATATAATGTAAGGGAATCCCAGGAGAAAAGGGAGGAGAAAGGAGGAAAGAGAGAGGGGGAGGGAGGAGGAAAAAGCCTCCTCGGCCATGGGCCGAAGAGCATCCCCCAGTTGTAAATTGTTCCAAGTGTTTTTCAATAAAAGAATAAAGGAGTTCACGCCTCGTGAACTCCAGCCAGCGCCTAGACCTTCGATCCACTCTCTACAAATTCATTGTTTTGGGTTCGATGGGCCTTTGACCCATATCCTTCGGGTTCTGGGCAACCAAAAAGCAGACCCTACACTAATTATTTCAAGAAACAACAAAGGATCCTTGAATGTTGTTTGGGTATGTTCTCTTCTAAACACACAACAAATATATGGTTGCTGTTTTAAATCAATATTCTGTTTTTTATAGTTTGATTGAAGGAACATGAGAGAGTTTGAACGTTAATGTTGATTATAATTTCTCTGTACTGATTCTGATGTTGGGTTTCTCCCAATTATTGATATTCATTGGTTAGAAAAGTAAGTGAACATGAGTGGAAACACATTTGGCATATATCACTAAATTAGTTATATCAGTTTTGCAAATGGAGGATCTTGATCCATTTAATGTAGTGCACAGTAACTTAAAAAGCAGTTTATAAATAGAGGACCTTAATTTATTTCATTTTAGGTTCTTTGCACCCAACTAAAAAGCTATGAATGTTTTTTTGCAAAAAAAATACAACTTCATGGTTTATGTTTTGACTGTTTTAAGTTCAGACTTAGAATAGTTTGGATTTCTTAGGTTTCTTTTAGTTTGGATTTTTAAGCATGGATTGAGGTTGCAAATTCTTTTTAGTTTGAAATCTTTATGGTAATTACCTCTTACTAAAACACTTCTTTCTAATAAAGAATAAGATATTAGGGGTGAGAAAATTGGATGGGGTAGATTTTCTGTAGGCCATGTGACCCAAGTTTTTGGAGATTGTAAAAGTATGAGAGTGTTTAAATTGATTGGGAGCATGATTTATAGCAATTGGCTACCTATTTAGATAATCTTAATTTTTTGGCAAAAGAACATTAATTTAGCCATTAAACAATAAGTTGCTAGCTTTGCATTTTGGTATACCAGTACATTAGTCGAAGTTAAACACTTAAACTTAACTTTCCAAAAGAAGCATAAAAAATTCTAAAAATTTCTATGCATGTCCAACATCTTCAGGAGGTAATTCAATGTCAGCTATGTTGGTTAAGCTGGTACCCTGATGCAAGGGAATGTCAGCATCAAATTCTTTGTTCTCAAGATTGATTGTATTTATATGCACCTCAAGATTCATGTAATGCTCATTGACTTTACAGGACACATGAACTTTCTTAGGCTTGGCCCTAGCATTGTTATTCTTCTCAGCATTTGATATTCCTAAATCCTTCTCAGTTTTACCATAATTTTCTTCTATTTTCCCTTCTAATCTAGATTTATTGGCACTCAAAGGAACATCATTTGAAAATTGAAACGTGTGTTTTGGAGTTCTTTTTCTTGGAGAGGACTTCACTATCCCTTTTTGTTTGTTTTAACTTCTTTTCAGAGATCTCACAAACTTTATGCTTTTTAGGCCATTATTAATTTGAAAGGTGTGGGATGATCACACTATAATATTGGTGTCTTGGCACATCTTAGTTTCACTATTTGATGCTAGTGATAGACATGTTTCCCATGTGAGAATAAAGGGGTGTACATTAAGGAAGGTTTTGGAGTACTTTAAGGCCTAAAGTAAAAAAGTCCAAGTGGCACAAAATATGGGAAAGTGTTTGTTTGATATGAAGGTTGTTTTGGCAGTGAGTGGATAATGAGTCTTTTTAATAAGGTCCTGTCAAAAAGAAGTTCAACTTGCAATTTGCAAATTAGAATGCAGTAATTCCTAAAAGGACACATGCAATAGTCAAGTTTTTTGGGTTGTGATATATTAACCTTTTGAAATAAGTTGTGTATATTTTATTATTATGTGGTATCATTACTTTTGAAATCTATTTGTTGCTTTTTTTACATGATTCACATTTTTAATATATTTACAGTCTCTACAATACTATGTCTAATATCTTTATGTAATATAACAGGCTGGTGGAAAATACAATTTGGTTTTAAATTGAAACAGAGAGGAATTAAACTCTTATGTTTAGTTATTTGAGGATACAACTTTACTTCAACGTTTTTTTTAATATAATGAATACATTGAATATTTAGTGGAAAATATGAAATAAATGAAATTGAAAAATAAAAAAAGCCAAAGCAAAAAGACATGGTATTGGGACATTTGCCCAATATGTGAAAATAAAAAACTGTTGGGAGGAGCTTCAGCCTAAAACAATTGACACAATCAGGTAACTCGTCCAAGAATGGCTTTTTGTTTGATTGGCTAAACAAGCAACCAAATGATTCTGTAGTGTATGTGTCATTTGGGAGTGGTGCAACACTGTCACACAAGCAAATGACTGAGCTATTTGTGTCATTTTTTTAATCTAGAAAAATGTATATTTTGTTATTATTTGGTGGTTTTTACAATTTTAATGTCACATTATTTGGAGGTTCAACTTAATTTTTATTTATTTTTAATTAAAAAAAATTGGTAGCATTCACATGCATCGCACGGATTAGCGACTAGTTATCTTAACAATTATCCATAAACTAACTAGTACAGTAACTCAGCAAGTATGTTGATTCATTTCTCTTAATTCCCTCACAATATTACCCAATTTCTCATCTGCTCTCATTTTTTCTTAATTTAAGACAAGGCTTATTCGCGACAAAAGAATCAAGCAAAATGAGTTCGGGTTCGAACCATTCATGTTTGGGTTAAAAATGGGTTATGCCAAAAATATTGCAAATTATTTGACTCTTACCTAGATCTTGATCGGTTAAGTATGACCTTTAAAAAAAAAATAATAATAATTATGAAAAAAAAGTAAGAAAATTGAGGATAGGGTCATTCTACCGTACTCCTTTTTTTTTTTTAGTGGGTACGATACTCACCCAAATCTATACCATTAATTGGTGTTATTTTAATTTTGACCGTTGATTTAAGTTTAGTGCGAAACCTGTTACCAGGAGACTAGGGTAGTATATAAAAGCCAAAAAACGAAAAACAGGTGATTCTCTCTCAACTTCATATCCTCTCTCGTGTGCTCCCTCTTTTTCCTTCTCTTAAAAAAACCTCAGATTGCTTCTTCTCCCATGTCCGTCAACTTCTTCCCATCAGCGTCCTCATTTACTCACCACTGAGGGTTTTTAAGGGATCAACTCGTTTTGATTTTGTTTAAGGTAAGAATCAAACAAAACCCTAATTTCTCTTTCATTGTTTTGTGCCCCTTTTTCTTTTTTGATTTTTGAGAAAAATTTTGGAATTTCACTCTTAAATTTCATTTCACTGTAACATTGGCAAATTTCTGTGCTGGTGAGGTACCAATTTTGTTGTTTCATAGTTTCTCAAAAAAAAAAAAAAAATTGTTCTTTCATATAAGTGGCACAGAAAGTGCTTATTGAAATACTTTTTAGGGATTCAGTTTTTCCAGAACTTATGGCTCTGTGTTTTGCTCATCAGGGAGTGTAGGTTCTTGTTAGTGTGGTGTTGAAATTTTATTTGTATTTTATTTTATTTTATTGGTTAACAGAGTAAAAAGGCAACAACTATGTATTTAAGGGGGAAGGGTTTTTATAAAGAAATAAATTTTTTCTTTTATGTCCTAGGGAGGACAGGGGTATAGAGTTGCTATTTCTTTGTTTCTATTTCATTTCTTTTCTATGTGGTGTACAACTAAGTTGTAATTCTGTAGCTGTTGCAGCATCTCAGAATCAAATTTTGAATTTTGTTTTGAGTGTTTTATAGTTTTAGAGTTTGAAAGATGTTGTGTTGCATTTTGGCTAGTACAGAATTGGGTTTTTTGTACTTTTGCTTGCTATTTGCATCTCAGGTTGTTTCTGGTGTATGTGTTAATAAAATTTTCTGCTTTATCAAAAAAAAAAATTTAAGAGATTGTAGATCAAAATAACGAAATTTTTAGAAACATCCTGTTATTTTATATTGACATGTTGAATTAGTCAATAGCATTTTTGGATGGCCAACTAGAATGAAACAGACTGCTACTTTTTATGCTAGTGCTTACTCAATGGCAAGGTTTTTTTTTTTTTTTTTTTTTTTTTTTATAACTGTCTCACTAGGTAAATTTAGTTGCTCATGTCATAGACTTGCTCATGTCCAATTTCAAGGCACACATTACCTCTCTCCTTTTATTTTTTTTTCCTCTCTCTCTCTCTCTCTCTCTCTCTCTCTCTCTCTTAATAAAAGAAAAAACCTCACTGCCATATGGCACTTTGAAGTGATGTGATTATCAACTTGAGACCAGGCTTAAGTCGATTCACTGGGACTTTTGCAGTAACTTGCCCCTAGTCACTCCAATGCATTGCCCATATGCCTGCTTGAGTCTTGATATTCTGTTATTTGGGTAAATATTAGTGCAAACCGGTTATTGCACACAACTATGCACACACTTCTTGCACTGAAATCATGACAGTTATGTGCTACAATTGGTATGTGTCAGTATGAAATAAACATTGCCCATATTATTTACTCTTCTTTTCTTCACCAACCTACGGAAGTACTTGTTTTATAGGGTTTTGACTTAAATTAGCACAATCCTATTTACTAAGCAAATAGCATGATTTTTACATTCCATCCATTGATGAGACCAGCTGAATCAACCCTTACAATTGGAATTGTTGCTGTTTCAGTCAATCTGACCATTTCACATGCCACTGAACTGAGTTCATCTATCCCCTGCATCTCAGTATCATTTTGCTGAATGAACTTCAATGCCTTAGAATCGCTGTCCTCCATATCCTGAAATGACTCTCTCATAATAAGCTGCAAAGATTGAATTGCATTAATTTCTGAAACCTCCCAAGGCAAGCAAATAGGCAAAATAGCCAACAACCCCACCAACAGATTCCCTCACGCCTTAAACCATTGCACTTCTTATTCTTCTTTACTCACTAGATCCTAGGACTTTTTCTCTCCCAATTTAAACCAATAGACTGAGAGGAGGTCAAAAGCTAAAGCTAAAGCTATAGCCAGGCAGCTCTATACTATACTTCTTTGGATTTCTATTGTGGTGCCTGCTTTGCTTGCTTTACCTCTAATTATAACATTGTCCCTCCATCCCATGCGTGTTGTTGCAGTGAAAATTTGCATAGCGCGTAAATATATCAGTTCCAAGGTCAGGCTGCTACTGGCTTGGTCTTTGAGAGACTTGATTAAAGAGGTGGACAAAAGGACACCCATATTTCTACTCATAACTGAGATTTTAAGAAGGCTTTTGCGGGCCATATTGGCCTTTTCTTTAATTTAAAAAGCCAACACACTTTCTTAAGTGTTACTTTAATTCAAGGGAATATTTGAATCGCTTTATTAATTAACCTCCTCCTTTATTTTTTTTTCTTCTTCTTTGGCCCGTATGTTCCTCCTTTGTTTAATTAGATTGAATATTCTTATTGCTGTCTGGAACTTGAATTTTCTTTTGTTGTTAACTTTTTTTTCCCCTCATTGTTCGACAAATAATAGACACCATCTTGGAAATTTGGGTTGGTGGGGTTGCAATCTCTCTTTTCTCACACACATTTTGGCATGAAATGAGGGTGAAGAAAATGTAAGATATTTGAAACTTTTTTTTAAAGGTGATGGTATGTTTCAACCATGCATGGCATTTAGGCCAAACTCACTTGTCTGGTTGTGGAGACAAGAAAGACACTCTCTTGACAAACTCCAGTTTCTCTCTCTCTTTCTTTCTCTGTCATTACTATTATGCCCTGTGTTTCTATGTGTGAGACTTCTCTGCAGGGACGGACCCACGTTGAGCCCAAAGGGGGCCCGGGCCCCCCCTGGGCCCAAAAAAAAAATTTTTTAGCAAGTAAATATTTCAGAAAACAAAAAAAAAATTAGTTGGGCCCCCCTCTGTTTTTTGCTCGGGCCCCCCTCCCAAAATCTTGAACCCTCCAGCCCATTTTCCGGCCAGACCCCAGCCCATTTTCCGGCCAGACTCCAGCCCATCTCCAGCCCATTTTCCGGCCAAACTCCAGCCCATTTTCCGGCCAGTCCATGTAAAAAAAAAAAAAAAAAAAAAAAACAACAAGAACAACAACAAAACACCACAGCCTTCAGAGAGCAAAAAGCCAAAAACACCAAACACCACACAGAGCAAAAACACGAAGGAAAAAAGAGAGAAAGAAAAAAAAAAAAAAGAGAGAGGAAAGGGAGAGACTGAGAGACCCACTGCCGCCGCGGCACCGCCCAAGCCGCCGAGACCCACACCACACCTTTGGCCGTTAATACCCACTCCCTCCGGCCTCCACTCACCCATTTGGCCGTTAATACCCACGCCGGCAAGAGCAGAGCGCAGAGACCCACACCACACCGGCGAGAGCCTAGACCCACACCGGCGACTCCAGTCCACTCACCCACGCCGACGACACCATCTGAGACTGAGACTCACCCACGGCCACACCCAGTCACCCATTTTCTGATTTTCTAGTACCCACACCGGCGAGAGTCACGAGACCCACTTGCCGCCGCCCACGCCGGTTGCTCGATCTGCTCAGCCTAGCTTCGTCGCTCCAGCCTTCACAGTTCAGGTATTTACTCTTATCTTTTCCTTCAACTTCAAAGTTCAAAACCTAATAAAATGTTTGTGACTTTGTGATCTGAGAATCTGAGATTGTCTTGTGGACTTGTGGTGTTTCATGATTGTGTTTTTACTGATGATGAGTGATGAACTAAATGTTGGTGATTGTGAATTGAATATTTGAATCTGTGTTGCTGCCTGTGGAATTTTTTTTTTTTTTTTTTGGCTTTTTGGCTTTGTTTGTGTTTGTGAATTGTGACTCTCTCTGTTGTTTATATAGATAAGAGAGATACTGAGAGAGACAGAGAGACAGAGAGTAGAGTTTGTAGAGATTTAAGATTAGTTTTTTTTTCTTTTGTTGACTGTTAGTTGGGCATAACAGGGACAAGTGGGACAAGTGAGGTTGGGCAACGGGCAAGTGGCAGGAAAAAAAAAAGCTAAAGTTAAAAACTTAAAAAAAAGGTTCTTGTTAGTAGTGCAGGGAATAAATTTAGTATTGATGGTGGATTCTTTAGGTTAGTGGGTATAAATAAAGCCGACCAAACACAAATAAATAAATAAAGGCAAACCAAATACAAAAAAAAAAAAAAACAAACAAACAAATCATATATTATAGAAAATTGTCACACAAATTTAAAAAAATAACGGTGATTCTTATTTTATTTGTAGATCATGAAAAAATCAACTACAATGCTTGATTTTTTCAAAAGAAAAGGTTCAAATTCTTCTCAAGTCAACGTGGGATTGCCAACAACTAATGTTGCTATTCCAATTCCAGAAAATGTGGATGCTCCGATTCTAGAAAATGTAGATGCTCCAATTCTAGAAAATGTGGAGGATGCTCCAATTCTAGAAAATGTGGATGCTCCAATTCTAGAAAATGTGCATTTCTCAATTCCGGAAAACGTTGATGTTCCAATCTCTCAAACACAATTTCAAAGAGTCGATCTTGATTCTTTGGATTATGATCCTGGAACACGCAAACAAATATGGGAATATCATGTTAATCAACGTGATGAAATTCGACGGGCTTACATTAAAAAAGGTCCGCACCGACTTCCTTTAAAGACATACCCAAAAAGTGGAAAGCACAATCGTAGCTTTCAAGCTTCTTGGTTTGGATTTAATTCAACATGGCTTGAATATTCTCCTACCACAGATGCAGCTTATTGTCTACCTTGCTTTGTCTTTAATAATCCAAATGGGGTTGTGGGACAAAATACATTCACTGTTGGTGGATTTAGGAATTGGAAAAAAGTTGGGGGCAAAGATTGTTCTTTTCAATGTCATATAGGAAAAGATCCTAACTCAGCTCATAGAGTTGCCGAGCAAAAGTGTAAGGATTTGATGAACCAATGGCAACATTTACAAAGGGTAGTTGATCATTTCACTACTGAACAAATTGCAAATAATCGGTTGCATCTGAAGGCCGTAATTTTTACTGTTCGATATCTTGCCTTTCAAGCTATAGCTTTTAGAGGTCGAGATGAAAGTTGTAGTTCATTAAATCGTGGGAACTTTTTTGAATCATTGGGTATTGTGACTTTTTGGAATGAGAAGGTTGCTGAAATAATAGAAAAAGCTCCCAAAAATGCAACCTACACATCACCTAGGATTCAAAAGGAAATTCTACATGTTTTCTCAGCCAAAGTGAAGAAGGCCATTCGGGAAGAAATTGGTGATGCAAAGTTTTGCATAATGGTTGATGAAGCTCGTGATGAGTCCATGAGAGAGCAAATGGCTGTGGTTTTTAGATATGTTGATGCAGAAGGCTTTGTCAAAGAACGTTTTTTTGGGCTTATTCATGTTACTGACACTGCGGCTTTGACTCTAAAGAAGGGGATATATTCTTTGTTATCTCAATATTGTTTCGATATACAAAATATTCGAGGGCAAGGATATGATGGAGCAAGCAACATGCGAGGTATGTGGAATGGATTACAAGCTTTGATTTTGAATGATTGCCCATATGCTTATTACATCCATTGTTTTGCACATCGCTTACAATTGGCATTAGTAAAAGCATCAAAACAAGTTAATGCCATTAGTCATTTTTTTCTTGCATTGCTCTTTCTGATCAAAATTGTTAATGCTTCATGCAAGCGCAATGAACAATTGAAAGTTGCCAATGCTAATGAAATAGCACGTATGATTGATCTTGAAGAGCTTGAGACTGGAAGTGGACTTAATCAAATTGGCACTTTGCAACGACCTGTAGAAACACGTTGGAGTTCACATTTTAGATCAGTTTCTAGCTTATTAAGAATGTTTAGTTCAACTGTTGAAGTTTTACAAAATATAATTGATGATGCAATTGATGGAGAACATCGGGCAGAAGCAGAGTCAGCTTATGAGGGTTTAACTTCGTTTGAATTTGTCTTCATCTTGCATCTTGAGAAGGAAACTATGGAGATCACTGATAAACTTTGTCAAGCTTTGCAAAGCCAATCTCAAGACATTTTAAATGCCATGCATTTAGTTTCATCTACTAAAGCACTTATCCAAAAATTTAGAGATGATGGATGGGCTGGCTTACTCACCACTGTGATATCATTTTGTGAGAAGCATTGCATTGATGTCTTGGATATGAATGCCCGTTTTGTTCCGAGGCGAGGTCGAGCTCGTAATCAGCAAGATAACATTACAATTGAGCATCATTATCGAGTAAATATTTTTTATGCTACAATAGATTCTCAACTACAGGAACTAAATTATCGGTTTGATGAAGATGCAATGGAGTTACTTAGGCTTAGCTCAGCTTTAGAACCTCGAGAGGCATTAAAATCTTTCAGAAGTAGTGATCTTTGTTTGTTGGTAGAGAATTTCTATCCACAAGATTTCACAGATTATGACAAACAAGTGTTGAAGAAGGAGCTTTATCATTTTGAGCATAATGTAATCCAGGATCCAGAGTTCAAAGAATTGAAAAGTTTATCTGAGTTGTCTCAATGGTTAGTGAGAACTAGAAATTCAGAACACTACAAGCTTGTTTATAGAATGGTGAGACTTGTGCTTACTCTTCCAGTTTCTACTGCTACTACAGAGCGAGCATTTTCAGCTATGAAAATTGTCAAAACTAACCTTCGAAACAAAATGGAAGATGATTTTTTGACAGACTCTTTGATGTTATACATTGAAAAGGATATAGCTTCGACATTTAGTTTGGATTCAATCGTAGATGATTTTGAAGATTTGAAAGAGCGTCGAGTTCCCTTTTCATAGATGATTGTATAAAGAAACAATAGTGTTTCATATCTTTTGTTTTTGTTAGTAGATGATTGTATCTTAATATATTAAGAAACAATGATTTTTTGGTATTTGTCTTGGTTGATAGTTTATTAATATTATATGGATGTGTATTTGAAAAATTTTTTTTCGCTTATCTCCGGCCCCCCCCAACTTAAAATCCTGCGTTCGTCCCTGCTTCTCTGCTACACGTGCAGGTAGGCTTGCCTTTTAGTAACTCCCAATATATTTTCTCAGCAATGAGTGAAATGGAAGAAGCTTTTCACTTTTTGACAGGTTGAACCAATAATACCAAACCAAAAAATAAATCCACAAGGCCACAGACTACAAGTGCTAGTGGTACATAGGTTCACCAATTACCATACCTAAAACCTTATGGGTTAAAGAGGACATAAACTTCCTCTGAACTGTCCTCTGTTGCAAATCTGGAGGGAGGATTTAGAATCTAAATGTTTTAGGTTAAGCAAGTCTAAAATAGAGTACTTGGAGTTTTAGTAAAAGGAGATTTAAAGATGGAGTGGTATAACTTGTAGGGCAAGAAATACTTTAGAGTGAAAAAACATTTCTAGGATCTTTCAACTGTGAAATTTATTTACTTTTTAATATATGTTATTGCTTACCTAGTTTTTATTTCATGCTATATTGCGATAGGAGCATGGGGAGAGTGAAGAACATTGAAGAGCAAGATGCTCTCCAAGTTAGCCCTCTGAAAAGACCACTTGGATCATTTTTAATTTATTAGTAAGATTCACGCAATTCATTATATATTCACTTGTTTTACAGTTTTCACATAATTTGCTTTAACTACTTCTTTATCAACAATGTCTACTTTTTGTAGGAGAATTGGTCGGAACATTTGCAATACAAGTTGGCATCAAATCTAGTGCTTTCAAAAGAAAATGAACAATGTTCCAAAATAATAGAAAATGCTAGAAATATTCCACTACATGATTATTTTTGGTCACCCAAATGACAGTGATTTGTATAAATTGATGACTGAATTTTCTGGAAAATGCTGCAAATTAGTGAATTTTCTCTTTTATTGAAAGGGAGATTGAATTTGTATCATTCATGAATCATGATTACAAATGTATGTGTTGTATGCACACATGCAATGTAGTTGACAATTAGATTTGTGATGTTGCCCGTGTGAGGTTGGCTAGGAGTGCTCATGTTTACTGAATACAATTGAATGTAATTGTTAACTATTGATAACATTGCATTTTGGTAGACTTTAAAATCTAAAATTATTTTGAAATGTAGTTATAGCTTGTTGCTGTCTGCTGGTTAGGTGTGTTTTCGCTTTTGCTGGGTTGCTTCATTTTGTTATTTCCTAACAAGAATATCATTAGCTATTTTAATTAGAATGCATAATTTATTTTCTTCTAAATTTTACACTCTCTTTCCCTTCATATCTAGGATATCAAGTTCTTCAAGAACATGCTCTAAGGCCTAAATTTGTTTTAGGTTTCAATTTCAAATTCTTCAAGAAAACACACTGAGGCTTAAATTGTTTTAGGTTTCAATTTTTTTTCTTCTTTAGAATTTACAGTTACATCATTGTATGGTCTAAATATATAGCTTCTTTGGAATCATTTAGAGGAGCAAATGTTTCCTAACAAATAATGTTTGCTTTGGGTCACCTTTTTCTTCATTGAGAAAATTTAACACCATAAAAACCCCAAAAAAGTTGAGATGTGTTTGATTAAAATACTCATGAGATGTCAATAATCACCAAGTTGTCTTGAAAATCTCTAACATGACCAAAATATCTTTACAATCACTAAAAAAAAATCCAAGATATCACTCTAACATGGCCAAATTGAGTGGTTTTGGTGCTATTATGGTTATTTTCAAAATATTTAGTATTGTAATCATTCTAGGTATTTTTAGCGCTACTTTGTTCATTTTCAGTGATTTTTTTTTAATTAATTTTGAAAGTTTAAAAATGTATGTCATTTTATATATTTTTAGGAATATTTTTTGAAATCCTTAATTTTCAGGTATTTTTGTTAATTTTCAAGTTTATAACTTGTAGGGACTGAGTTCGAGCACTTCCACCGTTGGGTGAGTGGACTCAGATCCAACTAGCCCAATACAATGAATTTGTATAGAGTGAGCCAAAGAACTAGGTTTTAGTGCATGGACAATAGTTAATATGGCGTTCGTGGATAACAGTTATAATGAGGTCCCAAGACAATCAAGCAAAAACAAACCAAGTGGGTACAAGAAAGTTTGTCCTCGGCACAATTCGGGAGCTATGTTCTAGTAAATATTGAATGAGCATGGTTACAGGAGTCCTTGAGATTATTACAACGCCCCCTTTTCTCAGAAGGATTTCTTACATTATATACCCCCTTTTAGTTGATCCTCGCCCTACATTTGTTGATCAAGCAGGTCATTACTTGAGTGCTTGTCCCATCAGCCGCCTTCCCATTCTTTCTATGGGTTGCAGCAACCAAGGGAGCACTGTTCAGGGGTCATTTTTTCATTAATGCAGTCAGAGCGTTAGTTGTGGGCATTTAATACGGAGGTGACAGTTTATCCTGGAATTACTCCTCCACCACACTTCCATGGTTGACACATTGTACTTGTCCTTTCTCTTGGGATGCTCTGAGAGGCCGCCTTTGATAGTGTGTTGTTCTTCCCTTCTATGGTCTTGGTTGGCCGAGGACAGGATTGTCCTCGGCGATGTTCCTGGGCAATTTAAGACTTTCTCACTTCGTCCTCGGACGTTTCTTTCTCCTCGGCATAGGCCTTAGGCTTGGTATAAAGTGGGCCGGGGTTGCCAAATTCTTTGACCTCACAATAGCCCCTCGAAATCTTGCTGTCCGGATCCTCGGACGGAGAGGAAGATTTTGATATCCTCGGGCCGTCGTAATGGCTTGTCATGTCTTATCCTCCGTCAGTGCCAGAGTCTTTTCATCTGTCCAAGGCATGTTCCTGGTGCTTCGGTATGCGGAGCGCGCCCTCATTAAATTCTGGTGGCTCTGTGCTCCTCACGTTCAACGGTGTGATACCAATCTAGCGGCTGGTGTTTTTATTGGTTACCAAGCGGGAATTTTCCCACTTTTGGGTTTTCTCTTCGATATAAATACCTTTCAACTCAACTTCTTTCATTGCTTTAGCATTCCATTTGTTCTAGTGCACATACCTTGAATTTGCATACTCTTTCTGCGTACCTGTGTCTTTATTAATACTCAAAGCTTGTCCGAGGACCCTCCCACTTGTTTTGTAAGTCCTCTCAAACTTTTCCTCTTTGTTATACTGCACTTTCTTCTCTTATCCGCCTTTTTTCTTTTTTAAATATCCTCGGCCTTATTCTCTTTTCATAATCTTTTTAGTTCCCTATTCCTCTTATAGAAATGGGTAGATTTAAAAGCTTAGTAAATTCTGAGGGTGCCATGGCGGATTTTAGGGCCCAATACAAGATTCCTCCTAATGTTGGCCTAAGGTATTGTGAGGAGGGGGAGTGGTTTGAGCGAAGGCAGGAGGGTGAGGTAGTGATCCCCATGATCGCCTTCATAAAAGGCGGCATGAGGATCCCAATTGGGGAGGTTATGAGGAGTTACCTTAGGTTCTTCCGTTTAGCCCCTACGGGTTGTGTAGACACGTTAAATGAGAAAATGGGATTAGGGCTGACCCATCACGACGTTAATTGGGTATACAACCTTCATTACTTGAAGGGGAAAGGGTACTACCTAAAGACGAGGAAGCCCGCAATTAGACTTATACAGTGCCTCCCTAAGTCTAGTAAGGGCCTAAATAAGAACTTTTTTATCGTATCTGGAGAATGGCATGATGGCCTTCCCTGTCCAACACAAGAAGGGCAACCAGGTGTGGTTCTAGAAATAGTATGAATAATTGGCTCGTTATACTATGTAGGGTTGGCGTTATTTTGCAGTTACTGACATGTTCCTCGTGGATTTTGCAGACAGACACGCCCTTGAGCCAAATTTCGATTTGGTCAGCAGAGAGAGTTTGGACAAAATTCTCAAGGCCGAGGTGTTCGTTAACAAGGAAGACGGCCAACTTCGGGCAGCTCATCTGATTCTGGGGATCACGCCCATCTCACGCGCCTTTCAAGCACCCAAGTGTGTGATAAAGGCCAAAGATCCCTGTTTGCACCGCATTAGTGTTGCTGTGGAAGGGTTTCTTCTTCCCGAGGACACCGTAATCCCAAAGGGCGTATCTTTAGTTGGTTCTTCGTCCTCCCATCCCAAGGTAGAGGAAGGGGAAGAGGAAAAGTCAGAGAAAGAGGAGGAAATCGTTGATTTGGGTTCGTCCGAGGACGAATTCGAAGTCTTCAACAGAGCCCAATCACCTGAGGATCCTCTCGGTGACCTAGGCGACCAGAGCTGTACAGAAGCGGATTTTCCCCCAGCGGATACTATTCCAGAGGAGGACATGGGCATTCAAAGGAAATCAAAAAAGAGTTTGCTGGAGCTCATAGAATCCCAGCCCGGGAAAAGGGCACCCAAGCTTCCTCCTCCTCCTCCAAAACTTCCTCCCCCTCCTCCTCAAGCATCCTTGCCTCCCAGGGGAGAACTGGTGGATCCGAAGAGGAAAAGAGAACAGAAGGGGAAGGATGTGATAGAGGCTGGAGGGCCTCGCCCTACGTCCGAAGATGAGGCCCAACGAGCAGTGAAGCAGCTAAAGGTCAGGCCAGGGGGACAAAAGGGCTCAGAGAGGAGAGATACTTAGCCTATTGAGCCCCAAGCCTGGCTTCCAGTTCCAATGCTCCATGGTGAGCCCCTAAGAGAGAATGCGTCTATTAGAGACTTCCATGGAGGCACTGGATGCCATGTGGCCTCGGCTTTGGAGGAGGCTCTACTGCTTCCAGCTGATATGGCTGAGCTGTGGGGTACCAGAAGGCCAGAGGTTTTCCTAAACCTCAAAAGATACTTGGGCATGGTATGCATTCGTCCTTTCTCTCATACTATTTTATCGTTGCTTGTAAGGTCACTGACCTATTTTTCTTTCCCTTTTTAGGCTGTCCAAGCTACTTTTAGGATTGAGGAGATAACCAACTCCTGCTACCGTTAATTGGACGACGAGAGGAATAGGCGCTTGGCAGCTGTGGAGTCCCTTAAAATCGTCGACCACTCCAACCAGGATCTAAGGAAGAAACTTAATGAGGAAGAGCAGGTGAGAAAAAGTGCTGACTCGACCCTGGCAGGTGAACAAAAACAAGCCGAGGACCAGAGGCTGCTTCTGTGTGACGCTAGGGAACAGCTAGCTACTTCTAAAGGGCAAGTAGCAGCCCTTCAGAAGAAGCTAGCTGAAGTCCAGAAAGAAAGAGATCAAACCGAGAATGCTAGGGCCGAGGTTGTGAACGCTAGGGCGGAAGCCGAGAAGGCCAGGGAGGCGGTTGAGCAGTACGGTTACGACATCGGAGTGGCCGAGACTGAGAATACCCTCAGAGCAAAAGTGTCAGCCGTATGTCGAACCTACTGTGCGTTAACTTGGGCAGAGGCCCTCAACCAGGCTGGGGTTGAGGCTTCTTCCGAGTTAAGGAAGCCAGAGAAGGTTTTCTACCCTCCAGCCATTAGAGCCTCAGAGCTGCCTCCTCCTGGTGAAGCAGCTTCCACGGCGGTTACCCCTGACGAGGAGCCACAGCCTCAAAACCTTCCTTTTCATCCCACCCAGCCTGAGCAGGTACAAGAGACTGAAGCTCCTAAGGGAACCTCAGCTGGTGTGAGGGACTCCTTGAATGGGGGTACAGAGAAGTCACAGGATGGTGCTGCTTCCCAAGATTTTCAGAAGGCCTTAGCCTTGGTCACCTTGCCTACACAGGAGGACCCTAAGGAGTAGGAGAATGTGACTTCCACTGAAGCGGCCAAGCAAACAGACAAATCTTCTAAGGCTGGGCTTTAGATAAAACTGAAAAAATAGGCCTTTGTTTTTATCGTGTACTGTTTAGTTCTTGTAATTGAGTTCTTCCCTTTGTAAGATTTGCTTTAATGAAATATGCCTTCTACTTTCCCAGATTTGCACGAGTTGTTTTCTTTACTTTTGCAGTTTACATTCTGATTGTTTCTTGGGTAGATATAGCCACTATGTTATAACAATGTGAAGTTATTTGCCCAGAAGGAAAACATAATCTTCACAAGTTTCTTGATTGAGTAACAGAATAGACCCAAGTCACTAGGTCTTCAGTAATTTATCAAATTTCCAAACTTGTTAAAAAAAAAAAAAATGTTCAAGTGCTGGTTAGACAAAAGCCAAGTTCATAGTACCTTAAAATGCTTCAAGTGATGCTCATGGGCTTAGTTTTGAGATTCTAGTTATAAAAAGGGGTTGTCATCGTCTGAAGTGGTCAAAGGTTTTGTTTGATACTCATTAGATAGATTTTACTCAGTGTTAATTTTCTCAAAGCAGAGGGTCCGAGGAACCAGGCATAGCTTGTGTTCTGTTTAACATTTAGGCTCTTCTTGAGGTAGCTAGTTTCCCCAGAGGTTTGAGTTCAAGGACCATGCAAGACCTTGGTTCTATCTAGTATTTAGACTCTTCTTGAAGTAACTAGTTTCCCCATAGGTTTGGGTTCGAGGACCATGCAAGACCTTGGTTCTGTCTAGTACTGAGATTCTTCTAGAAGTAACTAGTTTTCCGATAGGTTTGAGTCCGAGGACCATGCAAGACCTTGGTCCTGTTTAGTACTCAGGTTCTTCTGGAAGCAACTAGTTTCCCCATAGGTTTGAGTCCGAAGACCATGAAAGACCTTGGTTCTGTCTAGTACTCAGGTTCTTCTGGAAGTAACTAGTTTCCCCATAGGTTTGAGTCCGAGGACCGTGCAAGACCTTGGTTTTGTCTAGTACTCAGGTTCTTCTGGAAGTAACTAGTCTCCCCATAAGTTTGAGTCCGAAGACTATGCAAGACCTTGGTTCTGTCTAGTACTCAGTTTCTTCTTGAAGTAACTAATTTCCCCATAGGTTTAAGTCTGAGGACCATGCAAGACCTTGGTTCTATCTAGTACTCAGGTTCTTTTGGAAGTAACTAGTTTCTCCATAGGTTTGAATCCGAGGACTATGCAAGACCTTGGTTCTGTCTAGTACTCAGTTTCTTCTTGAAGTAACTAGTTTCCCATAGGTTTGAGTCTGAGGACCATGCAAGACCTTGGTTCTGTCTAGTACTCAGGTTCTTCTGGAAGTAACTAATTTCCCCATAGGTTTGAGTCCGAGGACCATGCAAAACCTTGGTTCTGTCTAGTACTCAGATTCTTCTGGGAGTGCTTTTCTTCGTGAGATAAGGTCTCGCCTGGAGGAGTTCTTGATTTGTGCTTATAGTCAGCATCGTTTTCATCATCGGGGTGTCGCTCTGACTTTAACAAAAACAGACAGTAGCACTCGACCGCTAACTTTAAACAAGCAAACTACATAGAAACAACCAGGAAAACAATCATGTGCTCTATACCGCAAGCTGTGCAACCACCAAAGAACGTTGTCAGTGCGTGTTGATTTCCCCAAGGCAGAAGGTCCGAGGACCCGGCATGGCTAAGGCTCTTTTTTAACCGCATCAAAAGATTCTAAGATATCAATATATTCCTTTCAGAGTAGAAGCTTCTTCAAGGAGATGGTGCCGACCGAATTTCCATCCATGCCTTGATTCTCAGCTTCTTTCCAATGGAGGTTCAGCGAACCGGGCTACTAGACCCGCGAGAACCAGCCCCTTGACAGAGGTACGAGGCATATACTTGATGTCGGAAGCCCTTAGAACTGTGCCTCATTTAGCAATCCTCCCCGTGTAATCAGTGCTTCGAAGCGTAAACCTGAGCAAAAGCTGAGTTATGACAACAACTGTGTGTGCTCTTGGAAGTATAAGGGAGGCTTTCGTGTAGCGTGCATCACCGCCAGGATGACCCTCTTCAGGGACTCTTGCTGATGGGAGCTCAATCCTACCATGATTAGCCGTTGCACCCACTAATGCACGAGTTCTTCTTACAGACGACGCCAATTGTAGGGACTGGGTTCGAGCACTTCCACCGTTGGGTGAGTGGACTCAGACCCAACTAGCCCAATATAATGAATTTGTAGAAAGTGGGCCAAAGAACTAGACTTTAGTGCATGGACAATAGTTAATATGGCATTCGTGGATAACAGTTATAATGAGTTCCCAAGACAATCAAGCAGAAACGAACCAAGTGCGTATAAGAAAGTTTGTCCTCGGCACAATCCGAGGAGCTATGTTCTAGTAAATATTGAATGAGCATGGTTACAGGAGTCCTTGAGATTATTACAACGCCCTCTTTTCCCAAAAGGATTTCTTACATTATATACCCCCTTTCAGTTGATCCTCGCTCTACATTTGTTGATCAAGCAGGTCATTACTTGAGTGCCTGTCCCATCAGCCGCCTTCCCATTCTTTCTGTGGGTCGCAGCAACTAAGGTAGCACTGTTTAGAGGTCATTTCTTCATTAATGCGGTCAGAGCGTTAGTTGTGAGCATTTAATGCAGAGGTGATAGTTTATCCTAGAATTGCTCCTCCACCACGCTTCTATGGCTGACACATTGTACTTGTCCTTTCTCTTGGGATGCTCTGGGAGGCCGCCTTTGATGGTGTGTTGTTCCTCCCTTCTATGGTCTTGGTTGGCCGAGGACAGGATTGTCCTTGGCGATGTTCCTGGGCAATTTAGGACTTTCTCACTTCGTCCTCGGACGTTTCTTCCTCCTTGGCATGGGCCTTGGGCTTGGTATAAAGTGGGCTAGGGTTGCCAAATTCTTTGACCCCACATAACTATTTTGGGAAAATTCATTGTTAACATTTTAATTATTACCAAGATTGTTATGAATCAATAAAAGTATATGTGATATTGGTACTGCCTAATGTGAATAAAAAATAATAGAACTATTGTTTTTTTTTTTTTTTTAAATAATAGAACTATTGAATATAATAAAAGTATGATAATATGTGATTTGGTACTGCCCAATGTGACATTAGAACTATCAAATGTGAGAAAAGAATAACGGTACCACCAAATGTAACAAAAGTATAATCAGATGTGATATTGGTATTACCTAATGTAACGATGAAACTGTCAAATGTGAGAAAAAAGTAAGGGTACCACTAAATGTGACAAAAATACGGTCATTTTTAAGGTTCTAAGCGTATTTAAGTAATTTTTAGGTTATGAGGTCATTTTGGTCATTTTTTAGGTTTCAGTGCCATTAAATTATTTTTTAGGTTCTAAGGATCTTCTAATAATTTTAAAAGGTTTCAAAGGTATTTTGGTCATTTTCAAGTGTTATGGGGTATTTTTGGTCATTGTTTTAGGTTTTTTGGTTATTTTGATCATTTTTTTTAATTTTTTAATTTTTATGTTTAAGTGTAATTTTGGACTTTTTTTTTTTTTTAAGGTTTTAGAGTCATTCGGTCATTTTTTTAGGTTCTAGAGGTATTTTGATCATTTTTTAGATTCTACGGGTATTCCGGTAATTGTTGAGGGTTTTGGGTGTATTTTTGCTATTCTCAAGTTTAATGAGGTATTTCGGTCATTTTACAGGTTTCAAGAGTATTTCAAATTTTTTTAAGGTTTTAGGGTCATTTCGGTAATTTTTTAGGTTTAAGGTGCATTACGGTCATTTTTTAGGTTCTAAGGGCATTATTATCACTTTTTAAGTTACAAGGTCATTTTAGTTATTTTCTAGGTTCCATGGTCATTTAGGTAATTTTCTTTTGTATCTAAGGGTATTTTGATTATTTTTTAGGTTTAGAGGGTATTTTAGTTATTTTTTAGATTTTAGGGTCATCTCGGTCATTTTTTAGGATTTAAGGATATTCCAATAATTTTTGAGAGTTTTGGTATTATTTTGGTAATTTTTCAATTGTTAGAATGCGTTTTAGTAATTTTTGTATATTTGAGGGTATTTTGGAATTTTAGAGACTTTAGGAGTATTTTTGTTATATATATTCTTCGATTATTAGGTAATTTTGTGGGGTTGGTTTGGGTTGGCTACGCTCATATGTAATGTTGGTGCAGCTTAATGTGACAATGGAACTGTCAAATGTGACAAAAGAACTGTCACATTATGTAGTTCCAACATCACATGTGAGGATGAAACTGTTAAATGTGATAAAAAAGTAAGGAAATCACCAAATGTGATAAAAGAATTGTTAAATGTGATGTTGGAACTGCACAATGTGAGAATGGAACAGTCAAATGTGAGAAAAAAGTAAGGGAACCACTGAATGTGATAAAAGAACTGTCACATATGATGTTGAAACTGCATAATGTGAGGATTAAACCGTCAATGTGATAAAAATGTAAGGGAACCACCGAATGTGACAAAGAACTGTCACATGTAATGTTGGAACCGCACAACGTGAGGATGGAACCGTCAAATGTGAGAAAAAAAAGAAAGTAAGGGAATCACCAAATGTGAGAAAAAAACTGTCACATGTGATGTTAGAACTGCACAATATAAGGATGGAACCGTAAAATGTGAGAAAAAGTAAGGGAACCACCAAATATAAGAAAAAAACGGTCACATGTGATGTTGGAACTGCACAATGTAAGGATTAAACCGTCAATGTAATAAAAAAGTAAGGAAACCACTGAATGTGACAAAGAATTGTCACATGTAATGTTGGAACCGTACAACGTGAGGATGGAACCGTCAAATATGAGAAAAAAGTAAGGGAACCACCAAATGTGAGAAAAAAATTGTCACATGTGATGTTGGAACTGCACAATGTGAGGATGAAGTCTTCAAATGTGATAAAAAAAGTAAGGGAACCACCAAATATGAGAAAAGAACTGTCACATGTGATGTTGGAACTGCAAAATGTGAAGATGAAACCGTCAAGTGTGAGAAAAAGTAAGAAAACCACCCAATGTGACAAAAGAACTGTCACATGTGAAGTCGGAATTGCACAATGTGAGGATGAAACCATCAAATGTGAAAAATAAAAATAAGGGAACCACCAAATGTGACAAAAGAACTGTTACATGTGATATTGGAACTGCACAATGTGAGGATGAAACTGTCAAATGTGAGAAAAAAGTAAGGGAACCACCAAATGTGAGAAAAGAACTATCACATGTGATGTTGGAATTGCACAATGTGAGGATGAAACCGTCAAGTGTGAAAAAAAGTAAGGGAACCACCCAATATGACAAAAGAACTGTCACATGTGATGTTGGAACTGCACAACGTGAGAATGAAACCGTCAAATGTGAGGAAAAAAAAGTAAGGGAACCACCAAATGTGAGAAAAGAACTGTCACATGTGATGTTGAAACTGCACAATGTGAAGATTGAACCATCAAATGTGAGAAAAAAGTAAGAGAATCACCAAATGTGAGAAAAGAACTGTCACATGTGATGTTGGAACTGCAAAATGTGAAAATGTAACCGTTAAGTGTGAGGAAAAAGTAAGGGAACCACCCAATGTGACAAAAGAACTGTCACATGTAAAGTTAGAGCTGTACAATGTGAGGATGGAACCTTCAAGTATGAGAAAAAAGTAAGGAACCACCGAATGTGACAAAAAAACTGTCACATGTGATATTGGAACCGCACAATGTGAGGATAGAACCGTTAAATGTAAGAAAAAAAAGTAAGGGAACCACCAAATGTGAGAAAAAACTCTCACATGTGATGTTGGAACTGCACAATATGAGGATGGAATCATCAAATGTGAGAAAAAAAGTAAGGGAACCACTAAATGTGAGAAAAGAACTGTCATATGTGATGTTGGAACTGCATTATGTGAGGATGGAAACTTTAAGTGTGAGAAAAAAGTAAGGAAACCACCCAATGTGACAAAAGAACTATTACATATGATATTGGAGCTGCACAATGTGAGGATGAAACTGTCAAATGTGAGAAAAAAGTAAGGGAACTACTAAATGTGAAAAAAGAACTATCACATGTGATGCTGGAACTGTACAATGTGAGGATCGAACCATCAAGTATGAGAAAAAAGTAAGGAACCACCGAATGTGACAAAAAAACTGTCACATGTGATATTGGAACCGCACAATGTGAGGATAGAACCGTCAAATGTGAGAAAAAAAAGTAAGGGAACGACCAAATGTGAGAAAAAACTCTCACATGTGATGTTGGAACTGCACAATGTGAAGATGGAACCGTTAAATGTGAGAAAAAAAGTAAGGGAACCACTAAATGTGAGAAAAGAACTGTCATATGTGATGTTAGAACTGCATTATGTGAGGATGGAAACTTCAAGTGTGAGAAAAAAGTAAGGAAACCACCTAATGTGACAAAAGAACTATTACATATGATATTGGAACCGCACAATATGAGAATGGAATCGTCGAATGTGAGAAAAAAATTATGGGAACCACCAAATGTGAGAAAAAAAACTGTCACATGTGATGTTAGAACTGCACAATGTGAGGATGAAACTGTCAAGTGTGAGAAAAAAGTAAAGGAATCACCCAATGTGCCAAAAAAATTCTCACATGTGATATTGGAACCGCAAAATATAAGGATGGAACCTTCAAATATGAAAAAAAAAAAGTAAGGGAATTGCACAATGTGAGAAAAGAACTGTCACATGTAATGTTGGAACTGCACAATGTGATGATGGAACTATCAAATGTGAGAAAAAAGTAAAGGAACCACTAAATGTAAAAAAATAATTGTCATATGTGATGTTTGAACTGCACAATGTGAGGATGAAACCGTCAAATGTGAAAAAAAGTAACCTGGTATAACTAGTTACCTACTAATGCGGACCGTACCCCCTTTTTTTGAGGGTAACGTAAAACTTCCCTTGTCTTCATGTAAATACAAATAAGAGAATAGAGAAATGAATATGCTCAAAAGGATATAAAAGGAAAAAAGAAGTAAATTGATTGAATATAATAGACAATTGCTTCTATAAATAGTGTTTACTATAGTAGCGTATCTTTTCCTTTATCAAGGTTGATATTGTAGAAGTGGGGTTGTCCAGTGTGTATATATATATATATATATATATCCGACCAAAGTCGATAAACCCGAATTTTATTTCCAAATAACATTAAATATTAAAAAATTTTGTTAGTTGACATGTTTCAAAACAATGTTGAAAACTAGCATATCGAGTGTCTAAAACTCGAGTTCCAAGATAAAAATCGAGTTTTTAAGTCTCGATTTGTGAAGATCAAATGTTGGAAATCGAGTTTTTGAGACTCAAGTTTGGAAATCGAGTCTTAAAAACTCGATTTTCACTTTGGTTTTTACTTTTTGGATCTCGAGTCTTAAAGACTCGAGATGCTAGTTTCTAACTTTCTTTATAACGCGTCTTAACTTACTATATTCTCCCTCTACACTGTGTTATTCTGCACATTCCCCCCGATAAATCCACTCGATCCAACACCATCTTTCGCGATTCGCAACTTTTCCCAGTGAAAAAACCCATAAATACGACAAACATTTCACCAGATCCAGTGAGACCTTTATTCATCTACAGACATCTCCATAGATCTGAGTAGATTTGGTGAGATCTACCTTGGATTCTGATGGATCTCCACCCCATGCACCACGATTTGATCTCAAGGAGGACGGTGACTTTGACCGATCCAACTGTTGCAAATTCAAAGCGTTGTTTTTGGTCGGTGCCCTGCGGTTCTACCTGTCGGCAGTAGGCCCGTGATTCTTATATACCAATTTAGTGGGGTTGAGTTTGATTTGAAGGGCAATACATCATAGAGACTACAGGTGAATTGATGAAGTCAAGAGCTGCTGTGGTACACAAATATCAACAAAACTAAAAATTAAAGGCGTAAATACACTTTTGGTCCCTACATTTTGGGCTATTTCTCGATTTGGTCCCTAAATTGATTTTGCTCCTAGGTCAGTCCCTGATTTTTTAAAATCGTTTTTAAACTGGTCCCTGCCGTCATCCAAGTAACAGAACCCTATTACGTGGCAGACGGTTGCTGAGGTGGTGTTGACGTGGCGCTGACATGACATTAAAATATTATTAAAAAAAATTATTTGGCATTTTTCAATGCCTGCACAACATTTTAAAATTTTTTTTTAAATTTTGATAAAAAAATTTCAATTTAAACTGAAAAAATTCAAAATAAAATTCAAAAAAAAAAAAAAAACTTTACAGTTTTAAAGATTGAGGAAATAAAATTTAGAGCAATTAATACTGTTCACGCTCTATGTTGGCATTTTTGTGTTTGTGTTTGTATCTATTTCATTTTCTTCTTTCTTTTAAGATAAACCAACAAAGTAAAATCAAAACAAAAATAAATGAATGAATGTCCCAAACAACATCAGCTTGAGATGCGTGTTTATAGTGCTAAAAAACCCAAATTAGTTTGTGTGTTTGTGTGGCATTTGTCTCTCTTAGTCTCTATCTCTCTCGATCTGAGACGACTTGCTCTCAGATTGGGTTGGTTGAAAAATATCCCAAACCACGGTTGAGAAAAAGAAGAGGGAAGAAGATCGGCCCAGAAGAATTACAAGAGCAGATCGGCCTGAGAAAAAAGAAGAAGAAGAGGCAGAGGAGATCAGTAACATGGGCACGGCATGCAATCTCCGATTTTTGCTTGTTTGTGTTTGTATCGTTCTTTTGCTTCTTTCTTCGTCAATCTCCGACTTTTTTTCTCTCTCTAAACCCAAATCCCTCTTCCTCTCTCTTTTGATTCATGGGTTTTGATTCATGGGTTCATGGGTTTGATTTTTCATGGATTTGATTCATGGGTTCATGGGTTCTCTCGACTTTTGATTTTTCTGGGTTCATGGGTTTGATTTTTCTCTCTCTCTAAACCCGAATCCCTCTTCCTCTCTCTTTTGATTCATGGGTTTTGATTCATGGGTTCATGGGTTTGATTTTTCTCTCTCTCTAAACCCGAATCCCTCTTCCTCTCTCTTTTAATTCATGGGTTTTGATTCGTGGGTTCATGGGTTTGATTTTTCATGGATTTGATTCATGGGTTCATGCAATCTCTCGACTTTTGATTTTTCTGGGTTCATGGGTTTGATTTTTCTGGTTTTGGGTTGTTGATGATTTTTCTAGGTTCATGGATTTGATTATTTGCTAAGAAAATCAATAAAAGAAAAGAAAATATTGATTATGGGTTTGCATTTGTTCTGGGTTTGCTGTTGTTCTGGGTTTGCTCTTGGTTTGCATTTGGTTGCTGAATTTGGATTTGGGTTTGCCAGAGATTGGATTGGTTGCTGGGTTTATTTCTTGAATTTGGGAAGAACGTGAAAAGAACATGTTGTTATGTTCTTACGGAAAAAAAATAATGAAAGTAAAAAAAAAAATAATAATAATAATAATCATAATAATAATAATATGAAAGTAAAATTTAAAAATGCTGACCTGGCATTGAAAAATGCCAAATAATTTTTTTTAATAATATTTTAATGTCATGTCAGCATCACGTCAGCACCACGTCAGCAACCGTCTGCCACGTAATAGGGTTCCGTTACTTAGATGACGGCAGGGACCAGTTTAAAAACGATTTTAAAAAATTAGGGACTGACCTAAGAGCAAAATCAATTTAGGGACCAAATCGAGAAATAGCCCAAAATGTAGGGACCAAAAGTATATTTACGCCAAAATTAAATATAACAAATATCAATATAAATCGGATTTCTGTGGTCTGTGGGTAGTGTGGTTCACAAAGGGGCGGGCGTCATTTACTAAGCTAGAAAGTAGATACTACCTTGCCAAATGGATAGAATAGACTTTAACAAGTGAGAGATCTCAGCAAAAGAACCAAAACAGTGAGAGAAAGAGAGATCCCAGCACCATTGCCCACTGGTTTGGAGAAATTCGATCACCGGTCGTCGACTGGAGGCTGCAGAAGACGACAAGGACTGAAGCTGTGACTGGCGTCTGACAAATTGTGGAGGCAAACTTTTGAGTTATTACAGTGGACACAACGGCTGTGTAAGTAAAAATTTATGGTTTTTTTTCTTTTTCTATTTGGAGGGATCTTGTAAAAGGATTTTTTTTTTTTTTTTTCAGAAAGATTATTGGAGACAAGTTATTCTTATACTGCTATTTCTTTTTGGTTCTTTGTATAATGTGATTCTTCTTTTGGGGTTTTCTTAACAATGGTGATAATAAAGCCTCTTTGATAATGAATTTAAATAACAGTTTTCAGTGATTAAATATTGAAAACTGTGAGGAAAAAAAAAAAAAAAACAACCATTTTGGTAAGAGATTTTTTTTTTTTTTTTTTTTTGGATATGAGTTACGATTTTAGGAAACACTGAATTTAGAAAACTCCTTTTATCGGTTTTCAAATAATGTTGTGCAGTGACACTTTTGTAAATAAGTAAAAAACTATAGATCCCACTAATTGAACTACATGTTATCATTTTTTTTTTTAAACACACACATATCAAACACATAATTATGTTTGATATGTGTACTTTAAATACATATTTTCACAACACTTTTTAAACTATGGTTTTTACATAATTTTAAACAACAATACTCAAACACCTGTACCAAATAGGCAAGGTGCTGTAAATTACCAAGTTATTTATTTATTAACCTTTGACTTGAACCCTAAATCGTGAGAATTATCTATGGTTTTTGAAAGTTCAAAATGGGTATGAAAAACCCTTGAACGTTTAGACCCCAAATTACAAAATTACCAATTCAAGCTTTATATCAAACAATTAATGTGCGGAACATGATAACAAGCTTATAACAGAATTGATAAACAATCTAAGCCAAATATAAACACATCCACAGCAGTAAATATAAGGCAAAGATAAAAGGAAGGAAGATGTAAACACACGAACAACACACGATGTGTTATCGAAGAGGAAATCAAAGTCCTCGGCATAAAACCTCTCTGCTGCCCTCCAAGCGGTCAAATAATCCACTAAAGAATGTAGTTGGGATACATGAACAGCAGAAGACCCTCCAAGCCTAATCTACTCAAGTACCTAAGCCCTGCAAGCTTCTTGCTCCAACGAGGTTACGCCGAACCTATTTCTTCTTTACCTTCCCGGATTTTGCTACTAGACCATAGCATCAACCAATGTATATTGGTTCCAAACTGCTTCCCTTAGCACCAAATGAGCCTTCTCACAAACGTGGGTGTGGTGAGATAAGGATTTGGTAAATAACCTCTCAAGAGTATGATAATGGAAAGGAAGAGAGTAGAGGAATTTGTAGAGTCTCTAAGGTAAAGATTGGGGATGAGGCAATCTTGTTTTGCTCTAGGGTTTCTCTCACAAAATTCTCTCTGGAAGCTCTCTCAAAATCGTGGGTATAAGGGTCTATATATAGTAGGGTGAGAAAAGAATACGAAGAGACAGTTTTTGCCAAACAGGGTAAATTGGCGGCTTGGTCTCGCGGCTTGTCCAAGTCGCAAGTTCAAGTCGCGACGTAACGGCCTGGCCAGTTTGAGACTTTTGTCCTGTAGTGCGACAGTTGGCGTGACCCTTCAGCTTCCCTGTGTGCATCTCACGTGCCTGCATTTGACGGCTTGCCAGTCGCGAGCCACCCGCGAGTCATAGTCGCGAAGTTTTGCTTCTTTGCACATACTTGAGCTTTTCTTCACATCTTCTCACACACTACCCTTACAATAATCCCACCTAATTACAGGGTTACTAAATGCTAAATTACAAGCAAATTGGCACGGAATAAAGCCAACAAGATGGTTGATAAATTTCAACCTTACAATCTCCCCCTTTGGCTATTCCGTGACAAAACCCTAAAATAAACTCTAGACTTAATGCGTGAGTTGGGAACAGTTGGAAAACTCACTCACACCTAACTCTAGAATCTGCGAAACTTTAGAACCACAAGAACAAGTAACTCCTGAAACACAACAACACAATAAGTTCATTGTATGTGGAAAACTTGTAATGCAAATGGAGCAAGCATAAAAATGATCAAGCACAATGGAGTAAAGCAATAAACCATAGCAAGACCAAAACAGGTAATCACTATAACCAAGTGATCACAATGCTCATTCACACTTGGAATGAACATCCAGACATTCAAGATGACAAACACAAGGCAAATCACTTGAATGACCAACACTCAACCAATGGACAGTACAAGAAGTATGTGCATCTAGGAAAAATCCTACAAGGGCACAAGAGTAACAGTACTTAAAAGGAATGCATAGCATTAGGTTAAAAGTACTGATTAAACAACGCACAAAGGCTGCATAAAGCATGGCACAAACCACAAAGGCCTACAAGTGCATAAAAACAAATCCTTAAAGCTTACAAAAGCAACATGGGTACAAGCACAACCAATTAACAGAATAAAATCATCAATAAATAATTAAACTAAGTATTAAACACATTCAAGAGTTATGAGTTTAGACCAAAACAAGACTAGGACCTATAGTAACAGCAGTTAAACAAACCAAAGTAACACAACTATAACAAAAAAAAAAAAAAAAAGGATTATGAGACTCCCCCTCAAATAAGCACTCCCCTTCAAGTGCTGGCCCAAAAATTCTCCCCCTTTTTTACCGGAATGGCCAAAGGGTCACTGTTGTAACTTGGTGAAAATACCATCAACTTGAGCTGCTAAAACATCGATCTGGTCCTGCATGACTACCAATCTCTTTGACTGCTCTCTCTGGCCATTACTGAGAGTCTTTTCCAATTCCTCAAGGCGCTTGTGGAGGTTCTCAAAGAGCATCTCCAACCTATCAGGTTAAGGGGCAGACTGTGCTTGTGTAGTGCTCGGTTGCTGTGATACATGGGGGGTATGTACATGTGAATCTGACTCAGGAGTAGAAGGAGTAGCAGGAGAGAAATGTGCACTCTTCAGAGTTTTGGATGAATGACTCTTGCTAGCTTGTAAAGTGAACATAGAGATTGGTCGAGGACGAGCAATTATGTTCCCAACTGAGGGAGGAGTAACACCTTCACTTAAAATGAATTTCATAATGAGACTGTAGAATGAAAGACATCCTCGGGCTACTGTTCGGGTTGCTGTCTTCCTTATGATATGAAAAATATGGGCACAGATGTCAATGGAGGTGCCGGTGATGAGATCACATAGAAATTGAGCCCTTCCAAGATTGATATACACCGTGTTGGTCAACGGATAGAGGTTGGTAAACATGATCAGCTTTAAAGTTGACAACTCAGGTGAAAACTTGTTAGTGCTTATGGAAGTGCCGGCACTGGAGATGTCATGGCCAGGACCAAGAACTTGGAGAATGTCCTAAATCACTGGAGTACGATCATCATAGGGAGTTAGGTCGGCATCCGCAGGTCGAGTGATTTTGAGAAGTTCAGCTATGGTGTCCGGACTAATGATGAACTCCGTTCCTCTTACCATACAGTGTAGTTCACTTTCAAGATCAACTGTGTTGGTGAAACACTCCTTCACTAGTTCCAACATTGGATCAACAAAATTTCCAAATAATTCTGCCTAATCTTTTGCCTCGAAGATCCGAGGAACAAAAGTGGTTTCCAAAGTGTCAAATCTGACCTCCCGTTCCACTATAGGAGTTCCCCGGTCAAAAATGCTTGGGTAAGCATCTAGATGCTGAGGAGTTCTGAACAACTCAATATTGAGTTCAGTAGATGGTTGTGATGAAGACCGTGTTCTTTTTGCAACAGGTAATATTTCCTCTTCTGTCATAGCTCTTTTCCTTTGGAGGATCGACGAGACATCTGTAAAAGAGCAAACACATAGCAACGTACCAAATCCACAACCCACTCATTATGTTAGATTTAGTCAAAAGATGAGAATGCAAAGACCAAACAGATTTATAAGACATAGAATCATAGAATGACAACAAAGTCAGTAAAGTGATAGAGTAAGCATTGCCGAAGACCAGAAACAGACGAACCATGGAACAGATGCCAAACACACAGAGAGTAAAAGGCATTACAGCACACTCTAACAAAACTGAGTAGCAATATGTCACAAATAACAAGCATTTCAACACAATATCATGAAAGTGATATGCACAGACAGGAACAATCAAGGTAAGAACACTCAGATAAGACAAAACATCATGTAAAGCCACTCTGAACAATTCATTGGCAAAAAAAAATCAACAACCCCAGCATATGTTTGAACCCAACATTTCGCAGAGCATAATAGCAACAACACAATCTCATATTCAAGAAAATAATACTCAACACAGGAAATTTGAAATGAGGGAATGAAAACCCATACCTTTTTCTTGAAGATAGAAGTGAAAATGGTGCAGAAATGGGGGATTCACAAGATTGAACACGGTGATTTTCAAAAGGAGAAAAGGAAAAGACACTGAACAGTCACTGATATTCGAAGGAAAACTGAAAAACCATTTTAAAAACTATCTGTAAAATGCAAAACACGCGTTTTTTGCGACTGGATCAAGTCGCCAGTAAGTCGCCAGGGTAAGCCGCGAAACACTATGAAGGTAAGAAATTTGAAAATTTCTCCAAGTGTTTTTCGCGACTGGAAGATCTACCCGTGAGGGAGTCGCGAGCTGAGCTGCGAAAATCTCTGTGTACCCTTGCGGACAAATCGCCATACTGAGTCGCGAAATATGCAGAAACACAAATTTTGAAAAAGTTTCTAAGTCTTTTTCGCGATTGGGATGCTGACCCGCCAGTGACCCGCGAAAATCTCTGAGAGAGGTTTGCGACTGGAGCATGCGACTAGACCTACCCGGGACTTAGTCACCAAAACAGGGCAACACTATTTTTGAAAATTTTGACATTTTTGTAAAAACAAAACACTTTCCAAAAACAAACTAAAACACTCAAAAATCTTTTTGTGTTTGATCAATAAAGATTGAGCTTGTGAAAGCACATTTAATCAAGTACAATCACACAAATGAATATGACATTCATTGAACGTAGACTTGTGTGTTGTGTGTGGATATAAAAAATGAGATGGTCCTTAGTCCAATGTAAAGCTTCAATGATCAATTCAATCAAGGTATGCACAACTAGCACTAGATAATGTGACCTATCTCAATTATAGAAACATGCATATATGACCTCCCACAAGCACTTGATAACAATTCTTTGAAGCTTTTCATTTGGCTCCATATTCAACATATCATTTGCACTTTTTGAGCAAAGAAAATCTCATTGTGAGATAGATGCCTGAAATTTTTGATATTTCAATTGATGAGTTAGCCTTTGGCTTTTTGGGCATCATACATTTTATTTTGGTCGCTTTCCCTTTTTCCTAGTCAAATACTAGTATGTGCGACAGGCTTTTGCAGCTCTATATCTCTTTTCATTTGGAGATTTACATTTAGAGAGCTCTTTTAAGCATAAAAATAAAAAGTGGGAAGATATATAGGCATGAGTCTATGCATGTCTCAAGATCAACAAAACCATTCACTAATCATTCATGACAAGGTTGAAGATCTATTTACAACAGTCCCATAGATTTCAGAATTTCTTCCACAATGATATGAGTGCATGAGAGACAAGCTAAGCTCGTTAAATGCACAAAGCCATAAGTACAAAGGTACAAGGCAAAACATGCTTTGAGACAAAACTTAACAAAGTGATCAAACTTTTTGGATTTTCTACTTTTTATGTGTTTTTGGATTTTTGACACAAAAGCAGTAAAAGAAAAATAAAAAACATAACATAAAGAACAACGTAAAAACATTTGAACCAAAGACAAACACACACAGACAATAACAACCTAAATACTAGCAAGAAGCACACAACCAAGCATATTCACAAATATGAGAAGTATTGATGCATGGACATGTTGTAATACTTATGCATGAGTACCCTTTGTCACCCACACGTCACGTGCGTTTGGGGTGATATCCTTGACGGATCGGGTACGAGAGTTAGGACTGTCAAACCTTCGTGTGAAGCTTTCCAAGCAATTGGTGAACGCATCGATCATCTTCATCACGTCCATCATTCCTGGATCACGGTTTTGGCTTCTTGGTTGCTCACCACCCCAAGACCTCATATCATTTATTCTTCCTTGTGACCGAGGTGCACTTGCATTGTTGTCTGCTCTAAGCTTTTGACAGTTGGGTCTGGTATGTCCTTGCAATCCGCAATAGTGACAAACATACTCCATTCTAGGACCCTGCTGCTGTCTTGGGAGTGATCTTCCTCTAGCTTCATGTTTGACCACAGATTGATTTCGGGGCTTATTCACCATCCGTTGTTCAGCCACATTCTTCTTCTTTACATCCTTATCCTTTTCAGGGATGGGTTCTTCTACAACTGTTTCGTTTGCCTTCACAAACTTTACTTCTTTGGTGACTTTGGCTGATGAGCAACTTCCTCCGGTGTATCCCAACCCGAACTTGTCTAAGGAAGGTTTTTGAGATGATATAACATCTTCTAACTTTTGGGAGGAGACTCTCTCTATCTTGACATGAGCTTGCACTACCTCTTGCTCAAGAAACCTCACCTTCGTATAGGCTTCAGACAGCTCGCTATTTAGTATCTCAATCTCACACTTGGCCTCTTTATATCTGACCAAGAGACTTCTGTGGTCCTCCTCAGCTCTTTTCATCTTCCTTACAGCTGCCTTGACTACCCTTGCATACTCACCCGATTTCTTCAGAAGTGAGGCGTAATTCTCTTGAAGATCAGTTGAATCTTCCTCCTCTTCAGCTTCCGATTCTTCAACAGTCCCAATAGACTCCAAATCAAAACACACACCCAGCTCATTCACAAGAGTACTCAAGTCATCTGAAGATCCCACATGTGCAATGGTCATGAATGCGGAGTAATTTCCTTCTCCGTCACAGCTCTCTTCAGAGTCAGATTTTGATGAGTCTGAATCACTTAAAGTAGTGGCATAGACCTTTGCTTTTGACTTCAAATAGTTAGGACATTCCTTTTTGAAGTGTCCATGTCCATTACACTCAAAACATGTGATTCCTTGAGATGATTGGGAATCTCTATCATCCTTCCTTCGGAATTCTTTCTTCTCCCTCCCGGAACTCTGAAATTTTCTTTTGTCACCAAATTTCTCACCATTCTTGAGTTTCAAGAATTTTCGGAAGTTCTTTACAAGATACGCCACATCTTTATCTACTGCATCTTCTTCCAAAGGGTCATGAGATGCCACTCTCTCATCAATTGTTTTAAGAGTAAGTGATTTGCTCTTCTTCTGAGAAGGCAGAGACAACTCATATGTCTGCAGAGAACCAACCAGCTCTTGAACCTTGATATTGTCAAGATCTTTGCTCTTTTCAATGGCTGTAACTTTGGCACGAAAACTTTCTGGTAGTGACCGAAGGATCTTCCTTACAACTTTAGACTCCTCCGTCTTTTCCCCCAAATTAAATTTGCCGACAACCACCTCATTTAGCTTACTGTAAAAAGAGTCAAAGGACTCATCCTCACCCATCTTTAGCTGCTCAAAGCGAGTGGTCAACATCCGAAGTTTGGTGTCTTTCACCTTCTTGGTTCCTTCATAAGTCGTCTCTAGAATCTCCCATGCTTCCTTAGCAACGATAATATGTGATATCCTGTGAAATTCTTCTAGAGAGACACCACAAAAAATAGCATTTAGTGCTTTACTGTTTGCATTAGCCGCCGCAAGAGCTGCCTTGTCCCAAGTAGATTTAGCAGCCTCCAGCTTAGTCCAACCTATTTCAACCGCATCCCACACAACCTCATCCATAGAACATAGGAATGCCCTCATTCTAACTTTCCAGAAAGCATAATTATTACCATAAAAAAATGGTGGAACATTTAAGGATTGAGACCTATCCATCTCAACAAGGGTCAAAGATCACACTCAGGTATTAAAACCACAACAAGTGTACCCGCTCTGATACCAATTGAAAGTTTAAAATGGGTATAAAACACCCTTGAACGTTTAGACCCCAAATTACAAAATTACCAATTCAAGCTTTATATCAAACAATTAATGTGCAGAACATGATAACAAACTTATAACAGAATTGATAAACAATCTAAGTCAAATATAAACACATCCACAGCAGTAAATATAAGGCAAAGATAAAAGGAAGGAAGATGCAAACACATGGACAACACACGATGTGTTATCGAAGAGGAAACCGAAGTCCTCAGCGTAAAACCTCTCCGTCGCCCTCCAAGCGGTCAAATAATCCACTAAAGAATGTAGTTGGGATACATGAACAGTAGAAGACCCTCCAAGCCTAATCTACCCAAGTACCTAAACCCTCTAAGCTTCTTGCTCCAACGAGGTTACGCCGAACCTATTTCTTCTTTAGCTTCCCGGATTCCGCTACTAGACCATAGCATCAACCAATGTATATTGGTTCCTTCCAAACTGCTTCCCTTAGCACCAAATGAGCCTTCTCACAAACGTGGGTGTGGTGAGATAAGGATTTGGTAAATGACCTCTCAAGGGTATAATAATGGAGAGGAAGAGAGTAGAGGAATTTGTAGAGTCTCTAAGGTAAAGATTGGGGATGAGGCAATCTTGTTTTGCTCTAGGGTTTCTCTCACAAAATTCTCTCTGGAAGCTCTCTCAAAATCGTGGGTATAAGGGTCTATATATAGTGGGGTGAGAAAAGAATACGAAGAGACAGTTTTTGCCAAACAGGGTAAATTGGCGGCTTGGTCTCGCGCTTGTCCAAGTCGAGAGTTCAAGTCGCGACGTAACAGCCTGGCCAGCTTGGGACTTTTGTCCTGTAGTGCGATAGCTGGCGTGACCCTTCAGCTTTCCTGTGTGCATCTCACGTGCCTGCATTTGGCGGCTTGCCAGTCGCGAGCCACCCGCAAGTCCTAGCCGCGAAACTCTGCTTCTTTGCACATACTTGAACTTTTCTTCACATCTTCTCACACACTACCCTTACAATAATCCCACCTAATTACAGGGTTACTAAATGCTAAATTACAGGGTTACTAAATGCTAAATTACAAGCAAATTGGCACGGAATAAAGCCAACAAGATGGTTGATAAATTTCAACCTTACAGTTTTCAAACTCAGGTGGTTCAACCTCGATTCATACAGTTCATTGACTTATTTGTATGGGCAGTGTTGGAAGCTAAAAGAATTGATTTGATGAACAATTCCTAGTTAACTAGGTTGAACCAAACAGTTCGGTCCATATTTCAAAACCATGGCCCATATTATAAGTGTGAACATGTTATGTTAAATCTCCTTATACAAGTTAAATGATTTGACCAAGAGGTAAATCCATATAATATATTATTATTTGTACTATATATAGATTTGCCAAGTGCCATATATACAGACCAAGGGCAGATGGACATATGCCATATTGACCAGGGGCAGAGGGATGGGGGTCACCGCAGGGGGGAGGGGGGGGTGTGGTCGAGCAAGTGCCCGCAACTTCCAAAAATTTCTCTAATGATACTACTATATTGTACAAAAATGTCTTATTTGCCCCCTACACAAAAGGACAAATAACTTTTTTTTTTTCAATTCCCACGATAGCTTCTCTTACACATAAACAGACCTACACTCCAACTCTTATATTACAATAACGGTAGAAATGAAAAAGGATATTTTATATCCAATGTTTTACTCATTAGTAACCTTGGCATTGATTTTACCAGTTGCAACAGCTATTGTTGAAAGAATTTTTTTGCAATGAACATAATTAATAATTGATTACACAATTGAATGAGATATCAATGGATAAATGATGTTTATTCACATATCTATATATATAATAATAGGTGAAGCAGAGAGAGTGTGAAATTGAATTCCAAATTAGAATTCTAATTGTGTCCCACATGTACACACCAAATTAGAATCTGATTTTGTGCCATGTGTCTAGAATCTGAAATTGAAGTTGAATTTTGTATCATGTGGCTAAATGTATGTGGGTTCATTCTCATTAAAACCACTTCTATGTATCGAGTAAAGTGAGTTACTGTGCTAATTAAGTTTTTTCTTGATTTTGCAATCAAATGTGAAATCCAAAGAGATTAATATCGGTGAAATTGAAGTTGAATTTTGCATCATGTGGCTAAATGTATGTGGGCTCATTCTCATTAAAACCACTTCTATGTATCAGGTCAAGTGAGTTACTGTGCTAATTAAGTTTTTTCTTAATTTTGCAGTCAAACGTGAAAACCAAAGAGGTTAATATCGGTGATAAGAACTTGGTTTGGGTACATTGCATAATTTCCAAAAAGATAGCAAAGCCAAAGTTTGCATCTTTGTTATAAATTGTTTACAAAGTTTGCATCTTTACATTTGCACTGAGTTTCGGATTAAAGTGCTTTCTTCTTGGTTCTGACACTGAGTTTTGTTTACTATTCACTTACAAAGTTTGCATCTTTACATTTGTTATAAATTGCTAATATGTGATTAGATGCATACTATGCCTAAAATTCACTATCCTTGTATTTGGCTTTTTGTTCAAGTTTGGCACCTATAACAATGAAGAAAGCACTGCTGTGGACCGATGGATTATACTTTTTGCAGGCTGCAAAGGAACTTAGTGATCAATGGAATCTCACGCGAATTGGAGATGACCCGACTGTAGATGTCTGGATGGTAGATGTGAGTCACTATGTTTTTAAAATTTTCAGTGAAGGTAAAGGTTATGAACAATGTAAATTTTTCGGAGAAAGATTTATTAATCTATATTTACGCAAGTTTGGTCGCCTTCTTGGAGTGGATCACTCCACCCTGTCTTTCTACTGGAATTTTTTATTCAGATTGTTACAATTTAATTCGAAATTTAATTTGAATTTTCCTATTGTTGTTACTATCATATATTATCATTCCAATTGTTCAATTAGAATCTGAAATTGGAGTCCAATTTTACTATACATGTGTACAATCTAATTATTTTTAATTTTGCTGTCATGTGTAGAAACTAATGAGATGAAATTAATAACACATTAAACACTCATGCTTTGGGAATCGGTAGTACCAATCTAAATCCATTGGACCTGCTTCGTGATAATACAACTATGAAGGATGTATAAAAACATGCACAAACCCATCTCTCTATAAAAAGAGAATGGAGAGAATTTCTTTTATCAGTCATGGAACTTCAGAGGTTTTTTCTTCACACAAATGCCCATCATGTTATAAAATGACCCATCGTAAAACTACAAAATGAGTACAACTATGAGGGTTTTTTTTTTTTTTTTTTTAATAAATTTTTTAAGCTGCGAAAATTTCAATCACCAATAGAGATTGAAGATTCAAAAGTGTGAATGGATCTTTTGGATAAACATTGTCACCAGGGTTCATCTTTCTGTGTAAAATATATATACTGCTAAGTTTTGTTAATGAAATTTTCTGGTTAATAATATGAATTTAGATTTAGCTGAGCCTTTTAAACATAATAAACTCATGATTAATAATATATTCATTCCCGTGCGGTAGCACGGGGCTACATACTAGTATTAATAAAGACATATTCAAGATTATTGAGTGTGAAGAAATCATGCAGCAGTTTCAAAATATAAAAAATCATCGAGGGCAATTTAGTAAATTAAACTAGGTATGAAAAAATAAATTAAAGTTTACATTTTATGTTAGATTGTGTATGATAATTACATTAGCATATAGTTGGTTATTTACTTTGTTATTAATTTTGATTAATATTTTTTAGATTAATTTTTTACTTTCAATTTTGTCTTTTAATCTTGCTCCCGGCTTAAATTCTTGGCTCCGCCATTGATACAGACTACAGTGTATAGCTATCTTTGTGAAACAAAGCCACTGTTTAGATTCAAGGAAACTAGCAATGAATATTGCTCGACTGTTCGATTATGCAATTTCTGGGAATATTGACAGTTTCAATAGAGAAATTAGGGATGGGGCTTTAATAAGTCTTGAGCACGTGACACGGAGTGGCAATTGCATTCTTCACGTGGCAGCAAAATCTGGACAGGCTCAGATTATGGAAAGGGTCCTCGATTCGCTTTATCCACATTCACCTTTGCATGAGACAAATTACAAAGGAAATACAGCACTACATATTGCAGCAAGCTTAGGGCATCTTGATATATCAGAGCTTCTAATAACTCGTGCAATAGACCAAGAAGCTGAAGTGAAACGGTTGCTACTAAAAGCGCAATATGAGGAGAAGAACACTGCACTGCATCTTGCTGTAAAACATGGTCATTATGACATTGTGGATTTGCTAATTAGGAAAGAGCCAGGGTTGACTTCAATTACAAATAAAGCTGGCCAATCCCCACTCATCCAGGCAGTGGATCGAGGATTTTTTGAAATTGCCCGTCGTATCCTAGAAATTTCAGAATGCTCCGACGAGGGAAGGAACAAAATGAATGTCTTGCATGCTGCAGTCATTCGTGTAGAAATTAGTGAGTATATATCTTCAACTATGTCTCCTAGACGTTTTCTTTCGCTATATATATATATATATATATATTGGATGATATATACTTCTTCTTCTTTTTTATGCCAAAATTTAATTTACGTTCTTTTGTGTATCCACGTGAGAGTCCATATATAATACCATAAGTGATAAATTTTGGACTTACAACCTCAAAAATCACTTACAAATCACATAAGTCCATGTAAATTTTGTACAATAAGATGTCATGAGCTACAATAGCCTTATAAATATACACAAATATTACTCATATGCAAATCTATTTTTTAATATCTCTTTACTCATATTGAGATCCGTTGAAAATGTAATTAAAAATTGATAAAAAATAATATTTTAATAAAATGTAGTATAAAATAGATAATTAATTTGATGTAAGTGTTTTTGAAAAGTTATTATATAAAATAGAAAAAGTAAATTCTTATATTAAAATAGATATCAATTTTTGTACAAGCTAATACGAATACTCTACAATGTGTTGAGCATTTATATCAGTTCATGCAAAAAAAATTTATATTTTAACATAAGAACTTAGTTACTTTTTTTTATTTTACATAATTACTTTTCAAAACACCACACGTCAAATTATTTATTTGACAATACATTTCATTAAAATATCAATTTTCTTGATTTTTTAATTGTTTTTTCTTTTTGCAAATAACCATTATTCACGCTCTTCTTTCATCCTCGAGATATGTAAAAATAAAAAATTAAAAAATTAAATGCAAAATGTATATTGCCAATGTAAATTTACACAGTTACTATAACAACCATATATTTTTACATAACTTTATATGAACTAAAGTGAGTGAATTTTGGACTTTGTTAGCTAAAATGTGGTATTTTTTTTCATTATATAAGCACTGATGTGAATGCTCCTAACTTATATCTTGGAGTAATATTCAACTTTCTAGTTTTGGACATAACGTATGTCTTTCAACCAGAAATGTCTTTTATGTGTTATTTTTTTTTAGAAAAATTACATTTTACCCTCTTAAACTATTACCAACATAATGTTTGGCCCATAAACTATAAGAATGTACACTTACCTCCTAAACTATTACTCGTATAACACTTTGCTCCCCATCTTATAAATAATAGTTTAGGGAAGTAAGTATACATTCTCATAATTTATTGGGTAAATGTAAAATGGATATAGTTTAAGGGGGTAAAGTATGCATTCTATAGTTTGGGAAAGTATGTGTAAAAAATTGTATGATTTAGGAGGGTAAGTATACATTCTCATAGTTTAGTGGGTAAGTATAAAATGTGTATAGTTTAAGGGATAAAATGTAATTTCTCTTATTTTTTGTTGACTAAAAAAAAATTAATAGAAATTTGTCTATTCCATTGTAATTACTAATTACCCTCCCACACCATATAAAAAAGGAAAAAACCACTGGCACACACCAAATTATGAAAATAGGAAGCCAAATCTGTCACTAACAAAATTGATATTTTATGATGGTATGAGAAAACTTGCAATATTTTCTTCTCCTATATACACTTTAGTGTTAGTTACTTTAATGTTCTGCTTTCGGGTATCATCAGCTACTCTTGGCTATTTCATACAGAAAGTCGGTTTAAAACCATTCGCAATGATTGGTGGCAGAATATACAAACCCGCTTGAACATTTTTGGATCCCCACAACTGCAAACACGCAGACTCAACATTACCGGAGCAGGTAATCCATCTCCCTTAGGGATATATACTCGCACTCTCTTTTTGTTCTATCATACTGTTACAAGGTTTTTCTATGTTTCTGTTATAATATAGACAGAATTGAGTCCTGACAAACGGGTCAGTTCAATTGGATTTAGATTTGATCTAGTAGGATTTCGAACTAGATCGGATTTGGGCTAGAAACTAATTAGATTAAAACGAGTTGGCTATTCTTATGATCTTTTCCTTATCTTTGTGTTAGGAGCCCACTAGTTCCTATAAGGAATGGATGGGGAACTACGGAAATGAATGAAAATTATATTTGAGTAGACTCGAGGTTCTCATCCTCTAAAAACTAGATATTGTCTATGAGCCTAGGCTTTGGGATGGGTATAGCTAATTCTTAACAACATGATTCTCTGTCCTTTGTAGATTTTGTGCGCAAGATGTTGGACAAATTTCCGAACGCAATTACGAAAACTGATGACTTTGGCTGGACTCCTCTGCATTATGCTGCATATATTGGCAATTTCGAAGTTGTCAAACTATTTTTGGAAAATAATAATATTTCCCTTGCTTACGAGCGGGACATTCAGGGCATGTCCGCTCTTCACATTTCAGCGATGAAAGGACATTGTGATGTGATGAGCGCAATCATTGAAAATTTTCCATATACTTGTGAATTGTTAGATAACAGAGGCAGGACAGCTCTTCATCTTGCGGCGGAGAGTGGAAGGACAAAAGCAGTGAAAATATTGCTCTCGTCTTTAGCTTTTCAGGATCTCATAAATGAGCAAGAAAACGACGAAGGAAACACGGCTATGCATCTTGCTGCCATCAAAAGGAGATACAGAGTATTGATATTTCTTGCAGGTAATAGCAGAGTTGAAAAATGGGCTACGAACAAGAAGGGGAAGACCATGGCTGACATTATTCAATTAGATAAGCAGCTTACATGGTTTGAAATAATGGTACTTTGGTTGATTGAAATAATGGTAAGCCTCATAAAACTATGTTAAATTACCGGTTTTTGCAAAATTTTAAATTATTCAAAAATGGTAAATTTAATCATTTAATCATATATTTTTAAATTATCAATTTTTTCAAAAAATTTAAATTATTGAAAAATGATAAATTTAATCATTTAACTACGTACTTCTAAGTTCAAACAAATTATATGTATGGTTACTATGAATAAAACTACTTTAGAAAGATTTGAATGGGTGTAGTTGCCACTCCCTGAATTTAAAAGTTAAGATGATAAATTATTTTTTAACCTCTTACCTTCTTATTTCTTAGGGAAAAAAAAATCCTTTTTACTTCTTTTTAATTTTTTTTATAATTATAATTTTTATATTTCACAATAAGTAATAATTACACAGTGATCTAAACCCCTTTGGGAAAGTGTCACTCTTCTGAATTCCTTTGAAAATATTATAGAGGGGGGAGATATTCAGATTTTAAAATTGATGTGAATACGATCCCACTTAAATTAACAAATAATTCTATTACTTACATTTGATGTGAAAGTATGCTAAAGCATACTTGTACTTTAAAAAAGTAAGAAGAATTATTTTTTAAAAAGCTGTACATAAAAGTTTAAAAAAAAAAAAAATCTAGCTTATAAGCTTATCCGGTTGAAAACAGTTTATCTAGATTTTTGCTGAAAATACTGATAAAAGATAAAAGATAAAATAAAATAAGTATGTGAATCACATAAAACTCACAAATAATATGAAAAATAAGCAAAATTTAAATAAAATAATTACGTGACTCATGTGCGACCCACAACTAGTAGGGAAAATAAGCAATATGTTGACTTATAAGTGCATCCCAATTGAGTGCTTAGTGTCTTTTTAATATTTACAAGGTGAAAAAATTTTTAACCATTTACCAATGGACAGTGGTGGCTCTAGGAATTTTATTTATGGTGATCACTAAAAAATTTAAATTATCACATTATTTTTCTTGGTACCATTTTTCAAGGAAAAATAAAGTTAGAAATTATTTTTATTGAATACTTTGAACGAGCTACAAATTTTATCTTTTTGTTTTATAATAGGTTTTTTGTTGAATAATTTTTTTACTTCTTGTGGTTTGGTCTTGTATTATTTTTGCTTGGGTTATGTTTGTTGTTATTTGGGCTAATATTTATTGTTGTTATTGAAACTTAAAAAAAAAGGATTAAAAATTATGTTTGGGGCCAGAATTAATTTTGAAGTAATGCTACGTCTACAACATTTTTACAATAAATCTTATGCAAAAAGCTGTTATTAGTGGGTAAAAAAATAATATTAGTATTTGGCCCAAATTAGAACCAATAACTGCTTACGACATTAAATTTATTGTGAAAATATTGTGAATGTAGTAGCACTACTCTTATTTTTGTTGAACTCAAATTTTTGTAATTCTGAAGTTAGGGTGTTCAAAATTTTTATTAAGATAATCACAATAAGTTAGTTTAGCATATAATATTTTTTTGGCAAGTGTGTTACCACCTTGATTTGCATATAGAGCCGCCCCTGTCAATGGATCCGTTTAAAAAGAAGGCAATTTAATTAAGTAATATAGTCGAATATTGATAGCATGTAGAGTAAATGCAGTATATATCTGTGTGTGTGTGTGTGTGTATATATATATATACATACTAATATACTAAAGAGAGGCCATCATCACATATATTTGAAGCTCAATCTTGTAGACAAATTCAATCATAATAAAATATTATTAAATAATGACCAAAATTATTAGGTTCTAAATTTAGTACAAAGTAAAAGGAAGAGGATATGATATTTTGTTGAAGAAAGATGCTAAAATATTAAAAATTTTACCGCATAAAATTTACAATTTGATATGACAATATAAAAGTGATTTGAAAACTAAATCTTTTTTTTTTAAAGTGATTCATATATAGCACAACAGTTGGAAATGTTAAGGTTGTAGGATAGTGTTTGTTACACTCACCATGTTTTACATATATTTATTGAACTCATAGTTTCAATTAAAAAAAAAAAGTGTAATAATTTTAATTGAAATTTATAATATATAGCATCTCCGTATACATTGATTTGACAAATAAACTCGTTATAGTAAATAGCTAGAGAGAGAAGCTCCTTGGATATGGATTAAAATGTTTGAAATTAAATCTAGCAAATACATATCGAGCTGATAAGATAGGCGTGACCACGTAGGTACCTGTGCATGTTCCAACTTCCAAGATAGAAATTAATTTACAACTTTAGGTATCTGTTTGACAAATATTATTTTTATCAATTTATTTTACTATTCAATTTATTTTTGTTACTATTCATCCGTCTCATTGCACTTTTCGAAACTATTCTTGGTCCATCTAATCACTTGCAAATGGTACTCATGTCAAAGCTGCCGGATAGAAGCAAAGTTTTACTGAGTTTGGAGCAAGAGGTTGAGAGACAGACTACGGAAGAGCAGTTTGCTGAGAATGGACATGAACAATTTAAAGAGTCACAGAGGATAGAAGCTGCTGCAAAGGTCCAGGGAGGAACGGGTGCAGCCAATAATATTGTACATTTTACTAAGAGCATCCGTAGCAGTTGTTGCAAAAATTATGCCATTTTACCACACCAAAGGCCTACTTTATTATTTTACCACATCATTTTACAACATCCCATTTATCAGATGTTTTATTATTCAATTCTATACATTAAAATAATATTTACTAAACATTAAAATAATATTTACAATTCATTAACACAATCAACAGCCATCTGCCAACAACCAACAGCCACCACCACACCACCACCACATCCTCCACAACCAAAAACACAACTCAAAGCAAACCCAAACAAATCCAGCCAAATTCCACAACAAACAAACATAACTCAGAATCTACAGTTAGATGAACATGCCAAGCTACAAACCTGCCTGATACAGAACAAGAACTGAAAATAAACTCAACAGTCAACTTAATTCCTTTGCCATATTCTCACCCTTTTATTGAATCGGCAACAAAACCCACATGGTAAATTCCATGTCTCTACCTAGTACTCCATTCCCACTTGAAATCCCAACCGAATCCACAAAATTTGAAACAATACCACATGGAAAACAAAAACCCAGGTATACTATTATCCATTCATCCATTTTCCAATTAACAAGCTTTCAACAAGAAAGAAATAAACTTTATTGAACACCATGGCATACCCAGCAAAATCAGTAAAATTTTTTCCTAAAATTTCAAATAAGATGAGGGAAAAATTCACACACTGGTCTTGGTAATCTTCAGAGAAGCCTTCGGATTCTTTGTGCCCTTACCCACCGCCGATCAGCCTTGAGGAGCAGAGCACCGAATCGTGGATTTCTGGGTTCAGTTTCAGGAACAGGGCTGGAGAACGGAGGTGAGAGAGAGGAGAGACTGAGACTGACGGAGAGATGAGAGAGAGAGGAATAAAAAAATAATAAAAACATTTGCCACATCTGTCCGTACAGTGGCAAATATGTGAGGATACTGTAGCATGTTGCAAAAATTATAGCATTTAGAACATCTGATAAATAGAGTAAAATGATGTTTGGTGTGGGATATGTGCCAAATATTTAACATTTGGCACATATCCCACATCTGCTGTGGGTGCTCTAAGGAATTGAAAAAATACAATTTCCTGGTAATGACACTCATTACAACTGTCACCTTCGCGGCAGCCTTTCAAATGCCTGGTGGATACGACGGCCATGGGAAGGCAAATTTAGTGAAAAGCAGAGACTTCAGAAAATTTCTGATATATGATTCGTTGTCATTTGCTACGTCAGCTGCCTCATTGCTTATTTACTTTGCCACGCCTTTAATTCCGAAAATGACGTCTGTTCAGAATATAGTACCGCGAGCAACAGCGTTGCTCAGTACGATCTCCCTTTCATTCATGGTCTTAGCCTTTTCGGCGGGCGTAGGAGCAGTCTTGGACGAAAAATCAAGTCTCCATTCTCTTATTAATACCACTATAGCGTATGGCATGGATATCCCCGTATACCTGTTTGGGATTATCTACATTTTCATAATTCCCTTGACCTACATTAGGAACAAATTACGACCGCTCAGATCGTGATCATCATTTCAACGTCTATCCATTTCAAGGGGGCTCGTAGTCTTAGCACCTGAATTCGTCTTGTCATTTCTCCCTCACCCCATGTGCTCTGTTTGTTTTTTAAGTTCTGTTTCTTTGTAATGCGATTTGGTGTATGGACCTTTACAGTCAGTCCTTTCTGGACACGAAAATAAATGATAGATTGGAACCTATGTATTAGTTTTCATGGATCGAATTAATGAGATTGATTGTTCTTGGTTTGTGAACAACGTACTGATCATTTTCCAAGATATATTGCCAAGTCTCTTTGTTCAATATATATAATTGAATTTTTCTTCCTAGGCAGGTGCTATTGCTTGTTTCTGCTATATCAAAATTACCTGTGGAAGTGAAGGAAGCTTGAGGAAGACAATTATAACTTATGGTCCTCCTTATGATGAATTCTTATTCCTTTGAAAAGGATGCTATATATGAAACTAGGTCTTATCTAATTAACAGGAGTTCAGTTTATTTGAACCTAAAGGAGAAGTAACCAGATAAATCAATATAATCCTTAACAGGAAGGTCGATTCTATTTGATTAGGCACCCCCATAATATTGTCAATAACAACAACTTAACATTGCTGGAGAATAGATTCAAACCGTATGTGGTGTAAACACCCTTGTTTACATCCTCCAATAAATGAATGACACCTAAGATTTGTACAAATATAAGAATAGATAGCAATACACCATATCAAAACCCTATTAACTCTTTCAAAACAAAAAAGTCAAAAAAAGAAAGAAAAAAAAAAAAAAAAAGTAAAAGATCTTCTTCCCTCCACGGAGAACCCTTCATTGAATAGCTTCAATTTCAAGCTTGAAGACAAGCTAGCTAGGGTTTCTCATGGCCGTAAATGATGATGGTTGAGAAATGAGAATGAGGACCATTGGATCAATTAAGGTTATAAAGGCTAGATTCTCCTCTAGAAGTGGTTAGTTAACAAAATTAACAAAAGTGCATGGGAGAGAAGTTCCATGTATGGTAAGGGCATCCTTACATATATTAGCTAGCTTCTCAAAAGATATGCTTAATCTTCGTGTCGACCAATTTATTCAATAGGCTCCTACAATTAGAAAGTAAAGGTTCCAAACTATCATTTGGAGCAGAGTTATTTATGAGCTAGCTCAACTTCAAATAAAGCATCAACTTCAAATCAATAACTTGAATTTTATATTTTTCAACTAACAAATGGTATATTATTAAAAATCCTAGCTATTCTTAGCATGATATTGGAGAATCTCATTGCTAATACTTAAGCAAGCATGAAAAGTATATTTGCGTATTCATTCATCGTTTAATTGAATATGTAACTTGTGGAAACCTTATAACTTCTAAAAATGAAAGAGCTATCAAGAGTTTTGTTTACTCATGAATAACATTACCTAGTATCTCTATAAATGGAAAGGACCTCAATTCAATTCCCCTGTCTATTGTTGTAAGCAAGAAAAATTGAAAGGGGTCTAGGGATTGAGGAAGTTTAAATTAATGAACCAAACATACTCCAATTTAATAACAAAAAAAATTCTACTAAGTAGCTGGTAAGATCTATTCAAGAGTTGTACAGAAGACCTAATTCCAGTATTCACTCCAACAACTCACGTAGATAACCCCAGCCCACAAAACCAATTAATATCTTTCAGGTGGCTAAGTCTATGGTTTTCTATTAAATAACCTATCATTCACAATAGCTCACTGCTCGCCTAAAAGCTAGAACAACTACAAGCTCTAGCAAGTCCATCTAATTGGCATTCCCATGGGGACACCATTTTCTGTGAACTGATTAACCCCCTTTTCCCAAGGATACAAACTAGTCAATTGTGCTAGGCGAATAAGGAAAACTTGATTTGACTCTGTAGTAACTGGGAAATGAATTGTACTTAACTAATTTAATAAAAAAAAACAATTACTTTTAATACATGTTGCCAAAAAATTGCTGTACATGAAACTATGACAGCTTATGCCTCATCAAGATCAGCTTTTAAATTGAAGTCTTTACAAAAAATTTAAGTCAAGCACACAAACCATTAGCTACCAGAGAAAAAGGGAAAGCAGGGTAGAACACAATTTTGTGTGAAGAATACCTGATATCAAACGAATAAATAACAAACTAAAATCATTTACATTTTTTTCTTTTGATGAGTGAGATTATTTATCAAACACAAACCATTTAGGGTGTTTCTGATTGTGCCAATGGGACTCCTCCACATAGACTTCAGCCCAAATTCCTTGACTCTGGTCTCATCTGCGAAATATGAATTGCAAAATGCAAAATTATCCTTTATCCAAAGGACAATCAATGGCTCATGATTAAGCAGCAACAAGAAGAAGTTTCTGTGTACTTAGTAACCATATTAATCATTATATGGAATAGAATGGTACATATGTCCACAAAATAATGTTTCCTGCCAACCGTAATAGAAACAACAGAGGCAGGAGAAAAGAAAGAATAACTAACCAGGCGTAATTGTGGCACATTTTACTGCGACATTGTACCTGCAGCATATAAATAGTTAAAAGGAATCGCAAAAATGAGTCACTTGCCAAAAAAAAATATATGAACAGGGTCTCAAATATCATTAATACTTTAGACGTCAAGATAGTAAACAATGAAACCGTAAAATATTCTTTCAATAAATAGCATTGAAGTTTTCTTTGCTTTTATTTGAGCCCCAAGACAACTATTCCATAAACCTTTCCAAAATTCAAAATGAGCTCCTAATATAAATCATGCTACTTAAAAGGCGGGATCGAACCTGCGACAAGGGAGAGGGGGTAGGGTGTGAGCCCAATGGCACTTAAGAACACTAATTTGATTCTCAAAAAAAAAGAAAAAAAAAAACACTAATTTCATTAAAATCCTATAATTGAAGCACAGCAAACCTCTCATCCTCCCTCCACCACAACAATTTTCACCAGGCTATAACCTCCTTTACTTGAAGCCTTTCTATTCACTGGCATTAACAATTTCCTTGCATAGGCATATCAGAATCATATATACATCTTATGTCCAATTAACTTATACCCATAATACTAACACTAGCCACTCATCTATCTAGTTGTCCTTATCTCAATGCAAGTGCCTTGCACCAAAAGTGTCCCAAGTTTAAGTCTGTAATAAATCTCTCCAAAAAAAAATTAATGGGGAATGGCTGTCTACAAGTAAAAGGTTTGTGTACTGAGTACGACCTTTACACACACTTGGCTTCTAAGTCCATCTCCTTCTCATATGATCCAAACGATCAAAGCAATAAACAAAAATAATCTGCATCAATTTAGCATTACTCAAGCATTTTAACCATGTTGTTTTCAGCTCCATTACTTACTTAAGAGCGGCTTCAGCGCTCTCTACAGTAACTCTGTCACCGGTTGCATCACGATTCAAAATTCCCAAATCAACATACTTTATATCCAAATCCAAATATGGAAATATAAGCTGTAATCACAAAAACCAGAATTCCCCAATGAACCAACTCAAAGCGAATCAAAAAAATCCATTCCTTAGAAGAAGAAGAAAATGGAATTCACTCAGAAATGAAAATTCATACTTTGTCCTTTATCATTCTCCATATGATCCTCGTCATTTCATCACCTAATAGCACAAAAAGAACAACAAAGAAATTCCCAATTTAAACATGCGATTCAAATACTTCAACAAAAAAAAAAAGAAAAAAAAAATATCATTTTCTCGCCAACCCAACAGAGAGCCACTAAACTCACCGTCCATTTCTACAATAGGATTCTGAACCTGAATGATGAGTCCATAAAAACCGTTAAGGTCGTCCATCTTAATGGACGGTCATTGCATCATTAGTAGGCCATCAAAGATAGATGAGTAACCGCCGCCCAACACATTCAAAGAACGTTACAATTAAGGTAATAATCACCCTCATTTATGTCCAACAGCTACCTAAGTCACCTATAAAAGGGACAATCTATCCATTTGCTAAGGTATGTCAAAAAAACTATTACAAAACACTGTCCATATACACAATATATGAGTTGGTACTAACTTAAGCATCGGAGGCTCCCCCACTGAGCACAACCCGGTGGTCACTTCGATTAGTTCCTCTTTTATTTTGCAGGTCCTACAAGATTGTCTAATGCTCCGAATTCGACGAGTGACCCAACTGACAATTTTGGCATCATCAGTTTGGCGCCGTCTGTGGGGAAGAGATTGGCCACCAACCTCTTCCTACAACAAAGGGTCACTTAACTCAATCAAGGGTTATGAACGAAAAGATATCAAACCAAGAGTATCTCATAGGATGATACTGTTTGATCATCTCTTCAATTTGCACATTCTCATTTCTTCAACCACTTTCGCAATATAAGATTGGGTTGAGATGGAGGAGACAAAGAGGTATCATTGACACACATCTTCATCAAAGCATGACTTTGTCGTCCAATTAAGTAGATGATGATGTGAGAACCCAAATCCAAGGTCTTAAACCCTACGGCCTCTACCTTGACTCCTTGGGGGTCCACACCCCTGAGGCAGGGAAACAAAGCACACATTCGGGTCTTATGGTGTAGAGGAGATCAAATGGATAATTTGTTCATTATAAGGCATGGACTGAACGCTGGATGACCACAAAATTCAAGCGACCTCAACAGACCTTAAGGATATGGCCCAGTTCAAAGAACACACTATGGTCTAAAATCTAAAGGTCAAATTTATGCATTCTCCCCTTCTCTACTCACCAAGTATTTGCAAATAATATTTACTCTTCTTTCACGCTACACTATTCTCAAAAGACACATGAGGGTGAAGGAATTAATAACTATAATATTTTTCCATCCTAGAATGCAAAACGTTAGACAATATTATAATTCCTAGGTTCTATGCTAAGCATTGATGGAAAATGCCATAATATAGTTAGAAGACTGTGAATTCATGGTAATATATATATATATATATGGTCTAGAGATATTATCCTATTTTATACCAGCTTTTTGAGATAAAATAGGTAGAAACCTTTATTTAGTAAAACTGTAAGTATAAGGGAATATATATACCCTGTTTCAACAAACTGAAAACAGGGGATACAAAAGACATCAAAATTTTATACCAGCTTTGGAATGGCCTTGATTGTTGTCAAGCCAAAATTTAAGATTCCAATTTTGGTTTGAATAGTTGTACAGCAGTGAGGCTTTATAGATACAGCCAACACACGTTCAAGGAATATATTATATTTGGTAGTTAGGGAAAAGAGTATGGAAAGAGATCTTTTTCTTTTAGAGTTAATGTAATTTGCATTGAAGCGAAATTCTCCAGCATTAACTTCCGTGATTCTAGGAGCCTCTTTTTCCTTATCCGTTATTGCCATTTCTGAGCTATCATTGTTTAATTTTTGAACCAAGACGGAGTCTAAGGGAAATACCGAATAATTATGGTGCAATAATTTCTCCTTTAACCTCGCAATCAAACTGTCGTAGCTATGGAGAAAATAGATTTTCTACCCACTCGCAGTGATTGTCTCACACATTTCCCTCAAAGAGATGTGAGTACGATAACTACCTAATTAGAAATGCACGAGTCAATAATGAGAACAACGGAGCACAATAAATACCTTATTGTTGGCTGTAACCAAATTAGAGTCTAACAAGTGCAATACTTAAGTTAATAAACCTTCTCCTAGTTCATGCTAGGCGTTAACGCACTTATAAGAATAGAATATAACCTCTGAATTTCAAGAATGTGAGAACAAGTCTCCAAAAAACTACAAAAGTAACGTACTCCTCTTGCACATTAACTTCAGCATTCAACTCCTTAGAGACGGAATTAATGCTCTCCCCCGGTCCTTCGGTCAAGGAATATCACCATTTACTCTTTGAAATCCCCTCCATTAAAGCTAAATATAAGTCAAGCATTATAGCCTTGATATTCTAATTATGACCATCAAAAAGAGTTCTACTACATTTCCTAATATAATCAGAACAAACCGTTTGAATCCCTTTACTGTATAAATAAATGTTTATAATATCCTAATTGATTTTCACACATTATGGCTTTTTATATCACTACTTTTCTTTCTTAATGCATTTTGCTAAGATAGGAAAATTGAAGTCAAATTTTATTGCATGGCCCTTGTCAAAGATAAGAAATCTCATATTTTACCATTTGAGAAAAGTGAAACTGAAATTTATTATCTTAATAGAATTGTAGTATGTCATGATTCTGACCACTAAAAATGTGGATTTGAATCTTATTGCCTGTCTAAGTTATTTTTAAAAAAAAAAAAAAAAATCTGCTTTAGGCATTAAACCTAAAGTTATTCGGTTTCGATTTTTGAAGTTAAAGAAATTCCGGAAGAAGAAAGTTAGTGAATACTCCTATATGTTTCTACTTTCCCCAATTAGTTTCCTAATGGAGATTAATTTTATAAATGCTCCTTAGAGCAATCAATTATATGTATAAAACATTATATGTTTTTACTTTCAGAGTTGTCAATATCATTAGATATAAGATGTTTTTTCTCTAAATAAAAAAAGACATAAGATGGTTTAAAAAATATGCTAATAGCATTATTTTTGAGTCAAAGGATCCGGTTATTTATGGAATGCAAGTTTGTAAAATTTCATAATTCAAAAATCATTAGAATTTATGCCAATATGCATAAAAGATAATTAGTTTCAGTATGTTTCTTTTGAAATAAATTCCATCATCATTGCTAAGTTATAAAATTTTATATCTTCATATGTTCCACCATAGAATGAACAAAGTTTACTATTTAAACTTTTCCATGTATAATTACACTTTGAGAATGGAGAATTTAAATTGTTCCATACATAAATCCCACCAAAAGGTTTCATGAAATCTTTAGTGGTCTTTATATGTTAAAGCATCATGCTTTCACTGAGCCACTACACTTTAGAGCTCGGTATAAACTATATTACACCTCATCTATATAAAAATCAATAATTAAGCCCCCAACAAATTTTATACATTTGTGGTTAATATTATTTGTGAATTTCTTACTTGACAAGGTTGCTCCAAGTCTAACACTTTGCACAGTAAAAGTACTAAACTATTCACTAGTGTAACTAGACTAGCTTGATTGTATCTATATTCTTAAGAAATTGTCAAGAAGAACCTGCCAAGAAAAATATCAAAAACCCTTAAGTGGAAAAGGGTAATACAACCAAAGGTTATGAAAATTCCTTTGACATCACAAATGGGGAGTCAAGCCCCAATAGCTTTGAATCCAATATCAACCCACCAAAGAAGAGCTCGTTGAAAAGAAATTAGCTTAGAAGGGTACCCAAAGTACCGCACGCACACATCTAAATCACTTGCCATGTGAACAAAGTGGTTCCAAGCCAAGTATGCCTGTTCTAAGATCCTTGCAAAGGTGGGCTCGGATGTTCAATTTCTAGAAAAAGTCCCAAGGCAAACAGGTAATTAAACCTTACTCACTCTCTCTCTTGTTAACTTAATCTCCAAAACTTGATTTTGATGTGCGTAACGTATATATCTTAAATTTAAGGAATTGCAACTAAATGCGAAATGAATCTAAGGCAGACAGTAAAAAAATAAAAAAAATAAAATAATAAATAAAAATAAAAAACAACAACAACAACAACAACAACAACAAAAAACAAAAACAAAAGTTCCAACCATGATAGACCATTCCTCTAGACATTAACAAACAAGAATTGCATTGTTCATGTTTGAATGAGGGCAACAAAGTGGCCTAGTTTTTACGCCTTCAAAAAATTGAAATAAAAGAGATTTAGGCTTTAGGCATGAAGTATCATGTTAAGCTTAAAAATCTTAATAGAGAAAAGCTCGTCAAGAAGATCCTAGCAATGAAAAATCAACGAGTGTGGCAACATAAAGCCGTCATCTAAGGTAACACATTTATTTCTGTCTTTTTTATATTCATCTATAAAATTTACATCTAGTAAGATTTCATGCAAAAATGTATGTACTACTAGATGAATTACAAAAGAGATAAAGCTCTAGAATTACAAGAAAGTAAGAAGAATGCCCACCTAGGCTATTGGTAACTTATTACTTATATATAAATTGTTCTAAAATTCTTGTTTAACCAAGTCTTGGCAAGTGCATGTGCAACTTAATGCAGATATCAACATGGCCTCAAGAATGTCCAAAATGACATAGCTTCTTTCCAGCAACAAGTGACAAGATTCCTTAAATGGATGTAAGTCATAAAAAAATGGCTAAGTGATAAAATTCCGTCAAGACGGATGTAAATCACTGACGAAGCCTAAGTGACAAGATTCCTTAAATGGATGTAAGTCACCAAAAAATAGCTAAGTGATAAGATTTCGCCAAGACGAATGTAAATCACTGATGAAGCCTAAGTGACAAGATTCCTTAAATGGATGTAAGTCACCAAAAAATAGCTAAGTGATAAGATTTTGCCAAGACGGATGTAAATCACTGATGAAGCTTAAGCGACAAGATTCCTTAAATGGATGTAAGTTACAAAAAAAGAAAAAAAAGAAAGGCTAAGTGATAAGATTCAGCCAAGGCGGATGTAAATCACTGGCGAAGCCTAGGTGGCAAAATTCCTTAAATGGATGTAAGTCACCAAAAATTTTTTTTAAAAAAAAGGACAAGATTCTGCTAGACCGATGTAAATCGCTGACGAAGTCTAAATGACGAAGCTCCGTAACTGGATGTAAGCCACCTAAAAGTGGCTAAGTGACTAAATACCCTTAGACGAGTGTAAGTAGACAAGGATTCTCACGCAAACGCAAGTCACACACAAATCAAGAATATCAAACGTGATGACCAAAAAATGAATGAAAGAAGAAGCATCGAAGTGATCAAAAATTGTTGTCCAAAGAAATCACCTTACTCTTTAGCAGCGATAAAAAATGGTCATCCAAAGAAATTAGCTTGCTCTTCAGCAGTGATAAAAATGATCGTCCAAAGAAATTTGCTTGCTCTTCAGTAGTAACAAAAAATGATCGTCCAAGGAAATTAGCTTACTTTCAAGATAAAACCATGATCCCTTGAACGTCCAAAAAGACCTCCAACAGGCAGATACTAAGAAGTCGTCACAAAAATACTACCATTCTTGAAGAAGAAAGTAGTTGAAGATAAAGAAGTCCGAATCTAAACAAGTCAAGAATATTCCCAAAGCCTGACTAGCATAAAGCAAAATCAGACTTGGGAATGGGGGGCAATTGATGAGTCCATAAAAACCGTTAAGGTCGTCCATCTTAATGGACGGTCATTGCATCATTAGTAGGCCATCAAAGATAGATGAGTAACCGCCGCCCAACACATTCAATAACGACCATCACAAGCCTTAAACTCTCTCATGAAGACAAAGAACATTACAATCAAGGTAATAATCACCCTCATTTATGTCCAACAGCTACCTAAGTCACCTATAAAAGGGACAATTTGTCCATTTGCTAAGGTATGTCAAAAAAACTATTACAAAACACTGTCCATATACACAATATATGAGTTGGTACTAACTTAAGCATCGGAGGCTCCCCCATTGAGCACAACCCGGTGGTCTCTTCAATTAGTTCCTCTTTTATTTTGCAGGTCCTACAAGATCGTCTAATGCTCCGGATTCGACGAGTGACCCAACTGACGATTTTGGCATCATCACTGAACTCTATCAAAGCCAGTCGAAGAAGCGTAGCACTGAAGAGAGGCGTTCGCGAAGCGAGTAACAGAAGAAAACAAGACACGGTTCTTATTCCCCCTATGAAGAACTCCTCCATTGAAGAGACTCGTGGAGGTTGAAGAGAAGCTAGGGTTTCTCACGCCCAAAAACGACGACGAAGACGATGAAGTGAAGGCTAACATTTTGGTGTCGGACGACATGGCGCTTAAACGGAGTGCCGTCTTTCTTGGGAGTAGCATTCGAGTCTTGTGAGGGAGCTCCGAGAAACTCTTTTTGGGGGGTTTTGGATGTTTGTCTGTGGGATCAAGTGTAGACGCTGTACTAAGATCAAGATGGATTTGGTTTGATTTTATCTTGAGCGACAAACAATTTTTTGAGTTTGTATGTTAATCTAACGGTTGAGAATCCAGGTTAGGCTTAATTTTGGCCGCCGGATCAGCGATGCTTATGATTGAGTATCTCTTACTTTATGTAACTTGGATAGGAAAAAACCGAAGGTTAAAGTTACATGTTTCGCATCAAAAAACAAAAATAAGAAGAGATTAAGCATAAACTTAGAAATAATAGTAAGTCTATTAGAAGCAGTGTACTTGGGAGTTCTTCGTTGTGGACCATGTGTTAACAAAATTGACAAAAGTATATGGGATAAGAAGTTTCAAGTCTGGCAAGAGCATCCGAACATCTATTAGCTTTCTGGAATATATGCTTGATCATCCCATTAAAAAAATACATTCCATCAATAGGATCTTGCAAATAGAGAATAGAGATTCCAAACTATTATTTGGAGAGTCATTCATGAGTTGTACCATGGATAAAACATCAACTTTGAAAGTAATTGCTTCACTTTCAATAACTTCAGTTTTTTTTTTTTTTTAATTATAGAAATACCTAGCTATTTTTAGCAAGATATTGAAGAATCTCATTGCTAATACTCAAACAAGCATGAGAAGTAGGTTTGTGTATTCATTCACGGGTCAAATGAAAATGTAACTATTGAAACCTTATGACTTCCTTAAAATGAATGAGCTATCAAGAGTTTTGTTTACTCAATGACATTACCTAGTAGGCTCTAGGCTCTAGTATCTCTATGAATGGAAAGGACCTCAATTCATTTTCGTTCTCCATTGTTGTAAGCAAAAAAAAATTGAAGGGGGAAGTTTATATTAATGAACCAAACTTTGTTTCCCAAATGATTTTGGCACAATGCTAAAATCCAATTTTTTTTTTTTTTTTTTTTTTTGACTCGCTGAAGCAAAATAGTTTGATAGTTTTTGGAAAACATATATCTTTTCCTGCCAATCCAAGAGTACTAATTCTTAGGATTGGAGTAAAATTATTGCAGGGAGAGACTTGCTAGTTTGTCAAGCCATATGAAGAGTTGGAAATGGGGGAATAAATCACCCGAACTGATTTCCTATCACAACTTCGTAATGATGCTACTTATAATTTATACTAATTACAAGAAGTGGAAATGATTTCTGAACTTTATGGCAAGGATTCTGTTAAGGATATTTTATCTTTGCCAATCTCGAAGATAAGTGAAGCCTATGATCAAGCAGTATAGGCCTCGTGTTGGGTCCCAAATAATATTTTAAAAAAAATTATCAATTCAAAATAGCAATCACACACAATAATACAAATATTTACGTGAAAACCCCTTTCTCTTTTAAGGGAAAAACCACGGGACAAACTCCGAATAATTTCACTATTGTCAAATCAATTCCAATAATTCTTTTGTATGTCTCACGGCTAAAAAAAAAAATCTCTCTTATTTTTCTTTACTCTCACACACACAAATTATCTTTCTCAAAGGCGGCAATCCTTTTTCTCTATTCTTCAATATGCGGCACCCTGTTTCTTTTCATTTCCATTGTGCGGCACCAAAAAAAAAAAAAAAAACACATATAAACCTTATTTAAATAACCCCAGCTGCAAACCCATCCTAGTAGCACACAAATACAAAATCCACTTGAACTAGGAATACTAGTTGGCCATGGAATAAAAATACAAGTCCATATGTGGGCTTTTACTTCGTGGGTTGGACCACGTGCTTTTGCACCTAACAATCTCCCCCTCCCCCTCCAGCCCACCGATGGGAGGAGATCTTCATTCTATCTCTTCAATTCAATTCTATGTCAATCAAGCCAACACAAGGCTTGACCTTCTTCATTATCTTCACCAATACTGAGAACACCTCATCAACATCAATCAATTTTAGATTGGACCATAATCCTATTAGTGAATAGTGATATGTTATAAATACCAACTACAATAATAAAATTAGGATATAGAGACACATGATTATTTTAACAATTGTCCATAAACTAACTAGTACAGTAACTCAGCAAGTATGTTGATTCATTTCTCTTATTTCCCTCACAATATTCCCCAATTTCTTATAATATGCTCTAATTTTTTCTAAATTTAAGACAAGGCTTATTTCAAACAAAAGGATCAAGCAAAATGAGTTCAGGTTTGAACCCTTCGTGTTTGGGTTAAAAATGGGTTATGTTGAAAAGACTGCAAATTCTTCAATCCTTACTTAGATCTTGATAGGTTGGGTATGACTTTTTTAATAAAAAATAATTATGAAAAAAAAAAGTAAGAAAATTGAGGATATTGTTTTTGTCTTCCTGTAAATGCAAATAAGAGAATGGAGAAATGAATACACTCAAAAGAAAAGAAAAAAGTACCACACGGGGGTGTAGCTTGATGGTAGGAGTCTTCGTTCTGCACCCAGAGAGGAGCGGTTCGAGCGATAGCCCCAACAAGGCCCATGTGGTACACGTGATATTACCCATTACTGTCACGTGGCGTGGGGTCGATGAGCCCACATCGGAGACCCCCTTTTTAATTCAGTAAAAGAAAAGAAAAAAGTAAATTGATTGTCCAAAAGTTTGGTAGACTAATTTCACCCCCAAAAAAAAAAAAATTGTCATGGACTAAGTATAAAACTCAAGTTTATAAAATGTATACTAAAATTAATAGCATAATATCAAAATTTACCAAAAAGGGTATAATATTCATTTTTTTTTTTAATTTGAGAAACACACACACACATATATAGGGGAAGGGAGATGAGATAAGGGAATATACTCACACGCCGACACCAAAACTGCATTCATGGTATAATTATGCATGGTTTATATTGTATAACGTTTGTGCACGGTTTATTTTAATTTGTTTTCAATAAATAGTAATAAACTTTATTAGAATGTTTTTTTTTTTTAAATGAACTTTAGCATGTTTTATGTAATACATATGACTAAAGAAAATTCGATATAAAACTTAATGTGCAGTTGAAGCTTCTTTTTAACTTCTTTTATATAACTTTTCTTTCCCCTTATTAACAAAGATACTAGAAATATAAATTTAGAAAGTACAATAAGGTTGAATAAAAACAAACTCAAAAAGTAAAGATATATTTTTCCTTTTAAAAAATAGGCTTAGCCAACCAGCTGGCCATTGTTTTAGCGGGTTGGGTTCATACAAACCCATTTTCATTATTTTTTTTTTGGTCCAAAAAGCTTCCTCAAATTTGTTTTTATTTTTTGGATTGGTAGGTTCAATGGTCCGGAATCCGGATTCCATTTTGTTACGTCTAAAGGACAACAATGGTGAATATAGGAGAAAAATGCCTATACACCCCCCGGTAAACTTTTAATCACTGGCCAATATACCTCCTGAACTATTATATTAGCCAATTTACTCCCTAAACTATACATACCTGTCAAGTCAATACTTCAGTTAGTCCAATGTTAAAACACTAACAGAATGGGCATGTGAGATGCACGTGTTCCTCGTTAAACAAATTCAATCAAACATAGAAAAGGTAGAAAGAAGAGACAGGAGAGACCTCTGTTGGTAGAGAAGAGAGAGGAGAGACCACAGCCATCACAGAGCTTCTCCCAGCTGTTTTGCCGCCCTTCTCCTGGCAGCGCCATGGTGGTTCCGCTGCACCATTCAATTCCCAGGACCTAGTATTTTTTTTTTTTTTTTTTTCCTTTCATTCGTTCCCTTAGCTGTTCATGAAATTGCTAATTTGTAGATGGCTGACTAAAGAGCTCTAAGGGACAATTGTATATCAGAAACTTTTTTCTGCGTTACTTATCATTGGAACTATAATCTATGGCTATGGTCCATTGCATGCTAAAAATTGATGGTAGTGAAATACAAAAAATCTTAGAATTTAAATCCATAAAGAAACTTTTTTTAAAAAAATATCCATGTGCTAATTTCTATAGTAGAAATTCTTGGTTTGGTTTAATTTTTGGGTCGGGTTGGGTCTCTATGAGCTTGTTTGTTCAATTCTCTAAGTATGAGTTGTTGCTTTTGAGTATGCCAAAGAGGTGTTTGATTAAATGCTTGAGAGAGATATGACTTACCATGTTAGATGAAATACTTTTACAATGAGCTAATTTTAATTGAAATTGATTGTTAGAGGCTGGTGGGGAACATAGTGGCATATATTTTGATTAAGTGAGCGTTTGGATTGCATCTCTCCCCCTGCGTTTTGCGTTCCAGCCATTTTTTTTTTTAAACCCATGCCTATTGCATGAATAGTGCAAATTGGTAAATGAATAGTGTTTTTGGTGTGAACAGTTATCTGAAAATTATTTTTTTATTATTTTCAGTTTTCAGCAAAATAAGAGGTATTCAAATAGACCCTAAAGCTCTATTAGGTGGATGATAAATGCTTAGAAAGGACCATGCCCTGCTAGAGCACCAATTGCTGCTCGTACTTGAGAATCAGTTCAATGTGTTTTTCTCTATTGCTTTGAGGTTTTTGATATCAATTGCTGCCCACCTTTTTTGCACGTTAGCTACGAACGTATGTTTTGACTGATTGAGGGGTGACAGTTGATGCAGAACCCTTAAGTTTCTTATGGAAGTAATATTGTTGTTAAGTATCATTAGACTTTAATTTTTCTTCATAATAGATTGCTACTGAAGTTTTGTTTTGATGTTCAAAATTTTTAGTAGACTGGTTGTTGGATTGCGTGTTTAAAGGTTAAAATATGCCTGGCAGCCTGATTGATAAATTAGATCACAAGTTTCTTTGATATGACCATATCCAAGCCAACTCCCTTAGGATCGAACTTAGGCGGGACAAGTATTAGATAATGACCTTAGCTGTTACTTCATATCTATACCATAATGTTTTTTGCAAATGAATGGTATTCTTCCCTAGTAAGATTGAATTTAGAAACTCACAGAATCATATTAGAAATGATAAGTTGCATGAAGTTTGAAGTATTGGGAAAACTCATTTTCGCTCCATCTTATATATGTTCAATAGGTATATTTCTGTCTTCTTTAAAACAATTCTAAAATTCTTGAGAAAATTGCTATGATAGAATTTAACTCTGTTGACCTCATAATTTTTTTTAAAAAAAATTGTTCAAGTGAATATAAATGGGAAGGTTAAATCATCAAATAAACTTTTACCAGGTTATGGCTAGCAATGGCTAGCATTATTCAAAAGAGATGGTTGCAAAAGTATCTAGGTCCCCTTGAATATGGAAGTAATATGTGTGTCTGCTTTACCAGGTTATGGCTAGCGATGGACTCTGGGATATTGTAAGCAATACAAATGTTGTAAACATAATTAGGGACATCGTCAAAGAGCCCAGAATGTGTGCTAAAAGATTGGCAATATATAGAAGCTGCAGAACGATGTAGCAAAGATAACATCACAGTAATTGTTGTATTCCTGTATCCAATGTCTACTACTGAGAGGAGACATTCTTAAGTTGTTACTGTTGCAAAGCATAAGAGGATTTTGTTTTAGTCTGAGTGTTAATGTTGGAAGTCACTTGAAGTGACTATTTATGTGTGAGTACTAAAAAAATGGTTTGTGATATAATAAGAATGGATCTAGTATTCTGCTTCCACACCTTTATACTCAATTTAATTATTTTTTTGATTGTTTTTAGTGATTAAAAAGATATTGTTATAACTATGGCAAAGGGTAAGATTCGTGTAATTCTCAATTTAGCTTAAATTTTGCCTTATATGGGATTATTCTAAGGTACACCTTTTGTTTTTGCATTGGAATAAAGGAATGAGGAAGTCCTCAATTTGGCTTAATTTTTGCCACAAGTGGGATTATTCTAAGGTGCACCTTTTGTTTTTGCATGGGAATAAAGGATGATGAAGTCCTTGTCCAAATTGAACTTTATGCAATAACTCTGTGGCTCTTTAATTTCTTTACTATAAAAAAAATTTCAATTTTTTACATCCCCATAGATAAAAAGAAAATAAATTTTGTCATCATAGTAATTCAAATTTGTAATGTACTAATATCATACCATAAACACCAAAAACTAAATGTGTTTCAATCTCCCATGGATTGGAATAATAATGAGTGTTTACAAATAGTATATTGTTTGCCTAAAAATAACACTCAATAAATCAAAAATTACACTTTTCCAGTAATATTGAAAAACAAAAGTATATCGGCTCCATCAGTAAACAAAATATTGAACTAAAAAATTAGTTATCTTCTTGCTACCACTAGACCCTAGCCTTTCCCTTATCCTTCTTGCTTCCACTAGTGTTGTCCTTCTTTGTACAACTTTGACTTGATTATTGAATATCCATATTTGATTGTTGAGTACCCTATATAATATACAACCATACAATAAAAAGTCATCCATACTTACTTCACAAGCCATTCACATGCCTTCACATCTAGCTTCTTTAACTCATCCATACGGAAATCAAAAGAATTCTTTGTTGCTGCCCTAGCAGCTTTCCACATTTCATCTTTGAGTAGCTTCCTTGGAAAATCCTTCTTGAAATTTGCATGTAAATGCCTAAGACAAAATCTGTGCTCTACATTAGGCATTAAATGTCACATGAAAGCGGACAAAGGACATCAACAGATAGGAATGTTAGTATGCCGATGAAGTGTTAGTAGGTAGAGTGCAAATTCAAAATTGAAGATGCACTCATTATGATATTTTATTTTTCTTAAAGAACAATTTATTAGATATGTGTGCATGCAAGTGTTCCAGTGGCTCTAAAAGGTCATTCATATTTGACCCTTGATGAATTAGAAATTTATGGTCGTCATTGCACGAAGATCGTCATTCACCCAGAGAAGACGTTACGCATTTATTATAATCATTGATGATGAAACGTAACAGACGGAGCAACAGTCCTAGAATGAGCTATGAACTCCAGACAAAAATTCTGTAACGCACTAGCCATTGAACATAAATACAACACATCATTGTCCATTAATGAGACACACAACTATAACAGAGAAGGTAACAGAAGTTAAAGGTACACACAAATACTCTACGAAATGACTCTCAACTCATTTTCTCTCTAGAATCTTTCTCTCTTACTGACTTAAGCATCAAAGGTGGTTTGGCTGACGCCACACCGGCGTGTTACTCTTCCCCTCAGTTCATTTTGCAGGATTCTCATCTACAGAGATGACCCCACTCACAGCATCGTCCATCCACTATGACGAAGAGCTCAATTGTTGATTTTTTGCATCATCAGTTTGGCACCGTCTGTGGGAATGCTAATCATTCAAGCCATCTTTCCCAGTAACAAAAAATTTCCTCAAAGTATGAGATGGAAGTAGAGACTACACCTCAGCCAGATGCTGTGCAACAACAACATATCCAAGCCCTCTTGGCTAATGTGAAAGAGCTAATTCGCCAGAATGAAGAGCTATGAAAGACGATGGAGTCTCAAAACGCAGAACGATGTTGAACAGGCGAAAACCAACATGAAGAAGAATCAAACTCTCAAGCCAACATGCGAGACATAACTTCAGGAGAAGATTCCACCAGGGTGGAGAATGAGCTTCTCAACATGAGGAAAGAGATGGACGAACTAAAAAGTGCTATGAAGGACAAAGGCAGAGAAAATCTAGATGGGATGATTCGAAGGACGGACTCACCATTCACCAATGAAGTGCTGAACCGACCCCTCCCACCAAAATTCTGTATCACACAGTTAGAGTCATATGACGGTTCCAAGGATCCCTTGGATCACATCGAATCATTCAAGATGCTGATGCTATTGTAGATGACCCCAAACGAATTGATCTGTAGGGCATTCCCAACAACACTGAAGGGAGCAACCAGAGTATGGTTCAGTAAGATACCCCCAGGAACCATTGCAGACTTTGAACAACTCAGTAAGGGTTTTGTTTGTCATTTCATTGAGGGGCAAAGACACAAAAAACCAACTGGTCATCTTCTTAACATTCAACAAGCAAAAGGAGAGTCACTAAGACAGTATGTCACTTGATTCAATAAGGAGCTATTGCGGGTAGACTCAATTGCTGGACACAAGCTCTTGAGTTTCAAGGACACATTTTCTGGGTACAACCAGATTCTTATGGATGAAGACGATCAAGAGAAGACCTCGTTCGTCACCAGTCAAGGGTTATACTGCTACAAAGTTATGCCCTTTGGACTGAAGAACGTAGGAGCCACCTACCAAAGATTGGTGAACCATATGTTCTCTCACCAAATTGGAAGGAATGTGGAGGTGTACGTGGATGATATGCTGGTGAAAAGTAAGGACGAAGCCAACCACTTAGACGACCTAAAAGAGACCTTCAACACACTACGTAAGTACAATATGAAATTAAACCCTACAAAGTGTGTTTTTGCTGTTGCTTTAGGAAAATTCTTGGGATTCAGGGTGTCCCAACAAGGTATAGAGGCAAATCCAGATAGAGTAAAGGCAATAATCAAAGTTAAGTCACCAAAAACAGTGAAGGAGGTGTGGAGCTTGACAAGAAAGGTTATAGCCCTAAACAGATTCGTCTCTAGGGCAACAGACAAGTGCATGCCATTCTTCAAGGCATTGAAGAAAGCCTTTCAATGGACTGACGAATGCGAGGAAGCCCTTGCCAAGTTAAAGGAGTATTTGATGAAGCCACCTCTGCTAAGCCCCTTGGTGATGGGAGAGAAGTTGTACCTCTACTTAGCAGTATCCAACACTACAGTAAGTTCAATACTGATCAGAGAAGAAGGGAATGTACAGAATCCTGTCTATTACACTAGCCAAGCATTTCAAGGGGCAGAGGCAAGTTACCCAAGGATGGAAAAGATAGCTTTTGCATTATTGGTCGCCTCTAGAAAGCTCTGTCCTTATTTCCAAGCACACTCCATTGTCGTCATGACAGACCAACTTATAAGAAAGACGATAAACAAGATAGACGCAGTAGGATGACTCATTCAATGGGCAATTGAATTGGGCCAATTTGACATTGAATATCGGCCCCGAGCAGCAATCAAAGCCCAGGTGCTAGTAGACTTCATTGCAGAATTCACTTACCCTTATAAGGAAGAAGAACCTCTTATGGAAACATGGACGGTCTAAACAGATGGGTCTGCAATGAGGAAAGTAGGAGGAGCAGGAGTAATGCTTATATCTCTAGAAAAAGAAATATTGAAGTATGTAGTCAGACTACATTTCCTAGCAACAAATAATGAGGCAGAATACGAAGCATTGCTAACAGGGCTAAGTCTAGCAAAGGCTCTAAGAGTAAAGAACCTTATCGTCCAAGCTTATTCTTAGCTAATAATTGGACAAGTCAAAGGAGATTATGAAGCCAAAGAAGAAAGGATGCAGAAGTACTTGAAGATCGTCCAACAACTCTCATAGCACTTTAACAATCTAGACTTTGTACAAATCCCTCGAGCCAAAAATGTAGAAGCTGACTTTCTAGCAAGATTGTCCTTATCAAATGATTACAATGCGATCTCCAAACTATGTGTAAAGATAAGGGGGTAGCCAAGCACAGAAGGTGAGCAAGTTCTAAAGATAAAAGAACAAGACGAGTGGATGACTCCCATCATCCGTTACTTGAAAGAAGGATGGCTCCCTGAAGATAAGATAGAAGCAAGGAAGATACAAATCAGAGTAGCTCGCTTCGTCATTATTGACGACGTGCTGTACAGATGAGGATATTCACTCCTATATCTAAGATATGCCAGTTCAGAAGAAGCAGATTATGTGCTCTGCGAGATACACGAGGGAATCTGTGGAAACCACGCTAGGGTAAGATGCTTAGCAGGAAAAGCGCTCAGAGTAGGATATTACTAGCCAACCCTAGCTACAGAAAGATGCATATAACATCGTCAAAGCATGCAACAAGTGTCAACGCTTCGCAAATTTCCAGACGAGACCAGGAGAGACGATGACACCCATATCCTCACCATGGCCCATCGCCTAATAGGGAATTGATATCACGGGTCCATTCCCTCTAAGGAAAAAGCAACTCAGATTTTGGATCATCACAATCGATTATTTCACAAAATGGGTAGAAGCAAAGCTAGTGACGACGATGACAGAGGCTAAGGTCACAAGCTTTGTGTGGAAAAACATCATCTGCAGGTTTGGAGTCCCACATATCATAATATCAGACAATGGAAAGCAGTTCAACAACCCCAAGTTTCGAAAATTTTGCCAAGACTTAGGAGTCAAGAATCACTACTCTTCTCCAAGACATCTTTAGGCCAACGGCCAGACAGAAGTGACGAACAGAAGCTTGCTCAAAATTATCAAAACTAGGCTTGAGGGGGCAAAGGGGGCATGGCCTGAGGAAATACAAAATGTCCTTTGGGCATATAAGACGACCACAAGAGTTCCAACAGGAGAAACACCATTCAGATTAACGTTTGGCATTGAGGCCTTCATCCTAGTGGAAGTAGGACTAACGAGCTTCCAAGTCAAAACATATGAAGACTAAGGCTGCGTTTGGTTCGTGTAAAACGTTTTCCAAAAAATACATATTTTCTGGAAATGCTATTTTCCGAAAAAGGAAAATGTATTCAGGTTGTTTGGCTGTCTCGAAAATCGTTTTACGAAAAATCAATTCCGGTGTTTGGTTCGGTCAAACATTTTACGGAAAATGCTTTCTGCTTTACGGAAAATCAATTCTCATGTTTGGTTCGGTCAAACATTTTACGAAAAATGAAATTCATCTTTTACGGAAAATCAATTTCCATGTTTGGTTTATGGATCATTTTACGGAAAATATTAAATGCCTTACAAATTTCTACTCCTGCATTACCTAGACGAACCTGTAACAATACAAAACTAATCATCCACTTCAACATCAACATTAATCATCAAAATTCAAGCACCTGCATTGCCTAGACATATCTGTAACAGTACAAAAATAATCATTTAAATATACCCATAATATTAATATAAAAACAGTCACATTAATCGTTCACCATTGTCATTACACCTCTATGGTGTACAAAAATGATACCTACTCGTGGTATCTAAATAGTACAAATACATAATTTAAGCAATTGTATTATCCCAATAATACAAAATACTACATATATAATACAATGGTAGGTCAATACTAGTTCTACAACAAAAGTGAATTCCTAAAGCTACCGTCACAGTCTACATGAAACAGACAAGTCAAAGTTGTGAGAAAAAAAAACTATCCAACCACATCTTTCGTAGCCTAGCATTCTTGGCTAGAAATCCCTGTGCTACCTTCTCATTTTCACACAGATGGTCAAACGCAATTGCGAGCATTTCTTTGCTATACCCATCCGCCATCATAGCCATGACCTCATTGTAAAGAGCTGTGTAATCCACCGGGCCCCGGTTGATTTCTTTAAGAGCCACAGCTATTTCCTTTAGCTGATCAAACAGATCAGTCAGCACGCTATCATCAGCATTAGAAGGTGCACGCCCTCTTTTGCGGGACTTGGAAATTCCCGACCCAGTAGTGGATGACTCGACTGCATTCTTCCCTTTTTCTTCATCTAACAAAATCACAAACACTGTGGTCTAAGAGATATGTAAATAAAAACAGCCACAAACAAAAAACATCCAAACCACATTTATAACGAGTATCAAATCACATCGCATTCTATTTACAATCAATATTTACACCATCACAATACCATCACATTGATAACTGCACATTGATATCATCACAATACCATTATGTCTCAATTTAGTCGTTACAATACAATTTAAAAACACCCATATTCTACTGCAAGAAAATAATAACACCAAATGCTGAAAAAAATATACAATTTGTCATGTCTCAAGCTTGAAAGTATACATAACCCAATAGGCAACATAATAACATTTGCCACATCAAAGTATACATATCAAGCTCCAAAACTGTATACATAAAACCCAACTAGCCAAATTTTACACAAACCCAACTAGCCAAATTCAAAAAAAAAAAAAAAAAATGTAATTTAATTTATTGAGGACTTTTTTTATAGAATTTTTATTAAGGACTTGTAAATATATTTTTACACTTGAGATCTAACAATGGAGGTCGTAAGCTATTCCTTCACTGCTGGGGGAAAATTAATTTCTAAAGAAATCACAAACAGAAAAGAAAGTTATTTGCGAGAAGTGTATAAAATGGATTAATATGCAAAGTGAATGAAGTTCTAAAAACGAAATACGTTGCCAAATGAAATTAATGAGAACATTTTGCAACAGCCAAAAGAAGCCAAAAAGTTCTTCAAAATCATGAACCACTCATCACTAGTAAGAGGAATTCCAGACAATTGAAGTTTTGCATGAGCTCAACTCGGACATAGCAAAATAATCACTAGAAAGAAAGCTCCTAAATATAAACTATAATTGAATGAAATTAGCATTGGAGCTTGAATCTTCACAAGTTTGTCACAATAAAGCAACTTAAAGCTTCTAAGTTGTTGATGACATATCTTAATTTCTTTCAGAAATCCGCAGCTTCTGAGTGTAAGATTTTCAAGTAGAAGTAGTTTAGAAACATGGTTTCCAAGCCAATCATCTGTAATGGTTGTGTAATGTAAAATTAAAATCGTCAAACTCAATTTCACAAGAACCAATTGAGTTAAAATGTGAAAAAGATTGCAGATGGGATGCATATATCAATCACAATATTCCTTAATCCTTCGCAACACTCGAGTGTCAAGTCCTCAACTAGAGTCAAACTTGGGATCAAATCCTAAAACTTGAAAATTTAAAGTCCGCTAAGTTCAACACAACACAATTAATTGATTTAGTAGTTATTGTTTTTTGACAAACTATAGAACTTGTTATAGATCCTATAAAGGTAACAGCCACATTTCCATTCTTCTCCAAATCAAACAACCAACTCTTTGACATTTTGCTCTATGGCAAAACAAATTGACTCATCAATCTGCTAATCTGATTTGCCATTAGCATTCAAATCCTATAAGAGTACCTAAATAATTGTGCAAGTCTCAAACCAAATTTTTAGATGCCTACATTCTCTTTAAAATAATCCTCAGATTTTCTAGTAAATATTTATATAAATAAATAAATAAATATATAAATATTTATATAAATAAATATATAAATATTTATGTAAATAAATAAATAAATATATATATATATATATAATGCAATCCGATCGGGATGTAGATCGGAGGCAAGGTGAACGGCGGTGACGAAAACTCACCGTGGCTAGATCGGTGTGGTAGCTGGATCGGAGGCTGCGATCTCAGGAAATCAACGGTGCGAAGCTACGATATCTGGGTTTCTCGGTGTGGAACGGTGATCTCCGGTGCGAAGCTGCGATCTCTGGGTTTCTCGGTGTGGAACAGCGATCTCCGGTGCGAAGGCTGCGATCTCTGAGTGGTGGAACGGCGTTTCCTCGGCGAGGTGGTGATTTCTTTCTCGGCGTGGTCTCGACGTGGAGCTCTGGTCTCATCTTTCTCGGCGTGGAGCTCTTCTTTCTTCGAGTTTCTCTGGCTCTCTCTCTTTTGTGCGTGACCCGGAAATGGTTTGAAGTGAAAATGAGAGTGTAAAACCATTTCTGGGTCAAGGGAGTAAATTTGGTCAACTGAAATCATATTTTCCGGAAATCCTTATTTTCCTTGTCTTCCAAACAGTGGGCTGAGGTGGTAAATGATTTCCTGAAATCATTTACCACCAAAACAAACACAGCCTAAAAGAATCAGCAGGAGCTTAACAGCAATCTGGACCTAGTTGATAAAGTTAGAGAAGAAGCTATGAAGCGAATGGCCAAACACAAGGAAGCAATGGCTAGATACTATAACAGAAAGGTTAAGGTAAGAAAGTTCAACACAGGAGACCTCGTCTATAGAAAGGTATCACAAGCAACAAAGAACCCATCCCAAGGAAAACTGGGACTAGCCTGGGAAGGCCCTTACAAAGTAGTTCGTCATTCCAAAGAAGGCTCCTACTACCTGAAGTCTTTAGACGGCCAGGAACTGCCTCGACCATGGAACATAGAACACTTGAAGAAATACTACCAATAAGGAATGCTTTACATTTCAAATTGCCTAATCTTCATATCAGTATGTATGAAAGTCATTACTTTCGTCATTCATAAGATCAATAATACATGAAAGTATTACCCATGTGTATTTATCAATGATTATCCATGATCTATCACTATCAAAACGTGTGCAACGCTTAGGAGTCATGCTTGGGAGATGTTTCAAGGATCTCCATCATTAAAATTTCAAATTAAAAGCTATTCACGCACGGCCAACGACATCATAACCATTGAAGTTGTTGATACACAATTACCAAAGTCGACTAAATCATAGTTGTTCAAACATAACCAATATAATCGTTATTCATGACAAAACAAAAAATGGTTAAACTAAAAGACGCTCCAATACCTCGACTCTAAGTTACGAGTAGAGCACAACACAACTAACATTGTCATTCAAACACAGCTAAAAAATGCTAAGTTGTTCAAACACAACTAACATCGTCATTCAAACATGACTCAATAGAAAGCTGTTCAAACACAACCAAAAAAAAATACTAAGTTGTTCAAACACAACTAACATCGTCATTCAAACATGACTCAACAAAAAGTTGTTCAAACACTGCGAAAAAATACTAAGTTGTTCAAACACAACTAACATCGTCATTCAAATATAACTCAATAAAAAGTTGTTCAAACACAGCTAAAAAATACTAAGTTGTTCAAGCACAACTAAGATTGTCATTCAAACATGACTCGATAAAAATCTATTCAAACACAGCTAAAAAATACTAAGTTGTTCAAACACAATCAAGATCGTCGTTCAAACATGACTCAATAAAAAGTAGTTCACACACAACTAAAAAATGTTAAGTTGTTCCAACACAACTAAGGTCGTCATTCAAACATGACTCAATGTTAAGCTATTCAAATACAGCTAGGAATCATCAGTCAAATATGACTCAATGAAAAATCATTCCAACACAACTGAAGGTAAAAAGCTATTCATATACAAGCTAAGTACGAAAAATTGTTCAAATGCAAGCTAAACATAAAAGTTGTCTCAACACAACTAACATCGTCATAAAAGGTTGTCCAAGCATAAAAGAGTTGTTTACTACAACTAAAAGTAGGAAATCCATAAACCTATCTATCATCGTCAAAGAAATTGTTTAGTTGCTCAAAACAACGAGCCCAAAGGAATTGTTCGGTTGTCCAAAACAACGGGCTCAAAGAGAAATATTGTTCTTGCCTTGCAAAGAAATAAAAACTGAAAAAAAGAAAGAAAAGAAGACTACTGCTCATCAAGGACAGGGTCTGTAGGGGTTGTAACAGTGGCCTACTTTATTACTTTACCAACGTCTATGGCTTCTTCCGTCACATTCTCCGTTGTAGCCTTGGAGGGTTGATCAAACATGAGTTCCTTCTCGACGTCGTCCACAGCAAAGCCAGAGAGGTCCAAGCCAGGGTGATGCTTTGCCATCCACTTCACGAGGAGATCAAAGCTCTCCATGTAGTACTTGCACAATTCGTCAGAGTACTCGTCAGAGTCTTTGAAGTCTTGTACCACCACGGCCCCAACGTTCTGCAGTTTCAGCTCCAAGTCACCAATTTACTTGTCCTTCAGCTTGCAGAAGTCCTCCTCCACTTGTAGGCTTTTCTCTAAGGTTGCCACATGCTCTTTGTCATTTTCAGCTTTGGCAGTGAGAATAACAACCTTGTTCTTTAGCGTCTCATTCTTAGCGAATAAAGACTGGACCAAGGGCTCAGACGTGGCCACCTTCTTTTCTAAGTCCAAGAGCTTCCCAGAGACGAATAGAGACTCCCCCAAAGCCTACAAGGAAATTTCCCCTTAGCAAAAGCAAAAAAAGAAAAGAAAAAGAAGTTAAAAACAACCTACCTACACAAGCTTTTGGATATTGGATGACATCACCTCACTAGATGACTTCACCATTAGAGGACTTAGATCATTCATAGAAAGTGCCTCATGGGCCTTCAAAGCCGTTGCATCAACGTTGTCCCAGAAGGTAGGAAGGAAAGATTTACCACAAGCCTTCTTCTTCTTTCTAATTTCCTCTCAACCATAGGCAATCATCTCTAATGAAGAAGTGAGAGAGGAAGGGCGTTTGGCAGGCAAATGGGTAGAAGGAGGCGTTATCACAGGATCTTTCTTAGAAATGTCACCAGCCCTTTTCTTGGACAAGAGACCACTGACGGTGCCACCCTTGGCCTTCTTCTCTTAGGCCTCAGCTAATTTTTTCTTGCTAAATCTAGACATTATTCCTGAAAGGATGAGGCAAAAGTATAAGAGAGAGAGAGAGAGAGAGAGAGAGAGAGAGAGAGAGAAAGAGAGAGAGAGAGAGAGAGAGAGAGAGAGAGAAGAAGAAGAAGACGAAAAGAAAGAAGAAGGCAGAAACACATACTCTTTCTCACAACTTCCAAATTCTTCCAAACCTTAGTAGACGGTTCCGGACCCAAAAAGTGTAAAAACAAAGACTGAGGAGAATCGAGTTTGTCAAAATCCTTGACGGACTCAATATACTCCTTTACTTTCTCAGCGCAATGCTGGTACCTCTTCTTCAGACGAAGACGCTAGGAAATTGCAAAACAAGAGCACAACTATGGGTATGTTTGGTAACTATTTTTTCCTCTTATTTTTTGTTTTCAAAAACAATTTTCTATTTTTGAAACTAAAAAACTTGTTTGGCAACCTAAAATGGACAAAAAACAAAAACTGTTCTCAAAATTCAATTTGTGAAGAAAACTGAAAACATGCAAAATGCTGTTTTTAGTTTCTAATTTTTAAAAGTCAATGAAAATATGCATTTAATTTAATGAATCTGTCTCATTTAATGAGTTAGCATTAAAGTTCAAATCCTAATAACAACAACATATTTTAGTATTTTCTATTTTTTTTCTTCAAAAATCTATATATATATATATATATATATTTTTTTTTTTTAATTCAACTAACCAAACAAGTTTTTGATTTCAAAAATGCAAGAAATTTTTTTTTTTCTTTATATTCCCAAAAACAAGTTTTTGAAAATAGAAAACAAAAACTGTTACCAAACATAACCTAAGTCACCTAGCATCGTCACTCATAAAAGAAGGGAAAAGCAACTAAAAGACAAAGAAAGACGCACCGGAAATGGGAACTCCCCAACTAGGAAAAAACTTGGGGGCTTCGTCTAGGTCCTCACCAGGGACGAACTCCTAACCACTTCCAGAGACAAAAAATAAATTTGGCTTTCAATTTCGGAGAGATGATGGGTAATCAAGGATCAACCTAGAAGCCCTATCCCACGACTTAAACTCCTCAGACGGTAAAATGGAGGAATTCGTCCCTCCTAATGACATCGCCATCGTTGGCGGACATCTATACCACCATGCAAGAGACGAGGAATCGCCAGGGATTAGGCACTGACTGTGCCGGAGCGAGATGTAAGTAGGAGAAAAGCTCCCTAACAAAGGGATGAACAGGGAAACGAAAGCCACTGGTAAAATCGGCATTGAGCTTCTCATTTACAATTGTCCCTTAGAGCCATAGCCATAGATTATAGTCCCAATGATAAGAAACCCAGAAAAAAGCTTCTCATTTACAATTGTCCCTCAGAGCCCTTTAGCCAGCCATCTAAAAATTAGCAATTTCATGAATGGCTGAGGGAACAAATGAAAGGAAAAAAAAATACCAGGTGCTTGGCATTAAACAATGTAGCAGAAACAACACGGTGCCGCCAGGACAAGGGTGGCAAGACGGCAAGGAGAAGCTTTATGGTGGCTGTTGTCTCTTCTCTCTCTTCTTTGCCGGCGGAGGTCTCTCCTCTCTCTTTTCTTTCTATCTTTTCTATGTTTGATTGAATTTGTTTTGTGAGGAACACGTGCATCTCACATGCCCATTTTGTTAATGTTTTAACGTTACACTAGCTAATTGAAGTATTGATTTGACAGGTATGTATAATTTAGGGAGTAAATTGGCCAATATAATAGTTTATGGGGTGTTTTGAGCGGTGGTTGAAAGTTTAAGGGGTGTATGGGCATTTTTCCTTGAATATAATTAATAGACAATTGTTTCTATAAATAGTGTTTACTATTGTAGTGTATCTTTTCCTTTCGTAAGCTTGGTTTCAAGGTTGATAGAATAGAAGTAGGGTTATCCAGCATTCGACCAAAATCGATAAACCCGCTTGCTCCAACACCATCCCACCCGAAATTCATCCAATATGAGCAGTGATTGATCTATGGTGGGTGCAAGTTTTCGAATCTGATCAAGATCAGGTTGAGAATTGGCAGTTCTCCCATGACTCCTCACTCCTCCCAAACATTTGGACTTCAACCAACCCAAGAAGTGCGTTAGGAGCTTAGATTCAAGTTAGATTACATGTACTTGTGATTTTGTAGGTCTTGATTGCTTCACAATCTTGTTCATAATGGATTGGACAAGAGTAGACTAGAACCTTAAGTGTTTTCCCCTTTTGGGCTTTCACTTCGCGATAAATTCCTCGTCTCGTGTGTCTATTATGTTGTGCTTTTATTTTAAATTTATCCATATCATTGGATATAGTTAATTAATTACTTGGACTTAATTTGCAATTTGATAAAATTAGTAGCAATTCGTACTAGGAATGATTCAACAACGTATAATTGGATATATATATATATATATATGTATATGTATATATATGTATGTATGTATATTTTACACCACTCAATATTTTTTAATTGTGTGCAAATTTTGACAAGTCCATTGTTAGATTACATTATTTTCATATATTCTCCATGCTTGCAAAATTTCAAAATTCATAGATTAATAGTCATGTCATAAATCAATTGTTTAAATTCAAAATTTTGAAGATTTAAAATAATGCATAAAAGATAAGTTTATGGATCGAATTGTAAATAACATTCAATTGACATGAATGTTAAGAACATATAGAACATGTAATTCAACGGTAGAATTTTCAAAATATGATTTGTATAACAAGTTATTAGTTGGTGTAACATTACTTAGAACTAGCTTGTAACCCCATGCATATGCATTGATACACTTAAAAATATATAATAAGATGCATAATATAGTTCTTATATATATATATATATATATATATAAATTAAATACTATTGATAGTCATTTTTATATTTTGTTAATTCTTTAGAAAAATTTGTAAGGATATTATTAGGTATAAAACATTAATTGTCCATTTTTTTTATTTATTTAAATTATTGTGAAACACTTTTTTTTTTTACGATTCATTTATTCTAGACTATTTGGTTTTTGTACTTAATAACTCATTTAGATGAATATTTATTATTGTGGTCCCACATTTTATTCTAAAATTAAGAAATAAAACTTTTTAAGAATAAAGAATTTAGGATACATAGCCCAAAATTGGAACTCTAATTTGGAATTCTAATTTGAGTTTCTCTCATCTTTACCTATTATTATTATTGTTGTTGTTATTATTATTATTATTATTATTATTATCATGTGTAGTAGTGGTACACTTATCCTTAGGGCTTATAAGGCATGAGTGGGAGGCGTCTCTCCCCGATGTGGGATTGAGCAAAACCTTGAGGACTAAGCCTCAATGCCATTTTCAAAGAGGACAATACCTGATTGGGGAAGGATTCGTTCCTCCCACAAGAACCATGGAAGAAATTTATGTGTAGTAGTGGTACACTCATCCTTAGGCCAAAGGCTTATAAGGCATGAGTGGAAGGCATCTCTCCCCAATGTGGGATTGAGCAAAACCTTGAGGACTAAGGCTCAACGCCATTTTTGAAGAGAACAATACCTGATTGGGGAAAGATTCATTCCTCCCACAAGAACCATAAAAGAAATTTATACAAACATCGATGCATACTAGATTTATATGTTACTCATTCATATGGAGGATTTGCGTACCTTAAGGTTAAAAGGTAGGTTATGTGGCACAAAAGACACCAATTTCTATGTTAAGAAAATGAACTCGAGGAAAGTGGAGGCTTTTTAAAATTTTACTGCTTTATCTTTTTCTCAGCTACCCATAAAATATATGTGAATATGTCATGTTAAGGCTGTTTGAATTTGGTGAAAACTGAGTTATATAACTCAATTTTCATCATCCATAACTCAAAATATATGGAACCCACATAAGAACTTTTGTTTTGGAAGATTTCTGAGTGTTGTTTTCATCACTCAAAACTCAAAAAATTTGAGTTTGAGTGATGAGAAACTCCTAACTCAAAACTCAATTCTCAAATCTCATTTCTCATCACTCAAACTCAATTTTTATATCTCATATCACTATCTCTACTTTTTCCTTAATTCTATCTTATTTTTGTTTGCTTTCAAATTTGGGTGAGTTTAACTCAAAATTTTGACAAGGTGGTGGAGCCCATATACTGTGCAAATCAAAACGGTAACTTGTCTCTCTCCATCTCTTTCATTTTTTTTTCCTCTCCTCTTTCACGAAGTCTGAAACATTGAAACCTTTCTCCTCCCATTTCTGGCCTCTACCACCTCCAACAACCCACAAACCCACCAATTGCAATTCTCAAAAACCCAACCCACTGCCACTGCTTTGCATTCACCACCGTACAAATCACCAAAAATCAAACCCATCCATCATAGCAGATTCGCCAACACCTTCAACATCACAACAAATTCTTTTACATATATATAATGAAAATAAAAATAAAAAGAAACACCAGAAAAAATTACCCCAAAAAATCCACAACTCCAAGCCCAAAAAGCATTCCTTAACCTGATTAAAATGCAAATCACAACTAAAATCGAAGCTCTCTGCCATTTCTGCTATCATTGCGTGAAGAAAAAGAAAGAATGAAGAAGAATAATAAGAAGCTGAGGAAAGAAACCAGAGGGAAGAAGAAAGAAAGAAAGAAAAAAGACAAAAGACAAAAGAGAAGAAGATGCGAAAGAAACCAGCCGTGAAGAAAAAAAAAAAAAAAAAGAGAAGCAGCTGAAAGAACCCAACTTGAAGAAGAAAATAAAGAAACAAAAGAGAAAAGAGGAGAGGGAGAGAAGAAATATCAGTACGGTGGAGAGAAAAAGTGAAGAAGAAAAAGGTGTTTGAGTACATGTGTGGTCTTGAAAGTTTGATCGCGGGTCCCATAATCATCAAATATTTACAAAAATACCTGATATCTTAGTTTTCAGAATTTGGAAACTCCTAGAATTTTGTTATCAATTCTCATCACTCTAACTCAATTTTTTTTGAGTTTTGAGTTATGAAAACTCAACTCAAAAATTAAACAAAACAACATACTTTGAGTGGGTCTCACAATTTTTGAGTTTTGAGTTATATAACTCAAAACTCATCAAACCAAACACCCTTGAGAGCCCTCTGCCATCTCTGCTATCATCGCGTTAAGAAAAAGAAAGAATGAAGAAGAATAATAATAAGCTGAGAAAAGAAACCAAAGTGAAGAAGAAAGAAAGAAAAGAAAAAAGAGAAGAAGATGAAAGAACCCAGCCGTGAAGAAGAAGAAGAACATAAAAAAAGAAAAAGAAAAGGAGAAGCAGCTGAAAGAACCTAGCTTGAAGAAGAAAAGAAAGAAAGAAAAGAGAAAAGAGGAGAGGGAGAGAAGAAATATTAGTACGGTGGAGAGAAAAAGTGAAAAAGAAAAAGATGTTTGAGTACATTTGTGGTCTTGAGTGTCTGATCGTGGGTCCCATAATCATCAAATATTTACAAAAGTACCTAATATCTCAATTTTCAGAATTTGGAAACTCCTAAATTTTCTTTTCAATTCTCATCACTTTAACTCAATTTTTTTTGAGTTTTGAGTTATGAAAACTCAACTCTTTTTTTTTTTTTTTTTTTTTTGAGTGACTCAAAAACTAAATAAAACAACATACTTTGAGTGGGTCCCATAATTTTTGAGTTTTGAGTTATAAAAACTGAGATATATAACTCAAAACTCATCAAACCAAACACCGTTGAGAGCCCTCTCCATCTCTACTATCATCGCGTGAAGAAAAAGAAAGAATGAAGAAGAATAATAAGAAGCTGAGAAAAGAAACCAAAGTGAAGAAGAAAGAAAGAAAAGAAAAAAGAGAAGAAGATGAAAGAACCCAGCCGTGAAGAAGAAGAAGAAGAACAGAAAAAAGAAAAAGAAAAGGAGTAGCAGCTGAAAGAACCCAGCTTAAAGAAGAAAAGAAAGAAAGAAAAGAGAAAAGAGGAGAAGGAGAGAAGAAATATTAGTACGGTGGAGAGAAAAAGTGAAGAAGAAAAATATATTTGAGTACATATGTGATCTTGAGTGTCTAACCGTGGGTCCCATAATCATCAAATATTTACAAATACCCATATTCATCTCAAAAAAACAAAAAGACATAAACCCATATAAATTATTTGTACTATTTTTTGATTTGCCGTTTGCCATATACAGTCACAGAGTACAGTTTATAGCTATCTTTGTGAAACAAAGCCACTGATTAGATTCAAAGAAACTAGCAATGAATGCTGCTGAACTGTTCGATGCTGCAATTTCTGGGAATATTAACAGTTTCAATAGAGAAATGGGGGATGGGGATTTAAGATGTCTTGAGCACGTGACACTTTCAAGAAACAGAGAAACTAAATAGAATGGAGAGAATTTCATTGATTGAAATCTTGATTACAATGAAATGAATTGAATGAATAAACAACTAACATTGCTCTGTTTATATACACAAGGGAAAATAACTAACTCTACTCTTGGCGCCAAAACCATTATTTGAATTTACTGGACTCTGTACACGTGGCAAAGATGAGTAACAACCTCCTAAACTTGCGGAACTAACTTCCTCAATGATCCTGGATGAAGAACTCATGATGTGGCATGGATTCAATCATCTCCAAGATTGTTGAGTCAATCATGTTCTTTGATGCAAGCTTGGTGGTCTGATCAGTGTGCACCTCATCAGCAAATGCTGCATTGACTGATGCTCCTGCAGCTGAGCTAGTGCACCCTTCATCAGCACGTGCTGCACCACTGGTTGGCTGTGTGACTTTAGGCATTTTATTCTTAATAGACACCGAGTGGCAATTGTATTCTTCACGCGGCAGCAAAATCTGGGAAGGTTCAGATTATGGAAATTGTCCTCAATTCGCTTTCGCCATATTTACCTTTGTATTCAACAAATTTCAAAGGCAACACAGCACTACATATTGCAGTAAGCTTAGGACATTGTTATATGTCATTGCTTCTAATAACTCGTGCAATATACCAAGGTGCTGAAGTGAAACGGTTGCTACTAAGAGCAAAAAATGTGGAGCAGGACACAGCACTGCATCTTGCTGTAAAACACGGTCATTATGACATTGTGGTGTTACTAATTACGGAAGACCCAGGGTTGACTTTAATTACAAATAATGCTGGCGAATCTCCACTCTTCCTGGCAGTGGATCGAGGATTTTTTGAAATTGCCCTTCGGATCCTAGAAATTCAAGAATGCTCCGACGAGGGAAGGAAGAACATGAATGTCTTGCATGCTGCAGTCATTCGCGTAGAAATTAGTGAGTATATATCTTCAACTATGTCTCCCTAGACGTTTTCTTTTGCTACATATATATATATATATATATATATTGGATGATGTATACTTCTTCTTCTTTTTTTGCCAAAATTTAATTTATGTTCTTTTGTGTATCCATGTGAGTCCATATATAAAACCATAAGTGATAAATTTTCGACTTGCAACCTCAAAAATACTCACATAAGTTCATGTAAACTTTTGTAAAATAAGATGTCATGAGCTACAATAACCTTATAAATATACACAAATACTATTCATATGCAAATCTATTTTTTAATATTTCTTTACTCATATTGAGATCTATTGAAATTTAATAAAAATTTGATAAAAAAATAATATTTTAATAAAATATAGTGTAAAATATATAATTAATTTGATGTAGGTGTTTTTGAAATATAGTGTAAAATAGATAATTAATTTGATGTAAGTGTTTTTGAAAAGTGATTATATAAAATAGAAAAAGTAAGTTCTTATATTAAAATATACATAAATTTTTGCACAAGTTGATGCGAATGCTCTACAATGTGTTGAGTATTCACATTAGTTCATGCAAAATTTTATATATTTTAGCATAAGAACTTAGCTACTTTTTTCTATTTTATATACTAATCAAAACACCCCACGTCAAATTATTTATTTTACAATATATTTCATTAAAATATCAATTTTCTTCTTGAATTTTTAATTGTTTTTTTCTTCTTGCAAAACAACTACAATTTACTCTCTTCTTCCATCCTTGAGATATGTAAAAATAAAAAATAAAAAAAACTAAATGCAAAATAAATATTGTCAATGTAAATTTACACAATTACTGTAACAACTATATATTTTTACATAACTTTCTATGAATTGATGTGAGTGAATTTTTGACTTTGTTAGCTAAAATGTGATTTTTTATTTATTTTTTAATTGTATAAGCACTGATGTGAATGCTCCTAACTTGTATCTTGGAATAATATTCAACTTCCTAGTTTTGGACATAACGGGTCCGTTTGGATAGCACTTATTGTTGCTGAAAGTTGATAAAAACTGATTGTTGCTGAAAGTACTGTAGCAAAATAATTTTTAAATGTGTGAATAGTATTGTGGGACCCACTTTTAATATTTTTTAATACATGAACAGTACATGAACAGTGCGTGAACAGTGCACGCACTGTTCATGCACAGTAAATTTTGTCCCCTCTCAGTCAACAACTGCGGCCAAAAAGAAAAAAAAAAAAAAAAAAAAAAAAAGAGCAAAACGCAACTAAACAATGAGCAACAAACCCTCCTATCCAAACGCACGCAACGTATGCCTTTCAACTTTCCTTTTATGTGTTATTTTTTGAGGGAAAATACATTTTACCCTCTTAAACTATTATCTAAATAATGTTTGCCCCCTAAACTATGAGAATGTACACTTACTCTCTAAAATATTACTCGTATAACACTTTGTACTTCATCCTATAAATAATAGTTTAGGGAAGTAAATATACATTCTCATAATTTATGGGATAAATGTAAAATGGGTATAATTTAAAGGGGTAAAGTATGGATTTTATAATTTGGGGGAGTAAGTGTAAAAAAAATGTTATAATTTAAGAGGGTAAATATGCATCCTCATAGTTTAGTGGGTAAGTATAAAATATGTATAGTTTAAGGGATAAAGTGTAATTTCTCTTATTTTTCGTTGACTAAAAAAAATTAATAAAAATTTGTCTATTCTGTTGTAATTACTAATTACCCTCACTGGCCTCACACACCAAAAAAAAAAAAAAAAAAAATCCACTGGCGCACACCAAATTATGAAAATAGGAAGCCAAATCTGTCATTAACAAAGTTGATATTTTATGATGGTATGAGAAAACTTGCAATACTTTCCTCTCCTATATACACTAGTGTTAGTTACTTTAATGTTTTGTTTTCGGGTAACATCAGCTATTCTTGGCTATTTCATACAGAAAGTCGGTTTAAAAACATTCCCAAAGATTGGTGGCAGAATATACAAACCCGCTTGAACATTTTTGAATCCCCACAACTGCAAACACGCAAACTCGACATTACCGGAGCAGGTAATCCATCTCCCTTAGGGATATATGTTTCTGTTATAATATAGACAGACTTGAGTCCTGACAAACGGGTCAGTTCAATTGGATTTAGATTTGATCTAGTAGGATTTCGAACTAGATCCGATTTGGGCTAGAAACTAATTAGATTAAAACGAGTTGCTATTCTTATGATCTTTACCTTATCTTTGTGTTAGGAACCCACTAGTTCCTAAAAGGAATGGATGGTGAACTACGGAAATGAATGAAAATTATATTTGAGTAGACTCGAGCTTCTCATCCTCAAAAAACAAGATATTGTCTATGAGCCTAGGCTTTGGGATGGGTATAACTAATTCTTAACAACATGATTCTCTGTCCTTCGTAGATTTTGTGCGCAAGATGTTGGACAAATTTCCGAACGCAATTATGAAAGCTGATGACTTTTGCTGGACTCCTCTGCATTATGGTGCATATTTTGGCAATTTCGAAGTTGTAAGACTATTTTTGGAAAATAATAATATTTCCCTTGCTTACAAGCGGGACATTCAGGGCATGTCTGCTCTTCACATTTCAGCCATGAAAGGACATTGTGATGTGATGAGCGCAATCATTGAAAAATTTCCATATACTTGTGAATTGTTAGATAACAGAGGTAGGACAGCTCTTCATCTTGCGGTGGAGAGTGGAAGGACAAATGCAGTGAAAATATTGCTTTCATCTTTAGCTTTTCAGGATCTCATAAATGAGCAAGAAAACGACGAAGGAAACACGGCTATGCATCTTGCTGCCATCAAAAGGAGATACAAAGTATTGATATTGCTTGCAGGTGATACGAGAGTTGAAAAAAGGGCTACGAACAAGGAAGGGAAGACCGTTGCTGACATTCTTCAATTAGATAAGCTGCTTTGGGAGACTGAAATGGTGGTAATTTGGTGGATTGAAATAATGGTAAGCCCGTAAAACTATATAGTTTTACCGATTTTGCAAAATTTTAAATTATTAAGAAATAATAAATTTAATCATTTAATCATATATTTCTAAATTATCAATTGTCTCAAAAGTTTAAGTTATTGAAAAATGATAAATTTAATCATTTAGTTACTTACTTTTAAGTTCAAACAAACTATATGTATGATTACTATGAATGAAACTATTTCAAAAAGATTTGAATGGGTGCAATTGCTACTCCCTGAATTTATAAGTTAAGATGATAAATTATTTTTTAACCTCTTACCTTTTTATATCTTAGGAAAAAAATCATTTTTACTTCTTTTTAAATTTTTTTATAATTATAATTTTTATATTTCACAATTAGTAATAATTACACGGTGATCTAAACCCCTTTGGGAAAATGTCACTCTTCTAAATTCCTTTGAAAATATTATAGAGGGGGAGATATTCATATATTAAAATTGATGTGAATATGATCCCACTTAAATTAACAAATAATTCTATTACTTACATTTGATGTGAAAGTATGCTAAAGCATACTTGTACTCTAAAAAAGTAAGAAGAATTAATTTTTTAAAAATTGTACATAAAAACTAAAAAATAAAAATCTAACTTATAAGCTTATCTGATTGGAAACAATTTATCTAGTTTTTTTTTACTAAAAATACGAATAAAAAATATAAATTCAATAAAATAAGTGTGTGAATCACGTGGAACCCACAACTAATATGAAAAATAAGCAAAAATTAAATGAAATAAATATGTGACTCATGTGGAACCCACAACTAGTAGGAAAAATAAGCAATATGTTGACTTCTAAGTGTATCTCAAATGAGTGTGTGTGTGTGTGTGTGTGTGTGTGTACACACTGAAGAGAGGCCATCATCACATATATTTGAAACTTAGTACCCATTTTGGTACAACTGAAACAGACCCAGCATCTGCGTTTCAGCGCTTTTTTTTTTTTTTTTTTTTTTTTGAGAACGTGCACTGGCATTTTTTTGCTTTTCTAGTGGGTCCCGTGCATTGTTCACAGGACCCACAAACCTCTTTTTTAACAAAACTTTCATTAAAAATAAGTCTCACGGTACTATTCACACATTTAAAAATTATTTTGCTACAGTGTTTTTAGCTTTCAGCAAAATAAGCGATATCCAAACAAACCCTTAGTCTTCTAGACAAATTCAATCATAATAAAATATTATTAAATAATGACCAAAATTATTAGGTTCTAAATTTAGAACAAAGTAAAAGAAAGAGGATATGATATTTTGTTGAAGAAAGATGCCAAAATATTAAAAATTTTACCGCATAAAATTTACAATTTCCCTCCCTCTACTACCAACTTCCAAGATAGAAAGTAATTTACAACTTTAGGTATCTGTCAGTTACGTTTCCCTCCCTCTACTACCAAAAAAAAAAGTTACGTTTCCCTCTAATCACTTGCAGTCAGAAGTAGTAGGACTTATGTTAATGCGGCGGGATAGAGGCGAAGTTTTACTGAGTTTGGAGCAAGAGGTTCAGAAACAGACTACGGAAGAGCAGATTGCTGAGAACGAAGGACATGAACAATTTCAAGAGTCACAGAGGATAGATCCTGCTGCAAAGGTCCAGGGAGGAAAGGGTGCAGCCAATAATATTGTAGATTTTAAGGAATTGAAAAGATACAATGTAGTGGTAATGACACTCATTACAACTGTCACCTTCGCAGCAGCCTTCCAAGTGCCTGGTGGATACGACGGCAATGGGAAGGCAAATTTAGTTAAAAGCGGAGACTTCAGAATTTTTCTGATACTTGATACGTTTTCATTTGCTTCCTCAGCTTTCTCATTGCTTATTTACTTTGCCATGCCACTAATTGAGAAAATGACCTTTGTTCAGAAAATAGTACAGCCACTAGCAGTGTCTCTCAGTATGATCTCCCTTTCATTCATGTTCTTCGCCTTTTCGTTTGGCGTAGCAGCAGTCTTGGATAAAAAATCAAGTCTCTATTCTCTTACTAATATCAGTGCACTGTATGGCTAGGCTTTCTCCATACTCCTGTTTGGGATTATCTACTATATTTTCATAATTCCCCTGATCTACATTAGGAACAAATTACGACCGTTCTTATCGTGATCATCATTTCATCGTCTATCTATTTCAAGGGGGCTCGTAGTCTTATTAGCACCTGAATTCGTCTTGTCATTTCTCCCTCACCACCAATGATTCCTAGCCGGCAACTCTTCCGCAACCCATGTGCTCTGACCGGCAGTTTGTTTTATAAATTCTGTTTCTTTGTAATGCGATTTGGTGTATGGAACTTTACAGTCAATCCTTTTTGGACACGAAAATAAAGGATAGATTGGAACCTATGTATTAGTTTTCATGGATCGAATTAATGAGATTGATTGTTCTTGGTTTTTGAACAACGTACTGATCATTTTCCAAGAGATTATATATATAATTGAATTTTTCTTCATAGTCAGGTGCTATTGCTTGGTTCTGCTCTATCAAAATTGCCTGTGGAAGTGAAGGAAGCTTGAGGAGACAAATTAAACAATTATAACTTATCGTCCACCTCCTTGTGCATTCTTATTCCTTTGAAAAGGATGCTATATATGAAACACGGTCTAATCTAATTCACAAGAGTTCAGTTTATTTGAACCTGAAGGAGAAGTATATAACCAGATAAATCAATATAATCCTTAATGGGAAGGTCGATTCTACTTAATTAGGCACCCCCGTAATATTGTCAATAACAACAACCTAACATTACTGGAGAATAAATTCAAACCGTGTGTGGTGTAAACACCCTTGTTTACATCCTCCAATAAATGAATGAAACCTCAGATTTGTACAATATAAGAATAGATAGCAATACACCGGATCACAACCCTATTAACTCATATTTTCAAAACAAAATAGTCACACAAAAAAAAAAACCTATTGTCATGCCCATTTAGAACTGGCTGCTGCTGTCAAATCCGCCATCGAAGCCTAACAACCCAAGAAGATGGGTTTGAAGAAGCATAGCACCGCAGTGAAGCGAGTTGCGGAAGAGAAAGAGATCTTCTTCCCTCCGCGGAGAACTCCTCCATTGAATAGCTTCATGCTCGAAGACAAGCTAGCTAGGGTTTCTCACTGCCATAATGAGGATGGTTGAGAAATGAGAATGAGGACCATTGGATCAATTAAGGTTAAAAAGGCTAGATTCTCCTCTAGAAGTGGTTAGTTAACAAAATTAACAAAAGTGCATGGGAGAGAAGTTCCACGTATGGTAAGGGCATCCTTACATATATTAGCTAGCTTCTCAAAAGATATGTTCATGTCGATGAATTTATTCAATAGGCTCCTACAATTAGAAAGTAAAAGTTCCAAACTATCATTTGGAGCAGAGTTATTCATGAGCTAAGCTCAACTTCAAATAAAGCATCAACTTCAAATCAATAACTTGAATTTTATATTTTTCAACAAACAAGTATATTATTAAACATCCTAGCTATTCTTGGCATGACATTGGAGAATCACATTGCTAATACTCAAGCAAGCATGAAAAGTATGTTTGTGTATTCATTCATCGTTTAATCGAATATGTAACTAGTGGAAACCTTATGACTTCTAAAAATGAACGAGCTATCGAGATTCGAGAGTTATGTTTACTCATGAATAACATTACCTAGTATCTCTATAAATGGAAAGGACCTCAATTCAATTTCCCTCTCTATTGTTGTAAGCAAGAAAAATTGAAGGGGGTCTAGGGTTGAGGAAGTTTAAATTAATTAACCAAACTTTGTTTCCCAAATGATTTTGTCACAATACTAAAATCCAAACTTTTTAATTTTTGACTCGTTAAAGCAAAATAATTTCCAGAAAACATATATCGTTCCAGCCAATCCAAGAGTACTAATTCTTAGTTTTGGACTAAAATTATTGCAGAGAGAGATTTGCTAGTTAATTTGTCTACATGAAGAGTTAGAAATGGGGGAATAAATCAACCAAACTGATTTCCTATCACAACTTTGTAATGACCCTACTAATAAGTTAAACTAACTACAGGGGAGATGGAAATGAATTTTGAACTTTACGGTAAGGATTCTGTCAAGGATATTTAATTTTTTCCAGTCTTAAAGGTAAGTGAAGCCTATGATCAAGTAGTATAGGCCTCGTTCGATGTCAAGACAATACTGGTAACCAAGGGATGTCAATTATTAAGTGAGGAAAGGAATTGATGAACTAACAAAAATCATAAAATGGATAATTCATGGGGAAAAAAATAAAAACTTAATGCGCATTTGACTCCTTCAGGGGGGAAACCATTGTCTAATCTCTCTCTTTAAAGACGCTTGGTTGGGGTCTCTCTATTGACTCAAACAAGATTTGTCACCTTCGACGTGCACTTTATGGCTTTAAACAAGCTCCCTGAGCTTGGTTTGCCAAATTCAGCTCTACCATCTCTCGCTTGGGTTACATGGCCAGTCATTATGATTCTGCCTTATTTCTTCATCGCACTGACAAAGGCACTATTTTACTTCTTCTATATGTGGATGATATGATCATAACTGGTGATGACTTCAGTGGCATTCAAGAACTCAAGGCTTTTCTCAGTCAGCAGTTTAAGATGAAAGATCTTGGACATCTCAGCTACTTCTTGGGTCTTAAAATCACTCAGTCTACAAATGGACTTTATGTTACTCAAGCCAAGTATGCCTCTAAACTCTTGTCTCGAGCTGGACTCACTGATAGTAAGACTTTTGACACTCCAGTTAAGTTTAATGCGCATCTGACTCCCTCAAGGGGGAAATTATTGTCTAATCCCTCTCTTTACAAACGCTTAGTTGGCAGCTTAGTTTATCTCACTGTCACTCGTCTAGACATTTTCTATGTTGTTCACTAGGTGAGCCAGTATCTGTCTGCTCCACGATCGACTCACTATGCTACTGTTCTGCGCATTCTTCGATACTTAAAGGGCACTCTCTTCTATGGTCTTTTCTACTCTGCTCAGTCTCCTCTTATTCTCCGTGCATTTTTTGATACTAATTGGGCAGGAGATCCCACTGATCGCAGGTCCACCACTGGTTTTTGCTTTCTTCTTGGTTCTTCTCTGATTTCTTGGCAAAGCAAGAAACAAACTCATATGGCCCGCTCCAGTACTAAAGCAGAATATCGTGCCCTTGTTGATACCACATCTGAACTCCTTTGGCTACGATGGCTTCTCAAATACTTAGATGTGTCTACATCCTCTGCTACTCCTCTTTATTGTGACAACCAGAGTGCTATTCATATTACTCACAATAATGTCTTCCATGAACAGACTAAACACATCGAGATCGATTGTCATTTTATCCGTTATCATCTTGTCCATGGTGCTCTCAAACTGATCTCAGTCTCCTCTAAAGATCAACTTGCAGATATCTTCACCAAGTCACATCCTAAGGAACGCCTTCGTACTTTGGTTGACAACCTCAAGTTGGTCTCACATCCACCTTGAGTTTGAGGGGGGCTGTTAACGTATATAGTGTTGTGGGCTTTAGGCCCAACTAAATTACTTGTATAGCACACATTCTTGTACTACACTCTTACTTGTACTGCACTCATATGCCTCCTATATAAAGACCCTCATGTATATTCTTTCATTGAGAAATACAATACAATTATTCATTCAGTATTTCTAACATAGATAAATACAATATAAGAAATATATATATCTGAGTAAGCAAATTACATCGTGACTCTTTATGGTTGTTTTATAGTGAAGCTACGCATGAAGGATTTTGGCTCTGCTTGATCTGTTCTAAATGCGGATGTGATTAACCTGCAACAAACCTTTATGATGTTTACCAATGGATTAATTAAGATTAAAACTAAAAATATTTGGCCTTGAGGCGGTAAAGCAGAATCATAAACTATATATAATTAATCTATATTGAAATACTACAAAATAACTTATTCATGTGAAAAAATACAAACAGATAAATACAATAGAGTGATTAAAAAAAAAGTAATACTTTCATATTATAGTATCATATGTGTCTCAGATCTCAAGTAAATGGCGCAATGCGAGTGTCTTTCTCTGAATTGTGACTGGTTAGAGTTAGAGGATGGACATGCGGTTGAGCAGGGAAGAACAAGGAAGGTAGTCGAGACGTATTCGATGGGTGTCGGGTTCCCATAGGCCATAGCGCATGGCAGGCATAGTGGTTGAAGGAACCCCGAAGCAATTGAATATGTCTGGACTGCATACCTTGACCTTACCAGTACCAACAGACTAGAGACGATGATCTCTTTGGCCTTCATGCATGTATGTAATTATATATAGTGTGGGTTGATGTTTAAAAAGTTAATTTTTTTTTTACTATTTAATTTATTTTTACTATTATTTATGAGTTTTATTATATTTTTTTACTATTTATAAGTTTTATTGTACTGTTTGTACTTTTAGTTTTATTTATAATATTTTCAGTAAAAAAATTTTAATTTTAACTAAATAAATTGTCCCAAACAGATCATGAAAAGACTAACACGGTTTGCTCATCTTAATTTGAAGCATCACGACTCACGCACGTGTGATGTCAAATGTTCTCGATATTAAATGGAGTGAATAGAATAAAAAATAGTCTTTAATACTATTCTTAACTAGAAACATAAAAAAGTATTAAAAAAAAGCCAATTGTTTTTTTTTTCCCCGTAAAATCCTAACGTGAACTGTCGTGTTGTTTGATGAGCACCATTTTATGAGGATTCACATCAAGTGTAATACCCAATATTAAATTAATGACTGAGATTAAAAGTTGAAAAAATAACTTTCAATCTCAGCTATTAAATAAAATATATTAAAAAAAATTAAAAAATTAAAATTAAAAAATAAAAAAAGTAAAAAAAAATGTGAAGAAAGTTGGTGAACTGTACTAGGTAAAATACCTGAGGTATACCACTGTAAATCCATTTTATGATGGCTCTGTGTCAGTGGTAGCAGGCCCGTGATTCTAAAAATCCAATTTAGTGGGGTAAAGTTTGATTTGATGGGCAATCCGAACTGTGGACATCATAGAGACTGCAGCCTGCAGGTGAATTGATGAAGTGAACAGCTGCTGTGGTACACAAATATCAACGAAATTAAAAAATTAAATATAACAATTATCAATAAAAATCGGATTTCTGTGGTCTGTGGTACACAAAGGGGCAGGCGTCATCTTCTAAGCTAGAAAGTAGATACTACTTTAGCAAATAGATAGATAGACTATATAACAAATGAGAGATCTCAGCAAAAAAACCAAAACATTGAGAGAAAGAGAGATACCAGCGCCACTGCCCACTGGTTTGGAGAAATTCGATCACCGGTCGTCGACTGGAGGCTGCAGAAGGGACTGAAGCTGTGACTGGCGTCTGACAAATTGTGGAGGCAAACTTTTGAGTTATTACAGTGTGGATACTACGGCTGTGTAAGAGAAAATTTATGGTTTTTTTCTTTTTTTATTTTGAGGGATCTTGTAAAAGGATTTTTTTTTTTGAAAAAAGATTATTGGAGATAAATTATTCTTATACTGCTATTTCTTTTTGGATCTTTGTATCAAGTGATTCTTCTTTTGGGGTTTTCTTAACGATGGCGACAATAAAGCCTGTTTGATAAGGAACTCAAACGGCCAAACGAAAAAACAGCGCATTTCGTAAGTGATTTTTTTTTAGAAGGTGACTGAGTTCCATTTCGTATTTTAGGACCCGTTTTTAGTTTTCAAATAACGTTATTCAGTAATATTTTTGTAAATAAGTAAAAAACAGTAGACTTCACTTATTATACTATATGTCATCAATTTTTTTTTTTTTAAATATACACACCTATCAAACAAATGACTATGTTTTTTTCTATTTTAAAAAGAGATTATTAGAAATATAATACTAAACACATTTTTTAAATACATATTTTTATAATATTTTTTAAATTATAATTTTATAATATTTTGAACAATAATACTTAAACAACTCTACCAAACAAACAAGATGCTATTAATTACCAAGGTTTTTTTTTTTTTAACGTCTGACTTGAACCTTGAACTGTGAGAATCATCTACAGTTTTCAAGCTCGAGCCGTTCGACTTCAGTTTATATGGTTCACTGACTTATTTGTATAGGTCGGTTTTGGAGGCTAAAAGAATCGATTTGATGAATGGCTCCCAATTAACCGGATCAAACTGTACAGTTCGATCCAAATTTCAAAATCATGGCCCATATTATAAATGTGAATATGTCACGTTAAGTCTCTTTATAAAAGTTTTTTTTTTTTTTTTTAAATACTAAGTATTTAACAGACGAAAAAATGGGAGAAGATTTAAAAGAAAAATTTACTATAGTGTATATTTAAAAAGGTCCAACTCTTTGATATATAGCACAAATTTTAATACTATTTAATTCACACTCATTTTTCTACGTGGGATTAAACTTATTCTTCTTATACAAGTTAAATGATTTGACCAAGTTGTAAATCCATATAATATATTATTATTTGTAATATATGTTGATTTTCCAATTGCCATATAATAGATCTACACTCCAAATTAAAATAATGGTAGAAATGAAAAATGATGTTTTATATCCATTGTTTTACTCGTTAGTGACCTTGCTATTGATCTTACTAGTTGCAACAGTTACTGTTAAAATAATATTTTAAGCAACGAACATAATTAATAATTGATTACACAATTGAATGAGAGATTAATGGATAAATGATTGTTTGTTCAAATATATTGATAAAAATATATTCAAGATTATTGAGTGTGAAGAAGTCATGCAGCTTTCAAAGTATGAAAAATTGTCAAGGGTAGTTGAGTAAATTAAACTAGATGTGAAAAAATAAATTAAAGTTTACATTTTATGTTAGATTGTGTATGAGAATTAAACTAGCATATAGTTGTTTACTTTGTTATTAATATTGATTAATATTTTTTAGATTAATTTTTTACTTTTAATTTTGTTTTTTAATCTTGTCCCCTGACCCAAATTCCTGGCTTTGCCATTAATGCAGACTACAATTTATAGCTATCTTTGTGAAACAAAGCCATTGGTTAGATTGAAAGAAACTAGCAATGGATGCTGTTGAAGTACTGTTCAATGCTGCAATTTCTGGGAATATTAACAGTTTTAGTGGAGAAATTAGGGATGGGGTTTTAATAAGTCTTGATCATTGGACAGCTTGCAGGGGCAATACTATTCTTCACGCGGCAGCAAAATCTGGGAAGGTTCAGATTATGGAAATTGTCCTCAATTCGCTTTCACCACATTCACCTTTGTGTACAACAAATTTCCAAGGCAACACAGCACTGCATATTGCAGTAAGCTTAGGACATTGTTATATGTCATTGCTTCTAATAACTCGTGCAATATACCAAGGTGCTGAAGTGAAACGGTTGCTACTAAGAGCAAAAAATGTGGAGCAGGACACAGCACTGCATCTTGCTGTAAAACACGGTCATTTTGACATTGTGGTGTTATTAATTACGGCAGACCCAGGGTTGACTTTAATTACAAATAATGCTGGCGAATCCCCACTCTTCCTGGCAGTGGATCGAGGATTTTTTGAAATTGCCCTTCGAATCCTAGAAATTCAAGAATGCTCCGACGAGGGACGGAAGAACATGATTGTCTTGCATGCCGCAGTCATTCGTGTAGAAATTAGTGAGTATATATCTTCAACTATGTCTCCTGGACGTTTTCTATTGCTATATATTAGAAAGGATGGGGTGTAAAACTCATGTTTTACATCATCTAATAAGATATTGTCACATCAGCATTTTATTTAAAATTCAATATATCCTACTACTCTTAATAACATTTCAATAAACTCCCAATTTGGAAAGATTTATATATGGGTATTAGTTTCTCAAAATATATATATATATATATATATATATAGGTATTAGAATTGATTAAGTGTGGTTATGCTTATTCTTAAATATGTGATAAAATAATGTAGCATATTATGATTGGAAGGATAAAACATGGGTTTTACACCATGTTCTTACATAATTTATTCTCACATATATATATATATATATATATATAGAGAGAGAGAGAGAGAGAGAGAGGATGATATATACTTTTTTTTTAGCCAAAATTCAATTTATGTTCTTTTGTGTATCCATGTGAGTCCATATATAATACCATAAGTGTTAAATTTTGGAACGCAACCTCAAAAATTACTCACATCCATGTAAACTTTTGTAAAATAAGATGTCATGAGCTACAATAACCTTATAAAATATAAATACACAAAATGTTATTCATTTGCAAATCTATTTTTTAATATTTCTTTCCTCGTATTGAGATCTCTGTTGAAAATGTAATTAAAAATTGATAAAAAAAATAATATTTTAATGAAATGTAGTGTAAAATAGATAATTAATTTAATGTATGTGTTTTTGAAAAGTGATTATATAAAATAAAAAAAGTAAGTTCTTATACTAAAATAGACATGAATTTTTGCACAAGCTGATGCAAGTGCTCTACAATGTGTTGAGCATTCACATCAGTTCATGAAATTTTTTTATATATTTTAGCATAAGAACCTAGCTACTTTTTTTATTTTTTATTTTTTATTTTTTATATACTCATGTAGAGTCTGCTTTTGTTGCCCAAGCCCAAAGGATATGGGTCAAAGGCCCAACGAACCCGGAACAATGAATTTGTAGAGAGTGGATCGAAGGTTTAGGCGCTGGCCGACGTTCACGAAGCATGAACTCCTTTCTCTTTTATTGAAGAAATACTTAGAACAGATTACAACTGGGGGATGCTCCTCGGCGGCCGAGAAGGCTTTTTTCCCTCTCACCTCCCTCCCGCTCAAGAGGGATTCCCTTACATTATATACCCTTTACCCAACCAATCCTAGCCCTACACTTGTTGAGCGATCAGGACATTACGTAGGTGCCTGTCCCATCAGCCGCCTTCCCATTCTCTTTGGGAGTCGCAGCAACCAAGGTGGCACTGGTGCGGAGTCCTTTCTTCATTAATGTGGCCAGTGCGGTAGTCAGGTGTATTTAATGTGGAGGTGACTGTTTGTCACGAGCTTGTCCCTCCACCAAATTTATATTGCAGGCGCGTGGTATTCCCCCTCGGCCCTTTGAGTAGTCACGAAGGCTTCCTTGGAAGTGTTGCTGGTTGCCTTAAATTCTCGGGCGTCCGATGATGGGGTCGTCCTCGGCACGGCCTGTTGAGCGCCTGGGCTTCTTCTTTTCCTCCTCGGATTTTGGGTGCCTCCTCGGCTAAGGCCTTCGGCCCAAGAATGAAGTAGGCTGGGCCGTAGGATTCCTTGGCCCCACAATAGCCCCTCAAAATCTTGCTGTCCGCATCCTCGAGCGGAGACGAGGATTTTGATGTCCTCGGGCCTGCGACGCGTCCCATCGAGCTTGGCCCTCTGTTGGTACTAGAGTCTTTTCGTCTGCCCCAGAAGCGTTACTGGCGCCTCGAAGTGCGCGATGCGCCTTTCATTAAATCAAGACGGCTCTGTGCTCCCCACGTTCAACGGGAGGATGATAATCCGACGGTGGAGATTCGCCTAACATTTATGGGCGGGAAAACCCGTGCGGCTCCTTGATTTGGAGTATAAATACCCATTCGAAAGGCTGGTTCCTCTGTTTACTCGCACCCGAGAGTCTATATCTCCAGCATAAAAAGTCTGTCCGAGGAATTTCTACTCATTTCTGTAAGTCACTCTATCTCTCTTCGAACTTTCTCCTTCTCCATTTCTTCCTCTCTTTAATTTGCTCTCTCTTAGCTCACTTAGGCATCATTTGGGATGGGTAGATTTAAGAAATATGTTTATACCGAAGAGGCGATGGAGAAATTCATCGCCAACTATAATATACCAAACAACGTGGGCTTAAGGTATTGTGAGGAGGGCGAGTGGCGCTTTCGGAGGCAGGAGGGTGAGGTGGTGATTCCCATCGTTGCCTTCGTTGAAGGTGGCATGAGAATACCCATGGGGCCGGTGATGAGGGGCTACCTGACGTACTTCCGGCTAGCCCCCACCCAGTGTGCTACCAACGTCTTCAGAATTCTAGGTTGTGTGGACGCCCTGAACGAGAAGATGGGGTTGAGGTTGACCCACCACAACGTAAACTGGTGTTATAACCTCTAGTGCCTGAAGGGCAAGTCGTACTACCTGAAGACCAAGGATGACAGGGTCCGGCTTATCCAGTGCCTCCCTGAGTCCAGCAAGGGGCTGAACAAGGACTTTCTCATCGTGTCCGAAGTGTGACACGATGGCATTTATTGCCCGACGACAGAGGGGACACCAGGTGGGGCAGTAGGAGTAGGAGGGGGTTCAAAGATTCTAACTTGTTTTATGCGTCATTTCTTTTTGTACCGTTTGGTCGCTAATCGCGAACGTGTCTTCTTTTGCAGATCCGCACGCCTTCACGCTCCACTTCAGTCTGATCAACCGGGAAAACCTGCAGAAGGCGTTGAGGGCGGAGGTTTTCGTGAACGAAGCCGATAATCAAGTTAGGGCCGCTCACCAAATCTTAGGGTACGACCCGACTCAAAAATCATTTGCGGCGCTGAAGTACGTGATCAGAGCAAAGGATCCTCGGCTTCAGAAAATAACCGTGACCGAGGACGGGTTCCGGTTCCCCGAGGTGCCCTCCACATCAGAAGGCGTAACACCTGCGGGTCCTTCCTCCTCCCTTAGACTCTCGAAGCCCGCCGAAGTAGGCCTAGAGAGGGAAGTGGAAGTCGCTGATTTTGGTCCTGCCGAGGACAAGTTTGACGTTTTTGAACAAGTTCACCAGTCTGAGGACCCTCCAGGGGACTTGGGTGACCCTCGCTTGACAGAAGCAGATTTCCCAGCGTCCAATTCCCCTCCCCGGCACGAAATGGGTTACAAGAAGAGGCCCTAATCTAGCCTGTTAGATCTGATCGAAGGCCAACCGGGGAAGTCAAAGCCAGAGCTTCCTCCTCCTCCTCCAAAGACTCGTTCCGCCCAGGGCAGGTCGGCCCCTACCCAGTCAAGGCCTCCTCCTTCTCCGCCCAAGACGAGTCTGCCTTCTAGGCACGAGCCCTCTGATCCCAAACAGAAAAAGGATAAGGGCAAAAGGTCGGCTGAGGAAAAGTCCGGGTCCCCACGGGAGGAGGATGATACTCGGCGGCCATCCAAACAGCTGAAGATAGGCTCCCGAGGTCAGGATAAACAGGTTGACGCCCAGCCCGAGGCTCAGGCCTGGCTTCCTACCCCAATGCTCCATAAAGGGCCGCTGAGGGAAGACTCCTCCCTCAGGGATTTCAAAGAGGGTGAAGGCGCATACGTGGCCGAAGCGTTGGAAAGGTGCCTGCTACTCCCGGCTGACATGGCGGAGCTGGGGGCTATGAGGAGCAGGGAGATCTTCCTCTGCCTCAAATGGTACTTGGCAATGGCAAGTCCCTCAACACTTACCATTTTTTCCTAGCTTCAGCTTTCTCTTCCCATTTTCTGAGCTCGGCTAACCGTGTACTTGTTTTGTTGGGCAGGCCATTCAGGCCACTTATAGGTTGGAGGACGTGGCCCGTGACCAGGGGAAAGCCATGGACGTGGAGCGTGAGAAACGCCTGGAGGCCACACGGACCCTTAAAAACTCCGAGGCTGATCTTGCCAAGGCCCGGGAGGAGCTGAGGGCGATGGCCAGTGCTCGGGATAATGCCCTGTCAGGCCTCGCCGGCTTCTAGAAGCAGGCCGAAGATCAGTCGAAGCGCCTAGGCAAGGCAGAGGAGCAGCTGAAGACTGCAAAGGAGTTGCTTGCTGGTCTGCCAAAGAAGGTGGCTGCTGCCGAGGAAGCCAAGAGGGTGGCTGAATGGGACAAGGATGAGGCCGTGAGGGCCAAGTATGAGGCTGACCAAGGCAGGGAGGAAGCCCTGGCCACTAAGCAGGAAGCCGAGGAGGAGGCCTGTGCTGCGGGGATGGCCGAGACAGAAGCAGCCATTAGGGCTCAAGTCCCCGGGTTGTGCAGGCGCTACTCTGCTGAGGTTTGGAGGGAGGCTCTTAGATAGGCTGGGGTCGAGTCCTCGTCCGACCTGTGGAAAGAGGAGAGTGTGCACTACCCTCCTGCAATCCGCGAGGCAACTCCAGGTGGCGCTGAGGCCGGAGAGGCTGCAGAGGAAGCCGGTGCTGCTACGGGTGAGGACACCTCAATCGTTGAACCCCCGGGTGAGCTTGTCCAAGGAAGTGACCCTCCCGAGGTAGCAGAGTCAGGTGAGGGCCCCATTGAGGAGGCGCCCCAGGAGGTTGCGAAGCCCACCTCTGAAGCTGAAGTTCCTGCTGCTGAGGAGGCAGCCGTTCCTGCCGCGCCTTCGCAGGCCGTCTCTTCTGGCCAAAGCTCAGGAGACCCTAAAGCTGCCATGGGCCAGCCCCCTACTGAGGGAGGAAAATAAGTGGGCAGGGCAGGCTCCTCGACGCCGTTGTCTCCCCTGTCTTTTGCGTCTTTCTTTTTCCTCTTTTTTTTTAGATATTAATGTGGTGTTCATCATGTAATCTTTATGGATTTAATGCAGTGTGATTTTTATTTCTCTTTCCAATCGTTCTGGCTGTTTGTACATCTGCGTGTTATTCGTTTCCTTTTTCCTTTGTTGTCTCTTTCTTTTACTGGCATGATTTTATCACCAATTGTACTTCGGCCAGTCATGGCAGCAATTGCAATAACGTGAAGGCGCGTACGAATAGGCAGGCCTTTTATGTCTCCATAACCAGTTGGGACTCTTGCTTTCCCAACATTCTAACACTTAGAATCTTCAGAAGTAGTCAATTTCCCCGTATGCGTGAGTCTTGGGACCATGCAGCACTTTTGGTTCTGTCTAACACTTAGAGTCCTCTGAAGCAGTTAGTTTCCCCGTAGGCCTGACTCCGGGGACCATGCAGTGCTTTTGGTTCTGTCTAATCACTTAGAATCCTCTGAAGGAGTTAGTTTCCCCATAGGCCTGAGTCTTGGGACCATGCAGTTCCTTGGTTCTGTCTAACACTTAGGATCATCTCAGGTGGTTAGTTTCCCCATGAGCCTGAGTCCGAGGACTATGCAGTGCCTCGGTTCCATCTAACACTTAGAATCATCTGAAGTGGTTAGTTTCCCCATAGGCCTGAGTCCGAGGACCATGCAGTGCCTTGGTTCTGTCTAACACTTGTTCTTCTGAAGTAGTTAGTTTCCCCATAGGCCTGAGTCCGAGGACCATGCAGTGCCTTGGTTCTGTCTAACACTTGGTCTTTGAAGTAGTTAGTTTCCCCATAGGCCTGAGTCCGAGGACCATGCAGTGCCTTGGTTCTGTCTAACACTTGGTCTTCTGAAGTAGTTAGTTTCCCCATAGCCCTGAGTCCGAGGACCATGCAGTGCCTTGGATCTGTCTAACACTTGCCCTTCTGAAGTAGTTAGTTTCCCCATAGGCCTGAGTCCGAGGACCATGCAGTGCCTTGGTTCTGTCTAACACTTGGTCTTTGAAGTAGTTAGTTTCCCCATAGGCCTGAGTCCGAGGACTATGCAGTGCCTCGGTTCTGTCTAACACTTGTTCTTCTGAAGTAGTTAGTTTCTCCATAGGCCTGAGTCCGAGGACCATGCAGTGCCTTGGTTCTGTCTAACACTTGGTCTTCTGAAATAGTTAGTTTCCCCATAGGCCTGAGTCCGAGGACCATGCAGTGCCTTGGTTCTGTCTAACACCTGCCCTTCTAAAGTAGTTAGTTTCCCCATAGGCCTGAGTCCGAGGACCATGCAATGCCTTAGTTCTGTCTAACACTTGGTCTTTGAAATAGTTAGTTTCCCCATAGGCCTGAGTCCGAGGATCATGCAATGCCTTGGTTCTGTCTAACACTTGTTCTTCAGAAGTAGTTAGTTTCCCCATAGGCCTGAGTCCGAGGACCATGCAGTGCCTTGGTTCTGTCTAACACTTGGTCTTCTGAAGTAGTTAGTTTCCCCATAGGCCTGAGTGCGAGGACCATGCAACACCTTGGTTCTGTCTAACACTTGGCCTTCTTTGAAGTAGTTAGTTTCCCCATAGGCCTGAGTCTGAGGACCATGCAGTGCCTTGGTTCTGTCTAACACTTGTTCTTCTGAAGTAGTTAGTTTCCCCATAGGCCTGAGTTTGAGGACCATGCAGGGCCTTGGTTCTGTCTAACACTTGGTCTTTGAAGTAGTTAGTTTCCCCATAAGCCTGAGTCTGAGTACCATGCAGTACCTTGGTTCTGTCTAACACTTGGTCTTCTGAAGTAGTTAGTTTCTCCATAGGCCTGAGTCCGAGGACCATGCAGTGCCTTGGTTCTGTCTAACACTTGCCCTTCTGAAGTAGTTAGTTTCCCATAGGCCTAAGTCCGAGGACCATGCAGCGCCTTGGTTCTGTCTAACACTTGGTCTTTGAAGTAGTTAGTTTCCACATAGGCCTGAGTCCGAGGACCATGCAACGCTTTGGTTCTGTCTAACATTTGTTCTTCTGAAGTAGTTAGTTTCCCCATAGGCCTGAGTCCGAGGACCATGCAGTGCCTTGGTTCTGTCTAACACTTAGTCTTCTGAAGTAGTTAGTTTCCCCATAGGCCTGAGTGCGAGGACCATGCAGCGCCTTGGTTCTGTCTAACACTTGACCTTCTTTGAAGTAGTTAGTTTCTCCATAGGCCTGAGTCTGAGGACCATGCAGTGTCATGGTTCTGTCTAACACTTGTTCTTCTGAAGCAGTTAGTTTCCCCATAGGCCTGAGTCCGAGGACCATGCAGGGCCTTGGTTCTGTCTAACACTTGGTCTTTGAAGTAGTTAGTTTCCCCATAGGCCTGAGTCCGAGGACCATGCAGTGCCTTGGTTCTGTCTAACACTTGGTCTTCTGAAGTAGTTAGTTTCTCCATAGGCCTGAGTCCGAGAACCATGCAGTGCCTTGGTTCTGTCTAACACTTGCCCTTCTGAAGTAGTTAGTTTCCCTATAGGCCTGAGTCCGAGGACCATGCAGTGCCTTGGTTCTGTCTAACACTTGGTCTTTGAAGTAGTTAGTTTCCCCATAGGTCTGAGTCCGAGGACCATGCAATGCCTTGGTTCTGTCTAACACTTGTTCTTCTGAAGTAGTTAGTTTCCCCATAGGCCTGAGTCCGAAGACCATGCAGTGCCTTGATTCTGTCTAACACTTGGTCTTCTGAAGTAGTTAGTTTCCCCATAGGCCTGAGTGCGAGGACCATGCAGCGCCTTAGTTCTGTCTAACACTTGGCCTTCTTTGAAGTAGTTAGTTTTCCCATGGGCCTGAGTCCGAGGACCATGCAGTGCCTTGGTTCTGTCTAACACTTGTTCTTCTGAAGCAGTTAGTTTCCCCGTAGGCCTGAGTCCGAGGACCATGCAGCGCCTTGGTTCTGTCTAACACTTGGTCTTTGAAGTAGTTAGTTTCCCTATAGGCCTGAGTCCGAGGACCATGCAGCGCCTTGGTTCTGTCTAACACTTGGTCTTCTGAAATAGTTAGTTTCCCCATAGGCCAGAGTCCGATGACCATGCAGTGCCTTGGTTCTGTCTAACACTTGCCCTTCTGAAGTAGTTAGTTTCCCCATAGGCCTGAGTCCGGGGACCATGCAGTGCGTTGGTTCTGTCTAACACTTGGTCTTTGAAGTAGTTAGTTTCCCCATAGGCCTGAGTCCGAGGACCATGCAATGCCTTGGTTCTGTCTAACACTTGTTCTTTTGAAGTAGTTAGTTTCCCTATAGGCCTGAGTCCGAGGACCATGCAGTGCCTTAGTTCTGTCTAATACTTGGTCTTTGAAGTAGTTAGTTTCCCCATAGGCCTGAGTCCGAGGACCATGCAGCGCCTTGGTTCTGTCTAACACTTGGCCTTCTTTGAAGTAGTTAGTTTCCCCATAGGCCTGAGTCCGAGGACCATGCAGTGCCTTGGTTCTGTCTAACACTTGTTCTTCTGAAGCAGTTAGTTTCCCCATAGGCCTGAGTCCGAGGACCATGCAGTGCCTTGGTTCTGTCTAACACTTGGTCTTTGAAGTAGTTAGTTTCCCCATAGGCCTGAGTCCGAAGACCATGCAGTGCCTTGGTTCTGTCTAACACTTGTTCTTCTGAAGTAGTTAGTTTCCCCATAGGCCTGAGTCCGAGGACCATGCATTGCCTTGGTTCTGTCTAACACTTGATCTTCTGAAGTAGTTAGTTTCCCCATAGGCCTGAGTCCGAGGACCATGCAGTGACTTGGTTCTGTCTAACACTTGGTCTTTGAAGTAGTTAGTTTCCCCATAGGCCTGAGTTCAAGGACCATGCAGCGCCTTGGTTCTGTCTAACACTTGGTCTTTGAAGTAGTTAGTTTCCCCATAGGCCTGAGTCCGAGGACCATGCAGTGCCTTAGTTCTGTCTAACACTTGTTCTTCTGAAGTAGTTAGTTTCCCTATAGGCTTGAGTCCGAGGACCATGCAGTGCCTTGGTTCTGTCTAACACTTGGTCTTCTGAAGTAGTTAGTTTCCTCATAGGCCTGAGTTCGAGGACCATGCAGTGCCTTGGTTCTGTCTAACACTTGGTCTTTGAAGTAGTTAGTTTCACCATAGGCCTGAGTCCGAGGACCATGCAGTGCCTTGGTTCTGTCTAACACTTTCATTTCTCTGTAAGTAGGGGTTTGTCCTCGGACCGCTTTACTGGAGACGATTCCTCTTTCGGTCGAATTATGATCTTACACGTGGTGTTGATCTCGCCTCCAGCTCGAGCCCCCATCTTTTTTATTTGCGAAGCGTCCCTTGGCCGTTCGTGTTCCGCGCTTGACGCTTCGGTGTGCAAGACGCGCCTTCATTAATGGCCTTGTGAATTAACATAAGTCCAACGGTCTACGGCCCCCTTGGAATTTGGTAGCTTCATTATTAGCCCTGCTGGTAACTCTCTTTTCGAATTCTGCGTGGATTAATTCTCACCAACTCTCATCCTCTATATAAGGCTTTCCGGGGGGATGGTTTCTCCATACTCCATGAACCTCCCAACACAAACAGAGAGAACACACCCTTTCAGCTCTCCAAGCCCCTTTAATAACCCCGCCGGAATTGTGACCGGAGTTAGTAGATATGGGGCGGCTTTGGGCGGGTGTGAGGACATCCGTGCCAAGAGCCGTTGTGGCCACAGCCCCCACTGGGCTTCCGGTGCGACAGAGTCTAGGCGTAACCCCGATGGCACCATGCACGGTGGCCCGGAGGGATGTCGTTGAAGTACCTAACGTCTCTCCTCGGAGCGCACCCCCGACGGAGGAGACATGCGAACTCACATCATGGGTGGTGCTCGAGTGTTGCCGTCTCCAACGGCCAACGCTCGTGGGGGTTGGAGAAAATCAAGGGAACATCACGGGGGAGTGCGTCCCGGAGCCCCTGCATCTGCTCCTCGCTTTGTTCAAGCTCCGCCGCTCCGAGAAAGTAGTTGTTGGTGGCCTTGAAACAAGCCAACCTCAGCCCCCTTCCGCCCGCTTACTGTCAAGTTATCCCATTCTCTTGATGCCAATAAGGGTACGGGTTGACACTTCCCTCTAGCTAGTTTTAGGACGGGTCCGCCTGGGCCTCTGATTGTAGGACTAGCTGGTAGGAACAGTTTTAAAACACGCCTGCCTGAGCCTCTGATTGTAATTTGTAAATTTTCTTTTTATGAAATAATATCAAGCTTTCTTTCTTTGCTGTTGAATCTTTTGTCTCGAGCTTTTGTCTTTCTGCAGTGTTTGTTTGGTAGTTCCCTTTTTTTTTTCTTTTCACATCACCACCGATCTTCCGTAGAATGGTTATTTAGAACAGTCGCCTGTTGCGCCGGCCGGCGCACTAATCCTTCCCACAGACAACGCCAATTGTAGGGTCTGCTTTTGTTGCCCAAGCCCAAAGGATATAGGTCAAAGGCCCAACGAACCCAGAACAATGAATTTGTAGAGAGTGGATCGAAGGTTTAGGCGCTGGCCGGCGTTTACGAAGCATGAACTCCTTTCTCTTTTATTGAAGAAATACTTAGAACAGATTACAACTGGGGGATGCTCATCGGCCCATGGCCGAGGAGGCTTTTTTCCCTCTCACCTCTCTCCCGCTCAAGAGGGATTCCCTTACATTATATACCCTTTACCCAACCAATCCTAGCCCTATACTTGTTGAGCGATCAGGACATTACTCAGGTGCCTGTCCCATCAGCATCCTTCCCATTCTCTTTGGGAGTCGCGGCAACCAAGGTGGCACTGGTGCGGAGTCCTTTCTTCATTAATGCGGCCAGGGCGGTAGTCAGGTGTATTTAATGTGGAGGTGACTATTTGTCACGAGCTTGTCCCTCCACCAGATTTATATTGCAGGCGCGTGGTATTCCCCCTCGGCCCTTTGAGTAGTCACGAAGGCTTCCTTGGAAGTGTTGCTGGTTGCCTTAAGTTCTCGGGCGTCCGATGATGGGGTCGTCCTCGGCACGGCCTGTTGAGTGACTGGGCTTCTTCTTTTCCTCCTCGGATTTTGGGTGCCTCCTCGGCTAGGGCCTTCGGCCCAGGAATGAAGTGGGCTGGGCCGTAAGATTCCTTGGCCCCACAACTCACTTTTCAAAACACTTCAAATTATTTATTTTACAATACATTTCATTAAAATATCAATTTTCTTGATTTTTTTTTTTTTATTGTTTTTTTCTACTTGCAAAACAACCAACATTCACTCTATTCTTTTATCCTAGATATATATATATATATATATATATATATAATAAAATAAAATAAAAACTAAATGCAAAATGAATATTGCTAATGTAAATTTACACTGTTACCATAACAACCATGTATTTTTACATAACTTTGTATGAACTGATATGAGTGAAATTTGGACTTTGTTAGCTAAAATTTGGTACTGTTTTTTTATTTATTATATAACCACTAATGTGAATACTCCTAACTTCTGTCTTGGAGTAATATTCAACTTCTTAGTTTTGGACATAACATATGCCTTTCAACCAGAAATGTCTTTTTATGTGTTATTTTTTGAGGGAAATTACACTTTGTTCTTCTAAATTATTATCTACATAACATTTATCCCCTAAACTATGAGAATGTACACTTACCCCCTTAACTATTACTCGTATAATACTTTACACCTCATCCTTTATATAATAGTTTAGAGAAGTAAGTATACATTCTCATAATTCATTGAGTAAATGTAAAATGGGTATAGTTTTAGGGGATAAAGTATGCATTTTGTAGTTTGGGGAAATAAGTGTAGAAATGATATAGTTTAGGAGGGTAAGTATACATTCTCATAGTTTAGTAAATGTAAAATGTGTATAGTTTAAGGGATAAAATGTAATTTCTCTTATTTTTCGTTGACTAAAAAAAATTAATAGAAATTTGTCTATTCTATTGTAATTACTAATTACCCTCACACACCATATAAAAAAGAAAAAGAAAAAACCACTGGTGCACACCAAATTATGAAAATAGGAAGCCAAATCTATCATTAACAAAATTGAATTTTTTTTTTTTTTTTTTTTTTTTTTTGGAGGGGGAAAATTGATATTTTATGATGGTATGAGAAAACATAGTGTTAGTTACTTTAATGTTTTGTTTTCGGGTAACATCAGCTATTCTTGGCTATTTCATACAGAAAGTCGGTTTAAAACCATTCCCAAAGATTGGTGGCAGAATATACAAACCTGCATGAACATTTTTGGATTATTACAACTGCAAACACGCAGACTCGACATTACTGGAGCAGGTAATCCATCTCCCTTAGGGATATATAATCGCTCTCTCTTTTTGTTCTATCATACTGTTACAAGGTTTTTCTATGTTTCTGTTATAATATAGACAGACTTGAGTCCTGACAAACGGGTCAGTTCAATTGGATTTAGATTTGATCTAGTAGGATTTCGAACTAGATCGGATTTGGTCTAGAAACTAATTAGATTAAAACGAGTTGCTATTCTGATGATCTTTACCTTATCTTTGTGTTAGGAACCCACTAGTTCCTAAAAGGAATGGATGGGGAATTACGGAAATGAATGAAAATTATATTTGAGTAGACTCGAGGTTCTCACCTCTCATCCTCTAAAAAGAAGATATTGTCTATGAGCCTAGGCTTTGGGATGGGTATAGCTAATTCTTAACAACATGATTCTCTGTCCTTTGTAGATTTTGTGCGCAAGATGTTGGGCAAATTTCCGAACGCAATTATGAAAGCTGATGACTTTGGCTGGACTCCTCTGCATTATGCCGCATATTTTGGCAATTTCGAAGTTGTCAAACTATTTTTGGAAAATAATAATATTTCCCTTGCTCCCAAGCGGGACATTCAGGGCATGTCTGCTCTTCACATTTCAGCCAGGGAAGGACATTGTGATGTGATGAGCGCAATCATTGAAAAATTTCCATATACTTGTGAATTGTTAGATAACAGAGGTAGGACAGCTCTTCATCTTGCGGCGGAGAGTGGACGGACAAAAGCAGTGAATATATTGCTCTCATCTTTAGCTTTTCAGGATCTCATAAATGAGCAAGAAAACGACGAAGGAAACGCAGCTATACATCTTGCTGCCATCAAAAGGAGATACGATGTATTGAAATTGCTTGCAGGTGATACGAGAGTTGAAAAAAGGGCCACGAACAAGGAAGGGAAGACCGTTGCTGACATTCTTCAATTAGATAAGTCGCTTAGGTTGATTGAAACAGTGGTAAGCCTCGTAAAACTATGTTAAATTACCGATTTTTGTAAAAGTTTAAATTATTAAGAAATAGTAAATTTAATCTTTTAATCATATGTTTCTAAATTATTAATTCTCTCAAAAGTTTAAATTATTGAGAAATGATAAATTTAATCATTTGGTTACATACTTCTAAGTTCAAACAAACTATATGTATAGTTACTATGAATGAAACTATTTCAGAAAGATTTGAATGGGTGCAATTGCCACAGCCTGAATGTAAAAGTTAAGATGATAAATTATTTTTTAACCTCCTACCTTCTTATTTCTTAGAAAAAAAAAATCTTTTTACTTCTTTTCAATTATTTTTTTTATAATTTTAATTTTTATATTTCACAATAAGTAATAATTACACGGTGATCTAAACCCCTTTAGGAAAATGTTACTCTTCTGAATTCCTTTGAAAATATTACAAAGGGGGAGATATTCATATTTTAAAATTGATGTGAATACAGTCCCACTTAAACTAACAAATAATTCTATTACTTACATTTGATGTGAAAGTGTGCTAAAGCATACTTGTACTTTAAAAAAGTAAGAAGAATTAATTTTTAAAAAGACATAAAAGTTAAAAAAACAAAAACCTAGCTTATAAGCTTATTTGCTTGGAAACAATTTATTTAGTTTATTTGCTAAAAATACTAATAAAAGATAAAAGTTGAATAAAAAAGTATGTGAATTACGTGGAATCCACAAATAATATAAAAAATAAGCAAAAGTTAAATAAAATAAATATGTGACTCATGTAGGACTCACAACTAGTAGGGAAAATAAGTAATATGTTGACTTATAAGTGCATCCCAAATGAGTGCTTAGTTTTTTTTTTAATATTTACAAGTTGAAAAAAAAATTAATCATTTACCAATGAATTTGTTTAAAAAGAAGGCAATTTAATTAAGTAATATAGTTGAATATACAACATATTAGTTTGTATTGATAGCATGTGGAGTAAATGCAGTATATATAAGTGTGTGTATATAAATTCAGTATACGCGTTACACGTATATTTGAAGCTTAGTCTTGTAGACAAATTCAATCATAATAAATATTCTTAAATAATGAGACACTATCATATTACTAAAGAGAGGCTATCATCACGTATATTTGAAGCTTAATCTTATAGACAAATTCAATCATAATAAATATTTTTAAATAATGACCAAAATTATTAGGTTCTAAATTTAGAACAAAGTAAAAGAAAGAGAATATGATATTTTGTTGAAGAAAGATGCTAAAAAATTAAAAATTTTACCACATAATATTTACAATTTGATATGACAGTATATAAGTGATTTGAAAAATGAATCACTTTTTTCTGTTTTTTTCTTTTTTAGTGATTCATATATAACACAACGGTTGGAAATGTTAAGGTTGTAGGGTAGTGTTTGTAACACTCACCCTGTTATACATATATTTATTGAACTCATAATTTCAATTAAAAAAAAAAGTGTGTAATAATTTTAATTGAAATTTATAATATAGCATCTCCATATGCATTGATTTGTCAAATGAACTCGTTATAGTAAATAGCTAGAGAGAGAAGCTCCTTGGATATGGATTAAAATGTTCAAAATTAAATCAAGCAAATAAATATATCAAGCTGATAAGATAGGCGTGACAGCGTAGGGACCCGTTCATGTTCCAACTTCCAAGATAGAAATTAATTTACAACTTTAGGTATCTGTCAGTTACATTTCCCTCTAATCACTTGCAGCATAGAAGCAAATTTTTACTGAGTTTGGAGCAAGAGGTTGAGAGACAGACTACGAAAGAGCAGATTGCTGAGAATGAAGGACATGAACAATTTCAAGAGTCACAGATGATAGAACCTGCTGCAAAGGTCCAGGGAGGAACGGGTGCAGCCAATAATATTGTAGATTTTAATAAGGAATTGAAAAAATACAATGTAGTGGTAATGACACTCATTACAACTGTCACCTTCGCAGCAGCCTTCCAAGTGCCTGGTGGATACGACGACAATGGGAAGGCAAATTTAGTTAAAAGCGGAGTCTTCAGAATTTTTCTGATATTTGATACGTTGTCATTTGCTTCCTCAGCTTTCTCATTGCTTATTTACTTTGCCATGCCAGCAATTCAGAAAATGACCTTTGTTCAGAAAAGGGTACAGTCAGTAGCAGTGTTTCTCAGTATGATCTCCCTTTCATTCATGTTCTTCGCCTTTTCGTATGGCGTAGCAGCAGTCTTGGATGAAAAATCAATTCTCTATTTTCTTACTAATATCAGTGCACTGTATGGCTGGGCTTTCTCCATATTCCTGTTTGGGATTTTCTACTATATTTTCATAATTCCCCAGACCTACATGAGAAACAAATTATTACGACCGTTCAGATCGTGATCATCATTTCATCGTCTATCTATTTCAAGGGGGCTCGTAGTCTTAGCACCTGAATTCGTCTTGTCATTTCTCCCTCACCACCAAATGATTCCTTTCCGGCAACTCTTCCGTAACCCATGTGCTCTGGCCGGCAGTTTGTTTTATAAGTTCTGTTTCTTTGTAATAAGATTTGGTGTATGGACCTTTACAGTCAGTCCTCTTTGGACACAGAAATAAAGGATAGATTGGAACCTATGTATTAGTTTTCATGGATCGAATTAATGAGATTGATTGTTCTTGGTTTGTGAACAACGTACTCAGGGGCGGAGCCAGAAATTTTTGTTTGAGGGGCCAAATTGCGACGCTAATATATTTATCAAAACAACTTTTACACCCACACACACATATGTACATGCACGCTTTTTTATTATATATACACACATATATATACACACACTTTTTTATTTGATAAGTTATATATATATACACACACCCAACAACAACAAAAAATATCTTAGTATTTTCAATCAAAAATATTTTTGATGGCGATCTTTCATAAAATAAAATTCATTTTTTCCATTTCCATAGTCAAAATCTTAAAAAGTTTCATTTTAAATACAAATTATCAAATTTTATGCTAAAGTAAGTAAAAAATCTTTCAATTGAACTAATGAAATTTTCAAAAACATGAATGATCCAAAACTTGGAAAAATAAATTAGGCTCCAAACATATTTAAAACTACCTTACTCTAACACATTATATGGCAACTAAATACACATTTCATGTGTAATTTTAGTGACAAAATTTTTTTAATGAGTCAATGACTTGTTAATCGTCACATAACGGGTTGAAAAATATAGATTCAAATATGTTTGATACCAAATTTTATCAAATATTTAACAAATATAAAAGCACATTTTACAATAAAAAATAGAATTGCGAAAAATAAAGTTATATCTCTACTATTAAACCAATTATTATTTTTAAGAGTATTATTGGACTAATTCAAATATTTGGAGGGCCAACTCTTATTTTTGTAGGCTAAATTTTAAAAACATAAAAATAATTGTATATATATTTTAAAAATTTTTAAAATTTTGGGGGGGCCATAGCCCCCCACCCTTATACATGCCTCCGCCCCTGAACGTACTGATCATTTTCCAAGAGATTATTATATAATTGAATTTTTCTTCCTAGTCAGGTGCTATTGCTTGGTTCTGCTCTATCAAAATTGCCTGTGGAAGGGAAGGAAGCTTGAGGAAGACAATTATAACTTATCGTCCTCCTCCTTATGAATTCTTATTCCTTTGATAAGGATGCTATATATATGAAACACGGTCTTATCTAATTCACAGGAGTTCAGTTTATTTGAACCTGAAGGAGAAGTATATAACCAGATAAATCAATATAATCCTTAAGAGAAATGATATGTGTACAACATTTTTACAACAAATCCTAAGTGGCAGGTTGTTACTGGTTGTTATTGTTGGGGCAAAAAAGTAATCTTAGTGTTAGTTTCAAATTTGAACCAATAACAACTAACCACCTGTGATTTATTGTAAAAATATTATAAAATTGTTGTAGACATAACATCTCTCAATCCTTAATAGGAAAGTCGATTCTACTTAATTAGGCACCCCCATAATATTGTCAATAACAACAACCTAACATTACCATGGAGAATAAATTCAAACCGTATGTGGTGTAAACACCCTTGTTTACATCCTCCAATAAATGAATGAAACCTCAGATTTGTACAAATATAAGAATAGATAGCAGTACACCGGATCACAACCCTATTAACTCATATTTTCAAAACAAAATAGTCAAAAAAAAACTATTGTCTTGCCCATTTAAAACTGGCTGCTACTGTCAAATCCGCCATCGAAGCTTGACAACCCAAGAAGATGGGTTTGAAGAAGCATAGCACCGCAGTGAAGCGAGTTGCGGAAGAGAAAGAGATCTTCCCTCCACGGAGAACTCCTCCATTGAATAGCTTCATGCTCGAAGACAAGCTAGCTAGGGTTTCTCACTGCCATAATGAGGATGGTTGAGAAATGAGAATGAGGACCATTGGATCAATTAAGGTTATAAAGGCTAGATTCCCCTCTAGAAGTGGTTAGTCAACAAAATTAACAAAAGTGCATGGGAGAGAAGTTCCACGTATGGTAAGGGCATCCTTACATATATTAGCTAGCTTCTCAAAAGATATGTTCATGTCGAGGAATTTATTCAATTGGCTCCTACAATTAGAAAGTAAGGTTCCAAACTATCATTTGGAGTAGAGTTATTCATGAGCTAGCTCAACTTCAAATAAAGCATCAACTTCAAATCAATAACTTGAATTTTATATTTTTCAACAAACAAGTATATTATTAAAAATCCTAGCTATTCTTGGCATGACACTGGAGAATCACATTGCTAGTACTCAAGCAAGCATGAAAAGTATGTTTGTGTATTCATTCATCGTTTAATCGAATATGTAACTAGTGGAAACCTTATGACTTCTAAAAACGAATGAGCTATCGAGAGTTTTGTTTACTCATGAATAACATTACCTAGTATCTCTATAAATGGAAATGACCTCAATTCAATTCCCCCCTCTATTGTTGTAAGCAAGAAAAATTGAAGGGGGTCTAGGGTTGAGGAAGTTTAAATTAATTAACCAAACTTTGTTTCTGAATTGATTTTGTCACAATGCTAAAATCCAAACTTTTTGATTTTTGATTCGTTAAAGCAAAATAGTTTCCAGAAAACATATATCGTTTCCAGCCAATCCAAGAGTACTAATTCTTAGGTTTGGAGTAAAATTATTGCAGAGAGAGATTTGCTAGTTTGTCTACATGAAGAGTTAGAAATGGGGGAATAAATCAACCAAACTGACTTCCTATCACAACTTTGTAATGACCCTACTAATAAGTTAAACTAACTACAGGGGAGATGGAAATGAATTCTGAACTTTATGTTAAGGATTCTGTCAAGGATATTTAATTTTTTCCAGTCTCGAAGGTAAGTGAAGCCTACGATCAAGTAGTATAGGCCTCATTTGATGTCAAGACAATACTGGTGACCAAGGGATATCAATTGATGAACTAACAAAAATCATAAAATGGATAATTCATGGGGAAAAAAATAAAAACTTAATAGATAAATTAATACAATATAAGAAATATATATATATATATATATATATATATATCTGAGTAAGCAGATTACATCGTGACTCTTTGTGGCTGTTTTTAGTGAAGCTACGCATGAAGGATTTGGGCTCTGCTCTGTTCTAATTGCGGATATGATTAACCTGCAACCAACCTTTATGATGTTTACCAATGGATTAATTAAGATTAAAACTAAAACCTTGAGGCAGTTAAGCAGAATCATATACTATATATAATTATTCTTTATTGAAATACTACATAATAACTTATTCATATGAAAAAATACAAATAGATAAATACAATAGAGTGATTAAAAAAAAAAAAAGTAATACTTTCATATTTTAGTATCATATGTGTCGTCTCAAATCTAAAGTAAGTGGCGCCAATGCGAGTGGCTTTCTCTGAACCGTGACTGGTTAGAGGATGGGCATGAGGTTGAGCGGTGAAGAACAAGGAAGGTAGTCGAGACGTATTCGATCGGGCGTCGGGTTCCCATAGGCCATAGCGCATGGCGGGCATAGTGGTTTAAGGAAACCCGAAGCAATTGAGTAAGTCTGGACTACATGCCTTGACCTTACCACCAGAGACGACGATCTCTTTGGCCTTCGGCAATGCCATTTCTCTCAAATCTCAAAAACAAGAAAGACAAACTAACAAACAAACAAAAAAATGAAAAACTCTTACGGAAGAGTCTCTTGAGTAAAGCGAGCGTTAGCTAATAAAGCTTCAACCTTCATGTATGTATATAATTATGTAGAGAGAGAGAGAGAGATAACACGGTTTGCACATCTTAGTTTGAAGCGTCACGACTCATGCAAGTGTGATGTCAAATGGAATCGATATTAAATGGAGTGAATAGAATAAGAAATAGTCTTTAATACTATTTTCACGAGGAATATTAAAAAGTATTAAAAAAAAAAACAGTCAATTGTTTTTTTTTGTTTTTTCATAAGCCAGATACGTGTGATATGTCTAAATCCCAACGTTAAAAGAGAACCATTTTATGATGTTTTTATTGTGCCATTAGGAGTTGGGTTGGGACTCCCCTCACCTAGACTTCAACCCATGATTCATGCTCATTGTGCTAGACTTTAGATCGGCTTGCTAGGTAGACGGCAAATGGATTAGTTAATAGTTGACTTTAGATTTTTTTTTTGATATTGTATATCCGCGTTTGAAGGGGCTATCATTATGGGAATTTAACTTTTAAATTCAAAATATTTCTTTTCATACCATTGGAATAAAAAATAAATTAAAAAAAAAAAAACCTTAAATGAGTGTTTTTAATTGTTTCTTACGCTTGAAGTATACGAGAATGCATCTATACACTTTTTTTAAGAAAATAAAAAAAAAAAATTCTACCAATATATAAATAATTTCAAAAATTTTAGAACCACATAAAAAATCACAAATTTTTGCCACAACTGTCCATGTAGCATACTATGAGTTGCGAAGACAAAGTTGTTGGTTCATTTAAAAATGACAGACAATTAATTATACTCTGCCACATAGAATAATTATAGCAAAAACTATAACTTTTTATGCAGTACAAGAGACTTTACCAGTTGAACTAACCGGAACCCACGATAATCAAATTTAATAAAAAATAAAATAGTAAAAATATTTTAAAGATTATGGCAAGTTTTAAATTTCTAAAAGTTTTTAGTAGTAAACGAGCCAGGCTTTGTATGGTTTTGGTCATAAACTTATAACATGAATAATTTTATTAAGAAACACTAATTAATAATTGAAGAGAAATGCTATACCCGGTCGGACTAAGACATGACTTTTACTTATTCAAATAACAATTAAAGTGAGGTAGGGTGAGAAACAAAAAATAATAACTATAACATACCGGTATAATAACATTTATATTTAATTATAATGAAACGCTTGCATCTCAAAGTGTCAAATTAATATCAACATTAAACATGCTAAGATGTTTATGTTAATTAATGTAAATAAGTATAAAATTTAGAATAATACTAGAGATACAAACTATTTTACAAAAAAATTTACAAACTGCTGATGTGGCTAATGATTATTAGTAAATGAAAAAGTAATATTAATGGTGGGCCTAGATGAAAACCAATAAAAGGTTGGCCACAACAGCAGTTTGTAAAAATGTTGTAAAATAATTTGTGTCTGTAGCATTACTTTTTCAACATATAGCACCCTATTAGTGCATGAATTATGATTAAAATTGACCTAATATTTTTACTTTAACCCCAAGCAATCATCCCAAATTTACAAATTAAAACTACCCAAATTTATCAAATTAAAAAAAAAAAATGAAAGAAAAATTCACAATAACACACACATAAATATATAGACACAAAGAAACTCTGAATTCAATAATTACAAACAATATTAATTTCTAAACATTAAAAAAAACTGGAATTAGAGTTAAAGTAAAGATACTCACATGAAAATTGAATTAACTTTGACAGCAAGGGGGAGGCACTGAAGTCATGGAGATTTCACATCACCTTAAATATCCATTTTTTTTACATCACCCTTTTTATATTTAATCAATTTTTTGTCTCCATTCTTTGTGGAGTGATGTTCATTATCATGGTTTTGGATGCTCAAATCTTGGTCTCATGGCTACCTGTGCGATCTAAATATATTGGAAAACAGATCTTTCAAAAAGTGAATAAGATTTTTGTTAAAATTAATTTTTTAGTTTTCATGGAAGATATACAATTGATTCTGAAGACCATAATAAGCATATAAATTAGATCAAATTTAACAAAAATAACTTAAACAAAAGGAAACCCGCACACAAAACATATTTAATTTGATGAAAAAAAAATAAAGAAGGGAGTTTTATGAAAAAACAAAAAGAAGAAGGCAAATACATACATGCAAGTTTCATAGGTAAGGTAAGTATGAGAAAGAAAGAATACATCAAGAAACCGTACGGTAGGAAAAGGGAAAAAATATACTAAACTGTATATATATCCCCACTTTTATATTAGATAATTTTAATTTGTGAAGAAGTTGATAACTTGATATGAACAGAAAGAAAAATGAGTTTACGTAATTAAGAAGTTTATGTTAATTACATATTAGTTTTTTTTTTTTTTTAACTTTATCCCAAAAAAATTGTTAATGTTATTAGATTGTTATTAGAATTTTTTTTTAGTTTACGTTAAAGTTAATACATATTAGCTATTTTTTTGTTATTTATTCCAGAAGAAAAAAATTTTGAGAAGAAAGAATAATACTTTTAAATTTGTTACTTTATTATTAGGAAATAGATGATGCATGACAAATGTTTGTCCCAAAATAAAAAAATAAAAAAAATACTAACATAAGTTAGTAAAATTGTTACTTTATAAAATTTAAAAAAAAAATGAAAAAAAGAAGAAGAAGTTCATTAGAACACTTATTGTTACTTTATCCAAAGAAGTTGATAAAGATCAAAAACTTTTTGTTTTTATGTAAAAGTTTAAGGGAATGAATTTAGGGTAAATTACAAATTACACTCTTAAAGTTTAGAGGTGATTGGATTTTACACCCTGAAGTTTCAAATTTTATATTTTACCCCTTGAAGTTTGGGGTGTTTGGATTTTACACCTTGACGTTTTAGAATTTGGATTTTACCCCCTAAAGTTTAGGGTTATTTGGATTTTACACCCTCAAATTTTGAAACTTTAGGGTGTAAAATCCAAACATTCTAAAACTTTAGGGAGTAAAATTCAAATACTTCTAGAACATGGGGGGTAAAATCCAAACACTCTAAAACTTTAGGGAGTAAAATTCAAACACTTCTAGAACATATGGGATAAAATCCAAATTCTAAAACGTCAGGGTGAAAAATCCAAGCATCACCTCCAATCACCTCGGAGTGTAAAATCCAAATTCTGAAACTTCGGGGTGTAAAATCCAATCACCTCCAAAATTTAGAGGTGTAATTTGTAATTTATCCATGAGTTTATTGAAAAATCTAAAAATCTAAATTTTTTTTTGCAATTTGGTGAAGTCACTTGGCACAACCACGGCTTCTAAGCCTAACTTTTATTATATAGTATATGATTTATTTTTTTGATAGGAAAGCATCTTTTATTTTGGGGTTGAATTTGATTATATTTTGTTAATATATAAAAAATTTCTAAATATCAAAATGTATCTTGCACATGCATGAAATTATTTTAGTGCATTTGAGGTCCATGTCATTAATGTGTGGTGATTCTTCCACTGAATAGTATAATGTCATTTGTGCAATTAATTGAGTTAGATTTCAGTCACAATCTAGATTCATCATCATCCCAATCAAATTAGGTATCATTTTCATCAATTTTGGCACTTTTCTTGCTATATTGGGTAGCGTCCATATTAGTCCTTCCGCTTTTCCTCTTTCTAATTTTTAATTTCCGTGATTTCAAGCCATTAGGATCTACCCATCATGCCCATCATGCATGTAGGTAAGGTTTAAGCTCTAAATCTTTTATTCGAGGACAGCAGACTTTATCAATTGAGTTAAATTAGAACACAAAATGTCTCTAACTTTGAAGTATAAGGAAATTGTTACGAAATTCAATGCAAAATCAACCATCGATTATTTTTACTATTTAAGAGAGCATCAAGTTATGTTTTGATATATAAGAAGGTTTAAATGTGTTAAAGAACCTATTACAATGTCTTTTCTATTTATGTTTGTTGTTAAAATTTATAAATAAATTAATAAAAAAAAAGAAAAAAGAGTTTTACTTTTCATGAGGGTAGGGGGCACTAAATGTCAACGTTTGTCAGTCCGGCTCTAATTGGATGCTTTGTGGAGTCTTGCCTCATGCTGTATTCATGCACTTCAATTTATGTATAGAGGGCAAGTTATCGGGATCTGATGACAGAACTTTCTTTTTGATTTGAAATGGAAATTCTATTTTAACTTAATTTAAGTGTATATATATATATATGTGTGTGTGTGTAAAACTTACTTTTAAAAACTTAAATATCAATCCTTATCCCTTATTTCACAAAAACTTGTACTTGTAAAATGACTGTCATGCCAATGATACACAATGGTGATGGTAGAGAGTTCTAATGTCAAGCTTTGTGTCCCTATTAAGTATTAAGTTCTTCTAGTAATTGTCTATTTGAAATCCATATCTCTACTACACGTATATGTATATAAATCCATTCACACGCATGAGAAGGAAAAACAAATTAAACAAACCTTCAAAATTCAAAATCACTGCCAAGAAAATTTACAACATTTCGAGTAAAATAGTACTAAAACACATCTCATTGATTATTCAGAACCAAAGTCCAGAACCTTTGTCGCAATATACATAGAAAAATAAAATAGAATAGAATAAAACAAAAGAGAACGAAAAAAGGCTATCAATTCCATGTCCTCTAGCGAGTATTTAGGTTGAATGGCGAAATTGAAGAAGAGAAGGAAGTTAGCAAATCGGATACGTATCAGCTACCTTAACTTTTCTACAGACAGGACTGAACGAATTGAAGGATCTCCTTGGCCTTGGATTGTAAATGCCATTTCTCTCAAATCTAAAGAATACTCTGAAAAACTCTTGGCCAAGGCAGTTGAGCTTTGAGTATAGATAATATTCTATGCAATATACGTATACTTGGTAATTTCATTTAAAAATAATTTGTATTTATTTAAGACTCATATAATACCCATTTTTCTTGGTAACTTCATTTGAAAATAATTTATACTCATATATAATACTCATTTTGTTATATAGCATTTATGATGTTTCCCCACAATATTGCCGAATACTTTGAAACTTAATCTTCTTAATTCATAGCTTATCATTTTTCTTTATTCTAAAAGTAGTTTTTGACTATTAGTGAGTTTCCTTTATTAATCTATATATATAAGATTGGAACTGTATAGTTATTAGACGTTATCTTTTGTTAATTAGTCATTATCTTTGATGTGGGACTTGAGCAAAGAATTTATGTGAAAAAATTTATTGTCAAATAGAGCATCATATGGCAAAACTTCAGTCGGTACCTTTTAGATAAGATTTGAACATTTTTATTATCTTTTGAATCATTGATAATGAATCAAAAGATAATATATGTTCAAATTTTATCTATTAATATTATGCCTTACTTTGCTATTTTAAAATTGATTGGAATTGATAAGATCTTGTAACTAAATAGGTACATTTTGGTGTTTCTAACAAAAATGTTCAAGATCAAATCCTTCTTCTCTCATTATAACTATTGAACTATTAAAAAACAAAATCTCTCAAAAACTCAGGCTAATTATGTAATTTTCATGTTAGGAAGCTTCTTATTCTGTAGTTTGCATAAGTCAAGTCCTATGTTGAGGAAGTGAATAGCATAGGCCGTGTGGTTGACCAACGTACGAAATGAAATTTTTTTTTTTAAAAGAATATATTTATTGCATACATTCTATTTTATACAGTTTTACATATATTTCAAAAACAACTAAAATTGAGATTTGAAGTCATGGTTTTCGTTGTAAAACTATCTAAAACAATTTGCATATAATAAACACTACTTAAAAAAAAAAAATCAAGATCCCATTTTTCTAATATTGAATAGACGAGTGAATATATTCATTTTACTCATCAAGAATATTCCATTTTTGTCTTGAGAACTCCACGCCAGTTATGTTGTTTTCATGTAAGAACTAAGAGGAGGTTCATACGGAGGAGGTAAAATTTTTTTTTTTTTAAAACTAGTCAAGATTCCCTTAGGTTCCATTTTGCTATTATTATGTAGACGAGAGCCACGAGTCAACATGACAAAATTGCATTCAACTAGGCAAAACAATAGTTAGTCTATTTGCTAATGCTCAATTGGTTAATAAAATAAGTTCAGAACAGAGATATTTAGGATTTAAATCCCTTTCTCCCCCTTAAAAATTAATTATTATATGTAATTCCACGGGCAACGTTATTAGTTTCTAAGATCAAATAAGATCTTAAATTTGAAACTTCTAAGATTCTTAATTACCTAGTGTGTGTGTGTGTCCGGTAAAAGGACTATATATACACAAAAGAATATAATCACAGTATAAAGTATTTTTTTATTAAAAAAAATCTTTTAGCATTAAAATAACACAAAATGGTGAAATTGAAGAAGAAGAAGTAGATGATGAGGAGGAAAGATAGAATGGAGGTAGCCGAGACGTATTCGATCTGCGTCGGGTTCCGCTTGACATTGGTCAAGGGTAGGGGTGGCAAATGGGCGGGTTGGGTCATAAATGGGTTGGGTCATAAATGAGTTGGGTATGTAATTACCCATTTATCCATTTATGACCCGTTTATATATAAATTAATTATCCATTACCAACCCAACCCATATAATTAGTAACCCACCCATTTAACCCAATATAACTCAAATACCTCTAAAACTACTTAAATACCCTCTTAACCTACAAAATTACCAAAATACCCTTAAATACCTAAAATGATACAAATACCCCTACACTTCCAAAATTACCAATATACCCTTGGACATCCAAAATTATCCCCAAAATCTCTAAAATAAGCAAAATACTCATGAAACCTCTAAAATGACCAAAATACCCCCGATATCTCTAAAATTACCATATATGCTTAAAACCCACTAAAATGACCAAAATACCCTCGAAACCTAAAAATGACCAAAATACTTCCAAAACTCAAAAAATGACCAAAATAACCCCGAAACCCAAAAAATGACCAAAATACTCCCGAAACCTAAAAAATGACCAAAATACTTCTAAAACTCAAAAAATGACCAAAATACCCCCGAAACCCAAAAATGACCAAAATACTTCCAAAACCCAAAAAATGACCAAAATAACCCCGAAACCCAAAAAATGACCAAAATAATCTCGAAACCTAAAAAATGACCAAAATTCCCCCGAAACCGAAAAATGACCAAAATACTTCCAAAACCCAAAAAATGACCAAAATAACCCCGAAACTCAAAAAATGACCAAAATACCATCGAAACCTAAAAATGACCAAAATACTTCCAAAACCCAAAAAATGACCAAAATACCCCCCGAAACCTAAAAATGATCAAAATACCCCAAAAACTCAAAAAATGACCAAAATACCCCCGAAACCTAAAAATGACCAAAATATTTTTGAAACCCATAAAATGACCAAAAAACCCCCCTGAAACCCAAAAAATGACTAAAATACCCCCGAAACTCAAAAAATGACCAAAATACCCTCGAAACCCAAGAATTACCAAAATACCCTCGAAACTCAAAAAATGACCAAAATACCCCCGAAACCTAAAAATGACCAAAATATTTTCGAAACCCATAAAATGACCAAAAAACCCCCCGAAACCCAAAAAATGACTAAAATACCACCGAAACTCAAAAAATGACCAAAATACCCCCAAAACCCAAGAATGACCAAAATACCCCTGAAACTCAAAAAATGACCAAAATACCCGCGAAACCCAAGAATGACCAAAATACCCCTGAACCTCAAAAAATGACCAAAATACCCCCGAAACCCAAAAATGACCAAAATACCTTTGAAACCTAAAAATGATCAAAATACCCCCGAAACCTAAAAATGATCCAAATACCCTTGAAACCTACAAAATGATCAAAATATCCTCAAAACATCCAAAATACCCTAAACCTGTATTTCGGTAATTTCATATGTTTCTGGTGTATTTTGGTCATCTTACATATTTAGCGGTATTTTGGTCATAATTTGGGTTTCAGGTGTTTTTATCGATAATTTTTTTTAGCTTTTGGGGTTATTTTGGTCATTTTTTAGGTTTTTGGGGTATTTCGATAATTTTTTAGGTTTCAAGGTATTTTGGTCACTTTTTGAGGTTTTGGGGGTATTTCAGTTATTTTTTAGGTTTTGGAGGTATTTCGGTCAATTTTTAGGTTTAGGGAGTATTTTGGTACTTTTTTAGGTTTATGGTGTATTTTGGTAATTGTTATGTTTTGGGGGTATTTCGATCATTTTTTTAAGTTTTTGGGGTATTTTGGTAATTGTTTTAGGTTTTGGGGTTATTTTAGTCATTTTTTAGGTCTTGGGGTATTTCGATCATTTTTAGGTTTCAGGGTATTTTAGTAATTTTTTAGGTTTCAGGGGTATTTCAGTCATTTTTTAGGTTTATGGGGCATTTTGGTAATTTTTTAGGTTTAGGGTGAATTTTGGTAATTCTTAGGTTTCAAGTGTATTTCGGTAATTTTTTTAGGTTTTGGGGGTATTTTGGTCATTTTTTAGGTTTCAAGGGGGATATTTTGGTCCTTTTTTTAGGTTTCAGGGTATTTCAGTCATTTTTTAAGTTTAGGGGGTATTTTGGTAATTTTATGGGTTTCGGAGGTATTTTAGTCATTTTTTAGGTTACGTGGTAATTTGGTAATTTTTTTAGGTTTCAGGGGTATTTTAGTCATTTTATAGGTTTCAGAGGTATTTTGGTCATTTTTTAGGTTTCGGGGTATTTTGATATTTTTTGGGTTTTTGGGGTATTTTGGTCATTTTTTGTGTTTTGAGGGTATTTTGGTCATTTTTAGGTTTCGGGGGTATTGTGGTCATTTTTTGGTCATTTTTAGGTTTTGGGGGTATTTGGTAATTTTTAGGTTTTGGAGGTATTTTGGTCATTTTTTAGGTTTCCGGGGTATTTTAGTCGTTTTATAAGTTTTAGAGGTATTTTGGTATTTTTTGGGTTTCGAGGGTATTTTGGTCATTTTTTAGGTTTCAAGGGGGATATTTTAGTCCTTTTTTTTAGGTTTCAGGGTATTTCAGTCATTTTTTAAGTTTATGGGGTATTTTGGTAATTTTATGGGTTTCGGAGGTATTTTAGTCATTTTTTAGGTTACGGGGTAATTTGGTAATTTTTTTAGGTTTCAGGGGTATTTTAGTCATTTTATAGGTTACAGAGGTATTTTGGTCATTTTTTAGGTTTCGGGGGTATTTTTGTCATTTTTTAGGTTTTAGAGGTATTTTGATATTTTTTGGGTTTTTGGGGTATTTTGGTCATTTTTTGTGTTTTGAGGGTATTTTGGTCATTTTTAGGTTTCGGGGGTATTGTGGTCATTTTTAGGTTTTGGGGGTATTTGGTAATTTTTAGGTTTTGGAAGTATTTTGGTCATTTTTTAGGTTTCGGGGGTATTTTAGTCGTTTTATAAGTTTTAGAGGTATTTTGGTATTTTTTGGGTTTCGGGGGTATTTTGATCATTTTTTGGGTTTCGGGAGTATTTTGGTCATTTTTTGGGTTTCGGGAGTATTTTGGTCATTTTTTGGGTTTCGGGGGCATTTTGGTCATTTTTTTGGTTTCGGGGGTATTTTGGTCATTTTTTGGGTTTTTGGGGTATTTTGGTCTTTTTTTGGGTTTTGGGGGTATTTTGGTAATTTTCAGGTTTTGGGGGTATTTTGTTCATTTTTTAAGTTTTGGGGGTATTTTGGTCATTTTTAGATTTCGGGGATATTTTGGTCATTTTTTGGTAATTTTTAGGTTTCAGGGGTATTTTGGTCATTTTTTGGATTTTGGGAATATTTTGGTCATTTATTAGGTTTCAAGAGTATTTTGGTCATTTTCTAGAAATTTAGATGGGTTTAGTGGGTATTAGTAGATATATCCATTTAGACCCATCTAATTAAATAACCAAATGGGTCTTTACCCATTTGACCCAAATATTCAAATGGGTTGGGTTAAGACTTATCCAAATAAGGTAGGTAATGGATAAAAATTGCCACCCCTAGTCAAGGGGAACCCGAAGCAAATCGGATGCGTATAAGCTACCTTAACTTTGCTCACAGACGGGACTGAAGGAAACGACCTCCTTGGCTTTGGATTGGCAATGCCATTTCTCTCAAATGTAAAAGACCTCTTTGAAAAACACTTGCAGACTCACTGAGTAAAAGAGCTTTAAGCTTGGAGTACATATAACTAGGAAAAGTTTGCGGTTGGTCTGAACAGTTAGTTTGTGGCGTCAGGCATGATGTCAAATCAGAAGTCAAACGGAGAGAATTATGCTTCATGCCACAGCGAAATGAGCAAATGAGAAGGGCCTTTATGGCTGGCTCTTCTTTACTTGCCACATGGTAGCTCTTTTTGTTTGTTTGGCCATGAAAAACAAATTTGGGATTTTGGTTTTGTAGAACCGTGTGGTTCCAACACTTTTTAAGTTTGAAATATGTTTACTAAAATATTTGAAAAATGTCTAACTCAAAAAAAATAAAAAATAAAAAATAAAAAATAAAAAATTTGTCTGAAAAATGTTGAAGCTATTATAAATCAATAAGTCCACAATATTTTCATAATATTTTAAGAACAAATCTTAAGTAATAAGTTGTTATTGGTTCTAATCTGAACTCACCACTAAAATCACTTTTTTATCTACCAATAACAGTCAATAACAACATGTCACTTAGATTTCGTTTGGGAGTTCATAAGGGAATAGAATGGAATGATTTTAAGCAAGAAAAAGGAATAGAGTATTTTTAAGTAAGGGAAAGGAATTGAATGAATTTTTTTTTTTTTTTTTTTTGGGAGAGAAAAGACAGTGTATTGATATTATTAATTGTCCATAATATGAATGTCAGCACCTACAAAACCGTCAATGTCCGACGAAACAAACTCCATCCAAGTAGAAAAAGGAAAAGCTAACCTTGCTCTTTGGGCTAAAGCATATGCTACCGCATTACTTTTCCTTACAACATGAGCAAAGGAAAAATTCTGCATGGAGCTTACATGAAATAAAATGTCTCTAAACAAGTGCCCAAGAGATGAGAAATGCATACCACCTTCCAGCAACCCTTTAATGACTATTTCAAAATCACCTTCAATGTGGGACTGTTGTAACCCAATTTCTTTTGCAAAGATCACCGCACGCCTTGCTGCCAGCAACTCCAAACACTCCACAGAATGTGGTTTGATGATTTTTTCCGACATTGCCGCCACCACTAAACCTCTTGAATCACGTACCACCACACCCACTCCCGCTTCATCACTTTCATTGAACATGGCGCCATCGAAGTTAACTTTGTATTCACTTGGGTTAGGAGGTTTCCATCTGCCGTCTGCGTTGCCTGACCATCTTGATTCTAGCAGGTGGTTCACGGCATGAACGATACAAGTGCAGAAAATTACTTACTGCATCTCTAATGCCACTGAGTGGCAAAGTTTTTTCATTCAATCTCGACTTGTTTCTATGTGTCCATACAAACCAAGCTATTGCTGCAAACACTTCTCGCATTCTCGATTTTGTCAAGACCTTCGCCACCAAGTCCTGAAATGATCCTTGAGCCGTCTCAAATTGGTTCACCCAATTGAAGTCACGGTCCCATACCTGCTTGACAGCCTCACATCCTCACAATGCATGGAGCGTATCCTCATCAGCTCGGCCACACAGATGACAGACCGCCTCATTCATAATTTTCCGCTTCACCAAATTAAGTTTAGTTGGCAAACTATTTGTACAAGCCCTCCAAATGAAATGCTTAACTTTCCCTAGCACCCCCAGCTTTCAAATTTTTGTCCAAAACCCAGCAACTAGCCTCGCATTTGAACTTGAAGCTTCTTCTCTCCTTGCTTCATCACATAGTGCACGATACCCAGACTTCATCGAGTAAATGCCATTCCTTTCAAAAGCCCAGTACATAACATCAGCTTGTGGTGAATCAGACAAAGGCACTGCCTTAATCCGTGAAGCATCAAAAGGCAGCAGGCATGACTCAATTACTTGATTATTCCACCCTCCCACTCTAGCATCAATCAAGTCCGCCACTTTCATATTTAAATCCACACCTAGGACCGAAGCTATCACTCTCCCACCCGAGGCATCAGGAAGTCAATTATCTTTGAATACACTTATAGACACACCATCCCCCATTCTCCACTTTGCACCCATGAAAATTACTCTTCTAGACTTCAAGATGCTTTTCCAAGCAAACAACCCCGAGGACTGTTTTGCATCAAAAATGGTGCCATTTGGGAAGTATTTTGACTTAAACACACAATAAAATAAGGAGTTTTTATCATGGATAAGTCTCCATACCTATTTTGCCAACATAGCATCATTGACCTTTGCCAACTCCTTAAAACCCAACCCTCCTTCTTTCTTTGGTTTACAAAGTGTTTTCCAATTTTTCCAGTGAATTTTCCTTCTATCTCCCCATTGTCCCCACCAAAATTTCCGGATAAGCATCTCAATATACCTATATAACCCCACCGAAAGCTTGAAACATCCCATTGCAAATGTAGGTATGGCTTGAACCACCGCTTTTAACAACACTTCTTTTCGGGCTTGAGATAGGAGTTTTTCCTTCCACCCTTGCAATTTACTCCACACCCGATCTTTTATATAATTCAAACTTGCACTTCTATTTTTCCCAACAATTGCCGGTAAGCCTAAATATTTTTCGTACTGTTTTATCTCTGGTACCCCAAGGCGCTCTTTCATGGAATTTTTTACTTCCTCACTAACTGACTTGCCAAAGAAGAGAGTAGTTTTCTCCTTGTTTATTTATTGCCTAGATGCAGTTTCATACACCTCCAAAATGTTTTGGATGGTTATGACATCCCCCAAACTCGCTTTACAAAATAGCAAGCTGTCATCTGCAAAAAACAAGTAAGATATCTTTGGACCAGTCCTACATAGAGAGTAACCCTGAATTTTTCCTTCGTGCACTGCATTATTTATTAACCCATTGAGCCCCTCAGAACATAACAGGAAAAGATATGGTGATAAAGGCCCCTTGTCTCAAACCCCTAGATGGAACAATATGCCCCCTAGGCTCCCCATTCACCATGGTAGAGAAAGAAATAGTACTCACACATTCATAAATCCAGCCAACCCATTTTTGATGAAACCCCATCCTTTCCATAATTTTTATCAAAAAATTCCACTCAACCCTATCGTAGGCTTTACTCATATCCAATTTCATTGCCATATAACCATGTTTTCCGAATTTCTTGGTTTGCATGTGATGTAAAGTTTCAAAAACCACTAATATATTATCTGAGGTAGCCTTATCTACCTGAAAGGCACTTTGAGACTCAGAAGTAATGAATGGCAAGATTTTTTTAACCTATTTGCTAGCACTTTGGATATTAATTTATACAAAATATTACAAAGAGCTATAGGTCTAAAATTAGAAACTTTTTCAAGACTCTTTACTTTTGGAATAAGAGTAAGGAATGTGTGGTTCAAACCTGATGGTATTTTTTCGGCATTCGGACAATCCAATACATCCTCAGATACTTCATCTCCAATGCTTTGCCAGTAGTGCTAATAAAAGAGTGGAGGCATCCCATCCGGTCCCCGCGCTTTCAATGGTGCCATTTGATTTAGGGCCAAATCAACCTCAGCACGTGTAAACTCTCCCATCAACTCCCTATTCATCTCCTCTGTTACTACCACCCTCGTGTGCTGCAATACCTCCTCCATGTTTGCACAGATTTGAGGTTTTAAAAACTCCTTGTAAAAATCTTCCAACAACCCCGCCACATTATCATCACCCATACATATGACACCCCTCGAATTTTTCAAACCCAAAATCCGATTCCTCCTATACCTTTGGGAAGCTCTATGATGGAAATATTTCTAGTTTTATCTCCCTCTTTCATCCAATGCGTTTTAGAGCATTGTTGCCACAATTTTTCTTCCTTTACCAATAGTCCTGCTAATTCTTATCTCAATTGAACCAAGGCAGCCCCATCACCTTCATTTATCACAGCTCTCTCTACCTGCACCATCTGCTTCTTTTTTTCCACTATTTCCTAAGTGATATTGCTAAAACAACATCTACTCCACTTTTTTAATTTTTCTTGGCACCTCTCTACCTTCTTTACCACCTTACCCATCGGCAAATCTCCCTCACCCTTACTCCATGCCGCTGTCACTGTATCATGACACCCATCATCCTTAAGCCAAACTTGCTCAAATCACCATGGCCTATTTAATTTTGCAAGTACCCCATTCGGATGGATGAGAAGTGGTTTGTGATCTGATGAACCACGCTCCAACACCTTAACTTGTGCAGCTGGGTACTTATCTAGCCAATCTGTGGTTGACACCCCTCTATCTAACCTTTCCCACACATAAGCATCACTTGCACACTTCTTAAACCATGTATATCTACTTCCCACAAAACCCAAGTCCATCAGCCCACATTCATCCAAAACATCACGGAAGGTTTGCATTTGAAAGTAAGGACGTAACCTGCCACCTTTCTTTTCCGAAGACTTTGTAATCTCATTGAAATCACCTGCAACAAGCCATGGAATTGAGAACTGATTATGTAAGCTTCTTAACAAATCCCATGTTTCCATCCTCCTTTAAGTCTCCAGAGCACCATAAAATCCGGTAAATCTCCACTCATCATCCTTCCCTTTATTTATTAGAACATTGATGTGATTTAACAAAGAAGATTCTACATCCACCATAGCATCCTTTTTCCAAAAAAAGGGCTAGACCACCCCCAAAAGAAACTTTTGAAACTCCAAAAAAATCCCCCATCTACAATTTTTCTTTTATTCCTCCTAGCCTTGCATTAAGCAACCATGTCTCGGCTAAAAACACAACCGCAAGATCTTGTGCCCAGACCAAGTCCCCGAGCTCTTGAACTGTCTGGCGGTTCCCAAGCCCCCGATAGTTCCAACATAAAATACTCATTGTCCTTGGTAGGGCTGGACACCAGCCTCCACCACTTCATTGTTCTGATTTCCTCACCTCGAGTAACTATCCTCTTCTTTGGTTGAGTTTCTGAATCATAACAAGTTGTTTGCTTACTCCTTTTTTGTCCTACCACCACACCCAACGAATTAGTATGATCAGACCTAGGCTTCTGAAGATGAGTCTAGGTATGACATTTTTTTTGGGTTTGAGAATTTTGAGTCTCATCCTTGCATTCCTCTGCCTGCTGGATTTCAATCCCATGCAAGTTTGATAAATCACGCTTGTTGCACACACCTAGGGTAGAGATGTAAACGGGTTTGCCTAGATCAGTTTCTGCTTCTCCCTTATTTTCTGACTCAGCCTTTTTTAATCTAAAATCACCCTCCTTATTTACTAACTCAGCAGTTTTTAATCCACCATCACCCACCTCAACATAACGCCTGGCTTGATTAGTAGGGCAATCACGTGGCATTCCCAACAATGTAGTCAAGACCCCATAATTGGATAATAGCTCACCTTTATTTCGTGCATCCAAACTTTCATGCTTTTCTCCAATTAAATCCCTAAAATCCCGCTTATCCTGTCCTAAACTAGCTGTGTGATCAATACGAAGAGCATTTATTTTTTGGGAGAAATCCTCACCCGCATTAACCTCCAGCCCTTCATTGGGAATTAAATTTGAATTCAAACCTGCAATCAATTGGTCTAAAATGTACGCATTAATGCCCTTTCCATCGGTTTCAGATTCCATTGGAGCAAGATCCACCACCGGCGCCACTTATGCACTAGTTGCTCCTTCCGTATGTTCATCAGTCTTCCCCGAACCACCCGTTGTTTCTTCCTCTAAACCTAACTTATCATAGAAACCAAGCACATAGATAACCTTCTGAGTTGAGGGTCTATATGGTGGCGCTTTCAGAGATGAGCTGAATTGTTTTTGATTATTCGTGAGAGTGCCCTTGCTCGGAATCCATAGTGGGCAATCTTTATCGGCATAAGTCAACCTCCCACACCAATAACACAAGTTTGGAAGCCTTTCATACTTGAAAGGTACCCACGACTTCTTTCCCTCTTTGAAAGTTACTAATCTCCCTCGACACAATGGCAGAGAAATATCCAATAGAATTCTCACCCTGAAAAAACTGCCCCCCTCCTCTGTTTTAGCTCTAGTAGAACGCACCACCTTCCCTACATTCCCACAGATAGTTTTGGCCACTTCTGTAGACATATAATGGATAGGAAGATCATGCACTTGTACCCAAAACATTGTAGTCTTAAAACTCAAGGACCGCAGCGGAATACCTTTGTCATACTTTTGAATACACACTAAATGTTTATCGAAGCTCCATGGTTGACCCACCACAATCCGATTAACTTCACGTTCGTCATCAAACACAAACAAAACCTTATGGTCATTCAGATTTCTAATCCTAAAACCATCACTACATCTCCACAATAATTTAAAAGTCCTACCAACGGCCTCCATGTTTAAAGCTCTAGGAGTGTAGAACTTTGCCGCTAAAATAAACTCATTCAATTTTGGAGCTTTTGGTAGGACAATGCTAGCATTCTCCTTGTTCGACAAGGTGAGTTTACCCTAAGATCTTGCGAGTTCATCCATAATGTTGTCCCCACCGTTTGCCTAATCTAACCAATGTGATTGTTTCCCACAAGCCCAACAACAAAACCCTACAAGCACCTTAGCACTTGGGAGGACTAAACGCACCTATGGAGAGGGACAAAATTTTCCACAGCCTAAGAGAAGATGAGAGCCACCTTTCTTAACGACAGAGACTTTTTTTTTAAGATATATATAGATGACTTGGAATGAAATTTAATAACATTGTTAGGATGTTTTAAAATAAAGAAATTGAAAGAAATGAAAATGAATGAAATGTAAATAGTTTTGTTTGAGAGTAACATAGAGGGAAATGAATGGAATCATTTTATGACAATATTACTATTAGAATCTTATTTTAAAATAAATGGTTGAATATATAGGGGTATTTTGGAAATTTTAGTAAAAAAATCATTAAATTTAATTTCATTCCCTCTAATTCTTCCAAATTTCGAGAGAATGAAAATTTGAGATTTGAAGGGAATAAAGATGAATGAGTGTTCCCTCTTACCCATTTCATTTCCTCTCACTTAAATTCCCAAACAAGGGAATGAACTTTTCATTCTCTCCATTAAAACTCCTAAACAAGAGAACAGAAGAATATTCTAAAATTATTCTCTTCATTCATTTTTGTTTCATTCCATTATCTCCTCCCAAACGAGGGCTTAAGGTTTGTTGTGAAAGTTTTGTGAAAATAAAATTTTTCTTCTAATTTTTATTATAAAAATTAAAAATGTTACAAATTGATTAGGCAACAAATGTAATGAATGTGACTTCATCAACATAATAAATAAGTATCTAAATTATTTTTATTATAATTTGTGTATTGTGACACATTTGTTTGTAAAATTTATGTAGTAAAAATTTGTAATATCTATGATATCACTTTTTAAGTTTTAAACACAAACCATGAGTTCTCAAATGCAAAAGTTCATTTTCGTCAAATAAAATACTTGGATTTGATTTTTGCTTATACCAAAAATCAAGTGGTATCTTGATAAGAACGTATTTGGTCTTGAAGATGTATGATAGTAAGTTAATAACTGACTTTGAGTATAAACCAAGCCTGCTAAGAATAAGAGAGAGGATCAAATAAGTTGCGACAAGGCTGAATATATGTCACATTAGTCATGACCCTCCCATAATAGGGCTGTAAGTGAGCTGAGTAGGATCAGATATAAAAAATTTCAGGATTGTTCACTTAATTTATTGCTTTGAATACGAGTTAAGTTTGAGCTCACCGCAAAATTATATTACATGCTTTTTTATTTTTTAATAAATAATAGAAGTTTTATTGAATATGAAAATGTACCGTAAATTTACAATGATGAGCACAAAGTAGACAAAAAGAAAAGAAAAGTAGACAATCTAAAAGGATATTGGAACTCAAATTGGACGTACAATGGTATAAAACCCATGCCTCAACCAATCAAAAAAAATACAAAATTGATGAAGAGATCTTTCAACGTCCTTAAATGTATGATTATTCTAATCCTTCCACACTTACACCAGCAACATTAAGCAAAATGACACCAAATTCCATATATCTAACAAATATTTTATAAATCAATGCCATTTAAATAAAATAAATGATATACATATATAGTCTTTATCATCACCCATTGAATTTCAAACATCATAAACACTTCACTTTACAAAGCATATGCAACCTTGCAATGGAGCAAAAGCCGATCCATCGTTTCTCCACTACACCAATGCATACCACACCAATGCATACCACAACATTAACTAAGCTTAAACCTCTCTTGATTAGGTTATCAACCGTAGTAATCATATCCTTACATATTCAAGCTTTGTTCATTTTCTTGTTAAACAAGCTCAAGCTTGTTCATGAGCTACTTAATTAACTTATTCTTTTGCTATATATAATAATAATAATAATAATAAAATCATGATAAATTTCTTTTTTTACCCATTCACATATTTATTCTAATTTAATATATAAATTATATTATTTGAATTAATTAGAAAAAAATATTATCGTGAACTTATAAAAATTATTTTCACCAGCCTTATCTTTTTTTTTAAACATATTTTTTACCATGAAATGGACAATTTATATTAATAATTATAAATAAACTACAAATAATAATTTGATATTTTATGAATTTATTTTTAAACTTATACCATCCAATTTAAAGTTTATATTTGTTCCAAAAAAAAAAAAAAAAAAAAACATCTACATAACTTTTTTAACATATGCTATTATTTTTTAATTGACTATGAGGTAACACTTCATTTGTTTACTTTGCATGAAGATAGTTTTTCACATTTTTTAGTGTTTGGTAATATCATAAAAAATGAGTCAAAATAAAACTATTTTTAATTAATATTAAAAGTATAATATATTTTTAGACATTGTTTTCCACTAAATTTTTTTATAAACAACTCTATTTCACAAAAACTAAATTATAAAAGTTCAGAAATTATTTTCTAATTTATTTAAAGTTTCTATCAAATATAAAAAAATTAGATAATTTTATAAAACATTAACATTGAAAATAACAAAAAGATAAAACTGTCCTTGGCTCATTTCCAAACCTGTCCCAGGCAGTGATTCATAATTCTCGTTTTATATTTTCTAGTGTCTACTCTTAATTCTTAAACCCCTTTTTCTAAAAAGAAAAAAAACAAAACAAAAAACAAACAAACAGAACAAACAGCAAAATTCTTAAACCCTAAACCCTTCACTAACTCTCTCACTCTCTCACACACACAGACTCAAAAGCCATGGCGTCCGTGGCGAGAAGAGCCCACCCGCTCCTCTCCAACATTCCACACTTCCTCACATGGCGGTCCCTCGGCTTCCGCACCATTTGCTGCGGTCGCCTCGGCTTCGCCACCCAGTCTCAGCCCGACCCGGACCCGGTCGTCGCAGGCACCAAGGTCCTCGAGACATTCAGGGAGGAATTCGAGATTGGCTCGCGACTCATCTCCTTCGAGACTGGCAAGATCGCTCGCTTCGCTAATGGCTCCGTCGTTATGGGCATGGACGAGACCAAAGTCCTGTCCACCGTCGCCTCCGCCAAAGGCGACGCCGCTCGCGATTTCTTGCCACTCACAGTACCATTTCTCTCTCTCATTGGTTTGGTTTTGTTGAATGCATATATTGGTTTATTTAGTTACTGTGAATTTTCACTATAGGAAAAAGGAAATGAATATTATTTGTGTAAATGTGATTTTGTTTTACTTGTTTTTTGGCAGTGGAAAATGGTGTTTCTTTTGAAATTTTAGTTCTTTTAACTAATTCTAATTTAATTATACACTTTTTTTATGTTGTTTTTGTTTGCTGAGCTATTGGTTTGGTTTTGTTGAATGCACATTTAGGTGGATGATTTTTGAGTATTTCTTATTGGTCCTAGGAAAGGGAAATGGATATTAGATGTAGAGAAATGCTATGCTCACAACATTTTTACAATAAATTCTAAGTGGCAAGTTGTTACCCGGCCATTATTAGTAGGTAAAAAAGTAATTTAAGTAATGAATTCAAATTAGAACTAGTTAATAACTTACCGCCTATGATTTGTTGTGAAAATATTGTGGATATAGAACTTCTCTTAGGTGTAAATGTAGTTTTATTTTATTTTTTAATTTGTGGGGGTAATGAAAGAAATAAAGTTCAGGTGTATATGTATATTTATTTGGAATTATGGACATTCAGGTTTTTGTCTGATTTTTGTTTTTGTTTTTATTTTTATTTTTTATTTTTTTGGTTTTTTTGTGTTAAGTGGCACTGGAAAATGACTTTTGTTTTGAAATTTTAGTTCAATTTACTTACGACAAGGAACAAGAAAAGTATTTATTATAGAGTACAGAGCAGGGACATGTGGTTTTGGAGGTGATTTTGTTGTGAGTGAAAAAAAAAAGGTGCAGAGTTGAGGTTATGATTGACACATCTTTGACTATAACAATAAATATGAAGTCGGAGAAAAGTGAAACCAACCAAGACTGACTCAGTGATTCCAATATTATGTTTCTTCTATATTGGAAGAGAAATGTCCTACAGTTTTGCTGCTAGTCATGTGGTTTGGAAAGAGAAATCTAAAGCCCTTGATATGTTACATTTCTTTTTGATGATAATGCCATATTTGTAAGATATCTATGTTGCTGTACTATCCCTAGATTGATGTTGTTTATACTTTATATATTCATTTAGTAAGATGATGCCCCTACAATCCTTGCAAGTGAATGTGTTCAGAGTGTTTGATCACTTTGTGTGTCTTACTGGATTTTGTTTTTTACAAGGTTGATTATCAAGAGAAGCAATTTGCCCAAGGTGTTATTCCAAATACATTCATGAGAAGGGAGGGTGCTCCAAAAGAGCGTGAACTTTTATGTGGTCGTATTATCGATCGACCCATACGACCCCTATTTCCTGCTGGATTTTACCATGAGGTTCAGGTATGTTGTCACTATTTTGGTTGGTTAAAGAGCACTTTGCTAGAGTTCTCATTTGTAACTTTTTTTTTTTTTACTCTTAATGTATATCCTTTAATATTGCCTGATTCATAGGTAATGGCAAGTGTGCTTTCCTCGGATGGAACACAAGATCCTGATGTAATGGCAGCTAATGCAACATCTGCTGCTCTTATGTTATCAGATATTCCCTGGGGGGGGCCCATAGGAGTGATACGCATAGGGAGGATTTCTGGGAAATTTATTGTTAACCCAACGATGGATGAGGTAAGGCTCAACCTCAGATCATAATTGTCATTGATGGATTCCTGTACATTCTGTTTTCTTGAAGTATCTCTTACATTATTGTCTTGAGGTTGTTTTAGGTCACAACATTAGGGTTTACTCAATTTTATTTTCTTCTTCCAAGTTTGCTGATCCTTAGAGACTTACTTTGAAGGCAGTCTATTTGTACAATTATAGCTGTATTGCATATGTGGTAAAATTTGAAATTTCATTATTTCCTTATTTCTTTCTTCATTTTATTTTTTGTTATTCTTGAATTTTTATTACCACATTGAAAGATAAATTTACAATTAGTCACTTCCCCCAAGACAAGAAATAAAGAAATCATAAGTTATCTTGAGGGCCCTGGCTGCCAAAACTGACAAAATATAACTTAGTTGATGCTGGTAGGACATAATATTGACCTTTGCTCTGTTGCCTGAGTGTCATTTGCACCTATCTCAAACTCTTAGTCTATGCTATTCGCTTTGAAATGCAATTCCACTATTTTGTTTTTTCTTCTTTCCTGGATAATCAATTCGTTGTTATAATTGATTCCGGGAACTCTTTGCCAAAGTTAACCAGTCTTATATTATTATTTTATAAAGAATAATTTACGTTGTTTGGTTCTATAAATGCAGAATAATATAATAAATGCTCTTGCTGGTTGATAAAGTATCATATAACTAAAACATATTATATATTATATTACATTATTGACACCCCCTAAACTTTTATTTTAGTCAATTTAGTCCGCCGCCACCCCCCACCCCCCCCCCCCCCCCCCCCCCCCCCCCACAAAAAAACAAAAGGCCAATTTAACCTCTTTTAAATTGAAAATGAAGGGGTCTTACTCCAACAATGTGAAACTTTAGGGGGGTCTATTTGTTACAAGACCAAAGTTTATGTACTCAAAAAAGAAGAAGTTAAGGATTCAATTTGCTACAGTACTAAATTTTATGGACTAAATTGGCTAAAATTAAAGTTTTATTGAAACTATGTGATTATTGGTATTATCAATATGGAAGTCTACGTTCTCTTTAGATAAGTAGGTATCCTTTCCCATCTTCTCATTTGCTTTTATTTGTTTCCTGCAGCTTAGCTTAAGCGATCTTAATTTAATATATGCCTGTACAAAGGACAAAACTTTAATGATTGGCGTGCAAGCTCGTGAGATCTCAGAGAAAGATCTAGAAGCTGGGTTAAGACTGGCTCATCCTGAGGTGAGTCATGAAACTTGTAGAAAGGTTCCACTATATATATATATACATGTATATATACGTATATTAATTGCTACTTAGATTCTTGACTTTGATCATTCAGGCAGTGAAATATCTTGAACCTCAAATCAGACTGGCTGCTAAAGCTGGTAAGCGTAAGAAAGAATATAAATTGTCTTTGATTTCGGATAGAACGTTGGAGAAAGTTGGTAATTTGGCCGAAGCACCCATAGAGTCTGTTTTTACTGATCCTTCATATGGCAAGGTACATACCATCTCTGTTTATGGTAAATTCTATGATTTTGGGGGATTTATTTTGCTGCCCTTTCTCTCAACACACACACACACAAGTCTGTGTGTGTTTGTATCTGGGTGTGTGGGAAGGTATGTTGATTTTACCATTGATTTTTTTTTTTTCCTTCTTTAATTTCATGTTATGTTTTAAATCCAGTTTGAACGTGGAGAGGCTTTAGATAAGATTACACAGGATGTTAGGAGATCACTTGAAGAAGAATGTGATGAAGAAAGTTTGAAAGTTCTACCCAAGACAGTAGATACAGTGAGGAAAAAGGTATCCCATGCCACTATAAATTTCTATAGAGATAAACTTATATTGAGATCCAGTAGGTTAATATCTCTCACATGCTCTCTGAAATTCTTCTACATTTTTATCATATCAGTGCCTCATAATTACTGATTATGATATGCATAATGCATTTACCTTTCTTTTCTCTTTCTTGGAAAGTTCTAGAATAACTGCTTCAGCCAATTGAATGCTTATTCAAGAACACATTATTCTGTCTTCATTTATTTCAAAAGTTGATTATACAGCCAAGTATATCTGTCATTTTGCAGTTGATACGTATCACTCCTTGAAAACCTTTGGAATTGTGAATTGGGTGATAGTATTAATGGCACTGATTTTGGTGTGGTCAAGAGACTTGTAGCTCAATTGGCACCTTCTCGTGTTTTCAAAGGAGATGCCTAGGATTCAAATGCCCCCTTCCCATTGTAACTATCGAATTAAAACACACACACACATATATTGTGAAATGCACATGGAACAGGCAGTTGGATCCTTTACTTGGAGCTATGGGCCTAAGATTTCTATTCTTTTGTTATGTATCTGTTCTACATTTATGTTTATCCCACTGTTACATCTTTGGAGGTTAGGAATTATTTATATTGTATAAATATATCAGGTTGTACGCAAAAGGATTATAAATGAAGGATTTAGAGTTGATGGGAGGCAACTTGATGAAGTGAGGCCTGTATATTGTGAAGCTGGTAGTTTTCCTATACTGCATGGGTCATCAATTTTTAATCGTGGAGATACTCAGGTGAGTATAGATGCTTTGGTGGCTTAAGAGTTAGATACTTTCGCTCTGATTGTTTTGGTGTAAAATTATTTCCTTGAGAAAATGTTTTCAGTGGAAAACATTTGCTCAGAAGATGACCTGTTTTCTTGAAAATGATCCCGAAAACTTTTTATGCTGTTTTGGCACACATGGAAAATCATTAATGTTACATAGAGGTATGGTGGTGGCGATGGTAGCGTTGTAGGTATGGTGGCAATGATGGTGGCAGAGTGGGCTACAGTGGTGGTTGTCACAGAGGAGATAGAGGTGGTGGTGGCATGGCAATGATGGTGGTGGCCTGAAGAATTGGAGGGGTGAGGAGGGCACAAGAAAATACTTTCTGGAAAATAAATTTTCCGCCAAAACAAACGGAGCGTTGATTTTGGAAACAGCAAAAAGAAAAACTGAAAATTTTACTATTTTGTGTGGTTAAGAGTTATAGGCCAAGTATAACATAGCATTACTTATAGGTTCTCTGTACTGTAACACTCGGAGCACCTGGAGATGCTCAACGCTTGGAGTCCCTTGTCGGTCCCCCAACAAAGCGCTTCATGCTTCACTACAGCTTTCCACCATTCTCAATAAATGAAGTTGGCAAACGTGTTGGCCTGAACAGGCGTGAAGTTGGGCATGGTAAAACAATTTACACTTCCTATTGTTGTGTGTTGTCAACACAATTTATATTAAGATTGAATAGATGTGATTGATTTGTTTTATTTACCTTATGGGCATGCATTTAGTTGTCGCTCAAGTTCTGTTCATGCTTCTTTAGTTGTTTCTATTTTAGTTTAGTTTAGCAACTTCAGTTTTTTTTTTTTTTTTTTTTTTGCTTGCTTTGATCTTAACTTAGTTAATTTGGATCACTACAATTTTGCTTATTCCTGGTTCTGCCAATTTATAGTTTTATACACAATATGTATGTATATTTTTTATTTTTTTAAAATAATATGTATCTCTATTTTCAGAAGTCAGAGAGTAACATTACAGCATGAAATAGGGTAGAATTGCTTTAAGTATCTACCTGGTTGAATACAGTTTATATGAATTTATGATTGTGAGATCACCACTGCACTGTTTCACGTTTGAGCACAAAAAGTAAGAACCAAACACCTAATGGGAATAGAGTGAACCAAGAGCGGTAATTGGGTTCTCTTAGGAGTAGTCTTTATACATCAAGGACTGAACCAGATTTTGGCCATACATTTGACTCAAAATCCTGTCCAACCCGCTAGGTCAAGTATTTTAACTTTGGCTTGAATGGAGTTGGCTTGCATGAAGCCAAGCTTGTGTGCGTGTGTGTGTTTTTTTTTTTTTTTTTAATGAAGGGCACACAGAATGACACAAGCCAAATTCATCACTTCCTTGGATATTGGATTGGTGTTCTGTTCTTGAACTCATCTCGATCTTAAGAAAGAACTTGAAGCATTCAAGATATAGGGGATGATTGAAGATTGCTTGAAACTTCTTATATTTGCTAAAAACTAAAAGTCATTTTCCCACCAATTAATGGTTGCATTTGGAAGATCACATTATATCAAACTTCAGAAGTCTAGTGATGTAAAAAATTCAGACCCTTCTGATAATTATTTAAGCCTCTCTCTGATATTGCATTCCCCCTTGGTTTTTTGTTTGAAAGGGGAAAGAAAATCACAAAGCAACAATTGGAGGCAGGATTATCATCCCACTTAAAAGAAGTTTTCTGTTTCTCTTCTCTTCTTCTTCAATTTATGTGAGCTATTGTTACATACACCATTTGCTACTTGACATCAGACTATTTTATTACTTGGATTCCTTGGTTTTCTGACCCAATGATTTCAATGAAATGCACAATATTGTTCAACAACTTAAAAATGCTTGCATCTGGAAAGAAAATTGTAAATGAAGAAAATGTTAGAAAAAGTTTAGCATAAAGCAGTTTCTGGCACTCCTTGTAGGAACTCTTGCTGAGAAAGCTCTGCTTGCTGTGTTACCTCCTGAAGATGATTTCCCCTATACGGTCCGTGTCAACTCAGAGGTCATGGCCTCAGATGGTTCAACATCAATGGCTACTGTCTGTGGAGGTATTCTTTTCCACCTGTCATAGTAGTAGTAAATCTTCCATGCCATTTTTACTCTTAACTTTTGGTTATTTGCTTGCAAATTGAGGAATTAATTCTTATTCTAATAGGCAAATTACGCGTGTAGAGTAATTATGTGTTGGAAGTAGTTTGTATCATGTTGTGTTTGTAGGTGGATCTTCATTTTGTTTTATTTTACCTTTGATTGGAAAGTTTCACATGCACGTAGTGGGTTTTGAACCCATGACCTCACCTTTCATTTTATTCTTACAAGGAGAGGACGTGCCATTTGACCTATAGTTTATTGGCTTCTGGCACGCAGTGTAATTATGTGTTGGAAGTAGTTTGTATCATGTTATGTTTTAGGTGGATCTTTATTTTGTTTAATTTTATCTTTGATTTGTAAGTTTTACATGCACCTAGTGGGTTTTGAACTCATGACCTCACCTTCCATATTATTCTTACAAAGGAGAGGATGTGCTATTTGAGCTATAGTTTATTGGATTCTGAGGTGATCTTTACTAATCCCTTCCTATAACCTTCAAAATCATCCATGACAGAATGTCGAGTTTGTGTTATGAATAAATATTTTGCATGATGCCAATGCCCATTAGGTCAAATGTCATTTCATGGTGTTTCCAATAGAGATGTCTAGGGTTTAAATCCATCATTCCCACTTAAAATGTGTATAAAAATAAATATATTGCATTATATATAAACCTTCTCATTTTGTAGGTAGTATGGCATTGATGGATGCTGGCATTCCATTACGCGAACATGTAGCTGGTGTTTCAGTGGGTCTTGTTAGTGAGTTTGACCCAACAACTGGAATGATTAAGGATTATCGTATATTGACTGATATTTTGGTAAGACTTCAAATTGGCTTCTTTGAGTCATATACTTATGCATGGTGGTTATCTGAGCTGAATTCTTTTTGATACTGTTGTTTTCTTAAGTTAAATGTTTCCTAAAGGAAATAGAGAACTTTACTTTCTCATCTTCCTAGATATTATAATAAATTATTTAATTTTCTTTGGGACTTTGAATTGGCCCATTGGTCTTGTAGTTTTTATTTTGGGCTTTTGAGTACCATACCAATATGTTTGAATTTCAACTATTCTGTATCTTAACAATTGGCTTGTTGCTAAGTTGTGTTAAGAGTTTGTTATATCTTGGATTTCCCTAGGGCCTGGAAGATCATCTAGGTGACATGGACTTCAAAATTGCCGGCACACGAAAAGGAGTTACAGCAATTCAGTTGGATATAAAACCTGCTGGAATTCCTTTAGATATCATTTGTGAGTGTTTAGAGCCTGCATATAAAGGTCGTCTTCAAATTCTTGACCATATGGAGCGGGAGATCAATGCACCACGTACTCAGAATGAAAGGAATTCTCCTCGTTTAGGTTGGATTTTCCCCTTTAATTGTGTTTTTGGGTTTGTGTTTAATTAGTTCACATTACTGTGGTGATAGTACTTTTTAAGCCTGAGAATTTATTGTGATGATGCAGCTACCTTGAAATTCAGCAATGATGCCCTACGCCGCTTGATTGGGCCTCTAGGAGCTTTAAAAAGAAAGATTGAAGAGGAAACAGGTTGATCCATACTTCAGAATACCTTATTCTTTTTTTTTTTTGGGGGGGGGGGGGGGGGGGGGGGGGTGTTGGGAGGCCGGGGGGGTTGTGTATTCTCTTATTGATTTCATGAAATAACATACACAGCTGGGGGCATAGTTTTTCTTTTTTAGGGTTTGTCTCAGCCTTCCTCATGATAGTGATATTGGTACTGTTCTTCAAAGTGAAAATGTCCATGACTTCAATACTTCTTTTTGAGCAAAGATCCATGCCATTTCTCGCTCTTGATGCCATTGAAAAGGAACTTAATTTATCCATGTTTTCATGCTTTTTGCGTGGTTTGCAAGTTCTTGACACCAAAATTCTCTGCCTTCATAATTATATTTCCATAAACAGATTGTATCTTTGTTGATTAGTCCTTATAATATTTGTTCTCCCTTTCAGTTAACAAAATCTACTCTTCTTCATAAGCAGCCTTGCACTTTTGCTGTTTTCTTATTATCACTTATTTGATTAAATAAACTTTGGTACTGTAATTTTATTTTATGATAGTTAATTTTTTCTATTAGATGTATTTTATATATGTAATAAGAATGAACTAGTGTCTCATTGGCAGCTATGAAAGAAAATAGACACATTTAAACATATTTGAAAGTTTTTTTTATATAAGATAGAAAAACCATCAGCTTTGTTTGATATACTTGCTTAGCTAAAGATTTGTTTTGATATTGCTATACTGAGATTATGAGAATCAATTCATGGTTGTGTTAACTTATGATCACCTATCAAATTATCATGTCATATGCCTGCCATTATCCAGGTGCACGAATGTCTGTAAGCGATGGAACACTTACCATAGTTGCTAAGAATCAAGCTGTAATGGAAAAAGTATTAGAAAAGGTAAATCTTACTTTTAATTGAAGTATTACGTTTCGAATTTGGATTGAAAATGTGGGGTTTTTTTTGGTCAGTAGTGTGTGTGTGTTTTTAAGTAGGTTTTAACTTTAATGGATAACAGAATCTGTTCCAGTAATAATTGAAATTTTTCTTCAGAACTTTTAACAGTACTCCCTCAGGGAGAATAAAACAAAGGAAATAAAATGAAGTTCAGAGAGAGAGAGTAGAAAATTAAAAAATTTCTTCATCAGCTTCCTTGTGATTGTTTGGCTGTTTTTTTATTTTTTATTTTATTTTATTTTTTATATTGAAACAAAGTTTGATGACTAACTCATGCTTTTTAAACAGGAATACAACTCTTGTTTAAGTTGGTTCAGTTCTGGGTACTTTTTGAACCTGACTCTGACTAAAGTCAGATAACCCTAATCTAGACTGGGCCAATCTTCAAAATAAAACTGAACCAACCGAAACTATTTTGGGTCAGTCTCCATGTGGAAATAATTGGCATAACATATACTTTTTCCATGTGGCTCATGGTTAGCCTGTAGTGATGACATACGTATTTCTGCTCTGTGTTTGGTGCCTTAATCATTTTATTCTGCTGTGCAGGTTGATTTTATTGTAGGCCGTGAAATTGAAATCGGAGGGATCTATAAAGGTGTTGTAAGTTCAATAAAAGAATATGGTGCATTTGTGGAGTTTAATGGTGGCCAGCAAGGCCTTCTACACATTTCTGAGCTGTCACATGAACCGGTATGTTAAATGGATGGATTAGTGTTTCTTGTGTCCCTAGTGCTCATTGCACTGCATCCCCATTGTAGCTCTCTCTTTTTCTTTTCAAATGGTTTGTTTGCTCTGTTAAATTTTCATTAACTGAGCATTCTCTGTTATAAATCTAATGTATAATTGCTTGAACCCTTATTATTCATTTCACTGTTGGTATAAATTAAGAGATTGTACCTTACGATGGGGGTTGAAAAGGAATGGGAATTTTGATGTTCACTCTTTTTATGATGCCTTAAGGGGCCCCTGCAATAAGATTTTCCCATGGAAGAGTACTTGGTCGTTAAGACCCCAAGGAGGGTTTCTTTTTTTGTATGGATGGGGAAGTCCCTTACTTGTGACAATCTTATTTAGAGGATAATCATGGAGGGAACATAATCGTCGTACTTTTGAGGATGAGGAAGTTTCAGCGATACAATTGATAGAGCCGTTTGCTAGATAGTTGTTTGACTGGTCTCAGGTGTAGGGTTTCACTAATAGTAACTCATTTGAGTTTTTTGAATCATTATCTTCCTGTACATGAAGTAGTCTTGTAAAATAAAATTACTTTTTTATAAAAAAATATTTATAATGGAATTTACAAAATTTGAAAATAGGTAAATCATCAATTTATTACATGTATATTTTGAAATTGAATTTCATATCAATATAATTGATTGCTCCAATCTCTTGATTTAGTTCAAGTAATCAGTTCCTTGATATCATCTTCAATTTGTGGAAAATGTCATACTTTCCAACACTTTCATTATACCGGTTTGTAAACAGTCATGGGAACTCTTATTCCACTTAATAATTTTGCATATAAAGATTATTAGCATCAATACACACAAATAGCATCAGGAATTCTGTATTGTTGCATTTTCTAATGTTATTATTTGTTTCTTCATTAATTTTACCTCTTTCCTTTGATCAGGTCTCTCGGATATCAGATGTGGTTTCTGTTGGCCAGCAGCTTTCTTTGATGTGCATAGGACAGGATGTTCGTGGTAATATTAAATTATCCCTTAAAGCTACTTCACCTCGACCAGGAGCCGACGCAAATAATGTGGTGGACGGATCTGTTCCACCTGTGAAAGAAGAACTTAATATATGGGCATCAGTTGGGGATGTCTCTAATGAACAAGAGAATGAGAATTCCCCATTAGAGGAGTTTTCAGGGAGCAAATCCGAAATGAGTGGGGTAAACCCCTCTACTTCCTCAATATCACCAATTCTGATTAGAAGCGCTGCAGAGTGCGATGAAGAGGAAAAATCTGCTGCTTTGAGTCAGAATCCCAAGAGTGCCACTAGTAATATTGGTGCTTCAAAATCAAATTGTAAGTCGAAAAAATTGCCTCCTGAGGATCATGCAAATGAGTCACCATTTTCTAATTCTGGTCTTTTTCCAACTAAGAATGTTAAGAAGTCAAAACGTGTCTTGCAAAAGGAAGGAGAGATAGATTTCAATTCTATCCTCAAAAGTCTAGATGCCGATGGGAACAAGCACAATTCATCCCACACACATACTATGAATGGCTCAACTGACCAGGAGGATGAAGTTGAGGCTCCTATAACTGCAAAAAAACTGAAGATTGGAACGAAAGTTACTGCCAAGGTTTATCAAATTCGTGCACGTGGGTTGGTCCTTGATTTGGGTGGAGGACTTCGTGGCATGTATCGGTTTGAGGTACGTGTAGTCTTGTTTTAATTTTGTAGTAGCTTGATCCCTTATTTTGTTTTCTCCAGTTTTACCCTCAAATGTACCTCCCTTCTTCCCACTCCATTTGGAATCAAGAAAGCCCTTTGTTAAGCCTTTTGGCTTGGTTTCATAAATCTTATTTAGCCAGGCCCTATATAGGCCATAATTTTGCTAAGTTATATGCCACCATGTCTTGTCTCACCAGCTGATAGCCCTTCTGCACCACCTCTCCCCTGAGTAGTGCTGATTAACTGGTTACATAATTTGACCAATCTTACTTCTTTTCATCAATTTGTGCTACTGCCAACTTTTCATGGATATGCCATATTTCAATTTTGTTGTTTCGTTTGCCTCGACAGTCGTTAATCTCAACATCCATTTCGCTGATGGTAGGCTGGTCGTTGCTTCCTCTTTCCCTCTATAGGTTTTATTTATTTATTTTGGGCATACAAAAACCATACAAGTTGTAATGAAAACAGTTATATTTTCTTTCCCAAACTCCTACCCCATCCAAAGGATGATTTAAGAAGCGTGTCTGGAGCAGCTATGGGGCAACTAGCAAAGAAACTGGTTTGTTGTTGAGCTTTGAAATGACAAAAAATATAAATGCCTATTGACCAAGAGAGAGTGCAATTTTTTTAAAACATTTGGGTCATTGAAATTATCTTTCTTCTTTGAAACTGGTGTGTTTATTTAAAAATGCCTTGTTTTTACCATGCAGACTGATGGAAAAGAGGACTTTGAGGTAGGTGATGAGTTAAGAGTTGAGTGTTCAAGCTTTTCTAGCAAGGGGATTCCAGTAGTATCTTTGGTGGATGATCAATAGTATTATGTCAGTGACTCTTTTATAAATGAGAACAGCAAGATAAATGATTTGAAGGCGTTCCTGTACTGGTTGGGATATGCTAAATTTTGGCAAATTTTTTTGCTGGAGAGTGCAGACAGATGAATTTTGCATATGTTCTTATATTCTGATGGGAAAGGAGACTCAGCAAGATTCTATGGCCTGCCTAATCAGTAAGAATATCAGGAATGCAGGCACTTGGTTCAAGTTCAATTCTATGGGAATGCTTTCCCAATTTCTGCGACCAGATAACAGAGTTGTATTTTAGAAATACAAAACACATGATTAGGCAACTTGACCTAAAGTCCTGATTAAGTAGGTAGGTATCTTTTCTATGCATCTTATTGTAAATTTTGGTTTCTGTTTGTTAGTGATACATTATAGCTACCTTTAACTCTATCAAAAGGGATGACGAAGTGCATATATCTATAGAGAAAACAGAGGAATATTACAAATGATGATGGTTTTGACCTTTCAAACAATTTTGTTCTTTCTATGGTAAGTTCGTGTTGTTTGTTCTTCACATTATATCATTTGAATTTGGGGTGAAATAACTAGTGATATGAAGAAAAAAGAGCTGGGATTAACATTCTAGATTTTGCTTCATTACCATACATGTATTCATGGTTCAGAATTTTTCATGCATTTATGGATTGAATTGTTCTGCTGAAATTCTTTTTTTTTTTTTTGAAAGAAAACGATAGACTGCTGAAATTCTTTAAGCAAAACATATCATGTTCTAAGGATGGTTCTCTAGGTCCAGCAAACTCCAGGAAACTGATTCATTGCCCAAACATGATTTATGGAGGCTTCCATTTCCATGCTCTCTAGCAAAATCACCGCATTACAGCTGATTCAGAATGGCCATTATGCTAACTTTTTCTACAATCACAATCAACATTGCCTTGACTTCAGATAGCTTGAAAGAAACTAAAGATGTCAATTTGCATGAAAAAGCTACAGAACAATTTGACAACCATTGTAGGGATAATTATCATGTGTCTTGGCGTTGGATAGGCCAGTACAACATACAATTAATGAGCGATTCTGAAGTTAGGGATACACTTTCTTTGCAGTTTCCACCTTTATCCATTTTTATATATTATACAAGATTGTTCTTAGTTACAAATATAAAACCCATTTTTGAAGGTAATGTTTTGTGAATTAAAATAAGTGTACTATCAAAAAACTAAAGTTATTATTTTATGAAAAAAAAAATAGAGCTCCATTGGAAGCATCCAAACCATGGGCCTTCTACTTTGAATTAATCTTGATTTTGAAATGTTCAAAAAGGCCATAATGGGTGTCATTTCGTTTTCTTGGTGACAAAGGTAAAAATTTTCACGCTTAATCGGTCGTATATTTTTTAGTTTTATTTTTTTTGCCAACTCCTTCTCTAACAAAACCGCACAAATTTGACACCACCGGTATAACCATGCTAACTATAGTAAAAAAGAAACCGAAATATATACCAAAAAAAAAAAAAAAAAAACCATAACCACAAAATTAACAATAATCAAAACTCAGAACCTCATATCTACCACTCTCTTTTCTCTCATGCATGGCTGCCAATTTTTTGTGTTTGATCTTCTTCATCCACTTTTCAATTCAGGTAGCTCATGCAGACCCACGTTTGGACGTGGTAGCGCGCTCATGCAGCCATACGAAAGCACACAACGCATCAATGTACGCGGATACATATTGGAAGATAATGGCGAGCATGGAAGAAGATATAAAGCGCAATAAGTTTTCGTTTGAAGAAGTGGGTGAGGGACCTAACCGACTCCATGTGTTTGCGCAGTGCATGGCTGATCTTTCCGGTGATGAATGTGAAGAATGCTTCAACCATGTGAAGACCCTTTTCGCTAGTTGCTTTCCTTCCATAGGTGGTCGGGTTTATGCTGATGGGTGCTTTATCAGGGTAGAGAATTATAGTTTCTATGAAGAAACTGTTGGACCTGATGCTTTAAAGGTATTTTTTTTATATATAAATATATTTTGGTTAATGATAAATTGCAATACTCATACATCTTGTTATTGAGGAAAAATGTGTCATTTGAGATCAGGCTAATAACCAGGAGAATATGAAATTCATTAAAAAGATACTATTGTTAGGAATTCGTTTCCAGTAAAATGAGTAAAGTATGAATTAGGAATTTGTCATGATCCTTTTTTTTTTTTTTTGGCTAGTTTGTAGGGAATTGTTGTTTTGAGAGTTTTATAATTTAGGTGATAGATAAAAAAAATGTTATGTCCACAATATTTTTACAAGTGGTAAGTTGTTATTGGTTATAATTTAAACTTATCACTGAAATTACTTTTTTACCCATCAATAATAACTCATAATTAACATTAACAGCCTAACACATGATTTGTTGTAAAAATAGCATTTCTCAATAATAAAGGCTATATGTTGGGGTGTGCATAGGCCGAATTGAGAAATTTTTTCAATCCAACCTACTATGATCAGGTTGAAAAAATCCAACCCAGCCCAACACATCACAGGAGTCCAACACAATCCAACCCAACCCAGCTAGGTTGGACCCAAGGGTTGGATAGTTTTTTATTTATTATTATAATAATATTAATTGATCATTAGGTCAACACCAACACAAATAATAGCAAATTTGCAACCTAATAAACCCTAATTCAAATAACCTAATATACCTGTGTATAACATCAAACTAACACAAACTATTTTATTAATGTTTCAAATTAAGTTCAAACTAACACAAATAAAAACTAGATTTATAATCTTATAAATCTATTGGTAGTACATCAAACAACACAAATAATCAAACTAAATATTTCTATTAGATACCCCTGCCATCTGAAAATTCTAAGTAATAGCACCATCATACACAAATTATCAAACCAAATGACATAGCATTTAGTTAGTAAGATATCAAATAATTCTATCTATACTCAGTTGAGATACAAAATAAACATAAATTAGTTTTATTATTCTACAATTAGTAGGATATTATATAATTATCCCAACTCAGTTGATAAATAAAAAAGTAAATAACAATATTAAATAATAAATTAAAAAATATATATATACATATATATATATATATATATATATTAAATATAAGTGGGTTGGGTTGGATTAGGCAGATTTGTGAATCTACTGACCCACAACTAAACCGACCCATTGTAATTTTTTCTGGTTGGTTGGGTTAGATCAGGTCAATTTTGGCAGATTAGTGGGTTGGCTGCACAACTTTAGCTACATGACAAAAATCTTGTAACTCATTAGTGTTATTTGGTCTCCCCTATGAAGAAAACCAGAATTCGAATTCCCCTCCTCCACTTGTAACAATTATGAAAAACAAAAATACAAACTACATTCTTCCTATTACAAATGGATAAAATAAATCACTACATTATATTAGAGAAATAATGCACCACCAGCACAATCCTAATACTTGATATGCTACATTAGTGTGAGTAAAACTTAGGTACATTTCCTTAGGTACTATATATTAGATTCCTCAATTAATTTTGAAAACATGGTTGCATACTTGCATTAACCAATGAAACACAAACATAATATTTTTTTTCCCAGTGATAATTACATTCAATATAATTATGTATATGTAATTAATTTTTTTGGGCAATTTATTTGTACTTAATTAGAACTTAATATAATTCATCTAAAGAATTGCATCAAAGTTTTACCCCATTTGTATTAGTATTAAGATTGTAGATGAATTAAGTTGCTTATGAACACTTTAGGCTCAACTTTTGAAAAATTCTAATAAACAAATTAAGCCCAAGCCCAAATTATCGTTTGACTATTAATTGAGTCATGTTCAAACATAATTATTTGAGAACAAACTTGGTTCAAGTGGTAACCTAATAATAATGACTTTTTTTTGTGGTATCTTATGTCTTTGTTTTGAAATTTATCTCTTCCTCTCCTACTATAAAAAAAAAAAAAAAAAAAACACTAAGTATGAGGGGTTTTTTTTCCCAAAGAGAATATGAGGTTTTTTTTTAATAGATAAAGAGAATATGAACTTGATTTGAGTTTATATAATACAATATTATACATTTTTTATGTATTCACATATAAAAATATATTTTGATAGGGTTGAGAGTTTGAGATTAGATTATGCAAGATTATAAATAAGTTCATAAGATATCAAATTATTATTGGTACTTTCTTATAATTTTTATGGTGAAAATGAATTATATATAATTTTTAACAATAAGAGGCCAATGAATCTAATTGTTATAGCTTAAAAAATTAATTTTATATTAAATTACAAATTACACTCTCAAAATATGTCTAAAATTTAATTCATGAAACTTTTGATTTATTCATTTTAATTCTATAATTTTTTTTTTCAATGTAGTCATTGTGCCTGCCACCGTTAAAGAAATTACCTTTAAGTGTCCCAAAACAAGTTTTGATCAAAATAGTGAAATAATCTAGATAATTGGATATAATGGGAAACTTAAGTAGAGCTAAGACCTAAGTTTTAACCTCCCATTAACATCTTCCAATACAACAATATCATCTCACATTATTTATTTTTCAAAAGAATAAAATAAATAAAGATTACCCCAAGAGAATGCAGTAGACATTACTTGAGACTTGGGTAATCTGCTATATATTTATAGGTACAAATTAAGCGGCCAAGAAAGAAGGCAGCTTTAATTGCTGTGAGAATGGATAAAATATATATATATATATATATATATATGCATTTGCAGGCAACTCCAGTCACTTCTTCTTTATTTATTTATTTATTTATTTATTTTTTTAAGAATAGTGAATAGGGTTTTAATGAAATTGTGATCACATCTATTAGTTTCTATTCTTTCATCTTAAAAAATATGATAAGACATTGTAAATTGGGGTGTTAAACAGTATCCCTATAGGATTTAAACTCATTAGAAACTCCTTATATCTAATTAATTCAAATAATATAATTTTAACTATATTATAGTTGTTAATTATTAGCATAAATTTGTGAAAGGTTAAATATATATATATATATATATATATTAGTGTTGATGTGTATTATATATGAAGAAAGAATAAATTGTGTGAACAAGCTCAAACTTGTTCAACAAGTATATGAATAAGTTTGAACTTGTAAATAGCAAATGAGTTTGAACTTTGAACTTGGTTTGTGTTCGAAATAAAATTAAAGTAACCAATTTTGAATTTTTAATACTCGACTTGACTTGTTTACCGCACAAATTAGCAGATTCAATATAAAAAACCCCTAACATGTTTGTTAGAAGGATGTTAAGAATATGGGCTGTGTATAATCAGACACTTTGAGCCTTAAGATACAAATACGTTTTCAAGATGCAGTATTAATTGACATGAATCTCCATGATAACGCTCATGTGCTTGTCTGCGTGGTTTTATATAGCTTTATTTTGTCTGTTACAACAATAATGAATCCAATCCTCACTGATTTTCCTTCATCTAATATGCTACTCTTTTTGGGGACTGATTGGACATAGAGATGCAGTAATAGTTTTGACAGAAGTCAAATATTCAAGGACACGGCAAAGGATTTAGTCTATAAGATAGCAAAACAAGCACCAGATAGTCGAGGATTTGCAGTAAAGCGCCAGAAATTGCCTGCGGGTTCATCAGTCTATGCTATGGCTAATTGCTGGAAAACTATGGACCATAATATGTGTTCTTCCTGCCTGGTAAATGCAGCCACGGTTTCCTTATCTTGCCTACCATCAACAGATAGCCGTGTGATGAATGCAGGCTGCTTTATTCGTTACTCTGATTATGACTTCACCAATGGCCCTGATTCTGATGCAGCTGTAGGTCAGTTCTTAATCATTTAATCTTGGTAATATTAGTTCTGGTTACCACAACTGTGTCAAGGAATGCTCTGTCCTATGGGGGACAAGACCATTGCAACAATATCCTTCCTATGTAATTTAAGCGAGACGCATATCAACACATGTTTTTATATTCACTTAGTGCCTATATAAATCTCATGTTCTATAGGTTTATTCATTGCTCCTGGTACCTGAATAAATTTTATATAGTGTAGAGCCCATGTTATTATCCCAAACCATGTCATATTGGCATATGTTAATGAGATTTTTTTTTTTTTTTTTTTTTTTGATGGTGAAGTATACATCTCACTGCTACATTTCACCTGTGCAAACGCCCTTCCAAGCTCTTTTATGTTGTAAACATTATATGATAGTGCCTCCTTTATTTGCCTTTTTTGCTCGATTTTGAGGGTTTCTTTTTTCTCATATTTAATTTTGGAGCTTATCTAATTTCATAATTTACTTGTTGAATCTCTTGTAGATACCATATTTTCATATGTCTCATATGCTCTCGGTGCCATTGCTTCCTGTGCTTTGGTGATTGTAATTGGATTCTGTGCTGGTAGAACTGTATACAGACGAAAGAATCACAAAAGAAGAGTAAAAGGTATTGTTAAATGAAATTGCATATTACTGATTCCTTCGCTTTTGTTTCATTCTTCCTCACAATAACACTACTTTAATAGTTTATCTATATATGCTCACATTCTAGTAAATAATTTCCTCTCATCATCACAAAATATGTTTTTGTATCTGAAGGAAAGGAACCGTTCTTATCAGATTCAAACAGAAGCTTGCAGATCTTGCAGTTTCAGTTCTCAACCTTAGAAAAAGCAACTGACAGCTTTGATCAAGCCCACAAGCTTGGTCATGGAGGAAATGGTGAAGTGTTTAAGGTATGTGTATTAAGTGCCTTATATTTCTAAATTTCCTAATTCCATTTCTCTAATTTATTATATATGCATATTTGAATAGGGAACCTTAGCTGATGGTAGAGAAATCGCGATTAAACGATTATACATAAGAGGAAAAGCTAATACAAACGAGGTTTACAATGAAATGGATATCATTAGCAGAGCCCAACATAAGAACTTGGTTCGTTTCCTGGGTTGCTGCTTCACCAATACAGACAGCTTCCTCGTCTATGAATTCCTTGCAAACAGAAGCCTTGACAGTATCCTATTTGGTAACAACTTCAAACTCAATCTCATCTCTTTGGGTAGGATCAGACAAATGATAATTGTGATGGCAATTGGCAATTAGATAGTATGTAATAAATCTAATCTAATGTAAGTTATCCTAGTCATCTGTTTGGTGAGTGTTGTGTTTGTTAGAATTATGGTTATGTGATTAAATTCACCATTTCCTAATAGCTTAAGCTTTTGGAATAATCGGTAATTTAATAGTGTTTATGTGTAAATTATCCTAGTCATCTGTTTGGTGAGTGTTGTGTTCACGTAAGAGATCTAGTTATAAGTATAATCTTGTGGATAATGGCATCAATTTATATAACATGTTTAACTAACTACTGTTGGTTTCTTAGTAATTATGAATTCATATTCCTTCTAGTATAAAATATCTTGATGAATCTTTTGCTACCCATGGAAGATAGACCCAGAGAAGAAGACGGAACTAGATTGGAATAGAAGGCTTGGAATAATCATTGGAACAGCCGAAGGTTTGGAGTACCTTCACAAAGGCTGTCAATTTCGGATTATTCATAGAGACATCAAAGCAAGCAACATTCTATTAGACTTGAAACATAAACCAAAAATTGCTGATTTTGGCCTAGCAAGGTTTTATTCGTGTGACAAAAGCCTCGTCAGCACTGCCATTGTTGGCACACTGTAAGTGTGCTTATTTAATAGTATTCTTCTTATTCTTCATAACTTCTAGTCAGGTATTTAGACCTTGAATTCTGTTGAATCATTCACTATACTAACTAAAACTCTCTCTTGTTAATGCTTGAAAGAGGTTACATGGCTCCTGAATACCTTGCTCAAGGAAGACTAACTGAAAAAGTAGATGTTTATAGCTTTGGAGTTCTAGTGCTTGAAATAGTCAGCGGTGTGAAGAACAGTGAATTTCATCCTACAGAAACATTTGAGACTCTTATTATTAATGTAAATTTTCTCATAACCTTGCTTAATACTTGTGTGTATTTGCATTTGAGCAGCTTCTGTCTTTGTATATGCAACACATTTAGTCTAGGGACAATTTTTTTCACAACTTGACATCTTAGCAAATTGTGAGAAGGATCTTGAAAAAAGTTGTCCCTAAAATTGCTCTTGTATTCATTGCCATTGTTAGTTTCATTTTTTGTTTGAATGTAGGCTTGGAAGCACTTCCAATCAAATACAGTATTGGAGATTATAGATGAAAGCATAATGATGGAAGACGTTGGAGAAATCACAAGAGTTGTTCAGGTGGGTCTATTGTGTACTCAAGAATCACCATCTTTACGTCCTAGCATGACAACAGTAATTCAAATGCTTAAAGAAAAGGATTTCCATTTGCCAGTGCCATCCAAGCCTCCTTTCGCGGATGAATGTGCAAGATTATCTTCATCATTTGACTCTTCATGTCATCATCGACAAACTTCTTGTTTATCTGATTTATGTACATTCCACAGTTTTAAAAAATGTGACCCTGAATAATTCCTCTTTGATTTTCATTAGGCTTTCCTTCTCTCCCTTTCCCTCTTTTTTTTGGGATCATTTCTCATGTTATTTATGTTTGCAATGCTTGACAAAGACAAGATGCAGCATATTTAACAATGTTTTAGTTCTTTTATTCTCTTTCTTTTCATTTTTTTTTTTCCAAATCAAATTTTTGTAATCCTAATTCTCAACCCATAAAAAAAAAAATTCTTGTAATCTAGTGTTGAGAGTTATATTAGTCCAAGTTCATGTGTGGGATTAGGCCCATTGTACTATTAACTTGCCAGAGTATATAAATCATTTCAAGTTCCATTATGTTAATAGTCATGTAGGGGAAACATGATGATAGTTAGGAAAGTTAAAAGTATAGCACACAAGAACTAAGAGAGAGAGAAAGGGAGAGAGGACTAAAATAGAATCATGAAGATATGTGTGCAAGAAATATTGCAGAACATATCATTGTGTCTTTTGAGTTTTGACATAAATTGGTTATATCTAAATTGAAACGATTAGCATGACTCCATTAGGGTGTAATATGTCTACTACTTTGACCATTCTTGCTTGATATTATAGATCTTAAGTAGGAGTCTAAGATTGGAAATGAAATTGAAGCTAAAAATCTTAAGAGTGTGCTCTTTACAGTAAGCTCATGTTTACCTTAACATGATTGCCGATGTTTTTGAATTTTGCACAAAATCCATCTAAAATTTTTGGTACAATCTAATCTAAGCTGCATTGCATTGTGAACTGGCTTATGACTTTTGAGTGCAAATTTTTAGGTGCAGAGATTGCTTGAGAATCCTTAAGGTGACAGCCAATAGGGCTCAAGCGTATGATATGACAAAAAGATATGATTGTTTTGAGATTTGACTTTTGTAGAGGTACCCATATAATAGGAGGTGGTATGATGAAATTGAGTGACCAATTTCCATTATTGAATCTGGCCAGCCAAAAGATATATTAATAAAAATTGCGTAAAATAGAAAGAAAGAAAAAAAAACAAAAGGAAATTTTCCATGGTTGAAGGTCTCATCACGTGTTTAGCACCGTATTTTGAACAAAGTGGACAAGTTTCCACTTTATTATGGTAGATGACTAGAAAAAAATGTCAAAAGTTGACAATGAACCTGACCTTTTTTCTTTTTTTAGGAAGAAACCTTACCTTAAATTTGGTAGAAGACTTTTCATTACATAGACACTACTTATCAGGTCACAATATAAAAAATTAAGAGAGAGAGAGGCTTGGGCATAGGCTTGGGCATATGAAAGTTGAAAAAAAAAAAATCAAACCTTGCTTCTTCTTTTTTCGCTTTTTTTCTCGTACTTTTTATATTTTATGTCATGATCAAAGTGAATGTAATCGTACATATAAGTCCCTCTACTACCAAGGCCTCATTCTCAATTAATTAATTAACAGAAATATTTAAAACCAATGCAGAAATTTACTGAAATCAAACCTATTCTAAGGTTAAAAAAGTGAACAAAAAGCCAAGATTCCTATTTGAGATGAGCTTCTTAATAACAGTAACATGTTGGCTTGCCCGTAAAAATGGGGGGACAATTTTTTCTTTTTTTAATTATGTAATTTGAAGAAAGGAGTCAATTCCAAAATTGTATAATTAAGATTTGATTGTAGCTGTTGTTGTTGTTGAGGTTTCCAAACATTCATAGAATTATTTGAACAATATTGGGTTATGTTCACATAATCTTGGAATAAAGAAGTTCCTTTCCCAAGCTGCACTTGTTGCAAAGTACTCATGTAATGGTAAACCTTCAAATTCAAATTGGTTCGACACTTGCATTTGATCTAATATGGCTTTAGTTTATTATGTTGAACAGAACAAAGCCAAGACAATTTTTTCATTCAATATAGAATGTGCAGTTCGCCATGAGCCTTTATCTTTTAAGTATGTACTTCTAGTGTGGTTGTTGGATATTTTTATAAAAAATATCATATTTATTTTTAATACTCATTTATGTGAATTGAGGAAATCAATTACCACTTAATGTCAGATACATTGATTGTTAAATTTTGAAATTCAAATATAATTCAAAATTTGAATAGTTATTGTCAATGGTTTTAGTTAGGAAAATTCTTGAAAATTAATGTGAAATCAATTACCCCTTAATGTCAGATACGTTGATTGCTAAGAAAAATTTCAAATATAATTCAAAATTTGAATAACTATTGCCAATGGTTTTAGTTAGGAAAATTCAAGAAAATTAATATGATTTTTAATACCATATATTGATAGCTTTTAGTATGCTTTCCTTTATAAACTTTTGCTTTAAAACGTTTCTTTTAATATATTTAATAGTAACGTTATAGATGGAAAGTACCAAAAAATTATACAACTATATATTTATATAATTTACCGTTGATGGTTTATAACATTACACCTTGCTTTCCATTCTTAGTTGTAATTATTGTGTATAGTCAAAGTTTCAAAGGAAAATATTAATTGATATCTAAAGGTCAGCCACCTTAGAGGCTGTTATTTTGTTTTCAATAGCAATATGACACTAAGACAACTTGATTTGGATATTAACTTGTTTCAACGTATATACATTCGCAAAGACTTTTGATGACCGGTTTATATTTTATATATATATATATATATAAAGATACCTATTGATTATATATTGATTTTAATAACTTTATGACAATTTAAATGTTATCAAACATTTTGATTCTTTGGCTAAGGATAAGTTACATGTCCGGCTCTATAAATATGGAAAGAAATAAAAGTTTCATATAATATTATTTTTTTGAATTACAAAGCTACAGGCTTTCAAAAAAAAAAATTTATTGTCCTAAACACTTATTTTCTATTGCTTCGTACTACTCACAAAAATATTTTATATTTTACTAAATTTTCTAAGAAAAGAAAGTACTACAGAGAGCTTATATCTTATAAGCAGTGTAGGCTCGCAAGGATAATCAGCAAAGGTGGCTGAGCTATTGTATCTTGGGGACAACATGCAAAAATATTTTGTCTAACTACATTGGATATACTGTAGACGGTATGATTTGTCTCAAGACAGTGACTTTGTCCACGCCTCATCTCCGTCACCTCTGTTGGTAAAATCATATTGTGTAATTTCCAAGGAAAAATCAAGTAATATCTCTCCTTTATTTCCAAAGGTGGTTGCCAATTTGTTTTAGTAGAAATCAATTTTTAATAAGTTTGGTCCCTTATTAATGTTTGTAGGTTGCTTAAAGTGAAATTAGAGGGGTGCAAAACCCAATTTAAAGTGAAATTTGACTTCAAGGATTAGGGTTTGGGGTTTGGAAATGTCTCAATCAAGAGCACTTATTGAGAAAATGCACAAATTTAACAATGAAAGATGACCTAAAAGTGACTTCAATTTTCTAATTGACTAAGTCCAATCCCCAAGCCTAATTTTTCTTTAATGTCATTGATTCAAAATGAACTGATTTAAGCTAAATTATTTTGAAGTGATTTATTCCAAAATAGACTAAATTCAAGTGCTCTGATTCAAAGTACACTTAATTGAACTAAAATGGATTGAAGTGAACTATCTTGAAATGAAATTAATTGAATTAAATATGATCAAAGCAATTACAACAGATTAAAGCCTAAGTCATCATTCTAACATCGAATTGATTCTAAACAAGCAAAAATTTAGATCAAACACATACAAACACTTAAATAATTCATCAAACTTGACTAATACTTAATTAAACAAGATCATAACCACAAAGGAAGCAACTTACAAGCATAAAGCCTTCTTAAATTCTTAGAATAAATCTCTGAAGAAATTAAGTACATATGCTCTCATATTGAATCTCTTGTAGATACCATATTTTCATATGTCTCATATGCTCTCGGTGCCATTGCTTCCTGTGCTTTGGTGATTGTAATTGGATTCTGTGCTGGTAGAACTGTATACAGACGAAAGAATCACAAAAGAAGAGTAAAAGGAATTGTTAAATGAAATTGCATATTACTGATTCCTTCGCTTTTGTTTCATTCTTCCTCACAATAACACTACTTCAATAGTTTATCTATGTATGCTCACATTCTAGTAGATAATTTCTTCTCATCATCACAAAATATGTTTTTGTATCCGAAGGAAAGAAACGCTCTTGTCAGATTCAAACAGAAGCTTGCAGATCTTGCAGTTTCAGTTCTCAACCTTAGAAAAAGCAACTGACAGCTTTGATCAAGCCCACAAGCTTGGTCATGGAGGAAATGGTGAAGTGTTTAAGGTATGTTTATTAAGTGCCTTCTATGTCTAAATTTCCTAATTCCATTTCTCTAATTTATTATATATGCATATTTGAATAGGGAACCTTAGCTGATGGTAGAGAAATCGCGATTAAACGATTATACATAAGAGGAAAAGCTAATACAAACGAGGTTTACAATGAAATGGATATCATTAGCAGAGCCCAACATAAGAACTTGGTTCGTTTCCTGGGTTGCTGCTTCACCAATACAGACAGCTTCCTCGTCTATGAATTACTTGCAAACAGAAGCCTTGACAGTATCCTATTTGGTAACAACTTCAAACTCAATCTCATCTCTTTGGGTAGGTAGGATCAGACAAATGATAATTGTGATGGCAATTGGCAATTAGATAGTATGTAATAAATCTAATCTAATGTAAATTATCCTAGTCATCTGTTTGGTGAGTGTTGTGTTTGTTAGAATTATGGTTATGTGATTAAATTCACCATTTCCTAATAGCTTAAGCTTTTGAGACAATCAGTAATTTAATAGTGTTTATGTGTAAATTATCCTAGTCATCTGTTTGGTGAGTGTTGTGTTCACGTAAGAGATCTAGTTATAAGTATAATCTTGTGGATAATGGCATCAATTTATATAACACTTTTAACTAACTACTGTTGGTTTCTTAGTAATTATGAATTCATATTCCTTCTAGTGTAAAATATCTTGATGAATCTTTTGCTACCCATGGAAGATAGACCCAAAGAAGAAGACGGAACTAGATTGGAATAGAAGGCTTGGAATAATCATTGGAAGAGCCGAAGGTTTGGAGTCCCTCCACAAAGGCTGTCAATTTCGGATTATTCATAGAGACATCAAAGCAAGCAACATTCTATTAGACTTGAAACATAAACCAAAAATTGCTGATTTTATCCTAGCAAGGTTTTATTCGTGTGACAAAAGCCTCGTCAGCACTGCCATTGTTGGCACACTGTAAGTGTGCTTATTTAATAGTATTCTTCTTATTCTTCATAACTTCTAGTCGGGTATTTAGAACTTGAATTCTGTTGAATCATTCACTATACTAACAAAAACTCTCTCTTGTTAATGCTTGAAAGAGGTTACATGGCTCCTGAATACCTTGCTCAAGGAAGACTAACTGAAAAAGTAGATGTCTATAACTTTGGGGTTCTAGTGCTTGAAATAGTCAACGGTGTGAAGAACAGTGAATTTCATCTTACAGAAACATTTGAGACTCTTGTTATTAATGTAAATTTTCTCATAACCTTGCTTAATACTTGTGTGCATGTGCATTTGAGCAGCTGTCTTTGTATATGCAACACATTTAGTCTAGGGACACAATTTTTTTCACAACTTGACATCTTAGCAAATTGTGAGAAGGATCTTGAAAAAAGTTGTCCCTAACATTGCTCTTGTATTCATTGCCATTGTTAGTTTCATTTTTTGTTTGAATGTAGGCTTGGAAGCACTTCCAATCAAATACAGTATTGGAGATTATAGATGAAAGCATAATGATGGAAGACGTTGGAGAAATCACAAGAGTTGTTCAGGTGGGTCTATTGTGTACTCAAGAATCACCATCTTTACGTCCTAGCATGACAACAGTAATTCAAATGCTTAAAGAAAAGTATTTCCGTTTGCCAGTGCCATCCAAGCCTCCTTTCGCGGATGAATGTGCAAGATTATCTTCATCATTTGACTCTTCATGTCATCATCGACAAACTTCTTGTTTATCTGATTTATGTACATTCCACAGTTTTAAAAAATGTGACCCTGAATAATTTCTCTTTGATTTTCATTAGGCTTCCTACTCTCCCTTTCCCTCTTTTTTTTTGGGATCATTTCTCATGTTATTTATGCTTGCAATGCTTGACAAATACAAGATGCAGCATATTTAACTATGTTTTAGTTCTTTTATTCTCTTTATTTATTTTTTTTTTTTTTCCAAATCAAATTTTTGTAATCCTAATTCTCAAAAAATAAAATTCTTGTAATCTAGTGTTGAGAGTTCTATTAGTCCAAGTTCATGTGCGGGATTAGGCCCATTGTACTATTAACTTGCCAGAGTATATAAATCATTTCAATTTCCATTATGTTAATAGTCATGTAGGGGAAACATAGCGCTGTAAATGGACCAAGCCGTTCATAAACAATTTGGGCTTGGCTCAATAAAAAGCTGTTCATGTTTGTTTATTTATAAACAAGCCAAGCTTAAACTTTAGTTTTTGGCTTGTTTAATAAACAAGCCGAGCCCGAGTAAAAAATATTGTTCATGAACAAGCTCGTGAACACCAAGGCTCAATGCAAAAGTAATAAAATAAGTTGAGCCTAGGCTTATTTATGAGTTTGGTAATAAAATTGATATGAGCTTGACAAATAAACTCATATCTTTCTAAAACTTTAATTAATTATAAGTTAAGACCACTCATCCAAACCAAATAGGTTAGATAATAAACTTGATATAGGCTTGATAATATACTTATGTTGGATCTCAAGATCAAAAGCATGATATTGAGCTTGAGTTTAGGCTTGATATTGAGTTCAAGCTTGGCTTGACTAATGAATCAAGCCAAGCCAAGTCAAGCCGAGCTTAAACTTTTATACTTTATAACGTGCTCAAGTTTGAACATTTTATTTTTGCTGTCGAGTCGAGCTTTAACATTCACTACTCGACAAAGCTCAGCTCGTTTATAGCTCCAGGGAAACATGATGATAGTTAGGAAAGTTAAAAGAATAGCACACAAGAACTAAGGCTCCGTTTGGTTGGAGTGAAAATAGGAATGATGAAAAAGGAAGAGTGGAAAACAGGGAAGAAAATGATGTTTTCCTTTGTTTAGTTCAATAGAGAAAACACAAAAGATGGAAAATATTGGGGAAAAAAATTCACCCGGGCCCACAAATATTTATCCTCCCGATTTGGGAGGAAAAGTGGGAAGAAAAGAGAGAAAAGTGGGGCTTCGCACTTGAATTACATATTTAACCCCTTGATGTGTTATATGTAAGTCTTCTCTCTTTTTTATTTTATTTTTTATTTTTTATTTACCCCCTTTGATGTGTTATATGTAAGTTTTTTCTCTTTTTTATTTTTTTTTAAATTTTTTATTTACCCCCTTGATGTGTTATATGTAAGTTTTTTCTCTTTTTATTTTTTATTTTTTATTTTTTATTTATGGAAACTTACGTGCTTGTGACTTGTGAGTCAGGTCCTTGACTCCTTGTCTTTTATTCCGTTTTTTTCCTCTTTTTTTTTTAATTCTTTTCTTTTGTGTTCATAAAACACCCTTTCTTTTTTAAATTGTTTTGGTTTTTTTTTATTTTTTTTTTTTTTTTTGGGTTCTTGAACTTCTTATCATCTTTTTATTTTATTTTTTTAATGAAGAAATCATTCATACATATTTTTTTAATAAAAATATAATGTATTATTTTTGTTTTACCTAAAGTGGATATAATAGTAATTTTATACAAACTTTATTTTCTATCCTCACACTTTTCTTCTCAACTAAACAAAAGAGTTTTCTATACCTCCACTTTTCTACCCTCCAACCAAATACATACAAGAAAAAACTAAATTTTTTCTATCCTTCTACTTTTCTATCCTCCCATTTTTTCATTTTCCCAACTAAACGGACCCTAAGAAAGAGAGAGAGAGAGGGAGAGAGGACTCAAATAGAATCATGAAGATATGTGTGCAAGAAATATTGCAGAACATATCATTGTGTCTTTTGAGTTTTGACATAAATTGGTTATATCTAAATTGAAACGATTAGCATGACTCCATTAGGGTGTAATTTGTCTACTACTTCGACCATTCTTGCTTGATATTATAGATCTTACGTAGGAGTCTATGATTGGAAATGAAATTGAAGCTAAAAATCTTAGGAGTGTGCTCTTTACAGTAAGCTCATGTTTACCTTAACATGATGACCGATGTTTTTGAATTTTGCTCAAAATCCACCTAAAATTTTTGGTACAATCTAATCTAAGCTGCATTGCATTGTGAACTGGCTTATGACTTTTGAGTGCAAATTTTTAGGTGCAGAGACTGCTTGAGAATCCTTAAGGTGACAGCCAATAGGGCTTAAGCGTATGATAATGACAAAAAGATATGATTGTTTTGAGATTTGACTTTTGTAGAGGTACCCATATAATAGCAGGTGGTGTTATGATGAAATTGAGTGACCAATTTCCATTATTGAATCTGGCCAGCCAATAGATATATTAATAAAAATTGCATAGTTCATCAAAATAATTAATAAAAATTGCATAAAATAGAAGGAAAAAAAAAAACACAAAAAAACAAAAAACAAAAGGAAATTTTCCATGGTTGAAGGTCTCATCACATGTGTTTAGCATCGTATTTTGAACAAAGTGGACAAGTTCCACTTTATTATGATAGATGATTAAGAAAAAAATGTCAAAAGTTGAGAATGAACCTGACCTTTTTTCTTTTTATAAGAAGAAACCTTACCTTAAATTAGGTAGAAGACTTTTCATTACATAGACACTACTTATCAGGTCACAATATAAAAAATTTAAGGTCCGTTTGGATGGAGGAGTGGAAAAGTGGGAAGATAGAAAAGTGGGAGGATGGAAAATATTTAGTTTTCCTTCTTGTGTGTTTGGTTGGAGGGGTGGAAAAGTGAGAGGGTGGAAAACTCTTTTATTTGGTTGGAGAGAAAAAGGGAAGGAAGAAAAATGTAATTTATATAAATTGACTATTATACTCTTATTACATAATATGTAAAAAATAGATTTATTTGTACTCATTACATAATATAAAATTTATCACGTCATATATATAAATTTATATTATTATTTTTATTATTATAATGTAAAAATTGCAATAATGTACAACTTGATCAGATCACGTTGAAAAAAAATATATTACATCCTTAACATTTTACAATATTTTCACAATAAATTATATGTGGGGCTAAATAATCCCACAGCCCAGCCCACTTCATTCCTGGGCCGAAGGCCTGAGCCGAGGAGACATCCAAGTCCGAGGATGACCTCATCATCGGACGTCCGAGAGTTTGAAGAACATGTTCGCAGCAAGCGGTCATCTCCACACTAAGCGCACCTGACAACCGCCCTAGCCGCATTAATGAGGAAAGGACCTTCACCAGTGTTGCCTTGGTTACCGCGACTCCCAAAGAGACTGGGAAGGCGGTTGATGGGACAAGCACCTGAGCAAAGGTCATGATCACTCAACAAGTGTAGGGCTAGGATTGGTTGGGCAAGGGATATATAATGTAAGGGAATCTCTCCTGAAAAGGGAGGAGGAAAGAGGAAGGAGGAAAAAAAAAGAAAAGAAAAAGAAAACTCTGAAAAAAGAAAGGAAAAAAGAGAAAACAGGGCAAGAGCCTCCTCGGCCCATGGCCGAGGAGCCCATCCCATTTGTAAACTGTGCTAAGTCTTTTTCTCTAAGTAAAAGAAACCGAAGTTCACGCCACTCGAGCGCCGGCCAGCGCCTAGACCTTCGACCCACTCTCTATAAATTCATTGCGGGGTTCGTTGGGCTTTTGACCCGTGTCCATTGGGTTTGGGCAACCAAAAACCCAGTCCCTACAATTGGCGCCGTCTGTGGGAAGGATTAATGCACCGGTTGGCGCAACAGGCGACTGTTCTAAACAACCGTTCCATGGAAGATCAGCGATGGTGCGAAAAAAAAAACTATCAAAAAGAAGAGCGTTGCAGAAAGATAAAAGCTTGAAGACAAAAGATTCAACAGTAAAAAGAAAAGTACTTGATATTATTCAAAAAAAAAAAAAGTCATAGATTACAATCAGAGGCTTAGGCAGGCTTGTTTTACAACTGTTCCTACCAGCTAGTCCTACAATCAGAGGCCCAGGCGGACCCAACCTAAAACTAGCTAGAGGGAGATGTCAACTCGTCCCCTTATTGGCATAAAGAGAATGGGAGAGCTTGACAATAAGGGGGCGAAAGGGGGCTGAGAGCTTGAACAAAGCGAGGAGCAGATGCAGGGGCTCCGGGACGCCCTCCCCCATGATGTTCCCTTGATTCTCTCCAGCCCACGCGAGTGTTGGCCGTCGGTGACAGCAACGCTCAGGCATCACACATAATGTGAGTTCGCATGTCTCCTCCGTCGGAGGTGCGCTCTGAGGAGGGACGTTAGGTACTTCAACGATATCCCTCCAGGTCACCGTGCATGGCGCCATCGGGGTTACGCCTAGATCCTGCCGCACCGGAAGCCCAGTGGGGGCTACGGCCACAACGGCTCTTGGCACGGATGTTCTCATACCCGTCCAAAGCCGCCCCATATCGCCTAACTCCGGTCACAATCCCGGCAGGGTTGTTAAAGGGGCATGGGGAGTTGAAGGGGTATCTTCTTTCTGGTTGGGTTGAGAAGTTCATGGAATGAAGAGAAACCATTCCCCCAGGGAGCCTTATATAGAGGATGAAGGTAGGTGGGAGTTAATCCACGCAGAATTCGAAAAACTGGTTAACGAAGCGTTGGATAGTAATGAAGCGGCCAAATTCCAAGGGAGCCGCAAACCGTTGAGCTTATGGGGATTTACGAGGCCATTAATGAAGGCGCGTCTCGCGCACCGAAGCGTCAGGCGCGGAACACGAACGGCCAAGGGACGCTTCGCAAATGACAGAGATGAGGGCTCGAGATGGAGATGAGATCAATGCCACGTGCAAGATCATGAGCCGTCCGAAGGAGGAATCGTCCCCAGTAAAGCAAACCGAGGACAAACCCCTATTTCCAGAGGCCAAGCGTTAGACAGAACCAAGGCACTGCATGGTCCACGGACTCAGGCCTATGGGGAAACTAACCGCTCCAGATGCCAAACGTTAGACAGAACCAAGGCACTGCATGGTCCTCGGACTCAGGCCTATGGGGAAACTAACCGCTTCAGATGCCAAGCGTTAGACAGAACCAAGGCACTGCATGGTCCACGGACTCAGGCCTATGGGGAAACTAACCGCTCCGGATGCCAAGTGTTAGACAGAACCAAGACACTGCATGGTCCACGGACTCAGGCCTATGGGGAAACTAACCGCTCCGGATGCCAAGCGTTAGACAGAACCAAGGCACTGCATGGTCCTCGGACTCAGGCCTATGGGGAAACTAACCGCTCCAGATGCCAAGCGTTAGACAGAACCAAGGCACTGCATGGTCCTCGGACTCAGGCCTATGGGGAAACTAACCGCTCCAGATGCCAAGCGTTAGACAGAACCAAGGCACTGCATGGTCCTCGGACTCAGGCCTATGGGGAAACTAACCGCTCCAGATGCCAAGCGTTAGACAGAACCAAGGCACTGCATGGTCCTCGGACTCAGGCCTATGGGGAAATTAGCCGCTCCAGATGCCAAGCGTTAGACAGAACCAAGGCACTGCATGGTCCACGGACTCAGGCCTATAGGGAAACTAACCGCTCCAGATGCCAAGCGTTAGACAGAACCAAGGCACTGCATGGTCCTCGGACTCAGGCCTATGGGGAAACTAACCGCTCCAGAGGCCAAGCGTTAGACAGAACCAAGGCACTGCATGGTCCTCGGACTCAGGCCTATGGGGAAACTAATCGCTCCAGAGGCCAAGCGTTAGACAGAACCAAGGCACTGCATGGTCCTCGGACTCAGGCCTATAGGGAAACTAACCGCTCCAGATGCCAAGCGTTAGACAGAACCAAGGCACTGCATGGTCCACGGACTCAGGCCTATGGGGAAACTAACCGCTCCAGATGCCAAGCGTTAGACAGAACCAAGGCACTGCATGGTCCACGGACTCAGGCCTATGGGGAAACTAACCGCTCCGGATACCAAGCGTTAGACAGAACCAAGGCACTGCATGGTCCTCGGACTCAGGCCTATGGGGAAACTAACCGCTCCAGATGCCAAGCGTTAGACAGAACCAAGGCACTGCATGGTCCTCGGACTCAGGCCTATAGGGAAACTAACCGCTCCAGATGCCAAGCGTTAGACAGAACCAAGGCACTGCATGGTCCTCGGACTCAGGCCTATGGGGAAACTAACCGCTCCAGAGGCCAAGCGTTAGACAGAACCAAGGCACTACATGGTCCACGGACTCAGGCCTATGGGGAAACTAACCGCTCCAGATGCCAAGCGTTAGACAGAACCAAGGCACTGCATGGTCCTCGGACTCAGGCCTATGGGGAAGCTAACCGCTCCAGATGCCAAGCGTTAGACAGAACCAAGGCACTGCATGGTCCACGGACTCAGGCCTATGGGGAAACTAACCGCTCCAAGAGGCCAAGCGTTAGACAGAACCAAGGCACTGCATGGTCCTCGGACTCAGGCCTATGGGGAAACTAACCGCTCCAGAAGGCCAAGCGTTAGACAGAACCAAGGCACTGCATGGTCCTCGGACTCAGGCCTATGGGGAAACTAACCGCTCCAGATGCCAAGCGTTAAACAGAACCAAGGCATTGTATGGTCCTCGGATTCAGGCCTATGGGGAAACTAACCGCTCCAGAGGCCAAGCATTAGACAGAACCAAGGCACTGCATGGTCCTCGGACTCAGGCCTATGGGGAAACTAACCGCTCCAGATGCCAAGCATTAGACAGAACCAAGGCACTGCACGGTCCTCGGACTCAGGCTCACGGGGAAGCTAAATACTTCGGATGAACCTAAGTATTAGGCAGAACCAAGGCTCTGCACGGTCCTCGGACTCAGGCTCACGGGGAAACCAACCACCTTAGATGATCCTAAGAGTTAGACAAAACCAAGGCATTGCATGGTCCCAGGACTCAGGCCTATGGGGAAACTAACTCCTTCAGAGGATTCCAGGTGTTGGACAGAACCAAAAGCGCTGCATAATCCCAGGACTCAGACCTATGGGGAAACTAACTACTTCAGAGGATTCTAAGTGTTAGACAGAACCCAAAGCACTGTACGGTCCTCGGACTCAAGCTTATGGGGAAGTCAATCACATCAAGGGGAACTTAAGTGTCAACCTAAAGAATTTTCTACCCGGCCCTTAAGGAAAGATGGGCCCACTCGAGCATACATGCCCTCGCTGCAACAATTGATGCCGCGACTGGCCGATGTGCAATTAAAGATAAAATTACACAAGTAAAGAAAGAACGAATAACGAGCTAAGAGGGAGCAAACGAAAAAGAGGCAAAGAAGGAGAAGGAAAAAGTTCAAAGGGAGATAGAGTGACTTACAGAAAAGTGTAGAAGCTCCTCGGACAGGTCTTTTATGCTGGAGATGTAGACTCTTGAGTACAAAGAAACAGAGGAACCGGACTTTCAAATGGGTATTTATACCCTAAAATCAAGGAACGGAGCGGGTTTTCCCAGCCCCAACCGTTAGGCAAATCCCCACCGTTCGATTGACATCCTCCCGTTGAACGTGGGGAGCACAAAGCCGCCAGGATTTAATGAAGGGCACGTCGCGCCCTTCAAGGCGTCAGTAACGCTTCTGAGGCAGGCGAAAAGACTCTAGTACCCCCAGAGGGCCAAACTCAACGGTACATGACGTGTGCCCGAGGACATCAAAATCCTCCTCTCCGCCCGAGGACGCGGACAGCAAAATTTTGAGGGGCTATTGTGGGGCCAAATAATCCCACGGCCCAGCCCACTTCATTCCTGGACCGAAGGCCCGAGCCGAGGAGACATCCAAGTCTGAGGATGACCTCATCATCGGACGTCCGAGAGTTTGAAGAACATGTTCGCAGCAAGCGGTCATCTCCACACTAAGTGCACCTGACAACCGCCCTGGCCGCATTAATGAGGAAAGGACCTTCACCAATGTCGCCTTGGTTACCGCGACTCCCAAAGAGACTGGGAAGGCGGCTGATGGGACAAGCACCTGAGCAAAGGTCATAATCACTCAACAAGTGTAGGGCTAGAATTGGTTGGGCAAGGGATATATAATGTAAGGTAATCTCTCCTGAAAAGGGAGGAGGAAAGAGGAAGGAGGAAAAAAAAAGAAAAGAAAAAGAAAACTCTAAAGAAAGAAAGGAAAAGAGAGAAAACAGGGCAAGAGCCTCCTCGGCCCATGGCCGAGGAGCCCTTCCCATTTGTAAACTGTGCATGGCCGAGGAGCCCATCCCATTTGTAAACTGTGCTAAGTCTTTTTCTCTAAGTAAAAGAGACCGAAGTTCACGCCACTTGAGCGCTGGCCGGCGCCTAGACCTTCGACCCACTCTCTATAAATTCATTGCGGGGTTCGTTGGGCTTTTGACCCGTGTTCATTGGGCTTGGGCAACCAAAAACCCAGTCCCTACATTATATTTGATAAGTTATTACTAATTTTAATTTGAATACATCACTTAAATATTTTTTTTTTATCAATATTAGTTAATAACAATCCACCACTTAAAATTTATTATAAAAATATTGTGAAAATCTTATAGTAACATTTCTCAATTTTAATTTATTCTTCTTTATTTTATTTTTCCCTTATCTTTTTTTTTATCCACACGTTACTTTTCTTTTCTTTTCTCTTTTTTTCTCCTCCACACCTTTTTCTATCTCTATCTTCACTTGTCTTTTTCCTTTTGTTCTTTGGCACTTGTGTAAGCACCCTCCACTTTACTCTTTCTTTTCTTCTCTTCTGCTCCACTGGACCACTGGTGCTCTCCATTTCTTTTTTTTCCTTTTTTTTTTCTTCTCTTCTTCTCTTCGTCTACTCTACTGGTGTTCTCCACTTTTCTTTTTCTTCTCTTCTTCTCTTCGTCTACTCCACTGGTGCTCTCCACTTTTTTTTTTCTTCTCTTCTTCTCTTCCACTTTTCTACACAGATCGGCCTACATGTTTTTTTTTTTTTTTTGTTTTGGTTTGATTAGTTTTATTTTATTGTTCAGATTTTATTAGACTTATGAGAAATATTGTTTTTGTGTTTCAAATCTTTTGATTGGGTTTTGTGTTTTTGTTTTGATTGTGGTATGTCTGTGCTGAGTTCCGGTGTTTGGTGGTGGTGCTGGGTTTGGTGGTTATTTCCGGCTTCCTTGGTGGTTATTTTGCCGCGTTGGGTTGTTGGAGACATTGGGAGAGGGTATTTGGGTAATTTCACAGTAAGATCAATTTTCTCTCCACAGTTTTCCTCCCGATTTGGGAGGAAAAAAATTGGTGGGCCCGGGAGGAAAATTTTCTCCCGGTTTTCCATCCTCTCTGTTTTCCCTTGCCTCCCAAACGGTAGAAAATGGTGTGGAAAACATCATTTTCCACCCATTGTTTTCCATCCTCCCTATAATCCCTCTAACCAAACATAGTGTATAAGAGAGAGAGAGAGAGAGAATGTGGGGGTAGTTGAGTTGATAGGTGTAGACACTACTTATCAGATCACAATATAAAAAATTAAGAGAGAGAGAGAGAGAATGTGGGGTTAGTTGAGTTGATAGGTGTAAGAATAGGCTTGGGCATATGAAAGTTGAAAAAAAAAAAAAAATCAAACCTTGCTTCTTCTCTTTTCGCTTTTTTTCTCATACTTTTTATATTTTATGTCATGATCAAAGTGAATGTAATCGTACATATAAGTCCCTCTACTACCAAGTCCTCATTCTCAATTAATTAATTAACAGAAATATTTAAAACCAATGCAGAAATTTACTGAAATCAAACCTATTCTAAGGTTTAAAAAGTGAACAAAATGAACAAAATTTCTTTTCAAACTAGTTTGCGTGTATTTGATCTGACAAAAATATTTAAAATCAATGCAGAAAGATTGAAAGTAAATAACATCATTTTTGATCTGTATATATTTGACATGAGATGGCATGAAGAGCTATGGGTAGGTATATATAAATGGCTAGAAGTGTAAGAAGTGAAAATTGTGAATTAAAATGCAAAAAGGTTTATGTGTATGTGTGAGAGATGAAAAGTCTTGAAACATTGAACCAAAAGAAACAAAGAATATTTATTTTTTAATAAAAAAAGTCTTGAAATATTGAATCAAATTAATAAAACAAAAAGTCAATATTTAATTTGTTATTATCTCAGTGTGGCATTTAAGAATATTTCAATTCTCTTTATATAAAATGTGCCATTTGGCAGAGCCTAATGCTTTCCCACATGAAATCTCTGCTTTTATATATATAATATATATATACTAGTCACATACCCGTGTGTTGCACGTAATATTTTTTTTAGGATGATCTCATAAAGTATTTTATTAATACTATAATTTTAGTTAATAACCATTGGTTTTTCATTAGTTTTTAAGTTAATAAAAACCTTATACACACACACACACACACACACACACACACATATATATAATGTGAATCTTTACACATACTTTTAAGTAAACTCTATATATTTTACTTCTTTGGATGTGTAAAACTATAGACTACTACATAATGACAATGGCAAATTAATTTTATCATTTTTTTTTAATGATCTCATTTGTAACGCTTCTCACCATTAAATATAAATCTAATTGATAATTTGCATAACAAAGACATTAAATGAGAAGTAGTATCGTTCATTAGATTTTCAAAAGTAATAGCGTATGAAAATTATATATATATACACACACACACACACACACACACACAATATAAATAAGGTTATATAAAATGTCAAAAAAGGGATTTTAAAATTTTCTAACTTTATTTCTTATGTAATTTCTGCTATTATTAGAGAACATCTCTTTTTTAGTTATGATTAGAAGTATGGTTTCCATAGTTAGAGTTTGATTAGTTTTAAGTTTAAATTTAGTACTATGATTGTATTTAATTGTTGATTATTGATTTAATTTTTAAGTGAATTTAATGGTTTATTTGACTACACTGTAAAGTTCTTAATGTTCTTCGTATGACCATCTCTATTTTTTTTTCTTTTTTTACTTCTCCTTACAACCTCTTTGTTTTCCAATTAATGATTACTAATTGACATTTGATTTTTTTTCTTTACTTACTCTTTACTACTTTGTATTGTTTTTTTTTTTTTACCATCTCTCTCTCTCTCTCTCTCTCTCTCTCTCTCTCTCTCTCTCCCCATTGGCAACCTATCGTTTTTCAAAATTTGATGATGATTCTATGACATTAAATTTAGTATTTCTAAATTGAAATTTGTTTTGTATTCCATTTTTCCTTTGATGCATTGGGTGTGAAAATGAGTGTTTCCTTAGCATTACTCCACTTTATGAGGACAATTTTATTTATTGAATTTAAGCAAAATATTATATGTTTAATTTTTAAGAATAAAAAAGGAGAGGAAATATAAATAATTTAATGATATATATGGGGGATGTGGCTAAATTTAAATGTTGAGTAAAATAATATGAGAGGAAAAAAGAAGTAAAAATAAGATATATAACAAAAAACACTAACTTATCCAAATCATTCTGTGTAATATAATAATATTATATTCTTATATACTATCTTTAATTCTTTATAATGCAATAGGATAACATTTAACAATCAAAATGCACCCAAAAAAAAAAAAAAAAAACTTAAAACACAAAACTAAATCCATCAACCCAAAATAGAGTTCTAAAGAACACAACTTTATCAAACTAAAGTAGAGATGCAAGAAAAAAATCATTCTGTGTAATATAATAATATTATATTCTTATATACTATCTTTAATTCTTTATAATACAATAGGATAACATTTAACAATCAAAATGAACAAAAAAAAAAAAAAACTTAAAACACAAAACTAAATCACATCAACCCAAAATAGAGTTCTAAAGAACACAACTTTATCAAGCTAAAGTAGAGATGCAAGAAAAATAAATAAATAAATAAATCCACCAAAAAAATGAGGGAGAAAGAGAGGGAAATAGCCCCTTTATTGTAAGGAAAAATTATGCAAAGAATGGAAGAGTGAATGATAAATTTATACTAAGAGGATGATAATAAAAAGAAATAAAATAAAGGAAAATAAAGGGAAACAGAAAGAGTGATATCAAGATAGAAGGTTTGGGGAGATAAAAAGGTAAAGGGAATGAGAAAGGTTGGAAAAAAATATAAATGTTAAAAAAAAGAGTACAATTTGATGATGACAATTTTTTATTATTTGAATTTAAGTAAAATATTACATTTTTTATTTTTTAAAACAAAAAGGGAGAGAAAATATAAATAATTTAATGATAAGGAGGATGTGGTTGAATTTCAATATTGAATAAAATAAGACGAGAAGAAAAAAAAAAGTAAAATTAAAAGATATAACAATAAACACTAAATTATCCAAATCATGTTATGTAATAGAATAATATTATATTCTTATCTACTATTTTTAATTCTTTATAGTGTAATCGGAGAACAAAAAATAATAATAATAACTTAAAACACAAAACTAAATCATATCAATCTAAATTAGAGTTCTAAAAAAACAAAAATTTATCAATCTAAAGCAGAGATGCAAGAAAAATAAATATCCACCAAAAAATTGAGAGAGAGGGAGAGAGAGAAATAATATTTTTATGAGGGAAAACTATGCAAAGAATGGAAGAGAGTATGATAAATTTATAGTAAAAGAGAGTAAATAAGAAAAGACAAATAAAGGAAGACGAAGGGAAAAATGAATAGTGATATTAAAGTAGAAGTTAGTGGGGAGATGAAAATGTAAGAGAATGAGAAAGATTTGAGAAAGTATATATATATATATATATAAAATTCTTTTTTTTAAAGTGAATGTTAAAAAAAATTATAGGAAAATTAGAAAAAAAGAAGAAGAAGAAGATAATGACGTGGATGCTGATATAACTTAATTGGAGTGTAACAACAATAAATATTATACTTCAACTTATAAATATTGTGGGGCCAAATAATCTGGCAGCCCAGCCCACTACGTTCCTGGGCCGAAGGCCCGAGCCGAGGAGGCAACCCAGGTCCGAGGACGACCTCATCATCGGACGTCCGAGGGTTTAAATGATAGGCTCGAACCAAACGGTCACCTCAGCATTAAATACACCTGACAATCATCCTGGCCGCATTAATGAGGAAGGGACCTCCACCAGTATCACCTTGGAGGCCGTGACTCCCAAAGAGACTGGGAAGGCGGCTGATGGGACAAGCATCTAATCAAAGGGCCTAATCGCTCAACAAGTGTAGGGCTAGGATCAATTGTAAGGGGGATATATAATGTAAAGGAATCCCTCCTGAGGGGGGGGGATCTTCAGGGAGAAAACAAAACAACGAGAAAGAAGAAGAGAGAAAGAGAAAAGGGATAAGAGCCTCCTCGGCCCGTGGCCGAGGAGCCCATCCCAGATGTAATTTTATCTAAATCCTTTGTTTCTTTAAATAAAAGAGGCCGGAGTCCACGCCACTCGAGCGCCGGCGGGTGCCTAGACCTTCAACCCACTCTCTATAAATTCATTGCGGGGTTCGTTGGGCTTTTGACCCGGGGTCCATTGGGCTTGGGCAGCCAAAAAACCCAGTCCCCACAATTGGCGCCGTCTGTGGGAAGGATTAGTGCACCGGTGGGCGCAACGGGTGACCATCCTAAGTAACCATTCTATGGAAGATCGGCGGTGATGCAAAAAAAAAGAACTATCAAAAAGAAGAACATTGCAGAAAGATAAAGATTGGAAGACAAGAGATTTATCAGCAAAAAAAAAAAAAAAGAGAAAGATTTTATATTATTTCATAAAGAAAAATTTACAGATTACAATCAGAGGCTCAGGCAGGCTTGTTTTACAACTATTCCTACCAGCTAGTCCTACAATCAGAGGCCCAGGTGGACCCATCCTAAAACTAGCTAGAGGGAAGTGTCAACCCGTGCTCTTATTGGCATAAAGAGAATGGGAGAACTTGACAATAAGCGGGCTGGAGGGGGCTGGGGCTAGCTCGTTCCAAGGCCCTCAACGACTCCTTTCTCGGAGCGGCGGAGCTAGAACAAAGCGAGGAGCAGATACAGGGGCTCCGGGACGCCCTCCCCATGATGTTCCCTTGATCCTCTCCAACCCCCGCGAGTATTGGCCGTCGGTGACGGCAACACTCGGGCACTGCCCGTAATGAGAGTTCGCATGTCTCCTCCGTCGGGGGTGCGCTCTGAGGAGGGACGTTAGGTACTTCAACAATATCCCTCCGGGCCACCGTGCATGGCGCCATCGGGGTTACGCCTAGATTCTGCCGCACCGAAAGCCCAGTGGGGGCTGCGGCCACCACGGTTCTTGGCGCGGATGTCCTCACACCCGCCCAAAACCGCCTCATACCAATTGACTCCGGTCACAATTCCGGCGGGGTTATTAAAGGGGATGGAGAAGCTAGAAGGGCGTGTTCTTTCTGTTTGTGTTGGGTAGCTCATGGAGTATGAGGAAACCATTCCCCTCAGAAGGCCTTATATAGAGGGATAGGGTTGGTGAGAATTAATTCACGCGGAGCCCAAAAAGAGGGTTACCGAAGCGTTGGATAATAATGAAGCCATCAATTCACGAGGCCATTAATGAAGGCGCGTCTCGCGCACTGAAGCGTCAGGCGCGGAATACGAACGGCCAAAGGACGCTTCGCAAATGACAGAGATGAGGGCTCGAGATGGAGATGAGATCAATGCCACGTGCAAGATCATGAGCCTTCCGAAGGAGGAATCGTCCTCAGTAAAGCAAACCGAGGACAAACTCCTACTTCCAGATGCCAAGCGTTAGACAGAACCAAGGCACTGCATGGTCCTCGGACTCAGGCCTATGGGGAAACTAACCGCTCCAAGATGCCCAGCGCCAGGCAGCAACTGTACCTAGGTCTTGCATGGTCCTCGGACTCACGCCTATGGGGAGCTAGCCACATACCTTGAAGGCAGCAACTGTACCTAGGTCTTGCATGGTCCTCGGACTCAAGCCTATGGGGAGCTAGCCACATACCTGGAAGGCAGCAACTGTACCTAGGTCTTGCATGGTCCTCGGACTCAAGCCTATGGGGAGCTAGCCACATACCTTGGAAGGCAGCAACTGTACCTAGGTCTTGCATGGTCCTCGGACTCAAGCCTAAGGGGAGCTAGCCACATACCTTGAAGGCAGCAACTGTACCTAGGTCTTGCATGGTCCTCGGACTCAAGCCTATGGGGAGCTAGCCACATACCTTGAAGGCAGCAACTGTACCTAGGTCTTGCATGGTCCTCGGACTCAAGCCTATGGGGAGCTAGCCACATACCTTGAAGGCAGCAACTGTACCTAGGTCTTGCATGGTCCTCGGACTCAAGCCTATGGGGAGCTAGCCACATACCTTGAAGGCAGCAACTGTACCTAGGTCTTGCATGGTCCTCGGACTCAAGCCTAAGGGGAGCTAGCCACATACCTTGAAGGCAGCAACTGTACCTAGGTCTTGCATGGTCCTCGGACTCAAGCCTATGGGGAGCTAGCCACATACCTGGAAGGCAGCAACTGTACCTAGGTCTTGCATGGTCCTCGGACTCAAGCCTATGGGGAGCTAGCCACATACCTTGAAGGCAGCAACTGTACCTAGGTCTTGCATGGTCCTCGGACTCAAGCCTATGGGGAGCTAGCCACATACCTTGAAGGCAGCAACTGTACCTAGGTCTTGCATGGTCCTCGGACTCAAGCCTATGGGGAGCTAGCCACATACCTTGAAGGCAGCAACTGTACCTAGGTCTTGCATGGTCCTCGGACTCAAGCCTATGGGGAGCTAGCCACATACCTTGAAGGCAGCAACTGTACCTAGGTCTTGCATGGTCCTCGGACTCAAGCCTATGGGGAGCTAGCCACATACCTTGAAGGCAGCAACTGTACCTAGGTCTTGCATGGTCCTCGGACTCAAGCCTATGGGGAGCTAGCCACATACCTTGAAGGCAGCAACTGTACCTAGGTCTTGCATGGTCCTCGGACTCAAGCCTATGGGGAGCTAGCCACTTACCTTGAAGGCAGCAATTGTACCTAGGCCTTGCATGGTCCTCGGACTCAAGCCTACGGGGAGCTAGCCACTTACCTTGAAGGCAGCAATTGTACCTATGGGGAGCTGGTCACTTATCTCGAAGACAGCAACCGAACCAAGACACAGCATGGCCCTCGGACTCAGGCTAACGGGGAAGCTAAATGCTTGGGATGAACCTAAGTGTTAGGCAGAACCAAGGCTCTGCACGATCCTCGGACTCAGGCTCACGGGGAAACCAACCACCTTAGATGATCCTAAGAGTTAGACAGAACCAAGGCACTGCATGGTCCCAGGACTCAGGCCTATGGGGAAACTAACTCCTTCAGAGGATTCCAGGTGTTGGACAGAACCAAAAGCACTGCATGATCCCAGGACCCAGACCTATGGGGAAAACTAACTACTTCAGGGAATTCTAAGTGTTAGCCAGAACCCAAAGCACTGTACGGTCCTCGGACTCATGCTTGTGGGGAAGTCAATCACATCAAGGAGAACCTAAGTGTCAACCTAAAAGAATTTTCCACCCAGCCCTTAGGGGAAGATGGGCCCACTCAAGCACACATGCCTTCGCTGCAACAATTGACGCCGCGACTGGCCACGGTGCAATTAAAGATAAAATTACACAAGTAAAGCAGGAATGAATAACGTGCAAGAAAGTAAACAACCACAACAAACAGGAAAGAAATAAAGCTCGCGTTTCACTGAGTTTACAAATGTTACATGATGAGAACCACATTACAGTCGCAAAGCCAAAAGAAAAAAGAAGAAAATACAAAGGACCAGAAAGACAACAGGGTCGGAGGGCCTGCCTCACTCATTTATACTCCTCCCTCAACCGGGGGCTGGACCATAGCAGCATCAAGGCTCTCTGAACTTTGGCCAGAGGGGACGGCCCGCGAAGGCGAAGCAAGAATGGTGGCCTCCTCGGCAGGGGGAGCTTCAGCTCCAGCGCCAGACTTCACAGCCTCCTGGGTCGCCTCCCCAATGGGGTCCTCACTTGGTTCGGCCACCTTGGAAGGGTCACTTCCTTGGGCGGGCTCAGCCACGGGCTCAGCAGTTGATGTGTCCTCACCCGTAGCAGTGCCGGCTTCTTCCACAGCCTCCTCGGCCTCAGTGCCACTTGGAGCCGCCTCGCGGATGGCAGGGGGGTAGTACACGTTCTCCTCCTTCCACAAGTCGGATGAGGCCTCGACCCCAGCCTGTCTAAGAGCCTCGCGCCAAACCTCGGCAGAGTAGCGCCTGCACAACGCGGGGACTTCAGACCTGAAGGTTGCTGCGGTCTCTTCCATCCCCGTGGTGTAAGCCTCCTCCTCGGCCTCCCTCTTAGTGGCCAAGGCCTCCTCCCTGCCCTGGTCAGCCTCTAACTTGGCCCTCAGAGCCTCATCCCTCGCCCACTCAGCCGCCTTTTTGTCCGACTCGGCGGCAGCCACCTTTTGGGGTAGATCAGCTAACAACCCCTTGGCAGCCTTCAGCTGCTCCTCCGCCTCGGCCAGGCGCTTTGAGTAATCCTCGGCCTGCTTCTGAAAACCGACGAGGCCGGACAGGGCAGTATCCCGGGCACTGGTCATCGCACTCAGCTCCTCCCGGGCCTTGGACAGATCGGCCTCAGAGTGTTTCAGGACCTGGGTGGCCTCCAGTCGTTTCTCGCGCTCTACCTCCATGGCCTTCCCCTGGCCCTGGGCTATGTCCTCCAACCTAAAGGTAGCCTGAACGGCCTGCCCAACAAAACAAATAAATCTTTAGCTGAGACCAAAAAAGCGAAAGAGGAGAGCTACACCTAGGAAAAGTCCCAAATATTGAGGAGCTTACCATCCCCAAATACCGCTTGAGGCAGAAGAAGACCTCCCTGCTCCTCATAGTCGCCAGTTCTGCCATGTCGGCGGGGAGTAACAGGCACCTTTCAACCGCATCGGCTACGTATGTGCCCTCGCCGTCGTTGAAATCTCTGAGGGAGGAGTCTTCCCTCAGCGGCGCCCCACGGAGCATTGGGGCCGGAAGCCAGGCCCTAGGCTCGGGTTGGTCGTCAATCTGTTTGTCCGAGCCTCGGGAGCCTATCTTCAGCTGTTTGGAGGGCCGCCGGTCATCACCCTCCTCCCGTGGGGGCTCGGACCTCTCCTCGGCTGACCTTTTGCCCTTATCCCTCTTCTGCTTGGGATCAGAGGGCTCACGCCTGGAAGGCAGACTCGTCTCGGGCGGAGGGGGAGGAAGCCCTGATTGTGCGGAGGCCGACTTGCCCTGGGCAGAGCGAGTTCTCGGAGGAGGAGGAGGGACCTCTGACTTAGCTTTCCCCGGCTGGCCTTCAATCAGTTCAGCCAAGCTAACTTGCGGCTTCTTCTTATAGCCCATTTTTCGCCGAGAAGAGGACCTGGATGCTGAGAAGTCCGCTTCGGTCAGTTGAGGGTCACCCAAATCTCCTGGAGGATCCTCGGACTGGTGAGCTTGATCAAACACGTCAAATTCGTCCTCGGCGGGACCAAAATCAGCAACCTCCACTTCCCTCTCAGGGCCTGCTTCGGCGGGCTCCGAGATCCTAGGGGAGGAGGAGGGACCCGCAAGTGTTGCGCCTCCTGATGTGGAGGGCACCTCAGGGAACCGAAACCCGTCCTCGGTCACCGTTATCTGCTGAAGACGAGGATCCTTTGCTCTAATCACGTGCTTCGGCGCCGCAAATACCTTGTGAGCCGGGTCGTATTTCAAAATTTCGTGAGCGGCCCTAACTTGATTATCTGCCGCGTTCACAAAAACCTCCGCCCTCAGCGCCTTCTGCAGGTCTTCCCGGTTGATTAGGCCGAAGTGGCGCGTGAAGGCGTGCGGATCTGCAAAAGGAAACACATCCATATTAGAAACCAAACATTGCAAGAGAAAGGGGCGAGAGAAAGGATGGAACTGATTAGGGTCCTAGAACTCTCTCTCTTTCCATTTTTCCACTGCCCACCTGGGGTCCCCTCCGTCGTCGGGCAGTGAAGGCCATCGTGCCACTCTCCAGACACGGTGAGAAAATCTTTGTTCAACCCCTTGCTGGACTCAGGGAGACACTGAATGAGCCGGACTCTGTCATCCCTGGTCTTCAGATAGTAGGTTTCGCCCTTCAGGCACTGGAGATTATAACACCAGTTGACGTCATGGTGGGTCAGTCTCAGGCCCATCTTCTCATTTAGGGCATCCACACAGCCCAGAACCCTAAAGACGTTAATGGCGCACTGAGTGGGGGCTAGTCGAAAGTGTATCAGATAGTCCCTCATCACCGGACCCATGGGTATCCTCATGCCACCTTCGACGAAGGCAACAATGGGAATCACCACCTCACCCTCCTGCCTCAGGAAGCGCCACTCACCCTGCTCATAATACCTCAAGCCCACGTTGGCCGGTATCTTGTAATCAGCAATGAATTTCTCCATCGCCTCCTCAGTGAAGACATACTTCTTAAAAATACCCATCCCAAACGAAGCCTAGACGAGCTAAGAAGGTGTAAACGAAAAAGAGGCAGAGAGAAAAAAAAAGGGAAAAAGTTCCAAGGGAGACAGAGTGACTTACAGAAATGTGTAGAAGCTCCTCGGACAGGCTTTTTAGGCTGGAGATGTGGACTCTTGGGTGCAAAGATGCAGAAGAACCGAGTTTTCAAATGGGTATTTATACCCTCAAATTAAGGAACAGTGCGGTTTTTCCCACTTCTAACTGCTATGCGAATCCCCACCGTTGGATTGACATCCTCCCATTGAACGTGGGGAGCAAAAAGCCGTCAGGATTTAATGAGGGGCACGTCGCGCCCTTCAAGGCATTAATAACGCTTCTGAAGCAGGCGAAAAGACTCCAATACCCCCAAAGGGCCGAACCCCAGCGGCACATAATGCACACCCGAGGACATCAAAATCCTCCTCTCCGCCCGAGGAGGCGGACAGCAAAATTTTGAGGGGCTATTGTGGGGCCAAATAATCTGGCAGCCCAGCCCACTACGTTCCTGGGCCGAAGGCCCGAGCCGAGGAGACAATCCAAGTCCGAGGACGACCTCATCATCGGACGTCCGAGGGTTTAAATGATAGGCTCGAACCAAACGGTCACCTCAGCATTAAATACACCTGACAATCATCCTGGCCGCATTAATGAGGAAGGGACCTCCACCAGTATCACCTTGGAGGCCGTGACTCCCAAAGAGACTGGGAAGGCGGCTGATGGGACAAGCATCTAATCAAAGGGCCTAATCGCTCAACAAGTGTAGGGCTAGGATCAATTGTAAGGGGGATATATAATGTAAAGGAATCCCTCCTGAGGGAGGGGGGATTCGGAAAAAAGAAAAAGGAAGGAAGAAGAGAGAGAGAAAAGGGATAAGAGCCTCCTCGGCCCGTGGCCGAGGAGCCCATCCCAGATGTAATTTTATCTAAATCCTTTGTTTCTTTAAATAAAAGAGGCCGGAGTCCACGCCACTCGAGCGCCGGCGGGTGCCTAGACCTTCAACCCACTCTCTATAAATTCATTGCGGGGTTCGTTGGGCTTTTGACCCCGGGTCCATTGGGCTTGGGCAGCCAAAAAACCCAGTCCCCACAAATATATATAAATATAGATTAATATTAATTTTTATATAAACTGTATCATTATTCATTGACTAAAAACTTATTAGTCTGGGACAAATCTACCATCACTTTATTTTTCTTTATTTCACCCAAGTTCTCCTCTATTTTTTTCCTCCCACTTTTGGCAGGACAAATTTTGTTAGGTTCAATAATTGGAAAATGCTGGCCCTCACTCCTTTCTATTCTCCTATTTTCTCTTGCACGAAATAGTCAAAAACTTTATCTACTAATCTTTTTTCTCTTCTTTGGTTGGCCTTTTATTTTAACTTTCCAAAATCATCCTACCAAGTACCAACTAGACACAGCTTAGAACCAATTTGGTAATGTTATTTGAATAACAATTTTTGTTATTTAAATAATACAATACATATTTTTACAACTCTTTTTTATAAATATATATTTTCACAACATTTAAATAATATTACTAAAAATCTTTTATTCAAAAGTCCCTTAGACTATAGACCCATCATTATTCACTTTGAATTGCAATTATTTCTTTCAAGAATGATGGTAATGATTCCATTATAGAAAGAGAGATCCAAAAATCAAGGGTAATTAAAAAGTCGTAAAGGAAAAGGGTCATAGATGCCATCAACTTTGCGCTGTACTAATTTGCAAACCTGTTGTTTTTCAAACGTGGCTGCTGGGTACATTGAGATTTGTAGCTTTGTTTTTTGCACACTTTTTTAAGTCCAAATAAAAAAGTACACATGGCCCAGATATAGACAGAGACATTAATAAAATCCATAAATAAATAAATATTATGATAATGTAGGTTGATGATGTGAAAGAAGAGGTCCCAACAAGAGAGTGTGCTGTGCACCAGTTGGACGGTGTAAATGTAATATTGTATCTCTCTTTACCTACACAGCTACGCCTATAGCTACACCGACCGATCCTTTTTTTTCTTTTTCTTTTTTTCAATGCGGAAATATTCCATTAAAAACTGAAATTGAGTTATTAAAAACTGAAATTGAGTTACAACAAAGCAGAAGCACCAACACACAAGTTTTAGCTACAGTCCAGATGGATAGGGAATTGGACCATCAGAGGAACACAACCCTTCCAAACTTAGTTTGTTCCACTACATCTAGCATAAACAAAAATTCAATCATTCATTTTAGTTGTACAATCAACAATCTACCCAAAATCACACATTAAGAAGTTGCACAATTGTCGTGTGCTGGAATTGGCCTCTCAATTAAAGTTGGAAACTAACATTTACATCTTAATTAATTTTGAGATTACTCTTTCTTCTATTAAATTTTTGACATATATATGAACTGACATTTGAAGGTTTGCTCACATACATTATTGCAATAATTTTAAGCTTAAAAAAGTATTTCGTTTTCTCCTAAGCTCAAATCCAATGACAGCGGATAAGATGTCATTATAATCACGTTACTCACGCTCCGATAGAAAATGCTAACTTAAGTCACCCCTACCCATTTTTTATTCATTAAAAAAAAGTATTCCTCTTTTTTATCGTTTGTTTGTTCAATTTAATGGAAAAAAAAAAGGATTAGCGGAATGTAAAAAAGAAAAGAAAAATGATTAGATTTTATATGCTAAGCATTACATTATTATCATATACTTATGAAATAAGAGCTACATCTCTTTACATACTTGTCAGTTATCTTGATCCGAGAAAATCCTAATTATATTTGAATTATACTCTAAAAGAATTAATTAAAATTGAAACTCTAACAATTACTTATATATAGTTTATATTGATTTACAATGTGCTAAATGCTAATATGAAATAGAGCACACATTCACACAACAAACTCTCTAATCCATACAATTCATATCACACCATTAATAGGATAGATACTATCAGGAGAGCTCTGAGCTACCAAGAAGCGAAGGTGGGAAAGCAAGTTTTCCTATCTAAAAAATCGAAAATTATTGTATAAACAGTATTCTAATCTCGTGCTAGTGTCATAAGATGTTTTGTCAAGTGCTGATATGGGTTTGAATCCTTGAGGCCATGTTTAGTTGTGTTGTTTAAATAACAGTTTTTATTATTTAAACAATATAACATACATTTTCACAATACTTTACTTACACCTATTTTCACAACCTTGAAATGATATTACTAGATTAACATTATCAAGAATCTCCCATTTAATTAGAGTTAGCGTAGGAACTGGGAATGCCACCAAATTGACTTGTCTCTATTTGCTTTTTAATTTTTAACACAAGTAAAGTTTACACTGCAAACAAAAAAAAAAACAGTACATAGATAGAGGACAGGTATTCTTCAATAATTACTTCACCCAATTTTTTTAAAGATCACGTGGAAAATACATAACTCTTACCCAAAAAAAAAAAAAAAAAAAAAAAAGAGAAAAAGATTACAAAACTCAATCCACATCGTTTTAAAGTCGCGTCTTGAGGTTTTCTACTATCAAATTTTCTTTTAACAAAAGCAACTTTACATTAATTTGTGTATTCCTCTTGTGAGCCACTTTTCTCAGTTTCTGGAAGCAACATTTTCACATATTGAAAGTAGAAACCTTTCCAGAAAATAAGGAAAACAATCGAAAGTACAGGCAACAAGGAAAACAAATCTAACACTACCAAACAGCAAGAACAACAAGAAGAAAAGAAGACAAACCCAACATAATGATAAACTACCTTTTCATTTTCACTTTCTTAATAATTGCTCTCCCATTTCTTTTGCTTATAGTAGCTTTGCAATCTGTACTCTTCAGAGCTTGTTGCATGATCTTCATGACACCAACCATGAATTCCATGCGTTCTTTAAGCCCAAGCTACAAAAATCCAACTTGGGTCTTCTTCTTTTTCAGCTTAATCTCTCTCTCACTCTCTGATCCAAGGATATCACAGTCAGGCCTATTCTGTGGCCCTGTCAAGTCTCCACCACTCGCCAACTTCATCCCCACCTTTGTGAAAGAAATGGAGAGCCTATCTCAGCTTGTCAACACCAACCACTGGGGCACAAACTTTGTCAACTCCACACCTCCCATGTATGGCTTAGCTCAATGCTTCCAAGACCTTTCTCACACAGACTGTCTTCTTTGCTATGCTGCAAGCCGTACAAAGCTCCCTCGATGCCTTCCTTCAATCTCAGCTCGCATTTACCTTGATGGGTGCTTTTTGCGCTATGATAACTACAGCTTTTACCAAGAAGCAACTAACCCTTTGATTGACACTGTGAACTGTAGCTCCAAATATGGCGTGGAGGTTAATGAAGTTTCCAAGGTTGAGTTTGTAAAGAATGTTGGGGTTTTGATTGAAAATGTGACAAAAGCTGCTGTGGGAAACAAAGGGTTTGCAGTGGCTGAAGTGAAGGGTGTGTATGCCTTGGCGCAGTGTTGGAAGACTGTTGGGAGTGATGGGTGCAGAGAGTGCTTGGAGAAGGCTGGGAAGGCAGTGATCAGTGAGTGCTTGCCAAGGAGGGAAGGGAGAGGATTGAATGCAGGGTGTTATTTGAGGTATTCCACTGAGAAGTTTTACTATGATAATGGAGAAGCACAAAATGGTCATGGTAATTAAGTTTCTTGCTTCTTCTTCTTCTTCTTCTTCTTTTCTTTTTTTTGAAATTCATGATTTTGCTGGACTTTGTGGGGTAAGTTGGAATGAAATTGAATCAAAGGTTCATTTTTTATTTCGGGTGGTGGCATTTTTAATTTCATAACCTTTCTATTTGATTTGTGGGAATGGAAAAGAATGAGAAGACAATGTTTAGAATCTGATTATTCTAGGTTTTTTTGGTTGTGTATATATGCAATTTAATTGAACTGGCATGAATAGCTAAGGTATGATCATTTGAGTGGAGATTTTAGTTTTCTTGGGTCTTATAATGAATACAAAGAAAAGGGGGCAAAATTCAAAGATTTTGTTTTCTATTATTTTCCATCAATTTTTCTCAGCTTGCAAACAGAAACTAAAGGCTTTTTTTTTTTTGTCTATTGAGTATTCGTACTTTATTTTTCTCTCTCTTTTGTTCCATTATGGCAATTGCATATTGGAGTAAAAGTCACTCTGTTTAATGGTGGGTTTGTCTTTGAGTATCTCTCTTTTCATTTTATGTATTTTAAACCCCATTCCATAAATGTCAATTTCCATAATGTGTGGTGCTATTTGATGTTCTCTGACCATGTTGATAATGTTGTTTTTTAATTGCTGTCTTTTATGTGTTTTATACTTTTATATTGTCCAGGTTTTTCTCGAACAGGAGCCATTGTAGCCATAGTTTTATCGGCAGTTGCCTTCTTAATGCTCTTTCTGTTTGCTGCATATGCTGGCTATGCAAGGTTATTAAGGATCAAAGAAGGTACAATTCTGAGAAATTGTCATGATCAAGACAAGAATTACAGTAGTTTCTCATGCATTACAATAGCTTTTATGATCCTATCATCCAGTACTGTTCTAATTCAATTAATCTTGTCTTGCACTTCAGAGCGCAATAATATAGGCCAAATTTCAACTAGTATTGATAGGGCTAGTTTGAATTTCAAATATGAGACTCTTGAGAAGGCAACAGACTACTTTAATCCTTCAAGAAAAATAGGCCAAGGAGGAGCTGGTTCTGTATACAAGGGGACTCTTCCAAATGGGAAAATTGTTGCTGTTAAGAGATTGATTTTCAATACCAGGCAATGGGTAGATGATTTTTTCAATGAAGTAAATTTAATCAGTGGAATTCAACACAAGAATCTTGTGAAGCTTTTGGGTTGCAGTATTGAAGGCCCTGAGAGCCTCTTGGTTTATGAGTATGTACTAAACAGGAGCCTCGATCAGTTCATTTTTGGTAATTCTATTTTCTTTATACCTCTTTGGTTTGCTGTAAGAAGTAGAGTTTTAGCTCAAAAACTTTATTAGTAAAGCTTTTGCAACATAGATCTTCAACTGAAAAGTTGTTTAGCATTTTGAACGTTTAGCAAATTACAGTGAATAGTGCTTTAAAGTTCTGAATTTATAAAATATAGTGAACTGTAGAGTTTTTTCCGTAAAAGTTTCAATTTTCAGCTTTTCCCCTCTTAAATCTCTTTTTGGTGTGTTATCATTTTTTGCTTAAAGAGCTTTGTAACTCTAATAGCTATGTAAGGCTCTGCTTAATGCAGAGCCATAGTATCTCTTTATTCATTCAAATGATGATCCACATTTGAAACAAATTACTGAATTGGTTTAGGACATGAATATGCTTGTTACATTGCTGAATTGTAGATAAGTCATTCCTGAATGAGTAACATATATCTTTGCAATTGAAAACATACAAGCTGAGAAATGCAGGGAAAAGAAAAGGTAAAACTACCATTTCAAAATGGTGATGATCTCTATATCCTTTGCAGACAAGAACAAAGTTCAGAGTCTAAATTGGAGGCAGCGATTTGATATCATTGTTGGGACAGCTGAGGGGCTTGCATATCTTCATGGAGGTGCCAAAGTAAGAATAATTCACAGGGATATAAAAAGCAGCAATGTTCTTCTGGATGAGAATCTCACCCCAAAGATTGCCGACTTTGGCCTTGTTCGATGTTTTGCTGCTGATCAAAGTCATCTTAGTACTGGAATTGCTGGTACACTGTAAGTAAATTTTGTAAAAGTTCTATTTAGCCTGCTGTTTTCACTTCCTTTATATAGGATCATGTTTTTATACTGACATATACCAGTACTTCAATCATTACGTGATTTAGTAATGTAAAACTGAAAATCTATTATATTAGGATAAATTCATTGTCTTCATGTTTATTTTAATTGTATGTCTCTATGGAATCTGATAAAGTAAGAATTATGAGAAAATAAGTCTTTTTTTAATGTGTAAAATATGGTGGCCTGCACTGTCCAGTTCCATTATATTTTTCATTGCAGTTCATGTCAACCTGCTAGATTTCCATCGTTTTAACCCATTATAACTGTTTTTTGGAATCCCAATTTATAGTTCCTTAAGTGTCTCAATTCTTTCCCTTTCTCATTAAAAGTGCATGTCTTTTTAACAGAGGTTACATGGCTCCTGAGTATCTTGTTCGAGGACAACTTACAGAGAAAGCAGATGTTTTTAGTTTTGGAGTACTGGTACTTGAGATTGTATGTGGTAGGAGGAATAATTCTTTCATTGAGGACTCAAGTTCCCTTCTACAAACAGTAAGACTCAGAATCCATGTATTTCAAATAGTGCTATAGGATACAAGAACCATACTAGCTTTTAAGCTCTTTTTGTTTACGTGTTATGTTTCATTTTGACCTCAGGTATGGAAACTCTACAAAACAAATAAATTGGTTGAAGCTGTTGACCCTTGCCTGAGAGATAAATTTCCTGGAAAAGAGGCATCAGATGTGCTTCAGATTGGGCTTTTGTGCGCACAAGCTTCAGTTGCTTTAAGACCATCCATGGAGGAAGTAGTTCAGATGTTAACTAGTAAAGATTGTGAGATTCCTATACCAAAACAACCTCCTTTTCTGAGTACCAATGCGCTTGGGTCAGACAGCTCCCTTAAGTCCTATAGCATGGACAGCTTAGTGTTAAACGCAGCAAGAAAGCTGGAAGCGTCCTATACTTCCACAGAGTCCTCTAGTCGGGACAGTTCAGTTGTGATTTCAAGATTAGAGTTCTTTCAGAAGTAGATTCAGAGTAAAATTCTAATAATCCCAAGACTGATTAATATTCAATCCTCAAATTGACATTTGTAGGTTAGGAGGAAATTATACAACGAAGCACACATCTGCGCAATCAATAATTATCTTATGGGTCTGATATATGCATTTTTATCATGTGGATCCTACACAACTGTAGGAGAGAGATGCATATATCAGATGTTTGAGATACATACCCCAAAGCAACAGAATTAAAGGCACTTCAAAGTTGGACAGAAGTAGCAGATTCATAAGTCGCCAGCTCAGAACTTCATTAGCAGATTTACACCAAGTCATGTTCAGATTCATTCTTTCTTTCCCTTTTTTTTTTTTTTTTTTAATATTTATAAATATTTTTGTATGCAATGAGAAAGTCCTGGACATTTGATAACATGTTTTTGTGTTCTGGCCTTCTTCCAGCACATGAATACTTCCATAAATATCAAAAGTTGATCAAGTAGGGTGGTAGTTTCTTGTAACCCCACTTCCTTGTGTCGGCTTGTTTTTGTAACTTAACTAAAACGGCAAAATCTTCAACTTTCTCTTTTCTTCTATTGGTTAAATCTTCTTATCATTTTGATGAAATGGCTAAGTAGTCATCATCAAAATTATAATTCTATTGTCAAAGCTAATGCGGTTGATGGTCATGTTAAGGCCCTTTCACAATTAAATTGTGCAGCATACAGGAGGTAGTTCTCAATAAATGTCTGATGTAAACCATTCAGGGATAAGTCAATAGCAATGCCAATGGCTTTGGATAATTATAGTTTTTGAACTGCCACATGGTCATACATGTCGACAAGCTGCTTAATAAGTTTCTGCCAGGTATATTATCCTTGTCTATTGTAGTTGGGACCATTACCTATAGTATTCGTGGCTGAAACTTATTTATAGGCCCCAAGTTAGAAATTGAACAACAAAAGAAAGAACATAGAAAATCAAAAGAAAACATTAACTCCAAGTTCACATCAATGAGATGGTTACCTAATTGTTACCCCACGATATGCTAAACTTCAACTACATAGGCATAGCTAGATGCTAAATGAACAGTAAGAGAACCATCTGTCCAAATGATTCCAAACATTTTAGTCTAGCAAACCTTCTTAGTATTCTATGAAACACAAAGCTAAGTGTAAAAAAAAAAGAAAAAAAAGAAAAAAGGAATGCTAGGATTTGTAATGGAGAAATTAATGTCTGCCATTTTTAAGGTCTGGACGTTAAACATAGGCTTGCTTGGTGTAAGAACGTGATATCTATTAAAAATAGAATTCTTTGGTCGTTGGAGGCTCCTGCTTTTGTTTTTGAGCTAGGTTACTTATTGGTTTGTTTCCCTTTCTTTCCTTTTTTTTTTTTTTTTTTTTGGGTGAGAAGGATCTATTTTAAGTTTGTTGTTAGTGGCGAGTGTTTTGTGTTAGCTACTGCTATGTTTATGTACCAACGATTGGTTTTTGCAAACTTATGCGATTTGTAGAAATATGTAGTATAATTATTTTATAAGAATATAATGTAAAATTGGTAAATTAAATTGTGCATATGTTATTTAGAAGTATTTTTTATTTTTATAAGTTTTTATATGTAATTAAGCATTTAATGTATTTACATTCAACAACACACTTTTTTTTTTTTTGAGAAACCGCCCCAAAAAGGAAAGGGGCTCACGTGATATTTATAGATTCAGCAAGATACATAGCATGGGAAGAAACAGGTACTTCCTCCATCCAAGTACAAAAAGGGGGAAAATTACAAGCTGCACGAGCCAAACTATGTGCTACTAAGTTTCCTTGTCTGCGAGTGTGCTGGAAAATCAAGCACCTAAAGTAAGACGATAGGGCCTTAATGTCAGAGACTATGTGCCCAAAGGGTGTTGCAGAATAGGCATCACTCTTCATAGCTCGAATTGCAATTTTGGAATCTCCTTCTAGGATGGCTTTCTCAAAACCAAGTTCTTTGGCAAAGATAAGAGCCCTCCACGTTGCTAACACTTCCACCATCTCCACAGAAGTGGGCAGAGGAATAATTTGTGTTAGTGCAGCCATAACTAGACCGCGGTTGTTACGAATGATGGAGCCTAAACCTGCTTCAATACGCTCCTTGAATACAGCCCCGTCGAAGTTAGTTTTGACCCAATCCGAGGGGGTGGCTTCCATTTGATGTGGATTTGGACAGGAGGGGGTTTTGGAGGCTAACACACACAGATATATATATATATATATATATATAATCCAAATTATATAGATATAGATTATGACTGATGAATGATTGATTAAGTTATAACTGCCTGAAGGAATTTTTTTTTTTTTAGGCCGATTGGAAGATTCCTCATGGGCCTCATCCTTTTCTCCTCCTCACAATTGGGCAGTACAAATCTACAAAAATCACACGGACTGAGGCACATATTCCCTACATTTAGTGGGGCTATACCTAGACAAAATAACAACAATTTGGGCCTCTGGGAAATCCACCCATTTCAACGATTTGATGCTATAGTCACATCTCATAACGCCCTTAATTTATCTAAAACTCAAAGGGACCCCTCATCACATTACATTATTAGGAAAACTGATTACTTAGTGCATATTACAGAACAAACTGAACTGCTAAATGAAACTGCAAGTTCTCACTCAAAAAAAAAAAGGAAATCAAAATAAGAAGATAAGTGGAATCAGATAAAAACAACAAGGTATGTTACAGCCTACTCATCTTCCACCACGACACTAATTTCACCTTTCTCGAGCATATCATAGAATTCCTTGGTCCTCCTCTGGAGTTTCCAATGATGCATTTTCCAAAGGAAAGCAGCCATGAGGCTAAGACCTATCCCAGAGCAAAACTCCTTAATCACACTTGGACCCCGATATGCAGACTGTGCTATGTTATGAGAAGCCATGTCTACCCTGCAAAATCCACTGGATGAACATGGACTAGATGTTAAAATGTTGGAACAATTATTAAGTAATTTTGGGATATAAAGTGATAGTTTAATATGATGTTAGAACAAACCATCATAAATTTGAACTTTACCTATGCTATCTATACTTTCTATCTACTTATTACCCTACTCACCCCACTCATTGAAGAGAGTCTAAGCTCATACATGGACAAAGAATCTATGCCTACATGTTGAATTGAAATGTTAAAATCATGGACAAACCCCACTCATTGTGGTTTTTTCCCCAATAAAACACGAAATCCTATTAAGGTTTTGAATGTAACATTTAACTCTTATAGTGTTGTTTTATTTGTAAAACGTTAAAGTTTTGAATAGTGTTGTTTTATTTGTAAAACGTTAAAGTTTTGAATGTAACCGAGGTTGAGTGTTACATTTAAAACTCATAAGATTCCTGTTTCAGGTTCAATGAGAAACCACATGTAGGGTTTTGTGTACTTTTCCTTTATTTTTGAAAATTTTTATTTATTTATTTATTGGTTTTAAATCTTTTACTCTCCACTAAATTAATATCTGCCTTGGATATCCAAGCCACTAACAGCCCTTTGTATTGATGTGTTTTCATCATAGAAATTATAAACCATATACATTAGACCAGAGGCCATCATGATTGTCAAATAATTTATCTATCTCATCAGTAATCCCCTCCTCTGCATGAAACCCAATCTTACCATAATTCTGCTTTTACTTAAGAAATCACAATTTCAAATCTCTAAAATAGTTTCTTAGTCTCACAATAGCAAAAGCAAACAAGCATGCACCCCAAGTTTCAGTGTTCAAAATCAATCAAAGAAACATAACTGATTACTTGAGGGACTACGTACCTCTGATTGTCACTGTAGAGAGCAAGAGAAAGAACCAGGAATAGAGTTCAGGAAAATGAGAGAAAACAGGTAATAAAATTGGCGGTGGGTAGTGTACAGGTGTAGCAATAAATACAAAAAAAGTTTATGGACACGTGTTTGAAAAATAAATATATATATATATATATATTTATTGTGGGAGGGAGTAACCCAAGAGGAGAAGGACATCGTGAATGGGCTGCTCGAGAAGTCAGATGAGCCATGCTCTTCATTGGTCTGGGCCCAGTCTAGGCGAGGTAGCCAAACACTAGGAACCAAGTAGGGAATGGCTCGCCCGAGGAGCCCTAGGAGCACGCCCTCCTTGAGAGATCGTGGTCCAAATTCAAAGTCCCTACGGCAATTGTCGAGGAAGGAAGTAAAACAGAGCAAGTGAAGGCAGGAGATATCATCCTAAAGAAGCACCCATCACCTCTACATTCAATACTCCCTGTCAAACCACCCTGCTACATTAAATGGACAATGATCCCTGAGAAGTATTTTCACAGTTTTCACAGCCTGCTCTACCACTACCAGCAAGACAATGATAAAACAAGTATCCAAAGCCAAATTTAAAGGACGTCCAAGTGGAGGGACAGGATGTAATTGCCCCTACTATATATCCTACTATATATAGAGAGAGACAAGTCCCCCATGAAAAGGGGTTGAGAAAAAGATATATGAAGAGCTCCAACAAAAAGAAAGAGTGAGAGAAAGTGAATAGTAATTCTTGAATATCTATACTAGAATTCGGACTTCTAGGACGGACCGAGGAAGATTTTTAATATACAAAAATCATCCCCTAGCTTTGTCTTTCAGTGTATCATTTATCTTCATTGTCCTTCCACATAAGCTTGGGCCGATGACATTGACATCCATCTCTTCCAAATTAGTTGTGTTGGCCCACTCAATTAGTCGGCCCCTCAACTCTTTGGGTTGGGCCTATTGTTTGGAGATTTTGCTCCTTATATATATATACACATATATATCTATACACACAATAAAAGCAGGGCTTAGAAAATATATAAAATATAATTTTTTTTAAATTTTTTTCTAATAAAAGATATATTTTCCCCCTATAATTTCTACCTTAATAAAAGTCTCAATTTGATTACAATAAAAATTCTCCATCTAATCCTTTTATTATTAATTTTTAGATAACACTACTCTTTTTATTCTTTTCAACTTTTTAAGAGTGCAAATCAAATAAAACAAAGCTTTTATAATAAATAAAAACAAATATAAATGTACAAAGCAGAATGTTTTTTTTTTTTTTTTTTAAGATTTAAAAAAAAAATTGTTCTTATCTTTTCTCCAATAATTTTTAAGTAAATAAAAATATTAGTTTGATTACAATTTAAATTCTTCATCTAATCATTTTATTATTAATTTTTAGATAACACCACTATTTATATTCTTATCAACTTTTTGGGCATGCAAACCAAATAAGATTGATTTTTTTCTTTTTTCTTTTTTCATTTTTTGATTTGTACGTATGTTGATATCAATTTGGAATTACACGGAGAACTTTATATCACAAACAAAAACTTCTTCTTTGTTGTTTTAATAATCTGCATAAGAAAACTTAGATTACATAAGCAGTTCAATTATTACTTAAATTCTATGATTTTTTAAAATATTCTAAATAATGCAATTCATATGATATTATTTATTGAAGTGTTCTTAATTGATTGTGCAGAATTTATTGAGGTTGATTTGGATTTGGATTTGAGATATTTAATTATTATTATTATTATTATTATTATTATTAATGCGTATGTTATGTGATTAAGCATGGCGATTTTGAACAAAAGAAGATGATTAGAGAAAAGAACCAACTTTGTTTTTTTTTAGCATGGTATTGCACTAAACAAACCAACTATTGTGGGACTAACAATGATGAAAACTATATCTATAGCATAAGAAAAAATAAGAGTAAATTTTATTATATAGCTTATTTTATATCTAATTAAAAAAACAGAAATAAATCCAACGCTCAAATGAAGAAAAAATTGATTATATATCTATCTAAAAAAACAAAAAATTGACATACCAACTATGGGGCCAAAATAATCCTACGGCCCAGCCCACTTCGTTCCTGGGCCGAAGGCCCAAGCCGAGGAGGCACCTAAAATCCGAGGAGTAAAAGAAGAAGCCCAGGCCCCAACAGGATGAGCCGAGGACGACCCCATCATCGGACGTCCGAGAACTTGAGGGACAAGCTCGTAACAGGTAGTCACCTTCACATTAAATGTACCTGACAACCGCCCTGGCCGCATTAATGAGGAAAGGACTCCGCACCAGCGTCGCCTTGGTTGCCGCGACTCCCAAAGAGACTGAGAAGGCGGCCGATGGGACAAGCACCTGAGCAAATGTCCTGATCGCTCAACAAGTGTAAGGCTAGGATCGGTTGGGTAAAAGGTATATAATGTAGAGGAGAGGCAAAAAGGAAAGGAACCTCCTCGGCCATGGGCCGAGGAGCATCCCCCTGTTGTAAATTGTTCTAAGTGTTCTTCAATAAAAAGATAAGGGAGTTCACGCTCCGTGAACGCCGGCCAGCGCCTAGACCTTCGATCCACTCTCTACAAATTCATTGTTTAGGGTTCGATGGGCCTTTGACCCATATCCATTGGGTTCTGGGCAGCCAAAAAGCAGACCCTACAATTGGCGCCGTCTGTGGGAAGGATTAGTGCGCCGGCCGGCGCAACAGGTGACTGTTCTAAATAGCCATTCTATGGAAGACCGGTGGTGATGCAAAAAAAAAAAAAAAAGAACTGCCGAACAAACATTGCAGAAAGATAAAAGTTCGAGACAGAAGATTCAACAAAAAAAAAAAAAACTTGATATTATTTCATAAAAAGAAAAAGGTTACAGATTACAATCAGAGGCTCAGGCAGGCGTGTTTTACAACTATTCCTACCAGCTAGTCCTACAATCAGAGGCCCAGGCGGACCCGTCCTAAAACTAGCTAGAGGGAAGTGTCAACCCGTACCCTTATTGGCATCAAGAGAATGGGAGAACTTGACAATAAGAGGGCGGAAGGGGGCTGAGGCTGGCTTCTTCCAAGGCCACCAGCAACTCCTTTCTCGGAGCGGCGGAGCTTGAACAAAGCGAGGAGCAGATGCAGGGGCTCCGGGACGCCCTCCCCCATGATGTTCCCTTGATTTTCTCCAACCCCCACGAGTGCTGGCCGTTGGAGACGGCAACACTCGGGCACCGCCCATAATGTGAGTTCGCATGTCTCCTCCGTCGGGGGTGCGCTATGAGGAGAGACGTTAGGTACTTCAACGACATCCCTCCGGGCCACCGTGCATGGCACTATCGGGGTTACGCCTAGACTCTGCCGCACCGGAAGCCCAGTGGGGGCTGCGGCCACAACGGCTCTTGGCACGGATGTCCTCATACCCGTCCAAAGCCGCCCCATATCTCCTAACTCTGGCCACAATTCCGGCGTGGTTATTAAAGGGGCATGAGGAGTTGAAGGGGTTTTTCTTTCTCTTTGTCTTAGGAGGTTCATAGAGTGTGAAGAAACCATCCCCCCAGAAGGCTTTATATAGAGGATGAAGGTTGGTGGGAATTAATTCACGCAGAATTCGAAAAGAGGGTTACCGAAGCGTTGGATAATAATGAAGCTACCGGATTCCAAGGGGGGTCGTAGACCGTTGGACGCTTGTGGATTCACGAAGCCATTAATGAAGGCGCGTCTCGCGCACCGAAGCGTCAAGCGCGGAATACGAACGGCCAAGAGACGCTTCGCAAATGAAAGAGATGGGGGCTCGAGCTGGAGGCAAGATCAACGCCACGTGTAAGATCATGATCCGTTCGAAGGAGGAATCATCCCCAGTAAAGTTTTCCGAGGACAAGTGTTAGACAGAACCAAGGCTTTGCATGGTCCTCGGACTCAGGCCTATGGGGAAACTAACCACTTCAGAGGCCCAGCGTTAGACAGAACCAAGGCACTGCATGGTCCTCGGACTCAGGCCTATGGGGAAACTAACCGCTCCAGAAGGACAAGTGTTAGACAGAACCAAGGCACTGCATGGTCCTCGGACTCAGGCCTATGGGGAAACTAACCACTTCAGAGGCCCAGCGTTAGACAGAACCAAGGCACTGCATGGTCCTCGGACTCAGGCCTATGGGGAAACTAACCGCTCCAGAAGGACAAGTGTTAGACAGAACCAAGGCACTGCATGGTCCTCGGACTCAGGCCTATGGGGAAACTAACCGCTCCAGAAGGACAAGTGTTAAACAGAACCAAGGCACTGCATGGTCCTCGGACTCAGGCCTATGGGGAAACTAACCACTTCAGAGGCCCAGCGTTAGACAGAACCAAGGCACTGCATGGTCCTCGGACTCAGGCCAATGGGGAAACTAACTACTTCAAAGGCCCAGCATTAGACAGAACCAAGGCACTGCATGGTCCTCGGACTCAGGCCTATGGGGAAACTAACCGCTCTAGAAGGACAAGTGTTAGACAGAACCAAGGCTCTGCATGGTCCTCGGACTCAGGCTCACGGGGAAACTAACCACCTTAGATGATCCTAAGCGTTAGACAGAACCAAGGCTCTGCATGGTCCTCGGACTCAGGCCTATGGGAAAACTAACCGCTCCAGAAGGACAAGTGTTAGACAAAACCAAGGCTCTGCATGGTCCTCGGACTCAGGCCTATGGGGAAACTAACCGCTCCAGAAGGACAAGTGTTAGACAGAACCAAGGCTCTGCATGGTCCTCGGACTCAGGCCTATGGGGAAACTAACTACTTCAAAGGCCGAGCGTTAGACAGAACCAAGGCTCTGCATGGTCCTCGGACTCAGGCTCACGGGGAAACTAACCACCTTAGATGATCCTAAGCGTTAGACAGAACCAAGGCTCTGCATGGCCTTCGGACTCAAGCTCACGGGGAAACTAACCGCTCCAGAAGGACAAGTGTTAGACAGAACCAAGGCACTGCATGGTCCTCGGACTCAGGCCTATGGGGAAACTAACCACTTCAGAGGCCAAGCGTTAGACAGAACCAAGGCTCTGCATGGTCCTCGGACTCAGGCCTATGGGGAAACTAACTACTTCAAAGGCCGAGCGTTAGACAGAACCAAGGCTCTGCATGGTCCTCGGACTCAGGCTCACGGGAAAACTAACCACCTTAGATGATCCTAAGCGTTAGACAGAATCAAGGCTCTGCATGACCCTCGGACTCAGGCTCACGGGGAAACTAACCACCTTAGATGATCCTAAGCGTTAGACAGAACCAAGGCTCTACATGGCCCTCGGACTCAGACTCATGGGGAAACTAACTACCTTAAATGATCCTAAGAGTTAGACAGAACCAAGGCACTGCATGGTCCCAAGACTCAGGCCTATAGGGAAACTAACTCCTTCAGAGGATCCCAGGTGTTAGACAGAACCAAAAGCACTGTATGATCCCAGGACTCAGACCTATGGGGAAACTAACTCCTTCAGAGGATTCTAAGTGTTAGGCAGAACCAAAAGCTCTGTATGGTCCTCGGACTCAAGCCTGTGGGGAAGCCAACTACTTCAAGGGGATCCTAAGTGTCTACTCAAAGAATTTTCTACCTGGCCCTTAGGGAACGATGGGTCCACCCAAGCATACATGCCCCCGCTATAATAATTTATGCCGCGATTGGCGGAGATGCAATTGAAGTTAAAATCGTACAAGTAAAGAAAAAGCGGATAGCATACGAGTAAGCAAACAACGACAACCAGCAGGAAAAGAAATAAAACTCGTATTTCATTAAGTCCATAAGGATTACATGATGAACATCACATTACAATCTAAAAAAAAAAAAGAGTAGAAAAAGACAAGGGAGACGACGGCAGCGAGAGGCCTGTCCACCCCACTTATTCTCCTCCCTCAGCAGGGGGCTGGACCGTAACATCTCCAGGGCCTTCTGAGCTTTGGCCAGAGGGGACAGCCTGCGAAGGCGCGGCATGAACGGCTGCCTCCCCAGCAGCAGGAACTTCAGCTTCGGAGGTAGACTTCACAACCTCCTGGGGCGCCTCCTCAACGGGGCCCTCACCTAATTCTGCTACCTTGGGAGGGTCACTTCCTTGGACGAGCTCACCCACGGGCTCAGCAATTGAGGTGTCCTCACCCGCAGCAGCACTGGTTTCCTCTGCAGCCTCTCCGGCCTCAGCGCCACCTAGAGGTGCCTCGCGAATGGCAGGAGGGTAGTACACATTCTCCTCCTTCCACAAGTTGGACGAGACCTCGACCCCAGCCTGTCTGAGAGCCTCCCTCCAAACCTCGGCGGAGTAGCGCCTGCACAACCTGGGGACTTGAGCCTTGAAGGCTGCTTCTGTCTCTGCCATCCCTGTAGCATAAGCCTCCTCCTCGGCTTCCTGCTTAGTGGCCAGGGCTTCCTCCCTGCCTTGGTCAGCCTCAAACTTGGCCCTCACGGCCTCGTCCCTCGCCCACTCAGCTGTCCTCTTGTTCGACTCGGCGGCAGTCATCACCTTCTTTGGCAGATCAGCAAGCAGCTCCTTTGCAGTCTTCAGCTGCTCCTCTGCCTCAACCAGGGGCTTTGAGTAGTCTTCGGCCTGCTTCTAGAAGCCAGACAGGGCATTATCCCGAGCACTGGTCATTGCCCCCAGCTCTTCCCGGGCCTTGGCAAGATCATCCTCAGAGTTTTTAAGGACCCGAGTGGCCTCCAAGCGTTTCTCACGCTCCACGTCCATGGCTTTCCCCTGGTCACGGGCAGCGTCCTCCAACCTATAGGTGGCCTGAACGGCCTGGAAGACAAAGTAAGTACGCGGTTAGCCGAGCTCAGAAAAGGGGAAGAGAGAAGCTACAACTCGAATAAGTCATAAATGACGAAAGACTTACCATTCCCAAGTACCGCTTGAGGCAGAGGAAGACCTCTCTGCTCCTCATAGTCGCCAGCTCCGCCATGTCAGCTGAGAGTAGCAGACACCTTTCCACCGCGTCGGCCACGTACGCGCCTTCGCCCTCTTTGAAATCCCTGAGGGAGGAGTCTTCCCTCAGCGGCCCCCCATGGAGCATTGGGGTAGGAAGCCAGGCCTGAGGCTCGGGCTGGTCGTCAACCTGCTTTTCCTGGCCTTGGGAGCCTATCTTCAGCTGCTTAGATGGCCGCCGAGTATCATCCCCCTCCCGTGGGGACCCGAATTTTTCCTCAGCCGGCCTTTTGCCCTTATCCTTCTTCTGCTTGGGATCAGAGGGCTCGCGCCTAGAAGACAGACTCTTCTTGGGCGGAGAAGGGGGAAGCCTTGACTGGGTAGAGGCCGACCTGCCCTGAGCATAACGAGTTTTTGGAGGAGGAGGAGGAAGCCCTGGCTTTGATTTCCCCAGCTGGCCTTCAATCAGATCTGACAGGCTAGGTTGGGGCCTCTTCTTGTAACCCATTTCGTGCCGGGAAGAGGACTTGGACACGGAGAAGTCTGCTTCAGTCAGACGAGGGTCACCCAAGTCTCTTGGAGGGTCCTCGGACTGGTGAGCTTGTTCAAAAATGTCAAATTAGTCCTCGGCGGAGCCAAAGTCTGCAACTCCACTTCCCTCTCTAGGCCTACTGCGGCGGGCTCTGAGAGTCTAAAAAAGGAGGAGGGACCCGCAGGTGTTACGCCTTCTGATGTGGAGGGCACCTCGGGGAACCGAAACCCGTCCTCGGTCACTGTTATTTTTCGAAGCCGAGGATCCTTTGCTCTGATCACGTACTTCGGCGCCGCAAATGACTTGTGAGCCGGGTCGTATTTCAAGATCTGGTAAGCGGCCCTAACCTGATTGTCGGCCTCGTTCACGAAAACCTCTGCCCTCAACGCCTTTTGCAAGTCTTCCCGGTTGATCAGGCTGAAGTGGCGCGTGAAGGCGTGCGAATCTGCAAGAGGAAACACATTCATATCAGAAACCAGACGGTGCAAAAAGAAATGGACGAATGAAAGGATGGAACTGATTAGGGTCCTAGAACCCTCTTTCCACATTCCCATTGCCCCACCTGGGGTCCCCTCCGTCGTCGGGCAGTGAAGGCCATCGTGCCACTCTCCAGACACGATGAGGAAGTCCTTGTTCAACCCCTTGCTAGACTCAGGAGGCACTGAATGAGCCGGACCCTGTCATCCCTGGTCTTCAGGTAGTAAGTTTCGCCCTTCAGGCACTGGAGGTTATAACATCAGTTGACGTCATGATGGGTCAATCTCAGTCCCATCTTCTCATTTAGGGCATCCACACAGCCCAGAATCCTAAAGACATTGATGGCACACTGGGTGGGGGCTAGCCGGAAGTGCATCAGGTAGTCCCTCATCACCGGCCCCATGGGTATCCTCATGCTACCTTCAACGAAGGCAACGATGGGAATCACCACCTCACCCTCCTGCCTCCGAAAGCGCCACTCGCCCTCCGCACAATACCTCAAGCCCACATTGGCCAGTATCTTATAATCGGCGATGAATTTCTCCATCGCCTCCTCAGTAAAGACATACTTCTTAAATATACCCATCCCAAATGATGCCTAAGCGAGCTAAGAGAGAGCAAATGAAAAAGAGGCAGAGATGGAGAAGGAGAAAGTTCAAAGAGAGATAGAGTGACTTACAGAAATGTGTAGAAGCTCCTCGGACAGACTTTTTATGCTGGAGATGTAGACTCTTGTGTGCGAGTGAACAAAGGAACCGGCTTTTCAAATGGGTATTTATACCCCCGAATCAAGGAACCGGGCGGGTTCTCCCACTCCTAACTGCTAGGCGAGTCCCCACCGTTGGATTGCCATCCTCTCGTTGAACGTGGGGAGCACAGAGTCGACTGGATTTAATGAAGGGCACGTCGCGCCCTTCGAGGCGTCAGTAACGCTTCCGGAGCAGACAAAAAGACCCTAGTGCCCACAGAGAGCCGAACTCGATGGGACGAGTGGCAGGCCCGAGGACATCAAAATCCTCCTTTCCGCCCGAGGATGCGGATAGCAAGATTTTGAGAGGCTATTGTGGGGCCAAAATAATCCTACGGCGCAGCCCACTTCGTTCCTGGGCCGAAGGCCCAAGCCGAGGAGGCACCTAAAATCCGAGGAGTAAAAGAAGAAGCCCAGGCCCCAACAGGACGAGCCGAGGACGACCCCATCATCGGACGTCCGAGAACTTGAGGGACAAGCTCGTAACAGGTAGTCACCTTCACATTAAATGTACCTGACAACCGCCCTGGCCGCATTAATGAGGAAAGGACTCCACACCAGCGTCGCCTTGGTTGCTGCGACTCCCAAAGAGACTGAGAAGGCGGCCGATGGGACAAGCACCTAAGCAAATGTCCTGATCGCTCAACAAGTGTAAGGCTAGGATCGGTTGGGTAAAGGGTATATAATGTAGAGGAGAGGCAAAAAGGAAAGGAACCTCCTCGGCCCATGGCCGAGGAGCACCCCCCTGTTGTAAATTGTTCTAAGTGTTCTTCAATAAAAAGATAAGGGAGTTCACGCTCCGTGAACGCTGGCCAGCGCCTAGACCTTCGATCCACTCTCTACAAATTCATTGTTTAGGGTTCGATGGGCCTTTGACCCATATCCATTGGGTTCTGGGCAGCCAAAAAGCAGACCCTACACCAACATACATAAATACTGTTTTTTTCCCCATTTTGTAACCAAACTAAAATGGCCTCCAATACGATGTTGACTACTTTGCATTATACTATTAAGTAAGAAGACCACTTAGCATTCTAACCTGCTCCTCAAGTACACTTAATATAATTTCTTGCATTTTGACAATTACAACTTATATTTTCAAGGAGATAAAAAATTCAACCACATTAAAATTGGATTACAAGAAATAATAAAAATTATTTCTCTATATAATAATAATATTATTATCTAAATAATTAATATTGTTATAATATTTCCTACTTATAATTTTTACAAAATTTATAAATAAATAATAATAATAAATCGTGCGGAGCAGGGGTCAACATCTAGTAGCCGGGGGTGTTTGGTTTGTGTTTTCAAACAACTATTTTTAGTTTTTAAATAACATGACATGTGTTTCCACACACTTTTTCACCCACACGTATTTTCACAAATATTTTCAGATAACAATTTTTAATTTTTAAACACATGTATCAAATTGGCACAAATGTCTCAAGCCTAAGTACACTGTAGACCCCCATAGAAAAAAAAAAGGTAGAATGTAGACCAGTAGAGGACGTGTTTAATTCGGACAAAAGTAGAACTGTGGTGGACCGCGGGCCCCAGTTTTTGCTTGTCGCTGGACTAGGAAGGGCCTAGTGGGCTTTAATTTATAGTCTTATTAAAACATTTTGGGTTTCGGTCCCGGTTTGGGTTTCAAAAAAAAAAAAAAAAATCGAATGGATATATAATTTTTAATATTAAAAAAAAAAAATGGAGGTTGGAACCTTCCCTATATGGTCACTTAAATGATTTTACGCTCGGAATTGACTTTCTGTTCAACCAAACGCAGCCTTAAATCATTTTTTGTTTATTATAAATCTAATCTAGAGCTTGAACACGTCAAGATGAATTTCAAAAGAAATGGCACATTCACAAGCAGTCTGAAATTCTGTTACAGAAGATTTTTTTTTTTTTTATCTCTGTTCGCTGCTCTGTGTCATGGTAGGCATTTTATTCACAAGGTTGCCAGATGAATTGACATTGATTATAAATCCTGTTTGACCCTAGGTATCTGCATCAGGTAGAGTGATAAAGCTTTTAGAGTATAGGAGCCAACCTGCACCGTCAGATTCAATTCTGAGTTCATGTACATTGCTACGTTAGTGATGAAATATCATTTTAAGGTTTGGAAAAGTACGTACCATCTCCATTTAGAAGCTTATGCAATATGCAATTTAAGAGTTAGCTGTTTCCAATGAGCGGAATCAGAGAAATGAAAAGACACTCTTAAACCCAAGAAATGAAACTGCTTCCTTGGTTTCGCTAGCTGTTTCCAATGAGCAGCACTGTCTTTTGAATTCATTTGGAGAACACTGCTGCCTTTTAGATTCTATTGGAGAGCATTGCGGTTTGCTGCTACTTTTCATGGAGCTCACTGGTTCTGCTAACTGCTCCCTATTCTTTAACATGGAAATATCAAATGATAGCATCTTAATAGATGATGAATCAGCAATGGTGCTTGAAACTCTTGGAGGAAGATTCAGTAACCCATAGGAGCTTCCAAAATATATGTTGTGTTTGACCTCTGTGCTTTCCGAATCTGAAGTTCTTAGGACTTTATCTGGATTCATCTCTTTCAATATTTCAGAGGAAGCACTACTAGAGTCGGCTTGACTGTCAGAGAAATGTTCCTTTGTCCAGAGTGAAGACTCAAAATCCTTGGTCTTTGATTTATTGATAACAGGGAAATTCTTAGATTTTTTCCGTATATGATCAAATATTGATTCCTCAATTGAAGTTTTCAATTTGCTTTCTTCAGATTCTGGAGGAGGCCCGCCTTCGATCACGGTATCTAAGCTTCTGGCAGTAATGTGATGACTTGGAGTCATACATTTGTTAGAACCAAGTCCATAGTCTTCTGCCTCTGTGGTTTCTGAAGATGGATTGACCACACTCTGTCGTGGAATCTTGTTTCTGTCTGTCTCTTCCAGAACTTCTACTTCACTTTGGAGTTCAAGCTGCTTCTCATGAGTGCGCTTTCTTCTGAAAATCAAGGTCTCTGATAATGGAGAACAGGCACTACTTGATGCAGCCAAGATAGGAAAGTTTTTGGATTTTTCACGTATGTGATCAAATACTGTTTTTTCAGTGATGATTTTGCAATCATCTTCTTTATCTTCAACATCAGGCTCACCTGCATTGATTTAGGGGTAGAAGTGGTAAGTGAAAGGGACTAAAAATACTAAACCTTAAAAAATGTCTTGGATTATTTTTTGAGCTATACCTTCCCCCATCTCTTCATCTAGGAGGTTGAAAGTGGGCCTAGAACAGAACAACCAAACCAATTGATCTATCAAAACAAATTTTGGGGTCCCACTAAGGAGATTCAAAAATCAGATGACAAGATACTCACAAGGAATCATTTTTCCTTTCAGAGTTGACTGATCTGTTATGCTCTTTGGCTGGAGCTCGAGACGTAGGTTCATCATCATCTATGATATATACTTCCTCAGGCAAAGGAAAAGAGCAAGGCTGCTTATTTCTCTTTTTATAATTCATGCTTAAATTGTTCTCTTTCAGCAATAAAAGTTTTTGGTGGAGATCAATACCAACTACATGAACGATGATACAAAATGAACTCTTAGTCTGGAATCCAATGCCAGTATAAACAAATGCAAAGAAGTTAGACATATAATGGCTGAGGCCGTACTGTATTCTTCAAAAATAAGATCAGCCTTAATAGTCAGCTTTCCTTGATAAGGATTTGACAGGAGAATTGTTGCACTATAGGGGCTGCAATGAAAACCAACTACCTCAGACTCAAAGAATATGGCACAGAAAAACATGGGTAGTTGATTAAACTTCCGACAGAAATGGGGATGGTAGTTCTGACATAGAGCCAGAAGCCAAGCTGATTTTTCTATAGCTTTTTCTTTCTTCATGTTTACCAACATCAACAAGATTTAGTGTCATCATTATAATTTTAAATAATTATAGTTTCAATTAACATTACAATAATTTACTAGTTTAGAAGATTCAAAATCCTTAAATTTTTTGTTATTAAAAAAATCTAAGTTCATGTTGAGTATTGCTTTTCTAAGTCTCTATATCTCAAATCCTGGATCCATGTAAATATGTACTATGATTTCAATAGTTTCATGCATTGTTGATACAGTATAGGAATGCTTCAAAATGTTTCCGAGTCATCAAACAAAGAAGGGAACCAAGGGTTTATGTCTTCATACCTGGAGAACTCTTCCAGTCTGCTGCAACAATAAAGATGGAGTTAAACGATATGTAGATGACTGAGGATCGTATAAAGTTCTAAGCATAATATCAAGAGATCACAACTGAAAACAACCAAATCTGTACAGGCAAAACCCCTCAATACTATGCTTGCAGTACTATCCTGATATCCCATTGTTGAAGGTAAAGAAAAAAAAAATCACCTTATTTTCTCATGGAAGATAATCAAGTTCTCCTCTTCTGAACCAACAATCTGCAGAAATGAATTCATCATTAGCACATTTGTGTTGCAATACAATTGATACTTTGTGAATAATTTTGGCACAAATTGCTGTATAAGATTCCAGATACCATACCATATCAGCATAATGTCTTTTTGTTGATTGCACTGATTGTGTTAGCCTAGTCAATGTTACTACCAGCTTGGACTTTCCTTGCCTCTGGCACTCAATTTCCTCAACCTTCATGTCGACTTTTGGAGGTAGTGAATGTAAGGAATCCTTAATATGGTTCCCGAATGGATATTTTCGACCAGTGACTATCTCTATCCTCCTTGGATCGGCTTCAGCTAAAGTCTCAAATGAGTTAATTCCCATCGAATGCAGTGCCTACAAATAGCATTAGGACGATTTTTAACTAAACAAAGACTTTGAAATCATGTGTCATAGGATACAATAAAGAAGTCAATAAAGAAAACCTTGGCGGTCACCATTCCAATGCCAGGTAATTGTTTCAGCAAGTATGGACTATCATCCCAGAGTTTTTGATACAAGGATTTCGCTAAGAGTGTTGAATTCAAGGCTCCTTTATAATTCTTCTTGTAAATGAAATACTCTTTCATGCACTTCACAATTCTACTCCCATTTGAGCATATAGAATTCATGTCCTATGGCACAGACACCAAAATTATAATTTCATATATAAATCCTAGGTATATCTAAACATAACATAGTGGTATTGTAAATAAGAGTAAATGAAAACCTGGCTCAGGGATAAATCATGAACTGAAGGATCACCAGTCAAGCAATCATTTGCCAAAACAAATATTTTTTCTTCTCTAGTTTGGATACGCTTTTTCCTTTTCCCCTTATCATCAAGGATGTGAAAGCGAAGTCGGCCATCTTTGTCAGTGTTTATGTCATTTAGAAGTTTCTTCTCATTGCGTCTGAGCTGTATCCCTTCATATTCCAGTAAATAACTATATCACTCCATCAAGTAAATTTTCAAGTACCAGAGGATACATAATCATTACATATATACATACAAGCAATTTCCTCAGCACAGCATATGATATGAAGTGCATCTTCTATATTGCAGTTTACAGGAGTCTGCATAATGTGTTTCATTGTGTCAAATTTCAAATAGTACTTTGTCATCAGCTTTCCAGGATCTGAAGAGAGAGAGAATAAGAAAAGGTTACGAGCTGCAGTTTGCAAGGGTCTGCATATTGATAGTGCTTCATACTGTTTGTCATTCATAAAAACTGCAAAATACTGTTTATGTTGATAATGATACCTAGTGACTTCAAGAGGAAACCATCTTCATCAGTCCAGATCATTTGATGTTGGGATAACTCATTAACTTTCTGGACACAAATCTCTGACATAAAAAAAAAAAACATTGATAATCAATGGAGAGAGAGGAAAATGATAGTTATACTAGTGAATGATAACGGTACCTTGCATATGCCTCTCTATACGGTCAATTGAAGTCCCTTTTTTAACTGCATAATTCTCAGGGTTCTGCTTATGCATTAAAAGTGTCAACAAAGTAATTAGATGGAAAAGTATCTGATATCCTGAAAGGGATTTGTACAAGTACATGCCTTTTTCATTCTGACATACAAATATGAGCACTTCATCCATTCAATTGCTTTTGTAATATCAGAGACGGTCAGTTGAACTATCTCTGCAGTTAAGTGCTCTGTCACACATGGAAGCAATCTGAAGTGAAAAGACAACAAGAGTCACCTGATTAGAAGATGTGAAGTTTTTCAGAATATTCACAAAAGCCCAGGAGACCAAATCAATTATAAAATTTAATTGATAAACATACTGCGATTCCACCACTTCACATCCATTCAATAGATTCTCATACAAATGTACCTGATATCATGTAAAATCATAAAAGACTAGTTCAGAGTGGACAGAAACTTTGATATCAAACAGAACTGATTCAGTTACCACAAAGAAATTTATAAACTAATAATTATAAAGCAATCTACTCACAGACATGTCTGGAAAAGTGAAGGAGAAAGATTTATCTTACTGTTTCTTTTCTTGTCATGATTATAACCATTCCTGTATCATCAAATGGTGGCCGGCCTGCCCTCCCGCACATCTGCAAGCCAAGAAAACTGACTAACTTTTAATGGCATATTACAATTAGCAATAAAAAAGTACACGGAGTGTAAGTTTAGTAAAAACAAAGATGTAGGGGTTGTAAAACTTGATGGTCAACAGATACCAAAGTCTGAGTGCCTTTGATATCTAAAATCAATAATTCATAAGAATGGATAGATCAAAGCGGATGTGAATCATAGGATAAGAGCAGGGAATGAAGTGGAGAAAGTGCATTAGAAGTATCGTCTAATTGTAGAATACCTATTAACTCTCCATTTGTTTTGACATTATAATTTTTTGGAAAAATGATTCCTTTTTTCCAAAAAGCATTTTCTATAAAACAATCTCATTTTCTTGTGTTTGGTAGCGACCTTGCAAATAAGCTTGAAAACATGATTCTTTACTCATTTGTTTCACATGATGTGAGATAGAATTGTTTTAAGTAAAATTGTAAAGGTAAACAACCTCTAAAAAATAAGTCTTGAGTTTTCCATTGACCAAATACAGTTTTCTATTTACTCTTTTTTTTTTTTTTTTTTTTTTTTTTTTTTTTTTTTTATGCTACCAAACATAGGGAAATGCAGAAAACTATCTTCACATAGGGTTTTCCATCAAAACAAATGGAAAATAAATAAAAAGAAAAAAAAATTTAAGACTACAATAAGAACAATTAAGCTCTATGGTACTAAATGTTGGGCTATTAAGAAGTAACATGTTTAGAAAACCATCTTCACATAAGGTTTTCTATAGAAATAAATGGAGTATAAATTTAAAGAAAAAAATATATAAGACTACAATATGACTGGTTAAGCTCTATGGTACTAAATGTTAAGCTATTAAGAAGTAACATGTTTATAAAATAAGCATGGATAAAATGAGAATGTTAAAATGAATAAATGGAAACAGAGAAAAGTATAGAATGAAAAAATTCTTTTAAATATAAAAGTGGCTCCTATTAATGAAAAGATGAGCAAGAGTTGCTTGATATGGTTTGGTTGTGTGCAAAAGAGAGCAACTAATGCACCACTAAGAATTAATGGATTTATTCAAGTTGAGTGAACGAAAAGACATTGAGGAAGACACAAACTAACATTAGTGGAAGTATTGAAAAAAGAAAGTTGTAGTGAAAAAGGACATATTAATAAGGAGGTAACAGAGAGAGTGATTTTACATTGAATAGAATGAGGGAGAAGAATACACATGGTTGACCCCGATTAGTTTGCTAAGGATCCATAATAGACCCCACAGTTTTGGAATACTGTTGGCAATAACACCAGTGAATGCAGAAATGCATGTGGTCAGGATGAAAGTTGTATTTAATTTTCTTATTTTCTTCCTTTCTTCCTTTTTGGGCTAAATACAGTTAATATGAAGATGAAGGCGATATTTATGCCTGTACACAGCATGTGTTTGAGGATATTGCACCCTTTCTTATGTTATACTTGACAAGAATCCCTATTTGTAGAAACATCTCTTCCGAATAACATAGTACAACAAGTCTGACCATATATTGACCCTACAGTTTGCACTTGAAAATTAAAAACTTTCTGGTCATATTGACCAAATAACTTGGATTCACCATTAACATCGTGATTTGTCCATTGGCATAACAGGTTCAGGCTTTATTGTGCATTTTTTTGCAATGCAATTACCAAATTATATTAAGTTCCTCTTAATGCAGCAGCTCCTAAAGCTATATCCATTTAGATGCCTTCTCTGGTTTCAATTCCTTTCACATATGACATTAATATATTAACAAGCAATAAAACTACTTAAAAGTGTACAATAATATAGCAGTTATGGTATTTCAATCTCAATTATTATATTTGGACATTTTCTCCAAAAGAGACTGATTTAATGCAATCATTTACTGAAAGGTGTTTAATGACCAGTGCCAAACCTGTAATATTGTGGATCGGTCATATTCCATGTAGAGACCTTTTTCCTTGTTGCTGGACAAATACAAGTTTTGACAAATTAAACAAGAAGGTATCTGGAATTTACTGCAAAGCTTACTTTGATTAAATAGTTCAACATACAAGTGCTGCGTTGATTTTATCACTACTGTGTGTGCTGGTAGGTTGATCCCATGGGCAAGAGTATTTGTAGTGCACAGAATTTGAATATCACCCTTAAGAAAAAGACCTTCAATGAGATTGCGATCCTTCAAGCAAAGCCCGCCATTGTGATATCCAACTGCAAAAATGAAATTTATTGAATCACAGTGCACTAAAGATCAACTTGAGGAACAATTCAACATCTTGATCATAAGAATAATTCCAAGCTCAAAAGTATTCTATGGGAGAATTAGTTTGCTCTATACCACCAAAAATGATATAAGATTGCATTTGTTTATCACTGCATGATAGTGATGCTTCCCTTAGCCTTTCCTTCTGTTCATTGCTTTTAATGAATGGATTTGAATATCCATAGGTCATTGCTATCTGAGAGAGGCATTGTGCTGCTTCTTGTGCTCCCTTTCTAGTTGAACAAAAAACCAGAGCAGATTTTCCCCTTGAAAATTGCATAAGAATATCTGCAAATCAGTTTTAAGCATCTTTAAAATTCATGATTCCTTTTTACGCGAGTTTTAAAATCAGATGACCATACAGGAAAAATTAAAAAATAATAATAATCTATCAGAAAGTAAGTGTAAATGTGTAATAGTCTCTGCTTACCAAAAATATAGTTTTGAAGGCGCTGGATAATTGAACAAATAAACACTATCAGAAATATGAGAAGTGGTTCATTAAATTATGACTTTGAAATTTCATCTGTCCTAGTCAATAAATATTTTAGAACAGAGAAAAGAAAAACCTTCATTCAACAAAACACTCACCTTCTCAAATAGAAAGTCATTTTTGGCTGGGGTGTAGCCTGCAAGAAAGATGTGAAAACATATCAAAAGCAACAAAATCTTTATTTCGGTGACAAATTTATGATCCCGCGCCTTTTTTTTTTATAGGTAAAATAATTTTATTGAAACAAGACTGCCTTGTGAAAATAGTCACGAAGTAGCCTAAAGAATTACAAAATGAGAACTATCTACATAGGAATTGAATCTATGAAAGAATGAATAGAGTCACTATCTGTGAGACCTGACACAAAGGACCACTTATAAAGAGAACTACTGAAGGATGCTTGCAATTGTGTTGATGTGCGCTCCACATCTTCAAAGGTCCACCGATTTCTTTCCCTCCATATAGTCCACATCAAACAATATAATGGTCATATGCATCATACCATGCTAAGTGATCTTAGGCAAACGTTTGTTGTGCCCCCAAATTGTATATTTCATTCAATAGTAAATTACAAGAATGTTATAGTAATAAATTAGGTGAAGAACTTATTTTGCAATATAAAGTTCAAGTTATATATGCATACCAAAAACTTTAGTAGTCAACTTGACAGGCCTCATTTCTTCCCCAAACCTGTGAAAGCACAGAAAAGGAAAATTAGATAAACTGGATAGTGACGTTGAATTTATAAATTTTAGTCATCACTAATAGCAACTTACCTTTGAATTCCTTGGACAGGAACCAAAAGCCATTCAGCTGCAGTAGATTAATGCAGTGTTTAAATTGGTTAATGTTTAGCCACTTGTAAGTGTTTGAAGACAATAACATAACATGTAAGCATTTTGAGTCTTTAATAGATATCAATATCGTCGACTGAAGATTTTACCAAGGTCCTCAACATTTGGAATTGTGGCAGACACAGCAAGGAAGCGGACATGAGCAAGAGGACTTGATCTCAGCTCTGGGTTGCGAGAAAGCATTTTTATTCTGCTAACTATTGCCTCCAAAGTGGCTCCACGTGGATCGTTCAATAGGTGAACTTCATCAATAAGTAGAAGTGCTATATCACTGAAAAAGCTCAAGCCACCGTCTTTTATGCGATAACGAGTCACAGCATCAAATTTCTATTTAACAAGAAAAAGAATCCCATTAGTCATGCTCCTAAGATATCACCTTGAAACAAACCTGAACGAAGGAGGATTGATAAAATACAGTCCATATTATCAGAAACTTGAAATATATAAATCTACACAATTTTCTTTTATAGAGATATACAACTACATACAAGTGTTGACTCAAGACACTGATGTCTCAGGGCGGTGATAATGCCAAATTATTTTTTGGTAATGATTGTGCATAATTCATATGTAAGCATTATGTATGGATTAAAAGTTTTGTGTGAGCATGTAAGATGGACACGCATACTCACCTCAGGAGTAGTTAGAACGATATCAGCATCTTGAATATTCTTTATGTTGTAAAATTCATTATCACCAGTCAACTCCAGGCAATTTATCCCCCATGATCCAAACTTCTCATTCCAATCACGGAACTTCTCTTGTACTAAGGCCTTAGATGGGGCTATATAGATCTTCATAGAACATGAAAACAAGGCAGATGAAATTTAACATAAACATCAAGCTTAATATAATGCACTATATCAAAGAGCAGAGTTTGTCTTTTTAATTGCAGTCATCAAATTATAAGTTGGGTATCGGTGCCCATATCATAGTGAAACATACCAGGAACTGGAAACATATTATCAAAGTAAAAGTAAAAATAATTTTAGTAAAGGTATCTACGATCATATTAGAAGTCCAAATCGATGAAATGCACTTTTTTGCATATTCTAAAGTACTAACAAAAACGTCTACTATGGTGTCTTGGTATAGAAGACTTACTGTTTTGAGGGTTCCCTTTATATGGATGAACCTCCCATCTTCAGAGATGAACTTTGAGAGAAGCCTCAAAATGCAAAGCTCAAAGAGCACCGTTTTACCACTTCCTGTTGGTGCTGAAATAACCATGTTTGCATCGGAATGGAAGCAAACAGGAAAGCATTCACTTTGTAGTGAATTGAAGTACCTTCATGCGTAAGAAACAAAACTAACATAACTACAACACACCCCAAAATGTTAAGTGCAGGAAGCAGGAAGATAATAACATTATTTATAAAGATAATATTTGTGGTATTGGGTTTATGTGGTTTATTATGTATCTATGCGTAATGGCCCAATAGGCTCAATTATATTGTCCCTATATGTACCCTACTAGAGTTCATTGTAATCGACACAGTGCTAATATCAAAGATGTAGCCGTCAAGGGATTTATCCCATGGACTTATGCCGAACCACCTACTTCCCATCTTCCTTTTCACTTTCCTTGCTTCCGCTCTCACTAAAATTTTCACAACAATATTTTCAATTTCATTTTAGTTTCAACAATTATGAGGACCATGAAAGCTACCATTTTCAGTTTCAGATCACACACACTCACAGAGAGATCATTATGTCCACAATGCTGAATATACGTGATTACACAACATTTACAAATGAAAAAGAAGGGAAATTTGGCTTGGTGGTTTAACACAAGGATCAAAGAAGTTGATAACATACAAGCTGAAAGAATAGCCTAACTTCAAATTTTACATATCAAACTTTAGAAAAACTCAAAATTTACCTGAATTTAAAAGCTGATCGAAAATGTGCAGGCAAATCTAACACGGACTTCAGTGTGTATGAATCCATGATCCTACATGAATATCAACATATAAATTATCAATCAATATATAAAAAGAAATACGACAATTCAGTTGGAAAAAACGGCAGGCAGTTTTCAACATGTATAATACGACATGTCGCATTCCGTATTGTGAAACAAAAATGACATGGCGTTCAAGCTTTGATCAGAAAATTTTACAATCACAGTCAGAAACAGAAATCTTCTCCAAAACACTCAAAATATCTTCACAATCTGATCAAATTAGTAACAAAGTTTTTCAAAATTCACCGAGTTTTTTTTTTTTTTGGGTGAAAATTTTCCTAAAAAGTAAAAACACTCAAAATTCTAAATATTTTGGTCAAACTTGAACAAAATTGTTTCAGAAACCTCCTTCTCCATGCGAATTTGAAACTCTATCCGAAGAAAATTCATGAATTCTCAAAATCTAAGATCCAAACCAAAAAAAATTGCAGCAATAGGAAGCCAATCCGAGATCAATCAAAATTAGCTCAGATTCACTGATATTGTGAGGAAATTTGAACTAAGATTGCTGATTATTCAAATTCAGAAACAATCTGATATAACTAATTTCGCATCACTATGTGTGCGTGTGTGTGAGAGAGAGAGAGAAAGAGAGAGAGAGAGAGAGACCTGAGAGAGCGAGGAGCGAAAGCTGGCTCAAAATAGAGAGAGTATTGGAGAGAAAATGGTACAGAGAAAAATGAAATGGAGTGGTATATATATAGCGGAAGAGGGAGGGGTTTTTATTTTTTGGCGGGAAAAGAGATGCGGAATTACCGATTTACGCGATGAACTGTGTGAAACGGATAGTTGTGGTGGGGCCGAGTAGAAATAAGTGGAATCTTCTTCTGTACCCTTCAACTTGCTTGGAATTATAGATCTTACCCTAGAGTTAAGTGAATTTCAATGTTAAAACATGTTGGCAATTTTTTTTTTTTTTTGGGTAAATACATTTTAAACTCATAGTTAACAGTTGCTATCAAATTAAACCTCACTTTTTATTTAATAAAATTTATGTATTGACATTTAAGGTTGGTTTGAGTACAGCTTATTTAGATTTTGCTAAAAATAATAATATAATAGAAAAAACTAAAAGAAAATAAAAAGTAAAGAGAAGGTCACATGAGACCTGTGAAACCTGCAAATAGTACTTATATTCAAAAAAGAAAACCAACTTAATATGTAAAATAATGCAAGTGGGCATGCAAACGCTAACAAATAATGGTTTGCTCTTGAAACAATAGCACATGGGCCCACAAATAATCAACTATGTCACTTGGGCAATATGAAATAAGTTCAATAAGCTAAAAGCTAGCTTTTTAGTTGTTCCCAAATGCATCCTTAATTAACACGAATGAGTGCGTTTGAACCCTAGTCAAGCCTCTATCAAGGTTGGTAAAACTTGATCAAGAGTGAGATTTAGATGTGAAATAGCTAAATTCACGGATTTGATGCCAAGTCAAACGAAATGGGCACATTTTGACCTCGGTTAACCTTCCATCCAACGGCGAAAATGGGTAACTAGCCATAACTTTCCAACTATATAGATAGTAGGTCCGGTTCTCAAAGTATATTATTCACTAGCATCTCAAGTTTATAAGACTCGATTTTGGCCTATAAATCGATTCTCAAAAACTCGATTTTTATGGTCTGATCACGTCCACTGTGGCAATTTTTCCCATGTGGCGACCACATTGAAATCGAGTCTTAGAGACTCGATTTATAACCTTTATAACTTTACACCGTAAAGAACACATCAGAGAAGAACCCAGAACATCAGAGAAAAAAAAAAAAAAAAAAGAAGAAAGAAGATCGAGATTGGAGTGGGTGAGCCACCACCGTGAAACCAAAGAACCTAGGTCGGCACGCGACCCAGGTCGCAGTGTGCGACCCAAGTTGCAGCGCACGACCAGGTCGCAGTGTGCGACCCAAGTTGCAGCGCGCGACCCAGCTCGCCGAGCACGACCTAAGTCGCAGCGCGCGACCCAGGTCTGTTTCTAGGGTTTTTTTTTTTCTCTCTCTCTCTCTCTAGGTTCTTCTCTGATGTGTTCTTATCATTGTTGTTGTCATCGAAAATAATATTTTCTTTGTTAAGGTCAGAAAGTGTAAAGGAAATATTTTCAGTCTCTTAGACTCGAGATGCTAATAAAAAATATAGTTTGAAAACTTAGTCTACTAATTATAATGTTTAAAATTTATGGCTAATTTCCCATTTTGGCCCCATCCAACTTGAGTAAAGTTAGTCGAACTTAGATAATTTTGATTAATCCTATTATTGGGATAAAAAATTGACACAAATTGATGATTTTCTATGCAATGATTGGATTCATTCCTTTCGATTTAAGGGCCCCCAAGTATTGGTTTAGAGAAGAGAAAAACTCTTTTTAAGGGTATTCAGGATGCGTAGAAAAATTTAGAAAAATTAGAGGATGATCAAAATGAGATGATAACAGTCAATGCTATCAGAGAGAGGCCTATGGCTATAGGTTACTAGGTTTATTAAACAACCAATATTCCGTTTTCCACTTCTTAATTGCATTTATTTATTTAGTTAGGTAATGTTCCGTTTGATTGTTATTATTTATTTGTTATTAGTCATGAATTATGGTCCATTGAAGGGTTGTTTGTTGAACCTATTGGCAGAAAAATTAGAATTAAACATCTTCCATTTCATAAACCCTCCAAATTTTGGTTAATCCAGAAAAATAGTACCGGGTGTTTTATGTTGATAGATTTTACTAACAAGGCTAATTGATCAAAATTGGTTCCATGAATTTGCTGATCAAATTTATGGTTTCCTATAGCTGTTGATGTCTTGCAGATGTACATTGTAGTTTAAATGCAAGCTAGGTAGATGAACTTGAGGATGAGGAGGATTCCATGCTTTTCTTTTTCTTTTTTTGTCATATTTTGTTGAAGAAGTCATTCTATCTTATGTTAAGCATTCATAATTTTATGGACAAATGAGTGCATGAAGAGTTAAAGACAGTGGGATTGCTTCTTCAAATAAGGAATTTATGCTGGATTTGCTTGCTATAATCAACCTGCAAATAACACTTAAAAAAAAAAACAAATCAATGCTCCAAAAATATGCATTACTTACAAAGAAAGTTAATTTTAAGAATAGTTTATCAACATCTACAAATTAGCTATACACAACCTATAATTACAGAATGCACAGTTAAAAGAAATTATTATGAACTCTACAAATCATAAATATATCTCATCTCAACTAAACCTGTATTGTGACATCCAGCAAATAAAGCTAAAACAAAAGATCACATAACTACTCAATTTTTGTTTAAGGTGAGAGAGAGAAGTCATGAAAGAATGACATACACTGTATTATTCATGAAGCAAATGGCAATAAAAGTTGTTTACAAAGAGTACTACATTTTATTGAGCTCAATGGCTATGTCAGAGAACTTACAATAAAGCCCTCTCACCATATAAAGAATGGGTTGTGACTGTCTATTCATTATTTGGCTGTTTATAGAGGTTGATCTCCTTCGCAAAAATGCAGAAGCCCCAAGTAGCAAGGCCTCCCTTTTCTCCTTAACTATAATAATTCTATGTGCCGGAATTATATACATTCTCTATACGTACATGATATGTAGATATTGGCTTGAAAGGACCATTCATATGCTTGCCTTTCAGGTACCTGTATGTCCTTCCTGAGTTTGGAGGAACAGCTGCCTGTCTCTCAGAAGCTTGCGCTCCATATAGCGTTCTCATCCTCGCCACAGCGTTGGTGAACATCCATGATTCTCTCAACAGACTTGCAAATCCCATTACATTTTCGATCAAATGAAGCAGCACAGATGTTGCCTGCCTGTATCTTCCACTCACAATCTACAGGAACAATTACATCATCAGGACCAAATGCATGAGCCTATAGGAAAATCCATGCAAGCAGCACTCCATTTTTTTATAAATCTATCTTCATTCTTCTGAAAAATAAAAATCTATCAGCACCATACAGCTGATGGAGGTTGTACTATAACAGACCAAGTTCTTGGTCTATGTAGATAATGGTTTTAACCTCTTGAAAGACCATGGAGCATATGCTAATCAGGTCATCTAAATCATTTGAATTAAAAATTATTTGTAACAAAAGGGACCAGAGAGGTCCACAATATATGGTGGACCAAAATCAATTCAACTAGCATTTGGATTCTGGACCAATAGTTAGGCCACAATGCCAACCTTCACATAATTGTTCTTTTCCTTTAATTGGAATAGAAATACTGGCTACAATATATTCATGTTTTAAATTAAGACAGAGAGGCAGGGATGAAACAATGACCCATATGAACACTACATATTGTCATCTTAGTAAATTGGGAGCAATGGTGATAACAGAGGCTAAGTTAAAGCAAGATATTTGTGAAGAAAGCAGTGTACCATATCTCTCTCACTTCTTGTTATGGGCAGACAAACTTAGAGACTGATTAGATTTAATAAATTTAGCTTGTTGAATGAAACTAAAACTGTAAGAGGAGGATTGAATAATTTATTTCTTACCTGAGGGGGTCAATTCAGGATCAATTCATTAACTTAAAGGGATATGTGGTAATGCAACTAAATAAACGAATATATTGAATAAATATAGAGTAATATTACCTAAGGGAAAATCCAGTTTTTTTTTTGTTATTTTAAACATCTTAATTCTTAACAAAATAAAGGTCTTACATTAAAGTTTTACTGGGACTAGATGACAAATACATAAATTTTAAATAGTTTGTTTAAATATTTTTATACTACATGCAACAAAGTGTATTCCCCATCAAGTGTTTTATGTATTCATTTCTAAACAATAACCAGCTATCGGTCTTAGAGCTTCAATACCTTGTTGATCCAGGTTTAAAGGCACAAACACTGTGATGTATTCCTCTTCCCTAAAAGATGAATTGTAACTTCACATACTATATAACATATTTAGACATCAAAACTTTCATTTGTGGCTTAACATTGACTAAGTTGCTTTTAATTTAAGACATGATATTCAAAAAACAAAAAAGTGGTGGTAAAACCATAAAAAGAAAAACCAAAAGTAATTAAAACAACAAAATAAAAGTTTAAATTACCAGGTGGGGTACCACAACAGAGACTCCTATCGTCCACATGCTCCACATCTAAACCAATTAACCAAGTTCCCAACGAAACATCCTCATTGGCATATTTGTGCAGTATAGGCCTGAGATCATTTCAAATAAAATTACCATCCAATGATTTAAGGCCATTCTACAGGCCAGCTTAAAATTTTCTGATATATAGCAATAGACACGTAACAAATGAAAATGAAAGAGGAACACAAACTCCTCAAACTTGGAAGTGGGCATGGCAATGGAACCAGAACCTCTTGGTTCCATTAAAACTGTGATATCTTAATCCATCTATAGCCCATTCAATCACAAGTTTGAGCTTTCTTTTAACCCAAAAGGTAAAGACACAGCAAACTTACTGGTTTGTCGATATATACATCGCCAAGTCTTTTGAGATGGCATATAATTGTCCTGTAGCATGAAGAAAATACTTGTTTCCCATCTCACCAAATTTCCAATACTCTGGTTCACGGTATTTCATTCCCCTGTTCCAAAGAAAGGATGCAAAGAAAACCAGATTTTACAAATATCTATATATTCTGCTAATTCAGGGGAAAAAAGGATAAATTGGCTTACTTTTGAGCATGGACAAGACCAGACTTCATGCAGCCAATGTAAACCCGAGGTTTCATACGGTGTCTAGCTAGAGTTGTTCCTAGCATAGCTGCAGTAAGTTTAAAGGTAAATGAACTCAAATGAGACAAAGGATCAAATGTAATAACAAGAGTCGTGTTACCTAAAACATATTCCTATTCTCACAAGTATACCCCAAGATAGAGCCAATCCTATGGTTCAATAGAAGCCTCTAAGAGAAACTTTTGAACTAATTCACTCAAAAACTTATAACAATATCAAGTTTCCAATATGGTAGTAATTTGAAATGTTTCTAACATGGTGTAACAAATTTGAAAGGAGTAGGTAATTTAAGAAAACAATTCTGTTAGGTGACACATCAGGCATGCCATATGGTAAATATTGAAGTTGTGCTCATCAAAATGAACAATCCATTCAACCAGCCAACCGTACCAATCTATAATGTGACTTCATTAATGAACTTCTGAACCAATGTGATAAAATGCCAATTCTTAAATGCAATAAATAGATCATAGATGCTTGGAATTCCACTACTATCAATCACTCAATTTTCAACAGAAAATGCTTGCTTTCTTATAATATCTTCTTGCAAGCAATACTTATCACATAGAGAGCCAAAACAACAATGTTACAACTTACAACTATCCAGTGGACCACGGAAATCTTCTCCAATGCACATAGCCATATAAACATATTAATTAGGTATGATATGTTTGTTGGACTTTTTTTTTTTTAAAAGTCCTGTTCAACTATTGTATCATAGCATCACGTCTGATCCAAGTTGGTAACATCACATGGATTCTTATTGCTTTATGATAAAGATAGACTTATGCTGTTATAATGAAACAATCACATACGCTAAATGCAGTGTCATATGTCTTCTATTACTAATGCCAGAATTAGTCACATACAGAGCACACATACACACCCAAGAACCATAGCTGTATCACTTTAGTAGAATCAGAATACTCATAAGAAGGGGGGGGGGCGGGGTGGGGGGGTGGAACTAGATCCTAAATCTCAAATACTAAAATAAATTTAAGATATATTGCAAAAGAAAATGCAAGACGAAGGAAGAAATGAAGGGAAAATATGGAACTAACATTACCTAAATTTACATGAATATCATCATCAACTTTAATGTAAAATTCTGCATCCCACAATGCAACAGCAGTTGAAAAATAAGTCTTAGTCTTGCCTGATAATTCCAGGTATGCCTCAACATGGTCCTGCTTTCACAATATGACCAAACAAATTAGAGCCTATTAATATTTCTTTTCAGTCTATCTTCACACTAACAAAATTTTTAAAGGTAACTGGGAGTTTCACAGGCAGATTGAGATAACAGCTTAAAAGGGGTAAGACGAAAAGCTCACCAGGCGCAAGAAGTCTCCATGCAACATCTCTTCTGCGTCAATTTCTTTGTCAAGTATACCACCAGATGTCGAACTAATGACAAAAGGCCAATTAATAAGCAACCAAATAATTTATGCTAATTTATGCAGAGCACCACCTTAAAAGAAAATTGTGCTATTGAAAAGATCATAAGTTCATGCAGACAATTTATTTGCTAAGGCCACAAACTCCATTTCTTATTAATGAAACAGAATATATAGCACATGTGCTAAAAGAATATATACAAGCAGTAAGTGTGGCAATAATTGACAGTAGCTGTGAAGACATACGAAAATCACCTGCGACCTATAACAAAGCGAATCACTATACCCTTCTCTTCCTCCAATTTCATTCTCTTCTCACCTAATAATGTTTAATCCATGAGAACCATCACAGATGAGATATGACAAACAACTGACATTATTCATAAAAGATTCTTAAATTGAGAGAGAGAAAAAGAGGGAGAGGGAGAGGGAGAGAAGGTAAAAGAGAAATATGGAGTCAAGTTAATGCACCTTGTGGCATCCAAGTAGCACGAACAGACTCCCTTCGCTTGCGGCTACTAAAAGCTGTATTGATTCCTACAACCATAAAGTATTTTCTTCTCACATTTGTTTCAACATTCTTCATGTTTCGCGACATCGGAAAGTCATGCATTATAGATTCATGTGCTGCCCTAGAAGCTGTTAATTCCGTCTCCAAATTTGTTATTGTCTTATCCGAGACCCTGCATGTCATATACAATGATAAAGTTTGCATGTAGGTCACTTGTGAGGAATATGAGTGAAATCCAGTCTAAACAGGCATCAGAATAGAGTATAAATATCAAGCTGGGTCCTTGAAACTTACCCCACACTGTTATTTCCTTTACGCTGTACAAGCTTCTGCTAAAACCAAGAAAGTTAGAGAAAACTTCGTTACAAACATGTAAAAAAGCAAGTGATTTACATTGAGAAGCAAAATTAAAGCTAAAGATAACAAAGCACATTTAACGCTAAGATTGGAAGGAATAATGATTGCAAGAAGCAACTAGAATGATTTCGAGAAGCAGCAAGAGTGAGACTTGCAATCTTTTGGTCAATCATATCTGGAACCATAATTTGTGTGCACATTATTACTGAAGTAGGTGACTTCTGAAAACTCAGGTACCAGAGGCCCTTTTCACTAATCCATACCCAACCCCCTTCTCCCAAAACTAAAAAAATAAAAAATAAAATTAGTTGTCAAATCTGGATTCCAAAAGAAATTATTTTCCTAGAAATGACAATTTCAAGCACTACGGTTCTGTTAAGAATAATCTTTAATAAAAGAAAAACCATGAAATAGGAGGACTTGACTACAAGCCTATACTTTCTTTCAGGATATTGACAATTTCTGAGTCAGAGCTGTATATTTGAAGAAAACTACCTTCTCATGTGAAACAATAATAAATATCAATAGCCAAAGAAGTGGAGAATGATATGGCTCATTATTAGTAGTTTGGTATATTTACTTACAAGTTTTGGATAATTCTCAGATTTTAAGTTTATTCGGGCATCTTCGAGTTTAGAAGTTATTGCAATGTCTTTAGCTTCAGGCACCGTCCACATCCTGATACATAATTTTTTGATTAATATGACATGCATATGCTAACAAGCAGCTGCCTTGACATGTAAAATAATAAGCCTGTTACTGATAAGGAAACCTGGTTTTACAGCATAAAATCAATGTGGCCTAAAGTAATGATATGAAAATGTAAAATAATAAGCTTGAGAAGCAGTATTAGATAATCTTTCAGTGAGAATTAAGGGGAATATCAAGTGTTCATCATATAGACGTAAAATGTCAGGTACCTCCAGTTCACCCCCTCCAAATATCTGGCCTAGTTGGGTTGAGTTTCACAAGTCACAGTAATTAAAACCATATAAACAGGTAATTTAAATTTTTTTTATCTTTTTTATTTACAGTAACTTCACTCAGCCAAATAAAATGAAAGAAGACTGATAAGGAAGATCAACTTTGGACAATTTGGCTAAATCTCATCCAAGGCAAGACTCTTATAGGCTCATTGTAGAAGGAAGGGTTAAGTCACAATTTAAAAAGTATATAATATTTTGATGGAGTTTTACAAATAAACACCAGAACAAGAAAAAGAACATCTTTACCTATTGCATAAATCTAAACCTCTTTTGAAGCAATTACATGAAACATTGAAAGAGCAAAAACGAAAAGTGAAAATCACATAGCACTTTGTTAATAAAACGACAATGAATGATAGATACAAACAAAACAAGTGCAAAGGGACTAAGGGAGAGAATTGTCCCTAATGTGAGTCCAGAAAACGCAAATTCAAAAACCACATCAGAAAGCACACATACCCCTTTGAACTATGCATATAACATTAGTTCAATTTAAACCCTCCTCAATGAAATGCAACAATCATTCAATTCACAAGAACAGCCATTAATAACCAGCTAAACACAAACTATCTGATAAATTACCACTAGTCCAAAAGCTCAAATTGTAATGAAACTATGAATTTAACCATTTAATCATCAAACACGCCCTCACATGTGTCCCGACTCCCCTTGATAAGCAGGGCTTAATAAGTTAATACGTGGGACTTCTAACTTTTAAAATGGAAAATAGAGTGGAGAAGTTTCGAACACAAGACATACCATGGTAAATTTTCACTAGTCCCAAAAGCTTAAATTGTTAGGAAAGGCTTAACTATTAACAACCTCTTCATTTTTATTTCACAGAGTCTCAACTAATTCTATGAGTTTATTGATACCCACCAGGCAAAAAAGCATAATTCAATTAAACCAACCACTTTAGGGACTAAAAACTGAAAATTAAGAAAAAGTAACAGAAACCCAATTGAGAAAACATACATACCTGTTAATGAAAAGCAATCCAGCACAGAAGCAGCCTAAGCACACCAAAAGGACCAAGTTAATAGACTTAGCATACACTCCTATTCCCATTCCTCTACTCTTCATAGACATGTTGTTGTAGCTTTGGTGTCAGTCCCAATATAAGTTTTATATATATATATATATATATATATAAATAGAGAGCCAAAACCAAATAGACCCAGATATAATATGAACTTTGTTTCACTGAATACACACTCTCTCCCTCCTCTTTAGAGGTGAGAGAGGTGAATACAGACGAGGCCTGAGGGTGTTCTATACAACATTTAATATCCCAATTTATAGAAACATCCTATAGCTTCATGTATAAATGCATGAAACTTACAGTGTGTTTAAATAAAACAATCATAACTGTTGCGTGTAAATAAGCTAACGGTCGGGTTTAGACAGCATACAAGAGAGGAGAGAAGAGAAACTAGATTTATTTTTGGTAACATTGTTGCCGTTTGGACTAGGAAACGGTCGTTTAGGTTCTCGGCTTGTATCAATGAAATATGTGTGTGTGTGTTTTGTATCAGCGAGCAAAAAAATAAATAAATAAATAGCAGCGGTTTGCTAATTGCTTATTGTTTTATTTACTGGTTAAAGTATTGTAATACCAAAAAAATAAAATAAATGATAACAAACAAATTGATATTGGTCATCTTCTCAAAATATATATATATATATATATATATATTGATATTGGTCAAGAGGAAACAATAAAAGTTCATATTTATAAATAATAGTCTCTAGTTTAGGCGAAATATGCATGCCAGTACACCCCTCGTATACTATAGAACCCATGCGAGATTAACATGTGGGCCCCATAATATATTAGTCTCACATAGGTCATATCCGCCAAGTATATAAGATATGTTCTCCTAGAAGTCTTATAAGCTGAGTGAGTGAAGTATAGTGCAATTGGGCCACTATAAAGCTATAGTTGTATGAAACACATGTTGTAAGAGGAACGATGCATAATTGTATATAGGGGTGTTCACAGTGTGGTGCGGTACGGTTTTGGGCCATTTTTAACACTGCACTTTGCGGAGTGGTTTAGCTAAAACCATAACTGCACCATACCTTATTTTTGCGGTCACATGTGCAGTGTGGTGTGGTTTAGAGTTTAGCCAAAACTATAACCGCACCGCACCTCATTTTTGCAGTCACATGTGCGATACTATATATAAGATGCGGTTTGAAGTCGATTTCCTACTTAGCCTAAAACTAATTTTTCCTCTTTTTGGGCCAAATTTTAAATTATTGATCTAGTTTTTCTTTTTTTTTGGGTTGGCTTTTCTAGTCAACACTTGCTAGGGTTATTAAACTTTTTCTCTTTTTTTGTTGTTGTTGAAAACTAGGGTTATTAAATTATTAATAATATATTTAATATTAAAAATAAATAAATAAATAGAGAGGGTGCTGTGCGGTGCGGTTTATGCGGTTTTCTTATTATAAAACCGCAAACCGCACTGCACCATGCGGTGTGGTGTTGTGTGGTGCACTATTACTTGCGGTACGGTACAGTTATGCCATTTTGCAAGCGGTTTTTGCGATTTGATGAACACCCCTAATTGTATATATCCCATGCATAAGGTACATTCTCTGAGGAAATGAGAGAGATTGTGTGTATACTATTTAGGACCCACATGTGATACAATTCATTTTCTGATTGAATGGCCAACATTTTAAAGTTTATATTTTGACCCCCATAGATAAAATCATGGTTTCGTCCCTACTGCAATGTATTTATAACTTTGTTGCAAATATTTTCAATAATAATTCCATAATAAATGGGGTTTAGCACTGCACTAGATTTCAATGGTACCATCCAATCGAATCCAATTCAATTGTTTTTTTATTCAATTTCAATGAGTTAATTTTCAAGTTCAACTAACTCATTTTCAAAATCTCAGGTGGATCAATAAAAGTCTTGAAAAAGTCTTTCATTTGACTATCATTATAGGCAATATCATCCATATTATTTATCGAATTCGAACCATAACTCTATTTCTATTTACGATTCATTTTTTTATATCTTATTGGTGCCCTTATCTCATTTCTTTATACATTCTGGAATTAACCTCTAAAAAATAAAACACAAAATTAGGAGTAAGGTTGCATGCCAATCACTTCTTCCAAATCTCATAGAAGTATGAGTTTTTTGCATTGAGGATGTCCTTTATTTGGGAGTTTCTAAAATAATTAAACAAAATGGAATTGGTAGATTATAAATGAATGGATGAAATATGATGTATTTTTTCTAGTGTGTTTCAGAGTTTATAAAAGATGGAAATGCATTCGGGAACCAACCTCTTAAAGATAAAATATAAAATAAAAAATAAAATAAAAGATTAGAGGTAAGGCTATCTACTAATTATTTCTCCCAAACTTCACAAGAGTGGAAGTTTTGTTCACTCAGATGTCTTATATCTATTTGGGAGTTTATGAAAGAATGAAATAATATGAGATTAGTAAATTATAATTTATAATGTATTTTATTTAGTGCGGGTTTATTAAAGATGGAATGAAAATGAAAGAAATATATAATTAATTTTACTAATTAACTTTTTTTTTTCTCCCTATCAAAGATAAATTTGGAATTTCTAACTCCATTTCAAGAATAAGTGTTCTCCTCTTCTTTTGATGAATGTTTATGAGGGAATGTAGTTCCATGATAATTTTCACATTCATTTTTACCATACTCCCAAAGAGTTTAATAGAAAGGGTTTATTTTATTTTATTTTTGATAGGAGAAAGGGTCTGTTTGGTTGCAATGAAAGAGGAAAGGACGGAAAAATGAAAAGAAGATGGAGAGGTGTTATCACACCTGTTTGGTATAAATTATAGAAGAAAACATAAGGAAAAGAAAGAAGGATGAATGAGCCTTCTTTCCACAAGCACACAAAACTTGTTTTCCCAAATATGTAGAGAAATAAGAGGAGAAAACCCGCTTGTTAGGAAAAGAAGACAAATTTAAGATTTCTTCTTATATAAAATAAACAAACTCGCACACCTTTTAGTTAAACATGCAATTGGCATTGTTGGGTTTTTCAGTTTGGATGGAAGAGAGTCCTCTTTTCTTAGAACAAGCATGTTTGGTATAAATTATAGAAGAAAACATAAGGAAAAGAAAGAAGGATGAATGAGCCTTCTTTCCACAAGCACACAAAACATGTTTTCTCAAATATGTAGAGAAATAAGAGGAGAAAACCCGCCTGCTAGGAAAATAAGATTAGTTTAAGATTTCTTCTTATATAAAATAGACAAACTTGCACACCTTTTAGCTAAACATGCAATTGGCATTGTTGGTTTTTTCAGTTTGGATGGAAGAGAGTCTTTGTTTCTCTTAGAACGAGCTCTTCATCTTGATGTATTGTCTTTTTCTAATTAATGAAGTTTCCCACCTTTCTATTAAATATATATATATATATATATATAATATAGATTGGGGGAGAAAATAGAATAAATATAAAAATAATTTAAATGGGATATATTCACTTTTATACAAAATCATCTGAACTAATTTAGCTACTTGTATATAAATATATATATATATATATATTTGCTCTTATATAAAATTAGAAGATTACTTAACTATATTATTAATAACATGATCTTTGTTTGGATTTCATCTTTTTGCGTACTAAAATATCCTCGTATAAAATCTTAAACTCTAAAAAATAACCCTATTTTTTAGTTAAATAATTTTAAATTTAAAAACACAAACTAATTAAAAAAGTAATTTACCATTTTTTTTTAAAAAAAAAGTTCATAAGTTTTAGACTTTCAAACTTTTATCAACTCTTACATACAGAAATATCCTAAAAATTAGGACATTATCTTTATCTCACTTTTAAATATTATTTTACTAAGCCCAAAATAAAAATAAAAAAAGTTCCTTATTTCACTTTTAAACATTATTTCACTAAACCAAAAAAAAAAAAAAAAAAGTCATATTGCACACTCAAAGCGCATGTGACAAGTCTAGTCTATCTATACTATTAATAACAAGATTCCTATTATAAAAAATAAATAAAATAATAATAAGATAAAATAAAAAACAGGATTCCCTATTTAGGTTTCATCATTTTATGTACTAAAATATCCTCACACAAATTCCTAAACTGTTTAAAATACCCCTATCTTTTAGTTGAATAATTTTAAATTTAAAAACACAAAATGGTTGTTGAGGTAAAAAATCACAATGTTGAACCAAGGCCTAAAACAATGCAAAGGATCAAAGTCCAGGAAAATAAAGCATTGGGCCTCCAATAAAGAAAAAAAGGAAGAGAGGTCCAAACCCATTAAGGGTCCATAAGGAGGGACCCAAATCCATGAATGGGCAAGTTTTGGACCTCATGAAACAAAGGAAAGAAAAAGCCCAACCAAGCCCTCAAAGGTCAAAAAAAATCATTGGGGAGCCCAAGAAAAGAATTGGGCCAAGATACCTAGGGATTCCCAGGAGCCTAGGACCTTCGGGACATGCAACAAAACCAAATTGGGATTAAGACAGTTCAAGGGGATATGCTAAAGAAACACAAAGAACCAGAACAGATATGTCTCTATCAGGCACCCAATGATTCAGAAAAAAAATCAGAAAGCTTGGGAACCAACAACTCATGAGTAAGGATCTAGTACCTCGGGGAACTCAGGAAGAAGAACAATGAAGGAAGGTGGCTAGGGATCTTTCAGCTTGGCAAAAAGGAATCAACTCACTTAGGAGAAATGACAAAAGGGAAAGCAGCCAAAAGGTGGGTTTGAAAAAGTGGAATCTAGAAGCCTTGGAAAAGGAAAAAACAAAGGTTAGTATTCTAGGACCTCCCAGAACAGAAAAGTCAGTTAGAGGCTTTTTGAATAAGGAACCTCAAAAGAATAAAATAATGAAGAATGAGAAAGGGACCAGCTACCAATGTTGCTGACACAACATTGGTTCTAGTTCCCAAGAGAGCAAATGGAGGGAATCAATGGTACCCCAAAAACCCTAGGATGGCATTATAAAAGGGTAAGCAGTCAATTGAAGTAAAAAATACTTGAGAAAACTCTTACAGAATTCAAAAAGGGAGAAAATGGAGGGTAGACAGCGTCTGGGATCCTCAAACAGCCACTAGAGAACAAACTCGGATTCAAAAGGATTCAAATTTCGCGAGTCTTGGAGGCCTAAATAGCAATCTAAACAATAAGGATCGAAAATAATGAGACATTACATATTATACTAAGGATCCCTAATATTTCATTTTACTTTTTCTTGCTCATATATCATTCTTTACTGTTCCTTGCTGTTATATATATATATATATATAAACAATAATTATACACACACACACACACACACACATATATATGTGTGTGTGTGTAAAACGAATAATGAACGGTATCTTTCGGATTGAGACCTTTTTTTTTTTTTTTTGGAAAAGAAATACCTCAAACTTTCATTAAAAAAATTAGCAATAATTGGCAAGAAGAACATTAGAAATATGTGGTGGAACACCCTACATCCACATAAAAATACCACTAAGAATTACCCTTCATCCATATTTAGCTAGGAAGAGAACTATAGAATTACCTATTCTACGAGTATGAGAAAAAAAAAAGATCAAAGGCATCTATAGTATTCTTTAAAGAAGAGAGTAGGTGACCAAAAGAAGCAAAGGAGTTCTCATTGCTTTGTAGAGCTTTGATAACAACTTTTGAATCCCCCTCGAGAATAATAGAAGAAAAACCACAATCATGAGCCAAGAGGATAGCTTTGGCAACTACTAAAGCTTCAACATCATCTGTGCAGGGGAGTAATCTGATATTCTTGGATAGAGAGGCTAAGACCTGTCTTTGGTATCTTTTGGACTGAGATCTTGTTCAAGGTATTGCACAAATGCAACTCCTTTCATTCCCCTCACATTGTTTTTAATAACTTTTTCATCTTTTTATTTAGACAAAATTATTAAAGGAATGTGATTAAAAGCTAACTTTCCAAATTTTAATCTCAAAACTCTTGGAAGATATTGTACATTGTGCACACTAGATCTCAATCCAATCTCTATTATTAAATTTGCTTATTTATTTATTACAAATTGCTTTTTTGAAGTTTTGAGTGGTGAACAATCATTTCACATAAACCCATTACTAACATCACTTTTATTTTCTCCCACTTATAATGTGTTATTTCAGCAAGTTGTGGAAATGTGTTATCTCAACAAGTCGTGAAAAAAGTTGTGCTACTAGACTTATTCTTTTTTCTTAACAAGATTCCATAACCTTCCACTCTCGACCCCTAATTCTCACCAATAACTATATAGTCAAAATAAATTTCATAATTATTGGCAGAAGAAGCCAATATAAATTTGTCAACTTAACTATTGTGAAAAATATTGCCACATTACTCAACTAATTATACCCTCCCAACCTTTTTGAGTTATTCTAGAATCACAACTAAGTTTACACACATTTTCATAATTATCCTATATGGCAGACTATAATTAGCTATCTGTCACTTTCACATAGACTTACAACTTTTTTTCAATCACATTGGTTGTTGGTATAGAATTTGAACAATGACCTACCAATGAGGACCCCATATGGATTCATCATTTTTAATCCACCATTCACAACTCACCAAATTATAGCAAAAATTGTGTAAATTAAATATTATAGTTCTGGCATTTTTCTTAGAAATTTTCAACACTTATATTTGACTATTGGAACTGGTTGTATTTATTAGATGAGTAATGATAGCAATAGCATATAGTTAACCATCTTTTCATAATTGATTGAAGTAGTAAATAAGTGATTAGAAATAGCAATGCCGACGGCCGAGGCGGACCACTGTCATAAAATTTTTTATCCATCAACCATATCGTCTAAACTTAACAAAATATGATAAAATCTGTTAAATAAATTTACTACATATATTTTGAGAAGTTTTATATTTCATAATATTTTCACAATAAATTTTACGTGATAAATTGTTATTGATTCTAATTTTAACAGTACCATTGGAATTATTATTTTTTCCACTAATAACAGCTAAAATAATCCTGTCACTCAAAATTTGTTGTGAAAATATATGAGTACTGTGAAAATATTGTGCCACTTAAGATTTATTGTGAAAGTATAATGAAAATATTGTGTTATTTAGGATTTATTATGAATTTGTTGTAAAAATGTTGTGATATATATATATATATATATATATTTTTCCCACGTGGAGTAAAAGAATTATTTGAAATTGAAAAAAGCTAAGGTAAAAGATAAGAATGAAAAGCGCCGTAGTAGATACCATTGAGATCTGAAGAAGGAAAAAAGTAACATGGAATATATAGTTGACATCAAATCATCAATTAATTAACTTATGTAATAGTATTAAAATCCATCCGGAAACTTAGATCCCAAACAATTATTTTTCAGGTAGCTTTTGCAACAAGCAATAACTAGCGAGTACGAGTCATCCAACAAAGGACAAAAACAGTGCTGCCATTTGCCAACAAACATTTACCACAGTAAAAAAACAGAACGAACAGCCACCGTAAAATTTAAAAAAAAAAAAAAAAAAATGTTGTGTCAGTTCTTCTATTACTCATTTTTGTCCATTACACTTTACACACAGCTTTTTCTTTTCCCCTATGGTAGTAGCTTGGTGTGACTTGTGAGGTTGGAATCCTTTGGGAATCAAGGGTGATTGATGGGCACAAGAGCCTGTATGTTTTTTCTTGTTTCTTTGTGACCTTTTTGTATGATTAGTGATTTATACGTTATGAAAGTTTCATTGATTTTTGACCACTTTGTTTCATGCATGATTGTTAATGGGGTGTGTATATTTGACCTGGTTTCAATGGGTTTTTTTTTTTTTTTTTGGATTGTTGGGAGAGTGGGGATTTGAACATGGGCACATCAATAAGTGTCAGTTGAGTGACAAGGTTGCCTTGGTCTTGTAGAGATTTGCTAAATCAATGGTTTCAATGGGTTTCAATTGGTGTTGGTGTTATAGATGTTTGTTAAATTAGTGGCTATCATTAAGGTTGGCATGCGTTACTTGAAGTGTGGTTTGCATGATTCACATTGACTTGCTCTCATGGAAAATCAAATGTATAAAGAAAAGTCATGTAGGTTGAGTTGTCTGCTAAAATAACAATATTGGATGGTCTTATTAATTTATGATTTGGGTTAGCTGGGTCAGTGTGAAAGAATTGATACGGTATTAATCAGAAAAGTTCTAGACTAGTTCCTAATGAAATGCCCATTCCTTAAATTTGAAGGAAGCCCTGTATTTTAGTTTAAGGAAATACTTTCAGTATCAGCAGTAATATAACTTTGTTGTTGGTGGCTTGAGTGTCTTTTCAAAGTTTCAACTCTAGAAAGCATATGAGTAAAGCTTAAAGAAATTCAGTTTTGGATGTGATACTTAATGCTGTCTATTTGGATTTTTCTGTGAATGTTTTTGTTAAATGGATTTAGCAATGAAACTTAATAGATTTCCTCAGCTTATTTTGGTTTGCACTATTAAAAAACTTTGAATTGAATCTTCACAATCAATACTCAGCAGGTTTATTAATGTGAGCTCAAATGCAATCGGTCTATAAGAGTTAGGATTTCATTCACAACCCTGCCAATATAGAATGTTTCCATGAATTCACTTCTATAAAAGCAATATATTTTAATTAATTACTAGTTTTTATTTTTGTCACTTTGCATGGTTTGGATTCAATATTTGTTAGTGATCTTTGGTTTTATTTGTTTACCTGTGTATTTTGTTCTGTAGTGACCAAGATGAACAATTCAGACATCATAGATTTATGTAGTGATTATGAAAAGGGAGAATCAAATATCAATGATGGTCAAAAGGAGCTGGGTTCAGTTGTAGGGACACCTTGGATTACACCGAATTTTAGAATAAAAGAGGTTCAGCATCTGAACAAAAGAGGTTCTAAACGAAAAGAATCTGAAGAGAACAGAAGCTTAAGTGCTTTTGGCATCAATTATGGTAATAATATCATGGTTAGCTCTGCTGTCAATCAGTCAAGTCTTTCATCTGCGCCAATTTGCCGGCAATTCTGGAAAGCTGGGAAATATGAAAGAGAGAAGGAGAAGGGTTTGATAGTCTCAAATCAAAGTAAATAAGCTGTAACATTATTTTATCATTGCTTACTCATCTTTTTGCTCTTTTATTTTCTACATTGGTTTTTGATTCATGTATTTCATGGATTCTATCCATTGTTTAAATAGATTTATATGTAGAAACATTGATGTATGAATAAACTAAACATACATAGGTGCTGAGGCTGTAACGACCTAAGGAAAAGGTCTAGCCACATATGTGCTCAAACTCAAAAATGACTAGTCAAGTTGCAATTATGGTTCCTCATAATCACTGTTAAACCCAAGAATTACCTAGTAAACCCAGAATGTGGGACTAATACATGCCCCCACAACACTTGCTCAAATAATCCAATCAAATCCGCACAATTTGGGGTATCATATAGGCGCCTACTAAATGGACTTTGATTATATCGTAAGACTAGAAACCAAAGCAAAGATATTGTCAGATTGATTGCTAGTCATATGAAGTGGGCTGTGAAAGTGGAAAAAAAGAAAAGAAAAGAAAAGAAAACTGCTGGTCTTGTGTTAAGAAATATAATCGTTGATATGCGTGTTTGCACTATTATTATCGTTTTGATTGTTTATTGAGAGCATTTTATATTATGATTTGGTTGCAGACTTGAAAAATCATTTGCATGTACACCCTCTTTTTCTGCACTCCAATGCAACCTCACATAAGTGGCTATTTGGTGGTATGTTTGATTTATAAGTTTCCTTTGATGCACTACATTGTGTTCATATCTCCAACTATAGCAACCCCATTATTTTTCCTCAATCTTTTAAATCTGTTTAACCTACTTTTGTGATCTCTGTTTTTTTGGTATAGCCATTGCGGAGCTAATTGATAATGCATTTGATGAGGTAGGTTCCTTTATGTTATCATTTGAACGACTATAGTTTGTCTTGAAATATTCATATGTTATCAGTGAGGTTACCTTATCCAGATTCCAGTTAAAGGGAAAGAAGAAAGAAAAGGAATATTTAGAATTAAAATACTGCAGATGACCTGTTTCCTTCTCACCTCCCTCTCCCTCTCTCTCGCATATGTGTTTTTATGATGGTTTCTAGTCAAAGTTAGGTTCTGATTAAGGGTTTCATACACTATTTGTATTGTTTTTGTTTGTATGAGCTAGATACCAAATGGTGCTATTTTTGTCCTTATAAACAAAATCTCAAATCCACAGGATTCCAGTCCGGCCTTGCTAATCCAAGGTACAAGTACAAACTCATCTCATTTGATTAAATGAAATTTGAATCTACTAGTTATTTTCGTGTCATACACTAACAAGGTTGCCATCTAATTTTTTTGCTGCTCAAACTTGATGATTAACAATGAAAAGATGACGGTGGTGGAATAGACCCAGAAACTATGAGTCATTGCATGAGCTTTGGATTTTCAGATAAGAAATCGAAATCTACCATTGGACAGTGTATGCGTTGGATTTCTCCTTTCTATCTTTCACATGTTTTCCCTTATTTCTTTATTTATTGGTTCACTTGCATCCTTTCAGATGGAAATGGCTTCAAGACAAGTTCTATGAGACTTGGAGCTGATGTTATTATCTTCAGTCGACAATTAAAAATGGGGTTTGACTTTCTATGAACATTACCAATATAATTCACTTTCCCAGTTGGTTAGTTACTATGTTCACTCAAATACAACCCTAAGAATGACACAAGCATATCTGAAGTTATTTAATCTATCATCTTTTCATTAGTACAAAGGTAACAATAAGCTATAGACTGGGATGGGTATTCCTCCCTTATTTGATAGTCCCCAGGTCCTGATAAAGGTGGGATTATAATTTCTTGTCTCTGGTACAATCCCTTAAAGATTTAACCAGTAGGCTGTCAACAGGTTCCATGGTTACTTTATATTCTTCTGTGTTCTTACATTCATTTTTCATTTTCAATTCTCTTTATCGAGTTATTTCTATTCCAAATCCTGAAAATTGGAGATATTAGCATTTTGAAAGTGAGGTCCAACCTCTTTCATATTAAATAAAGATTACACTCATTTTCATATTTGGATATTTGATATATGCACAGTTGACTGTTTCTTGGTTGTGCTCACATTGGTGGTATGACCATGTTCAGGTCATCAACTCAAAGTGTTGGACTACTTTCTTATACATTTTTGACACAAATGGGCTATGACAGAATAGTAGTACCAATGGTGAGCTTGGCCTTACAGCAGCTGTTCAATTACATCTATTGCAAGTTTACTCTGACTGTAATTTTCAATCCATAATGTATCATTAAAAATATGACCAGGTAAAGATGTTATTTTGTCTGTCCTCTGTGATAATTAAAAATATGGCTGACTCTAATGTCCCCTGAATTACATTATTGGGAAGCGCTCCTTGGAGATCACTATAGAAGGACCCAGGCATATAATTGCTACTTTTTTTTTTGAAGTTTTAAATTGCTTTTCTTTAAACAACAGAATGCAAAGAGTGTGTGTGTGTTTTTTTTTGGAGTCTTAAATTGCTTTTCTTAAAACATAGCAAGCAGAGAGGAATTGGGATTTGGCCTAGGCTACTACTTTGTTAACAAACTCATGGAATCATCATACTATTCCATGACCAAAGAAGTCAAGAGCATTGTAGTTCATTGACATTGCCTTGTCTCCTTTATAAGGAGATCCAAGTTTCAAATCCTCTCTACCCCACTTGTTGTAACAATTGAATTATCAAAAACAAAAAAACTATTTCATGACAAAAAAAATAAAAGACTGCAATGTCCTATCAGCATCTTTTTTTAGTTGGATCATGAAGTGGGCTCCACTTTAGGATCATTTATTGACTCAAAATCTTGTGAAATTATTTGTAACTTCTTTGGTTCTCTTTTTCCAGGTTTAGGGCTGTCTAATGTGCCCTTTGTCATATGCATAATTTTATTTAGTCTTACCAATAATGTTGTACCTCTAAACTCACTAATAGGTTTTTCATTTATTACAGGTGACTTATGAGTTCAACTCATCATCTGGAACATTTGGTCCTGTAATTTCTCGTGGTAAAGAATATTTTTCTTCTAATCTGTCCATGCTGTTGCAGTGGTCTCCTTATTCAACCGAAGAGGAGCTGCTGAAGCAAGTAAGCCTGTAGACATTTCAGAATGGAATGCTTCATATAACAATATTCCAAATTATAACTTGCATGCTGTTTCTTCCTAACATATCATGTTTTCTAATTATTTTTCGCCCCTTGCTTAGCCAAAACTAAAATAACAACAGCAATAACAAGAAGAATGTTATGCAAAAATAGCACCACCCCCTCTTCCCAAAAATAGATGATCTGCCAAAATTTTATTTTCCTCAAAAGCATAGCATGTTTTGCCATTCTTTTTAGTCCCTTAATCTCCAAAAGAGAGAAAGAATAAGAAAAAGAGAAGGTAACAATAAAGATAATGATAACAACCATGACAACATCAGCTGCGGTGCAAAATAGCAACCCCCCCCCCCCCCCCCCCTCCCAACAAAAAAGGTAAACAACAGAAAAGAAACATTCTGCCAAAAATTTAGCTTTGTCAAAAACATAGCATTAATATGTACTTGCCTGGTAACATTCTGCATAATTGACACCAATGAGATTACCCTAAAAGGAGCATTTGGAGGTTCTTTGGTCATTGAATCCATGCATCACTTTTGACACAACATTTGCAAGCACAAGTTGGTGTTGTAACTCGGTGAGATTGTTTCAAGTGTCAAAAAACATTCTTCCAAAATTTAGCTTCTTCAAAAAGGGGTTTTGCATATTTGACATTGACAAGATTGCACTGATGGTGCCATCTGGACTTCTTTGTTAAATTGAATAATTTGAATCTATCCATCACATTTGACACAACATGCGAGAACATGAAGTTAGTAGTGTGATATGGATAGTTCATTACAATCATCTTGACTAATTAGAAAGAATAAAATCATTCTCATGTTACCTAATGGCTAATCACTATTCCTGCAGCCATTATTGCAGCATGCAATTGTGCTCCAAGTCTCTCTTTCTCTCTCCCTCTTCTAAAATACTTGATTCATCACCTACAGTTGCTGCTGATTCCTAATTATGTAGCTGCCTTACAATGATTTATCAACTATTGGTTATTTGATTCTACACAAAATGATAACAATAATGTATATGCTCGTTTACTCATATACAATATTGGTTGTGTGGTTGTCCTTTGTAAAAGTATACATGGAATTTATTCACTATTGGATTTTGAACCTTTCATTGCTAATCATAGTATGTTCAATGGAACTAATTCAACTTTTGATGCCATTGGCTTGATTTCTGGGTACTTGTCTTAAAGTTATTGATGTAATGATGTCTTTGAATTCTCTCTCCATGCCTTTATAAACATTATGCATATCCATATCTTCACCCATGTGTGATCTATACTTCCATTAATATGTATATCGTCTTATTAATCCAATGGTCAGTTTGATGATATAGGGCATCATGGAACAAAAGTTGTTGTGTACAATCTTTGGTTAAATGAGGAGGGTTATTTGGAACTGGATTTTGATTCTGATACTGAGGTGTGCTTCATCACTTGCTTTTATTTCCTTCTAAACTGTTGAACATAGTTGATAGTTTTGCTATTTATAAGTTGATTGTTGCAGGATATTCGTATCAATGGTGACCCAAAACTATTTCAGGCAGGTGACCATGTCAAACCAATTTGTGATCAGCATATAGCTAACCTATATCGCTATTCGCTCCGTGTAAGTATATGATTTCCGTTGAGGTTGATTTGCTAAATAATTTTTTGTCGCTAAAACATGTTCTTGTTCATGCTCCACAGGCTTACTTGTCCATCTTGTATATGAGACTACCATCATGCTTTAGAATAATATTGCGTGGACAAGTTGTTGAGCACCACAGTATTCCCAGTGATCTAAAATTTCCTGAATTCATCATATACAGGCCACAACTTTGTGGAAGTAAGGAGGTTTGTGTTGTCTATTTAAAGTCCCTGCCACCTGCCACTAATTGCATCCTACGATTCGGATGCTTTGTCAATATCAGTTTTACAGTAGCTGCCTGTTTGGTTTTGTTTTAAGCAAATATACAGTTGATGGATATCGAATGTTAATAAATGACAAACTAGAATGAAAATGTCAGCATGAAGGGCCATAAGTTTAAATACAGGATTCATTCATGGTAGGAAAAGTGTCAATGGGCTTGGATTGCACATTTTTCTTTTCTTATTATTAGAAAACTATCCATGTTATGTTTAGGAAAACCAATGCTTGCAGAATAATTGTTAACTAGCCACGAACCCGCGCAACTGATAATTATTTTTATGATAGTTTTATTATTATTATTTTTTACAATTTAAACTAATTTAATAATGAGTAATGTATTTTGTAATCATATTTTTATTTATTATAAAAACAATCCTAAATGTAATATAGGAACAATCATAAATCATAAATATAAATTTTGTCGTTTCAAAATGAAAATAATACAATTTTTCTCAGAAATTCAGAAGGCAAGTTAACGAAAATATTCATTTTTAATAAAATTTATTTATAACATTTTGTAAATCATTAAAAAGAATATAAAATTTAGAAATTATTCTTTTAGTTTTAAACAAACTTTCTTAAACCTTATTTTTTCTGCCTACAATCCAAAACACTAAAAGACGTAACTAAAAAAAATTAATAAAACTTAACAATGATTAATTGGACCAATTAGGATAAAAATTTGTTGTTGATAATCTATTGAAGTTATTTTCTTTGCAGATATTGTAATTTTGTCCACCCAAAACATATTATCAAATAAAAAATTATTAGCATTATTAGCAGAATTTATGAATTAAATCTCTATACATGCATTGTTATAAAATAATAATAATAATTAAAATAAAATTGTAAAAGCTAAAATTTGTCACCTATCTAATTATTTTCGTTTGGCTAATATTTGATTTTCTCTAAATAAATGGCATTATAGAGTATTTCTAAAACAACTGTTAAGAGTACTTTGTCCACCACAAAAGATTTCAAAATAAATAAAAATTAGTAAAGTCTCATAGTTTAACATCTAAATTGAACACTATAAAAAAATCATGCTATGTAATAGAATAATACCATATTTTTATATGCTATATTTAATTCATTAGAATGCAATAGAATAACATTTAACAATCAAAGAGAAAGAAAAAAAAATTAAAATTTAAACAAAACTAAATCGCATTAACCAAAAGTAGAGTTTTAAAGAATATAAAAAATTATCAACCTAAAGCAGAGATGCAAGAAAAATTAAAAAATCCACCAAAAAATTGAGAGAGAGAGAGAGAGAGAGAGAGAGAGAGAGAGAGAACCTTTTTTTGTGAGAGAAAACTATGCATAGAATGGAAGAAATAGTGACAAATTTTTAGTAAGAATGTGTGAATAAGAAGAGTAAAAAATAAAGGAAGATGAAGGGAAAGAGGAAGAATGATGTTAATATAAAAGGTAGTGGAGAGATGAAAATGTAAGGGAGGGAGAAAAATTGAAGAAGTAGTGGGGAGATGAAAAGGTAAGGGAGAGAGAAAGGTTGGAGAAGTGTAAATATTAAAAAAATAAATGTTAAAATCAATTATAGGAGAATTGAAAAGAAAAAAAAATAATGACGAAGACGCTGATGTGACTCAACTGGAGTGTAATAACAATAAATACTACACTTCAGTTTTTAGAGATATATATATATATATACATATACATATTGATGATTGCAATTGGCAATCGTGTAAAATCATGATTCATAACAATTGGCAGGGTTTTGGTGTAGAAATGCTTTACCTTAATAATCAGTAGTTATAAAGGGGAGTTTTTTTTATAATTGTAGTCTTGAACCCATGAATCCATCCTCCACCCTGCTTTTACAAGGGGAGGAGGTACCATTTGAGCTAGAGCTCGTTGTCTAGACTCAGTCCATGTTACGTACACAGTAATGCTTTTCCAACCCCCCCCCCCCCCCCCCCCCCCCCCCTCGTTCTTCACTAATGCATGCATGGGTTATTGTTAGCCATTTGTAGCTTCCCCATCAGTGATGGTTCCATTGTTCAGGTACAAGTTCTTACTACTATAGGGTTTTTAAAGGAAGCTCCGGGGGTAAATATTCATGGTTTCAGTATCTACAATCGGAACCGCCTTATACTGGTAAGGATTCTTCTATTGAATTGTTACACACTTAAACTTCTTTAATCAAGCTTGTTAATTCCTTAAATTATTGGCTTCCCTTAGATATCTTGATAATAACGTTTCTAGTACATAATTTGTGATATTTGATGACTTACCAGTTCGGGAAATGTAATCATGATCTATTAAAAGTGTTGGCATGTGGCAAAATGGCTGCTTGCTTTTGTTGGGAAATCATTTGATCTGGTTAGGCAGTGTTGCTAAACATACTATTCTGCATAAGGCTACGCCAATAGTTGTCATTCTATAATATGTTACATAAATATTTTGAACAAGTCTTCATGAAATGTTGTGGGAAGGATTTATTTATTTATTTTTAATAAATAGTGAAAAAAGGCATAGAGTGGGATTTATGTACTTGTTGTTCAAAGATTGCATGCTTTGCATACTTGTACTAAAAGAAAGCTCCTTGCATCAATATTCTTAAGTTCTCTTGTTCATACTTTTAATTGTCTTTGAGCAGCCATTTTGGCCTGCAGTCAAATGTACAAAATACGTTGGGAGAGGGGTTGTAGGTGAGAACCTTTGACTACAACTATTCTGTTTCAAGGTTTTGTATTCAAGGTGTATTTAGCTAAGTCATGGTGAATATTTGATGATTTATGTAATGCAACTGATAGGTGTTTTGGAAGCTAATTTTATTGAGCCTACTCACAATAAGCAAGATTTTGAGAAGACTTCCCTCTTTCAAAGGCTTGAAGATCGTTTAAGGCAAATGGCACATGAGTACTGGTGAGCTACATGTTCCAAGGTTTTTGTGTTGAGGGAATTTTTATGATAATATTATGAAACTGGTTGGATACGAAGAATAACTCAAATTTTTTGAGTTTAAGTCACAAGACATGGTACAATCAAACAAATATAAAACTTGATGTTTTAAAATCGCTTAGTGAGATTATGAATTAACCTGAGCCTTGACAGATCACTTCATTATTTGTCTTCTCTCTATGTCTAGATTGTTAGCAACCAGCTAAATGTTTTTAAACCCCTGCATTTGATATATCGACTTTCTATGTACTAGAGGCAATTTTCTGTTATATCTTAGCAGGCATTTGCACTGTGAACTGATTGGTTATCAACCACGGAAGAAAATTCACCCTGCAGTTTTGCCTTCTCAGGAGTCACTTTCTACAAGTCAGTTATCTAAAACATTCTGTGTTAGTGAATCATGATTTCCCTCTAACTGATAGGCCACGAGCAGCTTCTTCTGCAGACGGATCGTCAGAAGATCCTGTAGCCACAACGGTGCGCGTCTCAGCCACAGCACAGAGAAAATCTGATGTGTCATGCCAAGCCAAGTTCAAACAAGGTATATGTTTTAAATGACAATGACTGACAGACGGGAATGCTTAAATTCCGTTGATGAAACCAGCTACTTGGTACAAAGAAATGCCACTTTTTGCTGTGTATCTGATAAGTCCATATTTGATTGAAAGCAGATTCAAACATAAAGAGGAAGGGGCTATATCTTCCAGTGGAGTTAGAACATGCCAAAAGGCACACGCAATCTGAGGCATATGCAACTGACACCTGGCATAACGAGGAAGTTCAGGTTTGCTGAGAGATCCTTGTCTAAAAAAATTTAACTTAATGAAATTCATCTAGTGTCATAATATCAAATGTGTACCCTTGATCCAGGTTGTAATATCCCTAAACTTTCACATCTTATAAAATACCTATACTCTAAATCATTAACAAGGTCCATGAACTTAAATGTTTTAATTGATATTAAATATTAATTGCAGTTATCAAAAAATAATTGACATTAATTGCAAATACATATTTTTAGTGCATCATGCTGTGGAATTTTTGTCAGTTTTGGTGCGTTCATTTTTGTCTGCATGTACAGCCCATGTGGAAAATTCATTGGATAAATGTTTGCATGTTGCTAACTTAGCACTTCTTTAGCCATCACACCATTGATTCAAGAAAAAAAAAAATGGTTAAGAAGAGATGAAACATGACCAGTTGAGTCGGTATATGGCAGCTATATATATGAGTGTTTATGTACTACAGTTATATCAAAATGATCAAAAGCACGCTTAAAGATTAAAAGCTTAGAGACCAAAGTGCCAAAGTCTAAGTGCTTCACTTGGCCAAATGGAAGCTCATTTAATTAAGCATGCCTTAGGCACACTTTTCTGGTGCTTTTTGAAGAAACACAAAGCACACCTAGGTGCACTTTTTTTTTGGCTAAAAAAATTATATGAATCACTATAATTAATTGCTTCATCTTGAAGGATTGACATGGACATTAATTTATTATACAAAAACTGTTCTTAGGTGTTGTAATACACAAACAATTTTTTGTTTACATATCAAAAGGGACGAACAAGGATAATTTACCATTCTTGTGCTTTTTGATTTTTGCCTTTTGGGTATTTATTATTGAACCATATACTTCACTTGATCATAGCTAACATATTTATGTATTTTTAGGAAGCTCAAGAGAATTACATAAAATGTTATGCTTAAACTTTCTATGACTAGATTATTATCATATTCCTTTTAATAATTGTTTTCAAATTTATTATATAAAATTTTAAGAAATTGAAATAACTTATGTAAAATTTGAACTTACAAACTTTGTGCAATTGCACCATCCATTTTAGCTAATAGAAAAAATATATTATCATTTTGATCTAATTATCTTCTTTTATTTTATGTTATGTATATTTCTATCGGATGTTATTATATATTATATCAAGTGTACGCTTAGGCTCCAAGAGTTCTATGCGCTTAAGTGCACTTGACACTTTTTCCAACAATGAAAACAATACCACGCAGTTGGCCCCAAATAGTTTAGATAAAGGCTAGTTTGGTCAGTAAATTTCAATTTTTATGCATTTTTTCTTTTGCCTAATGTGGTTTCTGTTTGTTGGATTGGAAATTGTAATTCTTCTCTTGTGAATATCTACTTGTCCCCACCCACAACCCCCCCCCCCCCCCCCCCCCCCCCCCCCCCCAATTTGTTTTACATCAAATTCTACTTCTCATATATAGAATTTCCTTTAATAGTCAGCATTTACTGCTAATGAGGGATTATTATCACCACTCCTTTCCATGTTGTGTTGGTAGCCTGAAAATAGCATTGAGAACCCACCGCAAGTTACCCAGGAGATGGCCACTCTAATTCGAGAAAATGAAAAGCTCCGTTTACGGTGAGTACTTAGAAGTTATAGTTTATCCTGATTATTTTTTGAGCTGGTTGCAGATAAAATTTATAGGAATTTAGGTTAAGTAAAACACCACCCAACTTTTGCCTAACCTATTCATTATTATTTTGAGAGAACCCAAATGGATCCTGAACCTTCTTTAAGAATTTCTAACGAATAATAAATATTATAAATCTGGAACGAAAACTTCAAAAACAAATATCCAACATGGGTTGCAAACCAGGCATTTGGCTTGCTTAGCCATCTCTAGATTGAACCTGTCCCTGTTTGGGCTATCTTTGTCTTGAGTTCTGGCACCTAGTCTAAAACATTAACAAGTAAACATCTTTGTTAACATGTATATTGCATAAGCTTCTTTCCAAACACAAAATTGGTGGTTCAAGTTTTTTGTTAGCTGATATTTTCAATTGTTTGGGGAAAAAATTGGAGCTGTTGAATTTGACCATCCTAAACTCCTTTTGATCTCTGACTTCTGGTGCACATGATGGGCTGAACTCAAGCTGAAAAATTTGTTCACTGACATAAACTCACTGCACTCCTAGTCCCATATGATTATATTGAATTAATGGAATTCAGTCATAGCTTGAAATTCACTTTTTAGCAGTACATAATTACTTTTATAGAAAACATACACTAGACATTGCTTATAAGCTATACCTGGCTTTATGAGGACTTTTCTGTTTGACGAACTTGAAATTTCATTAAAACATATTGTCTTTTGGAATTGTCACTTGTCTTGGTTTTTCCAGGTTATTTGAATCGGAGAAAAGGGAGGAAGAACTTTACCAGAAGGTACTTAGCTCTATGTGTGTTACATTCAGCCTCTCATTTAATCATTTTGAAACATCTACTTCACATTGAAAATAGATCGCTTGATCTTTATTATTTTCGTTCAAAAAAAAATAAAAAAGAAAGAAGGAAAATAAATAACTTGATCATATTGATCTGGATATGATTCTTATAATTTCCTGAGAAAAATGGGGTGCAGGATCTTTACTTTCCTTTCAAAATTGTGAACTTCAATACCCTTCCTTTTCCGCCCACGTGGGCAACTTCATGTTAAGAACACCTTGTGTTTTGTTCCCTTCGAAAAGGAAAATAAAGAAAAACAATGTGACAGAGGGCCTACAGCCTACTGATAATCATTCAATAACAAATGTCACTATCATTGTCTCAACCAATGGCACGAATTGTAAAGCTGGGAAAATATCCAAGTAAATAGTTGTTCATTTCATTATTCAGTTCATACTAACGACCAGAAAAGTATAAGGGAGAAGAAGAAAAGAGAAGAATGCTGTGGAAACAGAATCAAATATTGTTTTACATCTGCTTTAATTAGTTAAGATTGTTGCTTGTTAGTCTCTGTTTTAAAGCTGACTTTATATTTTGATGCAGGTGCAACAGCTTAGAAGTGAATTAAAGGGTGTACAGCATGAATACACAAAGATCTTGGTTGAATCAAAATTGATAGACATGGTTGAAGGGGCAAATGTTAAAGGGTTATTTTACTAAAAAAAATTCATATATCTTCATAACAAGAATTTTTGTTCATATATAGGTCGGTGGGTATAAAGTAGGTAGCAAAGAAAGATCAGACTTATCAGGTAAAAAGAAAAGAGAGATCAGTTTCATCATGTTTTTGTTCACTTGTCAGTTTGAATAAGATTCCATGAATGATTGCCCTGGACAAACTGGCGCATGATCGGATTATATGCCGATAGTCACAGGTGAGATTATATAGGTATGCAATGAATACACAATTGGCTATAAGAAACCGCTGCACGATAAGCGTGGGAAATAGAAAGTTTAGGAAACAAATCACGTGGTAGTATTTTTTTTTTCCCTCTCTTTCCATATAAGTACATGATGTGGTAGTCTCTCATGGCTACCTGGGAAATACACTATCATCGATTGGGCATATGAATTGGTGTATTCATTGCTTATTGGAAATATTCATTGGTGGAACCAACTACCCTCAATTACCAAGGTGAACTTGCAGTTAAACTAAACTATCCCTGGTTTCCAAAATCTGACACTAAGTGCTGTATAATGAACACCCTACATAACATACCATAAAAACTTAAGATTAATGCAACAAGTATTAAAAGAAATATAATGACAACAGATCACACCTTAGAGTGAGATTCTTGGCACATAGATTGTTGACATAGCTGCAACAAGTAAAGTTTGGGGTCGAGCTTACAGAGGAATGGTCATTCATAGAATCTATATGGTAGTAATTTTTTATCTTTGTATTTGATCCATGTAGGAACAAATAAACAAAGAGTCACTTCTGAGATTTCAACCTCATTGCTCAATAAGAGGAGATATTATCGTCTATAGCTACCACTCACAACTAAGCCTTGATTTCCAACTAAATTTATAGTGGCCCCCCAAATGAAATAGACTATTGGTCTACTCCAAGTTTGCATATCTATACCAGCCATTAAATTTGCAATTATGGTACTGGTGATGACAACAATAATCATAAGAATAAGGCTTATACATTAAAGTATATCAGTAATAACTGATTATATCCATCCTATGGGACAATCATATATTGATTCAAAGATATCTTTTCATATGATGTGCAACATGATCACGTAAGTTATTCAGCTGTTTGAAAATCCACATTTTTTTCAACCGAGTTAAAGTGTTAAAACACCAGGGGATGGATTGCCTCACAACCTACTAGTTTGTGCATGTCATAATGGATTAGACTGAAACTCCCTTATTACTTTTTCTCAAGTCTCAATCAGTAAATGCAACAAAGTGGAATCTGTTGGGTATACATACTTACCAAAAAAAAAAAAAAATGTTGGGTTTACATGTGTGAGTGAAGTCTCATGTTAAATACTACTGATAAAGGTGAGTGGTTAATAAAATATAATTGAGCCCAAACCCATAAGCTTAAACTTTTGGGTCAAGTTGTTCCCTATATGTAATATCAACTACACAATTGGGTATTGCCCCAACAGAATGCAGCCTTACCTGATCAACAACAACATATAATGAGAGAGGACTGGGCTTTGTGTTGAGGAGGAATAAAATGACTTCAATTGCAATTAGTGCAATAGGGTGATCCAAGTTCGTCAAAACAGTAAGAAAGAAAAAAACTGGCAGCCGGAATTTCCTGGTTTTTGTATGATTAGTGATTTATATGTTATAAAAATTTCATTGATTTTTGATCACTTTGTTTCATGCATGATTGTTAATGGGGTCTGTCTATTTGAGCTGTTTTCAATGTGGTTGTTTCTTTTTTTCTTTTTTCGTTTTTTTGGATTGTTGAGGGAGAGGAGATTTGAACATGGGCACATCAAGAAGTGTCAGTTGAGTAACAAGTTTGCCTTGATCTTGTAGAGGTTTGTTAAATTAGTGGTTTCAATGGAGATTTGTTAAATTAGTGGCTGTCATTAAGATTAGCATGCGTTACTTTAAGTGTGGTTTGCATGCTTCCCATCGACTTGCTCTCATGGAAAATCATTGTATAAAGAAAGTCATGGAGGTTGAGTTATCTGCTAATATAACCATATTGGGTGGCCTTATTAATTTATGGTTTGGGTTAGCTGGGTCGGTGTGAAAGAACCGATATGGTATCAATCAGAAAAGTTCTAGACTAGTTCCTAATGAAATGCCGATTTGTTAAATTTGAAGGAAGCCCTGTATTTTATTTTATGGAAATACTTACAGTATCAGCAGTAATATAAGTTTGTTATTGGTTGCATGAGTGTCTTTTCAAAGTTTCAACTCTAGAAAGCATATGAGTAAAGCTTGAAGAAATTTAATTTGGATGTGACACTTAATGCTGTCTGTTTGGATTTTTCTGTGAATGTTTTTGTTAAATGGATTTAGCAATGAAACTTAATAGATTTCCTCAGCTTATTTTGGTTTGCACTATTAAAAAAACTTTGAATTGAATCTTGACTGGCTTGGACCTAACCAATGACCTATACTTTTTGCATCCGGACCTAACTGCAGGTAATCAGGTTCCCAGCATAATTGTGCCCCCAATGTTTGCGAAAAGAAAAACCTAGCACTACAGATTTAAAAAATTGGGGCTTTTCTCACGCTCAACAACGTAACTCCTCAATAAGCCTCGAGCAGTCTTCCAGTGCCTAGTTTGATTCCTCGATTTCCTGGCAATTAAAAAGAACATAAGAATTGGAACAAAATACTAACCAACCTAAGCATATGCATATAGCGCAGCTATGTACAATTACAACATAAAGACCAACTCCAAATCCAATAATGAAAAATGGGAGGGAGGGAGGTTGAGCGCATGAAAGTGTGAATGAACGCAAATGTACTTGCCTCAGCACATCAAGCAAGCTTGCACACTGATATGCTAATGATAGGTGGGGTCGCACCATGCACAAAGCAAGAAGTGTACGAGACTGCCCCACAAATAAAGGAATTTAACTCTCAAATCACCACACACGGACGTGTGCATAATCTTCCAATACCTCGACATCAACACAATCACAAATTCACAATCCATCCAATAACATTATCATGCTTCAAGGGTCACAAAACTAACCTCTCACCAGTTAACCAAATATTGTTTCAGGAATAGGACAACAGAACCAAGTGAGAATCAGTTCAAGATACTAATTAATGTGATTGGAATGGATATTGGATAGTTAACCTCCCATCCAAGGTTTGGTGTAAGTCAAGACAAAATTCAATAAGAACTCTTTTTTTTTTTTTTTTTTAATTTAATCTAAAATGAAAAGACAGAAATTAATAAAAAGTAAAAAACCCCACCAAAAAAGAAAGCCAAGATTGAAACATTTGAATAATAATATGACCCACACATTTTCTCTACCCACCGCTTATAAACAACCACAATCCAGATTTTCCAACAAATTATTTGTTTCAATAAATAGTATTCTTGCTCTTTTCCCCCTATGTTATCAGAAGTATGCCCACTACAAGCACACACAGATAGACATTTCAAATACATCAACATCAACAAAAGATTGCTCACTAGTTGTAATATTACCTTGGTTAAAGTGTGCAGAGAAAGCCGATGCACATTTTAAAAAGCAAGGGACAACTAAAGGATAAAACCATAAAAGAAGCAAGTCGCACAAAAGAGGTTATTAAGCATAAGCATACAATCAACAAGGAGAGCGTAAATCATACTATGCCAGAGAAGGATTCCAAAATCCAACATATAAAAGGAGCACGAAATAAAGCATATGAATAATTAAGAAGGGATGAACGTTAAGTAGGCTTACAAGTTACAGGAGATAGGCGCCGATGCAGTCAGAGACAATTTTGTATTTGGATGGCTTTGACTTGTATACAGAGAGATGAGTATTGAGGATTTTGAAGCGAATGAATTTGCAACGATTTGCTATAGTGTCATCTACATCAGCATCATCATGGCCGTCGAGATCATATGTAACCCACTTTTCCCACAAGTCAAGATAAATACTCCGTCGATTAACTCTTGAAACTTGAAAAGTGGCAACAAAGATACGCAACTCCTCAAACTCAGCCACAACAATAGCCATAACAACACAGATAATCCCGTCCCCTAGATGAACAAAATTAGGACGGCAATAGGCAAATTCAGGAGGGATGTCAACAGGTATAGGAACAGATTGACAATGACCATAAGCACAATACAGGAAGTAGGCACGCAAGCAGTTGTCGAGTTGATCATGGCCAATGATGGCCTTATGTCCACGGCCACTTAATTTTATCATTAGACCCATGCCTGCAAATGGAAATGGATTCGTACTCATTCCAAAGTATAAACAGTGAGTCCATTTTTTGGTGGGTATGTCGAAGGTGTATCCCACACTAAAAGGACCACAAACAGAGATCTTAGAGTCCATCACTACATAATCGAAGCAAGCACGAGCATCGTCGTGCCATGGGGCAAAACAGCAAGTTTGATTACGGTTGAAAAATGGAGGGGGAGGGAGAGGTGACCACTGTTGGGTGGATGGGTCAAATACCTCAAAAGAAGGGCTGGGCAACTCCTCAAAGGGCTCGAGGGGAATGCCAGCGAGGGCATAGAGCCTGCCCTCAATTTCCACCAATAGGGGATCAGATTTCCCAGCGCTTAGACGTTTCAGAGAAAAATTGTTTTTCCTGTTGTTGTTGTTCTTCATCTTCTTCTTCTTCTTGTTTATGTTCTGGAATTCAGGCTTGGGATCCAGAGCTGGGTTGGTTTCCAAGGTGAAAATCCAAGTGCTATATTCAGAACTCATGTCAGGAAAGATTAATAAGCCACCGGCTAGAATAATTTTGGAGCCCATAACACAGCAATTCATAGCGTCGGGGAGACCATTACCCCCAAGAGTTGCGAATCTATTCCATTTCAATTCTGAATATGAATTGCATCCTTCTTGTTCCTTGGAACTGGAACTTGGACTGGCACTGGAACTAGAATTAGAAGTGGAGATGGTTGGGTATGAAATTGGTGTTAATGTTGAGGAGGGTAAGCTGCAAAGGGTGACACTGTCACTGTCGCTGGAGCTGCCGCAGCCTTTGGATTTGGATTTAGATATGTATTCAGATGGTAGAAGTTGGCTCAATTTGATAGAATAGATTATGTATGAAGGGTAGCCTTTGCAAACAGAGACACACGCGTACAGAGACTTGCTACCATCTACTTCCTCTGATGGCAGTCCAGGTCCGGACAAATCCACCGCCATAGCCATGGCCAAACCCTAACAATTCATACAAAAAATACAATAAGTCCGATTGCACTTGTACATAAGAAATTAAACCCTAATAAGATACACACAAAAATTTTCTATAAATCCGATTAGAAAGATGCTCAATCATATGAAATTTAACACAAAACCACACACACACACACACACACACACATATATATATATATCAATAAATCTTTCTTTTTTAAGATCGCACACAAAATAAACCTTTCTTTATAAAAGAATCAGCGCAAACAGGAAGCGAAATTGAAATTTTAGAACAGTTAACCTGTTGAGCAAGATGGAATAGTCTGTATATTGTGTGTAAAAAATAATGTACAATAGTGTCTTATATAGGCTAGGTATGTTTGCAATACAAGTAATATGAGTAAACTACAAATACAGTAGTATACTGGGCTAAGCCCAATGGGCTAATCTAGTCTAAGCTATATACTAACATCCCCCCTCCAACTCGAGGTGGCAAGGAGAAAGCAAACTAAGTCTTGGTATCAGCAGGCTGGTCAGCTGTTAACAATATAAAGTGAGAGAGAGAAAGACTGAATAATCTGTATATTGTGTGTAAATAAAAATGTACAATACAGAGCCTTATATAGGCTAGGTATGTGTGCAGTACAAGTAATATGAGTAAACTACAAGTTCAGTATATTGGGCTAATCTAGTCTAAGCTATACACTAACACTTGTAATAGAAGTTTTGAACATCGTTAATGGCCAAGGATGATATGAGAGAAACTCTGAGATTTTGTGTGTGTGTGTGTGTGTGTGTGTGTGTTTTTTTTTTTTTTTTTAAAGAGAGAGAGAGAGAGAGAGAGCCGATGAAGGGGTGCAGAACCCAAATAAATAAGAAAACCATGATTGTGGTCAAATAGGAATCTACTCCTAGTCCTACTAGTACTAGGTAGTATTGGTTCAAAAAAAAAAAGTACTAGGTAGTATTATTTCTTCTTTGATTTAAAAAAATTAATAATATTAGATTTATTTCAATCAATGTGTCGTAGCTTGCAAGGAATCACTGCCATTGAAACTAGAGGTGATCATGGGTCGGGTTTGTGCCCAACTCGTGACTGACCCGATCAAGTCAATTTAAAAATTTTCAGACCTGCCGTCGACCGGTTAGAGACTCAGGTCAGATCGGATGGTTTTTCGCTGGAAGGTGATCGGGTCTCAGTCGGAGTCGGATTTGGCCGAAACTCATTAGATTTGGCCCAAAATGGGGCAAATTTGATTGAAATTCGACAAATTTGGCTCAAAACTGGCCTTTTATGGTAAGATCTCGTCGAATTTAGGCGGATCTCGAAGAGATCTCACAGGATCTCGACAAGATCACGCTGGATCTCAACGAGATCTCGCCGGATCTGTCAAGAATCGACTGAGAAAATGTATAGGCGGTGGAGGTTAGCGGCCTTTTTGGTGGTAGAATCGGTTGAATCGGTTGAAATCGGGTTTAAATGCAAGGACCCGCCAACCGGCCCACCAAAATCAGGTTGGGTACCTTAGAACCCGTTGCCGACCCGTCACCGGAGTCGGATCGGGTTACCGGGTTGTCTTGGACAGGCTTAATTGAAAGAACAGAACGTGCGCAGAATATATATTTTTTATTTTTATTTTAAATGAAACGCGTAGAGTAGAGTTTGTGACGGGAAGAGTTTTTTTTTTTTTAGGCAAGGTTTTCGAACCTCCCTCTTTGAATATCTCTCTAAATACTTAGGGCCCGTTTGGTAATATTGTTCTAGTAATATTGTTTAAGTGTTATGAAAATACGTGTGAGTGAAAAAATGTTGTGAAAATACACGTGTTATGATGTTTAAATAACAAAAACTGTTATTCAAACAACATTAGCAAACACCTTTGAATATTTATTTAACTCTTCTTTTGAGTATGTACAGTCCTCCGTCCAACATACTAAGTTATTACAAGAAGGAATCCTTGAGATGACCTCAAAAGGTTTCGAAAAGTTAGTAATAATCTTTTTAATTTTCAAAATGACTCCTAATTTAATTAACTTACCATTATTCCTAAAATATAAAATGAAATTAAGACCATAAATCTACCCAACATTCATTAAAAAAAGAAAATTCCTAGTTCCCACTACCCCATGTTCTTTAAAAAAAAAAAAAAACTAAAACTACCCCGGTTCCAAAAAAAAAAAAAACATTATCACATTCCCACATTCTATATATATATATATATAACTTCCTAGAAAAAAAAACTTCTCCTTTAATTTGTTCTTCTCTTCTCCTTTTCTCAAGGTTGTGGAATGCATAAGGAAAAACTCTAATAACATTAGATCCCATAAACTCCAAACCCACAATATTTGTTTAGTTTCTTTTTCATTCTTACATACTATTTCTAACCAACATTATCTTATTGCACACTCATTGTTTCATACGTTGAATTCTTCTTAATAGTCAAACTTTTTTATTATTATCAAAAGTGGTAAGTTTTTTAACAAAAATTATATACTATTTTCTTAATTGAATTGTATATCGTTACTTTCTCAACTACATATATTGTGAATGGGTAATTTTTCAACCTTCTATAATGTGTGAACTATATGAAAGGTGTTATAGAAAATTTGGTTATGAATGAGAGAGAAAAAGTTACACCCTTACCTCAAATACAAGAACTCCTTGAACTTTGATATGACCATTCCCTTTAGTCAATCTAATCAAAACATAACCAAAAGGTTAGTAAGCTTAAAACTCGAAGGTCAAAACCAAAATAGATCCCAATCAAGTAAACTTTAACTTGAGGATGTTTTAAAATAAAAACTCTCTTTAATTCATTGTTTTCTAGTGAATTCGGCGTTTTTTGGGGAAAACAATCTTGGGGCCTGTTATAGTGATTAGAGAGGGGTGTAAGGCAGCTCCCAGCCGATGTGGGATTAGCTCTACATGCATTTTACATCAAAACTTTCCTTACAAGTATTCTGAAAGCGTACATGTGCGCACATGTTCTGCATGCTCGAAGTGTGCATGCATACTTAGGGTTCCTATAGGTTTTTCTTTCACCAAAACATTCTTCATGTTAAAGACTAAGGGTCGTCAATGGGCCGGGTCGGGCCGGCCCGGCCCATTTTTACTTGACCCATAGGCACAATGGGCTGGGCATAATATGCTATTAACTAGTTAATGGGTCGGGTCGGGCTAGGTTGAAAGAGGAAACCTTAGCCCATGACCCTGCCCATAGGTAATGCCCATTTTGTCTTTAGCGAGATGGGCTATTGGGTTGGGCCTAATGGGTTACCCATGGGCTTGTGTTAGCATATTATTTTATTATTTTTATAAGGAAAGAATCAATTTTTTATAAGGGAATAATCAATCTATTTTTTTAAAGGAAATAATTAAAGAATTTAATACTTAATTACAAATTTTTTTATAGTCAAATCTATTTAATTTTTTGTTTTATTGATGGAAACCTATTTAATTTTTTATTTATTAAGGCTTTAAATAGTTTTTTTTTTATTTTATCTTTAATAAAAAAAATGTCAAATGGTTAATTCAAATTTGATAGACTACTAGAAAAATATATATCTAGTAAACTAAGTTTAGGACAATTACTTTAGGTATCTTATTGGTTGAGGGAGTTCTCTTAAGAAATTTCTCTATAATATCTCAAGATCAATCATTCATACACTTCCTATATATTTTTGTTATGAATTATGAGTTATTAGGCTGGGTCAATGGGTTAGGCCAACGGGCTGGGCAACGGGTTGGGCTAATGGGCTAGCCCACTGGGTACCCATGGGCATAAAAACTAGCCCACGGCCTAACTCACTGGGCTAGTGGGTTACCCATGGGCCTCAATAACAACGGGCCGGGCCGTCCATTAGCCCGGTGGGCTGTCGGGTTTCTGGGTTGGGCTATAGGCCATAGGCTATTTGATGACCCTTATTAAAGACTTATAAGATTGGACCTTACATTAGCCCTAGGCCTTCGAGTGATATCGTCATTGAGGAACGAGGGCTCAAGTTGTAAAGGGTACAAAATGAAGTGTTTACAAGTGTGACACTTAATTAAATTTGAGTCGTCATCAGGTCTTAAATTTCTTTCATTTAATAACTTAACATCAATTATTAAATATACTCTTTATCTTTAAATGTGCTCTTGTCTTTGTTGAGGTATAAATTTTCGGGCCCTAATTTTATTAGCCCACTCACCAAAAAATACCCATACAAGCTCATAAACTATTTTGGGCCCACATAAATATTTCTCACATATTACCCAAATATTCTCCATATTATTACCCAACTTGGGCTCCCACAAATATTCTCCATGTAAGCCCCATAAATTATCTTGGCTCTCTCACAAATATCACCCATTGTATCTCACATATTATCCAACTTGAGTTTTCACCAAAATACTTATCACACTACTACCAAAATTGGGCCACAAAATTATACTATCTCCACAAAAAAAGGCCTAAACTCACTTACCTTGTGGGCAAAAACCCAAAAAGCCCAACAAAACTCTCTTACAAAGTCCGTTGCTACACGGCATCTCTAAAAAGCTCATTGGTACACAGCACTCTTACAAAGTCCATTGCTACAAGGTAATATTTTTACAAAATCTCAAAAAGCCCAAATGTTATTTTGGTACCTATTTACAAAAGCCCAAATGTTATTTTGGCACCTATCTACAAAAGCCTAAATATTATTTTGGCAACTATTTACAAAACTCAAATACTATTTTGGCAATTACTCATATAAAGCCCAATATTACTTTGGCACCTATTTATAAAACCCCAAATACTATTTTGGCAAAATAATTACATATAAAGCCAAATATTATTTTGGCACATATTTACAAAGCCCAAATACTATTTTGGCACCTATTTATAAAAGCCCAAATATTATTTTGGCAAAAATAATTACATTATGCTCAAAGCCCAAAACTATTCCTTGGCAAAAACATATTTTCATATACTAAAGTCCCTAACTCATAGGAAATATAAATTACTCATCTTTAAAAAATACTTCTTTATGGGAACTATGCTTATTTCTTTCCATACTCAACCAACTACAAAAGCCCATGTATATCACCCATGGCAAAACTATTCATTTTGTAGGGATGGACAAGCCCAAAAGAAGCTCAAAGGTCCAGTTGAGCCAGCTCAGCTCACATGCAAATCTCAACAGCTAAAGCTCACGTGAGCTGTCAAGTCAAATTTTAACACAACCTGACAGCTAGGGCCCATTACCATCAGTTCCAGCTTGTCAAAATCAGATCAAAAGAGGACACGTGTCCAGCAGGGGTTAAACCCTTCCTTGCCAAGCTAATTTTCATCATTTCTTATGTGACACAAATCTGAGGTGACATGACATAAAGCTAGGAAGCTTCAGCCAGCTATCTTCCTTTTCTTCTTCAACCCATTCGGTCAAAGACTAAAGGCAGCCATAACCAGACCATGAAAGCTTCTGGAATAACTTGAAAACAGCTCATTATCATCCCAAAAACGTGTATTTTCTGGTTCATAGACCAAGCACATGAACCCAAATGGGAAAATTTAGGGAAATGTGGTTTGGAGGGCACCGAAGGGGTCTCTAGCAGAGTTCCAAGCAAAGGGCTCCAAGGTTGACACCTGGCTTGAGATGATGCAATTTGCCCTAGGGAGCTCTAATTCTAGCAGTAGCAAAAGCAAGATCATTAGCCTAATACATGCTCTAATCCCATCAGCTGAGGACAATCAGCATTTAATGCTAAGTCAGAACTCTAGCTGCCATTACCTAAAACAACAAAGAACATTCTAAAGTTGAACTTACCACTCTTGGCCAAATCCTAGGAATGATCTCCAAAGATTTTCTGAAGATTAAGGATGATTTAGCATAAATTATTTGCTAATTACCCCTTCAAACTCAACTATAAATGGAACTTTCCACTAATACTTCAACGGGGACCAACAACACCAATAGACGAACCAAGAGAGAAGAACTCTCTCAAAAACTTCTCTATTTCCCTCTCTCTAATTTCCTTTGAGCTCTTAGTGAGGTTTTGAGCCTTTGAGTTCTTAGTTTCAAGCTTAGAAACTAAGTTCTTTAGCCCCTAGCTCACAAATACCCCTCAGACCTCAACTTTTAAGCTCTTATCCATCTCCAGTAGAAAGCCCTAGCAGCTTCACTAAATACACACTCTCACTCGCTACTCATACTACCCAAAAATGACCCTCACTACTCACTACATATACTATATCCATGAGCATGCCCTGAAGGTATAATGATCTTGTTGCGCTAGCTGGAATCTCTCTCTCTCCCTTCATCTCACACCAAGTTTCCTCATTATTTGTTGTAATGGAACCTATGGTATTTGTTAATTCATTTACTATTGAAGGTTATGATGTAATCGTTACTATAGAGTTTTTCCCTCATGTTATTGTATTAGATGACTCTTATTCATTGGAACCAAAGGATGATGATTTTGAAGATGCAAATACTTTCCTTAATCTGTAAAATAATTAACGATAGCCTTTGGGCCATGCTTCAAGCCCATTGTCGAGTTTCAATCTAGGCCCCCAACCCAATATAAATCTCATTTGTCGGAAGGAAGATTTTTCTGCCCCCGACAGTCTTTTAATGTGCTCTTCAATCAATTAACTTATATTGCCTTAAATATCAAATTAGTTTGAATTCAAATATTCAAGTATCTTAGGAACGACCATAAAATTAAATAAGTCATCAATTGTTTTGTTCTTTCCTAATCAACTTTTAAATTCAAATTCAACTATTTTCAATATATTAGGCAATATGATCTATTGATTGTCAACTATTTTGGAATTAAAACCCCTAAGCCTTTTAGGAAAGATTTGTAATTAATACCTCATTAATTATTTGTCTTTTCCTTAATTTTTAGGCTTCTGACCAGAGAACGCATATGCATTCACATGGGTGCGTACACATCTATACACACATGTACGCACTCTTTGTAAGCCTTTTTAAAATCAACTTACAAAGTGTGCTTACGCATCTAAAAAGAAGCTTGCGCGCTCTTTGTAAGCCTTCTAAAAATTAGGCTTAAAAAATGGATTTTGGGCTTAGGCTTGGTTTCTTGGGTCATATTTTGGGCTTTGTTAAGCCATTGGGCTCTACACATGGCACTGAACATTTTGGTAGCAATTTGATTTCTTGTCATTGGACTGGAGAGCTTAGAATTAGGTTGGAACGAAATAGGGTGTCTACTACATTTCTAAGGGAATGGGGGCCACCACCCCATCAAAGATTGAAGTTTTGGGGCCCAAAACTGAAGTTCTAAAGTTCTAAAACACACCATTCGTGCGCATGGTCATGGGTACACGTGCATGCTTCCAAACACAAGTGTAGAACCCTAAATTTGATTGCATTGTTGGCCCAATTTAAAACGGTCATAACCCACTCATTTTAAATCCAAATTATGTAAAATTTATGTTCAAATTGAAGTACAAGATGCCTAATTCCCAAGTTATAGCCAAAATAGTGAGGAAATGTCGTGTTTAGCATCATTTTCAATGTGATCTGAATACTTTTGAATTGTAATTACCTCCAAACTATTGAGAACTCTTAAATTACCCTTGGTTGACGTATGTCAAGATCATCATTTGGATAGGGGACCAAAAGTTATTAACAGGTACAAAATGAAGTATCTATAATAACCAATATGAGTGATTTCTAAATTTTCATTGATATTTTTAAAATGGGTTTTAAAATATCAATGAAACTTTTAGGAAACTTTTATGTTAGTGAACCATTTTAGGAAATTTTTTATGAAAAAAAAAAAAAGAGTGATTTAACTGCTTTGACAATTTTTTCAATTCCCTATAAAAACTTTTCCAAAATTGATGGACAGACATTAACTGGACCCTTTAAAAATTATTGTGTTATGTTATTTATCATTAGACCAAGACACCAATCGGTTTTTTAGTATAGGCGGGGATTGAATCCTAGATTTCATATTCTACCATCAAAGACTTTACCAGTTGAGCTAATTGAAACCCACGAGATTAAAATTGTTAATTATATGATTAATTTTTTTTTCTTTTTAAAAGGATGACAATCACTTATCGATATATTTCTTGATTAAACCATTAATTTCTATTTAAACTCCAATAAATATATCTACCAACTTCATAAAATCTAAGATGGCATGATAATTCAAAAACAAATATCACATGGAAACACTAACGAGAAATTACCACAAGTATTTAGTAAAAAAGGACAGCATGTTTCTAAAATAAAATAGCATATTGCCTAAAGATGATGTGCACGACTGCTTTGTGACTTTTTCTATCTTGGTTGCGTGTGTCTAGTATTCGTTATTTATAATTCCAGTCTATAACTACAAAGGCTAGGCCATTTTGTAATTGTATTCTGATTATGTAATGTATTATAAACGTGGTTCAAAACACTAGTATTACTATTTTTATGTGTGTTCTAATAAGTATTACTATTTACTCAAAAAAAAAAAAAGGTCCTCATAACCATAGCGCGCAATATCAAAAAACTCCATCATGGCATTAAAGGAAGCACCTATACGAATACGGGTAGGGCAAGACAAGATTTTTTGAAAAAGTAGAATATGATACGGATGGATGTATGTGTGTGTGTGTATATATATTAATTATTAAATTTATTTTTGTTATTATTTTTATATATAGTTGAGAATTTATTTTTCATACAATATTAAACATATATCAATTTAAGAGAAATAATAAATATTTTATTTTTCTATATTATTAATAATTTTTTATCAAATTAAGAGTAATAATGGATAATAAAACAAATTCATTACTATTAAAAGATGTTCAGAAATTAGAATACAAATAAATATTAAAGATATATATTAATTTTTAAGTGGAATATTATTATTAAGAGCATGAATATTTTCTTTGTTTTGTGAAAGGGCATTCGATTCCTACTGTTCTCGTGTTCCAGCTGTATCTTGCATTTTTTTTTTTTTTAAACTGACACTATTGGGACATGCATGCAGAATTGTTTTAGGAGTATTAAGTGTCCAACACAGGTACGACACTCCAAATGAAGTGCCCATGCTTTCTAGGGAGAACATTTCAAGTTTTCTACTTGCAAAACAAATGCGGTTTTGGATTCAACTGGCGGAATTCTACTTGATTGATCCTCCTCCTTCCTTTCAATTCCCAAGCCTTAAAATTTTGCATCTACACGAAATAACATATATTCTTTTGCTCTATGATCATAAAATTGGTTAGTCGGACATCAAATTAGGACAAACATTCAAGTATTATGATTTCCCAATTTCCAGATGGAAAATGCAGTTTTTGGAACTTTTAAGGCTCAAACTAGAATTTTTTACATGTAAATTGAGATCGATCAAGGTACGGTATCGAAAACGTACTTAGATTGCAGAAGAGAAAAGGTGGTGAACAGGGTGAGTGGTGTTTAGAGCTCCATTAGTGACTTGGTTGAGTTAGAGTGGAGCTGGCAATTTTCATGTGGCAAAAATTTGTCAGTCCAATTAGTCATATTACAGATTTACAGGGGTTTTATGTATGTAAATAAATAAATGGCTGATGATATCGTCATCAATGATGACAATATCACCAAGGGACAAACCCATAGCTTTTTTAGATTACCCGACAATAAAGGAATTCTAGACTCCACTCCCTGTCATGAACTCTGATCCAAGAAGTAAGAACTCGCTGATTAAACCTTGTGTCTCAAGGTGACATAAGGTTCCATACGTATATAGTACCCTGAGTAGGCTGCCTCCATTTAGAAGATTGCATTGCAAATAATTATTGGTTTCTTTTTGCCATAGTAGCCAATGCTCATGGAAGTTCACATACCTTCCTCGGCAACTCATAACCCATTCAGGTAGCAACTCGTACACTTCTAATCCTAGCAGCAATTTGTATTCTAAATGAAGCACCTTAGGAAGAATTAACTATAACCCAGGTAATCTCCTCACACCAATGAACTAACTGGAGTACAAAAATGAAGTCGTAGTCTGTTTAATTTGTATATGCCAAATGCCAAGTATACAAATGTAAGGTAGAAATAGAAATTGCAATATCAATAGTTGAATTAAAAGGTGAGATATGATATGCAGAAAAATATACACCAAAAATTTGATTGTGTGAAAGATTGCCATATACCACAATTTTTTTTTTTTCTTCGAAAGATTTCTCTTCGGAGGCCAGTGCCTTTTATCATGACTTAGGTCTTTCGCATAACTTGATCCCCAAGAAATTACTTTGGTCGTTTTCCCTGTTACAATCACAATGGTATTATTGAACTTGTTCATATAGTAAGGCACAGATGCACTACAAATTTGAATGATTAACAATGGTATGTATCAAAAGTAAGGATGATGCACTGTAATGGTCAAGGATAAGTCAGCTACTAGAGCAGAGGATTGAAATACTCATGTCACCAGTTTAAATATGGTTTCTAGCATATAATGACATGCACAATACTAGATATGTCAACATAGATCCTACATAATTGGTTTTCACCCTTTAAAGACTATGACTGTAATAGAACATCTATAGACAAATGGATCACCCTATGATGAACTAATGGCTATTAAGAATGAATCAAATTTGATGGTTGTATTTCTCAATCTTAAGATTGAGGAAAATTGATCATTCATAACTACTAATAAAAGATTCCTCAAACAGTTATGGATGAGTAACCCTTTTATTGAAATTAAATGATCTTAGATATATGCAAGGTAAATAAAATTTTTTTAAAAAAATGAAAGAACCCGAAAGTCTACCATTATACCTATAGTGATTGGCCAGACTATTGCTATACATAACGAAAAGAAAATAGGTAAGAACATCATTTTCAGTGTATATAATTAGGGCAGCAACCAAAAAATCTCTGGGTATCAAATAAAAATAGATTCTATACCCCATAAAATTTGTGAATTATTTAATTTTTGCTAAGCATTTTGGGACTTGTATTACTCTTTTAACAACTAGGATAAAAATTTGTACAATAGGATATATTTCACTAAGAGGAGCCCAGAGCTCTTAATCCACACCTAATTGCTCTTTTCTGTCTTTCATTTGTATTTTTCAATTACTAATTCATAATATGTTTGTTTGGCTTAGATTTAGGAGTCTCACTTTCTGTCCCAAGTTTATTTATAGCAAAAGTAAAACATTACAGCTCAATGTTAAAGCGTCCAACTAATTTTCATTTTATGAACAGAAGAATATATTGGCATCTATTTAGGAAGCACAAGACACTACACAAAATATGTTTCTAAAGCATAAAAACAACTTACTGCTAATTGACCCAAATGACTTGCCAACTGAAATAAGAAACCTGCTATACTTGATCCACACCTGATATCTTTAGGATTTGGTAGCAGTTCCTTTAGCTGGTATTTATGAAGCACGGGTGCGGGTGCGGGTGCGAGTGCGGGACTCGGCAATTAAAAAATTATTAAAAAAATTTTTATTTATATTTTTAATATATTGCTAAGCATACTTTTTTATATAATAATAATAATAATAATAAAGTTTTTGACACTTGAATTATTGACAGAGGTATTAAAATAGATGAAGCTTCTCATAAATAATAAATAAATAAAAAGACGTGACTTAGCTCAAAAATAAAATAAATGATATATGTAGTAAGTATTAAAATAGGTGTAGCTTCCTATTAAAAAAGAAAAAAAAAGGGGTAGATGTGGCTCTCACGTGTTTGGTTAGAGAGGCGTGAGAGCCACAAAGAAAAAATAAAGCTTTTTTTATCTCCTGGGACAAAGAAGCAGAGCTCTTCAAAAAAGAAAAGAAAAAAAGAAACAGAACAAAACTCACTCAAACGAAGCAAAGAAGAAGAAGAAGAAGAAGAAGACGAAGAACAGTGAGCCGGCCGATTTCCTTTTTCCGGTATTTTCGGTTTTCGGTTTTAAGTTTTTTTTTTTTTTCCCTTACCGGCCGATTTCCTTTTTCCGGCCGAAACACATCGATATTCGGCCGATACGGCCTGAGTAGGCTCGATTTGAGCTGCGTCGGCGCGAGTCGAGGAATCCACGTGGTAGGACGCGGCCCGATGCGGCACGGACGCGCGGTCAGCGGCGTCCCTCCCGCATCGCCGCGTCTCGCCGAGTCAGACGCAAGTGCGGCTCCTCTGGAGTCGCGTCCGTGCATTCTAGGCTGGTAGCTACTGGGAACATATTTAAGTAGATACTGCCAAGCCAACAAATTATAAGTAGGATAAATGCTAGACATCTACATCAACAAAGAAAAAGTCTTGAGATAGATGGAAGCATACATTAAATTCCTATGGATTTTCCAATTTATCAATGATTGCTCTGACCAGTTTGCTTACATCAGCTTCAGGATTATAGGCATATTCCTTTATAAAGTCTCCTGTGAACACTATATAACTGAAATATTTACAAAATATTGTTAATTATATATCAGTGTATATAAGCAACAAGTTCATAATCAATCATAGTTACCTTTGGAAAAAAGAGAATAATGATTTGCTATTATCAACCACTGGATTTTGGCTCACTGACCTCAAGTTTCGAAATCTAAATTGATTTTTTAGAAAATGTGATTCCAACCCCTGCAATAGAGAAGAAGATAAATAACACTCAACTAAGTTTTTTTTTTTTTTTTTTGAGAAACACTCAACTAAGTTCAAATGGTATAACATCACACTATTGATCTTGGCTCAAATCAAGACCCACATTTGAGTTTCAGACTTTCAGTAGTTAAATGGGATGAACAAACCTGAATTTTTTCTTTAAAATTGGTTAGAACACTTCATAAGCCTTGACTCTGAGAAGCCTTAGGTATCATATAAGAACAGATCTCTAGCATCATATACCATGCAAATCTTTTAATCAGTATCCAAAGAATTAATATGAAAAAAATAATTATGGATATTAATAAATTTTACTTTTTCTTCTACTATCCATCAAATAATTTCAAACAACCAGTAAGGTGGAGATTACTCAAACAAATCATAATAAATTTAGTCATATTTGTTTTCTAAAAACCTTACATTTCTTTGTTCATCCTAATTTTACATTTTTTCTAATTCTAGGGGGCTATTTGGGAAAAACAGGGTTAGTGTTTTTAACAGTTTTCTATCTATACTAACAATTGAAAAGAACTACAGGCATCATAATTCATAATTTTCAACAATGTTTAGGTAAGTCCTTAGCATTTGATAGAATATGTTTATGAAACAATTGTTAGTAATGATTTACTTAAGCATATTTCTCACTTAAAAAAAGAAAAAGAAATTATGACAATTACACACTATGATAAAGAGGTGAATTTTACCAATTAAGGAGAAAATCGATCGACAAACCTCACAAAAGTATTCAGTATCCCAATCGCCATTTTTGAGCATGCAACGCTTTAGGATAGAGTGCAAACGGCTAATGACGTCTTCTCCATATTTGTCACTATTATTTTTAAATAACTCAATTAGTAAGCACATAATATTACATGTTTTCTACTAAAGAATATTTCATTAATTTCCACTTACTTTTCTTTATGAAAATCATCGATCCCTTGATCCATAAAAAATGCACTAAGATCAGGGAGCATGTTTGGAAAAAAACCCATTTAGGTCCTCCTCCACCTCCTCAAGGGTTTTCTGTAAAAAAATTCAAATATATATTCAAATTTACGTACAAAAACAATAATAGAATTTGCAAATAATGCAATAAATCCATATAATCCATTTCCAAGAATTAAATCAAGGATGCTTGTCCTTTCATGCTAACAAATGCATTGACAAATATGATGCACTTTCAATTCTTCATGCGTTTTCCATAAATGATAGCCAACAATAACAAACACATAGTACATTTTAGGAAAATCATGAATAATGTTCCAAAATGGGTTTAACCATAAAATAATTGAGTGCAATAATGATTCTTTTTCAAAAATCCCATTAAGAAGCCACTTACCTCGAAATGCCAACCAATTTTACCTCAACCAGGCACCACCAAATCAAGCAACTCAATCACTAGGCCCATCACCAAGAATATCAAAACCTATAAACATAAGGATCAAGCCTATCAATAACAAGGCCTATCACAAAGTTTACCATCACACTTGTCTCCAAGATCGAAAAGGATCCCCTAAAATCAAACCAAGGGTACTAAAGCCTAACTTAACCATCCTAAGACAAGTACCCCTTCCCTAACAAGAACCAAACAAGCACACAAGAAATCCATTTGACCAAATAAAACCTCAAAACAATTTCAATTTCCAGCCGTAAACAATGTAGATTTATAGCATAACATAAAACACATCTCTTTAATATAAAGGTAGCAAGGCATATGTATTTCATTTGATACTAAACAACAAAACCCAAGCGAGACAAAGCAAGTATCCAAAATTCCAAAAGATGTGCAAACTAGTTCATAACAAGCTTGTATAACAAATGTGTCTATACGAAGACAAGACATTCAAAATGGAATTTAAAACCTTAAAACCTTAACGTGACTAAAAATTATCTAAATTTTGGAGTAAGGCTTTCCTTCTGAAAGGAGACAATTTTAGTGAAGGGTTCATGCCCCAATTTTCAAAGAACAACAATATGTTCAGCGATGCATTTTATCAAACACATGTTATGCAAACACAATTTAGGCTCAAAGCATAGTGAGTATTGAATACATCTAATGAGACATTCACATAATCTAAGTTCTTATAAGTTCAAATTTGATTATATGCCACTCAAAGGATTGTCATATAGATAGATTAAGAATTATTAATGTAACTTAGCACAACCAAAAACAAACGAACTAAATACCCTCCTACTTAGACTTGTACAATGGAAGACTAAATCTTAGGAGGAGTAATAAGTAGAACTGTGAATAAGTTTCTTACCAAAATCCTTAACCCAAAAGCTTCCACCACAAAATGAAAAATGAAAGCACAATGGAAGCAATGGGCAACAGGTATCTGTGAGTAACAAGAGATGAGAGAGAGGGAGGTAGTTCAGCCAACCAGCCGAAAGAGAGGGACAGGGGCTGAGAAGGGGAGGGTGAGATAACGTGTGGAGGGGGTTTTGTTAGGAACAGATTTACGAAATTAACCTCACCTAAAATTCTATAGCCAAAACCCTTTTTTTTCCCCTATTTTTTTATTTGGAGTGTTACATCAATATTGTAATATTTTGTTTTAAAATAGAGTACAATTTCTATTTTGTATATAAAAAAAAAAAAAAAAAATAAATGCAAAAAGTCATTGAAATAAAAATGAAATATTACAACATTAATTAACATATGATATGGCTTCTAATACATACTAGCCGCGAACCCGCGCGTTGCGCGTGATAATTATTTTTATGGAGGTTTTATTAATTTTTTTTTTTATAATTTAAACTAATCTAATAATGAGTAATGTATTTCGTAATTATATTTTTATTTATTATAGGAACAATCATAAATGTAATATAGGAACAATCCAAAACACCAAAAAAACATAAACTAAAAAAAATTAATAAAACTTAATCATGATTAATTGAACCAATATTAGGATAAAATTTTGTTTTTGATAATCTATTAAAGTTATTTTCTTTGTAGGAGTTATAATTTTGGCCACCCAAAACATATTATCAAATAAACAATTATTAACAAAATCTAAGAATTAAATTTCTATACATGCATTGTTATAAAATAATAATAATAATTAAAATAAAATTGCAAAAGTTAAAATTTGTCACCTATCCGATTATTGTGGTTTGGCTAACCTTTACTTTTCTTTAAATGAATGGCAGTATAGAGTACTTCTAATACAACTATTAAGAGTACTTTGTCTACCACAAAGGATTAGAAAATAAACAAAAATTAGTAAAGTCTCATAGTTTAACATCTAAATTGAGCACTATAAAAAATCATGCTATGTAATAGAATAAATACCAAATTATCCAAATCATGCTATGTAATAGAATAATATTATATTTTTATATGCTATATTTAATTCTTTAGAACGCAATAGGATAACATTTAACAATCAAAGAGAATAAAAAACAACAACAACAATTTAAAAAACAAAACTAAATCGCATTAACCCAAAATAGAGTTTTAAAGAATATAAAAAATTATCAACATAAAGTAAAGATGCAAGAAAAATAAAAATATCCACCAAAAAATTTAGGGAGAGAGAGAGAGAGAGAGAACCATTTTTTTTGTGAGGGAAAACTATGCACAAAATAGAAGAGATAGTGACAAATTTATAGTAAGAGAGTGTGAATAAGAATAGACAAAATAAAAGAAGATGAAGGGAAAGAGGAAGAATGATATTAATGTATAGGGTAGTGGGGAGATGAAAATGTAAGGAAGGAAGAAAGATTGAAGAAGTATTAGGGAGATGAAATGGTAAGAGAGAGAGAGAAAGGTTGGAGAAGTGTAAATATTAAAAAAATAAATGTTAAAAACAATTATAGGAAAATTGGAAAGAAAAAAAAAAAACCCTAAAGCTTGAAAGGCTTCAACTTTTTTTTTCTTCCTTTAAGCTGAAAATGCTCACACAAAACCCTAAAACTGAATTGAAAAGACTTTGGGTTAGGCTTGATAGTGGAACTAAATAAATAAGAAGTGAGCTGAATTAATTATATAGATTTATTATAGGGTGATAGTGAAAGTAAATAAATAAGTGGTGGGCTGCATTTATAGGGCTGAAAATTGTAAAAACCATTTTAAAATTGTAGGAAAAATTATATTTATAAAAAAAAATGACGTGGCAGCTGATGTGGCGCAACGTGAGAACAGTAGCATTAAACGCTACGCTTCAGCTTTTAGTAATATAGAGATTTCTAAAAGAAGTTAAGAGGAGTAACACATTGATACTCATCATTTAAATGAGATTTGGCGTTTTGGCTAAAAACAACTTGATTTGCTAGTGTCAGTTGGTAACGGCTCATCTCTCAACGAGTGAAAATTCTCTAATACTTTCTATCTCCTTGAACTTTTTTCTTTATATCCACTTTATGAGATTCAAATTGTTGATTGTATGATGTTCTCCAAGTTGATGCAGTCCTCCAGTAATTCAAAAGAATAATCGCTATAACAAGGAGGAGAAATCTTTCTTTTGGCGTCAGCAACAACGGATGATTTCTTAGGTGGCCAAGTCGACACCTTTCAAAAGTAAAAAATAAATAAATTAATCATGAACAAAAAATCAATTTATAAATAAAAAGATAGAGCTTTGTTTTGCTTTAGTTGGAATCATTTTTTATTTTTATTTTTTGATAAGTAAGAGAAGAATATTATTAAATTTTTTTTTTTTATTTTATAAAAAGCAAGAAAAACAACAAAGAGTTCACGGTAGTGAACAAATGAAAAAGAGGAACAAAAATACAGAAGAAGCCCCTAATGTATTCTAATAGACAAAAGAAAATTCATAAGGGTAGAACAATCCAATAGACCCCAACATCAAGACCAATCAAAGAGGGTTCGTTGGCAAAACTCTAATAACTGAACCACAGTTTTCCCCTCATCCTCAAAAGACCGTCGATTCCGTTCGGTCCAAATAATACACATTAAACAGCCTAGAACCAAATTCCAAATGTCAAAACTATGCTTCCCAAGCCAATGATACCAAAAAAATAATAAGTCCACAACTGAACCTGGTATGACCCAATCGATCCCAAACCACCAAATCATATACATCCACAACGAATGAGATATCGGACAAGAAAGTAACAGGTGATCCATAGATTTCGCATTACAACAACACATACAACAACGATTCGTCAAAGGACGACCACGAAGCATAAGGTTATCTAAGGTTAGAATCTGACTATGAGCTACTGACCACATAAAAAAAGCCACCCTTTTAAGAACCTTAACTTTCCAAATGCCCTTCCAAGGGAAAGTGGAAGGAGCTGCATTTTGAATTTAAATTCCCACTTCCATTAAGATCCCGCGAAGCTTATCACACCCTCCACCCCTAGGAATTCGGGTTTGGATGAAATGAAGGAGGGAGTAGGAAGCCGCTAACTCCCAATCATTATATTCCCTATAAAATCGTAAACTCCACACTCTAAATTATCTGTGATTGAAGGGCTTAACACATCAGAAATGCAAGCCTCCTTATTGGCTGAACACAAAAATAACTGAGGATAAAGAATTTTAAGAGGAACATCCCTAGTCCACTTATCATGCCAAAAAAGAATACGAGAACCATCCCCCACCACAAAAGAGCAATGCTTAGCGAAATGTGCCCACCCTTCACTAATACTCCACCATAACCCATGGCAATGACCCTTCTCCACAGATGAGTGGTTTCTTGGCCATACCTCCAAAGCCATTTCCCTAATAGGGCCTGATTAAAAGACACCAAATTCCGAATTCCCAAACCGCCCAACTGACGCGATAAGCAAACCTTTTCCCAAGCTACCAAAGGATATTTGAAACACTCAACTGATGAACCCCACAAGAAGCTCCTCTGAATGCATTCCAATCTAGTCGCCACAGCTTTAGGGATAGTAAAAAGGGAAAGGTACTAAGTCGGAAGATTTGAGAGGGTACTTTTCAGCAAGTTGAGTCTACCACCATTTGACAAATAAAGCCGCTTCCAGCCTAAAAGCTTCTTTTCCATCCTTTCAAGGATCGGATTCCAAATAGAGACTATTTATACAAAGTTCCCAATGGCATACCCAAGTAAATCATAGGCAAACTACCCACCCTGCATTGAAGAACATTAGCCAAAGACTAAATGTTACGCACCTCCCCAATAGGGACAATTTCACTTTTCCCCACATTCACCTTCAAACCAGTAAAGGCTTGAAAACAAGTCAAACTAGTCTGATAGAAATAATCTGATCTCTAGAGACATCACAGAAAAGAATGGTATCATCAGCAAATAACAGATGAGAAACACGATACCAATAGAGTTAATAGGACCCGCTTGAAAACCTTGTATGAAACCACCTTCCTCAGTTTTCTTTAGGATACGACTTAAAACCTCCATGATAAAAAAAAATTATAAAAAAAAAAAAAAAAAAAAAAAAAAAAACAGAAGAGGAGGCAAAGGATCACCTTGTCTAAGGCCTCTAGAGCTACCAAAGAAACCAACAGGAGATTCATTAATCAGGACTAAGAAGCGAACGGTAGAGACACAAGTCTTTAGCCATCTTCTCCATCTATCCCCAAAGCTCATCATCTCCAACAGATAAAACAAAGAATCCCAATTCACATGATCATACACTTTCTCAATGTCTAACTTACACATCACCCCCGAAGTACGACACTTCAGTCTACTGTCTAAACATTCATTAACAATAAGTACTGAATCCAAAATCTGTCTGCCACCAACAAAAGAATTCTGAAAGTTCAAAATGGGTATGAAACACCCTTGAACGTTTAGACCCTAAATAATAAAATTACCAATTCAAGCTTTATATCAAACAATTAATGTGCGGAACATGATAACAAACTCATAACAGAATTGATAAACAATCTAAGCCAAATATAAACAGATCCACAGCGGTAAATATAAGGCAAAGATAAAGGAAAGGAAGATGCAAACACACAGACAACACACGATGTGTTATCGAAGAGGAAACCGAAGTCCTCGGCATAAAACCTCTCCGCCGCCCTCCAAGCGGTCAAATAATCCACTAAAGAATGTAGTTGGAATACATGAACAGCAGAAGACTCTCCAAGCCTAATCTACCCAAGTACCTAAACCCTCCAAGCTTCTTGCTCCAACGAGGTTATGCCGAACCTATTTCTTCTTTAGCTTGCCGGATTCCGCTACTTGACCATAGCATCAACCAATGTATATTGGTTCCTTTCCAAACTGCTTCCCAAAGCACCAAATGGACCTTCTCACAGACGTGGGTGTGGTGAGATAAGGGTTTGGTAAATGACCTCTCAAGGGTATGACAATGGAGAGAAAGAGAGTAGAGGAATTTGTAGAGTCTCTTTAGATGAAGATTAGGGATGACTCAATCTTGGTTTTCTCTAGGGTTTTCTCTCACAAAATTCTCTCTGGAAGCTCTCACAATATGATGGGTATAAGGGTGTATATATAGTAGAGTGAGAAGGGAATGCAAAACGTCAGTTTTTGCCAAACAGGGCAAGTTGGCAACTTGATCTCGCGGCTTGACCAAGTCGTGAATTCAAGTCGCGACGTAACGGCCTGGCCAGACTGGAACTTTTGTCCTGTAGTGTGACAGCTGGCGCGACCCTTCAGCTTCCCAGTGTGCCTCTCACGTGCCTACCTTTCGCGGCTTGCCAGTCGCGATCCACCGATGAGCCCTAGCCGCGAGACTCTGTTTTTCTTGCACACTCTTGAGCTTTTCTTCACATCTTCTCACACACTACCCTTACAATTTTCCCACCTAAATATAGGGTTGCTAAGTGCTAAATTACAAGCAAATTGGTCACGGAATAAAACCAATTAAATGGTTGATTAAATTCAACCTTACAAATTCTATGACTCGAAAATAAGTTTATTCAGCACCCGCCTCAATCTGTTACCCAAAACCTTAGACAAAAGTTTATACACTGCCCACTAAGCTGATGGGCCTAAAATCTTTGATATTCAATGCATTATTTTTCTTTGGGATCAGAGATAGAAAAGAAGCATTTAGAGACCGTTCAAACTTTGAGCTCTTATGGAAATGATCAAAAAAGGCCATGACATCTATTTCCACTACACTCCAACATTTTTGAAAAAATGCCATAGTAGAACCGTCAAGACCTGGGGTTTTGTTGCCCTTCATCTCTTGAAGAACCTTAACCACTTCCTCCTTAGAAAAATCCCTCTCTAATTCAAGCCGCTCATCCTCCTCAATTCTAGCAAACTCTAAACCATCCATAGAAAGGCGCCAAGTATCAGACTCAGAGTACAAATTCTGATAAAAATTTACCCCCTTAGACCGCACCTCTTCCTCATCCTTATAGAGGACACCATTCATCTCTATACCCCGAATATGATAAGTTCTTCTATAGGAGTTTGCAACCCAATGAAAAAAGCGAGTATTATTGTCCCACTCCTTCACAAATAACATCCGGGACTTTTGTCTCCAAGAAATCTCCTCCAAAGAGGCAAGATGTGCAATCTCACCTTTGATCTGAATACGACGAGTTTGATCCTCCTGAGAAAGACCTGACACGTCCTCCCTAGCATCCAAACCCAACAATTCAAATAAAAGACATTTCTTCCTAAAGGTCAGATCCCCAAATTCCTCCTTATTCCACTTTTTCAAGTCTTCTTTAAGCGCTTTTAATTTACGTGCCAGAATAAAGCTAGGAGAGCCCGAAAAGCAATACCCATTCCACCATTGCCGAACCCTCTCTACAAAACCCTCTTCTTTCAACCACATATTCTCAAACTTAAAGGCACTCCGACCTTTATTAACACTACCAGCCACCACCAAAAGAGGGCAATGATCAAAAATTACATGAGGCCTTTGAGACACGTTTCCAAAGTGATCTACCCAATCCACCGATGCCAAAGTTCTATCAATTCTTGACATACAACCAGTCCCTGAATCTCTAAACCAAGTAAACGAAGCCCCTTCTAGAGGTAAGTCCACAAGGTAATTAGCCTCAATGAAATCTGAAAAAGCAAACATAGCCGGACTAAAAACCTCACAACCAAATCTCTCACTCGGATATCGAATGGTATTGAAATCCCCAAAAGCACACCATGCCGTGTTCCACCTGGAGTGCTTCCTTGTGAGCTCCTCCCACAGAACACCTCGCTGATTGTCATCATTAGGCCCATACAATCCTAAGCAAGCCTATACAAAATCATTTACAACCCCGTTCAGTAAAACACTAACAAAAAACATACCAACAGCACAATCAACTTTTTTAAAAACTCTCGTCCCAAACCAGTAACACCCCCCTGCAGTGTTGACTGCATCAAGAGCAACCCATTCTAGAAATGGACTACCCCAAAGGTTTCGAACAACAGAAGAGTTTAAAGAAGACAACTTGGTTTCTTGAAAGCAAACTATATCACACTTCCACTCCTTGAGAAGATTTTTATATACCTCTCGCTTCTAAGGATTATTTAATCCCCTAACGTTCCATAATAGCAGCCGTACACTCATTTAAAACTGGTAATCACCCCTGTACCAACTAAGAAGTCTCTGTTCCTCCCCTTAGTTGCTACCCCATCATAATTAATAAAAGAAATCAAACTTTGAGTTTCCTAAATCCTTTCTGCTAGAGATGGCAATTTTTGCCCGACCCACGGGTACCAGGCCCAGCCCAACCCTAATAGGCTGGGTTTTACCCAGTCCGATTAGGAATAGGGTCGGGTATGGGTTTTAAAAAAAAAACCGAAGCGAGTCCGGATCAGGTCCGAGTTTTATCAAAAAAACCTGAGACCCGACTCGAGACCCGGCCCGGTTAAAAACTCGGTACCCTAAAATTACAAAAATACCCTATATATATATATTCCTATATTCTAACCCTAATCCTTCATTTCTTCACTCTTCAGCAGCAACTCACAGTCTCACACTCCCTCATTAACCTCTGACCTCTCCTCCAGCCACAAGCTCCACCTCAAACTCCTCAACCACCTCAGCATTGGAAACCTCGGACGCGTCTTCCTTTGCAGCCTTAAACACTTCGAACATTTTGTGATCAAAGACAAAATACCACGAACTGTCAGACTCTTCACCGGCGACTACGAGCTCTGTCACTATCGAAATCTTCACCGTTAGTTGTCCTTATTTTCATGATCTTCTCCTAGGTGCAAACTCTGCTCACTCTATTTGCGGATCCGGATATTCTACGGGTTTTCTCGATGACCCGTGCAAACTCTGCTCTCTACTCTCTCTGTTTTTTCTTTTTTCTTTTTACCGTGCGAAGCCATGGCTGGTTTTGCATGTAGTTTTCGACCACACATACTATATGTATGAAAATTTGCGTATTGTATCAATTCATTTGATATATGATTTTGTTGTTGTCTTATAATTTTGTTTTGTAAGGGTTTGCACTTTGCAGCTAAATGTATTGAAGTGGGGGAGGATTGATGTGATACATAGTAAGATTAGAATGTCGCTTAAAAGCATCGTTCGCGAGATTAAGGATGGCATTCTCATATTTGTTCATTTTAATTCCTGTTTTATGGATTTTTAATGGTGTTCTACTTTGGATGTTGAAATGGGTGTTTCCTCGTGGATTTTTTTTTATGACGCTTTAAGATTTTGCTAGTAATCACTTTCTCCATGTTAAAATCGAAGGAAAATAAACTCAAATCTCAAAACTTATAGTGATCATACATTGCTAACTGCAGAGCCAGTTGAGATGAAATTGATATGCTCTCTCTCTCTCTCTCTCTCTCTCTCTCTCTCTCTCTATGTTTTATTGGGCTTAAATTTGGGCCTATAATTAACAGCTTAGAATATGCAGGCTTAATATAGGCAAAAATAAATTTGGGCTTAAATTATTATTATTATTATTATTTTGGTTGGGCCACGAATTGAGCTGATGCACACCAAAGGCTATATCAGGCATTGTCAGGGTCAAATACAACAATTTACCAATTAACCTTTGTGTTGTGAAGGGTTTGACACTAGTTCCCTATGGTAGTTAGATAGCTTAGCATGTTGTTCCATAGGTGGATGCTAGTTCACCAGTTTCTGCAAGTAGCTCCAAGACATACTTTGGCATAGTACCTTTAGAAGATCTTGTCACTTCTAACCCCAAAAAATACTTCAAGCATTTAAAGTCTTTCAGTTTGAACTTATAATGGAGAAAGCTTTTGAAATCTGTCACAGCTTGTAGATCATCGCTGGCTACTAATATGTCATCCACATAAACCAAAATGATGATGATTATGCCATCTTGAGCTCTTGTAAACATGGAGTAATCAGATCTAGACTGAGTAGTTGACAGCTTTGAGAACCATTGTCTGCTAGCTTGTTTAAGACCATATAATGAATTGGTCAATTTACAAAGCAGATCTTCTCCCCTTGCTACCAAACCCAGGAGGAGGTAGCATATGTACTTTTTCCTCCAAATCACCGTGGAGGAAAGTAATATTCACATCCAATTGTGCCAAATGCCAACCGAGAGCAGCTGTGGTAACAAGAAGGGTCCTGACATAGACAAACTTGACAACTGGACTGAATGTTTCATAGTAGTCCAAACTTTCTTGTTGTGTATAGCTAACTAGGCCTCAATACTCCTATCAGCTCTATGTTTGATCTTAAACAACCACTTATAGCCAATTGGAACCTTACCATGAGGTAAAGTAGTTAGAACCCAAGAATGGTTAGCTTCAAGTGCCTTTATCTCAGCAGCCATAGTAGCCTGCCATTAAGGATCTTGGGAAGCCTCAGCATAGGAAGAGGGTTCAGAAGAAGCTGGAGAGATAGTGTAGAAGCTGAAGCCATTTTGCAGTGAAAATCTCTGAGATAAGCTGGAGCTTTATGTGGTCTAGTAGAATGTCTAGTAGGTACAGTTGGAGGAAAGTTAGGTGTGATAGTAGGACAAATGGGAAGTTCAGTCTGAGGAGAAAGAGAAACAGACTTGAAGGTAATTGGTGACCGTGAATTAGAAGTAGAAGAAGAAAAGAGAATATTGTCTAATACAATAGGAGGTGGAGCTGGAAATAGAGAACCGGTGGGAAGAGTAGAAGGATAATGAAGACTCATTGAGTGTAAAGGGAATATAGTTCATGAAAAACAACATCCCTAGACAGAAAATGGAATTAGAATTTATATCTAACAATTTGTACCTTCTAACCCCATTAGGATACCCAAGAAGCACATAGGCTTTGGCTCTTTGATCAAATTTAGTCTTGGTCCTAGAGTGAGTGGATGCAAACAAAGATATCCAAGAACTCTAATGTGAGAATAGGAAGGAAATTTGTTCAAAAGAACTTCATAAGGTGTTTTGTTTTGTAATAAAGGACTAGTAAGTCTATTGATCAAATCAAATAGACAGCAATGAGAACACAATCCCCCAAGAATTTTAAAGCTAAAGTGGACTGAAATTTAAGGGCTCTAGCAACACTAAGGATGTGTTGATGCTTTCTTTCAATCACCGAGTTTTGTTGGGGTGTGTCTACACAACTATGTTGTTGAATAACACCCTTAGAAGAAAAGAAAGTAGACATGGAAAATTCAGGTCCATTATCTGGCCTAAAGAGATTTGATCTTAAGATGAAATTGTGTTTCAATAAATGTGAAAAAAGATTGAAGGATGCTTTGTATGTTAGACTTAAGTTTCATTAAGTAAACCCATGTACATCTACTGTAATCATAAAAAATGGTTAGGAAATATCTAAAACCATCCACAGTGGGTACATAAAATGGTCCCAAAATGTCACACTGGATGAGATCAAAAATAGAAGAACAATATTGTTTTCATTAGGAAAAGCAAGTCTCTTTTGCTTTGCAAGGGGACAAACAATACAAAGAGATAAATCTGAATGAGAAAAAGATACATCAGTCTCTATATAACTGAGCAATTGCAATCTAGACTAGAAGGGATGACCCAACCTATTGTGCCATGATAAAAGACTTTGAGACAACACAGACATTGTTGCAAACATAAATGAATTTGGAAACTGAAGCTGAACTAGAATCAATGAGAGAAACCAATAGGAGAGTGAACACCAGGTTAAGACAAGCCAGGATGCATGAAAGAGGAGAGCTGAATTGGAATAGAAAGCTGAGTGTTGGACTGTTGTAAGATATACAAACCATCATGCTTTCTACCCAATCCAATTGTCTTCCATTGGAGTAAAGTTTTGAAGAAAACAGAAATGAGACAAGAAAATACATCTCAAATGATGTTTTAACTTGCCTATGGAAATGAAATTAAAAGAAAAGGAAGGGACACAAAACATTATGAAGAATCAAATCACAAGACAGTTGAACTTGACCAATATATGTAACTAACATAGACTTTCCATTGGGAAGATTGATAGAGATATGAGTAACTGATGTGATATTGGTTAGAAGTGAAATGGAATGAAACATGTGGTCTGTGGCACCACTGTTAATTATCCACTCATTTCATGTAAGATTGGGTGGGGCAACAAGATTGGAAGAGAAGACAGAATGATCTAGGTTAATGGAGGAAGTAAGACACAAGTGTGTGGGTGAATCAATACTCGCAGTATTAGGCAAGCTAGATGAATAGGTTGTGTAGACCAAGCAATGGCAGTGGCTACTTGAGTAGACCTAAGAGCGAACTCTGCTAACTGCTAGGTTGTGAACCTAGGGCATGAGAATGAAGTATTGAAATAATCAGCTGGCATTGAGATGCAGAGAGGGCAGTCAATTCTTCTGCACCATCCATAGAAAAATCAATAGATAATGAAACTTGATTAGCTGGGTTGTCTTTCCCTTCATTTCTATAACTAGGTATATAGACATGGATCTTATAGCACTTATCCACCACATGACCTAGCAACCCACAATGTGAACAAAACATATATTTCTTTCTTCCTATTAGACCTATTAGCATTACCACTCTTGACATAGGAATTGGAATCTCTAGAGAGCAAGGCTGCAAACTCAATAACAGTAGAATCAAAACCAATCTTTTTTTGCTTCTCTTCTTGAGTAATAAGAGAGAAAACCTTGGTCAAAGAGGGTAAGGGCTTCATCATCAAAATATGTCCTCTAACTGAAGCAAAAGAATCATTAAGGCCCATTAAGAAGTTCATTATGCATTCCTCATGGTATTCAGCATGTGCAGCCATAGAACCACAAATGCAAACTCCACAAGAACAAGATGGAATAAACTTGTAATTGATTAGTTCATCCCAGATAATCCTAAACTTGGTATAGTAGCTACTTACAGTGAGATTTTCTTGAGAAAGATTGTTCACCATCCTCCTTAGCTCAAAAGCCCTTGGACCATTGCCTTGAGAAAACCTATTCTCCAAGTCTTTTCATAGTGAGGCTTAGAAACTTGGGTAGATACCTCTGTTAAATAAGGATTTACAGAGGTAGAAGCCATGGGAGGTTTTCAAAGAATCAAAAGAAACCTAAACAAAGCTTTGTAGGAGAAAAGAAAGATAAAATTGAACACAGACAAACAAAGGTGAAAATCAAAGAATCATCAATGGAATTATTGATGTGAAAGGAAGAAGAAACGAGTTAGGAAATCAGGGACACGATGCTAACTCGTGCTCTGATACCATATTGAATTTAGAGAGTAAGAAATGAAGAAAATGCTTGACTGATATTTCATTGATGGGAATGAGTGTATTTATACAGTAGCTAATACCAGAAATTAACCAACCAACTAACTTTTAACAAAACTAACAAACTCCACTAATTGAAACATCACATGCCGAGTAGTATGTGTGTCACTTATTACAAACAAATGCTTAAATTACGTGTAGCTTATTAATAAAACCTATAAAACGACTTGTAGTAAAGTTAGCATATTTGATTTTCTTCTCAACACTCTTAACCTCTCTTTGGTTATCATGTTCTACCTTTTGTTTTTAAATTGATCTACCTATTTACTACAGGAAAAAGGGGTAGTAGAAATTGAGTTCGAGATTGAAGAGGCAAGTGCAGACGTAAGTTAGGGTGCATTGGAAGGCAACATGGTCTCTTTTGTTCGGTATCCGAATATTAAAGACGCTAATTTGAACATGCATATCATCCAAACAGCTGGTATAGAAGAGATTGTGAGCCCACTGATGGTCATAAAATCCAATAGTATTTGGCTGGTAATTGAGAGAATCGATTGTACTCTACATAATTACATGAAGCAATTACCGAGAAAATGGTGTTATGGTAAATTAGATGATACCACCAAAATTCTTGTCAGGTATGTTATGTCTTAATATGTTATTTTTATATGAACCTTCAATGATAACCTTTCTTAATATGTTATATCATGTTCTACTAACCATTTGTTTTTTATCAAAGATATCATTGGGGGAGTCGCAGAAGTGGAAAGACAGGTGCTTTTGGCCAAATTAAACACCAAAGATATCGGGATTATTAATGGTCATGCCAAGCTGATGAAGCTTTCGAGTTCTAATGGGTGTCAGCTTTTAATGCAAAGGCAAAATCTAAAAGCATTAATGGAAGAATTGTTAGGACTGAGTCATAATTCGAAGGAATTTAGCAAAGAGAAGATATACTCGAAGAGAATTGTTATCTTCAAAGAGAATTGTTAGGACTGAGTCCTAACAATGATTGTTAGGACTCAGTCCTAACAATTCTCTTTGAAGATAACAATTCTCTTCGAGTATATCTTCTCTTTGCTAAATTCCTTCGAATTATGACTCAGTCCTAACAATTCTTCCATTAATGCTTTTAGATTTTGCCTTTGCATTAAAAGCTGACACCCATTAGAACTCGAAAGCTTCATCAGCTTGGCATGACCATTAATAATCCCGATATCTTTGGTGTTTAATTTGGCCAAAAGCACCTGTCTTTCCACTTCTGCGACTCCCCCAATGATATCTTTGATAAAAAACAAATGGTTAGTAGAACATGATATAACATATTAAGAAAGGTTATCATTGAAGGTTCATATAAAAATAACATATTAAGACATAACATACCTGACAAGAATTTTGGTGGTATCATCTAATTTACCATAACACCATTTTCTCGGTAATTGCTTCATGTAATTATGTAGAGTACAATCGATTCTCTCAATTACCAGCCAAATACTATTGGATTTTATGACCATCAGTGGGCTCACAATCTCTTCTATACCAGCTGTTTGGATGATATGCATGTTCAAATTAGCGTCTTTAATATTCGGATACCGAACAAAAGAGACCATGTTGCCTTCCAATGCACCCTAACTTACGTCTGCACTTGCCTCTTCAATCTCGAACTCAATTTCTACTACCCCTTTTTCCTGTAGTAAATAGGTAGATCAATTTAAAAACAAAAGGTAGAACATGATAACCAAAGAGAGGTTAAGAGTGTTGAGAAGAAAATCAAATATGCTAACTTTACTACAAGTCGTTTTATAGGTTTTATTAATAAGCTACACGTAATTTAAGCATTTGTTTGTAATAAGTGACACACATACTACTCGGCATGTGATGTTTCAATTAGTGGAGTTTGTTAGTTTTGTTAAAAGTTAGTTGGTTGGTTAATTTCTGGTATTAGCTACTGTATAAATACACTCATTCCCATCAATGAAATATCAGTCAAGCATTTTCTTCATTTCTTACTCTCTAAATTCAATATGGTATCAGAGCACGAGTTAGCATCGTGTCCCTGATTTCCTAACTCGTTTCTTCTTCCTTTCACATCAATAATTCCATTGATGATTCTTTGATTTTCACCTTTGTTTGTCTGTGTTCAATTTTATCTTTCTTTTCTCCTACAAAGCTTTGTTTAGGTTTCTTTTGATTCTTTGAAAACCTCCCATGGCTTCTACCTCTGTAAATCCTTATTTAACAGAGGTATCTACCCAAGTTTCTAAGCCTCACTATGAAAAGACTTGGAGAATAGGTTTTCTCAAGGCAATGGTCCAAGGGCTTTTGAGCTAAGGAGGATGGTGAACAATCTTTCTCAAGAAAATCTCACTGTAAGTAGCTACTATACCAAGTTTAGGATTATCTGGGATGAACTAATCAATTACAAGTTTATTCCATCTTGTTCTTGTGGAGTTTGCATTTGTGGTTCTATGGCTGCACATGCTGAATACCATGAGGAATGCATAATGAACTTCTTAATGGGCCTTAATGATTCTTTTGCTTCAGTTAGAGGACATATTTTGATGATGAAGCCCTTACCCTCTTTGACCAAGGTTTTCTCTCTTATTACTCAAGAAGAGAAGCAAAAAAAGATTGGTTTTGATTCTACTGTTATTGAGTTTGCAGCCTTGCTCTCTAGAGATTCCAATTCCTATGTCAAGAGTGGTAATGCTAATAGGTCTAATAGGAAGAAAGAAATATATGTTTTGTTCACATTGTGGGTTGCTAGGTCATGTGGTGGATAAGTGCTATAAGATCCATGTCTATATACCTAGTTATAGAAATGAAGGGAAAGACAACCCAGCTAATCAAGTTTCATTATCTATTGATTTTTCTATGGATGGTGCAGAAGAATTGACTGCCCTCTCTGCATCTCAATGCCAGCTGATTATTTCAATACTTCATTCTCATGCCCTAGGTTCACAACCTAGCAGTTAGCAGAGTTCGCTCTTAGGTCTACTCAAGTAGCCACTGCCATTGCTTGGTCTACACAACCTATTCATCTAGCTTGCCTAATACTGCGAGTATTGATTCACCCACACACTTGTGTCTTACTTCCTCCATTAACCTAGATCATTCTGTCTTCTCTTCCAATCTTGTTGCCCCACCCAATCTTACATGAAATGAGTGGATAATTAACAGTGGTGCCACAGACCACATGTTTCATTCCATTTCACTTCTAACCAATATCACATCAGTTACTCATATCTCTATCAATCTTCCCAATGGAAAGTCTATGTTAGTTACATATATTGGTCAAGTTCAACTGTCTTGTGATTTGATTCTTCATAATGTTTTGTGTCCCTTCCTTTTCTTTTAATTTCATTTCCATAGGCAAGTTAAAACATCATTTGAGATGTATTTTCTTGTCTCATTTCTGTTTTCTTCAAAACTTTACTCCAATGGAAGACAATTGGATTGGGTAGAAAGCATGATGGTTTGTATATCTTACAACAGTCCAACACTCAGCTTTCTATTCCAATTCAGCTCTCCTCTTTCATGCATCCTGGCTTGTCTTAACCTGGTGTTCACTCTCCTATTGGTTTCTCTCATTGATTCTAGTTCAGCTTCAGTTTCCAAATTCATTTATGTTTGCAACAATGTCTGTGTTGTCTCAAAGTCTTTTATCATGGCACAATAGGTTGGGTCATCCCTTCTAGTCTAGATTGCAATTGCTCAGTTATATAGAGACTGATGTATCTTTTTCTCATTCAGATTTATCTCTTTGTATTGTTTGTCCCCTTGCAAAGCAAAAGAGACTTGCTTTTCCTAATGAAAACAATATTGTTCTTCTATTTTTGATCTCATCCAGTGTGACATTTTGGGACCATTTTATGTACCCACTGTGGATGGTTTTAGATATTTCCTAACCATTTTTTATGATTACAGTAGATGTACATGGGTTTACTTAATGAAACTTAAGTCTAACATACAAAGCATCCTTCAATCTTTTTTCACATTTATTGAAACACAATTTCATCTTAAGATCAAATCTCTTTAGGCCAGATAATGGACCTGAATTTTCCATGTCTACTTTCTTTTCTTCTAAGGGTGTTATTCAACAACATAGTTGTGTAGACACACCCCAACAAAACTCGGTGATTGAAAGAAAGCATCAACACATCCTTAGTGTTGCTAGAGCCCTTAAATTTCAGTCCACTTTAGCTTTAAAATTCTTGGGGGATTGTGTTCTCATTGCTGTCTATTTGATTTGATCAATAGACTTACTAGTCCTTTATTACAAAACAAAACACCTTATGAAGTTCTTTTGAACAAATTTCCTTCCTATTCTCACATTAGAGTTCTTGGATATCTTTGTTTGCATCCACTCACTCTAGGACCAAGACTAAATTTGATCAAAGAGCCAAAGCCTATGTGCTTCTTGGGTATCCTAATGGGGTTAGAAGGTACAAATTGTTAGATATAAATTCTAATTCCATTTTCTGTCTAGGGATGTTGTTTTTCATGAACTATATTCCCTTTACACTCAATGAGTCTTCATTATCCTTCTACTCTTCCCACCGGTTCTCTATTTCCAGCTCCACCTCCTATTGTATTAGACAATATTCTCTTTTCTTCTTCTACTTCTAATTCACGGTCACCAATTACCTTCAAGTCTGTTTCTCTTTCTCCTCAGACTGAACTTCCCATTTGTCCTACTATCACACCTAACTTTCCTCCAACTGTACCTACTAGACATTCTACTAGACCACATAAAGCTCCAGCTTATCTCAGAGATTTTCACTGCAAAATGGCTTCAGCTTCTACACTATCTCTCCAGCTTCTTCTGAACCCTCTTCCTATGCTGAGGCTTCCCAAGATCCTTAATGGCAGGCTACTATGGCTGCTGAGATAAAGGCACTTGAAGCTAACCATTCTTGGGTTCTAACTACTTTACCTCATGGTAAGGTTCCAATTGGCTATAAGTGGTTGTTTAAGATCAAACATAGAGCTGATAGGAGTATTGAGGCCTAGTTAGCTATACACAACAAGAAAGTTTGGACTACTATGAAACATTCAGTCCAGTTGTCAAGTTTGTCTATGTCAGGACCCTTCTTGTTACCACAGCTGCTCTCGGTTGGCATTTGGCACAATTGGATGTGAATATTACTTTCCTCCAAGGTGATTTGGAGGAAAAAGTACATATGCTACCTCCTCCTGGGTTTGGTAGCAAGGGGAGAAGATCTGCTTTGTAAATTGACCAATTCATTATATGGTCTTAAACAAGCTAGCAGACAATGGTTCTCAAAGCTGTCAACTACTCAGTCTAGATCTGATTACTCCATGTTTACAAGAGCTCAAGATGGCATAATCATCATCATTTTGGTTTATGTGGATGACATATTAGTAGCCAGCGATGATCTACAAGCTGTGACAGATTTCAAAAGCTTTCTCCATTATAAGTTCAAACTGAAAGACTTTAAATGCTTGAAGTATTTTTTGGGGTTAGAAGTGACAAGATCTTCTAAAGGTACTATGCCAAAGTATGTCTTGGAGCTACTTGCAGAAACTGGTGAACTAGCATCCACCTATGGAACAACATGCTAAGCTATCTAACTACCATAGGGAACTAGTGTCAAACCCTTCACAACACAAAGGTTAATTGGTAAATTGTTGTATTTGACCCTGACAATGCCTGATATAGCCTTTGGTGTGCATCAGCTCAATTCGTTCCTCTCTCAGACAAGGCAGCCACACCTCCAAGCAGCTCTTTTCTTTCCATCCAAACAACCCACATCAAACAGCCAAGAACCATATTCCATAAGTCCAGAGATAATTTCCCCAGCCAATTACTCCAACAAAACCTTTCATGTGTCAACCAAGCAAATGCAAATCTACTCTCCAAACCTTTAGGGCATCATTAGTTTCACAACAATCTTCTCTGCAAGATGGGCATAAATAATATTTATGCTCATCTTGAGGGGAGTGTCGAGAAGAAAATCAAATATGCTAGCTTTACTACAGGTCATTTTTATATTTTTTTACTAATAAGCTACATGTAGTTTAAGCATTTGTTTGTTATTAGTGACACAAGTGCTTGGCATGTGATGTTGCAATTAGTGGAGTTTGCTAGTTCCGTTAAGAGTAAGTTAGTTGGTTTTTTATATAAGCTACTATATAAATACACTCATTCCCATCAATGAAAGATCAATCAAGCATTTTCTTCATTTCTCAATCTCTAAATTCAATAGAGAGCACAAGATAGCTTCTAACATTTCATATAATTTTTATTAGGAACTTTAGGTGTGAATTTTAATTAAACACAAATTATCGTTTGATTTTAGAGTGTCAATATGTGATAACAATGTCAATAGAGAATTCTTACACCCTTGAATCTTCTACCAATTCTTTTGGAATTTGCACTGAACCTGTCAAGAAAAGGAATTGTATATACGTAAAAAACTCATATAACCCAATAAAAAACACAAGGATGGTAATATCAAAGAATCAAAAAGAGATGCTGACATGGGTACAAACCTTCATCATCGGTTATGCATATACTGTTGGAAAGGTTTCCTTGAGGAGTAACAATATGATGAAGTCCTGGTATAAAGTCAGTCTTGGCAATTATTTCTTTTAAGAAATGGCTTTTCCTTTTGAATGATCCCTGCAAATATATCAAAGAAAAAAAAAAAAAACATAAGAAGAGCAAGAAGAGTTGAAAAAGAAAGGGAATGGGAAGTATAATTTTCAAAAGTGAAACACTAAGGAGAGCGTACCCATCTCATTTTAGGTAACAAATCATAGGCATCAAAAATGGTTGAAGCTGCTTCATCGGAGTCATCAGATGAAGTGGTTGGTGAGGGTGTAGTAGGAGCTTCAATTGTGTCAACAATAGTGGGTAGTGATTGAAGTGGAGTAGGAACTTCAATGGTGTCAAAAATTGTGGGTGGTGGTTGGAGTGGAGTAGGAGCTCCATCCTTCAAAAAATCAAACAACAATGTTGGCCATTGGGTTTATATTCTAGCAAATGTCAAAAACAAAAAGAGATGAAAACGTAAATCTAATAGAAATGATACAAAAAAAAAAAATCTATACATTTCTCTTCTTGTTCTTGTTCTTCTTCTTGTTCTGATTCCTTCCCATAATGTAGAACAGGTTGTTTAACGAAGAATAAACAAGTTACCTTCAAGTAGAAAAGAGAATATCACTATCAGCTGAAATGAAGATTTACAAAAGGAGGAGATAAATGACAAATTGGAAAGTAGGGGTGTCAATTCGGGTTAATGTGTCGTGTCGTGTCGTGTCAAGGAAGGGATATTTCACTAAATGACTCAATTCGAACCCGACCTATTTAATAATTGTGTCATGACCCTTCAACCCTAACATGCCTTTGTTAATGAAGTGGGTTGACACAACATGACCCACTTGACATGCTTAATAAACGGGTTGTGTTAAGTTGACATAAATGTGATACAACCCATTTTAACCTGTTTAATATTAAACAATTGAGTTGACATAAATTCAATCAATTTAACCCACTTAAAAAGAATCTGCTTAATATTTTTATAAATTTAATACAAACTTATAACATCAAAATATTTATTAAAAATACAATTTGAAAGTTAATAACAACGTCAAATACTTAAAGCATATAGTCCAAAAGCTCAAAATAACATCCAAATACAAAATATAATATCCACAAAACTCTCCAAATGCTAAGTATAAAAAATATAACATAATTTATGTCCCTCTTATCTTCTTATTCTTCTTTTTAAGTTTAAAATATAGGTTGGATATAAAAGGTATTTGGTGAATGTAAAATAAAATGAGTATTTATTTGTTATATGAGTTAAACAAATTGTGTTAAATGGGTCATTTCAAGTTGACATGGATAAATTGTGTTAAATGGGTCATTTTTTATCATGTCGCATTCGGGTCGATCCATATGACGACCCAAACCCATTAAAACCAAACCCTAACTCGTAAAAACCCATGCTGTGTTTGTGTTTTGTTCGTAAGTCATGTCAATTATACAAAGGATTATTGCTAAATTCACATAAGCAGTATTGCATCCTCAAAACCCTACTTTATCTATTATACCAACTCACTTTACAATACACCCAACATCCCAGTTTCTATTTTTATATACAACCCAATAAATTAATATATACTACCTAATAAAATAATATAAACTACTTCTCTTTCTCTTTCTTACTAAGCTCTTTCTCTCCACCCACAACCACAAATAAAACCAACCCCCACACCCCAACCACAAAAATTACTTAACACCACCTCCAGGATCAAAACTAGCCACCTCCACATAATACCGCCACCACCCACCCACCAGAAATTAATCACCACTACCCACACAAGCATTTTCACTGATAAATACAAAAATCTCAGGTTTTTAACAAAACTAACAAACCCTCTAATCAAATACTCAAATTTCCCATCAACCAAACAGAACGTAAATTATCAAAAGAAAAAAGAAAACATACCAATCAAGCACAGGACCAGAAATCAATCGGCCCATAGAGATCAAATTGGGCACATTGACTAAGCTCTCCAAAAACCCATCATCAACTGACTCTCTCTTCTCAACCCTATAGTCCAACAAAGCCTGGCCAAACTTAGTGGGAAAAGCAGTGGTAGTTCTGAGCAGATTAAGATTAAAAGCCTGCACCTTACGGCGGAAAACGACGGCGTTGCCGCGTAGGTAAAGAGGAGTGGCGGATTGAGAGAGTTGCCATGGAGGAAAAGAAAAAGTGGACCACGAAATGAGGTTGTGACCAATTTGGAAAGTGGGGTTGAAGGAAAACGAAAGAAAAGCTGAGAGAGAGGGAAGTATTGGAGTGTGATTGTGGGGTGGCTTGTGGCTGTGGCGCTGAGAGAGGTGAGGAAAGACCCTCAGTGGTACCAAGAAAAAACCCACCACAAGAAAAAACCTCACCACCAAACCAAGACAGCAAGCAAAACCCACCACCAACAGAACCCACGGCGGCAAGAGCAGAAGCATCGGCGGCGGCGGCAGCAGGAGCAACTCACGGCGGTGAGAACCCACGGCAAATCGCCATAAACCGCCACAGACCCACCGGGATCCACCACAAACCCAACCCAGAAAACAAACCACCACATTCCACTGAAATCCACCACAGAAACCCACCGTAGAGGGAAGATGGAGAAACGGAGAAGAGGGAGAGTGGAATAGAGAGAATAGGGAGAGTCAGATGAGAGAGAGTAGTGGGAGAGAATAAAAATATTTGTTTTTAAGTTTACATCCTGTTTTTAAGTTTACATCCATCTTAAAATATTTGTTTTTTTCACAGGATGTAAAAAATTTTAGGATTACAATCCCGGATGTTCAATGGTTTTAAGGTTTTAGGAGCTAAACTAGCAAGAGGGGTTTTTACACCTCCGCTATTAATGCTCTTAAGTCTTAAGTAGTAAGGATTATTGTACTTTTCGTTAGAGATGGCAATTTAAGCTCGATCCGCGAGTACCCGGTCTGGCCCGACCTTAATGGATCGAATTTTACCCGGTCCGATAAATAATAGGGTCAGGTATGGGTTTTAAAAAAAACCCGAAACGGATTCAGATCGGGTCTGAGTTTTAGTCATACCGGCCCGAACCCGACCCGTATACATATATAATATTAAAAAAAATTTAAAACCCTACTACTCTAATATAAATACTTTTTTTCATTCCTTTTAGACTTCATTTTTTTAAGATCTCAGCCGCATTCTCTCTCTCTTTCTCAAGCTCTCAAGATCACTGCCACCCTCTCTCTCTCTCTCTCTCTCTCTCTCTCTCTCTCTCTCAAGTTTTCACTGCCGGCCACCCTTTCTCTCTCTCAAGCTCTCACCGCCGACCACCCTCTTGGCCTTAGACGCTCCCCTCACGGCCTTGTTCAGCCTCACGCTCCTCACCTCGTTCAGCCCTACGGCCCACACACCCTCGCCACCCTTTACCTCTCGGTCCTCTCTCACTCTCGTTTTCTCTCAACTGACCCTCACCCAGTCACGGAGGAGAACGAATCTCGTGGTGGTTGCTGTTTGTCACGAAGGAGCACGGGATTGTTAGATTAGATCTGAGAGAGATGAGATGATCAGAGGACGGGATTGTGTTTTCTATTTGTGATTTGTGTTTTTTTTTTTTTTTTTTTTTTGAGTAAAAAAGTTTGCATTAACAGAGGAGCCAAAAAAAAAAAAGCTAATTTGTGTTTCAATTTATGTTTGGGATTGTGACTTGTATTTTTTTTTTTTTTTTTTTTTTTTTTTGATGAGTGAAAAATTTGTATTAACAAAGAAGAGCCAAAAAAAAAAAGTTGGTTTGTGTTTCTATATATTTTAGACAATCCAGTATAAGTATATGCATCATGGGTTCTTAATTATGCCATGGTGTAAGATTTTTCCTCTTTTTTTTTTTTTTTTTCTCTTCATATTTTAAGCTAATTAGGCCTATTTTTGGACTATTTTTGGCATTTGGGCCTTAAAAAAAATAGATTATGATTGGGCCATGATTTAGGCTGAGAATTAGGCCCAAATTTGGCCTAGCTCGGCGAGGCCCCGTAGGGCAGATCTGGAGCCTGGATAAAAAATCTGTTTGATAAACGGATCAGGTTCGAGTCACAGGTTTCAGTCCGTGGGTCAAGTCTGGGTATAGTAAAACTCGACCCATTGCCATTCTTACTTTTCCTACCTACCAAGCGTCTTTGCACAAATAGAAAATATAGATTAGATTTATGGTTTTGGATTCATAACACTATGCTAATAATAAACTTTCCATTAACTTTCATTAAATAGAATCATGATTCAGATAGATTACATCATTAAGAACTTGCTCTGCAATAATGGGAGGGGTATCCTCCACCCAAATAACACTACCTAGGACAGACTTAGCACTTTTAGCCAACATGTGAGCTGCTCTATTGCCATTTCTACGAACATGAACAACGAACATGAACAACACTCTAATTGTTGAAACAGCTCGGGTTTTGACGTGATCCTTCCATCACCTTCTGAATAGACCACGGTGGAGGGGAAGCTTTTGACAGAGCTGAAACCACCACCATTGAATCACTCTCATTAACAACATCTTTCAATCCCAAATCCCAGGCTAGTAGGATGCCCTCTTCCATTGCCACAGCTTCTGTCTCAAGTGACTTCGAAAGGAGTTCAATCTTCTTGCACATTGCCCCCATTAATTGACCTCGATCATTTCTAATAACAACTCCAATCCCACTACATCCTATCTCCTTAAAGACCGCTCCATCCACATTTATTTTGTAAAAGCCCTGCCTCGGTAGGGACTAGGGGACAGGGGTGAGTCGGGGGGGTTTTGCCTTTGGTAGTTCATCTTGTCTAAACTCCTTAATGTACTCAGCAGCTTCCTTGGCAATCTTGCTAGTCTCCTTACATTATCCTCCATGCCTGACGAGATTTCCATGGTTCCATATACTCCAGGATGTTGTTGTGAAGAGCTCCTAATCCATCTCAGGTTTTTCCTCCCTAATCGTCCAAACAATATCAATAAACTCCCTCGGTGTGTTTTGAATGAATGGCATTTTAAGTCTTGTTGCGCCCCAAACTTCAACAGCAACCTTGCAACCCCATAGTGTATGGCCTGAAGATTCACTCAAACCATAGAAAATCACATTCATCTTCCTTGATAATTCCTTTTGACTTCAAACGGTGCTTGGTTGGGAGAATATTCTTGCACGACCTCCACATGAAGTGTTTTATTTTGTTGGCAATTAAGTTTCCATATCTCTTTCCACATTGTTCTCAACCTTGTATTATCAGAGCTACCACGACTTTCAGCACTAGCATTTCCTTCCTTCAACCACCTTTGAGCTACTTTATACGCACTTTTCACAAAAAAGTGACCTGTAGGAGTCCATGCCCAGATTAGAGAATCGTTTAGGAGGCGAGGGCTGATGGGGATGCCAAGGATTACCTCGGCCTCATGGGGAAGGAAAGTGCTTTTAACCTTGTTTGTATCCCATGATCTCAACTCCCTATCTATGAGGCTTGACACCATTTCTGAATCAAGGACTGAGCTTCTCGGGCTGACCACTTTGGGGTAGAAATCCACCTGTCTTGCCATATGTTCACCCTCTTCCCATTACCTGAGAAAGTATATGTTGTTTCTGGAATACCAAGTCAGCATCTAGTTGGTGTTTCATGGTCCAATTAAAACTTGATACCTGTATAAATGACAGGTCAGGATACTAGCTCACTTAAATTAAAAGTATAGAAATGCCCTTGAAAATTTTCAATCTCCCGCCCCTTTAACATGCTTTACACTTTTGTAAAATCAAAAGGTTATCTTCTCCTTCTTTCTCTATTTCTCTCTAGCACAGCAGCACACACCAGCCCCTTGCACCTCCATGTACTCTCTCTCTCAACTCCAAAGCATGACAGCCACTGCTTAACATCGCTATCGGAGATAGAGACACACCACTAAACATTACCAGTTCCTACGAGACCGGCTTTTATTCCGTCGAAAAACGCCCAAAACCATCTCTTCTTCTCGTTGTTTCCAAATTCCAACCTCCGACGCCAGAAGTTTTCTCACGCTACCAATAACTAACGTTGCAAGAAGGTCTTCTCTCCCTTTTTTTATTTTTTTTTATTTTTTGTTCTTTTTATAGAGATGTGTTTTGTTTAAAAAAAATTGAATTATACATGTTTGATAAAATGCTTCAGTGAGGATGGCTGCACTAATAATACAGTAATAGTTTTGTATTATTATTATAAATCATTTCCAGGTTGTCCATTATTACCAATCTTTGTTTTTCTCTCCAAAAAAAAATCTTTGTTGAGTGTACACGATGACCAGAGAGTTGATAATCCAAAAGACTTGGGAGTCAGGCCTAGCGGTGGAGAGAGCTACTTGGGCTTGCTGAAGACTCTAGAATGCGACAAGAATTTGGAGATACACCGCTAAATATTACCAGTGCCGTAAGAATTGCCCATCACCATCTTTCTCTTTCTTTTTCTTTTTTGGGCTTGTTAATTTGATTCATGAGTTCTGCTCGTCTACTAATTATATGTAGTTTTCCAATTGGGTTAGTATGTTTTTCTTGAATTCTAATATACTTTATTGGGGCTAGATTCTTTTCTTTGATAAATTTTGACCACCAAGTTTGAGAATTTGGTGTTTATTTATTTGGTCAAGTTGTTTTTTATGTTGGACACATTCAATTGCAACCAAAAAAAGAGGAAGGGAATTTGCTAAATTCAATTGGGTAGGATAGTTTGCCTAGTTATCTCTATTTGATTAATTGCACAAAATTTTGATGGCTATGAATGCTTGATTTAACCCTTTTGTTTGATTTAAATGAATTATCAGAGCAATATAGCCTTTTCTTCGCATCTTTTGTTCATTTATTTGATACTATATTTGTTCGGTATCTCGTTCACATTATTCACAAGAAACACTCTTAAAGCATGGCAACATAGCAACCCCAAAGTATAGTTTGTAATTACAACAAAAATTTAATTCAAACCGGCTAAAATGCACAATATAACCCTTCTACTCTCCACACTAGCTAGTGAATATATATATATATATATATATATGTAAATTTATTCTAGCGATGATTAGTTTCAACACAACACAATTCCATACTTGAATTGAACTCTTTTGCAAACATTAGTTTAAGCACAACTTTAATGTGTGCTTTTGTTTATTGTTTTTTTTTCCCCCCCTAATATTGTTCTTTTTTTTAGGGCCTTGTAAAAAAATTCTGAAGTATGATGGATAGCTTTTTGGATGGTACTTGGGACAACATATTGCACAGCCAATAGATAGTATTTTGGACTATTTTGGACCGCATATTTGCCTAGTGGAGGAACATTTTGGACAATATCTTTGATTTGACAATTTTTTAGATAGCACAATTTGGACGATTAATTGTATAGCTAAACACTAATTATAACCATCAATTTGGAAAATTTTTGTAACTAATGAAGTTACCAAACATGATATATGCAAATGATGAAATTTTTTAATGCAATAGTATAGTTTATTCTTATATCGTAGATTCTATATGTGCATAGTATGGCTATTCAAGGTGAATGATAGTTATGTATGGTGGTTGAATTGCAATGCTAGATTGTTTGAGCTGAAATGGAGTGGAGGAATGCTAGATTCTTCAAAGACCAAGAAAACTTTAAATCCATCTCCAAGACTACTGATCCATTATGCTAATATGAATATTCATCAAGGATTTTTTCTAATCCCTTAACTTGGTATTATTATGAACCAAACGAGACATTAAGTATATCAAAGAAGAAAAATTTGCACATCTTTTAATTGGATCAAGTATAAATTATAGATGCTTGTTACAAGTTTCTTCCTTTTCTTTCAAGGGTAGATAACAATAAAATTGCACACTACAACTACATACATTATAACTCAGATTGTTCAAACACATACATTCATCAATCACAAAACTTATCAAAATTGAACTCAAACTCTTCAACATCAATATTAACTGAAGTCCCACGTGTCTTACAACAAATTCCTTCCACTAACTCTATGTCAACCTCATCATGCTTATCAATTAACTCTTCAAAATTTCTTCATAAAGCTATGGTATTGTCTCTTCATTGCCTACACTATTTTTCAATGAGCTCTATCCTGCAACCAAACCATTCGAATAGTATTAAATTGTAATTACTCAAGACAAAAAATAAAACATCTTAAGTAAATGCCAAAAAAAAAAAAAAAATCTTTTTGGATGGGAACAAATAAGATTATTGAAAGAAAGCTATTATCCATTTATCCTAATGTAGATAGTATACCCTGTAATAACAATTCATAATCCTCAATCTTGCACATAATCCCATGAGCTAAAAATGTATCTTAATTTGTATCAAGATACTCTGGTGACAACCTAACATAACCTTGAGGGGTTGAGGTTCCAACTACAATTTGGCGGACAACCCAAAAAATACTTGGAACAAAGGTCAAGAGTTGCAAATATGATATTTCAAAATTTCCAGCTAGCTTAGCTTGAATTCCACAAGCTATAAGGCTTAGATTTGAAGCACTAAATAATAAATATAATGAAAACTGAAAAAAAAAAATATATATATATATATATATATAGATCTAAAAAAAAATTTCCATGTGAAACTACATAAACTCTTAGTTACACCACATTTGAATAAATTCCTTAAGCACTTTGTCTTCAGTTAATTGGTATTTAACTTGAAAAACAAAAAATGAGTTTAAACCACCATAACATTCAAGCGAGGAGAAAATGCCAACAAGAATTAAAAGAGGAAAAAAGACTATTGAGGCAATGCTCAATAAATCACATAAGGCAATGACAAAAGAATTACAAATGGTGGACCCAAAGATATTGATGCTTGAAGGTTGCATCTAGCTATTCACCATAAGATAGATGTGTAGTTCAAATTGTTTACCATCTCATTAGACAAATTTAAAAGGCCATAAGAGATACCAAATAGGTATTTTTGTATTCTGCCATTTGGCTATTCACCATAAAACAAATTTGTAGTTCAGATCGTGTAACAACTCAACTAATAAACAAAGAAAAAGCTTTATTTCTCTACCGATGAAACTGCAACATACTAACCACTTTTAATCTAATCCAAAGAACAATGAAATAAAATAAAATAAACCTTTTACTGTATTATTAGTGCAGCAATCTTCACTGAAGCATTTTATCAAACGTGTATAATTCAATTTTTTTTAAAACAAAACACATCTCTATAAACAGAAAAAATTATAAATAAATAAAAAAAAAAATAGAGGGAGAGAAGACCTTCTTGCAATGTTAGTTGTTGGAAGCGCGAGAAAACTTCCGTCGTCGGAGGTTGGAATTTGGAAACAATGAGAAGAAGAGGCGGTTTTGGGCGTTTTCCGACGAGACAAAGGCCGGTCTCGTAGGAACTGGTAATGTTTAGCTGTGCATCTCTATATCCGGCGGCTATGCTAAATAGTGGTTGTCAAGCTTTGGAGTTGAAAGAGAAAGAGAGTACATGGAGGTGCAAGGGGCTGGTGTGTGCAGTTGTGCTAGAGAGAAACAGAGAAAGAAAGAGAAGATAATCTTTTGATTTTACAAGTGAAAGCGTGTTAAAGGGGCAGGTGTTTGAAAATTTTTAAGGGCATTTTTGTAATTTTAATATAAGTGAGCTAGTATCCTGACTTGTCAATTTTTATACAGGTGTCAAGTTTTAATTGGATCATGAAATACCAACTAGATGTTGACTTGGTATTCCAGAAACAACATATACTTTCTCCCATTACCTATAATCCATCTAGAGCCTTTTGTAACAACTTCCTTTGCTGCCATAATACTTCTCCATGTGTAGGATAGGTTTCTCCCCACTTGGGCCTCCCTAAAAGAGCACCCTGCGAAGTATATCGCTTTGAACACTCTATGGACCAAAGATTGTGGGTTTTGTTGAATTCTCCATCCTTGCTTTGCAAGAAGAGCAAGGTTGAACACCCTAAGGTCTCTAAAGCCCATACCTCCTTCATCTTTCAGAGTACAAAGCTTTTCCCAAGCAACCCATGCCATTTTTCTCTCTTTTTTCTTTTTGCCCCCACTAGAAATTGCTCGTTATAGCATTCAAATCCTTGCACAAAGCTTCCGGTAGTTTAAAGCAACTCATTGTGTATGTGGGGGTAGCTTAAGCAACCGCTTTAATGAGAATTTCTCTACCCGCACTTGACAACAACTTACCTTTCCACCCCGCAATTTTCCTACCCACTTGATCTTTGATGCGATTCAAGGCTTTCTTTTTGCATCTTCCTACTAACGAAAACAGCCTAAGGTACTTTTCATGATGCTGAATGATTTGGGCTCCAAACATCTGTTTAACTCGATCTTGGACTTCCTTACTAGTGTTCTCGCTGAAGAATAAGGAAGTTTTATCCTTATTTAGTTTCTACCCCGACTCCATCTCATAATCTTCAAGAATCTTCAATACCCTTTGTCCTTCAGCAACTGTGTTCAAATGCCATGAGGACACTGTTTGTTATAAGCCTCCCTAAAACAAAGGCACTCTGAGATTCACTTCTTTTTTTGCTAAACCACTCTAAGATTCACTTATCACTTCTGCAAGGATTCTTTTCAGCCGGTTAGTAAGTACTTAAGAAATAATCTTGTAAATAACGCTGCACAAACTAATTGGTCTAAAATCAATGATTTTTGAGGGGATTTGACTTTTGGGATGAGGCATATGTAAATGTCATTTAGGCCACTCGGCATCACACCCGACTTAAGAGTATTTAGCACACAATCTATAACAGAATTACCAACTATATCCCAATATTTTTGATAAAAAAAAAATAGGGATATACCGTCGGTCCGGTGCTTTAGCGGGGTGCATTTGGTTAAGTGCACTCTGAACCTCCTCTGCCTTGAATTCTGCTGTCAGCATATCATTCATCTCTGGGGATACTGTGGTTCGGATGGCATTGAGACTGGCATCAAAACTTGCAGGTTGGCCTGTTTTGAACATGGTGGAAAAATACTCTAAAATGGTACTTTCAATTCCCTCTTGATCTTCTTGCCACCTCCCCTCTGAGTCCATCAGTCCCGTGATGCAATTCTTTCTCTGCCTTTGTTGTAGCCGATCCTTCTTCTGTTTCAGCAAGTAACTTATTCCAATTCCAGCTTTGAAGCTGCACCTGGCATCTCTTTACTCTATCCATAATCGGACTACTCGGGTCTCCTCCAAGTGGGTTCCACGCCAATTCCACCACCTCTCTACACCTTTCATCCCTTGTCCACATTGCCTCAAATAGGAATCTCCTCTTGCCTGGTTTTCGATATGGCCTATTGCTGAGATTCAGGATCATTAGACAGTGGTGTGATATCGGCATGGAAGAATGTAAGACCCTTGCCTCAGAGAACCTCTCTGTCCAGCCTTCATTGGCTACCATTCGGTCCAATCTGAGCAATGTTCGTTGTTCCCCGAAGCGACCATTACACCATGTGAACTTTTGCCCGATAAACCAGAGATCAATCAATCCGCATCTGCTTAGGCATTCCCTGAAGGCTTCCATTTGTCTTGCATCTCTATCCACTCTCCCAAGCTTTTCATCAGAGTGTATTGTTTTGTTGAAATCTCCGAAGACAACCCACGGCATGTCACATTGTGCTCGGAGGGCATCTAATAGCTTCCATGAAATATCCCTTTCGCCCGAATCCGGTTTTCATTAGCTTTCCCTTTTCCCTTACTTCGTTTCAGGCTTGGGAGATTCGGATCAAGCTCTTCTAATGGTGTTGGGCCTTCTCGTTTCAGGGTCCTTGGGTTTCCTTCGTTTAAGAAATATAATCGTTCACATGTGTGTTTGCACCATTATTATCGTTTTGATTGTTTATTGAGAGCACTTTATTTTATGCTGCGATTGCAGACTTGAAAAATCATTTGTGTGTACACCCTGTTCTTCTCCACTCCAATGCAACCTCACATAATTGGCTATTTGGCGGTATGTTTGCTTTATACGTTTCCTTTGATGCGCTACATACACTATGTTCATATCTACAAATATAGCAACCACATTATTTTTCCTCAATCTTTTAAATCTGTTTAATCTGCTACTGTGATCTTTTTTTTTTTTGGTGCAGCCATTGCAGAGCTAATTGACAATGCATTTGATGAGGTAGGTTCCTTTCTGTTATCATTTGAATGACTGTAGTTTATCTTGAAATATTCATACGTTATCAGTGAGGCTACCTTATCCAGATTCCAGTTAAAGGAAGAGAAGAAAGAAAAGGAAAATTCAGAATAAAAATACCGCAGATGACCTGTTTCCTTCTCTCCTCCCTCTCCGTCTCTCTCGCACGTGTTTTTATGATGGTTTCTAGTCAAAGTTAGGTTCTGATTAAGGGTTTCATACACTTACACGCATTGCTTTTGGTTGTATGAACTTGATACCAAATGATGCTACTTTTGTCGTTATAAACAAAATCTCAAATCCACGAGATTCCAGTCCGGCCTTTCTAATCCAAGGTACATGTACAAACTCATCTCATTTGATTGTTGAAATGAAATTTGAATATATTAATTATTTTCTTGGCATACACTAACAACGTCGTCATTTGAATTTTTTGCTTCTCAAACTTGATTATTAACAATGAAAAGATGACGGTGGTGGAATAGACCCAGAAGCTATGAGTCATTGCATGAGCTTTGGATTTTCAGATAAGAAATCGAAATCCACCATTGGACAGTGTATGCGTTGGATTACTCCATTCTAACTTTCACATGTTTTCCCTTATTTCTTTATTTATTGGTTTACTTGTATCCTTTCAGATGGAAATGACTTCAAGACAGGTTCTATGAGACTTGGAGCTGATGTTATTATCTTCAGTTGACAATTAAAAATGGGTTATGATCCTCTAAGTACATTACTAATATAATTCACTTTTCCAGTTGGTTAAGTACTATGTTCACTCAAATACAACCCTAAGAATGATTCAGGCATCTCTGAAGTTATTCAATCCATCATATTTTCATTAGTACAAAGGTAACAATGAGCTATAGACTGGGATGGGTATTCCTCCCTTATTTAATAGAGTCCCCAAACTCTGATAAAGGTGGGATTATAATTTCTTGTCTCTGGTGCAATCCCCTAAAGATTTTTTCCACTAGGCCATCAACAGGTTCCATGGTAACTTTATATGCTTCTGTGTTCTTATATTCATTTTTTTCATTTTCAATTCTCTTTATCGAGTTATTTCTATTCCAAATCCTGAAAATTGGAGATATTAGCATTTTGATAGTGAGGTCCAACATCTTTCATATTAAATAAAGATTACACTCATTTTCATATTTGGATATTTGACATACGCACAATTGACTGTTTCTTGGTTGTGCCTCACATTGGTGGTATGACCGTGTTCAGGTTACCGAATCAAAGTGTTGGACTCCTTTCTTATACATTTTTGACACAAATGGGCTATGACAGAATAGTAGTACCAATGGTGAGCTTGGCCTTACAATTTACAGCACCTGTTCAATTACATCTATTGCAAGTTTACTCTGACTGTAATTTTCAATCCATAATGTATCATTAAAAATATGACCAGCTAAAGATGTTATTTTGTTTGTCCTCTGTGATAATTAAAAGTATGGCTGACTTGAACGTCCCATGAATTTCGTTGCTCCTTGGAGATCACTATAGAAGGACTCAGGTGTATAATTGCTACTTTTTTTTTTGAATTTTTAAATTGCTTTTCTTTTAAAAACAGCATGCAAAGAGTGTTTTCTTATTGAACCATAAACTTCACTTGATCATAGCTATCACAGTTATGTATTTTTATGAAGCTCAAGAGAATTATATAAAATGTTATGCTTAAACTTTCTATCCAGGATGCTTGACCAAGAACTCTTTACCAGCGACATCAAAGGTGCCAAAGCAAGCATCAGTGGGCCTGCTTTAACCCAGGTCATGTACGTAGATGATATAGTGTTGTTTTCAAAAGCTACTAGGAATGATGCAACCAATCTCATCAAATGCTTAGATAAGTATTGCAGTTGGTCTGGACAAAGCATAAACAAATCAAAGTCTGGTGTCTTTTTCTCCAAACACACTCAAGCTAACATTAGGAGAGCCATTAAGCATCTTCTCCAAATGAAAAGCCTTAAGAAAAATGCCATTTATTTAGGCGCCCCCCTATTCCTCTCTAAAACCCCTTCTAAAGACTTAAATTCCTAGAGGAAAAGCCAGAGACAAAGCTTATAGGATGGAGAAGCAGGTGTCTATCATGGACTGGAAGAAGCACATTGATTACTCAGTTGCTCAAGCAATACCGAATTATACTATGTCCATTGTCAATATTCCAGCAAAGAATTGTGACAAGATAGATTCTTTAATGAGAAAATTTTGGTGGACACCTAAGGAAAAGGAAGGTAGGTTCATTGCCCGGAAAGCCTGAGACAAGCTATGTTTTCCCAAATATGAAGGAGATCTTGGTTTCAAGCAAACAAAAGATGTAAACAATGTTTTGCTAGTGAAATTAGCTTGGCTGGTGGCGTCTAGCAGAGAAAGCTTATGTATGGATATCCTGAGAGCTAAGTACAAAGTCAAGCATGATTGGCTTCGGAAGGAACCGCAAAGGTTGCTTCGTCTACTTGGAGAGCTATAGAGAATGCAAAAAAGCTTATTGTGAAAGGTGCATGCCATCTCGTTGGTGATGGAGCTACAATCAATGTATGGGAAGATCCATGGGTTCCATGGATTCAAGGGTTTAAACCCCTGTCTAGGAATGAAAATCTTACTCAATGTCCAATCATGGTATCTCAACTCATTGACCACACTACTCATTCTGGATTCCTAGCCTTGTTAATGAATTGTTTGATGCTGCCTCTGGCCAGGCCATTATGTCGATCCCTATACCTTATAGTCTCAGGCAGGACAAGCTTATGTGGACTCCTATTTCCAAGGCAGTATTCTCAATCAAGTCAGCTTACCGAGTCTCTCTTCAGCAGAACAGCAGCTTCAATCAGTCAGGATCCCTCAGGTCTAAATTATGGAAAGCTAAGCTTCCAGAACGGGTTAAAATGCTTCTTTGGCAGATTGGATCCAATGCTCTACCCAATAAAGAAAATCTAAAGCAAAGATTGGAGCACATAGATTCAACTTGTGTGCTATGTAAATCTGAAAGTGAGTCTTGTGTCCACCTCTTTTGCGAATGCCCCATAAACAGAGCTATCTGGCTGGCTGCCTGCTGGGGTTTTAGAGTAAATTTGGACTACATAGCATCTAATGAGGATATCATAAGGTTCATTGTGGCGCCACCCCCCCCCCCCCCCCCTCTCTACCTTCTTATGACCAATGGTGAGATTTGGAGATTGAGGAACCATATCATCTTCCAAGAGGGTAATATTGATATCCTAAAGTCCATTGAAAATGTGAAATCCAGATTTGCTGAATATTCCAATCTTCTGTCTATGGATAATGCTCTTACCCCTGAACCAAGCTTACCTGTGTGGTCTCCTACACCTTTGGGCTGGATCAAGGTCAACGTGGATGCCGCTCTATCAAGTTCCAAATTTGCTTTAGCTACGATAGCTCAGGATCATTGAGGTCATGTGATCAAAGTATGGGGCTCCAATCATTATCATTGCTCCCCTATCCAAGCAGAATCTACTGCTCTCCTATGGGCAGATGAGTTAGCCATCCAGGAACAATGGAGGCTTGTTATTTTCGAAGGATTACTTTGATACCCTAGCTTTTGCTGACCTCTTGCCTGATTGGTCTATTTGCACTGTTATTAATAATATTAGTCGCTAGCCCGTGCAATGCACGGGTTATTGACTATGAAAAAAAAATCCAATAATGAATAAATAGAATTTTTTTTTAATAGGGCTGATGTGGAAAAATGTGAGAGCTCCAAAATAAGTCAGAGACTTCAGTTTTATAGTATAATAGTTTGGTGAGAAAATTTTCAAACTTCTCATATATCCTTTTTATGGTGTGAATTTTGAAATTCTAACCATTGAATTTCATGTTTTTTATGTTCTTAACATGCATATCAAATTTTGTTCAAATTGAATATTATTTACTATTCGATCAAAAAACTTATTTTTTATACATAATTTTAGATTATAAAAATTTGAAATTTTAACATTTGTTTGATGAGATAGCAATTGATTTTTGATAATCTTAAAATTTTACATGCATGAAAAATACAATAAAAACATATAATCTAACGGTTAGATTTACAAAATTTACACCCAGTATATACGAGGAGTTTGTAGAGTTTCTCAAGTACGAGCAATGACCATTGTAGTTGGCTGTGGGGACCACAAGGATCTCTTTTATATATTCTCCTTGGCCTTTGTCCCTAATATTTTTCTTTATCAATTCCTAATTTCTAGCTACAGTTCAACTCTCTCCGATTGGTAGAAATCATTAGTTCTTCATCAATTTCCCAATCAAATACAAAACCTTTCAATCTACTGCTCTCAACCTCCATGCAAATTGCAAATCTTCACTCATCTCTTATGATTCCCATTTCATCACATCTTTGATCATCTTTCTTGCCTACCGCTCCTATTTTTTAGATCTTCTTACTTTCTTACCTTCCGATCCCTTTTTTTTAAATCTTCTTTTTGTAATGGAGGATCACAAGTGTCGCATGCATCCAGATGAGTATCAGCCTGTTGTTCGGGTTTATGGTGTGAACTGTGTCTCTGTTGTTGGAATCTCCAGGTCCACTACTCTATTCTCTTCTCTTTTATCGCATTCTGCTTATTATGTTCATTTTTTGTTTTTAAATTGTGTGTTTGCTATTCCAAAATTGGGAATTGAGCCCATTTTTCAAACAATATAATTAGTAGGCATGGTTTCAAAACTATATTTTTTACTAACATCTCGAGTCTAAAAGACTCGATTTTGCGTTATAAATCGAGTCTCAAAGACTCGATTTTCATGGTCAGATCACGTCTGATGTGGCATTTTTTTCACATGCTGACCACCTGGAAATCGAGTCTCTAAGACTCGATTTTTATACATATTCAACCTACATACTCAGCCTCCTTACACTACAAACCATTCACCCCACCTTCTTATCAAACCAGAAACCAAAGAACCCACAACCACTCGATCCTGCCAACCATGCCACCACCGCACCACTGCGCCAGACCCAGGCCGCGCGACCTAGGCAATGTGACCCAGGCCGCGCAACCCAGGCATCAACTCGCCGAGGTAAGGTGAGCTCTCTCTCCTCGGATTCTTTCTCTCTCTGATCTGATGGGCTCTTTCTCTCTCTAATCTGATGGGCTTTTGGGTTTTTTTTTGGCAGGGCAACCTAAGCCATAAGACCCAGGCATCAACCCGACGAGGTGAGGTGAGCTTTCTTTCCTCGGATTCTTTCTCTCTCTGATCTGATGGGTTTTTGGATTTTTTTTTTTGGCAGCGCAACCCGAGCCGCGACACCCAAGCATCAACCCAGAGAGGTAAGGTGAGCTCTCTCTCCTTGGATTCTTTCTCTCTCTGATCTAATGGGTTTTTGGGTTTTTTTTTTTTTTTTTTTAAATTTGTATTTTAGGGGGTTGTTAGGGGTGGATTTGGTTGGATGTTTTGTATTGGCCGATCTGTGTTTGTGTTTTGTACTCCAACACTTGCTGAAATTTCATCTTTTCAATATGAATGTTTTAAAGAACAAATCGAGTGTTTGAGCATTGATATATAAATTGAGTTTTTAAGACTCGATTTCCAGGTGGACAAAGTGTCACCTCAGACTTGATCAGAACATGAAAACCGACCCTCAAAGACTCAATTTATAGCCCATAATCGAGTCTTTTAGACTTGATATGTTAGTAAAAAATATAGTTTTGAAACCGTGCCTACTAATTATATTGTTTGAAAAATGAGCTCAATTCCCAATTTTGGCCCTATTTGATGTCATTGTGGTTTTTAGCGAGAACCCTTTGGAGCTTAAGGGATCTAGATTCATCTGGGACAATATGGGTCACATTGTTACCAATTAGCAGTCATTCAGAATGCTTCTGATTTTAGGTTCATTCATTTTTTTCTTTTCATTTCCTTGTTTATCAATTCTCTCTCTTTTTTTGGTCTTTTGTTCATTGTGTTATTGTTGTAAAAATGGGATTCTTTTTTGCGTGATCACCAAAGCTATGGAGGGTGTCACTACTTTTGACAGCATAGCTTATGATGCAAAAGTCTTTGGGTTTTGCAAAAATAAGGATGTTGTTGAGTTGCATACGGAAGAACTTGAAGGTAAAGTGAAGCCTATAAGCAACTTGTTGGTCAATCAGTTTTTGCTATTAGAAGGTCTATGAGTATGAGTTTTTAACACTGCTTGCAAAACATATTTTTTTCAATGCACTACCGCTTGAAAGTGTATTGTTTATCTGGTATGTGAAGTAGAAATTACCCTTACCCCCTTATCAACTAAAATGCAAAAAATTCAAGCCAAACCCAACTTAGAGCACTAACAACCAACCCAGTCAAAACAACCTTTACTCAACCATATAACCCTCTTGAAATACATGAAAGATGTGTAAGACACCAATGATTTATTGATTGATTATGTATGTCTTCTCTTCCTTCCTTTTTTTATATATAATTAGTCGCGAACCTGCACATTGCGCGTGATAATTATTTTTATGGTGGTTTTATTAATTTATTTTTTTTACAATTTAAACTAATCTAATAATGAGTATTGTATTTCGTAATTATATTTTTATTTATTATAGGAACAATCATAATTATAATATAGGAACAATCCAAAACACCAAAAAAACATAAACTAAAAAAAAAACTTAACAATGATCAATTGAACCAATATTAGGATAAAATTTTATTTTTGATAATCTATTAAGGTTATTTTCTTTGTAGAAATTATAATTTTGGCCACCCAAAACATATTATTAAATAAACAATTATTAGCAAAATCTAAAAATTAAATTTCTATACATGCATTGTTATAAAATAATAATAATTAAAATAAAATTGTAAAAGTTAAAATTTGTCACCTATCTAATTATTTTCGTTTGACTAACCTTTACTTTTCTTTAAATGAATGACATTATAGAGTACTTCTAATACAACTATCGTACTTTGTCCATCACAAAGGATTTGAAAATAAACAAAAATTAGTAAAGTCTCATAGTTTAACATCTAAATTGAGCACTATAAAAAATCATGATATGTAACATAATAAATACCAAATTATCTAAATCATGCTATGTAATATAATAATTTTATATTTTTATATGCTATATTTAATTCTTTACAATGCAATAGAATAACATTTAACACTTAAAGAGAATAAAAAATAAAAAACAACAAAAACAATTTAAAAAACGAAACTAAATCGCATTAACCCACAATAGTGTTTTAAAGAATATAAAAAATTATCAACCTAAAGTAGAGATGCAAGAAAAATAAAAAAATCCACCAAAAAATTTAGAGAGAGAGAACCATTTTTTTTTTTTTTTTGGTGAGAGAAAATTATGCATAGAATAGAAGAGATAGTGACAAATTTATAGTAAGAGTGTGTGAATAAGAAGAGACAAAAATAAAGGAAGATGAAGGCAAAGAGGAAGAATGATATTAATGTAGAGGGTAGTGAGGAGATGAAAAGGTAAGGAAGGGAGAAAGATTGAAGAAGTAGTGGGGAGATGAAATGGTAAGGGAGAGAGAAAGGTTCGAGAATTGTAAATATTAAAAAAATAAATGTTAAAAACAATTATAGGAAAATTGGAAAGAAAACTTCAAGCTTCAACGTTTTTTTTTTTTTAAAGCTGAAAAGGCTCATACAAAATCCTAAAACTGAACTGAAAATACTTTAGGTTGGGCTTGATAGCGGAACTAAATAAATAAGAGGTGGGCTGGATTAATTATACAGGGTGATAGTGGAAGTAAATAAATAAGTAGTGGGCTGGATTTATTATAGGGTGATAGTAGAAGTAAATAAATAAATAGTGGGCTGCATTTATAGAGCTGAAAATTGTAAAAACCATTTTAAAATTGTAGGAAAAATTATATTAAAAAAAAAATGATGTGACAACTGATGTGGCATAACGTGAGAGCAGCAACATTAAACGCTGCGCTTTAAATTTTAGTAATATATAGATATAGATTAATGCACAGTCAAATTAATATATAACTCAAAATGAAAGTATGTTTGCATGTGTTTTATGTGCATCAGAAGTAGAGGTATTTATAGGACGTTGCTTCTCATCCAAATTTCACATGTTTTGATCAATGCAGTATCATAGGAACAAAGACCTGAAATAGTACTACATGTCATACAAAGAAGAATACCAACCAAATATAAGTTTTGTACTAAAGATACTAGTAAAATTTTACAAACAAATTTATTCCTATAAAACTATTTTATGCTCAAAGCTATAAAAACATTAATCTAAAGAAAACTCATCCAAGCACCGAGATTCAAAACTTTAACACTATTCTTAAAATAATATCAATCATTTCAAGCTTTTAGGAAAAATAAATCTTTGGTCACAAAATAACTGTTCAATCACAAGTTCTAAATAACAAAGAAGGAAATATGTGACATGAAGAATAAAGTTAGAGAGAGAGAGAGAGAGAGAGAGAGATGTACTGTTGCTGTGGTGAAGTTAATTTCCCTACTACAACCCCTAAACTTCATGTATTAGAGAGTTTTTTTTTTTTTTTTTTGGGAGAAAAATGTATTAAAGAAATTGAAAGAGACAATCCAAATATAAGAAATATATAGAGTTGAAGTTTTTGACTGTTTTATTGAAAGAAGAGGAAAGGATGTAGAAGATTTATTATTTTTTTTTGGTAACAATCATATATCAACATATGAAAGGTTGGATAAACCCATAAAATGTAACGGTTAAAAAAGCTTAAACTTAAAAAGGAAAATGGAGTCTATCATGGCAACGCAATAGGAAGTATGAATAAATGCTGAATGAAAATGGCAAAGAAAAATATTGGCAGCTTAACATTCAAATGAAAAAAAAAAAGGTAATATCGGTTCATATGCTAATAAAGAAGGAGAGAGAGAGAGAGAGAGAGAGAGAGAGAGGTGTAGAGATATGCTTAATTGGAACGTTTAGGGCCATTATGGTAAAAGGGAAATGAAAGAAGAGGAAAGAGAGTATAGATATTATGGTAATAGGAAAATGGAAAAAGAGGAAAGAGAGCATAGATCTTTAGGTTTATGGAAAGGGAAAAAAAATATAAATTGTTTTAAATCCAATTTCATAATATATAATTAGATATGTGTTTTAGGAGTGATGGAGGGGGAAAAAAGAAAAAAAGAAAAATGAAAGAGTGTTTTTTTCTTCTTCTTAGGAAACGATAGATTTTGTTAGGGGTGATTTAGTTATAGTAAAACATGACTTTTGGGTTACTTAAAAAAGATCTAAGCGAAAAAAGAAAAGGGAAAAAAAAATTGATGGAGTATTTAAGTTTATACTGGATATTAATTATAATAGTGGAACTTATAGTGTATTTTGTTGACACATGCTAAAAAATTGACATGTATCAATAATTGTTTGCCACATGGTGTTATTTGTCGTATCATACCTAATAAATGGAAGAAGTTACAACAGATAAAGGATGTGAGGAGGTTGTAATCTATTGGTAACTGTCAGAATTTCAAATAATAGCAGCATTTGAAGAGTCTAGGTGAATGGAGAGACACATGATAGAGTTGAAGATAGAGTAACACTTGAATTTAAGGAAATGTTCAATAAATGTCAGCTGGTAAATCTAAAAATAAAAAATATAATATGAAAAAAAAATGATGATATGGTACTGATGTGGCTTAACTAGAACGTAGCAACAATAAATGCTATGCTTCAGCTTTTAGTAATACTAGTGTTTAGCCCGCAATGCACAGGATCATTTTACATATTAATGATCTTTGCATCCAACATAAACTTAGTTCTCATAATTTAGTATATTTAAGCATTTAGTATCCAATATCCGCTAAAAATTTTAAACATATGAAATGAGCAACCACCACTTGTATTACTCAGGGGCGGAGCTAAGGGGGGTCGAGGGGGGGCACATGCCCCTCCTAACCTTCCCTCAAACTCTTTTAATATAGCAGCCTAATGCTTATTTTGTCCCCCTCTTACCAAATTTTTAGATTAGTTTGCTCTTTTTAACCAAGAGTCAAGAGATAAGTATCGCAATTTTTTTGGATAAGAAAAGATAAGTTTTACATATTATTTGAAAGAAAAAAAAAAACACTAATAACTTAACTATGGACTCACGATAGTTTTTTTCTTTTTCTTTTCTGATTATTATTAGAAATCTTACAGCACTTTTGGTGTTTTACATTAATTGAAAATCAATAATTTTGAGGGAATCTCAGTTAGCTAATCTATGGGTTTTATGGGTCAACAAAGTTGCTATTGCTGCAAAGTTTCAAAAGTTGGGAAAAATACTCTGTTTCAAAGTCATGAAATAGGGGAGTTTCACGCTAGCTCCCTTGGCTCTCTAAACTTTTGAATTTAGAGTGTCTAGAAGAAATCCTTACTAGCTTTTAAGACGTGCTTAAGGTCGCATCATTTTCAAAGGTTTTGTAACTTTTGTTAGTTCTAAGTAACCAAAGTCATTTATGGCCAAGGTTTGCTTTGACCTTTTTGTAATTATAATTGAAAATCATGAACACGATTTCAACTATTTGTTTCATTCACATAATATGCAACTATTGCTATTCTTTTTAATCTTGCCCCCTCTAAACTAAAATCCTAGCTCCGCCACTGGTATTACTTTCATTGCATTCAAATGAGTTTGAATGAAAGGAATTCTCTAGAATGCTTCTCTATTTTGCATGCAAAAATGCAATATCTTCAAAACCATCCAATATCTTCACAGCAATTAAAACTTGACTTACTTTGAGCAAGAAGATTGACATAAAATCTAAACTTGGTGTACTTGTCGTAAACCTGGTATGCTTGTCATCAACTATCAAACATCATAACTTACTTAGAAATAAAGGGAAACAAATAATTACAATTTATTATAGTGGAAGTCATTTAGAAAATAGTGCAAATATATTCAATGAATTGGTATAACATTGCTGTCTAAACATTTGGGACTAATCTTCAAAGTCAAGTCAGTACATTGAGGAGGATATTCATCAAGGGTTTGTTGTAAATGATAATTTGATGGGACATTTGTTCTTAATCTCTGGGGGCCTATTTCTAATAAGCCACCTGAAAATTAAGCGAATTCAAAATATCACTGTAAGAAACAGATATAACACCGAATTTGTTAGGAGTTTGATGAAACCTAACACAAAAAATGAACACAATAATTACATAATGGCAAGATAATAGGTCTATAATTTAGATAATATATAGACCATCAAGAAACTATATTAAAAGGCAACCTTTATAAAGAATAGTCCCTTTGGACACATCTTTATTCAATATTAATGGTATCACTACAAACTCATATAATGTGTCCTCTTCTATAATTCCAATTCACATGAAAATTTCTCTAGGTATTATTAGTTCTATTGCAATTTTGTTACAAACCGATTTGGAAGCTGAATTATGATGCCATACATAACCGGTCGGCAAGTCCACATCAATTCACAACAAAAATGTACTCAATGTCTAGTAGTATAGATCATTGTGAAGTAAATTCAATGCATAATTAACCATTATTCCTCACTAAAACAACCATAATAAACAGGACCCAAAAAGATCTAACCTTGGCAACCAAATTCAATACAATTGACACAAAAAAAGTGCAAATCACATTAGATATCCATGCCCATCATTGTAAATTTAGTTCAATGTATAATTAAACAAATATCCATTAATCATTATTCCTCACATAAACAAACCCCCAAAAAAAAAAACCCAATAGCAATACCAATTTCCCAAACTTCCCAAAAATTCAATACTTTTCACCTCAGTTCACCTTAGCCTCCTTCTTCCCAGTCCCATTTGCTTCCACCTTCTCCCCTAAATATATTTTGATAGTTGATAATTTATTAAAAAAAAAAATTAAAAGGCCTTCACAAAACTCTTTTTTTTTTTTTTTTTTTTTTAACAAAACAATAGTGGTATTTATTGAGAACTTATAAAACTTGTGCATCATTAACTATTGAATTTGAAATACATTCCAGAATATCTTACCAAATACATGAGTTGAGTATGATGTGTCCCCTCAAAAGAATTCAATGCACCTGAAAGCATGACGAAGAGTTAGCAGGTCGTGCAAAAGGTTTTCAATCTTAAAGCATATTGAGTTCTTGAATGATGGAGTTATCTTCATACTACCTTAGGTCTCATATTGACAAATGCTTGACAAATTCCAAGGCTTTACACATCCCCACAGTTAGCACTTCCATTCAATCATTACCGATATCCAACAAATCTGGCAATCCCCAAATAATGCTCATACCAAACAGAAAAGCCTTTCCAAGGTTTTTTTATGGGAAACAAATTCAAAAATCATCAATTCTTTTCAAGCATATAATAGTGAACATCTGTTGTGTTGCATAGCCTTAGTCTTTTTGTTTCAACCAAAGTTTAGTACACCAAACCTAGTAATAGAGGATGCACACTATCAAATACTACACAAACTCATTAGTGAACTTACTGAAACCTTGCTCATAGGTCATGTGAAAAATCCATTAACAGAAGTCATAAATTATAATAAACTGGTCTGAATATACTAATTATAGAAATTACCTTTTCAATATTCAAATATCATAAAACACATAAAATAGTTCTTGACAATGTAATAAATCACATAAAATAGTAATAGAAAATGTCATAAACCAAATAAGTTAAACAAAAGATTCCTAATAATGTTTCCTTTTTTACTGAACACCATGAGCTTTCCCTTTATCCCATACGAAGCGACTTTTAGGCATTTGGAATACCTTCTAGATCTACAATGTAGCAATTCACGTAAATTATATTACTGATCAAAAATTGGCTAGCCCAATTGCAATTATCAATACAATAATGGAAGGTTAAATTGTCAAAATTAAGGTGGAGTACAATTGAAAAGTTTATTATTGAGCACCTTCTGGTGTAGGGAAGGGTGCTGCCTAAACAACCTATTGTGGTTTTTTTTTTTTTTTTTTTTTGCTTATTCTCATAATTTAATTTCCTAGGCTTGTCATCAGATTTTTTTTTATTCTTAAGTTGATACTAAAAGAACATAAAGATGTTTGAGGGTCAGTGTTATCTGGTTTGTTAGTTTTGTGACTCTAGATGGTATTTGGATTGTTTGTTAGATTCATAACAAACAACTCAAGCCTTTCAATTTCCATTTTGACAATATCTAAATCACCCAAGCTCCACAATTGAGCAAAACATTTTCTATCTCATACATGGTTCAAGTAATAGTTATAAAAATTTAGACCAAAAGTGAAGAACATGCAAATGAAGTTGAGACATACGTAATTGGCAAATTTGTGTAGAAATTTAGACCAAAAAGAGTTATAGAAGCACCTATATTAGAGGAGAAAAGAGGAGCAATAATTACTTCACTGCAAGGACATTAAGGAAATTAAGAAATACGTATGACATCCAAATGCTAGGTGAACAATGTTTAAAAGAAAGCTAAATTTAAAAGTGTAGATGTGATATTCTAATAAATGCAGTACAGCAGAACCATTATCCTTTGCCAACTGAGAAGATGGGGGAGCCAAAGAAGACAAAGGCAGAACTCATGTAATTTTTCAATTCACTATTATAGAGGAAAGAGCAAATGACAAAAAGGATAGTATTAAATATTGCATGGCCCAAGGCATCACTTGGTGGCCATGTCATCAAATTATGCTTACATTGTTTCACACTTTAGAGTGACACAGCAGCAACCTATTAAGGATTATTCAAAAAAATACCAAGAATTAAATGTACAACAAAAATTAGACAATGGAATAAGAGGAAATGGTGATTTTCATAACTGCTCTATCTAATTAGTTAAGTAGATGCAAAGAGAAAGTGATTGTACCCAAGATCCAAGTTTTTTTCTCCCTTGTGTGCATAACACACTGCCATCCAACACCTGAAGTGGGTCATCAAACATAAGTTTTAGTATCTCAAACTGATGAAGTCATCCTCTAATCCCAAACGCTCTTTGCCTCAAGCTGCCATTAATATTAGTTTCAATGCTTTAGAAATATGGTGGCCTTATAGAGAATGAGTCAGGCAAACAAACATAATAAAGTACCAATTAGACTCATCACATGCACTTTGCGCGTGAGATGAGTCTTTTTTTTTTTTTGGTTAGTGGTCCTATTTTGTAGGAAAGAAACTGTGTTTTTTTATTTTATATATATAATTTTTATTTTGAAAATCTAATTTATAAGTGAATAAATTAATTTGAAAATTAATAGGAGAGTGGTCCTATTTTTCAGACAATGTTTTAGTAAGAGTTAGAGTTGCAATTTTACCGAATTGTCCTTCAGTTTTGTCTGTACTTAAACATAGAGATGTGGGGGCATTTTTGAACCAAAAAAAATTAGGAATCCAAATAAAGAAAACCCCCTAAATAATAGTATAGAAGATATATATAATTTTTATTTTGAAATCTAATTGAATAAATCAATTTGAAAATTAATAGGAGAGTGGCCCTATTTTTCAAGCAATGTTTTAGTAGGAGTTAAAGTTGCAATTTTACTGGATTGTCCTTCAGTTTTGTCTCTACTTAAACATAGAGGTGTGGGGGCATTCTTGAACAAAAAAATGAGGAATCCAAACAAAGGAAGACCCTTAAATAACAATATAGAATATAGATATAGAAAATAATATGAAAAACATATATATATATATATATATATATAAAGAACCCATAATTGAATGAGTTGAACCGAAGGGTTGCAACGGAATTTGAAGGAGTGTTAGAACGGCAATAGCAGTTGACACGGGTGATGAAAAGGCTAAACTAAAGGAAATGGAAAGGGGAGATAATACTCATTGGGCATTCATGCTTTCATTTTCGTTTATATGAACATTGAATGGGACATAGATTTCCGATATTTAAATAATAACCAAGAACAAATGTCACGATTTTTGTATGTAGAAAGACAAATTTAAAGGAAGGTAGAAATAGACCTTTGATAGAGTTCTAGGGTGCCCCGTTCTTGTCCCCTGGAGACAAATGGAAAAACAAAAGAATACAATTGTACATCCCAAACAACAATTAGAATAGAAAAGTCATTACAAATCAAATAGTTGGCGTGCAACACTCAACCCAATTTGGAATATTCGTCAACCTAGAAAGTTAACATTGACACCCAAATCAGTAGATACAAAAAGTTGAAGAAAAAAATAGATACCAAAATCAAAAGCAATTAATAAACAAATGACCAAAAAAAAAAAAAAACCAAATACAATTTAGAGAATGAAATTGAAATAAGAAGAAGAAAAGAACAACTTCACATAGGATGACAACCAAACAACGTTTTAGCAAACGAAAATTCCTTGTTTCTCAGCAATACATTTACCCAAATACATTAATTGACAAATTCTAACCCAAAATATAAATCCAATAAAAGAAAATTTGGGCAATCCTTCTTGACCTTTCAATTTCAGTCAAATCTCTACTATGCCACAAATCTTTTTTTTTTTTCTCCTTCCCTTTCCCTGTATCGCTACGAACTCTGCTTGGTTCCTCAATCTTCGTATCCCTTAATCAAAACCAAATCTAACCCAAAATACCAATCAAAATCATAATTAACACCCAATTGATTCTCCAAATAAAAACCCAAAACCCTAAATTTTTAAATTTAAAACAGAACTTACCAGTAGCGATTCCAATGGTCAAGTAGTGAGTGGAGGTTTACGGTGATGGCAAAAAATCTGACAAGAAGTGAGAGACATCTTTTCATTCTTAATTGCAAACTGCAATTTTTGATCTCTCGATCTCTCTCCTTCTCCGTTCTCTGCCTCTCTATTTCTCTATCTCTCTTTTCTCTTGGTCTCTATTTCTCCTTTCTCTGTGTAGCAATCTTTCTTTTTTTGGTTTTAAGCGGTTAGTTTCCTTTTATACCAAGAGGGCTCCAAACGGTATTTTAACGTAGTGGAACATTATAATTTATCGCTTTTAAACGGTGTTGTAGCATTACTAAACATTAGTAAGCAATGTAATGCATCGCTTTTTAAAGTGAAACTTGTCTGAATTTTAGGTAGGCAGTTATCCTATTTGTCAGCACCTCCTTAATTGTAGAAATCCACTTTCTCTCAGCTTCTACTATTATATATAATATAGATATAGATACAAATTCGTAGCTTAGTTGCTTCTTTGCCTTTTTTTTCAAGTTTTGTTGGGCTCAAAAATCATGTAATTCAGCAGCTCTTGTCAGTCTCTCTGTTTTAATAATGGCAATATTCCTCTCTATATCGAGTCTGTTTGTAAGGTGGATTGCCAAGCTTGTAGTTTTGTTTCTGTTTAATGACATTGAAGTTTAGCCAAAAAAAAAAAAAAAAAAAAGGTACTTGGTTCTACGCGTGTTACATAAGTTTCTGGTTTGTGTTTTTGCTTCAGAATTTGGTTTAGCTTAACATTCAGTCTTTCATTTAATCATTTTGAAACATCTACTGCCACATTGAAAATAAATAGCTTGATCATAGTGATCTAGATGTGATTCTTATAATTTCCTGAGAAAAATGGGGTGCAGGATCTTTACTTTCCTTTCAAAATTGTGAACTTCAATACCCTTCCTTTTCCGCCCATGTGGGCAACTTCATTGTTTAGAACACCTTGTGTTTTGTTCCCTTCGAAAAGGAAAATAAAGAAAACAATGTGACAGAGGGCCTACTGATAATCATTCAACAATAAATGTCACTATCATTGTCTCAACCACTTATACAAATTGTAAAGCTGGGAAAATATCCAAGTAAATAGTTGTTCATTTCATTATTCAGATCGTACTAATGACCAGAAAAGTAAATGGGAGAAGAAGAAAAGGGAAGAATGCTGTGGAAGCAGAATCAAATCTTTTTTTACATCTGCTTTAATTAGATAAGATTGTTGCTTGTTAGTCTCTTTTTTAAAAGCTGACTTTATATTTTGATGTAGGTGCAACAACTTAGAAGTGAATGAAAGGGTGTACTGTGTACAGCATGAATACACAAAGATCTTGTTTGAATCAAAATTGATGGACATGGTTGAAGGGGCAAATGTTCAAGAGTTATTTTACTATAAAAAAAAAAAATCAAATATCTTCATAATAAGAATTTTTGTTCATATATAGGTCGGTGGTATAAAGTAGGTAGCAAAGAAGATCATGTAGCATACAGAGAATGTACAAGTTCCTCATTGATGGATGAAACTTTTATAATGTGCAGGGAAGAACACATTAAATTCCTTCAAATACAGAATTGCAAAGTTTACTAGCCCTTGAGTGTGTACTTTCTTCGTTAGAATTTTTTACATTTCAATATTTGTTTTGTTAATGAGTAATGAATAATGAGTGTGCTAAATGCACAAATTAAGATGTATCATACTTCATGAAATGATGTTATTACTTTTTATATATTTTTTCAAAATATAAAATCAAACTGTACACAAACATTAAAAATGAAAATGCATACATAATCAAATTGAATTTCTGTGTATAAATCAATAATTTTTTCTTTATTTAATTTGGACACTCTTGTTTATCTGGATTTTTTTTTTTCTCAAATTTTTTTTTTTTTTTTTTTTTTGGGTATAGATTTTTACTTTGGTAAGTGTGGCCGTGAAGTTCTTTATTAAAAAAACAAAAATTATAAGATTTCGAAAGACAGGAACATCCATACTTTTTTTGTGTCTATCTCCATGTAGCTCTTTATTATGTCATATATATATATATATATATATATATTAATTACGAAAACTCCCTCCCCCAAAACAAAACAAAAAAAAAAAAAAAAATTAAAGTCACTCAATCGACCACAATATGACTGACTGCAAAAGGAATTAAGTACTAAGAAAGAGGGAAAAAATTGGCCTTTGCCCTTTTTAAAAAACCAATTCAACATTTTACCCTCTTTCTCAAACTAATTAGGGAAATACCTCCCTTTTAAAAATCGATTTTCTGAAAATCGAGTTAAACTCTATAGCGGCGTTTTTAAGGAGCATATAGTGACGTTTTAAGGACATATAGTGGCATTTTGTAACTCGATCTCCATGAAGTCGAGTTAGAAGTAAAAAGAAAAAAAGAAAAAAAATTGCATGTAACTTGACTTTATGGAGATTGAGTTACAAAATGCTACTATAGGTCCTTAAAACGTCACTATAGGCTCCTTAAAAATGTTACTATAGGGTTCCTGAATTTTTTTTTTTTTACATAACTCGATTTTAAGAAAATTGAATTTCAAAATAGATGCATTTTTCTAATTAGTTTGGTAAATAGGGCAAAATGCTGGATTTTTTTTTTTTTTTTTTTGAAATGGGCATTTGCCCATTTTCTCCTAAGAAAGAGTGATGGAATATTTCCAAACAATTAATAACAATTGATTTTTTTTTTTTTTTTTTTTTTTTTTTTTTTTTGGAGAAACAACACAGATTGAATGTATATATACATATAAGTGGTCCAATGACCCCAACTAAAATACACAAGAAAAGCCATGACTCATTGGGAGCCGCTCTCCAAACAATTATCGTCATTCTTCAACGTATATTGGTTTAAATTCCTTCTTCAAAATTATTATTCCAAGTTTCTTTCTCAAAAAAAGTTTCCAATCTTTTCAACCCATATATATATATATATGAGAAGAAAAAAAGAGTTTCAAAACTTTCGTCCATTATAAATTATTGAATTTATTTCAAATTTATATAATTCCCTTCCGTCCATTTATTATATTAAATTCAATTGCAAAGATGAAAATCATATTCTCATCTACTTATTGACCCTGTTTTGTAGACACTCGTGAATTAGCGGTGGTTCATTCTCATCTCATCTCTTCTCCAAAGGTCCATATCAACTACCCTCAATTTCTTCCGTCAATGGTTAATATTTTATTTTTATTAATGACAATGTAGACCGTCACAGAGTTGTAATCTGTACACTTTTCAATTTGGACTTTTATAGGATACTGTACTCTCTCTTTTTTGTAAATGTATATATTATAGTAACATGTTTCTACGACGTAACCTAGGAGGTTGGCCAAGTTAGTTGGGCTCTTGGTCTCAAAGTGCTTGTACTGGACTTGACTAGGTGTGCTCCCTAGTTCGAGTACACCTAGTCAAGCCCAGTACAAGCACTTTGAACCATACTAGTATAATGGAAACTAAGATTTTTCCTTTCAATTTTTCAAATTTAATTTAAACCATAAATTCGATTAATTTCATTTCAAAAAAAGATGATTTTTTTTTTAACAAACTCTTTGCAAGCAGTTTAATTTTTTTTTTTTTTATAATATTTTTAGTATTCTACTTTATGTTCTACCACCAAACCACAATTTTTTTTTTCCTTCACTTTATGAAGTAAATAAAGATTAAAATGAAAAAAAAAAATTCAAAACCTTGCTATACAAGTAGAATATAGGGCAAATTACAACTTACTTACCTGTAGTTTGGTCGAAATTAAGTTACTTATCTGTAGTTTAAAATTTGACACTTTACTCACTTGAAGTTAGCTCAGTTAGATTTCTGTAACCCACATATATTAAAAACAGAACTAAATATGTAATTTTGCTCCACTTTTATGTCTCTTTCCTCCAAAAATACTAAAAACATAAAATACAAGATCAAATAAGATAATAAAAAAGCAATTCATTGGAACACTTATATAATGAAATTTCAAACTACAAATAGATAACTAAAATTTCGGTCAAACCTCAAATGGTAAAGTGTCAAATTTTAAACATATGTAAGCAACTTAAATTCCAGTCAAATCATATATAAGTAAGTTGTAATTTGCCCTAAAACAGGGACGAATCCTGGATTTTAAGCTAGCAGGGCCTAGAGTATAAAGAGAGAAAAAAAAAAAAAAAAAAACTCCAAATAGGTATCCTTATAGTATTAAAAAATTATAAATACTCAAAATCTTTGTTTCTAAATACATTAAGATACAATCATTTACCAACAAAGACAAACAAAAATAAAATAATGTCTCTTTTTAATACTAGGCTAGCTAGGATTTTTTTTTTTTTTTTTTGAAGTTAGAGCATTCACATTGGTGGTGTTAAAAATTTTAGCTTTTAGCACATCAAAAAGTTACTTTATTTATTTTACTACCTCACTTTACAATACACCCAATATCAAATGTTCTATTTTTTTTTTATAACTTCATTTAAAATAATATAAACAATTCATTAAAATAATAATCTTAATAAAATATTTTATTTTATTTTTAACATTTTACTATAGTCAACTGGTATTTATACCAGTTTACTGTAATTGCAAAAAAACTAACTTTAGTTTCTCTAATAATATATAATTTTTTGGTTTTTTGGTGGTAAAATTTTTTTTTTTACTAAAATACAATCACCATTATGAATATTTTTATTGTTTTTGTTAAATTTTTTAGTTGGATAGTTGTTATTTGGGTTAGACTAATTAGACTTATTGTAGAGAAAGAAGACCTAAAGTTTTGGAAAGGGTCTAACTTAAAAAATAAAGTAAAATTTATAACTAATGAAAAAATAAATTGGACCCAGAGGGCCCGAGCCCTCTTGAGCCCCACTTGGTCCATCCCTGCCCTAGAATATAAAGTGAAACGTAAAGAGTTGGTATAGCTTGCTTCTTTTTATTTTTAGTTGACAAAGCATCTTCATTCATACAAAAATACGTAAGTACGTGTCCATAGTGGACCAATATGAAAATTAATTACAATTGGCTAATTTAACAGTCGTGAAAAACTGTTTCTGATATTATTATTGTCTATATATGTCAAGAATTATGGATCACTTGTAAATGGTGCACATACCAAATAATTTCTGAATCGAGTAGAACCTCACTGAGATGAACCTCCAATCATATCATACTAGTTGCGTATTTATCAAGAAGAAGAAGAAAAAAAACTCTATATAGTAGCCACCAAATTTATTCACAACACGAACATATATTGAATATCCACCTCCAAATATTTTCTAATTAATCTTCCATGGAATCACAAACAACAAAGCCACCACCACCACCTCCTCCTTTCTCATCATTACCAGTAGATGAGAACCAAAAAGCCACCGAATTTCGAGTTTTCTCAGTATCCAAACCTCACATGCTAGCTTTCCACCTTGCATGGCTTTCACTCTTTTCATGCTTCTTCTCAACTTTTTCAATCCCACCTCTCCTCCCCATCATCCGTGATGACCTCAAGCTCACCGACGCCGATATAGGCCACGCCGGAATAGCCTCCTTCGTCGGCTCAATCTTCTCTCGCCTTGCAATGGGGCTGGCGTGTGACCTATTAGGCCCACGCATTGCTTCTGCAACACTCTCTCTTCTCACTGCACCTATCATTCTTGCCACAAGTCTAGTCTCATCACCTCAGTCCTTCATTCTCATTCGGTTCCTTATAGGTTTCTCCTTAGCAAACTTCGTTGCCAACCAGTTTTGGATGAGCTCCATGTTCTCTACCAACGTTGTTGGCCTTGCTAATGGTGTTGCAGCTGGTTGGGCTAACATGGGTGCTGGTGTAACACAATTAGTCATGCCATTTCTATACAACATCCTTATAAACTATTTCAACATAGTACCTTTTACAGCTTGGCGTGTTATTTTTATAGTGCCTGCTACGTTTCAAGTAATAACAGCTATAATGGTGTTAGTATATGGCCAGGACTTCCCTACCGGTAACTATAAAAGATGTCGTACTCAGTACACAGAACAAACCCAAAATGAGAATTTTTTCGGGATTCTTTTTCGTGGATTAAGGAATTATAGAGGGTGGATTTAGCACTGACATATGGGTATGGTTTTGGAATAGAGTTGACAACTGATAATGTTATAGCACAATATTTCTATGATAGGTTTGATGTGGATCTTCAATTAGCTGGGACTATCGCAGCTAGTTTTGGAATGGCTAATCTATTTTCGAGGCCAATAGGAGGAGTGATTTCTGATAAGATGGGGAAGAGGTTTGGGATGAGAGGGAGACTGTGGGGGTTGTGGGTGGTGCAAACTGTGGCTGGCTTGTTGTGTGTGTTGCTCGGACGAATCAACTCTCTGTGGGGTTCCATTGTTGTGATGTGTGTCTTCTCTGTGTTTGTCCAAGCGGCTAGTGGCCTCACGTTTGGCGTGGTTCCTTTTGTTTCCCAAAGGTAAGTTGGTCATCATTAAACTCCATGCTTTTGTAGCCAGTTAAAAAAAATTGTGTTTCCCATAGGCCATGACACATAGAAATCAAAAATACAACATGACAAACAATTTTCACAGCATGCTAAAATGACAAGTGATGATTATAGCTCTATTGTATTTTCATGAACTTATTGCTCATTATTTACATTATACATTTATCACAACAATATTATTTCCATAAACTCATTGAAAATATATTGGGACAACTATTGTTTTGGCTCCTAAGTATGTGGCTATGTAGTTTAGCTTATAAGCATATTTTCAAAGTAGCACCCTTTTAGGTATAGTTACACTTTTGTCTTGACTTATAATTAAACAAAGTAAATCGATGAGAATACGCTTTGAGATTAAATTGTCTCTTAACAATGATGATGTCAATTTAATTCCTAAAATTTCAAAAATTGTTCAAGTGAAATGTGTAAATTGCATATCTTTCAAACACTTTAATCTAGTATTAATAAAAATATAACTTATTTTAGGTTGAATTACTAGATTTCTAAGAAGAAAAGTGCAGCCAAAATCATGCAGACAAAATCAATATAACTAATGGAAAAAAAATAAATTTTACTTTTAACACAGTTTATGGACTACACCACTACAATAGTAACCTGTCTCAATTGATGCTAACCCAAATAAATCTTAAGAAATATCTAGTGAAATAAAAGTAACCAATTCAATTTATCACTCTTTCTCTTTCGAATACCAAATTCACAGAACAAATCTATGTCGTTACGCGGCAGGTTAAAAACCAAAAATAGACGTGTCGAGTCGGTAGATGACGGCAAATCATGAGTCATTGTTTCTATGGGCTCCACTCACATGCTGGCCCTGTGTGTTAGGTTAAGATACGAAGACCTATGTCACTTTTTGTTTGTCCATATCTGTCTAATGTGAATGAGAATATTCATGACTTCTGTTTTGTATTAATCATTGCACCCCCTCTTCTTTTTCTTGCTAAATATCATATTTAGCTTTGTCGACACAAAAATCATATTTAGCTTTGTCGACACGAGAGGTTATATAACTGCGTTTGTATAAACAGTAAAAAAAACTGTGTTTTGGGTTTAAAATAAATGTTTATAAAAAAATTTAAAAAAAAATTATAAAAAATTATGGTTGCAAAACAGAATTTTTAGTTTTAAAAACCTTATTTTAATCTCCCTAAACGTTTAACCAAACGGACCTAACAAGTATACATGACATAGTTGAAAGCACGATTTCAATTATCAAAACACTCAACAATTTCACCATTTCATAGTTATAACTAAACATATAATACAATTTTCTTTGGAGTGTGAACAATAATGTATAACTTAGATACGTAACAATAATTAGTGGTGATGCAATAGTTTGATAATTTGTGGTTTTGCAGGTCACTGGGAGTCATATCAGGGATGACAGGGAGTGGAGGGACTGTGGGGGCAGTGGTGACACAGCTATTATTGTTTTCAGGCTCCAAATTCTCAAAGCAAACTAGCATTTCTCTAATGGGAATGATGATGATCGTGTGTACGCTTCCAATCACACTTATTTACTTCCCTCAATGGGGTGGTATGCTTTGTGGTCCGTCCTTGGATCGCGAGAAAGCCATTGAGGATTATCACCTGCTTGAATAATGTATCGGTAGGGGAGAAAAATCAGTATGGGTTTCAATTGTTTAAGCCAGTAGTTCGTTCCTTGATCATCAAGTTGGTAAAGTGGCACAGAATAATTCATTGTTTTAAGCCACTGACAACATTAATGTAATTATGACAAATAAGATTGTCAACTTAAATTGCTTATACAGGAGCGAAAATAAATTCTTAGACCGTGTGAAATAGTCTATAGAATCACTGTCCATTTGAAAGGATGTTTACGGATGAAGAAATCGCTAATAGTAATGGAATACTCCCTAACAAAACCATTTTTGTTTTTACATTTGCCATATACTCATGTGATAAGGAGATATTCCCTTGTCACAACCCTTACTTCCAGAAAAAACTTTCCTCTAAACTAGTTAAAGGAAAATTCATCCGAAAATTCATTCAGAAAATTCATCCAACTCACTACATGACAATTGATTAAACCATGAGGAGAGGGTATTCATTTGTAATAACCATACCACAACTTCTTCAGGAAAAAGTTCTCCTCCAATTCCAACCCGTGACGTTAAAACCACTGATATGTATTTTTAGACACATTGCCTATTTAATGAATTACGTGACTTATTTAAGTAATTCATTTGGATGGTTTGTGATAAGTTGGAGGAAGCCATTGAAATCCAAGTTTTATCATCGTAGGAAGCCATTAAAATCCAAATCTTATTACAGGAAGCCAACATTTAGTTGCTCACCCAACTTTTATCCAGAAGCAGGGAGGAGATACAGGTGGCTTGAATAACATGCATGGCGGGCTACGTGTTTTTAACGGATTCCACCATGTATTTTGCTTAAAGCTGCATAGCCTGTGGGTCAGTCTTAAGTGTCTAGCTGCAGCTTTTATATCAAACTTTTTTGTACGCCGTTATGCAGTTTCAATCCAACAAAAATTCTCTCTTACTAAGAGGGGAAAAAAAATACAACTTTTATTAAATAGTATAGAGTTACCTAGGTGAAAATTTTACTTCCATGTCAATTTGGGCATTATGAGCTTCTATTGGAATCAACTGTGAAGAACTTCCATGTCAAGTGAGAATTATGAGCTTCTATTGGTATCAACTGTGAAGAACTGTGGATATTATCAAAGTCTAAGACAGAAGGGGTAAAGAAACAGAGAACAAAAACAAGTGTTTACGAAACAGTTAATTCATTAATTGCGTCATGGCTGATGCAAAGGGTATCATTGATTCAGTCCAAAAATAACCTGTACGCGTGTTCCCAATCCTCTCTCTTCATTTAGAATCAACCATGAATTATGCAAGTCGGTACTTGCGCTATCACAACTGAATTATGGTCTATGCAATGGGACAAATTATCATTCAGTGTCAAACTCCATAGCAACTCTTTCTCTCAATAAGAATATTGATGCTAGGCTGTATGATGATGACTTCATGAAAAATTGTGAGCTACTCTTGATCCTTGAATAGGAATTCTGGAAGATTCAACACCCCTAGAGAAGGAAACAAATTAGTGAACTTTATTGACAATAATGTCCATCAAATGTCCTCAATTTTCAATGACTTATCATGCACCTAAATATTTAGCTTTATTCTTACTTCTGAATTCACACACACAGACAAAAGTGAACCACAAGTAAGGAATCAAAACCAACTGCAGTGGAAGGAAACAAAAAAACAAAATATTTCCAGAAAAGTTCATTCAGAGATTGCATCATGGCAAATGCAAAGGATATGGGTGCGACACCTAGAGTTCCTTAATTGAATTCAATCGTATGGTCATATTGACCAATATAATGAAAACAGTGTTGTTATGTTTTTCAAGGACAATTAAATTACCATGTGGTTCATTGATCCCATATGGTTGAATTTAATTAGGGAACCTAAAGTACAGTATCTAAGTAGCCGTACCTAAGTTTTACTTGAACAATATCATTGGTCCGAACTTTAAGCCCCTAACTCATGTTACAATTCTGGTACAGAGAGTGACCATTGTTTTGCTATCTTTCATTAGAAGTTTCCTACAAGATATTTGCATTTTCCATCTATTAACTTGACTAAAAATGAAAAACAAAAGTCTTCCAAAGATATATAGAAGGAAGGAGTAACAAAGGATGTCTTTCATTCGATGGAACTACCCTAAAGCTAAAGATTATTACTTGCGTACAGAAGCAGATAAATTTAACCATAGTTAAATTACCTTTTTAGTTGTTTTCTGAATAATGCATCAAAGCTCCATTTCTAATAAAAGAAAAAGTACCCTGATAAAAACTTGTTGGCAAAGTCCACCAGCCACCTAGAATTCCAACCAAAGAGATCGTTTCTTCTTTTAGTTCAACTTTAGCAAGGCAGAGAAGCTTATAGTCTTGTACTTCAACCTTTTTGGCATATAACGACTGCAAAGCAAAAGACCACCACCAATTGTTACATGTAGGTAAAAGAAACCTATGTAAGGGCAGTACTTTACTAAGATCTAAATTCAAGACACCCAAATGAGACTTAAGTTGAACCCCCTTATTTTTATCCTGAGCTAATAATTTGTTTGCTCCATCCTATCTTCAATTATTGAATTCCATCGTAAATTGTAATGGACTGGAGTGCATGCAACTGATTGACATGTCAATTTGAATAACATTCCATGAATGATTGCCCTGGACAAACTAGCAGATGATCAGATTATATGCTGGTAGTGACAGGTGAGATATAGGTATGCAATGAATACACAAGTGGCTATAAGAAACCGCTGCAAGACAAGCGTCGGAAATAGAAATTTTAGGAAAAAAATCATGTGGTAGTATTTTTTTTCCCTCTCTTTCCTTATAAGTACATTATGTGGTCGTCTCTCATGGCCAGATGGGAAATACACTGTCATCGATTGGGCATATGAATTGGTGTTTTCATTGGTGGAACAAACTACCCTCAATTACGAAGTTGAACTTGCAGTTAAACTAAACAATCCCTAGTGTCTAAAAAACCTGACACTAGGTGCTGCATAATGAACTCCCTAAATAACATTTACATACCATAGAAACTAAAGATCCAGGCTGTGAGACATGTAATGCAGCAAGTATTAAAAGAAATATAATGAAAACAGATCACACCTTAACTTTATACAAGTGAGGTTCTTGGCGCATAGATTGTTGACATAGCTGCAACATGTAAAGTTTGGAGTCAAGAGCTTACAGAGGAATAGTCATTCATAGAATCTATATAGTAGTAATTTTTTATCTTTGTATTTGAAAATATACATCCTATGGGACAAGCATATATTGATTCAAAGATATCTTTTCATATGATGTTCAACATGATCACGTAAGTTATTCAGCTGTTTGAAAATCCACATTTTTTTCAACCGAGTTATAGTGTTAAACATCAGGGGCTAGATTACCTCACAATAACTACTAGTTTGTGCATGACATAATGGATTAGACTGAAACTCCCTTATTACTTTTTCTAAAGTCTCAATCAATAAATGCAACAAAGTAAAGTGGAATGTGTTGGGTATACATGTGTGAGTGAAGTCTCACATTGAATACTAATGATAAGGGTGAGTGGTTAATAAAGCATAGTTGGGCCCAAACCCATTGGCTTAAGCTTTTGGGTCAAGTGGTTCCCTATATGTAATATCAACTACTCAATTGGGTCTCTCCCCAACAGAATGCATCCTCACCTGATCAACAAAAACATATACTGAGAGAGGACTGGGCTTTGTGCTGAGGAGGAATAAAATAACTTTAAATGTGATTAGTGCAATAGGATGATCCAAGTTCGTCAAAACAGTAAGAAAGAAAAAAAGTGGCAGCCAGAATTTCCTGGCATACATCCAGAACGGTTGTGGATCTTTTTCTGCATCAGAATCATCCAAGATGTGGCGATCATCTAGTAAAATATCATGACCTGGATAGTTGACAATTTGAGATTTAAAGCATGGACTTTACATACAGGTACTTTAAATTCACACAAAAACTCCCACAATACTAGCTGACATATTTTGCTCACCATCCATAGCATAAGCAATACGAGGCCAAAAACTTTTTGATCCAAGCACAATGGACACACCAAAAATGCTTCCAATACTTAATTTACTCCCTGAAGAATCTCATCACGAAAACCATATTACAAATAGCATTGGTTGCATATTAAACAAATAACATAATGAGGCATACATTGCATTAGTAAGGACATAAAAAGCTTAAAAAATTTCAACTTCAACATAAGTTAATAAGCAAAGTAGAAGTCCCATAAAGTAATTATATTACAACTCTTAATGGTATAGCATTTCTACACTAGATTTACATAATAGCACCACACTAAAGTGGGCAGTTTTGTGTGTGGTTTTGTGAGGGTGAGGGGGGTGGGGGGGAGGGCAGCAGCATGGGGGAAGATTTTGACAAAAGATAATCTTAGAAAGAGAAGAATCACACTAGTAGACTGGTAATTTCATGTAGGTGTAGTGGGGAGTCAATGGATAATTTGTTACTTCATTGTAATTTTTCCTTTTCATTTTGGGGGCTATGTATTTTATCTTTTTGGAATCAATTGAGTGATGCCACGTAGAGAATTTGATTTACTGGTTGGGTGGAGGAATTGGTTTGGTAAATGCTTGTCTGCCATGTGGAATTTAGCTCCTTTGTGTTTGTTGTGGCTTTTGTGGCATGAGCGGAATTCTCATACCATCAAAAATATGGAACGTTCGTAGGGGAGTTGAGGATTTCAGTTCTTAGATTACTCAGTGAATGGTCCGCTACCCTAGGTTTTAGAACCAGTGATTTTATCAATGACTTTGCTGATCCGATATCCTTTATTTGTAATTCTTAAGATAAAATTCTTTAGACCATCTTGCGCTTTGTATTGTTAATGAAATAGTTTGTTTTTTTGGAATGTAATTTTTTACTTATCAGAAAAAATAACAGCACCACACTAAATGGATGGACTAACAATAATACCACATGACTATCTCATATTGTAAAACCATTTACTTTAAAAGAAACTCCCTTCCCAGCTAATGAGCTCTAGCTCAATTGGCACCTTCTCCTCTTGCAAGAGTTAGGTGGAGGGTGAGGTCGAGCATTCAAAACCCATTGGGTGTGTGTAGCTTACCAAATAGTTATATGCTTAGCAATTCTTTCAAGTAGGCGTAGACTATATCACATTTCATTGGAAAACAAGGAAATCAAACTTATATACTCAATAGAATGAAACAGAATACTCTAGCATAAGTTACAAGTTCTATTATCCCGGCACAAACACAAGCATTATCTAACAGCAAAAAAACAAAAGCTAAACATGATGGGAACTATATCATACCAAAAAAGCAACACACCCATGTTTAAGCTCAATTTCAAACATCTACATAACGTAGCAAATTGTTAATTATGCAAAGCTTAAGCCTTCAAAATGAAAAACCCAGATACAGAACCTCAAAATTTTGCATTAATAAAACAAATTAACATCTAAACAGAACCACAGTAAGAGTTCTTACCTGAAAAGCAGAAATATTTTCTTTGTGTATATAATTTAGAATGAAATGTTGAGGCATAGTTGCGAAGAACAGGTTCAAGGCCCTTTATTGACATCTTCAAAGGCTCAAACTTGGCATAGACTATACAAGCAATATGGCACACAAAGAATATAAGAAAAAATAAATAAATTCAAAAAATTCAAACTTTTTCTTGTGAAAACTCAAACACAGAGAGAGGGGCTTACAGAACTTTCTAGAATGAGAGATTGGTGGAGAAGAAGAGGTTATTGCAGTGAGAGACTGTCTTATTGGATGAAGAAATTTGATTGTGTGCGCCATTTTTTCACTGTGTTATTATTGTGATCATCATTTCTGCCTGTGAAGAATAAAGTTGAGCTTAAAAGCACGGAAATGGATCTTTCGGACCATAAGCAAAACATGGGAACCGCTGTCGTTTTGTCTTTTCCCAAAATCCCCTAAAAACTTTTTTTTTTTTTTTTAAATTTTAGGTTATAATTTTTTTTTGCCTTTTCCTAAAATCCCATAAAAACTTTTGAGCAAAACTTAGTTACAGTACTTAGATTCTGTTCTTTATATTCCTCTTTTAAAATTTGGTCATATGAATTTTTTCTCATGAGATGGAAGTGTATTTTTAAGTTAAATAGTCACATGGCTGAATCTTAAGAAAGGAACCTAAAAAACAGCAACTACGGTACTATACCAAAGTTTTATCCAAAAAAAAATTTATTTTTAATTTTAGGTTAAAATGAAATTCACAACTTCTAAGTTTTGAGACTTTGGGACTTACTTTTAAATCGGTTGACGAATTTTCAAATGTTTAACTTTTACAATGATATCAATAGGGTTGTAGATGAATTAAGTTGTTTATAAACAACTCAGATTTAAATAAATAAGAAAATACCTTTGTTTGTTTTTCAACAAGTGGAGCTTTAGTTTTAATTTCATTTATTAAACAAGTTGAACCCAAGTAAAAAAAAATATTGTTCATAAACAAACTTGGGAATTAGTGGATTTGATAAAAAATAAAACAAGTTAAATCTAGAATTGTTTATGGCTTAACAGTAAGTTTGATATAGGCTTGAAAAATAAATTCATATCTTACGAAGCATTTAATAAATTGGGAGTTTAGTCCACTCTTCCAAATCAAATACGTTTGATAATATGATTAATCTGAGCTTAATTAAGGGTGTAAATTATAAGTCTTTCACAAATAAATTATCAATTTAAAATTAAGTCTAAATTTAAATGATGTAAGTAATATATAGTTTTTTTTTTCAAGTGTTAAAGCCATATGTTTTGAAAATACAATTTTAAATGTGAAAAACACGTTTTGAAAACATTATTTAAAAAATAAAAAAACCTAACTAACTAACTAACTAACTAAGTCCCCAAATATTCAAAATAATATCTCTCAAAAAAAAAATTCAAAAAATCTCAATATAAATTGTAAGGACCTGATTTGAACTTCTAACCTAACGTGTGTATGGACTTAAGACCAAAAAACCTAAAACAATAAATTTGTAGAGAATGAGTTGGAAAACTGGGTTTTAGTGAATTCAGTAACTAGCCAATAGATTTTGATGACAAAGAAGGAAAGATAATATACGTTCACTAAAGAAACACGTCCTCAGCCAAGTCCGAGGAGACTGATTTTTAGGTATTACTTTTAAAGCTTTATTACAAGTCTGGTTCTAGATTGCTACAGTGTTTCTTTCTTAATTTTTCAATCCCTCCCCTCATGGAGGGTCTCTTATATTATATAGCTTCTTTTGGAATATCTTGATCCTACACTTGTTGATCATTTGAGCCCTTAATTGAGTGTCTGTCCCATCAAACACCCACTTTAGCTTTCTGTGAGTTGTGGTAGCCAATACAGCACTATTTAGGGGTCTTCTCCACATAAATGTGGTCAGAAAAGCAGCTACAGTGCATTTAATGCGGTGGTAGCAGCTTTTTCTTTAGATATTTTTTAATTCACTTCATTCTCATATATTCATGAGGCATGTTCCTATCACCGGGGCTTCTATGAAGGTTACTTTCATCGTTAGAATACACATCTGAGCGATATCTGTCATACCCAAAGAGGAATTTCCTCTCGGACCGCCTTCCATACATTTCTTATTTATGAAACTCTAAACTGGAATCTCTCATAACTATTTATCCCTCCTCGGACCTATCAACGTCCTCAGACAAAGCCCAATGCCCAATATATAATTTTGGGCCCTTATCCCTACATAAATAATTATTATTAAAATAATATTTCCAAGGGAAAAAATGATTAAAAAAATTGTACTTAAATGTCTAAGTAGATGCTTTTTTTTTTTCAATTTATATAACTGTGGGGTTAAGATTTGTAGTCCAAGCCCAAAATGTTTGGATTATGAGCCTAATAAACCCAAAACAATGAATTTGTAGAGAGTTGGTGAAAGAATTGAGCTGGTTGTGAATTAAACAACAATTAAATATGATACTAAGGGATGAATCAATGTAAAAATACACTTAAAAGCTAAACAAACTGATGTCCGAAGAGGTGTATTATTGATTGAAATGTGAATACAGTTCTTAGAGTTACAGTAAAATCTTTCTCCTCTTCTTTTTTCTCTTTCTTCCGGTCCCCCTTTCATTAGAGGCCTCTTCCATTTATATAGCCTTATTCTCAATCATCTTCATCGTACACTTGTTCTTCATCTAAGCATTCACTTGAGTACATGTCACATCAGGTATCTTCTTTAGTTCCCCATGAGTGGTGGTAGTTGAGGTTGCACTGTTCAGGGGTCTTCTCCACATAAATGCGGTCAGGAAAATTGTTACAGTACATTAAACACGGTGGTAGCAACTTTTCTTTTAGATATTTCTCCGTTCTTATCATCTCCATACATGCCTGAAACTTATCATTATCATTGGAATCACTAGGAAAATCGCTCAAACTTCTCAGGTATCTACTTGACCGAAACTCTTTATATCCGAGAAGCATACACTATTCGGACTACTTATGATGTCTTCGGACTTTAATCCTTGATCATTTTCAGGTATATCTCTCCCACATGAGACCCTTTCCAGTCATTTTCCTCTCTTCGGACACACCGTAACTTTCAAATAGGACCCTAGGCCTAATACATAATGTTGGGCTTTTACTCCCACAATAACCTTTTTAGATGTATACATAGAAAAATAGAAAATAATTAGCTATTATATATTAAAAAGTTTAAAATCTTAAAATTCATAATTTTATTTTTTTAAAATTATTTAACTTACTTTAGGAGGAGAGAGGAAAAAAATAGGATAGTTAAAATATTTATTAAAAAAAAAAAAATACAACAAAGATTGAACCATATTTTATCAAATAGGAGAGATAGACCAAATAAAAATAACAAAAATCGAAAGGAAGTGGGTGGAGTTGTTTTTGTTCATCAATATTTTTATGATGAATTAACAATGCCATCATGGCTATCTATATTTGTTGCTAATTATAGGAACCTACTCAATCAAGACTGATGGATCAAGATCAAATATGTTCTACCAAAAAACTAATTTTTGTTTCTTCTGGATAGTTCAGGTGATAAGATCAATGAACTTGAAAGCCATGCTATAAACTTAAATGTCCTAGAGTCCATACATTATGCTATGGATTCATGGGGGGTTTTTAAGTCATCTTATGAACAAAGAGTAGATTAGTCTAACAAAATTTAGATTCCAATTATTTAATAAAAAATAATAAAAATAACTTTTGTACAAACCAACTAACATCCTCTGGCTATGGGGAAGGGCCAAAAATAACTTCACCACATAAATAATGAGCCTTCAACTTTTGTTATACCGTATCTTTTGTGGGATGTCAAGCATAGAACTTCCTTAGTACCTTTTAAGACAAGTATATAATTAAGTATAAACCATGTTCCCCCTTTAGACTGAAAAAAAAAAAACAAAAACAAAAACAAAAATCAAATACTATTTTTTTAATATATGGTAGTAGATTTAAAGGCTATGCAGTCGGTTAAGGATTATCCATTATCCAACTAGCCTATCTTAGTGATTTTGCTATTGCTTCAACGGCGTCGTTGAAGTGGTACAGATTCTTAAAGTGGGTCCCGGACCTTTTGTCTGCTGATATGGGAAGATCTAATTGGTCATTGGATCAAAAAGAGGAAAAAGACGTCAAGAAAATATCTACCATTTCCAAGATGCATGGAAAAATATCTATGAAGAGGTTGAAATTAGGCTGAAAGTAGCTTCTAAGGACTAAACTTTTGGCAACTCACAGAACCCAAAAAAATCATCAAGAAATATGCCAGTCTCTGTAGGTTTAACTTGCCAGATTTCAGTGCCAATAGCTTCCAAAGCGCAAGGCCATTTTGATACAAACAAGTCCATGTCAAGGTAATCTATTATATATAATTAGATCTTATGTGTAATACTAATTTTATAGAACCCTTTGGTAAGTGTTATAATATCTCACAAATTGGAGTTTATGTAATGGTGAAGAGTGTTTTGGTTGTGGAATAAGAAGCTTTCTTAGAAAAAACTTGGAATTTTATCTATTGGTTTCGATGAAATTACATACTCATATCAACTTGAGCTTATATTTGGCATCATGGCATATTGATATTGAACAAATTAACAACCCCACCTCCAAAAATATAAAAAGAATAAAAAAAGAAAAAGAAAAGAAACAATTGATTTTAATTTGGTTCCCATCTCTCTCTTGGTTTCTTTATATGGTGTCAATAATTAATGGTTTTGAAAGATGGAGGCAGAGAAGCACTGTAAGCAGATGTTATAACAGAAGGGCAGAAGGGAGAGTAAGAGCAGAGAAGAATTACTATGATTTGCTTGGAGTTTCTGTTGAATCAAATGCACAAGAAATCAAAGAAGCTTACAGGAAGTTGCAAAAGAAGTATCACCCAGATATTGCAGGCCAAGAGGTCATTTTATTTCAAAAAAAATTTCTCATTCTCCAGTCTAGACTCTATATAGATCATAGAACCATAGTGGCAAATTCCCAATTTTTGTTGAGAGAATTATAATCTGTTTTCAAACCCATATCTTCAAATAGGGTCATGAGCATACTCTAATGCTGAATGAGGCCTATAAGGTGCTGATGAAAGAGGATCTGAGGAGGCAGTATGATGCTTCCATTGGTCAAATGAGAGTACGAAATGGGACAACAACCTACTCTGGCTTTGCTTATAGTGCATGGAAAGGGCCCTTGAGACCCCAAGCTCTATTTGTGGATGAGAATGCATGCATAGGTTATTTCCCTACACAAAATTCTGCTATTTTTTTCTATCATAACTATCCAATCAAGAATTTTTTCCTACATTTCTCTTCACCACAGAAGCTTTGATAGGCAACTAGTGATAAGGTATAATAAGACATAGTATACAGCAAGCCATTACTCTACCTGTGCAATTGGATTTTTGACAGGGTGTGGACAATGTGTGCATCATGCATGTAACACATTCGTAATGGATGAAGCACTCGCGTGTGCAAGAGTCAAAGTTCAATATGGAGATGATGAACAAAAGATTGAGGTAAAGAACCTTTCATATCATGATCTAAATTCTGCTACAAGGGTTAAACCCATTACATTGAGTAGACAACCAACAAGTGACTTGGAAACTTACAGGTTTCAGTTGAATCATGCCCTGTGAACTGCATCCATTGGGTGGATAGGGAGGAATTGCCAGCACTCGAGTTCCTGATTCAGCCCCAGCCAAAGGAAGGGTATGGCATATTTGGAGGAGGCTGGGAAAGACCAGCAAACGTTTTCATGGCAGCTAAGTCCTTCAACAAGCAGCTGAAACAGCAGGATGCCATGGAACACCATCAAAGTAATCATAATAACTTTACCACATTACCTGTCTCATCAGATGCATTATAATTCATTGAAAAAGTAAACAATACAATTGCTCTATTATCTTTTGAGTTTACCATGTTTTGAACTAATTGGGCTCTAACTTGCAGCTCGAACAACAAGGGAAGAAGAAACCCCAGCTCAAGCTGAGGCTCGGGCTAATGCCAGCAGGAAATTAGAGGAGGAGAGATTGTCAAGAATTTGGAATTGGATGAAAGAAATTTTCAGCTCAAACATGTTGAGCAAAGACTAGAATGTGCAAAGCTAGGAACATGATATTTGATTACATAATCCCCAGGAGCCTTTAGATGTCAATCATAGATAATGTAACAACTACATAGAGTTACAGCACAAGATGTACAGAGACCTAATTGAGATCAGAAATTACATAAGGTGCTGATTACAGCTTACGTTTATTTTAAAATAAAATTGAATATTTTTAGATCTATCATTATAGTGACAATACTTCAATAACAGCTACTATGTAGTGTCATTGCAAATTAAATAATAAATAAAATTAACAAGACTTGTCTACATGAGTTCCATCCAGATCAGCACCACTAACACAAATTTCATTTCAGCTAAATAATTAAGCAAATAGATTTCATGTCTAACACCACCAAATTCTCCCATGGTGGTTTAGGATGTCTTCACAAAAGAATCACAACAACATTAAAACATTTCTTTCCATTTGGTCTCACCAGAGTGTACCAAACTCAGTCGACACAAACAATCAGATCACATTAATTTCGAGGAACTGCAGATTGGAAAAACTGGATGCAACATCTCTTTGGTCTTCCTTTGACAGCAGGCAACATCCACGCATATAAGGCTTGATAAAAGCTTCCATTTACCTTATTGTGCATCCTTTAAATTCATGGCCACAAGTACAACACAATTGCATAACCCATATATATTCAATTGCAAGATGCTTCCATCAGATTTCACAGTGAAATAGCCTCTTACAGTAAGACATTTTCATAATATGTAAATTTCTAAATTAATAAAGCCTGCACTTGCTTGTACCAGCACAAGCTGCACACTCGTCAGCATCTCCTGCTACATGGTTTAAACAGTGTTTGATCCTATCATTAACAACATCCTGCAATATTTGACCATCAGAGTTAAGAAGGATACATATGCCTATCCATCCAAATATTAGTAAAATCTTAAAGCAGGGGTTACTCGGTTACTCCAGATTGACCCCAAATGGGTTCTAGTTTTAATTTAATAAATCAAGAGTATTATATAACAGTACCACTTGTGAAGAAAGGGAAAAGCATGTTAAATGTACATAGGTGGCTGGAGTGGCCAAGAGACTTGTAGTTCAATGGCATTTCCCAGATCTCTCCATGGGGAGAACTAGAGTTCAATTCACCCCACCCCCACAAAGAGCAATAATGAGGAACATTTTGCAAAATATAAATGGTGTGAAGATTAAAAAACTAGCAAGCACTATAAAATTAGAGCACATAGCCCAATCAGAAAGTTAAGCATAATTCAAACTTTTGGCAAAGCTTTAGAGACATTCATTCAGTTGGCCAATAGAAGGAAAAGGATAAAATTTTATACCACAAGTAGATCATGCAGACCAAGAGGTGCAGTAACGATATAAGACACATCAGGGTGTTCTTTTGCAGCTTCAGCAGCTAAGGAAGGAATATCCTGTAAAGTGACACAAAGTATTTTTATTTAAAAAAAAAAAAATCTAGTCACCAATTCTGTACAGTATATCTATAATCAAGGCACCAGAGGAAAGTAAGCCGAGCTACCTGATGCCAGTGTCGTCCAGGGAAGAGAAAAAATGGGCTTACAATCACACGATCTGCACCTTGTTGAACGCAAGAAACAAATGCATCTCTTATTGATGGTTCTGCCAACTCCTACCCATATCAAAGATATTTGAATAAATGAGAAGCTGTTCACGCAGAAATAAAACCATGACAAAAGCAACATAGTATGATGTCCACCCAAAAAGGCAAGAAAACCAAGCAGCAGCGCTACATGCACTAAAAACTAACATAAATCATCAAGGCGGTACTGATCAACCTGCTCTATGATGATAAGAGTTATTATATAAACAAAAGAGAAATAAAAAGGTTCACTTAGAATCCATTTAAATCAGACTGCGTCTATATCTAACTGACAAAAAGCAAATTGGAAATCAAATGAGAAATGAGCTTATGACAGTGAAATTGTAGGCGAACCCAATGTTTACTTATACAACAACAACAACAAATTCTTAGTCCAAAATTTTTGGGGGTCAACTATGGATCCTCAATAGATTAATCATGAGAAGCCTCTGTTTACTTATGACAAACCTAAAATATAAAAGGAATCAACGAATATGTAAAACATAGTGTTCAACGACAACAACATAGTCTTAGTCCCAAAACTATGGGGCCTGATATGGATCCTCACAGAGAGGATCCATTCATGAAAAGTGACTAAACTTTAACTAACACTGGCGGAGTTGAGTAACTATATAATGTTCAAACAGGAAAAATCAACAAGAACAACAATTACCATATGAGCAGGCTCTACAATTGGGTACCCAGTTTTCTCTCTAAACATGGCCACAAACTCATCTGAAAATTCATATAAAGGAAAAACAATGAGCTCATCAACAATAAAATAAGCTAAACACACATTCATTTTTCTAAGATAAATAAGTTAAGCCAAACATTTAGACTCACTATAAAAATAAAAACTCGAAAAATCAAAGATACCAAAACTTTGAGGAACTAAGTTTAGAGCTTACTCAACTCAGCATGAGATTTGATTCCTTGCGCCGTGAGCCATGGTCGACAATGATCACGCCATCTCTATCACCAAGCGCATGTGGAATTCTTCTGATTTCACCATTTCCATTGCTTAAACATAGCCTTCTTCTAAAAAAATATTTGCTTTCTGAGGGACCTCTAGGCAGTTCTAGAAACTTAGGTGGTGTCCGCTTAAAGGGAGTTCTAGTTCTAGTTTTTTCACTTACTACGGACCTTCGATTGCATCCAGACCAAAAGCAAATGAGAAACTTTTTGTTGCTTAAATAAAGAGATCGACAATAAAGAAAAATAGGAATAGAAATATACCTTGTAATGGTAATTTGAGGAAGGATGGACAAGGACTCCATTGACATCTAGATTGTTATGTGAAGATTCTGTGCTTTGTTGGCCTCTCTTTATCTTCCCCTGTATCATACTTTGTGTTCTCTAAGGAATTTTGTCAAACATATGAGTGGAAAGCCAAAACCACATTGGATGATTAGAGTTTCTGAAACTGCATCGTAAACATAAAGGAGCAGTGGATTTTATATTAGTTTTTAACTTAGCAATGGAAATCAATTTTGGAGTTTTTGATGACTAAACAAAGCCAAGGACACGATTCAAGCAGCACTCACAATACTGAAGTTTGTTTTTCCATTTCAAAATCTGTCCATTATGTCAATTTCATGGTTCAAATCTTATTTTCAGAATCTAATAGCATAAAGACTGCCACGTCCTATTCCTCATATCAGATCAAAGACAGTAAGATCCTACTTTTCATTAAAAAAAATAAAAACATTGGTGATGACATTGTATGTTGAATAACCAATATAATTATGAAATTATCCATAAGAACAAAGTTTTGCTTCAATTTGGTGTAATTTTTATAACCTACATCACCACATTTATACTACAGAAAGTGATATACTATATTTTGCAACACAATTCATCCAAAAATTCAGGAAGTGATTAATTAGCAAATCTCCAAGTAGCTAATTTTAAGGTGACAATCTAGAAAAAATAAACACTAAACATGAATGTTTTTTCACGCTTTTAGAACAGTATTAGATATATTCACCTCTCTTTATCAATGTTAGGTGTATTCAAGCCACATAATTAACTCACAACTGCTATTACTTGATGCAATGTTTGTGAAAATTTTCATTTCAACAATTCCAACCATCCAACCAAAATATTCTAATACCTCTCTTTTCTACATAATTTTTCACAGCAAACCAAATGTTGTGGTAATAAATAACTTAAACCCAACAACCAAATCATAGCAAAAAGTAGTTCAACACACAAAAACACATACCTGCAACAGAGACTACAGACTTGGGATTCACAGGTTGGGGTTTCATAAATCAGGGTGCTCTATTTTTCTTTGATTTGGGTCGGGTCGGGTCTTCTATTCACAGCATGGGAATTGTCAGGATATGGGTTTTTTTTTAATACAATTTGGAGGAATGTTGCTGCCATTGGACCTTTTTTTTTTAGCCCAATTAAGTGGTGGTCCAAGTGAAACCATAGTTCACTTTTATGTCAATATCTTCTAACCAAAAAAAAAAAAAACTTTTATGTCAATATAACATTACAAATTTAGACTTCATCATTTGGAAAAATTAAATTGTGTATAATTTTTACCTTAATGGTCTGAGAAATCAATCCTAGCACAAGATGACACCAAAAAGGAAACAAAGAGGAAATATTATTCATACTGATAAGCTGAGTTGTTAAATTTAGTAATTAATTTTAAAAGAACATGTTATAAGTGTTTGGACTCAATATTTACAGAAGCAATACACAGAACATAATAAGCAAAGAATTTTGAACTTATTTAATAAACCCATCCATAAAGGATTTGTCTCTAATTACACCCCTGGATTAGGAGGGTAGGTTCTTAGTAATAACTGATAAATGGGGTAGATTTCTTTTATCAAGGTATTCAGTTCTATCCAGTAAGGATAGTTTTCAAAATTAACCCACCAAAATAAAAGCAAATTGAATGGTAATAGCTACAGATTTTTTCACAAGGTCCCAACACCCATATTCTACAGATAGAGATATGCAATCAATTGCTTTGAAAAAAAAAAAAACTAATGAAAGAGAAAGAGGAAACAAAAGAAACCAAGAGCAACGCAAATAGAGAGATATGCAATCAACAAACATTTGAAATAAAAACAAAAACACTTATTCAAATGGGTTTCTCTGAAAGAAAGAAAAAAACGTGAGTGAAATTTAGGGTTTTGTTTTGCTCCTAACCTTCACTGGAGAGTAAGCTCAACTGACGGACAAAGAGAAAGCAAGAAAGAAGAAGCAGCAGCAATTTCCTCAGAAAGAGCGCAAGTCACACACCTGAGAACGCGAGAGAGAAGACGATTTTTTTTTTTTTGAGAAGTCGTCCCTGGGATTTGAGAGAACGGGAGAGGGAAGATCAAAATTTCTATTATCTTTGGTTATATATGATAACTGGCCTTATCGGTAACCGGTATTTACAAAAATTGAACAGACGGTCAAGATTAAAAACTATTAGATTTAATGGTCAAGATTTGCATCAATAACATACAAACCAATAAGGCAGTAGAAGGACTCGTGAGAGCACTCGTGGAGTTATAAATTTATCAATATAATACTATAAAAAACTATTTTATCGGCATATGTTAAGAGAGTTAGTTATTGTTTTTTTATTGTCAAAAATATCATTAAATTAATTAATTAACAATTTAGAAATAGGGTTAAAATAATAAATTAATAAAAAAAGTTAGTTATTATTTTTTTTAAAGTAAAAAGTATCTTTATCTAAAACTTAAAAATAGGGTTAAAATAATAAATTGATAAAAATAATAAATTCTTACTTTTACGTTAAAATGTCTTTTTACTTCTAATAAATTCCTACTTCTACTCAATAGCTTAAAAAACTCCTCATATATTTATCTTCTCCATATTTTCTGAATATAAGAGTCCGTTTGGTTCCCGTAAAATATTTTTCGAAAAATATCTATTTTCCGGAAAAGGAAAATATTTTCATGTGTTTGGCTGTATTATGAAAATTGTTGTGAAAAATATTTTTATGTGTTTAGTTCTATTAGGAAAATACTATTTTCTTACCATTTTTTCACATTTTCCAGCAACAACAACAACAATAAAAAATTTCGGCAATAACAACAACAACAAAAAATTTCGGCAACAACAACACTGAGTCGTCGACGAGATCGAGGAAGAGAGAGCGATGGGTCGCCGTTTGGGTCTGGGTCGAAGGTCTGGGTCGAACGCGATGGTTCGAAGGTCGAAGGTCGAACACGATGGGTCGTACGTCGAAGGTCGAAGGCGATGGGTCGTCGGTCGAAGGTCTGGGTCGACGGTCTGGGTCTGGGTCGAAGGCTCTGGGCTCTGGGATCGTGGGTCGCCGACTCTAGTTCGAAGATCGGTGGGTCGTGGGTCTCCGGATCTGGGCTCTGGGTTCGTGGCTCTCTCTTCTTCCTCGCGCTCTCTCTCTCTCTCTCTCTCTCTCCGGAAGTAAATTGAAGGTAAAATGAAAACGGAAATAATTTTCCGTAATCAGAAGGTATTTTTAAAGGTCAAAGGAAATGATTTTCCGTTTGACCGAATTTTCCTTTGCACCCAAACAGCCTATTTTAAGGAAAATGCTTTTCTGAAATTGTTTTCACCCAAAACACTAATTTTCCATAAAAAAGAAACGTGCACAATAAAACTTCCCCACTTTTCTTCTAAGAAAAGAACTTCCCACTACTCACGTTTGAAAGAAAATAACTACCCCTCCAATACAATAAGGAAAAACTATCCCACAAAAAAAATATATATATATATATATATATTTGTCAAACTAAACTATCCCATGTTTCTTTTTTAAACTATTATATTATCATTTTTTTTAATTTATTACATCATCATTTTTTTTTTGGATAACCATTACATCATCAATTGGATTTGGATAAACACGCAAAAGCTTCTAATTGAAAAATGAATCCTATTCTCTTTGAAAAAAAAAATCCTATCTATTTTTTCAAATTGTGATGAAAGAAAAATTATAATACTAAATCTCAAAAAAAAAAAAAAAAAAAAGCCTCATCGCATGTGCGAAGCACGTGTGATGAGGCTAGTCTATTTTAACTTCTTACTTTACAATGCACCCAACATCAATGGATCTATATTTTTAGATATTTGATTAAAATAATATAAAAAAACTCATTAAAATAAAATAAAAATATTCACCACAAAAACTTCTCAACCAACCACAACCACCTCCACCACCACTCCACTAGCAACAACCTCAACCACAAACCAAGGCAAGGAAAAAATAAAAAAAATACAAACCACCACCCAACACAACCACAACCACCAAAATCACGGCAACCACAACCACAATTACCAAACCACCACCAAACCACCATTTCAACCACAACCCATAGTCACAACCAAACCCACAAACAAATAAAAAAACCAAACCACTACCACAACCACCAAACCCACAAAACAAAACAAAAAAAAAAAAAAATCCAACACCAAACACCAAACCCATAAAAAGACCCAAATACAAGTTGATAAACACACCCCCAAATGCAAAATCAACCCAGCCAGCCACCGATCATAGTCACTGATCCAGCAACAACCCACACCACCATTAAACCCACCAATCCAAACCACCCAACCACACAAACTTGACCCACACCGACCCACCACCACGAACCCACCCAGCCGACCCACACCACGAACCCACACTGACTCACCGCAACAAACCCACACCGGCAACAGCATCTCAACGAACCTAGGTGACACCACAAGAAAGGGCTTGGTTCAGTTGGGAGGGAGATAAGGGCAACGCTGGAAAGAAAGAGAAGTTGAAAAGAATTTAGAGAAGAAGGAGAGAGAAAGAGAGAAAAAAAATAAATAAAAAAGAGAGAGATCGAATATAATATATATATATATATATATATTTCTTTTTTACCTTTGAGCTACCGTGCACAGCCAAAAGTAGTTGTGCACTGTAGCTGTGGAGCCAAAATATTTGGCTTTGGCTCTACCAATGTAATCTTTTTTTTTTGTATTTGGTGGTGCTAAAAATATAGCTTTTTAGCACCACCAATACTAATGTTCTTAGAAAAGTGCTACGTTCATAATATTTTTTAGAATAAATCATCAATGGTTAGTTGTTATTAGTTCTAATTTGAAACTACCAATAAAATTGCTAGAGTAGGTGGTTCTAAAAAAATAAATTTCTAACGAAAGTTAAGAATTAGGATATGTTTTTAGCATTTTTAGCCTCAATTAGTACTTTAGTGTATAAGAAATAAATATATAAACATATGTATATACATATGTTAAGACAACCAATGTGAATCTACCCACATCGTGATTATTATTATTGTTGTTATTGTAAAATCATAATTGTAATTGATATCGAAAGATAGTGTTTGACTCGAACTTGCTTACAAAGCAAGCGAGGGAAGTCAAATAGAGAAAGTTAGAGTTAAAATGCATTCTATCCAATCCTTAGCAAATCAAAATCTATTCATGACTTCCAAAATGAAGGTACACTCCATGCCATAAGATTTCCATGTCAATTTTTGAAGTCATAAATTGATATTTGCCTTTCATTTTTCACATTTCACAAGGTACCTTCTAAGTGATAATAGTTGCGATGAGTTTGTATTTCCATTAGTCCATTTTCTAGTCGAAATGTTGTATGTAGGAGCTTACCTTGAAAACTTATGGTAGTCATTGATCCAGCAACAACCCACACCACCATTAAATCCACCGATCCAAACCACCCAACCATACAAACTTGACCTACACCGGCCCACCACCACGAACTCACCCAACCGACCCACACCACGAACCCACACCAACCCACCACCACGAACCCACATCAACAACGACATCTCAATGAACCTAGGTGACACCACAAGAAAGGGCTTGGTTTAGTTGAGAGGGAGATAAGAGTAGCGGCGGAGAGAAAGAGAAGTTGAAAAGAAGTGAGAGAAGCCGGAGAGAGAAAGAGAGAAAAAAATAAATAAAAAAGAGAGAGATCGAATATAATATTATTTTTTTTACCTTTGAGCTACCGTGCATAGCCAAAAGTAGCTGTGCACTGTAGCTATGAAGCCAAAATATTTGGCTCTGGCTCCACCAATGTAATCTTTCTTCTTCTTTTTCTTCTTCTTTTTTTTTTTTTGGTGTTGTATTTGGTGGTGCTAAAAATAGCAATATAGCTTTTTAGCACCACCAATACTAATGCTCTTAGAGAAGTGCTACGTCCAAAACATTTTTCAGAATAAATCATCGGTGATTAGTTGTCAGTAGTTCTAATTTGAAACTACCAATAAAATTGCTAGAGTAGGTGGTTCTAAAAAAATAAATTTCTACCGAAAGTTAAGAATTAGGATATGTTTTTAGCATTTTTAGCCTCAATTAATACTTTAGTGTATAAGAAATAAATATATAAACATATGTATATACATATGTTAAGACAACCAATATGAATCTTCTCACGTCGTGATTATTGTTGTTGTTGTTGTTGTTGTTGTAAAAACATAATTGTAATCGATATTGAAATATAGTGTTTGACTCTAACTTGCTTACAAAGCAAGTGAGGGAATTCAAATAGAGAAAGTTAGAGTTAAAATGCATTCTATCCAATCCTTAGTAAATCAAAATCTATTCATGACTTCCAAAATGAAGGTACACTCCATGCCATAAGATTTCTATGTCAATCTTTGAAGTCATAAATCGATATTTGCCTTTTATTTTCCACGTTTCACAAGTTACCTTCTAAGTAATAATAGTTGCGATGAGTTTGTATTTCCATTAGTCCCTTTTCTAGTCGAAATATTGTACGTAGGAGCTTACTTTGAAAACCTGTGGCAGTTAGATAGGAAGGTTACAAAAGTATTTTTGTGATTATACGTTCTTCATCGTTCCCAATATACAATCGTTTCTTTTGTTTGGAAGATTTAGAACTTTTTTCCACATGCATTTCTAACTTTATAATTTCCACCTTGGATGTTGGAATATTGGGCATAGATTAGTTCTTTTTTTTTTGTTTGTAAGCGTTCATCTTAGAATATAACTGGAAAATAAATTCTTGCACTTTTCCTTTTATTGATAGTACTTGGGACCAAAATCTTGTAAATATGTAGTTATTGTTTATCAATAAAATCAAATTATGCTACTAAGCTACTAGTCTCTTGGCAACTAGCCTAAACTATTAATGTTTTAATTTCAAAGAAATAAATGTATAGACATATTTATTCATATGTTAAAAGTAAAAATGTTAATCTTATCTTGTTGTGACCATTATTGCTATAGATACATAGTTTTAGTTGATATAATATGATCATCTTTGACTCTAACCTACTTACAAAACCAATGAGGGGACTCAAATAGAGAACACTAGAGTTGAAATGCATTCTTTTGCCATAGACATCCAATCTACATTAAATTTAAATCTATCCATGACTTTCACAAATGAAGGACCACTCCATCTTGTCATAAGCTCTCTATATCAATTTTTAGGTCTTAAATCGATGCTTACCTCTCATTTCCTTCATTTCATAGTTATATCTCTAGTGAGCAATAATGATTGTGAAGGTTTAGGCCCTGTTTGGTTTTTACTTACTCATTTCTCAGTTTTCATATCTCAGTTCTCATCACTTAAACTCTATTTCCATATTTCATTTCTTTATCTCTACTTTTTCCATAACTCCAATAGATTTTTGTTCCGGTCTTGTTCTCAAGTGCATATCTCACTAGTTAAACTCAATTGGGGGCTTCGTCCAGGTCCTCACCAAGGACGAATTCCCAATCACTTTCAAAGATAAAAAAGAAGTTTGGCTTCTAGTTTTGGAGAGAAGAGGGGTAATCAAGGATTAACCTAGAAGCCCTATCCGACGGCTTAAACTCATAATAGCCGAGGTCCTTGGATTTTCTTAAATGATAAAAATGGAGGAATTCGTCACTCCTAATGACATCCCCATCATTGGTAGACTTCTATACCACCATACAAGAGACAAGAATCTGCCAGGAGTTAGGCACTAACTGTGTCGGAGCAAAATGAAAGTAAGAAAAAAGTTCCTTAACAAAAGGGTGAACAGGAAAACGAAGGCCGCTGGTAAAATCAGCCTCATAAAAACAAACCTCATTGGCATAAGAGTGACAAGCTCTTTCTTTGTCACTCAGGATCCTAATTTTTCCAGAATTAGGGAACTGAAATCTATCCCTGATCGCTGCTCGTCCTTCCTCATGAGGGAACATGAGATAATCCAAGCCTTATAGGGGGTGGAAACAAAAGTAGCTTCCGAGATCACGCGATCATCAGGCAAAGATAACCCCGTCTCAAGATCACTAGACCTCACTTCAGACATTTTTAATAACCTAGCTACCCCAGCAGAACGAGAAACTAGAGGGAATAACGAAGAATGAACAGAAGTGTATGGACAGTCTGCCCCTAAGACGAAACTAACTCTCTCAAGACACTCCCCCTCCACAAAGTCAAGCAAATAACCTAAATGAGCAAAAAAGAAAGCTATCGAAGGACAAGCTACCCTAACAGTGGAATAATCTACCATGGAAGAACCAAAAAAGAAACGAAAGCATGAAGGACTTACCAGGGAACACAGGATAGAGAAAGGGAGCTCGGAGAAGAAACAAACCCTAAAGTAGAAACTGAATAAGGAAACAATACAAGGAAAAGGAAAAAGGAGGGAAAAATGCAAAACAAGTGGCCAAAGCACGCGTGGGAAAATTGAGACATGTCCGCACGATGAGCGCATCCCAATCGTACACGTGGCATTCAACTGCTCAAACATCAAAACCATCATAAATGCACAGCACACGGAATACAAAGCGTCAGATGGATTTGTTCTTATCTCATCTAAAAGACGAGGAAACGAACAAAGGGGGCAGCTGATGAACCAGAAATTTATGGTCGTCATTACACGAAGATCGTCGTTTACCCAGAGAAGACGTTACGCATTTATTACATACATTGATGACGAAACGTAACGGACGAAGTAACGGTCATAGAATGAGCTGTGATCTCCAGACAAAGATTCTGTAACGCATTAGCCGTTGAGCATAAATGCAGCACATCATTGCCCATTAATGAGGCACGTAACTATAAAAGAGAAGACAACAAAAGTTAAAGGTACACACAAAGACTTTACGAAATCACTCTCAACTCATTTTCTCTCTGGAATCATTCTCCCTTGCTGACTTAAGCATCGGAGGCGGTTTGGCTGACGCCACACCGGCATGTTACTCTTCCTCTTAGTTCATTTTGCAGGATTCTCATCCACGGAGACAACCCCATTCACAGCATCGTCCATCTACTATGAGGAGCTCAACTGTTGATTTTTTGTATCATCAGTTCCTTGGGATGATACTCATCCACCTAGTTAGTCGCTCATTATGAAAAAAATTCATTCTTAAAAACACGACCAATCAAAAGGAGCAGACTACTTTCTTGATACAAAGAACCATTGCATTGATACACGGCGTCTAAGAAATAGAATTGATAATGGCAAATTATAATCCAAGAGAACAGCACGTAATGTATTCCCAAGATCCAGAACTCGAAATCCCGAACTCAGCATAAAAATGGAAATGAAAGCTAGTCCAGTAGAATATAAAGGGAAATGGATTAAAGCTAGTCCAATAGAATATCAATGGACTAAATATAACAAATATTTATATTTAGATAATAAAATGAAATGAAAGCTTATGTCTTCTTGTTGATTTCTTCTAATATTGACACATATACGCTCATATATTTTCCACATCGTCATTCTAATATTTATTTTTAATTTATTTTTAAGATACAAATAGATCTAAACTATGTTTGTTGAAACTAATCAGAAATCTTTGTTTTTCTGGATAAAGTAACCTAAAACCAACAATTTATTATTAAATTTGATTTGATCTCCTCTAAAAACAATTAAATTAAGTAAGCCCGTTTCTATGAATTCTCTAATTTAAATTTTTATATATTAGAATTCATTAATTAAAATATATAAAATATAAACTTTTTTTGGGAACGTCTTCGAGTATTGAACAGATTAACAACTAGATTTTTTAAAAACTTGATTAAATGTGTTAAATTCCACCTTCATTCTTTCAAGCATTCCAAAATGTACAAAGATTTTCTTCAAATTGGTTTGAAGGAATTCTTCAAACCCATCACATGGTGATTCATAAAACCATTCATTTGTATTATTTAAAGTTGTCACATATGACTCATTAAATGAGAAGAGTTAATCTACAATATTTTTATAACAAATCCTAAATAGTAAGATGGTTTTGGCTGTAATTTGTACCAACCATTGAAATAGCTTTTTCATTCACTAGTAATAGTCAAGTAATAACTTGCCACTTAAAATTTGTTTTAATAATATTGAGGACATAATATTTTTCTTCATTAGATAGGTTATATGACTACAAGTATATATAAATAGTTTTATTAATTCTTAGTTTGTTACGTTGTGGGTTGGGGGAATTTTCCTTCAAATTAGTTTGAAGGTAAAACTTTTTTCTTCCAAAATGGTATCTTGTTGCTATTAATTGTTAGTTTCTTTAATTGTTAGTTAGTCTAGATATTTTAAATGAATTGTTACTTTTCATCAATATGGTAAAATTAGTAATCCACTTTTGAGAAAATTATTGGAAGTTTTTTTAAATGAGTAATGCTACAATCACAAACTATTTTACAATATTTTTATAAAATGTTGATGTGGCCAACCTTTTATTGGTTTCCATATAGGCCCACTATTAATATCACTTTTTAATTTACCAATAATCACTCACCACATCAGCAGTTTGTAAAAATTTTTTATAAAATTGTTTGCATCTCTAGCATTATTATTTTTTATTAATTATTTTTATTTTAGTTCTAATTTCAATGGATTATATATATTTTTCTTATAATTCAAAAAGATACAAATTTATCTGAGAATAATTTTGTAACATAAAGTATATTAACAAACAAATCAACAGAGTTCCCTATAAAAAAAAAAATCAACTGAGTGTCACCCCAATTTTTAAAAATTTTTTATTTTATTAATATGGAAAACTACTCCCTTGATGATCATAGTTAATAGAATTGGGCCTCATCTAGTAAGATGAATCTTAAACTTGTCTTTCATATCATTATAGCTCAATTGTTAAAATATTTTGTTCTTGCTAGCACGAATAAGTAATTTTTTTAAGGAAGCTCAAATAAGTAACTTGAGCTTGATATCAGTGACAACTACATATATATTGTGGGTGCAAATTATTTGCTTTATTTTTTTCCCTTAAACAATTGCCTATAATCTACCTCCAACAAGTCCTTAATCAAATTCTTGTCTGCTTTTTTTTTTTTTTTTTTGGGCGCTCTTATTAGCTAATTAAGGTTTAGTTTTAGGAATTATTTATTTATTTAATTTTTTCAGATATATAAAGGTGCAACTATACTTTTTTTTAGTGCAATATATAAATTAAACTAGAAAGTAATCTGAAACAAACAAACACATCCTTCCCATCCAAAAAAAAAAAAAATAGAAGAAGAAGAAGATAAGCCTGAAGAGAGGTAATTTTCATGGAGGAATCTTGGCACCTTCAATGGTTTAATGTAAGTCCAAAGATAACATGCAAGTCAACATTGAAGGCGACTGTATTACTGTCTGATGAATTAGATTCAATTTTTCTATATCAAAATGATATTATTATATTAAAAAAATAGGCAAAAAATAAATAAATATTGCAAGGTTTTATTATAGTTGTTAAATAATCAGATATCCACGTTGGACAAAACTTAGTTTTCGTCATATCCCTTTGATTACACATTTGAACCTCCTTAGTCCAATTAAGTTGAAAGGATAACTTCAATAAGTGGTCTCTTGGAGATTAGGCACGGCATAATTCCTGATGGAACTTGAACCTCCTTAGTCAACTTCTATAATTAGTTGGTGAATTGCTTGCATTTAAAAACACCACATCTGCTTAACATATTGCAATGCATACAAACAAACACACAATAAGCTGAATAAAGAGTACCAACAAAGAATCATTATTGAAGTCTTAACAACTTCGATTGGTAGTTCCTATGTTTCTCTCAGTCGCTCATTATGCCATGGAATGGAACTGAAATAAGCATCATCGCCTTTGTATCTATTTCACATTTATTTATGTATTTTTATAATGCCATTTTCATGACCAACTATAGACAATATTTAAATATAGAATACTTCAAATTATGTCTATTTTTATATTTCTCACTACAAAGATGGTCACTAGTCACATTGAACCACCTTAAAAACATTTTTTAGAGAGAGAGAGAGAGAGAGCATTTTGCTTAAGAACTAAAACTTTCTATCCTTGAAAAGTTTTAGAAGGCATCAATTTTGTCATCCAATCCATTTGTGATTAAACGAAGTTTAAGTTTTTTGTTACGAATCGAATGGTATATGGATAAGAGTAGAAGAATGAATTTGATGCCTTTTTAACTTGGGGAAAATGCACTTTATCTAGTGTAATTAGGGGAATATTATATGGCCTCCATGACCTTTCAAATGTTACACTTTACTTTACTATGCATGAAATTATATGGGTGACACAATTTGAGAATTCAAATATTACACTATACTATGCATGAAATTACATGGGTGACACAATTTGAGAATCTTAAGACTTTAATAGTCCTATTAATTGTTCTCGAGGACAAAAGGTGCACATAAATCAACAATGTTCACACTATTTTAATCTACTATTACTCCCTCTCTATATATATTTTATACAAGATATAAATTATACTCTAGTTTAATATTAGCGTATATGTGTATGAAGTTTCCTTATTGAGGCTTAAACTTTGACCCTTATCTCTTACATCATATACTCGCACAAATATTTATACTTGTAAAGTGACCATTGTGCCAAGGGTGCGCGATGGTCACTTCCTATTCCTATATGTGTGTGTTTTGTCCTAAAGAGTGATTAATTGGGTATTTAAGGTCTTAGTATTCTCCCAAAAAAAAAGTCTTTAGTATTTGTAATTTTTTTTCACACATGCACGTCATGAGTGTAATTCCATAGATAATAACTAAAAGACCAACTTTTTCATGCTACTTCAATGCACAAAAAGGTAAAGTGTACCATTAGAGAAGTTAAAGAGATAGGTGAACTTACATTAAGTGTGGGGGCACTGGGGGGCAAGGTATTTTTTCTCCTTTAAAATTCTTCTAAAATTTAAAAAGTACTGTAATAATTTTGTAGTGTTTCTCAAAAAAAAAATAATTATCATTTTCGCCCAAATAAAACTGCTGGTTTATCTTAAAAAAAAAAAAGGTAGATATTTCGAGCTTTGTTTTTTCTTCTTGACAAAAAACATATTTCCACCAAATCAAAGCAAAACACATTTGTATGAGAATTTGATCCCCTACCTCACACTCAACTACCGAAAAAAGAAAAAAATACACACACTAATGTGACACATAACTTAAAAAAGAATTCAGAAAAGAAAAGGGAATCTGACATTCTGACTTGCCAAGCAAAGCCAACTCAGTCTCTCTCAGTCCACTACTATAGTAAATACAAACTCCACTTTCAATTTCCAAAGCTCCAACGCTCACTCTCTCTTTTATATACAAGTCTCCTCTACAGTCTTCTCCACTCTTCTCTATTTCATTTCAATTCCCATTCTTCCCCAATTCCCACGCCAATTCCATTTCCACGAGAATCTCAATTCTCCACCGCCTTTTCTCTCTCCTCTCTCTCTCTTATTCCTTTCCACGAAATCCGAATTCACACGCACCTCGAGTCATCGAAGCTCCGCCAATTCTCTCGCAAATGGATCCAATCGATGAATCTTCGTCAGAAAGACGATGAATATTTCGAGCTTCCGCTTCTCCACAATTGAGCGAAACCACCGCGAGCGGCTAGCTCGGCTCTGCTAGATAGGTAGATAGATAGATAGATGAAGCGAAAGGCTACGCAGCAGCAGAAATCACATTACAAATGGAGGAGAAAGCTTTTCGCGGTGATTCTCTTAGGGTTTTGCTTCGGAACTTTGGTGATGATGATGCAGAGCCAGTACAGTCGGATCATGATGCTCGGCCCGAGGCTCGTTCAGAAGCCGAAGATCGCCTTCTTGTTCATCGCCAGGAATCGGCTTCCTCTTGAAATAGTTTGGGACTCATTCTTTCGTGTATGTTTTCTTTTACTCTTAAGCTTTTACGGTCCTTCACTTTTTTCCTAATGATTTAGCTATAGTTACTGTTTGATTAATTTGATTTCCAATTTTCCATGCATAGTAGATAAGTATTTTATTAGATAAATTTCTTTGCAATTTCGTCAACAACGTGATGTAATATCTGCTACATGCTAAGCATTTGTGGTTTTTCCTAATTATTACCGATTGTGACTGTTTGATTGATTCAATTTCCATGTTTATATATATAATAATAAATGAGTGATTTCCTAAATTATGCTATTTTTTATTTATTTTTTGGGGATGAACCAAGTTTCTATCAGAATAGCACTGTATTTATGTTTTTGATATTGTTAGGCATAGTATATTATCAATAATAGTAATTAGATTTTAATTTTATGAACGAGGGGATAAGAATTTATGGTTTAACCTAATTACTATGGACGGTGACTGTTTGATTAATTTGATTTCCATTTAGCTACTGCTTTGTTTACTTAATTATTAATTTTTGAGTTTGAACTAAGTAGCTATTTAAAAATATAGCACTATGTATATGTTTTAATAAGAATAATAGTAAAATTATATTCAAATGAGAATAATAGTAATTAGATTGTTTCTTTGTAATTTTAGAATTTTCCATCTATTGTGTACTTTTCAACCAAAAAAAAAAAAAATCCATCTAATGTGTAACTTCATCGATGACAATATACACTGCATTCTAAGCATCTATAGTTTTTTTGTAATATAACTTATAGCAACTGTTTAATAAATACTAGCCTCATCACATTCACATCACACTCCGCACCTGGGATGAGGCTATTTTCTTATTTTGAGTTTAATGTAATTTTTCAATTTGAAGTTATCTATTATTAGTGAGGCTACACAGGAAGGAATTTTTAAGAAACTAAAATTTAGGATTTGAAATGGATAGGGTATGCTAGTTTTTAGGAAAAATGCATCAAACATGTGTAAGATATATTTAGAGAGAGATGCTACATTCACAACATTTTTACAACATTTTCACAACATTTTCACAACAATTTACAGGTAGTTAGTTGTTATTGATTCAAATTTGAACCTAACACTAAGATTACTTTTTTGCCCCAATAATAACAACCAGTAACAACCTGCCACTTAGGATTTGTTATAAAAATGTTGTGAAAATGTTGTGGACATATCATTTCTCATATTTAAATAGAGAGTGTGCTAATTTTTAGGAAAAAAGTTTCTCGGGTAGTTTTTTTTTTGTTTTTAAATTTTGTTGAATTACAATTTTAACCCCATTTTTTATTTTTTAAGAATAAGGATTATATAATTAGATTAGGGGTATTTTTGACATTTTTTGAAGCAGTAAATAACTTTCTGAATCGTCTTAATATATAGAGATAATTTCCATATTGGTTCATGTGACATTTTGTTTATATATGAGCAATTTTTCTTCTACTTCATTTAATTTAGTTACTTATTATTTTTGAGGATAATCAACTGGCTATTTACTGTTTTGTTCCTTGCAAGTATCATGTATATGCTTTTTTTTTTTTTTGGCAAATATAATGACAATAATGAAGACTAGATAGTTTGTCTGTAATTTCATAATTTGGAATATAATTTGTATATGTTTTGTGAATTTTCCCGAAAAGTTGAGTGCAGTTACTTACCTTTGAATATGTTGTATTCAAATCTTCCATTCCTCCACCCCTCGGGGTCAAAACTTACTTATCTATAAAAAAAAGTTGGGAGTATCAATTTGTAACTTCTATCTTCTTAAAAATTTGATTTTCACTGTACACACTTCTTCAAAAGCTTACAATTGACTGGTTCCAAAGGGTGAATAAAATTAGCATAGATACTAATTTAATTGATTGGATCAATTCATGTTGATAACACTTGGGTTTCACAGGTTACTTTTTGTCTCCCTTTTAATCATTTTGATAATGGGTTAGGGGGTCGTTGTGCGATGTTTCACTATGGGCAGACATGTCCCTGCATCTCCTAATTATATAAGATAGATACAATAGTTTATATGGTATTTGATAATATTGAAACTCTGTATTTTTTTTTGTGTGGATAATAATGTAAAAGCACTTGTAAATATGAGCTATATGATGTCTTCCATGTTTACTAAAGAATGAATTATCTTGTTGTGCAGGGAGGGGAGAATAAATTTTCAATTTCTGTTCACTCTAGGCCTGGGTTTCTGTTCAACAAGGCAACAACAAGATCAGTCTATTTTTTGAATCGTCAAATTAATGATAGCATACAGGTTCTCATTCCTCTTGTGGAATCTTATATAGAAACTACATGCCAGTTACTTGGATATCTCAGCATAATATGTTTTTGGAAGCAGTTTAATTTTTCTTTATCGTGGTGTTTGTGCATGTACATACATATATAACTTGTATGTGTGTGTGCGTGAGAATGCATGATATATATATAATGCTCCATTGCTGCAACTCCCTACTTATACATGTTTGATTAATTTGCCAGATCTATGTTGCATAGATCGTTAACATAATGATAACATTCCTATAAAACCAACATAGTGCCCAAAGTAAAATTAATTACAGTGTAGCTTACCTATGTATTTTAATCAGTGTACTTTATGCATTCCTGTTGGCTTGGTTCATAACATAAAAGTTGTGATCAAATGTAAATTTTTACTTTGCTATTTTCATTGGCATGACAATATTCAGTTCATGTTGTCATATACCAGGTAGACTGGGGTGAAGCCAGCATGATTGAGGCAGAGCGTAGATTGCTTAAGCATGCACTTGATGATCCTTATAATGAACGCTTTGTGTTTCTCTCAGACAGGTGACAATTGATCTTCATAATTACTGCTTGAGTATATGTTCTGCATTTCTCTGTCTTTGAGTTGGAACTTTCTAACTGTGATTATTTAGATGCTTTGTTATGTATGCATTTAATTGGTTAGGAGGTGGATGTCTAGTTAAGGAGCAAATTCCATTGTTTATTATCATACAATAATATATATTTTTTCTTTTTTCTTTTTGTGATTTTTTTGTCTAACAAAATTTCAGTTACTTGATCTCTTTTCAGCTGCATACCTCTATACAACTTCAGCTACACCTATGACTATATCATGTCCACATCAACTAGTTTTGTAGACAGGTCAGTGGTCCAGTCCTTAAACAAGTGTGTGCATCTCTCCTCCCCCTCACATACGCATGCACACACACGCACGCACACACGCAAACAAAAATACAAATTATGTTGGGTGTATGTATGTATTTCCTGTGTGGATGAATGTCTTTGATCTCCTTTTGCTTCCATACCCTTGCTGAGGTAGGATGATTCAAGCTTTTATTAAGATATGCTTGGTGCATTATCATATCTCTGCACATTTCGTATTGGTCACGTTACTAATGTGTTTTTGACAATTAAATGGTGGAAACAGCTTTGCTGATACAAAAGAGGGTCGCTACAATCCAAAAATGGATCCTGTTATTCCAGTTCATAACTGGAGGAAAGGATCTCAGGTAAGAATTTTACATATTAGATTTATTGCTTTTGGAGTTCAATAAAAATTCTAGAAATAGAATGTCTGACTCATGTCTTTGCTTCGTCTTCTTGCAGTGGGTTGTTCTGACCAGAAAGCATGCAGAGGTTGTTGTGAAAGACAGTACTATATTTCCCAGGTTTCAAGAGTATTGCAAGGCAAGTTGTCTTCATTATGATTTGTGGCTGTAGCCACTATATAAATGTGAAGAGATAAATCTTTTTTTTTTTTTTTTTTGGATAAGTAAGAAAGATGTATATTGAAAAAAACTACTTTATGCAAAAAGAGCACAAAGCAGACTGAAGAGATCATCTTTATTGTCAGCTAGAAAAATCATAGGTGCTTAAACTTCATATTGTCCCTATTTTGCTATTGTTGTGTAGATATTTAAGAACTTTGGCGACATGTTGACATTTGAAAAATTGGCACATACTTATGTTCCCTTATTAAAAATAAATTTATATTAAAATTCACCTGCGTGAACTTCTAGATGTTGAAAATGAAGTGTAATGTTAGGCATGCTAGAGCGAAACCAAGCTACTTTACTGGGAAGACATGCTCAGCTGCTCTCAATGATTAATTTATTTCTTAGTGCATACAGTTTTAATTTCTGATTGTGTACTCTTCATAGCTTTCACTGTTTGAGACATGTTTGTATTACAATTTTTTCTCATCATTATGAAGTCGTACATTTTTCAAGTTTCCTTGTCGAGGATTCTGTAATTTTACCTGTTCTATATTTTGTAATAATGCAGAGGAGATCACTACCTGAGTTTTGGCGAGATCATCCCCTTGTAAGTTACTTTTCTTTATTCAGTTATCTTTTGAAACATTATTTAGTTATCTATCGGCTTTCCCAGCAATGGATCTTTACCAGCTTTCAAAGAAAGTATTTTTGGTAGCCATACATTGATGTTCTGATATGAAATGTATTTGCACACATGCAGTACTGTAATTTATTTCCAGAATCTGATCTTGAGGTCAAATACTAATTTAATTAATAAGAGTTACCCACCAATGAGATCTAGCTCAAATGGCACCTCCTCTCCCCATAATAAAGGGTGGAGGGTAAGGTTGGGTGTTCAAAACTCATGGGGTGCGTGTGTAGACTTACCAATCAGAGAGAGAGAGAGACTCAGGAAGATGTTTGAAGTATATAAAGTTTATTAATTTGTTTTTACCTTTCATGTGCAGCCAACTGATGCATCCAAGGAGCATAATTGTATACCGGATGAACACTATGTTCAGACATTACTGGCTGTAAGATAAATTCTTATCCAATTATTCTGAGCCTTGTCTATGTCAATTAAGATTTTGACTTATCTATAGAGACGGATGAACCCCTTTTAGATTATAAAATCTGACAAAAGCATTTTCAACAGTCTTAACACTTTCTTAAAGACATTATGAAAAAAAAAATCAGAAGATAGTTTTCCATCTTATGCTGGGCTTAGTTCTTTCAAAATTTCAAGTCACGGTTGGCTCTTAGTTTCTATTATATATGAAATTTCCTAGTGGTGTTTTCTCATAATAAAATAAAAAATTAGCACCGAGAAGATTTAGTAATTTAAAATTATTTTGTTGATGCTAAATGTTGGCAACCTCAATGGACATATCTTAGTTAATTATGGATTATTTGGTGGAATAACACATTGGCAACCTTATTGGAGGTATTTTTTGCTTTCTGGTTCTCTGCGTACCTGGCAGCAGATATAAGTTGTCAGAAAACAGAAGATGAAGTCAAATGCAAAGCTAATAAACTGGGAGGCTTCTAGTTCTTCTTAACTAGAGATGTTGGTTGAAATTATATTGTGCTGATGTTCTGCTTCTTTAATATTTATGACATGCTGACATAGATACTTAACATATGTCAAAATTGGGTATGACATCTAAATTCAAACAAGATATTGAAATAGAACCAATAATAGCAAGCCTTCAAACCTGTTTTAAAATGTTGTTTGCAAACTGTCTTTCTGATTCTTAAACCATATACCTGAACAAAAACATGCATATTGAGAAGGCATTTGTAGCAGGATTTAGGATGAAATTTGAAATGAAGCTTAATATTTAAATAATAGGACTCCATTCAAAAGTAACATCCACGTATTATATTTTCATTCACAAGAGGTTTCAGTTCCCCACCCCCTCCTATTTTTCTCTAAGTAAGGGCAGCCTTTTAAAATCTTCTTGTAGATTCTTGCATTCAATGTTTCACTGCATAAGATTTTAATTAAAAATATGGAAAGTGGAGTCTGAGAAGCTAAGAATGTAGTGTCAATATAACAACCTTTTTTATAATTGACTTTCTAAGAGACTAAGACCATTGTCTTTCACATTTCAGCAAGAAGGCCTTGAAGGAGAAATCACACGAAGATCACTGACACATAGTTCATGGGATCTCTCATCCTCCAAAGACCATGAACGTCGTGGATGGCATCCTGTAACTTACAAGTATTCAGATGCTACTCCTACGCTTATCCAATCTATAAAGGTATTGCTGCTGTCTTTGCAAGCCATCCTTTGAGCAATAATTAATAGTTGTACGTTGCATCCCCTATATCTGTCTCATGGATGCGTTAATGTATTAGATAAAATTCTCTTGAAAACAATCTGCCAGCAAGAAAACTTACCTTAGAAACGGCTTTGTTGCATAGTATTATACCTCAGGTTTTGTTTTTTGGCTAGTAACAATATTATACTTAGTTGCTAATGAGCTCAAGCACAACTGGCACCTCTTCCCCTTTTAGGTTTCTAGGTGGAGAGTTAGGTCGTGGATTCAAGACCTATCAAGTGCGTGTGTAAATTACCAATTTTAAAAAGATTATACTTAGTTGATTGAAATGGTTCTCCAAAATGAAGAAAATCAACTCAATTCTCTTTGGGTGCATATCAGAAATCAAATTGTTGGCATGTTTCTTACATCTCTCCAGCAAGGCAAATACAATTTTCATGATGTTAGATGAATGTTTACAAATACTTCTTGAAAATGGTGTGCTAACATATTCATAATTTAACACTTTTCACTGTGCCATCCAGTGATAGCAAGAATTTTCCTTGAATATTTTCTGAAACCAGAGTAATTATGAGGACTTATCTTCCCCTAAATTAACTAGAGCTTTCATATGCGGTTGAACCTGCACAATGGTTTGACTATGGGAGGGTTAAATAAAATTAAAAATTAAATATAAAAATAAAAAAAGAAGGGAGAGGAGGACTCACTGTTTAGTGGTCAGCTATTTTATGTTTCAGACAAACAGAAGTCAACTACTGGAATAATAAGATTTCCATTTGTGTGGGATGTTAATCGGAAAACTTGCGGTAAATTATTTTCTGGTAAATAGCAGGAAATATTAGAGGGACAAAAGAATGACTTCCCATTTTAATTTGGTCATTCATGGAAAATTATGTTTACATTGAACATCTGTTTAGCACTATGTATGCTACATACACAATCTCTAATGTAAAGCAAAAGAAACTTAGAATAAAATTAATTTGGTATTTCATGTCCCATTCAAGTTCAACACTATCTTGAGATATTACATTAGAATCTATGAGGCATGCAAATTATTTGGTTTCAATTGAAAATAGCATTTACATTATCTGTTCTTATGAAATGAGGGATCGGGAGCATAATAAAAAATTTGATGACCTTTGTAGGACATAGATAATATCTATTATGAGACTGAGTACCGAAGAGAATGGTGCACTAGCAAGGGTAAACCGTCCACATGCTTTCTTTTTGCTAGAAAATTCACTCGGCCAGCAGCATTCCGGCTTCTTAATATGGTTAGTTTCATATCTTCACATGTGATATTGAGGAGGTTTTTATTTTTTATTTTTTATTTTTTTATTTTTAAAGGTTTCCGTGAGCTGTTTAGCTTCCATTTTTTTCCTGCAATTTAGGCAGAAGTCCCCATCCATTTATTTAACGTGTTTTACTTTTTTTGTTGGACAGTCTGTTTTGGGACCTTTCAATGAAGCAACAAGTAAGTCCAGTCTATGGTAAGTAGATACCTATTGTAAGTTTATTGTAGTTAAAAGTTACTAGTCTTGACCCATACGAAAAGTGTCATGTAATCAGCATCGGAAAATAAAGGAGAAAGCTGTAAATTGTAGAGGCAAATTGAAGAATAGAGAGTGAGTGAGCGAGTGAAAACCAAAACCAAAGCTATGGTGTGTATATTATCTTATTAGGAATATACGTCAAATCAAAAGGAAAGAGTTGAATTTTCATTGCTCCATTTTGGTTTCTATACTTTTTACCTGATTACCAAACCTTTGCCCCCTCATCCCTCCCTCATTCGTAGTTCACGTTCCTCGACAAGCTCAATCTGTTAAGACTGAGTCAGTACTGACCCTGCAAAATATAAGTTGTACTGTTTGCTTATTCTTTCCTTGACCCAGCAAGAAGGCTAAACGTGGCCCATTTGTATCAACTTTAATTGGAGGCTGAAACACATTATGGGCTTCCGAGACCAACCCATCCTAATGGCTTGAGTGATGTGCTGGATATATAGACTGGATCAGGCGTCAATATCCAATGAAAATTGAATATGGACGGGTCCTCTTACCAATATTTTTTTTTTTTTTTTGGTAAACTACATATTTGGTCCCTAACTTTTATACCATATTTCAATTTAGTCCTTAATCTTTCAATTGTGTCAATTTAATCTCTAACCTTTCAATGTCGTGTTAATTTAGTCCCTGATGTTATATCTTAGATGAAAATTGCTGACATGACCAATGGCCAAAATAAAATTTAAGTTTATTGTCTCATCAACGTAAGCTAATTTTTTGTTTCGACCATTAGATACGTCATAAATTTTCATTCAAAAAATAACGGTAGGGATTAAATTGATACGATACTAAAAAGTTAGGGACCAAATTGACACAATTGAAAGATTAGGGATCAAATTGAAATATGATGTATAGGATAAGGAATAAATATGTAGTTTACCCTTTTTTTTTAAAAAAAGAAGAAGGTTAAGTTGATATCTCATGCTCAACGTATATGTCAAGTGTCAATTGTGGATCCCGATCCTCTAAAATTCTTAGGTGAAATTACACCATTGGTTCTTGAAGTTTATTATTTGAGCACAATTAGTCCCTTAAATTTTAAATAAGCACTATTACTTCTTCCAGTTTTAAAAAAAAATAAAATATTAGTCATTCTATTAATTTTCATTAGTGTCAATGATTATGTGGGTAACAGAGCAATAATTTGACATCTTTTGAAGTGATGTGGCATCTTTTTTTATTGAAAAGAATACAAAACTCAAATAAAACATCAGAAACCCATAATCCCACACCAGTCACTGACCTGGTTCTAAACGAGTTACCCAAATCAAATCTCCCAAATTACTTATGAATCAAACTTAACACGTGTGTATGAGATATTGAGATCTACGATCAAAGAATATCACTGTTCACTAACACTCTTCAACGCTTTAGAATCACAATCGAAAACCAAATAATTATAAACAAATATATTCTCGATTCACCTGCCAGCCATATAAAGTCTAAAAAGAATGCACCGCCAAGATAATAAAAAGCTAAAACCCGATTTTGACAAAATGCCAACAATATAACATTATTTTTTTTGAGAATTAGCAATACACAAATTGATAACATAACGATAACAAGATCTGAAATTTCAAAAAATTAAAAACCTAATTCGCTGAACTGTGACTACAAAGAGAGAGAACAATACTTGGGGAGTTGTATGGAGAGGGGGAGGAGGAGCAGCAAGGTACCTGTGATTGTGCGAAAATGGGTTTTTCATCACTTTTTGTTGCTGTCACTGTTACATGGGAGAGGATGATGCCATCACCGGCGGATGGAGATGGCATCATGGCGATGCATGGAGGAAGACGACAGGTCGAAGGCTTAATCAAGCATTTCAGATTTGATTTGGGTAACTCGTAAAGAATCGGGTCAGGTGTGGGAAATTGGGTTTCTGAGGTGTCATTTAATTTTTTTTTTTTTTTTTAATAATAAAAACAAATGCCACTTTACTTTAAAAGATGCCACATCACTACTTCGTTAACCACGTAGATATTGACATTAACAGCAGTTAATAGAAGGACTATTAGTGTTTATTTTTCAAACTTGAGAGACTAATAGCGCTCATTTGAAACTTAAGAGACCAATTGCGTTCAAAGAGTAAACTTCAGGGACCAATAATGTAGGTTTACTAAATTCTTATGGTAACTCGACTAGAGTGTTTAAAAATGTATCAATTCATTTTAAAATAAACAGATTAGATTTTTACTTCATCGTTTTTGTTTTTTGTTTTTTTGTTTTTTTGTTTTTTTTTTTGATACGAGAGAAAACATGCATTAAACAAAAGGAAACCTTACAACAAAGTTCACGAGGCTTATACATAGTCTGGGTTTAGCCTACAATGATGAACAGAAAAGGAAGTAGTAACATACGCCAAATACAAAACATGAGAAATGACAGCACTAGGAACAAGCAAGTGGTTTATAAGGAAACACTGAAGATTTAACCACTGAAGATCAGAACATAAGGTATTTTCCATCCAATTAGGTTTCCTAAAGTAATTGCAAATCTGATCAAGGCCCTTGTTGTTGCTTAGAATTAAAACTTTGCTGAATCCCAACTCCTTGGCTTTAAAAACAACTTCACTCACCGCATCCTATAAGGCTAAGTAATGCTTCTTCTTCCCACAACTGCTGCCACTTGAGAATATGTTGACTCCCTCCTGGTTTAAAGCCTGATAAACAAAACCACTCCTCTTAGTTCTATTGTTCTTGAAGGCTGCCACTTTTAGGATTATTTGCCAATTCTGATTAGTGAAATTCTGCACATGCTGGTGTTTGGGCGAAATGCTCTGTTGTCTATCCGTTGAGAAGGCTTCTTGGTACCTGCAAATAAAGGATTGAGCAATTAGAATTACTTCCTTAGGATTAGGCATTTTCCCTTGATGAAGAACTAGATTCCTGTTATTCCAAATGGACCATAGGATAGTAAAAATAGACAGCAATAAGATCATCCTGTTGGCATTAGTAGAAGCATTATCTAGAATAGCAGATTCTAGATTAGAGGTTCTTATCCCTAAATTTGATCCATGCCAAATGGCTCTAGCAAAATGGCACTAAAGGAACAAGTGAATTACTAATTCCTCTTCTTCATTGCACATGAGGCATATGCTAGTGGTTTTGATACCTCTGCTTTTTAGTCTCTCAAAAACAGGTAAACTGTCATGTAAGATTTTCCAAATGAAATTAAGAACTTTCATAGGCAATTTAACTTTCCACAACTATCTCCAAACAGAATTTTGGATACCATAGGTTCTTTGATCCTGAGAAGATGGAGACAGACTCTGATGTAGCATGAAATATGCTTTGTTGACTTTGTAATCACCAGAATTTGAAAACTTCCAAACCAGTTTATCCTCTATGTCGGCAAACTTAGAAATAGGATTTTGAAGGAGTTCCTCACTAATTGGCCCCTGGTATAGCTTTTTGATCAAATCCAGCTTCCATGAACCAGAATTCTGATAAAAAAGGTCTGCAACAGTTCCATAGAGTAGGTTGTTATCTCTTAGAATTTGATGAGATGTTTGAAACCAGTGAGGATGGGAGAGGGGAACTTGGTAACCTCTTCCTATAATCCATCTACCTTGATGTAGGAAGGTAGATTGAGGGGTAGCAATATTCTTCCAAGTCCAGGAATGGTGAGACTTTGGTTTATAATCTTGTAAAGAGGTCCTAGGGAAGTACTTGGCCTTATAAGTTGCTAATAAGGAATTAGGATAATGTTGTATCCTCCAAAATTGCTTAACTATCATTGCTTGGTTGATGAGATTGAACTTTTTCAGTTCAAGCCATCCTCTCTCCCTAGGCTGACATATCTTTTCCCAATTAAGCAAATGTAATTTCCTGTCTCCCACATTGTGACCCCACCAAAAACTTCTTACTATAGCATCTAGTTTGTTACAGACAGTCTCTGGAACTCTCATACAAGAAAAGGTATATAAAGGCATAGCTTGAAGAACATAGGAGATTAAAGTGATTCTACCAGCTTAAGACAGAAGCTTGGCCTTCCAGCCTTGGAGTTTATGATGAACCTTATCAATGATATCTTGGAAATCAGACACTCTCCTTCCTCTAAGTTTGAAATTTAACCCCAAGTATTTGTTTGGATTCTGAACAATTTTCACTTGAAGGAAGAGAGCAAGGGATTCCTAATCAGCTTGAGGAATATTTGGTGAACAACAAAGCTCAGATTTATTGAAATTGATACATTGATCCGAAATTGAACAATACCAATGGATAGTACTCCTAAGATTGTGCAGGGAATTCTTGTTAGTTTGGAAGAAAAATAAGGAATCATCTACAAATAGGAGGTGTGTGAAGGTCACACCACTCCTACCTACTTTGATACCTTTGATCTTTATCTTCTCCTCCTCTTTAGAAAGGGCTAGAGACAAGATGTTGGCACAGAACAAGAAGAGATATGGGATATGGGATCCCCCTGTCTAAGGCCTCTAGACGGGTTAATGGGCTTAGTTGGGCTACCACTGACAAGAATGGAGTATTGAATAGATGTGACACATTCCATAATCAAATTCACCCAAGCACTACTAAAATTCATTGATAACAAAACAGTTTTAAGAAAATTCCAGTTAACCCTATCATAGGCCTTGCATATGTACACTTTTAAGACACCAAAACCTTTTTCCTACCCTTCTTCTTCCAAAGAATGTCTAAAATCTCATGGGCAATCAAAATGTTATCAGTAATGTTCCTACCTTGGATAAAAGCATTTTGAAAGGGAGCTATAAGCTTATCCATGAAAGGTTTGAGTCTAGATATTAAAATTTTAGAAATAATCTTATAAAAGACATTGCAAAGATTGATGGGTCTAAAATGATTTACCTCCTCAAGAAAATTGGTTTCGGGGATGAGAGTAAGATAAGTTTGGTTAAGGGATTTGAGAATAGTACCAAAGTGGAAGAATGCGTGGACAAAATATAGAACATCTTGCTGAACTAAACTCCAAAACTCCTGGTAAAAGAATGCTGGTATTCCATCAGGACTAGGAGCCTTTTGAGGGTGAAGTTGATGGATTGTCCACTCTATTTCAGCATCAATCACAAGTCTGTCAAGCTGATGCTATTGACTTTGATCGAATTTTGGAATTGGTAAAGATTCCAAGTCTTTCAAGAGGGATTGAACATCTCTAGACTCTGATTCATGGTATAGTTCCTTAAAGTGATCTACCAAAAGCTTCTCTATTTCCACCAAATCCTCCACACAATCACCATTATGTCCCTTCAACTAAATAATTTTGTTCCTAGCTCTTCTCTGCTTTACCACAGTCTGAAAATATCTAGTGTTCTTATCCCCATAAATAATCCAATTGCTTCGAGCCTTCTGTGCCCACATGATTTCCTCTTGAAACATTAATTTTTTAATCTCACTCCTAAGATATCTTTCAATCCTTATATCTGAGGTGGTTGATATTGAATTCTGAATCTCTTGAAGCTTATTTTGCTTTTCTTTTAGATCTTTCTCCACTCTCCCAAAAACAAATCTATTCCACCCAGAGAACTTTCTCCTAATGCTCCTAAGCTTGTGTTGGAGCTGAAAGCCCTTGAACCTTGAGTATGGACTAACCAAGCATTCTAAGCTATCTTTTTACAATCTACATGTGTAAGCCACATCCTTTCAAATCTAAAAGTTCTTTTTCTAAGAGGTTGTCTTAATTCAAAATCTAACACTATTGAACCATGGTCTGATCTCAGATTTGGTTGGTTTCTAAGGGCATAGTAAGGGTCAGAATTGATCCACTCAATTGATGCAAAAGCTCTGTCCAATCTTTCCATAATGAAAGAATCATCCTCATGCTTATTCATCCAAGTATATTTTTGCCCTGCTGCTTCCAATTCACAAAGCTCTAGTTCGAACAAAGTTTGCCTAAAAGCCTAAGCCCCTTCAATCCTACTATTTTTGAACCCAAATTTATCCTTATGAGATAGGATTTGGTTAAAATCCCTTATGCATAGCTAGTTCTTATGACTAATACTCCTTACTGACTTTAGTTCTGCCCATACTTCTTCCCTTTTAGCTAGATTAGGATGACTATAAATAAAAGAGATGGATAAAAGGTTACCTCTTGTGTTAGCAAGATCAGCATGAATTAAGTTTTTGGAACTGTGTTGTATGTTGACTTTCAGATTTGGCATTCATCCTAGAAGAAGACCACCATTGAAGCCCTCTCTAGGAACTTCCCATCTATCTAAAAAACCACATCTTTCCAAAATACCTCTTCCTTTATCTTTACTTAATTTAGTCTCCATCAAAAACATGATCTCTGGCTTGTACTCCTGGGCCTTTTTTTGGCATTGCAGAACTACAGAGGGCCTGCCTAACCCTCTACAGTTCCAGCTTAAGACCCTCATGGTTGTTGGGGAAGCTATTGCAGGCTAGCTTTTCAGTGCCCTGAATGCATGTAAGTATCCATGGATTCTTCCAGACCACCATCCTTGTCAAACACTGCACACAAAAGCCTCTGTTTGATATTCCTCCCTATCTTCTCAATTTCTTTTCCAAGCCTTTTCTTGGAGCTTGATTTTGGAGTCTCCAAGCATGTAATATCTTCACATACTTCATTACACCAGAGAACCAAATGTTGGCTTGAGGGTACTTGGGTTGTCAGGGGGGGTGAGGGCCCTGGCCCAAGTGTAAACAGTTCAAATAGGCCTAAATCTCTATCATTGGGCATTATACTCCTAATCTCATTACTTTGATCAGGCTAATTTAAGCTACTTTTTGGGTTTCTATTCTATAAGTCCATCAACCTGGGTCCATTGCTTAAGCCTCCCAATTCAAAACGAAATCTCCCTCTATCCACCCTTTGAACTAACGTCTCTATGTAAGAATCAGGTGACTCAGGTATGCATCCTTTTCCCAACCTTGGTTTTGCATGGTCTTAGGTCTGGTTTCATTCAAGCTGTCTAAATTGAACATTATGGCTGTTGTATCACTTTTAGTATCCGAATATGCAAACTAGGGGTGAGAACTTTGTCCATTTGTAATAAAAAGGCCCACTATCCTCAATCCAAGTCCATTGTAGATTGGAATTTGGGGGTGGTTGCCATGGTGGTCTTTCTAGAAATGTGGCTGTGCTATTACCCAAGACAGAGTTGTTATCAGTCACCATATCCTCTTGTGCCTTATGAGAGACCTCATTGGTTGTGGGTATACTAGGGTCAATATCCCCTGAAGCCAGTGAATTGACAGGTGTTTGGGGAGCAGTTAGAGGTTCACCAAGTGTCAAGGACACAAAAGAACTATAAGAGGCATGCAGATGCCCATGGCCAGGAACATTGACGTTAAGCATGTTAATAGCATTTTGGACTATGGAAGGGTTTGAAGATAGGTTCTGGTTGGGTGGATTTAGGGGTGCATGAAAAGAATGTGGGGTACTAGGGGTACTGGGTCCAGGAAAACCATGACTGTGATTAGGATGATGTGTCTAGCTAGAGGCAGGGGGAATAGGACCAAATCTCACTTGAGTTGTCCACCTTTTCCTACGGTTGTGGTAAGCTCTTAGTTCGTTGGTAAATTGAGGTTGTAGACAATCTAACCTATACTGAGTGTGGTGGAGTTCTTGTATTCTCAAATGTTGTCTATATAGCATCAGTTCAACATCATCCATTGCATGAGTGCATTAGCCTCTTATGTGACCAATAAGGCCACATTTAGTACACAACTTATGCACTCTCTCATACCTTCACTGTACCCAGTCCCTGGATCCATTGTCAAGACGAAGCATAAACCTAGCTATTACAGGGAGCCAAGGATCAATGCGTACCTTGATTCTTATAAAACAGATGTTCCTAGGGATTCTATCTTCCCAATCTACTTTGTCCACTATCCCCATCATCTGACCCATTTTTTCAGCAAAATATGGATGCTGGTACTCTAGAGGTAGGCCATGCAATTGGACCCTGATAGAAATAAAATTAATCTATAAATTACTGATAACCAGGTTTGGCCTCCATTTTTCCAATACCATAAAAGCACCATCCACAGCACAAGACCCCCTATTACAGATATGATGAAGGTCTTCTATGAACTCAAAATGAAATATATAAAAGTAAGAATCTCTACCCACTACTGAAACCTCTCCTCAAAGTCGCCATGCATTGTTGATAATGTGTTGCAAATGGTGAACAGAAAACTTACGATAGTCCAAGATGAACCCAATAGCATAGAATTCCTAAAAACCTTGCTGGACAACAATATCTTCAGGATCAGTTTCAACAATTGGTCCGTGCCTTGCAAAAGGCACTTCATCCTCTTCACTAGACAGGAGTTCAGGATCCGGTTCTTCCTCGAACAGATCATCACTAATGTTGGAGTCACTACTATTTGTCTAGCCATATTATCTAGAATGTATGTTACTTACCATTAGAATCTGAAGTGTAAGGCACATGCACTGGAAAGTGCAGTACCTCTCACACAGAGTGTTTTGGGGACCACAGAGAAACACAGAAAAGAAGAGAAGTTTTAGGAAGAAAGGTGAAAAAGACAGAAGGAACAAAAAAGGAGTTAGGAGTAAAAAGGGATATTTATTTGGACAAGATTCAAAAAAGGAAAAGAAACAAGAAGTTGACTCAGAACCAAAGGGACACGAAGCTAACAAGCAAGGACGCAACTCTACGGGTTGAATGATGATAAGAGCAGTGCAATAAAAGGAAATAAATTGATAATAAGTTGATAAGACGGCTTTACCTATTAAGTCAGTCAACTTAAAGAAAAAGGTTAGAAGTAAAGAAAAGGAAAGTTTAGACGTCAAAACCGGCGAACAAAGAAGGGAGAAAGTTTGAGGTGGAGCTGGCAAGTACCCTAAGGGTAAAGAGCTTTCAAGATGAGAGAACTTGCATATTCCTCATCGATGATATTTTAAGTAGATGCAAAATGGTAAGTTAATGTTTTCTTAAATATTAAATATTGATAATGTGATAAAATCTAATCCATTTCACAATGACTAGATAAAGTTTTAAGAACTCTATGGTGGAGTAATCCATTTCCCAATGACTAGATAAAGTTTTAAGAACTCTATGGTGGAGTTATCTGGACAATGCTAGAGGATCTTAATTTGTTAATGCCCTCCCTCCCATGGTTTTTAAACCTGGACCGTTTAATGAACCAGAAAAGGGAGATGTTCAAGGCTTTTAAGGTTGGATCGAGGTTCAACCGAGGTCGAACCGTGATGATGTCATAATGAATTTAATAATAATGAAATGCAAATAAAGGTATTAACATGGCAAACATTAACAAATTTTTACTAAAAGTATGTCTAAAAAAATTAAACAACTTTCAAATGAATTTTCACCATTTTTATAATGTTAATAGAAAATAATAAAGCATAAACAAGTGTAAAAAAATTGTGTTTAGTAATCTTTCAAATAAAAAAATATCTAAAATAAAATCATTTTCAACATAAATTAATAAATTGTATATTCACTTGTAAAAAGTATAGTTCATGAACCTTCAATAAAATTATCAAATAATAATAGATTGAGAGGGGTAATATAATAAATTGGAAAACTATAATCTAAATTGTAAATAAATAAAATATTAAATCCAAGAATGACACAACAAAGGAGCATAGTCTATTGGTTATTGCATCAATATTTGACTTACTAATCCTTGGTTCTATCCCTCACCTATACCTATTTGGGATTTTTTATATTTAAAGTAATTGAACCATAACTTCCATTTAAAAAACTGGATTTCTACCCGGTTTAAGGTTACCTGGGTCGGACTGGCCAGTTCGGTCCGAGTCTGACAACCTTGCCCTCCCCCTCCTCCTTTTGACATATTTTTTTATTTTCTACCTTTTCTATGTAAGCATGAGTTACAACTTGATATTTAAAATAAAAATCCGAAGAAAAAAACCCTCTAATAGCACGAATGTGAAGAAGGGGGGTTTTGATTGGGAAATGAGAAAATAAATTTGGGGAAGAAAACCAATGATCTAACTATGTTTTGATTAGAAATGATGTGGGTTTTGATCATTTGTTGCAATCATCAAAAGGGTTTTAAAAAGTGTTTTGATCGGGAAGCAAATGAGAGGTTTTGGTTTGGGGAAACAAAAATGCTAAGCATGGGAAAAGAATAAACATTATTGCCTTTTCTTTTTCAATTAAGATTTGAGAGAGCCAAAATTGTCTAAAAGCCCTATATTCGGCGAGGAAAAGGTGTCATTTCAACCACCATATGGCTAGTTCCATTTCTTTTTAAGTAAAATATTATGATTAGTTACTTTTTAATATATATATATATATATAAATTTAAATGGTGTCGTTTAAATAGGTTATTAACATAAATGACAACCGTGTTGACAAAGTGAGGATTAAATTGATAAAAACTAAATTTTATAATTTAATGTGATAACTGAAGTAAAAGTTAATTGAAATTGAAATTGTCGGGGAGTTGGGGGGAGGAGTTTGGGTTTATTGCAAGTTGCAACTTTTGAGTCAAAAATTAGTAGTTTAAGTGGGGCTCCGGATTTGTGTGTTTGTTTGTATTTTTTTTTTTTTTTTTTGATGGGCCGGATTTGTTTTGATTAATAAGACAAGTATGTAACGGCACAATAAAGCCCTAGTCTTTTCTATCACTATAATTTAAACTAATTAAAAGTCATGACTGACCCATGCATTCATGTTAAGCAAACATTGGCACAAGGCCCATCAATTAAGGACTTAAAAAAAATCCATGACGCGTATAAACTATTAGCAAGGGACCGACACCCAATCTTTTTGACCGAAATGATAGAAGACCGACACCCAATCTAATGGTGTAAATGACTGACCGACTGTTTTCTTTCTTAGCCCTCACCGACACCGCAAAAAAGTAGTATTTTCTTATCCAATATTATTATTTGCTATGAATCATGCATGAGTAACACAACATGTGGAGGGCATGTGCTCCGGTCCACCCTATAATTCTCGACCCAAAAGAACGGTTGTGGTGTGTTGAAGAATCACATGACATGATGAGTCTTTTAACTGCATCTTTCACCATTGGGAGGAGATAGCTAGTCGTAGTCCAAGTCCCACGCGCAATTGTGTCTTTTGTAATGTTTGCCGTTTTTCTACTTTTAATTCTGGACATTGAACCTTACCATGTAATATTAAGTGATAATAATATACTTACCTTAGATTAATTTGACATGCTCCCTCAAAACATGCTCCCTCAAAAAAAGAAAAAAAGATTAAATTTTTTTTTTTTTTTTATGCTTCCAACGAAGATATTTAAAATTCAATTTTTCTAACTCTCTACAATTTATTAATGAATTATTATAAAATAAAATAAAAAGATTTTCAGTGGTATATTTAATTTCTTCAACATATATATGAAGATTTTATTATATGATACATATCATGTATCATACGATATTAACAACTATAATTTAAAATCAGTTTATTGGTGCCTTTTCCAAAATAATAATGCTTTGTTTAAACTTTAGAGGTCCCTTCTTCACTCATTATACTTAGGGGGTCCGGTTAATTTATGCCATACATTGATGTGATTGTGATTGAATGCAGCCATAACATTTTTCCAAAATCAGCAATGGTGCCCATGTCTCCTTGTCTGTTGTTTTGATTTGATAATTACCTACTCGGGCCATCAAAATCTAGAAAAATATTTTTTTGTTTTTGTTTTGAAATCTAGAAAAATATTGAGGCCTAACTTCAGTGAAATTTTACTTTTTGGTAAGCACAATGGAATTATACAGACCTAACACACATAATCTTTGGCCATTAAATCATTCCCCAAGTAAAACTCTATTTTTACTAGTACTATGGAATCATACATACCAAATACACACATTATCGTTGGCCATTAATTCTTAAGCAATGTTGGGACACAACTTATTTTAAAATATTTTTGCAACTTGTTAAAGTAATAAATTGTGATTAATACAATATTATTTTGATATGGGTCTACCATATATTGTGATTATTTTTATTATACATCAATTACAACATACCACTTAATTAGTAATAGATCTACTTTTTTTAGGTGGTTAAGTTATATCAAAATCTTAAATATAAATAATAACCTCTCTCGCTTTATATATATGTGTGTGTGGAGGGTTGGCAATTGGCATATACGTTATTTTATATCTAACAATAAAATTTAGATCAAAATAGTCCTTACATTGCTCAAAATAAAGAAAAACATAGTATCAATTATCCAGTGCAAAATAACAAGGTGAGGAACTGAGGGGGTTTAAAAAAAAGACTTCTATTAAAAATAAATAATTTTACCTTTTGAGAACATATACATTGAATTGAATTAATTAATAGTATAGCAATAAGAAGAAAAAATACAATACATTAGTCATCTATATATATATATATATATAAACTCTTCAAATTCTTCATATATATTTATATTGAATGTGAATTTTAAAAATTTAACTGTTGGATTACATTTTCTTATTTTTATCATATATGCTTGCAAAATTTGAAGAAAATAAAAAATAATTACTCTATTGGGTCCGTTTGGATTGAACTTATTGTTGCTGAAACTGAAAACTGAAAACACTGTAACAAAATAATTTTTAAATGTGTGAATAGTGCCGTGGGACCCATTTTTAATATTTTTTTATTGCATGAACAGTGCGTAAACAGTAATGAACAGTGCATGAACAGTAATTTTTGTTCCCTGCACAGTGATTTTACTGTTCACGCAGGAAGAAAAAAAAAAAAAAAAAAGCAAAGAAAACGCGGAGGGAGAATCGTGGACGCGGAGTCCAAACACTCACATTATCAAATAAATGTCAAAATTTCAAGTTTTTGTGATATAAAATTGTAGATAAAAAATAAGTTTATTAATTGAATAGTAAATCACATCCAATTTGAACGAAATTTGATATGTATGTTGATGTATAACTAAAATCACATCTATGATTCGTCCATACGGGTCGTCCAGATGGTCGCGGTTAGCCAAACATCAGGCTATCTCCAACTCGTCCAGATATCTCGTCCATGGGATGTTGGGCAATTGACCACTCCAGGGAATCAAATCGAGAGAATCATCCATGCACGAGGTGCATGGACGACCACACAATTACAGAACAAAGTGTCGTCCATGCGCAGAGCACATGGACGACTACGCAAACACTTGGCGAACTTCGTAGCGGTTCATCAACCCGCGTTCATCGCCGCCAATCCCTCCACTGCATGAAACTTCCAACGGCGGTTATGATTTTTTGTAGCCGTTGAGGAGGTTACGTCCGAATTCCAAGATTCTAGGGAAGTTATTGAACTAGTAACCGCCCTATAATACCCTATATAAGGCCCGGTCTTCACCATGCAAAGGTATGAACTTCATGAGATTTTACGTAGAGTAAAGTCGAAATTCCGTTAGAAAGGAAAAAACTAACTTCACCATCGGAGGGTGTTTGGCTGGCTCACCCCGGTCACCCTTTGACTGTTTTCTCTCTTTGTAGGCCTCCGCTAGCGCTGCAGTCCACCGAAGCCGAAGTGTTCAACTAACTGATTCCATACATCATCAGTTGGCGCCGTCTGTGGGGACAGCGAAAATTGTTTTTACGATTTGGCTTTCTGGGACAAAAGGTTGAATGGTTCGGACTAGGTCGAGGGCTACAAGCCCAGGTCATCAGGGAAGCAGAGACGCTTCGAGCAACCCCCATCGCGATCGCCAATCAGCGCCTGTCATGCAGTCACCTTCCATCCAACAGATGCAATCCATGGCGGCCGCTATGGCGGAGTTAACTCGCCAGAATCAAGAGTTGACTAGGAAAATGGAGAGGCAGCGCCGTGAAGGACATGCTGAGAGGCAGTCCCAGAGTCAAGAAGATAGAGGGGGACATGCTGAACCCGAGACTCAATCAAGAGGCACCACTTCGCGAAGGGTGCCACATTTGGAGAAGGAAATGGATCAGATGAGGAAGGTTATGGACGAGATGAAGGAGAACATGAGAAGGGCAAATCCCGTAGAGGATTTGGTTCATCGAACAGATTCCCCATTCACGGCTTCCATCAATGGGCATCCCTTGCCGCCGAAGTTCAAAATGCCTTCCCTGGATTCATATGATGGAGCGCGCGATCCTTTTGATCACATCGCTACTTTTAAGACCACAATGCATCTCCAAGGGGTTCCAGACGAGATTATGTGCAGAGCCTTCCCTACCACCCTAAAGGGACCAGCACGAGTGTGGTTCAGCAAAATACCCCCGAATTCTGTAAGTTCTTTTGAGGAGTTAAGCAAATTATTTGTCAATAATTTCATTGGGGGACAAAGACACAAACGTTCCTCGTCCAGTTTGCTGACCATTAAGCAAGGAGAGAATGAAAGCCTGCGTTCCTTCATCACGCGTTTCAACAGGGAAGCCCTGACAGTAGACGAGGTGGACGACAAACTACTATTGGCAGCCTTCCATAATGGGGTTAACTCAGACTTATTCATTCACAAGCTGTATGAAAAAGAGCCCCAATCCATGGCTGAACTCGTCCATTCAGCCCAAAACTTTATGAATGCAGAAGACGCCATCATAGCTAAGAAGAGGAAGAGAGCTGAAAGAATGGAAGTCAACCACCCACGTCACCCTGATCAAGGGCCTCGTCCAAAGAAGGGACGAACGTAAGACAAGAAGGATCGAGACAGGGATAACAGGAAGGCAGGCCCATCAGCAAGGAATCAGAATTACACACCCTTGAATGCCCCACTCGATCAAGTGCTCATGCAAATCAAGGATGATCCTTCCTTGAAGTGACCAGAGAAGATGAAGGGAGATCCTAACAAGCGCAATAAGAATAAATATTGTCGCTTCCATAGGGATCACGGGCATGACACGGACGAGTGTTTTGACCTAAAACAGCAGATCGAGAACCTCATTAGACAAGGGAAATTGAGACACTTTGTTGGAAGGGATCATAAAGACGAGAAATTGAAAGCAAAGTTGGAAGAGTCATCACGGCCCCCATTGGGAGAAATAAGGGTTATCATTGGAGGGACTTCTGAAGGACAATCCTCTAGATCAAAGAAGGCGTATCTTAAAGTGGTACAAAATGTCCAACTCTCTGGACGATCCACAAGGACGAGTGCGACGGACGAGCCAACCATTTCTTTCACAGATGAAGAAGCTGAAAGAATTCATCATCCATATGACGATGCAATTGTCATTACCCTACTGATAGCAGATTACAGAACTAGGAGGGTGTTGGTGGATAATGGAAGTTCAGCGGATATATTGTATTATCCTGCCTTCCAGCAGATGAAGATTGGACGAGATCAGCTTCGTCCAGCTTGCTCACCACTGATAGGATTTGGAGGAATGAAAGTGCAGCCCGTAGGTAACATTACCTTGCCTGTAGTGGTAGGGTCATACCCGCAGCAGATAACTAAGGAAGCAAATTTCCTTGTGGTGGATTGTTCATCCTCATATAACGCCATCATTGGAAGACCGACCTTGAACAGTTGGAAGGCGGTAACATCTACCTACCATCTATCAGTCAAATTCCCTACGGAGTACGGAATTGGACAAGCACAAGGAGATCAGTTGGCAGCCAGGGAGTGTTATCTAGCTATGTTGGCTATGGACGAGCAGATGCAGACTATGAGTATAGAAGAAAGAAAAATTGTTGCAGAACCGATTGAAGTATTGGAAGATGTTTTATTACAAGAAAATGATCCTGAGAAATTCACCAGAATTGGAACAAGTATGAAGGAAGAGGCGAAAGAAGACCTCGTCCAGTTTCTAAAGAAGAATGCCGATGTTTTTGCATGGAGTCATGACGACATGCCCGGCATTGATCCAAGTGTAATCACTCATCGACTGAACGTGTCCCCCTCTTCTAAGCCTATTCATCAAAAGAAGAGGGTGTTTGCCCCTGAACGAGAGAAGGCTATCAAGGAAGAGGTTCAGAAACTGACTACAGCACAGTTTATACGGGAAGTCTATTACCCGGATTGGTTGGCGAATGTAGTGATGGTGAAGAAGGCAAATGGCAAGTGGAGGATGTGCGTCAACTTCACTGACTTGAACAAGGCTTGCCCTAAGGATAGTTATCCTTTGCCCCGCATTGATCAACTAGTTGATTCTACAGTTGACCATCAAATGTTGAGCTTCATGGATGCCTTCTCAGGATATAATCAGATAAAGATGGACGAGGCAGACCAGGAAAAGACATCTTTTATTACCAGTCAAGGTTTGTTTTGTTACAAGGTGATGCCCTTCGGTCTGAAGAACACAGGGGCAACTTATCAAAGGTTGGTGAACCACATGTTTCGTCCACAAATAGGACGAAATGTGGAGGTGTACGTGGACGACATGCTTGTGAAGAGCTTAGACAAGGGAAGCCACTTGGACGATCTTCAAGAAACCTTTGAAACACTTAGGCGATACAAGATGAAGCTGAACCCAAGTAAATGTGCATTCGGAGTATCGTCAGGAAAATTTCTAGGATTCATGGTTTCAGAGAGAGGAATTGAAGCAAATCCAGACAAGATCCAAGCCATATTGAACATGGAGCCACCGAAGAACATCAAGGAAGTCCAATCCTTAACTGGACGAGTTGCAGCTCTGAACAGGTTTGTCTCAAAGGCCACTGACAAGTGTTTACCCTTTTTCAAAATTCTCAGGAAGGTATTTGAATGGACGGACGAGTGTCAAAAGGCCTTCCAGAACCTAAAACACTATCTTACCACGGCCCCATTGCTAAGTCCATCCGTGCTAGGAGAAGAACTATATTTATACTTAGCAGTGTCCCCACATGCCGTGAGTTCAGCCTTGATCAGGGAGGAAGAAAAGGTGCAGAAGCCTGTGTATTACACTAGCTGGGCACTAAGAGGGGCAGAAGGAACGTACCCACTGATAGAGAAATTAGCCTTTGCACTAATAACAGCTTCTAGGAAGTTAAGACATTACTTCCAAGGTCATGTCATCAATGTCATGACGGATCATCCGCTCAAGAAGGCAATGAATAAACTTGAAGCTGCAGGACGACTAATTCAATGGGCAGTTGAGCTCGGTGAGTTTGATATTCGGTACCGACCGAGGAATGCAGTAAAAGCTCAAGCCCTGGCGGATTTCATTGCAGAGTTCACTCCAAGTTATGAGGACTTAGATGACAAAGAAGACAATAAAAAATGGGTCGTCCATGTAGATGGATCATCTACACTGTATGCAGGAGGTATAGGAGTGGTTTTACAATGACCAGAAGGAGATAAATTGAATCACAAGGTTCGCTTGCAGTATCAAACAACTAACAATGAAGCAGAATATGAAGCCCTTCTTAAAGGGTTGGAGTTAGCTAAATCCGTGGAGGCAGACTCAATACTCGTCCTGGGAGACTCACAGTTGGTCATAGGCCAAGTAAATGGAACATGTGAAGCCAAGGAAGATAGAATGAAGAGATATTTGAAGAAGGTGTTACGCCTTATGAAGAAATTCAGAGAAGCCAATTTCGTTCAAATCCCGAGGGAAGAGAACATGGAAGCGGACACTCTAGCGAAGGAAGCCTCCGCTAATGAAGCAATGGACAAGTTGGATGAAATACGATACGTGCCAAGCATAGACCTTCCAGAAACGTTGCAGATAGAAGGTGAGGAGAATTGGATGACCCCGATAGTCTCATACCTAAAAGACGGAAGGCTTCCAGAAGGAAAGGACGAAGCCAGGAAGCTCAGAGTTAAATCAGCCAAATACATCCTTATGGACGAAGTGTTATACAAAAGAGGTTTTTCACAACCATACCTGAGGTGCTTAGCTCCAGACAAAGCGAATTACGTATTGAGGGAAGTTCATGAAGGAGCATGTGGTAATCACTCAGGAGCCAGATCACTCGTCCACAAGGTCATTCGTGCAGGGTACTACTGGCCAACCGTCCAAGCTGATGCTAAGGCATATGTTAAGGTATGTGACCAATGTCAACGTTTCAGTAATATCCCTAGACAACCTTCAGAATACCTCACCCCAATGATGGCCCCTTGGCCTTTTGCACAGTGGGGTTTGGATATTTTGGGCCCCTTTCCAACTGGAACCAGACAGATGAAATTCTTGGTAGTGGGGATAGATTATTTCACTAAATGGGTGGAAGCTGAACCCTTAGTGAAAATTACACAACAAAATGTCAAAAATTTTGTCTGGAAGAGCATTGTATGCAGGTTTGGAGTACCAAGAGTACTAGTATCTGACAATGGACGACAATTTGACAACACCCCCTTCAGAGAATTTTGTGAACAGCTTGGAATCAAGAATCATTATTCCTCACCATCCCACCCACAAGCTAACGGACAAGCAGAAATAGCAAACCGATCCTTGTTGAAAATCATCAAGACTCGGCTTAAAGGGGCAAAGGGAGTAAGGCCGGATGAATTACCAGGTGTTTTGTGGGCTTACAGAACAACAACGAGGACTCCCACAGGAGAGACTCCTTTCAAACTGGCTTACGGGAGCGAAGCAGTCATACCTGCAGAAGTGCATATGGCCAGCCATAGGGTGATGAAGTATCAAGATGAGGAAAACAACGAACAGCTTCGTCTTAACCTCGATCTCTTAGACGAGGTAAGAATGGACGCGGAGCAAAGAACAGCAAGGTACAAAAATCTCATGGCAAAGCAGCATGACGCTATGGTGAAACCCAGGCGCTTCAGCGTTGGGGATCTCGTCCTTAAAAGGGTTTCTTTGGCCACCAAAAACCCGGCCCATGGGAAGCTGGGACCAAACTGGGAAGGACCTTACAGGGTAATCAACTGCAAAAGGCAAGGATCCTACTATTTGGAAGCTCTGGACGGAAGGAAGTTAGAGCATCCGTGGAACGTTGAACACCTAAGGAGGTACTATCAATGAAGGGTGATCACGGACGAGCCATGAGATGGACGAGACCCTCGGGTGTTTAAAGTAATATGTTTAATATTTTCCAGTACTTTCTTATTATTATTGTATTCTAAGTAAATAAGTGTTTTATGCTGCTCATGGACGAAGTTATGTTGTATTATGTATTTTTAATTCCCTAAAAGCACAAGCTCTCAAGCATGTGCCATGATTATGGACGAATGATTATATAGTATGGATTTCTGAAAATGATGCGTTTTGAGTATACGTATGATTGTATGGAAATCCCCCATTTTCTATGATTCAAAATGATCCACGGAAGGCGAAAGGCCAAAGACGAGTAAAATCCTTGGACGCAAGGAAATATCGTCTAAAAGCTTTCCTTTAGAGAAGGATAAAGCAAGAAAAAATAAACCAAGGTATGTCCGTCTAAGCTCAAGACGAGACAAAACTAAAGAGCAATCGTCTACACTATGGACGAACAATGTGCGTGTGAAAACACCATGGGCCCGTAGACGAGTCCAGCTAAGCTCAAGACGAGGAAAACCTAAAGAGCAATCGTCTACACTATGGACGAACAATGTGCGTGTGAAAACACCATAGGCCCATAGACGAGTCCAGCCAACTTAACAATCCAGCCCCTAGACGAGAATTTGTTGGGAAAATTTTATTAAGGACGAATCAATAATCGTCCTAAATTTGAGTAACGGTTAAGTCTGGCAAAAGGACATCGTTCATGGACGAACATTGAACATTTCATAATGTTATACAAGAAGGAATTCGTCCACATGTTCAAGACGAGATAAAAAATCCACACAAGGAAAATCCCATAAAAGCCAAAAATGGTATGGACGATATAAATGAAATTTTATTCACAGAACTTGAGGAAATATTCAAGCACAAGGAACAATGAAAAGTAAAAGCATTCATTCATTCATAAAGTTCAGAGGGTAGACGACCATCGTCCAAAAACCCTTAAGTAGTGCTTGTTCATAAAAACTCGTCCATATACTTGGACGAAGAAATTGTACTTGGATAAATTCTAAACGAAATAAACAAAAGCCCAAAACACTGGGCACCTCCAAATAAAATTAAAATATAAACTTGCTAAAAGAAAATGAAATCACTTGGATTCACCACTGGGAGCAGTCTTTGGATCGTCTTGTGTCACCTCGTCATTGGCATCCTCCACCACGTTGACGTCCTCAGAACTCGTCGCTAGCAAAGAACTTTCTGTAGCAAGAGGAAGCTTGAAGGAATCAAAGTTTAAATCAGGGAAGGATTCTTTGGCATCAGCACGGAAGTCTTCATAGTCAGCAGCATAGTGACTATCTAGACGATTCTTAAGCTCGTCAGACTTCTTGAAGGCTAAAATGGCTTCCTCGCGTGCTTTCTCCAAGGACGAAGCAAACCCTGAAACTTCTCCCTCCAAGTAAGCAATACGAGTGTCTTTCTCGACACCATCTGCTTTGCGCTCTTTCACCTCTTCCTTCAATTTCGTCTCACATGCTAGCAAACGGTTGACTTCATCAGTCAGCCTAGTCACCTCTCCCTTCTTCAACAAAACTTCATTAGTCAACTCCTTAGCCTTCTCTCTTGCCGTCTTGGCCTCCTTAGCTAGTTCCTTGGCCTGGCACGTCGCTGTATAAAACTTTGACATAACCTGTGTGCATGGACGAATAAAAGTTAGCCAGATATATATATAAAAAAAAAAAAAAAAAAGAGAGAAAAAAGGAGAGCACAAGGACGAGTTAAGGCCTACCTTAAAGAGGTCGTGGATGCTAGAACGTTCAAATTCTTTCACTGACATGTTGTAACATTCGTTAACCTCATTGTCAGTGACGATTCCTTTGAACGTCCTCCACGCATACCCCTCGTCCAGCACCAAGTTAGAAGGACGATCTGATTGCTCTGACGGATGAGGCTTCCTAGAAGTCTTGGTTGAAGGTGCAGGGTCAGTCTGAACAGGATGAACTGTTTGGACGGGCTCCACGTCGACAGGAGACTCGTCCAAATTCACCGTGGGGGGAGGAGTGAATTTGGGGACCTTGGGAAGGGGAGTCTGAGTGGTTTTGGGTTTTTTAGGACCTCGACGACTAGGAAGGTCGTCCATGTCCACAGAACTTGAAATCTTCTTGGACTTCCTCTTCCCAGGCTGGACGATAGCCTTCTGGACGATTGGAGGTGGAGGAGCCTCCTCGTCCCCACTAGTTACTGTTTTTTCTCTATTCTCTCTCATTGTAAATATTCCTACAATGAAGGAAGTCAATTAAAGAAATAAACAATGTTAATAATGAATATGGAAATGGAAGAAGCTGGACGATACTTACTCTTACGCGTAGTTTCTTCGTGGCTTAAATTCTCAGCAGTTGGCTCTGGACCAAGGCCCCACGTGGCTAAACTGCTAAGAGTCACTAAATCGTGGAAGGTCCTTCTAGGGAAGGCACGTACAAGATCAATTCGTTCTAAGAAAGTTTTGTTTAAACGTGGACGAGTAACAGCTGCACCAACAAAAGAAAAATGGTTAGACGAATGAAAGATTGAGAATATAACAAAGTGAATCATACGAAAAGAAAACATACCCTCAGGACGAAGGCGACCTATGGGGCTGGTAAAAGGAGGGAAGGGGGCATTACTAACATTTGTTGGGTTCCCAGCCCAGTTACCAGAAATGATAAAAAATTCTTGTTTCCAGAGCCTATCAGACGAGCTACGGCCCTTTATTAAGCTATAGGGAGAACCTCTGGACGAGAACTGGTAAAAACCAGTTGACTGTTTGATTTCTGAAGGCTTATAACAATAGAGGAACTCGTCCACTGTTATAGGACGATCCCCTTCCAGTGCTTCACGCCATAACACTTGCATGGCAACTATCGTCCTCCAACCATTGGGATTAAGTTGATTGGGACCAATACCTAACCTATGGAAGAGACCTCTACAAAAGGAATTGAAGGGAAACCTTAGACCAGCTAAGAGATAAGACGAGTAAACCCCCAAACCAGAAGAAGGTGAACAGCACCATTCTCCTTCCCTAGGTAGACGAGGTTTAAACTCGGTAGGAATTTGATATCTATCTACTAATGTTTTTAGTTTAGGAGCGTCCAAAGTGGATGCTACCTCAGGTGCACAACTATATATAATGTTTTCCTCCTCCTCGTCCTGAGGAGGGCTGGGTGGCACTCTGAACGAGCTAGCCCCAGTCCCAGAAGCCATCCTACGTTGCATTTCCTGAAATTCTTTTAAGGAAATGCCAGGCACCCCAGACGAATACTGCTCGTCTGAGGAACTGCTGCTTGAACTAGTACTACTCTCACCACTCTCATAGCTTCCAGACGAAACGTCATGATACTCATCTATTTCTCTCTCTGTACTACTGGACGAAGACATAACTAAAGTAAAGGTCAAGACAAAAACCTAAAAAGAAGAGGAAGTACCTGAGAACTAGGACGAAACCCTAGACGAGATTCTTGGACGAGATAGCGGAAGGAAATTTATGAGAGAGGTGAAGGGCAAGAAAGAGAATGTGCCAATTTATAGGGCCCAGAAGTGGGGTCAGCGAAACGACACCACCCACTAAGAAAATGACACGTGGCAATCGTGTGGGGAAACGCAATCGATTTGATTGCTCAACGAATTAAACCGTGACACGTGGCCACACAAATGGAATAAGATCCCCATAATGTCCCTGGACGACGCTCTGGACAAGGGGGCAACTGATGTATAACTAAAATCACATCTATGATTCGTTCTATGATTCGTCCATACGGGTCGTCCAGATGGTCGCGGTTAGCCAAACATCAGGCTATCTCCAACTCGTCCAGATATCTCGTCCATGGGATGTTGGGCAATTGACCACTCCAGGGAATCAAATCGAGAGAATCATCCATGCACGAGGTGCATGGACGACCACACAATTACAGAACAAAGTGTCGTCCATGCGCAGAGCACATGGACGACTACGCAAACACTTGGCGAACTTCGTAGCGGTTCATCAACCTGCGTTCATCGCCGCCAATCCCTCCACTGCATGAAACTTCCAACGGCGGTTATGATTTTTTGTAGCCGTTGAGGAGGTTACGTCCGAATTCCAAGATTCTGGGGAAGTTATTGAACTAGTAACCGCCCTATAATACCCTATATAAGGCCCAGTCTTCACCATGCAAAGGTATGAACTTCATGAGATTTTACGTAGAGTAAAGTTGAAATTCCGTTAGAAAGGAAAAAACTAACTTCACCATCGGAGGGTGTTTGGCTGGCTCACCCCGGTCACCCTTTGACTGTTTTCTCTCTTTGTAGGCCTCCGCTAGCGTTGCAGTCCACCGAAGCCGAAGTGTTCAACTAACTGATTCCATACATCATCATATGTTAATAACATAAGAAATATGAAATTTAACGTTTAGATTTTCAAAATTCACATCCAAAAAAGAAATATATAAAAAGTTTAAAGAATTTTTCTTCAAACTAGTTTGAAGAGAAACTTTGTTCTATAATTAAAACCAAAGCATAGAGAAAATCCCATTAGATTCTAAATTAGATTCCGATTGTTGTCTAATTTTGCGTCACAAGTCCTATCTAAGTTTTTAAAAATTTTGTTCTAAGTGAGTTAATATTGTGCAAAAGACGAAGAGTTTAATATAAATAAACTATCAAAAACCCAATAAAGAATAAAAAAAGTAAACTCGTGTGTATATAAAAATATAAAATAATAAATAATAATAAAAAGAGAGTAAAATTTGTTTATGATTTAAAAAATGTGTAACCTTTACGCCAGGTATAATATATATGTGTAATTATGATTATTTTTAATTGTACGTATTGTGTATATGCACAAATTATACACTAGTTTATAGAATAGTCAAAGGAGAGGTGTATTTTAACAAGGTAAAAGGAGCTTTTGCACTCTCTCTCTCTTGCCTCTTCACCTAGCAACAGTTGTGAAAAAAATTATAATTTTTTATTTTATCATTATAATATTCTTATTGTTAATTCTTCCTTGACAAAATTTCAACATTTATTTAGATTATGTATAATGCATGAGAAATTATCTTATAAGACGGCATATTTCTTACAATATGTATATATGTTTCTCACAAAAAATATGAATCTCATATGCTGTGACTTTTGAGAGAGTACTCTCAACTCTCAAGAGACTACTCTCTCCTTCACTTCTCCCACAAACGCGTAATTCACCTAATAGCAGAACACACTTTGCTCTACAGTTTGCTCTAGCTACCATACGTGGGAGCTTCTTATTGGCCAACGTGGTAGTTGAGTTATTTTGGTAGTTGGAGCAAACCGTTTTTATAGTTTGTAAATCATTTTCAGTTTTGTGTTTGTTGGGAGTTAGTTGAACTTTTGAAAATTTCAGTACGACGTTGGGTGGCTACTGGTACTGGGTCTACAATATTGATTTCCTTAACTAGTAGTGTCCACATGGCACACTCACAGTGTTACACGTACCACCTTATCTAATTTTTTTTATAGGTCGGTGGTGAGAGTGCCTCAGAGGTGTACACGTGGCAATGGTCGGCACGCAAAAGCCGAGGAGTGGACCAATTCTTAATACAACTAGGGACAAAGCGATCCGAGAAATTGATAAAGAAATAAAAAAAGAACACAAACTTGCCAGTTGTCGCTGTGTTAGTGGTTGGAGTTTTTAACCCAAGCCCACACTCTTTTTAAGGCCCACCCAAAAAAAAAAAAAAACAAACCCACACGCTTTGAATAAATTTTTTTTTTTATTTTTTATTTTTTTTCAATTCTCCAGGCTACTTTGACATTAACGACCATATGAAAAAATAAATAAAAATAGCTGTTCTTTCCAATGTGTGGATGACTTGCACATTGCATTTTGCATATTCCTGTTCAAAAAAATCTACGCCTATGAATTAGTGAGCATTTTGGTATTTGGATTTTGGACCATTTCATAAATGCCTTTTGATAATAACTAGTTTGGAATTACGAACGATGCTCTTCGGATGAAAAGGTGTCTATATTTTATGGTGCAACTATTGACAATTGTCACATTCCTCGGGACAAATTTTGCTAGCTGTACTAATGGAAGTTTCATTTGTGACAATAGAAATACAGAATATTCTTTTTTGAAAAAAAAAAAAAAAGCTTAAGGAAAACATTTTCCCCCATTTCCCTTCTTCGAGTCTTTATTTTGGCTAAAGCAATTGGATGTAGATTCCTTAGATTGAGGAAGCCAAATTATATTCCTAGGTGATGCAATTGGGGACCAAGGTCTAATACTCTAATGTGAGGTGTAGTTTTTATTATTATTATTATTATTATTTATTTTTTTTTTTTTGAGAATCAGGCGTAGTTTTTATTAAGTAGGTGTAGTTTTTAGCATGCAAAGAGCGAGAGTAATCAACTTGCCCATGTCCTTGCTAAAAGAACAATATTAACTGCAGGTATTAATGTGTGGGTAGAAGATCTATTACTTGATTTGTATTTCAAAATTATTTAGTTCATTAATAAAACTTTCTCACACTTTTCTTTTAAAAAAATGGGTAAACTACTATTTTGGTTCCTAAATTATATCAAAAATTTGTTTTTCATCCTTAAAACTTTAAAAAATTTGTTTTTCACCCCTATACTATTGAAAAGTTCATCTTTCGTACTTAAACTATTGAAAATGTTTTATTTGTTGTCCTTAAACTTTAAAAAAGATATTTTTTCATCAATAAACTATCGAAAAAAAAAAGTTATTTTTTTCATCCCTATTTTTTAATCTAAATTATTATAAAAACTCTTTACAAAGTTTAAACTTTAAAGATGAAAAAATAACTTCTTAAAATTTAGGGATGAAAAACAAATTTTGAGTAAAATTTAGGAACCAAAATAAGTATTTTATGAAAAAATAAATTATATATTTGGTAAAATGAAAATCTTCCCATTTATGTGGGTGAAAATATTTCCATTGCAAACGGTTATCACTACAATTTACTCTTTTATGGTTATCACTACAATTTACTCTTTTATTAATGCAATAGCCATGTGAAATTTTATTGGTCCAATACCAAAAAGAATAATGTTAGAGATACAAACTATTTTACAAAAAATTTTACAAATTGCTGATGTGGTGAATGATTATTGATAACTGAAAAAGTGATATTAATAGTGGGTCTAGATGAAAACTAATAAGAGGTTGACACATTAACATTTTGTAAAAATATTGTAAAATAGTTTGAGGCTATAGCATTACTCTACTAAAAAAATTCAAAGAATGGTTATTAAGATTATGAGTAATGCTAGAGACACAAATTTTTTTACAAAAAAATCTACAAACTGCTAGTTTGCTGAGTGGTTATTGGTAAATGAAAATCTTCCCATTTATGTGGGTGAATTTCCATTACAAACGGTTATCACTACAATTTACTCTTTTATGGTTATCACTACAATTTACTCTTTTATTAATGCAATAGCCATGTGAAATTTTATTGGTCCAATACCAAAAAGAATAATGTTAGAGATACAAACTATTTTACAAAAAATTTTACAAACTGCTGATGTGGTGAGTGATTATTGATAACTGAAAAAGTGATATTAATAGTGGGTTTAGATGAAAACTAATAAGAGGTTGACACATCAACATTTTGTAAAAATATTGTAAAATAGTTTGTGGTTTTAGCATTACTCTACTAAAAAAATTCAAAGAATGGTTATTAAGATTATGAGTAATGCTAGAGATACAAATGTTTTTACAAAAAAATTTACAAACTGTTAGTGTGGCGAGTAGTTATTGGTAAATGAAAAAGTGATGTTAGTAGTGGGCTTAGATGAAAAATCAATAAAAAGTTTCTCACAACAAGTCAACAACAATTAGAAAAAATGTTGTAAAATAGTTTGTATTTGTAGTATTATTCTACGATTATATGTGTGCTTCTTTGATTTTTATGTTGGCCAATAAGGTTGGATAATTATTCATGATCCTTATACTACACCATATCTGATCACTAGCCCATTGAATACCTAGAATAATATATACGATCTCATTAAAAGAAGAAGAATATATACTACGATTCATTTCATTCAGAAGTCCCAAAATAAAGTGGTGCTTCTTTGGAAAAGTTATGAAAGATTCATTAAAAAGATTTTATTTTGAAGCCGACATATGAGGAATAAGAAAAGAATGAAAACAAAAAAAAAAGATTTCCTTATTCAGCAAAAAATAAAATAAAATAAAACGATTTCCTTTTCCAAAGAGATTTCATTTTTAATTGGTTTCGACGTTGGACCCAAGCAATTTGTGATGAAACCTCTAGAAGCTCTACCGTCCTAGCTAAAAGGGTACAATATAATCGATATGTAATCCATCAAATATGAGCAATGCTAATTGCTAAGCATGTGCACTGTTTCCAATGTTTTTTTTTTTTTTCCCCCTTAATTTATCATTTTCTTTTTTAATGAACATAATTTATCAACTTAGTAAGGTGGTAAATTGTGTTTAGAGAATTTTTTATTATTATTGATAAATATGATTCAAAATTTATGCATATGGCATATGTGATTTATGTTTATTATCTGATCAAAATATTAATGAATTTATTATTATTATTAATTTTTTATGTAGAATCCAAGGCCCAAATTAGCAAATCTCTTATTTAATCCTATGAGATTTTCCAAATGAAGTGGAAAAATAGACACATCACTTTGACAAATGTTAACCATTGTTTCATTAAAAAAAATGTGAACCATTGGGAAAACACTTTGATTTGTGTGTATTTAAATTTATTGGTCAAATATTCTTAAAAGCACTAGAAGAAGGTCCTTCATCCATGAACAATAGATACTCTGTCCTAATCATTGTGAAAATCAAGGAATTCCATGCAATCCAGTGGATGAAATATGTGTATAAATTGAAGGGTCATGTTAACGGATATCTTTAGGACAATTGTTAATGTAGGGTCAATTTTTGTAGCCCAAGCCCACAATTTATGGAGTATGAGCCCAACGAACCCAAAACAATAAATTTGTAGAGCGTGGGTGAAAGAGTTGGGCCGAATATGAACTAAACAAGAGTTGGTTACAGTATGAGCGAATAATCTAACATGCAATCACGTAAAACCATGGACTTCTTAATGTCCGAAGAGGAACTTTATTAAATGAACTTAGGTTACAGATTCCGGAGCTACAGTAAAATGATATTTTGTTCTTCTTTTTCCTTTTTTTCCTCCCCTCTCTCGGGGGCTCTCCTTCTTTATATAGCCTCTTTCCTAATCATCTCAACCGTCCACCTGTCCTCCATTTGCTATCACACTTGAGTGTAGGTCACATCAAGCATCTTCTTTAGCTTTTGGGAGTGGCGGTAGTTGAGGTTATACTGTTCAGGGGTCTTCTCCACATAAATGCGGCCAGAAAAGTTGCTGCAGAGCATTAAATGCGGTTGTGGCAGCTTTTCCTTGAGATATTTCTTTGTCCTTATCATCCCCTGGACTGCCCCGAGCTTATCTTTGTCACTAAGATTGCCAGGAAGGATATTCGGGCATTCTGTACGTTTACTTGATCGGAATTATTCATATATGAGGAGTAAAACCTCCTCAGACAGAAGGTGACTTCTTTGGATTGTACGTTTCCACCATTTCTGGGTTGGTTGCCCTCAGGTGAACTCTATCCCAACCCACTACTACTCTTCGGACATAAAGTAATCTAAAAAATGGGGCCTCGGGCCCAATTGGTAAATCTGGGCTTTTACCCCCCACAATAGCCCCTCAAAATCTCAATTTTTCCCTCGCATCCGAAGAGAAAAAGTGTGATTTTGACTTGCCGCAGAGAAAAAAGCTTGAGAACAGCCACGTGTTTGAACTGGCACGTGTTTAGGCATAGATATAAGCGCGTTATCATTGCCGCTGCGGTTTCCATATTTCCAAGGCGCTGCATTAATTGCACCAGGTGGCGCCTTGTCCTTTGCATCCAACGGTGAATGATTGATCTGACGGACGTGGTTCTTCCCCGGGGTTTGGGCGAAATAACTTCCGCCCCTTCACGTGACCCAGTATAAATCCCCAGAAGAAGTTATTTCTTCCTCACTTTGCAAATTTTCAGACACTCCAGCAAGAACAAGCACGCGACTCCGTCCAAATCTCTCAGTCATCGATTCCAGTCTTCCCCAGAGTTTTCACGAATCTTTTTACGTGCCTGCAAATCTTTCTCCGACCTAGTTCTCATAAGTCGTCGTCCATCAAATCCTTTAGTTTTCTCTTCGCCCAGTCATTTTTGTTTAGGTGCCATAGGGAAACTCCAGTACCTGGTAGATAGCCCTGAGCAAATGGAGGCGTTTAGGGCGCATATCACATACCCCCAAATGTGGGTGTGAGGTATTACTCCCCAGAGAAAATACTAAGGGATCGGAAGACGGGTGAAGTGGTTATCCCCCTCATCGCCTTCCTAGAAGGAGGGATGACCATCCCTATAGGTCCCATCACCACTAATTATCTTAGGAACCATAGGATTAGCCCGGATCAGTGCACGCCCAATATGTTTAGGATCCTAGGAGCGGTTGAGGATCTGAATCGTCATTTAGGATTGGGCCTCACCTGGCTTGATGTGGTGCATATGTACGAGTGCCACAGCCAACAAGAGGCGGGATACTATCTCAAATTCTGGTTTGACGAGGTTAGACTCATCTCTTGCCTCCCTAAATCCAATAAGGGGATGAAAGACGATTACGTGATCGTCTCAGGCGCATGGCATGACGGTCCCCACTGTCTAACCAAGCCAGAAAAGCCAAGTGGGACATGCTAGATTTAGGTTCACTAACATTAGGCTTAGGATTCCCGCCCTTTCAACGATTTTTAATTCTCTGTGTCATTATTTTCGAGTTTCTAATAAAGTTTTACGGTGATTTTTAACAGATAGGAACCGTGTTTCTCCTCGGCTCAGCCTTACCAATACTGCCGCCCTCAACTATTTGTTAAGATCAGAGATTTTCGTAAGCGAGGACGGGCAGCTGCGGTCGGCTCCACTTATTCTCGGGTACACGACGAAGAAGAAAGACTGTTAACTGATCGGCAACGCTATAACACAAGGGGATCTGTTAACTGATCGGCAACGCTATAACACAAGGGGATCACTGCCTCAACCGAATAGACGTTGCTCGGAAAGGTTTTTTAGCACCACACGACCTTCCACTAGTGTCACACCCTAACCCACAGGGTGTACCACTGCTTGTCCAACCCGTTGCCCAAGTCCCCCTCGAACCAGCGGTTGCCAGTGAAAGAGTTGGCTCTTCGACCTCTTCACTAGAAGAGCAAATAGACAAATTTCAATTTAGAGGAGAAGCTTCGGGCGGGGTACAAGTTATTCCGTCCTCGGACTCCGACGAGGAGTTTGATGGGTATTCCAGCGCCCATCCACCCCTTCTGGTAACTGCCATTCCTGAAGTCTCTTCGCACGAGGAAGACATGGCAGATTTAAGGGCGCTCATTAAGAGTAGAGGGAAGAAACCTGAGCAAAAAGGCACTGGGACTTCTCAACCAGTGGCGAATCTGCCTCCGCCACCACCTTAGGTTCCTGACCCCAGCCTAAGGCCCATACCGGACCTGAGGAAGAAGAGGCCCCTCGAGACTGAGGAGAGGGAAGTAGTGGTGGTGCCACCCAAAACAAATAAGTAACAGAAGGTGGCGAGAGACCACCGAAGCAGAAGAGGCTCGTCTGTTGAGAGCCGGGAAGAGAATGTTGTGGCTGACATCCGCCGAGCAGGACCTCGCACGTGGTCTCCGAGGTTGGAGCTGGATGGCGCTCTGATCCCTTGGGACACCTCCCTCATAAACTATGATGGGGGGAGGGCAGGCTTCGTTGCTGAGGCCTTGGAGCAGCCACTCCTCCTCCCCCACGATATGGAGTCCTACAGGCGCTTCAACCAGCAGGAACTCTTCCTATCCCTTAAGAGGGATATAGCCATGGTAAGTGGACTTAGTCTGCTCAATTCTCTCTTTTCAGTACTTTCTTTTTTTGTGCCTCATACTCGGAATTTCCCTTATGCAGGTTACTCAGCAAATCTATGTGGCCGAGGAATGGAACAAGAAGTCCTACCTCGAAGCCCAAGCTGAGGCCCATTCTCGGTTCGAGGCTGAAAAATTCCTGGGCAGTCTGAAGGAAGAAGATGCTCTCTTATCCGAGCAATTCAAGGATATGACCAACCAGAGGAACAGCCTCGACGCTGGCCTGAAAACTACTGAAAGGCAGGCCGAGGAGCAGCGCAAGCAGCTGAACATGGCCGAGATTAACTTGGCTACTGAGATGGAGCTGGTGAAAGGGCTTAGGGATGAGCTCAAAAAAGCCAAGGAGAGTGCCCGACTAGCCGAGCAGAATGCTCAACTGGCCAAGGAGGCAATCGAAGCTGAGAGGAAGGCAGCATATCAGCTGGGGGTGGATGAGACCGGGTCCCAGCTTACAGAACAATTTGCCTTGGTTAGCCGAGAATATTGTGACATAACCTGGCACGAGGCAATGGATGCTGCTAGAGTCCTTGCTGACTCGGAGCTGAGACTGCCTGGGAGCATATATTACGATCCTAAGATCCGAGAGCTCCCTGTGGCTGATCCTCCTCCTTCACAGCTCCCAGAGGCCTCGGTTCAACCCCTGGCCAGCCAAATCCCTCCTGCCAACCCTGAGGTTTCCAAGGAACTGGAAAAATGGAAGACTTCCTCTGGGCCCAAGGACCAGGCCCCAGATGCTGCTGCTACTCGGACAGGCCAGGCTGTTGACCCTGTGGTGCCTCAACCGAAGACATAGACATAGGGGTTTTTATTTTGTACCTGTATTAACTTTGTTTTTATGTTAAAGAGTTGTAAACCCTTTTCCTTTTGATCAATGAAACAGTTTTTTTTACTTTTACTGTTTTTGTTACATGTCTTATGATTTATCATTGCTGCTTGTAACTATACTTCGTAATTAGACCAGTGTGAATAAACTTGATCACTATATCATACCGATGGTATGAATAATCGAAATTGATGGTGAAAGGAACAATTCGTATAAGAGTAATGCATGTCTTTCCAAATATATAAAGGGAGTGTGATTGCCCCTCGGCTTCGAATTAAACACAACTAAGGAAGCCAATCATAAATTAGAATCAATCTAAATACAATCAAGAATTTTAGCGCTAAGCCCTAGTGACAGTAGCTGTGTGGATGTGTTGACTAACCTGTTGGCTAACCCAAGTTTAAACACTTAAAGAACAGTAGTGGAATGTTAACTAACCCAAATCATCTGGTCCGAGGACTACATGCATGATAGGATTTAAGTTTAAACACTTAAAGAACAGTAACGGAGTGTTAACTAACCCAAATCATCTGGTTCGAGAACTACAGGCATGATAGGATTTAAGTTTAAACACTTGAAGAACAGTAACGGAGTGTTAACTAACTCAAATCATCTAGTCCGAGGACTACAGGCATGATAGGATTTAAGTTTAAACACTTAAAGAACAGTAACGGAGTGTTAACTAATCCAAATCATCTGGTCCGAGGACTACAGGTATGATAGGATTTAAGTTTAAACACTTAAAGAATAGTAACAAAGTGTTAACTAATCCAAATCATTTGGTCCGAGGACGACAGGCATGATAGGATTTAAGTTTAAACACTTAAAGAACAGTAACGGAGTGTTAACTAACCCAAATCATCTGGTCCGAGGACTACAGGCATGATAGGATTTAAGTTTAAATACTTGAAGAACAGTAACATACACAGAATAAGCATATTAATTGAAGAGAAAGATCGACTAATAATAGTACATTTTGAGGTTATTTACATTCCAAGGACGTGGTATTATATGACCCTCCAGGTCTTCTAAGAAATACGCCCCAATGCCAGCCCTTGAAGTGATACGATATGGCCTTTCCCAATTGGGTCCTAACTTTCCCCAAGCTGGGTTCCTTGCAGTACCCACAACTTTCCTCAGTACTAGGTCACCAGGCTCTAAAGGCCTTAGCCTTACATTAGCATCGTAGCCCTGCCTGAGCTTTTGTTGGTAATGTGCCAGCTGAACCATGGCACTTTCCCTCCTTTCATCAATCAGGTCTAGACTCCTTTCCAGCTGCTCATTGTTGCTGGTCAGATTGAATGAACTGGTCCTCAGTGTTGGGAATCCTGTTTCCAGAGGTATGACAGCTTCAGCTCCACAGGTCATTGAGAAGGGGGTCTCTCCAGTAGATCTGCGAGGCGTAGTCCTGTAGGCCCAAAGTACATATGGCAGTTCTTTCACCCATTTACCCTTCGCGTCGTCAAGTCTTCTCTTTAGGCCATTTACTATGACTTTGTTGGCAGCCTCTGCTTGCCCATTACCCTGAGGATAGGCAGGCATAGAGTATCTATTTATGATCCCCAGCTCGCTACAATAATTCCTGAATGCTTTGCTGTCGAATTGTAGGCCATTTTCCGAGATGAGAGTGTGAGGAACTCCAAACCGAGTAACGATGTTCTTCCACACAAACTTTTGAACGTCAACGTCTCTGATATTGGCTAGCGGCTCTGTTTCGACCCACTTGGTGAAATAGTCTGTACCGACTAGAAGGTACTTCTTGTTTCCCGCAGCTTTAGGGAATGGTCCCACAATATCCAAGCCCCATTGGGCGAAAGGCCATGGGCTAGATAACGGATTGAGAGTTCCCCCTGGTTGGTGGATGTTTGGGGCGAAGCGTTGACATTGATCACACTTTTTAACATACTCGTGGGCTTCTTTCTACATGTTCGGCCACCAATAGCCTTAAGTAATAGCCCGATGAGCCAAAGACCTTCCTCCCGTATGGCTTCCACATATTCCTTCATGTAATTCTTCTAGCAATAGCTCGACCGATTCAGGATGCATGCATAGTAAATATGGTCCTGAATAGGAGCGTTTATATAATCTCTGGTCTTCGGATAGCCAAAACCTGGTCACTTTCCTTTGAATTTTATCAGCTTCCTCTCTTTCTTCAGGCAAGATGTCTTCTTTCAAGAATTTAACTATGGGGTCTATCCAGCAGGGTCCAGTCCTAACTTGATGAACCTGAATTACATCCTTTTTTGTCTCTGTAGGTCCATGCAAGTCCTCAACGAGAATAACTCTAGGTAAATTTTGCGCCGAGGAGGTAGCAAGCGTGGCCAAAGAGTCAGCATGTGCGTTACCACTTCTGGGGATGTGCAGCAAACTAAAAGAGTCGAACTCCGATTGCAGACATTTAACTCGACTCAGGTACCCCTGCATTCTTTCGTCTTTCGCCTCGAATTCCCCTTGTACTTGACCCACGACTAACCTTGAGTCCGAAAACAATTCCACAGACTTTCCTCTCATTTTTCGGACCATGGCCATTCCTGTCAGCAGGGCTTCATACTCCGCCTCATTGTTCATTGCCGAGAAGTCCAACCTTAACAACTTTTCGATAATTATTTTCTCGGGGGATATCAACACTAGCCCCACTCCAGAACCTTTTTGATTTACAGCACCATCTACATACACTTCCCAACGGGAGGGGTCTTGCTGAGAAATCATGCCAACTGATTTTTCATCCATGTCCGACATGGGCCTTACTTCTTCTAGTTGTGGCTCTGTGAACTCAGCCATTAAATCCGCAAGGACCTGGCCTTTGACCGACGTGCGGGGCATATACTTGATATCAAAAGCCTCTAAGATCGTACCCCACTTGGCAATCTGCCCAGTGTAATCGGCGCTTCGGAGTATGGCCCTAAGTGGGAGTTGAGTGAGGACAATGACGGTATGGGCCTGAAAGTAATGAGGTAGCTTCCGCGTGCCGAGTACCACTGCTAGGATAGCCTTATCCAGAGGCAAGTAACGAATCTCGGCCTCATGCAATGACTTGCTTACGTAATAAACTAGTCTTTGCACACCGCAGTCTGATCGTATCAGCACCAAGCTCACTGCGCAAGTAGCTACAGCGATGTAGGCGAACAATACCTCGTCTGGCTCAGGTCTGGACATGATTGATGGCCGAGCTAAATAGTCTTTGAGCTGCTGAAAGGCCAAAGCACACTCTTCGGTCCATTCGAATCCCTTCCACTTGTTGAGCAAAGAGAAAAAGGGCCGACACCTGTCTGCTGATCTAGAGATAAATCGATTCAGGGCAGCGGTCATCCCAGTTAGTTTCTGAACCTCCTTGGGATTCCGAGGAGCTTGTAAATCGTTGATGGCCTTTATCTGGTCGGGGTTAACCTCAATTCCCCTGTGGGTCACCATGTATCCCAAGAATTTGCCGGATCCTACTCCGAATGAACACTTGGACGCATTCAGGCGCAGCTTGTACTTCCTTAGTACCTCAAAGGTACTTTCCAGGTCCTTTACATGCTCAGCAGCAACCTTGCTCTTTACTACCATGTCATCTATGTAGACCTCGATATTTTTACCCAGCTGTGCCTCGAACATCCTCGTCATCATCCTCTGATAGGTAGACCCCGCGTTCTTTAAGCCAAATGACATCACCTTATAGTGGTAGTTACCAATGGGGGTGACAAAAGCAGTTTCCTCCTGATCGTCCAGGGCTAGGGGTATCTAGTGGTAGCCTTGGAAGGCGTCCAGAAAGCTCATCCGAGGATGGCCGATGGTGGCATCAACCAGTTGGTCGATTTTCGGCATAGGGAAGGGATCTTTGGGGTAGGCCTTATTCAAATCAATAAAGTCCACGCACACTCGCCACTTCCCACTCTTCTTCTTTACCACCACGGTATTTGCCAACCACTCGGGATAAAAGACTTCCTTGATAGTTTCGGCTTGTTTGAGTTTCGCTACTTCTTCTCTTACCGCATCAGCATGCTCCTTGGATGGACGCCGAGGAGGCTGTTTGTTGGGGGTGATCAGCGGGTTTACCTTCAAATTGTGACATATGAATTCTGGGTCCACCCCTGGGGCTTCATAAGCGCTCCAGGCAAACACATCAAGATTTTGCTTGAGGAACTCTATTAACTCTTCCCTCTCTTGAAGAGGTAGCTGTGATCCGACTTGGAAGAACTTATCAAGATCATCTCCAATAACCACTTTCGTCAAATCTTCACATCGAGTGCCTTCGTCTGAACCTTCGACGGGCAATTCCCGAGGCTTTAACTGCTATAAACCCCTTTCGGTTCTGGATGAAGACTCGGCTTCGGGCTCGTGTTGGATGGCAGCTACTAGGCACTGTCGGGCCGCGGATTGGTCTCCTCGGATCTCATGAACCTGCCATTCAGATGGGTATTTGACCTTTTGATGCAAAGTAGAGGAGACAGCCCCTAGCGTATGAAGCCAAGGTCTGGCCACAATTGCCGTATAAGGCAAATATACATCCACAGCAACAAAATCCACCTCTACCACTTCGGTCCCGGTTTGCACAGGTAAGCGTATCTGGCCTTCTGGGGTGACAGCCCTCCCTTCAAAACTCACGAGGGGGGAGTTGTATGGTATGAGGTCCTGGGGTTTCAGGCCTAGCCCTTTGTAGAGATCAGGGTACATTATCTCCACAGCGCTTCCCTGGTCCACCATCACCCTCTTCACATCGTACCCTCCAATTCTGAGGGTGATAACTAACGCATCATCATGGGGTTGTATGGTGCCGGTCATGTCTTCGTCCGAGAACCCCATAACAAGCGGAGCACCAGACTTAACTCTCTTCAAAACTCTGCCTATATCTCCTGCTGGTGGTCGGCCTACCGACATAACTTTCAATGGCTAGGACCCTGTTCTCTCAGGCGCGACGAGGACGACGTTGATAGTTCCTAGTGGTGGCTTTGAAGGGTAATTTCTTCGCGGCCCTGAGCCTACCTACCCTCCTCGGCCGCTGGAGGGGTGCAAGAGGTGTCTTAGTCTACCATCACGAACCAGTTGGTCCAAGTGATCCCACAGGCTTCTACAATCCTCCGTGGTGTGCCCATGGTCTTGATGGTACTGGCAGTAGAGATTATGATTACGCCTCTCAGGGTTTCCTACCATCTTATTCGGCCACCTGAAAAACGGCTCGTTTTTAATCTTTTCCAAAACTTGGTGCACCGGCTCTTTAAATACAGTATTGACTGCTTGAGGATTGGTCGATCCTGATTGTCCAGCGAAATCTCTACGCGGTTTACTGCTATTGTAACGATCCGACCGGAAGTCTTTCCTCTCTTGGGGGATTGCTTTATCTTTTCTCTTCCCTTGTTGCTGATCCTCTTCAACTCTTTTGTACTTTTCTATACGGTCCATAAGCTGACGTATGCTTGTGACCGGCTTGCCAGATAAGGACGTTCTCAGACCATGGTCAGTAGGGAGGCCGAGCTTGAATGTGCTGAGGGCCATCGCATCAGAGTTGCCCTCCATATCGTTAAACATCTCCCAGTACCTATCTGAATATGCCTTCAAGGTCTCCCCCTCCTGCATGGTTAAGGATAGTAGTGAAGATAAGGGCCTGGCTACTCTTCGGCAGGTGACAAAACGTGAACCAAATGCCTGAGTGAGCTCCTTGAAGGAATTAATAGAGTTTGCCTTCAAGCTGTCAAACCACCTCATGGCAACTAGCCCAAGACTGGAAGGGAAAACCTTACACATCAGAGCTTCATCTCTGGAGTAGATAGCCATCCTCTGGTTAAAATGACTCACGTGCTCCACGGGGTTCGTTTTACCATTGTAGATGGTAAACGTTGGCTGGTTAAAACACCGAGGGAGCCTTGCTTCCTCAATTCTGCGAGTAAAAGGTGACCGAGAGATCTGATTCAAGGCCCTGCTCATAGCATCATTCCCCACGCCTCCGCGTGATGGACTTCTAGATCGCTTTTTGCGATGAAGCTCTTCTTCGTAGGAAAAGGATTCACTGACCGGTATCTGAGATCTCTGCTGGTAAGTGACGTCCTGTTCGTCGTCAGAATCATCATCAGAATACGAGGAAATTCGTTTCCTCTTTGCATGGCGCAACTCTCTCTTCAGTTTTTCAACTTCTAGTTGCAAACCCCGATTCTCCTCTGCATGGGACACGTGACTTCCGCCGTGTGACTGGCTTTGGCCAGTATGCACAGTATGCACACTACCCTCACGATCTTGCCTTCTTTCCAAGTTAAGAAAAGGGTCAGCAGGTTGGGATGCCCTAGATTCTGCTTGTTGTTGACGTCGTTCTGCCATCACCAACGGTTGTTTTCACCCCTGCACAAGCTCTTCCCACAGACGGCACCAATTGTAGGGTTAATTTTTGTAGCCCAAGCCCACAATTTATGGAGTATGAGCCCAACGAACCCAAAACAATGAATTTGTAGAGCGTGGGTGAAAGAACTGGGCCGGATATGAACTAAACAAGAGTTGGTTACAGTATGGGCGAATAATCTAACATGCAAGCACGTAAAACCATGGACTTCTTAATGTTCGAAGAGGAACTTTATTAAATGAACTTAGGTTACAGATTCCGGAGCTACAGTAAAATGATATTTTGTTCTTTTTTTTTCCCTTTTTTCCTCCCCTCTCTCAAGGGCTCTCCTTCTTTATATAGCCTCTTTCCTAATCATCCCAACCGTCCACCTGTCCTCCATCTGCTATCACACTCGAGTGTAGGTCACATCAAACATCTTCTTTAGCTTTTGGGAGTGGCGGTAGTTAAGGTTGTACTGTTCAGGGGTCTTCTCCACATAAATGCGGTCAGAAAAGTTGCTGCAGAGCATTAAATGCGGTGGTGGCAGCTTTTCCTTGAGATATTTTTTTGTCCTTATCATCCCCTGGACTGCCCCGAGTTTATCTTTGTCACCGAGATTGCCAGGAAGGATATTTGGGCATTCTGTACGTTTACTTGATCGGAATTATTCATATCCAAGGAGTAAAACCTCCTCGGACAAAAGGTGACCTCTTCGGATTGTACGTTTCCACCATTTCTGGGTTGGTTGCCCTCAGGTGAACTCTATCCCAACCCGCTACTACTCTTCGGATATAAAGTAATCTAAAAAATGGGGCCCCGGGCCCAATTGGTAAATCTGGGCTTTTACCCCCCACAGTTAATAAATTAAAATAAATCATAATAGGAAATTTTTGACACCACTTTTATAGGAAATATAAAAAACTGTCTGCAATATTTATTATTTATTATTTTTTTAATAAAATATTTCTAAAAATAGCTTCTAAACCAAATTCTAAGTAGATTGGTTAACATTTCCTTAAATTAAAAGTGCTCATGAAGCTGAAATTTATTTCTGCTCAAATTTTTAGAAGTAAGTGAAGTTTTTTTTTTAAAATTTACGAAGAAGTAAGTGATGTTTGAAATGACAATAATTTGGCCATAAAAAAAAAAAAATTGCTAATAAAATAGTAATAGTAGAATTGTAATCCCGGGATTATGGGCCCGTAGACTTAAAAAAAAAAAAAAAAAATTTGGCTTAAGATTCGAGCTGGTATAACTTCAAATGAATTTCGAAAAAAAAGGGAAGCAAATACATCAATTGAATTTCAAATAACATATATAAATATCAAGTGGTAACTCATTTATGATATGTTTACTGACCCAGAAAAAGGAGTTATATATATATATATATATATATATATTTAAGTAGGCTACATTCAATTAATGAATTATTCGGTTTCTAAAAAATAATAATAATAATAATAAAAAGCTAACTTTCCACGATCAGCGCTATAAATTCTATATATATAGGCTTTTTATTTTTATTTTATGGGACTCTATAAGTCTATATAGGCTTTTAATTACACTTGCTAACGTTTTCGTTATTTTGTTAAATTATAGTAATTAATATTAATAGTTTTGTCTAGTTAATAGTTATTTCAGCAAGAAAATAGCATATGCCCCTTCGTTAACCATTCACTTCTCCGGCAATTAGCGACAGATTGCCAAGAAAATCCCAGTAATATAATTTATGGTTAAAAAGTTTTTTTTTTAAAATAAAAAAATAAAAAGTGGTCATTTTTAAGGATACACACTTTTTAAAAGAGTATTAGACTAATTTATATTACTTTCACCGGCTCAGTATTTTTTTCCTCATTCTTTTCTCAATTAGTCAAACCTAGATATTGACTAAAAATTGGTGTTACACGTGTCTTGATCATAGAAATTAGGAACATAAAGAATTTTTTTCTTACGAGGAAATGTGAAAGAAAAGGCATGCATGAATTGGTGATACATGTGTCTTGATCACAGAAATTAGAAACATAAAGAACATTTTTTTTCTTGCCAGGAAATTTGTAAGAAAAGGCATTCATCATCTGGATAATTTAGAATAGTAAACATAAATTGAGTATGTCCCACAATAAATAAATAAAAAATAAAACCCATTATAATATGTCATAAAACTCATTAAAGTCATAACCTCTCCCAGAGGGCATAAAATAAGAAAAAGAAAAAGAGAGCATTAAAATAATATTACATTAACCCACTTGCTTGCCACGTTCCTCATCTTCTCCTATAAATTCGAGCTTTCCATATCGGTTGAGCCATAGAATCACAAAATTACAGATTTCCTAAAACACGTACAAAATCAAGCTATTTTTTCTTCTTATTCTCATTGAAGATCACAAAAAAAAAAATCTTTTCCATTTTCATTCATTCCCTGTATCTTAATTCAAACCTACCTTGTTTTCCTATATATACAAAACCCTTTGGTCCCTTCGCCTCTCACCACAAAACCCTTGTGTAAAATTCATTGTCATTAGCCATTAACCACTTTCTTTGATACTCTTTCACTCTTTTTTCATAACCCTTTCAATTTCTTCTTTGTTCATCAATGGCTCCAAGTTTTAGAAAAGGTGCCTCAGATGTCACTACTCAACTCGTTGATGCCTATAACCAATCTCCAATCACATTGCAAGGTTCAAACTTCTTAGCCAATGGCCATGTCATTCTCTCCCAAGTCCCTGATAACATCACAGCCACTCCACCATACACCAACATTGACAAATCCATCACCACCGTTGGTTCCTTTGTGGGCTTCAATGCCAAGGAGTCCACTGACCGACATGTCGTTTCCATTGGGAAACTCAAAGACATAAGGTTCATGAGCATATTCAGGTTCAAGGTCTGGTGGACCACACACTGGGTTGGCTCCAATGGCAGAGACATAGAGAACGAGACCCAGATGGTGATTCTTGAAAATTCTGAACTGGGTCGTCCTTATGTTCTTCTTCTTCCTATTTTGGAAGGTCCTTTTAGAGCCTCAATTCAACCTGGTCACGATGATAGCGTTGATCTTTGCGTTGAGAGCGGCTCATCTAAGGCCATTGGTGACACATTCACAAGTGTCATGTACATGCATGCTGGTGAGGACCCTTTTAGTTTGGTCAAAGAGGCAATGAAAGTTGTGAGGGTTCACTTGGGTACTTTCAAGCTTTTGGAAGAGAAAAACCCACCTGGTATCGTGGACAAATTTGGTTGGTGCACTTGGGATGCATTCTATCTTTCTGTGCACCCTGAAGGTGTTATAGAAGGTGTGAAAGGTCTTGTTGATGGTGGGTGCCCACCTGGGCTTGTGTTACTTGATGATGGGTGGCAATCAATTGGTCATGATTCTGACCCAATCACACAAGAGGGTATGAATCAAACCATTGCTGGTGAGCAAATGCCTTGTAGGCTCTTGAAATTTCAAGAGAATTACAAGTTTAGAGACTATGTTAGTCCCAAAAAGTGTAACGCAATTGGTGGGCCTGGCAAGGGTATGGGGGCCTTTGTTAGGGACCTGAAGGAGGAGTTCAAAAGTGTGGACTACGTGTATGTTTGGCATGCTTTGTGTGGATATTGGGGTGGGATTAGGCCCAATGTGCCTGGATTGCCTGAAGCTGTGGTTGTGGAGCCCAAACTCTCACCGGGGTTGAAGCTGACCATGGAGGATCTTGCGGTGGATAAGATTGTTGGCACTGGTGTGGGACTGGTCCCGCCGGAGATTGTTGATCAGATGTATGAGGGGCTTCACTCACACTTGGAGGCTGTTGGGATTGATGGGGTCAAGGTTGATGTTATCCATGTAAGTCCTTAACTTCTATCTTTTCCTTTTAGTTGAATTTTATTTTGATTGGATCAAGAATAGGGACTTTTTAATGTTAGTTATGAGGTTTATCATGAATTTGGACAAGTATGACTTCTCGTCACATAAAAGAGTGATAGGTGACATATTGTAGGACCAAATCAAGTTTATTGCCTTCTTATCTAAAGAAGAGTAGAAGGTGGTAGATAATTCATTAGTAATGGATTCATTTACTTTGACCACCTTGGTCGGCACGTTGTCACTATTAAATTACTAAACTTTATTTATATTAAAAAAATTTCCCACAACATATTTTCAACCATTAGTGATTAATAAGTTTGGATATAATATATATTGTCTTTTTAAAAAAAAAAAATTAATTAATTAATTTATAAATGACATTAATTTTGGTTCTATGTAGTTGCTGGAGATGTTGTGTGAGAATTACGGTGGCAGAGTTGAGCTAGCAAAAGCATATTTCAAAGCTCTCACTTCCTCTGTGAGGAAGCACTTCAATGGCAATGGTGTCATAGCTAGCATGGAGCACTGCAACGATTTCATGTTCCTCGGAACAGAGGCCATTTGTCTTGGCCGTGTTGGTATGTCACTGCAAAACCATGCTTTTTTTTTTTTTTAATAAATTATTTATAGAAACAATACCATACCTTGTTAATGTGATGCTGTTTTTATTTATGAGAAGAATTTAAAATATTAGTATATACTTTTATTAACCAGTCAAACATTTTTTTTTCTTAGCTATAAATGTAACGATTTTGACATATCTATACAAAAAAAAGTGAGTAAAATGTCCCCTTTCCTATTTGTATTCACCATGTATTTTAGGCAAGTGACATCACTAGATTTTGGAAAGAGCAAATCTTTTCTAATAACTTGTTAGAGTTTGATAATTTTGACATTTGAAATAAAATTATTTTGAGTATAAAACTATTAGAATTGCCACGTGTTTAAAGCTTGCTACTAAGCTAACAACTGCAATCCATTCATGGCTTGTGAATCTAGAATTTGGTGGAACATTTCTTCATTGCCCCTCAATACATGGCATTGAATAAATAAGACTTAAATATGCTTCTGGTCCAAATTTTGAGAATGCCTTTATATTGGTCCAACAAAATGGCAGTTATTATTATTATTATTATTATTATTTTAAATTGTCTTTTGAAGGTGCTGTCTTAATATATTTTTAGCAAAGAAGAAAATAAATTTTTTGGGTCATGTTACAAATAAGCCATAGAGACAACCTAATGAGACTTTAGTTTTTAGAATTGTTCTCAACTAACATGTACATTTAACATGTATTAAATAGGGGATGATTTCTGGTGCACCGATCCATCTGGTGATCCAAATGGCACATTTTGGCTCCAAGGGTGTCATATGGTGCATTGTGCTTACAATAGCTTGTGGATGGGCAACTTCATACACCCAGATTGGGACATGTTCCAATCCACTCATCCATGTGCTGCATTTCATGCTGCATCTCGTGCAATTTCTGGTGGTCCTATTTATGTGAGTGACACCGTTGGGAAGCACAACTTTGATCTACTTAAGACCTTGGTGTTGCCTGATGGGTCCATTTTGCGTTGTGAGTACTATGCTCTTCCAACCAAAGACTGTCTCTTTGAGGATCCTCTCCACGATGGGAAGACTATGCTGAAAATCTGGAACCTCAACAAGGTGAGCCTTCTTGCCATTTGTTTAGCATGTGCAATGTTCATTATGGCATGGTTACCATTGGGACTTACCAAAATTTGTGACCCTAAAATTAAGTCTTATACTTTATGTTTACCTTTCTAACAGTACACTGGAGTTCTTGGGGCATTCAATTGCCAAGGAGGTGGATGGTCTCGTGAAACTAGGCGCAACCAATGCTTCTCCCAACATTCCCATGTTGTGACCTCTCAAACAAACCCAAAAGACATTGAGTGGAAGAGTGGCAAGAGTCCAATCTCCATTGAAGGAGTACAAGTGTTTGCCATGTACTACCACCAGGCTAAGAAGTTGGTCCTTTCCAAGCCATCTGAGAATGTGGAGTTGTCTTTGGAGCCATTCAAGTTCGAGCTCATTACTGTCTCCCCAGTGACTGTCTTTGCTGGAACTTGTATTCAGTTTGCTCCTATTGGTTTGGTGAATATGCTCAATACTGGTGGTGCCATTCAGTCCTTGGCCTTCAGTGATGAGGGCAAGTCAGTTCAAATTGGAGTGAAGGGCACTGGAGAAATGAGGGTGTTTGCATCAGAGAAGCCAATTGCTTGCAAGATTGATGATGAAGTTGTACCATTTGAGTATGAGGGCTGCATGGTTGTTATTCAAGTACCATGGCCCAATTCTTCCAACTCAACAGTAGAGTATTTCTTCTGAAGGGGCTGACTTTTCATAGCTTCCTTCAGTATTTTTATTATTTCAGATTTTTTTTTTTTTGGGATTTGATGACTTCTTTGCTCCCCAAGATAGGGGAAGAAGTAACTAAAGTGATTTAAGTGTTATCAAGTTAAACAGTATTACTAATTTTGCAGATTTGAATGTGTCATGACTATTTCTCTTTTCATGCCTTTCCTAAGTATGTTTTCTGCTGTGGTTGGACAGGAACAAATTGTTCCTCTCTTATAAGTTTTAACATGGGCTAAGAGTAATGTTGAATCCTATAACTTATAAAAGCCCAGCAATAGCAGAAGCTTCTCAGAAAATATAAAACTTAGAGCAGAAACTTGATATGTGGTGTGCTAGAGCACTATGACCCAGCCTTATGTAGGCGAAGTAGCATATATTAAAAAGATAATGACAATAATGTACAAAGTACAAACCCAATTTGTGTTTCACTTTCAAGTTTTTCTAGCCAAATTGTTGGTGTGTGTGGGTGGAAATGAGTAATGTATGAGTGAAATTGGCCTATTTAGGCTCACCATAAGCATGCATTAATCAATTCAATCAGATTGCAATTGAGGAAGTAAATGGTTGCTAACCAAGATGTAGAGAAAAAGGTTGCCACTACAATTCCTCCTAGTCTTATAATGCCCAAGAACTAAAAAAATGGGCTCGTAATAATCAGTGGATTGTGGTCACTCCCTGACCCAAGAATATCTTATGGCTCATTTATAGTGGCCCATTAATTGAGTTGGGTTCAAAGCACTCATCCAGTATCTCTAAACTTGGATATTCTACCAAAAGCTCAATCAAATTCATGGTTTTTTTCATAGGAAAAACACAACTCATACACCCACTGAACCCTTCATCTCACTCTCCATTTCTTGTAACACTTTTTTTTTTTTTTGAGAAGGATATTTCTTGTTATACTTGAGCCTTGAGGAGACAGCATTTCATTCAAAGATCATGCTTGCTAGTGAATTTGGCAATGTGGATATTCTCTATTTAGTATTCCAGTTTGTTAAAAGTAATCAATACCTCAAAATGTCAATGTATAAGATATTAGAAAACCTTTTTAAAATTCCAAAGCTGAGTTTTTATATTAATCATGTCAATCAACATACAGAGTCTGGTCAACTGCATCCATAGCATAATCAAGCAAATGTATTAAATTTGACAAAATATATTATGTACCTTCTGTAATCTTTCTTCTATAGAACTCAAAGCACCGGACTGATCAGTGATCAACAATAATCTTTATATATAAAGAATTGATTTAAAACAATAGAAAAACACGGTAAAAACTTCCATCGAAACACATACCTATTTGTTCACTATTTAACATATTAGCAATTCTCTTAGCAACCTTTTTATCCGTAAATTCAACCCATCTACACAGAGCAAACAACTAATATCAAATAATTTTTGATACTACCAAAGACAATCATCAAGCTTTAATAAGCCAAAAGGAGAGATATAAAAGAAATGTCAGACATATCCTTCTGAAAATTCTAGTTGTTTAGAACTTACAAGCTCGTCTACAATGTACTTGAGCAGCGGGATCTGTATCAAACCAAAATTTCAACATGTATAGACAATCATTGGAGGAAAAGGAAAACCAAAAAAGGAAACAACAAAAACCATGTAGAAATTTTTATGGCTCCTCTTTTTTAATTATAAAACTGACAAATGAAATTTATATTGGTTGCTTACTTTGAGGTGAATTGGATCTATTTCTCCATACCAAGAGAGAATAGCACAAGATTATTATAATCCATGAGAGGAAGAATGAGGAATCCACCACTGAAATTACTTTTGATGATGTACAAAATTGTTAGTGAGTTGATTGTTCATGCGTGATGATTGAAGGAACCTGAAAAACAAAAGGTGAAGAACCTACAAAGAGCACTGGTGGGGTAAGACTAACCAAGATCCAATGAATGTAGGATCTTCCCTTGTAGAGAAGACACAGAGTTAATGCTCCAAGATTGTTGGACTTAATTTCCTATATTTGGAGGATGTGATTATGTACGAGGATCTTTGGACATTGTGCTCAAGTTTTTTTCATATTGGGATATATGAGTGGAGAATACCTAAATGGCGTGGAACTAAGTCTAATGAGTCATCGGCACGAATATGTTCTTCGCGCTATGAAAGGCATGAAGACTCCTGTGGCACTCAACAATACTGATGATCCAAGTGACATGGAGAGTTTGGCCATGCCAATACAACATCATCCTAAAGAGGTCTCAGTGAGCCGAAGAGTCGAGGAACTTAGAAAAAATATCGATCAAAATATTTTTTATCAAATTTGATTGTACACCAATTACAAATAGCCATCTCAACAATTATGAAATTTGTTATGAAATTGATTGTGTTGTTGGATTTATTGATTGTGAAAATCATATAATGAATAGGCCCCTATAATATCAAACAAACCAAGAGTGAGCCAAGAAACCCAAGCCCAAGTAATATTTTGACCCCAATTTGTTCCCCTAATACCTACAAGGCTACAACTAATAAAACCAAATATCCAAAGTCCACCTAAGCCACATTCTTTACCCAAAAAAGAAGAATTTTCTGGTCAAACCCATAACCTGCAATACGTATTCAAAAACTTTGATCTACGTAGTAACAAACATGTGTAATGTGAAGAAGAGTCTGGGTAAAGCCTATAGGAATAGAAATAGGATTATAGGAGTCCCCTACCCCCAAATATTTGGGATTTGACCAAGAAGGACCTCATCATTATCAAAGCCCACGGCCCGCCCAAGTCCTAGGCTATTTTGGCATAGTTGTTACAAAATCTTTTTACGCTTATGAAATAGCTAAAATTTTATGATAATAATTGTTTTTTTAATAGGTTGTGTATTATATATATATATATATATATATTTATCTTTAATAAGACTTTGAAAATATTAAACCAATAAAAGCTAACACAATTGAAATTAATTTTGATTTTGGAAATATTAATTCAACAAATTAATTAATTTAAACATAAACAATTTCATTTTAATCTATCATCTTATGCTTCAAACTATATCCGAATCAATCTTATTTAAAACTTAACTTCTTATTGTGAGAACTATAAAGTAAAACTATCGTTCGTGGCCTGGCATATACAATGACTCAATAATTTATTTAAGGTAAACAGATAACTTTAAAAAAGAAGATGACATGAAGTAATTTTTTTTTCTCCTATAAAAAAAAAGTAATTTTTTTTGTGAAATAAAAAAAATGTATAGACAATGTCGTAATGTCAACAGCGAGCTACACGGTATCGGTCCACATCCGCAGGAGAAAATTCTATAATTAATGGAACAAATTTTTGTTTTCAAAAAAATAAAAGATATTATTATTATTTTTCCTTGGTAAAGAAGTAACCAGAGAGAAAAAAGAAAAAGAAAAAAAAGGTTGTCTTCCTCAACTAGATTTCCTCGCAACTCGAATTCCTCAATATATCCACAAAAGGACCAAAACCCAATAACAATAAAAAAAAAAGTCCCAAATCCCAAACCGAAAAACACAAGAACGAAAACAAAAAAAACGCAGAGATCTTTGCAGTTTTGGTGCGGTCGGGTGGGGTGCGTTGGGATCGATGAATACGACGGCGTACATGGACAAGCAGATAATGGATCTATCTCTATCACCGACGCAACATCAACAACAGAGCAAGGACTTGATGGATTTGATGAACCATGAAGAGTTAGAACAACAACAACAACAAATTGGTAATGATGATTATAATGTTAACATTAAGAAAGAGGAGATGGTTCCCAGCTACGATTTCCAGCCCATTCGTCCTCTCTCCTCTGATCAATCTGCCAGGCCTTGGACTTCCTCCTCCTCCGATTCCATTCCCATTTCTTCCAAGCCCACCGCCACCGCCGCCACCACTCCTATTAGAGTAAAAACCCTCTCTCTCTCTCTCTTTATTTGTTTATTGGATTTGGAGTTTTTTTTTTTTTTTTGGGTGCATGTTGTGGCTGGCTTGCTAATTTAGGGTTTCTATTTGTCTCTAATTTGATTATTGCATTTGTTATTTGTTAGTTAAGAGAGGGATTCTTGTGAATTGAACTAAGTCATAAATATACTTGTTGCTTTTGTGGGAAAAAAAAAAGTGTTTAGGATCCATAGCTTGATTGGAATTCATATGCCTAGGTTGAAATTGGAATATTTGAGCAATATTTTAACCTTTTCCTTTCTTGGTCAATTGGAGGATTCGTTGGATATGTTGTGAGCATAGGTTAATCCACGAGAGATTTTACTAGTTGAGCTAGCTGACACGACGCCCACAAGTGTATTACTTTTTATGTGTTTGAAGAAATATATTGCATTTCCTGTGGTCTATGCGTGCGTTTGAGATTTTTGAATTCTTAAAGCTTTTCTACACTTTTGTTCTGAAATATGTGGGTGGTTGTTTATTTTATCCCCCCTACAACTTTCGGGAACAATCTACTTTCTATTGTATCAGTGGATGTTTCTATCGCATATTGAGCTGGGAATTTCACATTTTGGAGTAGGAAAATATATTCTCCTAGGTTTGATAGAATGGTCAAAAATTCATTTGAATTTGGTCTAGGACATATGAAACACAGATTTTGTTAGGGCTAATTGTGACAAAGTATCTGCATAGCTAACCCTTTGCACGTAACTGAGAAGAAAAGGGACGGGAGATCATTGATAGGCAAGTCCAGCTATAGAGCATTGTTTGTCTCCCATCCCATATAAAAAAAACCTACTGCTAACGAGAACCTTGTTTTGAGTATAAGTTTATGGATGTTTAATGTGTTTTTTTTAGTACTCTGGTTGAGCTTTTACCTTGCTTTCTCTGTCTTGGCTTGAAACCTTGGTCTTGAGACAATTCAAGTGGTTTCTTTTGTTATTTGTTTTCCCCTCTCTGTTTTCCTTGATTTACCATTTTGTTTGCATGTAGTTTTCTTATTTTCTTTTGGATAGACTAGAGTAGTTGCCTTTGTTGGACTACTCTCTATTTCTGGAATCATTGATATTTTATAGTCAGTGTTAATGTTTGGTTGCTTGGAGAGATTGATGATGGACAAACTTATTTATAAGTATTCTCTTCATGCACGTTTAATTGGTGTTCCATGCTCTATACAGAATTATGGTTCTTTGGATTCTGGTGAACTGGCAAAATTCATGCGAGAGAAGGATCGAAGTGTCTTTGATGCTACAATTATGTCTGAGATTGATCAGACAATGAAGAAACATGCGGATAATTTGCTACATGTGTTAGAAGGTGTTAGTGCACGACTAACGCAGCTGGAAAGCAGAACCCGCAACCTTGAGAATTCTGTGGATGGTTTGAAGGTGTCTGTTGAAAACAATCATGGAAGCACCGATGGAAGAATGAGGCAGTTGGACAATATTCTTAGAGAGGTATGTTATTCATCAATCCTTCCTTTTGGTGGGATCATGGAACTTTTTTGTATGCATAAGATAAGGAACATGCTTTGTCATTGCTGAAAGCATGTTTAAACTGATAATATGGATGGGAAGTGGATTATTTTGTCTAAAAAGACCAGTGGTTCACTCTACAGTTTTGTGCAGGTTCAGAATTAAGTGGTGTAAGGCACGCTGCATTCATGGATAGTGGTGGATCCACATTGCCATGAGTGGATGAATTGCACCCACTGAAATATTAAAATATTTTGATATATATAAGCTATAGGAAGGATTTAAATTTCTTTTAAAATTGCACCACTAAAAACAACTTTATGGGGCCAAATTTCAGAGTTTTGTTAAAAATTGGAAACTGTTTATGGACTTAAAAATGTATGGATAGATTAAAAAGGAACACGCACACGCGCACTCACACACACATGATTTTCTTAAAAAGGTCCAAACTCCAAAGACAAAACAATAAACTTACTATTATCCACATAATCTTTTCATAATAGTGAGCTTATTGTCTTGTCTTTGGAGTTTGGACCTTTTTAAGAAAATCATGTGTGTGTGTGTGTGTGTTCCTTTTTAATCTATCCATACATTTTTTAAGTCTGTAAATGGTTTCCAACATATTTGAATAAGTTTTGTTACCTATCAAAAAAAAAAAAAAAAACCAGTCTTTTCAAGGTTTGTTTTTTGGGGAGTGAACTATTGGGCTCTTTGCTAATTTTTCTCTCTTTCCTCGGCTTCCTGGAAACCCAAAATTATAAATCCCCATCCCAAAGCCCCAAGTGTATTAAAACCTAATTGTATTATTGAGAAGATATGGTGGAAGGATGATATTGCTATTTATATGCAACATACACGGGGTGAATTTTAACTTAGAAGTGAGTTAGAACCAAATGTTTAATACTAAAGTTGATATACTTAAATATCACCTATAATATATTGTTAAGGAGGAGTGAATTTAATTATTTTTTTTTGATAAGTGAGAAAAAAGTATTATTAAAAAAAGGAGTAGCAAGAAAAATACAAAGAGTTCGTGGTAGTGAACAAAGAATAATAAGAAACAGAAAGACACAAGCAGCCACTAAGCTATTCTTATTAGGACTTTAATTATTTTAAAGGATGATAATTAAATTAAACTCCTTATTAGTCAGTAGAAATTTTTTGTTTGATTATCCCTTAGAAAAATATAAATGCACACACTATAAAAGATTTGACATTGATGAAATTATTATTTTTTGAATAATTTGTGAAAAAAAAAAATCAATTTGTGTTTTATAAAATTATTTTTTATTTAAAATTTGCACTCACCAAGCCAAAGTTCTGGCTCCACCAGTTCATATGTACATACAAGCCTTCGTGTTATTTAGTTCCTATTAAGTGCAGTGTGGCCCAAACATTCCTACCAATCTTGCTCTTGATCATCTTTTAAAATATGTTGGCTTAAATGATAAGTCCAACACTCTTTTACCCCAATGTCAAATTTCTTTTCTTGAGATTTCTTAGCTTAGTGCCAAAGCTTTTGCAAGTGCGATTTTGTTCTTTCCTCAAAAAGGTGCTTGACCTTCCTTTTGGTGTCATTGATTTTTGAGAATATTTCTAGTTTACAAAATACCTTTGAAGTTTTCCACATTCATTTTTCTGGGTACCTGAACTTAGTGCAGAAAGTGAATATAAATTTTTTGAAGCAGGTTAGGCTTTGCACTAAAATTTTACCATATAAGTGTGATTAGTATGTTAAATTTTTTGTTTGCATGGGAGCTATCAAGAATCCAGTTAATTTGCCCTGAAAGTTTTTTGTCTATTGTGCATACTAGCTAAAGTTATACTAGTTTATTAGATCCCGGCAATGGAAATCTTATACTAATCACAACTAAAACACAAAGTTATACTAGTTTATTGATCGTTCAATTTTTTCAATTTGGTGTTTGTTCATTTACATGCAGGTGCAATCTGGGGTACAGGATTTGAAGGATAAACAATTAGTAGTTGATGCTCAACTGCAGATGGCAAAGCTACACATGTCCAAGGTAGACCAACAATCAGAAACCCAGAATACTGTGCAATTGGATTCTGTGCAGCATGCTGCATCTGCTCCTCATCAATCCTACCAACAGCTTCCTCCTCCTCCTGCTAATATATCACAATCACTTCCTGCCCTCCCTCCACCGAATGCTCCTCCTCAATCTTCTCCCCAACAGAATCTGCCGCCTTCTGTTCACCTTCCTCCCCAATTCCTTCCGAACCAGATCCCTTCTATTCCTCAGCGTGAGGCTTACTTCCCACCACCTGGTCCAGCTCTAGAAGCCCCTAATCAGCAATATCAATCATCTCTAAGTCAGCAGTCGCATCCTCCTCCTGCAGCACCACCGCATCAACAATTTCAACAGACTCCTCTACCACAGTACTCTCAGCCACCTTCCCAGCTGCCTCAGCAGCACCCATCTCTTGCACCCGTTAACCCTAGTCAACTCCAACCTTCATTAGGCCATCATGCTGAAGAGGCACCTTATCCTCCTCAGACCTACCCACCAAGCCTCCGCCAGCCACCCAGTGGACCCCCTCCCCCACAACAACAGTTTTATGGGGCACCCCCTCAAATGTATGAGCCAACACCCAACAGATCCAGTTCAGGTTTTTCTTCTGGATATGGTCCACCATCTGGGCCTAGTGAACCATACCATTATGGTGGGAATCCTCAGTTTGGTGGTAGTACTGCAGTGAAACCACAACTCTCGTCTTCTGCAATGGCTCAGACTGGTGGAAGTGGTTACCCACAGCTTCCAACTGCTCGGGTACTACCGCAAGCATTGCCTACTGCTTCTGGGGTTGGTGGTGGTTCAGGTTCTCCAGGAACTGGGAATAGGGTTCCTCTCGATGATGTGATTGACAAAGTGACAAATATGGGATTCCCAAGAGACCATGTGAGGGCAACAGTTCAAAAGCTTACAGAAAATGGCCAGTCGGTTGATCTGAATGTAGTGCTGGATAAGCTGATGAATGACGGGGAAGTCCAGGCCCCAAGAGGTTGGTTTGGTCGGTAGTAGAGGTGTTTTGTTTTCTTTCCTCTCTTTTTTTGTGCTCTGTTGTGTGAGCGTTTGTGTAAGTTTGTGTCAATTTCATTTGTGTATACTGACAATAATTGAAAGTGGATTAATGAGTTTTTCAAATATTTGAAGTTTGGTCTCTTTTAACGTAATGCTACATTCTGGTTATTTTTCTTTTTCTATGGAGTCCAATAACTAGAATTTTTGGTCACAATTCAATTCATTTTTTTTCCTTATGTAACAAGTGGGGAGGAGGGATTTGAATTAATCTATGTTATCCTTTATGAAAAAAAGTGGATAATGTTATCCAGTTACAAGCCTTTATGTCATATTCTTAATTGCATTAAAAGAAAATATTCTTACTTGTATGAAGAGAAAGTTGTTAAGTTATATCAGCCTCTTCCAATATTGTGGAGGGATATTGAAGGGCAAATCCAAACTGTCATTTCCATTTACTGTGTATTTTATCTTTCACTTTTTCCTCCTCTTTCACTTGCATACGAAGGTGTCTTTTTCTACTTTGACTAATTATGTAGAAGTGTTAACTTCTCTCTCTCTCTCTCTACAGTTCTTTTGCTGGGAGTTAAATTTATGTTTCCAAACATGTATAAACTTTTAGAGGAAACAAATGATTTACTGAAAAAATATACTGTAATTTTTTTTTTGGCTGAAACAATCAAACAAAGCGGAGGGTTTGGATCAAAACTTTCATTTTCCCTTGATCTCTCCAATGGTTCTCATGGAACAACCTAGGATGCAAAATTTGTGAAATGCAGAAATTCAGATTTGAACATCACAGATTAAAGGAAGACATAATATTACGTCTGCTATTTCATTATTTCATTCTAAAGGAAAATTTTTTGTTAATATTATTTTTTTTTTTTAGAGAACAAAATTTATGTTAATATAAGCAAGCTTGGAATATTAATTCTCATTAAAAAAGCTTGGAATATAAATATACCATTACCAACATTCTTGATCTTATGATATTTCAAAATCATTGTTTCACTCACTCTTGTTCTATGATTTTGCATCCAAGTAACAGCGTGCAAGTTAAGAAAACAAATACGTTGTTCATAATGTGTTCATGGTTTATTTGTGGAAACACGAGCTATGAAAACAAACACCCCATTCAAAATATGTTCATGGTTAATTTGTGAATGAAGATTGCTCAAATTTGAATTTCATTATTTTTAACCCTAATTTATAGTTATTTTTAAATTCTGCATAAAAAAAGTTTTTATTTTTTATTTTTTTTAATTCCACGGGGTGAAATAGGACTTACAGATTGATTAAAAAAAAAAAAAGAATTCTATTTTCCTTAAAATTGTGGTGTGGAACTTAAATAATTGGAAGCTTGTCCTATGAAATTGTCTTGTCAAATAATAAAACTTCAAAGTTTTCATATTCCTCTAATATTATTCTTAAATGATGAAAGGGCACCAATTGTTTGATCGACACATTGAAGGATTTTAAGCAAACATTTTATCCGACCCATTTAAAATCTTGAACATCACTTTATCCTATAACTCTTAATTTAATGAGGACAACCAAAAAAAAAAAAATTCTCCTTAAACCTAAAATCATTGTTTTATATGTCAAAAGTACATCATAGGCAGACAGAATATACCATGTAAACCAATGCCTCTAGTATTGGCAGCTATTAATGAAAACTCATTGTAATACACACATAAAATTAAAAAAAAAAAAAAAAGCTAAAATGCAAAACTGATTCCGTACTTTTCCTCAGATTTCATTTCAATCCTTTAATTTTACTTTCGTTCATTTTAGTCCTCTAACTTTCAGATTTATTAAATTAAGACATTTCCATTATCTTTTGTTAAAATTTTTTGAAAAAAAAAAATTGAAATTTTTTTTTTCAATCATTAATTGATTTTTTTTAATTAAAAAAATTTGAAGAAAATTTTATAAAATTGAAAAATTAACCATAACATATAACAAAAGTTAATGAAAAATCCTCATTAACTGTACATTGTAATACACACATAAAATTAAAAAAAAAAAAAAAGTTAAAATGCAAAACTGATTCTCTAATTTTCCTCAGATTTCATTTCAATCATTTAACTTTACTTTCGTTCATTTTAGTCCTCTAACTTTTAGATTTATTAAATTAAGACATTTCCATTATCTTTTGTTAAAATTTTTTGAAAAAAAAAATTTGAAAATTTTTTTTCAATCATTAATTGATTTTTTTTAATTAAAAAAATTTGAAGAAAATTTTATAAAATTGAAAAATTAACCATAACATATAACAAAAGTTAATGAAAAATCCTCAATTAAATAAACTTAAAAATTAGTGGACTGAAATGAATAAAAGCAAAATTAAAAGATTGAAATGAAATCTGAAGACACTTAAACAGTCAGTTTTACATTTTACCAAAAAAAAATAAATAAATAAACAATTTGCAATATACAAAATATCATGGGTCAGAAATGCAAATTTCCCATTATAGTTTTCATTATTTCATTTTTTTTTTTTTTTTTTGGGGTACACCATCGTCTCTCTCTCTCTCTCTCTCTCTCTCCCCCAAATTCCAGCGTTGCTCTCTCTCTCTCTCTCTCTCTGTTTCTTCAGACCCCAAAACCAAACCCTCCCAAACAAGTCACTGTCACAAAAAATAAACCTCTCTCTCTTTCTCTTCCTCGATTGTTTGGTTATTACGATCCTGCCCCTGCCCTTCACTGCAACTAATTTTTATGTCTCTTCCCGAAATGCCCTCGCTTTGCCGCCGCGTCACCGTCGTCGGTGTTGTCCAATTCAGTCTATTCATCAATTTTTAACAAGCCGAGAAATCTGCTTCACACATTCGCTTCTCTCTTCTTCCTTCTAGAAGATTCCGTAAGATTTCTACGCTCTCTTATATATATATATATAAATTATTATTAGTTATTAATTTAAATTTTGTTGCTAAACCTAGATTATCATTGTTTATTCACTTTAATTTTGAATTATGTTTATGTAAGGAAAAACCAAATCGTTTTAGGTTCTTTAGAGGAGCTTAATTTGATAGCTTATATGTTCAAATTTAGTGTTCTAGTAAGTGTTTTTTTTTTGTTTTGTTTTAGATTTTATTGATGCTTGTTTGTTTTTCGACGAGGTCAATTGGTCTTTTTTGGATATATGTAATGAATGAGAAATGCGGTTATACGTGGCTCCGGAGATCAGTATTGAGTTCTTTTTTAGTGTTTAAGAAGATGAGGTGTGGACCTTGAATGTCAATGATTAGAGGGGGAATTTGGTTTTTTATTTTTTTATTTTGTAGAGTAGTTTTCGTGTCGTAAATTGATACGAGTAGCTAAACATCTTGCTGTATCGTACAAAGGTATCCGTTAGAGAATTAATTTGGGTTGGCATTAAGTGACTTATGAAAATGTGTTTTGGAAAGTTCTTTGTTTCCACCCGTCAGCACTGGCAGTACACGTTTAGCATTAGGGTTTTGAGTTGATGGCGTCAGTCACTGTTTGAGGATTTTGGCGTATTCGCATGTGAAAGGTTGTTCCTGTTTTTTTGGTTTGAAATCCAACACCATGAATATTTAGGAATTTTTTTTTAAAGATTAGGTTATGTTTAGAAAGCGAGTTTTTCTTTTCCTATTTATGGTTATGCAGTTATCTTTTATTCTGTTTATGTCAACGTGACAAATGGGGAACTTACTGGAGCAGAAAAAGCTTTCTATATATGCATAATGTTAAGATTATCTCGGCATTGTTTCACACATTAGAATTAATGTAAGCCAGGTCATGCAAGAGAAGTAATGAATATTAGAACTATGTTAGTGCTTGTTATTTTGTGGAAATTTTGTGTCGTTAAGTGGTAGGGCTTTTGCATTTGTGTGTACATTAGTATAGATACCATATAGATGGTTCTCTCTTTTGTTCTTTAGTTTTTCTGTCATGATCATTTGGTTCCACCACACACTGCAGCTTCAATGCTATTAAGTGCATCTTGTTGGAGATTGTCATTGTGTAACTAAAAAATGGGTGAAAGGGTAAAAGGGAGTCAAGTCAATTTCAAACCAACTCAGTCTCAAGGTTACTCATATTCAGACTAGGGATTGGATTTAAGTGTCTATTCAGGCTCTGCTTCCTCATGGGTTCTAATATAAGGATAAGTCATAATTAGGTTTTATGTTTCAGAACTTTTGTCAAGCCTTGAGGAAGGTTATTAACATGATAGTATTCTAAAGTGAAAAGCAATTCAGTTGGTTGATGGTGCATGGCGAGGCAGAAGATCATCTGATGCTTCACCTCAACATTGCTAGACAATGCCAATACCTTTTTAGGTGTTGTTTGTTGTTCATTGGGCAATGCCTTGAAGCGTAAGAGTTATGCAATTTAGTAATGAAGTAGCTAGATTTATATAATTTTGATTGACTCGTTGTTGTATCCTAAGTACACAGCCTGTACTTGTGGTCCTATTGACATTCTATTTTTGTTTTCAATGATGCATTACTACTAATAAAAAATAATGAAAAAATTAGAGGTATCAAAAAGAGGATGACCCGCTTGAAAATTATAACTTATAAGTATGTTATCTAGTTGTCCAACACATTTTTCTATCTCTGTTCCCCATACCTGTAGGAGTGGCAAATAGAATGGAGAAACTTTAAAGAGATTTTCTTTGGGGGGGAATGAGTGAGGAATTTAAATATCAGCATAGTTAAATGGAATACCATCTGTACATCTATTCAAGATGGAGGCTTGGAGGTTAAGATTTTTTGGTTTTGCAATCAAGCACTCCTTGGGAAAAGGTTGTGGCTATATGTGATGGAAGAGAATGCTTTTTGGAGGAAGATGATCGACACAAAGTATGGTATCTCTCGGGGGATGGTGTTCCAATGTGGTTGGAAGGTCCTATGGAGTAAGTCTTTGGAAACATTAGAAGAGGTTAGAATAGCTTTTCGATATTTATTAGATTTGATGTGGGAAGTGGTTCTAAGATTCTTTTTTTTTGGAAAGATATATATGGAATAGTGTAACTATACTTAAGGAAGGTATCTTGAGCTTTTCCTGATTGCCAGGAATTAAGAGGCCAGAGTGGTGGATTATTGGAACACAGAAATGGAATTCTATGTAGGAACCCATTATTTTCTCAAGAAATTCATTACTTGGAGCTGGAATCTATGGAGCACCTTGTGGATTATTTATAGGCTGTCAAAACTTGAGGGGGAGAGGAGGATAAAATGATATGGATCCTTTTGAACAATCATGGTTTTCAAGTAAAGAGCTACTATAAAGCATTGAGAAATGTAGGACACAAACAATTTCCACGGCAAAGTTTGTGGAAAGTTTGCGTACCACCAAGAATAGCTTTCTTCTTGTGGCTTGATGCTTTGGGAAAATTTTTGACAACAAATTATCTTAGGAAGGAGGAATGGTAGTTATTGATTGGTGTTTTATATGTGCAAGAACAATGGGGACTGGGGAGACAATGACACTTCCTTTCGTCAACTGTGATGTTACTCTGGAGTTGTGGTCCTTAGTCTTTTGTATGGTTGGTGCAATTTGGTAATGCCTAGCACTATGAGGAATTTTATAATCATGGTGGAAAGGACACTTTGGCAAAAGAACAAATGGCGACAAATGGTAGGCTATTCTGTTATGTTTAGTGGGGTGTTTATGGAGAGAGAGTAATGCTTCTTGTTTCTAATGGAAGGAGTTGCATCTGTTGAAGTGAAGTTCTCATTTTGAAGGCTTTATATGGATAGACTTGGGCAAATATTTAATTCTATGCTACAAACTTGCTAGAGTTATTGAATAACATGAATTTTGGACAATATTTTTTACGTACTTGTTTTTCCTTCTTATTTCATTGGCTCTTCCTTTGTGTACTTCCCTATCAAGAGGATGTTTGAGGTGTTGAGCTTCTAAGGCACCAAGTCATGATCTCTCTCTCTTTCTCGGCCAAAAAAATGATGTCTCTTAGGTCGCTCTTTAAGCTGATGTCCATGCTGGCATGTCATTCTCTTTCTTCAGCTTGGTTTTTTTAGATTTTAGAAGTTAGTTTTCATGTCATTCTCTTGTATACTTCTCATGTACATGGGTTGCAACACTTAGTGTTTCTATATATATATTTTTTGATGGGTAAGAAAAATTTGTATTAAAAAGAAGCTACTCCATCAAAGAGATGAAGTAAAAGAAGGAAGTATGTACAAGCAACAAAGGAAAACAAAACAACTTATGTACAAGAAAAAAGTTAATCTAAAAACAGAGGAATGGATTGATATATATATTTGGTCAGACCATTCCACTTCCTGTCCATGAGACACTTTGAAAACCCCATGAATTGATAGTGTGGTGGATGGAACTCTGGACACTTGGCATTTACAGAACGTCCTTCAAGCCTATTGAGTGCACCACTTGAGTTTCCCCAAAGCGACAATATCTTATGTGCGTGTGTATATATATATATATATATATATTATTTTACTCATGTTGCTCCTTTACTTGTCAAAAAGAAACTATTAATCTTAATTTTTTTTTTTTGGGGGGGGGGGGGGGGTGGCTGTGGGAGGGTGTTGGGGGGACAGGTAAATAAGAAGTTTCATTAAGCCATTAAGGAGAAATTCAAAGAATCCAATGGAGTATATTGGATGTATAGCATGTAGACCCTTTAGATCATATTACAATGTAATAAATCAATGAAATCTTAAATTGTTGGAGGTCTACTCTCATTTAAAGATAGCTAGTAAATTAAGGACCTAACTAATTGAGACTTGAGTCTTTCAATAAATAAATCCTGACCTTCAAATGTCTTCTTTCTCTCTCTTCAAAAGCCCCACATTAAACAAGAAGGGAGTGCATTCTAAATTCTATTCTTGAAGATCTTGGGGTTTCAACGCCAACCTTATACTTATGTATTACTTAGCTATCAATATATTGTCATCAAGAATCTTGTAACTCAACTGACACCTCTTAATGTTTCCAACATAAATGTCTAAGGTTCAAATCCCCCCTCCCAACTTTGTAACTATCGAATTATCAAAAATAAAATTATCAATGATTTTTTTTAATAGGTAATAAAACTTTATTGAAAAGAGACTACTGCATGCAAAAAGACATGAAATAGCCTAAAGATTTACAAAAAATATAAAAAGGTTATGTACAAAAAGATGGAGATTTACGTATAAAAAAAAAACAAAAAGATAGAGATTCAATAAACATTGGAATGGAATCTCTATTCATGAGACCAAATGCACAACACCAATCAACACATTACCAACAAAATAAGCTAGAAGCTGGTCCCTTGTTCTCTTCTTATCCTCAAACGCTCTCTTATTCTGCTCTCACCTAATAATCCACATCAAACCTAGCAGCACCAAATTTCAAAAATATCCGATGAGTGTTTTCCCATCCAATTCATCCAACCAAATAAAAGATCTCTCACCCTCTTTGGTAAAACCCTGGAAATACCAAAAGTTTTTAAAACAAGACACCACAAAGGATAAGCCTCTGTGCAATGAATCAAAAGGTGATCCACCCCCTTCCACTACACCAGCACATGCATCACCACTCCACCGTACTACAATCTCTCCTCCTAGGGTTGTCACAAGTTCATATTATCAATGATAAGAGCCATACACTTCCAATAAGGAAAAAATTTCCATCTACATCAACAATAGAGGGAAAAAGCTAATTATCTTTTTTTTGATAGTAAATAAGAGTATTATTAAACAAACTATAAAACTGAAGAAAGCAAATACAATGTGTTCATAATGGTGAACACAAAGAAATGCAACAAACAAACAATCAGTATCAAACAACAAGGAAAAAACTTATAGTGCAATACTAAGAGAAGAAATAAACTCCAAGATAGTAGAACAATCCGAGAAGCCCCAACACCTAGACCAATCAAATAAACTCTTTTGGCATAGAGCTTGTAATTGAACCAAGGATTTCTCAGTATTCTCAAAAGAACATCAGTTTCTTTCCGTCCACACAATCCACATCAAACAGCCAGGAACCATATTCCATATGTCTGAATTAAATTTTCTCAGCCAATAGCTCCAACAATACGCCAAGCTTACCCAAAACTAATCCACCGGATCCCATTAGAACTCCGCAGAAAAGCTAATTATCACATGCTGCCTTTGACCAAGAAGTAAATCCAAATGATGAATTCCACATAACATGGTAAATGTGATGCTTGGTCACCCAAAACTAGGTCTGTTACCATGGCTTTTCTTTATAGGAGCTTCACTGCATGCATGTTGAACTATTTAAGCTGTAACAGCTAGCAGGAAACCAACCTGCTATATTTGCCACCTCACACAAGCCACATATTTTAAGCCAACGAGCTTTACTTCAATAACAATATGGGGAGGGGGGGGGGGGGGGGTGTTGTTGGTTCAAAACCCATTTGATGTGGGACATGTGGCTATAGCTAACTAATAAAAGAAGAAGAAACTAATCCTTACATTTGAAGTTTGTCAGTCTAATCATGTATCTGTCAACCAAAATTTCTAAATCTAAGTACAATAAAAGATATTCTGTAAATTTAGATTGGTCTTCATGAGGAAAGATCATGCTGAAATTAGGTGTCTACAGACCTTGCTGTATGCCACTGGTGTTGATGACCTTATTGGGCTTTTAGATATGCTTAAAAGTTACGAAACAGAAGAGAAGGAATAACTGTCATGTTTTCGTCAGTATTATTTCTTGTGTACTCTAGAAAAATAGTAACAAACAGGCCTCTAGTTGTGTATTTAAACTTAAACGATGGCAATGGCGTCTGCTTGTTTGGTGGATTATTTATGTTCACTCTTAGCAATTTATATATTTTCAATGTAGTGTTTGGACACCAGGAACATCATGTCATTTTTGTGTCATCATTAACTTTGATTTTTCTTTTCTCAGGTATGATTTAAATTTACATGATCTTTTGATATTGTTTTGGTATGGTTTGTACTTTATATTCTACTGGATGTAATGATTTTCTGTTTTGATCCTTGCAATTATCTATGCCAATCCTTTTTAGTTTGCTCTAAATGATAATATATCCTATTACTATAACACAAGCAGATCACAACAAATAGGCTTATGATCACTTTTAATTTGTTTTTTTCCGTAAGGTCAATTTGTTGTTGCCTAGCTTCTTTTTTTTTTTTTTTTCCATGTTTTTATGTTCTCCTTTAATTGCTTGAACTGTACCAGGTGATTGAAGTCATTTGATTGCTGCATTAGTGTGTTTGGAGCTTTGGATGCAATAAGGTATATTCTTGATATCTCAAGAGGATCAAATGGAGCTCAAAGTTTCATCTCCAAACCCTCTGGGTCTTTCTCCTTCTGATTGCGTTAGTGATCCTGAGGAGAAGGAAGTCAGTGACGATGATGATGATGATCGTAACCATAAGCATCGTAGGCGGGAGACACGTTCTCAATCTTTAGAAAGAGATGCTCCAGAGCATGTTATAACAAGGCCATATAGAAGACGTAACAAACCTTATGAAAATGGGCATGCTTTCAGGGATTTTGAATCTCAAGCAAGTGAGAAAGACTTGTATACAAAGTTTGAAAGAAGACGCCCTGGTCTAATGCCACTCGCTCGATCACCTTTGGATTTGAATCAAAGAATTCGGGCAAACCAAACATTTTCTGGAGACACTGGTCCTGGTAGAGGAAGAGGCAGGGATTCTGGATCTTGGAACCAACGTGATTCAAGGTTCGGCTCAGTTGATATTGCTTCTCAAATGGTTCAGCAGGGGTCCATTCCTCCTAGCCTATACAATGGAAGAGGTTTGCCAAATGTTTCAAATGCACAGAGTGCATCTTGGAGTGCATTTGGATTAATTCCAGGACTACCAACTGGTGGCTTGGATACAATCCATTCCATTGGGTTACAAGGAACTCTTAGACCACCCATCAATTCTTCAATGAATATGGGCATTCCTCGCCAACGCTGTAGAGATTTTGAGGAGCGTGGATTTTGTCTAAGAGGGGACATGTGCCCCATGGAGCATGGTGTCAATCGGATTGTCATTGAAGATGTACAGGTATGTAGGTCTGGTCCTACCAGATATAAGACATCAATGGCTAATTTGGCAATGCACAATGGTTTACATAATAGGGATTACACTCCATTTGGCATTTCATCATTATTAGAACTCAGGACCAAGCACTTACTGGGTCCAAAAATATTCTCTCTGTTAGACACAAATTAGCATAACATATAGGATTATAAATATTATAATGTTTTTTTTTTTTTTTTAATTTTTTTTATTGTTTTTTTATTTATAAATTTTGAGTTATCCTCTGCAAGACCTGCTAATTGTTGATTAAATGGATTTGAACTCTGTTACCCTGATATCATAGGACAATGTCATTTCCCTTTTCTTTTCTTTTTTTTGTGGCAAGTACTGATTTTTTTTTTTTTTTGATAAGTAAGAAAGATGTATATTATAAACGCTATCTCATGCGAAAAGAGCATAAGGCAGACCAAAGATTACAGAAAAAGAAACGAAAAGACAGAAAAAACTAATTACAAAGGAGAGAACTAAGGAACAAAGGGAGAGAATCACTAGAGGTGAGTTCCCAAACCTTAGACCAGTCAAAAAGAGAACCACTAAAAGAAGCAAACAATTAGTCATCGGATTTTTCCATGTCCTTAAAAGTCTGCCAATTTCGCTCCCTCCAAATACGCCACATTAAGCACAACAGAACTAAATTCTAAATGCTAGAAGAGTGCTTTCCAAACCAATTCCACCAACCAAAAAGAGTATCTGCAACCGATCTTGGCAAGACTCATGAAATCCCAAAAGATCTAAAAACCAAGCTCCACAACTGATAAGCTTTTTCACAATGAAGTAGTATATGGTCTACTGTCTCCCCATTATAATGACACATAATGCACTAGTCAACAAAATCAAAGCCTACACCCTGCAAATTGTTGCCTGTAAGAATCTTATACCAAGCTGCGGTCCAAACAAAGAAAGAAACACACTGAGGAGGCTTAACCTTCCAAATACCTTTCCAAGGAAAGATAATGGGCAAGAGACCTCGTAACTTATTATAAAACGGGCGGATGTCAAAAGTACTGGTTTTTATTTATTTATTTTTGCAATTTCTGTTTAAGTTTATATTGGGTTGTTATTTATCCTGTATCTAATAAACTTGCCAGAGATGACACACACACACACACACGCACCCCTCTTTACTCTTTCTGTTTGCAGTAATCTCATTATTCCTTGGTACTGTGTTTGGATACCTAACCTGTTGGAGAAGGCCCTAAATGGTGACGGCACTCGTTGTAGATCATTAAGTTATCTCTTCTATGGATCACTTTTGTTATTTGGAAAGCCGTCAGATGAACTAAAGCAACAGAGGTCTTTCCAACTATGTGATTCCAACTTCCTGGCTTCCCAAGCCATAAGTGAAGTGGTTCAGAAGTGTCAATATTTTATGATTAGGATTATTTTATGTTTTTGAGTCATCTATTAGCAGTAGCTCAACCTTTTAGTGCATATATTGACTTGTGCATCAAATTGCTGTGCTGTTTTTTTTTCTTCTTCATGTTTATACCTTATATTTTAGACTGATCTCCTTTATGTGTATATTTAAGTTGTCATAAGTAATTAGTTGTTGCAATTTGCAGAGTCTTTCACAGTTTAATCTTCCTGTTTCACTTCCAAGTGTGCACCTATTGGGAGCACCTGCTGGAACTGGGCCTTTACCATCAGTTAGTGCTTCTTCAACTGCTTTGATGAACAGCAAAGGATTGCATGGAAAAAGTAGCAAGCCTGGAATGGCCGATGATGGTTTGGGCTTGAATGGTGCATTTCCTGGTTCTGGTTGTGTAAATGGAGCTGATCTGTATGATCCTGATCAACCCTTGTGGAATAACAATTGTCCTGAAACATCAAGTGCCCTGCTTTCACTACAATCACCTAAGATTCATGAAACTGACTCCACCTTGAATGATGATCCCTCTGATCGGCATCTTGGCAGGTTATGTGACAGTGCTGATAATGAGTGCCTTGTTAGAAGCACTGGAACTGGTGTTGGTTCACAAGGTACCAGTTTGTCTGTTTGGGGCAGAATTGGTAGTTCGAAAAATAGATTAGATGTGAAGGGAAAAATTGATTCTACGATGAGTTCCTCTGATTATCTTGAGAATGAAGCTAAGGAAGATAAAGGGGCCTTAGCGAGCGTTCAAGGCACTTCCCGTCAAGGGAAGCGGATCATTGCAGAGGATGTTGGCCCAAAAGCTATGGATTCATCTCCCAAGACACCGAGTGATAATATGCGTAACATTCGGAAACCTTCTCAAAAGGCACTGCGTACTCTATTTGTCAATGGCATTCCCCAGAGAAACAATAAAAGAGAGGCTCTTCTTTCTCATTTTCAAAAATTTGGAGAGGTAATTGATATTTATATTCCAGCCAATGGAGAACGAGCTTTTGTCCAGTTCTCTAAAAGGGAAGAGGCTGAAGCTGCTCTTAAGGCACCTGATGCTGTAATGGGTAACCGCTTTATTAAGCTGTGGTGGGCTAATCGAGATAGCATTCCAGATGATGGCGTAAGCAGCGGCAGTAGTGTATCTGTAACACCACGCGGTGTGACCGCTGCTTCAGCTTCATATCATCCTCCCATTGTTAGTAAAGGAAAAGATATTAATCAACCTGCTGCTTCAAGGAGTAGTGTTCTCCATGCTTCTGATGCTTCTGTATCTATCTCTGATCACCCTAAGCCTGTCATCTCAGATGCTCCTAAAGCTCCACCTCCTTTGCAAAAGAAGCTAGAGTTAGAGCAGTTGAAAGAAGAACTTCGCAAGAAACAGGAATTGCTAGACCAGAAGCGGAACGACTTCCGGCGCCAGTTACAAAAACTTGAGAAACATGTAAGATGAAATGTTCTACCTTCAAATTTTCATTTCTAGCTATAGAATTTATTGATGTTACATGTTCAATGTCGTACCCCAAACCTCTTGGCTTTCATGAGCCTATATATGGCAATATAAGTATTGTTATTTGGTATCAGGTACTGTCCTGACCATAGTTGTCAAATCATGAATCATATCATGAATCGATTTTTGATTTTTTTTGCATCGTGTATCGTATCGAATCGTGTATCGTAAGATACACAAACACCTAATAAAATTATAAAATAATTATAGATATACATATATAAAAGGTATATTCATTATAAATTCAAAATATATTCAACTAACGATCAATTTAATCATTACTTATGTAATAAAATTTAACAAAGCTAGCTAAATAAATCAAATTAACTTATGTTTATAACATGCACATTCAAATTGATTAAACTCAGAAGTAATACATGATATATGAACCAAAATAATAATGTCTTTTCATCATCTTGGCTAATCAACTCCATTTAAGTCAATGTTATCATTATGTTCAGTATCTTGCAAAAATATTTTTTCATAGACACTTTCTTTATTATTATCAACATTTACTTTTTTTTTTTGGTTTTTTTATTCTAATAATTTTTTCTTTATATCTTTCTTGGCATTCTAGCTTTTTAGACTCAAATAATAATAACAAAATAAAAAATAATTATATTTTCATTTAATACATTATTAATAGCATAGAAAATAAATTTGCACATATGAAAGTGAGTGTTATGAGTATAGTCTAAATTTTGTAGGAGAAAGAGAAGGGAGGAAAAAAACTCATGGACTTGCTATTTCATTAGACTCAATTAAGTTTCCCAATAATTTTGTGTTAACAAAGTCTAACAACTTGTTTAAATAAAATAAAATCACAAAATTTAACAAAAAAACCCATTTTAAACCCACATGTCTATGTATCGTATGATATGTACGATTTACCGATACGATATGATTCATACGATACGCACCTATGTATCGGACGGTTCATGAGTACTTATGATATGCCTTTACGATACGATACTGACTATAAAATGAAACATGCATATTACCCAAAAAAAAAAAAAAATTGGGAGAAAAGAGTGTGGGGGGGGGGGGGGGGTGGGAGAGGGAGTGTTACAGTAAACCTTTTGGTACTGTTACTGCTCAGTCTTTAAATTGTTTGCATGTGTTATAGCTTTTTGTGTTGATCTTAGAATAGTTGAGATTGAGATAGATATATATTAGATCACATTAATAAGTGTCTTTGTCTTCCTTTTACCTCCTACAATCAACATGAGGTTGTAAAATTATTATCTGTGTGCTCTTCTAAATGTCAATTCTTTCCGTCAGATATTCTCAAATTTTGATCCCTTTTGCAGGCCACTAAGGGTGAGGTAGTTGCTGAACAAGTTGCTAAGAGACCTAAAGTGGAAATAGTGGCTGATATTGCTAAAGCTGCTACTCCAAGGTCCTCCTATGATCCTGGTTCTGTCGTGGTATCACCTCATACTGAGATGGTGGGAGACAAGATAAAATCGGTGGATAATGTTTTGTCAGATAGTCCTAAAGCAAGTACACCCACATCACTGCAGGAATCTATGAACTTGAAGCAGCCAAATCGTCCATTAGCACTAGTAGGGGCTCCTTTTCTGATGAATAGATACAAATTGGATAACCGTCCTACTGGATTTAGAATTATGCCGCCTTTACCAGCTGGACTTGCAAGTGTAAGTCTCTCTCTCTCTCCCTCTCCATGTGATAAATAAGATTTATTTAGTAAAGGCAAAAAGGGCTGTTACCAATTTTCAAGGGAATGGGTAGGTGGTATAATTAGTTTTCGTATAGAGGAAGGGAACTTTTTCTGGTGCAGTTTGAGTGCATTCTTGCACGTTGCTTTATGAATAAAGTTTTTGCTTACTAGCGTATGCAATTCTATCAATGTTTTAAAAGGTTAAGGCATGAAACAAGGCCTTAGGACCGCCTCTTGAGATAACATATAAAGCTGCATATTCCATTATAGGCCAAACTATTCTTTTGGTCCTTCTACAATAGAGAAGTAATTTCAACTTTGTCCCTATATATTTAATTGTGTCAATTTTGTCCTTAAATTATTAATTGTGTCAATTTTGTCCTTAAATTATTAATTGTGTAGCTTTCGTTCCCAAACTTCAAAATCAACTTAATTTTGTTTACTTATGAAGTCAACTCCCAAAGATATAATTGACTTGATTTTGAAAGTTAAGTAATGAAATTTACTTGATTTTGAAAGTTGAAGAACAAAATTGACATAATCAATAATTGAAGGACCTTGATTTTGAAAGTTGAAGGATGGAATTGATACGATTAAATGTATAGGGACAAAATTGAAACTGTGACAAATGTACATGGACCAAAATTGTAGTTTGGCCTCCGTTATATAGCAAAACAAATATACACTAGAACAGCTTTACGAAGAAGCATTAATCAAATGTGTGGCATTACCAAAAGGAAACTTGTGTGTATATGATTAGCAATTATTGATCCTTTTTTTTTTTTTTTGGGTATAACACATTTTGGACTAAGAATTGAAAAGAACTCATGACAAGTCTAGTAGAGTGCCTACAATTTTGACTCCTCAAGCATGTTATCTAATGCTTCTTACGATGCCTTTTCTCAGAAGTACTTAAGTGACTATATATTGTTACTATTATTATTATGGAAAATCACACTTTTCCTCCTTGAACTTTCATCCTGAATACACTCACCTCACCTCCCAAAGTTATAACTTTGTTTCAATGTCCCCCTTGTCGTTTGTTTTGGTGTTAAGTCTAACAAAAAAGTGAAGCACATGTATTACATGTGAGATGTGGCCCCAATTAACCAGCTAGAGTCCACCACAAACATAAAAATGAATTAACTGTCCCTGGTTTAGTAAACACAAAAATCGCAAAAAATAAAAGAAGAAAATCCTATCTTTTTCTCTCCCAGAAATGCTCTTGAGAAAATCTGCTCACAACCTCCTCGCGGAGCACCCATCCCTAATTGAATTAGACTTACATTTCACTTCAAGAAACCACAACTTCAACAAACACAACTCAGAGAGACACTGCTGCTTTCTTTCACAAATACTCTCTTCAAGCTATAAAATTCCACTCTCCAAAAACAAACCTCACAGTCCCATACAAACCAAACCCACTTCCCTGAGTCCCATTCTTTTCAAGCTTCCTAAGAACCACAGGCCCAATAAAAACCACCAGGGACCCATTTCCCGTGTTCTAACTTCCGCAAATCCAAACGGGTCTGATCGGTTTTCATGGCTGAATTTGACTCGGTTGGTCCAGCGCGGCTCGGAGTGGTTATGTTTGAAACTTGCTGAGTCAGTGAAGAAGGAAATGGGTTTGATTTGGAAGATGCCAATGTGAAGGTAGATGAGTTTGTGGGGCGAGTTAAGGAAGAGATGAGAAAAGCTGGGGATGAGTTAGAACGGTTTAGGACTAAGTTTGTGCCCAAGTTTGTGAGTTGGAATCTGTGTGTGCTTTAGAAGGTGATTTTGTTCAATTCACTTTGAGACTCTTGTTTTAAAATTTAATTTTTGTTTGTTAGATAAAAAGATAGCAGGAAAAGGGTAGAAAAATGGATAAGTTTAAGTAGTTTCTTCTTAATTGTGGGGTTGTGTGGGCATTGGATATTGTTTTCATCTTTTAGCTGATTGGTTAGTGTACACATTAGTAGAGACAAGGATCGAATATATGATCTTGTGAAAATGGAAAAATATTAAGCATTGCATGTAATTGTATGGAGAACTAGTTTATTTAAGTTTAATTTTTGTTAGATTGAATTTGCCTAGAGCCTTGTAACTCAACTGGCACCTCCCCCATTGTAACTATCGAATTTTTATTAGATTGTATTTGATTGGTTTCCTCTGTGGTTGCTAAAAACATTGAGAATGAAAATTTGAAAGAAAGTGAAGTTGTTAATTCTGGTACTCTGTCTGGGACCCTTGTTTGGTCTTAAGGAAACCGAGGAAAAGAATAATCTATGTTTGGTTCCTGTAATTGAGGGCAGTTTAGGGAATTTCATTTCTTAAGTGGATTGAGCTGGTATTGTGTGCCCACGGGTAACATGTTTTGCACATGCTTAAATTTTCCGTCCAAATTAACACCAAAATAAACAGCAAGGGGGACATTAAAACGGAGTTATAACTTTGCGGTCGATCATGTGTTTTAATAGTTTAAGGGGATAAGTGTAATTAGAGTGAAAGTTTAAGGTGGAAAAATGTAATTTGCCCGTATTATTTTCAAAAACTATCTATGTTTGTGTTTAGTGCCATATATGAAATTTGCATAGTCAATCCCTTTCTCGGAAAAAGAGAAGGGCTTCGATAGGTTGAATATCGCTTAAAAATTTAGTCACTCTATTCAGGTGTCCCATACATTGGACCTTGAATGAAGTGAAAAGTGGACAAGGGGTTAGTTAGCGAGTTTCCTATAAGCGATGCACTATATCAGTGCTCGGGTGTAGTGAAAATGGATGAGAGTTCCTGCACTTTGATGGAAAGGTGTGGATAAAGAAGTCAGTCCAAGAGATAGGATTCATGTAGGTACTTGGAATATAGTATTTATCAAGGAAATGACCACAAGAGGTTTGAATGGTGTTATCTGTATTAAAGGTAAAGATCAAAGTCTTAGTAAAATAAGAACAAATTTAAGAGAGAGAGAAGTCCCTTAGTGTATGGGTTTTGCAATGATATAGTATTAGTAGACTAAACAAAAAATACAAAGTGGATGAAACTAGACGTGGAGTTAATGTCAAGTTAAAGATTTCGCGAGACACTTTAGAAGGAAAGACTTCCAATTAAGTAGGTACGTGAAATATAAGTTTAGTAAAAGTAGAAACAAAGATGAAAGTCGCGAGACTTAAGAGATACCAAAGTACGAGAGCTTTCGATATCTCTATTCAATAATTCATATTCAATCATTCATAAAGTTGAAGAGGATGTTAATCATAGGATAAGAGTAGGTGGATGAAGTGGAGAAGTGCACAGGAATATTGTGTGATCATGAATACTTATTAGGTGATGAGAAAATTTTTTATGAGATTGTTAAGAGGACCAGCTATGCTCTATGGTATTGAGTGTTGGGCTATTAAGAAGTAACGTATTCATAAAATGAGTTGAAATGAGAACATTAAAATGGATAAATGGAAATACAAAGAAAGATAGAATTTAAAATGAGAAAATTCGCCTAAAGATAGGGTTAACCTATCATTGAAAAGATGATGATGAGTCACTTAAGATGGCTTGGTCGCATTCAAAGTGGAACGATTAATGCACTAGTGAAAAGAGTGAGTTGATTCAAGTTGAGGGTACATATAAACGTAGATTAAGACAAAAAATAACATTAATATTAGTAAAAAAGACATTAAATAAGAAAATAAAATGTGGTAGACTTTGACTAAGCTATTGATGATTCATAGCTAACCCAAAAATTTTGAGCTTGGTTGTTGAATTATTATTTTCAATCAATGATAGTAGCCTCACAGTGGGTAAACCTTCATTACCTCTAAGCTGAACCTAAAAGGGGAGAGTTTGGCTACAGAGGGCACGTACCCAAATGCCATTAAAGACAAGTACTGTCTTTAGAATAATTTCACCATGTATTTATTATTTATTGTCCTCCTTCATTTATCAAAAAATTTATTGTTCTTCTTCAAAATTTCCTTTACCATGTATTATGGGTCTGAAATATTACATTTACTATTAAAATAAAATACTTTGTAATAATGTAACAGAGAGAATGCCTTCATAGAATAAAATGGAGGAAAATATTACATGTGGTTGACCCAAACTAATCTATCGAAGATCCAAAGCCGACCCAAAAAAATTGGGACTAGGACTTTGTTGTGTTGTATTTGCACATTCATTATTAAGTGTTTTAATATTACTTTTTCATTGTTTTATTTATTAATGTAGTCAATGGAAAATAAGCTGATGTCTTTATTTTGTCTTCTAGGTTGCTGTTTTGAAGGAACACTTTTCATCTTATGGTGATCTTTCTACTGTGGAGCTAGAAGATATGGATGTTAGTGAGTCAGAGGCATCAAAAATTTGCTCAGCTTGTATTACTTTCACCACACGTCGTTCAGCTGAGAGAGCATTTGTTAATGGTAAATGCTGGCAAGACCACAATTTGAAATTTATGTGGCTGACATCTAGTAATTCGAGGAGCGACTCCGGTGGCAGTGAAAATTCTCCGTCCACTCATAAGGGGCATTCAGAACCTGATATCCAGCCTGCAGAAACAAATTCAGAACCTGATGTCCAGCCTGCAGAAACATATTCAGAACCTGATGTCCAGCCTGCAGAAACATTATCAAGTATTGTTTCCGAGGAAGTTACCATGTCAGAAAATGGAGATCCTGAAAGTATGGAAAGAAAAAGTGGTGTTGAGCGTACGGAATTGGGTGAAGATTCACAGCCTGGTGCAAGCCCAAAATCAGGTGAGGAAGAGTAAAGGTGATGTCTGTTGAGAATGGGTTAGTCAGAATTGTACATCCTTGATCTCTAATTTTCAGGAATCTTGCTTTTGCAATTGCTGAAAATTGATTTTCCAATGTTTTCTATTTTATGCATGGGATATGTAAAAAGGAAATTTCCTGATTTTTGACTGCCACCTGAGATATTGGTTGGTATAGTTGAGAGGTGAATTATGTTTACTTTCAGCTTAGATTTGTCTAGGACCAAAGGATAAAAGTTTAAAAACTCTGTTGAGAATTAATCAAATGTTTACATAACAAAAATTTGGGATCTCATTCCCATTCTGTTAATAAATTGTACTTCAAATGATGTGGGCATTTTTATTTTATTAGTCTTTTTGTGATAACAACTGCGTTCTACCAAAAAGCAATGAGCTTAATTCAGCCTCTCTTAGAAAAAAAGAAAAAAAAAGAAAAAAAGAAAAAAAGAAGAAAAAGAAAAAAGAAAAAAAGAAAAAGAAAAAAGGCAAAGAATGAGAAAAAAAAAAAAAAAAAAAAGAATTTGAGGGCAAGGCTGTATATCAATCACCTCTCCCATACCCCTAGGATATTTTTTTTTTTTTAAACTATTGTTACATTTATGATATATATATATATATATATATATATATATTTGTTAACTCTTATTACATTTTCACATAGTTGTGGATTCAAATGATAGTCAAGAGATAATGAATTAATGACACCTTTGTAGTGCTTGATTTCTATGGTTCGAATTCCACATTTTCTCCCCCTTCCTATATAAGAGAAAAATCCACATATTTGTATAATGAAGATGTATCTTCAGTGGTATCCTCATGTTAACATATGGTAGTTATTTCAAGCGGGTCCAAACATTTCTACTACAAATTTTTAGTAATTATACCTTAGGATTTTTAATCAAATTTAACGACTTTGGGAAAAAAAAATTGACGTTTTTTTTTTTTTTAGGTAATGTTAATGTAATCATGCGTTAAAATGTAATTGAGAAATTTGAGATATAGGATCTTGAACTTAAGTTTTGTCCTGTTTCCATAATTTGGAAAGGATAAGACATAAATAAATAAGTGGTTTAATGTTCTGAACCTCCTGTCTTAATAAAATGACAATTTGGAAACACTTAATGGAATATTTTTCTTGTACTGTACTAAACGGAGTCGCCAACTCTTATTCCGCAAGGCAAGATTTTCCCATTCCTCAATCAAATCCATTTGATCAAATTGATTTTTCACCGAATGTTTGGTCAAATTGATCCAAACCTAGTGTACAAAGGTATGAATCGTAATTCACCAAAGTATGTAAAAAAACATTATGAATAGCTAAAAATTAAACATTGACTGATTTTATACAGTGCACTTAATGGAAGTGAGGCCTTAAAGAGAGCATTCATTCTTGTTCCCTTTTTCTATTGGGTAATGACGGATCAAATGGTATCTCATTTCTTACATAAACGAGAAAATAAATTAAGGAGCAAATAGGTTTATTGAATGAACAAATTTATCAAAGATAATAAGGAATATCCTTATAGTCTACATACACAAGATAAGTCTTTACTCCATCGAACGCAAGACTAATTTATACAAATAGCTAGGTTTATTTGTATCATCGAACGCTGTGTGCGGTGGCTAATTTTTTTGGGATTGTATATTTTGTTTTAGATTTAAATTATTAATTTTTTTTATGGCCTTAAAAGGTGAAAAAAAGTTAAAACTACAAATTTTTACAAATTGCTAATGTGGTGAATGGTTATTGGTAAGTAAAAAGTGATGCAAGTGTTTGAATTAATAAGAATTTGCTACCTCAATAATTTGTAAAAATGTTGTAAAAAGGTTTGTGACTATAACATTACTCTTAAAAGAATTGATGACATTGTTAAGGGTGGGCAAAGTGTAATTTTATTGAACAAAATTGCTAAAATTAGTACCTATTAATATACTAATATTTTTTTTAAAACAATATAGGGGGAACATTGCCCTGCCATGTCCATTTATAGCTTCATCCATGGTTCAAGTTATATTTAACGTACTCTAAGTAATGTTATACCACATAATAACATTTTACATGATTAATATTTTAAAAATCTCATTGTTGGATTATATGTTATCTATGTTGTTAACATTCTTACCAAAGTTTGTGCCAATTGGGTGCTATTTACTATTCAATTTAGAAATGCATCATTTATGCATAGTTTTAAATACAAAAATTTTAAATTTTTTATATTTGATCTATGACATAGTTATTGATTTCAAATAATCTTGATATTTTGCAAGCATGCAAAGTATAGAAGCTAATGGTGGATTTGTTAACATTTACTTCAAATTAAAAAATATTGAGTGATGTAACATATCTAGTTACACCAAATATGACTTGAACCCGCCATATATATATATATATATATATGGGTTGAGTTCAAGTTACACTTTGTGTAACTTTAAATAATGTTACATCACCCAATAACTTGTTATAGAATTCATATTTTGAAAATCCCACCGTTGAATTATATGTTCTATATGTCTTTAACATTCATGCCAATTTTCATGTCAATTGGATGTTATTTATCATTTAATTTATAAACTCATCTTTTATGCATTATTTTAAACTGCAAAAATTTGAATTTAAACAATTGACTGATAACATAATTATTAATCTTTGATTACCTCGAAATTTTGCAAACATGAAAAATATATGAAAATAATGTAATCCAACGGTAGATTTCTCAAAATTCGCATCAAATTAAAGTTACACCAGATGTAACTTAAACCAAACCCATAATATATATATATATATATCTTTGAATGTTGACTGTGGTCATGACTTGGCTTGGAGTTGCAGGCATTATGTCAATATTAAGTCATGACATCGATTGTTATTATAACTAGCCGCGAACCCGCGCGTTGCGCGTGATAATTATTTTTATGGTGGTTTTATTAAAAAAAAATTTACAATTTAAACTAATCTAATAATGAGTAATGTATTTCATAATTATATTTTTATTTATTATAAGAACAATCATAAATGTAATATAGGATCAATCCAAAACACCAAAAAAACATAAACTAAAAAAAATTAATAAAACTTAACAATGATTAATTGAACCAATATTAGGATAAAATTTTGTTTTTGATAATCTATTAAGGTTATTTTCTTTGTAGAAATTATAATTTCGGCCGCTCAAAATATATTATGAAATAAACAATTATTAGCAAAATCTAAGAATTAAATTTCTATACATGCATTGTTATAAAATAATAATAATTAAAATAAAATTGCAAAAGTTAAAATTTGTCACCTATCCAATTATTTTTGTTTGGCTAACCTTTGCTTTTCTTTAAATAAATGGCATTATAAAGTACTTCTAGTACAACTATTAAGAGTATTTTGTCCACCACAAAGGATTAGAAAATAAACAAAAATTAGTAAAGTCTCATAGTTTAACATCTAAATTGAGCACTATAAAAAATCATGCTATGTAACAGAATAAATACCAAATTATCCTAATCATGCTATGTAATAGAATAATATTATATTTTTATATGCTATATTTAATTCTTTAGAACGCAATAGGATAACATTTAACATTCAAAGAGAATAAAAAATAAATAAATAAAACAACAACAACAATTTAAAAAACTAAACTAAATCACAATTTAAAAAACTAAACTAAATCACATTAACCCAAAATAGAGTTTCAAAGAATATAAAAAATTATCAACCTAAAGTAGAGATGCAAGAAAAATAAAAAAAAAATCCACCAAAAAATTGAGAGAGAGAGAGAGAGAGAGAGAGAGAGAGAGAGAGAGAGAGAGAGAGGAAGAGAGAGGGAACCTTTTTTTTTTTGTGAGGGAAAACTATGCATATAATACAAGAGATAGTGACAAATTTATAGTAAGAATGTGTGAATAAGAAGAGACAAAAATAAAGGAAGATGAAGGGAAAGAGGAAGGATGATATTAATGTAAAGGGTAGTGGGGAAATGAAAAGGTAAAGGAGGGAGAAAGATTGAAAAAGTAGTGGGGAGATGAAATGGTAAGGGAGAGAGAAAGGTTGGAGAAGTGTAAATAAGTAGTGGAAGTAAATAAATAAGTAGTGGGCTGCATTTATAGGCTGAAAATTGTAAAAATAATTTTAAAATTGTAGGAAAATTATATTTTAAAAAAGAAAAGAAAAAAAAGAATGACGTGGCAGCTGATGTGGCGCAACGTGAGAGCAGCAGCATTAAACGCTACGCTTCAGGTTTTAGTAATATATAGATGGTTTTCGTATGCCAGGAATGCTTCAAATGTTTATAGCCATTAATTTTTTATTTTTTATTTTTATTTTTTTTAGTGATCAAAGACTGAAATCTTTGAACCCTAATTGGTTTCTGATCAGCTTAAGACTTTGGCTCAATAGTGGGTTGGCCATATTCCTTATTCTCACTTGGGAAATTAGAATTTTTAAAAACACAAAAGCAAAATATAAAATAAAATAAAATCACACTAATGAGTCATCTCTCTCTCTCCTTAGATCTTTGATTCTTGGACGCGTTTTTGCATGAACGGAATCATCATCTCCGCCGGTATCTATATATGTTTCTTTTATGTACGTACTATTTGTATATTTCGTTTGGTTTCGCCATTTTTATGTGTTTTTTTTTTTTTTTCATTGTTTGAAACATTAAAAATCGAGTACTCGATTTTTGTGCAATATAATTTTTTGTAGTGGAGCATTTCGCATCCACACTGTGAAATTTGTGCAATATAATTTTTTGCCTGTGCAATTGATCCAAACCTAGTGTACAAAGGTATGAATCATAATTCACCCAAGTATGTAAAAAAAACATTATGAATAGCTAAAATTTAAACAATGACTGATTTTATACGGTGCACTTGATGGAAGTCAGGCCTTAAAGAGAGCATTCATTACGGATGAAATGGTACCTCATTTTTTACATAAAGGAGGAAATAAATTAAGGAACAAATAGGTTTATTGAATAAGTAAATTTATCAAAGATAATAAGGAATGTCCTTCTAATCTACATACACAAGATAAGTCTTTACTTCATAGAACGCAAGACTCGCGTTATGAGTAATTTAGTGATCATCAGAAATTAGAACCTCCAGTTGTACTTTGTAACTCTAATACTACCACTGGCCTTGCAGCCTATTGATTCTGAGGATTAGTTGCTTTATGAGTTTGGTTTCAGCTTGGAGATAGTTCTAACATGAATGGTCGAAGAAATCTTCCACAATTGATCAAAAGGAAAAGTTTGTAATTATCTTTATCTCTATATTAAAATGAGCCAATGGGGGAGTCAAGTTTTTTAAAGCAGCATATTTGGTCTTGTTGAGACATTTGGTTTTTACCCGTTTCTCATCTATCTTTTTTACATTTGTGTATCTACAGCACACTTATAGGGATTTCTATTTACACTCTCAAGAGTCAAGAGTGGTAAGACTCCCATTCAAAGAGAATTACATGAGTTACTAGCACAATATAATTAGCAATAATCTATATAAAACAAAGACCCTACTTATGTTTGTATCTTATCTATCAATATGTCTAATATTTATATTCTACTTAAGAAACAACTTCTACATAATATGTTCCTTATTAATTGTTAAATTAATATTCCAAGTGATTTTTTTTTTTTTTTGGGAAAAATTTTAATGTTATGTATGAGAAGAGATTCTTTCAACAGCTAAGTCAAGAGATGTGATAGGATTTTGCAACTCTTTGATTAACGAATTTGTATTGAATACCAATTATAATGGATGTAAATTATTAATTTTTACAAAAATAAAATAAAATAGAAGAGCCTCTGAACACATATTAGTATATATTATTTTAGTAAGAAATAAGGAAGAAAGAGGAGTCATACCTGGCCACCACTTCAGTTGATGAAAACATCAAATTTTAAGCACACACGTGGTGCACGTTCTCGTGGAAATTGGAGCAATGCAGACCAGTTGCCTGCTTCATAAATGGCTAAATGGCTAATGAGTAAAGAAAAGGGGGAAAAAGAATATCAAATCAAACTTAGCTTTAACATAGTGAGTAGTGAGTTTGAAGTTGGAACGCAGCGAGAGAGGAAGAAACTAAGAATAGAGTCATAGATGGGTAGAGCTGATTGCAGATGCATGATATTGTAATTTTTTGAGGATAAAAAGAAAAGTTACGTTGCTTTGAAGAATGCTGCACATAGTCCCCTTCTTTAGCTCAGTCCAAAGTAAGTCATAGAAGTTGTGTAAGGATGAAGGAGACAAAATTAGAGAAGAGAGAGGATGGGTGATATATATATATATATATATATATATTTTTTTTTGGGTGATTTTGCGTTGATTTTAGAGTTGGGTTTTGGGAAAGGAGAAGGGTAGAGAAATAGAGAAGAGAGGGGAGAAGTAGAATGGCATTTGGCGTTTGGAATTAGTGTTTAGAGTTGGGTTTTTGGGTATCGGGTTTGATTTTCACAATTGTGGAAAAATTTTCAGTTAGAAATAGTTTTTTTTTAAAAAAATAATGCTGATGTGTAAAAATGTGAGAGCTTAAAAAAAAGTTAAATATTGGTTAGAGGCTTCAGTTTTATATTCAATTTAGCTTTGCTCGTTCACAGTCCTAAGAGAAATGCAATCGACTTTAAAAAATGAAAAAACAAAAGATGATGGTAGTTGGGTTTTAACAACAAAAGAGATTGTGGGATATTTTGTTAACTTCTTCAATAACTTATTCAAATCTAGCAACCTCGTAACAACTAAGGAAGTACAAAGCCTAAACTAACCATTGAAAACCAATGTATAGACATAAGAGGTTTCTCTGTAGATTTATAATTGTGATTATAAAGTGAATAACACAATTTGATAATTGAAGTGAACAAGTCACTTGCCAATATGCTAAAAAGCAAGGAAGACAGGACCAAAATACGTTTGTTGAAGAAAGCTCTAAATCTTCCAAACAAAAGAGAACAATGGCATATGAGGGACATAAATTATATGAACAAGAGAAATGCATTTTAGTCTTCCTTACTCAATCTCTAGATACTTACAATATAGGCTTCCACCAACTTTTCAATAAAAAAAGGGAGTAATGGGATGCTAAACCTTCACAATCATTATTGCCCACTAGAGATAACTATGAAATGAAGAAAATGAGAGGTAAGTATCGATTTAAGACCTAAAAATTGATATGGAGAATTTATGACAAGATGGAGTGGTCCTTCATTTGTGAAAGTCATGAATAGATTTAAATTTACTGTAGATTGCATGTCTATGACAAAAGAATGCATTTCAACTCTAGTGTTCTCTATTTGAGTCCCCTCATTGGTTTTGTAAGTAGGAAAGAGTCAAATATGATCATATTATGTCAACTAAAACTATGTATATAGCAATAATGGTCACAACAGGATAAGATTAACATTTTTACTTTTAACATATGAATAAATATATGTTTATACATTTATTTCTCTTACATTAAAACATTAGTTAAGGCTAGTTGCCAAGAGACTAGTAGCTTATAGCTTAGTGGCATAACTTGATTTTATTGATAAATAATGACTGCATATTTACAAGATTTTGGTCCCAAGTGCTATCAACGAAAGGAAAAGTGCAAGAATTTATTTTCTAGTTATATTCTAAGATGAACACTTAAAAAAAAATCAAAAAATAGAAGAACTAATCTATGCCCAATATTCGAACAACCAAGGCGGAAATTATAAAGTTAGAAATGTATGTGGAAAAAAGTTCTAGATCTTCCAAACAAAAGAAACGATTGTATATGGAGGACGATGAAGAACGTATAATCACATGAATACTTTTGTAACCTTCCTATCTAACTCCCACAGGTTTTCTAGATAAGCTCCTATGTACAACATTTCGACTAGAAAATGGACTAATGGAAATAAAAACTCATCACAACTATTATTACTTAGAAGGTAACTTTTGAAATGTGGAAAATGAGAGGCAAATATCGATTTATGACTTCAAAGATTGACATGGAAAGCTTATGGCATGGAGTGAGCCTTCATTTTGGAAGTCATGAATAGATTTTGATTTACTAAGGATTGGATAGAATGCATTTTAACTCTAACTTTCTCTATTTGAGTTCCCTTACTTGCTTTGTAAGCAAGTTAGAGTCAAACATTATCTTTTGCTATCAATTACAATTATGTTTTTATAACAACAACAACGACAACAATAATAATAATCATGACATGAGAAGATTCAAATTGGTCGTCTTAACATATGCATGTACATATGTTTATATATTTATTTCTTATATACTAAAGTATTAATTGAGGCTAGAAATGCTAAAAACATATCCTAATTCTTGGCTTTCGGTAGACATTTATTTTTTTAGAACCACCTACTCCAGCAACACCTAACATTTTGATTCTTTAATATATATATATATATATATATATATATAGTAAAAGCTGAGAGAAACTCCAGTTAGACTTCAAATTTGATTCTAATTTTGTGTCATGTATCCATCTAAAATTTTTAATTTTTGTGCCAATGTGAATAATGCATTTAGACCTAACACAAAAGCTCAAAAAGAGCAAATTCTACTCATTCACCTAAGCAAAAACATCTCACCTACACACTTTTATTGGTGGACAATAGACTCAATAAAATCTCAAGCTCTATTAAAAAGAGACCACCATCTAAGCTTTCTATTTAATTAAAAAAAAAAAAAAAAAAACAAAGAGAGAGAGTCTATAAGGCAAAGAGAGATAAATGAGGGCGGCCACAATAATAGCCACTGCCCACCATTTGGCTTGTCTCTCACCAATGTCCGGCATCTTAACATCATCTAATATATATATGTTCAAGTTATATTTGGTGTAATTCTAAGTAATATTACTCCATCTAATAACTTTTTATATGATTAATATTTTAAAATCTCACCGTTAGATTATATGTTCCCTATCTTGTTAACATGCCTACTAAGTTTTGTGTCAATTAGATGTTATTTACTATTCAATTTTAGAAAGACGCATCTTTTATGTATAATTTTAAATACGATTTTTTTATTATTATATTTGATAGATGACATAGATATTGATTTTAGATAGTCTTGAAATTTTGCAAGTATGTAGAGTACAAAAAGAGAATCTAATTCAATGGTGAATTTATAAAATTCACTTTGAATTAAAAAATATTAAGTAGTATAAATATTTCTCAATGTTTAATCTTTTATGTTGACTATGGTCACTTGGCGTGGATGTTGACTATGGTTATGACTTGGCGTGGAGTTGCTAGGCATTATGTCAATATTTAGCCATGACATCAAGTCATCAATCGTTATTATAATGGTTTTTGTATCCTTGGAATGCTTCAAATGTTTAGAGCCATTGAATTTATTATTATTATTATTATTTTTTGGTGATCAAAGACTAAAATCTTTGAACCCTGATTGGCTTCTCAGCTTGAGACTTTGGCTCAATGGCGGCTTGGCCATATTTCTTATTCCCACTTGGGAAATCATGATTTTTAAAAACACAAAAATGAAAAATAAAATCACACTAATGAGTCATCTCTTGTTGTGAAATTATAATGTACTTGCAAGTGTGCGAATTGTACTGAAACATAGTTTGACAAGAATGAGTCAAACTCACAATGACTTGTATGGATGTAGGAAAAATAATCAAACCCTAACTAAATAAATTCTAATCTAGTTCAATAAAATTTGATTACTTTGAAATTAAATAAAACTAAGCAACTGATTAATCTAAGAAAGGAGTTACTAAAAAATAGTAAAAAGATTAAACAATAAAGAGAAAATAATTAAGGTTTTGGAAATCGCCTTGTTAATTCATATAAGCAAATATTTATGATCATTAATTTTTCCCAAATACTGCATGAAAATCTAGAAATTAATTTTGTTATCATGGAAAATATTCTCACTAAAATTCCTATTCTATAAATCTAAAGCATGCTCTTCTTCACTTCTTAGGTATAAAATCAAATCATCATTTGTATCCATTGACAAAAAAATCATAAGAGATATCCAATTTGAAAATTAAGAAATAATAAACCAACCATTCAATCAATTAAGATAAATCCTAAATCATGAGAAAAACATAATTGAACTCATATTAAGAATTCTATCGTAGTTAATTGATATGAAGTAAGAGCAATTAAATCATTAAAAAACAACCACTGTGGAAAAAAAAAATTAAATCTCATAAATAAAAATTGATAATCCTTAATAAAGTTTCATTCTCAAACTTTTTTTTTTGAGAAGGAGTTTCATCCTCAAACTTAAGTTAGCTAGTCATGGTAATTGAAAGTAAGCATAAAAATAAAATACTAAACATTAAACTAAGCAAATAAATAAAAATTATTTTTATGGAGGAAAGCCACAGAAGCAACTGCCATCCGCGACTACCTATTGCTCTACACCTCTATGTTTACCTACTAAGAAACTATCAACAAAAACAAAGATACAAAATTATTATTTCATAATGCATTACAATCAAATATTGCTGATAATAATAATAATATTAACCATGATAAGTACAATTTTTTTTTTAAAAGTACTTGTAAGGCCACAATTTGGTTCCTAAGCCCAAAAGGTAATAGGATCTAGGTCCAAAGAGCCCAATACAATGAATTTGTAGAGAGTAAGTTAGAAAACTAGGCTCTAATGAGTTGGATAACAATTATAGTGGATCCAGATGACAAGAAAGTAAAGGTAGACTGGTTTTATCCAAAGAAAATCATCATTGGCACAATCCGAGGAGATCAATTCTACTTCGCTCAATAAGGGTATGGCACCTCTCCTTCGCTCCATTTCGACGAAGGAATGGTATTAGGGCAGTCGCAATGAATCGCCTATTCATAGTGGATCACGCGTGCTGCTTTTCCTGGTCTTCCAAATGAGCTGGCTGCTTGCTCATTCGCCCCAGTTGTTCATGCCAATAAACTGGATACCTCCCCTACCCTGATAGCTCGATAAATGAGTCTTCTTGGTTGGCGAGATCCAAAGAGTAGCAGGCTAGAGATCTGACTTAAAATGGAATCGAATGACCCTTAGCACTAGGGCACCCCCACAAGACCCTAGGTACCTCTAGCTAATGAATTCTTAAGCGCATAACTAAAAAAAGCAATAAATGGGTGTTCGCCGAGGTTTCCCCTGAAAATAAATGGGAAAAATAGGGCTATAAGTGGGCCGTTTGCTATTGCTATAAGGGCTGCTCACCTTTATACGGCTTGGCTTCGCTATCGCTTCTATGTAATGGTCGGCCTAAAAAGTAGTATTCCTACCATACAAGAATGCCTATTATCTAGTGCTAGAAGCTTCGCCGGAAACAAGCAAGACGAGGTCGCTCTGCTTCGTATAGACAAGGCTCGTTGAAAGGAACCTTAGTTCAATATGAGGTGTCCTTTCATTTTCCTACCCTTTTACTGGAGATTAACGGTAAGTTACCTGGGACATGGTCCTCAAGAGTAACTCAGCGATATAATTCTACCTACCTTCGCTCTTGTCATCAAACTCTGATTCAATTCACTTTTCCAATACCCATTTCTCTTTTGAATTTGGTTACAAGTCTAGTTCTTGTTCCTACAGTGTTTTTCTCTTAATTCTTTGATCCCTTTCCCTCAGGGTCTTCTTTCTATTTTATACTATCTTCTTTCTTTCATCTCCACCCTCAACGTGTAGATTAGGTCGCTGGTGTTGATCCTTGTCCCATCAGTACCTTCCTGAAGTTTTTGAGAGTTGCTGTAAAGCTGAAAATTACTATTTGGATATCACTTTCACATTAATGCGGTCAGAGAGTTAGCTGCAAAGCATTTAATGCGGTGGTGGCAGCTTCTCCTAGATATTTCATAACTTCTCTTTGTCCCGTGCTGTCATGATATGTATTCTTATCAATAGGATATTTCGGAACATTACTCTAGATGGCAAACCACACATTTTGACCTCTGCTTTGCTTAGCTGAAGAGGCATTCCTCCTCGGCCCACCTTCCCCAACCTTCTTAGTCATAGCTTGCTTGCGGAGTTCTGATTCTTACGTCTTCACTATTGTTTATCTGTCCTTGGACTACTAAGCATCCTCGTATAAGGCCCACGACTCAAAATACTCTTGCCTCCTCGGCCCACCTTTCCCAACTTTCTTAGTCATAGCTTGCTCGCAGAGTTCTAATTCTTACGTCTTCACTATTGTTTATCTATCCTCGGACTACTAAGCATCCTCGTATAAGGCCCACGACTCAAAATATACTCTTGAGCTCTATATCCCTACAGTACTATTTATTAGAGTAATGTACAGTATATGTAGTATAATTGCTACATATATACTATTGTTTTTTTTTTTTTTTTTTGAGTTAAAAGACGATTTGTAGTAATATTATAATTTGCAGTTTGCACCTACTTAAAGAAAAAATAAATAAAAATACAACACAGGAAGCCACGTGACCTATGGATGGGTGAAATGTGAACATAAAGATTAGTGTTTTTCACTTCCCATCACTGATTACTGATCACAGTCCATAGATTTCAAAATTTGCATAGAAATTCACGGCGGATAAAAACAAATACCATTGTTTTTCAATACATTACAATAAAATCATCTATTGGTCTCTCTTAACTCGTGACTCTCTCTCTAAATTTTATTGTTTTGTTTTTAATTTGGTTTGTCGTTAATTGGTTTTCATTTTATTAAATTTTTTTGTTTTGCTTTTTAATAAAGTTTGTTAAGTTTTTGGACTAAGGACTGACATGTTTGGGTTTGGGCTGACATGGATAAATGATCTTGGAGGGGGCAAAAATTTTTGGAAGAAGGGGCCCAAATAAATATATATTATTTTTGGACTGAGAATATACCTACTTTTTTTTTAAGGTCTAAGAGGCAAGGGTGCCTGCATAGATCCATCCTTGATGTAAAACCATTATCACCTATAAACAAAGATGATTTAAAATCAGTCACAAAATAGCAAAGAATTCAAGTTAAGTATGCAAATATGAGAGTATTTTATTGTATATATTTCTTACTCCTTGTCTCTCTCCTTAGATCTTTGATTCATGGCACTTGATGGAAGTTAGGCCTTAAAAAAGGGCATTCATTCTTGTTCCTTTTCCTATTGGCTAATGACGGATCAAATGGGATCTCATTTTTTACATAAAGGAGGAAATAAATTAAGGAACAAATAGGTTTATTGAATGAGTAAATATATCAAAGATAATAAGGAATATGCTTATAGTCTACGTACACAAGATAAGTCTTTATTCCATCGAACGCAAGACTCATATTATAAGTAATTTAGTGATGATTAGAAGTTAGAAACCCCAGTTGTACTTTGTAACTCTAATAATACCTCTGGCCTTGGAGCCTATTGATTCCAATGATTAGGCCTTTATGAGTTTGGTTTCAGCTTGAAGAAAGTTCTAAAGTGCATGGGTGAAGAAGTTATCCACATTTGATCAAAAAGAAAAGTTTGTAATTATCTTCATCTCCATACTAAAAAGAGCCAATGGTAGTTTGGTTTTTTCAAGCATCAAAATTTGGTTTTGTTGAGCACATTTGGTTTTTACACATGTTTCACATCTATCTTTTTTACATTTGTGTATGTACACTTACAGGGATTCTTATATACCCTCTCAAAAGTGGTAAGACTCCCATTCATAGAGAGTTACACGAGTTACTAGAACATATAATTAGAAATAAATTAAAAAGATGATTTGGGGGGGGGGGGGGGGGGGGGGGGGATTAATGGGATATAAATATTTTTATTATTATAGAGTTTCAACCTAATGTGTCCGCTTTAATGATTTTTGTTCTTTATCATCAGACCAAATCACCAATTGGTTTTTTGGGTAGGTAGGGATTGAAATATCAGATCTTTTATTCGACGATTTAAACTTTACTAGTTGATTTAATTGAAACTTGCACTTGTGAACAAGAGATTTAATTATATTATATCATATTTTATAGGTATACTTGTCAAAAATATATATTCAAATAGACTTAAATTTAAATGTAAGTTCATAAAATATCAAATTACATTTGTATTTTATTGATAAAAACAAAAATCCATTAGTAGTAAAAATTCATAGATTTATGCATGGGTAAAAATTATAGTCATGATTTTACTATATATTGGAAAAATAAAAGTTAATCAAGTAACTTGTGAACAAGCTTGAACATGATTGACAAGAAAGTGAATCATGAACATGTAATCTTATTTGGTGATGAGCTCAAGATCGACTTGTGCTAAAAAAAAATAATAATAATGAATAAGCCTAAAATTTTAATACTCAGCTTGGCTTGGCTCATTTACAATCCTAAGAGAAATATAATCAACGTTTTGAAAGAAGAAAAGATAAGAAAAGATGATGGTAGTAAGGTATTAACAACAAAAGAGATTTTGAGATATTTTGTTAACTTCTTCAATAACGTATTCAAATCTAGCAACCTCGTAATATCTAAGGAAGTACAAAGTCTAATCTAACCATTGATAACCAATGTATAGACATAAGAGGTTTCTATGTAGGTTTATGATGTTGGAAAAATAATAGTGAATAAACAAGTTTGATACAACAAACAATATCCCAAATAATTAGCAAGAATGTAAATAAGCAATAACAATATAAATTTAAGTAAAATTAGGAACAATCTCACAGTGCTATAGAATCACGCAAAGAGCGTTGTCCTTAAAGGTTAATTCGTGCCACCCAAAGTAAAACTTTGTGCGATTGGTTCTCTTGGTCAAACAACCCCCCAGAATTAGACTATAGCGTCGACCTTTGTGATGTACGCACTTCCACTCACAAAAGGTTTAAGAACAAACCTCTATTGCCTTTCCTTAGAAAAATATTCTTGTAGAAAAATATGTGGGAGAGAAAGATAGTAGACTTGTGTATATCTAAAAATATAGAGTAGTAAAAGGACACCCTCTAGAAAATGTGTTATGAAGAGTATTATATAGGCTACTTGGGAAGATAATAGTCTATAGTTATTGGTTACTAATAACCCTTAAAACCCCAACGGCTATATTATCAATAATTGCCCAACGGCTATTTTTCTCATAATTGCCCAATGGCTATTTTACTCATAATTGCCCAACGACTATTTTACTCATAAATTTCCAACAACTAGAAAATCAATAAGAATAAAAGTGTTTGGAACATACACCCACACCAACAATCCCCCACATGTTACAAACACAAAATAGGAAAGGCACGCAACTAAAGAAAGCATGCATCAATATGGTACCAGAAGGTTTTAACCATACATAGAATAAATAAGTAGGAACTAAAGACAATGGTGGAGTTAAAACTCTTTTAACCAAGCTATTAGTAAACCAAACTTACCACCCACATAACTTTCTTTATCAAGGTTGTTCTTAAGCGGGTTAGCGCCTTATCCAGGCCATGCGCCACTGGGTTTCATGAGAGCTCTAGAGACCTACCCAAAAAGTCTCATAGGAAGCGGCACAACTTCTACTCACATATAGGTGGCATCCATCAAGGGTGCGTGCAGAACACCCCATCCCAATAAGTAGGGAGCATGGACCCATTAAGAGCCTAAAGCTCAACCTCCAACAATCTGCAACTTAATCGGTGGCATCCATCAGGAATGCGTGCAGATACACCCCATCCCAACAGGTAGGGATATGGATCCATTAAGAGCCTAAAGTTCAACCTCACCAAATTCTGCAACTTAGCACTATCTCACACCATAGGGATGGACTCATCACTAATCTCCTTATCGAGATAGCGGAAAACACGTAACAAATGACAGTGCCCATGGACCACTAATGACCTCTACCCATTTAACCTCTTGCGTGGAATCACCCATCATAGAGAGGTTGGGCATTAGCCACAGTGTCGCAACTTGGGTATCAGTCCAATCCCCCTAGATGTCTCACTCATCAGCCTCATTGCTAGTGGTTTGGTCAAAGGATTGGCCAAGTTCCTTTCAGACCTCACAAAGTCCAATGACATAACATCATTATCAATAAGCTGCCATAGCCTCAATTGGATATATCGACTTTTCCCATTACAAACTTTGCTCTTAACACGTGTTATGGCAGTCTGGCAATCACAAGGAAAGCAAACAGAGACAATAGAGTTAGTAAAATGAGGCATATCAATTAATATACTCCTAAGCCATACAGCTCCGGACCTAGCCTTTTCTATGGCCACTAACTCTGTTTCCATATTAGATCTCACTATGCAAGTCTTCTTGGATGACTTCCAAGAGACAGCCCTTCCAGCTAGTGTGAACACATATTCACTAGTAGGCTTTACATAATCTGTATCAGAGATCCAGTTAGCATCACAATGTCTTTTTAAAACAACAGGATAACCACAATATGACAAACCAAAATCAAAAGTCCCCTTTTAATATCTCAATAATTTAGATATTGTATCACAATGCTCAATACTTTGATTATGAGTGTATCTACTCAATCTACCAACAACATATGCAATATCAGGACGAGTACAATTTGTCAAAAACATTAAACTACCAATAATTTGTGCATATTTATCTTATGAAACACTATCACCACGATTTTTAACCAAGTGCACCTTTAAGTCATACATAATAGACATAGGTCACATATCAACGTGTTTATATTATTATTTTTTTCTCCACATAATTAGATTGTGATAGTACACTACAATCATTATCCCTAATGTAACGTCCCAGTCAACCCAAAAAAAAAAAAAAAAAAAGAAGTCAAGACCAGATTTTTTCATTTTGGGTTCCCACGTGCCAAGCCTACCTAACCCCACTACCCACTACCCACTCCCTCTTATCTCTTATTTGGCCGGCTCACTCTCTGCTTCTCTTCCTTTTCATTTTTCTTTTGTTTTCTCTCATACACTTCTCTCTACACTCATCCTCTCCACCGGCACTTCCACACCACCACTACTACCATTTCCACCATCATTTTCCGGTAAGATCACCAGAAAATTTTTGTGAACCCATAAACATCTTCACGTCCTTTTTTTGAAGTAAAAATTTCTCTTTTTTTTTTTTTGTGGGTTTTGCATTTTTGCTTGAGGTTATTTTTATCTAAACTTTAATAATGATACCCATGTGATTTATGAGTATTGGAAGTGATATTTATGTGTTTTATGTATGGGTTTTGTATTGGTGGAATTATTTGATGAATGGGTATATATTTTGTGCTATTGATGACTAGTTAAGGGTTATGTATGGTGGAAAAATTTAGGGGTTTTAAGATATAACATGTGATGGTTGGTAAATTTAATTTTTCCATTGCCATTGGGTTTATTTGGAGTTAGTGGAAGTTCTAAATTTCTTATCTTGGAGGATATATTGATTTTGCTTTCATGGGTCTCTTAATGATGTAGTGTAAATTTTATGGAAGCTAGTCATAATGTTGGAGATGATATTAAATGGGTTAACTCTATAAATTGGAGTTTATATCTTGGGAATCAATTTGTTGAGAAACTAGGGAAGTGGAATATATTATTATTGATGAGGTTAAATACTAGGCTTGCCTAATTAAGTGATTATTTGGCAAATTCCTAAATTGTGGCTAGATGCAAATTCAAGTTCTATACTTATTGTGATAGGTTTACTTGATATTGTTAGGTTATAGCTAATCTCCTTGGAGCTTGGAGAATTAGGATTTTGCGGTTGCGAGGTAAGTAGCTTTTAATGGGATTTTGAAAAATAACCATGTTATATAAATGTTTTTGGGTTAGACACACTTTTGGAAACTACCTATGGAAATTATACTTTTCTAAAAACTATTGTGTCGTAACTTTAATACATATATATATATATATATATATATGATTATATATATGAAAATGCATCATATTTGGTATTGCATTTGGGGAAATGCATGAATTTGTGATATGGATAAATGAGCATCTTTTTATTTAATCTTGATAAGAAAATCTTGGATTCTATGGTGTATTGGAATATTTAAGATGCTTATCTTGTCTTAGTACTTGGGAAATTGATAGAAAATCTTGTTGACAAGAATGAAGTTGAAAACCTTACAAACTTTGTAGAAGTTAGATTATTTAAGGTTTTCTGAAACTACTTGGATATAAACTATGTGTTTCAAAGTAATGTAACTTGTGAGTTTATGTTGTTTTAAAACCATGCCATGTGTGATTTCCCGGTGATCACCCAATTTGGTTTCCGTAGTCTTTGTGACAACGGAGTCAAATCAAGGCCAGTGCCCTTTTGCTTTGGATGACGCATTCTTCCCTGCTGTCCATGGAGGGAAGAGGTTCCTTAATTGTGTGTGGGTGAGGCTGCTGTCCATGGGGCCAAAAGACCACATGCAAGAGAGGTCCTATTTGACGCGCTCTCTCTGCTGCCCATGGGGGGAGAGAAAAACCTTGAGGGTATGGGTGAGGCTGCTGTCCATGGGGCCAAGAGTTTGCATACTAGAGAGGACAATATCATGCCAGTTGTGAATGGGTGGATCCCCTGACCGGTCTATATGGTAGTATGGTAGATTTGTGATAACTTATCTTATGTTAGATATTATGGCTTTGGAAATTACATTGTTGATGCTCACAGATTATAATGTATAGTTTCAAGATATTTACTTTGAGGAACTTGTATTTCATTATTAAATCATTCTTGTCATATTATTATTATTATTATAACAGATGAAACCTGCATTTCCCCCACCCCCATTAAATATGCTACTTACTGGGTTCTGTCTCATCCCAATTATTTTATAACATTTTCAGAGTAGACAACAGTCTTTTGAGACAGCTTTTTGGTGGCTAATAGTAGTTAGACTAACTACTGATGGAGGCTGAACTTTTGTAATGGGTATAGTAGATGGTGTAAATCTTAGAATAGGCTTGACTCATCCTTTGTATATTAAAGTGGTTGTGATGTTATTTCCACTGATGGGACAAGCTGTGATATGTAATTAATTATTCAGACCTCTATTCTTTTGTGACCATTGGTCCTTGTAATTACTGCTTAGAGCTCTGACTTACTTTGAGAGTATATTCAATGAAATTATTATGAAAATTCTTAATGTTGGTTTTTGATATGATTTATGTGGATTGGATTGTTAAGAAAGGAAAATCTACAAGTTCTTTGAGATGTCTTTTTCATGCCTTGGACCCTTTGTGGTTTGGGGTGTGACACCTAAGGATCTTGATGCCTAAAATAACATTTGCCTTAACCAAAAATTTTCATATCAAATTTAGAGGCAAGAAAACATTTAGTATCATGCACAACATTATGACTAGTTCCAAATATAATTATGTTATTAACATATAAACAAATAATGACACCTTCATTATTATTTAACTTATTATATGACCATAAGTCACAAATCCATGTGTAAGCATCATATATCAAAATTTCCATGTCATTGTACAGGTGCTTGTTTTAATCCATACAAGGATTTAACCAATTTACAAACTTTACATTATTGTCCAAGGACAACACAACCCTTGGATTGCTCCATATAATTTTTTTTTCTCCTTTCTAATTCACCTATTAGAAAAACAGTTTTAACATCCATATGATGTATGATAGGTTTGTAAATAGATACAATGACAAACTACATTCTTATAGATGCAATTCTAGTAACCGGAGAATAAGTATCAAAATAATCAACATTATGTTTTTGCTTATAGCCCTTAGCTACTAAGCGTGCTTTATACTTATCTATTGTACCATCCGGTTTTAATTTCCTTTTAAATATCCATTTGCAACCAATAGGCTTAACCTTAGGAGCAAGCTCAACTAATTCCCAAGTATGATTAGACATAATAGAATCTAATTCACTATTAATAGCTTCCAACCAAAATGGTGCATCAATAGATTTAATTGCATAATAATAACTTACAGGTTCATCTTCAACAATATAGGCAAGGAAATCGTTACCGTAACTCTTTTCCTTCCTAGCTCGCTTACTCCTTCTTAATTCTTGCATGTCATCAACAAGATCATTAGAAGTATCAATAGATTTATGCAATACTTTTTCCTTATTTTTTAAAGGAAACAAATGTTCAAAGAATATAACATTTTCAGATTCAATAATAGTGTAAGATTCTAAAATATCACTCTTGATAACTAGAAATCTATAACATGAACTATTGCTAGCATATCCAATAAACACACAATCACATGTTCGAGAACCAAGTTTTCTCTTTTTAGGCTCAGGTAGTATAACCTTAGCCAAACACCCCCACACTTTAAGGTATTCCAAGTTAGGCTTACGTCTTTCCCAAAGTTCATAAGGAGTTTTACCAGTTTTCTTATGAGGTACCTTATTCTGTATATGGCAAGCCGAAAGAATGGCTTCCCCCCACATATTGGAAGATAGCCCAGAACTAACAAGCATTGCATTCATTATCTCTTTAAAAGTTCTATTTTTTCGTTCAGCTATTCCATTAGATTCAGGTGAATAAGGAGGAGTTACCTCATGAATTATGCCATTTTGTTCACAAAATTCTTTAAAAGAGTTAGACTCATATTCACCTCCTCTATCAGTTCTAAGTCTTTTAATCCTTTTATTCTTTTGGTTCTTAACTTCATTTTTATACTTTATAAACATTTCCAAAGCTTTATCTTTGGTTCTTAGTAAATAAAGTTTAGTGAATCTAGAATGGTCATCAACAAAGATTACATAAAAATTTTTTACCACCTCTAGTCATAGTGTGTTTTAAATTACCCAAGTCACTATGTACCAAACTAAGGAGTTCGGAGTCTCTTGTTACAGATTTACAAGGTTTCTTGATGATTTTAGTTTCAGCATAGATTTCACATTTTTCCATGTTTGCTTTACTTAGTGAGTTTATGATTCCACATTCTTTCATTTTCTTTATGTAACCAAGATTTATATGTCCAAGTCTACCATGCCTCACATCAATAGAATCAACCAAGTAACAATAAGAAGATGAACCATTTTCATTAATGACTTGATCAACATTAAGTACAAAAAGACCATCATTATCATAACCTTTACCAACAAAGATTTCATTTTTAGATAAAGTAACTATGCCACCATCAAATAGAACTTTAATACCAGCTTTACCAAGCAAACGTACCGAGATGAGATTGTGTCGAAAATGAGGTATATGGAGGACATTGGTGAGTGAAAGAGTTTTACCGGAAGTTAGCTTCAAGAGTACCTTCCCTTTGCCTCTCACTGGTATAGGCCTATTGTCCCCAACATAAACAAACTCGGTGCCTTCCACTATTGGAGTGTAGGAAGTAAACTCCTCTTTGAATGCACCAATATGTCTTGTGCAAGCCGAATCTATTACCCATTCTTTCACACTTGAGACTAAATGTGCCTCGGACACCACTGCCACAATGACCTCTTCGGTTTCCACCACATTTGCTTTGTTTAATGTTGAGCCCTTGTTGTTGTTATTGGTTTTGAAGTTGCCTCTCACTCTACAAGTTGCTGCATAGTGACCTGTCTTACCACAATTGAAACAATTACCCTTTTTCTTTTGGATTTGAGGATTTGGGTTATTTTTGTTATAAAACTTTCCTTTGCCTCTAGGATCATATTTCTTGTTGTTTTGTGGAGGTCTAAAGGGTCCTCCCTCTACAATATTAGCCTTGGAAGTAAATTCCTTAGCCTTAGAAGAAATTTCGGACATTCTATTAGTCTCTTCTATTTGAATATCGACAATAGTTTGTTGGAGATTTAAATAAGTTCTATGATGGTTATACCGGTGCTTATACTCTTTCCAAGAGTCCGGCAACTTATAAACAAGGCTATGACCCACAAACCTTTCGGGTAACTTATCACCCTCTTTGGCTAAGTCAGCAACTAATTTTTGAAAATCTTCAATTTGGCTAGAAACAGTTTTTTCTTCACACATTTGAAAAGACATATATTTAGTTGTAGCAAATTTTTTAGCACCCTCATCCTCAAACCCATAATGACCATTAAGTTCATCCCATAAATCTTTAGCACAAGTAAAATGACAATAATTATCAAATAACTTATTAGCTAAACCACACTTAATAGTATGTGTACATAATTTATTTATTTTTAACCACTTTGCTAATTTTTCGGGATCATCGGGTTTGGGTTCATGAAGAACACTATCAATTTCAGTAAATTCCAAGATGGGCAAAACCCTTTCTTTCCAACGTTTAAAATTATTTCCATCAAAAGGTTCAAGCTTGGTAATTTCTGAAATGACTTTAAGAGAATCAACAACTTGTTTATCCATTTTGAAGTAAGGAATCAACCTTTAAGATTGTTGGAAAAATAATAGTGAATAAACAAGTTTGATACAACAAACAATATCCCAAATAATTAGCAAGAATGTAAATAAGCAATAACAATATAAATTTAAGTAAAATTAGGAACAATCTCACAGTGCTATAGAATCACGCAAAGAGCGTTGTCCTTAAAGGTTGATTCGTGCCACCCAAAGTAAAACTTGGTGCGATTGGTTCTCTTGGCCAAACAAACCCCCAGGATTAGACTATAGCGTCGACCTTTGTGATGTACGCACTTCCACTCACAAAAGGTTTAAGAACAACCCTCTATTGCCTTTCCTTAGAAAAATATTCTTGTAGAAAAATATGTGGGAGAGAAAGATAATAGACTTGTGTATATCTAAAAATATAGAGTAGTAAAAGGACACCCTCTAGAAAATGTGTTATGAAGAGTATTATATAGGCTACTTGGGAAGATAATAATCTATAGTTATTGGTTACTAATAACCCTTAAAAGCCCAACGGCTATGTTATCAATAATTGCCCAACGGCTATTTTTCTCATAATTGCCCAACGACTATTTTACTCATAAATTTCCAACAGTTAGAAAATCAATAAGAATAAAAGTGTTTGGAACATACACCCACACCAACATATGATTATAAAGTGTGTAACACAATTTGATAATTGACGTGACCGAGTCACTTGTCAATATGCCAAAAAGCAAGGCAAGTAGGACAAAATGATCGACGTTTGCTAAAGAAAGCTCTAAATCTTCCAAAACAATGGCATATGACGGACATAAATTATTTGGACAAGGGAAATGCTTTTGTGTCTTCCATATTCAATCTCCATCTACTTACAATAATGGGGATACTAAACCTTCACAATCATTATTGCTGGCATGAGATAACTCATGAAATGAAGAAAATGAGAGGTAAGTATCGATTTAAGACCCTAAAGATTGATATGGAGAGCTTATGACAAAATGGAGTGGTCCATCATTTGTGGAAGTCATGAATAGATTTAAATTTACTATGGATTGGATATCTATGGCAAAAGAATGCATTTCAACTCCAGTTTTCTTACTACATAAGCTACAACTATTTTTTTTTTCATATCAATAATGGTCACTATATGATAAGATTAACATTTATCCTTTTAACATATGAATAAACATTCTTCTAAAAAAAACCATATGAATATACATATGTTTATACATTTATTTCTTCTATATTAATAATTAGTTGAGTCTAGTTGCCAAGAGACTAGTAGCTTAGTGGTATAACTTGATTTTATTGATATATGATGACTGCATATTTATAAGGTTTTTTCGTTTTGGTCCTAAGTACTATCTATAAAAGGAAATGTGCAAGACTTAATTTCCTAGTTACATTCTAAGATGAATGTAATATATATATATATATATATATATATATATATATATTACATGAAAAGGAAAACTAATAGAAATATACTTACTAAATCTTGCGCAAACATAATGAATCAAACAACCCTAGCACTATACGTCATGTGTTCCAAAATTAAATTTGCATGCTATGTATCATGGTAAGAAGGTGCTATGTAGTTATCTTCCCAAGGTGAATTTAGTGTTATTTACCTACTTACCTACATAATTCCTAAGTCCCTTTAAAAAAATCCCCCCAAAATTCCTACCAAAAAAGGAAGTAATTAGATACTAACCCATTGCAACTATTATTACTCAGGAGATAACTTGTGAAATGAGGAAAATAAGAGGAAAATATTGATTTATTACCTTAAATATGGACATGGAAAATTTATGACATGGAGTGACTCTTCATTTTCGAAGTCATAAATAGAATTATCAAGGATTGGATAGAATGCATTTTAAATCCAACTTTCTCTCTATTTGATTTACGAATTTACAAAGGATTGGATAGAATTCATTTTAATTCCAACATTCTCTCTATTTAAGTCCCCTTGATAGCTTTGTAAGCAGTTTAGAATCAAAGACTCTCTTTCTATATCAAATATAATAATAATAATAATAACAACAACAACAATAATAATAATAACAATAACAAGAACAACAACAACAACAACAATAATAATAACAACAATAATAAGAAGAACAAATATCATGTTGTGTCTCTTAACATATGCATATACTTATGTTTATACATTTATTTCTTCTATACTAAAGCATTAATGGAGGCTAGTAGTGCTAATTAAAAACATCATCCTAATTCTAGGGAGAAATTACATTTTACCACCCTATATTACACTTTGCACTCTAAAATTTACAAATGCATGTTCTGCACCTTAAGTTATGACTCTTGTTACACTTTGCACCCTGACGTTAAGTTTGCAATTAACTTAAACATAAATTTAAAGTTTAGAGTGTAAAGCATAATTAGGAGTATAGTTTAGGGTGGTAAAGTGTAATTTATTTTTTATTTTTAAAGAATCGAGAAGAGGGCAATTAAGTCTTTTTACATGGTGCCATATTTTTTCATCCAAGTTAACAGAAAACTTAATGTCGGGGTATAAAGTGTAACAAGAATCTTAATTTAGGGGGTAAAACATACATTCGAAAAGTTTAGAGAGCTAAATGTATTCAGGAGTATAGTTTATGGTAGTAAAGAATAATTTCTCCCAATTCTTGACCGATATCTATTTTTCCAGAACCACCTACTCCCAGCACCACTTAACATTTTTCTTTAATATATTAGAGCTAATATGTATAATATTCAAATTTTATTTGCATAAAACTACTAATTGAAAGATCAATCAATATACATTATTACATAGTACTATCCTAGATTATTTAAATTTGAATAATAATAAAAAATCCTTATGTTTTTTAGAATGAATAAATTTTTTCCAATGGACTCTAATTAGGATGACACCTTCACTTGTAAAGGAAAGGTGGAGTGTAAATTCAAGTTTTTTATTTTTTATAATTTGATAATTAAAATCCCTACTGAATGTCTTCATTAAAAACATTAGGAAACTAAACCACAAGGCTCTTGACTAAGTGTAAATTCAAGAACTTCCTTTATAAGAGCAAGATAAAGTGTAAATTCAAGATCTACCTAATGCATATGTAATTATTTATTAACCAAAAAGAAGAGTGAATTATACTTTTTGTTCCTAAAATTTGGTATAAGTTTGATTTTGGTTCTCAAATTTAAAAAATATCATTATCTGCTATTTGGTCCATGAAATTTCAAAAATGGAACAAGCTAGTCAATGCATCTATTTTTGGATTTGCAACTTTACATGATCAACCTAAGGCACCCTATTTTTCAGGAGACCAAATCAAACCAATTACATATGTAAGGGACCACAGTCACACTACTTATTTAAAGAACTAAAATCAAAGCATCCACATATTTAAGAGAAAAAAAATCCAATTAACTCCATAGAGTATTCCCTTTTTGAAATTGCAGGAATTAAATCTTAAGTTTTTTATATCTTAAGAACCAAAACCAAGCTTATATAAAAATTCAAGAACCGAAAGTATAATCACCTAAAAAAAGAATGAAGAGTGATTACAAATTTGCACTACTCTGCCACAATTCCAGAAAGAATGATAGGGCATCTACATTTCCCCAATAATTGCAGTACTCTAAACGACTTGTAGCATATCTCAATCCAATCCCACTTGTCTGTTTTTCAATTTTGGCCTGCTTTTATAATCCCTTCACTGAAACTACTCGAATTCGTTAATGTCAAACAAAAGTACTACTTTTTTTTGTGAAGCAAAAACGGGAAAAAAAAAAAAGGAAGAAAAAAAGGCTGAGATAGATTTTCAAGAAGTTTATCAATCAAGATAACACAGAAAAATTTATACACTTGCTAATTTGATGAATTTCTTCTTTTTGTCTGCACGATTTAGGTTCAAGTTAACTTTTAATTATGCAACGTGAAAGAACTGATAATTCCTGTTCTAACATATACAAGAAGTCAAACGATGCCAGATATTATTTAGTTCTCAAAATATTGAATTCGAAAGAAAGCAAATAAAGCTGTATATAATGTGAACTAGTACAAGTTTCACAGCTATCAGTGTTTCTGCCACTATGAATGCACAAGTTTATGGTCTCCATTGGCCTTTGGCCACCTATATTTGTCAATTTTCAGCAATACATGTAATACTGGCTGCTAGCTGGTGCAACCAGTTATTTTAATATGTTTTAAATTTACTATTTCTTAACGACTTACGCTTTGAGACAACCAATAATTTATCATAGTATTAAAGCAAGTGACCTAGGTCTTGTCTCCACCATTTATCATACCTCCCATTTAAAATTTTTTGCATGTGTTAGGCTTCACTTAATAAGGGCAGTTTGGGCACACATGTCAAATGACTTTTAATTTATATGATTAAATTCATTATTTCTTAACATTTAGAGCTTTTAGAACAATTGGTAATTGATCACAACCTAAGGTCGGACTCTGTCATTAAGATATAAATCTTGCATGTAACTACTTCAACATATTTGCATCTTGATCTCCAAATTTGTTTAGTCAGTTAGTGATTCTGAATCCTGAATATGTTTTGTGAATTGGGACATAGTGATCACGATAAGGACACAGATAAGCTAAAATAGAAATTAAAATCATTTATTCTGGATTTATAGGAGTGGCAAGTACAAGCAATTCATTAGAATTAAGGTAAGACACCAGATACCACTAAAACACTTGACCAGAAAAATAAATGAAAAAGAAACACACACAAATAACAAAACCATTTCCATGGACAACCAGGAAATCAGAACTAGTAAATTCTAACTGAGATATTTCTCTTATCGCTATCCTTTGAGCTATCATCATCTTCATCAAAATTGGAGAATGATTCTCTACTTTCTTCATCTTGTGTTCTTCCTTGTTTGCCTTGTTCTTCTTCTTTCTCCCTAACATCATCTAGAGCTCGAATCAGGCTTTACAGCATCGCCATCCAGTCTTCGGCATCAAACTTTTCAGCAGCATCTGCAGGAGTCATATTCACCTCTTCCAACAAGTAGCTGTCTTTTCAAAAAGTGGGTGCAATGTCCAAATAGTTCTTAGCCAACACATTAAAAGCTTCATATTTGCAACACGATAACTCAATGTGCTTGTACATCCTTCCTCTTGGAATGAGAACCAGGTCAAGTTTTTCAGAAGAATCTTTTGACAGAACATAATTATGTGCTTGTGTGTGAAAGAGAAATGCAAAGACATGCTTCCATCACATACCACCATGTAGAACACAATGTTAGGAAGGAATCAGAAGTCCATTCTTAGATTTCAACCACAGAGAGAGGACTGCTGATGGTCATCAGAATTATGTACAACCAGAAATATTTCTTGCACCAATGATGTAAAATTTGGCTGACAAACAGGGCTTTGAAAGTAGCGGACCTCTGATATAGCAAGGTTCCTGTTCAGCAAACAAATACAATTTGTCTGTATGCATAACCAAATAGGAATAAGGAAATCAGAGAAAAAAAATCCAGTAAAAACAGCAAAGTACCTTTTGCTCATAACCAGTCTGCATTGTGGAGGTTAGATGATTTATATGGAACAAAATCCCAGATCATCTAGTTAGGGAACACAAGGCATTTTCCGCTGTAATTCCAATTCCTACATGCATTCCATTAAGCTTGTTCTTGTCCAGTGTCGTAGCTTTCCATAATCCATCAATCACAAACTTGCACGTTAGGTTATTTGGTGCAAATCCTACTTTTTGCATCCTATCCTGAAGTTCCATCAAAGTAGCCACATCAGCATTCTCAGAGAGGACTTTCACAAGTGCATTGTAACTTTCAGTATCGAAGATTTGAAATTCCCTGGCAAAGAAGCCCAATAATGATTCTGCTCTATTGATATCCATTTCCTTGCAGTATCCATTTATTAATGCCTTGCATATTGCTGTATCAGGTGAAACACCAAATTTAACCATTTCTTTCATTACATATTCACCCTCCATACTTTTATTTATTTTACACAAGCAGTCTATAAGAGCTCTATATGTAACAAGATTGGGTTTTATATTTTTATTCACCATCTCAGCTTTCAAAGCTAATGCCTCTGCCACATAATTACATTTGCAAAGGGATAGAACCAGCTCATTATAGACATCAATATCAGGCACATAACCATACTGAGAGATTCTTTCCAGAAGACTTTTAGCGGCAAATGGCCGATTCTCTTCACACAGTTTGACCACTAGATATTCATAAATGTCAGGAGAAATAGGAATTTCAAATCTCTCAAGCTCTGACAGCAAATTCAAAGCTGAAAGTAACTTACTCTCGTTTCCATATCCTTCCACAACAACTCGACAAGTAAAACTATCCGGGCGAACCCCATTTCCTATCATCTCATACAACAATGACCTTGACTCTTTCATCTTTCCCTCCTTGCAATAACCACAAATAAGAGTATTATAAGACATAGTGTCTGGACTTAACCCTCTGTGAACCATTCGATGAAAAAGCTGATGAGCCTCCCTAACCTTCCCTTCTTTACAAAGACCATTCATCAAGGCAGTATATGAAAACAAATCTGGCAACGCACCCCTCCTATACATAATCTTATACAAATAAAATGCATCCCCCAACCTTCCTTTCCTACAATAACTATTAATCAATGTATTGTATGTCACCACATCAGGATCAAACCCTTCCTCTTCCATCTTCTCTATGAATTCATTCACCTTATCCACATCTTGATCTTTGCATAAAACATTAATCAACATATTAAACGTATAAGCATTCGGGTGTATCCCAATTCTTCCCATTTCTTCATATACCTCCCAACACCGATCAACACATCTCAGCTTCACCAACCCATTCAAAAGACAATTACAAGCAACTACACTAGGAACAAAACCAACCTCCACAGACCTCCTAAAAGTCCCAAAACCTTGTTCAATCATGTTGGCTTTCACATAAGCCTTAATAAGCATATCAAAGACAACTGGATCCCAATTACAATCTTCACCGCACAAAACCAAACTTCCAAAAACATCACCATCATCTGGTGAAACGACCTTAACCATTTCTATCAATTCCCACAACAAGTTCATGGCTTGAGAAAATTTTTTTGACCAAGTCAGAATATGAACAATAATACAATAATTCTGGATAGTGGGTCTGAGACTTAAATCATTCTTGACCCAATTGAAGAAAGTGAGAGCTGATGAGGAATCAGATTGAAACCTCAACAGAACTCTTGAAATTTCATGAGAACCCAGATGAGGAAGAAGCCCTTTAAGCTCATTTTGAAAAAGAGGTAAATGGGTATTTTGTTTAAGGTTTGAACAAATGAGATTGACAATGTTGTTGGGGTTTTGGGTTTGTGGCAGCAAATGGTAAAGTGGGTTTGAGATGGATTTGGATTCTGAATCTTGTATGGTCTGTAGTGATGAAGAAGAGAAAGCTGAAATGGGTATGAAATTATTAAGGTTGAGGAATGGTTTTGAACGAAAGGCAGAGTTTTTGTGTGATAAAATGAGGATTTGGTTAATGGAATATATTGAAGTTCGAGGCATCACTAACAGACACAGTAAGCTATAAATATCGAAAAAAGCATTCTTTGGTGATTCTGAAGCTTATTCTTTCGGGTTTATTTTTCTTTGTAATCCCTTTGCAAGCAAAAGAATGAAGTGAGGTTTGGACAAAGAAATTTTACCGTTTGGCAGAGGAATTCATGGAAGATGCACCAACGTTTAACCATGAAAGAATGAAGGTGCTGGACTCCAAATTAAATCTTCTTCTTTTTTTCTTTTTTTTTTCTTTTTTTTTTTAATTTCACTCTCTCTGTCTCTCACTCATATTAACACAGTGAACTCTCTGGCTGTCTATCTCAGATGAAAATGGCAAAGCTCATCACCTGATGATTGATCTGGGTGGACTCAAAGGAAAGAGGAAAGTAGCGGAGCTACAGCGGCGGAGCGTCAAAGGCGTACCCATCTCGGTGAGGCTTTGGGTTTATCTGAGTTGCGCGTTGTGGATTGATTTGGGGAAGGAGAGTGGAGGGTGAACAAAACAAAGCTAGGTGATGTTTCTTACGCTTCTCTTATTGCGCTTCTCTCTTAAGATTATGTCACATTGATTTTTTCTTACGAGATGGATGAGTATTTTTTAATTATATGGCTGAATTTTAAGCATACTGTATCTTAGTTTTATTCTAAAAAAAAATATTAGTTTTGATGTGAGGCTTTTCGGGTAAATATAAAGTTTGAGAGTTTTTAAATTTTACTTTTTAAAATTTTAAAATTTAGATTTATAGCCTGAAATTTTGGAGTGTTTAGATTTACATCCTACTATTGTTGAATTTGGATTTTACTCCCAAATTTTTAGGGGTGTTTGAATTTGACACCACTCAAATTTAGAGATATTTAAATTTTTACATTCTAATTTCATAATTTAGAATGTAAAATCTAAACACTCCCAAACTCTAAGGGTTAAAATTCAAATTCTGTAATGTTAGATTGTAAAATCCAAAAACTCCAAACTTTAAATGTGTAATTTACAATTTTCTCTTTTTTTAATTATGAATTAAATACTAAAATAAATATTAAAAATTAAAATTAGGCCAAAAGGTATAATGAAAACCATTATCAATGAACAATGAAAAAAACAACCAAATACTAATAGAGCACGACTATATTATATATCGTTATAGATATAATCATGGGTGGGTGTGACCAATTAATTAGCCATACACTGCTTTCTCAAAAAAAAAAAAAAAAAATTAGCCATACACTGAGTAGAAAACAAAAACCATAGTAAGCTAATAATCATTCTATTGTTCTTAATGCAAATTACAAAAAACCCTAAACAAATGAAGTAGTGTCTAATTAAAAAATTGAAAGTTCGCATAAGAATCCTACCTTCAGATTTAGCCAGCAAACTCTACATTCTTCAAGTAAGTGTAGGGGTGAACCAAATTGGATCTTCCAGATTAGCCATTCGAGGTGGCAATGATTTAATGCTTCCATCTTTGAGTGAAAAGACAACTTTGCAATCACTAAAGAAGGAGCCACTACAATATATATGATTCCCTTTTAGTCCCGGAGGAGAATTTTGTAACGCAAGAGATAAAGAATAACCATAACCCAAAAACAACACTTGATCATGCAAATCTTTAATCTTAATGTATCGCCCTTGGCTACCATTCACTTCTAACTTGAAAACATCAAATCCAGTTTGTCTGTGTCTACTAGTCACCATCAATAAATCCCCACAAGACTCCACCAAGTATGTCGATGTATCTAGGTATGTGCGGAGACTGAATCTCGCGAAACCTATACAAAAATCAGACTCTGGCACCAAACTAAACCTGTCATGATCATGTACACTAAAAACACTGAAGCATGCATGGTTATCATGATCGATATACGTTGCATATAACTTTCCCTTGTAAAATATGATATCGTCGTAATCTATAGAAGTGGAGGTATTTCTCCATATCTGCTCTCCTACTTTGCAAATTGCAAAATTTCCCAGGCAAAAAAGCACTGCAACAGAAGTGTCTGGACCATGCAACATGATGGCTTTCTTGATTTTGCAAAGATCTGGGATATACGAAAACTGAAAATGATGTGGGAGTTGAAATTGAACGTTAGAGATGGGGTTCAAGAGGTGCAACTCGCGGTCTTTTGTTGTGACCAACCAGCCTTTAGAGCATCCTTTAATGGACTCATGTTGCGGAAACTTGTACATCTTGTAAACCCTTTTATCTGTGAGGCTTAAAAACTCGTATGGTTCTTATTGGTTGCCTCTTTTTGTCATCAACCATGGATGCTCGGGTGCTGGAGGATAAGGTTTTTTATTGGCTACTAGATGCCATGGCTTGCAAACTAAACCAAATCGAAGTTGATCAGTAAGGTGTAAGTGTTTGTAGACAAGTTGAAGGAGTTCAGAGGGAAGTTCAGACCAGACTGGCATGATTTGGTTTTCACTGTCTTTCAATATTCATCTTTTCCATCCTTGACAACCTTCTTTTACCTTAGAAAAAGAGAGATATCCTATTCACTGACATAAATGAAGAGGAAAACTTTTAAGAATATTAGAAATCAACCGATGGAATGGCCAAAAGAGGGCTTAGAAGCTTTGTTTTATAATCACTCTTCATGCTTGTCCGAGTCCAATTCGGTAAGGAAGTGACAAAATAACAAACTTTAAAACATTGTAGAGTCATATGTTTAAAAGACTTCTTTATAACACGTAAGACACAAATCAATTCCATTTTTTTTTTTTTTTTTTTAACTTTAGGGGGAAAAAAAGGAGATATATGATTACGTTTAGGTGATTCTCCAAAAAAAATTTCACGTTTAGGTGATTTAAGAATGAGATTACTTTTTGTATTTTCATTGAAACAAAAACACATCCAAAAAAAAAAAAACTACTAGTCTTCAACAAGAAGTCTATAAGGACTAAAAGTTTCCTATCTTTAGATCCCCAATTCACTCCATCACCTGGCCAACTCTTTAAATATATAAATAAAAAATGCTCGATCACCTAAAGCTTCCTCTTAATTAATTAAGGTGAGAAAAAACTGACTTTTAATTTGAAAACCCTAAATTCAATTTCATTGATATTGGGCAGACTCCATCACTAAATCCCCATCCCCACAGAACCTCAAGGGTTGATTCACCCAACTAGAGGAATCCGCCAAGGGGATCCACTCACCCCTTTTCTATTCCTTCTATGTACCGAAAGCCTACATGGTCTTATACAGCAAGCAACAAGAGTTGGAGAGATTAAGGGCTTCTCCCTATGTCGTAGGGGACTGGAACGTACTAACCCATTTATTGTTTGTAGATGATAGTCTGCTTTTTTGCAGGGCAACAATAGATGAATGTACACTGCTTTTGAGAATTCTAGATTGTTATGAGAGAGCTTCAGGCCAAAAGGTGAACAAAAACAAAACAACACTCTTGTTTAGCAAATCCACCACAGAAGATACCAAACAGGAAATAAAGGCTACATTGGGGATTCAAGAGATTGTACATTATGAACAATACCTTGGCTTACCATCTTTGGTAGGCAAAAGGAAAAAAGAGAGCTTCAACTTTATAAAAGAAAAGATTTGGAGGAAGCTGCAGGGTTGGGAAGGTAAATTACTTTCACAAGCCAGGCATGAAGTTTTGATCAAGGCAGTGATCCAAGCAATTCCAACCTTCACTATGGGATGCTTTAAAATTCCTTTGTGTCTTTGCCATGATATTGAGGCCATGATTAAGAAGTTTTGGTGGGGACAAAGGGGAGATAGGAGGAAGGTACATTGGGTTAAATGGGATGAGTTGAGAAGATCAAAAATTGAGGGTGGTATGGGATTTAGGGACTTAGCCTTGTTCAATGATTCACTTTTGGCTAAGCAAGCCTGACGGCTTTTGCAAAATCAGGATTCACTATTTTATAAGGTCTTTGAGGCACAGTTTTTCCCTAACTCTACAATCATGGAAGCAAAAAAAAAATAGAGGTGTGTCGTATGCTTGGACTAGCATCCTACATGGGAGAGATGTATTGAAGAGAGGGTGTAGATGGAGAATTGGGGATGGGAAATCAGTGAGCATGTGGACAGATTTCTGGCTGCCAAGGCAGCAGGCACCGCAAGTTCTCTCTCCTTGCATTGAATCACTAGCTGATGCAAAGGTGGAAATACTAATAGATGATGAGATGTGGAAGTGGAATCATGAGGTAATTGACGGAATTTTTACTCAAGAAGCAAACTTGATCAAATATTTTGCAAGGATGGTGAGTGAAGACAGCTTGTTTTGGCCATTCTCACGGAATGGAATATACAATTGTAAGTCTGGATACTAGTTCTTAAAGGCAGAAGAGGATCATGGAGGTACTGAAGCCAATGTGGAACAAGAAAAAGCCTCTGGAAGGCCATATGGGCTTTGCAAACACCAAACAAAATGAAAAACCACATATGGAGAGCATGCCGAAATTCCTTACTAACAAAGGAAAATCTAGTGCGCCGAACCATCATCGAAAACCCAATCTGTGACCGATGCAAGTTGGAAACAGTATCAACTCTACATGCACTCTGGACGTGTAAGGAACTGGATGTGGTTTGGGAAGATGCATCGGCGTGGGCATGCAGAGAAACCACCAGATTTATGGACCCCAAGGAGCTGCTTTCTTGGCTCATCAAACACCAACACAATCTGGAGTTGTTCGCTGCCACAGCTTGGTCAATATGGACACACAGAAATCGGGTCCGACTCAACCAACCAAGCTGTAACCCACACCAGATTGCACCCTTGGCGAAAGAGCTTCTGACAGAGTTCAATGCAGTTCAAACACCGCCTCGTGTGTAGACCTGTACCACACGGACCATGTGGCGTGCTCCACCTCTGGATTTGGTTAAGGTGAACTTCGACGGCGCAATTTTTACGAAGGAAGGAAAGTCCGGAATTGGGGTGGTTATCCGAGATACTTAAGGCAATGTTTTGTCTTCACTATCACAGGCGTTACCTCATCTTCATAGCCCGCTGGAGATTGAAGCAAGAGCTGCATCCTTAGCGTTACAGCTTGCTGCAAAATTGGGTTTCAATCGGGTTGTCCTTGAAGGTGACTCACAAGTGTTGATGCATGCCCTGGCTGAGGATACACCCTTCTTTGTCCACGGTTGGTTTACTAATTGATGACGTTAGATCCAATGCAGCCTTGTTTACAAAATTACACTACTCTCGTGTTAAGAGGGATGGTAATATGGCCGCTCATAGTTTAGCTCGTTATGCTTTAACTATTTCAAATTTTGTTGTGTGGATGGAAGATGTTTTACCATCCATTGTTTCAGATATATTGTCAGATATTGCTAGTTTACCTTAAATAAATTTCGATTACTTGACCCTTAAAAAAAAAAAATCCCCATCCCCACAAAAACTACTTGAAATATATCCTTATGCACAAGATACATGATAATCATGCCCAAGATGAGGAAATAATGCTCATTGATTAAGAAAAATAATAATAATTCGAGGACAAAATCTAAGTGGAACTTTTACAAAATAGTCTGTCTTCTGTCATGGATGTTTTTGTCTTGAATCTTGATGAGCTAGAGATGTCAGAGTCAAAGTCTAATTGACTTTTACTCTCTCTCTATATATAATTCTAGGTGGTTTCCATTATTTTTTTAATTTAAAGTTTAGGTTTTATATATTGTTGAATACCAGACTTTGTAGCATTACTCATTCAACAATACACTTTTTCTCAATTTTCCTGAGCGCAAACCGAACCTAAGCTAACCTACTACTTCGAGGCCATGAATGTAGCTTTAATTTGCCATCCAACAAATCCGAACAGGACTTGTTCATGATTTTTTGAAAAGTTACAATGTAAAGATCATTATGGTCCAATTCCAAACTCAGGCAGATATTAAACGAGAATGGAGGAAGATAAGGCTGTCCGTTCGTCCTATGAATTATATGCAGGATTTTTCATTATCATTATCTGAAATTTACAATGTTGGAAGTTAAAAAGAATGTACATGCAAATTTAGCAGGCCTCAATTAACCATCTCATGAGAAAACCATAAATTGTCTTATAGATTTTCATACTAATCATCTGAATGCCATTGCAGAGACAGGTGCTTGTTAGTTGACAACCATGTTTGCAAGCTTCAGCTGCTTCTCTAGAGGCAAATGATCTTTCAAAGATACACAGGCACGATGCATCACACGCAATAGGAAAGCAACCATATCATTCTCACTTTCATCAATAGGTTGAATGCCTGGTGTATCATCGCTGCTTAGGTTTTGAGTAGCCCAATTGTAAATGCGTTCCGTTGATACCCAAAGATAAGAAACAATGGATTCTGCTACAACTTCCCAACTGGGGTCCGACATAAGAGAAGTCAAGGTAACTGGTAGATCACTCAACACGGTAAGACGGTCCAGAATTAGAAAAGGCATATATTTGCAGCTGATACCGCATAGCAGACCAAGAAACTGCAGTGCCTGGATTCAGTAAAAAGAAAGGGCACAAAGAAATGTAAGTTGGCAATAAAAAATTCTCCCCTTCAATATTTCATTTAATCCCCAGTTCTGGCAAGCCACTACACTGTCCAGAAGAACATGCAAATCACTTCACCAGCTGAGAGGAATCCTAAAATACACTAGCCCTTCACCAAAATGACTTTAAGATACACTGTTTTAAGGCAAAAGGAAGGACCATAGGACAAGTAAACAGGCTCCGAGATGTCAATGTTAGCAGCATTTAAATTAAATAAACTGTGACACTGCCATTGAACTTTATGTCAAACAAAATGGTTTCTTATATAGCAGGCCCTACCAACAAAATTATGTCGTCCACACAAATTTTCTTTTCTATTCTTTTCTTCTTCTTTTTTTTTTAAATTTTCGGCCTCGTTTCTACTAACATAGGTCAGCAATAACATGGATTTTTGTCTTCCATTCCCATAAAGGCACAAGGGTGGATTATATCTGTTTTTATAATGGTCCCATATATAATTCTTATACTAATCATTCAACATTAAAGTAATTTCATGCCTAGTCCCTACCGTGGAAGGATAACTTGATATACAGCTAATTTCCAATGCATCGACAACCCACTGTCTTCTAACACTTCCCTCTGCATGTTGTAGAGTTGCTACAACTTCAATGAGCACATCCCAGACACCTACAAATAAAAAAGTTTATATGTCAGAAGGTTTAGATGCTTTGAAGTAAAAGCACTGCACAGTACTACTCATTCTTTTTTTTGATAGGTAACGTAAAATATTATTAAAAATTATAGCCAATCTCTGTTTAGCATTGTGGCAAAATACTATCGTTCTAAAAAATTTAATTTTACTGACTCATACATATCTACCCAAACTTTTTTTATTGTCTGTGTATAGAAACTAACCACGTGGTTTGGAGTTCAGTATGTAAGCTTTGAGTCTTCCCAGCTCAGTCAATGGGAGGGAACCAATCCTGACTAGCTTGGCTTTCACTTGAACCTTTTTTACTACATCAATAAACTGACCAGCTCCATGGACTAGGTCTTCCTGTGAAACCTGTGAGGTGCACAAGGCAATTAAAGGTATAGAGCATATAGTGTAGTCGAAGGTTCTCATGCCATATGTGTATCTTGATAAAATTCAATGTAAATGAATATTTATTCACAAGTTTATGGTGTCAATCATGAGGACAAGAATTTAAGGTATACCTGCAAAAAATCCAATAACCAACCCCGCCGAGCCTTTCCTAAGCATTTAATAGCCTCAGACCACTCCTCTACAAAACTTAGCTGATCCACTTCCATGACAGAGACAGATTGCATTGGCAACAAAGAAAATAGCACCTCCATGCACTTCTCAATGTGGTATATGTAGTCTACAGAGTCGAGAGAAGCTTCATCTAGGCACTGATACAGACCTTTCCAGCATGAAATTCGTAATATTGAGGTAACTGAAGACAAGTAGTGAGTTATGTCATTGAGCAGTTTCTCAATCCTGGAACCTGAGAATACTTTTATCAGGTCTGCCAGATGAATGAGCAGACATGTTTGTAAATTCAGCTCAAGTGTCTTAAATCTGGATAGGTCAGAGAGCTCATCAAGGAAAGTTAGGAGTGGGTCAAATTGGTTTGCATGAGATATAGAAAACTGCACACATTCCTCCCTGAGGATTCCTTTCTTGAGAGCTGAATCTGGTGGCAATAACTCTGCAACTTGATCCTCGTATCTCATGCAGCGTCTTATGATTGCACCCCAATCCAAGACTGGCAACCTAGAAGCACGTGAAAGGCACCTTAACACAGTGGCTACCGTGCCAACATGTGCAATGATACCTTTCTGAACTTAAGAAAGTTAAGAAATTAGAAATTTTGGTTAGAAGAATGCATGCGTGTGTGTTTGTGCATGTGCGAGAGAGAGAGGGAAACTCAAGGATTGGTTTATAACACATACTACCATGTAGAAGACATTGTTGGGAAGGAAATCAGTAGTCCCTCTAATTTCAACCTAATTAATGCAGATGACCATTTTATATATATATATATATATATATATTCAAACATGTCATACTTGATCGCTCAACCTTTTTCGCAAGACTCATTTCTTTCATGTAAGTAAATATACTATGCAACATAAATGAGCTTGGCATCCTATGGGGGGAGGGGGGAACCAAAAGATTTTGCATGAACATACACTAAATACTTTATGTCCACCACCCAACAACTGAATTACCAAAGAGATTATATCAACATAAATCAAGATAAATGAGAAAAAAAAATGTAATAATCATAACAAGGATGATACAAAAATGGCACTATTGATAAGCATACTGTATCAAAATGCATCTTATTTTCAGAGAAAGTACCTGAGAAAAGAAATAAGCTATGGAATAACATCAATGCGTTGTCTAGACACACAAGTTAGCCCAAAAAAAAATCAATTCATTATGAAACCACAGAACTCATAGCAACAGACCTACCTCAGAAACACTCAGATGCATTAACCACAAACAAAGCCTCATAATTACACTGTCATCAGGAAAACTATGAGAGACAGATTTTGAACCAGCTATATCATCACTGTCAAGGACTTCCTTGGACCACATATGATGTCGAAGAAATGAAACCGCCCATGCTGCATATTGTTGCAGCTGATGCTCATCAGAATTCTGTGCAACCAGAAATATATCTTGCATCAATGATGTCAAATCAGGCTGACAAACAGGACTTGAAAGTAGAGGACCCCTGAGATAGTGAGATTCCTGTTCAGAAAACAAAGAATATTTAATTGAATATACACATGAAAATAGGAAAAAGGAAATCAGAGATAAAAGGACCTAATAAGAACAGCAAAAAAGTACCTTTTGCTCATAACCAGTCTGCATTGAGGAGGTTAGATGATTTATATGAACCAAAATCCCAGCACTGGCTCCCATAGCATTAACAACCCCAAGCATCCCACCCAAATGAATGAGAGGAGGGTAAGGATCAGAATAACATTTTCTAAACAACTCTAGTAAACCTTTGACACATTCAACTTCAATAGAATGCACCCCTTCATTCAAAATGCAGGCAAGAAGGCTTCCAGCTCCAATGCATGATGCCATTAACAAACTCTGATGAAAGCTGCAAGATTTTTTAACAGAAACTAATTCAGAAATGAGCTCCATATAGCCATTCAATAGATGATCTAGCTCATTATTATCCATCAATTCTACTCTCTGGCAGAATGTCACTACAATGGGAAGTGCAAGACAGGATCCTACGGACATAAGAATCTCAGCTCCTTCACTGCAAGAATCATAATTTTGAACTAACGAATTGACATGTGGAATCCATGATAGGATTAAGCCTTTTATCTTGAGGACGGCATCATGTGCCCCAGCTCGGTATATTGCACCAACAGAGCTCGCCAAACCAAGAACAAGTCCTGCAACACCCCAGATATCTTCCTCCAAGTCATCACTGTTCTCACATGGCAGGTTCGCAGTTCTAATACTATCAAGATCATACGTGTCTGGCGTGAAATATGCAGAAAGACTTTCCACAATATCAAATGAAGATTGAGTAAGCTGACATATCATCAGAGATAAGGCCCTCACGATCTTTCCAAGCAAGTGCTCTTCCTGAATCTTGCTAGTTTCTTTGTCCAAGTCAGAGTTATCAGCAACTTCAACCCTGGTAAGAAGATCTTGGCATGAAAATCCCAAGCCAACCCCACAGGCTCCTTTGACAAGGGTGCTTTTGCTACCACATAAAACCTGAAAGCAAGCAGATAAATCAGGAAACCTTTTTTAATGCATATTGAGTAGGTACAAAATTAATGGTGTTCCACGTTCAAATTTCATACATGCATACATATATAGATAAGGTTGAACCCCATGCACAAAGCACCCACTTCTGTGAGGTCTAGGAGTGATAATTGGTAGGCAACCTTACCCTCCCCCCCCCCCCCCCCCCCCCTTCTCTCTCTCTCTCTCTCTCTCTCTCTCTCTCTCTCTCTCTCTCTCTCTCTGTTGAAGAGGCAGTATGTGTGTGTGTGTGTGTAGGTCAACTTCTTCTTCAATGAGTTCTAACTCTCATGAAATCTCCTATTCTTGTAAGAACAAGATGACGCCATTTAGGGACATGTCTGACATAAGGGGAAAAACTAAACCTTGACCATAATTTAAGGGCAAAAATAAAACCTTAAAACTATTTTCTTTTCATCCTAGAATTGTAGTCTAGGTTCAAATTTTGTCCTTAAAACATATATTACGTAAGACACACCGGCAAAAAACTTAATGAAAGTGGAAGGAAGTGAGGGACATATAAATTTTGAAGGACAGAAATAAAACTATATTTCAGGGACGAAAATAGTGTTTTTACCTACACATATAACATAAGATCATAACTACTTGCTTATCTTAAGTAAAAATATGACAAATAATTTTGCTCTATACAAGGCACCTAGAGGGTCTTGAACCCATTACCTCACCCTCCATCTTACCCTTACCAGGGGAGAATGTGTCATTTGAGTTAAGAGGCCATATAAATATTTGAAATATGCTACGCTATTTAATTAAAAGTTAAAAAATAAATCCAAAACAGTCAAAACCAGAACTGTGCCCACCTCAACAAGTCCCGTGATATTCTCATATTTCTGCTTATGATCAGTTACATGTAGGCAACTTGAGATCAATCCAAGGGAAATTGCAGCCGACCATTGGCGGTGTTCATGTTCATGCTGCAACAACCAATTAAGCAGGAACTTTGAAGCTGTTGATTTAACAGTGTGGGCAGATGGAGGCAAGACCTGACAAAAGCAATCAAAGCCAAAGCATTCTATTGAGCAAAGAATGCAAATCAAGAAATCAATTTCCTAATGGAATGATGCTACTGATAAAGAAAGTTCACTCCAAAATCATTGACTGCATAGAAGACCCTTGAGAGGATCAATTGGAGAAGCAGGTTTCTGCCTAGCCTGCCAATTACTTGATTCCAAAAATGTTAAAATTGTAAGGAAGAGGTATGCTAAAATACTTTGAAAAAGTGGGAAATGCCAACTGACACATCTATACTGCAAAAATGACCACAATTGAGACCTATGAGGCAGTGTTTATTCCCACAATAAAGATATTAATACCAGATGTTATAAATAAGATAGAAATATCTAACAACGGTTCCATTGATCTCATGTATTTTTCCATTCACCGTTAACTAAAAATATGCACAGATTATTAATTCTAGAGAACTTTACAATCACACAACACTCTTACCAAACAAAGTGCACCAATGGCTAGTGCAACATTTTCCGAAGATCTAGGGATAGCTTCTTCTGCTCTTCGTATCATACTCTGCATGATAAAATTAAAAAGGAATTACAACACCAAATAATCTCTTTGAAATTGGTGCAGCCAAATACTAGAGCGTGATAGGAGTATTATGAAAGCCAAAGGTGATAGACAACCTTCAGAATATCATTAGCAGCTTTGGAAGATTTGTCCAGGATGATGGTTGGTGATTTAGCATCAAAATACAAGATATCAGCTCTTATCCAACGTCGCATGAAGGGTTTCCATGACTGCAGTGCAAGAAGAGCAACAAAAATATTTCTTGAGAGCTGGAGAGATGCCGCTATTTCCCCCATTGCATTCTCATATTCAGCATGTGGATCTCGTAATCCCTGTACACTACATAATGTCAGAGTAAATCCTACAGGGGTAAAAAGAAGATCTTGTCAATTATGATTATCTTACTCTTGAAGCCCCTTGGTTGCTCACATCTTTAGGAGTAAATGAAAGACATAAAAGAGCTGCACCAGGTAAATCTCTAGCCTTACCTCTTTCCCCTGCAAATGTAACTCTTAGAAGGTCAGAACAAAAACCTGGGGGAAAAAGAGAGAGGAGGATATGCTGTCACAGAAAATAAAGGGAATTCATACGGTAAAATTTTTTTGACTAATTATCATCAATAAAATCCACCATTATCACTCTACTAAAGAACTATCTTTTGCAACATGTCACTTTATACCCATACCTTTCTCTTATTTTTCAAAAGAACTTGTAATAATAGTTGAACAATTTGGATAGTTTGGTATGCCACACAGGTGGGAGTAGTTAAACAGTTTCTCACAATTTGGTAGAAAGAACTATCATTTGGACCTTTCTTTTTAGTCAACAAGCAGGAATAAAAAGTAACTCGCAATTTTTCAGGTCAAAAGCAACACTATATGGACACCAAGCTCATGATACCTGAAGAGAAGACAACCTGAGGAAATACATCCAGAAGCTTCTCAATCTTACTTCCTACAACTCTTTTCTCCTTGACCAGTCTTCGCCGATTGCTGAAGCATATTGACAAAAGCTAATTGGTATCATATACATATCATGTACAAAAAGATCATAAGGGCGTATCAAAAGTGCTCATAAATCGTAATACATAGATGCATATCATAGAATCCCATGTATCATACATGAGGATTTAAAATGAGTTTTTTGTTAAAAAATTTTCTTTTATTTGAGTCTTGTTAAACTTGTTTTTAACACAAAATTATTGGGTTACTTAATTGAGCCCAATAAAATAACATGTCCATGAATTTTTATTATATTTTCTCCCCTCTTTTTCTACAAAATTTGGACTACACAACACTTCACCTTCATATTTGCAAATTTCTTTTCTATACCATGAATAAGGTATTAAATGACTATAATTATTTTCTTTTTTTGTTAACATTTTCTTAATTCTAAGAAGCTAGAATCCCAAGAAGAAATAGAGGAAATTATTAAAATAAAAGAACTAGAAAAGATAGTAAATGTTGGTGATGATGAAAAAAATGTCAATGAATAAATAATTTTGCAAGATAATGAACATGATGATAACATTGACTTAGATGTAATTGATTTTGCAAGATGATGAATATGATGAAAAGAAATTATTATTTGCTCATTTGTCATGTATAATCACTTTTGAGTTTAATCAATTTGAATGTGTATTTTATTAACATATGTTAATTTGATTTATTTAGTTAGCTTTGTTAAATTTTATTACATAAAGTGATGATTATATTAATCATTAGTTGAATATATTATGAATTTATAATGAAATAACTTTTATATACATATATTTATAATTTTTTTTTATAAATTTTAGGTGTTTATGTATCTTACAATACATGATACGATATAATAGAAGATACAGAAAAATCTAAATAAATTCACGATACAATTCACATTTTGACAACTATGATCATGTATCTCCAGCATGTGAAGTAGTAAAAAAGTTAAAAGCAAATTCATGCTTTACATGTGCTCATATGTTAAGATCTTGACTTGAAATTCTTCCATGGCCTTGAGTACATTAGGGTTTGACTCAGAAAAAAGCAATTCTGTGCTCCTTTTCTTGAAATCTGGAGTATTTTTTTCAATATATGATACCTGGGCAAATATTATTTAAAAGAATAATTAAGACAACTACATCAAAAAGAAAGTAATTAAATGGCAAGAAATCAGACAATGTCACCAGCCAAAAAAATAATAATAATGCAGGATTTATTATAGTCCACCAATTAGACGCATAAAGTAATGAAAATTGGGGGAAGATTACTGCACCATTTTTAGATGTTACCTCATATTGGGTCAGTGCCTTAAAAGCAGAAGTCCTTGTCATTGCCCATTGTAACCCATGACTAGGGTGGACAGAGGTAACAATGCCCCACAAAATCTGCAAAACATTCTCTGAAGCTTCTGGGTATGCTTCGGCATCCATTGCACCCCACCTTAGCAGAAGGCAAATGCTGCCAAGAAGCAAAAATTAGGAGGCACTTAAGTATCCCTGGATTGAAAGACATGAAAACGAAATTTGATATGAAATATCAGAACAATTGAACAAATGCTGTATTGAAGAAGCAACTCTCATGTAAAAATGCCAAAAAGAATGCTGCAGAAAGCCACAGATAACTGAACAACAGAAAGGCTAAAAGTAATCAACTTTAATAATTCCAGTGAGCAGAGGTGTAAGGAGACATGTCCCTAAAATTACATGGAGGATTTCCAGCAACATTCAGCATGTTATCAAATCACTCCATGACCCAAGCTATTTTCTTCTAATTTATTTTATTTTTCCAGGAAGACGTCACCAACTATTAATGATAGTTGTTAGTTCCCATAGGTTGTGATTGGCAAGGGATTCCACAATAAATTGAATCCAACCTGACCCAACTTTCTAGAAAATTTTTCCAGCATTAATAAGGTATCAGTGCCAGTTGAACAGATAAATAATCCAAAATAGAGGATCATACTCAGAAATACTTACCTGTGTGCAAGAATTGGGTCAGCGGAGTAATCCAACACATGCTTTGCAATGACATCCCAGGCTGTATAAAAATCTGGACAGAAACAATTTATTGAATATACTTTCAAAATGCTTCAAATATGTGAAATAAGCTAGTAAAAATTCATTAGTGACAGACAATATTAGAATATAAATTTCTTAGAATCAATTACAAAGCATTAAGAAAAGTCAACATATCCTTAAACAATGATACTGTCTTTCCCAAATAACTTTACTTTTTTTTTTTTTTTGAAGTATCACTTCAGGTCGCACAGATATTGTTGAAAAGGTCTGGCTCTTAGGCTGTTGCCTAGGGTCCCCTATTATTAAAAGACCCCAAAAGTTAGGTTAATAATTAGTTTTACTTGAAAAAATAATTTAAAAAAAAAAAACCTAGATGGGTTGTGTGCTCTCTTCCCCACTCCAATATGGGGCCCAAAATTGCATGCCGATAGAATTCCAGCTGAATTGAAGCTATAAAATGTTTGTGCCAAATCATCATTGATGACCAATTTTCCATAACAACTCAAGGTTTCAATTTTTGTAACCAAGTATCTCACCCAGTACACAGTAGATTGTCAACTTTAGTCACCCAATCGCCCATGTGGCCAGACACCAAACAATCTTTTTGCTATTATCACCAAAATCAAAATCAGAAATTAGATTTTAGCTTTCCTTCATCAAAATTAGAACAAATGATTCACCTTACCCCCCAAAGTAAATTAAAACCCTTTTCTACAATTAAATAAATTTTCTTTTTCTTTTTTGTTGAATTTTACATTGAACCATAATATTTGGTTTTCATATAAATTAACCTAGGTGTTGCCAATATTAATTCATACAGATATATGTTAAATCCGAATTTGTTCAGGCAGGTTGACAATGTTGGGATATTCTTTGATAAATTAGATTCTATTGTTCTACACTTTAAAATTTAGTTTATTCTTGTCATATTATAGTTTTATATTGTAGATAGTGTTTCTTTTTATTTTAAATTTTTTAACAATAATAATAATAATGCTTAAAATATCAATATTGATATGAAAAATTTAAGAAAAAATGACAGAAATATAGAAAAATTAACTGAATCCTTTGAAAAAGATATTACTAGGGAAAAAATAGAAAATTTATATGAAATCACATAATTCAACAAGAAATTCATTAAAAAGACTTAGGGAAAAAAAAAAAAAGATATTTAGGTTGCATTTGGGATAAGCTTATATTGGGCAACTTCTTTTACTATTTAGCTTATTTTTGCTACTATTCATGGGTCCCATTACACGTTTTGGTACTATTCATAAGTTTTACTGTACTATTTCAGCTAACTTTTAACTTTATCAACAGTACTTTCAACAAAAAGTTTTCTATTATACCTAAATAAGTTGTTTTCAAACGGATCCTTATTATTATAGTTTAGCGTCGCGAGTTCAATTCTCGCAACAGCCCTATCTCTTTTACCTATCAAAAAAATAAAATAAAGACTTAGAAAAAAAATGAAATAAAACAAAGGAAAGATAACAAGGAAAATAATCAGAATAATGTTCAAAACATAATGTAACAAATATTAATTATATAAAAAGACTAAATTCTTTTCTTCTTTTCTAAATATATGTGGCTCTTACAAATTTTTACCAACAATCTTGTTACAGAGGTTATTGCAAAAAGAAGTTTCTCAAAAAATTATAACAAATAATATATCCTACTTATTATCAATTATGTCACGAGAGTGTTAAGTGGACTAGTCATATTATCAATTGAAAAGTAGATAAACCTAAATGCAAAACTTAAGTAATTTTGCATCTCAAAAAACAAGAAAAATGAGTTTAAACTACACACGCACACATATATACATATATACGGATTTTTTTTTGGGGGGGGGGGGGGGGGGGGAGGAGGGTCCCACTTAAAATTGTCGTTTAGGCCTCAAGCTATATCAAACACTTGAAGTGCTTCTACACTTCATGTAAAGATGCCACAACGTCAATTATGCAATTGTAGAACACCTTATGTCCAACAACACATGCATGCATGTGCTGCACAGTTTCACATATTCTGGAGCAAGCATTTGGGCAAGCTACACAAGTTAAAATTGGCAGGCACCCTCTTCCAAACAGATTTAGAAACCCTTAAGAAAAGAAAATTTGATCATAATATTGATAATTATGGATGGACAACCATGGCAATTTGTTTATAATGTTTGATTTATAAATGATTCTCTTTAGGATTCCACATAAGCAATCTGTGCAGTGAAAACAACACTCCAACCAACTAGTAGTAGTAGATGAACCAAAATTAGCGTGCGCTAGAGCACTCAGGAGAGTGCCTGCTTGATGCCAAGTAAATCTGGCAATCAAGGATTATAGGACCCCGGTACCTTTCTTTTTTTCCAAGGGTCAAGCTTGGAGTTGAGACAACCATGACGTGTGAACTGCCTTAATGATTTTTTTTTCCTTAAGAAAAATTAAGAGAAACTCTAACATCCATATAGTTTACATGAAAATTTTCAAATTAAAAACCAAGTAGCTATTCTATGTCAGATTAATTTTTTATAACACAAAAAATCATAATTTATTAGTATATCTTGACCAGTCACAGTAAACATTAGAAAGATCAACTTAGAGAGCTCTCACTATTTATAATGTTCTCCATAGTTGCTGAAGGTTGCTGAAGATATGATGAAGTTTTCAGACATTCAGAAATATGAAGAAACCACATTTTAAAGTTTAAGCTTCTTAAGGAATAAATGGGAAATAGAAAAAATATTTTAAGTTTAAACACAATTAAGATTACCGATTACATCAGCTTCACAAAGATGGGCAAGACTTTGAAAACCAATAGCTTGAATTACAGGATCTCGGCTCTCAATGCCAGCCTGTCAATCCGAAGATTAAGAATTGAATTTAGAACTGCATGCATAGGACAAAGTAAAGACAAAACAGCTTTTAAAACCCATACCGAAACAGACAAGATAAGGTCCACACCCCTATCAGGGTTTTTTCTGCAAACATCCTGAATGGAAGCAGCAATACTGATGCAAATATTTCTCTCAGACATGAATTCAGTGAACCCTTTCGGGAGTAGTACACCCTAAATGTTGAGAAGAAACAATGGAGAATTAAAAGAGAACAAATTAGCAATCATAACTAAGAAAATGGCAAGCACACAGCATAAGAGGTAGTGCTTGGGATTGGCCTGTCTGCAATCGCCATATTATATGCATTTTGTTCCATACTTAGTTTAACTGCCTTGAATTTTTCTTTTAAAAGAGAAAACAACCATATGCCATCAGGCAACAAAGAAGAAGCACGAGAAAAATCTTACTTGCAAACTCCCAAAGGCACGGTCATTGACCTCCCAGGTTTGACAAAGCAAACGAGTGGCTGTAGCATATAATGTTCTGTGTATAAAATAAAAACCATTGAAACAGGCTTAAAAAAAATGTAAGCAAACTGTTAATTGTACATGTTACATTCAAATGATAACAAACGAGTGAAACCTAAAGTCCCTAGGTAAGCCCCATGTGAATTTAATATAATCAGCAGTTCAACACATAATGTTGATGAACAGATCAGGTGAAATGAACCACTACAGACAATGATGCCATGAAACAAGAAATTGTCAGACAGCCACACATCCAAAAAGGAAACAAGAAGCCCCTACTGAGCCACACAAGCTAGCCCCCACAGAGCTACACAAGCCAGCTTAAACCTCACAATTTGATATAGAAGTAGATATTGATCAAAACTCCATATATTGGGTATATTGAGTACAATTCTGGTATATATATAGAATGGAAAAGATAAAGCAACCCATGGTTCCCTAAATGACAAACCCATATCCTATCATATGAGATTTATGTGTTTTTCATTCTCATACAAGTGTTTCTGGTGGTATGATAGTAATGTCAGATTACTTTGCCAAATCATAGGACAATCAAGCATGTATGTGCGTCCAGTGCACCCATGTGTAGGACAACAAGCCTGGTTATGCATTCAAGATTGTATCATTCACCACAAATCAGAGTACAGTCATTCATACAAAGAAGGTATGTATGCCCAGAAAAGAAAACTTTGGGATACTGTAAAAAAATATAAATAAATAAAAAAACAACAAAAAAACAAAACAAAAGACATGAAGAATGATCCCATTCACTCTTCAAGTTATGGCCTTCCTTAATAATGAAATTTGTAGGGGAAAAAATTCAGAAGAATTTATAAGTAATTATAAACATCTAATACGGGGGGTTTGCATGAACCCCCTCCATGACATAGCAATAATTGCCACAAAACATGCCATGATAAGGTAAGGCCACTAAAGTAATTACAAGAGAATGAAATGAAAGACTTCAAGGATATTTTGTTCAGAGGACGTACGGTTTGGCATCCTTGTGAAGCATAGGCAGGATAGTTTGGACTATGAGTGGAATCATCATGGAATGCGAAGCAAGTGATGGAAGCACTCCCAAAACTTTTAACTGCAAGAACGGTTGGGAAAGAGGAATATCAAGATATACTGATAGATAACAGAGTCAAAAGGCAAAGCTAACACGCCCATTATTAAGTACAAGAGAAACAAACCAGCATATAAAAGGAGAGCTTACCAACATATTATGGCTCATAGTATCATTCATAGTGAATATGTTACTGTAAAATAGAACTGCTAGCAATAAAGGAACTCCCATTCTAGGATCCATAACACCAATAGCAGCCAAAGAATCTAGAGCAGCATTCCCCAGTGACTGATGCATCACCAAAACACCAGCAACAGCACTGAGCAACAAGGGCATTTCTACAAGGTACAATAGTGGGGCAATCTAAATTTGATGCAAATGAACCTTTGGCCAGTTTGGATGGAGGGGGAATAGAGTAGAGTTGGCTAGAAATTCACAATTTCTGGCAATTTTCAGTTAACTTTACTCTACTCCCCCTCCATCCAAACTAACCATAAGCTTTAAAAAATTATACCAAACCAAACCAATCCCGTTTATTGCATGCTAAAGAACACAACCAATTACCAGTTACAAATAATTCTTGAGATTGAGAGAGAGGCAGGGATGATTTTCGTCTGTCAACGATCCATAAAGAGTATTCCCTTAGTTGAGAAGCCCAAGATTTTGGTAAGTTAAGCATTTCTTTGCCATCAGCTTTACAACTAGAAGCAAAATTTAAAAAGAAGAAACCAGATAATGAAAACTGATCCTGAAAAAACAAAAACAAAAAGAAATTTTATATAGCTGGCAAGACTTGCATATCTAAATTATTATATTTCTAATATTGATTGTTAGGCTTCCTCTTGTAATGAGAAGGAGTTATATAAAATTCATTCCGAATGAATATCATGAATTTGAAACAGAGGCCACTTTAAAGCCCTTAAGCACTCTTTTCAACATCTACTTAGCACTAAAACAAATATAAAAATCAAATAACATTTCAAAGAAATAAACAATCCAGATATAAGATACAAAAAGAAACCTGAAACCATAAATGCTGCAACAGTCTAAAAACAATAGATCCAGGTGTGCTGAGATATGGAAATCCCCCTTTCATAGCTAGCTCATTTAATCCCCCTTTCATTGCTAGTTCATTCACTGGTGCTACCAACGTTTTCAGTAAGAGCTTTTCTAATGTGACAAGCATATCAGTTGCTGCTCCTTTGACACATTTAGAAGGAGACGACAAAAGGCTGATGACAGGAAATATGAATAAAAGCTCTTCACTCGGACCACAGGCAGCTTTGCCACTATCATATTCTGCAAAGGCAAATAATATATATAAAAAAAAAAAAAAAAAAGGGATGAATTAAAGAATTAGTAACTCATCCAAATAAACAGAGAAACACAATCAGAACAGACCAAGCAATATGTACAGTGAGATCACTGCTTATTAAAAAATATAAATTGATTAAATGGGATCATTCACTACATTCATTATAAAGAAAAACATAAATTATAGGGGAAAGTTCATAATAATTAGCAGATGATAGGAACAACGCAATAGACTATAATAGAATGGAAACCAAATGGATTCCCAGGTGCCCAAGGCATACAAAAAGATTGAGCAAATGTAACGCCCTCTATAAGTGTATGGATATTGTCGATGAGTGTCATGGATTCACATTGACAGAAACCTATAAACTTAAAATACAGATATTACAGTTTTAACAATGTGAATTTTGATTGACAGAATATCTATAAACTCATCAAGTTAACGTACCATTTTCACATTTCCACTTTAAGAGGAAATGGAAAATTTTCAATATAGAAAGTTGTTCATGTTCAAGCTCTGACTCTGTGAGGATAACAAACATGGATAGCACAACAGATGATAATTCAGGTACATATTGCAACCCAAGATCTTTTTGGACAAACAATAACCGCTTTGCCAGTTCCACTATGAGCTCATTCCCACCAGAATGCCTGCGATGACACGTACATAAAGAAAGAATAGTCTCTAACAGTTCGACACCACATAGTTGAGCTTCAGCAATCAACCACTAACATGGACAGAGAGAAAAAGAAGGGAAAATATTAATAACCAGAAGTGAACCCACAAACAAGGTAGTACGGTACAAACTGCCTAACTATAAACTCAATGCAAGTAGACATTCCCATGATAGCAGATTGAAGACAGAACAAACAAGAAGGATTCTTTTAAAAGTCCAAGGGTGCACTGAAGTAAAGCTATAAGAGCATACCAATTTCCTTCCAGACAAATTTCTCAATACTACTATGTACGCATTCACCACACACTCCACAAAGTACATAAAATTCCTAAAGTCCTGCAAATTATCACAAAGAAAGAACATAATCAGCATAAAGTTACATGGGAAACAATAGACTCCCTACTTAAACTAATCACCTTAACAGAATCAAATGAAGCCAGTATAGACAATACTTTCACTATCATGCATACTTACTTCTGAATTTTTGCACGGAAGAAATTTGATGCATTCCATGAGCAACTTAAAAACTGGCATTGCCTCTAGAGGGAATGAGCAACAAAGAGATGCCATCGATGATATTATATGCCTCGCAAACAAAGACGATGATGAATCTGAAACAGGTATCCTTAAAATAAAATAATTCAAAAATGGTCTCAAGAATTCGCAAACTTCCACCATTCCCAACCGCTTATTCTGTGCCATAAACAATAACACTTGCTGCACAAGCTCAGTCTGAACCTCTGGTCGGCACGAGAGGACCTGCAAATCATTACCAAAAAAAAAGAAGCAAAAACTACTTTAAGCCTCAAATTCTACAATTATTTGGCCACACTGATCACCAATATTCAAAATTTCCAAAAACTAAGACTGGGTTTTGCTGTATCCAACTTGTACTTAAAAGGGCCCATTTGGATAAGCTCATTTCCATTATCTTATTTTGCTTATTCCTTGGTACAATTTTTAAAAGCCTCATTGTATTCTAGCTTATTCTTGGTACAACTATACTTTTACACAATAAACAAAATAAGAATCGGATAAGACACAATTGACTACCATATTCTATTGGCCCTTACAATTTGGGGTTGTTTTACATTTTGGCCCTTCATATTTGATTTCATATTCATTTTGGTCTTGTTGTCCATTTCCATTAGTAATCAGTTGACACTTGTCATTATATGGGTAATGCGCCTTCACGGACAACACTTATATGGCACTTACCAGTCAAATTACTATCAGAAATGGATGACAGGACCAATATGAAAATGCTCTTAAACATGAATGGCCAAATAAAAATTTAGAAACATTAAAGAGCCAAAATGAAAACAACCCCAAACTTAAAAGGCCCAAAGTGTAGTTTAGTCATACACATGCAGTTTTTTAGCTTTAGGTTCTGTTTGGAAGGGCTCATTTTCACCTTTTTTTTATTTTTTTTATTTATAAAAAAAATAAGGTGTGTAAAAGTACCATGGTACCTGGCAAAATAAAATGCTAAAATTATTATCAATTTTACCGCAAAATGTTACAGGCAATGAATGTGGTTGGTGCTATTTCAAAATTACTACAAATAAATATTTGAATTACTTTTTGTGATCGATAACACATAGCATCACTCTGAACAAAATAAGCTAAAACAAACAGAGCCTAACGACCAATAATTTGCAAATAATCAAGAATTTCTGTTATAAAGTTAAAAATAACGGTCTCAAATCCAACTCAATGAGAAATTAAAATTTTATACTGCGCAACCAAACAGGGACTTAAACTCGTATCATTTCTCTCACTCACCTTAACAAAGGGGTGAGTCTCAGTGGAACTGAATCTCCACGCGCCATTGCTTCTCTGGAACTCGAACCGAACGAGGAACCCGATTGCTTTGACGAAGAGGTTGACGAGATTCGGGTCGGATCCTTCGAGCGCGGACTGGAGCTCCAGCAAGGAGCGAGAGACGCCGTATTTGGCTTCGGTGACGAGGCGGCATAGCTCGCGAACCGATTGGTCGACGACGGGCGGAGAAGCCGAGTGGAGGCAATGGGATATGGCGTCTCTGCCGGGTTCGGATTCGGAGTCTAGGTGCTTCGGGGCGGACCGGAGCTTCGAGAAGATTGAGATTACAGCGAATTTTTGCAGCGAAGGTTGGGGCACTTTGGTCCTTTCAAGTAACGGAGCGTACGAATCCATTGTTAGAGAGAGAGAGAGAGAGAGAGTTTTACAGTTAGTACTGAGTAGCAGAGATCGAAAAAGAAGACGAAGATTGGCGGTAACAAAACGACGCCGTATTTGTTTTTTTTTTTTTTTTTCTTTGCTAAATTAGCAGCAGAGTAGAGAGCTCTAGCGGTCTAGCCACAAAGTAGTTGTGTTGAGGTGGCTTGAGACCTTGGTCAAGTCGGATTCGCACGACCGCAGTTTTAAATTTATTAATTAACTTTTTAAAAGTAGGAGATGGTGGATTTTCTTCAAATTTTTTTTTTGTTAATTTGATTTTTTTTTTTTAATCTTGTTAATTTGATATTTGGGAGTGAGGGATTTAAATCTTGTTTGTCTTTTTTTTCTTTTTTTCTTTTTTTTTGAAAACAATAGAATGTGCCAACTATTTTTTTTTTTTTTAAATCAAGTGCCAACTAATTAAACTACAAAATTCTTAGCAATTTTCTAATCATTTTATACCAAAATTGTGTTTCGGATATCAACATTCACATCATATTATTTTATATATTATATAATGCGAGTTGGACTTTAAAATCGTGATTGTGCGGCTACACCAAATTGCAGAAATTTTTATAGATTTTAAAAAAAATAGCATCGTTATTAGTTTATATTTTTCAAATTAAAAAAAAAAAAAATATATATATATATATATATAAAACAAAAGATAGCCAGTTTTTTGTTCATATTTGCCCTAAGTGGCTGCACCAAATTGCATAAATTTTTATAAATTAAAAAAAAAAGCAACAATATTTGTTTATATTTTTTCTACTAACTATATAAAAATTGTCAATAGCTTTTCTACGAGGATTTGGTTTATTCAATTCTTGTCTTTTTTTTTGGGTTTTTGGTTTTGTTGTGAAAAAGCAAAAGTTGTTGTTTTAGTGGGAGACCAAATTTTGTGAGCAAAAACTCACCATTTCAAGTGACTTGGCTTTTTTCTTTTTGGTCTAATAATCACCATTCATGCCGGTATGCTTTGAGCTTGTTTCCATTTTTATTTTTTAAAATATTATATGTGGTGATAGATTATTTTGGTTTTAGGAGTTGTTATACCTACACAATAAATTGTTATAATATTTTTACAATTGTTGATATATCAGTTTCTTACCAATCAAAATAAAATATAATAAACTATCAGACCGAGACTAACCACAACTGAAAATAAAACTCTTGTGAAAATATTATGGCATTTTGGTGTTGTTACAATATTTTTTACAATTACTAAGGTATCAATTGCATATAAATCAAAATAAAATATAATAAAAAATTACCATAACTAGATGTACCACAACTTTTTTTTTTTTGTTGAGAAAAAAGACTTTTATTGAATGAAATTAAAAAGCAACCAAATCAGCCTGAACAAAAGGTAAAATGCGATATGGGACATTCTCCATCCACACAGTACAACTTGGTGATGTCAAAGCTAGCCTAGCTAAGTTATGAGCAACTTTATTACCATCTCTCCCTATGTGAGAGTATGACAATTGTGAAGGCATTGATGTGTAAGGATAATGGGTTAACTCCTTTTGCCCATTTGATAAATGATGTCTCTTTATTTTCCAAATTTTCACATTGTAAGTTTTTCAAAGCATTCGCATCAATTAATACAAAATGGCATAAGTGCCAATTTTTACCCAACCAACCCCAAAAGTCACCCACATCAGTTTATGCATTTATTATGCACAAGCACTATTGTTGTGCATTCACTTTTTATTATTTCTTTGTATTTCTCGACAATGAAGGAAAAGAGTAGTTGGTGATTTTGTTATTGTCACAATATTTTCACAACTATTGAGGTGTAAGTTTTTTATAGGTCATAATAAAATAAAAAATTATTAAATTGGGACCCACCATAACTATAAATAAATGTATTGTGAACATATTGTGAATTTTATTGTTGTCACATATTTTCAAAACTACTGTGGTGTAAGTTTTTACTTTTTATATGTCAAAAATAAAATAATACACTATCAAACCGAGATTGACCACAACTAAAATTAAAGTTATTTTTGAAAATATTGACATTTTGTTATGTCCCTAAATGTTTTTGGTTTAGACAATTTTGGGAAGCATGTTTCACTTACAATTTTCTTAGGTTGGCCTTTTGTTTTATTTTATTAAGCACCAACACAATTTTACTCAAAAAAACCACTTTCCCCCTTTATGTTTGGGTTAGTTCACAATTTTCCTCCTAAACTTTAAAATCGAGCAATTTCTCTCTTTATATTTTGGAAACAAGCAAATACCCTTTATGGTTACTCTTTCAATTAAACCCTAGCGGAATGTTATGATTTCCATTGTGCAATGTCTAAACTACTCCCACTAAATTTTCATATCCCAAAATTTTCCTTCACAATTTTTAGTTTTATATGATAGTCTAAACTACCCTAAACTACCCCTACTATATAAGGTGTTCTATTTGTTACCCAGAGAACATTGATTTAGTATGTTTTAATTTTCTAAATTTATAATTTTATATAATTCGGCAACACATATGGCTTTTGTTATCTTGTTCTTTTCTCTTTCTCTTTTTCTTTTTTAAATTTATTTCTTGCTTAAAATGGTGTTTATTAAAAACTAAATAAGCTAAACACTGTAATTACATGCATAAAATGTAAGTTAATAAAGAAGGAAGTACGAATAAAGATCCCCATTGTGGATAGTTGTAGATATTTGATGAAGAGTTTCAATTTTCTCCTTAATATAATTCATTACGAAAATTCAAATATTATGACAATATCTTAGCAAAACACAGTTGCTTATTGTTAGAAGATGATATTTGTTATCATTCTTAGAATTTTTTAGTCAAATAGCTTTTAAGAAACTATCATATTAAAAAAGATATTCATATGTTAAATAGTTACACTAAGTTTTTATGTAATTAAAATTCTTATATGATGTGCATGAAATATATACAATGATTTGTATAGTTAGCCTTACTTTTATATTATTTTGTGACTAATTATATATTATATTTGTTTTATGGAAAATAAAGGCTACTCATGTTGAGAGGGCTGAACAAGTTACAAGTTATATGCTACGTGGGCCAAGCCAATTATAAAGCTAACTTAAGAGAAGAGAGCTTGCCATGAAGTAAAGATTCAGCCCAAAGAAGTAGAACACCAAGCCCAGGCATGTATTCAAGAGAAGCCAAGATGCAATCCAACATGGATGAAGTTTGCTAGGAGAGAGACTCTAACAATCAAGCAATGAGGTGTCCGTATCACAAAAGAAATACAAGTCAGCGTGTCAAGCTAGGCCACGGAGTCACTTGCATGTGCGTGGCTTGGAAATATGAATTCCTTATTTTGATTGTATTAGAAATATAGTATAGTTTAAGGCGGCTATTTTCATATATAAGCCTCTAGGTTATTTTGTTTAAGAGCACGGCTGGGGGCTAAACATATAGAGCGTGGCTACCTCTTTCGTGTTCTTTCATGACAGTTAGTTTTGTTTTATTTGTCTAGTTTAATATTTAGTATTTTATTTTTGTATTTTATTTTAATTACTATGAGTAGCTAAATTTATAACTAAGGTTGAGGATGAAATCTTGTTAAGGATTATCAGTATGTTTATGTGATTTGATTTTTCCCATAATAGTTATTTTTTAATGATTTAAATTGTTCTTGCTTCATATCAATTGACTAAGATAGGATTCTAGATATGAGTTCAATCATGTTTTTCTCCTTATTTAGGATTTATCTTAATTAATTGAATGCTTGGTTTATTATTTTTTTATTATAAAATTGGATATCTCTTGTGATTTATCTATCAATGGATACAATTGATGATTTGATTTTATACTTAAGAAGCGAAGAAGAGTATGCTTTAGATATTTAAATAGAAGTTTTAATAATAATATTTTCCATGATAGCAAGATTGATTTCTAGATTATCATGCAGTAGTTGGGAAAAATTAATAATCATAAATATTTGCTGATATGACTTACAAGACGGATTCCAAAACCTAAATTCCTTTCTCTAGATTGTTTACATCTCTTTACTGCTTTATATTATATCTTTGCTTAGTTTAATTATTTGCTTACATTTAATTTCAAACAACCAATTTTTATTAAACTAGATTAGGATTAATTTGGTTAAGGTTTGATTAATTTTCCTAAGTTCATTCAAGTCTCTATGAGTTCGACCTCGTTCTTGTCAAACTATTCTTTGATACAATTCGTACACTTGCGAGTACTTTAAAATTTCACAACATTATATGAATGTTATTAGCAATGCTTGACATGCATTTTTTAGTGCATGGTTTTATACTTCTTCAAATACAAACTTTATCTTAAATTTTTTACTCTAAAAAATAGAACAAAAGATAACAAGTTATTTGTTCAAACCGATTTACCAAAAAAATTTGGATAAAATAAAATAAATTTGTAAATATCGTAATAAGTATTTGAGTTTAAGGAAACGGCTTCTCTTTTATATAGTATCAATCAACTTCTATACAGCTTAAAATTCTATATATAATGCTTCTCAAAAAAAAAAAAAAAAAAAAAAAACCTATATATATAAAGATGGAGTATACATATATACATATACGTTACTAAGCATTAAGTGTATCAACGTTTCTGCTTCTAAAAAAAATATCAACGTTCCTTTTCTTTTTTTCCTATTCGTATGACCTTTTTGTATTCTGCTTTTTTATAGGATTTATGGGATAGAAACAAACACAATGATTTAAATTCAACAGGATTTAAATTTTATATCAAATGAAACTCTACCTATATATTAATATATATCATTTTTGAAGTGAAACTTACTCCAATATGCAAATGCCTAAATCCCATGACAACGTAGGTATACATTCTTTCTTCATTATTATTTTTTTTTTCATTTTGTTTAAGCTATTTTTCTTTGACTTCAAAAAAATTAATAAAAACTTCTCACACACTTACTTAAATTCATGAATTCTGCATTAGAAATTGATAGGTAGACTAACCCAATTCATAATATTAAACTTTTGTACTTATTTGTTCTCTTCTACAATAATTGGTTCAGGTTTTGGTTACATACTTATACTTTCATCTCTCAAAGTGATAGAGGAAACAAACAGGTATATTCTTTGTTCTTTTTTTTACATTTATATCTTAATTTATGATCTGTGTTAGTTTCTTAATTTTAAATTATGAATAAGTTTGATAATATTTTTAATATTAAATTTTAAATTATTGTTTATAGGTTTTTAGTTGTGTTATATTCTTCTAAGAAAATAAATAAAAGAGTTGATATCAATTTGGCAAGAAAGCTAAATAGATAAGCCTAAGAAATGTTTACTAATAATAGTTTTATCATTAACTTAATGGAAGAGATGAAATTTGAACCTTGAATATTTTTGAAACACCTAAATATGCCAACTAGTTGAATTACAAAACTTTTGGCATTAATTGATGAGCTTCTTAAATGTTAAATACATAGATCCAATGGAATACTAAATTTTGGAATTACACATGATATGAGTGGGGTTGGTAGGAGTAGAACCACCCTACAAAAGCTTTTTGCATAATTGCATTCACCCCAATGTTTATATTTATATTTGAAAAATGACCTTTTATATATGCATTAACTTAATAATTTCTTATCAACTTTAATATTTTGAGATTAAAAAATATATAGTATTTAGAAATTATGGAGAAATCTTTAGATTAATTGTTTATAATTATTGAATTGAGGTTTAAGCTTAACTTTGTTTCAATTGTTTTATGGATTATTTCTAAATATTGAATTCAGATTTTTTTTTTTCCATGCATATATACACACACAAACATGTAAGGTGATTTTTATTTTCAATTATGTAATAATAATTCATTTAACTATTTTAAAAAAAAAATTATACGTTTTATGAGTTTATACTCAAAATCGTGCATCTCATAGGACTTGCACTAGTTTAAAATAAAAATACAATTTTATTCATGTTATGTAGAAATCATATCTCAAAAACACAATTTCAATTCTACATATCTAGATTTGGAAATCTCTAAGAAAAAAGTTAAAATAATATTTATTTTATACCAAAATTGTGTCTTAGAAATACTATTTTAGTTCACATATGAGTTTGGACATCAAACATCCACCTTTAGAGCAAAAAAACTATCTTATTCATGTTATGTAAAAATCGCACCTTAAAAACATGATTTCAATTCTACATGTCAATTTGGATATTGACATCCACCTTTAAGACAAAGATATTCAATCGTCCACCCTTAAGGGGCATAAATACAATTTTATTCATGTTTTATATAAATCATGTCATAAAAACAAAATTTTAGTTTTACATATCAGTTTGGATATCTCTAAGGAAAAAAAATTTAAATAGTATTCATTTTATACCAAATCGTGTCTTAGAAACACTATTTCAGCTTGACCCTTGGAGGAAGGAGAGAGTTGTGTCTTTGCCTAAGCCAACCTCTTCCATTGCTACAGGATCCTACTCATGCTCTTTAAGAACAGAACCAACCTCCATTACCCATGCTCAAGGCCGGCTCAAGGCGTTGTGAGGGCTAAGGCGACTACTTTAAATAGTGCATATTTGAATATTAATAAAAGATTTATTTAACTTTTGGTATTTTTTTTTCATTTAAAATCTATTTTTTTAGATGCAAGATTACAAATTGAAACAAATCAATCGTATTACTCAATGACTACACAACTAAAATAAATAGTAATTAAATACTATTTATTGAAAGAAGCAACCAAATACTAAAAAATTATGATTGAAAATTTTAATAAAATTATATATATTTAATATCTCTAAATAAAATTTTAGTATAAATTTATTTACTATAGAAGATTAATGAGTTCTTTCAACATTTATATGTGAGAGATTAATAAGTTTTACACTCTAAAACTGAGAAAAAAAAAATCACATCCAATGAAAAAAACAATTTTTTTTTTTTACTTTTTATTTATTGGTGAATAATTAAGACTTAATTAATACTCTCATAGGTACAAGGATATTTCTATTAGTAAAAATTTGAGGTTTTTTTTAGGGGCTTTAGGTGGTTTCCTAATTGCGTCATGCATTGAGCCAGCAGTGCCCGTGCCCTTCAAGAACTATTTGGGAACTTGAGAGAGAGAATGAACTTGAGTCATGTTAGTAAGTGTTTGGTTATTTGATTGGCTTATTCCTTGATAATACGAAGAATGCCTATTTTTTTATTTTTTTTGATAAGGAAGAATGCTTATTTGGAATTAGGATAGCTTTACCGTTTTATTTAGCCTAGTGTCACAAAACTAGCTAGAATAGAGGCCGCAAAAAATCAAAGCGTTTCACATTTCTCTTCGTTCCAAGTATCCAAGAAACACAAACTCTCTGTAACCCGTTCTTTCTTTCAGTTATGTTTTTCCAAAACGTAATAGAGGTTCATTTAAGCCCAATGTCCTTCACTTCGTTCACTGAAGCCATGACGCATATGAGAATGCTACAAACCAAGCAAAACCAAGAAGGAAAGGATGGCCAGAACAGAGAACTTGCATTGGAAATCTTTGAAGCAAAGAAAGAAAATCTCACAACTAATGAGATTATTGTTTCCTCTGGTTCTGAAAGTACAGAGAAAGAACCTATCTTCTATAATTTTATTCCTATTCCAGAGATTGATCAACTCCAAGTCAGTCAAGAAAACGTGTTTGTAACCAAAACCCATCATGAAGCTGAAGAGGTTTCAACAGAATTGAAGCTGGGTTATGGTTCTTGCATCACCAATAAGAGGAAAGCAAGTGAAAAGTTAGCCATATCTTCTCTCTCATGTACAGCTTGTGGAATCAAAAGAATGAAACTTGGTGCTCACTGGACTTTTGGAAAACAAGCAGGGCCTAACGTTGTGTCATTGGACTTGAAGCTTGGCTTTGACCCTTGGGTTATCAAGAAGAAGATTGCGTCAAGTGACATTTCCCAACTCTTGTTACCAGAAGACTTGGTTAAGAAGCATATTTTGCCGCAATGGGATGCAAGACTCATTGAAAGCGTTAATAATGGGGTACGAGTTGCTGTTTGGGATTGTGATACCAAGTCCGAACATCCTTTGATCTTCAAGAACTTTTGCGGGGGTTACGTCCTCATTAGAAAATGGAATAAGAGATTTGTGACGAGGAGGGGCCTGAACAAAGGTGATGAGATTGGACTTTATTGGGATCAAAGCAATTCAAGATTCAGTTTTAGCATTCTCAAGCGGGCTTCGAGTAATTAATCCTCTCTCTACTAGTTTTCTTTTGCAGTTCCTTTATTGTTAAAGTAGAATTCTTTTGGTAATTGTCTTATACCTAGGAAGTGGAAGCTTGAAATATTGTAACTTCTAAACTAATCTGAGTAGTAGCTTGTACATCTTGGGGTATTGCAGTATAGGAGAAATGGACAGTGAATTACCTATTCCATTCTTTTTAAAATCAGTTTCCAGATTCAAGATTGGACTTTATTGGGATCAAAGGTGAATTCTTTTTACTAATGAATTTGTGTGGAAGAGGGGCCTGAACAAAGGTGATGAGATTGGACTTTATTGGGATCAAAGCAATTCAAGATTCAGTTTTAGCATTCTCAAGTGGGCTTCGAGCAATTAATCCTCTCTCTACCAGTTTTCTAGTTTTCTTTTTGCCATTCATCTATGTTATTAGAGAATTCTTTGCTAAGTGTCTAATAAGTGTGGAAGCTTGAAACATTGAAACTTCTAAGATAGTTTTTCTTTTTATTTTATTTTTCCCTATAATATAGCTTGTACATCTTGAAGTATTACAGTTTAGGACAAATGAAGAATGGTGAATTACCTGTTCCATTCTTTTTATTTTTTATTTTAATTCAGTTTTGGTTCCTTCGTTCTTATCCTGTTGCCTGTTGGCCAGCTTTGAAAGCTGTGGTAGTTTCTGCTTAATTTCTGAACAATAGAATTAGCTTAGTGTGAAGCTTTTGTTTAGCTTTGATCTATTTTTGTTTAAACATACCCTAGATGGTTTGAAATTAAAAATAAAAATAAAAGGATGGTTGGGGATGTTATTCCTTACAAATGTAGTCAATCTAAATAGTTTTCTATCACAGTAACAGAGTTGATCTCCATTGTATCACTTGCTTTGCTTTTCTCATGTACCTCCCTCCTTATTTCTCATATGGTCCTTTTTCATTATAAGCTTCTCAAAGAGTGCTGGATTTCAACTGTTATGCAACTGATTTAAGATTTATAGTTTTGACATTATCTGCAAAATGGAGAAGAGAGGGTGAATGTATTCATGTCTAAGTGAGATTTTTATTATAGTAAGGCTTGTTTAGTGAATTGAAACATTTAAGCATATTCTTAAGGTGAAGATCTGCTCAGAAAGTTCCATTATAGATGATTCTAAAACATGCCAAGGGTTGCTAGTTGCAATCATTCAATCTGGCATCTCATGGGGTTGATTGTGAAACTTTTACTGTTCATTAAATTCTGTCCAAGCCTTTAGCAAACCATCAAGTTTGACTCGTGTGTGCACATTCTTGGGGCCTATCCGCGCCTATGTCTGTACATACGTTGGCACAGTCTATGGCTGCATACATGGTACATGGATCTTGTCAATCAAAGGCCGGAATGCAGCAATATCTTAATCTTGTGTTATGTAAATGTTAGTTAACATAATATTATCTGCTATCTTTTCTGAGGAGTGTGCAGCCAACCCGCCAATCCGCTAAAACCGACTTGACCCGACCCAACCTAGCAGGTTGGGTCGATTTTTAGAGCTTGATGGGTTGGGTAGGGTTACAATTTTTTTTTTTTTTTTTTTTTTTATATAGTGGGTCGGGTTGGGTTTGGGTCATAAAATTCTAAACCCACCAAACCTGACCTGACCCACCCATATATTTAAAATATACCAGTCGCTAACCCGTGCGATGCACGGGATAGTTAAACAAAATTTATACACATTCACTTTTATTGGTACAATCATTTGAAAACAATTCTAACTAATACCCAAATGTAAGAGACACATTGACTTACTATTTAAAGTAGCCTTCTGAATCCCATCAAAAAAAAAAAAAAAAAAAAGTAGCCTTCTGAAGAATTTACACATATTGTGCAACTGAGCCTTAATTTCTCATCAACGGTTAGAAATATAAACTACAAATATATAAATAAAGACCATGACTTGAGAAGGATGCATTAAACTTCAAATTAGAGTAGTAATGTTACTTTCTCAATCTTTGCTCAGTTGTAATAATAATATAGAGGAAATTCAAAACATGGAAAGAAAATAAAAATTACAACAATTAATTCCATTATCTTTCATGCTATACTTTGTAATTGTACGAAATTAAGTCAACTCAGTTTAAGTAGTTGTAATAAAATTCTCTTCTACTATTCTCTATTCTATAGAGATATGAACATATTGGATTTCTCAAACAATTACCGGTATTGCAATAAAATGATTTATTATTGAAAATAAGAAACAAAGAAAATCTCTCTATAGCTTAAGAAACACAATATACTAAAATTAAAGAGAGAAAATTTTCGGAGGACAAAATATTATAGATAATTTAAAAGAATTTTGGTTTAATTCCTGAACACTGTAACTCCATAAAATTCATACTAATAATAATATTTTATGATAGTGCAGTTAGAATTTTGGTTTAATTCTTGAACACTGAATTGGAAATTGATTATATGAGTATTCAATGGTGAACGAAAATGAAGTTAAAATTTGAGCATTGTAACAACTTCTTCACACAGTATTCTACGGGTAGCAACGAATTTAATTTGATTGTGTTACTATATAATCCAAACTTATTAATATATCAGGACTTTGAATTAACTCAATAAAACTATCAAAGCCTTCCAATCAAAAAAAAAAAAAAAAAAACTATCAAAGCCTTTCCACTACAAGAACATGTGAAGATTCTGTTAATTTGAGCAAACTTAAACCCCTCCATCCACTTAAATTTTAGAAACAGATTATACACTTAAAAGGGTTAGAAATTTATAGCACTTACCCCCCACTATTAGTATACAGACACCAAGTGCGGTCGTCGTAACCCTTTGAAAGAACCTTCCCCAATTGGACCCTATCAAAAAAAAAAAAAAAAAAAAAACACCCAATTAACAAAATTGATCCAAAAGGGTCTAAAAACCACACAAAATCAATTCAAAAAAAAAAAAAAATGAGACAAAGTAATTACTTTCCGCTGCCAATGAAATCGTCTTCTGTATTGCTGTTCCAAACTGCAACACTTATCTCTCTAAGGCCTTCAATTAATGAAAACACAAACTTCTCTTGGAATAACGGGGTATTATGACCATCTATACACACACACACACACAAAACAAAATCAACATAACTCACTAAACTCTATAGAAGCCTCAAAAATATAAAGAGAAATTAAAGGGGTTGAATTTGATATTTACGTTTGGAGAGAGAGAGTTTGCAGAAACCGTGGCTTTATATTTCTTAACTTGAGAGAGGGGTAAGGTTGCTAGGGTTTTGAGAAGTTATAATGTTTTTTTTTTTTTTTTTTTTTTTTTTTAATATTGTGCTGACGTGGAAAATTGTGGTTTTTATTTTTTATTTTTTATTTTTTAAATATTGTGCCGACGTGGAAAATTGTGGTGCAAGCAGAGGCTTCGGTTTTATATATATATATAGATTATATAATTAATAATTTTTCTTAAATAACCAGCTCTTCCTCCTACCCTATATAAAAGCTAATATTAATGTATATTAGTTTATATATTAATATATAACTGAGTTGGAATATTAGTTCATATATTAATGTATATTTTGTTTATCAACTCAAGTGGTAGGTGTGATATATATATATTTTTTGTTCAATTTAATAATAATAGTAATAAAAAAAAATTGTCCAACCCATGGGTTCAACTCGATCCATGTGGGTTGGGTTGAACTTATATGATGAGTTGGGTTGGGTTGAATTTTTTTTAACTCATCATGGTGGGTTGGGTCAAAAAATCTCTTAACCCGACCCAACTCGACCCATGCACACCCCTATTTCTGACTAAGTACTTTGTGAGCAAAAACATGTGGTGCAAAATTAAACTCTAATTGAATTTCAATTTAAAATTTAATTTGATTTTCTCTCAGTTTTACCAACTATTATTATATATATAGATTGGAAGTCACATCAACAATCAAGACAACACCTTTTATATATATATATATATATATATATATGGGAAGACAAAGACTTTTGTTCACAATTAAAAGTCAAAAATTCATCATAGAGAATGATTTGTTCTAAGAAACAAGGATTTTCTTTGATCCAAGTAGAAAAATCTCCAATGCCTAAACATGTTAGCTGGCAAATGTGCAAGCTTATTACCCTACCTACAAACATGGAAAATCTCAACTCGACGGAATTCAAGGATATGGTATACATCATTAATAGTTAATACCATAAACAACCTGAGCCACAGAGGAAGGGGGAGGGGACTGCTCGCTTAGAGCATTGTAAATAACTAGAGAATCACCCTAGCTCTAAACTGAACTCATGGATCCCCACATCATGTGCAAACTGCAAGCCCACTTCAAAATCACCCTATACTCCTCTAGATACTGGTAGCACCAACTAGCCCCTCCATGTCTAACTTCTTCCTATTCGTCCATGTAGCCATAAAATTGTGACAACACTTCTCTATTTGTAATATATTCTACAACATTAACGACAAATCTTCTGCTTTGAAAAAGAAAAAGAAAAAAGAGCATTTGGTAATATCAAATAGTTCACAATTATCTATTACCAAATAACACCTTTAATATTAGAAATACTATGTCCACAAGAATTTCATAACACTTTTACAACAAAACTTAGGTGAAAAGTTATTACTACTTGTGACTAGTAAATAAAAAAATTAATTTTATTCATAAGTTCAAATTAGAACAAGTAACAATTTACCATTTATGATTTATTGTGAAAATATTTTGAAAATATTGTAGACATAGTACTTCTCTTAATATTATTGCCAATTGAATGGCGGAGATATGATGACATCCTAATCTTTCGGGTATAGCAAACATTAGTGTTGCCTAGGTTTAACAAAGCTATTACATTAGTAGGTTTAACATAACTATCAGGGGCGGCTTCACTAATGCTTCAAGGAGTTCAAATGAACCCCCTAACTTGATAAAAAAAATTTTTTAATGTATAAAATATAATTTTATTAGTTTAATTTACCTTTAAAAATATTTTTCACACCTTGACTTAAATCTTGCACACTTTAACATAAATCAATTCAACCCAAAGCTAAACAACACAAAACAATCCATATATCCCAAAACCAACCAATAACATAAATCACAGATCTCTCTCTCATGAATCTTTTTACTCTATCTGACTATTGATATCCCTGACTTTAAGAGTAAATAGTGAGTGTTTGTGAGTTGTAAGTATATCTCTTTTTATTATAAATTTATATATTATTTGTGTAAGTGTGTGTTTGATACTGATTGTGTGCGTTATTTATTTATTTTAGTTATAATGTTATTTGTGTGAATGCATGCATGTATAGTATAAATATAATATAACTTTATATAATTTAATAATTAGGAAATATAGTAGGTTTGTTACATGTGTGTGTATTGTTATCATATTATAATTAAGGGTAAAATACTATTTTGATCCCTAAACTTTACTAAAAGTTTGATTTTCATCCCTAAACTTTAAGAAGTTCATTTTTCGTCCATAAACTATTAAAAAGTTCATCTTTCGTCCTTAAACTATTGAAAATGTTTTATTTATGTTCTTAAATTTTACCAAAGGTTTGTTTTTTATCTCTAAACTATATAAAAAATTTTCTTTTTTCATCCCTATTTTTGTCTCTAAACTATTGAAAAAATTATTTACAAAGTTTAGGGATGAAAAAGAACGGTTTAAAGTTTACGGATCAAAATAGTATTTTACCCTGTAATTAATAACATTTTGTTATAAAGCTAGTGACTAAAAAAAAATAGTGAAGTTAGTGATATTACAAACATTTGATTAGTTAAGTAGACACATGCATATTGTATTATATATATATATATATATAGATAGATAGATAGGTATGGCTCTTTGGTTCAATAATTAATACAATGCACGTGCGTTAGGTTTTTGTCATTCAGTTTAAAATATCATTATAAAAACAATAACAATTGCATAAAAATACAAATTAAATGTTATACAAACTTTACAAAATAAAATGATTACACCCACCCACATTAATAATAGATAATGAAAAGTTATAATGATGTTAAAATATGAAAACTTGTAGAAATAAATAGTAAAATTTCATGTATTTGTGTGATTTTTTTTGTTGATAACTCGATATATTCAGGTTCTTTTTTTAAACCAAATTTTGTTTAATTTAAATTTCTTAATAATTCACCTGAAAAGAAATCCTAGAGTCGTCACTCAATAACTATTACATTTGTTGATTATATATAATTTATATATATTTTGTATGTTTAACAATATATATAATAACATTTTTCTTAATTATTTTTTGTGATTAGTGAGGATAATATTAAGAATTTAAAGTAGAAGATACCAGAGTCATTCGGGTATAGCATAGCTATTACATTTATTGATTATATTGCCTGGCTAGGTTTAACAATATAATAAAAAATAATATATTAATTATTTTTTGTGATTGGTGTCTCTGTATGGTTTATATAATAAATCTGTTGTAACCTAGTATTCTTCTAACAATTTTTTATTGTTCTCTTTTAACTGTCTCCCCATTATTTATATCCCCTTAAAGGTGTTAAAAAGTCACACAGCAATCTTTAAGTATTTACTTAGAGACTCTTGTTGTTGGGACCATATCTTCATCTTAGAACAGCCTCTCCTAGGAAGAAAAGCGCAGAGGAATTTTCATGTCTTCCATACATCATTGCACTATTTAACTGCCTCCTTTATACTTGGTATGGATTGCCCGTCATTCTCTACAGGTGGGAAAATTTCCTTGTAGTTACCGTCAATGGTATAGGGATTCTTCTTGAGTCCATTATCATATATTTCTGGTACGCTTCTGCTAGAGAAAAGGCAAGTTCCACACTTCACTCTAATAGCAAAGTTTTGTCTGATATAAACAAATTTCATGATATTTTAAAATTTTTCATGATTGTTGAGATGATAGGTTCTGATTGTGCACAAAAGAAAAATAGTATTAATGGTGCATGGTTTCAACAAAAGTAGTATTGCATTAACCACAATTTGTCACCTCAATAATTTGTGAAATTTATTGCGTCCGTAACGCGATTATATAATTAATACTATTATTATTATTCCCATGCATGCATCTGTGAGAGGTAATAGTCAAGTTTGTCATTTGAACTTGTTAGGTTAAGATAGCTTGACTTTCAGTTAATTAATTCAATTACTCAAATTGATTAATTAGGTTAAATTACATGCAAATTGTGGAGGCACCAACAAATCACTAAATAAACTAAATGCAATGGAAATTAAATTGATGTAGTGATTTGTTAACAAATTGAGAAAATCTTTTGCAAGGCAAAAACCCCCACCAGGTGAATTTAAAGTCATCACTCCCAAGAATCTACTAATCAATAATCAAGCGATTACAAGTATGAGGAATCTTACCACTACCTTGATCTATCCCAAAATACCAATGTACAGTTGAACCTTCGCTCCAATATCCAATTGGACTTGATCTTGTTGTAGCATTCTTTCCTTTGATACACAAATCTCCAATCTGTAACTAACTCCTTTGTATGGATCCCATTACGTGACTAACTCTAACAATTTGAATGATTATTGTTAGTTGTAAAGTTTTTCATTTCATAAACAATGAAGATCAAAAAGCACTTGGTTACAAAACCCTATGGTATACAAATGTAGTAGTTTCTCACAGAGAGAACTAAACTCTTAGTCTCTATATCTATGTATGACGGCTCTTAAAATAAGCTTTATATATATTTAGGGTTGTAAGAAAAGAAATCCTAAACAAATACATCAACATGGGCAGAATTTTAGATCTAGAAATTTTGAAATCGTAATTCTTGATAGATATTCGAGCTTGTGTTGAGCTTCCCAATTAGTCTTGATAGCAACTATCTGTCGAGCTTTAATAAAATAGTTTTTCTTCACTTGTTTCTTGATTCAATTTTCATGTCTTTAATACTAAGACTCGATATGTTTGAACAACATATTTCTTAATGTATTAGACTCAACTTAGATCTATCAAATTACAAATAAAGTGCATTTTGTCAAATGATTAGTCAATTACATAAAGAAATATAATAATAAAAAATATGACCCTATCAGAACTGATTTGAACATGTATGCATATTGAACTAATGCGCTATTTATAATTTCTGCAAGTTGTATATATTTCGTGACAAAACAAAAAATAGGCTTTCTATGTTGCTACATGGAAATAGTGCATACATACATGCATGCATGCATTTATATTTAGGTGAAGAGTTACACTAACATCTTGATGTATGAAAACTATGAGGGCGCAGATGAAGGTAGCTGTGATAGTGACACCTGGTATTTTAGGCTTCTGCATCACTGCGATTATCTCAGCTTTTGTTTTCCATAATCACCATCGTCGAAAGGTATCTGTTGGGAGTGTTGGGCTACTGGCCTCTGTAACAATGTATGGTTCTCCACTGGTGGTTGTGGTGAGTCTTTGTTTATTGTAATCTCATTAAAGTGTTCTTCGATGCAACCTGATTACTACGTGGACAATACAAAACTTTGTGAATGCTACTATTATTACAAATTTTACTTTTAAAAAAAATAATTTAAGAAATTTGATGCAGACGCTGAGATCATCGCAGTGATGTCGTTTTATATTTATATTTTTTTTTGAGAAATCGTTTTATATTTATATTAAATTAGTGAATGATGTCTGAGAGATATGCGTGCCACTTCATTCTAAGTTCATATCTACTGTTAATATTTCATTACTAGACATATAATATGTTGTTACTAACTTTTTTTTTTTTTTTAGAAAGAAAAAAAAGTGGTCTTTATGGTCATATTACACTCCCGGGCAGGGAGCCAGTGGCATCGGTCGGAGTAGCCCGATCTCGGGGGCCCTTCTGTACTACTGTGTGGGAGTCACCTCATATTTGTGAGTACACCTCACCACTAAGTTTACCCACCAACGAAAACTTGCGGGCAGCGGGACTTGAAATTAGGTGTGTTGCACGAAACTTCTGAACCTTACCAATTTAGCCAAGCCCCCGTTGGCTGTTACTAACTACGTGTAACTTTATTTATTTATTTTTTTTGCTAAACGTGTAACTTTATTTTATATTTGCAGAAGCAAGTGATACTTACAAAAAAGCGTGGAATTCATGCCATTGTATTTATCAGTGTTTTCATTCCTTTGCAAGTACATTTTGGATGGCTCATGGACTACTAAGCCATGATCTATTTCTTGCGGTTTGTCTAAGCTCTAGTTATATTTGTTGTGAAACAACAACTTCTATCTCATGAAACTTACATACATGCCCTTGGATTTTCTAACTTGAATTTCTAAACTTTAGCAGGCCCCGAATCTACTTGGTTGTCCTTTAGGCTTCCTTCAACTTGTGCTCTACTTTAAATACAGAAAACGGGAAATTGTAGATCATGAAGAACAAAAAACGGGATTTGGAAAAGGATGAAGAGAAATCCAGACGCGGCGCTACGTTCAGGTCAGGGTGGTCTGGTCAGGGTGGTCACAGGACCACCCTAACCCGGGAATTTTTTTATATGATAATTTAAATTTTTTTATATTTGCCCACCCTTTAAAAAAAGTTGTGACCGCCCTGAATTTTTTTTTAAGCCCAAAAAAAATAAATGTTGGTCCATAATTTGGTCCCATAAAGTTGTGGCCTTTCAAACAAAAATGAAAAGCCCAAAAAAAATTTATGGAACTAAAATATGAAAATTAAAAAAGACCCACGTTCTCTGTCCTACTGTCCTAGCCCAATCAAAAAAAATTTGTAGAACTAAAATTTGAAAATATAAATTAAATTACTATAAGCCAAATACCCAATCAAATTTTGAATAAAAAAACGCAACCTAAAGGGGAAATAACTTTAACCCCTCGGCAGTCCGCTGTAGCCCCTTTCATTGCCAGACTGCAGACCCACTATCTCTGTTCCACTGTCCCAACCACCGCTGATCCTAGACCCACTAACCCAACCTTCATCGCTTCAACCTCGTGAATGGCCTAAATCAACCCATCCAGTCACATCCTCGGTCACCTGAAGGAATGCAGCCCATCGTAGCTGTCACCTCCTCCTCCTTTGTTCTACGTTTCTTCTGTGATTCTTTTCATTTTTTCTAATTCTTGAGTTGTCCGCCCACTTCAACTTTATTGCCTAGTTTTGTGTAATATTATTTTTAGTTTTGTCAGCCTTTATGTGACAAGTGCGTGACTAGTACAAGTAGTATTTGAAAAGGAAGCTGAAATTCAGCTTTTTATATTGACTTTAACGCTGTGTTTGTTTCGTGTAAAACGTTCTCCGGAAAATACATATTTTTCGAAAATATTATTTTTCAGAAAATGAAAATATTTTTAAGTGTTTGATTGAATTATGAAAATTGTTGTGGAAAATATTTTCATGTGTTTGGATGTATTCTAAAATGCTATTTTCCGAAAAAATTTTCACATTATTACAAAAAATTTCAACATCACATCCAATTCAACAACAATTTCCGGCAGCAAATCCCGGCAACAATAACACAACAACAACAACAACAACAACAATAATCAGTTCATCCAAAAAAAAAAACAACAACAACAATCAAATTAAAAAAAAAAAAAAAAAACGGAGAGATCGAGGAAGAGAGAGTGTGGAGGCGAGGAAGAGAGAGTGTGGAGGCGACGGGTCTGGGTCGGCAACGAGATCGAGGTTCGTGGGTTGCTCTGGGTCGAAGGCGATGGGTTGCGTTGGGTCGAAGGCGATGGGTTGCTCTGGGTTCGTCGATTCGTGGGTTGCTGGGTTCGTCGGTTCGTGGGTCGAAGGTCGCCGGCGGTTGCTCGTGCGATTGCTCCGGGCTTGGTCTCTCTCGCCGGCGGTTCGTGGGGCTTGGTCGCTGGTCTGGGTCTCTCTTTCTCTCTCTTTTTCTTCGTGCTCTCTCTCTCTGTTTTCCGGAAAATAGCATTTGAAGTGAAAATAGAAGGTGAAATGAATTTCACCTGTGGGAGCTCTATTTTACGGTCAAAGCTGAAATGATTTTCAGTTGACCGAATTTTCCAAATCAGCCAAACACTCAAGTTTTACGGAAATGGTTTTCTGGAAGTACTTTGAAGTCAAAACAAACACACCCTTAGCCTCTTGCCTCCACGGTATCATCTTTTTTCTTTTCTTTTCTTTTAAAATTCAGCTTATGTCTTCTTCTTTTTTCCTTCTTTTTTTCTTTCATTATTAAATACATTTTAATCTTATTATATTTTAAAAAATTGATTGTTAATTTGTTTTTTGGGCTTAAAGATTGACATACTAATTGAAATATGACTTATAATTTTAAGACCCTTAATAATTTATATGAGTTTTAATCAATATTATACATACATATTTATAATAATGGTAACTTCGTTATAGTACTCCGAAATAGACCGGTACTAAAATATTTTGTTCTAATGGACAAACCGAAATGGGAGCCTTGGGTATGCTTTGGGCAATTGGAGTAATGGACTAGCTAACTAGTGGTAGTAAAGTAAGTAAACAAATAATTATAAAAGAAAAAAAAAACAAAACAAAACTATGCAATTGTAAGGCAGTGGGTTGAGGCATTGTAATTACTAGTTTAGACTTTACATTGTGGTAATGGGGTGTGTGCTAGACTGTTAGTGGTCAATAAAGAAAAATAATGAAATAACTAAACAACAAAAATTTATGTTAGGTTAAATTGTTAATAGAGTCATGCTATGGACATAATAATAATTAATATTTTTATTATATTAAGAAATAATATTTCAATTAAACTTATAGTTTATTGTTTTTTTTTTCCTAGTATTATGGGCAAATATTTGATACAAAAATCATGTACCCAAGATTCATCTCATACCCAAAATATTATAGACAAATATTTTTTTGTTATCAATATATAAAGTTCTCTTTTTATGAAATTGTTTAATTTAAGTTTCTAAAGGACCATTTTGGAAAAATTTCCTGAAACTGCCACTAGAGAAATCGAAACAGTTGCAGCCTGTGATCAATGACAGTACGAACTAATGGAAAAAGTTGAAGAAATTAACTTAAGCTCTGATCATAGGCTTTGTTTTATTTACTAGTTGTGTCCCAAAATTAAGATGGGTCCCTATAAATTGTATTTCAAGACAGTTCAGACATCGATCAATGCATGTATGTTATACGTGCGTGCAAATTTATTGTCTTTAATCTTATTTAATGTTTTTTATTGTTTCGAAAGGTTTGTTCGTGAAAGGAAACTCCAATCCACCCTGTCATATGAGCAAGGCATATGACAGGGTGGATTGGAGTTTCCTTGAAAAAATCATGTTGAAGATGGGGTTCCAAGATTCTTGGGTGGCTATGATTATGCAGTGTGTCTCCACGGTGACTTATTCCATACTTTTAAATGGTGAACCAAAAGGGTTTATTCGACCATCTAGAGGCTTGAGGCAAGGAGATCCCCTTTCTCCCTTTCTTTTCTTGTTTTGTGCGGAAGGACTAAATGCTCTTCTTAACAAAGCAGTAGACAATGGGGAAATTAGGGGTTTATCTCTATGTCGCCAAGGGCCAAAAATTACTCACCTCTTTTTTGCAGATGATTGCCTTCTCTTCTGCAGGGCTAACAGAGTAGAATGTCAAAAAATCCAGCAACTACTTGATTGGTATGAGGCCGCTTCTGGCCAATTGGTGAACAAGAACAAAACCACCCTCTTCTTTAGCCGTAACACACCGGAGGAGGTCCAACAAGAAATCAAACTCTTGCTAGGTGTGTCGGCTATCAAACATTATGAAAAATATCTTGGCTTGCCATCTTTTGTGGGTAGACAGAAAAAAGCTTGCTTTAACCAGATTAAAGAGCGAATATGGGCAAAAATGCAAGGTTGGAAGGAAAAGCTACTATCTCAAGCAGGGAAGGTAGTCATGATTAAGGCAGTAATTCAATCTATTCCTACCTACTCGATGAGTGTGTTTCGGTTACCTTTGGGTTTAATCAAGGATATTGAGGCGATGATCCGAAAGTTTTGGTGGGGCAACCAAGATAATAAAAGAAAAATGCAATGGGTGAAGTGGAATACCTTATGTTCTCCTAAGTCTTTAGGAGGAATGGGTTTTCGCGATCTTAGACAGTTTAATGATGCCCTCCTTGGAAAACAAGTGTGGAGACTCTTCCACGAGAAGGATACATTGCTGTACAAAGTATTTAGACCAAAATATTTCCCATCGGGAAGTATTTTGGAAGCAGATTTCAATCCTCGAAGTTCCTTTGCGTGGAGAAGTATTCTTCAGGCAAGGGAGGTCATTTCCAAGGATGCAAGGTGGAGAGTTGGAGATGGTTCTTCCATTAACATATGGAAACATAGATGGCTGGATTTCCCAGGGGGGGTCAGATTGTATCTCCCAGTATTAATCCTTCACTGATCATAGTAAAGGACCTCTTCCTCCCAGACACAAAAGTATAGAACAAGGAGCTTATTGAACAGAATTTTTTACCATGGGAAGCAGAGCGCATTCAAAGTATTCCGGTTAGTCACTTTCCAATGGAGGACTTGCTTATTTGGCCACACACCACAGATGGGAGTTATTCGGTGAAGAGTGCTTATCAGTTGCTATCCGCTGAGATCAGATCGGCTTTGCCCAGTTCGTCTAATTCAGAAGGCTGTAAATCTTTTTGGAATGGGATTTGGAAGTTGCAGGTTCCAAACAAAGTGAAGCATTTTTTGTGGAGAGCTTCAAATGAGTCATTACCCACCAAACTTAACCTGTTCACACGGCATGTACTTCCTGACAAATTATGCAGCCTCTGTGAAGAACATCCTGAGGACACTATCCACTGTTTATGGCTGTGTGATTGGGTCAAATGCATTTGGCTATCGGATTCTACCTTTAATCTTCATCGATCAAAAGTTTTCAGAAGTTTTGGCGGTATAGTTTCTGCTGTGTTGACCGAGACAAGCCCAGACTTTGCTGCTCTGTTTTCAATGGTGGCGTGGTGCATTTGGATTAGATGGAACAAATTGAGAGAGAAGCAACCGGTTTGGGACGTAGGGGAGACGGTACGACGGGCTCGCGAACTTTTGCAGGAATTTCAGGATGTCCAGGTTCACCCACATCGGCCTCCCGTTCAGCGCACAAGGCAAAGATGGTTGCCACCGAGCTCCGGAGTCTACAAGCTCAACTTCGACGGCGCCATCTTCGAAGGTTCAGCGAGAGCAGGCCTGGGGGTGGTAGTAAGAGATGCTGAAGGTATGATCATTGCTGCACTTAGCCAAAACATCCAACTCCCTAATTCCGTGGACCTGGTTGAAGCCTTAGCTGGTCGAAGAGCCATCATTTTTGCTCAGGAGATTAGTCTTGCTCACGTGGTGGTGGAGGGTGACTCATTGAAGGTCATCACTGCTATTAATAGCCCAAAGTAGAACAGGACATAGTGGGGCCATGTTATAGACGATATTAAGAAAGTCAGCTCTTGCTTCCAAACTTGTAGTTTCTGTCATGTAAGTAGGGGGGGTAATAGGTTAGCCCACTCCCTTGCTAGAAGAGCAGTTTTAACTGCTGATACAGATGTGTGGTTAGAAGAGCTACCACAAGATTTGTTTGATGTTTTTCAGGCTGATTTGCCTTAATAAAATTTGACTTACCTGTTTCTCAAAAAAAAAAAAAAAAAAAAAAAAAAAAACTGCGCTTGCTAGAAAATAAACTAAATTCACTGTTAACGGTAAAAAAAAACAATGTACCCATTTGAAAAATAAAAGCTAAAACTGAAACACCATTTTAATAAGCAAATTTAAAAAAAGATTTGCTCTTACATAAGCAGATCACAACACCAACTGCTAATTTGCATAATTATCATTAGCATCATAACTAGACATGAGAAGAATAAAATATATCCTATTTGGTGGGGAATGAATGCTTGAACCTTTAAAGGGTGTGAGAGATCGATTCAGGACCTAAAACTTTCTTTCTTCCAAACTTTGTCCAAGTGGACAAGTGCCTGTTTGGTACGTGTATTTAAACAGCAGTTTTTAATTTTTTTGGAAATATGTGTGGGTAAAAAAGTGTGTAGAAATAAGTGCAATGTTGTTTGAAAATTGAAAACATGTGTTTAAAATGTTTTAGAAGATGGGAGGACACTTGTAATATAGCTAGTTGTTACTATTCTAATGCTCAAGTTTAAAATAAAAAATATTACCCAACTTGATCCACAAGAGTTAAACCTCTATAATGGGTTGGGTTTGGTTGAGTTTTTAAAACCCAACCATATATGATGATGGGTTGGATTGACTCGTGACTAGGGCTATCCAGACCCGACCGGAGCTCGACAACCCAACCAAACCGCCCGACGCCGACCTGATTCCGGCCCGAACCAAAGGTCCAGTCGATTAGCGGCGGGTTTTCGTTCTCATAAACCAACGCCGGCGGGTTGAGTGGCGGGTTTGCTTCTCCAAAACCCGAGCAACTTGAACCCGACTCGAGCTGTAAAAAAATCCGGACAAATTCTTCAAAAACAAGCCAGATCCGACGAGATCTCGACTAGATCCGGAAAAATCCAAGCAATTTTTAGCAAAAAATGCAGATTCCGGTGAAATTTAGGCGGGTTTTCCAATTTCCGGCGACGCTTTTTTTTAGATTTCGATGCCATTTTTTATTCCGGCAACCGACCCGGCCCGACCAACACTCACCTCACCCGAAACTGACTCGATCGATTTTTTCGGCGGTCGGTTTCGGGTTCCTCCGCCGCTCCACCCGACGCCGGCTGGTCGAGTTCGGGTTGGATCCAAAACCGACCCGTGGACAGCCCTACTCATGACAGTGGTATTTAGGCTATTTTGGTTTAGGAGTTTTTATCACTCTTGACAGTAGTAGTTCTATATTTGGTCCCACCAATTAAGTTCAAAATTACTTTTTACAAACCAAAAACCAAGGAAATTTCGGGGGCCAAATAAGGTGTGGAATGAGTTAAGAGAAAATGAGGAATTATATATGAGTTATGAGAACTAAGATATGAGTTATGTGAGAACCAAAAGGTCTTAATTTCTCCGTCTCTCTTACTAAATTAAAACTAAATAGTTAATATTTATAAAATAATATGCAAGAGAGTAAAGAGACAGACATTGAGACCAAACCCAAAAAAAAAAAGTATAAACAAAGAGACAATACAATTGAGAGAGTTTAATTTGGGTGTTATTGGATGATAAAATATCAGTTTGGGATTTCAGAGTTGTTGGATTATAGGAAATATATATATATATATATATATATATAGTGTGAAGTGGGCCAATGGAGTGAGTATTAGAATAATTAATATAGTGGTTATTTGTTGAGATTTTTTTTTGTCTTTTAGTTTGGCATCTTTATAATTATGGTCATATTAACATGTACTCTTAGAGCAATTAATTATTAATAATAAACTATTATTAGAAAGTTTTAACACAATTTTCATTGAAATTAAAAAAAAAAAAAAAAAAAAGCTATCAAAAAAATTAATTCATTTTTTATTTTCTCAAAAAAAAAAAAATCTAAAAATATTTTCTAAATCAATGCTCTTAAGGCATTTGTTAACTTTTCTCTTATAATTATATCAAAGAGATAAAAGAGTAATACTAGACATAAATAATTAATCTTAGCAACAATCTTAGTAACAAATTAGTGTTTTAGTTTTAACATATTTTTGTTTTTTTATTTAGTATTGTCACTGCATTTAGTACGAATCAATCATAGATGATTATGAAATTTAAAAAATTATCGAGTTCCTTTTTAATAGATAATTGCATTGTAATGTATTAAAAAATAATCAATTTGTTGTCTTTTCATTTGTTGATAGTTGTTAACATTATATGGGTGCTAATTCGGATTTTCAAATTTTTTTTTTTTTGGTTCATATCTCGGCCCCTAAGTTCCTTATTCCATTGTACTATATATGTATCCAAGATTCTTATTGGGTCACGAATCAATATATATATATATATATGGGTTTGAGGTTGAGTATATTCAAATTTGAACATCATGACCCAAATAACATGTGTTTATTTTTTTTTTCTTTTTCACAATTGTAATTTGTTTGAATATTAATTCTTGTATTTATATATGAAATTTAAGGATTTTTTTTTGGGTAACAAAAAATTAGCTATTTTTGTATATCTTTTGTAATGAGAGCCCAATAATTAATCTATATATAAAATTAGTAAAAAAAAAAAAAAGAACTATTTTTGTTGACCTTGTATAATGAGAGCTCAATAATAAATATTGTGTTAAAATATATCATCATTATAAGCTTATATTTTTTATTATGAATATTTTGTATAATTTTATTTTTATATTTTTATAAATTCATCAATCAACTTTTAAACATTTTTTTTATTTTTTTTATAAAGTAGTATTAATTTTTATTTCAATTTAATTGGGCCTGCAGTTAGACTAATAATCCACTAATTGAACCAAGACCCAAAGCCTGAAATTAGATCTATACCCCACAAGAGGGATGGATTAGCATTGGACCATATATGTGGACAAAGTAACAAAACCATCACCAGGCTCAGCCTAATAAGAATGGGTTCTTGACAATTTTGGTTCAATGGCCCAACTAAATTAACTAACTAATTTCCCTTTTGGTATAAAAAGAAAAAGTGAAAAACACAGGGGCGGCAAAAATTCAAAGACTTTTCATATTTCTCTTCTTTCCAAGAAACCTGCAAGAAACACACAAACTCTCTGTAACCATTTCTTTCTTCTAAGCCTAAGGTCCTGCATTTCACTCTCTGAAGCCATGAAGAAGACTATGAGTGTGCTACAAACCAAGCGAAACCAAGAAGGAAAAGATGGCCAAAACAGAGAACTTTCATTGGAAACACTTGAGGCCAAGAAAGATAATCTCACAACTGATGAGATTATTGTTTCCTCTGCTTCTGAAAGTACAAAGGAAGAACCTATCTTCCATAATTTTTTACCTATTCCAGACAATCATCAAGAAAACGTGTTTGAAACCAAAACTCATACTGAATCTGAAGAGGTTTCAACAGAATTGAAGTTGGGTTGTGGTTCTTACATCACCGAGAAGAGGACAGCAAATGAAAACCTGGCCAATTCCTCTCTGCCAGCTACATCTAGTGGAAACAAAAGAATGAAACTTGATGGCCGTCAAGTTGAAAAAGGACAAGCGCCTATTGGTTATGACCCTTGGGATATCAAGAAGAGAATTACAGACAGTGAGACCCGAGGCAGGCTCCGTTTACCAGTAGTTGGCGTTAAAGAGCATATTTTGCCAAATTGGGATAAAGAATGCGTTGACAGCATTAAGATTGGGGAACGAGTTGCTGTTACTGTTTGGGATTGTGATACTAATTCCAAACATCAATTGTTCTTTAATAAGGAGACAGGTACTAATGCAACATACGGCTTCATTGGACAATGGACTGAAGAATTTGTGTCGAGGAGGGGCTTGAAGAAAGATGATGAGATTGGACTTTATTGGGATCGAATCAATTTAAGATTCTGTTTTAGCATTCTCAATCGGGCTTCGAGTGATTAATCCTCATAGAATTCTTTGGTAACTGTCTAATACCTCTGATGTCGAAGCTTGGAAGATGGTAACTTTTAGTTTAAGCTAATCTGTCTTTTTTTTACCCATGTAGTAGCTTTGTACAACTTGGGGTATTACAAGATAGCTGTATAGGAGAAAATAGAACAGTGGATTGTTTCATTCTTTTTCTTTTCTAAATCAATTTCCATTCCTTTGTTCTTATCATGTTGGTCATGTTTGGAAGCTGTGGTAGTGTACCTGGTTAATTTCAGAACAATAGAATTAGCCTAATATGGAGCTGTTGTATAGCTTTGATATTATTGATATGTACTATACTCATCTAGTTACTGCTTGATACAATTGAGTAATTCCTATCTTTGTTTAAAATACAAATTCCATCTCTCTACATACTACTCAATGTTTTGCCAAACAATAAAGCAGATTTTGTAACACTTAACAACATCTGAATACTGGTCCAAGAAAAATCTGAATGTGAATTTGATCAAAATTTTACTGTATTTATTAGTACTACAGGGAAAGGTTGGTTCTCATTCCAATTCAATGTGTTTCTATGCTTTTACTTCTGTATTTTTGGAGGTATCGAATTCTTCAGTTTCAGCTGCTTTCCATAAGAGATGAGTTGCAGCATTTGTTGGAACTGAAATAGAGCGGTGGAGGGTATGCGTGCTTTGATGGGGCAAGGGAACAATAGGACACAAAGGGCCGGCAATTTTGCATATGACTTTCTGTACTTGTATAATGTATTGGATTAGTACTAATTTTTTGGGATGAGGATGAAATACATGGATAAAGGGTGTCTTGGAGAATTGGAAGATTGGTCAGCAGCTAAGCTGACAGCAGCTTATATTCTCCAGTGAGAATGTGAGGAATGTGCATTCTTCTCTTGTCTGCATGTTTTCTCATTTTATGTGCTATGGCCCAAGAGTGCAGGGTTTTGCAACCTAGGCTATAAAATTACACTGTGGTCTGGAATTAAAAAGAAAAGCAAGGAAAATAAACGGAGAGAGGATAGAATTTGGTTGTGACCCCAATTATGCAGATAAGAACAATCAGATACATAATAGTTGTGGTTACATAAAGGTTGTTAGTGCTCTTTTATATTTCTCTATAGACTTGTTGGGGTCGTTGATTAGTTTTTACATCATGTTATTTCTGTTAAACATGCTATCTGGCATAACGGCATTGTTTATGAAACTACTAACTGTTCATTAGATTGTGTCGGAGCCTTTGCCAAATACCAAGTTTGACTCTTGTGTGTGCAAGTTGTAGATTTTGATAGCTTTGAAAAGGAAAGACTTAAAATGGGAAAAGCTTTCAAGATCAGATAAAATATTTTACTATAAAGGCTAAGCAAGAACAAAAGCAATCCTGATATGTTAATGACAGTGTAACCATGACATACTGTTTGTTATATGCGTGATGAGCTTGGGGCTTACATGTGCAAAGAAAATGGGGATTACCTCTGAAAACTGAAATGCATGTGCAAAGATAATTTTGGAAATAAGTATATAAATATTCACTACAACTGAAATTTCTGAAACTCATTATATGAAAGAACCAATGGGGACTACCTCTCCTATGACAGTTAAAATTTTCAGTTGTTTGAAAATCTTGAGTTGATTGCATAGGCTTCAATTTCTGATATACAGCATCCTGAATAATAAATGAATAATTTCATTCTCATACTTCAACTGTTTTCTGATTTATAGTTGTATATCTCCATCACTTCTCTACAAAGTCAGCATCCAGGAACCAAGCAGGAACAGCTTACTGAGACCAAAAGTACAGTCTCATTCACATGAAGAATATACACGAGAAATCATTAAGTTACCATGCATGTCATAGGGCACACTGAGACTGAAATCTTGCATTCATGGACACAATATCAACTCAGTCTCTTCCACATGTAAAATAATTCCTTAACATGTGATCTAGGAGAATCATGCACTTATAATTCTCTTACTTTTCTTGCATTTTGATGATTAGTTGGTCACAAAACTGGCATCATATTCATATATGTACACAACATTACTCTCTTGAGTGCATCGGTCTGCATACGATTGCCAATTTGGTGTGCAATCCATCTTAACCATTAACTGCTAGCCTATGTTCTTATGCTTCGAAATTTGCTTCTTTTTGAGTGTTAATTGTGAAGTCTTGCGTATGCAAAGAGAATTAATTTTGTCCAAACGCAAATGGGGTCCCTATATTTATAGACAATCATGACCTATTGAAAATGGACATATTCGTTAATGAAAATATCTAATTCAAGAGATACAATCTTACTTAAAAATTATATCCTTCTAGCTACCAAAACAATTCGGCATATTTCGAAGCAACACAATTCATCAATTGGAGATTTTGCCTGGATTCACCATATTATGGTGTGATCACTATCACAACCATATACTAACATTGTGTATAGGTAACATTGGAAAGTTCTCAACCCAACATAATCCATAGTATAGTACTTCTAAAAACCAAATCAATTCAAGACGTAGTGATCACATTATATTAGGTCCAAGGGCAGAGCCAAGGGGGGGGGGAGAGGGGGCAAGTGCCTCCCCAGGCTCCTCAGAAAATGACTTTTAAATGAACAACAACTTAAACTCTTTAAGGTCTTTCCCCTCTTGACATGAGAAAAGAAAAAACAAAGAAGCATTCCCACAATAACCAAACTGTACCACTGAAATAAGAAAAAAGCCAAAAACCTATACTATTTAATCAATAAGCCTAGCACCTAAGAAAAAGGCACCAGCTCTCACTTCTTGAAAGCCACTGTCACCCATGATATCACCACACCACACCATTCCTGCTAACCTTTTATATTTTCTCCCCAATCCTATTTTTATTTCCTTTCAAACCAGCCAGAACAACTCAATCAATGGGCCCCATATTAATATTATACAGAATATAATATAATAATAATAAGTAATGTTAGAGACATAACAAAATGTTATAGTAATTATAGTTGTTTATTTTTTTATTATTAATATTGATTCAATTTCTTTAGGCTATTTTTTTTTTTTTAATATTGTCTTTTAATTTTGCTCCTACTAAATTGAAATCCTTGCTCCGCCACTAAGTTGTTAGGACCATTTTGTTAGGCATAATAAAAAAGTGTGCTCTTTTTATTATTATTATTTTTTAACTTGTCAATAAAAAAAAAGGTTAACTTTTCATTAAACTTTTTAAGTGTATTATTCATTAAATGATTAAAATTTACACAACCAAGCATAATATTCAAACTTCATAAAACTAAATTTTATAATACCAATATAAAATGAATTAAAAGTATTAAAAATATATTTTCTATTAATACAATGGGTTGGATCAAGTTTCTTAGGTTGCAAATTTTGCCAACGCAAAGCCTACCAACCCAAACTTAGAAAATAAAAGAAGTAACCCAATCCACCATCAACTTACCAAAACTAACCCTAAAGCATTTTGGTTGTGTTGGGATTTGGATAGATGTTTACATGCAAGATTTTTAGGACTTCAGTATCTCAAATGTATATCAAAACATCACTCACTCTCTCTCTCTCTCTCACAAACAAAAGATAAGAAAAAGAAGAAGAAAAAATCATCAACATTCAACAATGAAAGAACGACGTCGCTTACTCTCGCATATATCACTTATTATTTTCTACTACCATAGTAAATATAAAAACTGCCAAATTTACCAATACATGCTCTCTTTTATTGGCGAACCGTGTTTTTGAATTGTTACAACAAATTTTCAGGCTGGGAAGATAAATTCAATTGATTTTCATAGGAAGATTTACTTGTTACAGCCATTGAGGATGATTCCGTGCGATTCTATGACATTGCTAATGCTAAGTGACTTTTTTTTTACTATTATTATACTTTTCACCCTTACATTACATGATTGAGCAAAATATGGATTTGTAGTCAAATAATTGAACATAAGCTTTAATGTGCTCTTAATAGTTTAGATACATGTTTAGGTCCTTGTTCTTGTTTAGTACTATGTGCTTAGGTCCTTATTTGCTTAGAACATCTTTTGGTTGTCTTAGTTTAATTATTAGGGTTTAAGTGTCTCTGAGTATGAACATGAACATTCATATCACATGAAGATGCATTTAAGCATGGGTGATGTGGTCAGTGGCAGCTCCAGGTTTTTTTATTGTTTTTTTTTTTCTAGGGAGATCATAAGAAGATAAAGCTTGTGGTCTACGTAATTTTTTTTTTTTATTACAAATTTGTCCATTAGTTCACTTGGCTTATTTTTTGCTTAATACAATGAACATAAAAATTGTTGTTGTTAAGATGAAAATTTGGAAATCAGCTCCCGCCGTTTGTAAATACAACAAACATATTAATCATTGTTGTTTAATGAACTTTAATTAATTTATGTCTTTACTTTTTACAATTATTTTATTTAACAACTCAACTCAACTTTTTTTTTTTTTTTTGGAGAAACAAACACACACATACAAGAGAGAGAGAAATGGGTTCTAACACAAAAGCACACCACAACTCCACTCAAAAGTCATTGTAACTTTTAAAGGAGGGTGAGACAGGTTATACTATACACAACACACTCTCTTAAGTAATGTGAAACAATTACCCTTTTTTTTTTTTTTTTTTGAGAAACAAACACACACACACACACACAGGGGAGAGAGAAAGGGGTTCTAACACAATGACACACCACAACTTTGATAACTATTGGTCTTTGTTATTGCATTAAGAAAATTTTTGTTATGTTAACATATGCTTTTGTCTTCACTCAATCACTCCCATGCCCACCCTTGTTTATTTATTTTTTTTTTTTATCTTTTTTAAAATCACCCATTGTCTAATTATTTAATTGTCTTTTAATATTAACATTTGCTACCCACTAACTAACTGGTGCATGCCCCCAGTTCTCACTTAACAAATAACAAATTAAAAGTAGATCCAAATTCAACCAATTCACTCATAGATTTAGTCAAAAGTATAAATTAATTATAACTTTATTTGCAATAATAGATTAATTAAATCTATAAGTCAAGGTAAAGAAGACAAGTATTTTTTTCTCAAAATTGTTAAGATCTAAATGGGCTTTTCTTGAAGTTTAAGAACAAAAAATTTCTACTTTTGATGTTGGGCTTACTATATTTCCCCCCCAGATTTTAGATCAAATTATTTTGTTGTTGGTTTATTTTTTTTATTTTTTTAATTAAAGCCAAGATATTGTCAAAAAGGTCATATTCAAGCTTAATTCAGTTGGATTTTTTTAAATAAAAAAAATTAGGGTTACAGACTCGAGTTCAAAATTTTATTTTAGATGATAAAAAAAAATTTATTTTAAAAATATTGTACATATATTTTTTTTTTTGGGCCAGCTTAGGGGATTCGTTTGAACCCCCCAGCTTAACTTTGCGCCACCCCTAGTTGTGATGGTGCAGTGAGGTAATTTCATGCATCTTGGTATGATCCTATATATATGACTAGGATAGGATTGAATATTTGTCCATTTACCTTGAGAATTCTACCATCCCCAGGGTCCACAGGCTCAATAGCTCCATATGGACCATCCCTTGTAGTTCGGAATTTTCTGGGGTGCCTATGGATCCTAGAATCATACAAATATACTTTTTGAAAAGGTTCAAAATTATTCCTCAAAATTCATTTGTCATGAAATGCTTTCATTTTTGCTTTGTTGATTGTAGAGCTCTCATATGCATCATTTCGAAGCTTCTATAATTCAGTCATTTGTAACTTCCATACCCGACTTGCCTCATTCAAATCAAAGTTTAAGAACTTAATGGTAAAATTCTGTCATTTTGTTAGAAACTAAATAATCTTAACCATTAATTTGATATTCATAAAATAATTTGAACCATGACACTTTTTAAGCGTTCAAATAGCATACTTTGCGTTTCTTGCCTTTAAATGGCATACTACATGTGAGTAGATGTATGCTAGCAGTTTTGAAAAAAGTCATGATGTTAAGTGTCCTAAATGAATTATGGAATATGGTTTAGATCATAAGAACTTTGTTATTAATGTCAATTAAGATTTCTTGTGTGTCTTGTTCATGTATATATTATTCAGAAAATTCTAATAAGCTTTTAGTATGTATGCAGGGGCGGAGGCACATGTAACGTTGGGGGCATCACCCCCCCACCCCGCCACCCCCCCAAACTTTGAAATCCCTTTATAATAACATATTAAAATAGGCTAGGTTCTTAAAATTGTAAAATGATTGGCCCTCACAAAAATTTCATAGATCCCAGTTTACATGAGTTTGCCTATTCTTTCCTTTAAAATCAAACGATGACCCTTTTAGTTAGTTTGACCCACTGTTAGTTTATCAAATAGACCCCATCCAATTAAAGCATAAACCTTTACAAAAGCCTAACAAATGCCTAGATGTCATGTGTCCTTTCTTTTTTATAAGCATATAAAAAATACAATGCATTATGTTCCTTGCATCTAAAAGTGCACTGCATTGTTACCAAAAAAAAAGTGCACCATGTTCCTTTGTATATTTTGTGCATTGGCAACACAAACTTATGAGTTTTTTCTTCACAAATTTGATCTTTCGTCATCATCTCATATTTTCCCTTGCTAATTTTATCTTTTAATTTTAGTTTTAGATGCATTGATTTGAGTTTAGAAATAATATTATTATATTTTAAATTTGATCATTTTGTATACCATATATTTATAAATTTAACATAAGAATATATAATTTGGCCCCCAAAGCAAAATATCTTGGCTACGCCCCTGTCTATATGGGTGTTTTCACAATTGATTTAAATAATCACTTCCTGTCATGTTAGTTTTTATTTCCTTTTCCTTTCCAAAGGTTTTTCCACTCCTCAGTACAATTGGTTCTACAACGAGATACCAAAAGTTTACATGTGAACAGAATTTTTGTTTTGTCAGTTTCCATCCTATTTTGGTTTCTTAGTTTTGCAACTAGGAATTTGGCACAATAACTTTTGGATTAGGAATTTATGAATTGAACATAATAGGCTAGCCTCACTAATAAAGCTTAAACTTTATGCCAGTCATTCTAGCATAGTGAAATAAAAAGTTGTTGCTTGATACAATGACTCTAGCATGTATTATAAATAACTTTAATGTTGTTATACTTGCTTGCTTTTTTTTTTTTTTTGGCTTCAAAATTATACTTGCTTGCTGTTCCCTTTACAGTTTCATGTATTATAAATATATATATATATATATATATATTTTAGAGAGTTTCAACCTATGACGTCCGCTCCTGATAATAATTCTTTATCTTCAGACTAAGACATCAATCAGTTTTTGGTGCAGACGAAAATTTGAATCTCAGATCTCTTATTTAACCATCAGAAACTTAAACAATTAAGCTAACTAAAACCCGAGTATTATAAATATTGTAAATAAGGGTGGTCGGATATAATAATTTTTATTTCTCCGTGGTTAGGGAAAAAAATATTATTTAGGACAAAACTTAGGTACAGTACCTTAACTATTATTCCTTAGGTTCCCCTTTTAAGATTCAACTATGTGATTACTTAACTAAAAAATACACTTTCATCCTATGAGAAAAAATCCACATGATAGAATTTTAAGAGGGAGAACTGAAGGAACAACACATAAGTAATGTACTTAAGTCTTGCTCTATTATTTATATGTACGCATTTGAAAGCTGCCTTCTTTGGTCATGGTATCATGTATCATAAATAATAATGGGTAGAGTGTAGATACTACTCTTGCACTTGCATGCTATTACTTCAAAAGGCATGGTTTCATGGATCAGGATATGTATATTGGCTAACAAAGTGAGAAAGCTAGAGGGTTAAAATTATATCTCTATATCACCATATATATAATATCCAAAGCTAGCCATTTCAAATAAATTTGCTGTAAAATTAGACAACAGTTACAAATCCTAATAGCAAAACTTGAATTTAATTTACAAGATCCATGTACCATGTATACAACCATAGAGTGTGCGACGATGAATGTGCAAACATAAGCCCCAAGCACATCACACATATAGCAAAAAGTGTGTGAATTACACGGTTACCAACATAGCATTAAGGGCACGTTTGGTAGACCGTAATAGACACTGTAATGTAATAGATATTCCTATGGCATAACTATTCGGTTGTTTGGTTATATTTTTATTACAATGAATAGTTATTCCTTATGAATAATTATCCTTCAAAATGAGAAATAACTATTCTTTATCAAAAATATTGAATATCTATTCATTCATCTTATGTAATAACTTTTTAAAAAAATTCCTAAAAAGTCATTAGTTGCCATATCTTCAAAATGAAAGAAAATAAAAATATGTTTGGTAACTGTATTTTTCCCTTATTTTCTGTTTTCTAAAAACAATTTTCTATTTTTGAGACTAAAAAACTTGTTTGGCAACTCAAAATAGGCAAAAAACAAAAACTATTTTCAAAACTCAATTTGTGAAGAAAACTGAAAACATGCAAAATGCTGTTTTTAGTTTCTAATTTTCAAAAGTCAATGAAAATTAATGCGCATTTAATTTAATAAATTTGTCTCATTTAATAAATTAGCATTAAAGTTCAAATCCTAGTAACAACATGTTTTAATATTTTCTATTTTTTCTTCAAAAAACTATCTTTTTAATTTCAACTAACCAAACATGTTTTTGATTTAAAAAATACAAGAAAATTGTTTTTTATTTATATTCCCAAAAACAAGTTTTTGAAAATAGAAAACAAAAATTGTTACCAAACATAACCTAAATTTTCCTTGTTGTTAATTATTAGCTCTATTTTGAACACCTTAAAATAAGTGTATTTTAGGAAATTTAACTTAAAAATAATTTAATTACACATTCTTTTTATACTCTACTAAATTGTGAATGCATATTCAAGATTCTATTTCTAAATGGTCACCAAACTAATAAATAATAATACTTATTACATTTCATCTTAATGTATTCCTTATAATACTTATTTCTATTCCTATATAATAATCATTAAAGTGTACCAAACGTGTTCTAAGTATTTTTTATTCATAAGGCTTTCATATTAATTAAAATATGTTATCTGATCTTGAAAGAAGAAAGCTTTTCCCATTGTAATAAGTCAGTTTGTCCTCTTCATAGCCATCAATAGGGGTGTCAATGTTCGACCTAACTCGCGAACACGACACGAACCCGACATGGGTTTTTTCGGGTTAGGGTTGGGCCTTAATGGGTTTGGATCATAAACGGATCAACCCGAAAGCGACACGATAAGAAACATGTTACAAACAGATCAACTCGCGTAACCCACAATAAACACGTTTGACATGCCAATTTATTTGTGTCTACCCTAAATGACCCACTTAACACAACTCGTTTAACTTGTATAACAAATAAATATTTATTTTATTTTAGATTTGTCAAATACCTTTTTATATCAAACATATATTTTAAATTTAAAAAGAAAAGTGAGTAATTACAAAACTTTATAAGGGATATAATTGGAAATTGAAACTTTACATACCCTAGAACTACTAATACTTTTTTTTTTTTTTTTTTTGCCATAGAGCTTGCACAAATGAAATTGGATGAGCTTGTGGAAGATGTTATGAATTTGGACATCAACAAAGAATCTATAGATGATAATCGTGGTCATAGTCAGGATTAGTCTACTGTTTGCTCAAATTCTTTCAATATTGATACTTAGAATTTGACGAGTTCCAAGGATATTATATTTTTGTTGAACTATGTTATTTTATTTTTGTTAAACTTTGTTATTTTGAATTTGAGTTGAAGTGTATGCACTTCTTTTGGAGTATAAAGAACTTATTTTTAGATGAATGTTATATTTTTGTTAAACTATATTATTTTGAATGTGGGTTGAAGATTTGAAGTGTATGCACTGTTTTTTGGGATGTAGATTTTTTTATTTTATTTATAGATTGATGTTATATTTAATATTAGGCAGATTGAAATGGGTTGTGTTACATTCATGTCAACTTAACACGACTTGTTTATTAAACGTATCAAATGGGTTGGGTTAGGTCAACCCGCCTTATTAACAGGTCGGGTTAGGGTTGAAAGATCATGACACGATTATTAAATAGGTCAGGTTAGGGTTGAGACATTTAGTTGAATACCCTTACTTCGACACGACACGAACTCGACACGCTAACCCGAATTGACATCCCTAATCAAAATCTAGCGTTATTTCTCAGCCCAAAAAAAGAATCTAAATCTAATTCGAGCAAACACGAGTCAAACTTGGTGATTTCCCAAAGGCTTGGGCATAATTTAATGAACAACAATTGTTTAACAACCAATGCCAAGAAGCCAGATTGCGTCATTAATTGCAACAATGCCAACTTCGGCAAAAAAAAAAGAATTGCAACAATGCCAACAACTACAGGCAACTTTTTTTTTTTTTAATGGAAACTACAGGCAACTTTTTAGGCACCTTTATATACACCATTGTCAAATCTATAGATCTTAATCAATCTGTATTAAATTTCAAATCCAGGCGTCTCCTAGGAAGCTTACGATATATGAAAAGGATCATATGAGAAACAAGGAGAGAGGTATATGAGAAAAGCAAGTAATACATAAAGTTTATATATATATATATATTAAAAAAAAAAGGTAATACATAAAGTGAGCATATGTACCACACGGAGATCAACTTTGTCATCTCATTGTGATAAAACAATGGTTAGATTGACTAATGCCTAATGGAGACATAACATGACGTAAACTAATTAATGTCCCCCCCTTGAGAATCTTTACGTAAACACAACAATACTATATCTGATTAATTATCTGATGAGAAATGAGAATCTTTTGTTTTTTCTTGCTTTCCTTCTTAATTCTCGACCATCTACTGTAATATTATAGCCTAGGTTTCATTTGCTTTCCTTTTGGCGATGTTCATCCTTATCCCAACAATTAACAACTAATCCAAAACATTATACAAGTACAGAAAGCCTCGTACGTACGTACAAATCTGCCTTACCTTTGTGTCCTATTGTTTCCTTTGCCCTATCAAATCATGCATACCTTCAACCCCTCTATTTCAGTTCCAACAAATGCTGCAACTCATTTCTTATGGAAAACAACCAAAACTGAAGAATTTGACACCTCCAAAAATACAGAAGTACGTAAAAGCATGGAAATACATCGAATTGAAATGAGAACCAACCTTTCCCTTCCCTTCCCTGTACTACCGAAACCTACAGTGAAATTTTGATCAAATTCACATCCAAATTTTTCTTGGGCCTGTATACAGATTTTGTAGATATTATTACAAAAGATAAACATTATTTAGTATGTAGGGAGAAGAAATTTGTATTTTAAACACAAATAGGAATTTATTATTTACTCAATTGTATCAAGCAGTAACTAGCTGATGAACTCAGTACATATCAATGTTATCAAAGCCATATAAAAGCTCCACATTAGACTGATTCTTTTGTTCATAAACAAGAAGATCCCTTAACGGGATAAGATAACAAAGGAATGGAAACTTGTTAAAAAAGAAAAAAGAATAAAATAGGCAATTCACTCTACTTCATTTCTCTTACAAGTAATACTAATACCCCAAATATGTACCAGCCACTTCATAGGGTAGAAAACGAAGACAGATTTGCTTAAAAGTAAACAGTGTTTCAAGCTCTTCCACATTCGAAGTATTAGACAATTTGCAAAGGAGTGGAAGCTCATGACCGACAGTGGAGGACTAATTGCTCGAAGCCTGCTTGAGAAGGCTAAAACTGAATCTTGAATTGCTTTGATCCCAGTAAAGTCCAATCTCATCAGCTTCCTTCAGGCCCCTCCTCCTCACAAATCCCACAATCCAGTTTTCAATGAGGACATAACTGCCATTACTTGGCCACTGTTTGAACAGCAATTGATGTTCGGACTTGGTATCAAAATCCCAAACAGAAACTTGAACCCCATTCTTAATGCGTCTTTCGTCCCATTGTGGCAAAATATGCTTCTTAACCATGTCTTTTGGTAACAAGAGCCTGGACTCTTCGCCGTTAATATCACTAAACGCGATCCTCTTCTTGATAACCCAAGGATCAAATAAGCCAAGCTTCAACTCCAATGACACATCGTTAAGCCCTTCTCCTTCTTCAAGTTCCATTCTTTTGATTGCGCGAGCTGTCTCTAACAGAGAGAAATTGGCCAAGTTTTCACTTGAGTTCCTCTTCGTGGTGATGCAAGAACCATAGCCCAACTTCAATTCTGTTGAAACCCCTTCAGATTCATGATGGATGATGGTTGCAAACATGTTTCCTTGACTGACTTGGAGTTGTTCATTGGCTGGATTAGGCATAGAACGATAGAAGAGAGGTTCTTTTGCTGTAATTTCAGAGGCAGAACTCATAGGCTTCATGGCTTCAGTGATTGATGAGGCTTTGAGCTTTGGTTTATATTTATAGGCAACAAAAGTCATCTAGAAGGTATTATTTGGGGAGTTTGGTTCTTCAAAAATCACATTAAAAAAGGAAAGTCACAATAGTCAATAGTTCTTAATTACCACGACAATGTACAATGAACTGTACCTTCTCAAAAAAAAAAATGTACAATGAACTGTCATGCTAATTTCTTTGCATGAAAATAATAGCTCAAAAACAAAAAATCACAATAGTCAATATTTCTTGTGATTTTTGAAGGACCCACGTGAGTTTTGTGAGCCGCAACTTGTTAATCCCTCGCGTATTATTTTAGTCGAAATTAGCACATAAGAAACTTTTTTTTTTTGTTCTTTTTTGGGTTATATTTATTGGCCACAAAATTCATAAAAGCTCATATGGTCCTTCAAAAATCACAATCAGTGTTAACATAGTCGATAATATTAACATGTCTCTCTTATGCACAAATCACAGTGAAACATTGAACTCTCACAATGCACACAATAGTCAATAATTCCCAAAAAAACTCCAGTTGGGTCTGCGATGAAACACAAGCATGATTTTATTAATAAGTAATCAATGCATAACCGTGGGGAAATCGGACAACCGTGGAGATTTGGTAAAAGGGCTCGGACAAAATTCATCATGTGAGTCCTTCAAATTCGAATTGCTTTGGAGGTTTGAGCTTTGGTTTATATTTTATAGGAAACAAAAATTCATAGAAGGTTATAATTTGGGTTTTTTTTATTTTTTTATTTTATTATGAAAAGATTGGGTAGAGTTGGGTTCTTCAAAAATCATATTAAAAAACAAAAAGTCACAATATTCAAATTTTCTTAACAGGATAGGTGAGACTTTTTTTTTTTTTTTTTGTGATTTTTGTGAATACAAGCACGTTAATCCCTCACACGTTTTATTTGGCTGAGTTATTCAAAGTTAGTACTTACTCTTTTTTTTTTTTTTTTTTTTTTTTTAAAGAAGAAATACGTAACTTTCAAGCATAAGTACATGTTAAGACGAAAATAAACTTTTTTTTGGGGGGAAGGGTTTATTAGCCGGTCATAACATGTCTCTTTTCTGCTATTTCCGCGGACTGAGGACCAAAGAGGCGGCCTGTCAACGTAGGTGTTTCTCCACCTTTTGCATGAGTGGGGTTGGTATGGTTTTTTTTTTTTTTTTTTTTTTTTGACTCCCTAGAAAAGATCGCTAGGTAATAGTGACGTAATAAGAATCTCTTTTTGAAAAGATCGCTAGGTAATAGTGACGTAAAGAGAGACCTGTATTGAGTCATTGACTATTGTGAACAGTAATCACAATATGTTTAAATTAGTTGGAGTTGCGTATTTTGACAGCTTTCGGAAGTAAAAACTAATCACAGATTCAAAGTAAGAAAAGTTTTCAAGATCAAATAACACGGTTTTGCGTACAGTTTTTTTTTGGGGGGGGGGGGGGTGAGGGGTGGTTCTAATAGCCGTGTAACTTATAAATTCGGATCAAACATTTTTCAGGTTGAACCGTTGAATGGCATCAAATTGGACAGATTTTTTAAGCTCGGGTTGGTAGTGGATAAACCTAATTTTATCCACACAAAAAAAATGTGATCTCTCTCTCTCTCTCTCTCTCTCTCTATATATATGGGTTTTTCTCTTTCTTTTTGTAGATCTTTTATTCTTTCTTATATCTCCATTTTAGGTTGATGAATTTTTGTGTTATTTAGAATTCTATTTTTAGTTAATGTGATTTGGTTGTGTTTTTAAGTGGGTTTTTGTTTATTTAATTTTTTATAGTTAGTTGCCATCCCATTACATTATAAAGATAGTATATAATAATATAATATTATTTTATTACATTGCATAACTTGGATAATTTGGTATTTATTATTATACATTTTATTTTGACTCTTCTTTTCCTCATCCTCTCTTCTATAATTAGCTATTCTTCATTATACTATCTCCCATAAAAGGTTTTTTTTTTTTTTGTTGAATTCCCATAAAAGGTTATTATTCTCACGCATAAAGATAACGTGAATATTGTAATATCTATAAGTTTTATTCTACTTGTAGTCCTTCGCACTAGTCTTAAGTTGTTACAAGAATTTTTATTGTAATTAATATTATATACTAGTCAGACTTAGGACCTTATGTTATGATATTATGTTAAATTACAGATTTCTTCATAAACTTAAACTATTAGAAAATTGTAAATTTAATTATTTAACTATATTTCTAACAATATTTCACAGTAAGAATTGTCACGTTGATATAAGAATCAATTCTTATCACGTTGACATAAGAATTAATTTTTCCAAAGAGTGGTTTTAATTATCTACTAAAGTACTCATACACAAGAAAAAGGAAGCAAAAAAGGAAAAGAAAAGAAGATAGCTCCTTTCAATGGGAGACAAAGTCAAAGCCCTCTACTAGGTTGATACATACAGGACTCATGCTTTGCGCTCTCTCGATCTTTTTCTCTCTACAGACTACTTCTACAACTTTCCTCACAACACAACTAGTACAGAAAATAAAGAAAGCCTCGTCAAATAGAAGCAAAATCTCAGTAGTCCCAGTAAAACGCCAATTCGGGCTGTCTTAAATTCCACAATAAACGCCAATTAAGGACCCCACATGAGCTTTTATAAACTTTGTTGCCTTTAGCAAATCACCATGGCATTGATTGTGACTATCTATCAGAGATATATGTTAATATTAATATTTATGTCCCAACAAAAAGCAATTAATTAGAATTTGGAGGTCACACTCACACATGGTCGATCACAACTCACAGCACACACGTAGTCACGTCACATTAGCTTTAGTAATTTGGTAGTTGCAGGGCGATTGCTAATTGCAGTTGTAGATGTATGTAACCAACATCTTGCTGAACATCCTGATGCTGAAGAAGTGCTTAGGCTGTATGCCGAGCTAGATTAATTAGAAGAGAATGTAACTCTGTTGCTCATAGTTTAATTAAGCTTTCTCTTGATTTAAGTTGTGTTGTAAGTTTACTTCTCTTTCCCATTCTGTCTGGGAACAGTGGAAGAGGGATCTTGTAGCCGCTTCTTTTATTGCTTAAGGAAATTTCAGTTTACCAAAATAAAATCCCACTCTTGCTGTTAACAAACAATGGTAAAAGCTTTAATAACATATACAGTAACATATTTTAATATGTATGAAGTTATGGACAAAAAGCAAATTATCAAGTTAAGAACTATCTAACAATTTATGTGCTACTTTAGACTATCTATTTATGTACAAGCACACACCTCATCTTGGACATGCAGCACATTATATAATATGACAAGAAATACTATGTTTTATCATAAAAAGAAAAAGATATAGTGTGTTTGGCAAAAATTATTTTTGTCAGCTTATTTTACTATTCAACTTATTTTTGCTATTATTTATAAGCCCCACTGCACTTTTTGGTACTATTCATGAGTCTCGCTATATTATTTCAGCTAATTCTTACTTTTATCTACAGTACTTCCAGCAAAACATTTTCAGTTTTAGCAAAATAAGCGAATCTCAAATAAACCCATAATTAGTTTCAGAAATTTTAGTCGTCATAAATTTTTATATGTTTCCTTTCCAAAGTTATCTTTGCACATGTATGTATTTCAAAGGTAATCCCCATTTTCTTTGTGCATGTAAGCCCCAAGCTTATCACACATATAACTAGCAGTATGTCATGGTTAAAGCATTGGCATAAGTTTGTGCAAAAGTTTCTATATATTTTAACATAAAAACATATTTTTTTCTGCTTTACATACTTTTCAAAATACCCCATTAGAGTTGATATACACCACACTTCAAATCACTCATTTCAAACATAAACAAAAGGAACTCAAATAAGAAAAAGAGGAAAAAAAAAAAAAAAAAACACTGAGTAGAATCGGTACCAACTCCATGGAAATGAAAATCGAGAACATGGATCGAGAACTGGAGAGCTCCGACGAGTTCGTCTTTGGCGGTCTAGGCGAGCTCTCTTATATTTCTCTATAGGATTGTTGGGGTCATTAATTGATTTTTACATCATGTTATGCTCAATGCTTTTTGCAAATGTAGTCAATCTAACCATTTTCCTATCACAGTAATAAAGTAGATTTCCGTGTGTGGTACGTACTACATATGCTTACTTTATGTATTTACTTCTTCTTCTTCTTCTTCTTCTTCTTCTTCTTCTTCTTTTTTTTCCTTTATAATAATTTTATGTATTACTTGCTTTTCTCATGTAACTCTTTCCTTATTTCTCATATACGATCCTTTTCATTGTAAGCTTCTTAAGAAATGCTAAATTTGAAATTTTATGCAACTAATTTAAGATTTATAGGTTTGATATTATTTGCAAAACCGAGAAAAGAAGGTGAATGTATTCTTGAATAAAGATTTTTACAATAGTAAGAATGTGAAATTTTTTCTTACCGCATGTTTAGTGAATTAAAACATTTATAAATACTCTTTTAGGTGGAAGACCTGCTCTTCGAAAGTGCCATAAATATAATAGATGATTCTCAAAGATGCCTAGGGTTGCTAGTTGCAATCATGCAATCTGGCATCATCGCGTTGTTTACCCTTCATCTCATTATCTTAATTTTTTAAGGGAAACTTTAATTCTTCAAATTACATCAGTTTAAGTAGACTGTTGTGTTGGAATTTTTGTGTTTTGGACCTTAGTTGGCCTATTTGGTTGACAAACAACTTCTGGGATTATTTAGATTTTGATAAAATATTTGGGATTTTAGGAGCGAGCGAGGAAATTCAAAGAATTGAATTCTTTTTATATTCCATTAGTATCTAGCTTTAAGCTAATTGTTGTGTGGATGGAAAAACTAATTGGTTCTTGATTCTTGAATTTCTATCTATAATATTGTTTACATGAACAAGAATTGGGTTTTTAGTTTTAGATTTTGGATTATGCTACTTTTTTCAACAACTTGATTTTCTGTTTAGAATTATCTTCTTTTGAATATCTAGAATACTATGTGCATGAGTTTCAGAAAAAATTTGACAATACTACTATAAGTGAGTTTTAAATTTTTGATTTTACTATTTCTTTCCTTATTAAGCACAATATGATATAGCTAACGTGATCCAGTTAAGGTAGAAGCAACTACTATTTTTGGAGCATAGCAGCTGATACAATTTGATAATTTCTAATAGTCACTTAAAGTTCAAGGCTTGGAATGGTAATAGACATCTTCTCCAAGGTAAGAACAATTGGCCAAGTCTAGCAAGCTTGCCGCCAACTTTGGCCACAACGTCATGGCAATATAGGTGACTCACTTATCTACAATTCGTATACGCACTATTTTGATTCTCCGTGAGAATTCAAAACATTGATAAAATGAATGTAATGGCAACTGGGTGATTTGTATATGGACACATTAATGAATGTGTGCAATGGACATGAGTGGAACAATGGCACATTATTGTTTGACAATTTCATCTTTGATGGAAATTGGTATAAGTAAGGGTCTATTAAATTTGATCATTTTGCTAAAGTAAGGTTTGTTTCAAACAGATTTTATTTATTTACCTTATTGTAAATAATTGTTTGTGCATGATGATTTTAACCTATTAACCTCACTTTATTATTATATTTTTATGGCCTTATCATTTTCTGTTGGCAACTAACTAGACATCACTTTTAGGAATTAAGGATGCATGTAGCTGGTATGAAGGGTGCACCTAAAAAATCAAAAGAATTAAAATATGATACAACCTCATCACGTGAAAAAAAAGAGGAAGTCTAATGTTGTGTTGGCATATCCCTCCATTATTGGGTTACAATTATCATATCTAAAAAAAAACCCAAAATAATAAAATGATATTTTTTGAGAGATAGAGTGTTGGAAAATACTTTTACAAATAGTTCAATTTTTAAGGAGAAAAAAATATCTTCAATAAATTTTAGAGAGAATAAATAATAGATTATATCATATTATAAAATAATTATATATTCTCATGTATCGAGTAGGTCTGCGACTAGTTTAATATAAAGGCTAAGTATGAACAAAAGCAATTCTAATATGTTAATAAATACTAGTAGCAGCTCACTCAATGCGTGAAAATATATAACTAGTTTGTAATGAGGTGTAATATATATAAAAATTAAAAAAATAATAATAAATAACAACAATTACTTTAAGTATTGTCTCTTTTTCTTTTTTAAAGACTTCTACAAGTTTTTTTAATCCTTTTATCCTTACAAATATATCTTTAAACAACAATTACTTCAAATATTGTATTTAAAAAAAATACTTCTACAAGTATTTTTTTTTTCTTTTTATTCCTACAAATATATCATTATTTTATTTTTGGTGCGTTTGATTGATAATTTTTTTGAAGTGATCCGTATTCTTCTTACTTCTATTATAGTATGTTATATTTTGCCTAATATACAACTAAACTTTATAAGTTTCAAATTTATTATTCAAATTTCTAATCTATTAAGGAATAAGAAGATTATTCTCAAAAAAAAAAAAAAAAAAAAAAGGAATAAGAAGATTATAATGATAATAAAAACTAATCACAAAATTACAAGGTTATCTTAACCAAAATTAAAACAAAACCAAAATAATAAAAGATAGACTTTATAATAATTATTACTCAAACAATTGGTAGGCACAGCATAGATTGTGCTTTGATATAAACTCAAATTTCTATTTTCAAAAAAATTAAGTATTAATAACCCAAATCAAAATCCAACCAAAGTTATAAGCGGGAGAGAGAAGATTTTGTGGTAGGGAAATAAAAAATAAAAACACAACACCAAAACACACTCTCTCACACACAAACACACAAAGCAACAACAACAACCTAAATTATAATTATAATTAAGTAAGGGTGCCCATGACCCACAAGGTGGCCCGACCTGATATTGTTATAGCACATGGGTAGCCTAGTAGCCCAATGAGGCAAGTTGTGGGTTGATTTTTCTACCCATGGATGAATACTTTAAGTACACACTTTAACCACTAGGATACCTAAAGTGAATGCATTAAATTATGCTTACTAAATATATATTTTGCTAATAGTCTACTAACTTTGACTTTAAAAAATAAAATAAAATAGGGTAAATTACATCAATGGTTTTGATCTTTTACACCATATATCAATTTCATCCATAACCTTACATTGTCGTGTCAATTTGGTCTCTTCCATTATCCCTTGGATGGAAAAATCTGACATGTTAAAGGGAAAAATAAAAAATTGATTTACCTACCACATTAACTGCTAACTGTGCAGCCACGTCATATTAGAAAAAAAAAATGTAAGTTCTCATGTGAGTTAAAGTTTAGGGAAAAAACCAAACCCCTAACTCTCTCTCTCTCTCTCTCTCTCTCTCTCTCTCTCTCTCTCTCTCTTCAGATTAATTTGATGTGGTGGTTGACTTCCATGTTAATATGCTTCTTAAAACTAGCACCATATTAGGTTCCTGAAATTGAACAATATAAGTACCACAACCTTAATCATAAAGTTAATAAGTGACTTTAGGGCATTTGTTAATAGGTTATTTTAGGAATATTTGATACTACTTTTATGTGAATTATAAAAAACAATCAAAAAAATTAGTTGTTTTTTCTTTTCTTATTTATTAAAATATTTCTTAAATTAATGCACTTAGGTCATCCGTTAACTTTTTCCAAAAAAAAAAAAAAATAGATAAGTTTTATACTCTTTGACTCTTTCCTTAAAAATAAATAAATAAATAAAAAAAGATTCTTTCCTAAAAAACAAAAATTGAGTCTTTCCTTAAAAAAGTGATTCTTTCATTTACTAAATGTTACTTTTGTTTAGTAGTTCACTTTGAAAATTTGTGTTTTGTAAAATAATATAATTATAATTTTTAAATTATATTTTATAAGATCATTAAAGGCCTATTAAAGAAGCCCGTGGAAAGCTTATTAGGCCCAACTTGCTAAAGACATTTTGATAGGGCCATGGGTTTAGGTTTTCCTTCTAACCTGATCAATCCGTTGATTGGTCAACAACCCTCTAGGCTTTTTTTTTTTGGGTAATCAACAACCCTCTAGGCTTAGTCCACTAAACTCACTAGGTAAGTATGAGTGTAATTAATTAACGATTGAATATGAAATTTTTTATAGTAATGAAAGATGAAATTTGTGCATTTAAAAAAAAAAATTGTTCTGATGCTATTGGGTGGATTATAGTGATGGTAATGGTAAATAGTACCGAGTGAACCAGTGGAAGTGAGTGTTAGAACAATTAATATAGTGTTTTTCTTTTTAAGATAGAATTGAGAGAGAGAGAGAAAGAGAGAGAGGTTATTTGTTGAGATTTTTTTTTTTTTTTTGGAGGGAAATTGTTGAGATCGTTAAGTTTGTTTTTTGTTGTGGGGCCAGTTAGCCAGACAGTCTTGGCCCACTTTGTACTGGGCCTAAGGCCTACGCCGAGGAAGTGTTCCCATAAGCCCATGCCGAGGAGGTTTTGAGGATTCGAGAATGAAAGTAAGAAGCCCACTTACCCAAGAAGTATCGCTGAGGACGAGTCTGTCCTCGGACAACCGAGACCATTAAAGGGAAGAGCAATATACCATCAAGGGGAGTCTCCAGAGCGTCTCAAAAGAAAAAGAATCGGTACATCGTGGCAGCCACAGAAGCATGTTGAAGGAGCAGTTCGGGGAGGAGTTGTCAGCTCCGCATTAAATGACCACAACTAACGTTCTGGCCGCATTAATGAGGAAGAGACCCCTGAACAGTGTAGCCTTAGTTGCTGCAACCCACAGAAAGAATGGGAAAACGGCTGATGGGACAAGCACTCAAGTGATAGCATGCTTGATCAACAAATGGAGGGCTATGATCAACCAGGAGGGGATATATAATGTAAGAAGCCCTTCAGGAAGAGGGGGACGGAAAAAAGGGAACATGAGAGCAACTGGCATAGCCACAAGAGGCCGGAGTAGCAAAGAGAAGAGGAAAAGGAGCTACCATCCTTGAAGTGAAGGGTTAAGGACAGATTTTCAGGCTTTAGTCCACTTGTAACCATGTTTAGTTGCTATAATCCTCACTAGGGCCTAGTTCTTCTATCCACGCTCTACAAATTCATTGTAATGGGCTAACCAGGCTTGAATCCACTCTCTCAATAGTAGAAGTGCCCAACTCCGGTCCCTACAATTGGCGCCGTCTGTGGGAAGAACTTGTGCGTTAGTGAGGACAACAGCCAAGCATGGCAGGATCGGGCCCTCACCAAGGGAGCTCCCATCGGCCTGAACCAGTTAAATCCCAGTGTCAAGGTGACTATGGCGACCCCGGGCGCAGCCAAAACGAGGAGAACGGGCGATTCCGAGAGGGAAGCATGCATACCTCACAAACTAGCGGAAGCCGCACCCGTAGGGACGATAATGGCCAGGCCGCGCAATCAGAAGAAGTTAAGAGTCATGCATTCCAGAGAAAAGGTGACAAGGTGGCCATGCAGCGAGAGATAGACGATTTGAAGAGAAAGTTGCACAATGCACGTCGAGGGCGATCCAAGTCCAGCCCTGACTTACCCTCTGACGACGAAAGTGATGACAGCTACAGGCAAAGGTCAAGAATGCCCCCGAGCGAGACCTTCTCTCACGAGGAGGAGCGCCGCCAGAGGCGTAAATGTGACTGCCGACCCCTGGGGGCTTAGGGAGCGACGCCATGAGCAGGGCATTGGACCAGCTCTCTTGGTTGCCCTTTACACGTCGTATAGAGGAGGCGGTCCTCCCTCGACGGTTCCAGCAGCCAACCTTCACGGTTTACAACAGCAGAACGGACCCCGTAGAGCACGTGAGCCAGTTCAACCACAGGATGGCTGTCCACTCTAAGAACGAGGTGCTGATGTGCAAAGTCTTCCCATCCAGCTTGGGACCTGTGGCAATGAGGTGGTTCAACGGCTTGAAGACAAACTCCATAGACTCGTACAGACAGCTGACCCAGGCCTTTGGTTCCCGTTTTGTCACAAATAGTAGACCTCCTCGGCCAATGAGCGCGTTACTGTCTTTGTCAATGCGTGAAGGGGAGACCCTCAAGGCCTACTCGGACAAGTATTGGGAGATTTACAATGAGCTGGACGGCAAGTTCGACAATGTCGCCATCAATACATTCAAGAACGGACTACCAATGGGGCATGGCCTGAGGAAGTCCTTAACTGGTAAGCCTGCCGCTAGCGTGCGGCAGCTGATGGATTGGATCGATAAATACAAGCAGGTAGAGGAAGATCTGCTGCAGGACAAGGGGAAGGAGAAGGTTATCGCTCAAGAGAGGAGGGATTTCAGGTTGAACCGGTATAACAATGTCCGCCCGAGGAGGGATTTCGCGGGACAGTCCAGGGCGACCAATACTTAGACTGTCAGCGCCGTGTTCCGAGAACCGGTACATAAGGTATTGGAAAAGATCAGGAACGAGCCATACTTCAGGTGGCCGAATAAGATGGCCGGGGATCCTGAGAAGCGCAATCAGAACCGTTACTGCCAATACCACTAGGATTATGGACATGCCACAGAGGACTGCAGGAACCTCTGGGACCACCTAGACCAGCTAGTACGGGAGGGAAAGCTGAAGCACCTGCTGCATCATTCCAGCAGTCATCAGGGCCAGACCTACCAGGAGCCACGAAGGGACACCGCTATGGGGCAGCCTGCTGGCACGATCAATGTAATCCTGGCTGCACCGGGAAGAACGGGCATGCGCCCCTCGCAAGTGCTGTCTGTGACCTAGGTGCCCGCCGAAGAGTCCCAGTCTGGGCCGAAGAGGGTCAGGAGAGGCTTTCACCCAACCCTGAGCTTTTCCGAGGAGGACAAAGAAGGGACCACCCAGCCCCACGACGATGCTTTGGTGATCACCCTCAGAATAGGCGAATACGATGTGAAGAGAGTAATGGTTGACAATGGCAGTAGTGTCGAGATTATGTACCCTGACCTATATAAAGGGCTGGGATTGAAGCTTGAGGATTTGACACCTTACAACTCCCTTTTAATGAGCTTCAATGGGAAGCTCGTCACCCCAAGAGGCATGATTAGATTGCCCATCCAAATTGGCCCAGAGGTAGTGGAAGTTAACTTTATTGTGGTGGACACCTACTCCCCGTACACGGCCATCGTGGGTAGGCCCTGGCTCCACACCCTGGGGGCTGTCGCCTCCTCGCTGCATCAAAAGATAAAATTCCCGTCAGGGGACAAAGTCCTCGAAATTCGGGGTTGCCAGCCCACGGCAAGGCGGTGCATGGTGGTAGCCATCTCGCATCGGCCCGATGCGGGGTCCTCGGCCACCGCGGCCGAAAGCTTATAGCAATCAAGGACATCGGTGGCGTCAATTGATACGGCCGCTGAGGAAGCAAAATGTGAAGACCTTGAAAAAGTGGCCGTTGAGGATGATCCAGAGAAGTTATTTCAGGTCGGAGCCCAACTACCTCTCCGGGAGAAGGAGGAGTTGCTTGAATTCCTCAAGAGGAACATCGACGTGTTCGCATGGGATCCCTGCGATGCCCCGGGGATTGATCCATCCTTCATCTGCCACCACCTTAACGTCAACCCGTCTGTGATCCCCAAGAAGCAGCCACCCCGACGCTCATCGAAAGAGCACGTTGAAGCGATCAGGGAGGAGGTCAATAAGCTTAAGTGCGCAGGGGCGATCAAGGAAGTTTTCTACCCCAAATGGCTGGCCAACACTGTGGTGGTCAAGAAGAAAAGTGGGAAATGGAGGGTTTGTGTGGACTTCACAGACCTGAATAAAGCATGCCCAAAGGACCCCTTCTCGATGCCACGGATAGACCAGCTAGTAGATGCAACCGCAGGCCATCCTCGGATGAGCTTCTTAGATGCCTTTCAGGGCTATCATCAGATCCTACTGGTATTGGAGGACCAAGAGAAGACAGCCTTTGTGACACCCATTGGGAATTATCACTACAAGGTTATGCCATTTGGCCTGAAAAACGCCGGATCTACTTATCAGAGGATGATGATGAGAATGTTCGAGCCGTTGTTGGGCAAAAACATTGAGATCTATGTTGACGATATGGTGGTGAAGAGTGAACTGGTGTCTGGGCATTTGGCCGACCTCGGCTGTATATTTGACGTCCTGAGAAGGCACAGGTTACGCCTAAACGCTTCCAAGTGCTCGTTTGGCGTGGGGTCTGGCAAGTTCTTAGGCTATCTCATTACCCGTCGGGGGATCAAGGTTGATCCCGATCAAATCAAGGCTATCCATAATCTAAAACCTCCGCAAAACCCCAAGGAAATCCAGAAGCTCGCTGGAATGATTGCGGCTCCGAATCAATTCGTTTCCAGGTCGGCTGACAGATGCAGACCCTTCTATCTTCTGATCAACAAGTAGAAAGGATTTGAGTGGTCCGAAGAATGCTTCATGGCCTTCCAGCAACTCAAAGAGTACCTAGCCCGGCCACCCATCATGTCTAATCCAGGGGCCGACGAGGTCCTATACGCATACATTGCTGTGGCGCTCCACATTGTGAGCTTGGTGCTGATACGAGACGACAGTGGCATCCAAAAACCAGTCTATTACACTAGCAGGTTACTGCACGAAGCTGAGGTCAAGTACTTGCCCTTGGAAAAAGCCATACTTGCCGTGGTTCACGCTACGCGAAAGCTACCCCACTATTTCCAGGCTCACACGGTGGTTGTTCTAACCCAACTACCCTTAAAGGCGGTACTTCGGGCCGCCGATTACACGGGAAGGATCGCGAAATGGAACACAATTCTGGGGGCTTTTGACATTAAGTACATGCCTCGGACCTCCGTAAAGGGCCAGGTCCTGGCGGACTTGGTGGTTGAATTTGCCGAACCAATAATAGAGGAGATAGCCGAGAAGAGGGACATGGATGAAAAATCAATTGAGGCAATCTCCGTCCCAGGGCCAATGCGTTGGAGGATGTACGTCGATGGCGCTGCGAACCAGAGAGGATCCGGAGTGGGGCTAGTCCTATTGTCCCCCGAAAAGTCTGTTATAGAAAAATCCCTAAAACTTGGGTTCTCGACCACAAACAATGAGGCCGAGTATGAAGCACTGGTCCAGGGGCTGATCATGGTGCATAGAATGGGGGGGAAAGAAATAGAAGTGTTCTCGGATTTTCGGCTGGTGGTGGGCCAGGTAAACGGAGAGTTGGAGGCGAAAGATGTGAGGATGCAAGAATACTTGAGCCAGATCAAACGCCTACAGTCAACCTTGACCCTTTTCAGCTTATCACATGTCCCCAAAAGCAGAAACACCCATGCAAACTCGCTGGCTACACTCGCTACGTCCTTGGCCGGAGATCTGCCACGGACTATACTTGTTGAGCACCTGGAGAAAGTAAGCGAGGGAGCGAAGGGCATGGTTCATGTCCATCAGGTTGGAGTGGGCCCTAGTTAGATGGACCCTATGGTGAGATTCCTCAAAGATGACATCCTGCCCGAAAATAAGTCAGAAGCTGAGAAAGTACGAAGAAATGCTCCTCGGTTCTGGCTGTCCAAGGATCACAAACTGTACAGGCGCTCCTATTCCGGGCCATACTTGTTGTGCATTCACCCTGAAGCCTCAGAATTATTGCTTGAGGAGCTGCATGAAGGGATATGTGGGAGCCACATAGGGTGCAGGTCTCTATCACACAGAGCCATCACTCAGGGATATTGGTGGCCAGAGATGCAGAAGGAGGCACTGGAGTATGTTAAGAGGTGTGACCAATGTCAGAGGTTCACCCCAAACATCCACCAGCCAGGGGGGGTCCTCAACCCGCTATCCAGCCCATGGCCCTTTGCCCAATGGGGCCTGGATATTGTGGGGCCTTTCCCCAAGGCGCTAGGAAATAAAAGGTACCTGCTGGTCGCCACAGATTATTTCACTAAGTGGGTCGAAGTTGAGCCCTTGGCAAACATTAGGGATGTGGATGCTAAGAAATTCGTCTGGAGGAACATCGTTACACGGTTCGGGGTCCCCCGCACCCTGATTTCAGACAACAGGCTCCAATTTGACAGCAAGGCCTTTAAAAGGTACTGTTGCGAACTGGGAATCACAAATCGGTACTCAACTCCAGCCTACCCTCAAGGAAATGGACAAACCGAGGCTGTCAACAAGGTCATAGTCAATGGGCTTAAGAAGAGATTAGACGATGCCAAGGGAAGATGGGTGGAAGAGCTTCCCCACGTCCTGTGGACCTACCGGACCACGCCGCGGAGGTCCACGGGGGAAACGCCCTTCGCCATGACTTATGGGGCCGAGGCGGTTATCCCTTTGGAGGCCAACTTCCCAACGCTAAGGACGAGCTCCCTCACCCCGGGCGACAACGACGAATTGCTGGGGGAAAGCCTAGACTTAATCGAAGAACGAAGGGAGAAAGCAATGATCCAGCTGGCCTGTTACCATCAGAAGCTCAAGCAGGGGTACGATTCCAATGTGAAGTTAAGACCACTAGCACCAGGTGACCTAGTGTTGAGGAAAGTGGTGGGCGCCGCCAAAAGCCCTTCCTGGAGGAAGCTGGGACCCAACTGGGAAGGCCCCTACCGAATTACCTCGATAGTGGGAGTAGGAGCATACTACTTAGAAGATCTAGATAAAAAGCCTGTACCTCGTCCATGGAATGTAAATAATCTGAAAAGATATTATTATTAATGAAAAAGTTCCTTCTTATGTGGATTCTAAGTCTATCGTGGTTATGTGTCTCGCGTTTTAGTGGCCATTCTAAATGTTAGACAGAACCAAGACATTGCATGGTCCTCGGACTCAAGCCTATGGGGAAACTAACTACTTCAAAAGGATTCTAAGTGTTAGATAAAACCAAGGCATTGCATGGTCATCGGACTCAAGCCTATGGGGAAACTAACTACTTCAAAAGGATTCTAAGTGTTAGACAGAACTAAGGCATTGCATAGTCCTCGGACTCAAGCCTATGGGAAAACTAACTACTTCAAAAAATTCCTAAGTGTTAGACAGAACCAAGGCATTGCATGGTCCTCGGACTCAAGTCTATGGGGAAACTAACTACTTCAAAGGGATTCTAAGTGTTAGACAGAACCAAGGCATTGCATGGTCCTCGGACTCAAGCTTATGGGGAAACTAACTACTTCAAAAGGATTCTAAGTGTTAGACAGAACCAAGGCATTGCATGGTCCTCGGACTCAAGCCTATGGAGAAACTAACTACTTCAAAAAATTCCTAAGTGTTAGACAGAGCCAAGGTATTGCATGGTTCTCGGACTCAAGCCTATGGGGAAACTAACTACTTCAAAAATTTTCTAAGTGTTACGCAGAGCCGAAGCATTGCATGGCCCTCAGACTCAAGCCTATAGGGGAAACGAACCACCTCAAAGCGGACCTGTGTTAGGAAGAACCAGAGCCCTATCTAGTCTTTGGGGCACAAAAGGTCTGCCTAAGCATGCACGCCCTCACATTATTACAACTACTGCCATGATTGGCCGAGGTACAATTGAAGTCAAAATTATACAAGTAAAAAAAAAAAAGGGATAAGAGAATGAACAACACGCAAATGAATAAGTAGCCAGAACAAATAAAAAGGAGATAAGACTCGCATTACATTAAGTCCATAAAAGTTACATGGCAAGAGTCAGATTACAACGTAAAAGAAAAGAAAAAAAAAGGGGGGGAAGATACAAAAACAAAACAAAATGGATGGTCCATGGCAGACAGAGGTGCCAAGAGGCCTACTCCTTCCACTTAATTTCCCCCCCCCCAGTAGGTGGCTGATTCATGGCAGCCTCAGGACCCTCTGCGCTCTGGCTGAGAGGGATGGCCTACAGAGGAATAGCAAGGAGAGCTGCCACCTCGGTGGAAGAGACCTGGGCGTCGGAGGAGGGCTTTGCAGCCTCTAGGGGCACTTCCTCGCTGGGGCCTTCTCTTGATTCAGCCACCCCCGGGGGATCACCCCCTTGAACATGCTCACCAGTAAGCCCAGCTTCCGAGGCTCCCCCACCCAGAGTAGCACCAGCCTCCTCAACAGTCATCTCAGCCTCAGAACTCTCTGGAGCAGCCTCGCGGATGGCTGGGGGATAGTACACACTCTCCGCCTTCCACAGGTCAGACAAGGCCTCGACTCCAGTTTGTTTAAGGGCCTCACCCCGAACCTGGGAGCAATAGGGCCTATACACCCCAGGAACTTCGCCTTTGTAGGCAGCTTCCGTCTCGGCTACCCCCGCGGCGTAAGCTGCCTCCTCAGCCTCCTCCTTGGAATCCAGAGCCTCCTCGCTTCTAACGTCTGCCACGACCTTGGCCCTCACAGCCTCATCTTTGGCCCATTCAGCCACTTTTTTAGCCTCCTTAGCAGCAGACAGTTTCTTGGTCAGATCTGCAATCAACTTTTTTGCGATCGCTAGCTGCTCCTCTGCCTCGGCCAAACGTCTCGTCTGGTCTCGGGCCTGCTTCTGAGCACCCTCAAGACTAGACACTGCACTGTCCCGGGCTCCGGTTATCGCCTTTAGCTCCTCTCGGGTCGTGGCGAGATCAGCCTCGGAGGTCTTGAGGGTCCGAGTGGCCTCTAAGCGCTTCTCACGCTCAGCATATATGGCCCTTCCTTGGTCGTTGGCCGCCGCCTCCAACCTATAGGTAGCCTGGACGGCCTGCCAAACAAAATGGGTGCATAATAAGCCAAGTTCAGAAAAGGAGGAAAAACTAAAGTCAGAAAAAGCACAAGTGCTAGTGGGCTTACCATTCCCAGGTACCGCTTAAGGCTAAGGAAGACTTGCTTGCTCCTCAGAGTCTCCAGCTCAGCCATATCCACTGGGAGTAATAGGCACCTCTCCAACGCGTCGGCCACGTGCCCGCCCTCGCTCTCTCTGAAATTCCTAAGGGAAGAGTCATCCCTCAGAGGCTCCCCATAGAGCATCGGGGAAGGAAGCCAGGCCTGAGCCTTGGGCTGGGTCGCGACCTGCCTTTCCTGGCCCTAAGAGCCTATCTTCAACTGTTTCGTAGGCCGCCAAGTGTCATCTCCCTCCTGCGAGGAAGCAGACTTGTCCCCAACAGGCCTTTTGCCCTTGTCCTTCTTCTGCTTCGGATCAGTAGGCTCGGGCCTAGACTGCAGACTTGCCTGAGGAGGAGGAGGAGGCCTAGATTAGGCAGAGGCCGACCTGGTCTGAGCAGGCTGAGTCCTGGGAGAGGGGGAAGCTTCGGCTGGGATTTCCCTGGCTGGTCTTCAATTAGATCCAGCAGACTGGTGTGGGATTTCCTCTTGTAACCCATCTCAGGCCGAAGACAAGTCTCTGACGTCGAAAAGTCTGTTTTGGTTAAACGAGGGTCGCCCAAGTCTCCAGGGGGATCCTCAGACTGATGAACTTGATCGAAAACGTCAAAATCTTCCTCGGCAAGACCAAAGTCGGCTACTTCCTCTTCCCTCTCTAGATCTTCTTTAGCGACCTCTATGGGTCTATGGGAGGAGGAAGGGCCTACGAGTGTAACACCTTCTGGAGTGGAGGGTTCCTCGGGGAACAGGAACCCGTGCTCAGCTATGGTGATTTTCTGCAGCCGATGATCTTTTGCTCGGATCACGTACTTCGGGACCGCAAACGATTTTTAGATCAGAGCGTACCCCAAGATCTTGTGAACAGCCCTAACTTGATTATCGGCTTCGTTTACGAATATCTCCGCCCTAAATACTTTCTGCATGTCTTCTCTATTAATGAGGTTGAAGTGGCGCTCGTGGGCGTGCGGGTCTGTGGAAAGAAAGCGCGATCATGTTAGTAACCAAACAATACAAATGACATCAACAATAGAAAATTGAACCCCCCTTCTACTCCCACTACCCCACCTGGTGTCCCCTCCGTCGTCGGGCAATGGAGCCCATCGTGCCACTCTCCAGACACGATGAGAAAATCCTTGTTCAGCCCCTTGTTGGACTCAGGGAGGCACTGGATAAGCCGGACCCTATCCTCCCTTGTCTTCATGTAATATGACTTGCCTTTGAGGTGTTGAAGGTTGTAGCACCAGTTTATTTCGTGATGGGTTAACCTTAGCCCTATCTTCTCGTTCAAGGCGTCCACACAGCCCAGAATCCTAAAGACGTTGGTGGCGCACTGGGTGGGGGCTAACCGGAAGTATGTAAGGTAGCCCCTCATCACCGGCCCCATGGGAATCCTCATGCCACCCTCTAGGAAGGCGATGATGGGAATCACCACCTCGCCCTCCTTCCTCCGAAGGAGCCACTCCCCTTCCTCACAATACCTTAAGCCCACATTAGCGGGTATCTTATAATTGGCGATGAATTTCTCCATCGCCTCCTCGGTGTAGACTAACTTCTTAAATCTACCCATCCCAAGTGACCCTTAAGAGACCTAAGAAATGAGCGAATAACAGAGAAGGAGAAGTAGGGAGGAAGAAAGCTTAGAGAGGAATAGAGTGACTTACAGAAATGAGGAAAGGCTCCTCGGGCAGGCTTTTTGTGCTAGAAGTGTAGTTGGAAATTTGGCTGGACTCAGGATACACGCGTAAGAGCTCTTGATTGCGAGAGAAAAGGGGAGAAGCAGTTCGAGTGGGTATTTATACCTCAAATCGAGGAGCCGTGCGGGTTTTCCCGCCCATAAATGCGAGTTAAATCCCCACCATTGGATCACCATCACCTCGTTGAACGTGGGGAGCACAAAGCCGCACAAATTTAATGAGGGACACGTTACGCGCACCGAAGCGCCTATAACACGCCTTGGGCAGACGAAAAGACCCCGGCCCTGACATCGGACAAGACTTGACTAGACACAGAATAGGCCTGAGGAAATCAAAATCCTCATCTCCGCCCGAAGATGTGTACAACAAGATTTTGAGGGGCTATTGTGGGGTCAGTTAGCCAGACAGTCTTGGCCCACTTCGTACTGGGCCTAAGGCCCACGCCGAGGAAGTGTTCCCATGAGCCCATACCGAGGAGGTTTTGAGGATCCGAGGATGAAAGTAAGAAGCCCACTTACCCAAGAAGTATCACCGAGGACGAGTCTGTCCTTGGACAACCGAGACCATTAAAGGGAAGAGCAATATACCATCAAGGGGAGTCTCTAGAGCGTCTCAAAAGAAAAAGAATCGGTACATCATGGCAGCCACAGAAGCATGTTGAATGAGCAGTTCAGGGAGGAGCTGTCAGCTCCGCATTAAATGGCCACAACTAACATTCTGGCCGCATTAATGAGGAAGAGACCCCTGAACAGTGCAGCCTTGGTTGCTGCAACCCACAGAAAGAATAGAAAAACGGCTGATGGGACAAGCACTCAAGTGATAGCCTGCTTGATCAACAAATGGAGGACTATAATCAACCAGGAGGGGATATATAATGTAAGAAGCCCTTCAGGAAGAGGGGGACGGAAAAAAGGGAACATGAGAGCAACTGGCATAACCACAAGAGGCCGGAGTAGCAAAGAGAAGAGGAAAAGGAGCTACCATCCCTGAAGTGAAGGGTCAAGGACAGATTTTCAGGCTTTAGTCCACTTGTAACCATGTTTAGTTGCTATAATCCTCACTAGGGCCTAGTTCTTCTATCCACGCTCTACAAATTCATTGTAATGGGCTAACCGGGCTTGACTCCACTCTCTCAACAGTAGAAGTGCCCAACTCCGGTCCCTACATTTGTTTTAACATATTTTTTCTTGTCAATTTGTGATTTTTCCTCACATTTATATAATTATTTTAACTTTTTAACTTATAGATTTTTTATCATGTTTATTTAGCAATAATAATTAGTATTCCCATGGCATTTAGTACAAATTAATCATAAATGATTTATGAGATTTAAAAGAATATCACATTCTCTTTTGGTAAATAATTGCATTGTAATGTATTAAAAAACAATCAATTTCTCTATTCATTTGTCAATAGTTTGTTAACACTACATGAGTGCTAATTCAGATTTGGACAAAGTTTAATTACAAAATTAATTGTAACATTAGTCTACAACCTTACTCAATTTTTTTTTTTATTGGATGTGAATTTTAACAAATCCACCATTAGATTACATCTTCTTTTTATATTTTGGGTAAATTGCAAATTAAACCACTAAAATTTGGTTGTAATTGGATTTTACACCCTAAAATTTCAGAATTTGAATTTTACCCCCTAAAGTTTGGGGTATTTGAAATTTACACCCTAACGTTTCAGAAATTGGATTTTACTCTCTAAAGTTTAGAGTTGTTTGGATTTTACACCCCCAAATTCTGAAACTTTAGGGTGTAAAATCCAAACAACCCAAAACTTTAAGGAATAAAATCCAAACACTTCTAAAATATAGGGGGTAAAATCCAAATTCTAAAATGTCAGAGTGTAAAATCCAATTATCACCAAACTTTAGAGGGTAAAATCCAAATTCTGAAACTTCAGGGTGTAAAATCCGATCACCCTCAAACTTTAGGGGTGTAATTTGTAATTTACCATTATATTTTTTTATGCTTACAAAATTTCTAAAAAAAATTAAAAATCAATAGTTATGTCATCAATAAACTGTTTAAATTGCAAGTTTTTGTAATTTAAAATTATGCATAAAATATAAACTTATAAATCATATAATAAATAATATCTGATTGATACAAAATTTGACATGTGTATTAAGAGCGTAAAAAACAAGTAATTTAAAGGTTAGATTTTCAAAATATGTAGTGATATATATTTTATTGAGTAAGGTTGTAACCTTAGGTTACAAAAAATTTTATAACTAAATTTTGTCCATGAATTTTTTTTTTTTTTATATATCTACCCCCGAACCCATTGTACTCTATATGCATTCAAGATTCTCATTGGGCCATGAAGCAATATATATTTTCAAATTTGACCATCATGTCCCAAATACCATGTTTCTTTTCATAATTGTATTTTGTTTGAATATTAATCCATATATTCATATATAGAATTTAAGAATTTGATTCTTTTTTTCTTTTTTCTTTTTTTGGTGACAAAAAATTAGTGATTTTTGTATAACTTGTAAAATGAGAGCTCAATAATCAATAAAATTAGTAACTAAAACGAGCTACTCTTGTTTACCTTGTATAATGAGAACTCAATAATTAATATTGTGTTAAAATATATCATTATAAGCTTATATTTTTTATTATGAACATTTTTTATAACATTTTTTTTTAATTTTTTTAAATTCATCAATCAAATTTTGAATTTTTTTTTTTATAAAGTAGTATTAAGCTTTATTTCAATTTAATTGGGTCTACAGTTAGACTAAATATCCACTAATTGAACCAAGACCCAAAGCCTGAAATTAGATCTATACCCCCACAAGAGGGGATGGATTAGCATTGGACCATATATGCGGACAAACTAACAAAATCATCACCAGGCTCAGCCTTATAAAAATGGATTCTTGACAATCTTGGTTCAATGGCTCAACTAAATTAACTAACTAATTTCCCTTTTCGGTATTAAAAAAAAAAAAAAAAACACAGCGGCAAAAACTCAAAGGCTTTCATATTTCTCTTAATTCCAAGAAACCTACAAGAAACACAAACTCTCTGTAACCATTTCTTTCTTCTAAGTCTAAGGTCCTGCATTTCAATCTCTGAAGCCATGAAGAAGCCTATGAGTGTGCTACAAGCCAAGCAAAACCAAGAAGGAAAAGATGGCCAAGACAGAGAACTTTCATTGTAAACACTTGAGGCCAAGGAAGGTAATCTCACAACTAATGAGATTACTGTTTCCTCTGCTTCTGAAAGTACAGAGAAAGAACCCATCTTCCATAATTTTGTACCTATTCCAGATAATTATCAAGAAAAAGTGTTTGAAACCAAAACTCATAATGAATCGAAAAGGTTTCAACAGAATTGAAGTTGGGTTGTGGTTCTTACATCAACAAGAAGAGGACAGCAAATGAAAACCTAGCCAATTCCTCTGTGTCAGCTACATCTAGTGGAAACAAAAGAATGAAACTTGATGGCCATCAAGTTGAAAAAGGAGAAGGGCCTATTGGTTTTGACCCTTGGGTTATCAAGAAGAGAATTACAGACAGTGAGGTCCGAGGCAGGCTCCGTTTACCAGTAGATGGTGTCATCTATAAAATTATGCCAAAATGGGATAAAGAATGCGTTGACAGCATTAAGATTGGGGTACGAATTGCTGTTACTGTTTGGGATTGTGATACTAAGTCCAAACATCAATTGTTCTTTAATAAGGAGACAGGTACTAATGCGACATACCGCCTCATTGGAAAATGGACTCAAGAATTTGTGGTGAGGAGGGGCTTGAAGACAGGTGATGAGATTGGACTTTATTGGGATCCAATCAAATCAAGATTCTGTTTTAGCATTCTCAATCAGGCTTCGAGTAATTAATCCTCAGAGAATTCTTTGGTAACTGTCTAATACCTTGGATGTCGAAGCTTGAAAGATGATAACTTTTAGTTTAAGCTAATCTGTCTTCTTTTTTACCCATCTAGTAGCTTGTACAACTTGGGGTATTACAAGATAGCTGTATAGGAAAAAATAGAACAGTGGATTGTTTCATTCTTTTTCTTTTCTAAATCAGTTTCCATTCCTTTGTTCTTATCATGTTGGTCATGTTTGCAAGCTGTGGTAGTGTACCGGTTAAATTCAGAACAATAGAATTAGCCTATAATGTGGAGCTTCTGTATAGCTTTGATATTATTGATATGTACTGTACTCATCTAGTTACTGCTTGATACAATTGAGTAAATTCCTATCTTTGTTTAAAATACAAATTCCATCTCTCTACATACTACTTAATGTTTTGCCAAACAATAAAGCTGGATTTCGCAACAGATTACAACATTTGAATACAGGTCCAAGACAAATCTGAATGTGAAAGGTTGTTATTAGTACTCCAGCGAAAGGTTGTTTCTCATTTCAATTCATTGTGTTTCTATGCTTTTACTTCTGTATTTTTGGAGGTATCGAATTCTTCAGTTTCAGCTGTTTTCCATAAGAGATGAGTGATTTGTTGGAACTGAAATAGAGCGGTGGAGGGTATGCATCCTTTGATGGGACAAGGGAACAATAGGACACAAAGAGAAGGCAATTATGCATAAGGCTTTCTGTACTTGTATAATGTATTGGATTAGTAGTAATTTTTGGGGATGAGGATGAAATACATGGATAAAGGGTGTCTTGGAGAATTGGAAGATTGGTCAGCAGCTGAGCGCAGCTTTTATTCTCCAGTGAGTGCAGGGTTTTGAAACCTAGGCTATAAAATTACACTAGATGGTCTGGAATTAAAAATAAAAGCATGGAAAAAAAATGGAGAGAGGATAGACTCGGTTCTGGCCCCAATTATGCAGATAAGAACTAATCAAGTACATATTAGTTGCGGTTATATAAATGTTGTCAATGCTCTTTTTATATTTCTCTACAGGCTTGTTGGGGTCATTGATTAATTTTTGCATCATGTTATATCTCCGGGGTATTTACATTGTAGCCAATATAACCATTTTTCTATCATAGTAACAAAGTTGATCTCTGTGTGGTACGAATGCTCATTTTATGAATTACTAGCTTTTCTCAGGTACTTTTCCTTATTTCTCATATGATCCTTTTCATCATAAGCTTCTTAAGAAGTGCTTTTTTTTTTGAAATTTTATCCAACTGATTTAAGATTTATGGGTTTGACATTATCTACAAAACGGAGAAAAGAAGGTGAATGTATTCTTTTCTAAATGAGATTTTTACAATAGTAAGGGATGTGAATTTTTTTCTTACTGCATTTTTAGTGAATTGAAACATATTCTTCTAAGGTGGAAGACCTGCTTCGGGAAAGTGCCATAATAAATAATTCTCAAAGATGACCAGGGTTGCCATTTGCAATCATGCAATCTGGCATCATGGCATGGTTTATGAAACTGTAACTGTTCATTAGATTGTGTCCAAGCCTTTAGCAAATCACCAAGTTTGACTCTTGTGTGTGCTAGTTGTAGATTTTGATAGCTTTGAAAAGGAAAGACTTAAATGGGAAAATCTTTCAAGATCAGATATAATATTTTACTACAAAGGCTAAGTATGAACAAAAGCAATCCTAATATGTTAATAAAAATGTAACCATGACATACTGTTTATTATATGTGTGATGTTCTTGGGTCTTACATGCGCAAAAAAAATGGGGATTACCTCTGAAATACACGTGCAAAGATAATTTTTGAAAGGAAGTATATAAATATTCATGACAACTAAAATTTCTAAAACTCATTTATGAAAGAACCAATGGGGATTACCTCTCCTATGACAGTAAAATTTTTCAGTTGTTTGAAAATCTTGAGTTGATTGCGTAGGCTTCAATTTCTGATATCCAGCATCCTGAATAACAGAATGAATAATTTCATTCTCATACTTCAACTGTTTTCTGATTGAGAGTAGTTGTATATCTCCGTCACCTCTCTACAAAGTCAGCATCCAGGAACCAAGCAACAGCAGCTCATTGAGACCAAAAGTACAGTCACATACACATGAAGAATGATTAACTTACCATGCATATCATGGGGCACATTGAGACTGAAATCTTGCATTCATGGAACACAATAAAATTCCTTAACATATGTATGATCTAGGAGAATCATGCACTTATAATCCTCTCACTTTTCTTGCACCTTGATGATTAGTTGGTCACATTTTTGGCATCACACATTCAAAGGGTTTAATAATGTGAGAGTATGGTGAGTCAAACCACGTCATGTGTACACACAACATTACACTCTTGAGTAAATTGATGTGCAATCTATCTTTAATGTTGCTAACCTATGTTCTTATGCTTCGAAATTTGCTTGTTTTCAAGTGTTAATTGTGAAGTCTTGTGTATGCACAGAGAACTAATTGTGTCCAAATGTAAATGGGGTCACTATATTTATAGACAATCATGCACCATTGAAAATAGACATATTTGTTAATAAACAAATATATCTAATTCAAGAGTTACACTTACAATCTTACCCAAAAATTATATCTCTCTACTAAAACAATTCTACATTTGTGAAGCAACACGAACGTGGAGATTATTGCCTGTGTAGGGTTCTCCATATTATGGTGTGATCACTATTATGGCGTAAACACTGCAGCAACAGACCTACGGCCGCGTTTTTCTAAAACGTGGCTATAGTCAGACCTATAGCCGCGTTTTTAACTGCGGCTATAGGATTTTGGCCTATAACCGCGTTTTTAAAAAACGCGGCTATAGGTCAGCTTCAAGCTGCGTTTGTAACCACGGCTAAGGGTTCGGACCTATAGCCGCGTTTTAAAAACACAGCTATAAGTTTTTTTAAAAACAAAAAAAAAATATATATATATATATATATATTTTTTTTTTTTGGTTTTTTTTTTTTTCCGGAAACAAAAAAAAAAATTTGGGTTTTTTTTTTCCAGAAAATTCAAAATTTGAAATTTAAATAAAAAAAATTCAAAATTAAACGCAAATCCAAAAATTTCAAAATCAAACACAAACTCAAAAAATTCAAAATCAAACACAACATTCTCACAATACAAAAACACCTAGAAAATTCAAAATCAAACACAACATACTCACAATATAAACACACCCAAAAAATTAAAAATCATACACAATGTGCTCCAAAATATAAGAACACAAACTCACTTAAACACAATCACAATATTAGCAACACAGTAGCACAAATTCAAGTACAGATCCAAAAAATTCAAAATCAAATATTGCTAGAATATCCACTTCATTCAAAATTTTCAGTAGATCTAATGACAAATCAGTGTGCTTGAGATGAAGAAAAAAAGAAAGAAACAAAAAAAAAAAAAAGCAGCAACTCCAAAGAAATAAAGAACAAAAAACAAAAAAAGATTTACCCAGATAAGAAGAAGGAAGAAAAAAAAAGAAAAAAAAAAGAGTTACCCAGATGTGAAGAACGAAGAAAGAAAAAGGAAAAAAAAAAAAGAAAAAAAAAGAAGAAGAGTCACCCAGATGTGAAGAACGAAGAAAGAAAAAGGAAAAAAAAAAAAAAAAAGGAAAGAGAGAAGACTTACGGTGGGAGTGAAGAATGAAGAAAGAAAAAAGAAAGAAGAAGAAGAAATAAAAGAAAAGAAGAAAGTGGGATAGGTGGGGATGTGGGTGAGAAAGGGGGGGCACGTGGGAAGCTGAAGAAACAAAAAAAAAAATTTGGGTGTTACATATAGCGGCGTTTTTAAAAATGCGGCTGTAAAACGCCGCTATAGGCCCCCTTAATTACATAGTTATATGGCTGGAGCTATAGCCGCGTTTTTCAAAAACACAGCTATAGCTAACTTGTAGCTATGTTTAAAAACGCGGCTAAAGGTCAGCTGTAGCCGCGTTTTCCAAAAACGCGGCTATAAGTCACCATTAAAAAATCTTTATTCGACTGGACTTTGAAACGCGGCTAAAGGTCAGCTATAGCTGCATTTTTAAAAAAAGTGGCTATAGGTCGCCCTTAAAAAATTTTATTCTGCTGGACCTTCTTTAAAAAAATTATTCGACTAGACATAAAGCCGCGTTTTTTGAAAATGCGGCTATAGCTTACCTGTAGTTGCGTTTAAAAACGCGGCTAAAGGTCAGCTATAGCTGCGTTTTTTAGAAAACGCAGCTATAGGTCCCTGTTAAAAAGAATTATTCAGCTGGACCTATAGTCGCATTTGAAAAATGCGGTTATAGGTTGTCTATAGCCGCGTTTTTGAAAAACGCCGCTATAGCTTGAGGATTTAACCGCGTTTTTAACAAACGCAGCTCAAAGCCTAGCCTGGAGCAAAAACGCGGCTAAAAAATGCAGCTTAAAACTGCGTTTTTTGTAGTGCAAGAAGATGTAGAGATCATGTTAGATTGGGTTGTCAGGCCATTTTGCTAGGCAAAATAAAAAGTTAGCTTTATATATATATATATAGAACAAAAGGTTAGCTTTTCAACCAACCCAAACTTAAAAAAGGGGGAAAAAATAACCATGCAAGATTTTTAGGGCTTCAAATGTAATTTAGTTTTAAAAATAAAAGTTTTGGGCCCAATTATACAGTGTAATCCATGTATGCCTAGTCCAGCCCCACACGTTAATAACAAAACGGCGTGTCGTAGTCTCTGTTGTCTTCTTGGGTTGATTTTTGGCTTTTGTGTGTTCCTAGGTGAGTCCTTGATATCATGGAAGTGCAAAAAGAAACAAGTTGTCTCAAGATCATCTGCTAAATCAGAATACAGAACCATGGCCAGTGTGACTAGTGAGATAGTGTGGTTAATTGCTTTACTTAGTACTTTTTGTCACATACACAAACAACTAGCTTCTCTCTACTGTGATAGTAAAGCAGCTTTATACATTGCTGCAAATCCAATATTTCATGAGAAAACCAAACATATTGAAATTGATTGTCACTTCATTAGGGAGAAAATCCAAGATGGAGTGATCAAAACTTTCCATGTGCCTACAAGACATCAGCTAGCAGATTTGTTCACCAAGCCTCTTAGCCAAAAGCAGTTCTTATATCTCTTATCCAAGATGAACTTAATCAACATTTACAGTTCCTCTTGAGGGGGAGTGTTAGATGATGTGTTGTAGTTCAACAATGTAAAGATCAAGAACTGATAGTTTTGTATATATTCCTAAACTGCAAGTCATTTGTATATAGATGTTAAGCTACTACATGTAGTTGTCTGTATAGTAGAACAATTGGCATTTTCCTATTGGTTAGTTAGTTATTTAGTTAGTTCTTTTCCCGCCTCTCTATTTCATATATTAGAAGCAAAGTTTGTTTATTGTATATACGAATTCATACACATTCAAATATTTTCTTTCTCTCTCATCAGAGAGTTGGTTTACACCATTGATGAAGCTTAATTAGTGTATGCATGAATTCTAACATAAAGCTTGGAGGCGTTGTTGGTGGGTTTTTTGGTTGAAGAGAGCAACAGAGGCAAGGGCGGAGTCAGGAATTTTTGTTTAGGGGGCCAAGTTGTTGCACTAATATATTTATCAAGACAACCCCTACATACACACATATATACACAAGCTTTTTTATTATATATACACATACATATACACACACTTTTTTATTTGATAAGTTATATATATACACACACCCAAAGAGAAAAAAAGCTTAGTATTTTCAATTAAAATTATGTTTGATGGTGGTCTTTCATAAAATAAAATTTATTTTTACTATTTTCACAGTGAAATTCTCAAAAAGTTTCATTTTCAATACAAATTATCAAATTTTATACTAAAGTAAAAAAAAAAAAAATCTTTCAATTGAATTAATGAAATTTTCAAAAACATGAATGATCCAAAACTTGGAGGAATAAGTTAAGCTCTGAACATATTTAAATCTATTTTGCTCTAACTCATTATATGGCAACTAAAAAGACATTTCATGTGTAGTTTTAGTGACAGAATTTTTTTTAATGAGTCAATAACTTGTTAATCACTACTTAACAAGTTGAAAAATATATATTCAAACATGTTTGATGCCAAACTTTATTAAATATTTAACAGATATAAGTGTACATTTTACAATAAAAAATAGAATTGCGAAAAATAAAGTTATATCTTTATAACTATTAGACCAATTATTTTTTTTAAGAGCATCATTAGACTAATTCAAATATTTAGGGGGCCAATTCTTTTTTTTTTTTTTAAGACTAAATTTTGAAAAAATTAAAATAATTATATATATTTTAAAAGTTTTCAAAAATTGGGGGGGGGGGGGGGGGTGGGGCATGGCTCCCCACCCTTTTACATCGCTCCGTCCCTAAACAGAGGGTTGTGATTGATGAGCAACCATGGGTGTGGGTGTTAAGGTCGAAACTGTAGAAGGTCACTGGTGATGGAGTTATGGTTGTTGCAAAGAAGGTGGTGGCCAAAAAGTAGGGGTGGCAAAATAAGCCCAAACCCATTTGCCCGCCCAAACCCATTTGCCCACCCAAACCCGCCCACTCTAATTGAACCCAAATCCGCCCAATTATTTGTTGGGTTAAATGGGCATCAACCCAATTAGACCCAGTAATTATTGGGTTTTAACTAAAAACCCATTTAACCCCATTTAACCCAAAAACAATATACCCAAATTCAACCCAACCATTCCCATAATAAAAAAATAATAATTAAAAAAAATTTTCTCAATTTTAAAATCCATTCATTTTCTGGTCCTTTCTTGCCTTTTATTGGAAACCACAAAGAAAATTTTTATCATTTCCTTTTCTCTCACTTTCTTGGCAACCAAACAATAGCACTCAAATACTCTCTCTGAAAATCCAGAAAAATTCCCAGCAAAACAAAGTAAGTGTCTCAGAAAATGAGGGCGCAAATGGAGTTCTTCTTGAAGGTTCCAGAAAGCGTGTCTTTTTCAGCCACGTAGTTCCATCTGCGACCGTCGATTTCCTCGTAGCAAATCAACCTCAAGCTCGAATTCATATACTCTTCCTCCACCAACCCCAGCCTCTGCCGATTCAAACTCCGACTCTCCGACAAATCGACCAGAGAGAGCAACAGCTCAGCCGAAATCGAAGGCGAAGAAGCAAGATTGGCGCTTATACGCAGCGTTTCGTGAACGAGTAGCCGTGTAGTGTCATGTGAAGCGAAAGAAGACGCTACCGCCGTTAGAGTCTGCGCCGTCGCGTTGGTTTGGGATTGCTTCAATTTTATCGGAGGAGGAGTTGCCATTGTGAAATGAAACGAACCGAAACCAAGTTTTTTTTTTTTTTTGGGTGTTGGTTTTGGGTTTGTAAATAATTGGAATCTAATTTTCAAAACTCATTTCCTTATTTTTCTAAATTTTCTCGACAACCAAACGGTGGACCACTTAATTTCTTATCTTATTCCTCTATTTTCCTAGCTGTTACTGTGTTTATGGACATTTTGGTAATTTCTATTTATGGACATTTTGGTAATTTTGATAATTGCGTGGGTTGGGGTTTACCCATTATAATTGGGTTGGGTTGGTTTTGGATTAGAAGCAATTAGTTAAATGGGTTTTTAATGGGTAAATGGGTTTTATATACCCAACCCAATTATGCCCACTCCAAACCTATCCAAACTCACCCATTTGACACCCCTACCAAAAAGTGATCGGCTTATGTCCAAAGATTCTTTGGCATTGTTTAATATTTTATTTTATTTTAATAAAAGGTAGGAGTTTTTTTTTTTAATTATTTTAATAAGTGATGTCTTAAAATAAGAAATGTGATGTATGCATATATGGTAAAGGGAAAGATTATTTAGTATATCAAAATGATTTTTTTTTTTTTGCATAATTGATGCTGATACTCTTATAATCTACTTCGTCCAAAGAGTACTTCGTCAGAAGAGTAATGCTTAGAAATATAAAAAAATTTCTTACAATTTTTACTGCAACTTGTCTTTTTTTTTCTTTCTTTTTTTTCTTTCTTTTTATTGCTCTCCATTTATAATTCCAGATACCTGGTGTAATGTCAATATGTTATACCCTAGGTTTCATATTGGGCCACGTAAAACACATGCAAAAAAGACAAGGACACCTTTCTCAAAATCTCGCTGGAGAATATAAATAGCTGCTGTCAGCTCAGCTGCTGACCAATCTTTAATTCTCTACACCCATTATTCATGTATTTCATCCTCATCCCAAAAAAATTACAAGTACAGAGAGCCTCGTATGTACGTACAAAGCTGCCACTGCTTTGTGTCCTATTGTTTCCTTTACCCCATGAAAGCATGCATCCCCTCAACCCCACTATTTCAGTTCCAATAAATGCTGCAACACAGCTCTTATGGGAAACAACCAAAACTGAAGAATTAGATACCTCCAAAAATACGGAAGTAAAAGCATAGAAATACATTGAATTTAAACAAGAACCAGCCCTTCCCTGGACTACTGAAACCTACAATTGATCAAATTCACATTCAGATTTTGCTTGGACCTCTATTCGGATTTTGTAAACTATTACGAAATCTATCTTTATTTTTTGGATAATTCCATGACGGTTTAAGAACATAGGAAAGGAAACTGATTTAAAAAAGAAAAAGAATGAAATAGGTTCACTCTTCTCCATTTCTTCTTCTGCGTTGTAAGCTTCTACAAAGGGGAAAAACGAAGACTTATTAGCTTAAAAGATAACAATGTTTCAATCTTTCAGACCAGATATATGAAGCTGACCAACAGTGGAGGACTAATTGCTTAAAGCCTGCTTAAGAATGGTAAAACTAAATCTTGAATTGCTTTGATCCCAGTAAAGTCCAATCTCATCAGCTTCCTTTAGGCCCCTCCTCCTCACAAATCCCATATTCCAGTTTCCAATGAGGACATAAGTCCCATTACCCCACTGTTTGAACAGCAATTGATGTTCGGACTTGGTATCACAATCCCAAACAGCAACTCGAACCCCATTATTCTTAATGTTTTCAATGCTTACTTCCCATTGTCGCAAAATATGCTTCTCAACCAAGTATTTTGGTAACAAGAGCCTGGACTTTACGACGTTAATATCACTAAACGTGATCCTCTTCTTGATAACCCAAGGATCAAATAAGCCAACCTTCAACTTCAATGACACACCGTTAGGCCCTTCTCCTTTTTCAAGTTTCATTCTTTTGATTGCGCGAGCTGTCTCTGACAGAGAGAAACTGGCCAAGTTTTCACTTAATTCCCTCTCTGTGGTGATGCAAGAACCATAACCCAACTTCAATTCTGTTGAAACCCCTTCAGATTCATGATGGGCAAAGACGTTTTCTTGACCGACTTGGAGTTGGCCATTCAAGGCAAGTTCTTTTTCCGTAATTTCAGATGCAGAACTCGTCGGATTCATGGCTGATGAGGCTTTGAAGTTAGGTTGAAAAGGAAAAAAAAAAAAATTAAGATAGAAAGAAAGAAGGGTTGCAGAGACCAGAGAGTTTGTTGGTTGCTTGGGAGTTGGAGGTTTGAGCATTGGGATTATAAAGGATATATATGGGTTTGAGGAGGGCGGGACGTATGGCACAATGGCTTATGGCTATATAAAGAGACGAGTTAGAGCCTCTGAGGGGAGGTTTCTTTTGGTGCTGTTTTTATAACGTGTTTCTTATAAAAAAAGAAACACATTATGATTTTGTTATAAAAATGATAAGGAGTTAAAGGTCAAGTCTATGGTCAAGTCTTTCCTTTTTCAAAGCTATCAACTTGATAAGGAAACGAGTTAGAGCCTTCGAGGGGAGGTTTCTTTGTTTTGGTGCTGTGTTTTATAATGTGTTTCTTTAAATAAAAAATAAAAAAATAAAAAAAAGAAACACATTATAAAATAAAAAAAAAGCTAACACATTATCACTTTTTTATAAAAAAGTTAAGGAGTTAAGGTCAAATCTATGTATAACTTTTTTATAACTAATAATAAGTCTTTCCATTCCAAAGCTATCAAAATTCAAAACTTTGTACTAGCATACACACAAATGTCAACATGGTGCCCTGCCAAAGGCTTGGACCTAATCTAATAAACAGTCAAACTTTCATAAGAGCATTCCCATCAACTATTCTATAAAAAATGTCATTTTAACACACCAAACACCTACTTTATTATTTTAACACATCATTTTACAACATTTCATTTATCAGGTGTTTTATTCTTCAATTCTATACATTAAAATAATATTTTCAACACATTAAAATAATATATCATCATCTTTAAATGCTAGAGAGGAGAGAGAAAATCATTAAAAATTAATTTTTGAAAATGCCATTTCTGGCCGTACCATTGCATATTTAGAACAGAACTATTCATATGTGCCAAATGTTTTGGCATTTGGCACACCTCATGAGAGAGGATTTTTGGTGTTTGGTGTGCCAAATGCCAAATATTTGGCATTTGGCACACCTGATGGCAATGCTCTAAGCAATGCCAGATTGCATAATTGCAACTGGCAACACTAGGCATCTTTAAGAATCGTCTATAATTGTACGTGCGAACATAAATATATATATATATATATATATATATATACACACACAATTTTTGCCACAAGTATATAAATTCTGCCACAACTCACAAAATTTGTGTACTTTTTTGTGGTCCTAGCATTGTTGTTTTAGAAGCAAATCTTCCACCTTAAAGGTCTGTTTGGTTAGAAAAGAGAAAAAGTAGGAGAATAGAAAATATTTAGTTTTCCCTCATATGTGTTTGGTTAGAGGGGTGAAAAAATGGAATGATGGAAAAAAATTTTGTTTAGTTGGAGAGAGAAAATGGGAGGATGGAAAATGTAATTTATATAAATTGATTATTATGTCCTTATTATATAATGCTATATAATAAGTGTGAAAGTGAGAGGGGTAGGTGAGTGCAATAAAGTGAAGGTATTTGTGTAAATTACATCATTTAGTTTCTTTTCCTCCCCATTTTCCTCCTAAATTGGGACAATAAAAAAATGTGGGCCCAGAGGAATTATTTTCCTCCCCATTTTCTGTCTCTCTTGTTTTCTCTCCTGAACCAAACGGTAGAAAATTCCATTTTTCACCCTATTTTCCTCTCCCTATTTTCCATCCTCCCTGTTTTCACTCCAACCAAACATACCCTAAAGTTTCATTTATGAGTTCATAAGGAAATGGAATGGAATGGAAAAAAATGTATTTAAGTAAGAGAAATAAATGGAAAAGAAAGAAAACGAATGGAATTAAGTAACATTGTTTGAATGTTTTAAAATAAAGGAATGTAAATGAATGGAATGTAAGTAATCTTGTTTGAAAGTAACATAGAGGGGAATGAATGAAATCATATTATGATAATATTACTATTAGACCCTTTATTTTAAAATAAAGTGCTGAATATGCACAAATCTTTCCATTTTATTCCATTCTTTCCTCCTAAACGAGGGCTAAAAGAATATGTAAAAATCTTTCAATTCACTAAACACACAATAAGAATAAAATTCACACTCCTCACTATTGTAAAAATCTCATTTAGACAATAATACATTTTGAAGAAAATTATAATAAAATAAAATTTTAACTACAAGAAATTTGGAATTTTAATTTGACCATGTCGGACAAAGGCACGAAAATCTCGTTCTCTTTAAGGAGATTCAAACCCCCTATAGTTGGCAAAATTAGTAAATCCGTATAGACCTTCTCTATTGACTTATCTCTTTCAAGATACAACACTTTGACGGTTCATTATATGGTTCGGAATAACTTTATACAAGTAATTGAGCCCAAAACTACACCAAAAGAATACCTTTCTTTGAACTCTCTCAAGTGTTTAAGCTCATGCGAAGCCTTCAAATCCTAATTACTTTTTGTAGATTACGTAGATATTCATATTAACATATATTTCTTATTCCCAATCAACACCATAATGTTACAATAGTCAATACGAGGCCTCTCTACATTACACTTTACCTAGTGGTTAAATCGATCATAAAAATACATAGTGGTTAAATCTAACTAAAATAAAAATAAAAATCCGGTTGAAATTTGGGTGATTTATTTAATTCGTAGTGTCTCTAGATTTTCTCAATAAGAATTACTTAATATAGTAATACTTGAATTTATTGCGGAATTTAAGACCGACCCAATTGGTGTTTTACTGGGAATTACTGGGATTTTGCTTAAATTTGAAGAGACTTTTCTTTATTTTCTGATCTAGTACTGTATGCGTTACAAATTGAGTTGTGTTGTGAGGCAAGTAGTAGAATTGGTGTTTTATTCATCATATTAGTAATAACTCGTAAGTGCATTCTCATCAAATATTTCAAAAAATATAGCATTTAACATCTCAAAATACTACTTTATTTATTTTAACACTCTACTTTATAATACACCCAACATTAAATGTTTTATTTTTTTTTTTTACCACTTCATTAAAATATTATTTATTTATTATTTACTTTCTTTTTTTTGATCCAATAAGAGAGAGAGAAACGGCACAACAGAGAGTGAGAGAGAGACAGAGAAATAAATAATAAAAAATTCTAGTAACTTGCTAGTAGGGTGTCAAAGTCAAAGATGACCCTCCACTGTAGGAAAAATGTCAAAAATTTTGAGAATAACATGCTTGATGTGGATGATATTTTTAGGAGATGAGAGTTAAAATTATGATTTAGCATTTTTCACGTGGATGCTCCAAGTCGTAACGCGTCTCATATTTGATGAATTTTGTCCAGCAAGTCACAACAGCTGTAGCAAGTTGTGGAAATAGCGAAAATCATTGGAAGAAAAGAGGAACAGAGAAAGTACAGGATTTTCCAGCGTGAAAATAGAGAATGGCATATGTGGAATCTAATAAATAAAAGGGCGGGTTTTCTGGGAATTACTGAGATATGGTTACTGTTATTATTGTTATTATTTTTAAAAAAAGAAAGAAGCACTCATGCAAAAAATATCTCTGCCTCACAACACAAGAGGATGGCAGATATATTAATCCATGCATGCAACACAAGGGTATATACTACTAGTAGTTGATTTGATTAGATTAAATGAGAATAATGCTAACAACTCAAGGCTTATAATTAACAATCCGAAAAAGCATAAGGAATTTGGGTTCCCTCTAACAATATATCCTCTTAAAACTCTTCCATACAAGGGTTTTATACTTGTATTTCACCCAAAGATTCACTACATGATCACAAGCCTTAGCCACTAAGAGGGCAGATCCAATTGAAATTTGACTAGGGCAGTCTCATCAAGAAGCGAGAAGCCTAGCTAGGTGACTGCCATTTTTTTTTTTTTTGATAAGTAGTGCCATTGCTTATATATATTGGCTAACCAACAAGCAAATTAAAGCAATCTATACTATAGCTAAGCACCACGGCTGATTGCTAATTGTAGTTGTAGATGTATAAAACCAACATATTGCTGAACACTGCATGCTGAACTGGATTAGAAGAGAATGTAACTTTGTTGCTTATAGTTTAGCTAAATTTTCTCTTGATTTAAATTGTATTTTAAGTTGTAATTTTTCTGTCTAGGGAACAGTGAAAGAGGGATCTTGTTGCTACTTCTTTTATTGCTTAAGGAAATTTCAGTTTGGTACCAAAGCAAATCCCACTCTTGCTCAGGTTAACAAAAAATGGGAAAAAAGCTTTAATAACATATAGTAACATATTTTAATATATATGAAGGAGTAATTGACAAAAAGCAATTCTGATATGTTAATAACTATGTAACAAATAAAAGGATATAATTTATGTGCTACTTTAGACTATCTATTAATGTGCAAGCACACGTCTTCTTGGACATCTGCAATTACTATCTTGGAACCTATTTGACTATTGTGACATTGACAGAATTATTACCATGGACAAAAAGCAATTCTTTTTTTCTATTTATGTGCTGGCACGCACCTCATCTTGGACAATTGCAATAACTACGTTGCCATTTTGCTTTGGTTTGGATAGCACTGATACCTGCGGGCGGTTTTATGTATTGCATTTTCTCCTTTGTTTTTTTTTTTGGCCCAAATTTGAAGACAGTGGGAGACAATTTTTACTGTGCATAAACAGTGCGACACTATTTATGCACTGTTCATGTTCACACATTAAAAAATATTAAAAATAGGTCTCACGGTACTATTTATATATTTAAAAATTATTTTGCTACAGTGTTTTCAGCAACAATCAGTTTTCAATAACTTGCAGCAACAATCAGTTATGTCCAAACAGACCCTTTGTGTATATATATATTATCTTGGAGCAAGCTACTGTTTATGACACTCCTTTGTAACCCGCTGCGTTTTTTGTTTGCAATAAAAGTTTTTTCCATATAATATAATATAAATAAATAAAAAGGAAAAAAAAAGATATAATATGCTTTATTATGCAAAAGGTTGAGAAACGAAGTACCTTTCTTTTCAACGTAACATAGTAAGTACTATCTTCGACGGTTTTAAGAAGGGAAGAAAATCACTTTTTATATTTTTGTACGATCTAACTAAGCCAAATAAAACAAGTGAGGGATTATTAGATAGGCCTCCTATTGAATATTGTGGCACCATGGCGTTGATTGTGAATAAAAAGATATACGTTAATATTGATATGTAACTAACAAAAAGCAATTTGAATTTGAAGTGACTCACACACATCACATGATGAATGAATTTACTAAGCCTTTTTACCAAATCACCTCGTACGGTTGACCGCTTTCACAACCCAATGTCATTGATTACTTAGGGTACGTTTGATACACTATAATGATTATCATATGGGAATAGAAATAAGTATTACAAAGAATATATTAAGTTGGAATGTAATAAATATTACTATTCATTAGTTTGATGACCATTTAGGAATAGAATCCTAAATATATATCCACAATTTAGTAGAGTATAAAAAGAATGTGTAATTAAATCATTTTTATGTCAAATTTCCTAAAATATACTAATTTTAGGGTGTTCAAAATAGAGCTAATAATTAATAACAAGGAAAATTTATTTTCTTTTCTTTTGAAGATGTGGCAACTAATGGCTTTTTAGGAAAAAAATTTAAAAAGTTATTACATAAGGTGAAAGAATAGATATTCAGTACTTTTGATAAGGAATAGTTATTCCTCATTTTGAAGAATAGCTATTCATAAGGAATAACTATTCATTGTAATAAAAATATAACCAAACAACCGAATAGTTATGCCATAGGAATATATATTACATTACAGTGTCTATTACAGTCTATCAAACGTGCCCTTAATAAAACAATGCTTGTGTTCATTGGCAGAATTTAAGGCTGACCCAAATGGAGTTTTACTACGAATTATTGACTATTGTGAGAGTTCAATGGTTCACAATGTGATTTGTGGATAAGAGAGACGTGTTAATATTATTGAATATTGCACTCCTGTGCATCCTTAGTATAGTGGTCACCTACAAGTATAAGTACTTATAAGATGTGGGATGTAAGGGTCAGGATTCAAGTCTCCAGGAAAGAGTTTCACATACTTATACACTTAGCTTAAGTTAGAATAGAATTTCTATTTTATATCAAAAAAATATTATTGAATATTGCACAACGTCACACTCTTGACGAGTACATTGGTGTGCATGCATATATACGCTTGCCAACTCAGTGAGCGGTCCATCTCAACCATTGCTGGCATTTGTTCTTATTATGTTCTAAATTTGCTTCCTTTCAGATGTTTTTTGTGAAGTAGTGAGAATTAGTTGCGTCCAAATGCAAATGGGTCCCTATAACTATAGACAACCCACATGCACCATTGAAAACAAACGCATTTGTTAAATGAGCAAATATATCTAATTCAAGAGTTACAATCATACAAAAAAATTATATCCCTCTACTGAGACAATACTACATCTAGAAACTAACATAATCTACCAAGTGAGGGTTATTGCATATGTAAGAGTACACTACATTATATGGTGTGATCACCATCACAAATATATACTAATATTGTGCATGGGTTAGATTAAAAAACTTCCTACCCAACATAATCCATATTACCTTTAAAAGCCAAACCAATTTACTCAACACGTAAGGATTATGTTATATTGGGTCTTATTAGAAAAAATGAAATAAAAAGGTTAGCTTTTCATTTAACTATTTAAGTGTATCTGTAACATCCTAGCCTAATTGCATGATTAATTTTATGGATTTATATACTTAGTATTATCTTAATTACTTTAAGTGCATAAAGTTTTGATATTTTGATGTTATAAAAGGTTAGGCTATGTTTTTAATGATATAGAAAGAAGTTTTTAAAAGGTAAGGGATATATGTGCATAATTATTTTATTCATTGGGTCTTTCTAGAATATAAGGTTATGGAGGGGTGGTAAGTGTAAATTTTGAAAATATATATGGGTGAGTCATCCACCCTATTACCCTTAGCAAGACATATGCCCCACCCAAAACATTCTTCCTAATCTTTTCTTTGCTGCACCGAATTCCATTTCTTTGGTTCTCTGTTCTTTTTCTTCTTTCTTTGTTCTCACCAACAGCCCTCTCTCTCTCACCGAAACCATAGATATCTCTCTATCCAAGAAGAAATCAAACTCTTACTAAAGTTTCAGCTTTAGTTGTGGGTAAGTAAATAAGATTATTTTCTGTTATGGGTAATTTGATGGTGTAATTGTTTTCTTTAGTTTCCTTTCTATATTTTTTAATTTCATTGTTAGAAGCTAGAATTTGTGGTTTTGTGTTAGCAATTTGAAAGATTGAAAATATTATGGTCAATTGAATGCCTATTAATTTATTCTAACATGTATAGTATAGGTATAAAAATACCCACACGAAATGAAGGCCATTTGCAATTATTTGATGATTTTGTGAGAAAGGTGTTAAAGCTGTCATTGTGATAAATTCAGTGTTTACAACATGAAAAAGCTAGATCAAATAATATTATGTGAATTAGGATGTTAGGAGTAGTTCTTATAAATTCTAAGACACACATGGTTATAATGGAAGTGGCCTCATAGCAATTGGATCAATATAAAAATAATGGTTTAATTTTTAAGTTGAATGAAATTTTGTTAGGACAGATTTGAGTATGTTATCTTGTATAAGTTTTATTAAATCACAGATTTATACTTTGACTCTGAAATTGATATGGTATCTATTAGACATCCAAAGGAGTGGCTCTATAAAATTGTACGAAAATTGGATGTGAATGGATAGCCTATTTGTATTTTATAAATGAGGTATATGCTGTTGAAATAAGCATTGAACAATAAATAATATACCTAATTTTAAGAATTTAATTTTAAAGGTAAGTGAATGTTTTGAGCTATAAATTAGTATGCTCATCTTTTGGTATGTCTAGATCATAGATAAATTTTGTATGCCTTGGTTTCTCTATGGTTTGGTACATCATGTGTTTTATGAATGTATCTTGTATTTGGGAAACCTTTATGTGATGGGAACTAAGATTTTCTTAAGTTGAGAGTTAAGTTGTGATTTATGTATAAGTTTATATACTTAGGAAGATTTATTAGTAATAAGTTTTGTTCCTTCATTTAGGTGACGAAAATAAGAACGTGGACACTTGAGATCCTCTTATACAAATCTCTCGTGTCTTCTGTTTTCAGGTAAGGGATATGTGACATGTGCGTTTCATAAGTATAAGGATTATTTAGAAAATTTATTATGCATTAAAACCTTTTAATTAGACCTATTACATATAAGTATGATTTAAGTAAAGATATATATTCGTGAATTGTTGAATCATATATATATGATAATTCTAGTATATTGATGCTATTATTTATATCACGAACATAATATTTAAGAATGAAGTGGATATGTTACTGTTATGAAATATTTATTTAAAAGCATAATTATCAGAAAAATATAGTTTTCGAGTTATTCCATTGTTATGATTTGAACTTAGCCAGTAAGGGTTATAGTACTGGCATTTTCATGGAAATATTGATTGATCATTATAAGTAGTGAGGACTCTGTTGTACTCGCCCTTGTTGGGAACGACCAACTTGTGAAGGATGCCAATCGACCCCCATGGTTGATGATCTGATCACACCGAAAGGAGTGTGATACTTCCTGATATGATCCTGAGATTATCTAGCATTGTAGGGAATGCTGGATGTCTGACACAATGTGCTGGAAGCCTCTCAAAATTGTGACAGACTTACAATTGGACTGACTAATATATTATGAATGAGCTATTAAATTATTTGTAATTTATATATAAGAAAGGTATGATGGTAAGAAATGTATGTTGAATGTGTTATAAGTCTGATGAAAAGTCTATGATAAAGTATTGTATAGTCTTTTTTTTTTTTTTTTTTTTTTTAAGGGGGGTATAGTCTATTTAAAGATAATGTTACTGAATTATATTTAAGTTCCTTATTATGTCATTTTATTATTATATAAAAAGAAAATGATGTATTTTCGTATGAAAGTTCATAAGTTATTATTAAGAATAGTATGAAGATTATTTTATCAACACTAACATATCTATAAAATATTTGATTTACATGCATTCTTATTAAATGCTAATGGAACTTAAAACCTTACTGGACTTTACAACTCGCCCTATTATATTTCAGTGCACAAGTTCTTTCCTGGAAGCAGCAAGATTATTAGAAGTGGCAAGAAATTTGTGATTCTCGTTTGTTAGAATGTATAGTTTTTTTTTTGGTATAGTAGTTTAGCTCTTTTGCTGTATAGGAGGAATCAAGATGTACTTAATCCTTTTGAGCACAGATGTATTTCAGAATCTTAGTTTGTTTTGAACCATAGTTGTATGTTTTTGGGATTAGGTTTGTAAATAAGAGTTTTGCTAAACGTTTAGTTATGTAATATTTACACAAATATCTTAAGTTATAGCCAAGTTGTAATCTTGCAAAGTTCGAAATGAAAGGAAGTTTCAAAGTTTTTATCAATTTTGTATATTATGGCTTTTATGCAAGGAAATAAAAAGGAATACAAGAAACAATTTTTGATAAACATCTTCAGTTTTAGTTGGTTCATGTTAGTATTGAGATAAACTTGATATTAACATGTCAATCATGCTCTAAATTCTGAAGTACAGGTTTGGGTCATGGCAATATCACTTAATAAATGAATAAAATTAACACAATCAAGTATAATATTCAAACTTCATTAAAATTAAATCTTACACTACCAAAATATATTAAATTAAATTCTATTAAAACTATTTAAAGCCAACCAACCCAAACTTAAAAAAGGGTGAAAAAAAAGAAAGAGAACCAATCCAACCCATCAACCTACCAAAAACTAACCTAAAGCATTTTGGTTGTGTTGGGATGGATCGGGGTTTATCATACAAGAGTTGTAGGACTTCATTGTCTCAAATATTGCTTTGGGCCCAATTACACAATGTCGTCTTTAATAATCCATACATGCCAAGTCCAGCCCAACAAGTTAATAACAAAACGGCGCGTCGTAGTCTCTGTTGTTGTCTTCTTGGGTCTTGAAATCCTTTTGAGAGTCGGAGTGAGTCAGTCAGTCAGTCAGGTTAAAAACACACTGTTGTCTCTTCTCTTTGCTCTCTTTGTATCTGAAATCAAATCATCACTCTCTCTCTCTCTCTCTCTCTCACAAACAGAAAAGAAATTATGACTTCGCTTACGGAGCTCGACGACGATACGGTGCGCACCATGTCCATTGGAGCTGTATTTTCAGACTTCGTAAGCTTACTTCTTCTTCGCTCTCCTTTAAGTTTAGCAATTGGTAGTAAACTTGAACCGTGTTTTTTTGATAAATTGTTACAGGTTGGGAAGATAAATTCAATTGATTTTCATAGGAAGGAAGATTTACTTGTTACGGCCAGTGAGGATGATTCTGTGCGATTCTATGACATTGCTAATGCTAAGTCAGTTTTTTCTTTTCTTTTTTTTGCACACTCTTTCATGTTTCAGCAAATTTGTTTCATTGTGTGGGGGTTTAATGGCCTCTTATACCAATTTTGATGAGATATTGAAGGGTTGTTTGATGTTTAAGGGTTTAGGTAATGAAAAGTTTGGATCTTCAATTTGTTAAAAACAGTGAATAAACCTGAGAGAAAAACACTAAGCAATCACACCCTCGTTGCTTAAATTAAGTTACAGTAATTTTATTATTAAAATCAATCTCACACTATCCATGTTATTGAGACTCAAAACACAAAGGGATGGCTCATTATAGAAAATTTGGAAATTATCAAATTGCCCGTTTGCCGTTATTCTTGTAAACTTAATGAAAAATTTGATTTTGAACCAACAATTTTCTATGTTAAAGAATATAAAATAATAGCTAAAATAAAGTATGGATAGTGCCAAAAAAGCCACACATCAAAACTAGACCACTGACACTGAATTTTGGTAGTTACCCTTGTTTTTCATCAAACTCGGTAGTATTAATATCCTTTAGATAACTCTACCATGGAGTTCCTAAAATCTTATACATCCAATTTGAAATGTTCGGATTGGATTTTGCTACAATTATCAATAATTTAAACAGATAGCGTAATGGCGATGGTAAATGTCTGTTTAAATGTTGATTATGAGGCAAAATCCAATTCACTCATTTCGAGATGAATAGATAGGATTTTAGGAATTCCATGGTGGAATTATCATAAGAACTCTAGAAAGTCCTAATTCATTATAGCATACGGTATATAGGTTGATGATATATGTCTTTTGTCCCTCGAATTCGGCCTAACTTCGGTTTTTGTCTTCGAAATTTAAAACTTTGCAATTTTGTCCATGAGATAATTTAGTAGGTATCAATTTCTTCATTCCATCTGTACATCTGTCATCAACTTATTTCAGGCCACATCAACTTTTTAATGTACCATGTCATTTATCTGCCATGTATGCTATTTGTTCTTTTTCATAGTACATGAATGGGAGGATGAACTTTTAAATTTTATAGGGACAAAATTGTAACTTTTTAAATATAAGGGATAAAAAATTAAACTTAGACCAATTTCAGGCATGAAAAGTATATTTTAAAGAAATAAGAGTTTATAGATTTTATAAGATATCATTTTAATATGCTTAATTTTTTTCATGAGTAAAAATTTTATTAGAAAAGGAAAAGGGAATGACACATAAAAAGATGTGTACAAGACCTTTTCAAAGAATTCAAATATATATAATATGCTTACTAACCTATGAGGATCAAACCATTTCTTTTTGAATCTTTTTTCAAATTTGATAAATGTTGATTATCATGTATTTCATTATAGCTCTATGATTCAGAGTGTTATTTCCTATTTGATCCCTTTGAAATCCATGTTCAAAGTTGCAATTGGTAACATACGGTTTTTTCTTTTTAAAATTGGAGTACAATACTGTCATTTGGACTAATGCTTATGAACTGCATTGAACTTAGTGATATGTGTAGATGGAGTGTTGTTCTTTTGCTTTATCACTTGGTTTTTCTGCATAAGATTTCACAATATTTTCTATCACCATCTGAGAATGTTATTGTTTGTGAGGATGATTGAATGAAAGAGATATTCAATCTTGGAGCACTTCCCTTTTGTATGCAAATAGTGTTTTCAAATGTAACCTGATAAATGATACATAACCAAGTGCAATGGTTTTATTTTTCCTTCTATTAAACCAAATAATAATAACATTTGTTATGAACATCAGGTTGGTCAAGACCACGTATCATAGGAAGCATGGTGCTGATCGTATATGCTTTACCCACCACCCTAACTCTGTTATATGTTCTTCAAGATACAATTTGGAGTCTACTGGAGGTGAGTTTCTTAGTGTAAAGAGAAGATGGTTTGAAGTTCCTGTTTCAGTGGTTGTATGTGAGAACTGATGTCATTTTTCTTCCTTTTGGTTTAACTTGCCAGAATCCCTGCGGTATCTATCAATGTATGATAATCGGTGCCTTCGTTACTTCAAAGGGCATAAAGAGAGGTTTGGAACCCATGACTTAATGGTACTGATGTTTTATAATCTGGAAAGATGATTTAATAAACTTTTTATCTGTTTGTAAAAGAACATGCTCATTATCATAAATGGTACATTTGGAACAGTATAATAGATTTTTTACCTTTTGGCAAGAAGCCACTTAGAAAATGATAAAGTTAGAAAGAACCAATACAAAGTATATGCATTCAAAGCCTCTTCATCTTTTCAAGATTTGCTCAATATGTTTTAGAACCTCCCGCCCAAAAGAAAAAAAAAACCCTTTCTCTTTTTGTTCTAACCTCTTAATCTCTATTTGGCCTGTTTTATCAATACTTGTATTTTTTTTTTTTCCCTGTATTTCTTTTGCTAGGTTGTGATATTGAATTATTGATTATATTGTAAAATCTTTTGTTGTAGAGTCGTTTCCCTCTGCATGTCTCCAATCAATGATAGCTTCATGTCCGGTTCTCTTGATCACAGTGTTAGAATATGGGATCTTCGTGTAAATGCTTGCCAGGTTGGTTTCTTGTTTCTTATGATCATATGAAAATTGTGGGGTGAATGCCAGAGAAGTAATCAAGAGAAGCTGAAATAATTACCAATAAGCTCTGCTTCTTTTTAATTATTTTTACTGGTTCCTTTGTTTCCTTTTTCCAATGATCTCTCAAATGGCATTTTCTCCTCTTCAATAATGGGATTGAGGGTAAGGTCACGAGTTCAAGGTCCACCAAGAGATAGAAGTTGGAGTATCCCTTAATTTGACCTGCATTTTCACATGTAAAAAATAAAAATAAAATAGAAAATATTTTTAAAAAAGAAGAAAAAAAACTACAATTATGATTTATGCTTACCATTATAGTTTTCAGGGGATTCTTCGCTTGCGTGGTAGACCTACCGTTGCATATGACCAACAAGGCCTTGTTTTTGCTGTGGCAATGGAAGGGGGTGCTATTAAATTGTTTGATTCACGTTCCTATGATAAGGTTCTTACATTACACAGAATGTTCTGATTCTCCATTTTCCAATATGTATGTAAAAACCTTAATATCATTTTTCCAAATGCAGGGTCCCTTTGACACCTTTTTAGTTGGTGGAGATACTGCTGAAGTTTGTGATATCAAATTTAGCAACGATGGAAAATCAATGCTATTGACAACGACTAATAACAACATATATGTTCTTGATGCATATGGAGGAGAGAAGGTTGACCACCCAAATTCGCAAATTTTTTTTTTAATTTTGTCATAAATTTGTCTCGTTGCTAGTGTTGTATTTGTGATATATAGACTTTGTTTATTTTAACTTTTCAATCTTTCCCTTGTGCAGCGTTGTGGGTTCAGTTTGGAACCATCTCCGACAGCAAATATAGAGGCAACATTTACACCAGATGGCCAGTACGTGGTCTCAGGTATTTAATTACAATATTTTCTGTACAAAATCACACATAGCATCTAGTCCATGTTCAGATTTTTCTCATCTACTCATTTTACTTCCAACTTACCTAAATTTGTTTTCCAAAAAGAGAGATGAACAATAGAAATTGCATTGTCTTTTATATGTATAGAACTATAAATTTTATTTTCTTTCTTAAATACTAGAATGATTATTCAATACCAATTGTAAATATTTATCATTGGAGTTTTCACAAACTAACCATTACAATGAATCGTGATAGTTCTTTGTTGCCCATATTGTTCTGTGCCAGACCTTACTTTATATATATATTTTGCATCTAATTTTAATACTTTGTAGTTTGCGGCCCACGTAATTCTGCCCCAATCCTTAATAACCTTATTCTGAGAACATTTATCTACATGTTTTTCAGGAATTGGATTGACTTTTAAGTCATTTTTCACTGATAACTTTTGATAGATGACCATACATCAAATTTGATTTTAGCATCAATGATTTCTTCTTCTTCTTCTTCTTCTTCCATTTTTTTTTTTGCAATTTAGTAATGCTAATCAGATGCAAATTCCATATTGATTTTTCATCTGTATCTTGTTGCGGGCATCAGAACTAAGCTTAATTTTTCTCTCTTTTAAGGCTCAGGAGATGGAACCATGCATGCTTGGAGCATAAACAGGCGAAATGAGGTATCAATCTGTTTTAATTTTCTGCCTTATGGAGTTCTTTTGATAAAACTTGTGCTCATCTATCACATAGAAGTGCATATAAGACTTTTTAGTAGCTTAATATTTTGTTTAGAGAAAGTCTAGGACACAACAAAATCTCACAACATTTTCACATCACCCTTATTTTGAGTTATGTTGTGTCGGAGTATAATATTTTTATTTTATTTTGACCTATGGTGGGTTGACACCTCAACTTCTTGTGAGATTTTATTGTGTCTGTAGAAGAGAAATCTCAAGGGATTGTCTCTTTTGTTGTTCATATATCGAGCACTACAGGATGGACGATTCTCCAAAACCTTGCGCTCAATTGATTTGGTGGGTTAGGATAATTATTAAAACCCCTTTTATGGTGTCTTGTATGGTCTTGAGATCAATAGCTCCCTAAACTGGAGAGTTACTTTATTTTTGGAGTCAAGGGGAGTTCATTAATAGTGGATACAAAAGGCTTTACCTAAGATCGTTCTTTAGGGATCAAAAAACTCACTTATACTGCTTATGTGATAAATATCTACCTAGATATAATGGCGAATCTACATGCATTGTCTTGTGAGCATTTGATATCATTAAATTTCTTTTTAGTGGAAACCCATTTAAAAAAATAAAATGTTTTCTGATGATATGCAATTTATAAGCACAGGATACTCCAAAATCCCCGACATGTCCTTGTCAAACACGAGTTGGACATGGACATGGACATTGCTAAGAACACTTCTGCATGCGTAATATTATCGAAAATTTTCATTGAAAATTTTCAAGAATGATCATGTCGTGTTTCCTTGTCATGTCAGTGTCAGCACTACGCCACCTATGTATGCAATTACGTTGCAGAAATCCTAGTTCACTTGGTCTTGATATCCATTCTTTTCAAATTGATTACAATATGCTGTTGGATCACCACAATGAGCAATGCTCAAATATCATATTGACTAACCATTATTTTACTTGAGTTTACAGGTGGCAAGCTGGAACAGCCACATTGGTGTGGCATCGTGCTTAAAGTGGGCTCCTCGTAGAGCCATGTTTGTTGCTGCATCAACTGTTCTCACGTTTTGGATACCCGACAATTCCAAGTTAAATGCTGACCCTGCTTCTGCTTCTCTTTCTATGGACACTGAAGCTCCAACCCAATCCGAACTTACATCTCAATGATCCCCCCCATTTTTCATCCCTTGCTTAAATCACAAACTCTGTAACTAAGGCGGTTTTAGTATTTATTTTTATACTGCCTGCAGTTAAAAAGTTTTGGTCTTGTCCCTGTTATTTGATGCTACATCTGGCTATATATTCTGGAAATTTTGTGTTCTCAACCATCTCATTGGAAAAAAAAATGAGTTTACATATATGCCTTGGGTTTTGTTTGTTTGGTTGTCTTAGCAAAATATGGGGGCAAAATGCAAAAAAGATCCTGGGATAACTGACTTCTTGTGCTACTACTAGAATTGTTCAAACTGACCCATCCCTCATTTCTATTAACTCAAATTGACCCAAAAAAAAAAGTACCCTTGTCTTGTGTTATGCACAGGACCATTTTCTTTCAATTATAATTTATAAAGCAGAATTTAGCTGTTCATTATATTTAAAATAATTTAGGTTACTCTGATTAATAGAATTAAAAACCTATAAAAAAAAACCTAATTAGTAGAATTTAAATGAATTTAGTGGACAATTTTTTATAACGGGTAAAACCCCAGGGGTTTAATTGCAATCAACAAACGCTGTGGCCAGAAATGTGTTTTGAGGCAATGCAGCCTTAAAAAGTATCGTCGTCGAGGGCCCCAAATTTATTTTGGAACCCAACCTAAAGAAATTCTGGCCTCTAATAATATTAAGTACCAGAGAAGTGCTTATAAAGAATTGCTAAATGGGTTCACAGCTGCTTGGTCTTCCTATGTTTATTTACTCTAAACTACTGGCGCCCTATTACCATTGCTTTTTTCAAGCTTCAAGTTGTGAAAACTTGATGGATGATTTGGGTGGTGCTAATGAATGAATCTCTCCAAAGGGCACTCCTTAACTTATGTTACAACTTGTATATATGCCTAACTTCCCTTCAATGTATATGCCTCACTGTCTCTATCTATCTCTCTTTCACTTCACTAGCTTGGACTGCCGGACCAAGAACCGCGATTTTTAGTGATATGTGTTTGTCACACCAAACACAACTGAAAGTGTTTTCAAATGAGAGCATTTGAAAACACTTCTAAGCGAAACATATAGAACATTAAATAATAATAATAATAATAATAATAATAATAAACAAAAACAAAATTCTCAAGAGCACTTCAATTCCAAACTTATCTACCTTTAAAACACATCAACAATTACATAAAACAAACATGTGCATCTACACAACAAACATAAAACATTATTTCTTTTCCATCTCTCACATCTTTACTTCTCAAACCATTCTCTCTTTCTTGATTTTTTCCAAGTTGTCAGATGTGACTTCACAAGTTAAAAACCTCATGCCTCTCATGTCCTCCTCCTCTCTTGGGCCTTACTCTCAATCTCTTGGCCCACCTCCTTAGTCTTCTGGCCCATTTAACCTGCCATGTCCTGCATGCGCTTCTAGGCTCGGTGCACCTCTTGCGGCAAAGCCCTTCTGGCCTTCATCCTAATGTGATGCAGGACCCAAGAGATTGATGAAAGCCCAGTCAACCCAAAAGCTTCGGCACACAAAATCCCAGTAACAGATAGGCCTATAACAATGGCAGCTGGGACAAGAACTGGGCTGAAGATGATGAAGAGTGGTGTGGACACAGCTAGCCCAATGACACTACAAAGGAGTGTCAAGCCAGAAAGTGCAAGCAGTGTCCCACCCACAGGGAGGAGAGCAAGGACTGCTAGAACTTTGGTTGTTGATGGACCCCTTTGTTGATAATGGGACTTCATGCCACCCTCATATTGGTGTTGTGGGTGGACTTGGAGCCGGTGTACTGGACGATCACGCTCAGCCATGGTTGAGTGAGTTCTTTTGATTTGAGTGAGAGAAAAGATGATCAATGGGTTTTCTCAAAATATAAGATAGATGATAGAGATGGTGCAAGAGATGTGGGATTGTGGTTTAATATATATAGAGAGGTGTGAGTTTTGGACACGTATTTGTGACATGGTGAGTAAGGCTTTGCATGAGGAACAAGTTTCAAGGTGGCTTTCGATGAGGAACATAAACAAAAATATTGAAAAAAGGGTTTAACTTAGGTGGCATTTTGTTATGTATCATGTTGCCACATTTGTGTTTTTTTGTTATGTAAGATTGGTGTGTTATGTCTAAATTCTAATGCTTGCAAACAAGTGGGTTTGGTCCCCATTACTAGAAGAAAAGGCATGGAGAGTATTTCATGGTTAGATGCCAACGATGATAGACCCGTGAAGACTCTAATGATATGCGTTATATTATTTATTGTTGTCACATAGCATGAAATCAATGAGTCCACACCAAAGACTCTATTTTTTTTATTCATAAAAAAATTTTTAATAATAAATGATTTTATGTTGTTTTAAAATTATCTTTGGTGTCAAACTCGAAAGCCAAGGTACTACAATAATAGTATTCTCAATCACTGCCTTGGATATGGTAGTTTTAATTTTTAAATATCTTTTAGGTAATTTTTTTTTTTTTTTTAAATCTTGGATCAAGATCATTGCATGTGTTGGAGAACCACAATTTGACTCCTTAAAACTACTCTAAAAACATGTCCACGTGGTATGATGTCGAAAGCCATAAAAGATTTGAATGTGTCTTTCTCATTACCAATTGGTTTTAAGGTGAAATGGCACAGTTCACAGTCCGACAAATGGTATCAAAGTCAATGTCATGGGTTCGAGTCACGAGAGTGTCATTGTGAGAGAAAGATTGTTGAGGAGACTATAATTTAACTCCCTACAACTACCGTACTACCTCATATTTCACGAGGTAGTATGATAACATGAGAATTTATTATTTATGTTAACACCTGAGTAGGTCGCAATAAGTTACTGTCTATTAAAAAAAAGACCATTTAGATTCAAGGTTTTTGACAAATAATTTAATATACACCGAAATTTAGCTCCATATAATTTTTATTTTATTTTTTTAAATCTTAATAGGAGTTTCTCTTATTGCCTTCTAGCTTTGAGTGTTTGGTACGCTAAATGATGTCTTCATGAGCTAGAATTCTGGCTAAATCATAGGCAATATATTAAGACCGGTAAATAGACTAAATAGTAATGGATTCTCTTATATGAACGATAAAATGGTGTGTTGTAGAACTATTAGAAGAAATGTTTTAAGAGCTAGGTTTTTGAAAATGTATTTATGAATATGCATGGATTTCAGACTAATTTTAAATAAAAAAGAGTAAATTCAATCATAGTTATTTACATCAGTACAGGAGTATAGTCTAGTAGATCCTATTCCCCTTTGGTCTTAAATAACTAACATACGATGGTATTAATTTATATATATTACATGACGCGATATCATCAATACATTAGATTTGTAAAAATTAAAACTTAATAAAGTACTTTCATCAGTTTCACAAACAGAGAAAGGACCTTTGAAAGTGGATTTAATTAAAATTGATGAAATTTTTTTCAAATAGAAATTAAAATTAAAATGATGAACATATCTTTGCATTTTTTACTCTTTTCACACGGCTTAGAAATGAAACGAAGTCAAATCATTCTCTTTAATACAGTCTTTTAAATCATTCTCTTAAATACAGTTTTTTAAATCTTCAATTTTTTTTCCTTCATAATTTCAAAAAAAAGAATCCCAATTTATTTTCACCTCACCACAATAACCAATACCAATTTATTTTTATTTAAAAAAGACTAGGCAAGTGGGTATATTATATAGGGTCGGTTAGGTTTGTGCGTCCATGTCCAAATTATTTGCGTTTTTAGCTTTTTTTTTTTTTTTTTTTTTAACCAGAGCCTATTGCACTGTTCAATGCAATCAAGCATATGAACAGTACTTTCAATTATGAACAGTGATTTATTATTTTTTTTATTGTTTTCAGTTTTCAACAAAATAAGCGATATCCAAACGCACACATATCGGTACAAATCCAAAATGATAAATCAATTTTGGGTCAAAGGAAAGTGCTTTACTTTTGTGGGCTTATGACTTATGAGGGTGTTGTTTTGGGTTTTTTTTTGGGCTTATAACTTCAGCTTTAGGATAGATTGGACAAAGGCCTAAAACTCAATAGATTAGGTGCCCATTTAGTATAATATAGTTTTTTTTTAAGGAGAGAAATAGTTTATAATCTTTAGTTTTTTAAAGAAAAAATTATAGTACACAGAAAAAAGTAAGATTTAAAAAAATTATACCTTAAAAATGTTTGGTTTCAAAACGAAATATCAAATAGACACTAAATAGTGCTAAAAACTTAAAACGGCTCAAAAGTTGAAACCACAAGGTTTTTTTTATTTTTTTTCACCACCATTTTTTAAACCCGAACCCCTTAATCTCAATTTTAAGTCTTAACCCCGAGTCAATTTTATTTGACTTTTATGTAGATCATCATCATCAGAAGAATAGCTTTTGATTTTGTTTTCAATAGACAAAACTTTATTGAAGGGGATAAGTGACAACGTCAATATCCCTGATTTAAAGTCAATATGAATGAACAATGATTTGACTTTAGGGGAAAAAAGTTTTATAACGATACTTTTTTTTTTTTTTGGTAAACTATAACGATACATTTACCTCCATGCATTTGTGGATATATATAGATGCATACATATTATGCAAGTACACAACACATACGTATTGTTTATATACTTAAGACCAATATAGACAACAAAATGTCACTTATATAAATACTAAGCGACATTTTAATGTAAAAATAAGAAAAAGAAAGAGAGAGAACATATACATCGTGTTTATTTGTTAGGCTTTGATTGTATTGTGCGTATCACATTTAGCATATGTTGATATCCTTGATTTTAGTCCAATCAAAGGATGACTCTCATGAATCAACTTTAGTTCTTATATGTACTCTACTTAGAGTTCATTGTAAAAATAAAATAAAATAAAATAATCAATTCTAAATAGTAAGATATAGTTGCCAAAAGCTTTCTGTTGTGGATGCAAGCCGTTAGGCCAAACCATGCTTCTTCTTTTTTATTGCTTCCATTTTCTTTTTCTAAATCTTTTATTTTTCTTCTTTTATTTTAACAATATATATGAACAAACCATATTGTAGATTTTTTTATAGTCAAAATTTCATTTATAATGCTCATGCAATAATTTTTAATAATTAGATAAATTTCATGTACAACTTAATTATGTCATTTTTTTTCCAACTCGTAAAATGATTAAATTATAACATATATATATATATAATATGTTAAAGTTTAACTTGAAAATAATAACAAATTATGGAGTTTATTGTATAATTATTTTCAAATTTTCTTACTTTTACGATTTTTTTTAATAAAAAAATTGCTACATAAAAAATTTAATTCCCAATACTTTTAAATTTATTTTTTTGAAGTGTTTCTCTTCAATTAAAACTTTTGCTTCTTCATTTTCCTTTTTTTCCTTTTATAATTTGTCAATCTTAAAAAGCATTGATCAAATAGGAAATATTTTCTTTCTATTTTTCTTATAAAGTTTGACATATAAAGAGACACAATAGTATATAATAAATAAATAAAAAAGAGCAAAAAAAAAAAACAAAGAGAATGAGGAAGCAATATATATATATATATATATATACATATTGGGGGGAGGGGGCGAAGGGAGAGGGGGAAGGGTGAGATTTTGGTTGGCTAGGGGCAAGGGCCCACTCCCCCCAACCACCCCTTGGAACCACCTCTAGGTATAAGGTAAGAACTTAAAAAAGCAAATGGTGTATATATTCACATCACCATTCTCCTCTCCTTTCTTCTTTATCGAAACATAAGGTAGTTCCTTTTTTCAACCCTCTAGGATGATCCTTTGTTCACGTCTTATTTCTAACCTTCATTGAATATTATTGTAGTTTTACCTTTGAACATGAATGTATATATTCATGTCACAATTTTCCTCTTTTTTTTCCTCCACCAAAAAAGATTGGATAGTTCTTGTTTCAAACCACCGAAACATAGGTCTTTTTTCCACATCATAGATTTATAGGGGCATTGATTCTCTCACACTCCTTGTATATCTTCCATACACATCACCCTATTTTAAATGTGGATACCAATAGCAAATGCAAACATCATGCATGAAATTTTGGACGTTATATGTAAGAACTAAGGGGGAATGGCCCACTCCCCCGACAACCCTTGCGTATATGGTAAGAACATAGAAAAGAAGAAAATGTATATATTCATGTCAGCTTTCCTCTCTCCTTTCTTCCCTATTGAAACATAAGAGAAATCTTTTTTTCGACCCTTCTAGGATTTTCTTTTTATCACACCATAATTCTAGCCATCGTTGAATATTACTATTGTTTTACCTTTGAACATGAATGTATATATTCATGTCACAATTTTCCTCTCTTTTTTCCTCCACCGAACAATAGGCAATTCTTGTTTCAGCCCACCGAAACATAAGTCTTTTGTCCGCATCATATTTATAACAATCACTTAATACTGTTATCATTTTACTTTTGAATTAGATGGAAAAGATGATATTGTACCTCAATTTTAACCAATAAAAAGAAAAACAAAGAAATATCTTCATTCTCCCTTAAAGACTATCCGTTGAAAATCTTAGATTTATAAGGGCACTAATTTTCTCACGCTCATTGTATATCATTTGTACATATCACTCATTTTACGTTTTAGATATGGACATCGTGCATGAAATTATGAACGTTATGTGTAAGAACTAAGGGGGAATGACCCACTCCCCCAACAACCCTTGGGCATATGGTAAGAACTTAGAAAAGAGGAAAATGTAATATTCATGTCATCATTCTCCTCTCCTCTCTTCCCTATTGAAACATAAGGTAATTCCTTTTTTCAACCTTTAGGATGATCTTTTGTCCACACCATACTTCTTGCTATCACTGAATATTACTGTAATTGTACCTTTGAACGTGAATGTATACATTCATGTCACAATATTCCTCCACCGAAAAATAGAGTAATTCTTGTTTCAAGTTTCAAATTGAAACATATGTCTTTTGTCCACGTCATATTTATAACAATCACTTAGTATTGTTATAATTTTACTTTTGAATTAGACAGAAAAGATGATGTTGTACCTCAATTTCAACAAATAAAAATAAAAACAAATAAATTTCTCCCTTATTTCTTCTTTCTTAGGGTTATCTATTAGAAATCTTAGATTCATTAAAGCATTGATTCTTTCATATTCCTTATTATACATTGTCCATATACATCACTCATTTCACATTTTAAACATGAACAAAATACGTAAAATTATATACGTCGTATATATAAAATGTAAATCACATCAACATATGTCGGAGAATAATTACAGAAGTCATAATAATAAGTTTGAAAATGTCCAACATAAACACGAAATCTTATCATCACATGTCTAAATGATCCCTCAATGGCACGTCCAATCTCACTCTCCATCCCTAGCCACATGCTCTGAACTCTCTTTATTCCATGAAAGCCAAAGCTCGTGTGAGAGTCCTTCAAATCCGGCCGCTGTCGACCACAATAGAGGCCTATGCCATGCAGTTGAGCAGTCATGTGTGGTTCACTTCAAATATATATAGGTCTATTGAAGAAGTTGAAGTTGTGTTGAATGAATGTCGTCCCTGATTAAGACTTGGGCATGTGCACAAGCTCAACTGGCTTTGGGCAATGTCTAATCAATCAATCACCTTAGATTGCAACTTTGAGAGAGAGAAAGAGAGCACGTCTTGGTCTTGGTCTTGGACTACACTTTTGGGTCATTTTTACCCTTTGGGCGGTTGTGTGGGGGTGGCCCATAAATTGGAGAGCGATAGACATGACCTAGGACTCATTGTCTCAGATTAAGACATTCCAAATGCACAATTCTGTTAGTGTTTTAAGCGTATGCAGTGCGCGTGCTCGCTCTTGCATGAGAAAGAGAGACATAAAGTATCTTTCTTGTCAACATGTTCATCTACTATCTCTCTTTCTCTCTCTCCATGTATATCTTACTTTATCAATTGAAAATTGTTATTCCCACAACTATTATCATAATAATTATTGGGTACACCAAATGTGAATGACCAATGATGAAAGATTAATGTTATATAATGTCCAATTCTGGAAGATAACAATCTTTAATGCCAAATATAGGTTTAGTATTTTTTTTTTTTTTTTTTTAAGAAAGAATAACACTCTCCTAATATTCTCAATTATCTAATGAAATAATTTGATAGCATATACACAGTCTTGACTCTTTTGTCCCAACCTCTCATTGTTTTCATTCTGAATTATATAAATTTGTTTAACTAATCACTCCAAGTTTGTGATTATTTTGGATTAAATTGATGAAACAGAAAAGGTGTCTTTCTTACCATTAGCTAGATTAGAAAAAAAGTTTATTTAAATTATATTTAAATAAATAAGCTAATAAATTAATAAAAATAATTAAATTCAAACGCGTGCTTAATCATGTTCTTATTGTTAAGGAAGCTATCAAACTAATATTAATGTGTGCTACTCCAGAAGTTGAGGGGAGAGGGGTTACTGCATTTTTCAAGATGTTAGAAATGATAAATAATGGGATAGATTATACTACCCTCCATCTACATTTGTCAAAATACACTCCTATTAACGTTTGTATAATTGACATTTCTTCCTTTTAAGGTTTGTATAAATGCAACATTAAAGTTCACAACTTCTCAAAATGTTATTTAGTTCGCTAACGTAATGTTTCATTTTTACAGAAGAATTTTACCTGAATTATATGTAAATGAAATGACACGCTCCTCCTTTGAGGTTTATGAAGGAGCGATACTCCCCACTTAGGTATGTATAAATTAATAGAACTCTTTAAAAAAATGAGATATTCCAATAATAAAAGCCTAATGGTTGCCTTTATACAAACTCAAAGGAAGAGGGGTTTTATTTCATGTTACATTTGAGAGGAGTGATATTTTGTAAAATTTTAGAGGAGGTTGGAATACTTTATCCTAAATAATACTATTATAAAGGGTAGAGGAAGTCAAAGGTTCAACATCCAATTATGATTCGCAGCAAGGGATTTTTGTGCCCTTATCACATGGGAGAACAATACTTGTATGGATCCTATATGGATAGGCATCTGTGTGACTTACTGCTTCAGACAATGACAATGTTATAATGAAAAACTTGAATTTTACGAGCAAAGATTACACATATTATGTATAGTTTTAAAATAAAATTTTAGAAAAGTCAACACATTTGCAGTGTCACTTTTTCTCTGTCCTTGAATATTGAAAATCATATACTGAGTTGAAGCAAGTTGTAAGGAGCCTGAAGATTTGATGTGCCAAAAGTTAAGAATCTCATTACAGTTTCCACTGGTTCACACTTAGGGCCTATGAATGAGCGTGGACAAAAAGGATAACCTATTAGTTGGATGAGATGTCTGTTTCCTTTTTCCCTCTCTATTGTCACTTGATAAATTATTTGCATTATAGCTGGTTAAGACTTAACTAGATTATAAATGTCCATTTATAGTCCATAGAGCATGTCTCTTAAAGATAATATAAGAAGTACAATTATGATTTGTTGCGTAAGTAAGGTTTGAGGTGCATAATTTGCATCAGCTTCCTTAACTATAACTGTATACCAAGCTGATGTGTATGATGAAACTACTTGTGCTACCCTGTACATGATGTCATTGGAACATTAAGAAAGATTTTAGTTTCTTAGTTAAGATAATAATTTCATAAACCAATAAGATTCTAGAGGCCTACTGAAAAATTACTGGCACGATTATGCAGTGCCAAGTGCCATGGACCATTGAGCTATAAGTTTGGTGGTTAAATAAACTATGTTAGGTTGGTGGTCTCAAAACTGAAGGGGACCCTCAATCATTATCATAATCTATGGGCATACATAGATATATAACTTGGGTCTTCAGAATTGCTTTGTTTATTAAAAGAAGTGATAATATAATCTTCTGAATCCGAAGGACAGCTATAACTGAGCTAAAGAAAAGGTTGGAACATATTCGAGAGAAACTATACATATTATAAAAAAAAAAAAGGTGTGCCCAATGCACAAAATTTTTACTTATATGGGGTATGGAAGAGTTGATTGATAGGCAAGCTGATTACTGGACTTGAGTCATAACATATCACTTGGAAAGATATGCAAAAAAGAAACAGAAAATTCCAATGTACATGCTCCAAATAATACTCAAGCAATGTACAAAATTAACCAAGCATAGATTACACCAAGAGCTTTACATAGAAATCTTCCCATATGCTACACCAAAAACTTGACTATGATAAGTTGCTAATTTCTCAATTATGAAAAGTTTAGTAGCATTCAGTAGTCGTACCCCATATTCTGTGTAGAGGGGTTTCACAACCTAGCATACCATGTTCCCTTTTCAATAGGAAAACTTAAATAGATGTCCTAAGATAGCCATAGGTACATAAGAATGACACAATCCATCTTACATTACATGTTACCTTCTCCTCCTCTCTCATTGCTGTCCTCACCAGGCTCATTATTCCATGGAGAATAATGATAATACATACCAGAATTTTGACCAAAAGAACCTCCTCCATGGCTCATATTCCTTCTTCCAAACTGGGATGATGTAGGCATTTCATTGGCATTGCATGCATAACGGATCAAGTCTGCATTTGTGGCATCCAATTCCTTCTGGAGCCTAATGACTTGCCTTTGTAGGACTGAGATGGCTCCAACACAACCGTAGACTGGATCTTTTATCCGTGCCTCGGCTTCATAGGCCAGAGAGTTTACAGCATCCTCTCTCTGATGAGGAGCGACTTCATTGAGAAGCTTACTAACATTGCTTGCACCAAATATTTTGTGAACATTGGCAAATTTTTGTGGCTCCTCAGGTGGAAAATATGGTGCAAAAATGCAATCTGGCATGCATTTTCTTCTTAAAAACTTACAGGCAGCACAGGGAGAATTGGAGTAGCTAGAAGAAGAGGCCATATAAATATTTCACCTGCAGCAAAAAATCACCCATCTGATCCATCAAGCAGTTTATTGCAAATTCACTTGAAATTGGAAGCCATATATAAGTTTTCATCTTCTTGTTTTTTATTTTATTTTTGTAATTTCCTTTTAAGGAATAACACATTCACTTTTCATGTAAATTAAGAATTTTCCTTAAGAATATATATTCTGACATGGTTGAACATGACAAAACCTTTTCTTTTTTCCTGAATTTAACTTGGTGATTTTCTGGGACAGCAGAACTAGGGTTAGTACCACGCTACCTTGTCTATATATATATAGGTACCTAAAAATCTACTGCTATCTTACTTTCAAAGTTCTTTTACTTTTTGCCTGCTAAGCTGTTTTTCTTGAACATGAGTACTACTACTTTATGAACATTACATCCTGAATGTTGATAAACAGACCCCCCCCCCCCCCTCTCTCGCTTTTTCTTTTTATTTTTCTGACAAACAAAAAAAAAAAAAAAAAGTAATTAATATGACACATGAAGACAAGGATGGTTCCCTGTGTTAGGATTCTCCTGAATTTGGTCAACAGTTCCTAAATTCATACAATATGCTTGTCCTTTGAATCTCTCTCTCCCTTTCTCTTTCTATGTGCTTGTACCTCCTTCACTTTAACCACCACCACAGATTTAAATTCCAGGATTTCATGGCAATTAGTTTACACCACCTAGCTACCACATGTGAATATCCCTTCTCTCTCTTGGGTTTTTTTTTCTATCTTTTAATCTAAGCCAATAGAGCATAGGAACCCAGTCGTGTAATTTCAACCTTTTCCTTTTGTAAGAACTTTCTACCTATCAAATTCCATAAACCAAAACCCTGGATCAATTTCTATAACCCAAAAATTCAAGCAACATTCTATTTTAAAAGAAAGAAAAATTAATTATAAGAAAAATAATAATAGAGAGGCTGCAACTATGTGTAGTTATGTACTTACCTTTTTGTGTTGATTTCTATGGTCAGAAAGAATACTATTACCTTTTTTTTTCCTGCTGTCTGTGTAGACTCTTTCAAGATCTATTCTTTGATATTCCCAAGGAAAAAGATGTTGCTGCAGCCATTGGGAGAGATTAAAATTCCTTTGTTGGGTTTGTGTTCAAAGGAGGAAAACCCTAGTTTAGTTGCAGTTCAGATAGAAAGAGAGACTTGCAAATACATTGACAAAAGGTGATAATAAGAGAAAAAAAGGGAGGCAAAGAGCATTTTTCAGTGAGGAGGAACGGAAAGCAAAAGACAAGGGCAATAAATGGGACTACAAGAAAAGAAGGATGACTATGACACTGCCTTTATAATAATTATCAGACACTGTTCAGCTTAAGTTGAAACTTGAAACCTGTCCCAGTCACATTCACACATTAATACTCATATGTATATGTTACATATCTCTTTAAATACAAAATATGACAGGTATATCGTGGTTTTTTATTTGAATTTTGAAATTTTTATCACTCTAAAAGAGCATCCAGGAAAACATGTTCTTTTTCAGATACATAAGAGAATATATTGTGACCAAAACCCTAGTAACACTAAGGTGTTCATGGCATATAGGGTGTACTCTCTAAAAGATTATAAACTTTGTTCCTACTAGTTTAATTTATTGCACCAAGATGCATACATATATCCAAGTATATCATTTGGCAAGTAATTGTATTGTTTCAAGATCAATATGCAACATGAATTTGTTGTTCTTTGCTGCACTGGAAATAAGAAATCAAGTAAACCCAGTCAAGATCATAACCAAAGAGAAGAAACAAATCACGCTTTAAATCCTTCAACTTTTTCTATATATCTGTGGCACTCAGTTATGGTCTCTCTTATCTCTTTCTGGGGCACACTTTAGGGTTCATTTTTTTAAAGATGTGGTAGGAATAGGATGCACACCCAGCCCTCTCTGAAATATTTTACTGTTTAGTTCAATTATTGAGTGCCAGTATCAGCAGGAAACTCCGAAAGGTTTACTATTAGCTTCCATTATTGAATTCAGTAATCAGCATGGACACAGTACATTGAATCATTTCAGTGTAGTTACAGACAAACGTGACTGAAATACAAGGACGGACACCAATTGAATAAGGTTGGGTCTATCACATTTTCACTTCTCAACTAGCTCTGAACTCTGAAATATTTGATTGTCCATTTTGACCCAAAAGCCACAACTTGAAATGTCATCAATAATTTCCATTATTTAACCTGAAGATCTGTGATTTGACGAGTATAGTGCTGATGAGATCACAATTCTTGATTGCAAAAGAATATTGCAGAAATCCCAACAACATTTGAATAAAAAATAAAGATGTACCAGCGCTTATTTGTAACTCACTCACTAAGAAAGTAAATGGGTATGGAAATATTATGTAAAAAGTGAGGAATCTGTCATGTTAATAGAAGTGTAAGATCATAGTGTACTCTTGAATGCTCATGTGAACACACTTAAGTCAAAGATAAAGTTTTGAGGTGAATTTTGTTAACTTAATTGATAATGTCTATTATCGTCAAATAAGAAATTTACAATAAAATCATGCCTACATCAAAAATAAAGGACAAAAATCAATTGTTGTCTAATAAAAAATCTAGGGTCTTAAACTTTAAACCCTTTTTATACCAAAAAAAAAAATCAATTAATATTTTAATCAGATGATAAAAATTTCTATTTACATAATAAAAAATAAAAATAAAAACCATTTGAAGCTAAACTTTTTCCAAAAATAAACATTTGATATTTTAACATGATGGTAAAAGACAATTATCATAAAGTGACTTAACATAAGTTTAATTCTAATCAAATGCGTAGAAAAGAAAACTTTTTAGTATCTTGCAAGTATATATGCTTTAAAAAAACAAGGCCCTAATCTAATTTGATCTTTCAGAAGGTCAAAAAGGCGTAAAAAATTACTTAAATAGTAGAGGATTAAAGGTCGGTGGTTCCCTAGGACTTATTTGCTAAAAGGGTTTCCTAAAACTAGTTAGGTAAAATGCTTTCCACCTTTGATATTATAAAATTTAACCCCATTTCTTAAATCACAACCTCAAGTAAACTTTTTGTTATGAACAATATATATATATATATATATATTAGTTTATGAAATACATATTTAGTTAAGACAATGTGTCGTTATATGCAGAATTTAGAATAGTAGCTATGAGCATATAATGATGAGATTTATTTTAGATCTCCTCATTAAGGTACATGAATCTACTTTTTGTAGTATTATCATATGTGGACGGCTATCTGCATCTCTATTTGTATTTTTATATATGCATGCTTAAACTTCTATTGTCTTATACAAAACATTATATGGAAACTCAGATCAAATCATTAATAATTAGTACAAAGCTTCACTTTTTCTTTAAATTTATTAATATTTGTTGTTATCATAGCCTTTGGTCACCAAGAAATACTAGTGGAGAGATGATATGGGCACTTCCAGAAACAAGTTCTGTTCTCCTTGCTGCATGCCGACTTGGAATCTTTACACACTGTGAGGGTCAGAATGCAATGGGGGCATTGAGAAAAAAGTTGCAATAGAAATTTAAAAAGATTCTTTTTTTTTTCTGTGAATAAATTATGTTAAATAAGTATGGCCCTAATGATGAGTGACAATTATTGGATATGTAGAAGATATATTAATATATATCATGCTCAATACAATGTTATGTATTGAATTCTTGAAATATCAGTTAGTAGGACATGGTGAAACAAAGAATCTAGCTTCAGCACTCTTTTACTTTTGTAAAAAAGACTCAGATTTGACTCATCATATATAATATGGATTCCACCTGTAATCGCTAATGATTCACGGGATTGGTGTTTGTTGTCAAAATAACTGTTAAATGATTAAATTCTTCATTCTCTAACAATTTAAACTCTTGAAATAACTAAAACTTTGTTATGGTATCAAAGTAGGCAATTCGAATATCAAATCTTGTATCCACATTAGATTTCACCTCCTTTTAAAAAGTTAAAAATTGACCTCCACCAAATTTTTAAAAAATTCTAAAAAATGTAATGATTTTATATTAGTGGTCCCAAAAATTTTTAAAACTATTAAGTATATAGATTTATGGCCCCAAATCCCAATTAAAATCTTTATACATCTACAAATAATATTAGTTATAAAAATATATAATTTTTTTATAAAAAAGCCTAAGTTTCTTTATAGACTTTAATAGAGATATAATACTTTGTTGTGATATCCAATTACTTAAATTAATTTGAAATTTATAAAATTATAATAAATATATAGTTATCTAGAAAATTATCTCAAAAAATAATGGGAAAATATTTTTTTCCTCCTTTCTCATAAAAAATAGTCACCTAAAAATAAGCTAATTAATAAGTATATCAAAAAATATTTGTCAACTTGGTTCAAGTTAATTATTTGTTGAAATTTAATATGTATATTTTTTTAGTACACATCAGATTATAAATAATTAATTTATATATTTTGTAAAGTTTATAGTACTATTCATATAAAATAAATAAACATATACAAAGAAAAAAGAATACTATTAATCATCTCATTTTTTACTCGATCCCCCCTTTCACAGGGTTCTGGGTACTAACCAAAATAATGCTGACCACAATTAGTTAGATACAATGGACAACATTGAAAGGAATAGGTTGATTGACAAATTTGAGAGAGAAAAAAAAATGAAAAAGAAAAAAGAGAGAGATTCCAGGTAAAGTGTCCCATTTAATAATTTAGTCCTCATGTTTAAAAGGGGACATAAAAAGGCTACCCAATTGGCTATCACTTCGACCAGGAACTGTGGCTTCATAGGTTTGTGAATTGTTCAAATGGCTATTTGGATAGGCTTTCCCACATTCCATGCCTAGAATTGATCTTGTCGATGATACAATGTGCTTTGCTCTGGGCTCAAAATAAATTTATATCTCTTATAGCCTGCCTCTATTCCCCAACACCTGTCGATGATACAATGACCATTGCATGAAGTTTTAGGTTCTTCCTTCAATAACTCTAAAGCCAAGCCTTGTTGAGTGCTACCACTGAGTCTTGCCACTCTCTTGTCATTGATAATGAAATATGGTTCCAAAGTGCCTGTTGCTTTGATTATAGTTTAATTAGGACACTGCGGTTTTTTCCCTATTTATGCAAACCTATCTTCTATATTATTATATTTTCCTCTCAATTTAAGCAATCTTCCTATTCCATGATTTATCAAACCAATCTTTATCTATCCACAGACACACACCTCAAAAGAAAACCAATCTTGGGGACCACCTACTATCTAACCAAATTTAATTAAGTGACATTAGCTTTTTTTTCTTAGAAGAATTTTGCAAACTTTAATGATAAAACTTAGCCAACATCAGCTAGAATTGAAGCATTAAGGTGTAGAAGAATATTTTCTATTCATACCAACAAACATGTGATATGAACAGCATATTTAGCAAATTTATGAGCTATAGAATTATGATATCCCTTAACATGAAAAACTAATATGACACTAACTTCTTTTCTTTTTTTTCTTTTTTCTTTTTTGAGAAGAATATGACACTAACTTGATTGCATGACTCGGGGCCTTGGGACATTTGAATTGTTCAATATTTTATACTTATTAGACAAAGTGTTCCTATTCCATACGGCAAAAATCAAGCACAAGAGAGATGAGGATGTTTCCCACACGACAACTCAAAAGGGTCTATTTAGCTAAGTTATGGGCAACAAATTAGCCACGTATATATGAATTACAAACCATTCAAAAAAGGGATTCAAAATCATTTTGGTCTCATCAACAAACCAACGAGGCGAAGAAGTCTTTTTTTTTTTTTTTTGCTTAAAGAGGAGAAGAAGTCGAATTCTGTTGGAGGTGATGAATAACATTCAGAGCGTCACCTCTACAAAATTACATGTTTTGTCTCATCTAGCCAATTAGTTTGTCTCATCACAATGTGAAAGTGGTATGTAGGGAAAAGAGTAGAGGAAAATAATCTTGATGCAAATTACACACTTAAATCTTATACTTTAGGGATGGTTCCAAATAATTAATCCATATAGTTTTAAAAGTTTGATTTTTTTTTTTTTTTTTAAGAGAATTAAAAGTTTGAAATTAAACTATGAATTTCTTTAGTTTCAAACTGAACCTTAAAATTTTGAAAACGAAATGATTTAGAACTTCAATCAAATCCTCAGATCAAATTCAAAATATTTAAATTGAGATGATTTAATAAGTTCAGGGTTCAAGTTGAAAGTGAAACTAGAGAAATTAATAATTATAAAAGATTAATTTGTAACAATTTCAATCTTTTAAAATTACAGTATAAGATAGATTTAGAATATAATTGACTTAAAATATTTTAGTATCTCTTACTCTCCCAATCATTCCCATATATAATTGCTCCAATTTATATAGGTCCGATTTTCCTCATCTCTATATTGTACTTTAACGCCAAAATTTATGAAAAATTTTTACACACAGCATGACTAGCACATGCAACCACAAATTAATTTACTCTACTGGAATATTATAATAAATTAATTGTATAATAAGATGGAAAATTAAATGGAAAAAGTGGGAGTTTCACTTGGTTAATGAATCTTAAGTGTAGAGTTAATGTCTTAGTAAAAAAATGAATCTCACATTGTTAACAAAGAATCCGTATTGTTAAATAATTAAGTTGTTGAGTAATTGAAAGAGAGAAAAAGGAAAACAAATATTGGATGCAAGATTTTTACTTGATTCGGCTTAGAGACCTGCCTCCATATATAGGTTAAAGCAAAATAGATCTAGGCATCTAGCACATATGCATGAGAAGGTGAAAAGGAGGAAATTCTTGGGGCTCTTGTCTGCAGAGGGTTTCAATCTCCTCCTTTAAAGAAAATTAAATTTCCATTATTCATATATTCACCAACATACTTTTTCTCTTATTTTTCTTCTTAGTTTTTTTGTTTCTTGTAATTTACTCTTCCATTATTATTTAGCAACAATTCAAGCTTCTTTTATTTTTTTATTTTTTTTTTTAGAAACAAACATACGCACACCCACACAAAAGGGTGGATGGGATTTTAATTCAACGGCAAACCACAAATTCTACTAAAAAACTATAAGCTTCTAAATGAGGGTGAAGCAAGTTATACGTACACACAACAGATTCTTAAATAATATAGAACAATTACTATTTTTTTTTCTTGAGAAACAAACACACAAACAAACTTATTTTATTTTAGACCCTATAAAATATGCCTTCAGCTTTATCACCACTTGCCCTTCTTGTCTTGATAACCAGTATATATATCACTAGAAAACTATTTCTTCCCTCTTTAAACCTTATCAATAAGTTTGGACCCCACTTGGTTTGTTAAGCAACATCATGTTGATTGTGTTGCCGGTTGCCCATCCTTCTATCCATATTAGGCAATAAGCTAGCCTCCTATGTTCTTCCCTAAGGCTGGTCCGGAATTCAAAGATGATTCCAAAGCTGTAGTTTTTTCAGTAGGTAATGGCACTTTGTGAGCTACCTTACCATCAAAGTTTCCCTCTTTCATTAAGTCCTTCACTTTGTGAAGTTTTTCAATGACTATCTTCCCAAGTTTGTAGCTGGACTTGCAATTCCTACAATTGCGACCTTCATCATGTACTTTACGGACCTCCTGATTCCCATCAATATTGATCAGTTTATTAACTTCTTTTTCACACTCTTCCACTCTTTTAAGCCACCCTTGTACTTGCTCCATTGGCTTCATTTGTTGTCCCTCAGCTACTTCTACTTGTTGTTTCACATCATTCCTCAACTCTAGCAATTTCTCGAACCGACTACTCAGCTCCTTAAGATTTTTTCCCAGATTAGCATAGCTTGCATGCCAAGCCATGCAGTTGAAGCAGCAACTGCCCAGGTCGATTGAGATTGAGAACAAATTACCCATATCTTAGTAAATATTTTGATGGAGAGAAACGAAAATATAGTGATGAATGTTTCTAGATAAAATATAATTTAGTGTAAAATCTAATGGAAGAAGATAGGAAAGTTATTACAAAGTGAATGGTGCGCTCTATGAGTTAAGGTACAAAAAAGGCTACTATGGAAGAGTGAAAATGCTTAATTTAGAAAGTGGTAGGTGGTGGCTCTATGCATATAGACGAATTATCTTACAAAATTTATAAGGAAGGATTTGAAACTGTTACAAAGTTGATGGCGGTGGCTTACAACCAAGCTGAAAGAAGAAAAATTCTTCAAGCACCACCTTTTACAGAGTACTAGTGTACGTCTTGCAAAATGGGATTCCATGCTTGACCTATGTTAGTGTGTTGTGTCCAAAAGGGTATCACTTTGTCATGACCATCCATTAATTTCATCGCCTGTGGTGCCCTACAAGGTTTTGTTCTGGTCATCGCTCATGACTCATGTCTAACCCTTTTTTTTATAAACATGAAATTATTAATTTCATAAATGTAATTTTTTTTTAATAATTCAATAATTAATATAAAAATGGAGAATTAAACTTTGAATATCACGGACATGCCAAAAGGTGTCAACCGATAAAACTACAAGGCTCTTAACTTCATGGATGTAATTAGATTAGTTGTATAATTGTATTTATATAAGCAATCGGTTCTATAATTTTATTTTATTTTAATTTAAGTAATATAGAAAAAAGAGAAGAGTAAATAAAATTATTATAGGTGTAAATCCAAGTCTATCCCAAACATAAAAGAGAGTAGTCTAACTTTAATTTCAAGATAGCTTAGGCACTTATGAACTCAACATCCAACTTCCTCCAAAGAAAGTTCAGCGGTCATGCTTCTTATAGTTCTTAATATTTATGTGGCATAATTATAGCTTTACAGGTTGACAAGTCAAGCCAAACAAAAATCAGTCGTAGTGGGCATTTTGTGCTATACTTTAATTATTATTATTTTTTTTTAAGTTTTTTCTCTCCAATTTGTAACAATTAATGACATGATTTTTTGAACATGGTGATGACAAAAGATTGAGGAGAATAAAATGGCAAGGATTATAAATTGTTAATAAACATTTTTCTACAAAATTGTTGAAGCATGAATTTTGTACGGTCAATCCAATCCAAATACCTGTAAAATGGAGAGAAAGGATTAGCCCAAGAATGAAAAACGATATATTTTGTGGTGTTCTTCTCACCCTAATATCATTCTCTCATCTTCTCAAATTAAATAGAGACCGTAGTTGATTTGGGTATAAATTTTCATTTTGGATTAAGTGACATATTCCATAAATAATAGTTTGGAACTCAGAGATCTTAACGCAAAGTCTTGAAATTGAGGTGAATTATCTAAGAAAGTCTTGAAAATGAGATAAGTCTTGGTATCAATATTGCTTATTATTATAGATATAGGAAACTGGATGCAATCGAATATAATATTAGATTCATGGATGCCATTCCCTTCAATAAACGATCACCAAAATAATTTAAACCTATATTCTTTGTCTAGATGGGGAACTAAACAGGACGAATATGAGCATTGAAGATAATGTGCCATCACCTTAATTGATGATGCTATCTGCAATAATGTAGTCCGCAAGTATTTATCCATCTCTCGTTCTCAAGTCATTTTCTTTTGGGGAATAGAGTAATAATTTAGTAGTATATATAAAGATATTTGGTGAACAATTGGATAGATCTGAAAAGTGTTTTTAGTTGCATGCGTTTTTTAGTAGGTTTCGTGTACTGTTTACAGGACCCGCAAATACTTTATTCAACAAAAAAAAAACTTTAAAATTGGATCTCACAATACTATTCACACATTTAAAAATTATTTTGCTACAATGTTTTTAATTTTCAGTTTTCAGCAATAAGCAATATCCAAACATTTTCATGAACCAATAGTGTGGAGGAAGGAATTTTGAGCCCCCGTATTTACAGCGTTTTCTTTAAGTCTAATGAACTCTTCATCTGAATATCTCAAAAGAGAGTCTTAAATAAACAAATCACATAATTCATATAAAAACTATAGGTCTAAAAATACTCTAAAAATTATAAGACCTCATTAAAAAAAAAAACTACAACTTCTGACAACTATCCACAAGGCAAATTGTGAGTAGTGAAAAAAAAATAATGGGTCTATATAAAAGTGATAAACAACTAATTATAATTTGTTATATAAAATAATTGTGGCAAAAATTATAACTTTTTACATGATATTATAACTACTCAAAAAATGCATACAATGAATTGAACAAGACAAAAATGAGCTACGCTTTTTCTCTTTTTATTATTATTATTTTTTTTTTATGGGTACTAATGGCCTACTTGGGCTTAGGAATAAAAAATATGAATTGAATCGGGCAAAGATGAGCTAAACTTTTTCCCCTTTTTTATTTTTTATATATATTTTATGAGTACTGATAGCCTATTGGCTATTTGGGCCTAGGAATAAAAAAATAAATGAAGCAACCGAGCAGCTACATCATATTTCGGCCCAAACAATAGCGAACCACCGCATTCAAAATCTAAAAACTCAACCTACGACGTCGTATAGGGATTGTTTCCTAAAATTCCAAATACGTGGCGGTATATGATTTGGCAACTGTAATTACACTACCGACAACCTAACTGTATAGAATCCATCTCCAACTCCGAACGTAACTTGGATTTGAAGGTCGAACACTTCAAAAACTTTTAAGTTTTAACATTAGCGAAAACAAATGATAGCAAAAACGGTCAAAGATTCATTCAAAAAACCGTTGGAATTGTAGCAACTTTCACTTGTCACTGTAAGTTTTACACTAACTCTCTCTTTTTTGTAATTTAATTTCTTTTTAATTATCTTTTTTTTTTTTTAAATGGGAATAAATATAGCTCTGGTTTTGTTGAGTTTGAAATTTGAATCTTTTATTCTATAATTACAACCCAAGGTCTTTAATTTCCAAGATTCACTTGCTTAGTACATATCTTTTGTTCAATCTTTTAGATGATTAATAATCAAGGTTAATTTTTTTTTTTTTTTTTCCTAGCGTAAAATTATATAATTTAAGCCAAATAAGATCATGTTGAATAATTTATTTTTTTATTAATTATTTTATGAATGCAGTAGCAAAGTCATCATGTCTGGATTGGAGGAACTAAGAAAAAAGCTTGTGCCATTGTTTGATGCTGAAAAGGGCTTCTCAGCCGGGTCAACTTTGGACCCTTGTGATTCTTACACTGTAAGTTTTTGCATTGGAAGAGAAAATTTGAGATAATTGTTAAAATCAAAATTTAACAGAAAACAAAAGGGTCTTCTTTCTTTTTCCTTTTTTAATTTGATTGTTAAGTTACACTAGATAATGGGTTTTGAACCCAAGAACACGGGAAGTTCCATTTGAGCCAGAGTTTTTTTTTTTTTTATAATGAATTTGTGGTTTTTGTGAAGCTATCGGATGGTGGGACTGTTAATTTGTTGAGTAGATCGTATGGAGTGTACAATATTAATGAGCTTGGGTTGCAAAAGTGTACGTCTTCGCCGGTGGATGAGACGGATGGTAGTGAAAAGACATACAAATGTGCTTCACATGAGATGAGGATATTTGGTGCAATCGGTAGTGGAGCAAGCAGTGTAGTTCAGAGAGCTATACATATTCCTAATCATAGAATTTTGGCCTTGAAGAAGATCAATATCTTTGAGAAGGTATTTTTTTTTTTTTTTCTTTTCGGGATGAATTAAGAAAGTATTGCTTGCTAACTATGTCTTGTTGCTTTGTACTGATATAATGATGTGAGAGTTTGTTTGTCATGAATTAAGATAAAGAAATTGGTCAGTTGATTTACCTATTGAATCACAATCTGGGGCAGTCTAGAGGTGTGTTTGTTAAACAGTTTTGCCATTTGATGTATTGGTTTCTTCATTGCAAAAGGAAATTATAGTGAATTGTGGGCTAAAATTGATCATATTTGGCTCATTAGTCTGTTATTTGAATATTTCCATGAAGAAAGAGAGCATATTTTTCTTCTTCTTTTTTCTTTTTCTTTTGGAACTATAAGGGATATTCTTAATTTGGTCTACTCTCTTCTGAAGTATCTAAAGTTGCTTTGCACTAGTCGCATCTTTGAGTTCTCATAATCTACATGTCCTGTCTTGCACAGGAAGGCACACCAACTTTAGGTTGATTATCATTAAACTTGTCTACTTGCCTCTACTTTAGTGTATAGATATTATTCCTCTTCTAATGATCTTAAATTGAGATAATCTGTTGTAAAATAACAAACTTCAAAAATCTTGATCCAGATACCCATGACTAAAATGCTGCATAACACAAGCAATGTAGGGTTAAAAGAAAAGTTCAGCATAAAAAAGTAGTATGGGGTAAATTGTACTACTCTCTTATCCCATGTTCTTACATAAGTACTCCCTTGTGCTTACTAGGAGAAAAGGCAACAGCTTCTTACTGAGATACGGACATTGTGTGAAGCGCCTTGTTATCAGGGTCTCGTGGAATTCCATGGGGCATTTTATGTTCCAGATTCTGGGCAAATAAGCATAGCTTTGGAGTACATGGATGGAGGGTCATTGGCAGATATCTTAAGATTGCAGAAAAGAATACCTGAACCTGTCCTCTCGTCTATGTTTCAAAAGCTCCTTCATGTAAGAATATCTTTAATTCCAGCTAGATTTTTCTCATTATAAGCTTCCCATCTAATCAGAACATAAGCATTCTTGTTATTAACATTTTCTTTTTCATCCTGGAAGGGGTTAAGCTACTTGCATGGAGTTAGACATTTAGTGCACAGAGACATAAAGCCAGCAAATTTGCTTGTGAATCTGAAGGGGGAGCCAAAAATAACAGATTTTGGTATAAGTGCTGGCTTAGAGAATTCAATGGCAATGGTTAGTTATACTTTCTACATCAATTCAAGAAATATAAGTGCTGGTTTTATTGTTCTATGCTTCTTGCTTGTTAATACATGTCAATTTGATTCGTGTTATCTACTTGCTAGTTACTTTTTTTACATGATTTTCAATTTGTAGATTTGTTACTTATCTCTCAATGTAATATGTCAGTGTGCTACTTTTGTTGGAACTGTTACGTATATGTCACCTGAGAGAATTCGAAATGAGAGCTATTCTTATCCGGCTGATATTTGGAGCCTTGGTCTTGCTCTCTTTGAATGTGGTACAGGAGAATTCCCATATTCAGCTAATGAAGGACCTGTCAATCTTATGTTACAGGTGAGGATAATCATGATCAAAAGATAAGTGAAAGTGCTTAGAAATTGTTTCTGAATAGACTGTTTTTCGTAAAATTTCCATGCTCATTAGTTTAAAAGGGTTCGATATAGTTATAGTTTTAACTCCTTAGCAGGTGTGAAAATTAGAAAAAGGAAAAATAAATTTTTGTCTGCTTCACTAGAGTTTTATCCAATATAACAAACATACTATTTCAGCAGTTGTAATACTTTCAGTGATCAAAGAATGAAGACATCGTATGTGTCATAAAAGGGGAGCACAATGTCTTCATTTTTTTTTTTTTGATAATGAAGACATTGTGCTTCCATCTATATTACAGACACATTTTGCATTCTTATGCATTTTATTGCCTATGTGTCGTTTCTTTGTTTAGCAACTGAAATTTCTTGGTCTGGCAGATCTTGGATGACCCATCGCCATCACCATCAAAACTCAATTTTTCAACAGAGTTCTGTTCTTTTATCGATGCTTGCTTGCAGAAGGATGCAGATGCAAGGCCAACAGCAGAGCAGGTGAGTAAATGGCAGAAATTTGTGACATGGTACATGCCGATGCTAGTGAATCATATATCAGTGGTTTTAATTGTTACTATTTTGTAATTTCAAAAGAAAGAAAAAATCTAAGTTTTGGTAAATTTTAGTTTAATTATTAACTTTATAAAAAAAACTAACCTTTGTTGATTATTATCAAGGGATGGTTTTGATTCTCCCTTCACTTAGAACATGTATCTGCCATTGTAGATATAAAGTTCTTAGTTCTTATTATTGACTTGGACTTCTCCTTGTTCAATTATAATGCGACTTCTTATCCTTGCCTAATGTTTTTGAAGACGTGATTCTGAAAATCATTGTGCCACTTTTCATTCTTTTTTAATGTTTTTTTAACATCTTGAGGTACTTGTTAAGTAAAGACATGCTCAATTCAACACTGATTTATGAGTACTCTCCAACTGCAGTTACTTTCACACCCCTTTATTACGAAGTATGAGCACTCCAGAGTAGATTTAGCAGCATTTGTCCAAAGCGTTTTTGATCCAACACAAAGAATGAAGGACTTGGCAGATGTGAGTACAGAAAACTTTTAATCTCTATACTTTCCATCTAAATGTTCTAACAATAATTTATCCACATGAGAAAATTAGTAAATGATGGATTTGAGTGTGGTATGTGTAACGGCGGGCTATTATGCTGGAGAACTTTCAGACGCTAGAACTTCTGTATGCAGCTGCTTTGAGTGCAAAGCTGAAGAGGGCATTATCTTCCAACCTTAATCTTGCACCCAAAACATTAATTAAGTTTTTGTTTTCACTTAGTATCTTAAAACCTGCAGCTACTGGAGAAAATGCAGATGATACATGATAGCTGACAATTTGATTAAAGTATTCCTCTATCACATTTTCAAATTATTCTTCATCATTTACAATGACAGAAATATCAAGTGTTCCATTATTATCTAATCGACCTAAATTCTATTTGTGTAGATAACTAAGGTTTGAATCTATAGAATGTTTTCATCTGGTTGCAGACCTTGATAAGAAGAAATGGCATGTTCAAAATCTTATTATGTTGAACAGCCTGAATTTTGGTTTACATTATAAAAGAAATGGCTCTAATTGAACATGGACCTATTGTATTTGAAGCAGTTAGATGGAAGCTTGAATAATAAACAGAGCTAATCACTCATGCTTATGCTCCATGGATATTGATTCCATTTCATGTTTTCTGATCAGATGCTGACGATACATTATTACTTACTCTTTGATGGACCTGATGAACACTTGCAGCATATAAAGACCTTATACAAAGAAGGTTCAACTTTCAGGTACTGAACTATGCGAGAATTTTTTTTTTTTTTTTCCTTTTCTTTTGTTTAAGCAAAAGTTGCTGGTTCTGAAAAGGGAAGGTTTAAATAGTTCAAACATTGTCAGTCCATACAAACTTTTTTCTCAAAGAGGTCTGGGGTGAGGTGCTCCAACTCAGCAAATGTAGTATTGTTGAAAGTCAGTTTTAAACTTAAAATGAGAAACTGGCTGTGTAGTATGTTTTGGCTTTTTCATGTCCACTAATACGAGCTTTATTCTTCTAGTTTCTCTGGCAAACACTCTGTTGGTCCAAATGATATCTTTACAGCTCTGTCAAGCATCCGGAGTACATTAGCAGGTGACTGGCCTCCTGAAAAACTTGTGCATGTTGTGGAAAAACTTCAGTGTCGTGCTCATGGTCAAGATGGAGTTGCCATTAGGGTATCAGGATCCTTCATTGTTGGGAATCAATTCCTTATTTGTGGAGATGGTGTACAAGTAGAGGGTTTACCAAATTTCAAAGATCTCTCCATTGATTTATCTAGTAAGAGAATGGGAACATTCCGTGAACAGTTCATAATGGAACCAAGCAGTCACATTGGGCGTTACTTCATTGCTAAACAGGAGCTGTATATTACCCAGTAGAGAATAAACTAACATCGAGGATCCTGTCCTCCCAGGTTAGTGGATTCATCAGTTGTGCACAAGTTTGTATGACTTTCTGAATGTGCTTCTACAATTTTGTAGCCATTGCAGATTTTAAATTTATTTTGAGCGTGAATGTATTCCTCTTTTGTGAAAATTCTCCTTGTTAAGTACTATACAATTATTACAAACAGTTTCAGCATGTTGTCAGCTCCCTCTTTATATTGCTAGCTACCAGTGAGAAATGCCTTCTCCATGACCCCACCATGAAACTTATGTGTGTGTACAGTTTATAGTTATGGCAAAACTTATTTAGCTATACTTATTTTTTATTACTGCTTGCTGCTATCATCATGGCCCCTCAAATGGTGTTAGTCTATAAGATGCATCCAAGTAAAACTTTCTAGTCACTAGGGTTGTTCTAAAGCAGATGATTAGGGGTTCAATTCTAGCTAAGTCCCTTTGCAAACTCAAATGCTTTATATTTGCCTTGCATTCTCTTTGTATGCATTGTTGTAGTCCTTTCTCTAAACTTGGAATTTATATTTGTGGACAGATATTACAACCGTGACACTTTCAAGATGAAGCTAACAAACTCTTCTCCAGCGTGTATAGTCCCACTTCATAGGCACAAATTATTGTTATTTCATATTAATTCATGTAGTGAAAATGTATTATATGGTTATAAAACTTATGTTTATTTGGGTTGGCATTGTGTCAAAGTGAAACCATGTATACTGCCAAAACATTTATTAGTGTCAATCCGACCTGTTTTGCTCCTTGTAAGTTTGTTTACTTGTGTTCCTTGCAAATATGTATCTTAACAAATCTTTAAATGCATCAGTAACACTGTAATGTAATATATCCGTAGTTCTTTAGTTTTCTTTTCATCTAAGCTAATTTTTAATGTGTCATTAACATTATTTATTTTTAATGATATGTTTCAAAGCTTTTGTAGCAATTTAATCTTTATTACAATAGTTTCTTAATGCAAGCTCTTTAGCTTCACGTTTTCTTGATTAAGCTAAAGGGTATGAATAAATTAGTCTAGCTTATAACCAAGCTCACTTACAGCTAGGATTTTGATTGGATTGGATGTTGTCACAGTAACATATTTAGCCGGCAAACACACAAATGCTTCACTTTCCATGCATTTTTTAGATTATAGAGTATGCATACTCTCCATAGCTGATAACATCTCTATATACATAGCAGTAGTCAATCCCATATCCTTCAAATCATACTTTAATCAAAGGGGAAAATGCAGAATAGATTAAAATCAAACCCCTTATATTTTTCAATTTGAAATAGTAAGTTCCTAAACTTTGAGAAGTATCTATTGCAAATATTGGATGGAAAATATTTTATTTTAATAAAAACATTCATTAAAAAGTAAAATTCATTGATCCTATCTTCTTCCTTTTTCCCCTTAATAAGCTAAACTGGTTTAGATTCCTCTGTCACCTCACTGATTTCAAATAAATGTCCCACACATAAGGCTATAAATGAACCAAGCCGATCATGAACAACTCGGACTCGGCTCGATAAAAAACTCATTCATGTTTATTTGTTTATAAATAAGTCAAACTTGAACCTTAGTTTTAGGCTTGTTTAATAAACAAGCCGAGCCCAAGCAAAAAAAATTGTTCACAAACAAACTCGTGAGTTAGTAGGCTTGATATAAAACAATTCAAGTATAGACTCATTTATAAGTTTATATGTGTTAGTTAAATATACTCATTACACATATTTTAATAATGACATGGCCAACATAAGACCAATACCCATTACCTTAATTTTTTCATTCCCTCTAAACTGACCAAAAACCATTTTAGACTATAATTACATATAAAAATTAATTAATTAATTAAGTGGGTCACATATGATCTTTACCTATCAATTATCTAAAGTAAAGTTACAAAACATGTTAGTGTTTTCTCATTCATAATAGTTACAAACTAGTATTTTTCTAGTTCTCATAAAAAATAAAAAGCATTTTTCTAGTTCTTCACCATCTAACACCAATGCAAAAATTATATTTTGAACAATTGCTAAAAGTGTAGACAAGGAACAATGAATGAATAAATTTAATTATGTAAATTTTTAATTTGAATAATGAATAATCATAAGTAGAACTAGATGCATGATAAAATGAGTATATTATTTTCTTTTTTTTCTTTTTTCTTAATTTTAGAGATTTAAGTATTTAATAATGTAATTTTTTAAAATCTCAAGCTCAAAAGCTTGAGCTAAACTCGAGTTTGAGTTTGATATAAAGTTTGAGCTTAGCTTGACTAATTAATCAAGCCAAGCCAAGCCAAACTCAAATTTTTTTACTTTACAACAAGTTTAAGCTCAAACATTATTTTTAGACTTGTCACGAGCTCAAGCCATGCTTGAGCTTTTGACTTTTCTTGACAAACTAAACTTAAACATGCACTACTTGACAAAACTCCGCTCCTCAAAGGAAAGCCAAAATTGTAATCAACAATCTCACTAGGCTTTACAAAATTGATATCCAATTAACTTCTTGTTTTGAGTTTAATTTTGATAGGTTCATGTTAGTTACTAAGTTTTTGGTTACATTAGAAATGCATTTGAATTTTTCTCAAGAAAGCGACGGGAAATTATGAGGTAAGGGGTTTCTTGGTTGGTGGTGGTATCGTTTGGAGGGCCAAATTTGTGTGATGGTTAGCTGCCGAACTAGGTAATTTTGGTGGAATTGTGGGCAACAGAGAGGGAAGGGTAAAGAAAAATATATCTTTTTTTAATGAACTTTATTATTAAATGAATATTTTATTTAAAGAATCACACATAGAACACATGATGTATTTTTCATCCAATCCTTTTAACAAAACAATAATAATAATAAAATGACAAAGATATTTCTTAAAATTCAAGAACTAATTGTTTCAATTTAGAACAATAAATGATTTGATTTTGACTCAAAATTCAAATTTTTACATTACTCCCTTAATTAATTACCACATTGAGTTTCTTTGGATTGAGACAAATGGTTACAAGCCCATTGAATAAACGGTGACATACCCTCAACCTCTCATTATAGCTTTAGAACATATACACTAACATATAAGGATCTGGACTGGACCATCTGGTAGGCAGCAAAAAAGAAAGATCTGGTGAATATCATCTCTGCAAAGGTATCTTAAACTAGAACAAGTTAAAGCCATGCCTTACGCACCATCCATAGCTTATTCAAGCAGCTAAAAAACTATGGAGAAAATCCTAAATTTTTCTTTCAGGTTCTTAAAGTCTAAATGCTCAACAAAAAGAAGGGAAGGGGGGGGTGGGGGGGGGGGGTGGGGGGTTCACAAAGTTAGATTCCGAGTGGCAAAATGAAGCCTTGAAGCTGGATGCTGCCGGCAGTTCATTCAGAATTTCAAACTGGCAACCAGTCTATGCAGGCATCACTTTTCAACTCACTATTTTACAGCCTAAAAAAATATATAAACAAAAAATTTTACATGATAAATTCATACCTATGAATGAGCAACAAAGATTTTAAACAACTGCTCCAAAAATGCTCTATATTTTTACAAGCACAGTGAACACGTTTCCAGTTTGGCAAATATTTGTCCAATGCCAAATTGACATGAGCTCCGAGGTAAATATTGATGAGATGTAATAGTCTAACAACCCTCCTGTATCCTGCTTTACAATATTTCCAATACAGCCCTGCAAAAATAAAAGCAAACCTGATGAAATTTCCCCTCCAAGTTTACAATACCGTACATGTATATATATGTGTGCGTGTGTTAAAAAGGATGAAAATTGGACTTACTCTACAATCTGGAAAAGAGTGATGCGCCTGCTTCTCTATTCTCAAACCCTTGATCCAGCAGTAAAATGTGGGCTTCAGTATCATATTGTATAAAAAAATTAAACCAGAGGTATAAACCAATAAATTATGAAGCTGCTAAAAAGTAGTCTCGGATTGTTCTTTTTATGGAGGAAGGAGGGTTCAAAACAGAAGATGGGCTATTCAATGTAGCTTCTGGGGTTTTCTCAAAGGCTTCATTTAAATCAGAACCTGAGAATAACTTCTTCTTCTGGCTCTCAGGAGTACTGATTGTGGGCATCATGATTGTGTTGCATGAGCTACTTTGGACTAATACTTCATTGGAAGGAAATGAACTGTCAGGATCCTTTGTAAGACAACTTGGTTCACTATTCATAAGCTTGTTACATTCTGCACTAGGGATTGCCATTACTCTCCTTCGAATGGAAGATGGGGATCTTGTGCTCGAGCAATAACTGCTCTGCGTGTTCCAAATTCGAACCTAACAAATAAACATGTGCACAGTGAGGCATAGGGAGTGTAGGTAAAATGCTGGAGACGCATTCCAGCAAGCATGATAAGGAAATAATAAATCACTAAATAGTAAATACTAGAAAAAAAGTTTGCAATAGATTAACAATTGCATCATTCTCTTGTATTTAATCTCAATATTCATCTTGCTCACCGTGAAATCATCTGAAGAAGTTGCCATCTTCCCAACCTCAAAAGGACACCTGCAAAAGAAATTTTAGAACTTACTTTTTTGTCAGTGAAAACTCAATTCAGCAGCATTAAGTTTTAAAAGTTACCAATCTACTGCTGTAACTTCTCCATCATGGCTTTCCAATTTTAGGGGATCTTCTTGAGGCTTGTTCACCTGGTTTGAATGAGTTTGCCAATTAACTTAATTCCAATCAAAATCAAACAAAGAGCCCTTCATAGGTAAGAAATCTAACCTGCCAAAGATAGGCACATCCATCACTAGAACCACTGATTATGTGAGCTGCATCAGGGCTGATTGCTGACTGCAATTGCAAAAATCATATGGAAGATATGTAAATTTGTAGGCCATCAATTTCAAATGAACAGGGTTCTTGGGCTTAAAAAATGCAGTTCTCACCTTTACAAAAAAAGATTCTATCCTGCATCCAGAGAATGATCTCAAAGGCCCCTTTTCAAGCTGAAGTACGTTGTACAAGTATATTCTGAAAGAAACAAGAATATAAAATGTAAGACGTTCAGTATTCCCCAGTAAGGCTCTTATATTTACTTAGATCCTCCTGTTTACAGCAAGGGTAAATTTTTTAGATCGGAATTGCAGTCTTTTATCTCATAGTTGCACATTGAACATTCTGCTCATGCTTGCAACTTTATGTTTATGTTCTGTGAAACAGTAGCTAAATCAGTTAATGACAAAAATAGAGGCTAGTCAAAACAAAAGGAATACCTATTGTCCATGCATGAAGCTGAAAGAAACACTCCATTTAAATCTTGGGACAAGCTAGATATACCATGTAATCTTCTTTCCTGAAATTAGAAAAAAGAATCAGAAAACATCAAGATAACAGTATGTCAAATTATCCAATATCTGTAACAAAATATCAATTTATGGAATAATTGGAGCCAGTTGGCCTGTGCACCAACACATCCACCCCCTAGGGTGGGGTATGTTCAGGGTTCAAATTCTCCAAAACCCTTTACCCAGCTGGGAAAAAAATATATGGAATAATTGCAGAAGAAATGTTACTTATTCTGCTACATCTAGATTTCCAACTATTTTAACAATTCCTTGACCAAAAGTTAATTGTTTAAATCACAAACCCTGGAAATCAGTCCTAAGTTACTAAGGTGGAGAGAAGGACTGAATATATATGACAATTGATTTGTTGCTTGCTCCATGGAAATAGGCATTACAGGATAAATTTGCAGTACATTTAAAACTAACCTTTGCAGTTGACTGGGGGTGAGGACTTGTCTGTGTGACCACACTTTTCAGATTTCTGGTATCCCAGAACTTCAAAATGCTGAAATGAGCAGAAAGAAACCAACAAAAAAAATTTCTCAAAGCGTTAGTATGATATAGATATAATTTCTGATCAGGGAATTGAACTTTTAATTTCATGTATGCATGCAAGTGCTACATACATACCTGTCCACTGCTCCCGCAGAAGCAATGGAAACCTCGTCTTTGAGATAAAGGACCGATGTAATGCTCATAGAAGCTGCCTGAAGGAATTAAAGAATCAATAAAGAGTATGGAAGAAGTGAGTGAAGTGACCAAGCATAAACAAAATCAGCAATAAACCTTGCTCCGCCTGATGCGTTTTGCTTGAGGGGAAAGATGTGCTCTTTTTACCATGGCAGTTGAACTGTGAAATAATTGGAAAATAAGAAAAAATAAATAAGAGGCAAAATAGCATTGTGCTGAATGAAGAGTAAATTAAAAATAAAAAACTGCTAATGTTTGGATTACAAACGTAAACTACTTGATTGGATCAAAGGAAGTGTGGAGCCATAACTTACCCTATACAAAGCTCCCTATTCCAACTTTTCGAACTAAAATTGCATCTCAGGTCCCAAAGAGCGAAGGACCCATCCCTTGAACCAGAGACAATAATATCTATCAAAAAAAGTTATTAAAGTTAGAAGGGTTCATCATTTCAAAATATGTAGCCGCCAGTTGAAGTGAATATAAAATATTGATATACAAATGAACTTAGAAGCCTACCTGGATTGCTTGGATGAGAACACATAGACTTCACACTTCCGGTGTGCCCCGTCAACACTCCAATACATTTCCTTTCCTGGACATCCCATACCTTCATCTACAGAAATTCCAAAGAACATAATTGGCTAAGAAACTGAAAATAGTTATACTACAAGTGAAAACTTAAATTGGTTTGAAATTAAGTATACCACTATTCTCCTCAGGGAACCCAGCTCCATATTCTATTTTTTGTCATTTACAATATTTAAGCTTCGACTCGTTTATATTGATAAGCGTTATGTATCACATTTTCTCATGATGAGTTAAACTGAACCATATCACAAAGTGATTCTGAAAAGTTTTTAGTTTTAGACTTTCAAACCTAACTTCCAACTAAAATCTTGACATCCAGCCTATAGTTTAAAGCATAGAACATGAATAGCGGATCACAAAATGAGTGCCCATTAAATAACTATCACAAAGTGAATTTAGGTTAACTATAGCCTAAGGTTCTGTGAGCCCATAACTAGCATGACAATAAAATTTTGAGTAAAAAATATGACCACGGACAAAGTCAAGCAAAACATGCTTGTAGGCATGAATTGCAAATAAGCAAGCCTGTGCTGAAGTTCAAACAAATTCAAATGTCTATTCAACAATTTGAACATGCTAATGCAAGCAACAAATCTAAATAAAGTTTAATACTTACAGTTTGATCACCAGAAGCCGTCAGAATTTGAGTGTCTTCCTGCGAAATCAGTCAAATTGTAAAGAAATTAGCATTGCAAAACAACAAACAAATAATTTTTTCTTTAATCAATCATGCTAAATTGTAAAATCGACACGTGCCATTCTAGTTTACTCCAAACACATTTTTGCTTAACATTCATTGAAATTTACTAAACAACCCAGAATTCCCATTTCCCATTTATTACACATGATTGAAAATGTGTGGATTTTTAACAATCTGGATATATTTAGAAGAATGAATGGTAATAATAACCAATGCTCAATTTTAGCTTATCAAGAAGAAATGAAATGTTCAATCAAAAATCTGCTCTAAAAGGGCTTAATTGTAAGTTAACAAAGATAACTGTTCCTTAAGCAAGAGAGACAAAATCACGAAGTAGTTATGGAAGTACCTTAATCCAACATAAATCAAACACCGCATTATGATGCGCAACCCAATCACAAACCCTAGCTTTGTCTGGAAAACAGTTATGCAAGAAAGAAAAAAATCAATATTTTCTATAAATTAACAATAAAAACAATAATTAAAAATTAATTCCAACTACAATTTTGGTCCATGTACATTTGTCAAGTGTTAAATTTTCATCCCTAAAGTTTTAATTGTGTCAACAATGAAAAAACCTAAAATGAAAACCAGACCTGCATTTTCTTGATAGGACGAAGAAGATGATAACTTGCAGTGAGTATCGAACAAGCTCACGTACCCATCCTCATCGGAAACCGCAAGGATATGCGAGTTCTTATTGGTCTGCCAAAACAAAAAGAGAGTTTTTGCATATAATTAGTCTGGATCTACATATTGAAAAATATGATTATGCTATTTAACCAAAATTTTATGCACCTTGCAGAATGAGATAGCCAATGGCGGTGTCTCCTCGCCGCGGTGCTCCACCGCCACAGCTCCGATCTCGTTGATGCCCGATGCGACGTCGCTTATGTGAGCTCGTTTTCGAACTGAACCAAACCAAAAATAAAAATAAAAAATTATGGATATGCAAAATGTGAGATGATTATTACATGCATGTAGAGAGAGAGTGAGAGAGGGGACCTCTGAAACCGTTGAGCTCTCTGGATCTGAGGTTGTGAAAGAAGGAGTGTGAGTTTGAGGTCTGCATTTGCAATAGTCTTTGTTGTTGTTGTAGCTGACTGAGTCTGTGCACAGAGAGAGAGAGAGAGAGAGAGAGAGAGGGGAGGCGAAGGGGGAAGCATTGGTGAGATGGTTTTTAGTTTTTTATTTTCTGAGGCGGAGTATTGGCGGGAGGAACGTCAGAGCGGGAACTTAAATTTCAAGCTTTCATTGCGCGGGTTTCTTTTCTTTTCTTCCTCTTGTTAATTTTTTGTTTAGGATGGTTTGGTGCAATGTAAATTGAATTCCGAGTATAAAATAAATGTAGAAGAAAGTGAATTCCCGTAAATAAAATAAAATTTGGGTGTTTGGTTCTGCAATGAAAAATAATCTAGAAAACGATTTTCAGTGTTTTGTAACATTCTGAAAATGCTATTTTCCTATAAATTTTTCACATTTTCTCAGCTCCCAAACAAATTTTATAACAGAAAAATTCAAAATATACACTTAACATAACCAAAAATCAAAATAAGAACATCTTTTATTCACAAACTCGGTGAAAGGAGGAAGGAAGAGTGAGAGATTGGGGAAAAAGAGATAGATCAGGAAAAAGAGGATTGGAGTAGATGGAGGCAGCGACGGCCAAATCGGGTGGGTTTAGGGGTGGAGTGGAGTGGGCTGGTGGTCGGTGGCAGCCAGTGGGGGTTTGAGAAATGGGTTTGCAAAATAGATTCGTCAGAGTGGTGGGTTCGTCGAAGTGATGGGTTTGAGGAATGGGTTTTCTAGGTTTCAGGGATGGGTGTGGTGGGATGCAACCAAATCGGGTTGAGTTTGAACGAGGAAAAATGGAGGGGACGATGAAGCTGGAAGGGACGAGGATGGCGATTTGACCGGCAAGGATGAGCTTCAGGTGGCGTGTGCTTGAGCTCTGTCTCAGTCTTTCTCTTCTGGGTGTGGTTTCCGAAAAATGGTTGAAGGTAAAATCAAAGCGTAAACAATTTTACGCTTTTGGTGGGTTGTTTTACGGTCAACAGGTTACTGATTTTCCATTGACCGATTTTTCTGTGGGTGCCCAAACACACATAAGGGTGTAAAACAATTTTCTGAAATTGAAATCATGTGAAACAAACGCAACGTTAATTGCAAAAAACACCCTTTTAGTTTTAAGGGTTTATAATATATTCTCAATTTTGCATTATTGACCCTTGAGTTATCATAAATGATATATTTGATCATTCCATCAATTAGGCGCAGTTGTATATTATAAATAATTCAATTTTGATAAATTTTATTATAGAAATCAATTTTTTTTTCTTCCCATTAAAATCCGTTTGATTGGAGATAAAAAAAAGTAGGGAATAGAAAATAGAGAGTGCATGGAAAAGTGAGAAAAAATAAGGGACTTTAGTTTTCTTTCCTAGTATTTTGGCTGGAGGGTGGGAAAAGTAAAAGGATAATAAATTCTTTTATTTGATTGAAAATAAAATTAGATTATATAAAATATTGTTTGTATAGATTTACTCTCTTATTCCTATTAAAAATTTGTTTTAAGATATTTTATAAGGGGAAAAAATATTGAGTTGGGCTTTAAAAAAAGGGGGAAAAACAATGTTTAGGGAAGTGGGGGTAGATTGTTAATTTCAATATGTCCCCTTTGTTCTCCCTATTTTCTCTTCATTTTGGCAAGATTGAATTTTTACGGACCCAAGCAAAAAACTGCCAAACTCCACCATTTTCTCTTCTCAACCAAACACGCCTATAATTTCCTAGTACAACAATTACCCCAAACTTATCGAGCTATTGAAATTGAAGCTATGGCAGCGAACAGAACTATGGAGTTTGGTAGGGAGATAAGAGTAGCCAAGGTTATTGTTGAAGGAGATTCGGCAATAGTGGTGGCTTATTGGTGAAGGATACTACTCTTTACTCTAGTTTCTTTTCACAATTGACTTACTCTTATACTAGAAGAGAAAGCAATAGAGTTGCTCACAGTTTGGCTAGACAAGCTATGTTTTTTTGAGATAGTACAGTGTGGATGTAAGATGTTCCACCCATCACTTCTTCTTTTGTTCAGGTTGATAAAGCCACCTTTGATGAATTTGAATAAATGATGTCTTTCTTTTTTCTTTTCTTTTTTAAAAATCGCTTAATAATATATAGGATTTTTATGGGCAGCTAAATAAACTTCAATGCTTATTAAGTTTAAGAAAAAAGATTTAAATTGTTTTTTATTTAATTTTTATTAAGTTTTGAATTTTCATCGTCAAGCATGACAATTCTAAAAAACATATTAGATATAGAAAGCAAATGAAAAAAAATGAAAGGTATATTTTGTCATTTTAATATCATATTTTGTCAATTTAGATGAAAATATGAAGTTGAAATCTAGTCCAAAATAAAAGGGGTTGAGTGTAACATTCTAAAAATCAAGGAGGTAAAATAATATTCATTTTAACCACAAAATTGAATTTTTTATTTTACTGATTTACTTTTGCCTTTGCTTCTTTAGTACAATATTTATTTTAAAACTCATAATGGTTCACTCTTTCTTGGTGGTAGCAAATTTGCAATTTATTACAATGAAAATTAACTTGTATCATTTTCTCTCTCTAACACTTCTAGAAGCCATAAGTGGATGGATCATTTCATTATTTCCTAGGAATACAATTTTCGTGTTTGACATACATTGTCAATTGAGTTACTTGCCTTTTCATATCCTTTATGATTGAGAGCTTTTATTCAAACTAGTCGCAGACCCATGTGCTGCACGTGATAATTTTTTTAGAATTATCTCATAAATATATTATTACTAGTCGCTAACCCGTGCGATGCACGAGAAAGCTACCAATTTTTTTAATTAAAAATAAATAAAAATTAAGATAAACCTCCAAATGATGTGACATTAGCTATTGGAATTCAACATTGATTCTCTAGCAGCACATTCTTAGTAAGTGGAAGTTTCACTGGGTGAGCAAGTTCCAAGTCCTAAATGAATTCATTTATTCATTTATTGAGTGGATATGAGATGGGGTCTTGGATTTTTTAGGCGGTAGATCTTTGGCTACTTCAACATCAATCTAGGGGAGCTTTGATTAGAGTGGTGGGTCAAACTCCTCTAATGAACCCAGACTTGGCCAAATCCATTTATTAATTTGGAGCATCTTGTGGTAGGCTCTGCGTTCAAATTTTCACCTCTTTAGTGGTATAGTATCAATGAAGTCATATACGTCTAGCAGTAAAATAACAATGAAGCAACTCACATTCAACACTAAAGCAATCACAAATTAGAAAGTAGAGGAACAATAACTTATTATGAATCTAGCAATAATAATGGTTTATGAGTCTAGTAGTAAGATATTAGGAAAATGATGTGACATTAGAATTGTAACAGTCATCAAATAATAACAAAATATACATTTTTCTAGATTAAAAAAAAATGACACAAATAGCTCAATCATTTGCTAGTGTGACAGTGTTGCACCACTCCCAAATGACACATGCACCACAAAATCATTTGGTTGCTTGTTTAGCCAATCAAATAGCAAGCCATTCTTGGACGAGTTACTTGATTGTGTTACTATCAAACAGCAAGATATTATCCAATCAATGTGTCGGCTGCATCATACCTTGCATGTCCATATGTTCATGCGTTTGAAGATAAAAATAATGTTGTTGAGCAATACAATATTCAAATCTAAAAAACTAAACAACATTATGCTCAAGGGCATTTATAAAATTTTAACAATGTTAAGCTACACTCTACAATTTTCTGTTTGTGTTGAAAAAAGTTTTAAACACTTGGATCACATGGGCTACAAAAAATCTACCCACACCAATTTCGCTAAGGTAGCATAGCATCCTCAACTTGAGTGGTAATATGGTAAATATCAGGTTTAACATTCACAGAAAAAGAATAGCATTTAAAGTTAGCATATGATCATGATATCAATCACCCCAATTAGCCCCACTAATTTCCAGATTAGCTATTAAGTAAAGTAAAAAATCTAATAATGTAAATGATGCACAATTGATGCTGAACATGCAATGCGTTTTTCCTTGTTTTAGATGATAATGATACTTAAATACTGACATCTAAATGCTTCAGCACACTTCAGGTTACATTCAAAGGAAAACAATATTGAAGAGGGGAAAAAAGAGCAGTTCTAAAGTTCTAAACCAAAAAACATACCGATATGCGTGATGAAAGAGAAGAACTTAATAAATGTAACTTGCCTCTTCCCGTTACACTCTGTAAACAAAGAAATAAATTCAGAATAGGGATAAAAACATAGTTGCTGAACAAAAAAGGGAATGGAATAATATGAGAAATTCTTGGGACACGACTTAATATCTATTCACACAAAAAAAAAATTCAAATTGATTATCTAAGTGTGTGCACATAGTTTGTTTGTATAAAAGGGATGGATATAGGTGGCTAAAAAAAGAAAAAAGAAAATAAATGAGAGACATATAATTCAATATGAACAATGTAATGAATAACTAACCTCAACGTACTCCACACCAATTTCGTTAAGATTATCAGGAAGCAAGCTAACAAATAAACCCATATGTCATCGATAAGTTAGAGTTTATAAGAATAGCAAGAGTTCTAAAACTTCAAATTATGAAATGGAAGTACCAACTTGAGTGGTAATATGGTAAATATCAGGTTTAACATTCACAGAAGAAGAATAGCATTTAAAGTTAGCATATGATCATGATACCAATCACCCCAATTAGCCCCACTGATTTCCAGATTAGCTACTAATGAAAGTCAAGCATCTAATAATGTAAATGATGCATAATTGATGCTGAACATGCAATTGTTTTTCCTTATTTTAGATGATAATAATACTTAAATACTGACATCTAAATACTTCAGCACACTTCACGTTACATTCAAAGGAAAACAATATTGGAGGGGGGAAAAATGAGCAGTTCTAAAGTTCTAAACCAAATCAACATACCGATACGTGTGATGAAAGAGAAGAACTTAATAAATGTAACTTGCCTCTTCTTGTTACACTCTGTAAACAAACAAATAAATTCAGAATAGGGATAAAAACATAGTTGCTGAACAAAAAAGGGAATAGAATTATATGAGAAATTCTTGGGACACGACTTAATATCTATTCACACAAAAAAATTCAAATTGATTATCACCATTTTAATATCTATTCAAATTGATTATTTAAGTGTGTGCACAAACTCAATTACAGATGCAAAGAGAAACACAATTAAAACTAGAATTCAATTAACTCTAGAATACAAAACAGAAATCAATGAAGCTAGGGTAAAATATTTCAAAAAGGTTGGCTGCATGGGTTTGCATAAATACAAAGAGAAACACATCTAAGACTACAATTCAATCAACTCTAGAATACAAAATAAGCTGGGGTAAAAAATAAACCATGAAGTTGTATGCTAAATCTGATATAACTAAACTAAAATTCAAACAAGCTAATAAATCTACACTAAAAAATTTCAGAAAGGTTGGCTACATGGGTTTGCGAAGATACAAAGAGAAACACAGCTAAAACTACAACTCAATCAACTCTAGAATACAAAATAGGCTGGGGTAAAAAATAAACCATAAAGCTGTATGCTAAATCTGATATAACTAAACTAAAATTCAAAAAAAATAATAAATCCACACTAAAATAGTTAGAAATTAGATGTACATAGATTATCACAGAACCAAACGAATACCATACCTTTAACAACCTTGATTCGAATGGAGGAAAAGAATGAAGAGAAAGACGAGCAATAAACCTAGAAATCGAACAGCCATGAAAAAAAAAAAAAAAAGACTAATAAGAATCAACTATTTATAAGATAATAGTTATAGAGTTCGAATTCCAAAAAAAAGAAACTGAATAATTACAGTAAACCCACCTAAGGTTTGGCATGTTTGCACTTTGCCTACCCATGGTTCAAAACTTATCACTTTGCCCACCTGTACTTCAATTCGTTACCCCCCCGTTGCCCACTTCACCCTCAGACATTAGACAAACACCTTTTTATTCCAAATTAGAACATAACACAGATCAAACAACATGAACTCACTCTATTTTCCTCACGAGCCCTAGAAACGCGAAAATCCATTATGCATCTGATATTGACACAATGTTGCAAGTGTAAACCTAGACGAGCAACGGGTTGTTCGAGGGACTAAAATCTTGGTAAGAAATCAGTTACTGTTTGGGTTTTTACTTTGGGCTTGTGGTTGTTTTATTGTTTTTTGAGTAATCAATCAATGGTCAATGTTACATGTAATGGAATGAGAATATTGGTTGTGTTTGTTGATGTTTATGAAAAATGGAACCACTTGTTCTTTGGATTTGTGTTTGTTTATGGGCATTTTGTCTGTCGTGGTCATTGTGTCTCACAGTGGACCCAAGTTTCTATTGGGTTTAAATTTTAGTGTTTGCATGTGCTATTTAGTAAAACAGAATCAAAAGCAAAGAAGAAAATGTGGTCCCTCTATGTGTGTTGCATCCCAAAAGCAAAACAGAAACATGCAACTGTTTACTCTTTTGTTGTTTACAATTCTTTAATTGTTAATTGTATATGTGTCAAATGGTAATTTGTTATTGCAGATGGATGATGAGGTGAAATTGAAGGTACATTATAGGGGTGCTTTTCTGTGGAATTCTAGTTTAAAATACTTTGATGGGAAAGTTGAAATAGTGTATAGGGATATTGATTTGCTTAGTTATTTTGAAATAAAAGGTATATGTGAGGAATTGGGGATTAATGAACCGTGCAGGGTTCGTTATTTAGGTCTTGGGGGCAACTTGGAGCAAGACTTAAGGCTCATAGAAGATGATCAAGATGTGGTACCCATGTGCAAGCCTAATGAGGGAGGGCCAAGAGACACCATTATACTGTATGTGGAGAGTGGTAATGCTCCACTTACAGTTGAAGTTCTTGATGGTGGAAGGGTTAGTGTAGGAGATGGTGCAGGGGCAATTATAAGGGGTGTAGGGGCTAGTACAGAGGCTGCTATAGGGGGTGCAGGGGTTGGTGTAGGGGTGGTGCAGGAACTGCTACAGGGAGTGATGGTCTGGAGGAGGAGTTTGATTGGTTGAATGAAGGTTTAAAAGAAGAAGACTTTGCTGATGACATTTTTGGTGAGTCTTCTCCGCCTCACACAGTGCCATATTAGCCTAACACTGTTCCAACCACTGATACACCTCATCCAAATACTAATACACTTCAGCCAAACACAGATGCACTGGCCCAAGCAATGTTCCTCCTCCAAACATAGATTTAGATGAAAGTGGGTTGAACCAGCTTTAGATGATGATATTGCAAGTGTGGATAGTTCTGATGATGAGCAAGGGCCTGGTAATTTGGAGTTCAATTGTGCATGAAGGTGTTATGCCTCAATAGTGACTGGAGAGTGCACATTTGAAATCATGATACTTTATCCTGAGTTTACCTGCCCCTTAACATTTAAAAATGGGCAAGTTACATTAGCCTATGTGGCAAAGAGGTATTTGGAGGATTTTGGTAAAAATCCTAATTGGGAGGTCTCAGGTGTTAAGCACCTTGTGATGCAGAAGATTTCAATTAATTTAAATCTTAGTCAGGTGTATAGATCAAGGAAGGCAGCTATAGGCCTGATTACTAGGAATGAAGAGGCTTAGTATGACCTACTTAAAGATTATACAGAAATGATATTAAGGACAGATGTATGAAGTATGGTGATTATGCAAACAAAGATGGAAAATGAGAATGCAAAGCCCAAGTTTAAAAGGATGTATATTAGATACAATGCTCAGAAAGTTGACTTTCTAGGTGGTTGTAGACCCTTTGTTGGGCTAGATGGATGCCACTTGAAGGGCAGGTTTGGTGGGCAATTATTTTCTGCTACTGCCAAGGATGGAAATGACAATATATTCCTAGTAGCAATGGCTGTGGTTGAGCAAAAGAACAAGGATAGCTGGATCGGGTTCTTGGAGCAGTTTGCAGATGACATTGGAAGGCCAGAGGAGCTCAAACTGGTATTCATCAGTGACAAGGAGAAGGTATTATCATCTAGCTCATGTTCATGACTTCATTACATGCTTACCTTTTTACATGCTTACTTGCTGACATTGAATGCTTACTTGCTTACTTGCTTATTTGATTGCAGGGCCTTCTACCTGCAATGGAGACTCTATTCCCAACTGTGGAGCACAGGTATTGTGTGAAGCACATATACAACAACTTCAAGGTTAACCACAAAAGCATGGAGTTGAAGAGTGTACTGTGGTGGTGTGCTGGCACAACATCAACCAGGGAATTTGAGAGGGGGATGGACTATCTTAAGAGTTTGGATGAAGAAGTTTGGAAGTACCTGGCTGATATAGAGCCTGCACAATGGACCAGATCCCAATTTTCTTTAAGAGTTTTGACAGATTGTATGGTAAACAATATGAGTGAGAGTTTTAACTCTATGATTGGGAAGGCTAGAGACAAGCCCATCTTATCAATGTTGGAGTGGATCAGGGTTAGGCTTATGAGCAAGCTGTATATAAAGAAGACTGGCATAGAAAAGTATGGTGGCAAGTTGTGTCCAAGCATACAAAAAAAGTTGGATTAGTTAAAATTAGAGTGTAAGGGTTTCTGTGCAATGCCTTTTGGGAGGTTTGTGTATAAGGTTGACAATGAAAGGGAAAGGCATGTGGTGGACTCAGTAAATAGAACATGCAGTTGTAAAGTATGGGACTTGATAGGAATCCCCTGCAAGCATGGAGTTGTAGCCATTTTTATGAATCGTGAGAAACCAGAAGGCTACACCCATCCATGCTACTATAAGGATGCTTATGTGGAGACATACAAGACACCCATACCTCCCAAGCCTGTTGCACCTATTGTCTATAAGCCACCAGGCAGGCCACCCATGAAGAGGAAGAGAGATGCTAATGAGCCGAACCCTTATAAGGTGTCCAGAATAAACAGGCCAGTGAGGTGTGAAAGGTGTCAAAAGGAAGAGCAAAATGCAAGGGGATGCAAGGCCAATGTCACTGGTGAGACACCATGGGAGAGGAGGCAGAGATTGCAGAAAGGGAAATCTGTAAGTTTTTACAAATTTTTTTTATTCAAATGCAAAATGCCAATAACTGACATTGTAAAAACATGCTTATATTTGGTTGCAGGGAAGTGGAAGGCCTTTTACACACAAACAAGGATCACATGCCCCATCTTCATCACAGACCCAATCCTCAGCTCAGCCCCCACCAACACATCAGCCTTACACTATGGCCTCATCCTCATCCAACCAGGCAGCAGGCTCACAGCCACAAGCTCCAGCTCCACAGCCACAAGCTCCATGGTTAGGTCCACCGGCTCCATGGTCATAGAACCCAAGTCAGTGGCACTCTTCAGACTTCAGGTACACAGTTAGAGGAGCTCCTTGGTTCTCTTCAAGCCAACCAGCACCACACACCCCCGCAGAAACATGGGACAGTAGAGCACCTACAAGACCACCTGCTACTAGAGGAGCTACTTTGAGAGGAAGGGGTGATGCAGCTAGGGCTCAAAAATGTAGAACAAGAGGTGGAACGGCTAGCTGTGGTGGGAGAGGTAGGGGTAGGGGCAGTAAATGAAGACTAAGTCAAGACACTTTTGTTGCTATGTATAATGTATTAGGGTTATGTAGTGTTAGGGTTTTATGTAGTTTGTAGACAATGGCAGGGCAGACAATGACAAGACACTTTTTTATATAGCTGTTCAAACACTTTTTGTATTTTTGCAAGTTTTGTAAACATTGGGCAGCTGCAACTGTTTTGGTTGTTGTACCAAATGCCTTATATTTACTGGTGGTTGATGAAAGATTATTCAATGTCACCTTAAAATATGTATACAATTTCCCAACTTAATGACAAGTGTTCAGAATTATTATTCTGATTATTGCAGTTTGTTATATGAGTTATTATTATATGAGTTTGTTTATGTGTGCAGGGTGTATGTGTTGAATAGCAGGTGTATGTGTGCATTTGTTGTCTTTTCTTGCAAGTTGACAAATTGTCATGCACTTTAAATTCACTTTCAACACAACTGTCTTCACACAATGCACTTTATGCATAAACCAACACAGCTCACAACATCCAACAAAACACCAATACCAACACCAATAACTCACAGCTCACAAGTAGCCAATTCACTTTAAACGAAAATACCAACAACATCTAACATAAATAACACTTTATCTTAAAAAGGCTTATATTATTAAATGGCTTCAAGCCAACAACATCTACCATCTTACATGGTTCTCATTCTCAAAAAATTCTTTCATACTTCTATTACAATACAATTGAGGACCAGCTTATATTACAACCCATCAGGCAGTCTCAATTTCATCATTCCAACATTCTCACTTGAGCCAAAACATGAAAACAACATAACCAAAATAAATAAAACCATGACAGAATTAGTGCAATTCTGCACTTTCTCTCTTGCTCTAAAGCTCTCACTACTATCTCCTTAGCTTGAACAAAGGAAGCTCAAAACTTTCTCTCCCTCTCAGTGGCTTTTACTGCCCTGTCTTGAGCAATTTCTGCCATTTGGGTAGCTCCTGCTGCTGCCTGGGTAGCTTTTCTTTTCCTTTCATGTGCAAGTTGAAGCTTACTCCGCAGTAAATCCATCTTTTATTGCACCAAATGGGCAGCTTCATTCCCATGCATACAAGTGGGATTATCAATTCATTTAAAGAAATGGCACTTGGGACCAACCTGTTCATAAATTGAATTGAACACATCACATTCCAATCTCACGTGAATCAACTAGATTAAGTAAAAAGTATACTTACCTTATATCGACTACAACCCAGAAACCTTCTCCCAAAATTATCCACTGTCAGACTTGTTCTCAGCACACAAGTCTCATATGTACACACATACCCAGTTGAACCTAAGTAATTTCCACTCGAAGAAGACATCGATTATCAACTTCCTGTGAATCAAAGCTACCATCAAAACTTAAAACCCCAGCTCAGAACCATAAAGCAGAAATGTTGTACCTGGTGATGATTTATCTTCGAATATTCAATGCCTCAAGACAACCCAAAGTCAGAACCTCACCCTCACACGAAAGCACGATCAGGAAAATCAAAACCCCAACCTAGTTACAGGGATTTTCGCGTTTCTAGGGCTCGTGAGGAAAAGATAGTGAGTTCGTGTTGTTTGATCCGTGTTATGTTCTAATTTGGAATAAAAAGGTGTTTGTCTAACGTCTAAGGGTGAGGTGGGCAACGGGGGGGTAACGGATTGAAGTACAGGTGGGCAAAGTGATAAGTTTTGAACCACGAGTAGGTAAAGCACAAATGGGCCAAACCTCAGGTGGGTTTACTGTAATTATCAATATATATATATATATATATATATATATTATAGAGTTCTAATTAAATTTGTTTATTAGATACCTTTGGGCCGGTTTCGACGGGCTGGGTTAGGTGTATTTCCGATCGACGTAGTTGACGGGCCATGGGCTGGATGAGACCCACGGCAAATTGGGCGCAGTTTCTAGGTTGTAGAGGTTGCATGTGGGTGGTCTGAGGAAGGAGCTTGACCTCTGTTTGATGTTTGTGGGTTTGTGGGTCTGGTGGGCATGGTGGGTTATTTGTGGCCATGGGCTTGATGAGACCCACGGCAAATGGGGGGCCGTTTCTGGGTTGTAGAGGTTGGATGTGGGTGGTTTATGGCAAATCGGTGGTCTAAGGAAGGAGATCGAGGCTTTGGTTTATGGGTATGGTGGGTCTGTAGATGAGGTGCAATGCTTGATTTGCTGTTCGTTGCAAGTTTATGGGTCTAATTGAGGAGGAGCTGGTAGAGGACTGAGGAAGAACATGGGGATGGCTGGTAGAGGACTGAGAGGACTAAGGAAGAACATGCGGATGGCTGGTAGAGGATTGAGGAAGAAGAAGATGGGAATGACAGACCATTGTAAAAGGGAAAGACTGAGCTTACATTTTTTTGGTTGGTTTTGTTTTTTTGAGTGTCGGGTTTATGACCTTTTTTTTTTGTTTTTTGGTTTTGGTTTTATTTTTATTTTTAAATATTGTGCTGACGTGGAAAATTGTGGGAGCTTCAGAGGCTTCGGTTATATATATATGTATAAATTATTATTATTATTATTATTAGTATTATTATTATTATTATTATTGTCTATGTAACTTATGTAAAATTCTTATATGATAAAATTATCCAAATCATGCTATGTAATAAAATAATATTATATTCTTTATAATGCAATAGGATAACATTTAACAATCAGAGAGAACAAAAAAAGAAAAAAAGAAAAAAACTTAAAATATAAAACTAAATTTCATCAACTCAAAGTAGAGTTATTAAAAATACAAAAAATTAATAACCTAAAGCAGAGATGTAAGAAAAATAAAAAAATCCACCAAAAAATTGAGAGAGAGAAATAACATTTTTTGTGAGGGAAAATTATGCATAGAAATATAGAATAGAAAAGATAATGAAAAATTTATAATAGGAGGATAAGAATAAGAAAAAACAAAATAATGAAGATAAAGGGAAAGATAAAGAGTGATATTAAGATAAAGGGTAGTGGGGAGATGAAAATGTGAAAGGAATGAGAAATGTTGGAGAAAGTGTAAATGTTTAAAAAAAAAGTATGATTTTATAAAGAATTATTTATTTATTTGTATTTAATTAAAACATTATATGTTTAATTTTTAAAAATTAGAAAAATGAGAGAAAATATTAATAATTTAATGATATGGAGGATATGACTGAATTTAAATGGTCAATTGTTGTAGTGCTATTGATTTTAGCTTGAATACATATATATATATATATATATATATATATATTTTGCAACATGAAAAATGATAAACCCTATCCATATAACTAAATTAAAGTTGTTTTATGATGTTGAGTTAATAAAATGAATTGGTGGTTATTAGAAAGTTGAGCATTTTTTTTTTGAAATAATAAACCTGAAAGCTGAACATGAATTGTCTTGTTTTATTGCTTGTCATTTGGGTGACATTGAAGCCTCGCATAAATTAATGGAGCCTCATTAGACCTCTCAACCATTATAGCTCTAAAGAATACCAAAAACAAAAACTTAGCATAAATCAGTATTTACCCTTTGCAAGTCAAGAGGCTATACAAACAATCTAGCGTACATCATTACCCAACAATGTTTCAACTCACCACATAGCAAAGTAATCATGCAGATGAGCTTTGAAATATCAATTTGGCATTACGATCGATGGTATGTAGCTTTTAGGAAAATGCGAAAATGCACTTTTGGTCCCTACATTTTGGGCCTATTCACAATTTGGTCCCTAAATTGATTAAGCTCCTAGGTCAATCCTTGATTTTCAAAAATCGTTTTTAAAATAGTCCCTACCGTCAACCTAGTGATAGAAAATGCTGAGGTGGCAAACGGAGGTCCTAGCTGTCAAACCCATTTATTAAAATAATAATTAAAAAGCCACGTGACACTGCCACCTCATCCATGTCAGCATTTTAATAAATAAAATAAGCCACATCAGAAAATTAATCAATTAAAAAAACATTCCAACACTAAAATAAATCAAAAATCATATATATTTAATTAAAAAAAAATTATTCAGGTTCTTTGTGTTCTTCAACATGTTGTTCGTGTTCTTCCCAAATCAAACCCAGCAACAAGAACTCAAACCTGCCACAAGAACACAAACCCAGCAACCAACAACTCAAACCCAGATCACTAGGACATAAATGACAACAATAAGAAAAAACCCAAATTCAACACCTCAGAGATCATCAAACCTAACACCGTCAGATCTACTACAAATTAAGACCATTGAATTCTTCATGTTCTTCCCCAAATTCTAACACAATCAACACCGAATTCTCCAGCAAACACTACAAGAAAAGAGTCTACTAGCGAGGCTCAAATACCCTCGCAAAAATTCAAATATCGTCGCAAAAAGTTATTAGCGAGGGCATATGGCCCTCGAAGGCCGTCGTATTTGCTGTTGTTACTAAAAGAGATTTTGCGACCATACCTTCGCAAATAAATAATTTACGAAGGCAATCCACTGTCGGTACTGAACAAATTCGCTCTCACAAATATATTACCAAATGACGAAAAAAGTCGACGACTTATTTTTAGCGAGGGAAAACAGTCGTCGTTAACAACTATTTGTGAGAACCTTTATACCCTCGCAATTAGTTATTTGCGAATTCTAAATTGACGACATACTTTTTAGTGACAAATAATGGCATCGCTAAAATTTATTTGTGAGGGCTTTTAACGCCTCGCAACTTATTTTTAGCAATGGAAAATAGTCATCGTTAACAACTATTTGTGAGGACCTTTATACCCTCGCAATTAGACATCGCTAAAATTTATTTGTGAGATCTTTTAACCCCTCGCAACTTATTTTTACCGAGAGGAAGCAGTCATCGTTAATAATTATTTGTAAGAACCTTTATACCCTCGCAATTAATTATTTGCAAATTTCAAATTAATAACGAGACAAATAATGACGTCGCTAAAATTTATTTAAAAAAGTTGTTAACCCCCTTGCAATTAGTTAGGAATAATAGTGACGATATTAAACTGTCACTTAAAACATTTTTGCAAGAGGTAAAGAAGTGTCGCTATTCTATTAATTGTGAGAGACTTTGTTGTCACTATAAAGTTATTTATGATCAAATTTTTGTCATCAATGGTAATATTTTATATAATTTTTGAATTTATTTTATATCATTTTTGTTTAACTATCATGTCACAATAGTACAATAATTACTAAAAATTGATACAATAGTCCAATAATTACTAAAAATTGATCCATCAAAAGATAAAAATTCATATAAGTTCAAACTTTAGAATATAAAATATACAAAGAAATCCTGAATTTAAACCTTGTTTTAAACTTAAACAACTAGAATTATGACAAGATCTATTAGTCTTCCTCTGAGTCACCCTCCAAGTTGTTTTCAACCTCTATGTTATTGTTTGAGTTGCCCTCTTCATCTCTGCTAGTACCATCCTAAAAGTTTAAAAAAAAAAATTTTTAATTAAACATGAGTTAAAATGAAACAATTAAAGTGAATTTGTATTTGTATCAATGCTTTAATAAATAAGTACACATACCATATCAAATCTAATCATATAAAATATATCATAAACAACAGTAAACTCCTTATGGTCTCGGATAAGCTATCAGCAAGGAAAGCTGTATTGCAACTTACCTTTTCAAAAGAGGGGTTGATAAGGTTACCTAGATGAAGAAAGATTATTGAGTTCGGCAATGGCAACCTCGTGGGTTCTTAGTTCTTTGATGAGCCCCACTTCGATGCTATACAAGCCTATTATTATAGTAATATATAAAATTAGTAGAACAGTAGAGTGCCGATAAATGGTAACATAGGCTTGTCCATGGGTTTAATAAGAAAAGGAAACTGAGCATAATAAAAAATAACTTACAAAATTCACAACAATCGCATAATTCACACTATGAAAAGTAACAGAGTTTTTTTAGAATGATACCATACCCCCTAGCCTTAAGTTCTGTGTTAAGTTTGCGAAAAAGTCTAAAGATGGTTTAATCAAAACTTATCAAAACATATTTCATTCAACATCATAACTATTAGACCACCCTCAGAGTCACATCTGCTCTTCTCCTGCAATTATTAATTCTGAGTTTCTTTGTTATTATATGAACTTACTTCTAATGTTTTCAACCATGGTACTGAAAATCAAACTTAGAAGGTTGATACAAGGACAAGAGCCAATGATATTATGACACCACAATCGAGCACTTTTTCCACCTCAAATTAATTGTATAGAACAAAATCAAATAATTCCAAACTCTCCCCTTTTAAAGTTCACCATATTTGTGGTTCATTAGGATTTAAGCATCTCAAAAGTTATGGTCTGGAGCCACTGTTAGGTGCTTGCTCGTTATGTTTGTAGATGAGTATTTCATTTACGAGGCCTTTCAAAGAGCGTAGTAAACTTTCTACAAAATTTCTCCATTTTGAGTATTCTAATAAGCCCTTAGCAAGATAATAATGAGTTCACTTTTCATCTAGCACGATCAAAGTCAATGCCGAAATCAAATCAAAGATGCTCCACTTTTTCAAATAAGTAAATTTTCACATATGAAAACATCAATAATGGGAAAATTCTAGTTTTCTAGATTCTACTTGTAAGCTGTAACATTACATGTTGGATGTATTAAAACGAAACTTGATTCAAGTAATAACCACTCAATAAGCTCCTACATCAAATTAATAATTGCCCCAAAACACACTGCTAAAATACAGGAATTAGATGCTTAATTACATTCAGTAAATGCCAAACAAACGAAGGGTAAAACAATCAAACACATAATGGGCATTGTTAAAGAAGCATACCTGCGGCTTTTAAGAGCAGAACTAAAGCAGGGGGTGTCTTCAAAATGAAAGTAAAGCTTTTATCCTAGAAAAAAAAAACAATAACAATGATAAGAAAAATACTAATAACACATACAAATTACAAAAGAAATAGAACCAATGAATGGAATAAAAAGAACTTACATCATAGACAGTGATTTCATCACCACTGCAATTCATCAACACACAAATTAACCAACTTCCTCAAACTCCTACAAATCCTCAATGTTCTATATACTATTTATACAAAAACCACGATACACAATATGTTTGGATATTCCTGTAATAAAAACATATTGAAAAAATTCTACATTGGATAGTGTGAATTATGGTATCATACTATATCAAACAACAATGGCATTTAATTAACCAAAAAAAAAAATTAAAAAAAAAAAAAACCTTTAGAAAGAAAAGAAGAAGAACTTATAGTGAGTGTGGGTTTGAGAGATGATCTAATGAAGAAGATCAGATCGGTGGCAGTGGGTGGTGGCTGAGGTGAGAGAGAGTAGATCTATGGCGGCGGCGGCGGCGGCTACAGCTAGGGCGATGGCGGTGGCGGTGGCAGTGGCTAGGGCCAGGGAGGTGGCTAGGGGCGGTGGAGATGTGAGAGAGAGAGCTCGACGATGGTGAGAGAGAGCTCCACATGGTGAAAATAAAAATGGGTTAGAGAGGGGGAAAAAAAAAAATGGGAGTTGGATGGGAAATGAGAAAGGGGTTTTTAACTTTTAAGAGCTTGAGAAGTGGGAGCTGAATGAAAAAATAAAAAATAAAAAATAAAGAAAAGAGCTTTGGGGAAAAAAAGGTGGGAAATGAAGAAGAGGGGGAAATTTTGTGCGGCAATGAAAAATTTGGGGGGAAGCATATAGCGACGTTTTATAGAACATGTTTATGCACCACATAGATTAATTAATAAAATAAAAATGAAATAAATTAGATACAATTCACAATTTGAATAGTTGGCCAAAAATAGATAATAAAAAATATTAATTATATTAAGTTACATGTTCAAAGAAAAATATGTAATCACCACAGTGAGCTAAGAATAATATGTAATCCCCACAATGAGCTAAATCATATACAATAAATTAAAAATTTTAAATTTAAGGGCTCTTGGCATTTGATTTGGGGAGAACTCATTTCATAATAGGTCTACTATTAAACCTCACTGGCTAATAAAATCATGAAGGAGGTCTCTTTTTGTGTAATCGCTTAGTTCAAACCTCATTAATTGGCGAATCACATCATTCACTACAGAATGATGGCATCTTGATGGTGGCTATGAGTCTCTCCAAAATGTGATTGCAACTTGGGAAATGTTGGGATTTTCATTCCATCTTAACGTCACTCCTGGCTATCACATGTTTTTCAAAACGGTTTTCAAACTACAACCCTTTTTTTTCTCCTTTAAAATCAAAACCATAAATATCTTTACACATGTATCGTTCTTAGTGCAACATGTATCATTATTTGGAGTTCCATGAGTATTTTGCTCATTTTGTAATTTCGATAGCATTTTGGTCAATTGGAGGTTCTGATTTTCAAAATTTTCATTTTAAAGGTAAGTTGCAAGTAGGCATCTGTTTGGATCACACATAGGAGTGACAGGGGGTTAGCTTAACGTACTTTCTTTTAAGTTATTTTTTAAACCTTGTTTTTCACCAAAAGTCATGATTTTCAAAAATTCTCTTCTAGAGGCAAGATAATAGTAGACATACCCTTGGATCACACATGGGAGTGACATGGAACTTTGGCCCAAAGTACCTCCTTTAAATCATGTATTTAATCCATTCTTTCACCAATCTCTTTTTAAATCCAAGATATGAGTAAGTGTCCCCTTGGATCACAAATGGTTGTGATAGGGAGAGTTAACCCAAACTACTTCCTTTAAAAAAAGACATGTCAATTAAGGAAATGACATAGAATATGATTTCAAATAGAATATAATTGAGGGAAAAAAATACATATGGTCAGCTTTGACTAAGCTGTTAAAAAAAAAAAAAAAAACACACACACACACACACACACACACACAGGGGAGATGAAAAGAGGTTCTAACACAAAAGTGTTGAGAATCCATAGTTGGCTTAAAATCATATGGGACTAAGGCTTTTGTCAAATGGGGAGAAGCATGATAGAAAATGGCTAGTGTATTCAAAAGATATGGACCAAGTATTTTGTTTTTGTTGCAAGTTGTTTGAAAATGAGATGTTAGGAGAACTTGAATACAAAAATTTAATTAGTCAATTTGCATCTCAAAAGGCAAGAAAAATAGATTTTAAATGAAATATATTATAATATAAAAATATAAAATAACCATTAATTTAATTAATATATAAGTATAAAAAATGTCTCATTTCAAGTTACACCTAATGTAACTCAAAAAAATGTTACACCACCCAATAACTTATTATTAATTCATATTTTGAAAATCCAACCGTTGGATTACATGTTCTCTATGGTCTTAACATGCATACCAATTTTTGTGCCAATCGCATGTAATTTACCATTTGATCTATAAAGTCATATTTTATGCATTATTTTAAATTACATAAACTTGAATCTAGACAATTGATTGCTGACATGACTATTGATCTTTAATTACCTTGAAATTTTGTAAGCATAAAAAATATACGAAGATAATGTAATTTAACGGTAGATTTGTCAAAATTCAAATCGAATTAAAAAATATAGGGTTGGATTCAAGTTACACCTAACGTAATTCTAAAAAATGTTATACCACCCAATAACTTATTATTGAATTCATATAACTTATTATTCAAAGTTATTCCTTAGGGGATAAGTATAAGGGCGCAAAGGCGGCTCAACATAATTTGGGGCTTAAGACGAAAATTCATATGAAGCATTTTATATGTAAATATTAATTAAATAAAATTATTTAATACTAATCAAATCAAGGTTAATTTAATACAATATTAAATACTTAATTTGAAGAATAATACCAAATTAACTAATGTTAATTTCATATAGAGAATTTAATATCATAGTTCAACCATAAATTTTAATAAAAAGAAATAAAAATATATGTCAATTAAAAGAAGATACTTTATTTTGGATATATGACAATGTATAGTTAAGTAAAATTGTAATCTAATTTTTAATTTTATTACTTGTTTCTGAGAGAGAGAGAGAGAGAGAGAGAGAGAGAGAGAGAGAGATTAATCTATAATTGGTGATTTAACACATTTGTAACATTTTTTTAAAACATTTTAGGGTTTCAATTGGGTTAGGTTGCTATTGGTCTTGTATTTTGGAAGTCTTGATAGAAAAGAAAAGGAAAAATGCATTAGTGGTACTAAAAAATGTTCACAATATAATATGAAAATGATTATAATCAATAAGCTTCAACAACCTAATTATGAATGTTTAAATTTCTTTTTTGTGATAGGTAACATGTTAGTTTGTAATCCTATAGTAAATTTGTGTTATCCTTAGTATCACTAATAATTATAAACAACCATTATATATATACACACACACCTACACATATATACATACATACATATACACATACATATCTAATTTATTTCATTAATTAACCTATGTATTTTATATACATACTCCTATATATTCTTCTTTATTATAAAAAATTATACTAATTGTTTAAACTTTAAACCTTATAAACTTCAAACCACATGCCGCTACATATATGCTAAAATTTAAATTAACAAAAAAAAATTTCTTATAACACACAATTTCTTATAAAACTTTTTTTAAGCTCAGAACGATAGAAATCTTTTATTAAATGTCAAATATAGTCATACAAAGTAAACTAGTGCATACACTAGTATAGGTGGGACATTCACTACATACAATGTAGTCCCAAATAAAATAAAACACCACATAGAGCCATTAAGACCAAAAGAAGAAAGCTCCATGCCCAACACCTCTATATAATTATTTCTTATAAAACTTTAAACCTTAGCGCCACATGTCCATCAATTCCTCTTTCTCTCAATTTTTTTTTTCACTTTTCCCTCTAACACTCCCTACTCTCAACTCCCTCGGAATACAATTCCCCTTTCCCTCTAAATTTTTTCACTTTTCCCTCTTGACACTCCCAACTCACGCCAACTGACAACACATAACCGCGCGGCAAGACACCCAAAAAAAACAAAATGACCTCTGCAAAAGCGACTCAGCAACGCTGCAACAGCCACACCTAGAGCAGTCTACGGCGAGATCGGAGATTCCCTTGCCCAAATCAGAGATTGGCGACGGCGAGATCGGGATAGGAACCTCAGGCAACATCGAGGTATTTCAGTTCTCTCTCTTTTTCTTTATCTCATCGCTGCTGTGAGCCTCTAAGTGAGAGCGGCGTTCTCTCTCTCTTTTTCTCTATCTCATAGTCTGCCTTGTGACTATTTTTTGATAATGGTGTATTGACATATTGGATGGAATCAAATGGAGTTTTGTACTTGTTTGCTGTGGTTTTTGATGTGCACAGCTTCTAGGAAGGGTTTTGTTTTATGGTTTATTCGTTAGGCAGGAGTTGGGAAGTCATGTCTTCTTCTTCAGTTCACGGACAAGCGGCTCCAGCCGGTCCATGACCTCACCATCGGTGTCGAGTTTGGGGCTCGAATGATCACCATCGACAACAAACCCATTAAGCTTCAAATCTGGGATACTGTAATTTTTCTCTCCTTCTTTCCTTTCTGTTTTGCAATTTACACTGAATTCTACTTTGAACACAAGCACATTATAACTATTGGCATCTTCACCTTTCTTTCTTTCATTCGTTCCATGGGTATCACAAATGCGAATTTGATGCAAAAATCAATCTGAGCATTTTCAGCATAACATTAGTTCATTATCAGAATTTGGCTTGATGATTATTATGAAATGCGTTGCTTATTTATCAAGCGTATTTCCTTAAATTTCTGTGAGCTTGTGGAGGAATTCTATTTTGTACCTTAACTGAATAAAGTTGTAGATGCTAAAGTTTCCTTGGAAATATTCCAGGGTGGTCAAGAATTCTTCAGATCTATTACGAGGTCCTATTACAGAGGGGCTGCTGGTGCATTGCTTGTCTATGATATAACCAGGTACTGTTTTCATTGAAATTTGATCATTCATTTGCTTATAGTCTTGTACAGAAAAAAATTAATTGTTTTAAGTTTGTTCTATAAGTGGGCTTTTCACACATACCCTATGAATTTAATATATCTTATTGTACACCTTACCATCATTAGGAACGCATCATTGTGTGGTACCCTTATAACATTCCAATAGTCATTTTTGAACTAGTGAATCATCAGAACTTTTACATTTCATTTCAAAACACTCTACAAATCAATGTCTAGTGAAAATAAAATCAGCATTGCCAAAGAAAGTTGAACAAAAATTCCACAATTTAGGCTTAAGACTTGCTGACTATTTTTTTGTCTTTTGAAATCTCTCTTTTTCTTTGCTCTGACTTAGACCTACGCTTTCCTCTAGTTCTCTTTTGGCTAAATTGGCTTTTTGTGTAAGTGTATATATGTAAATATGTAATGGTGTATTTGTGTTGACTGTTGATTGGCTATTGTCTCTTGAGTGGCATTGGATTGAGGTAGTGGTCCTGGTCCACTTAAAAGCAACACCCAGAACAACACATTATTAAAAGACAAAAATAAAAAATAAACTATGTTAGGCAGTGGGTTGAGTCAGGTGAATGATGTAGTGTATTTATATTCTTTACAATATCAGTTCAATTATTTGTGTTTTTATTTAAGTTTTACTTTATACATGGCATGCAAGCCATCCTAGTACGAGGGATATAAGGTTCATTATAGAATGATGAATTTACAGTCAAGTACCCCCTTAAGAATCCATCTTAATTTGGGATCATAGTTTTTTCCTCATTAAGGCCAACATCAAACTTGTACTATGTTCCAATCTTCACACTCATACTTTTTATTATTTGGCTGTGTCAGTTTCTTGAAGACATTAAATAGAATCTAGTTATGCATATATCTCCTTTCCTTTCCCCTCTTATTTTGTATTTTGTATTTAAAAGAAGTAGATTGAGAAGCGGGTACACATTACTCCATATTACTATAAGTCGGTAGTGAAAAAATGCCCAGGTTGAGTTTGTGAAGAGAGTGAAAATTTTGTTAGTGAATAGTTTTATGTTCTAATTCTTTGGAAGCGGGGTGGGGGATTTCATAGGTCATTAATTTGTTTTGCAGTTGCAATGCCAAAAGCGTGTAAATACATAATGAATTCTATATGTTTGACAGTGCAGAATGGATCTGCAGTAATTCAAGGACTGCTGTGGGATTGGATTTGGACCTTGGGGCTCTAAATTGGTGATTGGAGAAGAACATAAGTAGAGTTGGGGCTGATGGGTATTCCAGAATATCCCTCTTTCATGGCAATGGCTTGCAACCTTTTGAGGCCAAGCTAGTCAACTTTGAGCCTCAAGAACTGATAAGTAAAATTACACTCCAAGAGGGCAAAGATGGTTCTGAAACTTGTGCATTGGAATCTACTGTGCAAGTGGGATCTATTGCTGATGATAAGTACATGAAGAGTTTGCCACTGCCTCCTAGAGACATTGTTTGTGCATTTAACTATAGTTGCTGTTGTCTCCATAAACGTGCAGAGCTGGTTTTGTATTTTAAGCATGTCCTTGATGCCTTGTCAAAGAAAGGTGGTATATTTGTGATGGATTTATATGGTGGGACATCATCAGAGCACAAGCTAAGACATCAGAGAAGATTTGCCAATTTTATGGTATAATCTTTCTGCCCCAAATAGTAATGACATTAATAGTATCAGAAGGAAGATCGCAGATATAAATCTATTTGACCAGGTTCAGGTTCAGGTTCAAAGGAATCTTTTATCAAATTGGTGAGATATCCAAAATATAGGTTATATGACAGCAATTATGATTAAGCTAGAGACTTTTAATACATAAGAAAGTGAAATCTAAATCTCTCCTTATATAGCTTAATGCTATTAAAGTTGCTAAGACATGGAAGAAGCTAATTTATTATTTTGTGTTCATTCCTGTCCAGGGCACAACATAAATGAAAATATATTTGTAGGACAAATCTGATGTTGGACATCTATCTAATAAGCATTTTCCACAAAATGGAAAGGAAACACAAGTTGTTTGTTTGTAATTGCTAAAAGTTTATGAATGCTTTTGTGTTAAAAAGACTATTTAATGTAATTCTTCTTTGTTTCCAATAAAGCATTTCTATCCTTTTTAGCTCAAAAAGAAAAAAGAAAAAAAGACTTGACTTATTTGATAATGTTTATATTGTGATTGGCTTATATTTCAATTGGACAAGCTCGCTTTCCTTGATGGGAAGAAAATTTTATTCACTTTTGAGAAAGAGAGAGTACAAAAGGCTGCTATTTTTGAATTTCAAGCTACTATTTTGAAGTTGAAATTGCTATAATTTTTTTATGGGTAAAATTTATTAGAAAATAAGGACAGACCTTTTATATATAGGATGTATATAAAAGGCATTTTTTTAGGCTATAAACAAAAGGTTCATCTAAAGAATACAAAGTGCTATATGTTTATGTATTTCTTTTTATTTTTCTTTGAATTTTAGAATAACTAATAATTTCATGATTATTTGCGAAGGTCAATTGTGGCCCTCGCAAATAATTTAGTATTAGTGAGGGTATATTTTTAACTGACAAAAAATAAACTTTTTGCAAGGAATTTTTATTGTCCCTCGAAAATAATTTGGTGGGAACATTTCCCTCCAAATTTTTTTATATTTTAATGATTATTTGTGAAGGTCGATCTTAGCCCTCGCAAATAATTTAGTATTAGTGACGGCATTTTTTTAACCGTCACAAATAATACACTTTTTGAGAGAGATTTTTAATTGTCCCTCGCAAATAATATGGAGGGAAAATTTCCCTCCAAAATATTAGTATTTGTGACGGCTATAACACATAATTGCGACAACTTTTTTTGTTGGTCACAAATATTTCACATTTTACCAAATATTTGCGAGGGTTTTATTTTGCCATCACAAATAAGATTTGTTGAGAGGACTTTCTGGGTCCATCACAAATTTTTGGTCGCTAATAGACATTTAAATCAAACCCATAAATCCAGTAAACAAACCAATCTCCAACAAACCCATAAACCTATAAATTTTCTTGGGAAACAAACACAAAAAACCCAATAAACATACCTTTTCTTGTTCTTCCCTATTCTTCATGGCAGAAATCCATCTTCCCCACACCCACACCGATCTCCACCTCCATTACAGACCACCCACCCCCACGGAAACCCAAAAAAACCAAGCCACCTCCAACGAAACCTGTAAACACCAATCCAAAACCCATAATCCAAGACCCATGGCCACACCGATTTCCACGGCCACAACCCACCCCAACGAAAACCCATAAAAACCCAATCAAACCCACTACCACCATCGCCGATCAAACAAGAGAGAGGGAGAGAGAGTAACCTGCTGATTGCAACAACAATGGTTGAAGATTCGAGCTTCGAGGATGATCAATAGCGATGGTTGAAGATCCGAGCTTCGAAGATTCGAGGATGGCAACACCGACGACATCATTCGTGCATCTCGTCTCCTCAACACCGAGACCTGCATCCTCAAGGTCCTCTCTCTCTCTCTCTAGCTAGAGTTTCTTTAGCAATATCATGAAAACTAAAGTAAGCCTCTTGATCCGTTTGTTTTCATATTTTTTAATTTTTTATTTATCTATGCATTATAATTATAATTTTATTGATTGATTTATGAAAAACAAATTCCAGTTTTTGTATCTGTTTTAATTTTAATGTAAAGCTCTCTTTTTCAAAAAATATATATGATTTTTGATTTATTTTAGTGCTGGAATGTGTTTTTAATTGATTAATTTTCTGACGTGGCTTATTTTATTTATTAAAATGCTGACATGGATGAGGTGGCAGTGTCACATGGCTTTTTAATTATTATTTTAATAAATGGGTTTGACAGCTAGGACCTCCGTTTGCCACCTCAGCATTTTCTGTCACTGAGTTGACAGTAAGGACTATTTTAAAAACGATTTTTGAAAATCAGGGACTGACCTAGGACCTAAATCAATTTAGGGACCAAATTGTGAATAGACCCAAAATGTAGGGACCAAAAGTGCATTTTCACCTTAGGAAAAAATACGTAACAGTTGTAAATTAAACAACACTATTCAACTACTTAGATTTATCACAATACAAGGAGAACATGAATGCATTATGGACCGTTTTGTTCCTTATGGCCCAGACAAAATTTAAACTATTGGAATTAAGAAGAAATAGATTTCTAAATATATAAATAGAATAATTTTTGTTAGAAGTCAATCACTGCACATGAGGAGAGAAAAAAAAAAAATCAAATGAAAAGATAACGTATCAAGTCTAAAAGGAATTTCATAGAACAAATGTCATGTTGTACAAAAATAACATATATAGAACAACTAAATAGGTGAATTCAAAGCAACCCAAACTAAGAATTTAAAGAAAAGCACATGTAATAAAATAATCAATTAAAGAGAGAAAAAAAAACTTAAATCACAAAACTAAATCACATCAGCTCAATATAAAGTTCTAAAGAACACAACAATTTATCAACCTAAAGCAAAGATGAAAGAAAAAAAATATCCACCAAAAAATTGAGAGAGAGGGAGAAAACCTTTTTTTGTGAGGGAAAAATATGTAAAGAATGGAAAAGAGAATGACAAATTTATAGTAAGAGGTTGTAAATAAGAAAGGACAAAAAAAAAAAGGAAGATGAAGGGAAAGATGAATAATGATATTAAGGTAAAGGGTAATGGAGAGATGAAAATTGTAAGGTAAAAGGTAGTGGGGAGATGAAAAGTGACGCTAAGGTAGAGGGTAATAGGTAGTGGGGAGATAAAAAAGTAAGGGATAGAGAAATGTTGGAAAAAGTGTAAATATTAAAAAAAAAAAAGTAAGTAAATATTTTAAAAAAAAGTAAATATTAAAAAAATTATAGGAAAATTGAAAAGAAAAATGATAATGATGTGGACTCTGATGTAGCTCAACTGGAGCGTAGTAATAATAAATGCTATGCTCTAGCTTTTAGATATATATAGATATCAAACTAATACGTTATTTTCAATAGATAAAATTATAATACTTAGTAGTACCTTGATTGCCTACCAGACTAGTATTATATGAAGTTGCTTAGATAAGTTAAACTTGGTGGTCAAGATTCTTATAGATTAATTGACAATTTCTAGTATTTTCAAAAGAAACATCCAGAATTCAAATCTGTCTTTTATCGTTGTAATTATCGTAACGAATTATCCAAACAAAGAGAAAAAAAAAAGGACTTAGGGGCTTTAGTTTAACAAAAAAAGAAAAATGAAAAAAAGAAGAAGGTTAGGACTGGGTGGGCCTTAATAGCATCCATCAAAATGAACACTAGTTGTAAGGCACTAAGGCCTACCCAGCCGAATCGCTATTCACTATTCTCATACATCGTTATATTTGGGCCTTTATTAAGCCCATTTCCCACGCTATCTCGGCCTTGTTCAGTGTTCTTTTTTCAACTCTTTTGATCACAGAACAACGTTTTTGTTCGCATAATGTTTGTTCCGCCAACAAAACGTTCAGGTAATTCAAACTTTCACCTTAGCCGTCTGTTTGGTTGCCTAGAAATTTGAGAAAAGAAAATAAATATTGATTCTTCCGAATTTTCTCGTATTTTTCTCTCAATTTTGATTGCAATCAAGTGGGTCGTGAGCTTGCATTGCCCATTTAAAGTTTGTCCATTTCTTGTTGGGTGCTTTGATAGGTTATGATTATGAATCAAAATCTGAAATATTTTTTTTACAGAATTCGACAAAATTTATATTATTTAGTAGTATAAAGCTAAATTTCTAGCCGTTGATGATATTCATGCTATCAGCACTTTATTTTTTTGTTGGCACAAAACATGCTTGTTGAAATGCTTCTCAGAGTTTAAGTACGTCCAAACTTGTTGTGCATTTGTGTGTGTGTGTTTTAAATGTTAGTGAGGTGCTGAAATTTTATTTTTCTGTTTGGGGGTTTGGGTTTGGTTAGAATTTGATAGTGAGAGGACAGGTGCATTGCTAGACTTGAAAGCCTGCTTTTGAAAGAGTTCTGGAGGGTATGAAGAGGAGCATGAAAGGCGGAGTAAGTGTATTCTCCACGCCTACTATTAGCCCTTCTATTATAGAAACATAATCTGATGCACTCTAACCGGTCCTCATTTGTTCGCTCATCCATATTACATTATTCGACACCAACCTTAGCCCACAACACTAGGAACCACTTATCTTCCTTGCCAAACTTGAAACAAACTTACACAGAAAACCCAGTACCATACATTGTCAAGAAATGCATTGCTCACTTGCAGTTATGTGCCTCCTCCATATTCAAACTGAAGCAAATCCATGCCTTCTCAATCAGACATGCTGTCCCACTATCAGACCCAGAGATGGGCAAGCACCTCATCTTCACCATTGTGTCCCTCTTAGCTCCCATGTCTTATGCCCAACACATATTTGGACAGATACAGGGTCCCAACATTTTCACATGGAATACCATGATTAGAGGCTATGCTGAGAGTGAGAACCTGTGGCCAGCCATTGAACTTTATCGCCAAATGCACGTGTCCTCCATAGAACCTGACACATACACATACCCTTTTCTTTTAAAGGCCGTAGCCAAGTTGACTGCTGTTAGAGAGGGTGAAAAGATACATTCTATTTCTATAAGGAATGGATTTGAGTCGTTGGTATTTGTTCAGAACTCATTGGTTCATATGTACGCTGCTTGTGGACATGCCGATAGTGCACACAAGATGTTTGATTGAATGGTTGATAGAGATCTTGTGGCTTGGAATTCTGTGATTAATGGGTTTGCTCTTAATGGGATGCCCAGTGAGGCTCTTACACTTTTCAGGGAAATGGGTTTGGAGGGTGTCCAGCCAGATGGGTTCACCATGGTAAGTTTGTTGTCTGCTTGTGCTGAGCTTGGAGCTTTGGCATTGGGTAGGAGGGCCCATGTTTATATATTGAAGATTGGTTTGAGTGTAAACTTGCATGTTAATAATGCCCTTTTGGACCTTTATGCAAAGTGTGGGAGCATAAGAGAGGCACATAAAGTATTTAATGAGATGGAGGACAAAAATGTGGTTTCTTGGACTTCTTTGATAGTTGGGTTGGCTGTTAATGGGTTTGGTAAGGAAGCACTTGAGCTCTTCAAGGAGTTGGAAAGAGAACGGTTGGTGCCAAGTGAGATAACGTTTGTTGGGGTCCTGTATGCTTGTAGTCATTGTGGAATGGTGGATGCAGGTTTTAAATATTTTATGAGAATGAAAAATGAATATGGCATTGTGCCTAGGATAGAACACTACGGTTGCATGGTTGATTTGTTAGGTAGGTCAGGCAAAGTGAAAGAAGCATATGAATATATTCAAAACATGCCATTGCAACCCAATGCTGTTGTTTGGAGGACCTTGTTAGGAGCATGCACGATTCATGGAAATTTGGCTCTTGGGGAGGTTGCAAGGGCCCAAATCCTACAATTGGAGCCTGGACATAGTGGGGATTATGTACTCCTCTCAAATCTTTATGTGGCAGAGCGTCATTGGTTAGACGTGCAAAAGGTTAGGAGGATAATGCTTACCGAAGGAGTGAGGAAAACTCCTGGGTATAGCCTTGTTGAAATAGGGAATCGTGTTTATGAATTTACCATGGGTGATAATTCTCATCCTCAAAGTAAGGATATATATGCGATGTTAGCAGAGATCACAAAGTTGTTAAAATTGGAAGGTTATATGCCTCATACAACAAATGTGCTTGCAGTCATAGAGGAGGAGGAAAAGGAGAATGCTTTGTCTTATCACAGTGAGAAAATTGCAATTGCTTTTATGCTCATTAATACAGCACCAGGGACCCCAATTAGGGTTGTGAAAAATCTGAGAGCCTGTGCAGATTGCCATCTAGCAATTAAACTCATATCAAAAGCTTTTAAGCGAGAGATTGTTGTGAGGGATCGTAGTCGGTTTCACCATTTCAAAGATGGTTCTTGTTCTTGTTCTTGTAGAGATTACTGGTAACTGAAGGATCCTTTGTAACTGTTGGCTAAAATCATATGGTAGAGGTTTGCATTCATATAAGAAAGATTTTTTTGATTAGTCATTCACATAGATGAGATGAAGCTGCTGCTGGAGATATGCCTGTAAACTTCACTCACTTGTTACCCTCTCCTCGTGTTTGTGTGATGCCAATCTATGCTTAACTTGGAGATTTTGCTATTTCTGATGGTAATTGATGCCTACTTTCTTTACTTGTTAGTACTCAACATTGTTAAATTGTGAAGGAAAACATCAAACTTCTACCTTGATTGTTAATTTGTTTGTGTCCTTATCCTAATAATATCCACAAAGTGATGTTATGTGTCAAGCTTTAATTATAAATTTTTTTCAAACTTTGATCTGCTGCATGCATTAAGTCAGCAGTTATAATTGTAATGCGGCTACTATCTGCCTTTGCAACAAAACATAATGCCATTGTACTGCATTATTAGACTAATATTGAGGACTGCATCATTCATTATGGTCAATGACGTTCTTATTGCAATAATTTGTTCACAAAGCACACTTCAATAACTCTTTTGTCATGGATTTTGGAGATTCATATTGCAATAATTTGTTCATAAAGAAGACTTTTATAATTAAAAAAAAATAAAGAAGACTTTTTTTTTTTTTTTTAAATTCTTTTGTCTTGGATTTTGGGCATGATTATCTCATGTTGGACACATTTGGTATTAAAAAAGGGGTAGAAATAGCATGTTTTACCATTTTATTTATGTTCAAAAAGTTACTTGGGCACTTCAACAATTTGATTTTCATAATCTCAATTTTTGTGGCTACCTTGGTTTTTTTTTTTTTTTTTGGTACATCTCCAAATCATTTGGTTTGCTTAATACACAGAAAAAGGATAATATTGTCACAAAGGAGAAATTATGCATCTAGCAATATTCGTACTCTACTTTTTCCTACATTTCGACTTTAGAGAAAGTCTTGTTCGTTTAGGGATATTGAATTTGTGGAGGAATGTTAGTCATTGGACAAATAATATGAGTGATGGTGTAGTTAATAGCCTTTTTAATGGTAATGCTTTACTATAGAAGTTTAAGTAGAAAGAGATTCATCTTCTTTGAGTGCTGTGTCGCACACTACTTTTTACTTCGGAATTAGTGGGAATCTGCCAAGAACAATGATCATCAGTGAACAATTATTGCCTTATGAAAGCAATGGGGTATGCGCAGTTGGGAGTTCTCGGCATATTGTTCGTAGAGGTATGATCTTTATAAGGTCAATTACGAGCAAGAGATGATGAAATAGATGAATGGAAAACTCGATGGAGACTATAATTTTTATTTTTATTTTCATTTTGATTGTAAATTAGATTTCCATTAGTAAATATTGTGTTAAAAGTTGTTAATGAAACTGGTAGTGTTAACAATTTAGCACAAATATAACTAGGCAACATGAAAACAGACAAGATGTATTTGATGAGTTTCAATTTTCTGTGAGAAGAGATATATTTGTAATCTAAACTATTCAAACATGGAACTTTTTCCTTGGAAGTCTTTTAGTTTACATTTTAGATTTCCCACGAATAAATGATAGTAAAATTTATACTACGAGGAGTACAAATTTTGGAAGTTGGTATTTGTTAGTATCTTATAATTTTGTTTCCTCAGAACTTGGAAGAAAACAACACAAGTATTATAATTCGGACAAAGTTTAGTTACAAAATTAGTTGTATCCTAAGGTTACAACATTACTCAATAAAATAAACATGGGTTATGTTAACAGGTGCCCTTAGGGCTTCCGATAACATTTTCCAATAAACATTATTGCATATTTTAAAAATCTAACCATTGAATTGCATGTTTTTTTATGCTTTTAATACACATATCAAATTTTGTATCAATTGAATATTATTTACTATATGATTTATAAGCTTATATATTATGGATAATTTTAAACTATAAAAATTTGCAATTTAAACAATTTATTAATGATATAGTTATTGATCTTTAATTTTTTAGAATTTTTGCATGAATAAGGATATAACAAGAAGATGTAATTCAATAGTAGATTTTTCAAAATGCGCTTTAAATAAAAAGATATTGAATAAAGTTGTAGCCTTAAATTATAACAAGTTTTATAGCTAAACTTTGTTCTTATAATTCTTAGTATGCAATAATTTTTGTAAACATTATAGTTCAAGCTTGAGATGAGTTTTTTCAATATTTTTGATAAAATAGGTTAATGGAAGTCAAACTCCTATTTATTATATATAAATGAGCTAACAAAACTATTAAATATAAATCAAATACCTTTATAGGATATTAATAATAAAAAATAAAATAAAAATATAGTTAGTAATATTAAATAAATAAATATGTAAACAGAATACAATTTTTTTTTTTTAAAAATACATTATGTGCCTTCATATTTATTTTTGAAATATATTTGTTACAAGTTATCCTTTTCTTTTCAGGAAAAATTAGAGAAGCTATACTTTTTTTTTGGGGGGCTAAACAGAGAAGCTTTACTTTACTCACAAGTGAGAATCACTTAGGTGCGATTCTGTGATTATAGGGTCTACCTTTACCCACTGTCATGGGAAGTGCCAATTGCTACACAAATAGTCAAATAATGATATGCTTTTTTGGTTGATATGACCGAACAATGCTATTATGTTTATCCTTCGCACATAGTTTTTTCTCATTAAGTTAAGATTATTTTACATAACATATTATAATTGACTGTTTGTTATTATTATATGAGTCTATTAATTTTTCTCCCATTACTTATAGCCGAACATATAAGATAATTATGACAAAGTGTATGATATTAATATTATTAATTATTAGCTCATAACCCCATACATATGTATGGATATACTTAAAAAGATACACATTAAGATACATAGTATAATAATCTTACATACATAATTAAAATATTATTGATAGTCATTATTATTATTATTATTTTTTAACTCTTTAAAAAATCTTGTAAGAATGTTATTAGGTAGTGTTGATGATCATTTTGGGAAGTCCAGTAGAAGGAAGAAGTCCAGCAACATGGGTAGAAATGAGTTAGTAATTAGGTAGAAAAGCTATTAAGCCCAAGTGGCAAGAATAATGGATCATAAACCTGTAAGATAAACAAATGGGTCTTGAGGAAGTAAACGGGCCTAAAGGAGCCCAGAAAGAGAGAAGTAGCAAACCCATGGGTAATATGTGATATAGAAAAGTGAGAATAGGCCACAGCAAACCCGAAGTAATGCAAGTAAAGAAAGTAAGCGATTGATGGAAAATCCATGAGCCCCAAGGATGAAAGATAAAGCAATTGGGCTAGGAAAGCCCAAAGGAATTAGTAAAAACCCATGGGAACACAGAATCAGATAGGGCTGAGGATGCCAAAGGAAAGTAAATGGGTCAAGGATAAATGGGACACAGGAGCCCGCAAGCAATATAACAAAAAGCCCAATGACCATACTAAGTCATTGAGAGAAGAATAAGCAGTAGGCCCAAAGAAGCCTAGCAGGCTTGGGTCAAATAGCATCACAGTAGGAATGACATAATAGTGCAGTAGGAAATGCAAAGACTACAGAAAAGAGTAAAAGAATGGGCTGAAGGAGGAAAAGCCCACAGTCAAGCAAAACCCAGCCCCTGAAGGGAGTGGGCAATAGAGAATGAGGAATTAGAAAGTGGCTCACGCCATAAGAAGTTAAGGATGGGCGGTAGAATGTGCAGAGGAGCCTCCAGACCATGGCAAACGCAGCGGGCAAGTTTTTGACACACACAGAAGTTGAGCACGCGCAAGACCTGGACTTCACCAGTCTGTACCCAGGCAATACAGGAAGTGGTGGGTCATGGGTTAGAGGTAAAAGAGTATAGTTTGGCGGTGGAGAGAGAGGAAAACCTATTATGGGGTTCCTGCTTAAGTTCTTTTGGGGGAAATATCCTGCTGGGATGACATACCACTCAAAAGAAGCAAGGATGAGCTGGAACCATTAGGTGCATGCCATGAGAGATAGGAAGAGAGAGGGCATCCACACCGTAGCAAGTAAGGGTGCCACGGCAAACAAACAAACAAACAAAATAATTTTCTTCGTTTGATGGCACAGCCAGCACAAGTAAGTGGTGATGGCTGGGTGACTGACAAACTAGTGGTGGTCAGCAAGGACACCCAGACTAGATAAAGGTAGTTAAAGGCTAAAATAGTAAAATCCGGTCACTGCAGACATTATATAAAGAACTCTTGTCGTGCACAGGGGAAGGGGGGAGCACGAACGGAGGAATAATAACCTCTAGGAAAGAATTGCAACAAAATAAGAGAAAACATTGAGAAAGAAAACGAAGAAAAAAAGAAAGAAAGGAAAAACTAGAAAGAATAGAAAACAGAGAGAATAGAATGATAGACATGCACCAATAGGTTGTCCCATCTCTCTCTCTAAAAGTCCTGCTCTCTACCAAAAGTAAAGGATTCTTTTGGGCACAAGCCATTCAGGTCCGTTTCCCTTAAAGTGATTAATTTCAATGACAGGATTTTCCCTGGGAGATTATTCACATTGAGGAAGATGGTTCCTTCCTTGGTCTTGGTCCTAGTCTTGTGACATAACCTGGCATAACAGATTGATCTTTTTTCTTTTCTTTAGATAACTCATGTCTTGCTTATTTATTTCCACCATTCTCTTTATGAGGTGTTTTTTGTCATTGTGATTATCATTTTGATTGTGGATTATTTATTCACTTTATCTAAAGGCAAAAGTATTTTCTTTTATTATTATTATCATGTCTGTTTGCCATGACTCATCCGAAGTAACTCTACCTGCCATGGGTATGTGAACGAAGTTCTTGGCAAACGAGGTATAGTTTGTGCATAAGCTAGACCAAATTGAGTTGCAGTTGGACTGGTCTCAACTCCCTTACTCAGAATACTTGGGCCTAGTATAGTAGAAGGGAGTCCAGCCCAACATTGCAAAAAGGCCCACCACAGGTAGAAAATATAAATTGTCAAATTTTTAAATATTTTTTGTGTTTATTAACTCTAGACTCTTTGGTTTTTGTACAAAATAACTCACTTGAATGGATATTTATGATATGGTCTCACATTTAATTCCTAAATTAAGAAATAAAACTTTTTCTAAAAATAAATAATTTAGGATACAGGATGCAAAATTGGACTTCAATTGTAGAATCAAATTGGATTTTCTCTAAGTTTTACCTATTAATATATATATATATATATATATATATATATATTTGTGCCAAATGAATTGTTTTTAGTTATAAAAAAATGGCTCATAAATATAAAATCATTCAAACTCTCTATTCCTTTAATTTTATATATAGTGTTAGACATATGATTATGTTTTTTTATGATTTATTTATATTAGACTTGTTGTTTTTTACTCTAAATTAACTCATGTGGTACAAAAATTAAAAATTTTCGATTAGATAGAACATGTGCCGTAAAATTAAACTTGAATTGAAATCCAAATTTTACACTGAACTAACTAACTTGGTTCAAAATTTTAAAAATTGATTAAATGAGACACGTGACACAAAATTATACTCTAATTGAATTCCAATTTAAAATCTAATTTGATTTTCTCTTAGTTTTACTTATTAATATATATATATATATATATATATAAATGACTTATAAACTTGAATTGTTTTTAGTTCTACCCAAAAAAAAAAAAAAAAGACTTATAAATATAAAATCATTCGAAAATTATGTTTTTTATGGTTTACTTATGTTGGACTCCTCGTTTTTTACACTAAATTAACTCATTTGGTACAAAAATTAAAAAACTTAGTTAGATGGGACACATGTCGCAAAATTAAACTGTAATTGAAATCCAATTTTTACATTGAATTGACTCACTTGGCACAAAAATTTAAAAATTTAGTTTAGATGGGATACGTGGCGTAAAATTAGACTCTAATTGAATTACAATTTGAAATCTAATTGGATTACAATTTGAAATCTAATTGGATTTTCTTCCAGTTTTACCTATTATTAGATATATAGATTATCAAACTTTAGAGCTACTCAGATTTCCCATGTAGCCTCAAGGGAACAAACCATCACATCTTTTGGCACAGTTTGCCAAGAAAATTGATAGTTATGTAACTTGGATAGAGGAAAATCCTAATATGATTGGGTCTGCATTGACTTAAGATGTATTGAATTTATCTTATTTTTAATAAAGTTATGACATTCCTATAAAAAAAACATTATTAGTTATTACTGAGGCAAATATACACTATATATATATATATATATATGCCAAAAAAGTTGGATTTTTGGATCATTTCCACTAGTGATACATTTGAATATATACTTTTTTGAGGGGACATTTAAATTTTTTTTTTTTTGTTTGAGAAGAACATTTTAATATTTTTGATGTGGAATAAGAGTCATATTAAATTAATATAAATCTTTTTATGATTACGTTAACATTATTTTTATTATATACAAATCACAATAAAATTCATCAAGAGTTATTATACAAAATTTATGTTTATAAATTTAATCAGGAAACTTAACATACAATACCCAAACAACTATAGTGTAAAATGTTTTACATGATGTTCTCACATTTGTTTTTTCATTAATTGTCGTTTTACCATATGTACAAGATACTCTTTTTTTGGTAAAAGTATAAGATACAAGTACTACAGTAAAAGGACAATGTATCTACTATCTAGTACTCTAGTGTAGAAGCCTTGTCCCCAAAATTTGTGCACAATCAATATTCATTTCAGCTAATTACTAAAAAATGACTTGTATTTCATTTTTTTTTCCTTGATGGATGTATTTCATTGATAAAATAACCCAACACAAAATAAATTCAAATTAATAACTAAAAAATAAATTCAGATTAAATTTGCTTTTATCTTCAAAATACTATTTATGTGCACTCAAAATGAGTTTGACAAGCTCACTCTCCCTTAGACTCACAATCTATTTGTAATGTGGGTTTTGGAAACAATAACCAAGTCTTGGTAATTCCTCTTTATCACTCTTACGACTTTATTCCTCTCAATTCTCAGTAACCTTCTCCCCCTTTTCAACAACCATTTTTTGTTCCTTAGTTCCTCATATTTATAGCTCAAGATTAGTGGGAGAATCATGATTACTCTTATGGCTGGTGGAAGAAGAGGTCCAATGTCATCAACCCTAAGTGGGTGTTTAGGTGGGAGTGGGGTGTGGTGCGAGTGGCTTTAGAACTGGTTCCCACTTCAGTAGAATTGCTCGGCAAAGGTACTCCCTTAGACGTTACTGGGTGGCTGGGGGACGACACCCTCGGGCAGTTGTCTCCTTGCTCGGGAAGCGGTTCGCAGAATGCGATCTAGGTGACGTGGTGTAGCACGTGCTGATGAAGATTGCCCGCCTGATGGGCTTTAGAATAGTCTAAGGCCCAGGCCAAAGGGTGAAATGGACTAAATGTTGGGTTGGACCATAAAGCCCAAATGGGCCTGAACATTACGGCAGCTTAAGGCCCAAATAGGCCTGGGTATACTAGTGCCGTACACTATTTTTTATATATCAATGTTTATCAATTAAACACACACACACACACACACACACACATTTTTTTTTCTCATTTCGTATCCGTCTTTTTTGGCGTGTTAAGAGAGAGAGATATGTCTGTAAGTCCCAACACTATGGCCTACGTGTAAGCACAGAATCGTGACATGTCTCCCTACAGTCTTACGTGAACTTCAGCTAGATTTCTTGAGAAACACCTTGTACTTGTTTTGTATGTCCAGGGGCAACAATCTCCTGCTGCGCTCCTACTTTATCCTCTCTTTGTTTGTTTTTTTCTTTCTTTTTTGCTTTGCTTATAGAAGCGGCAAAAGAAGCTAACTACTACTACTACTGCTGCTGCTGCTCTTCTAGTATATATCTCATACAATACAAAGTTACAAACCTCACTTTTCTCTCTCTCTCTCTCTAACAATTTAGCTAAACCCCACAGGAAAGAGATCTCTCTGGAACTTCATAGAACTCTAATGTTTGCCAACAAATATTAGCCAGTTTTGTTTTGCCATATTACTTGCAATGTTTGGAGAGTAACAAGTCTGTTCTGTTGGTGATATTGAATGGAGCTTGGTGTTATACTTTGTTCACATACTTTCTTTCCATGCCTGGCTATAGATTACAAACGAAGTAGTAAATGCTCTTGAACTTATTAAGTTGTAGTTTTTATTTTTGATTGATTGCACCAATCATATGTATCTTAGTGGAATTGGTGTAAATTAAATTACTATTCTTGGGTTTTATATTTTTTCAAATTTTGTTGGTGATTTAAGGACATATGCATTAAGAGTATGTGAATATTTCTATATTGCAAACTATGGGGAATTAAGTTTAGAGAAGTAGTTGTGAGTTGTGACATGTTTGGTTGGTTGGTGATTGCTCTGGAAAGTGATAAGAGAGATGTCAATGTGGATGGTGATGTGAGGGATAGTTTGGTTTTCTTGGAAAAAAGAAAGAGACCCATTCTGGTTGAGGTGTGAAAATGTCAGAAGAGAGAAGGGAAAGGATACATTTTAGGAAACTCTATTCATTTGCATGTTTTCACTCTAAGTATGAACATAGCCATTCCCAAATTGGGCAGAAAGGGTACTCAAGGGTAGTGTATTGTAATGATCCCTATCATTCGGAGGCAGTTAAGTTGAACTACAGGGGAAATTATGTCTCAACTACTAAGTATTCCGCAGCTAATTTTATTCCCAAGTCTTTATTTGAGCAGTTCAGGAGGGTTGCAAATATATACTTTCTTGTTGTGGCTTGTGTTTCATTTAGCCCATTGGCGCCTTTTTCATCTCTTAGTATTCTTGCACCATTGATAGTGGTGATTGGAGCTACTATGGCAAAGGAAGGCGTGGAAGATTGGAGAAGAAGAAAGCAGGTAATATTTGAAATCAATTTTATTTGTTGTGCTATTCTGGATTTTGAATCTTGTAGATATCCTTGGACTTTTCATTCTGTATGTTGATACACTTGTTATAAATTATTCCACAATGAAATATATTTTTGTCAAGTTTTGAGTTACATCTATAGTAAAAAGACTCTGCATTGGTCCAAACAAATTTCGTTTAAATAGATATGCTGATATCATTAGAAGTGTATTGAGGAACTGGGTGATTGGGATTGTGGTCATAAATTTTATTTAAGGAAATGGGCAATTACCATTGGCTTCTTCTAATTGCCATTAGGGCTAGGAGTGCAAAGGCATCAGGGTCCTTGATTGGGAGATTCATAATAAACAAGATAGTGAGCATACATTTCCTTTATCAAGTATTATTAAAGTTCTGGTATGTTATTTCTGGTACTTGTGGTACCATATAAGTTCTGAAATAATGTGGCGTAATGGTCATAAATATTGTAATGAACCACACCATGATATCAAAACACTTCTTCAAGATAAGAGTTGTTTTACAACCAAAATGGATGCTGCATGATTGGAATGAACCAAATTACTATACCAATTGGATGTCATAATTAAACATTACTTTATGAAAAATTTAAAATTCTAGGGAATCAGTTGAAGAGAATAAAGATTCTCATACATTTCATAAGATCATCCATATTGTGAATCTCTTATACCACCACTTTGAAGGCATAGAATGTCTAAAAAATAACTTTCGTAAGTTCATAAGTCATAGCTCTAATTTGAATCTCTTGAAAAAACACATAACTCTTAGCAACCAGACTCACTTCTACTATTCTGGCATTCAATAGTTGCCTTTTGCCAATGATCTCTAGCTCAAATGGAGCTTCCTCCTTCAATAATAATATGGAGTGTGAGACCATGAGACCATGAGACCAAGACATCTTAGGTGTGTCTGTGTGTAATTTACCAATTAAAATAAGTATTCAATAGTTGCTTTCATAATGTTCATTCTGATTGCATTGGTTCACAAAACACTGCTTTTATCCATCTATTATTCTCTACCCTAACTTTTATGGTGGGCTCTCCAAAAAAAATGTAGGAAAGAAAGTGTTGCACATCCAAACAAGTCATTTGATTTAAGATATGGGTGCCACTTTAGCCTCAGGTTCTCTATGTGAGCATGACATTTCTATATGGATCACTTCGAGGGAATATTTATCTCTCTATTTAATGATTCATTTTAGATGTGTCTTGCTATTCTAATCTTACCTGTTTTTTTGAAATGAATCCTTCTTATCTTTTATTTATTTATTTTTTCATAATGTTCATTCTGCTGGAATTCTTTCTTGCACACCTACTCCATCCCTTTATTCTTTGGTATTCTTTTTCTAATTATGTTGCTACTTACTGAATGTTGAAAATGTTTTCAGGATATAGAGGAAAATAATCGAAAGGTCAAAGTTTATGGTAGTAATTATACGTTCCATGAGACCAGTTGGAAGGAACTTCGAGTTGGTGATATCGTAAAGGTGTGTAAGGATGAATACTTCCCTGCTGATTTAGTTCTGCTTTCGTCTAGCCATGAAGATGGGGTTTGTTATGTTGAGACCATGAACCTTGATGGAGAGACCAATTTGAAATTGAAGCATGCCTTGGAGGTGACGTCCCATCTTCATGATGAAAATTCCTTGAAACAATTTACGGCAGTGATCAAGTGTGAGGACCCCAATGAAAAGTTATATTCATTCGTTGGAAATTTGTCTTGTGATGGCAAAGAATACCCACTTTCCATACAACAGCTACTACTAAGAGGTTCTAAGCTTAAAAATACTGAATATGTCTTTGGTGTTGTTATTTTTGCGGGACATGACACAAAAGTGATGCAGAATGCTACAGATCCTCCTTCCAAGAGAAGTAAAATTGAGAAAAAAATGGATAAGATAGTCTACATACTTTTCAGTACTCTGGTATTGATTGCTTTTGTTGGATCTTTGTTTTTTGGAATTGAAACCAAAAAAGATTTCAGTGATGGAAACCTTAGAAGGTGGTATCTTCATCCAGATGATACTACTGTCTTTTATGACCCTAAACGACCATCACTTTCTGCATTTCTTCATTTCCTGACAGCCCTTATGTTGTATGGATACCTAATTCCAATATCTTTGTATGTATCCATTGAGATTGTGAAGGTTTTACAGAGTACTTTTATTAACCAAGATCAGCATATGTATGATGAAGAAACAGACAAGCCAGCACATGCACGCACATCTAATTTAAATGAGGAACTTGGTCAGGTAGATACTATACTGTCTGATAAAACAGGCACTTTGACATGTAATTCCATGGAGTTTGTTAAATGTTCAATAGCAGGAACTGCTTATGGCTGTGGTATGACAGAAGTGGAGAGGTCAGTGGCAAGGAGGAGGGGGGATCCACTGCCTGAAACTGGTGATGATGTTCAAGGGCATGAGGGTGAAAAGTCAGTTAGGGGTTTCAACTTTAGAGATGAACGAATCATGAATGGTCAGTGGCTTAATGAACCCCATTGGGATATAATACAGAAGTTCTTCAGGGTCTTGGCAATATGTCACACAGTGATTCCTGAAAAAAATGAAGAGTCGGGAGAAATTATGTATAAAGCTGAGTCACCAGATGAAGCTGCTTTTGTCATAGCTGCAAAGGAGATTGGCTTTGAGTTTTTTAGAGTGACACAAACAAGCATCTCATTGCGTGAGTTAGATTATGAGACTGGAGAAAAGGTTATTAGGTAAGCTCTCACGCAACAATTTATTTAAATTATTTTTTTTTGTTTTTTAAATTTTTTTATAATTCAATAGTTACAATGAGGGTTGGGGGATTGGAACCCTAAATCTCTCCATTAGAAAAACTATGAGGTACCAGTTGAGTTATAAGGCTCTTGGAAAGTTATTTAATATATTTTAGGTTCATTTAAGTATAGTTTCTACTTCCCATGCGGGCAGCTGCCTACAAACCTTTTGATGATTATAGGTAATTGCTCTATTTTGTCATATTTGAGATACCATGTTTTTATTTTGATGTAGAAAATTTCAGCTTTTGTTTATGAGGAAAGTCAGTCTGGTTGCACATTTAGATTAATACAATTTCCAACTTTCTCTGCTTTTGAAAACTGCAATCTGCCGCAAGTATACAATACAATTAATTTCATGATGTCTATAAGCACACAACTCATGTTTTAATTTTTTTTAAGGTCAGAAATACTTTATTTATAGAGTTGATGATGTCTGCAGTCGCATTATGTATAAAAAAATAAATCTTTTAGAACATCTAACAAGTTATTTTCTGCTCAGTGATCTGTTAGGAAAAAGGTTTCTGAAAGCTCTTGCATTCATTAGGGAGACATCAAGATGATAGATTGAGCGAGAAAACTTATACTCTTATGAGGCCTTTTTGTGTAAAATGACCATGGGATGAGGGAGCAAAGAAAATAATAAGAGTGTTTATGTGAGGAACTTGTAGAGAAAAAACTGTATTGACCCCTCATAGAGAGAGACTAAGGGGAAAAGTGCGCCATGGATGAATGTATATGTATTATTGTGTAAACACCATTTTGCTTATATGTAAGTTTCTTGATTTTTAAGGCCATTCCTTATTTTTTTTCATCTTTTAAAAAAAAAATAAAAAATCAGGTTCATTGTTGTGTGTGTCAAATCCATGGTAGCTACATCTAGGTCAATCTTGAGACAAATGCCCAAAATGCTACCTTTGGACAAGGCGTGTCATTGTATTTTTCTTTTTATTGATCTCTGTTTTCTTGGACTTCTTTTAGTTTCCTTTTTATGTATTTTTGTTAAACATCAGATAACTTGGTTTCTATATTCCAGAAAATACAAGCGTCTACATGTCTTAGAGTTTAGTAGTTCTCGCAAAAGAATGTCAGTGATTGTAAGGAATGCAGAAAATCAGTTGTTTCTACTTTGCAAGGGGGCAGACAGGTTAGAAACCTATGCATACTTGATTTAATGTTACATATATGAAGTTGCAGTTTGAGTCAACTGATTTCAATTTATTTGCATTTATTATAGTGTAATGTTTCAAAGGCTTTCAAAAAATGGGCAGCAGTTTCAGTCACAGACCAAGGATCACATCAAAAAATACGCTGAAGCAGGTCTACGGACCATGATAATTGCATACTGTGAGCTCGGTGAAGAAGAGTATAAATCATGGGATGTGGAGTTTTCCAAGGCCAAAACATCTGTCCCTACAGAGCGTGATGTATCGGTGGATGAACTTGCTGATAAAATAGAAAGGGATTTGATTCTTCTTGGTGCTACAGCAGTTGAAGACAAACTGCAAAAGGGGGTCCGTATTGAAAAATTGCAGTTTCATTATTTAATTTTTAGATTATGCACTCACTATAAGTTTAAGCTTTCTCTGCTGTCGTACTGTATGCCAATTGGAAGTTAATAACCATTAGGACAAAACCAGTTCCTCTCATTCTATTTTTGGAAACCTTGATTGCATTATTTTATGTGATTAGTTTCACTTCAATTGTGTTCTGTGTTCAGGTTCCAGAATGTATTGACAAGCTTGCCCAAGCTAGAATTAAGCTATGGGTATTAACTGGTGATAAGATGGAGACAGCAATTAACATTGGGTATTGAAGAAAATTTTGGTGTAGAGATTATATATGTTATTTTTCTTGGAGTTACATATTTTAACTATTTTAATTTTTCCAGGTATGCTTGTAGTTTACTTAGAGAAGATATGAAACAAATTGTGATCACTCTGGATTCACCAGACATTGATGCCTTGGAAAAGCAAGGGGATAAAGAGGCCATTGCAAAGGTGCAAGATTTTGAAGTACAAAAAATTTATTATTTTTTATTCTTTTGGCAGTAAGTTTCTAAATCATTGATTGTTATAGGCTTCTCTTGAAAGCATAAGGAAGCAAATTAGAGAAGGGATGTCTCAGATAAAGTCAGCAAAAGAAAGTGATGTCAAGTTTGGCCTAATAATTGATGGAAAATCCTTGGATTTTTCACTAAAGAAGGACATAGAGAAGTCATTTTTTGAACTTGCAATTAATTGTGCTTCTGTTATATGTTGCCGATCTTCGCCCAAGCAGAAAGCTCTGGTAAGTGTTATGATCATGCTAGTATCGAGTTTCTGCTAGTTTAAATTATCTAGGCATCTTAAGAATGGCTAGTTACTGTTTTGGATGACGTAAGGATAATCTGATAGAAATATAAAAGTTATGCAGGTTACAAGATTGTTAAAAGGAGAAACAGGTAAGACAACACTCGCTATTGGTGATGGGGCAAATGATGTTAGCATGCTTCAAGAGGCCGATATTGGAGTTGGCATTAGTGGTGTTGAAGGGATGCAGGTAACATATATTTAATTTTTATTTATATGATGTGTACATCTTCTCTTTTCCTTAATATGAATCTTCATTTCACAGATATTTGGAGTCTATATTATTATTTTTCTCATATCCCTTATATTCCCCCCTTTCCCTCTTTAGCTTATGCATGCTCTTGTTGAAATTAATGAATGCTAGAGTTTCACACGTTTCTTGCCCATTTCTTGTGACTAGTGATTTATATTTGATTTGGATTTGTGAAAAGCTGCAAAAAATTAGAGCATATGAAAAGAAGTTCTGATTAGAAACACTGCCTTTTCTTCTCTTTGTTTTGCTTTTGCTGACAATTAAAACTGGTTCAAACATTTTCCTCCCAGAGATTGTGTTTTCATGTAAAACCAGAGATATTGTATATATCTTATACAACCTATGTATACACAAAGCATATGTTTTATTTGGTGACTGATTCAAGCTGAAAAAAAGTGAGGACCCAACTTCTGATTCCAAAAATTTCTCAACTGCAGGCAGTGATGGCAAGTGATTTTTCAATAGCTCAATTCCGATTTCTAGAACGTTTGTTGCTGGTTCATGGACATTGGTGTTACAGACGAATAGCAATGATGGTAAAATAGTTCTTCTATCTATTTAAAACTCAACCCCCCTTCCCCTGGCCCAAAAAAACAAAAACTATTATCAATAAGTTGAGGAAGAAGAATCACTCTTCCATTATATTTGTACTAAATGTTCATTAATTTTGTTTTAACTCTTTTTTTGGTGGGTTTTTTTTTTTTTTTTTTTTTTTTGTAGGGGGGGGGGGGGGGGTGTGGGGCGCAGATAAGAAGGACAGAAACTAAGTTTGTTTACTTCTCTTGTTTTCCTTTCTTCATCTTCAGTTGACTTGCAGTGTCATCTTCTGTTTGGTTAATGCAGATATGCTACTTCTTCTACAAGAACATAGCATTTGGGTTCACTCTGTTTTGGTTTGAGGCCCATGCTTCTTTCTCTGGTCAAACTGCATATAATGATTGGTACATGTCATTTTACAATGTCTTCTTCACCTCACTTCCCGTAATTGCTCTTGGTGTTTTTGACCAGGATGTTTCTGCACAACTTTGCCTCAAGGTATAGAATTATTGCCCTTCTTCAGGCTTTATATACATAGTAAAAGAACTAATGGAAACCCAGGAAGAAAAAAATAAAGATAAGAATAAACCTGTTGTACCTTTAGCGTAACATATGGCCTGCATAATCATGTTTTACACATCAGCATATTACAGCTGCAGCATAGCATTGGGTAATTCCACTTAAACTTAAGCAGTTAAAACAAATCAGTTCTTATCATCTATGCATTATTTAAAATAGTTGTTACCAACATCAATATTTTTCTGCTATGAAGGGTTTTCTATGTTATGCATGGTCTGCTTCTCTTGATATTGGGGAAAAAAAGAACTCTCTTTGATTTACATTTCTCCGGTGGAACCTGCTAGAAGTATGTAATGCTTTGTAACAGGTTATATTTTTGGAATACAATTGAAGTGGGATTCCCATTGTTCTGTTTCTTATTTAAATTCTTCATGTATTTTACAGTGAGTAGTGCTTATTACACATTTTGACACAACTCCTCGCAGCTGTTTCTTCATTAACCATTTGCTCTGCAAATTCGATTCTATACCTGCAATTCCAATGTTCTTTTTGGGTTATGCCTCCTCACTTCTGTTTCCCACATCTCTCTTTCCTGCTTCTCAAATTGATAGATTAAGCACACTAAATCTTTACAAGTATTTCTTCAAAATCAAATACAGTGGATTCATTTAAGTTTAGAGGATGCCTAAATAGTATCATGACATGAAAATAATGTTTCAATATTTATCTTGCAACTTATAACTGTGATTCTATATGAACAATAATGCAGGCAAGTAGGTATATCTTAAACAGAATAATCATTTCATAGAATTTCACCTTTTGGTTTCCTAGATATTCCGTGAGAGCTTTATCTAGACCATTTATTTTTCATGCTTCTTTGTTTGCAGTATCCCTTCTTATATATGGAGGGAGTCGAGAACATTCTCTTCAGCTGGCCCCGTATTCTTGGTTGGATGTTTAATGGATTTCTAACCTCCATAATTATCTTCTTCTGGACAACCAAGTCGATGATTAAACAAGCCTTTCGGAGAGATGGGCAAGTAGTCGATCATGAAGTCCTTGGAGTCACAATGTATACTTGTGTCGTGTGGGCTGTAAATTGCCAAATGGCAATCTCCATCAACTACTTCACTTGGATCCAGCACTTCTTCATCTGGGGCAGCATTGCCTTATGGTATAAATTCTTAGTTATTTATGGTTATCTCCCACCAGAGTTGTCAACAGCAGCATATAGGGTTTTTGTGGAAGCATGTGCTCTGAGTGTTCTCTATTGGTTGATCACCCTCTTAGCTGTCATTTGCACTCTGCTACCTAATTTTACCTTCAGGGCTTTCCAAACACGATTTAGACCAATGTACCATGACGTGATACAAATAAATGAGTTTGAAAGTGTAGAGACTGATGAATTACCTCGGCGAGTCAGGAAGAAACTACATCTCAATGTTGATTGCAATCAAAATTGAGCACTGCCCATTTAAAGTTAATCGCCAAATGCATGTGTCTTCCGTTGAACCTGACACACACACATACCCTTTTCTTTTAAAGGCTGTAGCCAAGTTGACTGCTGTTAGAGAGGGTGAAAAGATACATCCTATTTCTATAAGGAATGGGTTTGAGTCGTTGGTATTTATTCTGAACTCGTTGGTTCATATGTATGCTGCTTGTGGACATGCCGATTGTGCACACAAGACGTTTGGTTTAATGGTTGATAGAGATCTTTCGGCTTGGAATTCTGTGATTAATGGGTTTGCTCTTAATGGGATGCCCAGTGAGGCTATTACACTTCTTAGGGAAATGAGTTTTGGAGGGTGTCCAGCCATATGGGTTCACCATGGTAAGCTTGTTGTCTGCTTGTGCTGAGCTTGGAGCTTTGGCATTGGGTAGGAGGGCCCATGTTTATATATTGAAAATTGGTTTGAGTGTAAACTTGCATGTTAATAATGCCCTTTTGGACCTTTATGCAAAGTGTGGGAGCATAAGATTATTGCTATTTCTAATGGTAATTGATGCCTACTTTCTTTGCATGTTAGTACTCAACATTGTTAAATTGTGAAGGAAAACATCGAACTTCTACCTTGATCATTAATTTGTTTGTGTCCTTACCCTAATAATATCCACAAAGTGATGTTATGTGTCAAGCTTTAATTATAAATTTTTTGTCACACTTTGACCTGCTGCATGCATTATGACAGTAGTTATAATTGTAACTAGTTGCAGATCCACGCGATGCGTGGGAATGTATAATTACTTTGTAATTTTGACATAAGTATAATTTGTTATCCTAAATTTGTTGAAAATAATTTGCTCTCCCTAAAAATTAAGGGAAATGTTATGTCGACAATAATTTTACGACCCTTCCACAACAAATCATATGTAACAAGTTGTTATTGGTATGCAAAAAAGTAAATTTAGTGATAGGTTTAAATTAGAACCGATATCAACTTGCCAACTATAACTTGTTGTGAAAACGTTGTAGATGTAGCACTTTAAAAAAATTAAACAATTTCTAAAATTATTTTTCATCTTTCTATCTCTACAAATATGTACCATTCTATTATTTTTGGGTGTATTTGATTGATATTTATCCATATTTAGGTGGTTCATATTCCTCTAAATTATGTTATAGTGCGTTATGTTTTCCTAATTTTTTTCTTTACTACTAAACTTTTTAAGTTTCAAATTTGTTATTCAAAATTCTCATTCTCTTAAAATATATTATCAAGATAATCAAAACTCATGACAAAAATACCTTTGATATTCGTCAAATAACCAATAGGCACACTCAAATGCATAGCCAAGATTGTGTTCTGATATAAATTCAAATTCTAACTTTCAAAATAGCTAAGTAGTAGCTCAAACAAAAATTAAATCAAAACAATAACAAGAAGAGAGAGGATTTGTGATAGGAAACTCAATTCAATTCAATTGGTCTCTCCCATAATAATATCTAAATTTGTTACAATACAAAACCCAAAAAAGTAACATATCCTATACTAAGTGCATACACAATGAGAATTATTTACCATAATGGCGAATACATCATACAAATACACATAAGATGTATCCATCAGTGGAAAAAAACTCATCCATGATTAACGACCACATAAACTATAGTTGTAAAAGCCCATTGCGATTCTTTTGTTGTTGGCTATTTGACCAACTGAGAGAGTTATGTTCTTGGTCTAGAGCCTTTGTTTTGCACCCCCATGAAATAGCTATCATAAAATAGCCATGCCAAGTGCTTGATCAAATACCCGTTGTATGTATTAGCCCACTTATGTCAATCCCAGTTTGAATGTTTGTGAGATTGAAACCACATAGCCATATCAAAGGAAATCACCACATAGAAAGAGTACACATGTTCTAGGACTATTGAAGGCAAGTGGGTCATTTGCAGAGGTTGCAAAGAGTCAAGGCTAGCAAAGGTTTTGCAAGTTGCTGACGGTAGATTTTTTTGTGAACTTTTTATGAGACCATTTGCATCCTGTAATGGTTTTTCCATTGGAAATGTTTTCATATGTTTTACACATCGTGACCTATCCTTGTGTCAGTATCCTTGTGAACAACCATGGCTTTGAGATTTTTTTGGTTGGTTTATGGGAACCAATGTTGTTGGCACCTGAGATCTCCGATGGCACATCACCAACAAAATTAATTTGAAAAACTTGAAGAATATGGAGGGAAAAAAAACTCACTTTAGAGGGACTATCCAAATTTGCAGAAGTGAGGTAGAGTAATTGCAAATGTATATAGACAACAAATCAGTAGGTTTTTCTGTTGTTGGTGGAATTCTAATAGAGTGGTGTAGGGACCGGGTTTGAGGGAGTGGACCCAAGCCCAGTTTCCCCGCAATGAATTTGTAGAGGATGGATTCAAGAACTAGGCGTTAGTGAGAAATGCAGTGACCATGCATGGGAGTACATGAGTGAGATAATTTGAACGTGCAATGGGATGAATAATAATGCTCCTCGGGCGTATCTTCCAGAACTTGGAGTTCTTATAATTTCTTTCTCTCAGACTGAATAATAAGTTTTCTCTCCATACATGAAGATTACCCCCCCCCCCATTTAGGAGGAGTCCATTACATTATATATCCCTCTCCCAATTAATCTTAGCCCTACATTTGTAAAAGGATTAGGGCATCACTTGAGTGCCTGTCCCATCAGCCACCTTCCCATGGTCTCTGTAGGTGGCAGCAACCAAGGTGGCACTGTTGAGGCGTCCCTTCCTCATTAATGCGGCCAGGATGTTAGTTGGGAGCATTTAATGTGGAGATGACAGTTCGTCTGGGACTTGCTCCTCCACCATGCTTCCATGTCTGGTATTTGGTACCCACTGTTTGTTCCTTGGATGCTTGGGGAGGCTAGCTTTGAGGGAGTGCTGCTTGCACTTTCTCAGGCCTCGGACTTTCGAGGATGCTATCATCCTCGGCGTTGTTTAGAGGGTAGCTGGGCGCTACACTTCAGTCCTCGGTCCATGGGCGTGTCCTCGGACGTGGGCCTTGGGCCCAGTTGGGAGTGGGCTGGAGTCGTCTGACCATTTCTTGGCCCCACAATAGCCCCTCAAAATCTTGCTGTCCGCATCCTCGGGCGGAAAGGAGGATTTTGATACCCTCGGTCCTGCTCCGCGTCCAATCGCGTCTTATCCTTTGTCAGCGCTGGAGCTTTTTCGTCTGCCCAAGGTGCGTTACTGGCGTTTCGGTGTGCGCAACGTGTCCTGCATTAAATTCGGACGACTTTGTGTTCCCCACGTTCAGAAGGCAGTTAGCAATCGAACGGTCGTGATGCGCCTAACATTTATGGGCGGGAGAATTCGCGCGGCTCTTCTATCCAGGGTATAAATACCCATTCGAACCGTTTCCACCTTTTTCCATTTCACAATCACAAGCCCTTGCGCCTCCACTCAGAGTCCAACCAAACTTCCACCACCATCTCCAGCATAAAAAGCCTGTCTGAGGAGCTTCTCCTCGTTTCTGTAAGTCGCTCTATCCCTCTCTGAGCCTTTCTTCCTTTTGCTCTTGCTCTTCTTTTATCTGCTCTTTCTTTAGCATTCTTAGGCGCCATTTGGGATGGGTAGACTTAAGAAGTATGTCTTTACCGAGGAGGCGATGGAGAAATTCATCGCCGACTATAAGATACCAGCCAATGTGGGCTTGAGGTATTGCGAGGAGGGGGAAGGGGAACTCCGGAGGCAGGAGGGCGAGGTGGTGATTCCCATTATCGCCTTTCTTGAAGGAGGATGAGGATCCCTATGGGGCCAGTGACGAGGGGCTACCTGTCATATTTCCGGTTAGCCCCCACTCAGTGCGCCTCCAATATGTTCAGAATTCTAGGTAGCGTGGACGTTCTGAACGAGAAGATGGGGTTAAGACTGACCCATCATGACGTGAACTACTGCTACAATCTTCAACGCCTGAGAGACAAGTCCTACTATATGAGGACGCGGGACGACAGGGTCCGGCTCATCCAGTGCCTCCCTGAGTCCAACAAGGGGATGAATGAGGACTTTCTCATCGTGTCCGGAGCATGGCATGATGGTATCCATTGCCCGACGACAGAGGGGACACCAGGTGGGGTAGTAGGAATGGGAAGGGGTTTAGAGATTCTGACTTGTTTTATGCGTTACTTCTTTTTGTACTGTTTTGGTCGCTAATGGCGAGCGCGTTTTCTCCTTGCAGATCCGCACTCCCTCGCGCCCCGCTACAACTTAATCAACAGGGAAGACTTGCAGAAAGTGCTCAGGTCGGCGAATTTTGAAAACGAAGCCGACCACTAGGTCCGAGCCGCTCACAAAATCTTGGGGTACAAGCCGCTCCAAAAGTCATTTGCGGCCCCGAAGCACGTGATCAGAGCAAAGGATCCTCATCTGTAGAAAATAGCAGTGACCGAGGACGGGTTCGAGCTTCCCGAGGGTCCCTCTGCTTCGGAGGGCGTCACGGTAGCAGTACCCTCTGCCTCTCATACATTCTCAGAGGCCGCGGAAGGGGACATTGAGGGGGAAAAGGAAGTTGCAGATCCTTCCCCTGGAGGGGACGACTTTGACGTTTTTGAGTGGATTCATCAGTCCGAGGATCCTTCTGGAGACTTGGGGGACCCTCGGCCAACCGAAGCAGTCCCCTCGGCGTCAGAGATTCCCTCTCGGCTAGCGATGGGCTACAAGAAGAAGGACCAGCCCACTCTGTTCGAGCTGATCGAAGGGCAACCGGAGAAGCCCAAGTTGAAGCTCCCACTCCCTTCTCCGAAGAATCGTCCTCCCCAGACTAGGTCTACCTCGGCCCAATCTAGGCTTCCTCCCCCTTCACCTCGGACGAGTCCGTCTTCCCGGCATGAGCCTCTCGGTTCCCAGCAGAAGAAGGACAAGGGCAAGAGGCCCATTGAGGAGAAATCTGGGCCCACCCGGGAGGGGGATGACAATCGGCGGCCCTCGAAGCAGCTGAGGATAGGCTCCAGGTCTCAGGATAGGCAGGTGGACGCCCCGGCCGAGGCCCAGGCATGGCTGCCTGCCCCAATGCTTCGTGGGGCTCCTTTGCGGGATGATTCCTTTCTCAGGGACTTTAGAGAGGGCGAAGGCGCGCGAGTGGCCGACGCCGTGGAGAGATGTATGCTACTTCCCGCGGATATGGAGCAGCTGGGGACCATGAAGAGTAGGGAGGTCTTCCTCAGCCTCAAGCGCTATTTGGGAATGGTAAGGCCTCTACACTTGTACTTCTCTTTTTTTTCTTTTTTTCTTTTTTCTTTTTTTTTTTGTTTAGCCCGGCTTAGTATCACGTATCCTTTTTGTTTGGCAGGCTGTCCAGGCCACCTTCAGGCTGGAGGAAACGGCCCACGACCACGGCAGGGCAATGGAAGAAGAGCGCAAGAAGCATTTGGAGGCCACCCAGGCCCTCAAGAACTCCGAGGGGGACCTCGCCGAGGCGAGGAAGGAGTTGAAGGCCGCGACCCAGGCTCGGGACAGTGCAATATCAGGCCTTGAGAGTGCACAGAGACAGGCCGAGACTCAGACGAAACGTCTGGGTGAGGCGGAGGAGCAGCTGAAGATAGCAAAGGATCTGATTGCAGACCTGACGAAGAAGGAGGCTGCTGCCGAGGATGCCAGGAAAGTGACTGAGCTTGCTAGGGACACAGCTGTGAAGGCCAAGCTCGAGGCGGAGAAGAGTAGGGAGGAAGCCTGGGCCATCAAGGAGAAGGCTGAGGAGGCAGCTTATGCTACTGGAGCATCTGAGACGGCCGCTGCCTACAAATCCCAAGTCCCTGGGTTATGTAGGCGCTACTGCTCCGAGACTTGGATGGAAGCCCTCAGGCAAGCTGGTGTGGAGGCCTCTTCCGCCCTGTGGAAAAATGAGAGCGTGTACTATCCCTCTGCCATTCGCGAGGCCGCGCCAGACAGTCCAGGCGGCTCTGAGGCCGAGGAGGCTGCCGTGGATATTGCTGCTACTCCAGGCGGGGGGGCTCCGGATACTGGGGCCACTCGCGAGCCAGACCGAGGGAATAGTCCTTCCCTGGTGATTGAAGTGAGCGAAGGCTCTAACGAGGACGCCCCCCAGCAGGTTGCAGGGCCTCCCCCTGATGCTCAGGTTTCTTCTGCTGAGGGGGTTGTTATTTCCGCCTTACCTCTGGAGGCTATCCCACTCAGCCAGAGCTCAGAGGACCCCGGAGGTGCCCTGGTCCAGCCACCCACGGGAGCAAGCGATTGAGCAGAAGGAGTATGCCCCCTGGCGCCTCTGCTTGCTTTATTTCACTTTCCACACATTCTTTTTTTTTTTTTTTTTTTATCTTTCTTTGGTAATGTAATTCGTATCATGTAAATCCTATTGGACTCAATGAAATGCGAGCTTTGTTTCTTTTTCTGTTCCTCGCGGTTGTTTGCCTACTTGTATGCTATCCGCTTTTTCTGTACTCATACGATTTTAACTACAATTGCACCTCGGCAAATGGCGGCATTAGCTATTACAACGTAGGTCCCCTAGAGGTAGTTGTTTTCCACATGGACTTGAGTCCGAAGATCACGCAGCGCCTTGGCTCCGCCTAACACTCAGGCTTTTGAAGTAGTTAGTTTCCCCATAGGCCTGAGTCCGAGGACCATGCAGAGCCTTGGTTCTGTCTAACACTTAGTATTTTGAAGTAGTTAGTTTCCCCATAGGCCTGAGTCCGAGGACCATGCAGAGCCTTGGTTCTGTCTAACACTTAGTATTTTGAAGTAGTTAGTTTCCCCATAGGCCTGAGTCCGAGGACCATGCAGAGCCTCGGTTCTGTCTAACACTTAGTATTTGAAGTGGTTAGTTTCCCCATAGGCCTGAGTCCGAGGACCATGCAGAGCCTTAGTTCTGTCTAACACTTAGTATTTTGAAGTAGTTAGTTTCCCCATAGGCCTGAGTCCGAGGACCATGCAGAGCCTTGGTTCTGTCTAATACTTAGTATTTTGAAGTAGTTAGTTTCCCCATAGGCCTGAGTCCGAGGACCATGCAGAGCCTTGGTTCTGTCTAACACTTAGTATTTTGAAGTAGTTAGTTTCCCCATAGGCCTGAGTCCGAGGACCATGCAGAGCCTTGGTTCTGTCTAACACTTAGTATTTGAAGTGATTAGTTTCCCCATAGGCCTGAGTCCGAGGACCATGCAGAGCCTTGGTTCTGTCTAACACTTAGTATTTGAAGTGATTAGTTTCCCCATAGGCCTGAGTCCGAGGACCATGCAGAGCCTTGGTTCTGTCTAACACTTAGTATTTTGAAGTAGTTAGTTTCCCCATAGGCCTGAGTCCGAGGACCATGCAGAGCCTTGGTTCTGTCTAACACTTAGTATTTTGAAGTAGTTAGTTTCCCTATAGGCCTGAGTCCGAGGACCATGCAGAGCCTTGGTTCTGTCTAACACTTAGTATTTTGAAGTAGTTAGTTTCCCCATAGGCCTGAGTCCGAGGACCATGCAGAGCCTTGGTTCTGTCTAACACTTAGTATTGGAAGTGATTAGTTTCCCCATAGGCCTGAGTCCGAGGACCATGCAGAGCCTTGGTTCTGTCTAACACTTAGTATTTTGAAGTAGTTAGTTTCCCCATAGGCCTGAGTCCGAGGACCATGCAGAGCCTTGGTTCTGTCTAACACTTAGTATTTTGAAGTAGTTAGTTTCCTCATAGGCCTGAGTCCGAGGACCATGCAGAGCCTTGGTTCTGTCTAACACTTAGTATTTGAAGTGATTAGTTTCCCCATAGGCCTGAGTCCGAGGACCATGCAGAGCCTTGGTTCTATCTAACACTTAGTATTTGAAGTGATTAGTTTCCCCATAGGCCTGAGTCCGAGGACCATGCAGAGCCTTGGTTCTGTCTAACACTTAGTATTTGAAGTGATTAGTTTCCCCATAGGCCTGAGTCCGAGGACCATGCAGAGCCTTAGTTCTGTCTAACACTTAGTATTTTGAAGTAGTTAGTTTCCCCATAGGCCTGAGTCCGAGGACCATGCAGAGCCTTGGTTCTGTCTAACACTTAGTATTTGAAGTGATTAGTTTCCCCATAGGCCTGAGTCCGAGGACCATGCAGAGCCTTGGTTCTGTCTAACACTTAGTATTTGAAGTCCGGACGTGTGATCCCAAATTGAAACAGGTTAAGAGTCGGAATACAAAAAGAACTTCTTCATTAATATTAATACCTTTTCAGGTTATTTACATTCCAGGGGCGAGGTACAGGTTTTTCGTCTAGATTTTCTAAATAATATGCACCTATTCCTGCCACCGATGTGATTCGGTAGGGGCCTTCCCAATTGGGTCCTAGCTTTCCCCAGGATGGGTTCTTGGCAGCCCCGACGACTTTTCTCAGCACAAGGTCCCCTGGTGCCAGCGGCCTGAGCTTCACATTGGCGTCATATCCTTGCCTGAGCTTTTGCTGGTAGTAGGCCAGCTGGATCATTGCTTGTTCCCTCCGTTCGTCCACCAAGTCCAGGTTTCTTCCCAGCAGTTCATCATTGCTGCTGGGAGTGAAAGAGCTCGTTCGTAGCGTCCGAAAATTCGTCTTCAGGGGGATCACCGCTTCGGCTCCATAGGTCATGGCGAAAGGTGTTTCTCCTGTTGATCGCCGAGGGATAGTCCGGTACGTCCATAGGACGTGGGGCAGCTCCTCAACCCATCTTCCTTTGGCGTCGTCCAACCTCTTCTTAAGCCCGTTGACGATAACCTTGTTGACGGCTTCGGCCTGTCCATTTCCTTGAGGGTAGGCTGGCGTCGAATATCTGTTAGTAATCCCGAGTTCACAGCAGTACTTCCTGAAGGCCTTGCTGTTGAATTGGAGCCCATTATCTGAGACAAGGGTATGAGGGACTCCAAATCGCGTGACTATGTTTCTCCAAAGGAACCTTTTGACGTCCACGTCCCTAATGTTTGCCAGGGGCTCGGCCTCGACCCATTTCGTGAAGTAGTCCGTGGCTACCAGTAGATACCTCTTATTCCCTGGCGCTTTCGGGAAGGGACCTACGATGTCCAAGCCCCATTGGGCGAACGGCCAGGGACTGGACAAGGGATTGAGGATCCCTCCTGGCTGGTGCATGTTCGGGGCGAATCTCTGGCATTGGTCACACTTTTTGACATATTCCAGGGCCTCCTGCTGCATTCCCGGCCACCAGTATCCTTGCGTGACGGCTCGGTGTGACAGGGATCTACCTTCGGTATGACTTCCACAAATTCCTTCGTGCAGCTCTTCGAGCAGTAGGTCTGCTGTCTCGGGGTGGACGCACAGGAGGTATGGCCCAGAATAAGAGCGCCTGTAGAGTCGGAGGTCCTCAGATAGCCAGAACCGAGGAGCCTTTCTCCGAACTTTCTCAACTTCAGCCTTATCTTCGGGCAGTATATCATCTTTGAGGAATTTCACTATGGGATCCATCCAGCTGGGACCCACTTCAATCTGATTAACGGTAACCGGCCCCCTTGGCCTTTCGTTCGCTCTTTCTAGGTGCTCCACAAGTATAATCCGAGGCAGGCCCCCCGCCGAGGATGTGGCGAGCGTGGCTAATGAGTCGGCATGGCTATTCCCGCTCCGGGGGATGTGAGACAGGCTAAAGAGGTCGAATTTCGACCGCGAGCATCGGGCCTGGCTCAGGTATTCTTGCATTCTCTGATCTTTGGCCTCCATTTCTCCGTTCACCTGTCCTACCACCAATCTCGAGTCTGAGAACGCCTCTATCGATTTTCCTCCCATCCTCCGTACCATGACCATGCCTTGTAGCAGCGCCTCATACTCGGCCTCGTTATTAGTCGCTGAGAATCCGAGCCTCATGGATTTCTCAATGACATGATCCTCAGGGGATACTAGCACTAGCCCCACTCCGGACCCCTTCTGGTTGGCCGCACCGTCAACATATACTTTCCAATGTGGTGATCCCGGGGTGGAGACTGCCCCAACTGATTTTTCATCCGGGCTCTCCTCCCCGGGGGCTACTTCCACGGTGGGTTCGGTAAATTCGGCCGTCAGATCCGCCAGGACCTGTCCTTTTACGGATGTCCGGGGCATATATTTGATGTCGAAAGCCCTAAGGATTGTGTTCCACTTCGCGATTCTCCCGGTGTAGTCAGCGGTCCGAAGTACAGACTTCAGGGGCAGCTTGGTCAGGACGACCACTGTGTGAGCTTGAAAGTAGTGGGGGAGCTTTCTCGTGGAGTGGACCACGGCCAGTATGGCCTTCTCCAGAGGCAGGTACCTAACCTCCGCTTCATGCAGCGACTTGCTGACATAATAAACTGGCTTCTGTACGCCACTGTCATCCCGTATAAGTACTAGGCTCACCGCGTGGGGCGCCACGGCAAGGTATGCGTACAAGACCTCATCGGTTCTCAAATCCTTTCCACTTGTTGATCAAGAGATAGAAGGGTCGGCACCTGTCAGCCGATCGGGAAATGAATCTGTTCAAGGCCGCGACCATCCCAGTAAGCTTCTGGACCTCCTTGGGGTTCTGCGGAGGCTTCAGATCATGAATAGCCTTGATTTGGTCAGGGTCAACTTCGATTCCTCTATGTGTGATCATGTACCCAAGGAACTTGCCCGAGCCCACCCCGAACGAGCATTTTGAGGCATTTAGGTGCAGTTGGTGTTTTCTTAGGACGTCGAATGTGCGGCCGAGGTCCCCCAGATGCTCGGACACTATCTTACTCTTTACCACCATGTCGTCAACATAGACCTCCATGCTCTTGCCCAGCATCGGCTCGAGCATCCTCGTCATCATCCTCGTCATCATCCTCTGATAGGTGGATCCTGCGTTCTTCAGACCGAAAGGCATTACTTTGTAGTGATAATTCCCGATGGGTGTCAGAAATGCAGTATTCTCCTGGTCCTCCAGAGCCAGCGGTATCTGATGATAGCCTTGAAAGGCGTCTAGGAAGCTCATCCGAGGATGGCCCGTGGTCGCATCTACCAGTTGGTCGATCCGAGGCATAGGGAATGGGTCTTTTGGGCATGCCCTATTTAGGTCGGTGAAATCCACACAGACCCTCCACTTTCCGCTCTTCTTCTTGACCACCACAGTATTGGCTAGCCATTCGGGATAGAAAACCTCTTTGATAGCCCCAGCGTGCTTGAGCTTATTTACCTCTTCCGTTATGGCGTCAGCATGCTCCCTCGATGGGCGCCGGGGCGGCTGTTTCTTGGGCACCGCAGATGGGCTAACATTGAGATGGTGACAGATGAAGGACGGGTCAATCCCTGGTGCTTCGCAGGGATCCCATGCGAATACGTCGATATTGCTCCTAAGGAACCCAACCAACTCCTCTCGTTCGTTTGGGGGCAGCCGAGCCCCGACCCGGAAGAATTTCTCGGGATCGTCACCGATTACCACCTTCTCCAAGTCTTCGCACCTGACTTCCTCGGCAGCTTCATTAGAACACGCTGCCTTGGCCTTTGATTGCTATAAACCTTCGTCGGTGATGGCCGAGGTCTGCGCGTCGAGCTGACATGATATGGCAGCCACTGTGCATTGCCTCCTAGAGCATGGAGCCAGGGTCTTCCCACGATGGCCGTGTAGGGGGAGTATGTGTCCACCACTATGAAGTTCACCTCTACCACTTCAGGGCCGGTCTGTATAGGCAGCCTGATCATGCCCCTCGGGATGACAAGCTTCCCATCGAAACTCATCAGAGGGGAGTTATACGGCGTCAAGTCCTCCGGTTTTAACCCTAGCCCCCTGTAGAGGTCCGGGTACATGATCTCTGCTGCGCTGCCACCATCTACCATCACCCTTTTTACGTCGTAGCCCCCAATTCTAAGGGTGACCACCAGAGCGTCATCATGGGGTTGGATGGTCCCGACCTTGTCCTCCTCTGAGAAGCTCAAATGAGGGCAGGACCTCCTCCTAGCTCTCTTCGGCCCGGCTTGGAACTCCCTGGCTTCCGGTTGGGCCACGGACAACACTCGCAAGGGGCCCGCGCCCGTTCTCCCCGGAGCCGCCAGGATCATGTTAATTGTGCCGGCGGGTTGCCCCATGGTGGTGTCCCTTCGGGGCTCCTGATACGTTTGGCCCTGGCGATTGTCAGGGTTGAGCAGCAAGTGCTTCAGCTTTCCTTCTCGGACCAGTTGGTCCAGGTAGTTCCGGAGGTTCCCGCAGTCCTCCGTGGTATGCCCATGGTCCTGGTGGTATTGGCAGTAGCGGTTCCGATTGTGCCTCTCAGGTTCCCCTGCCATCTTATTCGGCCACCTGAAGTACGGTTCGTCTTTTATTCTCTCCAGCACCCTGTGCACGGGTTCTCGGAATATGGCGTTGACGGTTTGGGCGTTGGTCGCTCCAGACTCTCCTCCAAAATCCCTCATCGGGCGGGTGTTATTGTACCGGTCTGACCTGAAGTCTCTCCTCTCCTGAGGGATGACTTTATCCTTCCCCTTGCCTTGCAGCATATCTTCCTCCACCCGCTTGTACTTGTCAATCCGATCCATCAGTTGCCGCACGCTGGTGGCGGGTTTTCCGGTCAGGGACTTCCTCAGGCCGTGCCCCATTGGTAGCCCATTCTGGAATGTGCTGATGGCGATGGCGTCATACTTGCCGTCCAGCTCATTGTAGATCTCCCAGTACTTGTTCGAATAGGCCTTGAGGGTCTCCCCGTCACGCATGGATAGGGACAGCAGCGCATTCATGGGCCGAGGAGGCCTGCTGTTCGTGACGAAGCGGGATCCGAAAGCCTGGGTCAGCTGTCTGTACGAGTCTATGGAATTCGTCCTCAGACCGTTGAACCACCTCATCGCCACGGGTCCCAGGCTAGATGGGAAGACTTTGCACATCAGCGCCTCGTTCTTCGAATGGACAGCCATCCTCTGATTGAACTGGCTCACATGCTCTACGGGATCCGTTTTGCCGTTGTATGCAATGAAGGTTGGTGGCTGGAACCGCCGAGGAAGTTCTGCATCCTCTATACGACGCGTGAAGGGCGACCGGGAGAGCTGGTCCAACGCCTTGCTCATGGCGTCACTTCCTACGCCCCGGGAGGTTCGGTCGGCGCGCCTACGCCTCTGGTAGCGCTCCTCCTCGTGGGAGAAAGTCTCGCTGGGGGGCGTTCTCGACCTTTGTCTGTATTCGTCGTCACTCTCGTCGTCAGAGGGCAAGTCAGGGCTGGGTTCAGGCTGTCTTCGCTGTGCACGGCGCAGCTTCTTCTTCAGATCATCTATCTCGCGCTGCATGGCCACCTTATCGTCCTTCGCCTGGGAGGCGTGACTATGGGCCTCTTCCGATTGCATAGCCTGGACAGCGTCGCGCCTCTGGGCTTGGTTTTCGCTCGCCGTCGAAGTATGCACGCTTCCTTCTCGGAATCCTCCGTTATCATTCTGACTGCCTCCGGGGTCGCCGTAGTCACCATGATGCCGTGGCTTCGCCGGTTCGGGTCGATTGGGAGTTGTTTGGTGAGGGCCCGATCCTACCATGCTTGACTGTTGTCCTTACCAATGCACAAGTTCTTCCCACAGACAGCGCCAATTGTAGGGACCGGGTTTGAGGGAGTGGACCCAAGCCCAGTTTCCCCGCAATGAATTTGTAGAGGATGGATTCAAGAACTAGGCGTTAGTGAGAAATGCAGTGACCATGCATGGGAGTACATGAGTGAGATAATTTGAACGTGCAATGGGATGAATAATAATGCTCCTCGGGCGTATCTTCCAGAACTTGGAGTTCTTATAATTTCTTTCTCTCAGACTGAATAATAAGTTTTCTCTCCATACATGAAGATTACCCCCCCCCCCATTTAGGAGGAGTCCATTACATTATATATCCCTCTCCCAATTAATCTTAGCCCTACATTTGTAAAAGGATTAGGGCATCACTTGAGTGCCTGTCCCATCAGCCACCTTCCCATGGTCTCTGTAGGTGGCAGCAACCAAGGTGGCACTGTTGAGGCGTCCCTTCCTCATTAATGCGGCCAGGATGTTAGTTGGGAGCATTTAATGTGGAGATGACAGTTCGTCTGGGACTTGCTCCTCCACCATGCTTCCATGTCTGGTATTTGGTACCCACTGTTTGTTCCTTGGATGCTTGGGGAGGCTAGCTTTGAGGGAGTGCTGCTTGCACTTTCTCAGGCCTCGGACTTCCGAGGATGCTATCATCCTCGGCGTTGTTTAGAGGGTAGCTGGGCGCTACACTTCAGTCCTCGGTCCATGGGCGTGTCCTCGGACGTGGGCCTTGGGCCCAGTTGGGAGTGGGCTAGAGTCGTCTGACCATTTCTTGGCCCCACAAGTGGCAATTGAGTAGTTTTCATAACTGCTTGATTTGAGAGATGGAGAGTCATAGAGTTGAAGGAATATTGATTATTATCAGATTGAGATTGATGGAATAATAAATGGAAAGTTGAAAAGTTAGGATACGTTAATTAAGAGATGAAGTTTTTTTTATTTATTTTTATTTTTTAATTTTTTTATGTGATAGAGTAATAATTGGGAAAATGTTAATTTGTAAAAGGAAGGAAAAAAAAAAGAAAAAAAATAGTGGGACCGATGATGTGGCTCAGCAAGAGTGTAGCAACAATAAATACTACACTTCAGCTTTTAGATATACTAGCTTTTAAACCCGTGCAAATGCACATGAATTACATAAGTACATGTATTTTCAGGTTCTTGGAAAAAAAATACATCTATTTTCAACAAAATAGAAATAAAAATAATGAAAATTTTGTATGAGTCCACAAATAAATTTTTGTACATAGAAATAATTAGAATCCGAGAAAGTAAATATATTCAAATAATTTTAGGAAAATATTTGGAGAAACATTTTGTTTCAAAAGTCGTACTTAAATAAATTTAATTAAATAAGTATGTAGCTAATGCAATTGAATTTATAAATTTTAAAAAATAACACTTGGTATGAATTTCAAATTTAAAATGAATATAACACTCAGTATGCTATCCATAAAAATATGTGGTCTTATAAATAGATTTTCTTTTAAGCCTATTCTAAACAACTAAAACTGTAACATTCATTATGATGGAGAGAAAAATATTTCTAGCAATTGAAAAAAAAAAAATCCAGCTAAAGAGAATGGTGTGATCATCCTTCCTTGGAAGCAAAAATTGGTGGAGAAGCAAGATTGTTTTCCATTTCACACCCTTTGTCTTAATACTTCTTCAGCTAAAGAAATTGAACCCATGAACCTAAGTTTAACAGGAAAAAAAATCAAAGAGATATAGACATCAAATTTTGCACTAACTTTGATAAGACAATTTTAATTATAAAAATACAAACCAACCTCAAGAATATCTCATCGTCTCCCAATCTAAATAAAACTTGCTTAATTTAATGTCCATGATAGTGGATGACAAAATCTTTGGTTTATGCAACGGTGAAAGACTAATGATTCCATAATGACATAAGACTTGATATGTCATATTAAACTTTACCTTGAAACTACCCAACTACTCATCTACGCCATTTATTTCACTAACAAAATAAACATTTCCAAGATGCATGATACTAAGAAAAAGTATGTAGTCCTTTCCTTACCTTGCATAGACTATAGAAGTACCTTTAAGATTCAAATGTAAATATAATGTAAAGTGAAAAGTTCATCCTAGTAGTTTGATGTCATATTTGCATATTACCTGACTTGACAAAGAATTTTGGGATCAATCAAGTGGTTACAAGTAAAAGAATTCCAGTACCTTATACCAACCTACAGTTGAACCCTTACCCCAATACCCAATTGGACTTGTTCTGTAATGACAATCTCTCCTTGTATTGCACGGCTCCCAGTACGTGATTAACCAAAAGATGCGCGGATCTCAGTATGTGACTTGATCACCAACTTGAGAAGATGTTGGCTGCAAAGTTCATCAGTTCATCACACGATGAAAATCATGAAGTTGCTTGGTCACAAAACCCAATGGTGTACAAACACAGCAGCTTCTTCAAGATGAACTAGGGCAAACTAGGTTTCCGGTCACAATTTGCATGAACACAACTTTGCTTCACACTTTTGCAACTGTGCTACCTTTTACAACCCTTAAAATAATCCTTATATATGTTTAGGGTTGTGAGAAAAGAAAGCCTAAACATGTACACACGGATTGGAGTAAAATCAGATCTAGAAATCCAATTTTCATAAATCTCGACAAATACCCTATCTATCGAGAAGCTATTGAGCATCGAGCTTTAGCAGCCTTTTAAACCTCGATAGATACTAGCTGTCGAGCTTAAATGAACAACACTTCTCCACTTGATTCTTGGACAGATTTGTATGGTTTTAACACTTGAACTTGAAACCTTATTTCTTGAAGTATTAAACACATCCTAGATCTACCCAATTACAAGTAAAATGCGTTTTGTCAAAAAATTAGCCAATTACATAAAATATTGACATATGTTCCTAACATGAATCATATATGTCCTAATAGAGCCAACACTTCTTATACTAGTTAATAGACTTTGAAGGTCACCAATAGTACCTGCACTCACCCAGTCATGAATTTGTTTGTTTTCAAAAAGTTTCTCAAGCTATTTGCCAGTTGAGAGCACAAAATAAATAATAGATACAAAGGGAAAATTAAGTTTTCTTGACCTTTCAATTTAATTTAGTAGCTCTTCTCAAATAGTAGTCAAAGGTCTTATAAGTCAAAGATGACTGATTTGCATTAACATGTGGGGGAAAATATATCATTGTAAATACAAAATTCCTGAGAAGAGTTATCTGAGGTGCTAGAAGCTACATTGATGATCAGTTTTCCAAAAAAAATGTACAATGATCATCATATATAATTCTGAGTGTAACTTTGCTTTAATAATAGAAAAAAAAAATTCCAAATCCAAAGTAATTCTTCAAGCACTTTGATGGTTTGAGGGGGAAAAACTTAAATGTCATGAACATGATGTATATTGTTTTTGGATTAGATTAAATGCCATGAACACCACAATTGAGAAACAACAACAACAATAGAGATACTCTATAATGTGCCCCATCAAGATTGATAGGAAAATCTTACATTCTTATCCACTTCAATTGGTTTCTCTAACAACACAAATTATTCAATAGACTATGGATGTTCTATATAAATAACAACAACATCAAAATAGGAACTTGGTGCTTCTTTCCACTTTTTTACCAGTATGTGTGTACACAATGTTATTCACCTTTCAAGCATATGTGAAAATATCAACCATTTGAATGATAAAAAGTAAACCATTGCATTTCCTAACAGAGTTATTAGTTCTATTAATTCTTTTCATTATTATTTCAAGTTCTTTGATTTTAATATTGTCAACAGACCTATCTTCAATCAATTCTTTTCACTACAAAATGCTTATAGTTTTATTACTATTATTACGCAAACATCAATGCTCGAATGAAAAGCTTAATTTTTTTCAAATAAAAAAAGGTAATTGAAAACTATAGGCACTAACTTAATCTTATCAGCTTCTCCCTGTAATTTCCTCAACAATAATGCTTAATAAACTCAATCCAGTTCCTTTTAATTTTGTTTTAGAATAACCCAAACATAACCTTTTCTATCCCAAGTTCTTTGCAGGATTTCATCGAACACCTAGCACTCATTTTAATAACCCATCTAGAACCCAATCGCTAATATTGTAACGATAGAGCCCCCACAGTTTCCGACTGCCGTGTGCACATACTTCAACCCAGGCTTAAGTCCTCGAGTTTTCACAAACTTCTGGGGTAAAAGCTTGTGCACACGTTAGGGGTTGCCCGTCACTTATGAACCTTCACTTTGGTCGCTCACTTTATGATGTGGGATTAGGACTTTTGGGCTTAGATCCCCTCACCCTACCACACCCTCAAGAGGAGAGCCGACCTCGGCTCTGATACCATTTGTAATGACAGAGCCCCCACAGTTCCCAATTGCCTGTGCACATACTTCAACCCGGGCTTAGGTCCTCGAGTTTTCACAAGCTTTTGAGGTAAAAGCTTGTGCACATGTTAGGGGTTGCCTGTCACTTATGAACCTTCACTTTGGTCGCTCACTTTACGATGTGGGATCAGGACTTTTGGGCTTAGATCTCCTCACCCTACCACACCCTCAAGAGGAGAGCCAACCTTGGCTCTGATACCATTTGTAATGACAGAGCCCCCACAGTTCTCGACTGCCGTGTGTACATACTTTTACCCGGGCTTAGAAAAGTCCAAGAACGCGTGTTTGCTATTACTGAGCAAGATGCTAAGGCATCCAAGTCAGTGGTAACAGGTACCATCCCCATATTTTCTCATAATGCACGGGTTCTTATTGATCCTGGTTCTACTCATTCCTTTGTATCTTATGCTTATATGAAATATGCTGATTGTGTGCCTGAATTGTTGGACTTTGAACTTTCTGTTTCTACTCCTTTGGGTGAAACTATGGTTGCTGAGTTTATATGTAAGTCTTGTGTGATTAAGATTGGAGGAAATGAGTTGTTGGCTGATTTGATTCTCTTAGAAATTCAAGAATTTGATGTAATATTAGACATGGATTGGTTAGCAGCTTATCATGCTAATGTTGACTGTTACAAGAAGGAAGTTGTGTTTTGTATTCCGGGTCGACCTGAATTTGTATTTCATGGGTCAAAAGAGAGCCTCGTGCCTAATGTTATTTCTGCTATTCATGCTAATAAGTTACTTAGAAAAGGGTGTAAATGTTATCTTGCATATATGGTGGATAACCAAAAGGAAGGGATTAAGATTGATGACATTCCTATTGTGAGGGACTTTGTTGATGTATTTCCTGAGGATCTCCCTGGGTTACCGTTTGATAGGGAGATAGAATTTGCCATTGACTTAGTGCCAGGAACTGCACCTATTTCTATGGCACCATATCTTATGGCACCTGCAGAGTTGAAAGAGCTTAAATTGCAATTGCAAGAGCTTTTAGAAAAGGGATTTATTTGACCTAGTGTATCTCCTTGGGGTGCTCCTGTGCTTTTTGTAAAGAAAAAGGATAGGTCTATGAGATTATGCATTGACTATAGGCAGTTGAATAAGGTCACTGTGAGGAACAAATATCCTTTACCTAGGATTGATGATTTGTTTGATCAGTTACAAGGTGCTAAAGTCTTTTCGAAGATTGACCTTAGATCAAGTTATCATCAACTCAAGGTTAAGCAAGAGGATATACCTAAGACTGCCTTTCGTACTCGTTATGGGCACTACGAGTTTTTGGTGATGCCGTTTGGATTGGCTAATGCCCCTGCTGCCTTCATGGATTTAATGAATCATATGTTCAAGCCTTATTTGGATTGGTTCGTTATTGTTTTTATTGATGATATTTTAGTATATTCTAAAACTCAGGAGGAGCATGTAAAACATTTGTGGATGGTGCTGCAGGTCTTGAGGGAGCAGAAATTATATGCCAAGTTTAAGAAGTGTGAGTTTTGGTTAGATGAAGTAATGTTTTTGGGGCATGTAATATCTAGGGATGGCATTTTTGTGGATCCTAAAAAGGTGGAAGCTGTGGTAAATTGGCCTAGACCAACAAATGTATCTGAAGTTCGTAGTTTCTTGGGTCTTGTAGGTTACTATAGGAAGTTTGTGAAAACTTGAGGACCTAAGCTTGGGTTGAAGTATGTGCACACGGCAGTCGGGAACTGTGGGGGCTTTGTCGTTACAAATGGTATCAGAGCTGAGGTCGACTCTCCTCTTGAGGGTATGGTAGGGTGAGGGGATCTAAGCCCAAAAGTCCTGATCCCACATCGTAAAGTGAGAGACCAAAGTGAAGGTTCATAAGTGACGGGCAACCCCTAACGTGTGCACAAGCTTTTACCCTAAAAGTTTGTGAAAACTCGAGGACCTAAGCTTGAGTTGAAGTATGTGCACACTGCAGTTGGGAATTATGGGGGCTCTGTCGTTACAAATATAGCTCTTCAACCAAAAAAATAATCTAATTAAAACAAAATTAGCCAACATTTATAAGTTCATCCATTTCTTTTGGATCTCCCTTTTGTTTAATTTTTCTTCCTTCTTTTTTTTTTTTAAATTTTGGCGAAAAGCCACTTTTAGTCCCTACATTTTCAGGCGATTCCCATTTTAGTCACTACATTTTATTTTTACCGCTTTTAGTCTCAATCCTGAAAAACGCTTCATGTTTTGGTCTCTACCGTTACATCAGAAACGGAGAAAGCTGACATGGTAAACAACAAGAATAAATAATATTAAATTAATGTCCACGTGGCTTAAATTAATAATAAAAAATGTTTTTTGACATTAAAAAATGCCACATCAACATCTAAATTAAAAAAATTAATTTATTAATTTTAACTAAATAAAAAAATTAAAAATAGAATTAAAAACTAAAAATCATATGAATTGAGATTTAAGTGTACCTTGAACAAGAACAACAAGAACACAAATCCAGATTTAATAACACAAACCCAAAAATTCCAAAAAAAAAAAAAAAAAAAAAAACCAGTAAATCAAAACCAGCCAAATCAAGAACAAAACATCTAAATCATCCAACATCAACAACAAAACAACAAAGCACTAATCAGACCACAGATCATCAACAAACCCTATAGAAAACCCAATCATCAACCCAAAGTGAAGTACTTATAGCACAAAGTGACCACAAGCAAGCTCGTCCCTGACCCAAAAGCCATGCCTTCAAAACTCGTGAGGATCATACACACTGACCCTTACGCTACAGACTCTTCCAGTGACGACGAGCCAGAGCGGAGACCAGTACGAAGAATCAAATGGCTCGTCAGAGAAATCAGCTTCGAGCTCCCATCGCTTCCCTCGAGCTCACAGTTGCCAAAGTAAGAAGTATGCAAGAAGAGACCGGCGAGATCACCGGAATCCGCCGCCGTAACTCGCCGGAAAAAGTTCAGAGGCGTCCAACAAAGACCGTGGGGTCGATGGGCCGCTGAGATCTGAGACCCGACCTAGAGAAAAAGAGAGAAAGAGAGGTGGGAATGATGTAATTTATGGATTTTGGGTTGATGATTGGGTTTTCTATAGGGTTTGTTGATGATCTGTGGTCTGATTGGTGCTATTTGTTTTGTTGTTGATGTTGGATAATTTAGATGTTTTGTTCTTGATTTGGCTGGGTTTTGATTTACTGGTTTTTTTTTTTTTTTTTTGAATTTCTGGGTTTGTGATCTTGAATCTAGATTTGTGTTCTTGTTGTTCTTGTTCAAGATACACTTAGATCTCAATTTATATGATTTTTAATTTTTAATTCTGTTTTTAATTTTTTTTTATTTAGTTAAAATAAATAAATTTTTTTTTTTTAATTTAGATGCTGATGTGGCATTTTTTAATGCCAAGAAACATTTTTTATTATTAATTTAAGCCACGTGGACATTAATTTAATATTTATTCTTGCCGTTTGCCACGTCAGCTTTTTCCGTTTCTGATGTAATGTCAGAGACCAAAACGGGAAGCGTTTTTCAAGATAGGGACTAAAAGCGGTAAAAATAAAATGTAGAGACTAAAATGAGAATCGACTGAAAATATAGGTAGGACTGTACACGGTGCGGTGTGGCCGGTTTTGGGAGGCTTTTTTGCACCGCACCTATAGGGGGCGGTTTTCCCTTATCCCTGACCGCACCTCATCTGTGGAGGGTTAGGAACCGGTGTACACAAGGTGCGGTGCAAGAAACCGGTTCGGTGCAGTTAGTTCGGTTAATTTCTCATTTTTTCAAGCACCAAACACAATACAATTAACAACCCCAAACCACATCATGATTATTAAAAAAAAAAAACCCAAATATTCTATAAACAAACAAACGAAAGAAAACTACAGACAAATTCACAATCTTTTCTCAAACATAACCCATTTCCAATCACAAAAAACCCAAACAAAAAACTAAACCAACCCCATAAAAGATCAAACAAACACCATTGAAAATAAATTACATAAACAAACCTGGTAGAAAGCGTTGCATTTGCAAGGAGAAGCATGAAGCATCTGAACTCTGAAGTCAGAACATCATTAAAAACTGACGGAAGTTGAGGTAAGAGAGAGAGAGAGAGAGAGAGAGGAGCTGTGAAGAACAGAAGATTTTGTTGCTGGGACTGAGAGTTTGGAACAGGGAGACTGACGAGAGTGAGGGAGAGAGAGAGGAGATGAGTAAATAATACTAGGGTTTAAAATTAAAACGTTGTCGTTAGTGGCTTACGATTTTATTTTTTTTGGTTTAATCTGATGATAAAACGACGTCGTTTTGGGGCTGGTATTAAAATTTAATATCAGACACTAAAACGACGTCGTTTTAGTGGCAGATTATATATATATTAAAAAAAAAATCTAACTTTTTTTTTGCACTTACCCAGCGCCGTTTCCTTGTTCTTCTTCTACCTTGTTGTTCTTCTTCTACCTTGCTTTCAGTTCTTGTCTAGCTTTCAGCTTTCAGTTTTCTTCTCTTTACACTAACATATATTTAAATCATAGTGTCTATATATATATACCGGTGCGGTGCGGTTTCTCGTCGGATTACAAAATAGCCACCGCTCGCCGCACCGGTTGTCTTCGGTTTGCCTATATCGCCGCCGATCACCGCGCCGGATACCTGCGGTGAGGCTTGGAATCAGTCGGATCGGTTCGGCGCCGGTCGGTTTTATCGGTGCCGGTCAGATCCTGAACAGGCCTAAATATAGGGACTAAAAGTGGCTTTTCGCCTAAATTTTTTTTTTTTTTTTTTTTTTTTTTTATAATGGAAGTTCACTCAACATTCTCAAATTTGTTTTCAATATGCAACATTAAGAAGTAGGAAAGCAACATCAAAGCAGCATTGATCACATGAATAAGGACCTGAATAGGCTTGCTCTTGTGACTGCATTATTAAGTCATGTTATAAATAAAAAGAAGTAACTACATAAACTAAGAAATCAACACAGAACATGTAATGAAACCAAATGATTTAATTGATTAAATAGGTGTATGTTACAGCAAAAAGAGTGTTGAAATTACAACCAATCAAAAAAAAAAAAAAAAACTAAATAATGAATTTACTATAAATTGATATATATACAAAATATAGAGATGAAGGATAACAATGCAACAACACTCATTAGGGTTCCAAAGGTAAGCACTGATTAATCACATCAAGTGCAACAACAGAAACAGAAAGCTACATGATAATTTCTGGAATCTTGTAGAGAAAACAGTATCGTATTTCCACATAACTGTCAAAAATCTGAACCACGGGACCCTTAGAACCTCTCTAAGGAGCATAAATGATTCAAGGCAAGATTTCTACTTATAATCACCTGTCTGACATGATGAACAGCAGCTTTCTGCTGATTGGTTTTCCTTAGGCTTTCAATAGACTGAAACTTCCCTTCCAAACATCCTTCATGCATAACCATCAGTTTATAGGCTACCTGCATAGTTATAAAAAGTGAACAAACCCCAACAGTCAATAGTAAATATTACCCCCATATTCAAATGAATAAGCAGAGACATAGTTTAGACATGCTTGCACAGAAAATTGATGACATGCTTGCATTCCAAAACCAATAGGCCATTGCCCCTAGTGTAGACATGTTTGATGCAAAACAAAATGTCCTAGCCTAAAATTCACTTTGGAAGTTAATAAAAGTTAAATAAGGATTATCTCAAAACCCTTAACTCTAATATCAGGTGATAAAATGGTCCAACAACCCTTAACAATTGGAAGATTACTACAAACCCTAAGATTTTCACCAAACAAAAATGCCCATCATCAAAAATATCCATCCACAAAGAAGAATTCAAGTGAGTGACATTAAAATTTCAAAAATCCTGACCAATAGAGAAAAGATTATCAACCATCAACTATGGTGATCTCCTAATATCAGGGCTACCAAAAAAAGGGAAAAGATTGAGTGCTGCACCAACCTGACTAAGGTCTTAAAAAACAGAGTTTCTTTACCACTTTATAAACACTATAATAAGACCGACATCTGAAGTCAAATTGCATAACATGAAAAAAAAAATCCTGAAAAATTATAAAACGTGATATACTAATTGAATGTACTAACAAAACTCCATTATCGCATACAATTATGGACTTTGCCAATTCAAGGTTGAATAATTTAGAGAGTGCATACCTCCTCAATGCTGCCATCCTCAACATAAGTAATAAGAGACTTGAGACAAAACTCATCAAGTATAGCCTCTAAATCATCAATATATGGCGGCCCTAGTGGGGAAAAAAAACCAATTTTATCAGTGAAAGAATAAAAGCAACAGTTCAATTGTGAAACCCATAACAATGGGGATTAAAGGTTCCTTACCTACATCTTAAACAAAATAAACAGAACAATCAAGCCTGACAACAGTTCCTTGTCATTAATAACACCAGAAATAGAAAGAACCTGAAGCATTCTATATCAAAGTCAAAGTCTCTTTTTCCCATGTACACACCACCTGTATGAGAAAAAAAAAATTAGAACCTTAAACAGGAGATATTACAAAAGCAATCATCATATTCAAAATATTGTCACTCTATTTTAAGTGAAAAGTTAAGATTCTTCCAAACAGAGGTATATTTTTTCTAATTCTTGTTTTCTTTAACTTAAATTTATCATCAATTTTTAGCTATTTTCCTTTCGTCAACTTAATTAACCTGAATTTTCACGGAATCAGATGGCCAAACGTAGAGATATGTTGCTAAATTACATGCTTTTTCTAAAGATAACTCCATCATTGCCCAACCTGTCATTAAGCTTTGACCTATATCACATTAAAAGTAAGTCCCTCTCTCCCACCCTCAGCTTCACAATGATTATAAAATTAACACAATTATTATATAATAAGAAGTAAATTACTGACTCCATAAAAACAAAAACAAACTATAAAATAAACTGATACAAACCCGAAGGAGCAAGAAGCCAATGATTTGAAACAACAGTAGAATTTTATCAAACAATTTGTGAGCATATTACTAAAATGTATATATTGATTACTATCTTAGGCATTGCAAAGCTAATCAGTGCTGTCAATTTCAAAAACTTAGCAGTCTCAATTTTGAAAAGAGAAAAAAATACTAATCGTAATGAATTTCGTAAATGATCACTCAAAACCAAACCAATCTGATTCAAGCCAGAACTAACACAACAATAATTTAAAATGTTAAAAATTAAAAACTGGACAAATTACCTATCATCGGCATGCTAATTGAAGCCTAACTCAAAACAAAATCTAATTGAAATAGCTAAATCTAAACCAATCCAACCAAGAAATTCAAACCTAAATCATATTCAATCCTCATATTTGAAAACGAAAAGGAAAAAACCAAAAACAATAACTTTACCGGTTATAGGTATACGACCTGTCTCTCTGTGCCTTACGGACTCTATCTGGGTGTATGATGTTCTGGCAGAAAGACCTAAAATAAGATTGAAAAAAGAAAATAAATATTAGAAATCGAAATACCCAATGATTTCAATCCTATACTTATTTAATCTAAATAAGTATATCCAACACCACAGGATGCACCAGATGTAGTAGTAATAGCCGTGTTTATCCCAATTAGACTTCCAGCACTATCAAAGAGAGGTCCTCCACTATCACGAGGATTTATGGCACAATCTGTTTGTATAACATCCCGAATAGGTCGACCATTAGCTGGCGAAGTGATTACTACTACATCATGTAGATTACGGCTATTACTACCACACAAAAGCGATTACGGCTATTACTACTACATCTGGTGCATCCTGTGGTGTTGGATTTTCAATTTCTATTCATTCTGTGAGTTATTATGTAGACTTTACTTTTTTATTCTTGATAGTAGAACCTAGGTATGGCATCATGTAGATTTAATTGAGACACAACTATTTAAACTTTATGCTTTAGACTGAGAGTGCATTTGGTTAGGGTGAAAAGTGGGGGGATGCAAAATGAGGGAGAGAAAAGTGGGGAGAGAGTTTTCAATCCTTCCATTTTTTCACCACCCAAATCAAACACCACGAGAGAAAACTAAAATCTATTATATCCCCCTACTTTTCCATTGCTTTCCCATTTTCTATTTTCTCACTTTTCCACCACTCCAACCAAATGGATCTTAATTGGGAATTTTTTTTTTTTCATTCTTTTGTGTTTGTGGGCTAAAGATATATGGGTGGAAATCAATTTCATTTTCATTGTGTTTGGTTTGGTGAAAACAGAGGGGATGGAAACCGGGGGGGGGGGGGTGGGTTGTTAGTTCTCTTGTTTGGTCGGGAGTGGAAATTGGATGAGAAAACGGGTGGTCCCGTGTACTTTCCACCGGGCACACCAAAACTTGATCTCTCCAAATTGGAGAAAAAACGGGAGAGAAAATTGGAAGGAACTGAGAATCACTACTTTGTCCCTTGCTTACTGTTACAACATCTTATTTGACAGTGTCAGAAAAAATAGTTCAATTTAGAAAAATAAGAACACAGTAATTACAACAATAGGATGGGAAAAAAAGGTTCGTAATAAAAAGAAGTAGAAGTTAAAGAGTTCAGAATTTTTTAGATTAAAACAAAAACAAAAAAAGATCTACCAATAATCCTTAGTGGAAAGAGAGGAACAGAGGAAAGCTGATGCTGAATCTGACTTTGGTGGCATCTTTGAGGGCACTAGAGAATTTGATCCCCATTTTACTGCTTGGATATCTCCCTGTGTGTGTATGTAATGTGCTGTGAATGGAAAGGAAAGGGGGATGAGATATTGGGGAGTTGTGATTGTCCTCATTCACTTGAAGTTAATGGGCTTAAACATGAAGCAACTTTGCTTCTTCTTTTATTTATTTATTTATTTATATAATTTAATTTTTTTTTAATTTATAAAAGTTAGAAACAGTGCTATTCATTTATTTATTATATTAGAAAGCTTGATATTTGATAATTTAAAAAGAAGATGTAGGTAGATAGGTATGAAGTTTGATAAGTTTTTATTTTTATTTTTTTAACCAACATAATTTAAGAAGTTTATCAAAAATAAAAACATAATTTAAGATAGGAAGAAAATTGGTATGACTTAATATAATAAATAAAAAAAATGTGATATGCTCACTTTTATTTATTTTTATAAAATGATAAAAATGTGTAATATGCTAATAAAAAAATTACTTTTTATATAATTAAGGGCATAATAGTAAATTTATGTAAACTACTTTTCTTACCCTGGGTCGCGCGGCCTGGGATGCGCTGCCCGGGTCGCGTGGCCTTAGACGGGCTGCCTAGGTTTGGCACGGTGGTGCAATGGTGGCATGGTCTAGCTGGATCTGGCAGCTGTGGAATATGTATATAAAAATTTACTACTTTTCTTATATACATATATACATATTCAGCTGTGGAATTTATATACATATAATTAAGGGCATAATAGTAAATTTATGACTGAATATGTATATAAATTGAGTCTTAGAGACTCGATTTCTAGGTGGTTGCTACGTGGAAAAAATGCCACATCGGACATGATTAGACCATGAAAATTGAGTCTTTTAGACTTGAGATGTTAGTAAAAAATATAGTTTTGAAACCATGCATACTAATTATATTTATTGAAAAATGGGCTCAATTCCCAATTTTGGCCTTGTCTTAGCCATAACATCATCACCACCATCGTGCCACTTCTATCGACAGTAGCAACCTCCGACCTCCCTTCTCATGTTTTCATTTGGTCCTTAATCTCATAAGTCCCAGGTTAGATTTGTACTATACTCTCTCCTTCACTACCTCTCTTTGTTTTCTTGATCTCTCAAGTCCAGTTGTAGCCAAGTTTCTGCTTAAACCCACACCCACTGCCGTTAGTGGTGCTTCTCACTGGCGTCAAAACAGTTGGTGGCCATCAATTCCCTATCTCTTATATTTTTTATTTCATTTTTTATTTTGTTTTCAATTTTTATTTGTTTTCTAGACGTGACTGAAACCCCTTTGGCTTGAGTTTGAAAAATGGGGTTTTGGGATATGGCCAAATGCTGTGATTGAATGAAAAATGGTCTTCTTGTAATTGTTGTGTGTACGGGTCTCTTGGCTTTGGCAATTAAGAAATCTTGATACCAAATTATATATCGCTTTTCTTTGGTTTATAGCACTAACAATGATCCTTTTCTTAGTTTCTTTCGCTGAAACAACTTTGCTTCTTAGCTTAATAATAAGCTCTTAGTTTGAAGTTCGTCACAATGTATTAGTTTTCTCCCATTATCTTTGTTAGTTACTATTGTGGTTTGGGTTTGGCAGTAGTTGATTATTTTATATTATTTTTATGTTGATTTTGGAAATGCACTAACAGAAACTTGAAGTGATGTTAAGCTATTTTCTATGCATGTTGTGCAGTGTTGAGGGAGATTCACCATACTTAGAAATGCATCAGTACCCTCTTAATTGGCTGATTCTCTTCTAAAGATTCATCTTATGCAATGGGTAAAACCAAATAATTTGAAGTATGGTTGAACCTGTATCTACCATGGCATAATTCTTCTTGCCCTTCTGTTGTTGTTATTGTATAATCAAATTGTTGAGCAAGTTGTAACTTCATGTTGTAGCTGATTTTGTGTTGATGAATCAATGTAATTTAAATAAATTTGTTATAAAAATAGCATGTTGTGATGGAGTACAACTTCATGTTGAAGCTGATTTTGTGTTGATAAATTGATGTAATTTAAACAAATTTTTTACACAAATAGCATGTTGTGGTGGAGTTATGTTATTAGCTTTTTGGGTCTTAGCTTGGTGTAAGTACTAAAAATTGAGGATCACTTAAAAACATGAATTATATCAAATTGTCCACATATTCTCTCCACCAAAAGCCAGTTTATATGATGGAATTTCATGTAAGTGCTATTGATTAGTGCTCTAATTATTGGTAAAGCTTTCAACTTCTTGACCGGCTCAATATGTTCTCTTGAAAACAAGGATTACAACTCAAGAGTCTTCCAAGGATGCGTGGCCTATTTTACAAACAATAGATCCAAGATAGAAGTAAACAAGAAAAAAACACTAGCACAAAAAATGTCTATTACATCAAGTGTTAATACAACAAAATATGTATATAGTAGTTTTAGACAAAATATCGCATCTACAAGTTAAAATTGTTGCAATAGTAACTTAAAAGTGTTAAATTATTACATCAACAATAATAAGTTGCAATAACTTATAATTTTCAGCTGCAATAGAAGTTTTAATATATTAGGAAAAATTATTGCAATAACTTAAAATAAAAGAATCGTTGTAATAAATTGATACCAATTGTTTTTGCAATCTATTGCAATGAAAATTTCGAATTAATAGCTTATTATATCGAAGTTACCATTGCAATTATTTGATATTAATTCTTTTACAATCTATTACAGTGACAAACATGTAACTGCAATGAATATATCGTTGCAATAACTAGGTATCAACTATTTCATAATCAATGACAAAATGAATTAATTATCTATTACAATGAAGATAATATTGCAGTAATTTAATCCGATTTATTTTGTTCAATTATTTGCAATCTATTACAACAAGTTTTATGAAGTAATAGTCTATTCTTACAAGATATTCGAAATAGTAAATTGTTTATTGCAACAATATATATATATATATATATATATATATATCATTGCATTAAAGTTATTATTAAAATATTTGGAGTTTATTGCAACAAAACATTTTGTTGCATAAACCTATTACCTCAAATTTTATTGCAACATCTTGTATCAACTATTGCAATGACTCTAATGTTATTGCAATGGTTTTTTTCGTTGCAATAAACATTTTTTCTTGTAGTGAAACTTGATCCAAAAATGAACAAAATCTTATTAAAATATAAACTTCGATTATAAAAAAAAAAAAAAAAAAAAACCCATTGTAATAAGAGTTATAATGAAAACATGGTAGTTGACACTTGAGAATGAACAACATTTCCCACCATCATAATACCTTCCTACAGAATAACCAAGGAAAAAAAAAATTTGGTGCGTGCTTCAAGACCAAATGCTTCAATAATCGCAAGTGTTGCCACCTTGCTCAGCTGCAAAGCTAAATATAACATTCACTCATTTAGGATTAGGATTTGGTGCAATACCAATGTAATAACAATGATTGAGATTGAAAGTTGCAAAAAGTAGCTTTCAATCTCAACTATTAAATAAAAAAATATTAAAAAAAAGTAAAAAGTTAAAAATGTAAAAAAATTTGTGAAGGAAGTGGTGTAATTGCATGATGCATTTAGTTATACACTGGTATGTCTCTTGTTTCTTGACAGAACATTTATCCAAAACTAGCAATTTTCAATCCACCTTACGGATAAGCTTAAACAAAATAAAATTGTTTTGCACTTTCTCAATAATAACAGTTAATATCAATCTAGGTTTATGAAAGATATCATTAAAATTTTTCAACCCAATCATTGACAAGTATGTATTAAATAACTATAACTATAACAATAAGAAGGAAAAGTAGAATATCCCCCCTGCGTGGAGCTTCTTAACAATAAAATTATTATTGGAAATTCATCAACAGCAAATAGAATGCATCTTGAAGTTGAGCACTAACACCTAAAGATACTAGAAACTTTTATTTAAATACAAAAGGAAACCAACAAGGAAAGGAAAGGAAGAGAGTTAAAAAAAAAATGTACTATTCATAATCTCTAATTGTGCAACCACAGTTGGAAATTTGGCATTTCTGCTACTGATTGTGCAAAAATAGGACGAAAATCCATTCCTTATTGTAGGAATGTGTGAATACCACAGCCGGCCCTAGACATTTTGGAGCCTTAGGCAAAAACTAAAACGGGGCATTCTCCAACTCCATTTAAAATTCTTACCAAATAGGATATTCTCCGATTAATCCATGTTTTCAAAACAAATTTATCCAATTTTTTTTTTTTAAAAAAGGAAAATTATGACACTATACTAAAAAAAAAAAAAAAAAAAAAAAACCTCATTGCACTTGCAAAGCACATATGATGAGGCTAGTTTATATATATTAGAGTAATTAATATTACTTTTTACTATAATAAATAAATTACATAGATTAATTAATATAATATTTTAATTATATATATAAAAAAAAGTGTTGTAAAATATATTCAAAATAAGTGTTTAGATTTTTTTTTTAAAAGAACAAATTTGGTAAATAAAACTACCTTCCTAGAACCTTCATTTCAAATAATTTTTTCCATTCCCAAGCTCCCACCCACATGGCCACCTCTACTCCTCGACTTTTCCATTGCATTTATTCTCTCATATATTTATTTATTACTTCTTTACAGTTTAGTAAGTTTATGATGCTTCTTTCTTCTCAATTCTTCAAACTCTCAACTTTGTCTTCGTCTTCTTTCTTCTCAATTCTTCTTTCTTTAGAGGTTGAGGATGATATTTTTGGGATAATTGATTTTGTTTAGACCAAAGAATTTTTTAGGTACCAATATTTACAAGGATGTTCTAGATTTTTTGTTCTTTGGTCACAGAGATGTATAAGATTTTTTGGAGTTTTATCTAAAACTAATTTTTTTATAAAAAATTTCTACTACTTCTTTTTCAAAATTTTGGGGCCCTCTTCCACTTGGGGGTCTTAAACAATGGCTTAATTGACCTAGTTGAAGGGCTTGCCCTGTGAGAGAGTCATCACTACCCAAATGTGAATAATCACTATCAAGAGAAAATTACTGAGAAACATATGGCATTTTGTTATCATGATTTGTAGATGTTTTGGCTACTCCAGAGCTATTACTACCAACTAAGAGCACTTAAAATTTTCAATGTTTGCTCCCATCTGAAAGCATAATGGACTATAAAGTAAAGACTCACATATTAGATATTTGCTAAAACAATAGCTTAGGGCAGCCAGCAGATCCCTTTTTGCAGTTCACATTTTTGTGCTTATTTTGGATACTAAACCTTAACTTATGAGAATAATGAAGGAAAGAAGTTCAGCTTGTCTACCGTTTGCATAATTCTCATATGGGTGCTTCATACCTTTTCACCATGCAACCTAGATAATGCTTTGTTCATGTATTTCTACATTTTGATGGAATGTAACTAGGACTAAAAGCTACGTACTTTTTTAGATTGTATATAGGACCAAGGTCTTGTAATTTTTGTCAAATGTAAAATATCAAATTATTCAATGAAATTTAAATTTTCAAATCAATTTTGAGTATTCTTATTTTTTCCTTATTAATAAAATAAGTGACGACTTTATTGTAAAACTAAAACCCTTAATCAAGGGGTCAAAACATTTCAAGTGAGCTTCCCACTATTTGAGGGACAAAATCATGATCTCACTCATTTGTGTGGGTTGGACCCAATATAAAACCTGGTAGATTGAGGTCATGGTCTCTCACAAATCACAATGAGTCGGACAACTCAAAGACTTGACATCTAGCTTGATCCCATTGAATTAAAATTTGTTGACTTCCCGCCATTGACACATCCCCACATGAAAATTGACTTGATCAATCGAACGCTTGCAATTTAATAATGAAGATTTTAATGTCTACAATGGGATGGACAGTAAAATCCATTTCTATTATATAACTTTTATTAGGAGAGGGCAACGGGCAACCCATGAGAGTAGCAAAGCAGTGGCTCTTTTGATTAGCTTATGGGTTAAAGGCTTGAAACTAAGGCTCAAAGAAAAAATGAGCATTGTTCCATAGTATAATGTTGCCGTTTGAAAAAACATATGGAAAAAAAGATATTGAATAAAACGAGCTATTCAATATGGAAAACGAGATATTGAATAAGTGGTAAAGGTTGAGCATGAGAAAATCAATTTATAGCTATAATTTTGCCACAGGAAATTACAAAAATCTTTTAATGTGAATTTTTCAAACAAAAGTTAATTTCCTACAAAAATCTTTTAATGTGAATTTTTCAAACAAAAGTTAATTTCCTATGTCAGTACTGTAGGGACACGATTTGCACCTAAGCCCACAAATGGGAAGGGGATAGGCCCAAAGAGCTCAATACAATGAATTTGTAGAGAGTGGGCTAGAAATCTAGGTTTTAATGAGTTTAGTTAACAATAGCGTTGGGATAAAATCACAATAGGAGGAAGCTAGAATAATTAGTATAGTGAAAACTGTCCTCGGACTTAAGCCGAGGAGGTTGGTTCTTATATTTCACTCTCTTAAGGACAAATTACAGACATTGTTCTTGAGACTACAGTCTTTTCTTTTCCTCCCTCCTTCCTTCCTTCGATCCCTATTCTCCGGGACCTTCTTCTATCTTATACTTCCTTCTTCCTCTCATTTCCGCTCTCCACGTGTAGGTCTAGACTACTCACGTTGATACTTGTCCCATCAGCACCTTCCTGAAATCTTTAGATAATAGCTGTAAGGTTGAAAATTACTGTTCAGATATCACTTTCTCATTAATGCATCCAGAGATTTGGATACAGAGCATTCAATGCGACGGTAGTAGCTTTCTCTTAGATATTTCATAATTGTTCCTACGCTCTGTGCCCCCATGAAACATATCTTCATCAACAAGACCTCCTAGAACTAGAAGATCATTCTGGACAACATGACATACCATTTGATCCTTACTTCGCTTAGCCAAGGAGATACCCCTCCTCAAATTACCTCCCCTAGTTTCCTCAATCACAATTTGCTTGTGGATCTCTAGGTCTGACATCTTCATTACTATTAATCTATCCTCGGACAAGTGAACAACCTCGGACAAAACCCATGGCCCAAAATGCATTTTAGGCCTTTCATCCCTACAAGTACTATTTGTTGTTGAAATTGTAACTTGATCTAAAATATAACTCAGTTATATATGATTATGCAAGATGAGCATGGTATTAGATACTATAAATATTGAGGCAAAGATTCAAAGAGAGAGAGGGTGTATCGTGGTACTGAGTACTGAGATTGCACGAAGAAAAAAAAAAGATTTTGCGACTCAAGAGAAAGAAATAATAAAGTCAGTATCATTCCAACCAAAACAAATATAAAAAATTAACAAAAACCCTAATTTTGAGTTAAACAAATAAAAATTGAAACCATGCACCCTCTTCGTCTTCCTTCTTCTTCTTCTCTCCCTAAACAAAGGAGTCTGAGAAGCTAGCAGGCAGGAATGTTTTATTATCAATAGAGAAGGCAAAGCCTTTCGCAAATTAAGTTGGCAGAAAATTGTAGATATTTAAAAAAAGAAGAAGAAGTTTGACATGGAAAATTGTGGAAAATTCAAATCTGATGTACCATCATACCCTAAAATATCAAAGCATAAATTTTGAAAGAGAATGACTCCAAATGATGACATATTTGCATTCGAGCAAAACACAAAGTAGGCAAGACATGAACCAGATATGTAACTAAAGAGATTGTGGAAAACAATGATAGCTGATATAATCGAACTATGCATAAACATTAGGAAACCATAAGTATGAACCATAAAATAATAATGAACTAGTTTAGAACCTCATGCATATGCACAAATACAATAAGTTTCTACTTAATATATAATGTTTACTCATAATATTATATAAAAATTTGATAAATTTGAATTATTTTTGGCTAGACAAACAAATGACATTGGAAAACATAATCTTTTAATTTGTAAACTCTTTCTTCTTCTAATTTTAGATATATAATTAGATATATGATTGGTTTTTTATAATTCATTTATATAGAACTCATTGTATTTTGCACTAAATTAACTCACTTGACACAAAAATTAAAAAAAATTGAGATAAAACACATGACACAAAATTAAACTCATATTGAAATCTAATTGAAATTATAAATTTTTTTCTCAACTTTGGTTATATATATATGGTATATTATATATGTATCTTGTATGTGTAAATTTTATCGTGTATCATAAGATACACAAACAATTAATACATATTGTAAGGTAAGAATTTGTTCCACCCTACATCTAATTGTTGTCCTACCGCGGAGTCAGGCGCGGTGCGGTTCTTCGCCCCGAGTGCAGGCAAGCAAGGAGGGTTTCATAGTCTCAGCCCCAAGCCTGTTGTCCAACATCGGTTAGAAGAGCGCCCCCCTCATGCTTTATATGCCTCTGGGACTTGCATGAGGGTACCACTCTTCTAACCGATGTGGGACAACAGGCTTGGGGCTGAGACTATGAAACCCTCCTTCCTTGCCTGCACTCAGGGTGAAGGCAAAAACCGCACCGCGCCTGGCTCCGCGGTAGGACAACAATTAGATGTGGAGTGGAACAAATTCTTACCTTACAACTATCAATAAATTTTTTTTTTTTTTTAGGAACATGACTATCAATAATATTTAAATTATATATATATATATATATAAATTATATTATGCATCTTATTGTATATCTTTAAGTGTATCCATGCATATACATAAGATTACAAGCTAGATATAACTAATGCAAGAACAATCCGAGGCAGCACTAGTGAATTTATTTTCACTATAGGTTTGCATGAAATAACAACGTTAATTCTATGCCTCTGTGCACTAATGATGGACGAATTCACTTAATCGATTAAAGAGAAAATAATTATGGATGCGCTCAAGAGAAAATATATGCCCATGTGCACCAATAAGGCAATAATGGATGAGCTCAGCATGATGGAACAATGTTAGTGTATGCCGTTTGCAGATAGTAGTAGTTTTAGTACATGAAATTAAAACATGTAATTAATGTCAAGTAAGAAATTCAGTGACACGCTTTAGAATTTAAATGCTTTATAGTAAGTAGGATTAAAACATAAATGTTGCTATTATTATGATTCTTAATATTTTGATCACAACAACTAAATGATTTATTATTATTATTATTATTATATATTTGTGGTTTGCAATTTATGATTATTATATAATTTCAAATTCTCATATAATATAGCGAGGATCTTATAATTTTCATGAATTTTTTAAAATAAATACCTTATAATTCAATAATATATTTTATTTAAAAAAAATCTATAGATAGGTTTTTATCACAATTTATTTGAATTTTTGTTATTTTTTGTTTTATTGAAAGTTTATAGACACAAAAAATTGACATTTATTGATGTAATAAATTTTTAATGATAAGCAAGTAAATAAGTGTTATATTCATAATATTTTCATAATAAATCATAGGTGATCAGTTATTATTGGTTTAAATTTGAACTTATCACTGAAAGTACTTTTTTGCCACAACAATAATAACCTGTAACAAAGTGTTACTTAAAATTTATTATGAAAATATTATATACAAAACAATTATTAAGCAAATAAATAATGTCAATAATAAGTCCTACTCCAAGTTTAAGCGATGTAAAAAATTGTCCTTAAATTTTGAGTGTACATTGCTCTTATAAAAAGCATCGAAGGAACGTGAATTGAACTTTGACGGTTTGACCATCTCAAAAGCGGGCCACAATGAAACCGGTACAACCCGATCCAATACAAACCGCCCCGTCCCTAAAACCCTAAACTAAAATACATATCTCTCATAACAGCCTCCATTGTGCCCTCTTTCTTTCTCGCTCCCTGTTTCGCAGCGAGCTTTCACTGTAAAAACAATGGCGAAACCCGATTCAAAGCCAAAGCAAAATTCAAAGCCAAAGGCAAAGAAACACTACAGGCCTGCCGTAAGTTTCCTATGTCCACCGCAGAGTTTATTATAAAATCAAAAATTTCTGATATGTACGATAAAAATCTATACACTTTTCTCACACTTTTTTCCGTCAAAATTTGTTGTTTTACCAGGGAAAGAAGAAGGAAGGAAACGCTGCTAAATATGTCACTAGGTCTCAAGCTGTCAAGCATCTCCAAGTCAATCTTCCACTTTTCAGGTCCCTCAATCTCTCACACACATTCAAAGTCTTGTATATTTGTGTTTATGCGCACGTGCAAATGTATATGTGTTAGTTTATGTTTATTTGTGTGTTTTGCATTTTATGTATTTAGGTTTGTAAGTCCATGATTTTAGGTAATAATATAAAATCTGCACATATTTTTTCGATAATAAGATAGTTACAATGGGGACGGGGATTTGAACCTTGGATGTCTCTGAAATATAAGGAGGTGCCAGTTGAGCTACAAGGCTGCTGTGTAATTTTTTCCGCTAGTTCTGTATTATTCATTATTATGGAAAATGAAAGCAACTATTTCTGGCAGTGTAACAAGATGGCGGGTATTGAATGTGTAACAAATTAAAAAAAGTGTTATTGTCATGGGCAGTGATGTAGCTTTTGTTTACTTTGTTGGAAAAGTGCAGCTGTCTATGACTATGAACTCACTATTTTAATTGCTTGAAAATTTGTAGGAGACTATGCATTCTCAAGTGTATATTCCCCCGGGAGCCAAAGAAGAAGGTGAAAGGAAATCACCACACTTATTATCACGTGAAGGATATTTCATTTTTGGAGCGTGAGCCTTTACTTGAGATATTTAGAGACAAGAGGGCACACGAGAAGAAGGTAAAGAAAGCTGAGGCGAAGAAGAACCCTGATCTTGCTAAACGTTTGCGAACCCGCGCACCTACTTATAAGCTAGATAAAGTTATTCGGGAGAGGTTTGTTTATTCTATCCATTTTGCTTTGGAAGATACGATTAAAGGTTGCTTCTGATAAAAATCACTGACAGTTGTTGTCATAATCATTGCTTGAATTGTAGGTATCCGACGTACATTGATGCGCTTAGAGATTTGGATGATTGTCTCACAATGGTGCACCTTTTTGCAGCACTACCAGCATTGGAGAGGGAAAAAATTGAAGTGCAGCGCATTCATAAATGTCGAAGGTAGTGTTTATATATTGAAAAAGACTGGCGGGTGAGGTGGAAATGGCATTTGGATATATACTAGCTATCCTATCCCCTCCCCCCACCCAAAAAAAGTGGTTTAATAATTTTACAATATAGGCTTACAATCTCGCTGGTACTTATCTACTTTCTGAATCATTTTTATTTGCCAGATTGAGTCATGAATGGCAAGCATACATCTCTCGTACTCATAAATTACGAAAAACCTTTGTATCTGTGAAAGGCATATATTATCAGGTACTGTTGCTCATTGTCTAGTATTGCTGTATTCCCGTTAGTCACTTGAAAATTATTTTTGTTTATAGCTGTTAAATCTCTGTGCTGTTTGTCCTTGAAGGCTGAGGTTGAAGGTCAAAAGATCACGTGGTTGACCCCTCATGCACTGCAGCAAGTTATGCCAGATGATGTTGACTTCAACGTCATGCTAAATTTCCTGGAAGTTTATGAGGTTCGGTTTTTATGGGTCCCATGTTTTGTTTTCTTGTATTTGTTGTTCATGTCGTGAATTTGCAATTACAAGGGAAAAAGGTTTCATGATCTCGCTTGTGATGGATAATTAACACAACCACAACACCCCCCCCCCCCCCCCCCACACACACACACACACACAAACACCCAAAAAAAGGAAAAGAAAAGAAAAGATGGACTGATTTATTGATTTAAGGGATATTGCTTGTCATTTCATAATACTGCTGGTCATGGTAATGACATAATGCTTTTTTGAGGTAATGAAATACTCAAAGGCTTTTTGGACAATTGAGCTATTTTGTAGCCTTTGGAGAAGTATCTAGGGAGGTTGGCATGAGTTTGTAGGCTAAGAAGTATCATGTGTTCAGGGATGGTATAAGAGAGGTTTTGGCATGAAACATGGTGGGGTAACTAGCATTGAAAGAGTTGTATTTATACTTTTGAGTGGATAAAGATGCTTCTGTTCGCTATTATTTAGCTAGGGTATTCGTCAATGCAATTTCAAGTTTTTACTAGCTTTCTATGATTGGAAGTTGGATTCAATTGATTCTGTGCATGATGATGTCTTAAACATCCATAGTGGTGAGGGCCTTGACTGGTTGAGGTGGAGGCCTAACAACAATGGTAACTTTGATGTTCACACTCCTTTCATGAGGTCTTAAGATGTTCCAATGGTATGCGATTTCCCTGGAAAAGCATTTAGAGCAGTAAGGTTTTGACAGGTGATAATCTTATTCAAAGAGGTATGAACATGGTGGGTTGGTGTTGTAGTGGAACTGTGGATCAATTGTTTGTGCACCATTGGGTTGTCCATAAATTGTGGTCTTTTATTTTCTTTGTTTGGAGTACTTTGAGGATGGATGAACTAGTTTGGCGAGCACAGAAGTTATATTTTTTGGAATACTACCCCGTTGTTTAATGTGGACAATCTAGAGGGAGAGAAATAATCATACATTTAATGGTGTGGAGCTCTTTGTTATTTAGTTGAAATCAGCGTTTTTGAGATTATTTGTGCCCTTGCCTTGAGACAAATGACAAGTGTTCTATTGTAAATTTTATTGATTTCCTTTCTTTTTAATTTTTGAGGAGAGCTTTGTGTATGAGTTATCTCCTTTATTTTAATAAATTTTTTGTTACTTATAGGAAAATGTTTATGTTTTAATTTATTTATAAAAAGAGGGGAAGGAGTCCCCTAAACCAAGAGAAACAAATACAAGAGAGGTTGAAGTCATGCACCTACTAATGTCCTATTATTACTAAAGCAGAAAAAATTGTTAGAGACACAGCTTTTTCAAGCAGAAAGTTTGATTAATGTTGGATGCTGATATTTTATATTTCCAATCCCTTTTTTGTTTCTTTTTAATCTTCCAAGACAAAATGATCTTTTGTTCACAAGAATTATGTCTAATACATCCCTCTTCTCATTTTTCTATCGTGCTTGTTCGTTTTGGGTGCAGACTCTCCTTGCCTTTATTAATTATCGCCTTTATCATTCGATAAATGTAAAGTATCCACCCATTCTTGATCCTCGGTTGGAAGCTTTAGCGTCAGGTATGCTTTTCACTGTTCAGTTCACAGAAATTTCCATGTTCTCATTCAGAGATTTTAGCAGCATGAAGCTGTGCATAGAGCTTGTAATGTTATAATTTTGTAGGTAGTTCATGCTCTAGTCTATTTCTTTTTTATATTATTAATTCACTTTAGTATTTAATCTATCATGCAGATCTTTATGCATTGTCTAGATACTTTGATGTGAACTCTAGAACTTCTGTGGTGGATCCTCAAGTTTCTAGTACATCTGGATCTGAGCAAGTTGAGACCCAAAAGGTTGGGACAGCATCTGATGAATCCGAATTAAGACTAGCTCAACTTCAACATCAACTTCCTTCCAATGAACCTGGTGCGTTAATGCGCCTTGTTGAAGATGATGCTGGTGATGGTGAAGAGGATGATGATACAAGGGAGTGTAAAAAACTCTTTAGGAATCTGAAATTCTTCTTGAGCCGTGAGGTCAGATCAGCTATTCATTATTGACCTTAAAAGAGATGATTAGCTATTTTCTTTGTGTGCGTGTGTGCGTGCGTGTGTGCGTGTGTTTTTTTTATTATTATTATTATTATTTTTGGTTTTTACATAAAAGATGGGAGTGAGGAGTCTCGGCCCACTGTGCGTGTGCACGCATAAAAGAGTTAAACAAAAAGTTGTCCACTATTTTCTTTTTTTTAAATTTGGCATCAGCGTGTTCAAATTAGTGCCTGAAAGTTCACTTAACATCCAAAAGCGATTGTGTATCTGTTTTTGAATCATGTTACTGCTTTTGCATGGAATTAGGCATACATAAATGTTCTTGCTCTAACTTAATAATCTCTTTCTTATTTTTGGTTATGCTGTTTCTTTGTTTCAGATGATTATTCTCTGTTTTAATAAATTAATGATGTTATGTTCAGGTGCCTAGAGAGTCCTTGCTTTTTGTTATTCCTGCTTTTGGTGGTGTTGTTTCCTGGGAGGGAGAGGGAGCTCCATTTAAGGAAGATGATGAGAGCATTACTCATAAGGTTTGCTATTAAACTAATCGTTATATGAGATACAACATTTATGGATTAGAACACACATATATGGAATTTGTTGATATGTGTTTAAGCACGATAATTCATTCTGAGTATTTGTTTTATACGTTCAGATTGTTGACCGGCCAACACTGGTTCGTACATCCCTCTCCAGAGAATATGTGCAACCACAATGGGTGTATGATTGTGTAAATGCACGTGTCATTTTGCCAACAGAGGATTATATGGTGGGAAAGTAAGTCCCTTTAGATGCATCTATGATTTGCCTTAAGCTATGTTAACCTCTCTGACCTTTGCTATTATCATTTTGGAGTTCTCATTTGCTATGCGTTGTGCACACAAAATCATATTACTTGAGAGAAAGTATTTTGTGAGCCTCCCTATCTGCTAGTATCAATCCCATGAACTATTTTTTAATATTAAAAATTGATAGTGTTCCTTTTTACTTTAAATGTAAAAGCGGGTGCACATTTTGTAATATCAATATCAATGAATGACATATTGATACTGTCTACAGGATTCCTCCTCCACACTTATCACCTTTTGTTGACCATGAGTCCGAAGGTTATGTTCCTGAGTATGCAGAGACCATTAAACGATTGCAGGCTGCTGCTAGAAAAGAAGTTCTTCCATTACCAGGGGTAGGAAACGAAGATCTTGAAGATCCTCAGAAATTACTGTCTGAAGGTATTATTGATCGAGCAGAAGCTAGTGAAGCTGCAGAGAGAAAGCGCAAGGTAGGTGTTGTTTTAACTTAATTGAATTGTGTAGCAACCATATGCAGGACAGTGATTTACACACAGATTTTATGCAATTTTATTTCATGTTCATCACTTTGTCCCTCTTGAATTGATCAAATTTGGAATGGATGTAGATGATTCTTGAGCAGAACCGCTATCTTGATGAATTGAAAATGGAAGTTGAGGGTGTCCAGAAATCCTCAACTCCCTCAGATAATAAGCAGAGCTCTTCCAAAGAGACGGAGGCTAGGGAAGAATCTGAGCCTGATTTAGAACAAATTGTTGAGGATCATGCAAACATGTCTAAGACTGTGATGTCTCGTAGGAAGAGGAAGATTTATGAAGCCATGCAGGTAACTTTATTGGTTAAGCAGTTTTTATTGTTTTATAGCAAAAAAGAGTGCATGTCGCTGAGCTTATGGATCTATGCTGTCTTGGATAACTCATTTAATCGGCTAACAGCAGTATATCTGGATGCTGAATTTCATTAATCTTTTGTTAATATTTTGATTTGATTCATAAAACGGCTTACCTATCAAAAGAATGTTTAATATTCAAGCATTTCATAGTTGATCTGGAACAAAGCTTTTTTTTGTCCAAATCTACAAGCTGTTTGCTCATCATCTGAGTGTATTGTAGCCATGAATATCTCATTGTTTAGTTTAATCAGGATCAAATGCTGCACTTAAAGGTTGCTTTTATTTGTGCAAACAGGTGGATACTGAAGTTTTTCTGAATGTTACCATTAATAATGTATAATTAAGTAGACAACTTTTAAGATGACAAAGTATTTGTAATTTGATTGTGTAACATCAAAACCTTTTGTCAAGGTTGTTTATACATATACTTAACTGTGAAAGATTAGGTGTTGGTATCATATAGTCCAAGCCATCCTAGAAATTTTAGTGCCTTTTGTACTTGAATGCTTCTAGAACAAAATTATTTGAATAATAGTGTAATGATATCCACTAGATTTCTTCAGAGAGTGATGCGGGCGGGATTGTTAAGGAGGTAGGTAGAGAATTTAGGAGAATGGAATAGGAGAGAGGGAAGCAGAGAACTGGGGAGAGAGTTAAGTGCATCAAATTTCTTCTTCATCTGATTGGCAAGTGATTTACACTAATTGTTTCTTGATTCTTATGTATGATTTAGTGAGCCTACTACATATATATATATATATATATATTACTAGGTGTTGGTTTACTATTACTGTCCTGGTGTTGGATCAATGGTGGATTTTATTCAATTTTCAAATGGTCTTTTTACCTTTGAAATTTTCATATGCCATCTGAAGTACTATCTTTTGAGTATGATAATGTTATTCGTCTGTGTTGTGACTAACGTCTCTCTCCCCCAGATTGGCAAACAACGGAAGAAGGCTCACGTTGATCTTCTTAAGGAACGGAAGAAAAAAATTCAAGCAGCTAAGGAATCAGAGGAGAATTGAAGTGCCCCCTGAATTTGCATGGCTTGAATTTATTATTTTGTTAATTTGCTTGAGGTTGCTTAAGCTTTATAACAACATAATTGAAGTGTAACATTGCCAATTAAGTTCGTGATTGGCTAAAATTTTGATAACTATGTAAGATATTTTTAAAAATTAAAACTGAACCAAAAACGAAATCGTAGTTTTCTACTATTAGTTGGCACATTTAAATTTAATGCTGAATATTTTTTTGGGCTGAGAGCCATGTTGCATAATATTCTGGGGGGCCCATACTGAAAAAAACAAATAAACTTTCAGTAAACGAAGTAATCTTGCAAATGTGTAGTAGTTTCGCCATAAGCCTAGGAGAGGGAAAATGGATTCCTAGGGACATAACATTCTCTAAAGTCTATAACTTTACACACGGGCTATTAAAATTTTTTAATGGATCAGATAATTTGGAATGTTATGATTTTAATTGACTATGACTCTTAAAAAGTTAAAATAAAAGCTGGGCTACTATTTATAAACCAAGAATCAAGGGTAGATTGGGCTTAAAGAGAATGGAGGATTTCAATAAGGCCGTATTAGCAGGATGTAAAGCTTAAAAACCCCATTTCCAAATGTATTGAAACTCTAATGGAAGTTAAAAACAAATGAAAAGTTACGAGGCGTTTGGTCATAGAGTTTAAAAATTATTGTTTAAAAAGATGTGAAAACTGTGAATTAAAAAGTTTTGTTGAAATACGTGTTTTTAGTATTTATAAAACAAAAAAATGTGTTTGGTATCATGGTTTAAATAACATGTTTCAATGTTAAAAAATATAAAATATGTGTGTGTTGGATTGTAAAAAAAGCTAACCAAAGTACAAAATAAATATATTTTAAATTAGGAGAGAGAACATGGTGGGTCCATAAATCAGGAGAGAGAACATGGCTGACCAAAATATTTTAAAAAAAACTGACCAAAGTACGAAAAAGCTAACCTGAGTACTAGTGTTTGTTGTTTAAGATAATTACGGAATTGCCACTGAGCATTGGTGTTTGTTGTTTAAAAATTGTTCGGAAGTGATTTCAAAAATGGGTTTTATAACATTGGTTTTTTAACAATGTTTTCCAAACAACAGGAACAGGACTAGTACACCAAACACATTTTTTTGTTTTTGGACACTAGTGTTCAGTGTTTAAACACTGAACACTAGTGTTTAAACATGGTGACCAAACAGCGCCATATATCTTGCAAATGGAATATGTTGGAGGTATAAAGCCCAATTGTAGAGTAGGATCAATCCTAATACTCGATGCGTAAGCCAATAATACTACTTGAGCTAATCTATCTTTAACCGTCCATAAATCCATATTCAAATTTAAGAAACGATGTGAACATGAATTTTCCATATAATGCAGCAGATGCAATAACAAACTTTCATACATTTCTTGTTCTTTGATGGATGCAAATAGAACGTAGATTTGACAACTCCAAAATTTTGGTGTCTCTATATAGCCGCCGAGACCTGAAACTTCGCAGTGTTGAGAGAGTTGTGGATTCATGTTGGTGTAATGAGGGTTGAATGGGGTGAGCTTTCGATAAGTAATAAAAATTTATTGAAGTAGTGAGATATATAGCGCTATCCTTGTACACAGGATGTATACATAAGTATTAAGTAGTCACTTAGATGGGGAAAATCTTTTGAGTGTTCCTTTAGTAGGCTTGCTTTTGTTGCTATTGTGTATCATATCTAGTTACAAAGAAATCCTCATGTTTTAAGAGGAATATTAATTTTTTTTATTGGTAAACAATACACACACTCTCAATGAATTTTGAACCCATAATCTCACCCTCCCTTTAAAACTTATAGGGGAAGAGTTGCCAATTGAGCTAGAGCCCATTGGCTTAAGAGCAAATTTTAAGGGAAGATATTAAAGCTAGAGTTGAGTTTGACATGAGAGTGAAAAGTCTATAATTAACAGAGTGATTTGATGCAATTGGGGTACTAGCTTATCTATTTTTAAAGATGATAAGAGCAGTATTGTGTTGTATGATCTAACCTTTAGATTCTGGTGTAGTTGCGGTTGGCCAAATTTTTTGACCTATAAGATGACTGCGCTGCTGGCCAGGAACATACTTTCATTTACATTGGAAGGTGCTACAAGGAAAAATACAAGATTGACTCAAACGAAACAGCCCTGGTGCCTCATGATTTACTTATTGATGACATGCCACTGCATATGCATGGGTGAGCCATGTTCAAACATAGGGTTTGGGTAACACAAGATTACTGGATTTTAAGAGAAGATATGGCTGCAATTAAATTGTTAAAAATTTATATGTTGCCAATCCCGAATAGTTGGGAGATAGGGCTTTGTCGTCGACTTTTGTTTGGCTGTTTTATTCTCATGTGTTAAAATGCAAGAATAAAATAATATAGAAAAGCGAGCAAGAAAGAGAAAAAGAACACAAGGGAGAGAAGTAAAGCAAGAAAAAGAAAAGAATATAAAGGATTACGTGATTCGGCCAACGGCCTATATTCACAAAATAAAGCCCTAACGGCTACATTTATACGGTATATTTAAGTTATTAATTATCGTGAACCCTTGATAGGGTATATATAGAGACTAGAAGTTAGGATTAGCTCAATATGAGTTAACAACATAACTGAGCCTTTTGGGCCATTACTTCAATATAAACCCAATATTTTAGCACCATTAATTCAAAGGAGTTGAAAATGGGCGGACTTATGTTCATCCCATATTACTTTGCAGTTGAATCTAACAATTTTGACTAATATGTTGCATAAATCTAGAGAGCATCACCATGAATTTTATTGATACCTTATTTTTGTGTACTTTTTATATTTATTTTGCAATCTTTTTTGTGGTGTTTCTCATATACATACATTGTTTTTGCACAGGAGCAACTTCAAGAGCAGGGAAAACTGTGACTGCCTGATTGTTGAAAATCTCAAAATAAATTTAAGATGGAGAAACTGCAAGTGGAGACGTGTGCATGTAAATTATGTACACAATACTTTTTTGTAGTACTTTCCCGATGTTGTATATGAAGATCTTCCAAATTTAAGCAGAAAAATAAACTTGTAATAATTCCTTTTTCGACGAGGAAGTGTTACTTACAAGGGGGAAAAAGACCAGAAAGAAGTATTAATTCATCTCAGTACAAAATAGACTTGGATCCAAAGCAAATACACCCCACGTGTTTTTTTTATTTTTTATTTTTTAATGAAGAAATACACTCCACATGTGAAGCACTTAAATAGGATTATTGACATTGAGCTAGGCCACCATTCACGTTCAGTGGAGAAGCAATTATATGATTCTTATATTTTTGTCATGAAAGAGTCCCTTAAAAGATGACTTAAAGAGTAAAAATATTAGTCAAATAAATTCCGATAAAAATGGCATATTTTGACACATCTTCTGTGCAATTAGATCATGGTCTCAACCTTGGTGTTATAAGATCTGCTGGCACAAGCTTTGTCAATTTGGAAACTTATGATTGTTTGTCATGGGATTCTACATTTGTGCCATGGAGAGAGAGCGAGAGAGAGAGAGATGTGTAAACTGTAAACTACAATCAGTGCTAAAAATTAAGAGGAAGAAAACATGTGTGAAACACAAAATAAGGAAAAAAAAAAAAATCTAGTTTTATTGATGTATTCACCATCAGCATGGTGATATACCATGGACAACAACACCTTTGCCGCTAGCCATGGAGGCAAAAATCCTTGCGCACAAATATCCTCCAATATAGAGGACCATTCACCATTCTGATCACATGGTCAAGGAATGAAACATTGTACACCATCTTTTTTGTCTTTAGGTTTTGAATGTGCAAGAAATTGGTTGCATAAGTTGGGTTTAAATAGGCTTCAACAAAGGTTGGAATATTTATGACTCAAACTTTCAAGTTACAGTTCATATTATCACAACCAATATATTATGATATGTTTCCATGCCAAGCAAACGTAGGTGGTACACAACCTTTAGTATTTACATTTTCCTTCTATATATTGCAAGTACAAGATTGTCTAGATAAAATGCTACAAATGTCATGGTATAAACATGAATTTCACATTTTTTTTAATATTAAACAGGTTTCCATTAAATAGCAAATATGCGCTAATCTAAAAATTATATTCTTAGTTAAACTTTTTTATCCTAGAAAATTGTTCACAAATGTGTCCAAGTTCCTTTGCATCATAGTTGTCATTGAATTTTTATGTTAAACTCTTGCCATTTCTAGCAAACCCTGTGAGCAAGTAACGAAAACATTAAACCTCATGAGCAAAAAATCACAATAATTTTACAACATTTTCAAATTAGTCTATCATCTCACACAAAGACCCACAACCTGAAATGTAATATTTTTAATGACCCACGAGTAAGGTACTAGGCTAATTCAGGAATGTTCTGAATTGTTGTAAATTCAAGTTAGCAATTAATGTTGCTAGTCTCCTATCATACCACGTCAGCTATTCCATTTTTGCCTTATCATCACTTTTCCTCTTAACTCTTCATTCCTCTTTTTCACCTCTTTCTTCCTCTTATCATTCTTCATTTTACTGTTACGTTTTCTCTCTTTTTGATTCATCTTCTACCCATTGTTCCTCCATTCCATTTAATCAACCAATTTCCCCCCCATATATTTGCTAGTACTTCCTATGCGCCTCTCTCTTTTATTCATTCTAAGATTTGTTCAACATTTAATGAACTGATTTTTTTCTCATATATTTGCGATTACTTCTTATGCACCTCTCTTTTATTCATTCCAAGATTTGTTCAACAAAAAAGTGAATAGATTTTCTTCTTCCTCTTGGTGGTTTTTTAATGTTGTTTCTAAAAACTTTGTGGTGGTTTTTAATGTGGCTTTGTTAGTCATTTGAATAAATTTAAACCATATAAAATCTCGATTATATTTTTATTCTTAGAAAATGCATTATGTCACACGCACAGACAAAAAAATAACAAAAATAAATAGATGAGTGACAATAAAATTTTTAAGAATGGAAATACATCAAGCCTTAGGGCCAAAATGGAGTTTTACCCCTTTCTCATAAACTTTCCAGCAAAATGCCATATGTTTGAAACTATTTAAAGATATGCCCTTGTTCTGAAACTCGATTTTTGGACAATCGAGTTATAGCGAAATGAAACTTTAAAAAAAAAAAAAAATTTGTTGAACTCGTTTCCACTTGAATATTTTCATGGAACTCGAGTTCCTCACTAAAAACTCGAGTTTCACAATTTTTTTTTTTTTTAAAGTTTCATTTTACTATAACTCGATTATCCAAAAATCAAGTTTCAAAATAGGGACATATTCCTAAATAGTTTCAGACAAGAGACATTTTGCTGAAAAGTTTGCGAGAAACGAATATTTTGCCATTTTGGCCCAAGCCTTAGTTCCCAAAATTTTGGGGGTAATATTTCAAAACCAAAAAGAATATTTTTGCCAAAATTATGTATTAGATCATCTTCATTCTTATTTTTTTCATGGCTAGAATTGTACAAGTAAAAAAGGCTAATGTTTTATTATATTTTGCATTTTTATTTTCTATGATGGATTATAATCAGGCCGTTCCATTATAAATAAAAAAAATAACAACAAATAAAAACTTGTTACCTAAGATTTTTTTGTGAGAATAACAATTTTTAATGGTTATAAATAAATAAATAAATAAAAGTTCTCACTTCGGAAGGAAAGAATTGGTACCGACATACCGTTCACTGTTCAGTTGTTAAAACGACGCCGTAAAGCCCGTAATGGTACTCTTCTCATGGAGTTCCATTTAAATGGTACTCTTCTCTCTCTCTTTCAAAATTTCACCCTCAACATCTTCTCTCTCTCTCTCTCTCTCTCTCTCTGTGCAACAAAAACACTTAACAATGTCAGAAATTGCTTGGTATAGACTAACTGTGCAGTGGCAGCCATGGAAGCCAACGGTTGTGACTAATGCTTAGGGGCAGACAACGAAGCCGTACAAGCTATGGTGATATCCTGAGAACACCTTTTTTTTTTTTTTTTTTTTTTTTCACTCTCTCACTGAAAAAGGTTCAAATTGTCTATTATAATCATTCAACTATTTGTAGATTAGAGACAGAATTTGAATTTGGATTTGGATTACTGTTCAGGAACTTTGGATTTCTTGTTTGTTCTGATATTCACTGTAAATTTAAATTATTTTTAATTATTAGTAGAATAGAGATAGGATTTATTTTTTGCTCCAATGGTACTCTCTCTCTCTCTCTCTCTCCATATATGTATATATGAAATGTTTTTTGTGCCTTGATGCATATCATATGCTAAAGTTTTGATATTTTTTTTTTTAAAACAATTTCTATATCCCAATGAGGAAAAGTTTAGTAATCTGAAAATGGTGCATGAAATTCATACCACAAAAATAAATAAATAAATAAATAAAAAATAATGGGGCTCCCTTTTGCAAGCTTTTTGTAGAGGTTGAGGAACCATAGTTCCACTTCCATGCACTGCCAGGTAGATACTAGGCATTCTGATGGGATATTTTGATTTTAATCATATTTGTGTATTTGTGTTTATGTGCACGTACAAATGTATATATGTTAGTTTATGTTTATTTGTGTGTTTTGCATTTTAAGTATTTAGGTTTGTAAGTCCATGATTTTAGGTAATAATATAAAATCGGCACATATTTTTTCGATAATAAGATAGTTACAATGGGGACGGGGATTTGAACCTTGGATGTCTTTGAAATATAAGGAGGTGCCAGTTGAGCTACAAGGCTGTGTAATTTTTTCTGCTGGTTCTGTATTATTCATTATTATGGAAAATGAAAGCAACTATTTCTGGCAGTGTAACAAGATGGCGGGTATTGAATGTGTAACAAATTAAAAAAAGTGTTATTGTCATGGGCAGTGATGTAGCTTTTGTTTACTTTGTTGGAAAAGTGAATTTGTCTATGACTATGAACTCACTGTTTTAATTGCTTGAAAATTGTAGGAGACTATGCATTCTCAAGGGTATATTCCCCCGGGAGCCAAAGAAGAAGGTGAAAGGAAATCACCGCACTTATTATCACGTGAAGGATATTTCATTTTTGGAGCGTGAGCCTTTACTTGAGATATTTAGGGACAAGAGGGCACATGAGAAGAAGGTAAAGAAAGCTGAGGCAAAGAAGAACCCTGATCTCGCTAAACGTTTGCGAACTGGTGCACCTACTTATAAGCTAGATAAAGTTATTCGGGAGAGATTTGTTTGTTTGTTCTATCCATTTGCTTTGAAAGATACGATTAAAGGTTGCTTCTGATAAAACCACTGACATTTGTTGTCATAATCATTGCTTGAATTGTAGGTATCCAACGTACATTGATGCGCTTAGAGATTTGGATGATTGTCTCACAATGGTGCACCTTTTTGCAGCACTACCAGCATTGGAGAGGGAAAAAATTGAAGTGCAGCGCATTCATAAATGTCGAAGGTAGTATATATATTAAAAAAGAAGGGCAGGTGAGGTGGAAATGGCATTTCGATATATACTAGCTATCCTATCCCCTCTCCCCCCCACCCCAAAAAAAAAAAGTGGTTTAATAATTTTACAATATAGGCTTACAATCTCACTGGTACTTATTTACTTTCTGAATCATTTTTATTTGCCAGATTGAGTCATGAATGGCAAGCATACATCTCTCGTACTCATAAATTACAAAAAACCTTTGTATCTGTGAAAGGCATATATTATCAGGTACTGTTGCTCATTGTCTAGTATTGCTGTATTCCCGTTAGTCACTTGAAAATTATTTTTGTTTATAGCTGTTAAATCTCTGTGCTGTTTGTCCTTGAAGGCTGAGGTTGAAGGTCAAAAGATCACGTGGTTGACCCCTCATGCACTGCAGCAAGTTATGCCAGATGATGTTGACTTCAACGTCATGCTAAATTTCCTGGAAGTTTATGAGGTTCGGTTTTTATGGTTCCTATGTTTTGTTTTCTTGTATTTGTTGTTCATGTCATAAATTTGCACTTACAAGGGAAAAAGGTTTCATGATATCGCTTGTGATGGATAATTAACACCGCCCCCCCCCCCCCCACACACACACACACACACACAAACACCCAAAAAAAAAGAAAAAGAAAAAGGAAAGAAAAGATGGACTGGATTGATTTATTGATTTAATGGATATTGCTTGTCATTTCATAATACTGCTGGTCATGGTAATGACATAATGCTTTTTTGAGGTAATGAAATACTCGAAGGTTTTTTGGACAATTGAGCTATTTTGTAGCCTTTGGAGAAGTATCTAGGGAGGTTGGGATGGGTTTGTAGGCTAAGAAGTGTCATGTGTTCAGGGATGGTATAAGAGTGAGGTTTTGGCATGAAACATGGTGGGGTAACTAGCATTGAAAGAGTTGTATTTATACTTTGAATGGATAAAGATGCTTCTGTTCACTATTATTTAGCTAGGGTACTCGTCAATGCAATTTCAAGTTTTTACTAGCTTTCTATGATTGGAAGTTGGATTCAATTGATTCTGTGCGTGATGATGTCTTAAACATCCATAGTGGTGAGGGCCTTGACTGGTTGAGGTGGAGGCCTAACAACAATGGTAACTTTGATGTTCACACTCCTTTCATGAGGTCTTAAGATGTTCCAATGGTGTGCAATTTCCCTGGAAAAGCATTTAGAGCAATAAGGTTTTGACAGGTGATAATCTTATTCAAAGAGGTATGAACTTGGTGGGTTGGTGTTGTAGTGGAACTGTGGATCAATTGTTTGTGCACCATTGAGTGGTCCATAAATTGTGGTCTTTTATTTTCTTTGTTTGGAGTACTTTGAGGATGGATAAACTAGTTTGGTGGGCACAAAATTTATATTTTTTGGAATACTAACCCGTTGTTTAATGTGGGCAATCTAGAGGGAGAGAGATAATCATACATTTAATGGTGTGGAGCTATTTGTTATTTAGTTGAAATCAGCGTTTTTGAGATTATTTGTGCCCTTGCCTTGACGCAAATGACAAGCATTCTATTGCAAATCAGCGTTTTTGAGATTATTTGTGCCCTTGCCTTGACACAAATGACAAGCATTCTATTGCAAATTTTATTGATTTCCTTTCTTTTTAATTTTTGAGGAGAGCTTTGTGTATGAGGTATCTCTTTATTCTAATAAAATTTTTGTTACTTATGGGAAAATGTTTATGTTTTAATTTATTTATAAAAAGAGGGGAAGGAGTCCCCTAAACCAAGAGAAACAAACATGAGAGGTTGAAATCATGCACCCACTAATGTCTTATTATTACTACAGCAGAAAAAAATTGTTAGAGACACAGCTTTTTCAAGCAGAAAGTTTGATTAATGTTGGATGCTGATATTTTATATTTCCAATCCTTTTTTTTCTTTTTAATCTTCCAAGGCAAAATGATCTCTTGTTCACCAGATTTATGTCTAATATGTCCCTCTTCTCATTTTTCTATTGTGCTCATTTGTTTTGGGTGCAGACTCTCCTTGCCTTTATTAATTATCGCCTTTATCATTCGATAAATGTAAAGTATCTACCCATTCTTGATCCTCGGTTGGAAGCTTTAGCGTCAGTTATGCTTTTCACTGTTCAGTCCACAGAAATTTCCATGTTCTCATTCAGAGATTTTAGCAGCATGAAGCTGTGCATTGAGCTTGTAATTTTATAATTTTGTAGGTAGTTCATGCTCTAGTCTATTTCTTTTTTAGATTATTAATTCACTTTAGTATTTAATCTATCATGCAGATCTTTATGCATTGTCTAGATACTTTGATGTGAACTCTAGAACTTCTGTGGTGGATCCTCAAGTTTCTAGTACATCTGGATCTGAGCAAGTTGAGACCCAAAAGGTTGGGACAGCATCTGATGAATCCGAATTAAGACTAGCTCAACTTCAACATCAACTTCCTTCCAATGAACCTGGTGCGTTGATGCGCCTTGTTGAAGATGATGCTGGTGATGCTGAAGAGGATGGTGATACAAGGGAGTGTAAAAAACTCTTTAGGAATCTGAAATTCTTCTTGAGCCGTGAGGTCAGATCAGTTATTCATTATTGGCCTTAAAGAGATGATTAGTTATTTTCTTTGTGTGTGTGTGTTTTTTTTTTTTTGGGCTTTTACATAAAAGATGGGAGTGAGGAGTCTGGGCCCCCTCTTTTTCACCTCTTCTTCCTCTTATCATTCTTCATTTTACTATTACGTTTTCTCTCTTTTTGATTCATCTTCTTCCCATTGTTCCTCCATTCCATTTAATCAACCAATTTTCCCCCCATATATTTGCTATTACTTCCTATGCGCCTCTCTCTTTTATTCATTCTAAGATTTGTTCAACATTTAATGAACTGATTTTTTTCTCATATATTTGCGATTACTTCCTATGCACCTCTCTTTTATTCATTCCAAGATTTGTTCAACAAAAAAGTGAATAGATTTTCTTCTTCCTCTTGGTGGTTTTTTAATGTTGTTTCTAAAAACTTTGTGGTGGTTTTTAATGTGGCTTTGTTAGCCATTTGAATAAATTTAAACCATATAAAATCTTGATTATATTTTTATTCTTAGAAAATGCATTATGTCACACGCACAGACAATAAAATAACAAAAATAAATAGATGAGTGACAATAAAATTTTTAAGAATGGAAATACATTAAGCCTTAGAGCCAAAATGGAGTTTTATCTCTTTCTCACAAAATTTTCAAAAAAATGCCTCATGTCTGAAACTATTTAGGAATACGCCCCTGTTTTGAAACTCGATTTTTAAAAAATCGAGTTTCAATATAAAACTCAATTTTTAGACAATCGAGTAATAGCGAAATGAAACTTTAAAAAAAAAAAAAAAATTTGTTGAACTTGAGTTCCATTCAAAAAACTCTAGTTCACGGAACTCAAGTTCCACTTGAATATTTTCATGGAACTCGAGTTCCTCACTAAAAACTCGAGTTCCACAATTTTTTTTTTTTTTTTTAAAGTTTCATTTCGCTATAACTTAATTGTCCAAAAATCGAGTTTTACATTTAAAACTCGATTTTTAGAAAATCGAGTTTCAAAACAGGGGTATATCCCTAAATAGTTTCAGACAAGAGGCATTTTGCTGGAAAATTTGTAAGAAATGAGTATTTTGCCATTTTGGCCCTAGCCTCCGTCCCCAAAATTTTGGGGGTAATATTTCAAAACCAAAAATAATATTTTTCCCAAAATTATGTATTAGAAATACAAGTGAAAAAGGCTAATATTTTATTATGTTTTGCATTTTTATTTTTAATGATGGATTATAATCAGGCCGTTCCATTATAAATAAAAGAAATAACAACAAATAAAAACCTGTTACCTAAGATTTTTTTGTTAGAATAACAAATTTTAATTGTTATAAATAAATAAATAAAAGTTCACATAAAAAAAAAAAAAAGTTCTCACAGAATGGCACCGACATACCGTTCACTGTTCAGTTGTTAAAACGACGCCGTAAAGCTCGTAAGAGCATTATTAAATGGCACTCTTCTCATAGAATTCCATTTAAATGGTACTCTTCTCTCTCTTTTTCAAAATTTCACCCTCAATATCTTCTCCTCTTCTCTTCTCTCTCTCTCTCTCTCTCTGCAACAAAAACACTTAACAATGTCAGAAATTGCTTGGTGTAGACTAACTGTGCAGTGGCAGCCATGGAAGCCAACGGATGTGACTAATGCTTAGGGGCAGAGAACAACGCCGTACAAGCTATGGTGATATCCTGAGAACACTTTTTTTTTTTTCACTGAAAAAGGTTCAAATTGTCTACTATAATCATTCAACTATTTGTAGATTAGAGACAGAATTTGAATTTGGATCTGGATTACTGTTCAGGAACTTTGGATTTCTTGTTTGTTCTGATATTCACTGTAAATTTAACTTATTTTTAATTATTAGTAGAATAGAGATAGGATTTATTGTTTGCTCCAAGGGTACTCTCTCTCTCTCTCTCTCCATATATGTATATATGAAATGTTTTTTGTGCCTTGATGCATATCATATGCTAAAGTTTTGATTTTTTTTTTTTAACAATTTCTATATCCCAATGAGGAAAAGTTTAGTAATCTGAAAATGGTGCATGAAATTCATACCACAAAAATAAATAAATAAATAAATAAAAAATAATGGGGCTCCCTTTTGCAAGCTTTTTGTAGAGGTTGAGGAACCATAGTTCCACTTCCATGCACTGCCAGGTAGATACTAGGCATTCTGATGGGATATTTTGATTTTAATCATGATTTCTGATCTGGGTTTTCTTTTTTTGTCAATCTCTAGGAACTGGTTTTTCCTTGAAAATTTTACAAGGGTATAGGTTGCTTAAATAATTATACTCTTCCTTTTATTTTATCTTACTTGCATTAGCATTTTGTTGAAATTACGAAACAAGCAACACCAAAATCGTTGTTGTGGCACATGCAAATGCATGCATACTCAACTAACAAGGGTTTGTGTGTGCTTCACCTCATTGACTGATGCTTGTTGGGCATTCATTTTATCCTTGTAGCTTCTTCTACTTCTACTTGTATATACTACGCTGTCATTGCAATATAAAAGGTGGTCCTGGCCACGTAAGAACTTGCCTATTTAAACACTTTCCTATCGTCTTGGGTTTTGATTTGTGCTACCTCTTTGTTAAAATTTTATATATTCTGATTCTAGTGAACATGGTGGACAGATTGACCAATTATTATTATTATTTTTAATTTCTTGATACGTCAATGAGTATCCTATCATGCCTCTTTTGCCAAGGACATAAAATATAAAATATGTCTTGCAGGAATGCTTAAATGGAGAGTTTGTCAGGGTGGGTCCTTACCCAAAGTTCATCCCTGTGGCTGGATACCACTGGTATGTCTCTTTTTTCTTTTCCCTTGTGGAACTTTTTACATTGATGATTTAATTCAAGGTGAAGAAACATGTTTAACTATATTCTTTATATGAAGTTTAAGATTTTTTATTATCTTGGTCCCTTATTTTTTTGTAGGTCACTTTTTTTATTTTTTATTTTTGTTGGGCTTCCCTCTTCGGAAGCCTGCGTCCTGGTGTTTTTACTCGATAAACCCCTCTGGCCGAAGACTAGTGGTAGGTGGTCCTGCGGAGCTTTCAAAGAAGGGTAGCCTAGTGTGACCAGTTTTGTCATTCTTGTTCATGTAGTGTGCAAACCGTTTTAGTTACTTAAGTAGTTGCTTCATGCATAGCCTTCTCATCAACATAGTACCTTCTTCTTCTTCATCTTCTTTTCCCAGCCATTCCTTTGGTCATTGTTTATGCCTATTGGCACTTATTGATAATCCGTGGTTACCTCTCAGGATAAGATCATGTATTTCATTACAATCTTAGCTGTACGGATTTTTAATACTTATAACACCATACATCTTTATGGTTGTGGCTTATTCCTCAAACATCTTAGAAACAAGAATTCTTGATACAAGCAATCAAACTGATCAATGTGATGGTATCTGGATGTTTGTCTGAGCAAAATATATTTACAATATGGACATTGGCTATACACTAACATGTCATTATTTGATTGAATATACAGATAATGAATCAAAACTTATACAAGCCACACAAATACACACCACACTCAAACCTCAAGACATCAAACTAAGAACAAGCCCTTTCATATAACTATCTTTGCATCTGACTTCTTTCAACTGTCAAAATAATCTAATTTTGTATTTTATTTTGGTGATGTTGTCTTTGGATGAGAAGACTTTCCAGTAATAGCCTTCTTTACCTTGGAAAGTGAATGCTTGACCTTTGAGCCAACTCCTGATAGGATATTATGTTTCTTGTGCACAACCTTAACATCAATGTCTTTAGCAGCTTCTACCATGACCGGAGCATCATAGCCTGGGTCTGTCCTTTTGTGTTCATCTCCTTCCTCTTCATCTGTTTTTGTTTCATCAACTGTGGTTTCTGCTTCTTGATTTTGCATTTCTTCTTTGCTAGGGACTGGTTCTCTTTCCTTGGTCAAGTCTTTAGTCACTTGCAAATTTTCTTTCTTGGATCTATGCATGAGGTCGGATAATGAAATCTTAGCTGAATCCTCTGATGTAGACTTCTCAGTTAATATTTCACCCAAATCACCGATTCTTTTTTCTCCTTCACATTCAACCTCTCTCACTTCTGCATCAGCCTCTGTAGATTTTCCAGGTCTTGTATCTTTTAGTTCAACTTTCTCCAAGGCTTTGTCAATTGGGTGCTGTAACACTGGTTGAACATCTTCATGGGCTGTTGTAATGATTGTCCCTGTGTTCTCACTGGGGCATTCTTCTCCTGGAATCTTTGTTTCAGACGCTGCATAAGAGGTCGTCTCTAACTGCTGAATGTTTTGAGTGATTTCTTTGACTTCTGCAATGCCCAATGTGCCTTCTTTCTGCAATATCTCTATGCCCGCTTCCTGGATATAAGAGGAATCAAAAGGCTTCTCAATATGATCCATTCCATGCGACTTTCTATTTTACTTTGATCTTTAGGCCCTATTTGGATTTTGAAATGATTAAGGGGATGGTCAGGGACCATTCGAAAAAGACTCAATACTGGCTTCCATTATTCATCCTCCATGCATGTCTTTTTATTCTTTCAAAGGTCAATATGGCTGTTGAAGATATTTCCTTGAGGTTGATCACAAACATCAAATTCAAGACTCTTAGTGTTTATAGAAGCGGCTTATTGGCTGTAAGGCACCTCATTGAATAAGGTAATCTTGTTTTCTTAGGGGAAAAAAGGAAAAGAAAAAAAGGAGCAAGGTGATTTTGAGTGCCTTAGTCCATGTGGTTGGGTTCTATAGATATTTAATTATTCATTATTATGATGAATCTTTAGGGAAAAATAAAAAAGAAAGAAAGAAAGAAGGAAAAAAGCTATTGTCTAATTGATTTCATCAGAAAACATTCCTTTTTTGGATAATCAGCCAAAATTCTTCCTGATCATTTTGTTTAGAGCAAAAATGTATGCAAGATCACTGTATGCATGTGTCATTTGTTAAATTCTGCAGAGATTTCATACCAAAAGTTAAATTTATAACATTAGAGTCCATTTTGTTCTCTAACATTTTAACCCTTTTAAAAAATTTATGTTTTGATGGCAAGGAAGGAGGAGAGAATTGAAGGTCACTGACCTTTTCTTCGAGAGTCATGACTTCCATTGTTGCCTTTGTGAAGTTTGTGTCACCACTCTTATTTTCAAGGTCCAGTTTCATTGCTGCCTCCTTGACAGTCTCTCCCTGTACTTTATCTAGATAGCTCTCTGCTGCATTCTCATTCTCAACAGTTCTATCTTCAACTTGAATCGTCTTGGCAATGTCCTCACTTACATTGCCCTCGTCAATTACTTCAGACAACTATATAATAGAAAAAAGCTTCAGCTTTACACTTCAAAAGAATAAGGAAAAAGAGAAAAAATAAAATAAAAAAGTACCCTGAGTGCTTCATGCTGATGTGCATCTGTTGTGGCTTTACATGTTTTATTTGTCTCCTCTGCTGGATATTCTTCTGATTTTGATTCATATCCTTGATGGCTCTCTATAATCGTTTCTTCACCAAGAGAAACTGATTTAGCATCTTTGGCAAATTCCTGTTCCTCGGTGACCTGTTATATTTTCCCACACAGATAACAGTTTCTTACTATATAAATAATTACAGAAAAAAGAAGAAGGAAAGCTTATGAAGTAATAAATCACAATTTAATTCTCTGACCTCTTCAATAGAAACTTCGTTCTTTAATATTTTATTTGCTTCAACTGTTTTCTTGCATTGACTCTCACTTTCTTCAGTGTTCAAATCAGGTATTGCTGTCTGGAGATGCTTTTCATTGATATCTTCTGATTTGGTGAGTACTTCATGACTCTGGACCTCTGACACATAATTGAAAGCCTTTTCAGTTATCCCAAAGTTGAGATTAGAGGGGATTGGTCTTGTTAGTTTTATGATTTCATCAGTTTCTGAAGGAGAATCAGCATATTTAATCTCTTCTTTTACATGAGGCTCTACTTTTGAAGCTTGATCTAGTGTGCCACCTTCTTCCTTTCGTACTTCACCACTTGGTGTTTTAACTTCTTTCATATTCTCTTCTTCGGTTCTCTTGACTGTGACTGTAGTTCCATGCTGCTCTTCCCTGGAAAGAAATGAAGAAGATGGTTGAAGTTGCTCTCCCAAATTCCCTGCAGGAAGAGTCTGATCAGCAATGACTTCATCTTCACTAACTTCTACTAAACCTAAAGCCTTAGATTTAGATGATATTTCAGAAGTTTCTTTCATTTCTTCAATATCAGCTGCATCCAGCTTCTCCACTTTTAGGCTTTCCCCAGTTTCACCAGTTTCTTTAACACCCTCATATTTGGACTCAAAAACTGCATCAGAAGCTGTTTTTGTTTCCTCAACTTCATTTGCGTCTGGATTTTCCAGAGTTTCACTTTCTTTCTCTTCATTTTTGGTAGCCACATTTAGGAGTTGAGATGGCAAGTTAGAGGAAGTTTTTTCAAGCTTCATGCTGGCAACTTCTTCAGCTGGTGGATTAGACTCCCTTGTACTTGTTTCGACTCTGTTATCTGAGATAGTATCCTCTGTTGACTTGTCATTCAGCTGAGCTTCCACTGAACTTGGTTTTGCTGTTACTACTTCTGCAGTTGCATTTTCAGTCTTGTCGCAAATATTATCCACTTTGATTTCCTCTTTAATATATTCAAATGAATCTTTAGCCACTGTGATGGAGACACCCTCAGGCTTCACAATACCTTCATCCTGTATCTCTTCTTCTGAGTTAATGAGTGCTTCACAACTGTGAACATCCAACATAGTTTCCAAAGCTTTTTCACTTGTCTCAAAGCTAAGATTGGAAGCGTCCTCAATTGGACTTCTTAGTTCTTTGATTTTCTCGCATTCTTCTTTGTCTGCAGTCTCTAATTTTGAAGCTCCATCTAAAAGCCCCAATTTGGAGACTGCGAGCTCCTTGGGCTCTTCTTGCTCCAAGCATGCCTCTTCTGTTGCCTTTATTGCTGAAGAATTGTTGATACCCTTCTCATCTAGCATCTCCACTTCCTTTATGTTTTCCTCTTCCGTCTTCTTGAATGTTGTTGTGGTTCTATGTTCTTGTTCTGTAGAAAGGAATGTAGAAGATAGTGTTTCAGGTTGCTCTTCCTTTTGTAAGCATGTCTCTTCTGTTGCCTTTGTGGCAGAAGAATCACTGATATTCTTATCATCAAGTATCTCCCCTTCATTTGTCTTTATTGCTTCTGTTTTCTTGACAATAGTTGTAGGTCCATGCTCCTGTTCCCAGGAAAGCAATTCAGAAGATGGTGTTTGAAGTTGCTCTTCCAACTTTCCTGCAGGGAGATTCTGATCAGCAGTGATTTCATCAATGGTAACTGCTTCAGTGCCCAGGGATTTGGATTCCAACACTGTTCCAGAAGCTTCTTTGATTCCTTCTTCTGTTCTGTCTGCATCCAAATTTTCCACTCTTAAACTTTGCCCTGTCTCATTTGTTTCTTCAACACCATGATATTTGGACTGGAAAACTGCATCAGAAACTGTTTTGGTTTCCTCATCTGCATCTGGTTTCTCCGGAGTTACAGTCTCTGTCTCTATATTATTGTGTTTCATATTTGGGAGTTGAGACACCAAGCTAAAGGAAGTTTTTTCAGGAGCCATGCTGCCAACTTCTTCAACATGTGGACAAGTCTCAGCATTGATTGTTTTTAAACTCTCATCTGAGCTGGTATCCTTCACAGGTTTGTCATCCATCTGAGCTTCCCCTAAGCTTGACTCTGCCGGTATCACAATTGCATTTTCGGCATAGTCAGGAAAATTGTCCTCTTCCACTTTGATATCCTCTTTGATCTTTTCCTCTTCATCTTCAGTAACTGTCACAGAGACATTTGTTGGCTTAACACGACCCTCATCTTGTATCTTTTCTTCTTCTTCTTCTTCTTCTAGTGCTCTTGTAGCAGGTACTTCTGTTTCTACTATTGGATCTTCCTTAATAGTTGTGTTTACTGTTTCTATATGTTCTTCAGAGTCTGTTGCCTTAAGATATACAGTGGATTCTGGGCTACAATATTTCACCTGTTTATCAGAAAAAGTTTCAGATTGATGTTCACTGAAAGAAGATAAAGAAGTAGCATATGACACGCAAAACTGTGCACACACACACATTCATGATTCATATTAATATCCATCTTGTATTGATTTGGGATGAAGTCCCTTTGTATATGTTTTTTGTAGGCGATATAGTTTTGGTGAATGAAATTAGACATAGTCAAAACCAAGTAGGAAACTTGGAGGGGCGCTTTGGAATCTAAAGGCTTTAGGTTAAAACAGAATATATTGAGTGTAAATTGTGAACTTTAGGAAATTTGGAGGGATGGTTTGGAATCTAAAGGCTTTGGGATAAGCGGTAATTAGCATGGTACCATAGCAGGTGATCCTAAGCTTGAACCATCTCTCTACTCTACCATCCTAACAGCTTAAGGTTTTGTCTTTGTTGTTGTTTAAATGATATATATATATATATATATATATATAGAATTGCATATGGATTAAAGCTAACCTTGTTAAGTGTATCATCTCCAAGAGATACTTCATGAATTTCCTTAAAGTCGCTTTCTCCATCTGTCACCTGTTCTCTATTGTTTGCGCTTCCATCAGCTTTATCAACTCCTTCATGTCCATCTACTGCCTTAAGACTACCTTCATCTTGTATCTTTTCTTCTTCTTGTGCTTTGGTAACAGTGGCCTCTGTTTCCCCAATTGGATCTTCTTCAATATTTGTGTTTACTGTTGCTATCTCCTGCTCGGACTTTGTTTCCTTGAGATATTTGATGGATTCTGGGCCAAAGTCTTTGTCCTATTTATCAAATAATGTTTCAAATTAATGTTCACTAGAGAAGAAAAAGAATTGGCAAACTAGATATGTATCACACAGTATTTCTATACTAATTAAAGTTCACCTTCTCAAGTATTCCATCTCCAACAGAGATTGTATAGATTTCCTTTAAGCCGCTCTCTCCATCTATGGCTTGTTCTTTAATGTTTTCACTTCCATTAGCTTTGTCAACTCCCTCATGGACATTTGCTGGCTTAAGGCTATCTTCATCTTGAATTTTTTCTTCTTCTGGTGCTTTTGTGATAGGTGCTTCCATCTCCTGTATTGGATCTTCTTCAATATCCGTGTTTACTGTTTCTATTTGCTCCTTGGAATCTGTTGCCCTATGATACTCGTTAGATTTTTGGTCAGAGTCTTTCACCTATTTATCAAAGAATATTTCAAATTAATGTTCATTGGAAGACAAAAAAAAAAAAAAAAAAAAGCAGATGTATGTAACATAGAATTTCTTTAATATTTAAAGCTCACCTTCTCAAGTATTTCATCTCCAACAAATGTTGTATGAATTTCCTTTAAGCTGCTCTCTCCAGCTATGGCATATTCTCTGATGTTTTCACTCCTATCAATTTTCTCAACTCCTTCATTCCCATCTGTTGGGTTAAGACTGCCTTCATCTTGTATCTTTTCTTCTTTTGGTTCTTTTGTAAGAGATGCTTCTATCTCCCTTGTATCTTCTTTAATATCAATGGATTTTGGATCAGAGTTTTCCACCTGTTTATAATTAATTTTTTAAATTAATGTTTACTGGATGAAGAAAAAGAAGCATCATATGAGATATATAACATAAAATTTCTTTACTAATTAAAGCTCACATTCTTAAGTATTTCATCTTCAGTAGATCCTGTATGAATTTCCTGGCTGTAGTGCTCTCCATCTGGGTTTTGTTGTATGATGTTTTCACTTTCATCAACTTGCTCAACTCCCTCATGTGCATCGGCTGTATTAAGACTTCCTTCATCTTGAATCTTTTCCTCAGCTGGTACTTTTGTAACAAGTGCTTCTGGTTCACTTGATGAATCTTTTTCAAAATTTGTGTTCAGTGTTTCTATATGCTTCTTGGAGTCTGTTTCCTTAAGATATTCAATGAATTCTGGGCCAAAATTTTTTACCTGTTTATCAAATTACATTTTAAATTAATGTTTGCTGGGAGAAGAATAAGAAGTACTTTGTGTGTATATATATATATAATAGAATTACTTTACTATTTAAAGCTCACCTTCTCAAGTATTTCATCTCCAATAGATTTTTTTGTATGAATTTGCTTCAAGTCACTCACTCCATCTACTGGCTGTTCTATGTTGTGTTCACTTTCATGAACTTTCTCGACTCCTTCATGCGCTTCTGTCGGATTAAGGCTACCTTCATCTGGTATTTTTTCTTCTTTTGGTTCTTTTATAAAAGGTACTTCTGCCTCCCACGTTGGATCTTCTTTGATATCCATGTTTTTGGTTTCTGTATGCTCCATGGAGTCTGTTGCTTTGATATATTCATTGGATTCTGAGCCAGAATCTTTTACCTGTTTATCAAATAATGTTTCAAATTAATGTTCATTGGAAGAAGAAAAAAGAAGCATCATATAAGATGTATAAAATTAAATTTTTATAATAAAAAAACTTACGTTCTCAAGAATTTTATCTCCAGTAGATATTGTATGAATTTTTATCAAGTCACTTTCTCCCTCTATCGCTTGTTGTCTGATGTGGACACTTTCATCAACTTTCTCAAATCCCTCATGCACATCTGCTGGTTTAAGAATACCTTCATCTTGCATCTCTTCTTCTTCTGGTGCTTTTGTAACAGGTGCTTCTGTCTCCCCTGTTGGATCTTCAATATTTTTGTTCACTGTTATTATTTGCTCTTTAGAGTCTGTTGCCTTAGGATATTCAGTTGAATCTGGGCCAGAGTCGTTCATCTGTTTATCAAATAAGTTTTAAAATTAACATTTTCCTGAAGAAGTATAATAACTAGCATATGATAAATATAACTTAGAGTTCCTATACTAATTAAAGCTAACCTTCTCAAGTATTTCATCTCCAGTAGATCTTGTATGAATCTCCTTCAAGCTGCTTTCTCCATTTTTGATCTGTTCTATGATGTTTTTACTTTCATTAACTTTCTCAACTTCTTCATGCACTTCTGCTATCTTAACAAGTCCTTCTGCCTCCCCTGTTGTATCTTCTCCGATATCCATGTTTACTGCTTTTGCTTGCTCCTTGGAGCTTGTTTCCTTGAGATATTCAGTGGATTTTGGGCCAGATTCTTTCACCTGTTTAACAAATAGCACTTCAAATTAATGTTCATTGGAAGAAAAAAGAAGCATCAGATGATATATATAACATTAAATTTCTATACTAATTAAAGCTCACATTCTCAAATATTTCATCTCTAGTAGATCCTCTATGAATTTCCTCCATGTCATTCTCTCCATCCTTGTTTTGTTGTATGATGTTTTCACTTTCAGCAACTTGCTCAACTCCCTCATGCACATCTGCTGTCATAAGACTACCTTCGTCTTGTATCTTTTGTTCTTCTGGTGCTTTTATTACAAGTGCTTCTGTCTCCTCTAATGTAGCCTTTTCAATATCTGTGTTTGGTGTTTCTATCTGCTCCTTGGAGTCTGTTTCCTTAAGATATTCAATGGATTCTAGGCCAGAATCATTTTCCTGTTTATCAAATTACATTTCAAATTAATTTTTGTGGGAAAAGAATAAGAAGTCACGTATGCTATATATAACATAGAATTACTATACTATTTAAATCTCACCTTCTCAAGTATTTCATCTCCAATAGATATTGTATGAATTTCCTTCAAGTTGCTCACTCCATCTACGGGCTGTTCTATTATGTTTTCACTTTCTGTAGCTTTCTCAACTCCTTCATGGACTTCTACCAGCTTAAGACTCCCTTCATCCAGTATATTTTCCTCTTTTGTTGCTTTTATAACAGGTACTTCTGTCTCCCCCGTTGGATCTTCTTTAATACCCTTGTTTTCAGTTTCTATATGCTCCTTGGAGTCTATTTCCTTGAAATACTCAATGGATTTTGAGCCAGAATCTTTAACCTGTTTATCAGGTAACATTTTAAATTAATGTTCACCAGAAGAAGAGAAAAAAGAAGCATCATATGGGATGTATTATGTAAATTTTTTTTATACTAATTTAAGCTTACGTTCTCAAGTTTTTCATCTCCAATAGATATTGTATGAATCTTTTTCATGTCGCTTTCTCCATCTGTGGCTTGTTGTCTGATGTTATCACTTCCATCAACTTTCTCAACTCCTTCACGCACATCTGCTGATTTAAGAGTTCCTTCATCTTTCATCTCTTCCTCTTCCGGTGCTTTTGTAAAAGGTGCCACTGTTGCCATAAGATATTCAGTAGATGCTGGACCGGAGTTGTTAATCTGTTTATCAAATAACATTTTAAATTAATATTTTCCTGAAGAAGAAAAACAAGAACTAGCATATGATATATATATATATATATATATAGATAAAACTTAGAATTCCTGGACTAATTAAAGCTAATCTAGGTCAGAATCATTTATCTGTTTATCAAATTACATTTCAAATTAATTTTTTGTGGGAAGAAGAATAAGAAGTCACGCATGCTATATATAACATAGAATTACTATACTATTTAAATCTCACCTTCTCAAGTATTTCATCTCCAATAGATATTGTATGAATTTCCTTCAAGTTGCTCACTCCATCTACAGGCTGTTCTATTATGTTTTCACTTTCTGTAGCTTTCTCAGCTCCTTCATGGACTTCTACTGGCTTAAGACTCCCTTCATCTGGTAAATTTTCCTCTTTTGGTGCTTTTATAACAGGTACTTCTGTCTCCCCTGTTGGATCTTCTTTAATACCCTTGTTTTCAGTTTCTATATGCTCGTTGGAGTCTATTTCCTTGACATACTCCATAGATTCTGAGCCAGAATCTTTAACCTGTTTATCAAGTAACATTTTAAATTAATGTTCACCAGAAGAAGAGAAAAAAGAAGCATCATATGAGGTGTATAATATAATTTTTTTTTTATTATACTAATTTAAGCTTACATCCTCAAGTTTTTCATCTCCAATAGATATTGTATGAATCTTTTTCATGCTGCTTTCTCCATCTGTGGCTTGTTGTCTGATGTTGTCACTTTCATCAACTTTCTCAACTCCTTCACGCACATCTGCTGGTTTAAGACTTCCTTCATCTTTCATCTCTTCTTCTTCTGGTGCTTTTGTAAAAGGTGCCTCTGTTTCCCCTGTTGGATACTCTTCAATATTTGTGTTCCCTATTCCTATTTGCTCTTTAACGTCTGTTGCCTTAAGATATTCAGTTGATTCTGGACCAGAGTTGTTAATCTGTTTATCAAATAACATTTTAAATTAACATTTTCCTGAAGAAGAAAAACAAGAACTAGCATATGATATATATAACTTAGAATTCCTGGACTAATTAAAGCTAATCTAGGCCAGAATTGTTTATCTGTTTATCAAATTACATTTCAAATTAATTTTTTGTGGGAAGAAGAATAAGAAGTCACGCATGCTATATATAACGTAGAATTACTATACTATTTAAATCTCACCTTCTCAAGTATTTCATCTCCAATAGATATTGTATGAATTTCCTTCAAGTTGCTCACTCCATCTACGGGCTGTTCTATTATGTTTTCACTTTCTGTAGCTTTCTCAGCTCCTTCATGGACTTCTACCGGCTTAAGACTCCCTTCATCTGGTAAATTTTCCTCTTTTGGTGCTTTTATAACAGGTACTTCTGTCTCCCCTGTTGGATCTTCTTTAATACCCTTGTTTTCAGTTTCTATATGCTCGTTGGAGTCTATTTCCTTGAAATACTCAATGGATTCTGAGCCAGAATCTTTAACCTGTTTATCAAGTAACTCTTTAGATTAATGTTCACTAGAAGAAGAGAAAAAAGAAGCATCATATGAGATGTATAACGTAATTTTTTTTTTAATACTAATTTAAGCTTACGTTCTCAAGTTTTTCATCTTCAATAGATATTGTATGAATATTTTTCTTGTCAATTTCTCCATCTGTGTCTTGTTGTATGATGTTGTCACTTTCATCAAATTTCCCAACTCCTTCATGCACATCTGCTGGTTTAAGAGTTCCTTCATCTTTCATCTCTTCTTCTTCCAGTGCTTTTGTAAAAGGTGCTTCTGTTTCCCCTGTTGGATATTCTTCAATATTTCTGTTCGTTGTTCCTATTTGCTCTTTAGAGTCTGTTGCCTTAAGATATTCAGTTGATTCTGGACCAGAGTTGTTCATCTGTTTATCAAATGACATTTTAAATTAACATTTTCCTGAAGAAGAAAAACAATAACTACCATATGATATGTATAACATAGAATTCCTGGACTAATTAAAGCTAACCTTTTCAAGTATTTCGTCTCCAACAGATCTTGTATGAATTACCTCCAAGGCGCTTTCTCCATCTATGGCCTGTTCTATGATGTTTTTACTTTCATTAACTTTCTCAACTTCTTCATGCACTTCATCTGGCTTAAGACTATCCTCTTCTGGTGTTCTTGTAACAAGTACTTCTATCTCTCCTTTTGTAACTTTTTCAATATTCATGTTTACAGTTTTTGTTTGCTCCTTGGAGTCTGTTGCCTGGAGATATTCAATGGATTTTGGGCCAGAGTCTTCCACCTATTTATCAAATAGCGTTTCAAATTAATGCTCATTGGAAGAAGAAAAAGAAACGTCAGATGAGACATATAACATAAAATTTCAATAGTAATTAAAGCTCACGTTCTCAACTATTTCTTGTACAACAGATACTGTATGAATTTCCTTCAAGCTACTGTCTCCATCTGTGGCTTCTTCTATGATGTTTTCAGTTTTATCAACTCCCTCACGCTCATCTGTCGGCTTAAGAATACCTTCATCTTGTATCTTTTCTTCTTCTGGTGCTTTTGTAACAGGTGCTTCTGACTCCCCCATTGGATCTTTTTCAATATCTATGTTCACCGTTTCTATTTGTTCCTTAGAATTTGTTGTCTTAACATATTCAATGGAATCTGGGCCACAGTCTTTCACCTGTTTCTCAAAAATCATTTGAAATTAATATTAGTTGGAAGAAGAATAAGTAGTGTGTGTGTGTTTATATCATAGAATTTCTATACTATTTAAAACTGACCTCCTGTAGTATTTCATCTCTAGCAAATATTGCATGAGTTTCCTTCAAGCCACTGTCTCCATCTGTGGCTTCTTCTCTGATGTTTTCACTTTCATCAGTTTTATCAACTCCCTCACGCTCATTTGTCGGCTTAAGAATATCTTCATCTTGTATCTTTTCTTCTTCTGGTGCTTTTGTAACAGGTGCTTCTAACTCCCCCATTTGATCTTTTTCAATATCTCTGTTCATCGTTTCTATTTGTTCCTTAGAATCTGTTGTTTTAACATATTCAATGGAATCTGGGCCACAGTCTTTCACCTGTTTCTTAAAAACCATTTGAAATTAATATTAGTTGGAAGAATAATAAGTAATGTGTGTGTGTGTTTATATCATAGAATTTCTAGACTATTTAAAACTGACCTCCTCAAGTATTTCATCTCTAGCAAATATTGCATGAGTTTCCTTCAAGCCACTGTCTCCATCTGTGGCTTCTTCTTTAATGTTTTTACTTTCATCAGTTTTATCAACTCCCTCGCGCTCATCTATCGGCTTAAGAATACCTTCATCTTGAATCTTTTCTTCTTCTGATGCTTTTGTAACAGGTGCTTCTGACTCCCCCATTGGATCTTTTTCAATATCTGTGTTCACCGTTTCTATTTGTTCTTTAGAATCTGTTGTCTTAACATATTCAATAGAATCTGGGCCACAGTCATTCACCTGTTTCTCAAATAACATTTGAAATTAATATTAGTTGGAAGAAGAATAAGTAGCGTGTGTGTGTTTATATCATAGAATTTCTATTCTATTTAAAACTGACCTCCTCAAGTATTTCATCTCTAGCAAATATTGCATGAGTTTCCTTCAAGCCAATGTCTCCATCTGTGGCTTCTTCTCTGATGTTTTCACTTTCATCCGTTTTATCAACTCCCTCACGCTCATCTATCGGCTTAAGAATATCTTCATCTTGTATCTTTTCTTCTTCTGGTGCTTTTGTAACAGGTGCTTTTGTAACAGGTGCTTCTGACTCCCCCATTAGATCTTTTTCAATATCTGTGTTCACTGTTTCTATTTGTTCCATAGAATTTGTTGTCTTAACATATTCAATGGAATCTGGGCCACAGTCTTTCACCTGTTTTTCAAAAACCATTTGAAATTAATACTAGTTGGAAGAAGAATAAGCAGTGTGTGTGTGTGTGTGTGTTTATATCATAGAATTTCTATTTTATTTAAAACTGACCTCCTCAAGTATTTCATCTCTAGCAAATATTGCATGAGTTTCCTTCAAGCCACTGTCTCCATCTGTGGCTTCTTCTTTGATGTTTTTACTTTCATCAGTTTTATCAACTCCCTCGCGCTCATCTATCGGCTTAAGAATACCTTCATCTTGAATCTTTTCTTCTTCTGGTGCTTTTGTAACAGGTGCTTCTGACTCCCCCATTGGATCATTTTCAATATCTGTGTTCACCGTTTCTATTTGTTCCTTAGAATCTGTTGTCTTAACATATTCAATAGAATCTGGGCCACAGTCATTCACCTGTTTCTCAAATAACATTTGAAATTAATATTAGTTGGAAGAAGAATAAGTAGCGTGTGTGTGTTTATATCATAGAATTTCTATTCTATTTAAAACTGACCTCCTTAAGTATTTCATCTCTAGCAAGTATTGCATGAGTTTCCTTCAAGCCACTGTCTCCATCTGTGGCTTTTTCTCTGATGTTTTCACTTTCATCAGTTTTATCAACTCCCTCACGCTCATCTGTCGGCTTAAGAATATCTTCATCTTGTATCTTTTCTTCTTCTGGTGCTTTTGTAACAGGTGCTTCTGACTCCCCCATTAGATCTTTTTCAATATCTGTGTTCACCGTTTCTATTTGTTCCATAGAATCTGTTGTCTTAACATATTCAATGGAATCTGGGCCACAGTCTTTCACCTGTTTTTCAAAAACCATTTGAAATTAATACTAGTTGGAAGAAGAATTAGTAGTGTGTGTGTGTGTTTATATCATAGAATTTCTATTTTATTTAAAACTGACCTCCTCAAGTATTTCATCTCTAGCAAATATTGCATGAGTTTCCTTCAAGCCACTGTCTCCATCTGTGGCTTCTTCTTTGATGTTTTTACTTTCATCAGTTTTATCAACTCTCTCGCACTCATCTATCGGCTTAAGAATATCTTCATCTTGTATCTTTTCTTCTTCTGGTGCTTTTGTAACAGGTGCTTCTGACTCCCCCATTGGATCTTTTTCAATATCTTTGTTCACCGTTTCTATTTGTTCCTTAGAATCTGTTGTCTTAACATATTCGATGGAATCTGGGCCACAGTCTTTCACCTGTTTCTCAAATAACATTTGAAATTAATATTAGTTGGAAGAATAATAAGAAGTGTGTGTGTGTGTGTTTATATCATAGAATTTCTAGACTATTTAAAACTGACCTTCTCAAGTATTTCATCTCTAGCAAATATTGCATAAGTTTCCTTCAAGCCACTGTCTCCATCTGTGGCTTCTTCTTTGATGTTTTTACTTTCATCAGTTTTATCAACTCTCTCGCGCTCATCTATCGGCTTAAGAATATCTTCATCTTGTATCTTTTCTTCTTCTGGTGCTTTTGTAACAGGTGCTTCTGACTCCCCCATTGGATCTTTTTCAATATCTGTGTTCACCGTTTCTATTTGTTCCTTAGAATCTGTTGTCTTAACATATTCGATGGAATCTGGGCCACAGTCTTTCACCTGTTTCTGAAAAACCATTTGAAATTAATATTAGTTGGAAGAATAATAAGAAGTGTGTGTGTGTGTGTTTATATCATAGAATTTCTAGACTATTTAAAACTGACCTCCTCAAGTATTTCATCTCTAGCAAATATTGCATGAGTTTCCTTCAAGCCACTGTCTCCATCTGTGGCTTCTTCTTTGATGTTTTTACTTTCATCAGTTTTATCAACTCCCTCGCGCTCATCTATCGGCTTAAGAATATCTTCATCTTGTATCTTTTCTTCTTCTGGTGCTTTTGTAACAGGTGCTTCTGACTCCCCCATTGGATCTTTTTCAATATCTGTGTTCACCGTTTCTATTTGTTCTTTAGAATCTGTTGTCTTAACATATTCAATAGAATCTGGGCCACAGTCATTAACCTGTTTCTCAAATAACATTTGAAATTAATATTAGTTGGAAGAATAATAAGTAGCGTGTGTGTGTTTATATCATAGAATTTCTATTCTATTTAAAACTGACCTCCTCAAGTATTTCATCTCTAGCAAATATTGCATAAGTTTCCTTCAAGCCACTGTCTCCATCTGTGGCTTCTTCTCTTATGTTTTCACTTTCATCAGTTTTATCAACTCCGTCGCGCTCATCTATCGGCTTAAGAATATCTTCATCTTGTATCTTTTCTTCTTCTGGTGCTTTTGTAACAGGTGCTTTTGACTCCCCCATTGGATCTTTTTCAATATCTGTGTTCACTGTTTTTATTTGTTCCTTAGAATCTGTTGTCTTAACATATTCAATGGAATCTTGGCCACAGTCTTTCACCTGTTTCTCAAAAACCATTTGAAATTAATATTAGTTGGAAGAATAATACGTAGTGTGTGTGTGTGTGTTTATATCATAGAATTTCTATACTATTTAAAACTGACCTCCTCAAGTATTTCATCTCTAGCAAATATGGCATGAGTTTCCTTCAAGCAACTGTCTCCATCTATGGCTTCTTCTTTGATGTTTTCACTTTCATCAGTTTTATCAACTCCCTCACGCTCATCTGTCGGCTTAAGAATATCTTCATCTTGTATCTTTTCTTCTTCTGGTGCTTTTGTAACAGCTGCTTCTGACTCCCCCATTGGATCTTTTTCAATATCTGTGTTCACCGTTTCTATTTGTTCCTTAGAATCTGTTGTCTTAACATATTCAATGGAATCTGGGCCACAGTCTTTCACCTGTTTATCAAAAACCATTTGAAATTAATATTAGTTGGAAGAAGAATAAGTAGTGTGTTTGTGTGTGTGTTTATATCATAGAATTTCTATACTATTTAAAACTGACCTCCTCAAGTATTTCATCTCTAGCAAATATTGCATGAGTTTCCTTCAAGCCACTGTCTCCATCTGTGGCTTCTTCTCTGATGTTTTCACTTTCATCAGTTTTATCAACTCCCTCATACTCATCTGTCAGCTTAAGAATATCTTCATCTTGTATCTTTTCTTCTTCTGGTGCTTTTGACTCCCCCATTGGATCTTTTTCAATATTTGTGTTCACCGTTTCTATTTGTTCCTTAGAATCTGTTGTCTTAACATATTCAATGGAATCTGGGCCAGAGTCTTTCACCTGTTTCTCAAAAACCATTTGAAATTAATATTAGTTGTAAGAAGAATAAGTAGTGTGTGTGTGTTATATCATAGAATTTCTATACAATTTAAAACTGACCTCCTCAAGTATGTCATCTCTAGCAAATATTGCACGAGTTTCCATCAAGCCACTATCTCCATCTGTGGCTTCTACTCGGATGTTTTCACTTTCATCAGTTTTATCAACTCCCTCACGCTCATCTGTCGGTTTAAGATTACCTTCATCTTGTATCTTTTCTTCTTCTGGTGCTTTTGTAACAGGTGCTTTTGACTCCCCCATTGGATCTTTTTCAATATCTGTGTTCACCGTTTTTATTTGTTCCTTAGAATTTGTTGTCTTAACATATTTAATGGAATCTGGGCCACAGTCTTTCACCTGTTTCTCAAAAACCATTTGAAATTAATATTAGTTGGAAGAATAATACGTAGTGTGTGTGTGTGTGTGTTTATATCATAGAATTTCTATACTATTTAAAACTGACCTCCTCAAGTATTTCATCTCTAGCAAATATGGCATGAGTTTCCTTCAAGCAACTGTCTCCATCTGTGGCTTCTTCTCTGATGTTTTCACTTTCATCAGTTTTATCAACTCCCTCACGCTCATCTGTCGGCTTAAGAATATCTTCATCTTGTATCTTTTCTTCTTCTGGTGCTTTTGTAACAGCTGCTTCTGACTCCCCCATTGGATCTTTTTCAATATCTGTGTTCAGCATTTCTATTTGTTCCTTAGAATCTATTGTTTTAACATATTCAATGGAATCTGGGCCACAGTCTTTCACCTGTTTCTCAAAAACCATTTGAAATTAGTGTTAGTTGGAAGAATAATAAGTTGTGTGTGTGTTTTTGTGTGTGTGTTTATATCATAGAATTTCTATACTATTTAAAACTGACCTCCTCAAGTATTTCATCTCTAGCAAATATTGCATGAGTTTCCTTCAAGCCACTGTCTCCATTTGTGGCTTCTTCTTTGATGTTTTTACTTTCATCAGTTTTATCAACTCCCTCACATTCATCTGTCGGCTTAAGAATTCCTTCATCTTGTATCTTTTCTTCTTCTGGTGCTTTTGTAACAGGTGCTTCTGACTCCCCCATTGGATCTTTTTCAATATCTGTGTTCACCGTTTCTTTTTGTTCCTTAGAATCTGTTGTTTTAACATATTCAATGGAATCTGGGCCACAGTCTTGCACCTGTTTCTCAAATAACATTTGAAATTAATATTAGTTGGAAGAAGAATAAGTAGTGTGTTTGTGTGTGTGTGTGTGTGTGTGTGTTTGTATCATAGAATTTCTATACTATTTAAAACTGACCTCGTCAAGTATTTCATCTCTAGCAAATGTTGCATGAGTTTCCTTCAAGTCGCTCTTGGTATCTTTGGTCTGTTCTATGATGTTTTCGCTTTCATTAACTTTCTCAACTCCCTCATGCTCTTCTACTGGCTCAAGACCATCTTCATTTGGTATCTTTACTTCTGTTGGTGCTTCTGTAATAAGTTCCTTTGTCTCCCCTGTTGGATCTTCTTCAATATTCGTGTTTACAGTTTCTGTCTGCTCCTTGGAGTATGATGCCTTGAGACATTCAGTGGATTCTAGGCCATAGTCCTTTTCCTGTTTATCAAATAACGTTTCACATTGATGTTCACCAGAAGAAGAAAATGAAATAACATATGAGATATGTATAACATAAAATTTCTTTACTAATTCAATCTCACCTTCTCTAGTATTTCATCTTTAGCTAATATTGTATGAATTTCTTTCAAGTTGCTCTCTCCTTCAATGGCCTGTTCCCTGGTGCTTTCACTTTCATCAACGTCCTCAACTCCCTTATGCACATCTGCTGGCTCAAGACCACTTTCATCTGGTATCTTTTCTTCTTCTGGTGCTTTTGTAACAGGTGTTTCTGTCTCCCCTGTTGGATCTTCTTCAATCTTTGTGTTTGTTGTTTCGGTATGTTCCTCAGAGTCTTTTTCCTGTTTATCAATCCCCAGAAGATTAAATAGAAGCAACATTTTTTTTCCTTATGGTTTATACGGTGCTTTCCATATTCAATCTTATATTTCTGTCTACATGACTTGCGATATGTGTGATGCAGGTTACTGATCATACAAGAGATCTTGAAGAGATGCAGAATGTCTCAAAGAGAAGAATACCTTGCATCTCTGCATAGGTGTGTGCATTTCAATATGAATGGTAAATGCATGTAAGTGAGATATATAACATTTTCTTTTCATGTTCCAGAGGATCAGTTAGTAAATAATAATGTTTTACCAAGAAATGCCCACTTTGCTCTCTTATAACTGGTCTAATCGTTGAAGTTAAACCTGAAAATGCCTGACTTTGAAGCTAAACAAGTTTTACCCATACCATTTTTGGGCAGTTCTATATAATCCACTTGAACATGAAGCTCATGTTCTGCAAGTCCTGTCTTTCTTCTCTTTGAAGTCAATTGGTGCCCAGGAAAATTTCTTGCTATGCTATACAGGCCCCATTATGATTAATAAAATACACACACACACACACACAGAATTCTATACTAGTTGAAGCTCACCTTCTCAGCTATTTCATCTCTAGTAGATACAGTATGAATTTCCTTCACATCACTATCTCCATCTGTCGCATGTTCTCTTATGTCTTCACTTCCATTGACTTTCTTAACTCCGTCATGCACCTGTTCAACATATTTTAGTAATAGAACCTCAGGAAATCACTCATGTAAAAGAAAATTATGCCTACATAGGAGTTGATCTCCTGACCTTTTCAGTAGTACTGACAGCGGTAATGGTGTCTTCTGCCTTTTGTGATTCATGAATATGATCTTTGGCTTCCAATTTGGGCTCCATTTCCATTTTTCTCTCTGTTTCACCTTCAATTTGGCCTATATTCTTTTGCTCAACAGATTCCGAATTCCACTCCTGAACATCATCTTTGTTCTCCTCAGTTTGACTCTTGTTGGTTTGAGGAAGTGTATCATCACTTTGATCTTTGTTCGTTGATTCAGAGACAAAATCAGGCTTTTGACCCAGATCAGCTGATTCTAGATTCTGTTCCAGACCAATATATTAGTAAAAAGCTAAATGTAGTTCACCATAAAATAAAGATATATTGGTAGTGATTTGAATTTCATGGAGAAAGAGAAAAGAAACATAAGAAAAGAATATGGATGCATTAGTTAGTCTTGTAATATGGTTGTTCATCATGAATAATGATATCATAAATTGAAAGAATGTGTTCTTCAATTCCTATGTAAAACTGTGAGACAAATCAAGTCTCATGGTTATCATCCCATCAGTGGTTTCATCTGTAGTACTTACAGTATATGAGTTAAAAAATGAAAACCATTTAAGTTAAATATTTGTTATTGCTTAGTCGTTAGAATGAGATAATTTATATTGCTGTTACCTTTTCTGCTATTTGATCATTGTCTTTGGTGTTTGTAGGCTCACATTCGTGGCTATGAGCTCCTGCATTCAATTCAGCTGTTCCTTTCTCTACTACATCACCTTTTAAGCCAACTTCCAAGTTCTGAACAGAATCCTCTTGTTCCAGGGTAGCCTTTTCACTATCTTTACACGTACTAATTGCAATATCCTTTGAGGCCTCATTAGATGGATCTTCATGTGTGAAAGTGTCCAATTTGGATACCTCAGTTTGATCTGCTAAATCACTGGTTTCTCCCCTCTGTGAGATCTCCAAATCTTCTGTATCATAGCTATTCTTTTCACCGTGTAGCTCTGGGGGCATTTGTGACTCTGCATCCTTGAGCTTTTGGACTTTTTCTTTTGCATCCTCCGTCCCATTGTCTGAAGAGAACAATTCAGAAACATCTTTTGGTTTAATGGGTTCATCTTCCTTTTGTATTAACTTCTCATCTGTTTCCTGCACACTGGAAGGAGTTTTGGCATTTACATCTGCGATAACATCTTTTTCTGGAGTCTCTTCTACTGTCTTGCTTACTACAATTGTTATGGGCTCATGGTCTTTCAATGGCATTACATAAGAATCTCGAGAGCTATCTTCTGATATGCTATCTATGGGTTTCTCAGCGGTGGTCACTTCTACTTCATGGCCACTTCCTCTAGGAGGTTCTTCTTTTTCCATTTGATGCCCAATTTTTTCTCCACCTCCATCTGCTACAGTTGAAATCTCCTTGTTCCTATTCTCTTCTAAGCCAGAAATTTCCTCTGGTTGGACATCAATATCTACATTGTCTAAGTTAGTTTCTTCTGTTTCAATGGTTGCTGGACCCTTCCCTTCAGGAGCAATATCAGAGCTTTTGACTTGCTCATAATTTTCTGGTTTGGCTTCTTTCAAGCCCATTTCTTCACACAAAACTGTGACAGACGCAGAGTCAAAATCATTATTAGTGTGTTCTTCTTGCTTCAGGATTTCTTCTTTGGTCTCTTTCTCAGATACCTCAGGCACAAAGGAAGAGTTTTCTGCGGAAGTCAAAGTTATGTTCTTATTTGGCTCTGCACTGTCCTGTAAGGTCCCTGATTTTGATTCCTCTGTCAAATCTTTTACCCCGATCTGCTCAATGAACTCCAAATCTGGGCTTTTGACCTGTTGAACAAATTAAATAGTAAGTCAACAAGTGAGAGTAGACATGGAAGATTTTGGAAATCAGTTAAGATTTTTTGTACAAGCTAACCTCCTCTTTTAACTTCATAGCATCACTTTCATCTTCCTTTAAGTTTTCCTTTACTGTTACTTCTCCAACTGATAAAGAAGAGAGTTCTGTGATGTTTGGTTCCTCCAAGTTCGGTTGTTCTGTTTCTATATGTGAAGCTGTTGTCTCAAACCCACTAGATTCCTAATTAAAAAAAGAAGGGGAGTGGGGGGAAGAGAGGTGAGCAAGATTTGGTAATTAGATAAGAGCACAGAGATGAATTTATTTTTTATGAAGCTTAAAATTTTTTAACTAACCTGATCATCTTTGGAGTTATCTTCAGTTGTTTCTTTCTCATTGAATGCTGGAGACTGGTCCTTAACAATATCAGTTTCCTCTAGTATATGTTCCCTATTTCCTTTGCTGACACTAGTAGTATTAAAAACCTACATTTCCGAGGAAGTTTTGAATTAGATTACATTGTTTTGATAGAAAAGAAAATCAGTAAAGTGTACATGTAATGTTAAATTAGGATGTATTAGTTGACACTTGATGGTAATGCACAAGATTGAAACGAATGGAATATTTTTAGCCAGCACCTGCATAGTAAATATGAGGAACTTGCTTTCCTTGTTTTGTGAATATTAGGTTTCCGTCTGCAAACTATTAATTCTCTAGGCTCCTAACAGCTGTGCAATGAGAGTTCTAATCCAAAAAATATATTTTGTAGCAGGTAGACACACTGACTAAAATGCATAACATTTAAAAAGGAAAACAAAATAAGAAACTATGATGTATTTAACATATGGTGAGTCAATATCATAATTGTGCCTTTAGGGGTTTTCATATCTCCCAGTGACTCATTCTCTAGTTTAATATCCTCCAGCTTGGTGGTCAACTTAATCTACGTGGGGAAACAACTTGTCACATAAGTAACCATATATAAATGAGATATTAATTTTGTTAGAATAAGGGTTAAATAATTGTTAATAATCTCCCCATTTCTTAACTCCTTAAACTTTTGGGACAAGTGGTAATTTGTCATGGTATCATAGCAGGTAATCTTACATACCTCAGTTTGATCAGAATCACTGGTTTCTCCCCTCTTTGAGATATCCACATCTTCTGCATCATAGCTATTCTTTTCATTCTGTATCTTAGGGAGCATTTGTGACTCTGCATCTTTGTGCTTTTGGACTTCTTCATTTACACCCTTGTTCCCATCATCTAAAGAGAACAATTCAGAAACATCTTTAGATTTAATGGATTCATCTTTCTTTTGTGTTAAGTTCTCATTTGTTTCCTTCACCCTGGAAGGAGTTTTGGCATTTGCATATGTGGTTTCATCTCTTGCTAGAGTCTCTTCTACTATCCTGCTTAATTCAATTATCATGGGCTCATGGTCTTTCAAAGGTGTCATATAAGAATCTTGAAAGCTATCTTCTGATATGCTATCTAAAGGTTTCTCAGCAGTGGTCACTTCTACTTCATGGCCAATTCCTGTTGTAGGAGCTTTATCCTCCATTTGATGCTCATTTTTTTCTCCACCTCCTTCTGCTACGGTCAAAATCCCCTTGTTCCTATTCTCTTCTGAGCTGGAAATCTTCTCCGGTTGGACATCAATATCTACATTGACTAAGTTAGATCTGTCTGTTTCAGTTGTTGCTGGCCCTTCAGTAGCAATATCAGAGCTTTTGACTTGCTCATTATTTTCTGGTTTGGCTTCTTTCAAGCCTGTTTCTTCACTAAGAATTATGACAGATGCAGAGTCAAAATCATTATTTGTGTGTTCTTCTTGCTTCAGGATTTGTTCTTTGATCATTTTCTCAAATATATCAGGCACAAAAGAAGAGGTTTCTGCAATAATCAAAGTACTGAAGTTTTTATTCGGCTCTTCACTGTCCTGTAAGGTCCCTGATTTTGATTCCTCTGTCAAATCGTTTGCTCCAATCTGCTCTATGAACTCCAAATTTGGGCCTTTGACCTGTTGAACAAATAAAATTGAAAGTCAGAAACTGAGAATAGACACAAAATGGTAGATTTGGAAACCAATTCAGATTCTGTGTACAAGCTGACCTCTTCTTTTAACTCCTTTACTATTACCTCTCCAACTGACGAAGAAGAGAGTTCTGCAATGCCTGGCTCCTCCAAGTTTGGTTTTTCTTCTTCTATACTTGAAGCTGTTGTCCCTAACCCCCTACATTCCTAATGAAAAGAAAGGGAAGGGAGAAAGGTTTGGTAATTAGAGAAGAGCACAACGATGAATTTAATTTCTTTTAAACTTAAAATTTTTATCTAAGTAGAACCTGTTGATTTTTGGAGTTCTCTTCAGTTGTTTCTTTCTCATTGAATTCTGGAGACTGGTCCTTAACACTGTCAATTTCCTCTAATATTAGTTCCCTATTTCCTTCGTCGATACTAGTAGTAGCATCAAATGTCTACATTGCAAATGAAGTTTTTGAATTAGACTCCATTGTTTTGATAGAAAAGAAATCAGTTGAGTGTACCTTTGATATTAAATTAAGGATGTTTTAGTTGATACTTGACAGTAACGCACAAGATTGAAATAATTGGAATATGTTTTGATAGCACCCCCATAGTAAATATAAGGAACTCAGTTTCCTTGGTTTTGGTGAATTTTAGGTTTCTTTTGCAAACTATCAATTCTTTATTCTCCTAACAACTGGTCAGTGGGAGTTCTAGTCTGCATAAAAATTTTGTAGTAGCAACACACTTTGAAGAAAATGCATATTGTTTAAAACGGGAAAACAAAATAAAATAAAAACATGTTAAGTGCTGAACATATGGTGACTCAATAGCACAATTGTGCCTTTTGTTTTTTTTCGTATCCCCCTGTGACTCATTCTTTTGTTTCCTCCGGCTTAGTGGTCAACTTAATCTCTGTAGAAAAACAACTTGTCACGTTATAACCAAATATAAATGAGATTTGACTTTTGTTAGAATAAAGGTAAAATAATCAAATTTACTCTTTCCTAACAACTTATACTTTTGGGAGAATTAGTAATTTGTCATGGTGTTAAAGTGGTGGTCTTAAGTTTGAAGCATATCTCCTCTCTGTCCCATTTAAAATGTTAAAAATCCTATGTGTTTGGCCCCACTTATTTAGAGGGAGTCTGAGCCCATATGAGAGGAGGAGAGTTCGAATATTGGGTGAATGGTTAAATTTACCTTTTTCCTAATAGTTTAAGCTTTTGGGACAAGTGAAAATTTCTCAACTACAAAGATTTTATTATAGTATTTACCTTTTCTCTTGCAGCTTCTTTTTCTTTTTTATCATCAGTAGTTTCTGTTTCTTCTCTCTTTTCTCTTTTTGAAGTTTCTTCAAGGTTCTGAATGATTCCTTCCTCTTTCATGCAGGTAGTCTTTTTCATATTTTCACTTGAAGATTCTGCCTCCATTTCTTCAGGTGTTACATCTAGAACTTGTTCAAGCTTCTCATTTGCATCTCTCTGGAAGACCGGTTCCAACTCTTCTCCACCTTTTGCTGTTTCCTTCACACTATTTCCTTCAGCCTCAGCAACCCCGTTAATGCCATCATTGCCTTCAGCTATTTTCATAGAAGATATTTCCCCATCTCTTTTCTCTATTGAAGCTTCTGTTGGAATCATGTTCTCATCTTGTCCCTGCAGACATTCCTCTTGTTTTGCTAGTGGAGTATTAAGAGCTTTTTCATGTTTTTCAACTTCATGATCTATCTCACATGCGATGCTCTCATCAACTGCATCTTTCTGTAAAACATGTTCCGAATCTTCTTCACCTTTTGGTGTTCCATCGGCGTTGTTTTCTCTGGCCTCATCTTGCCTATTATTGCCATCTTTGTGTTCAGCCACTTTGACAAGAGATGAGTCCTCGTCTTTATTCTCTATTGAAGCTTCTGTTGGAGCTAAGTCCTCACCATCTACATGGAGGTCTTCCTCTAGATTCAACAATGATTTATCAAGAATATTGTCTGGGCTTTCAATATTGTGATATTTCTCTTGTGGGTCATCTTTCTGCAAGATTTGCTCTGAATTTTCTTCACCTTTTGGTGTTGCCTTTCCACTGTTCTCCATAGCCTCAGCTAGCTTGTCATTGTCATCATTGTCCACAGCAACTTTGACAGAAGTAATGGCTTCATCTCTTTTCTCTTGTGAAGTTTCTGCTTGAGTCAGGTTCGTACTTTCTCCCTGCAAACCTTTCCCTGGGTTCACCAATGAAGTATCAAGAATTTCTCCGGGGCTTTCAAACTCATGATTTGTCTCTCGTGGTTCGTCATGCTGTGAAGCTTGTTCTGAATCTTCACCTTCAGGGCTGTCAACTTTGTGATTTTCCATGCCTACAATGCTCTGTCCTGGTTCATCTATCTGTAGTATTTTTTCTGAATCTTCTCCACCTTCTAGTGTTACCTTTTCACTGTTTTCTGTAACTTCAGCTTGTTCATTGTCATCGTTGTCCTCAGTTAATTTGATGTAAGATTCCTCTTCTCTTTTCTCTATTGCAGCTTCTGTTCTTGGAGCCAGGTTTTCAGATTCTCCCTGCAGGCCTTCCTCCTGTTTCACCAATGTAGGATCAGAAACGGCTCCATTATTTGTCTCACGTGTATTGCCCTCTGCTGGTTTATCTTTCTGTAAAATTTGATCTGAATCTTCTTCACCTTCTGGTTTTGCCTTTGCACTGTTCTCTGTAGTCTCAACTAGCCTGTCATTATCCTCAACAATTTTGACAGAAGATATGCCTTCATCTCTTTTCTCTTGTGAAGTTTCTGCTGGAGCCAGGTTCGTACTTTCTCCCTGCAAACCTTTCCCTACCAATGAAGTATCAAGAACTTCTCCAGGGCTTTCAAACTCATGATTTGTCTCTTGTGGTTCATCATGCTGTAAAGCATGTTCTGAATCTTCTTCACCTTCAGGGCTGTCAACATTGCGATTTTCCATGCCTACAATGCTCTGTCCTGGTTCACCTATCTGTAGTATTTTCTCTGAATCTTCTCCACCTTCTGGTGTTACCTTTTCACTGTTTTCTGTACCTTCAGCTTGTTCATTGTCATTGTTGTCCTCAGTTACTTTGATGTAAGATGTGTCCTCATCTCTTTTCTCTATTGCGGCTTCTGTTGGAGCCAGGTTTTCAGATTCTCCCTGCAGGCCTTCCTCCTGTGTCACCAATGTAGGATCAGAAATATTCTCTGGGATTTCGGCTCCATTATTTGTCTCATGTGTAATGCCCTCTCCTGCTTCATCTTTCTGTAAAATTTGATCTGAATCTTCTTCACCTTCTGGTGTTGCCTTTGCTCTGTTCTCTGTAGTCTCAGCTAGCCTGTCATTGTCCACAACAACTTTGACAGAAGATATGCCTTCATCTCTTTTCTCTTGTGAAGTTTCTGCTTGAGCCAGGTTTGTACTTTCTCCCTGCAAGCCTTTCCCTGGGTTCACCAATGAAGTATCAAGAACTTCTCCAGGGCTTATAAACTCATGTTTTGTCTCTCGGGGTTCATCATGCTGTAAAGCATGTTCTGAATCTTCTTCACCTTTTGGTGTTACCTTTACACTGGTTTCTGTAGTTTCAGCTAGCTTGTTATTTTCATCATTCTCTTCAGCCATTTTGATGGAATATGTTTCCTCATCATTGTTCTTTATTGAAGCTTCAGTTGAATCCAGTTTTTCACCTTCTTCTTGCAGATCTTCCTTTTGTTTCACTAATGAAGCAATGAGAATATTTTCTGGGCTTTCAACTACAATGCTTGCTGTTTCATCTATCTGCAGTCCCTCTTCTGAATCTTCTTCCCCTTGTGGAGTTACCTTTGCACTGTTTCCTGTAGCTTCAGCTAGCCTGATATTGTTATTGTCATTGTTGTCCTCAGTCACTTTGACAGAAGATGTGTCCTTGTCTCCATTCTCTGCTGAAGCTTCTGTAGAAACCAGGTGCTCAACTTCTCCCTGGAGACCTTCCTCTTGTTTTGCCAATGAAGCATGAAGAATTTCTTCCGGGCTTTCATCATGATTTGACTCATGTGCAATGCTCTCACCTGCTCTGGCAGGCTGTGACTTCTCTAAAATCTGTCAAATTAAGTATATCTCATAAAAGTTAAAGTTTGGGAAAAAAAAAAAACAATTAAGCCATGTAATTTTGATAAAAGCTAACCTCATCTTTGTAGGCTTCCTTTTCATCTTCTTCGAAGTCCTGAATTGGACCTTTTCCAATGGACTCTGGCGAGAGTTCATTGACTTGTTCTTCTTTCATTATCTCTAAACTGCCATCCTCCTCTCTTGAAATTTTTGTTTCCTTTTCACTGTCTTGGTATATCTTTGTTGTTTCCTTTTCAATTGGTTTTGGTGTGAAAAATGTAGCATTGGCTTCAAAAATATGTTCTTTATTGACATTCCCACTACTTGGAACTGGAATCTTATGCCCATCATGCACCTGTTTTAACAAATGAGGCTTCAAAATGAAAATGAGTTTAATAGAATAAAACTACAGAATATGAGAATTTTTGTGTGAATAAATAGACACACATATATAGAAGTGTGCATGCATGTACATACATATTGATAAATTACTGAATGTCCTAAAAGCTTAAACTATTAGGAAATTGTGAATTTAATCATTTAATAATAATTTTAACACCTCCACCTCACATGTGGGTCTAAACTCCCCCTTAATAAGTGATGCCCAACGCTTGGGATTCTTAACATGTTAAATGGGAGGTAGAGTGGCGGCGGGGACAAACTTAGAATCTCCTGCTTTAATACCATGATAAATTACCGAATGTTCCAAAAGCTTAAGCTATAAGGAAATGGTAAATTTAATCATTTAATAATAATTCTAACACATATGTATCCATGTACATACACATCCATTTAATTATAAGTTCTACATTGCAGTCAAACCTCTTCCAGTATTATATTGCTCCTCTCATCTTCACCACTCAATGTTGGTGCTGGTTCCATATGACTCCTTACTGGTAAGCTTTGCTCAACAGTCTTGTCTCGAGTATATACAGAGTGGGTGACTTTAGTTCTGTCATTTTCAAGTGAGTCTTCTTCAATGTCATTACCTGCATTGGATGTTTGAGGTTCATCATTTCCTACAAACTCATTGGAGTATACATATATGTTGGCTGTAGTCAAATATTTGACTTTGTTAGCAGTTATAGAAATTTGTGGCCGTACTTAAGTGTTGATGAGCCCGTGAGCTTTCTAGAACAGTAGCTACTTGCTTGTTATCATGCATTAGTTTTGTTAATGATGATCATGGATTTGGTGTAATTTGTATTAAATGGAATTTTCTTTGATCTCTAATGGTGATGGTCATATATTTGGTGTAATTCGTTTTTCCTTTTAAGAAGAAGAATTCCGGTGAAGAAGAAGGGTGATAAAAATGAAGGAAATGGCCACAAAATGTAAAATCTGTTAGTTTGGATGGAAAACTAACAATTTCAATTTGTCCAAACTTTAGTAGTAATATTAGCAATTGAAATATTTTGGACTAGATTGTGAAAGTGCCAAACCAAAGGGGGTAAATTGTGATTCATGAAGATGGAGAGATTGAAGATTATGTGAATTTTTGGAATTTTAGGATAAGAGCAAGGTGGATGAAGTAGAAAAATGCATCAAGAGTATTATATAATTGTAGAATAACTATTAAGTTAAAGGGGCAATTTATAAGACTGGTATAAGACCAATTATGCTCTATGTACTAAATGTTAGACTGTTAAGAAGCAACATATTCATAAAGTGAGTGTACTCAGTATGAGAATGTTAAGATTATATAAGTGGATATACACAGAAAGATAGCATTCGAAATGAGTAAATTCGCTTAAAGATAGGGGACCCCTATTGATAAAAAGATGAGGAAGAGTTGCTTGAGATGATTTGGTCATGTTTGGAGGAGAGAGATTAATGCACCAATGAAAAACAGTGAGTTAATTTAAGTTGAGATAACAAAAAAAGGTAGAAGAAGAAGAAGAAAAAAAATAACATTAACGAAAGTTCTAAAAAAGGACATGCCAATTAAGGAAGTAATGCAGAGTATAACTTCGAATAGAATAGAATGACAAAAAAAGAATATATGTGATTGACTCTAAGTATGACTTACTTAGTGATTGAGTCCCTATATTAGAAATGTCTTTTTTAGTGTTCAGTACGTGTCTACAAGGCTCCTACCTACTGCAACCAAAAGCTCATAATACATTTCCCTGTTTTGTTTGAACTTTTAAAGTTTGTTTTAATTACTAGTAAGATGAGCATGAATTATGTGAAAATTTTGGTTGAGGTTTTGAATTGAAACTACTCACTTTTTGCAATTTTATGTATACCTGTAACAATAGCTTCTTCCTTATGTGTCACCTCTGGTATGTTAGCCTGAGCATCACTGACCTCTAACTTCTCATCAGATTCCAATCCATAAACTGTTTCAAGTTTCTCAGTAATGTTTGTTTCCATTCTTACAGTCCCTTCTGCAGATGAATGCTCTATTACTGTGCCCTCTGTGCTTTTGTATGCTTTAGACGCATTTGCTGCTTGATTTTCCTCATCCGTAGAGGTACAAGTTGACTTTTGTATTTCTTCTTCAGGTTCAAATTCGAAGACTTCATCAATCCTTTTGCCTTGCACTTGTCCTGTCTCTTCAACCAATGAATGTGTAACATGTAAATTGTTGGCATTGTTGTTTGGAATTTCAGCTTCTGAACTTTCAGTCTTCTCATTTGAATCAATCAGTGGGGGATTCTGCATCAGAAATAAAGAATCAATGAAATCTTCAGTATTTATGGAAAAAACTGTTTACCTCAACAACATAAAAATAGATTTTCAAAACCAGGATATATGTTCTAATCAAACAAATTGGAGAATAATATCTAAAAGTTTTAATTGGAAAAAAAAAAAAAATGAAGTAGAAGAATATCTAACCTTTTGCCCAGGAATTTCAACACTAGTGGTATCATAAGTAGCAGTTGATTTGTCATCCTGCCTTTTTTCCTTGAAGCTATCTTCTGGATTTTCGAATTCAGTGTTTTCCCTTGAAGCTCCTGTTTCAATCTCCTCAGAAATCTTATTTGAGGGTCTTTCAAGCTCCTCCTTTTCTGGTTCATTTTGCTGCAATAAATTATGCTCAGGGCCTCCCTCATGCTCTTTTGATTCCAATTTGCTAAGCTTCATGGCCTCAATGAAATCTGTTTTGCTGATGTTATCCTCATTCACCATGACTGTAAACCCTTCCTTCTCTCTTGTCTCCCCTGCTGAAGCTTCTGTCACATCCAGGTCCTCAGCTTTGCTCTGCATACCATCCTCACATGTCCCGGAGGAAGCATCAGGCTTTTTGTCATAATTTTCAACATCCTTACTGTTTTCACTTGCAGAGCTATCAGCTTGGGCAAATTTCTTAAAGATTTCATTTGGGTTTGTAACTTCTTTTGTACTCTCCATGACAATATTCTCTAACCCAATTTTGGGGTCTACTTTGAATATCTCAGAACTGTCTACTTCCTGCTGGCTCGTCTCTTCTGTGACAAAGGGGGTATCTAACCTGTTCTTATTCTGCATCTCATCTTCAACTGAAGTTACATCTTTCTCTTGCTTGTTTAATTCAGTTGCATCTTGTTTTTTCTCTTCGCATTCAGTGCTGCAGGTGTCTTTTATCTTCTCTCCTACTTCTGGTCCATCTTCTAGTTGGCTTGCACTGCATTGTTCTAGGATGACAGATGACTTTTCAGGCTTGTCCTTATCTCCATCTCCAATATCCAAGGTTGTGCCTTCATCATACTGAATGTTTGGACTTTCTTCTTTAGTTGAAAAGGAGGCATCTTCAATTCTATCATACATGACCTTATCTTTCTTGTCCTTATTTCCTATCTCTTCACTAGGCCTAATTGTTTCAGGACCCTTTTCCTCAGCCACCAAATCAGAGTACTTCTCAGTTTCCTTGTACTCTACTCCTTTCAATTTTGTTTCTCCAAGCCCTTCTTGGAAGAGTGTGGTGTCAGCGGTAGAGGATTTGTCTATAGTTTCATCTTTGGTACATAGGTCTGTCACTGTTCCAACATCCTTGTTTAAGTTGTTGACTGTCAAATCTTTGGTATGAACTGAAGCTTTACTAGTTTGAACCGCAGTTGCCTCAAGTATGCTGATAACTTCTTCACTTGATTCTACCAAAGTATCTTTGCCCACCACTGTCTCTCTTTCCTCTTCTTTCTGTGCATCCTTCGTCTCTTTCTCTGTACTTTGTGGGATTTCTTCAATGGAAGCCTGTTGATTTGAAATTACTTCAACATGTTGATCATGGACTCTTTCATCCTTTAAAGTTTCATGCCCTTCAATGTTGAGGTTTTCTTCTTCAGTCTTTGCCATCTGTGAACTAGTTCCTGTAACATTTACTGTGTCATGGTTTTTGTCACCTGGTATTGCCCTTTTGTTTATCTCTTCCACTTCTGTTATCTCTATTCCTGCCTCTTCTACAGCCTCAATTTTTTCACCTTTTTGAAGCTGCTTTTGGTCATCTGAAATCATCATTTCTGCTTGTCTTGTTATTTCATCAGCCTGACAAATTCTTCCATCTGCAGTTGATTTAGGGATAGACCATGTTATGACCTAGGTATTGGATAAATTTTTTGAATTTATTTTAGAAATAGAATAAATCTTCCTAGATAGATTATTATTGTTATCTATTTGTATTCAATTTAATTCCTATGTTTTAGGATAGGATTAGTTCCTATGTTTTAGGATTTGTTGATGAGGTTATCTCATCCTTGATTATTAATGTAAATTGAATGCATTAATGAGAGAATTAAGCAGAAAACAAATAATGTCTATTTCCTCTCTCAAGTTCAGGAGATTTGTCATCTCTAATTGACTACACTATCTTTTATTTCTCAGTTTACATTATATTTTGCATGACATATATATATGATGTCCATAAAATATCATATTCTCCTTTTCCCTCATCTCCTTACTCTATTTCTGTAATATTATTTTCTCTTCAATTATACACTTTATTTGGATTAAAGGAGACAACTTTGTTCAAACCAATGTGTGTTTAAAACTAGTTGATCATGTCTCAGTCATGTGAATGACTTTAAGAGAACTTATTTTAGAAATCTGGGCAGGTCTGTGTGTAATTTCATCAATGCATGTTAAAAGATGCTATTTCAAACACACACAGGTCATCTTTGGTTGTGCCTCTTAATGAAATTGATAAGTTCAACAGTTAGAGGAATATCACCAAAATATACATTTATGCATGCATATTCTGAGAAAATTTTCTTGAAAGGAAAAATATCCTATATTTGTCTCTTTGTCCAAAATCGTCACTTTCCTAGAGTGCCAGTTTGTGATGGTACTGAAGTCACACAAAATTGCTGAAAAGGCACTTGTCTATTTGCATATTCCTATTTACTTTAAGGGAAAGGTTATTGCACAAGAACTTTTGGGTTCTTTATGATGTAGGAGTCTAATGCATTACAAGGATGATGATGATGATGTGGCATGGTGACATGGCATGAAAGAGTGACACGGCACAAGGCCAGCCAAGCCTAAGGGTTCAATTCACTTATGCCAAATTGTTTATTGGGGATTTAACTACAATAACAATATGCCTATAACATATATGAAATGAACCCTTTGGCTTGGCTGGCCTGTGCCAGGCTGTCATCTTCCTTGTAATGCATTATACTCCTACATTACTTATGTCACGTTTGGTATGGTATAATAGATCATGTAATAGAATGATTATCTATGAGAAATAGCTATTTAGTTCATTACAGGAAATAGTTATTCCTCAATAGTGTCTTAACCGTAAATATTCGAGATTAGTTTCTTGGGTGGTTGACTGAAATTGGAATATAAAGGTATGTGGATATTTGCTCTGAGACGGTTGTTGCTTTTAGTCTCTTGCAAAGCTTTTGTCCTTCAATTAAAAACATGTAGTTTTTTTAGTACATATTTGGATGATAAGAGTGTGTTTGGCATGAGCTTATAAGCTCAGCTTTTAGCTTTTTTTAGTTTTTATGTACAGCTTTTTAAAACCTCACTTTTTCCCACATTTTCTCACATTTTCAATTTTTTTTTTTAAAGGTACAAGCATACTTTAGCACACTTTCAGTAAAAAGTTTTCAGTTTCAGCTAAATAAGTTATTCCTAAACGGACTTTAAGTATATATGTTTTGCAGTTATGGTTCTATTTACTTGTGTATGCATGTGCGTATGTTTGTGTTTGTTTGTTTATTTGTTTTTTTTTTTTTTTTTTTTTTAAATTATAAATTGTGGCCAGTATGCACATGTGAGATGCAATATTGAGTTAGAATAGGCTTTGTTGTAACAAAGTAAATCAGGCAATCTTAAAGATGATTCATGGCAAGTTAAGGAAGAACTTATGTGAGTCTTGCCTGATGGATAAACCATTGCTTGCCTCTGAAATTTACTTTAATTATTTTGCATTTCAAGAATGAGACAACATTTTCTAATCATTTCTATAGTCTTGAAAATTTAAGACTGGCATACAAGTATCAAAATTCTGATCCAGTGTAACCCTTTAAATGTATTTTGTGCTAAAGGAGTAATACAGCCGTGGATATTGAACTAGTTTCTATCAAAAAGGATGAAAAGTTGTATACTGGTGGAAAAGAAAGTAGAAAAGGCCACAATATACAATATATTGATACTTTAGAAGGAAAAGATGAACAAGCTAAAAACTTAACCGCACGATTGAAGGAAAATCTGGTTTATAGAATTCTGTTTGTAGCAAAAGAACAACAATTTACTTCAAATTCTGCTTGTATGTAAGATCATTTTGATATTGCACAGTTAATATTTTCCTATTGAGCAACAGAGTTATAAACTTGTAACGCTAAAACGCTGTTTCCTAGATGTTTAACTAATCAAATATGCTAACAAGAAAGATGGTACGGAGAAATAACAATTCTTGAAAAACAACAAGGATATTTTAATTAATTGATCAATAAATATACATTTATGTTTATATAATAAATTAAATTTTCATTTAGAAGATAAAAAATCAGGCACCAAAAGATTATAGAACACATCTAAAACTAATAAATGAGCAACAAGAGATGGGAAAGAAGCATGTATTTAAAGTACAAAGAAACAATCATCTATGACTAAGCTATAGCTCAACTGATACTTCATTCTCTCATATATTTTCACTCCAAATGTGTCTGAACCATGTCCCAGCCATATCGCCAAAGCATCCTACCATGTCACAGAAGTAACCTACTCTAAATTTTTTTTTCAATTCATGGATATGTATCAGACATGTTTCCGACTGTCCAAGCCGTATCAATATCCATGCTTCCTAGAGTTTCATATAATGTCAATAATCCAGAAATCAAGTTCTGGATTAGAGTAAGCCAATCATTACAAAATAGTTAAGTCTACTCTAGGCAGACATATCAACTTACTGAAAAAACGAAAATATCAGTGATCTTATTTTACAAATATGAAGGAAACACAAAGTGGAAACCATGTGATGATGTAAAGAGTGAATGTTAGGAAACATACAGTAAGAAATGGCTTCTGATATATCAGGTCCAGTCTCCATTATGCATGCTGGGATACTTGAATCTAAGGTGAAATAACATGAAGAAACTTTGTCATGCCCAAACTACAAAAGGTAGATCAACTTCTGTGTTGCCGTCTGAAATTCTTTGTAGCTTTCAATTGAAAATTCTGGATGCTAGCTTATTGCTGTTCAAAAAAATTCTCGTGGCTTGCAGTTGAGTCTGTGGATCATTAGATATCTGTATTAATCGCTTGATGGTTTGGTTGCTAAAGTAGGCAAGAACTGACAAAAGGCCACTTATATTTTAATATATTGGTGAGTTGGCCACAAATGCAATGGTCCTACTGATTGATCTGTCACATACCTTAATAGACTAATACACCTTTAGTGAAACAATGCACTATTTGAAATTTAGAAAAATTAACCTAGACTACAACTTTTATTATATCTCCACTTTCAGAGAGAAGAAACCAGACTTTTTGAACAGTTTCTTTTTGTAAGAAGGCTGTGTAAGTTGTTTTGTGGGGTTGTAATTCCTTTCCTTAATATAATGTTGTATGACAGTGATATTTTCCCCAGGGGGATTTTAATAGTTCAAGGATTAAGTTTTCTTGTGTTATGCCAGAAGACTGTACTACCCTTAGGAGTTGTGACCAAAGGACCTTGATCTTTCCAATATTTTGGATTGTCAAACTTCAAAATTATTTGAGGTTGAGTGTGCAGTGTATACATCAAAAATCATATTAGTGTGAGTTTCTTTAAGCCACATGTTTACTGAACTAAATATTTAAGGAATAGGAATAGATTAAAGGCAAATATACAGGGATGAAAGTTTGCCTTTTTGCTTTGTTTAAAGTGATATCCACTAAAGGGATTGCTCTTTAATACATCCAAACTAATTTGAGGTGCATCGTGGCTCGAGAGGCTCTAGTGTGGGAGCTGGACCCCCTGATTGCCTGAAGGAGATTCTAAACATTAAAGGATATTCTGTAAACTTTGCATATTATTTTTCTACTTTACAGTATTGCCTTTAGTATAGATGATTATGTTATCTAGTATGATATCTTCAATAAGTGGAAGATTACCTTTTGAATTTAGTTTCAATTCTACTAAAGCAATGAATTAGAAGAAGAAAATTTGAAAAAGCAAGTGGGTTCTAATTGGTTAGGTTCTGTATTAGTCTGATAAGTATATTTTTATCATGATAATCATGGCGATAATGATATTGAAGGCTCATCTAAAGCAGAAAATGGTGGAATCTTCTGTAATACAAGAATACTCATATTCCATATTTTGAAGTCAAAATTGGCCAGCACAAGGGGTCCCAAATTTACGTGCCCCATGAATCCATCTTACTAAATTTTAGTTTCCAATTGGAATATTAGTTGGGAATAACAGTGTTGCTTTAGCGGTTTAAGCTTTAAGGATTGCTTAATCTTTCTAATGATTAATTATGTCAATTTCGTAGTGTAACCAGAATTTGATGGTGTGAGCCTGACTGAATGACTCACTTTTGATGAGGATAACTGCTTGGACCATCTTCCTAATGATAATGATGATGACATTCAAAATTAGGTAGTCCCTCTAATGTGAGAATCAATATAGATCATTATTTCTTAACTTGGTGTAGAAAGTTGTTGATAGATTTCATTGTTAACTTGCAACATTAATTCATAGATAATCATATCTATTTAATATGCAAGCAATAACCAAAACAAAAATGGCACATGTGTGAGGATCAGAAGCCAGTTGTGTAACATGGTATAAACTTTAGAAATTGATAGTTTTCAGGAATTGCATTAAGATGGTGGCCTTGCCAAGGCCAAGGTGGCTCATCAATGAGTTATTAAACCACAGTCTTGATGATCAATGTAAAGCCTGGCATAGGGCAGAACTGTTCAAGATCCATGAAAATTATTACTAAAATCCAAATGGTGTGCCTAAATTTTGTATGCATATGTAAACTAAATATTCTCTATATTGTTTGGTGCCATGTCACAAATTGATATTATGTAAGCACAGCACATGTGTAAAGTTGCATAACATTACAAAAAATGGATCCCAAACACACCGTCCAAACAAAACATTATTGTGGTCTTGGCCGCCCTTACGTTGATAAACAGAGGAGATTGCAACTTTGGTCCCGCTTTTTCATAAAAAAAATATACGCATCTTTTTCAATTAAAGTATAGCTACTTTTAAGAGGACTTGTGTAATAATAAATAATTGGTCAGAACATGCATGACGAGATTATCTAGCTTGTTCGCAAGCTTAGAAGCATAAAGAATTGCCAGGGTTGGCAATATAAATGAAACAAAATCATTTCAATTTTATGCCGAAGTCATCTATGCATTTTATTTCTTGCGTTGACAATTCATCTATGCATTTTATGCCGAAGTCATCTATGCATTTCCCATAAAAAAAAATCATTCTTGATTATATTTACTAGGAGTGCCTTTAAATTTGTTTGGTCTTGCTAACTCTTAGGTCGTTGTTTTTTAAGAGTATACAAAATTGCATTTGACGCCTTCAAGGCTTCAACTTCAAAGATTTTTTTTTTTTTTTTTTTTTTTTTTAGTAAAAAAGAATGATGCAATTTTTGGGTATTTAATATTCCATTGTTTATGGATTTTGATAGGCTGATCACCTTGACAGTTATTCTATTCTGCCAACTTATTATAATTCTATTCTACCAACTTGTTATAACTAGTGTTATGTAAAATATAAAATATTTTAAGTTACATGATATAAAATATTTCGATAATAAAATAAATTTTGAATAAAAATAGATAATGAAATAAAATAATTTTGAGTTACATGACAATTGACAAAAGAAAATTGACTAAATCATATAGTGCAAGCATGCATGAATCATGATAAAGAAATATAATAAATAATGAACAAAATATAATAATAGATTATAAAATTACTTAAAATAAGTAATGAAACAAATCATTTTGAAACTCTTGATAAATTTTTTTTTTTCTATAAATGAAACTTGTAGGGGTATTGGGCCAAGAGCTCATTATCTATGTAGATATTGGGCTTGAGGCCCAATCCGAGGACGAGAGATCGTTTGAAAAGGAGTAGACATTATCAAGGGAGTCCGTGTTAGTAAATGAAGAAGTTAGTTTTTGTTATAATGGCCTAGGAGGGTGGTCCGAGGGTGAATGCCTCCTCGGCTAATCAAGGCCGAGGTCAGAAAAAGTGGTCTATTGTCCAGGGGAATGTTCCAGGAAGTTCCGTTGGTATGAATAGGCATTGTAGAAACATGGTCAGAAAAAGTGGTCTACCGTCCAGGGGAACATTCCAGGAAGTTCTATTGGTATGAATATGCATTGTACAAACATAGGATAAGGGGAAGTCCTAAAATATCTAAGGAGAAAGCTGCTATCACCGCATTAAATGCTCTGTAGCTAACTCTCTGGCCACATTAATGTGGAGGTGATGTTTGAACAGTGGTTTTCAATCTTATAGTTACTGCATGAAGACTTATGGAATGTGCTGATGGGACAAGTATCAACATCAACCATCTGACTTACACGTGGAGGGTAAAGATGAGGGGAGAAAATAGTATAAAAGAAGAAGGAAGCAGTGGGAGAGGGGGATCGAGAAAAAGAAGGAAACACTAGCAATCAAGAACTAAATTTGTAATCAAACTTAAGAGCAATATATAAGAATTGATCTCCTCGGACCATGCCAAGAACGATTTTCTGTAGTTAAAACTTGTCCATCTTCTTTTTCTTGTCATTGTAACCCGCCTTATTTGTTGTCCAACTCATTTTAGCCTAGTTTTCTAACATACTCTCTACAAATTTATTGTTTTGGGTTTTTTTTGAGTCTAAGTCCATCTACCTTTTGGATTAGGGACTCAAATCTGGTCCTTACAAAACTTTTATCAAGTTTTGATCAGATCAATAACAATAATTAAATTAGCGTTTTTTTTAATAGAACTCTCCTAATTTATTTAGAATTTGTTTAGAGAATATCAACTCTAACTATGTGATAATTTTCATAGTGATGGGTTGTTTTATCCAAAAAGAAGAATAAAAACTATATAAATATATATATATATATATATATTACAATGATAATTTGGAAAAAGGTTAATTTTATTTATTAAAGAATATCAATTATAATTTAATGAGAATTTAGAATTTGGTTGCTTAATCCAAAAAGGTTATGAATTATTTTATGATTATTTGTAACTCTAAAAATTAATTTTTTTTTTATAAAAAAAACATATATTTGAATGATAATGTGGAAAAATTTGGGTTTTAAAAAGTGGTGACAACTTTGTAGAGTCAACAAAAAGTTAATAAGAATTAAAAAACAAAAGTCAAATTAGAAATCAATCAATCAATATATATATATTAAAAGTCAAAACTCAAAGAAATTTCAATTGGTTTCTCAATTTTACACCACGTGTCCCATCTAATTTTTAATTTTTGTGCCAAATGAATTATTTAGTGTAAAAATCAAAGTGTCCAAATTCAATTAGATTCTAAATTGGATTTCAATTAGAGTCCAATTTTGTGCCATGTGTCTTTTTAATTTTTTTAATTTTTGTTGTAAGTGAATTATTGGATGCAAAAACCGAAGAGTCTAAATTATATATATATATATATATATATATAATGAGAAACCATTACATATTTTAGAAATGTATGGTTTAAAAAAAGTGTAATCTAATACATGTATAATTTAAACCCCTTCTCAAAAAAATGTACAATTTGAATTGTGTAATTGTGATTGTTTTAATTGTACTCGTGCATATGCATGAGGTTAGACACTAGTGGATATAAAAACAAAGCCCTCATATAGGAGTGCACGAGATTTTGCTAAGTGACACATTCTTAATTTAGGCTTCCACCTCAACAAAGATTACATATATGTAAAAATATTAGTTCATTGAATGTGTCCATACTTAAATGCACATATTAATTATTTATAGGTGTGCACTAACATATATATGGCTATGTTTTTTAAATAAGAAATCAAAAATCTCAAGTGGGAGACCATGAGATTTTACCATGCGGCACGATTACACCATATAATAAATATCAATAATATGGAATAGATTAAAATGCTTTTATCATTATTTAAATTACAATATTCATATGTTATTCTTTAATCCTTTAATCCTTTAATTGCTCTTCACTTTTCATGATGATTTTGTTACTTCAACTAATTCCTATGACATACTCTATTTCTCTATTCTCTCGAGATTAAAAAAATTTATTTATCCCCTTAATTTCGTATTACTTTAATTCAATAAAAACATATTCATGTGTTTCCTGACATTACTTCATGTTATTTCTTTAACATATTTTAAATATTTTATATAATCTTTCACATGACAATTTAAAGCATTATTCATGCATCGCGGAGGTCCTTTACTAATTTATAAAATAGAACTTACTTAATTAAATTTAAATTTGTTTGAAGAAATCAAATCCAATTTAATGAGATTTTTTTTTTAGTAATAAGTAACTTTTCTAAAAAGGTGGTATTTTTTTTAAAGATAGATCAATAGTGGGGGAGGGAGACGTGAAAAGTATGAACTTTCAAATATTTATGTTGCAACATTAGAAGAAGTTTAAAATTATATATAAGAAGAAGAAGATAAAAGAATATTATGTTATATGTTACTAGTCGGTACCCCGTGTAATATATGAGAAAGTTTGATGAACATATTTATAGGATCTTCTCTCTCTCTCTCTCTCTCTCCTTTTAAATATGAAAATTGATCATTGTGGTAGTTATTAATAAGTATTTATTATGAGGGAAAATTGCACTAGCCTCCCTCTCCTAAGATTTTGTTATTACACTCATATTCCCTCTAGTTTGGAATGAGACATTCATCTCCCTCTCTCTCTCTCTCTCTCTCTCTGACCTAGTCAAGATCTAACCTCTCTCACTTGACCTAGCTGATAGTGGCTCTAGGGGGCTCATGGTGGTATCATGGCAAGTTTTTTAGGCATTGTAGATCATTCAACCACCACATACATGATCGAGATGGAGATCGACTCTATGAATTTGGATAATTGGTTTAGTTATTTATTGGGTTTGATTTCAGTCAATTTTGTGATTTCTTAGTTTTGGTTTGATCAATGAGGTTTGATTCGAGCTAATGTTTTTAGTGATTTTATGGGGTTGGTTTGATTTAGGAGTGCTAAGATCTCCTTCTTCTTTTGTACAAGTCAAATATTTGAAAATGTTTTCCAGAATATTTTCATGAGCACAGTTAAACACATAATTTTTTTACATCAAAATAAACACAACCTAATTAACTAATTAACAAAAAAAATTCCAATTAATTGTTTTGAAATCACATGTAGGGACACGGTTTGTAGCCCAAACCCAAAACGTGTGGGATGTTGGCCCAGTGAGTCTAGTACAATAAATTTGTAGAAAGTGGGTTAAAGAACTAGGCCCTAATGAATTTAACAACAGCTAGTATGAGTTTAAAAGATGATTAAGCAAAAACAAGGCACAAAGGACTGAATAAATTCACTGTTCGAGGAGGCAAATCTTGGTATAAATCAATAGGATTGATTACAAATGCAATTATGATTGCTACAGTATTCTTTTTCTATTTTTCCGATCCCCTTCCCTCATGGAGGGTCTCTTACATTATATAGCTCATTTTAGACCATCTTGACCTTACACTTATTGATCACCTAAGCCCTCACTTGAGTGCCGTCCCATCAGACGCCCCCTTTGGCTCTCTGTGAGTCGTGGTAGCCAAGGAACCACTGTTTAGAGGTCTTCCTCACATAAATGCGGTAAAAAAAGTAGCTGTTGTGCATTCAATGCGGTGGTAGTAGCTTTTCCTTAGATTCCTCTGAGCTCCCATCCCTTTTGCACGATCATATCGCCTGTCTCTATCAGTAGATTGTCTTGGAAGGTTACCTTGAATGATAAGGAATACGTTTGATCCATGCCTTGCTTATCCGAGGAGATGATCCTCCTTGGACCAACTTTCTTAGCTCTTTCATTTGTATTTTATTTATGGGGTTCTGAGCTTGACGCCCTCGCTGCTATTTATCCTTCTCGGACAAACTAGGTCCTCGGCCAAGCCCAAGACCCAATACATGAATTTGGGCCTTTATCCCTACATCACGCATTCAAGCTTCTGGAAATTTCAAGGGTGAAAATTAGGAACTGTTTCCAGGAAGCTAACCCCTATTTGGATAGGCACACGCTTGCATAGAAAGGGGCTACCTTAAGGCAGAATTTTGTAACCTTTGATAATCCTCATTTGAATATTAGATTATACCTTTTTGTTATTTTATTCTGTCCCCTCCAATCAAATAAATTATAATGTAACATATTATTCTCAAAAAAGAAAATTAAATAATACTACAGTTACAAACTATTTTATAATATTTTTACAAACAATTGATGTGACAAATTTTTACTAGTTTTCATCGAGGCCTAGCACTAATGTCACTTTTTACTTACCAGTTATTACTTACTACATTAGCAACTTATAAAAAAGTTTGTGAAATAATTTTTGGCTTTAGCATTTTTCAAGAAAAATTATTCTGAAATCGGGTTCTGTTGAGCTACTTCTCTGTTTACATTCCTCATTTGCATTTGACCCAAAACTTTCATTTTCTAGAGAAAGGAAAAACGGGACGCATGGTTTTCATGTCATTATCTAAACTCAAATCAATAGGCTTTAGTGTCACAATATTTGGTAAGAACTCACTACCCCTATATACTTATAATCTAATTCAAATTCAAAGTAGTTTTGGATGTCCTTGCACCAAAAAATAAAGTTGGCTTAGTTGCGTCTCCAGATCCCTACCTGATAAGAAACTCTCCAATAACATATAACTTGGTGACCATGGTCCATGATAAGGGGACCATGATTCTCTTTGAAAATGTGACATATAGTGGGTTATTTCCGCACTAATTTTCAGAATTATTGATTTATTTATCTATTTATTACTATAATTATTCTTTATAAAAATTGGTGATCAAAACTCTTTTTGAGCTTAATTACTCTCTCGGGTAGTCGTCCAGTAAATTATAAGGGAAAATTCTTTAGAAATGATTTCAAGATGATTTACTACGAGTTTTGAAACTAATACCTCGTGTTTTTTGAATCATTAGACTAATTCGTTGAGTTGATTTTATAAGTTATTGATTCTTATTTAGACTTACTATTATTGACGTTACTTTCTTTATTTATCTTTAACAATACTCAACAATAGTGAAGATTTTGCGAAAAGAAAGGATGAGAAAATTTGCAACTTAAGATATTCGCATTCAATGGGTTGGTTTGAATGTACTGGCTTGCCCAAACAAAAGTTGGCTGAGTTGTGGCCCCAACCTGATAAAATACTCTACAGCAATAACAAGTGTAACTGGTGACTACGATCAAGGTTCAAGGATCATGATTCTCTCAGAACTGCATATAAACTTATGACGGGTTATTTTCATATAGCACCGTCCAAGATAGAAAAAGGAGAGGCTGAAACACATTGGTGGGCTAAATGGGCACCGGCTTCTATGGTCAGCAATTGGAGCTGGTTTTTTGTGTGCCCAGTCCAGATGATGAGACCCACATAAGTTGATTGATATCCATGTGATTCAATCATTTTAAATGACAGCCTATATTTTTTTTTTAAGAAAATGACAGCCTAATTAGGGCATGATCATCGTGAATCTAATTTCATAACTTGTCAATTTATACGATTACGAGTAGTTTTTATAAAGTTATGGAGCCTGTTTAGTACATGTGTTTAAATAATAATTTTTGATTTTTTTGAAAGTATGTGTGGGTGAAAAAGTGTGTAGAAATATGTGTAATATTATTTAAAAACTGAAAACATGTGTTTAAACTCGCATACCAAATAAATCCGTAATGTGTGTTTAATAAAAAAAATATCCACTGCTCACAGTCGCACAAGTCAATATATTGTAAAATTGATTGCGTTGCTAGAATCATTCTTCCTCATCATCTACGTGGGTACCATGTCAGCACTGATTTCAGATTTGGCTTCCTATTGGGTGGCTAGGGATGCCAGAGCCGCCCTTGGACCCACACACCTGTGCTTTGTCAAGTGGGCCCCACACTAGAACAACTAGGTTGGGGGCCACGCCAAGAGATCTGATGAGACAAGAGTGTTTGTCATGTGTGATGGTGGACATGCCGTGCTGCAGAAATATTACTAATAAAGACACTTTTTTGCCGTATAAGTGTGTATTTTTGCTGACATATCTGGTGAAGGATGATTGAATAGATGACTGTGTTGGTTGAGAAATTCTCTCATACATGTCCCCCATGCCTTTCTCACTTACGAAAATCTTAAATGCACTATCTATAAGTGAGGTCTATTTTATATAGAGGTAATTATAGAGTATTATGAAAGTATAATAAATACATATTCATTATTAGATTTGTTGTTTTATGTGTGAAGAGATGTCGTATTAATGACATTTCTGAAATATTCTATAATTTTATATATAGTTATGTTTATTTGAATTAACTTTTTTTTTTATTGAAAACTTATTTGTTAATTTTTTTGATGGCCTTACTTGTTAATGTTTACAAATATGGTGTTGTAATTAAAAAATATATATACTGAAATTTTGAAATAATATACATAAACAAATAAGTTTTTAAAAAAACTAATCCTTGAGTCATGCTTATTTCAGCATAGAGCTCTTTTGCTTACTTTCGGAAATAAAAAGTCCATTTAAGATTCTAAAGTAGAATGTAATCTTGCCTTACCTCATTGATGTGTTCACTCCATCAATATCTGCACCTTTTATTTGATTTTTTTCTAAGCATGTTTCATAAACTACAAGAAGTTTTAATGGTTTTCAATCTTACAAACTGATACTTTCATTTATTAAATTATAGTAGCACCTTTAAAATTTGTTGAGTATGCAGATACAAACGCTTATAATTCACCTACTCTGTCGCATGAATGCCTAAGCTACCAAATCTTTTTTAGTGAATTTTAAATCTTAGTACATTCTCCATTATATTATGAGAAGATCCTATGTGAGGCTCTTAAATATGGTTCATATTTTAGTTCCTGTTAAAAAAACAATAACAAAACAGTCTTTGTCACTGCTACTATTCTTGGATTCTGTTGAAGTTTTTTTTTTTTTTTTTTTTTCCCCTTATTGAATCAAACACAAACTCAATGAATTTGGGTCAAAACCCAATTACTCCTGCAATAAATTCACTATTCACTCTCTCACAGACAGACTCAGTGGTACAGTCAATAAATTGGATTCCATATTCTATGCAACCCTTTGTGAGTTTATTTCTTGTTGGGCAATGGGTACTCATTTGTGGATCCTAGGAACTGGTTCAGCATGCATTAAGGTAGTCATGACGGGCTAGCAAATTAGCAATTACCCTGCAAAGAATAACCTTATTATATAATTTACTGTCAGAGGCCCAGTTATCCAGTCGAGTCTAAAATCAGCTCTACCATTTTAAGCCTTACCTATTAGCCCAAAGACTGACAAAATTTCAGCCAAATTTTCACATTCCTATCCAAAACTGTAAAACTCAAAGTAAAGTTATATCGGTGTTATACCTTATGTTCATTCACCAATTTACTGAACAATATTATCCATTATCATTGAATAAAGAACTTAAATTTAAATCTGCTAGGATTGAATTTATTTGTATTTACCATAATAAGAAAAATACGGTATCTTTTTCAATGACAATTAAATTTAGCCATATGATTTATTGGACAATATAATCATATGATTAAATTTAATTAAAAAATTAAGCTACTGAATCTAAGAACTATATTTTAAGCAAAAAAAAAATGCATATAAATAACTGTTTCTAAATTTTATCCTTACCAAGCTTTTGCGGTAAAAAGGAAATAGTCAGCTAAATTTTTCACCACATCAAAATGTACCAAAAAGTAAAGTCCCACAGAACTGACATGGAGAAATGGGCCTTAAATAAGATTAGGCCCATTCAGAAAACAACATCAAACAAAAAATATTAGCCCAAGCTCGAGCACAAAACGACGTCACTTTCAGATATGATTTCACCGATGTGCCGGTGATTGTGCCAGATAATGGCAGTGCACAATTCCCAAAAATAATTGTCAAAGAAAAGGGGTATAATCGGAAACCCAACAAAAAAAAAAAATTATATAAAACATGGCGGGAAAAAGAGCCGTTGGCAACTAAAATCCCCAATTTTGGCGCCAAAATCCCCAACACTCTTCACTCGGTTTCTGCTGCCCGTGAAATTTACGGGCAGCCCTTTTTCTCTTTTTGCTCTTTATTTATTTAATTACAATATATATATATATATAATATATAATTTTTCTTTCTTTCGTTCATAGAAATGGCTTAAGCTCACGGGTTTGCTTCACTTTCACACTCAAAATCAAAATATTTATAAACATCTTTTGCTCCAAACACAAGCTCTCTCTTCTCTATTATTATTTTCCCACTAAAACTCTCTCTCTTTCTCTCTCTCACACACAAAAGGAAGACCCTTTTCTTTTATTCTCTTCTCTGCTAAAACTCTCTTTCCAACTTGATTCTCAAAACAAGTTTGTTTATCTTTGCTTTTTAACTAGTTCTCTTGGTTTGTTCTGATTCTCTCATCTGATCAACAAAAATCCCATCTTTTATTTTCTTTTGAATCAATCTGATTCTCCTAGTATTCAGATCAAAATAAACAAAAAAAACCCCGTCTTTCTCTTCACTTTGGTTTGTTCTGTTCTGGATTTGTTTTTTTATTTATTTATCAGAACATAAAGGCGTTTCCTTTATTGGGTTTGATTCAGTTTCAGTTCAAAGGGTGTTGTTTTTTTTTTTTTGAGTTTGGATTCTTAAAGAGATGGGTTTTTCAAAGAAGCCACAAGTGGAAGGTGGGTTAGTAGGCCTAGTAAGAGCTTTGAAGCCTATAAGTACAAAATCCAGAGGGAAAGAGAGCCAAGATGTTTTTGTTGATGATGATGAAGGTTCATGTGCCACAACTCCAACAGCTAAAGCAGCAAGAATACCAGAGATATTGCCTTGCCCACCAGCACCAAGGAAGCGCAGAACTACACCAAGATGTCATTTTAATGATGCGAGGGTGTTCTTTACTCCTCCTGATTTGGACACAGTTTTCAGAAGCCATGTTGAGAAAGCTAATTGAGCTTTCAGGAAGAGAAAAATTAGAATTGAGAGTAGTAGTTGGCCAAAAAATTAGAGTTAAGGTTTAGGGGTTTTGTTGTGATTTTCTCTTTTTTTACTTTTCTCTATTTGGGTTTTTGTTTATTTTTAATATTAATCTCTATTCTCTGTTGATGGTCGGTGGAGACTGGAGAGAAGTGTATGTACAAAGATATGATATTTTATCAAATGGGGTATTCTAGTTTATCGTTTTTCAAGTTTATTGCTTTTTAGTGGATACTTTTGGTTGCCAAAGTTGTTTTTAGTTCTGCTTTGTGCTTGTGTTTGAGTGGAATGAGTTTAATTGCATTGTTTTTTGCTTATATGTCACTATTCATTATCTGATGCTTGTTATGGTTAACATGACTGACACAAAATGAACAGAGATTTTACTCATTTTTTGCACTCTTTGATTTCTATTTCCCTCTCATTGATATAAATTTTACATAGATTTGAAAATTTGTAAAGCTGAAAGAGAGTTTTGTCAGTGTACCTCTCTGCTCCACTTATCATTCAGCAATAGTCTTTGCTCATTAACTCTCTCTCTCTCTTGCTACCCCTCTCTGTGTATCAATCATTATCAAAGACATTTTTGAGGTAAATTGGTCTGAGTTTTGATTTCATCTTTTGCTCCCATTCCATTGCCCTCAGCCTCTCAATATTACTTCGTCAGCTTTTTATTGAAAGCTTCTTATTTACCAAAAAAAGTTAATTGTGGCATAGTGCACTCAGAAATAAACTAAATTACTAAAAGATATTATTGTTGGTAAACACACTATAATATGTTTTTCTACTCTTCAGCTCTCTGTCTACACATAAATAGTAAATACACACGTGTGGTGTGTACATAGGATATAGGACTCCATATACGAGTCAATACCTAGCTATAAATAGCCAAAAGTTGCCCAACACATGTAAAGTAAATCTTTTCCACGGCTGAGATGCTGCACGGATGCTTCACAATTGATTGACTATGACAAAGAGCTCGTAAGTCATTTACTTAGAGAGTTAAGAGTCCAAGTACCTTTTTTATGCTCTGCCAACCTCTCTTTAATCTTCTTCTATGTCCCACCTATATGCCCCACCTCACCTGGAAATCTAAGCAAAGCCAAGTTCCTCGTAATGCTTCTCTGACTATAAAAAATGACAAACAAATAATGTGATAGATTAGCATCCTAGGTGGTGTTGAGGGATTGTTTGGTACAACCTTCAAATTAAATGTTAGTTCTTTTTTGACACCATTCGTCACAACTTTTAATACAACTTAATGATATATGTAATTATATTTAGTAAATTATTAGTTTCATTTAAAATTGTCTCTTTTTTTTCATCACTTATAGTCACACGTATCATAGTTGGCTCAAAAGTTGTGAACTTGTGGCATAAAAATTGTATTCAAAAGACTTTCTCATTAAATGCTTCGAGTACATGACACTATGACAGCAAAGACGTTTTTGTGAATTCAATGTTTGATATGGCAAATAGATGTTTTGTGGATATTGTAAGTTTGTTGACAAAAAATTTTACAAATTTTTCATAACGAATTAATCTGATACTATATATAATAGTAGAAATTTTTTCTTGCAATTAATGTTGTGCTGCCATGTAAGGAAAACTAACCACTTAAAAACCAGCCACGTATACACTTTGAAAGGTATTCTAATACCACACGTTGCACTGTTTGAAAAAAGTAGTGATTTTTTTTTAAATCGATAAACATTACTCATGTGGATAAGATTTTAGGCATGTTTATCATACACAAAATGCCAGTTTGTTTACAATGGAGTAGGCAAGATGTGTTCTGCATGATCAAGGGATTTGCCTAAAGGTGATTGATTATATGGATCAACCTCTTCTCAGGTTCTCTTTGCATATTTAACAATACTTTCTAGGGATTATGTCCCTTTAAAAGAAAGCATACAGTAAAGTTGTAAAATTTTAAGGTCTTTACTTTGTCAGATTGTGGTCATTTTAGATAAGATGAGCAACAGTGTCACTGTAATGGCGTAGTTGGAGACCACATGAGATGGACTGGTTTTTTGTTTTCTTTTGGTAGTATATATGAACATTTCTTTAGTAGAATATTTTTGACTTTGCCCTTGTTTCCTTCAGGGAAGCTGCTGATTTTGTGAAGGAAGAAGATTTTGGATGAAGATAAACTTAATTGGGTGATACTACATTGAAAAAGAACTTTGTATTCACAGTCATATTAAACAAGCATTCTCTCTAGCACGTCACTTAATTATTCTGATTCTACAGTTTGCATTTTGCAAAACTATTCACCAAACCGTGTCAAATTCAAGTCATTATCCACATCTTCAAACTTAGTGCCTTTCCCATGAATTCCGGCTTGTTGAGAATCTTCAATAGCTCTGTTATGATTAGTCTTATACTGTCAATAAGCAGTTACAAACTATTTTTTGGTGGTTGTTAAATATTAGACCAATGAGAGGAGTGATGAGATCCAACTCCATCTTGAAACTAGTACATTTTATTTTTATACGTAGGGTAGTTGGAAGTGGGGGGATTTAAACTCTGATAGTTCCAACGGTGATATTTGAGCTACAAAGTTTTTGGCGAAATGCGTAATTAATGAAGAAATTGCACTATGATTTTATTTAATGTCTAAAATATCTTCTTCTTCTTTTTTGTTGAGAAACATGTCTAAATTATCTTGAGAGTTAGAATAAACCATTATAATATTCTGTATTTCAATTCTTATTGGAGAGTAATATAATGAAAAAAGATAAAACTAGCTACAATTCTTTAAATGTTATATGGTTAGATTTAGTTGTCATTAGAAGAAGATAACACCGTTTATACCAATGTTGTGCAATGCAATTAAAAAGTTGTGCTCAATGCACAAAACTTTCATTTTTGTAGAATTTTTAAAAAGTCATAGCATGTAAAAGGTAAGAAATTCATGGGGTTAAATTTAACTGGAAAGTTGACTTTTAAGTTTTGCCCAATGTGGAAAAATAGGAAGAAATTCATATTGTTTGGCAAGGATATATTGATCACCGACATGGCCATCCTTTAACTAGTACCAAAACCTTGTCTTAATTGCCAAGTTTAGACAACTGAATATCAAAGACTCATTCAATTTAGCTTAAGGAAGTAAATATGGAAACACATCATGTAAATAAAATAGCAATTGGCACATATTTTACAGTTTGTCAGGTAATCTGAAATTTCTTAGTGTTTTTTTTTGAGTAAAACCGACAGAATGTGAAATTTCATAGTTAATGTGAAAGCAAAATTCAACTCATATTGTACCGGATAAAAACACCAAAACAAGCAATCTTTTCAATTGTGAATATGTGATTGACACCTTTTTTTTTTTTTTTTTTAATTTTTATGTAGTGTTGATTAATGATGAACTTTTTTTTTTCACTAAACTAAATCATGGTGAATGACTTCTGCTTGTCGTCTTTGGATGGCTCTAAGCTAGTACTTATCGCTAATATATTGATTTTTTAGTCGGAGGGGACCCAAAACAAGATAAATCTAATTTGATGAAGACAAAAGCATAGTTACATTTCACTTGGATGGTTCAATTGAATTTAAACCAAATTGCCAAAGTATACAAACCAGATCCAACACATTGCATGTGTAACATGTTTCTGTAATGGTGTGGTTGACCATTAATTTCTCATCATAGTCAAGCATGGGGACAGTTTGACCCATGCAATGTCCTACTCTGCAAAATAATTGATGTATTTAGACCCCATAATACCATGGATATTGGATAGTCAATTTACAGGTTAAAATTACAATTTCAAAGATATTCAGGGACCAGGGTTCCATGTGGGAATTATTTTAGCAAAAGCAAGGCATTATTGTTGTCTAAGCATGTGATTACTAATTAGTAGGGCTCTTAACTCCTAATCCAACGCACACGTAATAATTTATTAATGTCTTTACTTCGATCTTTTTTTTTTTCTTTTTTCTTGCTAAATGATTTTGAATTTCTTAATACAGTGCTGAGCATCATTCCAGTACCATGCAATTACTAATCTAAGCTTGGGGTACAGATGATGAATTAGTTTTTTTTGCACCTCACCATTGTTTAACAAAAAGAGGGATGCTGTAATATTATAAGTTTCACTATATTAACTTTTTAATTTGACATGAAAACTTTTAAAATCAAAACAAAATAGTAATTTAAAATTATTTATTATGTTGTTAATGTGACAATAATTTTTATTTGTTGTCATGTTAGTTTGTAAAACTTTTACTGTAATCGTAAGTTTAACATTTTTCAAGCAAAATTGTGCCATGAAACCTGTGATTATTAATTGGCAAGTCGATCTGCAGTCACTTTGAGCCAACCAAGGAGTGGTTCGCTTACCTAGTTATCATTCTTGCACAACAAAATACACATGGTCATTGATTATATACACACACCGAGAAAGAGAGAGACTACTGTTGGATACCTGAACTAGGGAAATGCAAACATCTATCTGAGCTTTAACTAAGTGAAAATTGCTAATTTCATGCTTAAAACAATACTGTTTCCACACCAATTTCACTCACATGGTGCAAATCTCTCACCATGTAAATAAAGTAGAGCATTATTCACATAAACCAATAATTAATTCTTGCCATGCTAAGAAAATAGTATTTTCCCCTCAATCAAAAGAATACATGGAAGTCAGTGAAATACTAAGCACCATATAATATTTGGTGCTTCTTCTTGGACTATACATGCACCATACAAAATTATAAATAAAGTATAAACAAACAGAACACACACAGGAGAGAGACCAATGAGAGAAAAGTTAGGAGAAAGAGAGAGAGATAATTGACGGGGTTGGGAACTTGGGATTGGGAGAAGGTTAATTGAGATATTAGGCAAAAAGAGAAAAAGGGAATCCAATGCATGAAAGAAATGGGATTTTTAGGACATGTACACATGGGCCTCAAAAGGAATCCTAAGAAGACACAAAGATTCTCAAAGTTTCTTAGAATAATAACGTTGAAAAATGAACAAAAAAAACACACTTTCCTTGCAATCCACACGTTAAAACATCAAAAATTCAAAGACCAAGTCATAAATCACAATTTTTGCCACAATTGTTCATATCACAGACTAAAAATAGTAGAGAAAAAACGGTAGATTCATATATAAATGACACGAAGCCAATCACAAAGGTGAGATAGTTGCGGCAAAAATTAAGAATTTTTATATGGGTTTTAGAATTATTCTAGAAAACATTTTTGATACATTCATGGTTTCATAAACCAATCAATCATCGACTTTGGTGACTTTTTCTTTGGTCCTCTAAGCTGACTTTAGTCCACGCGGTTTTAATTTTCGGCCCTGACCCTCGTAACCCAATCCCAGCCCACCACTTTTGGGGCCTGCCCGAGCTGCCCGGAAATTTTGGCGGGAATTCGAAGAAATTTAAAACCCTAGGGTAGGCTGAAATAGTAAGGATTTTGTTGGATTTTAGTGGGGACTAATTTTCGCGCCAAAATAATATTTATTGTAGCCCGCGAAAAGCGGGCTATGGCGGCTTATGGTTATCTGATTATCTCTCCTTTTTGGTTTTTTTTTGGCTGCTAGCCTTTCAGACATATCAGCAATCTGCTATTTCTTTTCATGACACATTTTTTTAATAATGTTGCGCGTATGCTACTTTTTCTTCCAAAAATTAAATTTTTTTGAAGTTAAAAAAAAAATTTAATAAAGGTATAATGCTTTGTGTGTATTTTTTTTTTTTTAATTTAAAAAACTATTACTCATAATTTTGTGTGCACTAATCATTTTTCAAAAAAAAAAAAAAATTATATATCAGTTGTGTTGGTTACTAACCATCAATTGTTTCAATAATTTAGAAAATTTATCCATAAGTTACTATTTTTTTTTTTTTATATCAACTTATGAGTTTCAATTAGCTCTATTCATAAAACATATAAAATAGAAATCTTATGAATGGAAATAAAATATATTAGTAACGAGTCTATTGACAATAAAATTAAATTATTATGTGGAGAAAGTGATAGATTCAAATTTTATTATATCTAAAATGTCATAATTTTTTATAAGTGCGAAATGGTATATTGTGATTACTAAATAGGTTAATCACAATTTATTATACTTTATTAATTTTGTTTTTTGTTTTTTTTTAACCATTATACTTTATTATTGGAGTAAATACAAATGAGAAATTTTTATATCTTTAACATTTTGCGGTTACTTTATAAGTATAAGTGCTTATGAGGTGTGAGGAGTAAGGGTTGAGATTCAAGTTTCCATGAGAGTGTTTCACACACATATACATTTAGATTACACTAAAATATAATTTCTATTTTGTATTAAAAAAAATAAATAAGCATTGTGGGTTTTTTTTTTTTTTTTAATACAAATGAGTCAACATGCATGGTGTTGAATATTGAAAGTTTGAAGCATTGACCGTTGATGTACTTTTTTTTTTGGAAACAAATTAATCAACATGCGCGGTGTTGAATATTGAATTACAAGACCGTTGATATGGTACCCGTGTCGTGTGATGGGTTAAACAGAGACAGAAGATTCTAGTCTTATCCATCTCGTAAAATAAAAAAAAAAGTCTTATCCAAGGCGTTCATTTGATTGACTTTTTGATTTATTTCTTTGACATTAATCTTCTTTTTTCTCTTATGTAATTGCAGATTTATTTCTTTGAAATCTCTTTCTTTTAAGGACTAGCTTAGCACCAAAAAGCTTCATTAGCGGCTTTCAATCAATTATTCCTTTTTTTTTTCTTTTTTTGAAGTTGCTAATAAAGCAAGCGAGGTTAATTCATGAGTTATCCAAACAAGTATAATGATACAAAATTTTTCACAATTATTGAGATGATGTATTATGATTAATGCAAAAAAAAGTTATATTAATACTGAGTACATGTAAAACTGATGGCCAATCGCAAATTATCAACTTAGCATGTCGTGGAAAAAAAATATAATTTTTTTTTTTTGGGGTTGTTGCTGAAGGCTGCTAGCCTGGTACAATGTTAGCTTGCAAGGGAAACAAATTAGAAGCATTGATGAAAATTATGCAACTATTATATATTTCCTTGATTGTCCTTTTCATTGGCGGTACAAAAATAAATTAGGCGTGTGTAAGGGAAAAGGACAGCAAAAGTGGAAAGCAGAAGCATCGGTGCATGATTCTAAAGATTTATTAATGGTCATGAGCAAGTGCTTTCTTCTACTTGGTCCATGCATGCTCAATAACCAAATGCTTTCTCTTCTGCTCAGTCGATCCCAAGAGTGCTATCATAGTCTAGACATTTGGCAACTATAGTCTATAGCTTCTAAATCCTTTATGAACATCCTCAATAATTTTTATGTAGATTAAAAAAAGAATAAAAAAAAAATTTATATAAAAAAAAATTGCGTCTCTCTTATGTAGATGGTGTGCAATGAACTCGCCAATTCGTCAAAACCAACCCGATCCAACCAAACTTGCTAGGTTGGGTCAGATTTTTAAAGTTGGTGGGGTTAGATTGGGTTATGAATTTTATTTTATTTTATTTTATTTTTTACAGTGGATTGGGTTGGATTTGGGTCGTAAGAGTCACAAATCCATCTAACCCAACCCGACCTACTTATATTTAATATATATTTAAAATTTAAAAATACATATTATGTAATTTTGTTATTTACTTTTTTGTCACTTTTCCTAAATAAAACCTAAATCCTAAGTTGTCCTCATATAGTTTCTATTTGTTCAGTATTATGCTAATGATTATTTGACTATAAATTTGCTTTTATTTGTGGTGTTGTTGTTCTAATGCTCAATATAATAACAACAACAACAACAATAATAATAATTTTTAAAAAAATTGTCTAACCCATGGGTCCAACTTGACCCAACTTGATCCACGAGGGTCAGGTTAGGTTGGACCCCTGTGATGGGTTGGGTTGGTTTTTTTATTCAACTCACCATGGTGGGTTTGGTTGAAAAAACTCCTCAATGCGGCTCAACCCAATCCATGCACATCCCTATGTATATCGCTAAGCAAAACTTGTGGTCATAGCATTATTAGCATACCTCCAAAATCAACACCCTTAAAATATTTCAATATGATTGAAATATTCCTAATACCACCAAAATAATTATATATAAAAAAAACATTTGAAATGATAAAATATATTTGAAAATTTCCAAAGAGACCATAATATAGCTCGAAACTTCGAGAATTGCTCCTAAAATTTCAAAATTCAAGCCAAAAAAAAAAAAAAAAAATCCAAGATCCCTAAAGCAACACAAGAACTCTGAAAGATACAAACCCAATAATGACCCAAGCATCATATTGCTTAGAATTCTCTTATCACCGTTGGATCATGTTTTATGTGTTGTAATTCTTTAATTTTTATGCTTTGGAGGTTTCAAGGGCAAATTTATCATTTTGGCTGTGATATAGCTAGCTATTTTTCATAAACTAATTGTTGAGGTCCTTCAAGATTCATAGCCAAGTCCAAAATTTTGAGATTACTGGTTGTATAGTCTATTGTTATTTTTATAGTTCTACCTAGAGTTACTATGTTTGAAAAAGAACATTATCAGCGTCATTCTACTCTAGGTGCAATTGTGTAAACACCTTACTCATGTTTATTAATTAATCATATAATATTTATTGCATATCCTTGTTTTTATTATTCTAACTTTTGCTAGTTAGAAAATTCAAATTTTCCATTGAGAAATCTTAGATATTAAATAATTATAATGGTTTAATTTAAGTTTGTTAGTGAAAATGATATGATATTTTACTATCAATGATTGTTATGTTGACAAATTTGGTTATTATGATCACTGCTTTTTTAGTTTTGGGTTATATTTCTAGAACATCTTACAATTTCAATGCATATGTTTAAGGGTGTTTTAGGCATTTTGGAAGTTTAGGAGTACTTCCATCATTTGAAATATTTTGATCAGGGTATCCAAATTCTTGAAATGTCCGAAATGACCATAAGACCTCTACAGTTTCGAGAGTGTGTTCATTTTGGGGGTTGGTTGAAATGACCGAAATGATTAAATAACCAAAGTCCTATGTTATTTGAAATCATAGCATTTTAGGTTTTAAAATTTTGGATAGATTTGTCTCAATTTAAATCCTCATCCTTTTAAACTACCCAAACAAAATATTTAGATTTAGGCCCTCAAATCCAAATTTACATGAAATTCTTGTTATCTAAATGAACCATAAGACCTCTATAATTTGTGTAATCATTCAATTGTATCTAAATTCCATGCATGCTTGACATCTCTCATTCATACTAATGGTTTTATTAACAATTAATAATTGTAGACATCCCATTTTGCAATTGGGAGTTTTTTTTTTTTTTTGATAGGAAGTTTGCAATTGGGAGTTGATACACAAATCAAGTGTAAAACTGTAATTTTAACCATGAAAGGTTAAAACACCATTTGAATTGTTAGATGAACAAGAACATAATTCTAAAATATATCAGACCTCATATAAATCAAAACAAAACGCTAAATGGGAAATTAGGACCACAAAATTGAAAAATCAAATCACATCAAGTTTTAACAATTAAGATGTATTCTTTTAAATTATGGCTTAATCCATGTGATTATGACTAATAAATTTTGATTGGTTCCTAAAAGAATTAACATAAATTAATTAGATGTGAAAATACAAAAGGTTTAACTTTAAGAGAAGATGTAAAAAGATGCATGAAATAAAAGCTTGTATAGATAATTATTGTTGGGCCCTCTCCTATCACAACAATAGGGGGGTCATGGTTTTTGTTATCTCTGAGGATGATTTTTTTAGCCACACATGGATTTATTTAAAGAAAAATCGTTCGGATATTATTTTGTGATTTTGAGAAAATGATTGAGACCCAGTTTTCCAAAGTTATTAAAATATTTCGATCCAACAATGCTTTAGAATATCGTTAGCATGGAAATCTTGATCTTCTAAATTATTATTGCTCAATTTCTAATACCTCACAAAAAAAAAAAAATGACGAATATGAATGAAAATTCTGTCACATCCTAGACATTATTAAGGCTCTCACCAGTCAGGGTGATCTAACAAAAGGACTAATTTTGATAAATTTCCCAACCTTAATAAGGGATTAAAAATTCAAATAAGAGCATCAACCATCAAGAATTCAGGTTTGATTTTGACAATAAGTTCAAGGAATGTTTTTACAAATTTTCTCTTATTTTTGGGGTCCATAGGCCCATACCTATTTAAACTAGCAAGTTGAAAGACAGTTTAGGATCCAAACAATGTGGCAGGCTTGGGCCAAAGTTATTTTGTGAAGCAAAAGGTTAGTTGGACACTGCTTAAGGCCTCAGTTAATGAGCCTGAAGCTGGGCCCAATTAGGGACAGACGAAGTAGCATAAGAAAAACCAGCCTAAGTCCAATAACGCATCCCATGCATTACAGAAAGAACATGGGCTGTGTGTTGTTGGGCTTAGGTAGTACCTAACGCTGCATCTCATGCCAGTGATTCAAACCCTATTTCTCTCCTTTCCTCTATTTATCTATCACTATGACAAAAAAAAAAAAAAAAGTGATTCGAATCCTCTTTTCCTCTATTTATTTATAACAAAGACAAAAATAAAAAATTATTGTCTAGACTTTCCACCCAACTCATAGCTGTAATTTGGATTTTTAGCTTATTTATTCTTGTACAGTTTTCTAAAGTCTCACATTTTTTTTTTTACTATATTTTTAGACACTGTCAACAAATCAACCAAAAACTAATTTAAGCCCAATTAAGATAGTAGTTTTTAGCTATCTTCTTCTTCCTTTATTTAAAAAAAAAAAAAACCATAATAGTTTTAAGTAGTAGGACATTAGTTGGACCTACCTTAGATATGAAAGTTCGATGGGAACTATAACCTCATGAAAATTGACGAGGATGGACAACCTTTCATTTTATATGAACACAAAAACAAAAGACAGACTTTGAAGGAATCTACAACCTAAAAGGAAAAGGGTAAAATTGACATCTCAAAAGCAACCAAAAAGGACGATGCTACCAGCTTGGTTGTGAACCAGAGATGTTTTAGAGGTGCAGCTATTTTATAAAATAAATAAATTAGGTATTAGATGTGCACCATAAATAATTGAAAGGGAGAGGGCATCAAAGAAACTTTTTAGCATTAAGACGTGAAATTTCGAAGGAGAAAAAGATATCAAGGACTTGAGTGATGAGGAGTCCTTTTAGCTTTAACTGCATTATTTATGTTTGAAAAATATGATGTTTTAATCTAAGGCGTTTAAATTTATATGAAGAATGACAAGTTTTGTAGTTTAGTGACATTATCTAGTTCTCCTGTGAAGGAGAACCAAGTTACGATTCCCCTTTTTCCACTTATAGTAAGCCCCCCACAACACCCCCACCCCCCCCCCCCCCCCCCACAAAAATAAATAAATAAATAAATAAATAAATCACAGAAGAGAGCCTAATGACCTACTCCACCATTTCAGTGAAGAGGTGGCCTTTAGTAAAATAAAAGCAATAGGGACAAAGACATTTGGCTTGGCCAACTAAAACTCTTTGCTAAGTTTGGAATGGTTTAAGCTTTCTTACCCTCAGGAAGAGGGACACAGACCTGGAATCTGGTCCCTCTTCCTGAGGGTAAGAAAGCTATAGGGCCTTTGCCATTCTACCAAGTAATTGCTTCCAGAAAAATCATATTATTTCATATACTGTTTGAAGCTAAAACCTTCTTCCCCTCCCCCTTCCAATTGCTTAACATGGTGGAAAAAGATCTTCTCCATTTGCTTTAAAATGGAGAGTCCATTTCATGATAAAGACTTGGTAGTAAACAAATGTAAAGGTAAACATAGTGTCATGTCATTTACAGTAGTCATCTTCTTCTTCTTCTTCTTCTTTTTTTCCTGGATATAGGTTGTTTACAGTTATTATTATCCTTATTCTGTGCCTAAAACATGAAATTGTGAATTAGTGCATTTATAAAAAGCTACTATGGTTTCAAATCGTGAATATATATACAGAACCTAATGGACTTCCAAAATCATTATTGTATATCAAACGCACATTTCAATTGTCATGATTACTGGCATTTTTTTCCTAGCTTATACACTAAAACCATTCTTGAGTCTAATCATCCACTGCCTATACCTTAGCCTATAGAACAATGAACCTAGATTTCTCTGCTCAAAGACATAAACAGGTAGCATGTTCTGCCAAACCCCCAGGAAGTAAATTATTTGATTTTGTTGTTTCTTCTTACCCTTTTTTTTTTCTTCTTTTCTTCCCTTTCAGGCACTTCCAAGCCACCGTATCCATATTTTTTTCCCCTTTCACCATTACTTCCTCTACCAGATATTTCAGACCCCATCAAACTATGTAATGTTTCAATCAAAATGCTAGACTTATCCATAGTTCCACGGTGTATTTCACAGAACTGCATCCAGATGTCATAGTAATCACCCCAGAGAAATTATTAATTGTATATAAATCTCCAAATTCTATTTCTTATAAAGTTTCAGCACCCCTAGACTATTCAAAAGAGTAGGCCACAGTCCGCCAATCATCCATAGAATGAAAAGATTTTGTTTTGAACCTCAAGCATTTACCAACTAACTGCTCAGACAAAAACTCTGTGGATGATTTATTTTTTATATTTTATAAAGGAAACAGAAACTTTCATAACCAATCCAAGGAAAGATGCACGAGTAGCATGAAGGAACAAATAATTTTCAAAGTGCTGGCATGCTAAAGAAAAAATAACATAGCATATTTCATAATCTCAAATTTAACTAATACATTATGCAATATAAATTATTAATATACGAAACATTTGTATTTACATAATTATTCAATGAGCCAACTTGCTTTTTGCATTGTGCAACATAAGCAACAGAAAATTACAAACATACTCAGGACAATGTGTGATATGTACCTGTTTCACTTGGAACTTTTATTAACTTAAACAGCTACTCTAAAGCAGCCAATTCACAAATTAAACAACAACCTCAATAAGCTTATTTGATGCCCATGTCCTCACAACATCCGAAAGTTTGCTTTCTTCAACCTGCACCTGTCTCAACTGTGGAGAATTCAGAACAAGCAACTCAACTGCCTCAGCCTCGATTCCACGACAATGCATAATATCAACATTCTCCAAACGCTTGCAGCTCTTAAACATTGAGACAAGGGCTGCTTTGGTAAGCCCTTTACACCCTCTCAACCTTAAATCAACCAGACAATTACACGAAACCAGCATCGAAATAAACTCCTTATCAAGCAACATTTCATTATAAGACAAGTCCAATTTCCTCAATTGCCTCAAATTCTGGCCCAATGTGGCAAGCAACCCTTGTTCTCGTTCCACAACATCACAATTTATTAATGCCAATTCTTCAAGCCCAGAACTCATGGCAATTCCAAGAGCCTTTAGGCCATCACCAGTGACAAGGCAACAACTTTGAAGCCTAATACTGGAAAGACCCCGGAAATTCAGAGCAACAGCTGTGAGGTGATCGTTATGAAGGTCCAAAGGTAATCGAAGATCAAGTTTTTGCAAGTTACAATTGCATTGGCTAATGAACCTAAGCAAACCTTCTCTGCTACCACCATCATAAACCAATAGAGAACTCAAAGAGTTACAATTCTCAGCCAATTTTAACAGCACCCCATCAACTATACTCCTACAAGTCCTGAGCTCCACTTCTTCAAGACCCTGTAAGCACCTAACAAAAGACAAAAAAGACCCTCCATCACCAACACCTTCACAACTCTTTAGCTGCAATTTCTTCAGCTTTTTGCAGCTCCTCCATAGCCAACCCAAACCCCAATCATCTGCTCTGATTCCCGATAAACAAAGACTCTCCAAGCCCAATTCTGCATCAAAATCCTCATTCCCCCACAACCCATTTTCCCTTTCAAACTCAGTTGCTTGTTCAACACCATCCCCAGAGGAGACAAAGATTGATAGCTCTTTTAAAACTGGAAACTTTACAACCCACATGAAAAAAATAGGCCTAAAGAGATTAATACATAGGGAGGTGAGGTGGGTACAGTTTAAAGAGAGAGAATTCAGAGAGGACACAGAGACTGGACCAGCCATGAACCTTAAAGTTTGAAGCTTGGAACAAAAGGTAGAGACTATAAGGAGGAGATGTTCTGAGAAAGTGGTGGCTGAGGTTATAGTGATGGCGGGGTCAGAGGAGAGAAGGAGAGAGAGTGAGAGAAGAGAAGGGTAGTGAGAGAGCAAAGAGGACAAGGAAGGGATAGTTGAATTATGAGGACTAAGGCGCAGAGAGAGAGAGGTTTTGGAAGTTCTGTAAAGGTGGAGCCAGCGCCTGGAGACCAAAGAGACTGAAAGAGATGAAGAAGGTATTGGTGGAAGTCTTTGAAAGATTTCTTCAAGGAGCTCATCACAAAGCATGCGGTCCATCCTTAATCTAATGCTCTTTCTTCTTCTTCTTCTTCTTCTCTATACTCTTTGTCTGTTTCTCTTACTCTTGTTTTTGTTGTTGATGATGTTCTTTGTCAATGCTTTTTTGAAGAACATATCTTTGTTTTCTTGGTTTGTAGAGAGAGAGAGAGAAAATGGGAGTTGAAACTTGTAAGATGTTCCATTTCATGTTTGAGTAGGTGAAGAGAAAAAATGGAGGTGTTTGACAATGACATGAGGAAGTTTGCTTAAACGCTGCTTGGAGTACGTGTGATGCACGTTCCTATTTGGATGAGGTAAAGTAAAACATAGCCCATGCTTAATACCTTTTAGAAAATGGCTTCTTTTAGTATATAATTATAGTTAAATTAGAATTTTGACCCCAAAAAACGCCACTTTTGAAGCTTGGATATTGCTAAATTTCTTTTTAGAAAATGCATCATCCAACTGCTGCAACTGTATCAAAGCCAGCTTTTCTTATCTCACTGTGTAAACAAAAAATGGAAATTAAAATGACACACATATTAATTGTGGAGGAAAAGGACATTTCATATTAATCATAATTAGCTATATTGCCTATGAATTGATGATTCTTTGCATTCAATTTTAGACAATTTCAATGAGAACAATTCCCGCCGCATTTTCTGAGTATCATCCGAGATGGAAAGAGCTGGAGATTGTGTCACAGTTTTGTTTTTTATCCTTCTAAGATAGAGATGATATAAATAGAAATTTTTAACTCAAATTTTCTCTTTTATTATTTAGGGTTGGTTTGTCTTAAAATGACAGTTTTTTTTTTTTTTTTTTTAAGCAAACCGTTTATTCCCACTGTTGTATAATTTTTTATTATAAAATTTCCCTTATTTTTATTTTATTTTAAAACAAAGTTTTTCTCTAAACTATTTTGGAGAAAAACCTTATAAACTCATCATATATATTTATATTGAGTGTAAATTTTGAAAATCTAACCGTTAGATTGCATGTTCTTATTACATCCTTAATGTTTACAAAATTTTAAGAAAATCAAAGATTAATTACTATATCATCAAGTAGTAAATAATATCTGATTTGAACGAAATTTAATATACATGTTAAGAACATAAGGAACATAAAATTCAACGGTTAGATTTTCAAAATTCACACTCAAAAAAGAAATATATGAGAAGTTTGAATAGTTTCTCTCCAAACTTGTTTGGACAGAAACTTTGTTCTTTATTTTATATATATACAATTTTTTATACACTTTCTTAAAAAAAAAAAAATTGGACCACTTTTAAAACAAAATTTGTCAATGGAGATATGCTCATTCAAACACACTATAAGCTAAAAGTAGTATAGAAGATTTGTAACCCTTTACCATTATACCTCTTATATTTTTATCTTTAACATAATTTAAAAAAAAATGTTCATCCTCAAAAATCTAAATAAGTATCTTTTTTATTTATTTAATTTATCTCATACACCCCCTTTACACATAAGTAGAGATGACAACAGAATGAGACGAGGTTGAATCATAGATGGATATCCCCATCCCATCCATTTATCTAGGCAAAAAAAAAAAAAGCACAAGGTGAACGCGGGGTAGGTTAGGACAAGGCTAGGTAGAGTTTTTTGTCATACTTAATGAGATTTAATTGATGGATTAAGGTAAGAGATGAGAAAGAAAAAAATGGTAACAATGAGAGTAATGGAGACAAATGATTTGGGATGGTACTAGGATATTTACAAAAAAAATAATAATAATAAATAAATAAATAAACCTCATAGAATCAAGATGGTAAACAAAACCATTATCGCCTCATCAACATAGGGAATATTTGTGCAAAGTTGATATCATCAGGACAAAGCGAGAACATTTTTCCATTCTTTTACATATTAGGGAGTGTTTAGATGAGTTTATTTTCATTGATATATTTTTTATAATAAAAAAAATCAGATTATTTAAAAATACAATTGTACTTTTAAATAAAAGGCTTTAGAAAGGAATGCCTAACCTAATTAATTAATTAATTAATTAAGGGCGGAAAAAACTAGAGCAAGGAAATTTCCCTACAACTGAAAAAACCACACATCGGAAAGAACGTTAGTACATTACACATACAAGACAACTTTCTACAATTGGACAGGTCCTTACCATTCATCACTTTTTCATTAGATTCTTTCTTCCGTGCCCCTTGATTCTTGCCTGTCCTGTTCTTATTAGATTCTAATCTGTCTTATTGAAACTAACATTTACTGGCCCAAACCCAATCATCGATGCAGATAATTGTTCCTTCAAGGACAAATAGTAACACAAACTCAAGACTCAACTGAGCAATTTACGTGGAGGACCAAAATCGCAGTGGTTTGAACTTTGATGTAGTATAAAGAAAATTAAATTTAGGGAAATCAAATATTATGACATTAATAATTTGATTACCAAATATCCTTGCTACAGCTACCCTCATTCCATGGCAGTTCCACGGCACTTAAGGACCATTAATCATGGAACCTATTTACAGGATGCTGTACCGTACATGAATAATAATCCATTGTGATTCCTTTGCATTGAACCCAAAACAATATTGACACATGATAAGTGTTACATATGCATTGTATTGGGTTCAGTGCACATGACATCGGACTCAAGCTGTGTCCCTTGAAGTCTAGAACCAACTACCATATGGCCCTACCTCAATGATGCCGACCATATGAATGGTGTGCATCAAACCATTAAATCCCAGAAAGTGCTCTACCGTTGCTACTGTTGCTATACTAATCAATAAAAAGAACATTCTATTCCACCATGATATATTTGTATATCTTTATTAATCAATACAAAAGAAGTAAAGCTAATACCAAACATTCAATCTTATTAAAGTTTCATGAGAACCTACTTTTTGGTATTCCTTGCTCTTTGAGTGGGTGCAAAATACGGGCTTTTAATTTTATAACAACTTCTTTGATCATCAATGGCAAAAGAGATCCCAAGGCAACAAGGCATCCAGTCCACATCAATCCATTTTTTCCAATTATTTAACAGACATAAACACCTTTTCCATCAATCATACCAAACAAAATGGGCATCTTGCCTTAAACATATTATCCATCTCCCAACAAAAAAGTGTATGCCCACACACGCGTGTGCATGTGAGAGAGAGGGGAGAGGGATTTAAATCTGTGAAACAAAGTATATGATATCAAAATTCACAATCAACTAGATTCAATCAACTGTGCAGTAGCACAAGATCCATTCTACAAATATATATTGGATTGACCCTTCTGACCTAACTGTTGTGAATCCAACCACAACAAAATTGCTAAGCCAAGAACCTGTCAAATGGCTATAAAGTATGGTTCACAATACCCTAAACAATGAGACTCCACCCTAGATCTAACATCTGAGTTAGTTGAGCAATTAAACTCATATTCAGATTGCAGGCCTCACTGTGGAACTGAGGCTCAGCATGTATATTTTGAAGTGAGCTAACTTGGTAAACATGCATTGAAAATCTAAAGACACTTAGCATCAAATTGTAGTGCAATTAGAATCTAACTTGGATTCTTGATTGAATTTCCAATTTAGCCATCTGATCATCTCACTTTCTCAAACCATTCATTCAGAGTCACTAAGTACATTTTAACAGGCCTGCAGAACCTTACTAGCAATGATGAAGTATAGGTTCTGCAGGAGAGCCCCTTTATGCCTAGTGATACAAAATTACTTACAAAGATGAAAGATTATATTCCTGAAGGACCTACTTCTCCAGAACCAGCCCATGACCAATAACAAGCAATTTAGATAAGAAAGATAACATTGAGATAAAAATGCAATTAATCTTATGATTTGTATGTTTAAATGTTTAATTGCTCAGCAATACACGGTAAAATTGAGAAAGACATGTCAACAAGGATGAAGTATTACATGAATACACAATATCCAGCATGGCAGGTGAATCATACCTATATAGAGGTAAGTAGCACTGCTCCATGCCCAAATGGATTCCAACCAATTCCAGAAGTCACCAACACTAATGCCATCAAAGCCTTCAAATACACTTTTAAACACCAAAAAAGCAGTTGGTGGAAACCCAATAAACCCCAAAGCTAGATTACAAGCCACCCTTGAAAAATTTCTCAACTTTCTAGATTCAACATCAAGCTTCAAAGGGTGAGCCATCAAGCACATAGGGACCATTAGCAAAGCCCCAATTTCAGCTGTAGCAAAGTTAATGACTGACATGAGGCACAGACCAATGAAGGCAGCTGAAATAGTCACCGATTTCAAGAGAGCCCATTCTCTTTGTTGAGGTTGAGATGCATTAACATAGTAAAATGGAGAACCCAAAATCCAGAACAAGATTAGAAGGCTGAAGATTGAAAGCAAAACCCAGACTACAAAGCTGGTTGTTGGAGTGCAATTGGGAATTTGACAGATGAAGTATGGGAGTAATAAAACAACAGCTCCCCACAAATGAACTACAAGAACCTTTTTTGCTGCATAGAGCCATTTCCATGATCTGAGAGTGATGCCAAGTTCATCAGCAGCACTGGCTGGATGATTGGATTTGTTTTTTTCAAAACTAGGATCCAAATTATTAGCTTGAGCATAGAGAGAAGCTGCAACCATTGGGAGTGATGCAATGAGTAGTGCAAAGGCGATCATGTAGACTCCAACAGACAGAAACTTACTAGGTGATGTTAAAAGGTACAGAAAGAATGACTGATGAAACTTTTCAAGGAGGTTGTTTACTGATCGTATAACTCCTTCAATTAACCTGCACCAACCCACAGAAAAACCTTCAATCGAAATGACGCAAGAATACTGAATCTTTTGACTATTAATGGATGATTGTGGCCATAGTATACCACCAAATAATGACAAACAAGGAATAATTAAAGAGGGCTTACACCAAATAATACTAGTTAGAGACGGGTTCAAGTTACACATAGTTTAACTTCTAAACTTTTACACATTTTTTAGACCACTGATTTCAATTAGATCTAATGGTGGGAAAATTATTGCTTTCCACATCAGCCCTTTTCCTTTTTTAAAAGTTTCACTCTTTCTCACACACACTTTCTTTCCTTCTCTCAAATCTTGAAAGCAATCTAAGGTCGTCGTCAATTCAGTGAAGGCCAACACTTAACGTTCATTATTGGTCTGAGGAGCTATCCATCGCGTGGGTTGTTGGGAGTTTAGAAAGCACAGTGAAGGAATGCGTATTTGTTGGCAACAGTCAAAGGTATTTAAGGATAAGAAGAATCAAGCCCAGCAGAATAAATTTCTTGCACAGGTTCATGATCAACGAGAACAGTAAAAAAAAAATTTATTTTTTTATTTTTATAATCAACAATATATAAGAATTGCTTTTGAAGAAAAATAAGTTCATTGAAGCCTGAACTTTTGCCTAATACAGTAAGTAGAAGAAAAATCAAGGACCAAGTTTTAATTTTCAATTTTTTTCTGTGTAGAGATATACTGTTGCTGCAACTCTCTTCAGCGAATGTGTTCCTTCAACGTGCTTCTTTAACTCCCAATAACTTTTGCCATGGCGGAGCTCCTCTGTACCTACAGTCTACATATGGAAGTTGTTGGCCTACGTAGAATTGATGATGACAATAAAATTGCTTTCAAAGATTTGACAAAGGGAACTAGAGGGAGTGCATGAGAGTGGAGCTTTGGGAAAGGAAAAGGGGTGATGTGGAAAGCAATATTTTCTCCACCTTTAGATCTATAGAAATTAATGATCTAAAAAAGGTGTAAAAGTTTAGAAGTTACTCTAGGTGTAACTTGAACCCATCTCTACTAGTTACATTAGTAGCAATTTCATAACCAAAGGATATTCTAAAAATAATAAAATGTTAAACATCAAACAAGAAATCAACAAATGCTTGTAAAAAAAAAAAAGTATCCTCCATTTCAGTGTTCACAAAAAGATTTTTTTGCCCTAAATTCAACACAAGTTTTTAATTATGACTCAAGCTTTCTACCAAAAATGATTGAATACCACAAGTTGCCTCATCAACAATTTCTTTCTATCATTTTATTATGGCATGGGATTCTTCACCACAATTCAGTACACTCTTTTTAATTTTGTTGGGAGGGGGAAGGGGGGGTTAAATTAGCTAAGTTGTGCAACTAAAATCTAACAAGTAACAACCTAACCCAAAATAAATGACAAAGAACATTTAACAGAAAGACTATAACATGTTAGAATATATGGAAGCATTCAAGCAACACAAACATCTAGTAAAGGGCAGTAGTAATACACGGCCAATCAAATGTATTCACCTACTATTGGCATATTTTCCAAGTATTAATATACAATGACCCCACCCCCCCCCCCTTCAAAAAAAGTTGAAAATGCTAAGAAGTGTTCAGCTGAAGAGAACACTGCCTTCTGCCAATAGATTGGCAAAATACTCATTCATGTCCCTTGCCTACATGTCTAGTAAAATAAGACAAGTTACAAACGGTACTTTGAAAGAATTAAATGAGCACTAACCGGCCACCTCGCAGAAGGAAGTCATTTTGCCTACCCTTGTTATTTGAAGAAACTCTAGAAGAAATTTCCAAAGTAATTGCATCTACCTGGTAATCACGAAAAGCACCATGGGGACCTGTTGGAATACCCAAAGCCTGACAGCGAGAAAAATATCACATATAAGTAAAAATGACCTTCGGGATTAGAGAGAAGTGAGATGAAATAACCCTTTAATTTTCCTGGTCATTCAATTTGATACTGTAACAGTAATATATTCCACTACTCCCCCTAAAAAAGGAGAAAATAACTTTTTTTTTAAATAAATGAACAGACAGGATAATAAACTACCTGGTAATACAATGAACTTGCAAGCGTAGCAGTGCCCTCAACATATTCTGCAGCTGGGATACCAAACTTCCACTGGGGGTTTAAGCTTTTAGCCAAATGTCCTAGTGATTCAAGTATTTCTCCCAAAATCATGAGCCATTTGCAGTTAAGTAAAGACCACATTTTCTCCACCTTTATCCGCAAACCTTGCCTATGAACTGCTAAATAATTTACAATATTAATGAGATCTAGGTTTGGCATCTGTCCATTGGATGCCTCAGCATATATGCTAAGACTGTCCTCAAATTGTTCACTTCTATCCGCTACCTTAATCACAAGGGCTGCAGCCATAGTCCCAGCTCGTTTAAAACCATCACGCATATTTCTTTCTGTGATAGCGTTCTCTTCCAGTCCGTGACACATTTCAGCATTTTGTGTGCCTAATCCACTAAATACAGGAATGTAATAATCTCTTAGCCAAGCATCAACTGCAGCATATTCTCCATATTTTGAATCTGCAACAACCCATATAATATCCTTGGCCAGCCAAGTAACTCGGGTTAGCAAGGAAAATACTGAGTATGCAATGCCCAAAGATAAAGCCTCACCCAACCCAATCTTCTCAGAATTGTAAGGTGTCACCAAGACAATAGCTTCTTTCCCATCACCACGTGGGGCTCTTATTATTCCAACAGTATTGAGACCATATGATGAACAACTAATGTTCTCCCAAATTGTTGCAGAATCAGGGCTAGAAAAAAAGTACAATGGATGAAACTGATTTGATTGAGGGTAGAACTTTTGAAAACTAACTTCGGCACCCAAGTTGGACATATATTGGGCTATCAGTCTTTGACTTTCTCTGCACGAGGTAAACACAAAATCACATTGGACAGACTTACTTTTTTCCATCATTTTATCTTTTTCCCAGTGAAGCAGAAAGCAGTGCAAAGTAAATCCATCATACACAACTTGACCGAGCCTTAATCTTAATGAGCATGTAAAGGTTACCTAATGCAAAAAACTCCCACTTAACGTGCATGAAAGATAAAATAAAGAGAAGAAAGATAATGCAAGTTGAACATATAGTAAGTTGCATAACAATGCCTAATGGCATGTTTATATGTAAATAAAAGGGAATTGAAAAAAAAAAAAATCTGGACCCTATTTCTTATGATTTGGACAGATTTTATTAACAACAAACTAGATGCAAGACAAGCAGTATACTGCTATGTACTACAAATTCCATCAAAATTAACAAACACCTAAACCAAACAAACAAATAAATCTACATGACGCAATGCCGACCAAGCCAAGTCCAATCCTACTCAGTATGAGAAATTTTAAATAATTGTTACTCTCCCATCCCAATTTAGATGCCTAACTCTCTTTGCTGAACATCCAAAAATACATGTCCACTTTGCAAAAAATGGAAGTTCTTCAATTTCCTATAATACCGTTACCTTCTCTATTTCTTTTTATAAGTAATAAAAATTTTAATGAAGAAGGACTATTTCATACAGAAGAATGAAATAGCCAAAAAAATATGTACAAAAACAAAGAAAAAGAAATTATGTACCAAAGGAAAGGGAATCTTCAAACAACAGAATGGAACCACTAGAAGTGAATCCCAAGTACGAGACCAATCAAACAACGTCCCTGCAAACAATGCTATGAGCTGGTCCCCTAAATGCTCTGAATCCTCAAACAGACAACTATTATGCTGCTTCCAAATGATCCACATCACACACTATGGTACCAAGTTCAAGTTTATTCAACGAACATTTCCCAAACCAATTCCTCTACACATCCAACAGATCAACCAGCCTCTTAGGTAAGAACTCCATAAGATCTAAAAGCATAACTCCATAACCGGGAAGCCTCTTCACAATGAATCAAAAGATGATCACCATTCTCCCCACTTCAGTGACACGTACAACATCAATCCACAATTGTGAAACGTCTTCTCCTCAAATTATCACCAGTGAGAATCTTCCCCACGCAGCCATCCAAACAAAGAAGGAAACCCTCCGTGGCGCCTTCACACCCCAAATGCTTTTCCAAGGAAAAGTGACAGCACAAGATCTCCACAAGGCATTATAAATGGAACGAATGTCAGAACCTCCATCCTTTTTCAACCTCCATCTCACTCAATCTCCATCCTCATTTTTTTTTTTTTTGGATAAGTAACATAAAAATTTTATAAAAAAACACAGCCCAGTACATAGGAAATGTACAAAAAGGAAAAAATATTAAGAAACCAAATTACAATGATCTAGCAACACAGGAAGAGAAATACAAGAAAAAGATGGTAAAACAAGACACCATTCGAGAAGAGTAAAAAAGAAGAAATACTTAAACTCAATAATGGACCGTTCGCGACCCTCAAAGCTTCTAGAATTCCATTCCTGCCAGATACACCACATCAAGCAGTGTGGCACAAACCTCCAAATAACTATATTACGATGACGCCTGAAATTGCATGTCCAACAATCCAACAAATCCACTACCCTTTGAGGCATCACCCAACAAATACCAAACAAGCAAAAGATCATACTCCACATCTCATAAGCTATAGGACAGTGAAGAAGGAGATGATCTACAGATTCCCCACACCTTTTGCGCAAAAAACACCACTCAAGGACAACAAAATGCCTCTTCCGAAGATTATCTATGGTTAGAATCTTGCCTAAAGCCGTAGTCCAAGAGAAAAAGCTAACTGAGGAGGAACCTTCGATTGCCACACCATTTTCCAAGGGAAAGAAATGCCAGTAGAAGGGGAAATAGAATGATAATACCCACTCACCTTGAAACCTCGACTGCTGGTTGGCTTCCAACAAAGTTTGTCAGAACCAACACCCCGCACCTTTGTGGAATAGATCAAAACCATAAACGAATCCAAAGATCGTGACTCTTGATCATTCACTAAACGATAAAACTGAATGTCCCAAGAAACTCTCCCATTTGCATAGTGCATAACCTCAGAGACCGAAGCATCCCTTGTCCTACTAATATTATATAAATTTGGAAACGCCTCCTTAAGAGGACGATCCCTACGCCACACATCATCCCAAAACTTCACACGAGTTCCATCACCCACTTCATGCCGAATGAACTTGGAAAAATTCATCCAGCCACTTCGAATGAACTTCCACAAACAAACACCATATGCCCCAGACACAGATTTTGTGCACCAACCACCCCACTCATTCCCATACTTCGCCCCAATGACCCTTCTCCAAAGGGCATCATTCTCCAAACCATAGCACCACAACCATTTGGCTAATAAGGCATAATTAAACCTTCTCAGACACCGAATGCCTAACCCTCCACTCTTCACTGGCCTACATATCTTAGACCAATTTACTAAATGAATTTTATGATCGTCCCCAATACCAGTCCATAGGAAATCCCTTTGTAATTTCTCCATCCTCTTAGCCACCTTGACTGGAATAGGGAGAAGAGAAAGGAAATATGTAGGTAAGCTAGAGAGAGTACTCTTAATAAGGGTAACCTTACCCCCCTTAGATAAATACAACCTCTTCCAACCCAACGAAAGACCTAAATACTTCAGCGGAAGAGCAAACTCCCTGCAGCCCAAAATTTCCACTAACTCATGGAGATTAGGCACATCCCCAACTGGAACCAATTCAGACTTTCCTAAATTAATTTTTAGCCCTGACATCTCCTCAAATCTAGAGAGAATCCCATGCAAAGCTGTTATATGATTGCTATCAGCATCACAGAAAACAAGTGTATCATCCATGAACAATAGATGAGACACTGTCATCAAGGAACCAGTTGCATTCCCAACTGTGAAGCCCGAAAACTGCCCTGCTGCAGTAGCTACAACCAACACACGGCTCAAGGCCTCCATGACAATATCCAAGAGAAATGGGTATAAAGGGTCACCTTGACGAAGTCCTCTAGAACTCCCAAAAAAGTCAAATGGGCAACCATTGATCAAAATGGAGAATTTAACAGTTGATATACAACACCTGATCCACCTTCTTCACTTTTCGGAAAAACCACACTGCTGTAACAAAAACATGAGGAAGTCCCAATTCACATGGTCATACACTTTCTCAATATCCAGTTTGCATAGCACCCCCGGAACCCCTGCCTTCAATCGACTGTCTAAACACTCAGAAGCAATAAGGACAGAATCTAAGATCTATCTACCTTTCACAAAGGCATTTTGAGATTCTAAAATAAGACCGTGAACCACCCTTTGCATTCGATTGGCTAACACCTTAGCAATAATCTTGTACAACTCTCCCACCAAACTAATAGGCCGAAAGTCTTTGACATCCAAAGCATCAATTTTCTTAGGAATGAGAGCAAGAAAAGTAGCATTAAGGCTCTTTTCAAACACAGCGTGGGCATGAAAAATATGAAACACATTCATAATATCTGTTTTCACCATGCTCCAACAGGACTGAAAAAATGCCATTGTAAAACCATCCGGACCTAGCGCTTTAACACCATTGTGACGAGTATGATACCATTACCTTCTTTCTTAAAACCAAATAACAATCTTATTCTTATAAAAGTTGTGCCACCTCTAAAATAAAGTAAATGACATTTTCAAAAAGTCACTAAATCTTTCTTCTTCCTATTAATAATCATATCATTTCAAACCAAGACATTTAAATTTAAATTGGGAGTAAGTAGTTTCCATTAGAATACAAAATCAAACCAAGTGCAATCCATACATAGAAAACATTTTAAAAAAACGGCATGTGAAGTAAGCACGTACATGCCACTGGCCATAGGTTTCAAATCTAAATTGGTTAAATCCTTCACCAGTCCATTTGCCTCTGAGACTTCCTGACTAGAGAGCATGGGATTTGCTGAACCTGTGAAACATAAACAAGAAATTTTTAGCTAAATTTATCTCATAACCTTCTCCGTCCCAATTCAAACGTCTCCGTGACTTCCCATAAATGCATTTTTCACCTTCTAAAAATAGAAATTCTCACTTCTTCAATTTCTATAATACCTTAACTCTTTTTTCTAAATAACAAAAAACAAACAACTAAAACCCGCACCACCTCTTATGTAACACAAACATAACTTCTATCACAACTTGTTAATGTGGCAAGTTATGATCGGCGCAACATCACCTTTCACATAAACCAACCACCACCACCACTACTTACACCGCTTTTATTATGCATCAATCATAAAATAAATACTCCGTTCCGCCCCCATCTTGTTACTAGTTCACAACACTATATATTGAGATATATCCCAGAATTATGTTCACTTTGAAAAGTAAAATAATAAATAATTTTTGTTCTAACTTATCAAATACTTTAATCTGAAAATTCCATAATATTCATTTTCCAATTGGGTACAATCAAAACTGGACAAAGTAACAATTAGGAAGAAGACTAAGAGAGAGAAAGTGAGACCTGGCATGAGGGCATTTTCGGAAATGTAGGTGTTCTTGGCGAGAAGTGGCAGAAGAAGAAGAGTGAGAACCCCAGCTGTGCAGCAAACCACACTGAAAACCAAAAAAAAAAAAAAAAAAACACCAAACCAAAATCAAAATCAAAGCTATGAATGAATGAATGAAAGAATTAAGGAAAAGAGAGAAGTATGTATGTGGGTACCTAAGGAGGTGGCTGTGAGAAATGAGGAACATCCCAAGTCGCACGATTGGACGTAGCTTCACTTTGGGGGCCTCGCTCTCGCTCATTTTTGTTTTGTTGTAAATCAAAGTTTTTACAGATTGGAATTGGAAAATGATTTCCACAGGAAAACAGAGGTTGCGGGGGAGGAAATTGTTTTACGCTTTCCCCGAACCCCTTTGATCTACTTGTTTAGTACTTGAAGCCAACGCCATCACACTCGATTTGGGACTTTCGATTCTTTTTGGGGGTCTAGCCTTCAGACTTTTATAAAAATAGCCTTCAGACCCTCAATCTAATTTATGAAAGTAGATTGATTATGAGATCTTTTATTCAACCGTGAACTGTTATATATTTTACCTCACAAAATATAAAATTTTAGGTACTAGACAATGTTTTTCTTAGCTTTTTTTTATAACTTTTTTATTAGATGTAAATTTTGAATAATTTAATCATTAAATTTTATGTTTTTTTTATCTTTTTAACACGTGTTAAATTTTGTTCAAATCGAATTGTATTTACTAATCGATCAAGAAATTTATTTTTTATATATAATTTTATACTATAAAAACTTGAAATTTAAATATTTGATTGATGACATATTTATTAATCTTTAATTTTCTTAAAATTTTGCAAGTATGGAGATATTATAAGAACATGCACATAATCCAATGGTTAGAACATTCGCATAAGTGTAGCTATTTTAATATTTTAGCAAATAAATAGCTAAAAAAAAAAAAAACTCACGCATCAATCTCAACAAACTAGTCCAAAATACTTAGCAAGTCAAGTGACATGCCTCTTGTGGTGAAAAACTTTACTCGCCATAGCCAAAAATTTTTTTATCTTAGATTGTTTTCATGTCATGCATCTCTCTCTCTCTCTCTCTCTCTCTCACGTATTTGTGTACTCGGGAGAAGTGGAGAAACTGGCAAAATAAGACTGTGGCTTAATCTGGTTCTCTAGCGATCGAACCTTCACTAGATCTAAAGCTATGTTGGTGTTGTAGCAACGTTGAGTGGGTTGCGGGCTTGGTGGCACCATGGGTTAACAGTAGAGATTTTTAGGGTGAGTATTTCATTGGTGGGATTCTCGACAACTGGTGGGTGAGGTGTTTCAGTGGTGACAGAAGGTGGGTTTTTTTTTTTTTTTTTGGGATGAAGGCTACAATCTACTTGTTGCAAGGTTGATTATGGTAATGGTGTGGTGGCTAGGTTTTTGGTGGTAGAAAACACAATGGCTGATTTTTGTTTTTGGTTTGGGTAAGCAGATTTGGTGGTGGTGGCGGCGGTTGTGTTTGGATTTAACCCTGAGTGGTATATGGTGGTGGTGGTGGTGGTGGTTGTGTTTGTGTTTGGTGTTGTGTTGTCTTTAGTGATGGTGTGCAGTGGTGGCTGGCTGTGGTGGCTAGATGTTGTGTGGTGGTGGTAGCTGTATATGTTGAAAGGAGAGAGAAAAAATAATTATTTAAATAAAATAAAAAATAGAGTGTTGAGTCGGATGTGTGTCCATAAAAAAACATGTATAGCTAAACTATAAAAAATAGAGTTTTTTTAATTAGTTTAGCTAAAAATCTCAGGAGACTAATGTGAATGCTCTTAGATTTTTTAAAATGTACATCCAATAGAAAAATATAAAAGGAGTTTAAAGGATTTCTTTCCAAACTGGTTTGAAAAGAAACATTCTTCCCTGTCGAATATGTTATTGGAATTTTTGGTTATTTGGTCTTTCGCATAAAGAAATAATCGTTTTTGAGTTAAAATGTAGGTAACTTAAAATTGCTTATGTTTCTGAATGGCCAAAATTTTTAGGCAACACTTGATTAAAAAATTAATAATAAATCAATTTCTATGTTAAAATTGTGTTTATTTTAAAGTATACCGTCATTAAATTGAATGTAATGCATAAGACTTTTTTATACAAGATAGAATTTCTACTCTAACCTAATCTAAGTGTATATGTGTGTGAAGCTCCCTTTTGGAGACTTGAACTCCGGCCCTTGCCCCTCATACCCCACAAGTATTTATATTTGTAGAGTGACCATCGCACCAAGAATGCACAGTGGTACTTAAAAGTCTTAATTATCATACTTCCGCTTTCACCAAAAAAAAAAGTCTTAATTATCGTACTTAACTTAAGTTCAAAAAAGAAAAAAAAAAAGGGAGATAATCAGTGTATAGAAAATTTATGAGAACTTTTTTTGGGATGATGGCCTTTAGTTATCCTTTTTTTTATCACTTAACAAAGATATATTGACCTTACTCCTACCTCTTTCTATCCCAATTTAGAGCTCGTTTGGATAAGCTGTTATGAAATCCTAAACGCGTGTTTTTATTAAAATCGTCAATTCGCGTGTGTTTGGTATAACGATTTTACTAGAAATTGCATTATTTAAAACGTCAAATATTACGTTTTGAAACTGAGGTCGGGGATAGCTTTTTGAAAAACTTCATTGAAAACACAAATCACTCTATACATTTTAAAGTTTGAATACCTAAAACACCCTCAAGTTTTTGCTAAATGACAAAAACACCAGCTAGCAAATAACCTCATTGGTCACCCTCAAGCTTGCTCTCTGTCCAGTGGCCGAGGGGGCCATGACCACCCCACCCCCCCCCCCCCCCCCCCCCAAAAAAAAAACTTCAAGCTTAATGTAATTTTAGCAACTTACCTAATCTACACCACCATATAGTTGCAGACAGCACTAGCTTTTGCTGGCAGATGCATCTGGGTAGGCACTTGCTAAATAAGCAGTTTTCACACTTTTCTTAGCTCATCTCCTTTAAATCTCCAGCATCCTAACTCTTCTACCTTTTTTCTTCCGGTTCTTCTTTTTTTATTTCTTGGGTTCTTCAGTCATTTTTATGAAGCACAGAGAGTGACTTTTTGATTTTACCAAGCAACGTTTATCAATTACCCATCCTACCTCCACCACGTGTATGGTTGAAACTAGAAGTCTCAAAATTTAGAATCCCAAGGTGGTCAAGTAATGATATGAGTCATAAACTCTTTTATGACTTTTCTTTTTTATCTTTATTTATTTTTTGAGGAAGATCTTTATTTGTTAAATGAACATAACTAACTATTATTATACCTAATAAAAAATACATCATGTAATTGGTTGTATTTAATTATATTTTTTTTGGGCAAAACTTAGATACAGTTCCTTATATACTGTTCCTTAGGTTCCCCTCTTAAAAATTTGCCACGTGTCTAATTAAATAACTAAACTAACATAGTTTTAACGCCGTTCTCTCTCTCTTCTTCTTCTTCTTCTTCTTTTTTTTTTTTCACTTGCGCGTGTGAGAAAACCCGACTGCAAATCTCTCAAACTTCTCCAAAACAATATCAGAAAATAAAATCTGGCTTCAGAAGGACAAGCCTGGAATGATCTCCATTAATCCCATTATTTTCATTTGAAGATTATTGATTTGTTCATACTTTGTATGCCAGACAAATGGCTTTTTAAATAATGAAAAAGAAAAGAAAGAAAAAAAAAGAACAAGAAGACCGCCATAGCAACGCACTGCTTGGATAAATCTAATTCTCATAAGTTTGGAACAAATAGCCATTAGAACAGTAATAGCAAATCCATCACATTCATTCCCACTAAACACAAATTAGAGAGAAAAAAAAGGGGCACAAAACTACCCTTCCCATCAAAACCTACTCTGCTACAACTCTACCCAAACCCAATCCTCTACATGCTGCAACCACCTCTATAATCTCCTTTGTGTCATTGTTCTCCCCTCGTTAGACCCAAGTGATTGTGCGTGAGAAATTAGATCTGAAGCCAATGGGTTTTCTATTCTCACAGACAAGGGAAAAAAAATACAACAGAAAGTTACGGTACTTTTAACGGTGTTAGTTTAGTTATTCAATTAGACAAGTGGCAGATTTTTAAGAGAGGAACCTAAGGAACAGTATATAAGGAACTGTATTTAAGTTTTTCATTTTTTATTTATTTATTTTTTTTTTATATATATATTGAAATTTGGATGATGATTTAGTAGACAAACCAAACGCTAATCCCTTTTTGGTAATTTGCACCAAAACAACAATTTTAAACTAATACTGTTCACAAAGTTTGCCAAACGTTTTATTGTGATTTTCAAAATTGTGTTTTCAAAACGCTTATTTTAAAAATGCTATTTTTGAAAATGCACTTTTTTAAATTGCTTATCCAAACGGACCCTTAGTTCCTATCTTGTTTCCTTGTCATTCAAAACTTGATAGTGTTTCTCTTTGGCCAAAATGGTCAAATACTACTGTTGGCTGAAATATTTGGCAATCTACTACTGTTTTGGAAATATATTTGGACTTTTTTTGGAACTTGAGTTTCACGCTTGCAATGTAACTCAAGTTCTAGAATCTTAAGTTCTTTAAAAAAAATAGCCTTCAAGTTTGCCGTGCTATTTTTCATGAAACTCGAATTACACGACAAACTCAATTTTTACAAACTTAAGTTAAAAAAAAAATGATAGATCCCTAATTATTTCACAAACAGTAGTAGATTGTCAAATATTTCTACCAAAGATGGTAATTGGCCATTTTGACTGTCTCTCTCACTTACGAGTTGCATGAAGAAGACATTGTATCAAAATCAATGGTCTGTTTAGATATTTCTTATCGCTAAAAACTGAAAACACTGTAGCAAAATAATTTTTAAATGTGTGAATAGTGCCTGGGACCCAGTTTTAAAGTTGATTTTGCTAGATTCCGTACTTGCGGGTCCCATAAACAATGCACGGGACCCACAGAAAAAAGGCCATATGCTCTCTCTTTCAGTTTTCAATGCAATCCAAACCCATCCCAACTAGATTTTAAACGCATTGAAGAGTGGCAGCTTGAATGCAATAAAAAACACGCACAAGGGCTCCATCTTGTTCAATATTTTTGTTTATTAACACGTTAAAGAAATTCAAGTTTCTTTAAGAGATAACAAGTGTCTTACAATAAATAAATGACTTTTGGGGAACAAGCATATGTTAACAAAACTAAAATATATTTTGAAATCTAACCAAAAGGCAGTAATTAAACAGTAAATGTAGGTAACTTAAAATTGCTCATGTTTCTGAAAGGTCAAAATTCTTAGGCAACACTTGATAAAAAAATTAATAATAAATATATATTGAATTTTGTTTATTTCAAAGTGTACAGTCATTAAATTGTATATAATGCATAAGTCTTAATGTCATACTTAGGAAAAAATTTTGAAGTGGGAGAAAATAAATGGATAGTAAAATTATGAGAAAACTTTTTATGGGGATGATGGCCTTGGTTATCCTTTTTTATCACTGAACGGAAAACTATTGACCTTACTCCTATCTTTTCCTATCCCAATTTAGTTCCAATCTCGCTTCCTTATCACTCAAAACTTGAAGATGATGTTCTTATAAAAAAAAAAAAAAAAAAAAAAAAACTTGAAGATGTTTCTCACTCACTTACTAATTGCATTGACAATGAACTTGGAGGTTGTAAAAGCAAGACGAGGGAGACTTTAGTGCGACAAAAATGGCAACGAGTATTAAGCAGAGTTTTGAAAGTTGCATGAAGAATCCATTGTATGAAGATGAGCTAGATCTTAAACGAATTAAGAAGTGGCAGATTGAATGCAATGAAGATTTTGCGCAAAGGCTCCATCTTCCTCTTCTTCAATATGTGTGTTTATTAAGACGTTACAAAAGTCATTTCGAGAAGACATTCAAATTTTTATAAAAAGGTACCTCTCTCTTTCATGCAGTCTCATTTGGCATGAATGCATGCATGCATGAAAAATCAATATATAAGCAGTTAATCGTTTTTCCTAAGTCCACTGTCCAAGCCGATCACTTTAGGCACAGTCAAAACATGGGCTTTGGATTAAGCCATTCGGCTAATGAATTGTGAGACGATAACGGATTTCCCACTTGTTTTATGTAATAGGAAATAAATTTGACCTCATAGGAAAAATTCTAACTTATAATCTCTGAAGACAGAACAATTTAGTGGAGAACGCGAACGTATAGTAGATCTAGTACGTTCAAAATCAATTTTCTCCTTCTACTTCTTTGTCTTTGTTTCTATGATTTTAAGAGATTTGGTTATTTCTGTATGTGAAAGCAGGGACGGAACTACTCAAGGGCTAAGGGGAGCCATGCCCCACCCCTCCCCAAAACCTTTGAAAAAAAAAATATTAGTACGTATATTAACAAAAAGAATTTTAATTCTGCCTCTTAAATTTATATACTTGACCCTCCTTTCCAAAAAAATTTACAAATTGATCCAAGAAATCCAACAAATAGATAACAAGAAAAATCTATAAAAAAAATGCTCATATTCGAATAATAAGAAAAATCTTTGGACAAATCATAAATTCGGTCTAAGTAAAAACAATAATAACAAATCAATTACAAATCCTACTAAAAAAAAATATCACAAAAACCCAATAACATTTACCCAATTTCTTCCCTTTCACTTGAGAGCTCCATGCCCCTCTCAAATGACTCCACCCTCATAGTCATAAAGACAACTCTAATGCCACATATTGATCGCTCCATCCACACATTAGTTAGACCTTGAAAATATTAAGACATGCCAATTGACTTACAGAACTCTTGATTATAAAATCCTATTATTAAAATTTTTAAAAAAAAATACAAATAATAATTAATAAATTAATGCTAATAATGCAACTTTGTCAACCTCTAGTATTGATATTCCAATTTTTTAAAATCTTTGAATAAAAAACTTCGGCCCTTCCTAAGTTTGAATCCTGGTTCTATCCTTATTGATTACTCAACAAGTCACCCAAAAAAAAAAAAAAGAGAACGTTACGGCCAAATTGAAAGCATCGAGTTCCACGGTCTCTTCCAAATCAACTAGTCTCCAACGCCAACTTACTCAGCAAATCAAACTTAATTACCAGTCAAATTCGTATTTGAAGGAGGAATTGTATAACGATGAATATTGACCATGCTTTATGACCGTTCCCACCCAATTCATTGACGGCAAAAGCCCCTGTAATCTGCATTGCATTGCACTAGTAATTTCATTGTAATATTCCATGAAAATAGATAGATTGGTATTAGGAGAGTTATTGTAAAGAGGAAGCTAAAGGAATTATCAGCAAGTTTCAAATGTGAAGTAGAAAAATTCTAAGACTTCGAACTTTGACCAAAATGTAAGCAACTTCATTGCAATATAGGAGTAATTTCATTGTATATATTATTACATGAAGGGACAGAGAAAGAGCCCAGATTTTGGTCTATAAAATGAAGGTTATAAGGTATGATGAGAGGCATGGAAATAGGAAGCAAAGGAAGAAAAGAAAAGAGGTTGATGGATTCCTGTCGCAGGAGAGATGGCCCATGTTAGGTTATACAAGCAAAAGCTCAGCTAGGGCCATCCCTTTGTGACATGAATCCCTTCAACTTCTAGTAAGTACATGTATACACAAATTAAGATGATGATCAAGTGAGCTGGGAAAGAGATATGAGGTTGCAGTGGAGCTCCTGTCGCAGGAGAGGTGGCACCTAGTGCTTGAATTACTACAGCAATAGGCACCATTTCTCCTCGACCGGATGCCCCACTTTAATTAACCTCTACTATGCCGTGCTGATTGGAGTGGATGTTTTGGGAAATTCTTGTTTTATACACATTGGTGCACACACTTTTAGACACTCACAACAATTGCTCTGAAGTGTGTATAATAAACACTATTCTTTTGCTTACGTCTGATCTCTCTCTCATATACACGTGCAGAGCGAGAGATATATGGTTCTTATATCTTAAGGTTGAGGGCCTCAGGGACGTAGCTAGCTTTGCCCCCCATAAATTTAAAAAAAAAAAAATATATATATATATATATATATGTGTGTGTGTGTGTGTGTGTGTGTGTATATGTACTAATTTTAGCAATTTTGTTCTATAAAATTACTTTTTTTTCTTTAAACAATATCATTGGTTCTTTTAAGAGTAATGCTATATTCACAAACTTTTTTACAATATTTTTACAAACTGTTTTGGTAGCAAATTCTTATTAGTTCGCACATGAACCCACCACTCACATTATTTTTTTACTTACTAGCAATCACTTATTACATCAATAATTTATAAAAAAAAAGTTTGTAGCGCTAGTATTTTCCTCATTTTAGTGTCTATAAAAAAATTTATAGATCTAAAATCTAAAACAAAATATACAAGCCCCAAAAAAATAGCTCAACAACAAAAATTACCAATAGTAAAACTTAAAAAAAAAATTAAGCTCAATTAATCAATTTTATTTAAAATAAACAACCCTGTCATTTAAAAAATTTTAAACAAAAATAATTTTTTCTTACTGACACACACACACACACACAAAAAAAAAAAAAAAAAAAAAAAACTCAAAAAACCTCAGCAACTAAGTAGTAGCAGAGTCAAATGTTGAAATCACTGCACACAGCCAATAGTAAAGCCGTCTCCCTTAACTCAAGGCTCTGGCTCCGTCCTTGTAAGAAATGAAATTTCCCCAAGGGAGCTATATATGTATACGAATTTACAGATGGGCTTAATGTACTTGGTGCTTGTCTGGGTACTTTCTTGTGTCTTCAAATGTTATTGCATAAACTAAATGATATCTTATCCTGAAAAGAAAAGTAAATGATATACACAGAGCAGAGACAAAAAGAGAAAATAAAACTGTGTCTTATGCTTTTTCTAAATTTGCTTTTCTTTCTGTTGCTTAAATTCTTCTTTCCATGCCTTAGCTTTACTGATTTTAATTCTGCTTTCTGTTTTTCAATGGAAGTTCTTATTGCAAGTTAAGGTAAATTATGAGGCTTTACCTGGTGCCACAAGTCCCTTTGGACTTCATCCCTTGAGAATATATACTACATTAGGGAAACTATAGGATGCATCTGATCACTGTGTCTTGGGAGTTTTTAGGTTAGGGAAAGTACAAAGTTCCTTCCTTTAGTTTCTGTAGTGTATACTTGTGTTTATTTATTTTAAATGCTATATAAGCTTTCCTAGTCTGGATCTGTGCAGGCCTACCGTCGGCATATCGTAGGACTTTCCAAGAGTGACGAGGAACCCTTGACTAGCAAGTCTCTTATAGAATGTAAAGATCTTGCTACTCGACTTTCTGGAATTTTCATGGGTGCTGCTCGGAACAAGCACAGGTCAGACATCTTAAAAATTGTCAAGGATGGTATTGATTATGCTTTTGTAGATGCTCCAAAGCAGTTGTCATTCTTGGAAGGCGCTAGCTGTGCTCAATTTTGTATCAGAACTTCCTACACATGATGTGCTTGACATGTAAGGATTTCTTCTTTTCTTTTTTAAAATGTTGGCATTGTGAATATTTCCCGCTTAAACTTCCATTATGGCTCATGTTGACACTAATTGCTATGCAAATAGTGTAAAGGATGTTCAAAATCGTACGGAGAATGTAAATACAGACGAAGACTCAAGTGGCTGGCGCCCCTATTACACATTTGTTGACAGCTTACGCGCGAAGTATGCAAAGAATGAAGGTTTGCAAGGTACTACGGTGCTTTTTTCACTAGTTTTTGATGCTTCCCCCTGGATCTGAAGTGGGCAAGTTATTGCTATTGGGCATTTTTGCTTCATTCGTAGTCACTATTCCAAAACCTTTCCTCTTGGTTACAATAGTAACCAAGAAGCTAGTTTCTTATTTATCACTAATGTTGGTTTTACTTGCCTCCTCTCTCTCTCTCTCTCTCTCACACTCTCACACACACAAACACAAGCACGCGCATACACAGAATTCTTTAGATAAATGTTTCATTGGCTGGCCATTTTATAGTGCATTTGAAAGTCTTTTAAGTATTTGGACTGTGTGAACTGTAAGGGTTACTTATTTTCGAATTATTAGTGTGCTAATAAATCCCAGTCATGAATTTCTCTGGTTTCATGTACACATTATTTAATTGTGAACTCTTGATTGTAATGTGAGGACTAATATGGTCAATTATATGCAGAAGAGAAAGAAGGGGTATCTGTAAGGCGCAGGGGTCGTCCTCATAAGCAGCGTAGTATAGAGGGAAAGAGACTTTTTGATGAGCACAATTCAAGTGAAGACGAGGATTCTATCATTGCTTATGATCAAGAAGACGACGCTCAAGATGAAGAAGAGAAGCAAGATGAAGTGGAAGAGGAAGATGCCCCTTTGATAAATTCAATTAGGTCACCCAAGTTGAGATCACTGAGACTTTCAAGAGAGGAAAACAAGGCCAGACAAGGACAGGAGATTCAGAAAGAGCTGCAGATAATTTAGCTGCATCAAGAACATCAGGTATGAAATAAAATATACCCTGCCAAATGTGGTATCATCTCATTTCTGATTGAACAAATTGCCGAAGATGGATGGTTTTTCATTGGACCTCGTCATGAACTTTTTCTCTTGTCTTTTTTTCAATTGGAATAGTTAAATTGCCTTTTCCATTTGTCACTCCTCAAACAATCTTTTTAGATTCAATTACAAGTCATCTTGTATTGTTTCTGCACTGGGTAATATTTCATTGATAATTTTTGTAGGTAATATTTTTTTTCTTATATATTTTATTCTGTGTTTGACTATTTTATCTTTTCATTGTGCAGGGGCCTCCAGCTAGTGACTAAAAACTTAAATTTGCGAGTTTGTATATGTAGGACAGCACTACCTTAGGCACATGTTTGTAGAAAAAGGTTGTGAAGCAGTACCATTTTTTCTATTGTCAGTTTAGAGGATGTCTAGCCTTGCCCAGTGAGGAAATTTGTAACAGTACAAAGATCCTCTTGTTTAATGCATATCTTGATTTGGGTTGCCTCCATCTACTTGTTTTAATAACTGAGTTACATTTTTGAAGTATCGATGACTGTTTGGTACATGTATTCAAACACATGTTTTCAGTTTTTAAACAACATTACATGTATTTCACACACTTTTTTTATTTACAAGTATTTTCAAAAAGATAAAAACTGTAGATTAAACACACGTACCAAACGGGCCCAATTCTTGCTGTTCGAAGACAAGCGAATTTTATAAAATCAATCTCTGATTAGAGTTGGCCCCTTGAAAAGCTGAATCATGATACCATGTTGGTGAAGTGTTGGTTCTTGAAACAAGAAAAAATTTCCACGGGTCTGGAATATGGAATCTCTTTTTCTGTGGTGTTCATCAAATCAACAGCACATTGCTGCAGGCTTGGATCCTCTCCTTTTTTTTTTTCCTCGTTGAATGTTCAAGAGATAACTAAAGAAAAATCTCTGAACCAGGTCCTTCCTAAGATGCCCATTTTTAAAGAAAATCACAACTGTCTATTTAAACAGGCCTGATGACCAACTTATGCAGCATATGCAAGAAGGCCCAATTGTCTATTTTATATGCGTTTTTAAGATCATTGATTTTTTTTTTTTTTAAATGTTCGATCTCTCTTATCTTGATTAAAATTAAAGGATTTAAATAAGAAGGGATTCTTCCCTCTGATAAACAATAGACATCACATTATTGGTTTGCCAAAATATATCAAAATTTACTTATTGTCTTTGAAATTTGGTTCAAGTGTTGTAATTTCTTCCTCCAAAATTTTCCAAGGAGTCACTTTCTGTTAAAATACTTTAAACTTCAAAGGAGTATGTAACAAACATAGTGCTGTCACGACAAATAAAAAAAACTGAGGTGGCATAGAAGGCTAGAACAAGTTCAACAGTAGATGAACGAAATTGATACATTTAAATTTTTCAAAGATAAAATTCTAACTTTTTAAATTTACTAGACGAAAATATTATTGGAATAGAAACTAATATTCATTGGTTGAAATGCAAACATATATCAATATAAACACCTTCTCAAAAAAAAAAAAAAAATCAATATATTCCAAACTATAAGTCTATAAGCAAATAATTACTAAAATTAAATCAATTAACACCTTGGTTTAACGTTAAAGAGCAATCTAAGATGGATGCCATAAACTTTAAATTCATTTTTTTTTTTTGAGATTTAAGTAATTACCTAATGATAAATACATCTTCTATGGTGCCTTATGTTTATTGTTCGAATTTATCTCCCCATCACTATTTACGTACTCAAAAAAATGAAAAAGAAATTATAACAGTTAGGAAGGTTAATGTAAATAAGGTAGAGAGACAAATTATAATTTATTTACTACGTTACTTATTTTTAAACTAGATAGTGTAATAGTGTGATTGAAAAGATAGTTAGACCCATAAATGAGTCTGAAAAAAAAAAAAAAAAAAAAAATCCCCAAACTATCACTTCAGAGAATAATTGCTTAGAGCTTGACTTTAGAAAGTCTGAGCTTTATTTTTATTATTTTTTTCTGAATAGAAAGTAGTTTTACTTCAAACTCAACTTTTATAAAGTTGAAATACAAACTAGTTTATTTTTCAAAATACTTTTCACATGGACATATTTTTGATAAGAGAAATGTTAACAAGTATCGTAAAGAGAATGTTAAAGATGATTTATTATGAAGTATATTTAATAAAAAAATATGTATAAATAGATGAAATAATTGAAAATAGTACAAAAAATGACAAATAAAACTAAAAAAATTGGCTTTATTAACTTTCTATCTTATAAAATTGATTAAAAATAATCTGACAAAAAGTTGACTTTATTAACATAAAGTTATTTTCTGGTGACAAACTTGACATTTTTCTTTTTGAAAACATCTAACAATAGAGAAAAAAAAAGACTCCACATCTTAAAAAATTGGTTAAGATAATTATTTTCCATCATCTCGGTATTTGTTTCTATATCCTCTCATAATTTTTTATTTTATTTTTTGGTAGAAATCCTCCGCAAAATAGAGTAATGTCTATTTTCTATATATATATATATATATATATACAAAATTCTTTTAACCCTTCTCTCAGTCCCTGCGTGGTGCGTGCTGCTAAAACCCAGACGCGGCAAAATAACATGATACGCATTAGAAAATCCTAAAACCCCGCAACCAACATACATGATACACATTACTTGTCTAAAACCCTAAACCTCAACTTCCAAAATTTAGAGCTTTCACTTCCCGCAACCTCCTTCAATGGCGGAACCAAATTCAACCTTCAAACCCATCAAACCGAAGCTCAAACCCAAACCCAGAACCCCAAAACAAACCCCAGAATCAAAGTACTGGTCCTCCTTCAAAACCCACCAAATCCCAGACCTCATCTCCTCCATCACTTCCCTCACTTTCTCTCCCTCACCTCCTCACCCTTTCGCCGCCACTCACTCCACTTCCCTCAAAATCTTCAATCCCAAAACCCTCTCTCCTTCCTCCACCATCTCCTCCTTCTCCGACGTCGTTTCCTCCGCCTCCTTCCGCTGTGACGGCCTCTTGATCGCCGCCTCTGACCTCTCGGGTCTAATCCAAGTGTTCGATGTCAAAACGCGGACCCCACTTCGTAAACTCAGGTCCCACACACGCCCGGTACGTTTTCTCAAATACCCACTTCATGATAAGCTCCATTTGGTCTCTGGTGGCGATGATGCTGTTGTTAAGTATTGGGATGTTGCTTCTGAGACCCCACTTTTAGAGCTTTTGGGTCATAAGGACTACGTACGTTGTGGTGATTTTTCGCCTGTTAGTCATGAAATGTGTGTCACTGGGTCTTATGATCATACGGTTAAGCTTTGGGATGTGAGAGTGACCGGTTCGAAAACGGTTATGGAGGTTAACCATGGAAAACCAGTTGAAAGTGTCGTTTTTTTGCCATCTGGGGGGTTAGTTGCTACTGCAGGTGGGAATTCGGTTAAAATCTGGGATTTTATTGGAGGTGGGAAGATGGTTTATTCGATGGAAAGTCATACCAAGACGGTTACTTCAGTTTGTGTAGGGAGAGTTGGGAAGGAGAATGTTGAGGAAGGGAGGGAGCACAGGGTTTTGAGTGTGGGATTGGATGGGTATATGAAGGTGTTCGATTATGGGAGGATGAAGGTCACACATTCTATGAGGTTCCCTGCACCACTTATGTCAATTGGGTTTTCGCCGGATTGTGGGGCGAGAGTGATTGGGAGTTCGAATGGGGTAATGTATGTTGGGAAGAGAAAAATGAAGGAGGAGAATGTGGAGAGTGGTTTGAGAAGCTTTTGGAGTTTAGGTGCGGAGCAGGAGAGAAGGGTTATGAGGCCTTCATATTTTCGGTATTTTCATAGAGGGCAGGGTGAGAAGCCTAAGGAGGGGGATTATTTGGTTATGGGACCAAAGAAGGTGAAGTTGGCAGAGCATGATAAATTGTTGAAGAAGTTTAGGCACAAGGAGGCATTGGTGTCGGTGTTGGGCAATAAGAATCCGGAGAATGTGGTGGCAGTGATGGAGGAATTGGTGGCAAGGAGGAAATTATTGAAGTGTGTTGAGAATTTGGATAATGAGGAGCTTGGGTTGCTGTTGATGTTCTTACAGAAGTATTCTACAGTGCCAAGATTCTCAGGTTTGTTGATGGGATTGACAAAGAAGGTTCTTGAAATGCGGGTTGAAGATATCAGAGCTTCTGAGGCCTTGAAGGGTCAAATTAGAAACCTTAAGCGTTCTGTTGAGGAGGAGATACGTATACAACATTCTTTGCAAGAGCTACAGGGTATCATTTCTCCTTTGCTGAGGATTGCTGGAAGGGGATGAATCTTTATTGCCTTTTTGGTTTTTTATGAGGTAGTTGTATTATTTGTTGCTTGCAGCTTTCTTATCACGACAATAGATGTTATGCAATTTTGTTTGTGTTTCTATTTATTTCGTTTTGTAATTTTTTAAGGAACTATTGTTACTCGATGAGATATATCATATATCATATCAGGATCGTTCTGAACCCAGTGAAGCTTTTATATGCTTCTGTTATTGTGTTGTTCTATGTTCTCAGAATACACATACATATGCGTGTTATGATTGTTTTGTGTGATTTATATATTATATTATCAAAGGTCAGTTTTTGCATTTGTATTTTGGTAATGCCATTGCATGTTCAGTATTTGAGCTGTTGATGGGAAGCTTTAACATATATGTATCGACTAAGTAGGTTAAGTTTATAAATTGTTCGGGTGTTTTATCTTCCAAATATTTTCCAGTATTAAATTTGCAACTTATGTTCCATTTACATGAATTCCAGATACTCTCTCATGCAAGACTGGCAGTTTTATTTCTAAAGTAGATTTATATATTTGATTGTGAAAAATGCCAAGACACCCCCTAAACTTTGGACTAGTGGCCAATACACCCCTTGAACTTTTATTTTAGCCAATTTACTCCTTAAATTTTACACACTTGCCAAATTGAGCCATCTGTCAAGTTTGCCGTTTAAATCACTAATGTCAGTCAATTTAGTTTGAATTTAGACTTAGTTAAATTGAATTGAGTTATATTGTCAGATTTAGCCGTGGTAGACGTAAGAGCTGCAGTGTAAATGGGCACAACTAGGTTGATCTTCCATCGTAGGTGACCTTGCATTAGGATCTGTTCATCAACTTTTGTGTAAGCAGGGATGTATGTTAAGATGGTTTGGTTTTTATCAGGACACTCCCTTCATTAATGAGGAAGTTGTCTACATCAAAAAAGAGGGCTTAGAAATTAAAACTCATAAGAACTGTCAGTGAATTGAATTCTGAGTCCATTCCAGTTTTGATTAGTTTGATAACTGTGTTTGCTTGTTGGGTGTAAAGCATGATGATGTTGCTTTGATTTGAAATTTGGGGTTTATGGGTATGACCCGAATGCCTGTGATTGAATAAGTGACCTGCTTGTAGCTGGAGTGTGTACGGGTATCTAGGTTTTGGCATTAACTAAGAGTAAGTTCCAATTTAGTTGATTGTAAAAATCATAAAATCTTCTCTTCCAAGTTATTATTATAGTTTATTAAATTTTGAAGTCTCAAAATTTAAAATCTATGCAAACTATCTTGGGGAAAACGTGATTGATTTGAATGCCTAATGTAAACTTGATATGAATTTTTATTTTTAGCTTGTAATTATTTTAAGTCTATGTATGCTGCTATACAGATTTCCTCATTTTTTTTAATAAGTATGCATCACTTGTCAAATAAAAATAAATAAAAGATGCTTAAAGGAGTTACTCTTCAAATCTATGCCAGCAGTTTGGTTTTGTGTTTAAAGAATTGATTATTAAAGAATTCTCTTGGCATTGATCGAATCCATCTTGTTGCATTATCAGCCTTTTTACAGTTGAGCTCAACTCTTTTCTAGTATTAAGTTAATTTATTGTAAACCTCTTTGTAGAATTGTTGGAGAGTCAAGCCATCAGAAATTGTCTATATCTGCAAAACCTTCTTAAAAAGTAGATCTTAAAGGATGCAAGACTTTTCTTTTTCTTGCTCCATTTTCAATGAGAATCATGTGTTATAGTGGTGACAAAAGTTGTTTATTGTCACAATCATGTTGTTATGGCTTCAATGACTATAAATTCATAGCAATTGACATGTACTTTGATTTCCTGGTTTGTGTTACAGACCTTGGATTTTGTGGTGAGTGAAGTAAGTAATCAGGGTCATATTGTTATAAACTAACAACTAGGGTGCATATTGTGGTAAAACCTTAGTGGGAGGTATTAAAGAGATCTAGGAGAAGATAGAGAAACTTCCCAAAAGTTGAGCAAGCATTTGTAACTCAGCAGGAATTATCATATGTATTTGATTTGAAGGTTGCTTTCTTTGTTGAAAACATGAACCTTGAATGGTTTCATGTTGAATTTCTTTTGCAACTCTTGTATAAGTGATAAGAGGTTCTTATCTTATGTATTTAACAAGCAAGATTTCTGGTAGGAACTTTTGTTGTTTCCATTCATGAATCGCATTTGGAGGATTTTTCTTTTTATGGTCATCTTTTGCTTCAAAACAAGCTATGAACCTGAAATATATCCTAATTCCATATAATCAAATGTACAAAGTATACTCAAAACACTAGTACATCATTACCAAACCAATTGGTATATAAACAATCATTAGAGCATTTGTCCTCAACTTTTGTCAAAGATTACAAAACATGATTCTAAATTAGAAAAACTGCACCCTAAGCTAGAAAAATGGCTCGACTATGTGCACCATGGATCCGGATCCTCAAGTATGCATTTAAAGGGTGAGATTCAATTCAAATAAATCTAAGGCCTACAATTTGCCACCTCATCTAAAAGCATCTTCCAGAGGAGAGGAGAAGAAAGGTAAGCTCCTATTGCCAACAGAGGTGTCATGGTCGGTGGAGCTTGGCAGTTGTGGTCATTGCAGTTGTGGAAGAGTGGGTGACCAGATGGAGCCGGGTTTGGTAGTGCTGTTGCCGCTGGAGCTGGTTTCCATGGTGGTGGTGGGACAGTTCATGGTCTGGCAGCGATAGCGGTGTGGCTGCAGATCTTGAGTTTCAGTCCTATTACCCATATAGTTAAGATTTCATATTACTACTCCTACTTGGCTGTACTCCACAGGCTTTGTTTCATGGCATCCAAACCCCACCACCTCCTCCCCCTACCAAACTGTATAATTTCTCAACTCTCTCTTTCTCTCTCTCATTCCCTAGTAGTAGTGAGTAATATTTCTTAACTGTCTTTATTTCTCAGCAGCGGCAACAACAGTTGCATCAAAGAGGGCAAGGACAATGACCACTGACTCTTCTTCTTCCTCTTCCTCACCCGTCAAAGGCACTTTCACCAAATACACCCAATACCTCAACATCCTTGTACGTATTTCTCTCTCTCTCTTCTTTACTACTGCTTTATTACTTTTTGTCAAATCCCTCATTGTCTAATGGACTGACATGCCCATTTCCAATAAGGGTTTTCAACTTAAATTTTTGTTAATATTTTAATGGATACACACCTGCCCAACAATGGTTTCTTAGCTACACCTATATATAACTTATTTTATTCTACTAATATTTATTGATATTGCATATTTAGTCTAAGACTTAGTCAGATGAGAATAGATAGATGAGCGAGAAACATGCTGTGAATAGAGAGAGAAGAGTGGGAAACGGAGAAGAGAGAAATAGAGAGAGAAGAGGGAGAGATGGAGAACTGAGACAGAGAAGAGAGGAGACGGAGAGACCAAGAGGGAGAAAAAAAAAAAGAGAATAGGGAAAGTCAGAGGAGAGAGACAAGTGGGAGATAATAAAAAAATAGAAAATAATAATACAACCTTACTGTAGCGGGGAGGGGAAAAATTTTGGGTTTGCAAACCTGGATGTGGAGCAATTTTAAGGGTTTCGATGCTAAAATAGCAATTGGGGGGTTTTTACACCCCCAATGCTAGTGCTGTTATCAGATAGGGGAAAAAAAAGGTTCTGACTTTTCATGTCATAGCATTGGGTTTGTTGGTAAAGTCTAGTGGCACTCATCATTGTACTTTCTTATCCCCCATTATAAGAAGACGGGCATTGTCTTTGATTGAGGAAGGGAGAAGAGTATTGGATTAGCTTAGGTCCAAAGTTTCATACTTTCATATATTGTTCTTGAAGGGAATAATGCACTTTGAAGTTTTGAAAGAAAATTAAGAAACTTGATTAATAGAGGAACTGCTATCTACAATTTACTAGTATTACTGGTTGGTATTGACTTTTGGGGACATGACTTCCTAGGGTGATTGAGTTGGTTGCAGAAAATTTTCACAGATTGTGGTTTTAGTGATTTGTCATTTACCTTCTACAAAAGTAGTAGGTGGAAACCTTTATGGAGGGGCTTGTACCTGGAATGGAATGCCTTTGCCAAGAAAAAATTATACTTAGTTGAATTCTGCTGGTTCATGGTCTGTAGACTGTAGAGTCAGTATTGAATACTGTTATGATGTAAGGGGTGAAGGTTGAAACTGGAATGGAATGATTGAAGTAGTTTGAGTTAAGGGTGGGTGTCAAAACTCAAAGGCATTTAACTTTTCCCTTCCGTCTTCTCTTATCTTACCATAGCAGTAGGAATAAACATTGTTCCAGAGGCTACATGTATTGGAATTATGCCAAAGTGATGATTTTGCTAAGTTCATCACGCAGAATAGCTGCTGAACTCTGCCATTTCCACCTTTAATCTGGGGAAATCAGGGTTTGGGTTTGATATAGAAAGGGCTAGAGACAATCACAGTTTGCTAGTGGAAATTATCCGGAATAAAATTAAGAGTTTAATTGACTTATAATCTGTTCACAGATCTGATTTAATATAATCTTTAGATTGATGAGAGAGAGAAAGATTAAAGGGGCAAGTCAGAGTAATAGAGAGATAATAAGGAAATCATATGATACCCTGAGCTGTCAATTCTCAATAATTTATCTACCACATACAGCCAGTTATCCTGCAGGTTTATTGGACCAAATAGTCTTATTGAATTGAGTAAGGGCCAAAAGACTAGTTTTGGGGTACCATTGTGCGTAATTCTTCTCTGACCAGCCCATTGCTACAGCATCAGTTTGAGCTGAACTATTCATTTTTGATAATTATAGAATTTATCCTGCAAACTCTAATTTCTTATTGTTATACCACTCAAATAAAAAATGTGGCTTGAATTATGATGATGCAAGGATCCAACAGTTAATGGTCATTTTGTGGTCATTGTCTTGATTGTATGATGCAACCTGGATGCTAGCCTGAAACTTACACATTTAGTTGCCTAAATCAATGAATATATATATATATATATATATATATTGTATGGCCTAGAAATCAGAAAATTAACTATAATAAGGAGGTTTATGTGGCTGATATTATTAGGTTCTCCAACAGAGCTTTGTATTGGGAGGACGATAGATGGAGGGGCTTTGGTCTACACCTGAGGTTCAAAAAAGAAAATATTTGATTGATGGTTGAAAAGAGAAGGAAAAGAAATATAATAGAACAATTTTAAAGACCCATAAACTATACAAGACTCACTTATTAATAAAAGAAAATCTGTGGCCCATAACTATGGTCTATTCCCAACAATTTTAGAATTACTAAAATACTTGACTCTAGAATAACCAAATAAAATATTAAAAAAATAATAATGATAACATGGAAACTTATTCTTAGGCATTGCCTTAACCTTAGGTTTCCAAAGAGGATATTCTTTCTCTAACCAAGCTGTGGTTGCATCATCATTTGGGATTGTCCAGAAGATTCACTTATTTCAGCTATTAGCTAAAAGATGTTGGGGCTTTCCATTTGTAATAATTATCGGTCATGCATCATCTACTTTACTTTTCTGTCTAGATTACTTGAAATCTTTATTTGTTGATCCAATTTATGCAGTCTTATCCTTGATGGTCTGCCGCATTGTGTGCCAAATATGTGGGTTGTCAATTTATGCGTGTAAACAGCATGAGGAAGTGAACAATGTGGGAGTTGTAGGGTAAACATTGTATGGTAGATCATTGTTGTCAAGCACATATCCTAACTTTTGCTGCTTGATTAGGCACTGTGCTTAATGTTAATAACTGTTAGAGTGGATGTAGATATTGCATGAAGTTGTATATATGCATTGGGTGTACTGGGCCTGTGCCTCTTCTAGCACTTTTTAGTGACATTAAAAAATAAAAAATTTTGAGAAGCTGGATCACTCTACAAGATGTGGATACATTCTGCAAGGTAAACACTTCTTCTAGATCTTGGATAATAAAAATTACTGGCATTTGAGGTTTGCTACAATTTATTGGCACTGCTCATTATATTGACTATTAATTAAATCATATTGTCTTTGTAGAATGAGAAAAGTGAAAGAGTGGTGAAAGCAAGTCATGACATCAACATCAATAGCAAAAAGGTCATATGTCAGGTGCACAGGTAATGAGTTCATTTTTCTTTCTTTCTTTTTTCTGTGGGGTTTTTTTTTTTTTTTTTTTTTTGGTGGGGGGAGGAGGGGGTTCAAATTCCAAGTGAGACATCTTGCTTCTTTAGTGTTGCATGCTTTAATTTGTTTTCGATATGCCTTCCTTCTGATTACTTGCATATATGTCTTTTCCTAATTACAACAAATGGTTGTATCACTTAGCCCAGGAGAAAAAAGTGATTTTGTTGTTTCACTTCTTACTATCTTTCTGGGTTTGGTTGTTCTTAACAGTCTGTTCCTTACAAATTTTAGTAGGTATTTGCCTGATCTAAGTGATGTGGCAATTTATCCTTACATTAGGTCTTCACTTATCTTGTTAGTATTCACTAACATGTTGGTGTTATAATTTCATATTAAACAGAATCAGTAAACACAACAGAGAAGAAGTTTTGGAGAAGGCAGAAAAGGACTTGAAAGCTGTGACAGATCAGTATATTTCTCAACTAGTGAAAGAACTGCATGGGACTGATTTCTGGAAGCTAAGACGAGCATACTCAACTGGGGTAGCCTCTTTGTGTCCTAACCTATGAAGGCCTGAAATATATAACTAAGTTGAATCATTTATGCATGGCTGGTTGCAGGTACAAGAGTGCATTTTTCACTACAAGGAACCTGAACTTTTTCGACCCTTTTTTTCAAGGGTCACTACAGTTTGTCCAAACAAACACTAATGTGACACTATTACTACACTTATTGAGTACCTTTGAAATAAGCTAACACAACTCTTGAATGAGAAAGCATAGTGAGTGTACACTCAATTAAGTGCCTATGCTTCCTCTCAGCTACCCCATTTTGCTGAGGTGTATGGGGGCAAGTGAATTGATAGACAAGACCATGAGATAAGCAGAAATTTTTGAAAGCATTAGAAGTGAACTCACCTCCTCTGTCAATTCTTAAAATCTTGATTTTGTATCAAGCTGATTTTCAACAGTGGCTTTAAAGTGCTTAAAAACATCAAAAACATCTGATTTGAACTTTAACAAATAAAGCCATTGAATTTGGAGTATTCATCAACAAAAATGACATAATATTGAAAATCATTAACTGAGGTGACAGGTGCTGGACCCCATACATCAGAATGAATCAATTCAAGAGGGTTAGAGGCTTGAAAATCAAATTTGGTAAAAGGAAGTTGATGCATCTTTCCATTTAAGCAATGTTTACAATGAGTGATAGAATCACTATTGTTAAAAGTACAAGATACATCAATAGAAGATAATGCTGCACTAAAGCACTTTGTTACTAGGGTGTCCTAACCTATGTTGCCACAACAACCACTTATTAACTCTATTTACATGAAAGGCAGAAGGTGTTTGATGAAATTGTGCAGATTGAGATGACTGTGGCTGTGATGATGATACAGGATGTAAAGGAGGTGACCTAAGGAAATACTTTGAGCAGATAGGATAGACTTCATTTTCACTCAAGCCCCTGTAAAGGAGTCTTCCTGTAGGAATATCCTGGATTTTAAGTTTATTGGCATCAAAATGACAAGAACATTTGTTATGAAGAAAGAATTTATGAATAAAAAGTAAATTCATAGCAATTCTAGGAACATGAATGACATTTTTTAGCATAAAGTTGTGATATTTGGCACATAGAGTAGCATTACTTATGTGATTGATTGTTAGAGTTTGACTACTTCCCACAGTGACTTGTTCAAGTCCTTTGTACTGTGATTGGAGTGAAAGGTTGTTAAGATTGGCTGTAAGATGATCAGAAGTGCCTGAATCAGCTAGCCAAGGGTCCTGATTGTTGGTAATAGTTGCATTGGAAGCACTGGCCATGGCAGCAAGCTTAGTAGGTGGATTCTTGCCTTGGTAAGCAAAATCCATCCTATGATAATAATCTAAAGCTTGATGTCCTGATTTCCCACAAATCTGGCATGATGACGATTGGCTTTGAAATTCTGAGAGGGATTGTGATTCTGATAACTCTAAGGAGAGTAATTTTGAGATGCTTGAGAAGTAAAAGGCTGGCCTCGCTAAAAGCCTTGTAGCTAAATTAGCACCTCCTCATGCACAAAATGCTTGGGGGTCTAGGGGGAAAAGGGTTCGAGCTGCAGGGTTAGCAGCATGTTGTAATTATCTTTCAAAAAAAAAAAAAAAAAAAGGCTGACCTCCCTTCTCTTCCTTTGTTAGAGTTGTTTCTACCCCTTCCTCTACCAAAACCATGACTTTGAAACTGATTTTGAAAGGTGCTTTTAGGTTTACCATTAGAGGCAAACATAGCAAAAGAGTGAGGGACTAGATCTGAGTGCTCAGTCATTGCTTGTTCCTCACTTTGGAGCATGATAGCAAGTTGCTCATAGGAGATAGGATCACTCCTAGTTCGAATTGCAGAACAGAAATGTGCATATTCTTTAGGGAGTCATCTGAGCACAATACACTATAATTCTTCATTATCAACTATGACTCCCACAGCAAGGAGTTTGTCTCTAGCAACTTTGATTTTTTGCAAGAAATTGTTTATAGAATCATTGCCTTTCTTGAGACTTTGAAGCTCAAGCTTCAGATTCAAGATATTAGCTCCTGAAGTAGAAGTGAGCCTTTGCTCTAGAGTGTTCCAAACTTCTCTTGAGCTTGTGATTCCAACAAGAAGTGAGAAGACTTATGGTGTTAGAGTGGAGTTTATCAAAGAAAGCAAGGCCTTGTCCTTGATCTTCCTAGTCTGAAACTCAGGATTCACAATTGAAGTTGAATTTCCAGTAGAATCAAGAACAAAAGGAGAAGGCTTTGAAGCAGTACCATTAATACGCTCGATCAAAGAGTAGGCTTCCAATATTGTAATCAACTGGTGCTTCCATGGAATGTAATTGGTGTAGTCTTAACTTGATTAACATGAGGTTTGACATGTTAGACAGTAACAGTAATGGAGATTGAGCTGGTAATGAATCAGGGATTGTTAATGAGTAGTATGTGAGGGCTGAGCAATATCTTGAGGTGTTGTTGAATGAGTAGTATGTGAGGACTGAGCAGTATTTTGAGGTGTTGTTGAAGCCATGGATCAAGGGCTCTGATACCATGAAAGATTATGAGCTTGCAAAGAAGGTTCAACAATGGCCGAAAATAACAGTTGTAGTTGTAACAGAGAGAGAGAGAGAGAGAGAGAGAGAGAGAGAGAGAGATTTCTGAATCAAGATATTTTGATTATGCAAGCTTATAAGTGAAATAGATTACACAGAGTCCTGTTTATACATAGATAAGATCAAGAAACTTCTAAAGAATTCTACTCTAACTAATCATAACTGCCCTAACAATATCTATGTGAATTAAGGGAAGGTTGTTGACTCAACCATATCTAGAACCATCGAGTATAGAGGAAATACAGAGTATATCCAGAATTCTTATACAAGAAGAAGATAGAAAACGACACTATTCAACTTATGTGAAACATCTCCGTTTCTTATTTTCTAATTAAAACATTCTGCCTCTGAAGCTACGACACCATTTTGAGCCTTGACTTAAGTTACCGTTGAAAAACTAGACGTTAGTCTTCATCTTCATCAGCTTTGAATTTTGGGCTTGATGTTTAAGTCTTTTAGCTTTATCATAACCAAACCAACCCATAATTACTGAGTTGGGATGTATGCTTAATTTTCAGTTGAAATGCAAATAGCTCAGATTGCTAGTGGTTTTTCTTTTTTTTGTTAATTATAGTATAGTATTAATAAGAGTGTTGGGATTTATGGTCATAAAAATAGGCTCTTAGGTTATTATTTATATGCATGATCTTTGTGCATCAGAGCATATATAGAACCTTATAACTCCTTAAAACTTGACAATGGAAAGCTACTTGCATTTGTTATTGACAACGAAAGCTAAAGTTACTTATAAACTCCTTATCATTTAATTCACTCTGCCGTCTTGTGTCTTTTACATTTCATTTCCTACGTTAAATGTTAGGTGTAAACAATGGTAAGTTTGTAATTGAAAAAGAATGAGTATTGGAATCATTGGAGTTCTTTAAAGATTGGGTAGTGTTGTTTCTAAAAAAAAAGATTGGGTAGTGCACACTTAACATAGAAGAATCTTAGGAGATCATTTTGCATTTAATTAATTATTCAAAAATCACTGAGGCAGTGGGCCAATTTCTGGTAGAATTTCAGAATTATAAAAAGCCATCACCCCAGAGTCTACCTTGGCAGCGTCAGGGTTTGGTGAAGTGGAAGGCTCCAGCCAGTGATTGCTTCAAAGCTAATTTTGATGGGGCTGTTTTCTCAAAAACTAACGAAGGGGTATTGGTGTAGTGGTTCGAAATTGCAAGGGGGAGGTTATGGGAGCTATGGCCGAAAAAATTACTTTACCGGCATCAGCTGTTTTGCAGGAGATGATGGCAGCTTGGAGGGTAGTGGCATTTGTTCATGAACTATGATTGAATAATGCTATTTTTTAGGGTGATTTGGAGATTGTTATTAAAGCCCTTAACCATGATGGTCCTTCTCTCTCTCTCTCTCTCTCTCTCTCTCTCTCTCTCACCCTAACTTTCTCTCCCCTGCTATTTTTTTCTCATCAAGATGTCAGCGAAACGCACACGAATTGCTAGCTCCTCCTCCTCGAGCAATGGCGACAACAACAGCTTCATGTTTAACCGGGTCTTGCCTCCGGCTCCGACAACAGAGTTCTGGTGCAATCCTGGTATGGTTCCGGTGAATGCAGTTTATGTGATGCCAGTACCGATGACGCTGATGATGTTCTGGCCATGTTTGGCTTCGACAAGCCATGGTGCTCCGGTGAAAATGGAGAGCTCTCAAACATAGCTTGGGAGTTTCTTGGAAAGATGCCACCTTTGCAAAAAGTGGATCGGTGACAATGACGTGTACATGTACGGGTATGTCTTGCATCCTATATTTCCTTTTCTTTGTCCTTTGTTTGGCCACTGAGAAAATAAAGGAAACTAAAGAAAAGAAAGTTCTTTTTGGTTTTATTTATGATGCTTTTGTCATAGTTTTTTATAGCTAATTTTAGTCTAAGGAGTGGTTAATGTGACACAAAGAAATCTATGTCTCCTTCCCCACCCCCCTTCCTCATCCTGTCCACCCTCCTCCACCTCACCTTCACCCTCTCCCTCAACCATCACCATCTTTTTTCCTTTTTTACCGCCCTTCCATATTCCTCCGCCCCCAAAAAAAAAAAAAATGCTTCCCTCCACAGTTTGGGATTTTCCCATATCCCTATCCCCCTCCTCCATCATTGCCTTACCCATCCCTTCCACTTTAGGGGCCTAACCATGTTTGGCCTAAACTGCCTAATCTTGCACTTGCACCTTTAGCCATACCAGATATCCCCACCATAGAATCTTCACAAAATATGCCTCATTTACCTCAATCCTCGAACCATGGGGGCAGTAAGAGGTCGTTTCGTATTGATGCCAAACTTTTTTCTTTCTCTTTTGACGGGGGGAGGTCTGATTCATATGCGATTCATGAGACACGTCGGGATTTTAAGAGCTCTATTTGGGTTGGACATAGGGGTATGGAGTGGATCCTTACTTGTCTCTCTGATATACAAGACTGGGTGCCTGGTCGAGCTGTACTCTATAAGAGACTTAGGGAAAATGGGAAGTTGATAGAGTTTTGTGGGAGATCTAACAAAGCTGGTTTTTTTTGTAATTATTGCAGTATATTTTGGACGGTCTAGGAAAGGCTATATTATGATACCAGCAAGCTCTAATCGTGTAGGTTGGTCTTTGTTTCAGAGAGAGATAAGGAATTTTTTTTTCTGGTGCAAAACCGGTTTTTATGGCTGAAGTATCCTCCAAAAATGGTGGTGGAGGCGGTGAGTCTGCTGGTGGTGGCTGGAGTGGGAAACTTTTTTCTATTTATGGTAATCAGCAAAAGATCAAGAATTTTGAAAATTTTGGAACTATATTGGGGTAGAACGTGATTCATGGAGATCCTATAGAAAATATTTCAGTCATAAATGGCTGACCCACGCGGGCATTTAATTTTAAGTTGACTTTTGCTATTTTGGCTTTAAAAGTGTGCAAGCCTAAGGGTGGGAGATGTTTTGTGACCTGCCTAGGTGCTAAGGAATTCAAATGGCCCAAGGTTTTAAGTGGTGGGCCTGAAATTACAAAACAATCAGATGGGCTTGTTAAAGCCCAACTCGTGGCTACAGTGTCTTCACTAAGTGAGGGTACTTTGGTCAAACCCAATTCTTTTAAAGGATGTTTGTTGGTCAGTCATTATGGGTAATAGGCGAGAGCTCGAGAGGAAGAACGAGGGGAGATTTTGGGTCGCCAGTGACAGTAGCGGTGCCGGAATCAGAAGTTTGTGCTTCTGCCCCCAACGGCGACCCTATTCAAGTTTCCTCAGTGGTTTCACTACCTGTCAGGTTAGAGGGAGATCACCTTGACGAAGTGGCAAGTGCGACGGAGGTTTCCAAACTTGGGTTTATTGGCATGGAAGTGACTAATCGGAGGAAGAGGGACGCAACGGCGAGGCCGATAGGACCTGGGATTGATGTTTCTTCTGATCATTGGCATCAGGGTGCTGCTCAAAACCATTTTTCTCCTCTTTCGGGTCTGGGTACCGAGAAGGGTCTTTGTTTTGGAGAGAGAGATAACTCCACGGTGGTATTAGGTGAGAAGGGAGAAAAATGGAGCAATCCTATTGCTGAGCTAGTGTCACCAAGCTACTTGGATGGGGTTGAGTTGTTACAAGAAGGGTTTAAGCATCTTCTGCTTTAGTGGAAGCACAGTGAAGTTAATCCTAGTGCTTTTTTTTCACGGAGAGGAAGATAGTGGATTATTGAAGTGCTTACCTCTATCTAAATGGGATCCCAATGAACAAAAGGAGTTGGAGGTGATCCAGGAAGGTGATAAGGGAGAGGTTCGGGGATTAGCGATGAAAAATTCGAAATAGGTTTGTAGCCTGATGAAAAATTTCTATAAAATTGTGGGTTTTCCTATTGTTAAGCACAAAGATCAATGTCTGGCTTTGTTTCGTCTTCTTAAATAAGATTATATTGATGTTGTAAGTGTTTGGACTTCTAAAGGAATTGTGAACTTAAAGCAGAAAGGGTTTAGGGAACTTAAAGGTTTGATTTCTTCAATTAATTATGATAGGGTAGCATCTAAGGGGAGGAACAGAGATTTCTCAGAAGGTACGAGGGTGATTACTAGTTTTAAATGAGTTTACGGATGCTATCTTGGAATGTTAGGGGATTAAACAATCCTCAGAAGCAAGAGGTTTGTAAAAATCTTCTCAATGAGTGGAAGTGTGATATAGTTTGCTTTCAAGAATCTAAGTTGTCTTCTTTAAACTCTTCTGTTGTTTAAAGCCTTTGGGGTAATCCGTTCCTAGATTGGGTTGCTCTAGATGCAGTCAATACTATAGGGGGGTGTTACTGGTTTGAGACAATAGAGTTTTTGAAAATGTTGATTGTGATGTTGGTGTGTTTTCTGTTAATGTTTTACTGAAGGGGGTTGTAGATGATTTTGTATGGGCTTGTTCAGGAGTGTATGGGCCTAATGATGATAGTCAGCGAGGTGCTCTATGGGAGGAGCTTACAAGGATGCACTTCATGTGGAATACGACATGGTGTGTGTTTGGGGATTTCAATACTATTCAATATCCTAGTAAGAGACTTGGTTGTGAGGCTTTTAGTCCGGCTATGTTTGCTTTTTCAGACTTCATTGAGGCTAATTACCTTGTGGACTTACCTCTTGAAGGGGCTTTGTTTACTTGGTTTAGAGATTCAGGGACAAATTGTATGTCAAGAATTGATAGAACTTTGACATCAGTGGATTGGGTAGATCACTTTGGAAACGTGTCTCAAAGGGTACTCCCTCGTGTAGTTTCTGATCATTGCCCACTTTTGGTAGTGGCTAGTAGTGTTAATAAAGGTCGAAGTGCCTTTAAGTTTGAGAATATGTGATTGAAAGAAGAGGGTTTTGTAGAGAGGATTCAGCAATGGTGGAATGGGTATTGCTTTTCGAGTTCTCCAAGCTTTATTTTGGCTCATAAATTAAAAGCTCTTAAAGAAGACTTGAAAAAGTGGAATAAGGAGGAATTTAGGGATCTGGTCTTTAGGAAGAAATGTCTTTTATCTGAATTGTTGGGTTTGGATGCTATGGAGGACTTGTCAGGTCCTTCATAAGAGGAACAAACTCGTCGTATCCAGATTAAAGGTGAGATTGCACATCTTGCCTCTTTGGAGGAGATTTCTTGGAGACAAAAGTCTTGGATATTATTTGTGAAAGAGAGGGACAATAATACTTGCTTTTTTCATCGGGTAGCAAACTCCCATAGAAGAACTAATCATATTCGAGGTATAGAGGTGGATGGTGTCCTCTATGAGGATGAGGAAGAGGTGCGGTCTAAGGTGATCCATTTTTATCAGAGTTTGTACACTGAGTTAGATACTTGGCGCCCTCCTATGGATGGTTTAGAGTTTGCTAGAATTGAGGAGGATGAGCAACTAGAATTAGAGAGGGATTTTTCTAAGGAGATAGTGGTAAAGGTTCTTCAAGAGATGGAGGGTGATAAAGTCCCAGGTCCTGACGATTTCACTATGGCATTTTTTCAAAAATGCTGGAGTGTAGTGGAAAAAGATGTCATTGCCTTTTTTAATCATTTCCAAAGGAGCTCAGAATTTGAACGGTCTCTGAATGCTTCTTTTCTATCTTTGATTCCTAAGAAAAATAATGCATTGAATATCAAAGATTTTAGGCCTATCAGCTTAGTGGGCAGTGTGTATAAGCTATTGTCTAAGGTTTTAGGAAACAGATTGAGGTGGGTGCTGGATAAACTTATTTCAAAGTCACATAATTCTTTTGTTGGTGGCAGACATATTTTGGATTCAGTGCTTATTGCTAATGAATGTTTAGACAGTAGATTGAAGTGTCGTAATCTGGGGGTAGTGTGTAAGTTAGACATTGAGAAAGCATATGATCATGTGAATTGGGACACTTTGTTTTATCTGTTGGAGAGGATGGGCTTTGGGGGTAGATGAAGGAGATGGCTAAAGACTTGTGTCACTACCGTTCGCTTCTCAGTTCTGGTTAATGGATCTCCTGTTGGTTTCTTTGGTAACTCTAGAGGTCGAAGACAAGGTGATCATTTATCTCCCCTTCTCTTTCTTTTGATCATGGAGGTTTTAAGTCATATCCTGAAGAAAACTGAGGAAGGTGGTTTCATTCAAGGTTTTCATGTGGGTCCTATTAATTTATTGGTATCCATATTTCTCACCTATTATTTGTTGATGATACCATTCTTTTTTGTGATGCCTTTAGAGAGCAGATTCTTTCTATTAGGCTGGTTTTGACTTGGTTTCAAGTTTTTACTGGGTTGAACGTGAATGTGGGGAAAAGTGAAATTGTCCCTATTGGGGAGGTGAGTAACATTCAGACTTTGGCTAATATTCTTCAATTAAGGGTGGGTAGCTTGCCTATGATTTACTTGGGTATGCCATTGGGAACTTTGTATAAAATAGCCTCTATTTGGAATCCGATCCTTGAGAGGATGGAAAAGAAGTTTTCAGGCTGGAAGCGGCTTTATTTGTCAAAGGGTGGTAGACTCACTTTGCTGAAAAGTACCTTTTCAAGCCTTCCGACTTATTACCTTTCCCTTTTTACTATCCCTAAAGCTGTGGCGACTAGATTGGAATGCATTCAAAGGAACTTCTTGTGGGGTTCATCAGTTGAGTGTTTCGAATATCCTTTGGTGACTTAGGAAAAGGTTTGCTTATTGAATGAGTTAGGTGGTTTGGGAATTCGGAATTTGGCATCTTTTAATCAGACCCTACTAGGGAAATGGCTTTGGAGGTACGGCCATGAAACCACTCATTTGTGGCATAGGGTCATAGCCACGAAATATTGGGAGGGAAAAGGGGGTTGGTGTACTAGAGCTTGTAGAAGGGCTGAAGTGTTAAGCCCTCTAGCGGGTGATAATGACAGTGTGGAGTTTAAAATTTTATAGGGAATTCAATGATTAGGAGTTGGCGACTTCCTACTCCCTACTTCATTTCATCCAAACCTGAATTCCTAGGGGTGGAGGGTGTGACAGGCTTTGTTGGGATCTTAATGGAAGTAGGAAGTTTGATATTTGGTCTTTTTATCATAAGATTCGAAATGCAACTCCTTCCACTTTCCCTTCGAAGGGCATTTGGAAAGTTAAGGTTCCTAAAAGGGTGGCTTTTTTTCTTGTGGATAGCAGCTCATGGTCAGATTCTAACCTTAGATAATCTTATGCTTCGTGGTCGCCCTTTGGTGAATCGTTGTTGTATGTGTTGTTGTAATGCGGAATCTATATATCAACTGTTACTTTTTTGTCCGATAGCTTATTCTTTGTGGACGTATATGTTTCGGTTGGTTGGGATCGATTGGGTCATGTCAGGTTCAGTTGTGGACTTATTATTTTGTTGGTATCATTGGCTTGGGAAGCATAGTTTTGATATTTGAAATTTGGTTTCAGGCTGTTTAATGTGGATTATTTGGAAGGCTGTTTAATGTGGATTATTTGGACTGAACGGAATCGGCGGTCTTTTAAGGATGAAGGGAAAACTGTGGTTCAGTTATTAGAGTTATGCCAACGGACCCTCTTTGATTGGTCTCGTTGTTGGGGTTTCTCGGATTGTTCTACCCTTACGGATTCTCTTTTGTCCATTAGAATAGATTAGGGGCTGCTTCTGTCTTTTTGTTCCTTTTTTTACTACTGTGAACTCTTTGTATTTTTATTGCTATTTTTTTATTAATAATATTCTCTTCTTACTTATAAAAAAAAAAGGTTTTATTTATTTGTTGAGATAAAAATGGAAAATTATAATCGAATTAGTCTTTTCTTTTCTTTTTTTGGTCATTGTTTGATATTATTTTTAGCCAATGTTATAGCAAATTATAATGGAAAATTAAATTCAAAATTTTATTTTTGTTGCAATTGCTTGATTATATTACTTGATACAATTTTTATGCCAATTTTATTGCAAATTCTTTCTTCCTTTTATATTCCATATGTTTTTCTTATTTTTATATTAAAATTTAGCTAAAAGGGTCTTGTAATTTACATAGAGATTGGACACGACAATTCTTGAAAAATTAAGTCACAACTCACCGTTAATTTATATATATATATATATATTGTGGGGCCAAGAAATGGTCAGACGACTCCAGCCCACTCCCAGCTGGGCCCAAGGCCCATGTCCGAGGACGCGCCCATGGACCGAGGACTGAAGTGTAGCGCCCAGCTACCCTCTAAACAACGCCGAGGATGATAGCATCCTCGGAAGTCCGAGGCCCGAGAAAGTGCAAGCAGCACTCCCTCAAAGCTAGCCTCCCCAAGCATCCAAGGAACAAACAGCGGGTACCAAATACCAGACATGGAAGCATGGTGGAGGAGCAAATCCCAGACGAACTGTCATCTCCACATTAAATGCTCCCAACTAACGTCCTGGCCGCATTAATGAGGAAGGGACGCCTCAACAGTGCCACCTTGGTTGCTGCCACCTACAAAGACCATGGGAAGGTGGCTGATGGGACAGGCACTCAAGTGATGCCCTAATCCTTTTACAAATGTAGGGCTAGGATTGATTGGGAGAGGGATATATAATGTAATGGACTCCTCCTAAAGAGGGAGGAAACAGAAGAAGGAGAGTAATCTGCATGTACTGAGGGAGAACTTATTATTCAGTCTTAGAGAAAGAAATTATAAGAACTTCAAGTTCTGGAAGATACGTCCGAGGAGCATTATTATTCATCCCATTGCACGTTCAAATTATCTCACTCACGTACTACCATGCATGGTCACTGCATTTCTCACTAACGCCTAGTTCTTGAATCCATCCTCTACAAATTCATTGCGGGGAAAACTGGGCTTGGGTCCACTCCCTCAAACCTGGTCCCTACATATATATATGGTATATTTTATATATTTCTTAGCATATTTTAATTTTATGTCTATTTTAAGTTTTTAAAAGAAATAACAGTGATCAAAATCATTAAAATACATATCTAGAATCAATTTTTTTTTCTCCGTTTATATTTGTTGAGAAAATAACAGAAAATTAAAGCCAAATTAGTTTTTTATTCATAATTGTTTGATTATATGACGTGGTGCAATTTGATTGGTTGGATATTTTTTCTATTTATCTTTATTTTTGTCCTCCCAAGTTTGTAGTTCCACAATTTTGGCTACAACTCACATACAATGGTAGATCCATGTGGGTTCATAATTTCACTACTCATAAGTCGTTATATGAACAAGTTGTGGAAATAATTGTGATACTATTTTTTATTTATTGTCAAATGTATGTTTCTGATTCCTTTTAAGTAAAATTAATTTTATTACACTCTATTCTTAGACTTTACTTGATGATGCAATGCAGTAATTTGCAAGCATTTTGTTCCTCAGAGTGCTGCGACAAACAGATCCTCATTGACAAATCGGCGGAGACAAGAAGCAATTGCAAGGTAGCAGTGAAGTAGCTGATATGGGCTCAGAAACATATAATCTAAATGTAGTTTCTGATATATAGTTCTCAGAATCGTATAATCTCTATTTGTTAAAATATCCTTGCTTGAAATATTGTAACAATTTTCCTTTTTCCTTGATAAAGCGTCTTTCTCTTTGAACTTCTATGATTCTCGGAAACGTTACAGCATTTTTTGTGGAGTACTGACATCCTAATTTGTAGCGCATCACAATTATGAAAGTTTTTTTTTTCTTGTTACATTACTAGAAACTAGATGATGGTATTCATCCTTGTGCATTTCAGGTACAACACCTTTTTTAGATGATTTACTAGACCCATCCTTGTGCATTTCAGGTACAACACCTTTTTTAGATGATTTACTAGACCACGTATGAAGAATTGAATACCATCATCTAGTTTCTAGTAATGTAACAAGAAAAAAAAACTTTCATAATTATCTTTCACTTATATCATTAATTATATGAATGTAGAAAACCCAATTTAGAAAATTACTTTTAGCTAATAGGACATGATGAAGTGCAAGTTTGTGCTGCACTAGATGCATCAGCAAGTGATGCACAAAAGACTATAGGGCATGATTAACTGATATAGTGAAAACTTGTGTATTGGGGATTTAATATCTTTGTTTGACTTTTGGGGCAAATATAAAAAAAAAAAATATATATATATATATATATATAGATATACATTATAAAATTGTTTAGAAGAGTGGAATTGAATCATACTTGAGTTAGATGGATTATTAACTTGTAACAAGCTTGTTGAATTTTGAGCAGTATAGTGTTTTGGGTGGAGTATTTAAAGAATTGGAAAGAACACAAGAACCAAAAAAGGGGAAGCGACTATTAATTTGATCTAAAGCTATATATAACATTGAAAATTACAATTAAATAACTGATCATAACTTAAGGAAATAAAATTACACATTAATTTGACATCATCATCCAAATTTATTAACTTCAATCACAGAAAGTTAAGTAGTAGATAGGAAGAGTTCACTCAATTCTCATCTTGACCCCTCTCCACAATCTTCACAGGAAACCCACCTTTCATCTTGGCAGTCAAGTAGGAAATATACTCTGGTTCCACAACCTCTCGTTCAAACGCTGGCACCACCTTAAACCTCCTTAAAACACCAGCCACCACGCTCTTCATCTGCAAGAAAGCCATCTCCTTCCCCAAACAAATTCTAGGACCCGCTTGGAACACCGGGTAATGGTACGAGTCCCTCTGCACAAACCTCCATGACTTGGAATTATTCTCCTCCTTCTGCAGCCACCTCTCTGGCTTGAACTCAGCCCAGTCTGATCCCCACAGCGACTCCAACCTCCCCATCGCGTATGGAAAGTAAGAAACTCTCATCCCCTTCTTCACCACTGTCCCACCGGGCAGCACGTCGTCGTTCAGAGCCTCCTTCGTGTCCAACGGGACTGGTGGGTACAGCCGCATGCACTCACATAGAGAGGCGTGAACGTAAACCAGGTCTTTCACTTCTTCATAAGCAGGCACTTCGGAATGTTCCTTGATTTCCTTCACAACCTTGGATTGGACTTCCGGGTGCTGAGATAGAAGCCAGAAATACCACGTTAAAGCCGCTGATGTAGTGTCACGCCCAGCAATTAAGAAGCTGATCACAATGTCGGTCACGAACTTCTCGTCCACATGGCCAGAGCTCAAGAACCTTGACAAAAGGTCATCATCGAGGCTCTCTTTCTCTCCCAGCTGCTCTAGCTTTTGCTTCTTTTGTTTTACTATGTTCATGGCGTACTCTTTTACTTCTGAGATAGCCATTTTGAGACGCTTTTCTGACCCAATATTGAGAAACTTCTTGATCTTCCAAATGAGTGGAATTGAAGCAGTGAGCCTCCCGTGGCTGATTCGAACACTGTCTTCAAAGGCTAAGGCGAACTTGGCTTGTGGAAGAGAGGGCGACAAGTAAACCGGGTCGAACCCAAAAGCGATCTTACATATATTATCAAAAGCAAACCTTTGAAGAATGTTTTGGAAATCTAGGACAGTTCCATCTTTGGCAGCTGAGGAGAGAATGGGGATTAGGCGGTCAGAGAGCTCAGTGTCCACAACGGTTTCAACGAACTTGCGGAGAGATTTGGTGTTGAATTCGTGGCTAGCGACTTGTCTTTGGAACTTCCAGGACTCATCACCGTCGAGGTTGAAGATTCCATGGCCGAGAAAGTCTGTGAGTCTTGAACGAAAAGTCTCGCCTTTTCCGTAGTTCTGGAAGTTGGACTTAAGGATGTGTTGGACCACGTCGGGGTTGCCGGAGAAGACTTGGCGGTTGGAGTAGGAGCGGCGGAGAACGAAGGTGGCGGAAGGTGAGTCTTGGAGGATCTCTGAGAACCATTGGAGCTGGCGATCTTGGTTGGCGAGGATGGCGAAGAATGAACCCACTAGAGGGTAGGATTTGGGAGCTTTGGAGTTGGATTTGGAGGTGGTGAGGAAGAAGAAGAAGAAGAGAAGGGAAAGGAAAGGAATTAGAATGAGAAGGAAAATGGGCAGCATGGCTCTGGCTTGTGAATGTGGGCTGGTCTTTCACTTTCTCAGATGTTTTCTTTGTCTTCTTGACTTGTGTCTATGTTGATATTTGGGACAGTTTGTGACTGTCTTTATAGGGAGGGACAGTGTAAGCGTAACTGTACTACACAACAACAGCTTATTTAGCTAAATTTTTTTTTTGGCTGAAAGTATTATAAGTAAGGGTAAAAAGTAATTAAAATAATACAATAGAACTTATAAATAATATCAAAAAATATAATGAAAATTATAAATAGTAGTAAAAATAAGCTGAAAAGTTAAAAAATTAGCTTTTTAAGATAATGCTAAATGTAACCTAAGTATTAAGTTGAAACTTGATCCTAGGTTTGAAGAGTGCGATGTTTGAAATGATATTTTGAAAATGTTATTTTGCTTAACTTGGGTCCTGTTTTGGAAACATTTTATGGGGAATTAAAAAAATTGTCAAAAAGGTTTGTAACTTTTTCATGAAAAATTCTCTAAAATAGTTTACTATTGTATGCCCTAAGGGCACATGTTAGTAAAATCCAACTTATAATTGTGAAAACACGATAACATAATTTTAATTGAAATTATGTTTTCACAAAACACAATTTTGTAGATAATGTAACAATAATTAGCAAATTTGAAAGAGTAATGATTATCACACTCACAACCATCATGTTTTGAAATTTAAAAACATGATTTGAGTTAAAACTATGAAGTTACAGCAATTAGTGGGTTAGAAAATACCAACTCTTCCGTCATTCATGACATAATGGAGTAATGGGTCACCCCTAATCAATTATTGATTCCTAATCAATTATGTATCTACTACTCCTTAATTTAAGATGGCGGTATTCCTAATTAAACTTTATCTAATTCTTATTATAAAAAAAATCAAATACATCTAAATTATAATATGCACAGAAAACGCGCAACAATGATGCTAATACCCTTTGAAAACAGTCTTTGGGCCTCGAATGAGGTTTCTACGAGAGTAGGGTGCGACTGGGAGATGTCCTTTTCCCTTGAAGTTTATTGAAAACTCATTGCTAAGGTCATGAGAAGTCGTCCCTATCATGTGTGAACATGGTGATCAAATAATCCTTTATCAAGGCCTGCCCAATGCATTTTTACCATTAAATTAATTAATTTTTTAAATTTTATATTTATATTAATCAAATAATATTTATATGTTTTGTTAGGTCACCTGAATATCTATTTCAACCTACACACACAAAAAAGAAAAAAAGAAAAAAAAGTAGTTTTGTCACAAGTTGCAAGTCGGCTCAATATGTTTTAGGACCTAAGGAAATAAATTTTAGAAATTTTTTTAATATTTAAATATATTTTTAATTTAATTTTTTATATTTATTTAGTTTAAAAGTCATTCTTTTTGCTTTTTGAGACACAAAATTGTTAATATAATCTTTGTGTTTAGGTTTTATTAATACCTTTTACAATTTATTTAAAAAATTGGTCTTCAATGATTTCTTGGCACATTCAAACAATTTAGGATTTTAATTTTGTTGAATTTCTAATTTTCTATTGACGGAATATATTGGAAGGTTATTAAAGATGGGAAAGAAGGCAAAACTGACATATACTTTAGATGCCTTTTGTCTGATTAAGGGGCCTTGATACTTTTGAAAAAAGCTTGAGAGAAGTGGAGGCCTAATTAAGGCCTAGGCGGAAGTGACCTAGGCCCACATAGCAGCTTTTTAAATTAGCTAGTGGCTATAAACTGAATTGAAAATCAAACATATTTTATCATAGGATGAAAGGAACGCATTCAGCCATCTGCTTATATATATATATATATATATATATATATATATATATTAAATAGCTTGAGTGCATGTGCTAATCCGTTTGAATAACACTTATTGTTGCTGAAAGTTGCTAAAAACTGATTGTTGCTGAAAACACTGTAGCAAAATAATTTTTAAATGTGTGAATAGTATCGTGGGACCCACTTTTAATATTAAATATTGCGTGAACAGTGCATGAACAGTACACGCACAGTATTTTTTGTCTCCTAAAAGTCAATAAGTCCAGCTGCTAAAAAAAAAAAAAAACTGAAAACGTAACTTTACTTTGAGTGAAAAGTAGTGCAATCCAAACCCACACAATAAGCCCCACACACACACACACACACACATATATATATATAGGGATTCACTAATGTGTGCCCTTAAGCATATATTAGTAAATTATAAAACTTTTTATGGAAAAATGAAAAAATAATTTATTATTTTAACAATTTTTTCAATTTCTCATAATTTTTTTTTTCAAAATGAATGGTTAATATGTGCTATAAGGGAGTAAGGGTACACAGTAAGCGAACCCATATATATATATATATATATATAGTGGTTTTAGAACCCGTGGTTTTTAGAACCCGTGGGCTGTGAGGTCATGCATTAATTCTTTGGTTTTTTAATTCTTTCATATTATATCATTTGGTTCTCTTAATTAACTATCTCTTTTTCTTCTTCATTTTTCTTTACTTTCTTAATTCCCTGTAAAGTATTTGAAGAAATGCTTATTAAAAATATTGTTGTATCATTTTGCTAGCTGATAATCTTTAACTCTAGATATTGATCGGTAATTCAAGGATTTAAGATGCAGAGTCCTATTTGGTAAGTGTCTTGCTTGAATTCCCTTTAGATATTAATAATATATGCCTTACTTTTGAGAATATTAATTTAGATGTTGGGAACAATGATTTATGACCATTTGTGGAAGGCCATTTTGAAACACTAGTACTACTCTAAATCATTTGGGATTGTTTATCAATAGAAAATGGATTGCTAGGAATAGATGTACGTACGTTGTCGTTACGCGAATAAGAAATTGGTTATTTCACGGGAAAGAATTCAAATTTAGCATCAAAAAATTGACATAAGCAGTATTATTTGTTGGTAAAAAGATTAAGACGCTATAATTAATATAAAATAAAAGACCACAAAAGGACATGCATGCTTAATTTCATTCATAGTACTAGATTTGATTGATTAAAATAATCTACCACAATTTAAGGCAATTATGATGAAAGATTTATTTTGAGTTTTATGGTCTATTTGAAATCCGCTTATTTTGTTGAAACTGAAAACTTTTTGCTGAAAGTATTGTAGATAAAAGTAAATGTTAGTTGAAATAGTACAGTGGGATTTATAAATAATATCAAAAAGTGCAGTGAGGCCCATGAATAGTAGTAAAAATAAGTTGAATAATAAAATAAGTTGACAAAAAATAAGCTAGCCAAACAAATACTTAGTTCTTCCATTATTGATCACGGATGAGAATACTCAGGGGCGAAGCCAAGGGATGTCAAGAGGGGGAAACTGCCCCCTCTATTCCTCTGAAACTTGCTTCGCTATAGGCATATGAGAAAATCTTGTCCCCTTGATTCATTAACATAGGAAAAAAACAAAACAATATTCAGTAAAAGGAACCAAAAGCTGACACAGTTTTTCTCAAAAAAAGCAAAAGGGCATGGCATTGTAACAAAGAGAGCAAGGTGGTACCTAACATGTCAAAGTTTTTTTTTTTTTTTTTTTTTTTTTTTTTGGATTTGGGCACAGCAAAGTTAACAAGTCAAAATTTTTTTTTAGTTTTGGCTTGTCCTGTCTTTTCACTTTCTTATTAATATACTATCACAAACTTATAACACTTTTTATTTTTCTTTTTTATTTAATTTATTTAAATGATAAAAAACACAATAATTTTCACAATAGTTGACTTAGTAAATTTTTACTTATTTACAATTGTATAATTTTTTTGTTATAAATATTTATTAATAATTTCAAATTAATCTTACCCCCTAAACTAAAATTTTGGCTCTGCTACTTAGAATACTTGACCCCTCCTTTTATTGATTCATTTTTTATTGCCCTAGGCTTCTAGAGAAATTATTAGAATAATTTCTAATGATGTTTGTTTAGTTGGATAAAACTTTTATTTTTTTATATATATTTCTTCTTATATGCATGGTTTGAAGTAAGTCTAATTAAACTATGAATTATAATTGATTGTCCCAGATCGAAGGCTTTTTCTACTTTTGTTTAGTAGGTTGACCGTAATTGGTTCAAGCTCCTCGGGAGAGGGAAACCTAATCTCGTGCTCGAATACATAAACCCTGAGTGAGACAAATAACATTGTTGCCGACAATTTGCTACTGGTTTCTCATCCAAAAAGAAAAAGGCCACTTGCTATACATACATACATATATATATATATATATATATATACACACACACAACCAGTTTAAATTTTTGAAATAATCAGTAATTTAACATGATATTTAAAATATAAGATCCTGAGTTCGATCATTGTGTCTCTTCCACTCTATTTTTAGTTTTTGAAATAATTGGTAATTTAATATGGTATTTAGAGCTCATTTGAAAGAGGAACCTAATCTCCAACTCGAGTCATTGAGTGAAAGGCAAATTACAAATTTTCCCACAATTTACTACAGCATTTGTTAATCTGATCCAAAATAGCCATGAAAGCGTGATTTTATATATTTTAAACTATGATTATATTATATATATATATATATATATATAACACTATTGCTTTTATTTCACTTAACAAAAAAAAATTCCTTAGTGGGTTGTCATGAAAGGTACGTAACAAAAGAAAAAAATATAGAATTCTACAAAAGTATCACGCAAGCATGGAATCATCAAATTTAATTAATATTTTCCGGTGTATTATTGTTGTTCTTTATCATATCATCACTCTCTTATTTTGCTCACTATAAAGCATGGCCGGCGTTACTTTATGCTCAGGAGGTTCAATTGAACCCCCTGACTTGAAATTTTTTTTTTTAATTTTATATATAAAATTGTTTTACTAGTATAATTTATCCCTAAAGATATGTTTGTACACTCTGACTTAAATTTTGCATACCCTAACCACATATTAACCTAGCCCAAAATAAAACAACAACATAGATCACAGGTCTCTTTAAAAGTAAAAAAAGAATGTTTGTAAGTCGTAGGCATCTCTCTTTATTATAAATTTATATTATATATGTGTGAGTGTGTGTCTAATACTGATTGTGTGTGTTATTTTTTATTATATTATTTGTGTGAATTGTAATGTATGTGAATGTGTGTTGTGTACTACAAATATAATATAACTTTATATAATTTAATATTTAGAAAATACGGAGGGTTTGTTACATGTGTGTATATTATTATCAAGTTATAATAACTTTTTGTTATAAAGTTAGTGATTCAAGATCCAAAAATAGTAAAATTTGTAATTGTTTAAGCATTTTATTAGTTATGTAGATACTTAATGTATTATTTATGTATGGATGAATGTGGCTGTGTGGGCCAATTTAATACGATGACAATGGGTTGAGTCTTGTCATTCAATTTAAAATATTTTTTTATAAAAAAATGACAAATAAATAATGACAACTTCATAAAAATTAAAAATGTTATACAAACTTAATAAAATAAAATGGTCACACTTACCAACATTGACAATAAATAATGACAATTGATAATAAACTATCTTGTAATGATTTTAAAATATAAAAACTCAGAAGAAAATTATAAAACTTCATATATTTGTGTTTTTTTTTTCGATAATTCAATATATTCAAATTCTTTTTTTTATTATTAAATTTTGTTTAATTTAAGATTCTTAATGACCCCCTTGAACAAAATTTCTAGAGCCGCCATTGCTATAAAGTACATATAACTCTCAAGGTATACAATTACAATGTGAGTGAAAGAGTTTTGGAGTAAGATCAAGTAGTTATAGTTGATTGTTGAATATTAGTAAGATCACTAATAATTCATTGTGTTCGACTCATTGCTTAGGACATGAGAAGTCATCCCCTTGTGTGAACATGGTGGGATCATTGTTTCTTTCCTCTCATTTATGCGTAGTGGCTATATCCTGAATTGAATGATAGCTTGACCCTCAAAAAAATTCAGGCAACCTTTTCAGTAAGATAAATGAATTAGCTAGTGATTATCCATGTATATTATTTTAACATATCTTATTACTCTTTAAAAAAGTTATTTGACTAAATTACAAATAAATAATTTCTTACCTTTAAAATTTAGGTAAGCCATTCTTTTAGCTGTTTTGTTTGTTTGTTTTTTGTTTTTTTTTTTTTTTTAATTAAAATTTAAAGTAACGCATTCACCCATTTGTTTATTTTAAAAAGCTTGAGTGCATGCATGTGCCCATCTAATTGAAAGTTTTGAAGCACAAGATCAAGTTCTATTGGTCCAATAGAATCAATGATGGAGGTCTTTGGTGGGGCACTTGGGCTTTCCTTGACCATTGCTCTCATGCTTTTGTCTTTTGTAATAAACCCTAGTAAGGGTTGCACATGCAAGGCACGTGCTGCCCCTTGAGTGAGAAAATTTAAAATTGTATTTTTTTTTAAGTAGTATCAAACCATGTTTTTAAATTTATAATAGCTATTTAACATATAACTATCCATTTAGTATGATAATTTCTTTGGAGAAAGTATTTGGTATCAAATGATACCATGTCAGCAATATTAAAATTCAACAAGTGTGAGACATGTCAGCCAAAAATAACTAACCCATTAACCACTACAACAAAATGTATTTTCAGTGACGAAAAAATTCGTCACTAAAAGTCCAAATTTTCGTCACTAAGGATGTTTAGTGACGAAATTGGACTTTTAGTGACGAAACTCATTTCGTCACTGTAGCCCCGTCACTAAAAGTCTTGGTGATGAAAAATTTCGTCACTAAAAGTCCGATTTAATTTTTTTTTTTTAACTTTTAGTGACGAAAACGTTTCGTCACTAAATGTTTTCCTCACTAAAAACACTTTTTTAGTGACAGAAATATTCTGTCACTAAAAACACTTTAGTTTACTAAATCATATTTAGTGACGAATAATTTCGTCACTAAAACTATGTTTGAGTACATATAGTGACGAAAAAATTCGTCACTAAAATTATTTTTAAAAAAATCCAGGCATATATAGTGACAAAAATTTTCGTCACTAAAACCATTTCTTACAAAATTTTGTTATATTTAGTGACGAAATTTTCGTCACTAAAACAATTTTTTGTTACTATATTTGTGACGAAAAAATTCGTTGCTAAAACTTATTTTCTGTTTTTATTTTTTTCGTGGCTTTGATATTAACCTGTAACCTGTCATTACATTATTAAAACCTCACATTTGAATAACACATTTATAAAAAAAGATCCATACATTCCACAAATAAAAAATAAAACAAGTATCCAATTCAAACTCCTTCCATACAATAATTGTTTGCAATACATACAATAACTCTACCTAAACCATATTTTAGAACTAACGGAAGATGTCCTCATATGTCTTCAAGTAATGCCAAAAGTAAATCCCCTAAAGGCCACCAATAAGAAATCTACACAAATATAAAAACAATACTTCGTTAAAATCGTAAATTTACTAAGCTTACAACTTTGTGTTTTATGGAATTTTCAAAATGGTTGCCTAAAACAGATTATAAAATGAAAGAAAAATGAAAATTTAGAAGCTGCTGCAACCATTGAATCCCTTCTTTTTTTTCTCCATGATGGCTGCTGCAACCATTGAAAACTGTCCATAAAACTATGAATTTTGGCTCAACAAATTGGCTAAATCAAAAACTATGTGTGTTTTACTTAAAATGGTGCATAAAGGAAAAAAAAAAATCAACCCAAGAAAACTGTATGTGAAACAGTGAATTTTGGCTCAACAAAAATTGACTAATAAAAAAAAATTCAAGAAAAACAAAAAATGGCACAACGTTTTCATAATATCTTTATAACTTTGTTATTTTACTTTGACTTGTAAAGAATTGACACTTCAACAATTGTGAAAATATTGTGACAACAACAAAATGTCTTAACATTTTCACAAAAGAAACAACATTTTCATTACAAATCATAAGTAGTAGATTGTTACGCATTGTTATTGGTGGGCAAAAAAATAATTTCATTAGTAAGTTTAAATTAGAATAACAATTTATCACTTAAGATTTATTATGAAAATGTTGTGAAAAGTGTTGTGAATGTAGCATTTTTTTTTTATAATACATTTATTTTTAGTTGTGGTTAGTTCTAGTATGATATTTTATTATTTTATTTTGACCTACAAGAAATTAACACATCAACAATTAAGGAAATATTGTGACAATTTATTGTATTAATATTTTACTATTATTATTTAATCAAGTTCAATGCAAGTACCGTAGCGCAAGCACCATAAAAAAAAAAAAAAATAATAATAATAGAGGAAGGCAAGTGTAAGTGTGAGTCTGTGAGACAAACCATTCAATGAGATACTTGTAAGAGCATTCTTATCAAAGATTGCAAAAAATTTAGCATTTACTATCTCAAATTCTAATTTTATAACATATAACACCCCACTTTACAACTTCTCCTCTATCAAAACTTCTATTTTTTTTAACATTCCATTTAAATATTCTTTCTTTATCATTTTTTATTTTTCCTTCTCTCTCCTTTGTCTCTCTCTTTCTCAATTGAATAAAAAAGTGGGCCCCAATTGAATAAAAAAATAATTTACATTTTACCATTTGGTGAACAGTGCGGTTTCAAATATGAAACCACACTGTTCATCAATGCCAAAATTTTTGGCATTTGCAACTCTTGATGGAGTAAACTTTTGGGTCAAAAATACTAAAAAAAAGCATCTTTTAGCATTTAAAACCCTCAATAAGAATGCTCTAAGTGTGCAACAGTGGAGAAAGTGGGAATTGAATAAACTAAAGAACTGTAGCACCGTACGGATTGGCTCTTTTTATATATAGACTAGTTAGAATAGCAAGCACAAGACACATGCTTGCCATGAAAAAAGAGTAGTGATTAAGATAATTCTAGATTTTATTTATATCACAAAATATAGATATAAATTATTTGATTTTTTAAAGAACATAGAGATTTACATTAATCAAATCAAAAGAGACATTATTTCTCATAAAATAAAAGACATTAATTTTGCTATATGCAAATGAAACAATGATATAATAACACAAGATATGAATAGAAATAAGGCCCCACTTTTTGTATTTTGCTTTATACACCACTAATCGTGGTATGTCATATGTCTATTTTTTTTTTTTCTGTTTAAAATTTTGATTATTTTATAATAATAAAAATACATGACAAGTTATAATTGCAGCCTGACTAAAACTTTTTCTTTCCTTATCTTTCATTTGTGTTTGTCTGTTTTTCTGCACATCATTTGACGGAAGTAGTGTTACATAAGCAAATCATGTTGCATGCAACTGAAATGAAACTCAAGATAAACCTTTCTAGGAAAAGTCTTGAACCTAAGCATATCACCATGTGCAAAAGAAAACATCCTCATCTCTGGATTGTTGTTGTAGAATATCATCTTTGTAACAATCCTCTCTTACAAGAAAACCACAAAAGAAAATTCTAAGTTTTAACAACTATGCCATGTCTATTAGTTTTTCCTCCATCCTTTAATCCTATCTTGCTGGGTTCTTCAATGGAAGATTCATTCCCTTAGTATAATAAATTAAACATCATTTAGCTTTTATGAGAAAAATTGAAAAGAACAAGGGCATAAAGATGTGCTTATACCATATAACAACAAAGAAAAAATTAGTCATTCTCATTTCAGTTAAGAAACTTGTTAGCTTCTGTCATTAATTGCAAAAATTCGGAAGTTTAGGGACATCAAGGAGATTCTTTGGTAACAATTTTGACAACCTTTGAAGATTACAACCATTTGTTTGTACACAACTTGTCAAGAGCATCAATCAATATAGTGTTCTCTAATGGTCCAACACACTCATAGGTGTGCTATATTGATCCTAATTACGAATCCAATCTAGTTGATTGCCCTTGATATGAATCTCCAATTCGATATTTCTCAAATCATAACATCACAAAAATTTGAAATTAAAACTAAATTACAAAAAAAAAAAAAAAAAAAAAAAAAAAAAGCACACACCACTAACAATGCAACTCTGTCTCATTGTGTAATTTATAGGCAAATGAATCCAGTTGTATCATCCAATTTAACTTCACCTCAGCGGCTAGAAGTCGAACAATGAGATGAATAATCAATTATAAATACTTACCTGTCATCTATGTGATTGTTCTTTGGAGAGATACAGAGCTTCAATTTCATAGCTCAAGAAAGCTCAACAATAAGATGTATATATTATTATCTTTTGGTTTTTCTATTCGGCTAGCATGTATATATTATCACAAGAATTGCCAATTCAAAGTTTCAGCAACTATCTGCTAGTACAAGCTAAGCAGATGAACCATTGGGAATATATTCAGCCCTTCATATGCAAGCAGGGCCATAAAGTCCTATAGCAATAACAAATTGTCTAATGAAAAACCAGATAAATGCCAGCAAGGAAACAATAATTTATAATTTCACTCTCTAGGAAATATTGTTGCTACTCTGCATACCATTTTCTAGAGCAAACAAATCCTCATTCTTCTCCAGCAAGTCAGGTGCCAGCTAATATGTCAGCTCAATGGTCTTAAGTGCATTTCCCTCCAAGGAAAAATGAAAATTCCAGAGCATAAGCTATACAATTAGAAGCATCAACAACCATGTATTCAATAGATAAAACAACCTATAAAATATTGATGAATTATTCAAAAATAACAAATAAGAAAAATGGTTAAGATGATTATCAAGATATATAATTTATATTCCCTTTTGTTATCTCCAAACGATGTGTTGCCACAAATGGTTAGCCAAAATTCATAAAATTTTAAGCAAATTGATTAGCAAGGCATTCAACCACATAGAGAATAAACATAGATTTGCAAAACTACACAGAAAATTCGACAAAACAAGCCTATCGTGCAAGTGCAGAGAAAAACTCTTGGCTCCCTTTGCTTCCATCCCAAACTTTCCCTCACCACCTCCCACACTCTTTCTCTCTTCAAGTTTTGTTTTGGTCTCTCCACTTGAAACAGCTTTGCTTTCCCTCAGAAAAACGCACTATTTTGGCTACCAAAACAAACATTACTTGACTAAACCAAAGTACTGTAGCTTTTTTACTGTACCTTTACTCATTCACTCTTTTTTTATATACTAGTTAGGGCAGCACGTGAAAGTAGTAATTAAGGTCAATTCTAGATTTTATTTGTATCACAAAACAAAAATATGAATCATTTGATTTTTAAAGTATATAAAGATTTACATTAATCAAAAGAGACATTAATTTTAAGAATTTTGATAATTATGTCATAAAAAGTTAATCTCATTCGAATAAGAATTTTGATCAACTACAAAGTTAGGGTAGCTATTTTACATATAAATATTTATTTAACTATAATAGTTTTTTAGTATCTACTCTCTAAAAACTTTTAAGAATGACAGCGAATATCATCATCTTCCAACAATAAACAACTGAGTTTTGCTAAGAAATTTAAAAAAAAAAAAAAAAGATAACAAAAGGCATATGTCATCAAATTTTTCATTAGATAAATTATAAGTTTTGAAAATTTAAACCTAGAAAATCAACGTTCTTTAGATAAGAAATAAGACGCCTAATATCATCATTCTAACTTTCTAAGAATTTCTATCATTTAAAACTCAAAATACGTAAAGAAAATTTTTAGGATGTTAAAATTTAGCGGGAGTAATTTAGACACATTTGCTGTTTTTCAAAATATTAAGGAAAAAATTGCTTGGTTTTAAAGTTTAAGAAATAATTGTAAACTACCCCAAACATAAAGGATAAAAAATGTTTTTTTCCTAAGTTTTTGTTTTTGTTTTTGTGTGTAGAACTATGTGTTTTTACTTAAAATAGTGTGTAAAGAAAAAATTATACAAAAAGTCAACCCAAGAAAATTGTATATGGAATAGTGAATTTTGGCTCAACAAAGTTGATTAAACCAACAAAAAATTTCTAAAAACACAACCAAATGATGCAACATTTTCATAATACCTTTATAATTTTGTTATATTTTATTTTAACTTGTAAAGAATTGACAGGTCAACAGTTTTGAAAATATTGTGACGACATCAAGATGTCTTAACATTTTTCACACAAAAAAAATTATGTCCATGACATTTTCACAACAAATCATTAGTAGGTTTCTACAAGTTGTTATTGGTGGACAAAAAAGTAATTTCATTGATAAGTTTAAATTAGAATCAATAACAATTTGCCATATTTGATTTGTTATGAAAGTGTTGTGAAAATTATTGTGGATATAACACTTCTTTTTTACAATACTTTTATTTTTACTTGTAACTGGTTCTAGTATGATATTTTATTATTTTATTTTGATCTATGATTAATTAACACCTCAACAATTGTAAAAATATTGTGCCAATTTGTGATGTTAATATTTTATTATAATGTGAAATAGCGTGAATTGGACAAACCAAAAATAATATAGCAAATATACTACAACTTTATGCATTCACCAAAAAAAAAAAAAAAAAAATCGGCTAGCAAAACAGTGAAAGTTTAACAAACCAAAACTATTGTAGCTTTTCCCATTCACTCTTTTTATATATAAAAATATGCATTGCACTTACAATGTAAATTTATATTGTATACACATACAAATTGGCAAATGTTATGCACATTTGCAAAATTTGTACAATTTTTTTTTTTTTGCAAATGTATATAATATTTGCTACTTTTTATGTGTATACAATGTAAGCTTACATTATAAGTACAAAGTAAACATATAAAGGTCCTTTTTATTTTATTTTTTAAAAAGCTCAAACCAAGTTGGTGAACTTGAAGGAAAAAAAGAAGAAGGAAAAAGGCAGTCACTAAACCAAAAATACTGTTCATAACACTATTCATGAGCCTATTCGCTCTTTTTATATATAAAAAAAGAGCACAAATCAATGACTAGAAAAAAAAAGTACATATTGAACAAACCAAAAGTACTGTATCTTTTACACATTCGTCCAACAAGTGTCACAACATTTTTACAAAACATTTATTTTCAATTGTGGTTGGTCACAGTTTCACATTTTATTTTATTTTTTTAACTTATAAGAAATTGACACCTCAATAATTGTGAAAATATTGTGAAATTTGTTGTATCAGTATAACAATATATATGCAAGTTCTTATAAATATTTAAAAGAAAAAAAAAGGTACAAACGGAAGACTAAAAAAAAAAAAAAAATGTAGCTACTGTAGCTACAGTGACACTTGAACAAACCAAAGTGGCACTGTAGCAACTGTTCAAAACTTGAGAAAAATAAAAAAGAGATAAAGGCTCAATAAGCCAAATGTGTAGGGCATTGCCGCTTTTTATATAGCTAATAGAAATAGAAATAGAAATAGAAATATATCTATATATATATATATATATATATATAGATATGTTCATTTTGTCGATGTTCTCTTTGTTTGGTTAATTGGTACAGTTCTTGCTTTATTAGATTAATGAAATCGATAGTACTAGGATGGTAGGATGTGTAGTAAATTTCAATTTAAAGTGGAAGTTGGGTCTACTCATGATGCAAAAAAAAAAAAAGTGTTCTTGCATGATACCATAGGACCCCGGAGCAGGCCTTAATAATATTTTAAGGGTAATGGAGAAGCGCAAAAACTGCAATTAGTGCAATGTTGCTGCTTTGAATGGATATAACAATCCATTGAAGCATATGAATAGGGTATAAACCATGAATGGGTCTCAAAATGGGCCCTTTGTGTCCCTTTAATGCATGAGTCTAACCATTGAAGATTTGTTGTAATGAAAAAAAAACAAAAAACAAAAAAGTAGTTGGCTAGATATAGGTTTTTCTTCTCTATCATCTCTCCCCCATGTAATCTGATTGCTGGTTGTTAAGGCTACAGTATTTATTATGATCCTCAAACAATATTCTAAGAGCCTGTCAAACATTTTTAATTATAGTATTGCTAATCATTTCGATTCCTTTAACAAACATTTGTTACCATTCAATTTCTTCTGATACTTCAGAAACTTTATGTACCAATAGTAAGATGAGAATTGAATTCAAGATCTTTGAGTTTATGCCATGCCTTAGACCAATAAGTTCACCATCTAGATACCCCTGTGGAGGGCATATATGTGACTATATATGTGAGGTTGGTTATGATCTTTCTCTAATTATATGTATATATTTTTTAAATATAATTAGAGAAAGTTTTATCTGTTGTGCACAGAGACTATAGTGCTTCTTCTACGTGTTGTTCATCATTTTATCTTGGTCAGTTTTAGATCAACCATTTTGTATTCACTTGGTCTGTAAGTTTTACTTTCTTTCTCTTATACATTCACACACAGATTTGTACATATATTTTTTTTATTGATCTTATTCACAAAAGTAAATTATTTGTGTAATAATATCCAATAATCTCAAGATAGATTTTCCTCAATTTATTTTTGTGATTTCCGTGGAAAGTTTCTATGTGTGCACTAAATAAGTTTTGAGAAGTTATTTTGTGATTGAATTGAGATAATTCTATAAGTTCTAATATTGGTGATTGTGTTTTGCATAAATAAAATCGTGTTTGCACGTAAAGGTAGTTTTGTTTTCAACATTAATTTTTTCTTTTCAAAACTAACTGCCTGCACCGTTTGGAATATTACAGAATATATTTATATATTATAGCAATAACTGATTGCACTATTTGATAAACCTTGTGAAAAATTTTGCTAACGCTTGGTAATTATTAATTTATTATACATTGTAGTTTTTTTTTTTTTTGGAGGGAATATACATTGTAGTTTTTATATAACTGTTGCAATTGTATGGTATATATAATCATCATTGTTATAATATATTATATGAATTTGGTGGATTCTCTATCAGTTTTCGGTATAATATACATTATATAATATATTTAAATACTTTTGGATCATTTTGATTCGTAGGAAAGAGAATTTGAAATTTGAAAAGAATAGGATTCGTAAAGCGTGTAAAGAAATCATTCAGTATTATTGTTACTACGGTTATTGTGGCTTCATTCCTAGACCTTTTGAATATTTAACCAAAAAAGAAAAAGAAAAAAAGAACTGACTTACAAATTAAATAGCAATTTCAAAGAAGATCCACAAATTTCTTGTGTTTCTAAGAAAGTTGAAAGATAAAAAGTTAAGAAAAAGTAACCAAATAAAGAAATCGTTCAGCATTATTGTTGCTACCATTAGTGTGGCTTGATTATTGAACATTTTCACTATTTAACAAAGAAAATTGACTTACAAATAGAAATTTTGGAGAATACTCAAAGGTTTCTTGTGTTTCTAAGAAATATGAAAGATAAAAAGTTGAGAAGAAGTTACCTAAAGAATATGAATCACTATCTATACCCAAAAGATTATAACCCTTCGATAGACATATTTTCATTCAATAAGCACATTTTCGTTCAATAGGCACACTTTCTGCCAATAAGCACCTTTAATATATATCAAATATGAAGAGTTATAACCTTTCAATAGGCACCTTTTGGTATATTCAATTTGAATGGTTATAACCTTTCAAAGGACACCTTTTAGTATACACACACACACACATACAACACAAATTACATTAGAGATGCAACATTATGTCTCTTATTCATTCCCACAAAAAACTAATAAATAAAACATTACTTCTTTTTTTCCTTGAAACTAATCCAATAGCTATTCCCATGCATCACACGGGTTATGATGCATGAATTAGCGACCAGTAATAATAATATCACTACAATATGAGATTCATGCATGTAGATCTTACATAAATGTGAGAGAAATTTTGGTTGTCTTGATTTTATGTAGGTAACAATAATTTATATTTATTTTATGTAACAAAATAGGTATAATAATATCACTCTCACATGCACGTGATTCATGCATGTGGATTTTACATACATGTAAAAGGAGTGTTACATAAATTTTTTACGTACGATACTTTCTAAATAATCACAGATAAATAAACACACATATAAAATGGTGGAAATAAGGGTGTGCATAGGACGGATTGGGCAGGTAAAGGCCAATAATATTTCTATCCAATTCGGCACTAGCGAGTTGAGAAAATTTTAATCTGCCATAGACCCACCAAAGTCTAAACCCAGCAGATTGGTTACAAAGTTTGGCAGTTTCAACTTAGCTGGTTAGACGGGTTGGGCGAGTTGGCATTAACAATGTTCTTAAAAAAAAAAAAATCACAAACTACAATTTGTCATTGAATAATCTCAAAATATAACTAATGCATACCAAAAATTAAAGGTAGATTTCATTGAATAATCTCAATTCCAACACAAATATAGGGTCAATGAAAAAGAGATACATCATCTCTAACAGACCTTGTCTCCACCAAAAAAAAAAAAAAAAAGTAGGCTACTGCCTTACAACTAAGGAAAATTTAATTAACAAACTCAAAGTCTTGACATTCCCAAAGTCACATCAATTATTCAAAATAATAACATACCAACATAACAAATAAACTTCAAAATGGTATGCATGTTCTTGAAAACAATTGTCACAAACTATGTGTGTATATATATATATACACACACACACTTGCATACAAGGATAACCAACCTTGGTACCTAAACTAATTGTGTTACAAACTATAAGAACCACTAAGAGTATTAAACGTGCACAACAGTATAATTAACTCTATTATTATAAACTAAATGACCTCCAACTTTTCAAAAAGATTAAGGAAGAAATAGACAAAACAATAAGAAAGAGGGAGAGAGAGGAAGCAGTTGAAGGAGAGTTGGGACCGGCCTAAGTGAAACATACCTTAGGTCAGCTTGTGCACAAGTTAGGCCATCCCAGTATAGATGCACCTTGCTAGAAGTCTTGAATGTATAGCATGCTCACAATAGGAATAGCTATCACAGATATTATAGCAAGAACACAATACGGCAAGGTAACTAAAACATTTTTACAAATATCACTAACGCCTAAATAACAACATAGGAAGAATAACATGGTCGTGGCAAAATAATACAACCATGAATATCAAGATTATGACAAACAATTCAGCAATAAGGTAACAAATTAATTATTCATCAACCAAAAAGTAGAGCTTGTCTGCTCAAAGAAATGGGCTTAGTTTTTCAACAAACACAAGTCCAAAAAGGGAGATGATCTCCAACGTGGGTAAACTCAGAGAAGGCTTCTACCATAAAAATTACATACTTTGGAAAAAGGACCTAGATGGCTTCAACTCTAATTCTTAACTTATCAGAGAGTGGGTTTGTAGAGAGGGAGAGAAACGAGTAGCCTGTTGATGCATGCCCCTATTCCTATCACTCATGTTTTTCTTTGATTTCTGTGTTTTTCTTTTCTCTCTTTCTTCTTTCTTGCTATATCTCTAATTCTTGCCGTCGTTCTTCCTTCTTTCACTATTCACAACTATTGTCTTTTACCCCTCAACTGCTTTTGGCTCGTTGTTAGTGTCCTTCCAAGACTGCCCACTGGCCTGCCGATTACCCAGCCATTACCAATACACTGTGCTGACTATGCCAAGCCTCATTCCCAGACAAAAAATGGCTTGTTTTATCTTTTACCTCTCTTTGTTCTCACTACTCTCATCTAGATAAAGGCTAAACCTCTCCCTCACCTACCTTTATGGCATGCATCCAGTGACTCCAACTCATACTTACTTCTTTTAGGTGAGATGCCATCCCCCTCTCATACTTTTGACCCATGACCCACCTCCTATGTATTGGCTGGGTACAAGTAGGTAGTACTTAGGCCCTGTGTGTATGCTTCACTTCCGTCTTTATCTATTACTTTTCTGGCCTTCATGCCTTTGCTATTGCCTCCATATTTTTCTGATTATGCTGTACGTTTTGGTAAGCTTTTAACTCTTGCGGCGTGAAAGGCATATGGTCCTTTGGGTTCACGTCTTCTTGCTTGGCCTAGCCTCCTTCCTGTGTTCGTGGGCCTCTTAGCTGGGGATCCTACCATGACAATGCATTGTTCTTGCTATATCTTTACCTCTATTTTAATCCTTTGTTACCCATAGGCTTTTGGGCTGATGCTCTTGCCAGTCCCATTTTTCACATCCTTACCTCTTTTGGGCTTTATTGGTTAACATTCCTATTGTGCTATCCTATTTCCCATATTCTTACCTCTTTTGGGTTTTATTGGCCAACATTCCTACTGTGCCAGTCCATTTTATTATTTGGGCTTCCTCGGCCCAATTATTACATCTTCACCTCTCATTACTTTTTGGGCTTATTAGCTTTTAAACCAACCCAATGAATTTGCTAATTCATTTCCTGGGCTTCTCCGACCCATTCACCCCCTCTTTACGTCTTGTTGTTCTCATGGATTTACTATTTCATTCCTTGGGCTTTCTTGACTCATTTCCTTCTTCTTTACCACTTATTATTCTTTTGGACCTGCTGACCATTATTCTTGCCATTCCGGTCTACTGGGCTTTACTTTACTATTTTCTCTTACCATTTTCTTTATATTGTTGGGTTTCTTCTGCTATTAGGTCTTTTGTCAAAAGTAGGCATCAACAAGGTTTTAATGTTGACTTTTTACTTTTTATTTAAGGAATTGATTACTCATTAGCTATAAAAATTGATTAAGTGAATTGATTTACTTTAAATATAGAATATACTGTTGAACAGTTTAAATTAATATATATTACTTTTTTATATGTATAATTAAGTGGGCGGGTTGGGTTGTAGCAAGCTGGCAATTTTTCAATCCGTTAATTCTCCATTTTGAGGGTCTAACCCGCCCAATCCAAACTCCCTAACTTAATAACCCGCCAGGGACGGGCAGGTTAACTCTGGGTTAGGTAGGTTGGCAGGTCAAGCTGATATTTTGCACACCCCTAATGGAGATGCAATTGTGGAATTTTGGGCTTTCGATATCCTTTTACTTATGCAAAATGTGTAAACAAATATTTATATATTAATATTAGTCAATATATGTTAGGCTTCATGACTAAATATAGTGGCTTTAAGGTTTGAATGTGATTTAATAGTGTATTGGAGCTTAACAATAAGTAATGTTAAGTTGTCCTTTTTTAAGAAAAATAAAATAAATAAATAGATAGGTTTGAAATTATTTTGGATTCATTAAATATATGTGAAAAATTTTGAGATTAATTTGCTAAAATTTTATAGAATTTGAACTGAAATGGACCAAATTTACTGAACTAGACTGAAATAGACCAAAGTAGAACGAAGTGGACTAACTGGACTAAAATGGACCTTAAGGGACCAAAATGAAGCGAATTGGACTGAATGAACTGCTGTGGACCAAGTGGACTGAAATGGACAGTAAGGGACCAAATTAGACAGAAGTAGACTAAAATGGACCGAAGAAGACAGTATAGACTGATGTGGACTAAAATTGACAGTATGGACTGCAATAGACCGAATTGAACCAAAGTAGACGAAAATTGACAGAATGGACCAAAGTAGACCAAAATGGACTAACGTGTACTAAATAGACTGATGTGGACCAAAATTAATAGAATGGACCGATGTGGACCAAAAAGGATAGAATAAACCAAAGTGGACCGAAATAGACCAAAATGCTAAACTGATGTAGCTCACAAAAGCGTAGCAATAATAAATATTACACTTCATCTTTTATATGATTTCAATGACAACTATGAATACAAAGGAACCTAGATACATTCATGAATAATTTTCTAAGATAAAAAAGCCAATTGAGAATATAAATTTTATAATTTTTATTTTTGGCTATTTAATTCAATGTTATTTAATGAAAATTGTGAAAAGCATGTACTCTACCATTTTTAGTATTTTATCTAAAAACTCTTTTGCTTACAATATATAGAAGGACAAAGTGAATACTACAGTTGTGTCCTTCCTACGTACGTTTGCTTAGTATAGAAACAATACCATAACATATTAGTTATGATAATATATGTATAAATATTTGAAAGTTTTGAGTCATATATATATATATATATATTCCCATCTTAATTTTGCCGAATCCTATATAGACCCAACTTATGCTATATATGCAACCAATTTCTTACATGTTCAAAAGTATATCTCTGTGTTCAGTTTATTTTATGTTTTAATTCGCTAAAACATTTTGCTTTTGTTTTTTTAACCTCTAACAGACTCGTATCGTTCTATTGCCCACTACCTGATCTAAATATATGAAAAAGCTATCTGGGTTTCTCTGTTAATATCCAAGTTTTTTGGGCTCAATCCTATTCATTTTCCTCATGGGCTGGGCTGGGCTGGGCTGGGGAGGAGTGCAACTTAATTCAACCAAATATATAGCCTCTATATATGACCCATAAACTAACTGATAAGTACTACTACCAGTGATGCTGATGAATGATCAAAGTTGTGAAAATGTCATGTTGCCATGCTGATGCTGGTAATACTTATGAATTGGTGTTGTATTTCAAATAGTATTCATCAGTATCTTTTTATTCCTTTTCCGAATCCAAAATTACTACAATAACTAACACCGAGGAATAATAGATGGATGACATTCTTTGATTCCAAATCTTTCTCTGAAAATTTGTTTTGTACGTACGTGGAGATTCGTCACTATAACGCCAACAATGATATGATATCATTCACAATATTAGTCAGTCAGACTCAGTCTCATGAGTCAGTTCAATCTCAGTGAATGAAGACTGAAGAAGAAGAAGAAGAAGAAGAAGAGGAGGACTTGTTTATTGTTATTGGTTAGTTCTTTATTTATTCATGTAAAAATAAGCAACAAAACCCCAACCTCGTGTGCTTCTCTCTCAGTGACTGATTCTGACACCTTATTGAACAAGCAAAAGCAGAGGCTTAATTAAGAAGAAGAATTGAAGGCTTAGAGCATCCACAATGAAACTGCCAAATTCCAAATGTAAGAAAAATTTAGCATAGTTGGCCCAAATAGCTCAGCAGCCCAAATGTTAAACATGTAAACTTGTAAAAAAATTTGCCATAGTGCTACAATACCATCGTAAATATATGATGGTACTGTCGCACTATGGTATGTATGGATATTATTTTTTTATTCTGAAATTTCTCTTTCCTCTCTCTCATTATTTCTTTTCTCTCTCTATACCTTCTCTCTTTCTCATCTGCTCTCTCCTCTCTTCAAACCCAAACACCATCCTCCTCCTAAATCCAACATCACACATCAATGATCAAACCTAAACAAAATCACATCAGAGACAAAACACTCGATAGCAACCTCAAGCTTCAAAGAGCCCGATTCAGTGCAAGTTCAAGCTTCCATGTCTTTTTGGGTAAAATTTTGAGACCAATTCAGTAGGGGATTGTGGGTTTGTGACTGATGTGGTCGTGGGTCAGGTGGTGCAGCGGTGGCAAGGGTAGGGGATTGTGGCTGCATGGGCCTGGTGGCTTGGTCGCCGCCAATGAAGCATGACCCTCTCTCTCTCTCTCTCTCTCATCTAGTGGTTTGTTAGGGTTCGGCTATGGATTTTGGAGTTTGGTTTGTTGGTGATTGGTGGTTTTTTTATTTTGGTTTGTTGGCGTGGTGGTGGTGATTTTGCTATAGATTTTGGGTTTTGATTTTGCTATGGATTTTGGCTGAGTGACGAGACTAGGATTCTAGGTCGGTGGGTGGGTGGTGTAACTATGTTGCTCAGCGAAGGTGGGTGGTGTGATTGAGAAGTTGGACGGTGGTGGTGGTGGTGGTGGTTGTGGGTGGTCGAGAGAGTAAGAGAAATAGAGATCAGAGAGAGAAGTGAGAAATATTTTTATATTATTTTAATGTATAGAATGGTAGAATAAAAGTTGGGATGCTAGGTGTATTGTAAAATGGTATTGTATAATTGATAAAGTAGGTTTTTGAGATGGTAAAATAGGATGGGATAGCATTTCTTATTGTGGATGCTCTTAGTATGCTACTCTGTCAAAGCAAAAAACAGATCGAGAGGGTCAAGATAGACATTCACTCCTTGTCAGGCATCAGATGGGGAATTATTTTTTCCTTTGGTGTTTGGTCTCTTTGGCTGCACAAGAATAGAGTTCTATTTCAAAATGAGAGAGCCCAGAATAACTTAAAACCTGATGTTCTGTCTAAAGCAGTGGAATTTGCTTATATTGGCATTAATGAGAAGCAGACTATCACTCGCTAAAGCATTCAAGTTCGATGGATCAAACCTCCACAGAGTTGGTATAAGCTCAATTCGGATGGCTCATCACTGGGTAATCTAGGCCGAGCTGGTGGTGGTGGGCTAATTCGCGATGATAAAGGAGATTAAATCAAAGGTTATGCAAGGAACATTGGTCATACCACCAGCGTAGCTGCAAAATTGTGGGCTCTTCGTGATGGTCTAAGGTTGTGCTATGCCCTTAAGTTACCTGCTGTGATTATTAAGCTTGACGCCAAGCTTATTGTGGACCTTTTGCAGAAAGAGGAGGGTCACCAAAATTGTATTGATGCCTTAGTTAGTGACTGTAAATCTAAGTTAGGGGCCATTCCTATGGTCCAAATTCAACATTGCTATTGTGAGGCGAATAAATGCGCCGACGCTCTTGCTAGAAGGGGGGCCTTGCTCTCCCAAGATTTTGTTGTTTTCTTAGACCCCCAATGGAAGTCTCTTTGTTACTTAGTCTAAACTCTGCTGGGGTGGCTTATGATCGTTGTATTCCTGTTCTTTAGTTTTTAATGACACTATCCTTTCTACCAAAAAAAAAAGAAACCAATGTAGTTGTATATAAATGAAAAATGAATGCTAAATATTGCTACCCCTAGCCTGTACGCATATTTAATGTAAAAACCAAGATCCTTAGCTGATACCATTATTATATTTCTTTTGTACCATCCCTATCTTCAAGATATTGGTCCTTATTTTTTTGAGTGCATTGATAGCCAAGCCCCAACCTTTGCTATTTGCATGTTTAGTACTTTTTTTTTAACTTCTTTCACTACCTCCCTAGTGAATTACCGTAGGAACAATTTCTACCCTGCACACGAGGTAAGGGGTGTCATACTTCATGGGAGTTTTTCCACGTGCCTTTCCCGTGGATTTTTTTTCATTTTCTATATGCTTTTAGCATTACATATCATGTAATTTATGAAAAGACAATTCTGTGATGGCCTGAAAGTCTAAATCTCTAATAATAAAGCATGTTAACGTGTATAGTGTTGTGGGCTTTAGGTCCACCTAGATTACTTGTATAACACACATACTTGTACTACACACATATGCCTCCTATATAAAGGCTCTAATGTACATTCTTTAACTATGAAATACAATACACTCATTTAGTACTTTTAACATGGTATCAGAGCCATTGCTCTAACTTTTTTGTGTTTTGCAGTCTTGTCTTTGTCGGTAATCTCCGCTGCCTCAACTTCTCCAATCAGTAAGCCTCTTCAGCGCCTTTCTTGACTGCCCTGCCGTCGTCAGAGGTCTCAGGGTTGAATCTCCGACGCCAAAAGCTCAATCTTCGCCGTCAAGGCCACTGCCTTCGTCGGATCTATCATTTTTTACCTCTGACTAAGACACAAATCATATCAGCGTGTAGCTCGTCAAACGATCTACTCAACACCGCCAGAAACGTCACCATCCGACGATCCATACGCCCTCACACGCAGGCCAAAGTTTCAGTGAGTTCAGCCATGCACTTCATGCGCTGCCGTATTCCTCCACGCGCTATCACAGGCTTGGACCCACTTGCTAACATCATTGATGACGTCATTCTGCCACGTCAGCCTTAGTTGCATCATTAGCTCGCATCATCGCTGACGTCATTAGCTCACGTCATCGCTGACATCATCTCTAGCTTGACTTTGACTTAAGGCAGTTGACTCTTTCAAGCGTTGACTTTAACTTTGACTTTGGCAGAGTTGACCGTTGACTTTTTGCCAGAGTTGGCTTTTTTGCAATCAGGTGCTCCTTACCAAGTTTTTCACGTTGATTTCATTTTTGTAGTCCATTTTTGCATTTTTTGCTTCTAAATGAAGAATAAGGACATGTCTTCTTCTTGTTGCAATAATCGTCAGCGACAATCCAGCAAATGGTTTCGCAATTTTTGCAAACGTTTTGGCCACAATATTAAGACTTGCTATCATCGCAACAAATCAGCTGTTTTAATTTTTGCTGCTACTATTACTAACACTGAGAGTGTGCAACCAATGGCTCCCGTCTCTGCACAGTCTAAGTCTTCAGGACGCACTTTCACCATGTCCACAGATGACCTTAAAAACATCATCGCTAATGTCATTCGTATGATTAGTAATGTATCTTATTCCTCTTCTCTCTCAGATTTATCTAGTATGTCTCCTTCCTCTTGGCTTATGGATTTTGCTTGTTGCAATCATATGACACCTTATTCGTCCTTATTTTCTGAACTTAAACCTGCACCACACCCTCTTAATATTCACATAGTAAATGGTTCCACAATGTCTAGTTATAATATGGGTTCTGTTTCAACATCTAACCTCTCAATTCCTGGGGTTTTTAATGTTCCTGACCTTTCTTATAATTTATTTTCTATGGGACAATTAACTGAATTGGGTTATCGCATTATCTTTGATTATTCTGGGTGTATTATGTAGGATTTGAGGATGGGATAGGGGCTTGGGACCGGTCCTAGAGTTGGGCATATGTTTCAACCTTCGTCTTCTACTTGTTGCTCCTGTTTCTGTTGCTGCAGCTGCTGTAGTTTCTTCTGTTCCTTCCCTTGCACTTTGGCATACTCGACTTGGTCACGCATCTTCCTCTCAGGTACAACAATTGACTTCTAGAGGTTTGTTAGGTTCAGTGTCTATAGAAAATTTTGAATGTGTTTCACGTCAGTTAAGAAAATAACCAGTTTTTCCTTTCAATACTAATGAATCAATATCAACTGATATCTTTGACCTTATTCATTCTGATGTTTGGGGGCCTTCCTCTGTCTCTAGTATTGGTGGATCTCGATATTTTATTATCTTTATTGATGATTACTCTCACTATAGTTGGGTTTTTCATACGAAACATCGTTCTAAATTATTGTAAGTATATTCTAATATTGCAAAAATGGTTGAAACTCAATTTTCCAAATGTATCAAAAATTTTCGATCTAATAATGCTCTTAAGTACACTCAATATGCTTTCCAAACTGTTTTGCATTCTTATGACACTGTTCATCAACTAACTTGTCCAGGTACCTCCCAGCAAAATGGTAGAGCCAAATGAAAACTTCATCATATTCTTGACATTGTTCGTTCTCTCCTTCTCTCTATCAAAGTTACTGCTCTTTTTTTGTGCGAAGCGGCTCTTCATGATGTTCATGCTATTAATCGCACTCCAAGTCTTGTTATCCAAAATCAAACTCTATATGAGCACCTTTTTAGGTCACCTCCAGACTATCACCACATTCGTTCCTTCGGTTCTGCTTGTTTCGTTCTTCTTCAACCACATGAGCATAACAAACTTGAGCCTCAATCAAGGTTTGGGAACATCACTCCTTTGTCGAGCTCTCTCACTTCCGTGCCTCCCTATCTTCCTTTTCTATCTTAGATCTTTTTCCAGATGAGGCACATATTCCTTCTATAACTGCTCCTGATCTTCCTATAGCTACTCTTGATTCTCCTATAGACTTCTCTGTCCAACTACCAGATATCCTTAATCTCTTTCGTAGTTCACCCTTTAATGAATAGGTGGAAGATGAACAAGTCGAAGACGAGCTACCTAACCCTGAGCTTGGGTCCCCTACTCCTGCTCTGCCTGAAGATCTTGCACAAGACATTTCACCTCGTCATTCAACTCGGGTAAGATTAATTCCTGCACATTTACTTGACTATCATTGTTACACTGCCCTTGCTACACTGCACGAGCCTCACACCTATCGTGAGGCTTCCATTTACTCTTTGTGGCAGATTGTAATGAAAGAAGAACTTGATGCATTATCTAAAAATCATACTTGGGATTTGATGACTCTCCCCCCTGGGAAATCTATGGTTGGCTGTAAGTGGATCTACAAGATTAAGACTCGCTTTGATGGATCCATTGAGCGCTACAAAGCTCATCTTGTTGCAAAAGGTTTTATACAGGAGTATTGGATTAATTATGAAAAGACCTTTGCTCTGGTTGCTCGTATTTCATCTGTTCTTACCCTCTTAGTTGTTCCTGCTGCCAGTAAATGGGACCTTTTTTTAGATGGATGTTAATAATGCATTCCTTAATGGAGATTTAAGTGAAGAAGTTTATATGCAACCTTCTCCTGGTCTCTCTGTTGAATCAAACAAGATTTGTCACCTTCAACGTGCATTTTATGGCCTTAAACAAGCTCTACGAGCTTGGTTTGCCAAATTCAGCTCTACCATCTCTCGCTTGGGTTACATGACCAGTCATTATAATTCTACCTTATTTCTTCGTTGCACTGACAAAGGCACTATTTTACTTCTCTTGTATATGGATGATATGATTATAACTGGTGATGACCTCAGTGGCATTTAAGAACTCAAGAATTTTCTTAGTCAGTAGTTTGAGATGAAAGATCTTGGACATCTCAGCTACTTCTTAGGTCTTGAAATCACTCATTCTACAGAAGGACTTTATATTACTCAAGCCAAATATGCCTCTGAACTCTTGTCTCGAGCTAGACTTACTGATAGCAAGACTGTTGACACTCCAGTTGAGTTTAATGTGCATTTGACTCCCTCAAGAGGGAAACCATTGTCTAATCCTTCTCTTTACAGACGCTTGGTTGGCAGCCTAATTTATCTCACTATCACTCGTCCAGACATTTCCTATGTTGTTCATCAGGTGAGCCGATATCTGTTTGCTCCACGATCGACTCACTATGCTACTGTTCTACGCATTCTTGGATACCTAAAGGGCATTCTCTTCAATGTTCTTTTCTACTTTGCTCAGTCTTCTCTTATTCTTTGTGCATTTTCTGATGTTGATTGGGTAGGAGATCCCATTGATCGCAGGTCCACCACTAGTTATTGCTTTCTTCTTGGTTCTTCTCTGATTTCTTAGGAAAACAAGAAACAAACTCATGTGGCCCGCTCCAGTACTGAAGCAGAATATCGTGCCCTTGCTGATACCACATTTGAGCTCCTTTGGCTACGATGGCTTCTCAAAGACTTAGATGTGTCCACATCCTCAGCTACTCCTCTTTATTGTGACAACCAAAGTGTCATTCATATTGCCCACAATGATGTCTTCCATGAACAGACTAACCACATCGAGATCGATTGTCATTTTATCCTTTATCATCTTGTCCATGGTGCTCTCAAGGTCTTCTCAGTCTCCTCCAAAGATCAATTTGCAGATATCTTCATCAAGTCATATCCTAAGGGATGCCTTCGTAATTTGGTTGACAATTTCAAGTTGGTCTTACACCCACCTTAAGTTTGAGAGGGGCTGTTAACGTGTATAGTGTTGTGGGCTTTAGGCCCACCTAGATTACTTGTATAGCGCACATGCTTGTGCTGTAATTGAGAGAAGAGACTTAATCCCATCCATCTTCATTATAAATATCAAAAGGTGCCAATTAAGCTATAAAACTCTTAGTTGTAGGTTCAACTTCTTGTTTAGCTATATTATTGAGAACATTCCAGACAAGGTTTCATCTTTATTTTCTTTTATGTTTTGAAGGTTGAAATCAATTTAGATGTTTCTATGTATGAACATGTTTCATTACCATGTATGCACTTAGCTTAATCAACATATACTCCTAAAATAGTAGCTTATTCACAACAGCCTACGTATCTGAAATGAGAACCTACAAAGCCAGTATCTTTATATATATATATATATATATATATATAAATTCTATTCTAACATAATCTAAGTATATATGTGTGTGAATCTCTTTCTTGAAGACTTGAACTCTCAACCCTTACTCCCACACTCCACAAATACTTATATTTGTAGACTAACCATCGCACTAAGGGTGCACGGTGATACAAAGCTAGTATCTTTTGAAAGTCTACCATGGGTTCATTTGTATTCTAAAATGGTTAAGTGTTTGGTCAAATGCATTCTATTCATTTATATAACCCATGATAACATCCTACTCACATAATTATTCCAATTATTGTCATGGATGTTAGAAATTTATAATACAGGATACCTCTTCATTTAACCAATTTCAATACAAATAATTGCATAATAATTATAAATAAAAAAATTAAAATTAAAATACACTAAGAGTACGTTTGGTATACTGAATGGGGACTACGATAGGAATTGTAATATTTATTACTAGAAATAAAATGTGTTGTAATATAATAACTAAACATATTCATTAGTTTGGTTGTGAGTTATAACATTAGAATGAAATTTAACATTTATTTTAGAAATTTCTTACTCATACAATTATATCTTCTTAAAAATTGTTATTTTTAAATTTAAGAGAGACATGTGTTATTTTTTTTATAATTTTTTATTTTTATAATTGTTAGATGTATATGAAAAGTTTGTTTATTTGGAAATATATTAAATTTTGAAATTATTGCACTTACTAAGGAATAACTAATACAACCTTTTAAAGAGTAATAGTTATTCCTCATTTTGAAGAATAGCTATTCATAAGGAATGATTATTCCTTGTAATAAAAACATAACCAAACTAAAGAATAACTAAACTATAGGAATAACTATTACATTATAGCAGCTATTACAGTTTACCAAACATGCCCTAACACATTTTAAGATCATTGATATATTTTGTTTAGTGGCTTTAAATTAAATTCAAATTAATTGTCTCATCATGATTTGAAAGAAGAAAAAAAAATTATTATCTATAAGTTTTCTAAACCCTTAAGCAAAAGTTTTTGAGTATTTAATATATGTTTGACAATGTACATTGTCTTTTCATATATAAAAATGAATAGTAAGATCATTTGAAACCTTATCCTCTCAATATGACTTGTTATCTTATATTGTGAATCAACATCCACATTCAAAACCTTTTAAAATGGTAATTTGGTCTAATATATTGTAATTATTGGTTCATCCATCATTTCATTTTCACTTGAAACTTATAGTAAGGCCCTTACAAAAATACGTGACTTTTGGAAAAAAGCGCATGTCAAGAAAACTAAAATATATTTAGATAACTTTTGAACCGAGCCAAAGGGCAGTACTTAAACCATACCTGTAGGTAACTTAAAATTGCTCAATAAGGTCAAATTTTTAAACGACACTTAATTAAAAAAATTAAGAATAATTCAATTAATTTTATATATTAAATTATGTTTATTTCATACTCGATTATATATATATATATATATATATAAGGTATAAAGTCATTAAATTGTATATAGTGTATATAAGATTTAAATATTTAACTTCAAAATTGAAAATTTTTTGAAGTGTGAGAAGTTGATGGCAAAGGAATTTATTAGAAAATTTTTTATGGGGATGATGACGTTAGTTATCATTTTTATTGTTGAACAAAAGGCTATTGACCTTACCTTTGCCTCTTTCAATCCCACTTCAGTTCCAATCCCGCTTCCTTATCACTTGAAACTTGATAATGTTCCTGAATTACCTGCTGATTGCATTGACAAAGAAATTGAAGATTGTAGGCAGAAAGAAATATTCCATCATTTTGTAAAACACAGGATTGTGTATTTTACAGAGTTTTGAAAGCTGCATGAAGAACCCATTGCATCAAGGTACGCTAGATTATAAAATGGGCATGCATGAAAAATCAATACATAAGCTAGTACCTAATCGTTTTTCCTAGGTCCAAGTCACTTTAAGCACATTCAAAACATGGGTTTCGGATTAAGCCATTAGGCTCATGGATTGTGAGACGATAACGGATTTCCCATTTGTTTTTTGTAATGGGAAATAATTAAATTTGACCTCATAGGAAAAATTCTAACGTATAATCCCTGAAGATGGAACAATTTGGTTATTTATGTATGTGAAAGAAATAATGAAACTTCATCAAGGGAGCTATAGCTGTACGTGAGACTGAGCTCGAGAAAGTGAGAATTATTAGTCTTTTCCTCTTTCTTTTTCTTCTAATTTTGACTACTCTTCTCTTTTACTATCCGGGGATAGAGGGAAATAAGACGATATATATGGTGCTAACTTGTCAGCAAGTTTCATAAACAAGAGCTACCATTTATATTTTACAGCTGCCCTTTTTCATGCCCTGGTGGTATTCCTAAATTTAAGCATGTACCTTATGGTTATTGATGTAGTAACTTAGATTCATTCTATTTAATGCAGGAGTTATTCTTTCCATGGATAATTATGGCATGGTGATGTGGGGCAAAGGAGTGACATGGCACAAGGCCCCCATTCCCAAGGGCTAGATTTTACATGTGCCATATTGTTATTGCAATAAAATCTTCATGTGCCAAAGTGTCATGTATTATTTGAAAATTAGAGGAAAATAAAGTTGTTATAACTTATAAGTTGAAACTATTTTTCAGTGTGTATTATTTAAAAAAAGAAAAGATGATAAATGTGGGTTAGTTATGGATGATGACATTACCAATAAATAACTCCTAGGCTATAAGTTTCTCAGCCAAAAAAAACAAAAAACAAAAAACTCCTAAACTATAAATTTCCATTCACATGCATTGCAATAGATAGTTGTGGTGGGCCTTTTTGTAATGTTGGGTTGGGTTGCCTCCTGCTATACTGGGCCTGAGTGTTTTGGATTAGGAAGTTGGAACCGGTCCAATTGCAATCCACCTTGGTCCGGCTTGTGCACAAACTATGCCTCGTTTGCCAAAGCTTTGATCACATGCCTATGATAGGCGGAGCTGCTATGGGCAAGTTATGACAGGCAAATGTAATAAAGATAACAAAAGAAATGCGTTAACTATTTGGACAGAATAAATAAAAGAGAGCGACAAAAGACGCCCTAAACATAAAATAGCAGAAATAAATGGGGAAGAAATAGTAATGAGTTTGTTGAATCAAAGAGGGAAATATCAGTCTGCCGTGCCAAATTATTACAGGGCCGAAACCAAGAAATGAACCATTTCCTCAATGCAAATAATCTCCCTCGAAAGAAATTAATTGCTTTGAGAGAACGGGGCTAAATGGCCTGTGTCCAGAAGAATCTTTTGCCTTCTGCAGAGAGCAAGGCTTTAGAGGGAGAGAAGGGATCAACCTATTGGTGCATGTCTGCCATTATATGCTCTTTATTTTTTCGTTCTTTCTAATTCTTCAATTCTTTTCTTTTCGTTTTCTTTCTCAGCGCTTGCTTATTTGTTGTGATTCTCTCCTAGAAACTACTATTACTGTGTTCCTGATCCCCCTTTACTGTGCACGGTAAGGGTCCTTTATATAATGTTTGTCGTGGCTGGCTTTTACTATTTTAACCTTTAACCACCTTTGTCTGGTTTGGGTGTCCTTGCCGACCATCACTGGTTAGTCAGTTACCTAGCCACCACCACTAACCTGTGCTGGCTGTGCCACTCCCCATCACCAGACAAACAAGACTATTTTGTTTGTTTACTTGCTGTGGCATTCTTACCTACTACAGTGTGGGTGCTCTCTCTCTCCCCATCCCTCATGGCATGCACCTAGTGGTTCCAACTCATTCTTGCTTCTTTTGGGCGGTATGTCGTCCCAGTAGGACATTTCCCCCAAAAGAGCCTGAACAAGAACCCCAAAATAAGTTTTCCCCTCTCCTCACCGACAGACCATGCCCGCTTACTTCTGACCCATAACCCATCACTTCCTGTATTGGCTGGGTACAGGCTGGTGGTGTCTGGGTTTTGTGCATGCTCCACTTCTGTGTATGTCCAAAACCTACCCACTACTCATGCATTTGCCATGGTCTGGAGGCTCGTCTACACATTCTGTCGTCCATCCTTGACTTCTTATGGTGTGAGTTACTTTATGACTTCCCATTCTTTATGGCTTGCTCCCTTTAGGGGCTAGGCTTTGCTTAATTGTGGGTTTTTCTTCCTTCAGCCCACTCTTTTGCTCCTTTCTGCAGTCTTTCTACCATTTCCAGCCGCACCACTCTGTCATTCCTGCTGTAATGTCATTTGACCCAAGCCTGCTAGGCCTCTTTGGATTTACTTTTTATTCTTCTCTCAATGACTCAGTATGATCATTGGGCTTTTTATTACATTACTTGTGGGCTCCTGTGTTCCATTTATTTCCTTTTGGACATCCTTGGCTCATTTACTTTCCCTTGGGCATCCTCAGCCCTTTCTAATTTTGCGTTCCAAAGGGCTTTTACTAACTCCTTCGAGCTTTCTTGGCCCAATTACTTTATCCTTCATCCTTAGCGCTCATGGGCTTTCCATCAACCTCTTACTTTCTTTATTTGCATTACTTCGGGCTTGCTGTGACTCATTCTCATTTTTCTACATCACATACTACCCATGGGTTTGCTACCTCTCTCTCTCTAGACTCCTTTAGGCCCGTTTGCTTCCTCAAGGCCCATCTGTTTATTTTATGGGCCTATGATCCATTATTTCTGCCCCTTGGGCTTAATGGATTTTCTATCCAATTACTAACTCCATTATACCCATGTTGCTAGGCTTCTTCCTTCTACTGAGCTTCCCAAAATGAGCATCAACAATAGTTAGATTGGTAGTTAATTTTAGAATTTCATATTTGAGTTTATATTAAGGCCTGAATTCTCTCTCTCTCTCTCTCTCTCTCTCTCTCTATATATATATATATATATATATATATATATATATATGTAGTATTTCATTATCTAGAAAATTTAAGTATTAATATCCTTGCAGCAATTTGGCATCAAACCATAGAATTTGATCGTTGTCTTTGAGTTGATGATCCGTTTGAATTGGGGGAAGGGAATGATGGTAGAGTAAAACTAGTTGGAAATTAGTTTATTTCTAACCAACTCTACTTTATTTCTCTCCACACCCAGCCTTTCTCACCACCCCCCCCCCCCCCCCCCCCCCGCAAAAATCCAAACAAACCATTAAGAAAAATAATATCAATAAAGTTCAACCATAACATAAACTTCTTCTCTGCAACTTTTTGCATGCACCAATTTCTCAAGCTTTAGTGCCTCAATCTAAATCCATGAAAATTTATCATTTCCAAAGTATGTCATGGTCAAAATATCTTAGTTCCTTCACAAAATCCTAGCTAAAGCACCTTGTACTTTTCAGGTTTCCATTTGGTTAGATCTATAAATTTTTTTATATACAGAATTTACAAACACATTTTTAATCATCTTCAACCTCAAGAACAAACCCTATCACCCCAACTCGACTCTAATCCCTTTCCTTATCTTTGAAATGAGGAATCAATCTGGTCAAAGAAAAAGAGGGTTTTACTTAGAAGAACGACCCATGCTATCTCATGATCAATGTATAAAGTCAGGCCAAAATGGGCTTTTACCCCTTTCTCACAAACTTTCCAGTAAAATGCCCCATGTCTGAAACTAATTAGGGAAATGCCCCTGTTTTGAAACCTGATTTTCTAAAAATCGAGTTTCAAATGTAAAACTCGATTTTTGGAACATCAAGTTATAGTGAATGTAGACTTAGAAATTTTTTTTTTTTTGGGAACTCGAGTTCCAGAATTTTTTTTTATTTTTTATTTTTTTTATTTTCAATTCGTTATAACTCGATTGTCCAAAAATCAAGTTTCAAAACAGGGGCATTTCCCTAAATAGTTTCAGATATGGAGCATTTTGCTGAAAAATTTTGGCGAAATGGGCAAATACCCATTTTCTCCTATAAAGTCACCATGACAAAGAAATGTGCTGAGGATCGAACAGTTACAAAAAGCCCTTTTGAAATAAAATTCCATTGCATACATTCAAATCCATGCTTTTCTTAATCATAATTTCTCTGATTTTGTCTTTAATAGCACACGTAAATAAATTGAGGGTTACAAAAGCTAAAGTGGGAGCCTAATATAATTCTACTTGTATTTTTGCACATGCTACAAATTACTAAGTACTTAGTCTATTGTAGGGCTGTAATTAAATAAGTGGAATTTTGCTTAGCAGTACATGTTAGAGTTTGGCTTGATAATAAAAGTAAGGGATAATTACATTTTACCCACATATGATTTGTCTCTAATTTGATTTGCCTACCCATTGTTTAAATTTTGACATTTTACCCACCTGTGATTCTCATCGTTACTGTGCCGTAACCCACCTCTCCCTCACCGTTACTCTAACACATATTATGTAAAAAACAAAAGCCCAAACAGATCAAAACACTCTCACTCAAATCTAAAACATGAAGAACATGAAGAACATACCCAAATTTTGAAACTTGAGTTGGCTCACTAAACCCAGAACATGAAGATTAACTAAAAACTAAACCCAGATTTTTCTGTTTTTCATGTTCAAATTAATTGTACCCAAACTAAACCCACAATCATGTTCTGGGTTTAGTGAGTCTGAAGAAAAGTAGAAAAACATACCCAAAAACTAAACCCTAAACAAAAAAAAAAGCACGGCACCTGAACTTTCATAGCATTGGAAAGACATGGCCGCATGGTTCGGTTGCCCAATTCATCAACCAAGCAAACACACTGCGCCATACAAATATACATAACAAAAGTTTCAGCATCTAACATTAAGAATTCAACGAAGAAAAAAAAAACATACCATAAACATTCAACGTCACAGAATTAGAAACTCAAAGCTCACCTGACCTGTGGGTTCATTCTTCATCCTCAACCTCGAGAGGTTCACACCATTAGAGCTCATGTTACTCACAAACAATTGACCTTGCTCATTATCCCCATATGCCCCAATTATTCCACACGACACTCCAAAGCCCGCACTTAGTCCCCTAACATTATTGGCAATACTGCCCCCAACCAACATCTTCATCACCAACTGATCATCTGGGGACATTTGAAAATGGCTTTTCACATCACTCTTTATAATCAATTGTTCGTTAGGCAATCGGTTAATATGGGCTTTCACCCTACTCAGTATCAGCTCAAGCTCATCAATTGCAACCTAAAGACATAATAATTAGATAAATATAAAGCTTTAAAGTACAAATAATCTGGGTTTAGTTTTTGGGTATGTTCTTCTACTTTTCTTCAGACTCACTAAACCCAGAACATGATTGTGGGTTTAGTTTGGGTACAATTAGTTTGAGCATGAAAAACAGAAAATTCTGGGTTTAGTTTTTGGTTAATCTTCATGTTTTGGGTTTAGTGAGTCAACTCAAATTTCAAAATTTGAGTATGTTCTTCATGTTTTAGATTTGAGTAAGAGTGTTTTGATCTGTTTGGGCTTTTGTTTTTTAATAATATGTGTTAGAGTAATGGTGAGGGAGAGGTGGGTTATGGCACAGTAATGGTGAGAATCACAAGTGGGTAAAGTGTCAAAATTTAAATTACAGGTAGGCAAATCAAATTAGAGACAAACCATAAGTGGGTAAAGTGTAATTATCCCTAATAATGTTCAAGCTCAAATTTGTCAAAATGTCCAAAAGCTTGAACTTGGCTTGACTCGACTTAATATTCTAATCAAGCCAAACTCAAGTTCGAACTTTTAAACCCAAGATCCAACAAAATTGCATTATCAAATGATTAATTTCCAAAAATAAGTAAACAAAAACAACATACAGATTGCATCATGTTTATAATCCCACATTTGATCAACATTCAAATTACAACTTTACACAATTATATTCATTGATTGATCATTCCTTGTTTAGAGATTGAGCAATTGTTCAGAATACAAATTTACACCAATTGATTAGTTTCTACACAATTTTTGCAACTTTATTTATAAATAAATAAAGGATTTTCTGACATGCGTTTGTTTGGCTTTTGCTTATTTGCCAAAAACTTTTTGCCTTTTTGTCTCAGTTATTCTTTGCCTACTCCAACCTTCCCTCACTCACCTTTCCTTCCCCAATTACTAAAAACCAGTTCCCATTTCCCATCAAATCCCTCAGCACCAAACCACCAAAACGCCGCCGTTTCGAAATCCTCTTCTCAAAGTCAAAGAACAACGAATTCAGAGTCGGAGAGGTAGTCGAAACCCGCGTTGGTTTGGTTTTGCCTGGGGGTAGTTGGTGGAGTCTAGGCGAGGATGATGATGATGGCAATGTAGAAAGTAGAACAAAGTCGGCGCCGGCGAAGCCAGTCACGGCGGTCTTCGCTTTTCGGCGAATGTGGGAATTGATTTCCAGTATTTTTGTTGGTTTTGGCGCATTGGTTATTGCTGCGGTGCGTTTGTTAATTTATTACTGTTTTAGCTTGAGTTCCATAAAAGCTTGTTTGGGATGAGGAAATCTAGGAAGATCGATCACTTTATTTATGATCCGTTTGGATTGAGGTGATGGAGGAAAAGTAGAGTAGATTAAAATAGATTTAATATAAAATTAACTTATTTTTAACTAACTTTACTCTACTCCTTCCACTCCCCCTCCTTCTCCCTTTCATCCAAACAGGTCATTAGAGTCAGACTGCCGTAATTGTGTCATACTAGTGTCCTTACTATTTTATGTCATAATTTTTTAAAAATTACTTGTGTCACAGTGTGAACCCGTACTGGTGTCCGTGCTTCCCAGGAGGAAAAGGAAATAAATGGAATGGATTCCCAAACAAAAAAAAAAAAAAATTGTTGGCTAAATTACTGTTTGGGTCTCCAAAAATAGGTTAATTTCAATTTGGACAAAGTTTTGAGGAATCTCCTAGTACCATTACATAGCGACTTATAAAACTATTTAGGTGTATTATTTAAACAAGTTATGTGGCTCGGTAAATATATCATGTGATAAATGTACACGCAGATGGTTTTATTAAATGCCACGTAATGGTTTGAAGGAATTTCCTTCTAAACTAGTTTGGAGATGGAACTTTTTCCTTTCAGCTTTGCCACCATACATTTAATTGCCTCATTATATTAATTGTGTCAATTTCATGCCTCAACTTTGACTTCTAAGGATAATACCAACACGATTTTGAAAGTTTAGGAACAAAATTTTGTTTCAATTAATAGTTGAAAAACTTTAATTTCCAAAATTATTGTAGTAAATTGACACTTTTAAATGTGCAGGGATGAAATTTGAATTTTGACAAACATATCCAAAATTCTGTAGTTTGGACAAAAATTTGACGAATATTCCATTTCTTCTTGGAGAAATGACAAATAAAAAGTGAATGGTATAATCATAAAATTAGATATTTCTTTTATTTCTTTTCTTTTTTTTAGTAAGTATCAAACATAGCAAAGAAAATGCATAATATTCTATTCCCTTTTTTTTAATGATCTACCTATTATATTCTACTACTGTGTAACCCCATGCATATGCACAAATACAATTAAAAACAATCACAATTATATGGTTTAAATTTTTTTTTTTTTTTAAAAAGAGGTTCAAATTATACATGGTATTAGCTTATACTTCTTTTAAACCATATATTTTTAAAATATGTAATGGTTTCTCATTATATATATATATATATATATATATATATATGATTTAGAATTTAATTAGATTTAGAGATTTTGATTTTTACACCCAATAATTTATTTGCCACAAAAATTAAAAAATTAGATGGATACATGGTGAAAAATTAAACTTCAATTAAAATCCAATTTAGAATCTAATTGGATATGAACTCTTTGATTTTTACACTCAATAATTCACTTAGCACAAAATTAAAAATTAAATGGGACACCTGGTGCAAAATTGAGAATCCAATTAAAATCTAATTGAATTTTCTTTGAGCTTTGGCTATATATATATATATATATATAGATTATACTTTTTATATTATAAACTCCTAAACATAGTTAACACTGTGTAATTGAAAAGGTGAAGAATCTTGTCGGTGATAATTTAATGAGTTGTATTGGTGTATATGTGGTATAAGAGTGGATTAGATCTAGACACAGATACATTGTTACAACTAGGATGCACAAGCCATATTTATGCAATACCAAAGAGGATTAATGAGTAGTCACTCTCTGTACTTGATCATATAGCTCAAATTAATCTAGTACACACTCAGTGTGCTACACACAATCCTTGGCAGTTTTTTTTTTTTTTTTTTTTTGTTGGTTGTGTGTGTGTGTTTGTGTGTGTCCAAAGGACTGTTTGTATTGAAAATTTATATTTGAAAACGCTTGCACTGGGACTAGAATTGGTTTTGTTACTAGTTTAGCTGTTCTGTGCTCTCAGCTTTGACATTCATTAAAGCTTCTTCAAATCATTTAAAGTTTTTTTTTTTTCCCTTTTTGAAATCATGTATAAGGGTATGGCTCTTTGCAAATTCATTGTCTTTGATTTTATATGTCCCTCTCCAGCCACTTTCTAACATATGTTTCTCTGCTGCAGCTTTCAGAGATATCAATACCAAGTGTATTGACAGCGTCAATATTTTCTTCACAGAATGGTGAAACTGTGGTATTCTGTAGGAACTCGCAGTTTTTACTTATCTTGTGTGTCACATCGGGGATATGCAGGTTGGTTCATATATAGTAAAATTTTGTTAACATGTAAGTTTAGACAGACAGCAAGCAATTTTGTAAAACTAAATTCAATATTTATATTTTGTTTCTTCTTGAATTATTTGACCAGAATCAATATAAAACATTCTTCTTATGAAATTTCTATACTCCATGTGTTCTTTCCAAATGGTCAATATAAAGTTCCATTTGATTTCATACATGTGTGCCACTTAGGCTGCGTTTGTTTCAGTGTAAAATATTTTCTGGGTGTAAAATATTTTTGGGAAATGAAAATATTTTTAAGTGTTCGGTTGCATTTCAAAAAATGTTTTGAAAAATATGTTCTGATGTTTGGTTGTATTCTTGAAAATACTATAAAAAACACATTTTCTACTTATTGCTCACATTTTCTCAACTTCTAAACAAATATATAATATCATTTCTCAGTTCACAAACACAAAAGAAACAAAACCAAAGAAAAAAAATCATCAAATCTGGTCAAATCGAGGGAAGAAGGAAGAGAGAGAGGCGACTGGGTTCGAAGGCGAAGGCGGGTGGGTCGGCGCGGTGCTGCGATCTTTGCTTGAGGCGAAGGCGTGTGGGTTTGAAGGCGAAGGCGAAGGCGTGTGAGGCAACTGGGTTCAATCTTTGCTTGATCGGTGTGGTGCTGTGATCAACGAGACCAGTGCGATCTGGTGCGATCGGCAGAGTGGGATGGTTCGCCGGAGTGGGATGGGTCGGTGAGGATGAGGGATGGGTCGGCAGAGTACCCTCTCCTTGCTCCGCTTGAGGGATGGATCTTCTGTGTGAGTCCGGCGAGGATGTGCTCTTTCTCTGGGTCTTCTTGCTCTTTCTCTCTCTCTTTCTCTCTCTCTCTCTCTTTCTCTCTCTCTCTCTTCGGGTGTCTGAGCCGGAAATCATTTGAAGGTAAAATGAAAGTGTAATTGGTTTTCATGCATGAGGCTCAGTATTTTACAGTCAACTGAAATTCATTTTCAGTTTGACTAAATTTTCATGCACACCCAAACACCCTCAAGGGTGCAAAACGTTTTCCTGATTTCCTTTACCACCGAAACAAGCGCACCCTAAGTAGTGGATTTATAGATGTCGATTGCATAGCTCCTCTATAGCAGAAATTTTATATGTATGGATAAAATGTCAGTTTTAAAAAATCTAGACCTTAAAATTTTATCCCTCTTAACCTTTAATTGGTCATCCATAATTATATGCTATGATTTCTGATAATTATTATAGGGGTAGAACTATTGTCTGGCATGGGGAACTGATTGTGTGATCAACAAAAACTCCTTTTTGTATGCTTAGGAGTTAGGAATTAAGGGTTAGTTTGTCTTTGTAATCGAGGCCGTACGCAAGGTCCTGCTCTGTTTCTCAATTTTCATGTACTATATTGAAATGGGCAAGGCAAGGATGGAGATTATCACCATGTGCAAACTGTGACACTTCCTTATTTTTAATCTTATATTTAATAGATGAATTTGCATGGTGTGGTGGTTACGTGAAATTTTAATGAGGAAAATTTAAATGCACTCCAACAAGTTGACTAGCTTTAAAGTTGTAATCCATCATGAAAGTGCCCAGGGAACATATAATGTCCACATAATTTTGTATTTTGTATAGTGTTTATAATAACATATCTTATGTAAAAGGTATAGGAAATTGTAATTTGAGCTATATGTATAACTTCTTATATTGAGGTTGCTGGTTGTTAATTATGTTTCTTTTAATTTTCAGTGGCCTGCGGAGTGGCTGTTTCGCAATTGCGAATATGATCTTGGTGAGTCCGTAGATTTTAGTTATTAAGAATCCCCCCAAGTAATAGTTTTGACTTTATCGAGGCTATGAGACATATACCTTTCCTGTTATTGCCATACTAATTGACATAATGGTTTGTTTCATTTGTTACTTTTGGCAGGAAGTTTCGACTTTTTGATACAGAAATGAATTTTTGGCTTAACATATTAACTGTTAAGTGACATTTTATACACATTACTAATTGTTAACAAAGTGAGAATTAAATCCAAATGTTTATATGATCAACATTATGTCGTGATAACTAGGTCCAAAGCAGCTCCTTTAATTTGAAGTCAGAACTTTCAGTTCATTTATACCGAACTACATTGTCTGATAGGCAACATGTTATGTCTCTATACTTCGTCCCACCCTGGTCCCAGCTGCCACAGTTGGCTTATGAGTTATTATCTCCTTCCAATGTAGTTTAATATGTATTAGACTTTTTATCTGAGTCAACATCTGCCCAATTAACATTTGAAAAGTCATTATAAGAAATATGAGAAAGTTTAAGCATTACTCTTTGGTGGAAGTTCCACCTAGATATCTCATGATGTTATCAAGGCCAATTTGTAAACAGACTAGCATTTTTTAGAACAAAAGTATTATGTTGGGGAATTATTATTGTCTGGTTGACCTGTAAACAAGCTTGAGTTGGTCCCTTGAGGGGGAAAGTTGGGAACATGTTTGAGACACAACTAGTTTCATAGTTTTTATTTTTGCTTTAGCCTTGATTATTTTCTCTGTAACCACCGAATCATTTTTATGTGCTTGCAATTATTGATGTCTTCATGAATGCTAACTAATATGGCTTCGTTTTCTTTTTTTAGCATTCGATTTTGCAAGTTATAATTCACTCTGTGTTTTTCTTTTTACCATTGTTGCTTAAATTCTACTTGTTTTTGGCAAAGTGCATATGACATTATCTGGTCCTCCATATGTCATATTGCAGGTTATGCATCTCAGGGAAACTCTATATTCATCTATTCTTTTTCAGGTTTGTGTTTTAGTTTGGAATTGTGATGTATATGAGGTGTCGTGAGTATCTTTTTTCATTCAATAGAGTACTCTATTTTGGTGTATCTTCAATATAGGATATATCCTTTTTTGACAGAGAAGCAGTTGGTGATTTGACGAGCAGGCTTGGGGCAGATTGTCAAAAACTGTCTCATGTTATTGGGAATAATGTTCATCGAATATTATGCAATGCTCTTCAGGTGCAGTTCTTAGCAAATACTTTATTCTTCTCCTTAACCGGCCTTCAGTGGTAGAGTCAATATTATAGTTAAATTTCTGTGTTTAGGGGACAGGTGCGTTGATCAACCTGATGACTTTATCTTGGCCTCTTGCATTATCAGAATTGGTGATATGCTTCATCCTATCTATGATTTTTCTGTTTTATGGCCACTACGCATCTGTACCTTCTCTAAACTTGGATAGGCATATCACATTAGTCTTTTAAAAATTGAGTTTGTGTTTCCAAATAAAGAAAGAAAGTGGTGTATTGATTATCTTTATGTGTATTCAAGTTGTCCTTATCCCACAATAATTTATTGTTAACTATCAAGTTGCTCTCCCCACTTATTATTTGCTACAAGATCTCTTTTTGGTCTGTTCATATCCTCAACAATTTAGATGAAGAGAAATAAATTATTGTGTAATGTGAAAAAACGCGTCTAAATTCTTTTATTCATCTTCATCTTCTGTTATATAGAGGATCTTCTCTGAATCAACAGCTGTAGGGTTATTAATTCTAAATTTTGGCTTTGATTGGGACATTGTATATATGCATAAACTTCAATGTTTATTGCTTCCTCCTGCACTGAGAATTTTTGCTTTCTGCTTATTAGGGTGTCTTTTACTGGCCTCTTTATTTTTTAATGGCATTGTCAAACCTGTTCTGGTTAATAGGTACCAAAAGAGAGCTGCAAAGTTAATCCAAGAGTTCACTGCTGGTGCTAATGAAGTATAGGCGAAAAACTGATCTTGCTTTAAAAATTTTGACACTTGAAGAATCTTTCCTGTCAATTACTAAAGTGTCCATTTTTGTAATTGTCTTTGGTGGATTCACTGTGCAGCAAGTCACAGAGTCTGACACTCAAAGCCCCCATATTTGGTTATGTGCATGATAACGATTCTGTTAAGTGATCCATCCTTATGGTGTTAGGTACAAGCAATGGCTGGACAAATTAGCTTCTGTAAACATTCGAGAAAGTGTGGCTTATGGATTGTGGAATATAAGTTTCAATACCCTATATCGCTCAACGCAGGTTTGGCATACTTTTAGTTCATAAAAAACCGACACTTCTGGGTTTAAAAAATGCTAGTTTTCTCCGAAGCTTTCTACAATGCTGGTTTCATTTATATGTTTTGGAGTGATAAATGAGATCAGTGGGGTGTTTAGCCCTGAAAAGGGTAACTTGTCTTTACTGACTCTAGCTCTTTTATCACGTCTAATGCTGCAACTCCAATTTTTTCTTCTTCTGACATGATTGTTGTGTGAAAGTCCTTGTACATCCTAAGCCTCATGCTGAGCCTTTTTTTTTTTTTTTTTTTTTTTGTGGTGGGGGGGGAAGGGAGGGTTAACAAAGTTTTCTTCCAATCAATTACATGATGACTTATAAAACTATCCATTTGTATAATTTAAACAAGTCACACGACTCATTAAATAGGTCCTGTGACTAAAAGTACACATGAATGGGTTTATCAATTGCCACGTAATGGTTGGAGGAATTTTCTTGCAAACCAGTTCAGAGCCAAACTTTTCCCTTTTTTTTTTGGTGGGGGAAATAAATACTAATCAATTACCTGACAGATTAAATTGTTCACAACTTACAAGCTAATTGTTGTTTTTTTAGTAGCACATCCCTGGTTATTGGAACCCGTGATGCCATGTCCTTTAGCATCTTATGTGCAAGGAGATGTCTTCCAAAGCATTTGATTGTGGATATAGCGTTCTTAGGTTCTATAATTTTCTCATCCTTCAGCTTTAAAGGTGTCATACTGCAAACACGACCACAAGTCTCATACATATTCCAAATGCTTACTTTACCACACCACACATTTTTAAGTCATATACTCCTAGAGCTTAACTAGATACTGATACATTTTAAATTTTTGTACATGATCTTGGGCATCATGATTGACAAATGCATATCTTTCCGGAGTGCTTTCATGAATTTGTTGTTGATACATTGAAAAAATATTTGAAACATATTTCTGTTTCAAATAATTTTGGATGAGTAATAACCTTTCAGTAATTGAAGAGAGAGAGAGTACCACTCCAGTGTTGCACAAAAGATCTTCAATAGTTACCATCTAAAATGAACACCATTGACTCAAACCAAACTCCTGGATGTATTGTAGAAGTTGCCATTGAAATGAAGATTTTGTAACTTGACTTCCATAATGTTTGTCATACCACATTTTACAGGTTATTGCGCTACTGTTAGGAGGAATGTCAATTTAAGTGGTCATGTGTCGCCTGAACAACTTACTAAGTATGTATTATACTGTGAGTGGTTAATTTATGCAACTTGGAGGGTAACAGATAATTTATCATCATTACTACAGTCCGTTGGAGCAAGTGAGAAGGTCTTCCAGTTAATAGTTCTCTTGCCTAGTGACCAATTCTTATCAGAAGGCGAGCACTCTGTCTACTGTAGAATTGTAATGTTTTTTTTTTTTAAATTTAATGATCCTTAATCACGATAAGTTGTTAGGTTCCTTGTTTGACATGTTACAGAAACCAAGGTCTATAAATTAATTATATATTAAATACTCTTATCACGATGGTGCAAATTAAGGAGTCTTCTTGAAATTGCTTTGACATGTATTGCATTTTCACATTATTTTTTATAATTGAACCAGTCTTTGCTTTAGGGTAATGCTTGACTCTTATGAAGAAACATTGAATAGGATAGTGACTCATGATGTACTTTAGTTTAGCATATGCCAAATTTTGTGAATTTCAGTTTCAACTAGAAGCAAATGAGTTGTAGTTCAACTGGCACTTTCTTCTCCTCTAATAATGGGATGGAGGGTGAGGTCAAGGGTTCATGACCCACTAGATGTGTATGTAGCTTACAAATTAAAAAATAAATAAATAAAAAATTTATAGTTCTACCATGATATTTTGCTTTTGGTACAATTTAGTATTTGTTTTCACCTATGAGAACTCAACTAAGAAATCTGTATTTTTCTGTATTCCTACAATATGTTATGCCTTCTGTTAAAATTTTTTGTATAAATATGCCAGTGAGCTATTCAAATGACTCCTCCTATAATAATGGGATTGAGAGTGAGGTCATGGATTCAAGCATCATTTTTTTTTTTTTTTATAAGTAAGATAAGTCTATATATATATATATATATATATATATATATAAAATAAATAAAAAATAAATAAATAAAAAAAACTACTTTATGCAAAAAGAGTACAAAGAAGTCAGATAGTACGAGCAAGAAAAAGGAAAGAACAGAAAATTAATTACAAGAGGAATCACTAATGGGTTCAAGCATCATAATGGGCACAAGTGTAACTTGCCCATAAAAATTAATAAATAAATAGAAAATATTTTGTTTAAATATACTTATTAGTAATGGGATGCCCCACTGTCTACAGGTGTGAAGTTGCAGAAGGTAATGTGACATATTCAATTTGTGAATGTAACTTTTCACTATCCTCCAAGGTTAACGGTAAGTCTTTTTTAGGTTGAACTGACTTTGATTTATCTTCCTTTTTGTGTTCCTGATGTTTTCTTATGTTACCTGTGTACATAAATTTGTATGGAGAAAAGTAAACGACTTGTAGACTGTAGTCCATAAAGTTGGTGAGGTGGATTCAAACTCTATTAAGCTTACTGGGACAAAGCCAGCTATTACGTTCTGCCTAAAGACAATGGGCTGAAGTCCAATTTGTCTTCACTGCCTAAAGTGATTGGGCCGAAGCCCAATCTGGCTGTTTGGAAGCCTAGTGGTGAGAAGCAGAATGGGCCTGCTCTTAAGCCCAAAACCCAGCAACTAAATTCTGATAAAAGACCAAAGGCATGTCCCCAAAAAGCTCTGTGGGAGGACAGGAAACCGAGGACAAGAGCATGTAAACTGAGGACCAAAATATGTGGGCAGAGTTCAAGACAAAAAGGGCACACCTTGGAAGGTTTTGTCAAAGAAGCCTCAGAGCAAACATGATAACACAATCACAAAACCCGAGACGACTGGCGTGCCCAAGGAACCAAAGGATACAAGTACATTTCTGGAAGGGCCAAGGTTTGGCCATGAAGACCATCAGATACATGACCGAGGAATGGAAGGAAGGGTATAGATAAAACATCTATCACCTCCGCATTCAATGCTCTGCACCCACTTTGCTAGCCGCATTAATGGTTGAGTGACCCTTGAATAGTGTCATCACAGCTCATAAGCTAACACAGTAACCTTCTAGTAAGGCCTTGATGGGACAAGTATTTGAGGAAAAAGCCTTGGCCATCCAAGTGGAATGCTAGGATGCAATCTGGATGACTATATAAAAGAAAGGGATCCTTACAAGAAAGGGGTTCAAGAAAAAAGCAAAGGAAAAAGAGACTAAGAATATTGTGGTTCAAGAATATTCATTCCAAGATCAATTTATAAAGTTGTTAGAAGGGTATACAAGGTTGATTGGCATCCCATCTCTATAAATTAATTGTGCGAGGTTGAAATTTTACTTATCTTATTTCGGCCCACCACAAGTTCTAACCCAGCCGAGTGTCTCATGTATCGCTCTGACACAGCTTGCAACTAAAGTTTTGGCTTTGGTCTCTCTGACTGTTGGAGATTCTTCTTCGGGCTTTCTTCAAGCATGTGTTAGCGAGGTTGTTTTGATCGCTTTTGGTCCTTTTGTGAAGGATGTGGCTTCTCTACACTCTTCACGCCATACGATATTGTCGGGCTTAGATTTGGAGAAGGGTAAGGTTGTTTCAGTAACATCAACTCAAAGTTCGGAGCTACTTGACCATGTTTTCAATGATGGGTTACATAACCAATGCCCATCAATTAGGGACTTTGTTGGTGATTTGGGAAAAGTATGGGGAAATTCTAAAGATTGGGTGCTTCAGCTTCGTGATGGGAGGAAAATAGCAGTTCCACTTTCTCTATACAGGTCTCTGGAGGCATTGTTGGATTACTCAGGCTCAAAGGGTGGAAATGTTCCAGGTATAGATTTTTTTCTTGGTGATGGGCAAATTACTAGTTGGGCTGATGAGTGTGATGGTGCAGTGGATTTTGCTTCTATTGATATGGGTTTGGAGTGTGAGGTATGGAAATCTGACAAGGGTATTTTGCCCTTTGAATGTATTGGTGAGCCGTTGGTTGTGGCTCCATTGGCAACCGAAAATCTTGTGATGTTTGAGAGAGCCGTTGGTTGTGGCTCCATTGGCAATCGAAAATCTTGTGATGTTTGAGAGTAAGCCTGTGGAGGTGTTTGAGAGGAACCCAATGGAGGTTTGGTGTTCGGAAAAAATTGATAGCAATCAATTATCTCTTTGGGTGATCAATAGGATCAAAGCATTCAAGAAATCTGGGGGGACTTCATTGGAGGGCTTTGAAGAGTAGGTTACAGGTTTGTTCTTAGCTCTAGAAGATAGGAGAAAAAAGAGGTTGCAGGAAGAAGGTTCACAAAAGAAAAACGTCAAGTTGGGCAAAAGGTCACCGGGAACTTAAAAATTTGGCGAGTACCTGGAGTGATGAAATTGACTCAACTAGAGGAAGACGAGTTAGTAGGGATCAGGCTGTTATGGTGCATCAATGCATTTGAAAATTCTTTCGTGGAATGTTAGGGGTTTGAATGAGTAGGAAAAAAGGCTCTGGGTTAGAAATTTGATTAGGAATTGGAGGGTAGATATTGTTTGTCTCTAGGAAACTAAATTGGAGCTTATAACTAGAGGAATTATTCGTAGTTTGTGGGGTGATCAGCATGTAGATCGGGTTTATTTAGGTTCTTGGAGGGGTACTTGTGATATGGGACAGAAGGGTGGTAGAGATTGTGGAGGAAGCAGTGAGTCATTTTCCAATTTTTTGTAGGTTTAAAAATGTGGTTGATCAATTTGAATGGGCATTTATTGGAGTTTATGGGCCCAATTTTGATAGGGACAGAAGGTTATTATGGGAGGAGCTATCTGGTTTGTGCAGTTGGTGGAATGTAGCTTGGTGTGTGGGAGGAGATTTTAATGTTGTGCGATTTCCCTCTAAATGTTTAGGCTTTGTCTTTTTTACTCAGGCTATGCATCAGTTCTCTGATTTTATCTTTGAACACGGTTTGATTGATCTAAAGGGGCGAGTTTCACTTGGTCAAATTCTCGTGAGCTTGTTTTAAGGTCGAAGTTGGATAGATATCTTGTGACACCAATTTGGGAAGTTAAGTTTCCTTCTGTTTGTCAAAAGTGGTTGTCTAGGTTGTTATCGGACCATTTGCCGATTCTTCTAGAGGGAAGTAATTTTCATAGAGGAAGGAGGCCTTTAGGTTTGAGAATATGTGATTAAAGGATGAGGGTTTTGTAGAAATGATACAACCTTGGTGGGAGTTTTATCATTTTTATGGAGCTCCTAGTTTTTTTTAAGCAAATAAATTGAAGGCTCTGAAGGTTGATTTCAAGAGATGGAATGTGGAGGAGTTTGGTAATGTAGAAGAAAAAGGGAAGAAGTTGTGGAGTGATCTTTGGGGGTTACAGACTGTTGAGGAAAGTCGTGTTCTTACGGTAGAGGAAAAGCGGGATAAGGAAAGGATTAGCAGAGAGTTGGAAAAAATTGCGTAGTTGGAAGAAATTTGTTGGAGGCAGAAATCAAAAGCTGTTTGCATTAAAGAAGGTGATATGAACACAAAATTCTTCTATTGTATGGCCAACTCTCACAGACGATTTAATTCTACTATTGATAAGCTTATAGTGGATGAGGTGATGTCTTTTGACCAAGGATCCATTGTAGAATGTATTACTCATTTTTATAGAAGGCTGTACTTTGAAAATGAGGCTCATCGCCTTGTTTTGGATGATGTGGAGTTTGGAAGAATTTCTAAGGAAGATGCTTTGTGGTTGGATAGACCTTTTGAAGATGATGAAGTGTTTAGGGTGGTTAGTGGGTTCAGTGGTGATAAGTCACCAGGTCTAGATGGTTTCTCCATGGCTTTTTTTTTTTAAAATCTTGTTGGAACATTCTGAAATCAGATATCATGGTAGTCCTTCATAATTTCCACGAGCAAGCTATGTTTGAAAGGAGTCTTAATGTTTCTTTCCTTACCCTCATTTCCAAGAAATTTGATGCTATGGAAGTGAAGGAATTTCGTCCTATTAGTTTGGTGGGACGGATGTAGAAGATTATATCTAAGATTTTGGCCAATTGTTTGCAAAGGGTGGCACATAGTCTTATCTCGAATTCTCAAAATGCCTTTGTTAAAGGTTGGCAGATTTTGGATTCTGTTTTAATTGCATTTGAATGAATAGACAGTAGGATGAAGACGGGGTGCTAGGGGTTATTTGCAAGTTGGATGTTGAGAAAGGTTATGATCATGTGAATTGAAATTTTCTTATGTATTTGCTTAAGCGGTGTGGTTTCTCAAAAAAATGGAGAAGGTGGATTATGTGGTGTATATCAACTATCAAATTTTCTATTCTAATCAAAGGTACTTCGATTGATTTTTTTGGAAGCACTAAGGGTGTTCATCAAGGGGATTCATTATCTCTACTCCTTTTTGATATTGTCATGGAGGCTTTGAGTTGTATGTTGGATGCGACTGCTATATTGGGACAATTTTCGGGCTTCTCAATAGGTAATTTAGTTGGTACGTTGCTAACGGTGTCCCGTCTCTTATTTGCAGATGATACACTTATTTTTTATGATGCTGACTCACATCATTTAGCTGCTTTGCGTGGGATTCTGGCCAAATTTGAAGTGGTGTTAGGGTTAAAAATTAACTTGTTGAAGTCAAAATTGGTACCAATTGGTAATGTGCCTAATATGACGGAATTAGTGGAGATTTTGGGTTGTCAATAGTCTTCACTTCCTTTGAAATATTTGGGTCTTCCGTTGGATACTTCCCATAAAGAGGAGACAATTTGGAACCCTATTTTGGAGAAGATGGAGCATTATCTAGCTGGGTGGAAGAGGTTGTATTTATATAAGGAGGGCAAAGTAACCCTTATTAAGAGTACTTGGTCCTACTTATTTCCTTTAAAGGTGGCTAATCGTATGGAGAAAATATAGAGAGAATTTCTTTGGAGTGGTATTGACGCTCCTAAGGTTCCTCTGGTGGAATGGGCTAAGGTTTGTATGCTGGTGTAGAATGGTGGTTTAGGGATTTGATGATTGAGAAGATTTAATTCTACTTTGTTAGGCAAATGGTTGTGGAGATATGGAATGGAGAAAGATGCCCTTTGGAGGAAGGTCATTGGGGCTAAATATGGGGATGAAGTGGGTGGTTGGTGTACCAAACCAGTGTTAGGGACCTATGGTGTTAGCGTGTGGAAATCCATTTGAAGAGGTTGACTAGACTTTTCTAAATTTCTTTGGCTTGATGTGGGTGATGGTACTAGGATAAAGTTCTGGGAGGATGTATGGTGTAGGGATTGTTCTCTTAAGGAAGCATTTCTAGAATTGTATAGTATTAAATGAACAAGGGAGTTTTTTGTGTCGGAGGTTATGCGTTTCTCTAATGGGAGGCTTCATTGGGACATTCAGTTTCGTCGTCCACCACAAGATTGGTAGTCAAAATCATATGATCTTTTTTGGGTGGTGCTTTATTCCACGAATGTGCGAGGTATTGGTGATGACAAATTTTGCTAGAAGCTAGCAATGAGGAGAGGTTTTGAGGTTTGAGGCTTCTATTACTCTTTATCTCCTTCTGTCATTGATTTTCCTTGGAAAATGGTGTGGCAATCAGAGGTTCCTCCTAGAGTAGCGTTCTTTTCTTGGACTATTGCCTTAGGTAAGATCTTAACTACGGATAATCTTTGGAAGAGGCATATTGCAGTGTTAGAGTGGTGGAAGCGGCAAATTGCAGTGTTAGAGTTGAAAAAGATATAGCTTGCAACATTGATTATGAGATTATTATGCGATTTCAAAATAAATAAATAAATTTCGTAAAAGAAAATTGTAAGACTTCATGTATTTGTTTTTTTTTTTTTTTTTGGTTGTAGTCAATATATGAATTTATTTTTTTATTAGATTTTTTTTAATTTAAGTTTCTTCATAACCACCCTAGAAAAAATTCCTAGAGTCGCCACGGTTTAAATCCAAATGCCCAAATCATGTCATCCAAACACACCATTACAGATTACTTACAAAATTCTCAACTCTATTTTTCTATTCTACTGCTATTGCAATTGTACATATGTAGGGCTAGGATGGTTCAAGTACGGTGCCTTTTAAAAGACAGCAATCACTTGACTCTAACCCTTGTGACGGTACAAGTAGTTAATTACTACAAATAACGACATCTCCTTTAATTTGTGGGGTAGTTATGAAATGAAAATAACTACCATCCTTGCCTATAAATAGATGATGCATTTTAATAGAAAAGGGACAACAAAGACCACACACACAACACAAAATGTCCGATTTCTATCTAGAGAAGTAGGAAAATCAAGAAGTCCTTAGGTTTGTAGTAGATTTTTGGCTTGTAAGTTTATTTTATTTCCCTTGGGTTCTTATATAATCAAGTAGGTTTTAATCTTTTACATTTCTTGCTTGGTAAGGTAGGCTTTATAATCTAGGTATTTTCTCATCTTCATTGTTAACTTATGCACTTCTCAAAATGTCCTATTAAGTTAGGCATTTTCAAATCCCAAATTAAAATACTCGAAGACAAATATTTACTTCAAACTATTTAGAATCACTTCAAGTAACATAAAAACTGGATTCTACTCAAACAATGCCATTGGGATTTAAAAAAAAAAAAAAAAAATCATTTTGTTCATTTTGTCTCCTTTAAAATTGAGGAATTATAACATTTCTTTTTTTATTTTTTTTAATCTGGATTTTAGCTATTTTTTAATGCCAATTAATTTATTATTATTATTTTATTAATCGTGTCATCTTTTAAGCATGATAGATGTGGAAATATTTGACCTACGCAAGTAGTTTCCATCACTGAGATTAAGGACTAAATTAAACAAATTCAAAACATAAGGATTAAAATGAAAACATCCCAAAATATAAAGATAAAACATGTATTTTTGTGAAAATTAAAAAAGCTGATAGCAATGCTACAACAAATTTGTTTTCTCATAGTTATTTTTGTGATGTTCCTGTACAGTATTATTATACCTTTCAACAAAAATTGCCTTCGGGATTCCTTGTGTCTTGGCCTTTTTGATATATAAGTGGTGTAGGAGGCATTTATCAATGTATGATGCTGTTGAAGAATTTTTGCAAAGTCAAATTAACCTCATGCCAATCAGGTACTCTTACTCAGAAATTAGGAAGATGTCCAAAGGTTTTAAGGATAAATTGGGTGAAGGAGGCTATGGCACTGTATTTAAAGGAAAGCTTGAAAGTGGTCCTCTTGTTGCTATAAAGATGTTGGGTAACTCCAAAGCTAACAGGCAAGAATTTATCAAAGAAGTTGCAACAATTGGAAGGATTCACCACATGAATGTGGTGCAACTCATTGGCTTCTGTGCTGAGGGCCCAAAGCGTGCCCTTATTTATGAATTCATGCCTAATGGTTCTCTTGAAATATAAATGTTTTCTCGAGAAGAAAGTATTCTCTTAATTATTAAGAAAACATACGAGATTTCTTTTGGAGTGGCTTGTTGGATTGAATATCTACATCGACGATGTGACATGCAAATTTTGCATTTTGATATCAAGCCTCATAACATTCTTCTTGATGAGAACTTCATTCCCAAAGTTTCTGATTTCGGGCTTGCAAAACTTTATCCAGCGAATGATAGCATAGTGTCTTTGACTGCTGCAAGGGGAACACTAGGATATATAGCTCCAGAGTTATTCTATAAAAACATTGGAGGGGTCTCCTATAGAGCTGGTGTTTATAGTTTTGGCATGTTATTGTTGGAAATGGCAAGTAGAAGAAAGAACTTGAATGCACTTGCAAACCATTCAAGCCAAATTTACTTCCCAACTTGGGTCTATGGGCAATTTTGTGAAGGAAATGACATAGAAATGGAAGATGCCACAGAGGAGGAGAAGAAAATTGCTAAGAAGATGATCATAGTCGCATTATGGTGTATACAAATGAAGCCTAGTGAACATCCTTCAACGAACAAAGTTGTAGAAATGCTTGAAGGAGAAGTTGAATGCTTGCAAATGCCTTTCAAGCCTTTCCTATCATCATCACCAGGGAGACCGACAGGAGATGTAAAAGACAACTTAAGTTCAACCGGTTCTTCATTTCAATCAGGTGAATCAAGTCAATTAGTTAAACTTTAAATACTAACTAGTTGATGTTTCAAACTATTGATTTTAATTGGGAAAGCAAACATCTCCACTAAATGAGTGCAATTTGTGATTTACAAAGATGCTTCATATTTTTGTGTAACAAATAATTGTTCCCTCGATTTATTATAGCTCTCTTTACTTAGAATTACACGACTTGTAGTCTTTCTCATTTCTTAATAAATGTTTAATGGCCTGGTTGAAAGAGTTTGATGAGTTTCTATATAATGGAAAGGAGTGGAAACAGAGAGAAAGATTGAGTGAAAAATTTGTGATTCATACTATCTTGATTCATACATCACTGTTTTGGATATATACCACTATCAGTTTCTCTAAGATATTCTCCATTTTCCCTGTGTCTGTATGTGTGTGTGTGTGTTAAAAATATTTTTTCTCAAAAGAAAAAACAGTAGGTTAATTCCACATTGGAAAACAAGTGTGAGTTAAAGAGGTTTAAAGTCTGTGTTGTATATCCAAGAGTTATGCCCTTTTGAATATACATCATTGTCATTTTCTTTAAAACATTATTCTCATGTATGTGTATTAAAAATACTTAGTATTCTCAACAACAACAAAAAATTATCTTGCTTAATGAATAACTGAGAGCAAAGAAAACTTTATATAGTATACAAGTGAGCACTAATGGCTCTGATTAATTAATAGAAAAAAAAAAAATTAAGTCCACATTATCCTCCACGCTATGCGTTGAGACGGCCCATTTGGTAATGTTGTTTTAGCAATATTGTTTGTATTTTTTGAAAATACATATGAGTGAAAAAGTATGTGAAAATACGTGTAATATTGTTTAAAAACTGAAAATACATGTTTAAACACATGTACTAAACAGGCGTCACTAACTGGAAACAGACTAAGGCACGTGTGCTTGAGTGAAAGACTAGCTCTTCACGTGTAAGGATGATAAGTTCGCATTTTAAGTCACAGACCAAAACTGTGTCGTTCAACTAATTCAAGTTACACCGTTTTGGCTTTGATAAAAAAAAGGTCGCCATATGGATATTTGGTTAACACTGCGCACTGGTGTCATTAGTTGATTGGTGCATCTGGTTTGTGTATAAATCTCGGAGCTATGTTGTAACTTGTAAGTTGTAACATAATTAATCAATTCAATGAAATTACATATTACATTCTCCCTCATGTTTTGCTTGTGTTCTTGGGCAAAGCTATGTTGATGTTTTTGATAAGCTATGTTGATGTTGCAACATTGTTTTATTTTATCTCAACTATCTAGTATCTATAAAAGGATTCCTTTTTTTGAATTAGAATTTTATATGGTTCAAAAATATTCTTAAACCTTACGTTTAACAGGAGAAAAACTTGAGAATAACCCTATAAAACTAAATTTCAAATTCCACTTAAGATACCTACAAAATAAGACACTTTCCTACCAAATACTAACCCATATCTTTGAAACAAACTTATCCAATTTTTTTTATTAAAAAGGAAAATTATGACATTAGACCAAAAAAATAAAAAATAAAATGTTTCATCTCACGCTCAAAGCGCATGTAACGAGGTTAGTATTTATTATAGGTGTCAATGAAAGCTACAAAAATCCAAACTTCAAATCGTCTTGTAGTTACTTGTAACAACAATGTTAGTGAATTTTGTTCCAAGAATTGGAATGGTTTGATCACAGGCAACGCTAACTTTCTCAAGAAATGAAAAGACAATAAAAGGAAATTTGAATGTTTTTTTTTTACTCATTTTATTTGTTTATTTTCTTTAGAAAATAATTATTTCTTTTTTCTTTTTTGATGTGGATTTTTTATTTTATTTAGATACTGATGTGGTTTTTTAATTGCAATTAATTATTTTTATTAGCTATTTATGTGTCAAGGGAGATGACAAGTACTAAAATGAAAATAGTTTCAAAACTTAAGGATTAAAATGATTGAAAAAAAAAATTATATATATAAGCATTATATTGAATGGATTGGGGTGAAGAAATAGAAAATGATGAAGAGACTCATTTCCTTCATGGCCCACCATATTCTTTCTTTCCAAATTGAGAGGAAAGGGAGAGGGAAGAAAAAGTTCTTATGGTTGGACTAATCAATAAAGTATTATATATATATATGTAAGGTAAGAATTTGTTCCACCCCACATCTAATTGTTGTTCGACAGCGGTGCGGTTTTTGCCTTCGCCTCGAGTGCAGGACCCAAGAGGCCACGGGCTTGCTACTTGTGCAAGGCACCGAGCTTTGGCTTGAATCCCACATCGGCTAGAAGAGCGCCCCACTAACGCTTTATATGCTTCTGGAGCTTGCGTTGGTGTACCACTACTCACTTGCGCAAGGCACCGAGCTTTGGCTCGAATCCCATATCGGCTAGAAGAGCGCCCCACTAACGCTTTATATGCTTCTGGAGCTTGCATTAGTGGGGTGCTCTTCTAGCCGATGTGGGATTCGAGCCAAAGCTCGGTGCCTTGCGCAAGTAGCAAGCCCATGGCCTCTTGGGTCCTGCACTCGGGGCGAAGGCAAAAACCGTACCGCGCCTGGCACTGCGGTCGAACAACAATTAGATGTGGGGTGGAACAAATTCTTACCTTACAATATATATATATATATATATATATATATATATATTCTTTTTTTCCATTTTTGTACAAACCAAACAAGTGAAAGAAAAAATATTATCATTTCTCTTTCCTTTCCTCTCTCCTCTCCTCCCTCTTATTTCCCTTCTCTCTCCCCTGTTTTTGCCAAACACGTGCATTTAGCTTTTGCTTATTTGCTAAAAGTTTTTTACTTTTTATCTCAATTTTTTTTTTTTTTGGCAAATAATAAGTTTTATTAGAAATAATCTATTTTTTAAATTTTTATCACACATTTATTATAAAAGCTACCAAATCATCTTTTGTTAAATACTATACAAATAAGCTACCAAAAATTAAGTTACTACCAAATGAGCATGTAACGTAAATATAGAGTCACAAAGGTGTTCTGCCTAAAATTTATTGACGATAACAAAAATTATGAAATGTTGAATAAAATAGAATTTACAAGAGAGGTATGGATATTTCTCACTACCACACATTTAGTGGAGAGCAAAGGGCATATTGCGAAACTGCAATGAAAGAGAGAGGCAGAGGTTGTGATGTAAGAGGAAAATTCAAGAAGGAGAAAAGAAAGCGGGTAATTTGATTTAGGTTAGGGTAATAGATAGCCCTAAACATGATTGTTAAATAATTAATCAAGATGACGTACGTGCTTAGCTTGATATACTTTTGTTTTGGTGTTGTTTGTGATATGAAGCAATTATCGGGTACTTCCAGGTTACGGTGATGTGATGCTCTCCTCTCTTACATTGATGGTAAATCCTACTAATTAAATTCATGGTAGGATCCATCATAAGGAAGGAGCACCATATTACCGTACTCCAAAAGTACCAATAATTTTCCGTGATATTGTTCCCATTATAGCTATAAAGATGTTGGATAAATTCAAAACCAATGCCCCAACAATTCATAAGCAAATTTGCAACAATTGGAAGGATTCACCATGCTAAAGTGGTGCAACTTATTGGCTTTTGCGCTAAAGGACCAAGGCGTGCTCTTATATTTGAATTCATGCTTAATGGTTCTTTTGACATATACATTTTCTCTCAAGAAGGAAGTATCCCTTTAGGTATTGATAAAGCATACTAGATTTCTCTTGGAGTGGCTCATGGGATTGAATATCTATATCGAGAATGTGACGTGCAAATTTTGCATTTTGATATCAAGCTTTGTGTCATTCTTCTTGATGAGAATTTCACCCTAAAATTTTCGGACTTTGGGCTTGCAACATTGTATCTAGCAAAAGATACCACAGTGTCTTTGACTGCTACTAAAGGTGCACTAGGATATATAGCTCAAAAGTTATTCTATAAAAATTAAAAACATTGGAGTCGTCTCCCATAAAACTAATGTTTATATATAGCTTTGGCATGTTATTGATGAAAATTGCAAACATAAGAAAGAATGTGAATGCATTTGCAAACCATTCAAGCCAAATTTACTTTCCAACTTGGGTCTATGACCAATTTAGTGAAGGAAATGACATAGAAATGGAAGATGCAACTGAGGAGGAGAAGAAAATTGCCATAGAAATGGAAGATGCAACTGAGGAGGAGAAGAAAATTGCTATGAACATGATCATTGTTGCATTATGTGTACACAAAAAAGGCCTAGTGATTGTCCTTCAATGGAAAAAGTTGTAGAAATGCTTGAGGGAGAAATTAAATGCTTACAAATGCCTACCAAGACTTTCCTAACTTCATCAAAGAGATCGATAGGGAATGTAGGAGACAGCTTGAATCCAACTTGTTCATCGATTCATTTAGGTGAATCAAGTCATTCAACTCAGTTTTAAATGCAAACCAGGTGATATGCGGTTTATTTACATGGGAAAGCTAACATTTTCGCTGAATTTGAGCAATTAGTCTTCTTAAATTGTTAGTGAAATGATGCTTCATATCTCCGTGTAACAAATAGTTATTCATTCATTTGATTTATGATAGCTCTCTTTACGTAGGTCAATTTCTTTCTTTGACATATATTAGAAAAAGGGTAAATTGTACCATCATTTCCCCCCAAAAAAGAAAAAAGAAAAAAAAGAATGAAGGATTGTAGATTTTTTTTTTCCTATAGAACCAAGCCTGAAGTAGACACCGTTGCTGAAATTTTTTTTTGTCCGATAGTGTTATAACTAGAACAAAAATAGTTCTCGTTAATTTCTTTAAGGAAAAAAAAAATTAGAACGCATGTAATTAATGCAAAATTTGACAGTGCCACCAGAGATTTCTCATTAATACGAACAATTTTTTTTTTTTTTCAAAATTTTCAAACTCGCCTCCGTTTGCAGCAGTATCTATATTACAAATCTTCTGCACGAGAACCAAGAAGGCTAGTTGGAGTTTGCAAAGCTCCAGTGATACTACATTTTAATGGAACAATTTTAGGTGAAACAACCGTCAATAACTTTGAAGAAGAATCCAAATTCAGGGACTGAAATATGAAACTGAAAGTAGGAAATTTTTCTACATTACTGGTGCTGTGGAGTGGTGCTTCGGTGCGGATTTGAAAGTAGGAAATGTTGTCATTTTCGTGACCTTGTAAGAATCCATGACAGGAAAGGCTACGATTTTTTGGCTTTGGGCCATTTCAACATTTTTTTTTTGGAGAGGTTACATTAAAAGAGAGATCGTAGCGAAATTTATTACAGAATTTATATAAACGATTTCCAATACCTGTGGATGAAACACAAATATTGTTGCACTCAACTTCTGTTGTCCATCTGAATTTTTTAATTTGCTAGAACGAGAACCAGAAGTAGGCTCATCCATAGGAAGAGAGTTTATAACTATTTTCCAGGTCAGTGGTCTACACATAAGAACTCCTCAGATATCAACTGGGCCTTACAGCCCATTATAGAAGATGTAAAAAAGCTCATGCTTAAAAGTTTTTTGAGTTTTGATTTTCTTTTATTACATCGGAATGTAAACTTTCATTGCTCATAATCTTGTCATGGGCTACTTCTATAAGTCCGATGGGCTGATTTTGTAAGGTTGATGGCTTTTGGGATAGAAAAAAAAAATAGTGATTAGGCCATCAAGCTCCCTTTCTTCTTAAATTATTTTATTTAATGACATTAACATATATAAGAAATAATAAAATAAATAAACGACAATCATTTCCCCATTAATTTGAGCAACTATTTCATGACATTCTTGACCTGTGGCTGACGAGAAAGTATACCATGTTTCGATAATATCAATTCAGTATATGTTTTAGTATTTTTTACTCAATAAATGAGTGACACCTATTTTAAAAAATTATATTAGACTACTCCAATGGTGTCCTTCACATTTTTGGTGCCTTAATAGGTTGTCTCCAAGATTTGCCACGCCTCCTTGGCAATTGTAACATGAGAGATCTTGTGAAATTCATCAGGAAAAACACCACAGAAAATAACATTTAAAGTCTTGCTATTAGCATTAGCTACAGCAAGAGCTGTCTTATCCCATGTGGACTTGGCGACTTTCGGCCTAGTCCAACCTATCTCAATAGCGTCCCAAACACTATCATCAATAGAACATAGAAATGCCCTCATACAGACTTTCCAAAAAGCATAATTGCTCCCATCAAAGTATGGAAGAGCATTAAGCAATTGAGATCAATCCATCTCAAAAAGGGTCTAGGATCACACTTAGATAATGAAACCACGGCAAATGTACCCGCTCTGATACCAATTGAAAGCTCGAATTTGTGTGAAAATACAAGAGCTGTTTAGACCTCCAAATTAAAATTACAGCTCGATTGATTTTACTCTAACTTAAAACAAAGTGCGAAATAGAGTAAATGCGAGCGGACAAACAATATAACTACTCTATCCATATTCATCAAAACACAGCAGTAAAATGAAAGTTAAAAGACTAGGGAAGAAGAATGCAAACACAAGATAACATGTCAATGTGTTATCGAAAAGGAAACCGAAAAATCGGCGAAAAACCTCTCTACCGCCCTCTAAACGATAAATCGAACTACTAGAGAATGAGTTGGAGTACACGAATAACAAAAGACCCTCCAAGCTTAGTCTACCCCATGTACTTGAGCCCTCCAAGCTCCTGCTACCAACTGACTTGACGAAACCTTGTCTTCTCTAGCTCTCCAGATCACGCAATTTAGCTCGATTGCATCCACCAAACAAATGACTTCTTCCAATGCTTTCTAGCAGTACCAAAACCTCACTTTACACTCAGGATGGGTATGGTAAGTGTTTGGGCTATCAACCTTTCAAGGATTTAAAAATGGAGAGGTAGGAGTTGAAGAAAACCACAATGGATTATGTAGAGGATTGTGGATATGACAATCTCTCACTCTTAAGGGTAATGGCTAGAGTTTTCTCTTTGAAAAGCACTCTTCTCAATATGTGGGTAATGTGGGTATATATAATGTGGGTAGAGACCTGGTGTATCAAATATGACAAATTGGCAAAACAGAATGTTTCGCGGGTATCTCCCAGGAAGGCTTTACCTGTGAGACACTCGCGAAAACCAGCTATCACCATCTGTCATGACTTTTCGCATTCCAGTCATGTACTGAGCATATGCTTCACTTCAAGGGAGAAGAGCTACAGATTGAAAACACTTAACATGGAACACACATACACCAGGAGTTATAAAAATCCAAGGTGCATAGCATCATACATTGGAAAGAAGTTAGTGAAGAAGGTTAGGAGACAACTAGACATAAAACTCAAAGATATTCAAGATGCTGTGCATGAGAAGTTTGTGGCGGATATAAGTGCAGGTAAAGCAAGTTGGGCTAAAAAGAAGGCTCAAGATGTTGTTGATGGGGCTCACATTGCACAGTTCAACCAGTTTTGGGAGTACTGTGAAGAGTTAAGGAGGTGCAACTTTGGGAGCATAGTGCTGATGAAGGTGCATACCTTTAATGATGGTGATTTAGCAACTGAACAAGGCTTGACAGTTGGGGTACCATATTTTGAAAGATTGTACATTTGTCTAGATGGTTGCAAGAAGGGCTTCTTGATTGAATGCAGGCCAATCATTGTACTAGATGCATGCCATTTGAAGACCAAGACATGTGGCCAGCTGATGTGTTCTGTTGGCAGAGATCCCAATGATGAATACTTCCTCTTTGCCTATGCAATTGTTAAGGCTGAAACCAAGGAATCATGGACTTAGTTTTTGAATTTATTACTTGTTGACATAGGTGATGGCCAGAAATGGGTATTCATATCTGATCAACAAAAGGTATGTACTGCACTTTTACATGCATTTGATATTTTATGTTAGTGGTTAGAAGCTTTAGCAAATATGTAATAGATGTTTATTCTTTGTAGGGATTGGTGTAGACCTTTGTTGATAATTGGTCACAATACGATCATAGAATTTGTTGCAAGCATCTATACAATAACTTGAGGAAGAATCACCCTGGTGTACTTATTAGAGACCTTTTTTAGAAAGTAGCCAAAGCTACTTATCCATAAGAACATGAGAGGGCAATGAATGAACTGAAGGAAGTTGATAAAGATGCATACAAGTAGTTGCAGTCTCACTTAACAACTATTTGGGCTAGGCATATGTTCAGAAGTGATGATCAGAGTGACACAGTTTTGAACAACATGTGTGAAAGCTTCAACAATAGGATAGTTAAATTTAGGAGCAAACCTATAATCACCATGATAGGCCATCTATATAGTTTGATCATAATTTGTGATTTCTAAATGTGCTTTAAATGTGCATAAATGTGCTTTGTAATAAATTCCCCCTTTCTTTCTATGTGATTGCAGCTTGAGTGCATTAGGCTGTATCTAATGACTAGATTTCAAGCAAACAAGGAATATGATTTTGAAGATAGAATCAAAGTTATATCCTGAAATAAGGAAGAGACTGTATGAGGAGAAGATGGCCTGCAGCAGGTGGCTAGCATGTTGGGCTGGTCATACCAAGTTTGAAGTAAATAATGGCTTGGAAAGTTTTACTATGGATTTGGCTGAATCCAAGTGCAGCTGTAGGAAGTGGGACATAACTGGCATACCATGTGCCTGTGTCACTTCTTGCATATTTTTTAATAGGGAAGATGCTAAAAAGTATGTCCATCCCTGTTATAGGACTACATACATTGCTTGCTATGAGTCCATTATAGATCCTATCAATGGCCAAAATATGTGGACACCACGTGGTTTGCCACTTGTGCAGCCTCCTATCTAAAGAAGACCTCCTGGCAGGTCCAAGAAGAAGAGGGCTCAGGAGCCTGATGAACTTAGACATCACAGAAAGAATAGAGGACTAGGCATTTCTAAGCAGTGCAAGGCATGTGAGAAGTTAGGGCACAATAGGAGAAGTTGCAAGAGAGAAGTAGGAGGGAACTCGTCCCTACCTGGGAATGCAAACCAAGCTACAAGGACCACTAGGAAGGTAAATTTGGTCTATTTGTTGATTACTTACTATGTGGCTTGCTCAATGATGGTTATTTGGTCTGTTGATTACTATGTGTGTTGATTACTTACTTATTATTTGGCTGTTTGCAGGCTACCAAGAAGGGTAATGCAAGCAACCCAACTGCTAGACCACCAACCTCCAATGTTGACCCATCTATACATGTTGGACCACCAACCTCCAATGCTGAGCCAACAATACATAGTGAACTACCAACCTCCAATGCTAATTGTGTTCACAAGTGCACCTCCACCCTCAACTGATATCCAACCTAATCCAAGGCAAAAGAGGCAGAAAAGGAGGAGGGTAGTTACCTCTGAGACACTCAATGCAACTAGGAATGCAGCAAGATATATGGAGGCAGTGAGGTTTGCTGGGAGCCAGTCCTCCGTCCGTGGTCCTAGGAGATAATCAAACTAATGATGACCTCTTTTTTGTGTGCTCTGTGTTGAGGGCAATATTTTGTTGTTTATATTATTGCCTAAAATATGGCTTTTTGGTACATATATGTAAAGCCTGAACTAATTGGCTATTTTGGTATATGTTGTTTATGGGTAAACATCTTAACTTTGTTTTGTAATTGTTGTGGTGCACCAAAACTTGACATTATTGAGTAATGAAAGTGATGTTAAGCACATAAAGTGATGTCATGTGTTTGTTTTATAATTGTTTTGAAAGTGATGTCAAATCCAATTTTTAAGTCCACAATTAGGACCAATAACATGTCAAAAATGCATACATAGCAGGTACAATATCTGGTCAAATGTGATGAATTCATGATTTGGTACAATAGGACTTTATTGTGATGTTAGGTCCATATTTTCAACCATAATAGGTCAAAAATGTGTACAAAATAGGTACAACAACACTTCAAAGTGGTGAATTAGTTCGTGAGGATGATGTTTGGGTAGTGTCGTGGGAGAGGAGTTAGGGTCGTGAATTTAGGGGTTAGGGATTTCAATTGATTTGAGAGCTTTTATGTGGGAAAGGAGCTTTACACACGTGAAAGGAAGTCACGTGACACTCAAGTGGGTCTATTAATGGCAAGAAGCTGAGGTGGAGAGAGTGCACTAACACGTTGCAATAAAGAAAACAATATTTTATTTCGCTGTCTGCCACATAGGAAAATTTCGTTACTGAAGTAATGGTAGGGACAACAACGAAACGCATTTTCCAAAGTAGGGACTAAAAGTGATAAAAATAAAAAGTAAGGACCAAAATACGAATGACCTAAATACGAATGACCTGAAAAAGTAGGGATGAAAATAGTATTTCCGCCTTAAAAAGATATTATGGGAAAATTTAAAAATATTTTCCTTAGGAGATTTAAAAATATATAGTTGTTGGGAATTTGAAAGATTGAAAAAGAATAAACAAATATTAAAGAAAGAATAAAGAAATAATATTTAATTGAAATAAAGTAAAGATAAAAAATTTGTTAAAATTTGTATTTTAAAAAGTAAGAGCAACCGCATCAGCTTATGCAAACTTTCCGTCTATTTTACACAAAAAACTACTTTTTCTATTTTTTACACAAATTTTTACAAAATACTCACATCAGTTTATCTATTCTACACATCTATTCAATAAAATATTCATTCTTTTACAATTTTTTTTTTTTAGTTCTCCACTCACTAGCCCTCTCTCATAAACTCAACACTACCAAAAAATATTAAAATATTAAATGCACGAGCGATAGTAACCGTGCATATATGCACGGTTATTGTAGTACTTGTACATTTATGCATAATTTTACTGTAACATCCCGACCCCAAATTAATAGTTAAACTATGTGTTTAAATAGTTAATTATTATTTTAAATCACTTACTTTCTAAAATTAATATAAGAGTATTTAATAAGTATATTATTTTATAATACCTTTGAATAAGAATTGTAAAGAAAATAAATAATGGAATGACTATTTGTATTATAAATATATACTAAGTATAAGTACGTACCAAACTATATTAATTGGTTTAAGTTATTACATACATAGTTGATGTTTTAATTAGGCATGATGCATGAGATATTATAGTAGAAGTTCCATCCACATGCAACCAATTGAAATTCAACACATGTAAAGTCAAAGTTTCTTGCATGTTCACACTCTTAAACTCAAAGATCAAACACTTGGCCGGCCATGCACTCACCAAGCTCCATCTCAATTCTTCTTTGACTTTTCTCAAGCTCTAGGACATCCCATAAACTCTCTTGCTTTCATTTTCCATGGGTACACACACAAATCAGAAATTTCAGCTCACTTTGCTCTTTTTTTCTCTCAAGGAAAGAGCTAGGAAGCTCTCTTAGGTCCCTTTTGTCAAACCCATGGGCCCACACTTTGAAAGAAAGACAAGACTCCATCCTATTTCTTCTTCATACTCTCTCAAAGCAATTAGAACATATATGCACTTTTAATGTGATGGATATAACTTTATAAAAGTAAGGGTATATATATATGTGTGTGTGTGTAATGTGATATTATTCTTTGTAGAAAAGTGTGAGTGTGAATGCAAGAAAGTTGGAAAAGTGGGTGGTGAGATTTTTCCTAAGCATCACATGTATTCCACCCAAGTCCACTCTCCTTATCTGATTTTGCTGTCTCAAAAGTCTTCTCCTTATCCTATTTTCTTGGCTGCATTAGACCAGAAAGTTCAGCCCTCTTTCTCGACTCCTTTTTCTTTGTTTTTGTTTTTCTCCTCTCTTTGCTCTTACACGGCAGCCTTCCCTCTCTCACAAAAACAAAATTATCTCTCTAAAGAAGAAATTAAAGAGTTAACACTAAAATTCAGCTTCAAATTGTTGGGGGTAAGTAATCAAAACTTCATTTGTTTATTTCTACTTCTTTAACCTCTATCCTGATTTTATAGGCTAAATTATGATTCTGTTTTAGTGATTTGAAGGTTTGATGATATTATGGTTTATTGAATGTTTAATAACATATTTTAGTATGTTTATTATAGGTATAAAAATACTCAAATGAAATTAAGGCCTATTGCTATTTGTTGATGATTTTGTAAGAATGTGTACGGAAGCTGTCTCTGTGACAGATTTGATGTCTACAACAAGAAAAATATGTATTAAATTATATTTTGTGAATTAGGATGCTAGGAGTAGTTTTTATGAATTCTAAGACACACATGATTGTTATGGAAGTGGTCTCACAGCATTTGGATGTACATAAAAATAATGGTTTAATTTGTATATTGCAAGAAATTCTGTCAGGACAGATTTGAGTATGCTGTCTTTCGTGATTTTTAGTAAATCATGGGTTTATGCTTTGATTCCGAAATTTTTATGGTATATACTGGACATATAAGGGAGTGGTTCTGTAAAATTTCGTGACAATTTGATGTGTGTGGACAGCCCATTTGTATTTTACAAATGGGGCATATGTGGCTGGAATAGAATAGTGAACAGTAAGGGACATGCCTAACTTTGAGGATTCAATTATATAGTTAGGATGAATGTTTTGAGCTATAATTTAATATGCTTATTTCTTGGTATGTCTCGATCATAGATTAATTTTGTGTAACTTGTTTTGAGGTTTAGTACTCAAATGAAGGTTCTAAACCATGTGACGGCTGTATTTATGAAGCTATTTTGTCCGACATGTTGTATGTTACCATATGAATGTATATAGTTACATGACCATGCTTAAAAGATTCTATGTTATGCATGCATTATTGCCCTAATCTCAAATCATCTTTTGAAATGAAGTTGGCTTTTTTTAAAGATATGAGATTAATGTGAGAATGTTGGTTCTCTATGATTTAGTATATCATGTTGTATGATGAATATATTTTGTGTTTGTGGGAACCTATTTGGGGTATGATTAGGATTTCATTGATTATGAGAGATAGACTTTGAGATGAATGTGTAAGATATGATAAGGAGTAATGGATAGTAATAAGTTTTGATTTTTGGTTTAGGTGTTACCAGCCGCCAGGTCTAAGCTCCTTCGACTTTAGGCTCTCGGTTCCTCTGCTTTCAGGTAAAGGATAAGTTATGTGAGCATTTGGTAAGTCATGAGGTTATTTTAAAGTATGTTATGCATTAAAATGTTTTTGATTAGAGATATGACATGTAAGCATTATCAGACAAAGATATATTCGTGGGTTTTCGAAACCCTATGTATATGATTTAAGCATATTAATGCTATTATTAATTTCACGAACATGACGATTAAAGAAAACAATAGAAATGCTATTATTGTAAAATGTAATGCAAACTATGAGTTTCAACATGATGAATAAGTATGAAATGTTTTTGGGTTATGTCCTCTGGTGATCTGAACTCTGCTAGTAGGGGTTAATTACTAGCTTTCCATGAAAAACGTTATCTGATTGGCCATTATAAGTGGGACGGGCTCTGCTGTACCCGTCCTTTGTTGGTTGCGGCCAACTTGTGGGGGAAGCCAACCTACCCCCATGGTTGGAAGATATGTATTATGATGTGATCCCGGGAATACTTGGCATTGTTGGGAATGCTGGATGCCTAGCACCGTGGTGTTAGAAGCCTCCCAAATAAGTACAAACTTATTAGCTATGGACTAACCAATAAGTTATTTATAACAACTATATTATGTTATTAATCATGAGAGAATTATTTTGTTTAAATGCATTGTGAAAAGTAAAAGCTCTCATGAAAAGAAGAAGTTCTGATGAAAAAAAAGTTGTTCATTAAAGATAAAAGTTTCTGAAATTCTGTTAGACTATAAAGATAAAACTTCTGATGAAAGTATAAGTTTATGTTAAGAAGTTATCAGATATCTGTTTTTCTTTATGAAACGTTAAGTTTTATTATTCTTTAAGATGCTTCCAGTTTAAGACAAATTTACCAATTATCTGATTTAAGTTAAAATGATTATTTTGTAATGAAAATATATATGGTGACTTTGTAATAAATGAAAGAAATTCAATCCGAAGAGTTTCGTTAATATTATTCTGATAAGAAAAATGAGAACAATTATTTTCTTACGAAGAACGTATAAGTTATTATTATACATAGTATAAGATACAATGCATGAAAAGATGTTCTCTTGTCTGAATATTATTAAATGAAATGAATTGATTTATATGCATCCTTATTAAATTCTCATATATTTTACATTTACTGAGCTGTGTAGCTCACCCCTTTCACTCTTTCAGTCAACAGGTTTTATTTTGGAGCAGAGGGAGCCTTAGTCGAGTTTCAGAAAGAGCTAGTTTAGTTTTATATGTATAGATCCTAAATTAGCAATTTGATGCTTAGTTTTGTAGTATTGTGTATTTTATGATCTAATGAAAGTTGTGTTCTTTAAAGTATTAAGAGATGTATTATGTGCAAATGTGGAAATTGAATGACTGGTGGATTATGTTATATTTTGAGTACAATGTAGATGTTCTGAATATCAAGTGAAAAGTTAAAACCAAAAGAAAAGAAATGAGAAAGAAAAGAAAGAGAGAAGCTTTTGATAAAAGTTTTGTAAAAGTTAAGTTGGTTCTTGTTAATATTAGGTTTAGGCTTGATATTAGTATACCGGTCATGGTCACAAATCCGGGTATCGGGTTTGGGGCGTGACATTTATACCCACTGATGTGGGTATTTTTTTACTCAAAATGTATAAAATGGATTACTTTTTGTATTTTGCGAGATTTTGCATGAGCTAATGGGATTACTCTAAGTACACAAAAGGTTAATTTTTAGACTCCAATACTAAGAGTCTATTTGGATACAGTTTATTGCTGAAATTAGACTCCAATACTAAGAGTCTATTTGGATACAGCTTATTTTTGAAAACTAAAAACTTATTACTGAAAATACTGTAGTAAAATAATTTTTAAATTATAAATAGTGCTTATAGGACCCAATTTTAAATTATTGCTGCATTTACTTGCTGGTCTATAAACAGTATACACAACCAAAAAAAAGAACACAAAACGCGCACGCCTGCCGCTACGACAATCGTACGCTAAAATTGTCAATGATCCTATAAAAATTGGGTTCGATTAATGTGTATCTTTAGACACACTTTAACAAATTCATTTTTGAAAAATTTTATTAGAAATTGAAAAAGTTTTGAGTTGTCAGAACTTTTTCAATTTCCTCTCAACTTTTTCTTAAATAGGTTAACTATTGTATGTACTTAGTACACATATTAATAAAATCCATAAAACTTTGTCTGGCACACTGCCGAGAGCGAACTGCACGTTCCAAATTCCAAAAATTTTCTTATTTTTTATTATTATTGTTTCCTTCTCTCTTTCGTCTTTGCCACCCAGCCGTTTCACACTTTCACCTCCTTCGCATTTATATATCTTTCTAAATTTTCCTCTGGTTGTTTTTTTCCCCACGTTTTGTCAATTGTCACTCTTCCACTTCTCTCTATAATTATCATCTCCATCTTTAACTTTTGTGGTTTCCTCTGCTCTCTCTTCTTAGTATTTCTTTTCCACATCTCAGTTCTCTCTCTAAGTTCCCTCAAAACAACTCATCACTGCCAGATCAAACTCACCGCTGATGGTGGTTTTTTAAGATGCAGCTGTACAGGTTCGTATGTGCATATCGTTTTTCCTCTTTTTTGTTTTGGTTTTTTTTTTGTTTTCCTTAAAATTCATACCGGCCGATCTTGAATTTCGGCCAGAATTTGCCGAAACGACCCGAAACACCCGAAATGTTCCGAAATTTTACCCGAGGTGGAAAAGGTGTTACCGTTCCGGTTTGCTTACCGGCACGGTATTTTCCGGCCATTCCGGCCGGAGCGGAACGGTATCCTTAAGTTTTTATTTTTTCCTTCCCGTATAGCATCGTTTTTCTCTGGTCAGAACCAAGCTCTCTGTCTCTCTCACATCTCTCACTCTCAAACCTCGCTAATATGTATGTGTGCGTCAACAGTGAAGGTGAAAAAATACAGAGGGGTAAGATGAACCAGAGACGATTTCACTTGTGAAAGGAAGAAGAAGAAGTAGAGAGACCCACGGTAAGAGCATTGATTTACCCTTTCTTTTTTATTTTTATTTTTTTCTATTTTACATTATCACTTTTCAAAACGTTTTTTGAAAACATATTTCAAAACTCCACACAAGATTATCTATTTTAGATTACATTTCATTAAAATATCAATTTATTTGATTTTATAAATTGAAAAATATCAATTTTCTTAATTTTATAAATAGTTTCTCTTTCAACCATCTACTTTCCTTCATTCATTCATTTTCATTCATGAGATACATAATAAAAAAATTAAATACAAAATGAATAGTGTTAGTGTAGCTCCTGAAGTAAACTTGTAAATTTACGCATCTGAGTGATTTTGAAGCTTTATCACTCTAAAATTTATACCTTTTCCTATTACGCAGTATGGGATGCAAATGTTCTAAGAGCATTATTATCCGATGTTCTAGGCCAAATGCTATTTTCAAACTCTAAAACTTACTTTATCTATTTTAACTAACCATTTTACAATACAACTTTCATCACATGTTCTATTTTAAGATTTAACACATTAAAATAATATATCCGTCATATTAAAATATTGGCGAAAATACCATATTGGTTCCTACATTTTGGGTTACAGTCAGATTTGGTACCTTATTTTTATTTTGTAGTCAATTTGGTCCCTACATCATTTATGATAAATGCCTACATGACAAATTGTGTGTATTGTTGGCACTCTTGAAACTTATGTGGCAACTAAAATAATAATAAAATATTTTTTATTGACATTAAAAAATGCCACTTCAGCATCCAAATAAAAAAAATTAATTTGATCATTTAAAAAAAAAAACATGAATTTAGATATGGAACACACGGATCTTGAACATGAACAAAAACATTGAACCTAGAAAATTCAAAGCAAAATCAATTCCTCCAAATCAACCTCAACAAACCCCAGTTTTTTTTTTTTTTTTTTGTCCCTGCGCTCTGTGAATCAGCTCCCACCCCAGTTTTTTTTTTTTTTTTTTTTTGTCCTTGGCGCTCTGTGAATCGGCTCCCACTGTTCCCTTAGTTAGCTCAAATAGTTACCTTGGAATTATTTTTTTGAACTTTTGTAATTTTAGGGATTTGCAGATTGCTTTGAGTCATCCTTAGAATTTTCAGAACTGTGGAACGTAGCAATGTGATTTTGGTGTATTTTGATTTGGTGAATGGATGGATATTGGATTGATTTGTGATTCACGATGGTAACTTTTGATGAATAGAATATGAAGGTTTTTTTTTTTTTTTTTCCTTCGTCTTTGACAATGTGAAAGATTAAGGGCCTGTTTGGTACATGTATTTTATTTTTTTTGAGAAGCTGTTTGGTACATGTATTTAAATACATGTTTTTAGTTTTTAAATAACATTACACGTATTTCTACACACTTTTTCACCCACACGTATTTCCAAAAAATACAAACAACGTTACTAAAATAACATTACCATACGGGCCCTAAAGATGACTGGTGTGTTGTGGAGGTTGATTTGGGTTTTGGTTTGTGGAGATTGATTTAGGATTTATATTTTTGGGTTCATGTTCTTGTTCATGTTGAAGATTGTTATGGATCTGAATTAATGTATTTTTTTTTGTTATTATTATTATTATTATTTTTTATTTAAAATTGAAAATTAATTTTTTTAATTCAAATGCTGATGTGGCATTTTTTAATGTCAATAAAAAAAATATTTTGTTATTATTTTAGTTGCCACGTAAGCTTTAATAGTGCCAACAATACACACTGTTTGCCATGTAGGCGTTTTTCATTAGTGATTTAACGGTAGGGACTAAATTGACTACAAATTGAAAATAACAGGGACCGAATTTGACTGCTACCAAAATGTAGGGACCAAAATGATTTTTCGCCTAAAATATTCTTCATTTTACCTCGCTTCTCTCTGCATCTGATCTCACAATCCATAAAACCAGTAAAACAATAATTTCATAACCCATAACCACCGGCCACCATGACCAAAACCATAATCCAACCAAATTTGCAACAAAATCATCTCAAAACCAACCAAAATCACACATAAAAAACAACCAAAATTCACCAAAACCCATAAAATCTTCCACAAAAAAAAAAAAAAAAACAAAGAGAATTGAAAAGAGAGAGATTTAAAGAACCACCATTGGACCACATCCTGACCACCACTGCCTTTCTAAACCCAAAACCCAAAACCTGACCATCACCACCACTGCAACACAACCTGACGACCACCATCATCGCAACACAACCTGACCGCCATCGCTGGTGTGCGACACCCCAAAATCCACATCACAAACCCAACCGATCTCAACTGCAAAATAAACCCAACTATCGCCGAAATGAATTGCAAAAAAAAAAACCCAATCGCCACCAACTGAGGGGAAATTTGCCATGTAACACCATTTTTGAAACATATTCGTTAGTAAGCATGTTTTTAAACATATTAGCAAACTAGCATATCGAGTCTCTTAGACTTGAGTTCACTGTAGAAACTTGAGCCTAAGGTACTCTAGTTTTGTATGCTGGTAAGAGTTGATGTGGGAAATTATCCATGTGGAACTCGAGTCTTAAAGTTAAGACTTGAGTTCTCTAAAGCACAACATTCATCCTAAACTGCAAAATAAAAAACAACAAACCCAGAGAGAAACAACAAACCCAAGCTAAGAGTGTTGCTCTAGTGCCAAGATCAAACCCAAGCTAAGAGAGCCACTTTGGTGTTGAGATCGAAACTACCGTGGGGTTGTGTTTTGATTTGGCCCATTTGGGTATGGAGAAATGAGTATTTTTTTTGATTTTTAGGTTTTGGTTTTTGAGAAATGGGTTTGGTTTTTGAGGTTCTTCTTCTTCTTTGGATAGATCATTCTTCACTTTGTAGTCTGTATGCCTTCTTCTTTTAGCTCTACGGAACTTCCACGTGGATAATTTTATCCACATCTGCTTGGAATTTGAGTGTTTAAGGCCCGATTTTTACACTGAACTTGAGATGCTAGTTTTGGAAACCTGCTAACTAATGAAATTGTTCCTAAAATGGTGTTAAATGGCAAAAACCGCCATCTTAATCATAAAAACAAACCCCACTGCCGCCAATCTCAACAGTTGACTAAAAAAAAATAAAATAAAACCCACAACCATGGCGAGAGAGAGGGAGAAGAGAGAAGATAGAAGAGAGAAAATAGAGAGGGGGAAGAGCTTAAGTTTGTGTGGCTGTGCGAGAGGAGAGAGGAAAGATAAAAGAATTGAGGGAGGAGAGAGGAGAGAGATGAGTATAAAAAATAGTTTTTTATTTTTACAACATGCTACGGTACCCTTTTACTAGTAGAAGGGTACTATAGCATGCTGTAAAAATAATTGGGTTTCACAACATTTGATGAGGTATATTTTTTTGTGTTTGGTGCGCCAAGTGCTAAAATTTTAGCATATTCTAACATTTGGCATACTTGATGCCAATGCTCTATAGATATTAGTAAGAAAGCTTGGAAGAAAGGCGAAGGTTACAAATTTAAGTAAACAAAATGAGTGGGTAAAGGATGTGGTGCATTTGGGAATTGGGAAAAAGTAATTAGTTGGATCCTTCAACAAGGTTCATTGTTTAGAATTACCTAATATGTTAGCGTTATTCGCCAAATAACCATAATATATGTTTTTATAAATAGTAATCTTATTTTATTTGAGATTTAAAAAAAATTATATTAAATTCATTATTTTATATTATACTAATGGTCTATATACATTAGATGTAATCACGAAATTCTTAAACAGTATGCCGAAATATGTCGGTATTGAACAAACCAAAACAGTATTCACAATATTGGTTCAAACCCATTCCCTCTCTCTCATCAAATTAAAAGTTTGAAACCCTAGCCACTCTCCAGATTTGAGCTTCTTATCGGAGTCCAGGACCGATAAACCCTAGCCATTCTCTCACTCTCTCTTTCTCTCTCCAGATCAGAGCTTTTGATTGGAATCCATGGCCGAAAACCTAGGCTTTGCTTTGCGATATAGGCATCATTCAAGTTGTTCTCCAGGGGTCAATTGTAGGCGAGTGGTGGCTCTGACTTGCTTGAGTTGGAGGTGGCTTCGTGGTGGTCATTGGACTCGTGGTGCCTACCTCGCTAAAGATGACCTTAGATCTCAGATCCGAAGCCGCTGGCTCCAAGAATCTAACAATGGTTTTTGTTTTTGTGAAAGTATGGCTTTTGTTGGAGTTAGATTTGTTAGGGCTTCTCAGTATTTTGCTTATTTTTGGTGGATCTCAGCTGTTTGGTAGGTGAAAAAGTGTGGGAAAGTGCAAGGAATTTGTTTAATTTTCTATGGATCTTGAATTGTTTAGTTGGTGAGAAAGGGCAAGAAAATGAAATAAAATTATGTTCAATTATTTTGAGGTTTTTTAAAAAATAAAATTTTGTTTAGTTATTTAAAAGGATATTTTTGGAATTTCATTGAAAATTTGTTAATTTTTTTTGGAATATTAGAAACCAATCCAATGATTTCAAATACATTACTGTGATGTGATGGAATATTTGGACCAAAATCATTTGGTCAATGATTTAGATAGTTTAAAATCATTGGATTTTCTTCTTAAAAAAAAATCATTGGATTTGAAATAATATCCAACCTCATTGAGTTTCAGAAATCTCTTACCACACCAAAATGACAATAACATCCTAAAACTAGGGAGTTCATTGTCTGGTGTGTTTGAGTTTGGAAGGGATTTTTGGACCGCCTTGCTGATGTCGGTTTCCTGAAAATTGTCATCTCACCGCTCGATTGGTATTCCAGCAACGTCAGTGGTGGCTTCCATTGGTGCAGTAGTTGGTGTCCTCTTGCACATGAGAGAGAGGCTTCAAACCAATTACCCACACAACAAATCAACCATAATCAAACCCAAAACCTGAGATCTAAAACCACAATCAAACCCATTATCCACACAACAAATCAACAGATTTAGGCTGATGTTGGGTTGATTCAGTTGAAGAAGAAGCAGATTTGGGCTTATGCTGCGTTGATTCTACTGAAGCAGTATATTTGGGTTGATGTTAGGTGTATCCTACCAAATCATATGGATAGGGGTGTTTATATACATATAATTGGCGGTACAATGTGGTGTTTTAATAACAAAACGTTTGTCGACAACTGTTCTGGTTGACTTCGGAAAGTGCCCTCCCTAAACACCATCCTGTCCATTGTTGGTAACCCAACACAACGGTTCAAACGGATTGGCTTTGGTTCAGAGCGTCTGTCTGGATCTGTTCGTCTTCACACATACCTGAAACCACAAAAATAAACAAAATACCCATAAAAGCATCATAAGACTTGAATGGCCCAATTAAAATGAACAAACCCAAAATCTATAAACTGACAAATACCTATAGAAAGCCCCAAATTAACCTAAATAACCAAAACCTCTAAAATGACTAGCATACCCTAAAACCTAAAAGACGACCAAAATACATTGAATGCTCCAGAATGACCAAATATTTCCCAACTACTAAAATGAGCAAAATATCCCTTAAACCTTTAAAATGACTAACGTATCCCTAAAATTTCTAAAATGACAACAATACCCAAAAGCTTTAAAATGACTTAAATGCCCCCAAACCATTTCGTGCATGGGGATTTACTTCTAGGGAATCCATTATGTTTTTTTAGATTCCGTATCTTCCTGTACATTTTTTTGTTTTTGTTTTTGTTTTTTTGTTGTTTGTTACTTCATTTGAAAAATGAAGCAGTCTTCTTTTAATACTAGTTTTCTTACCTATCAAAGAAAGAAAATGAAAAAGCATTTAAACGATAGATTAAAAAATTTTAGAATTTCAAGTCCTCTTATTTATAAAATGGATTCAAACAAAAAATTTTAAAGTCTATAGATTCCAAATCAAGACATTCCAAATCTATTGACTTAAAATCTAAATCTAAATACCATTTCAAGTATCCAAAAGCAACCTAATAATATTTTATTGATTTTGACTAGTAAGCAAGGTGGCTTGAATTGATGTTTGTTGGGATGGCACATAGAAGGGGTTCTGATCAGCAAATGTCATGGACGAATTTAGAAGAACCGATTTTGGATAGTGAGGTGGTGCCTTCTTCTTTGGTTGAGATTGCTCCAATTCTTCGTGTGGCAAATAAAGTTGAGGCTAGCGAACCAAGAATTGCTTATCTCTGTAAGTGCCAGTTATATTTATATGTTTTACCTGTATGCTTTATGTACTCTTTATGTATCCTATTTGATCTACTAGAATTAAGAAGCCAGTGGATTTAACAGATTTTAAACAATGTTGATTTTTACATTCTTTGATCAGTTAGCTGTATATGATGTAAATGTTGTGTCCTGCACAACACTTGAGTGGCACGGACACTTTATAATTTATGCTGCCATATGCCTTTTTCTCTGTTAAGATACATAAAGATATGAATGCATCATCGGGTCTTTCATGGTTTGCTGGAGGCAATGGTTTATAACTTGTAAAATTACTAATTCTCCCAAAAGCTTAAGCTATTAGGAGATGGTGGATTTAATCATTTAACCACATGATTCTAACATTTCCCCTCACATGTGGGCTCTATCTGTCTTTCCTTCCTAACTTGCGTGTGTATTATTTGTTCAGTTTGAATTATCAAAAAAAATTCTTTTAATTATTGAAAATATTATTTATTCAGTTTTTCTATAATGAAACTCATTTGAGTTCAAATGCTTAATTGCTAAGGCATTCATTTCTGCATTGCTTCTCCCAACTAATAATACTGCATTTGGTTTTGTCTATTGTTATATTATGTCCTAGCAGAATTTAACATGGTGTATATCTCTGAGTGAATGCAGTGGGATTTTTTTAATTTTTATTTTCTGAAATTTGATACTTATCTGAACAAAAATGTATATTTATGTCAATACTGGAATTAGGTCGGTCTTATGCCCTGGAAAAAGCGCACAGACTAGATCCAATATGTAGTGGACGAGGTGTTCGCCAATTTAGAACTGCACTACTTCAACGTTTAGAAAGGGTAAACTTTAAAATCAGTTGCTCCTTATATTTGTTTTTGTTTTTTTCTCTCTAGTATGCAGCAGTATTCTTGACGGATCTTGATCAAAGGTATAATATTCAAATAAAGTCATATACCTATTGTGATTTGGTATTAGTGTTTTCTTTATCTTTTTGGATGAAAGAGGAGACACTGTATGGACACACACTATAATCATGAAAGCAGTATAAACTGCATTAAAATAATTGACAATTTTATCGCTAAAGACTAAGAAATTTCAAATATTCAATCTTATTGACTTGGTGATTTTGGGCATCATTAGGCTCCATGTGAAGGTACTTAATGTTTCATCTTCAGAACAGCCGTGTTTTGTTGTCTTTGATTTTGGTTTCCTCTTGCTTGTTGTGTTCGAACAAGGTTGTGTGTTTCAGGTTTAGTATTGTTTGTGGTTCCTGGAAGGGTTTGGATTTGGTCTTAGTTTGTTTGGAAGGGTTTCCAGGTTTTTAAGATAGGTTTGGTCCTGTATAGGTTGATGTATTTTGGATTGGTCAAAATCTTGATTCTTGGAGAAGTTTCTGCTGAACAGTGAAATTTACTGTATATTAGGGTCTAAGTTCAGTGTTTCTAAAGGTTTAAGCTGAGATTTTACCTAGGGCGACAAGCTATGAATGGAGAAAGGTGTTTCTAGAAGCTTGTATGGTCGGATAGGTGATTCTTGGAACTAAAAAGAATGGTATTGCACCAACAGTTTCTGCAGAATTTGTGTCAACAGATTTGCGGTAGGTGTTTTGGTCAAGAACAGGTTGCAGGTTTGGGTATGGAGAAGAAAATAGGAGTTCTTTGACAGTAAGGGCTAGGTTAAGGAGTGAAGTGTTAAAGATTTCTTGAAGGTTGGGTTGAAGATTGCAGCAAGATCAAGTTTGAACTTTCTGCAGAATTTTGGTTTGCTCAAAGGAATTGGATCTGTTTTTCTTAATCTGATCAGGGTTAGGGGGTTAGGATGAATTGGGACGAAGTTAAAATATGAGGAAAGGGATTAGGGGTTGAGTCTTGTGTGGAAGGGTTTGTTCTAGAGGTTGAAGATGATAAGAATGGGCTTGTGGATTCAGCATCTAAATATTTTTTGATCTGTCCGTATGGAAAGGTGCAAAGGAGAAGGTGTTTCAGCAGGGATTTTGTGAAGGAATTAAGATATTTTGACGGTGGATATACTTGTGAAGGGGTGGAATTTCATGGTTTGGATTGGAGGCACTTAGAGCTTGAGAGAAATGTAGTGGCTGAAAGTTGTAGAAAGAAGTTTCTTTGATACCAAAATGATGGAAGACATGTAATACTTGCATTTTCTTGAGAGAGGGAGAGGGGAGGAGGGTTAGAGAAGAGAGGGAATTCACACCACAATATAAACAACAATAGCAACAAAGCCTTAGTCCCAAAATTTTTGGGATTGGCAATGGATCCTCAACAAAATTAGTCAGGGTTCACGCTAAGAGCCTTGTAGCTCAATTGGTTGGCACTTCTTGGTGTTTCCAATAGCGACATCCAGGGTTCAAATCTTCCCTCCCTCAAATTATTGAATTAAAAAAAAAAAGATTGTTAGGGTTGGCATACACATGACCAAACCATCTCGAGTAACTTCTCTCATATTTTCATCAATAGGGCCGCCTCTATCTTGAAGCGGATTTCTTTAATTTGAATCCCATATTTCTGTATATTTCCACTTATCCATTTTAAAATGTTCATTTCAACTACACTCATTTTATGAATATGTTGCTTTAGCAATTCAACATTCAATACCATAGAGCAAAGCTCGTCCTATTCCGGTCTTATAAAATTTTTCTTTTAACTTGATAGATATTCTATCATCACACAATACTCTAGTTGCGCTTCTCCACTTCATCTACCATGCTCTCTTAGCCATCATATAAGTCATCAAACCACCTTGAGTTCCCAACACAACCCCATATCCCTTTCTTTTTAACAACTGTAAGTCCTATTTCTACAAAGCCTCCTTAATATTAACCCACCAGAACCATACGTAGAAAAATTTAATTTTTCCTATGTTAGTATCTCTTTCGCAACTTTATTTAAGATTTTAACACGACATTTGGTTGTGCAAATCATCTAGTACTCCCGCAGATAACCTCACTTTTACTAGCAACTGCTGTCAAACCAGATAACATTTTGAACTCATCTAGCCAAGGTTTTGAATTTTGTCCCGTTCCAACCAGAATGACCGAAATTTTTCGTTCCAGTAGGCAGACCGGTGTAGGTGACCTGCCATTCTGTCTCGTCCTATATTCCAGCCAAAAATGGAGTTCCGGGCGTGATTTTGGTATTTTGGGCGAAATGGGTGCACTGGACCAGAACTTGTTCACAAGTGTTTCAGCCTTTCAGTGAGGGTGATATTTTGGGATATTTTTTGGGAAAAAGGTGAGATTGTGAGAGAAAAACAAAAGAAAATTTTAACAAAATGAAGCTAAGAACCAGGTCTGCAACAAAAAATGAAAGCTTTAAGTCGTCGATGTTGGCCAAAGATAGGAGAAGCTGAAAGAAGTAAACTGAAACTTTGAACTAATATGAAGACAAAAACGTTGGAAAGTCTGGGGAGTTTGGGTGAGAAAATAAAAAGTTAGAGAAAGAGAAAGAAAAAATAAAAAAGGGTGAGGAAGAAAAGGTTAAAAGGACAAATGGGTGAGGGTGGAAATGTGCGAACATGGTGTGGAGAGCATTGGGGAAATAAAAAAATTGATCTGACTTTGATATGGTTGGCAGGAGGAAAAATAGGGAAAAAGAAAAAGGATTTAAAATATATATATATATATACACACACACGCGCGGCTCGTAGTCCTGAAATGTTGCACTAGTATACATCAGTACTGAAATATTTTGTTCCAGTAACCAATCTGGAACAGACTTTGGAATGGAATTCAAAACCTTGCATCTCTCACCTGCTCAATAGTCTCAATGGTAATTTGGTATTTTTATCTCGGATATTGCTTTTGAGTGATGGCTGACTTTATATGACATAAATGTTCAGTGTCTTCTACTACTTTCACAAAATTTTCTGTATTGTTTATATGTTTTTTTCTGCATTTCTTGTGAAGGAAATAAATTGCGCTACCTTGAATTTTTTCATGAACGGCACAAGCTGCTGATAGTTTATGGCCCAATCCCCTAGCAACTTCTTATCAAGGCTCTCCATTTGGAATTCTGATGAAATGTTAATTCAATTTTTTATTCATTTCAGGAAAATGAGATGACATGGGCAGGTAGGACGAAAAGGAGTGATGCTAGTATAATGCAGGATTTTTATTATCATTACTACCAAAATTATATTCATGCTTTGCCGGCTGCTGTTGATAAGTATGGCATGTTGCTTCTCTAAGAGAAATAATGTCTAGTTGTTTACTTTCTTGATGGTTGGATCTAGTGCATTATATTTTATCTGATATTAAGTTCATGTTCTTTAATCAGTGCCGTACTTACTGAAGCATATCAAACTGCTGCAGTCCTATTTGAGGTTTTGAAGGCTGTAAATCATATAGGGGATGTTGAAGTGGCTGATAAGGTGAGCCTGAATGCTTTACATCTTTCATTTTACTTTTGAATGATATCATGTAATTGGAACTTGCGGAGAAGAATACGTTTTTGCTGTCTTATTTATGTGGATGTAATAATGATTTTCTTTATTCTCCTTTGTTGAAGTAATTCGATGGATTTTTTGTTTTAATTTTCCTTTGCAGATTTTGCAAGTACACGATACCGTTGCGGAGAAGATGCAGTTATATATGCCTTATAATATTCTTCCTCTTCATCTAGTTGGACATGATCAACCTATTATGAGATATCCTGAGGTTTGTTTCAGTTTTCTTGCGTGGAATAGTTGATTTTCCTTAGTTCTTTCATTTGAGTTTTCTTTTGATATTTTTTCTGTTCAGATTCAAGCTATTGTTTCTGCACTTCGTAACATCAGTGGTTTGCCATGGCCAAAGGGCATCCCGAAGAAAGTAAATGAAGACATTCTAGACTGGCTTCAGGCCCAGTTTGGTTTTCAGGTGACTTACCAAATTGTTTGTTGTCCATTACTTGGGCTTTCATGTTTACTCAACAGGCTACTTTCCAATTATTAATATGTAGATGGATAATGTTGCAAGTCAAAGGGAGCACTTGATTCTTTTGCTTGCAAATGTGCACATACAACAATTCCCAAAGCCTGATCAGCAACCCAAGGTCTTATTCCTCTTAGATTGCTGTGTCTTTTATTTTTACCTTTTGTGTCAGTCTTTAAGTTGTCATAACAGATGGTGCTTTTTGCCTCTTTAGTTGAATGGTCGTGCTCTGAAGAAAGTGATGAAGAAACTTTTCAGAAACTACAAAAATTGGTGCAAGCATTTGGATGTCAAAAGTAGCCTTTGGTGAGGCTTCCTATTTTTTTAAAGTGGATTAGTTATAGTGTTGCGTGCAACAGTGCTACACTGCTGTTTTCTTCTGCTATAGTTGGTACTTAGAAGTACCTAATTTTGACTGTTTGTGTATTTCCTAACCTCTTTCTTGCTTGTTGATGCTTAAAAATTGTCTGGCACTCTTTTATGCTTTGATGTATTATACTTTGTGGTTTTTTCAATTCGCAGGTTACCAACAATTCCACAGGAAGTGCAGCAGCGAAAATTACTGTACATTGGTTTATATCTTCTTATATGGGGAGAAGCTGCGAACTTGAGATTCATGCCAGAATGCCTTTGCTATATTTATCATCATGTATGTACAGTTCAAATTCTTCATGAGATTGCAAAGAGAGAAGGAATTAACTTTTCTTTTCCTCTTTTTAGGGCTCTAAATCATAAGGAGGCCTATGAGAGATTTAGATGCTTATGAGAATTAATTGAAGTGTGGGTATGTAACCATAAAAGCTGAATGATACAAATAGAAAAACAATAGGCTATATTCCAAATTTAAATCTCCAACTTTGCATAAAATTCAATCTAGTCCTGTAACCGTGTAGTTTTGATTTAATTTTTTTTTTTTAATCAATTTTTTAAATTCCAAAAAACTAATATTCTAATAAAAAGTATTTTTTGAAAAAAGAAAAGAAAAACAGAAATTTAAAATGCCTCCACCATCCTCTCCCCCCTCCTCAGAATCTATCACAGCCACCGCCATCTGCCCTGTCCCTGCCTTCTTCACTACTTCCATCTCTGGAATCAACGAAATCAACGACACACATGACACATCTTGGCCTCAATACTCCCCCAAGAAAATTCATCCAAGAAAAAAAAGAAAGAAAACAGAACCATGGCCAGGAGAAACTGTGGCAATACAATTGTCAGCCACACAACTCTTTACACAATCAACGCTGCTATTATATTGCCTGCTTCTTTTTCATTCTCGGCATAGTAATCTTTGCCATTTTGATTGTAAATTTGTATCTCAGAATGAACAGTTCTCAACAGGTGTGTGTATATATATATATATATATATATGGGCTTTCTTGGGTCTTATGAAGAACGGTGTTCTATCTTATGTTTGGATGGTGGAATTGGTTGGGGAAACACTCATCATACATTTAGAATTTAGTACATTTGTGTTTATTGTGGTGCATTTGGAGGGAATGTAATTGTTGCATGTTTGAGGATTTGGATAGTTCTGATGAATAGTTGCTTGCTTCTTTTAGTGGTTATTAGTTTGATTATTCTAGGGCTTGGGGACTCACTTCTTGTGACTCCATCCCTTTGTTCATTAGCTCTCTTCTTTCTGTAATTAGTTTTCTATTTCCTGTATTTTTTTTTTCTTTCCTCATTGTGTACTTTTCTACTACTTTGTGCTTTTCATGCATATTGTAGTTTTTAATATATTTTTTCTACCTATAAAAAAAAATTACCAGATTTTGACTGACAAAAAGTATTGATCAATCCTTCCCTTGGAAGACTGTTTGGAAGCCGTGTCCCTTCTAGAGTTTTTTTTTTTTGTTTGGATCGCAGTTTTGGGGAATATTTTGACTAATGATAATCTTTGGAAGTAGAAGACTTTTATTTTAGATTGGTGTTGTGTGTAAAAGAAATCGGGAATTAGTAGACCACCTCCTTTTATTCATTGCCCTCTTGCTTCTGATTTGTGGTCTATGGTGTTTACTTTGTTTGGCATTCACTGGGTTATGCCACAGACGGTGGTTGTTGGCAAGTAAAGTTTGGGCAGCATTGGAATAGTGCTATTTAGATGGTTGTCTCTCATTGTTTGATGTGGTGCATTTGGCAGGAGACGAATAACTGCCATTTTGAGGATTTAGATAAATCAGTTTTAGATCTTAAACTCTTCTTTTTAAAGACTCTTTTGGACTGGGTTGCAATGTTAGGCTTTCTTTCTTTTCTTTTTTATTCATGGCTTCATGGAATTTTGTACTTTATGCTCTTGATTTGTATTTTGTCCCTGACGTATACTTCCTATATACTTAGGTTACACCCTTCTTTTTTTAATATATTTTTGTTACTTCTCAAAAAAAAAAAAAAAGACTGTCTACCATGACCTCTCCCTGACCTTGCAAAGATTTCCGCTTTGTGCACTGAGTTCAGTCTTTTTATTTGAAAAGATGTTAGTTAATGATAATATTTTGGTCATAAGAAGTGTGATTATCATAGCTTGGCATGCACCAAGCTTTGAGGTTTGAAACCTAATTTGGGAAGCTATGGAGATTGATTTGTCAGGACCAAACCATTTTGGATTGAAGGTGAGCAAATAAGGGGCAATTTAGAGAATTCCAATGTTTTAAAACTAAGTTGCAAATTTTCTAAAAGGTTGAACCATATATTAGAATTTTCCATGAACTTATTTGTAGTACATTTTGGTCATTACCACGTTTCATGCATTGTAGTTTACACTTGATAAAAATTGCTTTAGTTGAGTAGTAGAAATTCGGGTCTCAGTCCAAAAGAAAAATAGAAAAAAAAAAGGGTATGGAGGGTTTGAACTTTGGCCAATTTAAATGATAAATAAAGGATGTTCAGAAAACATTTAATAGACTTGCTCTGAGTTTTCAGGTTCTTATACATACATGTTTCATATTTATATTAGTTGTTTGATATTTATACTCTTTATTTTGCTTACTATTATTGATCATTGAGTATAATTGACACTTCATTGATTTAAGGATGATTATTCAGTTTTTTGTACTCCCAATCTTTGTAGATGGCATCTGAGTTGTATGGGATGCTGGCTGGAAGTATTAGTCCAATGGCTGGTGTGCCTGTATCGCCAGCCTATGGTGGTGATGATGAGTCTTTTCTAAAGAAAGTAGTAACTCCAATATATGAGACAATAGCAAAGGTGTTGCTTCTGCATGTTCTGTTTGGTCTATAAAATTGCGTGTATTTGACTGCTTTGTCTTACTATTCCCTTTGTGCTTTACAGGAAGCTCAAAGAAGCAAGGGAGGAAAATCAAAGCATTCTCAGTGGAGAAATTATGATGATTTAAATGAATACTTCTGGTACCATGCGATTCTTTGTTTATATGCATTTCATATGTACAGAATGTAGATTATTAAAAATTATGTTGGTGTGAATGGTAGGTCAGTTGATTGTTTTCGGCTAGGTTGGCCTATGCGTGCTGATGCTGATTTCTTTTGCCAACCTCTGGAACAGCTTCGAGTAGACAAAAAGGATGTAAGTTGTAATTTTGAGTCATATGTTGCTTGTTTGTTAGTTTTCTAGTTTTGATTATCTTTCCTTACATCATATGAATCTTAACTTACTTCTTTTATTGATGAAGATAATTTTTTTATGAATATTGACTTATTTCGTTTTAAATTCTTGAAATATTGTCCCCTCAATGGTAAAGGGTGATTTCCTGCCCTATTTTTAGCTTTAATCTACTAAATGTGGTCAAACATCTATCCATACAGTCAATGTTTATACAAGGAATGTAAAAGCTCAGTGACTTGGGACAATGAGGAATGAAATCAAATCAGATCTGGCAGATTTAGTCAGCTTCCATTTTGAGGATTTAGGGGTAGGTTTGTGGGGAAATGGCTGCATAACATTAAGGATTATAGGGTTTCTAATATGGAAAAGGAATTGTAAGATAAAGGGCAAAAATTTAGGTCTGGATTGCAGTTCTAGGGCTATGAACAGAAATCCATGAACAGTGTTTTGGCTATATGTGGGCTGTTTGGGGCTATTTGATGAATGAGTGGTTTAGGGTTTTGGATTTTAGGGTTTTAAAAGTGACAATTCAAAGCATGGTTTCAAATTGCTGGAAATTTAATAGAACATAATAAACTTCTAGGTATCACACCTAGGATTTCTATGGCATCACACCTTCGAGAATGTTGTATTACACAAACCTCAAACAGGCTTCATAACTTCTCTAAAAGTTAGAAAACTTGTGCTTCTCTTCAAAGGGAAGTATTACATGCATATAAATTGAAGGGTAACACCAATTCCTAGTGGAACTTGGACTTTTTGAAGCCCTTAAAAGAATCAGCCCCTTGGGATTTTACGACTAAGCCCAAACTAAATTGTTTAGGAGAAAACATGTGTATTGGGTTAATTGTTTTAACCCTAACATTTTAACATATTATTGATACGCCGAATTGAAAACATATGTATGTATGTATGTATGTATGTATACACTGAGTTTACTCTTTTTCCCTAGTTTTATACCCATAACACTCCCCCTTAAGCCGGAGAGTATATATCATACAATCCTAGCTTGTTACATAATAAACCCAAACGAGTTTTACATAAAGCTTTGATAAACAAGTCAGCAATTTGGACTCTTGAGGAAACGTATGGAGTAGCAATTACACCATCTTCCACTTTCTCCCGCTTAATATGATAATTTACTTCAATATGCTTGGTTTGGTCATAGAATATAGGATTGGAGGCAATATGAATTGCCACTTAATTATCACAATGCATAGTCATAGGAACCTTCACAACAAATTTTAATTCCTAAGTAAAATGCTTAACTCAACCTCTGCACTAGATCTGCAACAACAATTTATTTCATACTTTTCCAAGGAATAAGGTTTCCTCCAATAAAAGTGCACTACTTAGTAGTGGGTTTTCTATATGACGGTGTTCCTCCCTAATCAGCATCAGTATTGGCTTCTACTTGTAGGTGATCTTTAGATTTATACAAAAGACCACGGTGTTTATACAAAAGACCACAACCTGTTTATACAAAATACCACGGCATGGATATGCTTTTAGATACTTCAAAATCCGAATAACTGCCTCCGAACAGCATGGATATGCTTTAAGATACCTCACAGTCCGAATAATTGCCTCCCAATGTGGAAGGCGAGGATCTTTCATATATTGGCTCAAAACATTGACTGCAAATGATATGAATGGGCGAGTAATTGTGAGATAATTTAGTTTGCCAATCAAATGACGATATCTCTCAGGATTAGATAACAACTCTTCTTGATCTTCATACAATTTGACATTAGGATCCATAGGAGTCCCCACTAGCTTAGATCCTAACAAGCCAGTTTGTTCCAAAATACCCAACACATATTTTCTTTGTGATAAACTGATGCCTTCTTTAGATTGTGCTACCTCAATATGCAAGAAATAAAGATGTTTACCCAGACCTGTAGTTCGGAAGGTGTTTTGTAGGTATCTCTTCAAATCATTAATACCCTTCTTGTCATCACTAATGATTATAATATCGTCAACCTATACTATCAACAAAATCTTCCTCTTGTAGAGGTATGAAAGAACACACAGTAATTCGATTGGCATCTTCGCAATCCAAACTTTAACATTAATTCATTGAATTTACCAAACCAAGCTTTGGGAGATTGTTTAAGGGCATAGATGACCTTATGCAACCTACACACTTTTCTAGACCCCCTGAGGAACAAACCCAAGTGGTTGCTCCATATACACCTCTTTCATCAAATCGCCATTCAAGAAGGCATTTTTAGCCCAAATTAACAGCCAAGGAGATCAAAATCTTGATAGAAGAAATTTTAGCAACATGGGAGAATGTCTCTGCATAATCGACGCTGTATGTCTGGGAATACCCTTTGCCAACCAAGTTAGCCTTCAAACACTCAATAGAACCATCAGGCAAGTACCTCATAGTAGACACTCAATGACAACCAACAACAGTTTTCCCTCGAGGACGAGTAACTAAAGACCAAGTAGCATTTTTAGACTGGGCAAACATTTCTGCCTCCATAGCAAATTTCCAACTAGGGATGGACATAACCTCTTGGACAGACTTAGGAACAACAGTAGAATTCAAGGACGTGTCAAAGCATGGAGAGATGAAGACAAATGACCATAAGAGACAAACTGAGAGATAGGATGAGAGATACAAGTACGATTACCTTTGCATATAGCAATCAGAAGAGAGTTAGGATCGGGAGGTGGATCACTAGGCGGGGTAGAAATCTCGGTTGGAGGTTTCTGCCAACGATGATATTCTTGGAGTGGTTTTTGAGGAGGAGATTTAGTAGGAGACATAGGTGGTAAGTGAGGAAGACAAGGAGGAGAACTATCACTACCAATTGAAGGAGAGAAATTAGATTAAGACTCATCAAATGTGACATCAACACTAATGAAACGACGACAAAGAGTAGGTGTGTAACATTGGTATCCCTTTTGGGCACGAGACTACCTAAGAAAAGCACATTTAATTGATCTAGGATCAAGTTTATCATTCCCTGGACCTAAGATATGAACATAGCACACACAGAGATCTTAGGAGGTAGATGAAACAAAGGTGCATTAGGAGAGAGCACAGTATAAGGGTATCTGACCAAATAGAACAGTGGATGGCATGTGATTAATCAGGTGACTGGTAGTTAGAACAGCATCACACCAATATAATTTGGGAACACGCATATGAAACACTAAGGCATGAGTGACCTCTAACAAATGATGCATTCTGGGTTGGAGTGTGGGGGCAAGAAGATTGGTGAGTTATACCATGGCCATCAAAAAATTGAGTCAAAGATGTGTGAAAAAATTCATGAGCATTATTAGATCGAAAAATACGAAGTGAAGCATTGAATTGTCCTTATTTGCATAAAAAAATGATTTGAAAATTGAGTACAATTCAAACCTTTCTTTTATAAGATAAAGATATGTGAACCCAGAACAATTATCAACAAAAGTATCAAAATATCTAAATCCCAACAATGAGGGAGTGTTTATTGAACTCCAAATATCCGAATGCACTAAATGAAAAGGACTACTGACACGACTCTCACACTATATGGAACTATCTCAATGCACTAAATAAGATAGTCATTGATCTCTTATCATCTTGATATTTTGCAAGAATGAAGGTTATATGGAAATAATGTAATCTACCAGTTAATTCTTTAAGATACTGTTTCAATATATCTTGTCGTGTAACATCTTAGAGTTACACTAGATTACATATTTTGATTTGTCTTAATATGCATTCCTAATTTCATGTTACGATGTTATTTACTATCTCATTCAAAAACTCATGTTTTGTGTATAATTTTAAAGTTAAAAACACTTAAAGTTTAAATATTTTATGATGAGATGGTTATTAATGTCTGATCTTCCTGATACTTTGCGAATCTTGTATTACTAATCTTATAGGTTTTTTTTTTTTTTTTTTCTTCTTCGAATCTCTATATAATTTTTGTTATGCTTTTCCAAATTTAATATATTACGATTTCTTATATAAAAAAAAATGTAATGTAACAATTGATTTGTTACTCTTTTCAATGAAAAGTTATGGAGTTGTGTGATATCACATAGAGTTACACCAAGTATAACTTGATCTTGATCCATATATATTAGCAACTTAGTCAACCATTTTACCTGTACTCAACTTAGTCAACCCTTCTGCATGAGATTTAAACCATATTGTTGGAGTTGGAATTGGGAAGTAGGATTTTTAACAACAATGTTTTGCAAGTTTTTATTTTTCTTAATTTTGTTCTATTACAATCTAGACATAACACTACAAAATTTGTCAACCTGATTTTGGTTAAATAATTTTGCTCTTTTAATTGTGGAAATTCTTGATATTCAGGATGAGAAACCTTATACTGGGGATCAATGGATTGGAAAAACAAATTTTGTTGAAATACGCTCATTTTGGCATATCTTCAGAAGTTTCTATAGAATGTGGAGCTTTTATATTTTGTGTTTGCAGGTAATTCTCTTTTTACTCTCCCTATCATTGTGTTTCCTGGATTTTATTTCTACCTTTTCTTTTGGAGTTATTCCTACCTAATGTTATGAACAATATTCAAATACCCTGTCCAATATAGGCTATGATCATCATTGCTTCGAATGGGTCAGGGAAATTAATATCCATATTTGATGGTGATGTTTTCAAGAAGGTGTCGAGTATCTTCATAACTGCTGTAATACTGAAGCTTGTACAAGGTAGAAAACCAGTTGAATGGGTTCTGTTGGTGCATTATTTATTTCTAGTCCCATACCTGTGGACACAAATGTACTTCTCATTATATTTTTCCTGCTCTCCTACTCTTACTTTATCTCTGTTCTTCAGCCTTAGAAAGTATGATTACATATTTTTATTAAAATATTTTCCACTTCATTTTCATATTTTTTCTGGAAGTTCATTGGATTCTCAAATCTGAAAATGGCCATGCCAAACACTTAGGACACGACACCAATGTCCCAACAATATCTTTTAAACTCAAAAAATGTCAGTCATTTATTTATTTATTTTTATAAAATATTTTTAAAATTATAGGGTGTTTAACATGGTTATTTTATTTTATGTTTCATTACATTTAGTATTTTGGCATGCAAACAATCAAAGAAATATCTGTTATATATTCAGTCACATACGTAGCCTTGTCCACATCTAGATTTTTGGTTTTTGCCGTGTCTGACACCCATGTCCAACGGAGATATCAAATATTTTTTGCAGAAATATATCAATGACAATGATCCACTAATCTACTCTAGAAAGTAACACATGGCAAGAATTAATACCGTTTTTTTTTTTTTGCCCTTTATGATGCCAAGCTCAAACCTGGCTACCTCAAATTAGCTTCATCATTTTCTGTTCTGTTTTTTTTGGAGTGGGGGGTATTCAATATTTTTATATTGAAGCTAAGCTTTTTCAACTTGTTGTGGAAGAGGGGGGGTTTGGGGGGGGGGGGGGGGGGGGGTGGGGGGGCATCCTTCTTTGAGTTATGTATCTTTGAGAGGGGAAAGAACTTTTTAAGATCGGTGTTTATGGGAAAAAAAGTCAACCCTATGGTTGTCTAATATTGATCAAGCTATGTTTGGGAGTAATCCTAAACAAACTTGTACTCTCAAAGAGGGTGATACTGCATATACATTCCAACGGAACTGGAACTCGAATGCCTCTGGAAGGTGTCTTCTAGTAGGCTAGTAGCTGAACTCAGGTTAGGGGGTCATAACAGAAGGCAGGGAGATGAGTGGATGGAGTTGCAAAGCTTACTTAGTCCCGAAAATCATGCTTTGGTTGTATCACTTGCACGTAAGGATAGGCTGCTATATACACAGCAGGCATAGGTGCATGACTCACGTAAGGGTAGAATTGAAAATGGTGCCGTCTAGTTAGTTGGAGAACCATAAGAATTCAAGCATGGTTGAGAGTGACAGGGCGGAGGGTGGCGGTCCAAAGAAGGCTGCCATGGGAGATATTGATGGGAAGAACTAGGTTTTTTGGTGGCGACTCTTAAGTGGTTTTCCCGCTTGGGTCTGACTCCAAGCTAGGCCTAGGTTCTAAGTCCTAGGTTATATCCCTCTGTTTTCCTAACAGAAAATAACAATACCCAACCGCTGGAATCACAACTCCACACAAAACCCATCCACACCAAGATTTGCAAAGTCTCAAACAACCTGATCCGCCGAAAGGCCAAAACGTACATGTTTGACAACCTCACCGCTTGCAAAGATGCCCCATCGCCAATCTCTCCATCTTATACTAGAGCTGGGATGCATGGACGCGGGTCCAGAGGCGCCGCACCCGCGTCCGATGTGGTGACGCGCGAGGGACGCTGTTGACCGCGTGTCGGTGCCGCGTTGGGCCGCGTCTGCCACGTGGTTTCTTTTTTTTTTTTTTGCCGACTCGCGCCGACGCAGCTGAGACTCGGCCCGATTCGCGCTAAGTCGGGCTGATTCGCGCCGACTCGGGCTGTATCGGTCGAAACCGGAGAAACCGCCAAAATGGCCGATTCAGGTCGAAATGGACGATTCAGGCCGAAATTCAAACACTCTCTCTCACTCCGTCACTCGTCTCTCCTCTCTGTGCTTTCTGCGGTGTGTGTGTGCTCGACTTCACTGAATCACTCTCTGCCTCTCTGTCTCTGCTCTCTGTCTTGGCGTCTCCACAACAACACAACACAACACAACAGCTACACTGTTGGCCCGTGACAAAGAGTTGCAATATAAAAAGACTTTGATTACCCCAAAATGCCCTTTGCTTTGTATTCTATTGGACCCCCTAGTTGCACCCAAAGTCATGTGGCTGTTTTGGTCATTTTACCTTGATGTACACGTGTTGGTTGAGATGGGTACAGTACATGATCTGATATGGCATGATTAGGTGAGAGGGTAGGACATTTCTTTTTTGTTTTGTATTTTCTTTTTTGTTTTGTGTTTTTTGCCTTCTTCTTTCTTTGTTTTGTGAATCTAATGTGTTTTTTAAGAATATTTTAATAGTAAAAATAAATAGAAAATATAAATAAAAATATTTTTAATAATTTTCTAATTGCCGAGTCCTACCGCACCCGCACCCACCTTTTTCAAAAATTGCCGAGTCCTACCGCACCCGCACCTGAGTCTCGAAACGCACCTGTGCTTCATAGTACTAGAGCTGCAGCAACAACCCGTCACAAGGCAGATTCTCTCGCCCCCTCGACCCAATCTCATCGGGTAACACTGAACCCAAATTTGTTTTCTAAGCCAAACTTGGACTTTCTAAACTCCCACAACCTGACCCAGGAAAGCCCTTATTTGACCTGTCTCAGTTTTTGAAAGCTAAAACCCAAGTTTTTGCATAACCCAGCCCATTAACCCAAAGCAAAAGCCACCTGTTACCCAAGCCATCCTTCTAAATATGCAAGACCCACACCAGATCAAGCTCAGTTGAAAAAAAAAAAAACAAAACTGAACCTAACCGTCAGGCACAATCAAGCTTCCCTTAATTTCAGTAGTGCAACGCACACAATATGATTTGTTCAGTAAACATCAGTTAATAAGCAGTCAAGATTCTTGTTTACTGACCTATGGTAATATTAGAAGCACCTTATTTTGATTGTTGTAAAAATAATCCATTGGATTGTGTCGACTGGATAAGTGGGATGGAGCAATTCTTTGAGCGAGCAAATGTTGCAAATAACATAAAAGTTATTGCAAAGTTGAAGTTAATAGGAGGGGCACAACTTTTCTAGGAGGACCTTGAATATCTTTGCTATATAAAGTATGAACCTCCCATTACTGTGTGGGAAGATATGAAAGAAAAGATTCATTGAAGTTGTGAAGTGATCATGGTTGTGGTTTTTGGTGGAGTATTTGAATGGAGCGGGAGGATTATAGTCTACATATTTGGTTTGAGGTTGGATTGGGGAATAAAGTCCGGTTTTGGTATGATTGTTGGTGTGCTGATTAGTCTCTTAGAGTGGCCTTCCCACTTTTATATGAGAATGCTACAAATCGTGAGGTGTTTGTGGGGGATTTGTTGGTGCAGCAAAGTGGGTGGGTGGGTGGGGGGTGGGGGGGTTGGGGCGGAGTTGGAATGTGTGATTCCAACATGGCTTTAATGATTGGGAGGTGGAGTTGGGGGGATTTTTCTTCATCAAGTGGAAGTTGGAAGAGGAATGGCGAATTTGACACTCTTTCTATAATGCTTTGAGGGCTCTTGTTTGTCACCTTCCCTTGGAAAAGCATTTGCTGTGTGAAGGCTCCATGACAGGTTCTTTCTTTGTATGGATGGCTGTGTGGGGAGAGATTCTCATAGGTGATAATTTAAGGAGAGGTTTCACTATTGTGGATGGTGTTGCTTGTGCCGATGCAGTGAAGAGGATGTCGTTTACCTGCTGATTCATTTTGAGGGGCTTCCAGGTTATGGGTTTTGCTTTTAGAACATTTGGGGGTCCCTTGGATCTTGCCTAAGAGGGTGGTTGATGTCTTGGTTGAGTGGAGGAATTGGTTGGGGAGGCGTTCATCAGGTTTTTGGATCTTAGTACCGCCGTGTACAATGTGGATCATTTGGAGAGCGTAATAATTGTATTTTTGACGATTTGGAACATTCAGGGGATCAGCTCATAGCTTTGTTTTCTAGGACCTTATTTGATTGGTCTTGTGCTTGGGGATTCACTTCTAGTGATTCCATTCCGTTATTTATAGACTCTAATCTGTTGTACATAATTTCTTTTTTATTGATTTCTTGTACGTATCTTTTAGGCTGCTTCATCCTTTTCATATGAATTAGTACTTTATTTTATTATAACTTTGTCTTACTTGTCATAAAAAGAATTAATTCCATGAACCAACAAGAATTTACTTCACCATGATTTTAAAAACCTTTGGAAAAAGGAAGATGTAGCTTATAACTTATTAAGCCTAAAGTAGAGATGAATTCAAGCGCCTCGATTTACAGGATGAACTAACACATCAATATGTCCTATAGGAGAATGAGGTGAAAAGTCACTAGCCACCATCAATTGTCTTCAACGTTAGCATGGTCTTGCTTTTATAAGTCTTCATTTTACTAACACTTGCTTAAGTTTTTATTTTTATTTTCAATGCTTAAGCACATTTAGTTTTGCAAAAGTATGGGCATTTGCTTTTCCCTTGGTAATATGGAGAAGCCTATTATATCCTCCACACTGCTTCACATTCAATTATCATGACAATTTTCTGCTTCATAAAATATTTTTGATTTTATTATTTATTAGTGATACTGCTATTCCAATTGGATTTTTATTTTTTATTTTTTATTTTTTTGGTGGAAATATTGCAGCTGTCCTTGATATTGTCCTGAACTGGAAAGCAAGGCAGAACATGTCAATATATGTCAAGCTAAGATACATTTTGAAGGCTGTTACTGCAGCAGCATGGGTCATAGTTTTAATAACAACTTATGCCTATAGTTGGAAAAATCCTCCAGTGTTTGCACAGACCATTAAGAGTTGGTTTGGCAACAATCGAAGTTCACCTTCTTTGTACATTTTGGCTGTCCTCATTTTCTTCTCTCCAAACATGCTCTCTACAGTGTTGTTTCTGTTCCCATTCATTGGTCGATTTCTTAAAAGATCAAACAATAAGATTGCGATGCTCTTGATGTGGTGTATTCAGGTGTGCTGATGCATGTGTTTAAACTTTTTCAGTAATTCTGTTTATTGCTGGAAGAACATTACATCTTACATGCATATGGATATGATACCTGAAACTATTTTTTAGCTTTTTGTTTAATTTATTCTCATTCCATATAGTATCTCTTCCATCTTTTATTTTTATTTCTTTCTTTCAATCTTTTTTATATCTTGCAGCCTCAGTTCTATGTTGGAGGAGCAATGCATGAGAGCTCAATTTCGATTATCAAGTAAGTGAACAAAGTTTGATTTTTGGATCAGCATGTCTTAAATTCGAGCCACTGATGCTCTTGCTGATTAGCTTCTAATTTCTAGGTACACCATGTTTTGGGTTCTCCTGATTGCATCAAAATTAGCATTCAGTTACTACATAGAGGTATTTTTCTTATCTATCCTTAGAACTTATGGTTGTTACTGTTGCTGCTATGTCTTTCTTTGTTGTTATTTCTTGTATGGTGTGCCTTTTTTTTTTTTTTTTTGGACTAAATCAAACAAATAAGTGGTATTGAAAAAGTAATTACTTGATTGTCCGGAAAGTAAGAAACAAACTGTTGTTTCCAGATCTAGTGTAGAGGCTGAGTATAGGGCCATGGCACACATATTGTGTGAGCTTATGTGGATTAAGCAATTACTTGAGGAATTGAAATTTATTGTGAAGGTGCCTTTGTTAATGCATTGTGATAATCAAGCGGCAATTCACATTGCTTCCAATCCTATGTTCCATGAGCAAACCAAGCATATAGAAGTAGATTGTCATATTACAATGACATGTTTCTATAAGAGTCCAAATTGCTGATATATTTTTCAAAGCTTTATGTAAGACTTGTTTGGGTTTATTGTGTAACAAACTAGGATTGTATGATTATCTAGAGCAGTTAGATGGGTGGTGTCCGTAGTTTTTTCATTGAACTTAAGTTCTTTCAGTTGGTGGTTGAGGAAGGAGGAAATTTCTTCTCCTTACATATTTTTGAACGGGGCAAACACTTCATGAAGTCAGTATTCATGGGCAAGAATGCAGCTGTATGGTTGATGAAGAACATAGAACACATGGTGGTCGGAGTCAATCCCAAACAGTTTTTTACGCTTAGGGAAGGAGACGCTGCATATACTCTACAGCGAGGTTCTAATGCCTTTGGTCAGTTCCTTTTAGTGTCTGAACTTAGAGTGGGAGGGCATAGAAGATTTGTTATCATTCCGGGTGGCAAAGCACAAAATGGCTGGAAGGCCTTTGGGCTTGAACTAAGGAAGATGTTGGATCCTGACCAATATGCTTTAGGGGGTTCAGGTCAGGCCAAATTTGTGTCTTTGCCACAGAGGAGAATGTTGGGGCCTCATCCTTCTCTTTTGCTGATATCGTGAAGGGCCAGGTGCAGCCAAGGGTTGTGACTCAGTCAGAGCTCTTTACAAACTTGGTGAAGGATAAAAAGTTAACTAAGGGGGAGTTTGTGGAGAAGAAGAATCTGTCAAGGGGGTTTTTGGAGCTGAACCCGAGATTTTCAGATGCTAAGGTGAGGGAATTTCTGGTGGGTAAGCCTGATATGTTGGCAGTGGGAGGAGGGGTTGGGAGGAAGCAGTGCATTAATGTGGTGTCAGGTGTAGGTGAGCAAAATCTGGTAGCAGATAGGAAACGTATCCCACCAAGCTTCAGTTTGAATTCTAAAGCTGAAAATGGAAGGAGTGCTTTAAGGAGATCCTGCTGGACTGGGAGTAGTCTTATCGTGGAGATTGATGTGAAAAGAAGGAGACGTGTCTGCTGGGATAGAAAAGAAAGGGGAGAAAAGATTTTTAGAGGGGTACCACGGGCCTGTAAGGATCTAGATGAGGGTATGTCGGGCGTGGGCCCTAGCAAGTTGGCAGCCCAACTGACTATATGTAAGTCTAATTCAGGTGGTGTGGGCTCTAGCAAGTTGGCAGTCCGACAGACTTTTAGTAAGTCTTTTTCAGGTGGTGTGGGCTCTAGCAAGTTAGCAGCCCAACAGACTCTTTGTAAGTCTAATTCAGGCTTAATCACCTTAAGCCCAAATACCTTTGAGCCTGGTGAGTGCTCTTATAAGCCTGTGGAGCCTATACCTTCAGCCGATATTTACGAGAAAAGTGGGGAATGCCCACTAGTGACTCCGAAGTGCTCTGGGTTGCCGATGCAGGTGGTTGGAGGCCCGGTGAGGTCACAGCTGGACTGGGTTTTGGCCGAGATGGGCGGAAAGAGCTTCTCGGTGCCTCCGAGGAGCTCTCACAGCCGCACAGTAACTGGGAGAGACCCAGACAGTCCCGCGATGGATGGGTTGGTAATTGGGACCAACATCGATGGTCCTGCGGCGGCTCCTTTGGAGTTTGAGGGATTTATCTCTGCTGGGTTTAACTCCGACGGACCTGAGGTGGTTCAGATGGAGAACTTTTTGGTGCCTCCGAGGAGCTCTGTCAGTCTCACGGTGACTGGGTTAGACCCTGACAATCCCGCGATGGCTGGGTTGGAGATTGGGACTAGCTCCAACGGTCCTGCGGAGGCTCTGATGGAGTTTAAGGGCACTCTCACTGCTGGGTCTAATTCCGACGGACCCGCAGCGGCTCAGTTGGAATTTTTTGGGGTCAATTGTGTGGATAAAGCTGGAAGTGTGAGTAGTGAGCTTTTGTTTCAAGGGACGGATAATGAGGGAACCAGGCAGATAGATGTTGGTGAGATGGGTCAGCCCAATTTGGGTGTCTCGATGGTGGAGGAATTGGCTCTCTCAGAAGCGGTTTTGGGTGAGGAGGAGAATTTGGCATTTTGTAACCCATTGTTTACTGTTATCCCCCCGGGGCTAGCTTTGACGATGGAAATGCACAATGATTTTGAGGTGTTGAATATTGGAAACACGCTAGATGTCTCTAGGTGGGTGAAAAACAGAATCCCAGGCTTTTGCAAAGTGATTGGGCTTTCTGCGAATCATCATGAAAAGTTGTGTATTGCTTACCTTCAAAAGCTAGAAAGGGAGATGGCAGTTATTAACCAGCAGCGGAAGAAAGCTAATGCCAACCAAAAAGCAGTATCCTCCACGGGTAAAGGAAAAAGAGAGTTGAGGAACCTAATCTCAACGGTTAACTATGATGGGAGATAGTGTGTTGGTTGTGAGGTAGAGACAGTTGTGGGGTGTTAATAGTCTTTATGAAGCTGAAGATGATTTCTTGGAATTTCGAGGTTTGAATGACCCTCAGAAACGTTTGGTAGTGAGGAATTTTTTACGTAAGTGGAAGTGCGACATTGTTTGCCTTCAGGAAACTAAGCTGGCTGGCTTAAATAGACAGCTGGTTTGCAGTATATGGGGCTGTCCGTATATGGATTGGGTGGCTTTAGATGCTGATCAGACAGCTGGTGGGGTCTTGATTATGTGGGATAGGAGGGTTGTAGAAAAGTTGGAAGTTTTGGTGGGCTTGTTTTCGGTGTTGGTTCAGTGGACGGGTTTATATGGGCATGTTCAGGGGTGTATGGCCCAAATGATAATCGGTTGAGAGGTGCTTTGTGGGATGAGTTGGTTGGTTTTCATCAGTTTTGGAATGTTCCTTGGTGTTGTTTTGGGGATTTTAATGTTGTTCGCTTTCCTAGTGAACGGAGGGGAGGGTCTCGGCTTACTCCGGCTATGGAAAAATTTTCTGAATTTATTGATGATTTAAACTTGATAGATCTGCCGTTGGAAGGAGGGCGTTATTCTTGGTCTAGTGGCACTGAACAACCTTTTATGTCTAGGATTGATAGGGCTCTAGTGTCGCATGAATGGGAGCATCACTTTCTGGATGTGATCCAACGTATTCTTCCACAAACTGTTTTTGATCATTTTCCAATTCTCTTGGAGGCAGGGGGTATGGCTAGGGGGAAAAGTCCTTTCTGGTTTGAGAATATGTGGTTGAAGACGGATGGGTTTGTTGATAGGGTTGAATCATGGTGGAATTGCCATTCTTTTTCGGGCACTCTTAGTTATGTGTTTGCTAAAAAATTGAAAGCATTGAAAGATGACATTATTCAGTGGAATCGTCAAGAGTTTGGCAATGTTGGGCGAAGGAAAAAAGAATTATTGGGGGTTCTAGAGGTTTTAGATGCTAAGGAAGGGGTTCTTGGACTCACTGAGACGGAGAGAGAAGAGAGAAATGAAGCAAGAACGCAAGTAGAGCATCTTCTTTCTCTAGAGGAGATCTCGTGGAGACAAAAATCGAGAATGTTGTGCATTAAGGAGGGAGATAATAATACTAAGTTCTTTCATAAGATGGCTAATTCTCATAGAAGGCTTAACCACCTTAGTTTCTTAGAAGTGAATGGGGTGATTTATGAGGACGGAGCGGAAGTTGCTGCTCAGGTTGTTCAATTCTATAAAACTCTGTATCAAGAGTCTGAGGAGTGGAGACCTTTTGTGGAAGGTTTGGAGTTTGATCAAATAGGGGAGTCGGAGAGGGGCTGGTTGGAGAGGAGGTTCGAGAAAGATGAGATTCTATCAGTGGTTAGAGATTTGGAAGGGGATAAAGCCCCAGGCCCAGACGGCTTTTCTATGGCCTTTTTCCATCATTGTTGGAGGGTAGTTGAAAGAGATGTTTTGGCAGTCTTTGAAGAATTCCATCAGCATTGTAAGTTTGAGAAATCTCTTAATGCTACCTTTATAGCTTTGATTCCTAAGAAGAATGAGGCCTCCAACATTCGTGAGTTCAGACCTATTAGTTTGGTGGGGAGTCTATATAAAATCTTGGCCAAGGTTTTGGCAAATAGACTGAAAGTGGTTTTAGATTAACTGATATCTGAATCTCAGAATAGCTTTGTGGGAGGTAGGCAAATCCTTGATTCAGTTCTCATTGCCAATGAGTGTGTTGATAGCAGAATGAAGAGTAAGATTCCGGGAGTAATTTGTAAGTTAGATATTGAGAAAGCCTATGACAATGTGAATTGGGAGGCACTTCTGAAGTTGTTGAAGAAAATGGGTTTTGGGGAGAAATGGTGTAGCTGGATTCGAACCTGTATCTCTACAGTGCAGTTTTCTGTGTTGGTTAATGGGACCCCAGCAGACTTCTTTGGTAGCTCCAGAGGTTTGAGACAAGGGGATCCGTTGTCTCCCTTATTATTTTTAGTTTTGATGGAGGTGTTTAGTAGGATGGTGAAGAGAATGGAAGGGGCAGGTTTACTTAGTGGTTTTAGGGCGGACGGTAGGAGGGGTAGAGGAGAAAGTGTTTCTCATTTGCTATTTGCGGATGATACTATTTTGTTTTGTGATGCAGAGATGGAGCAAGTCCTTCATGTTCGATTGCTGTTACTTTGTTTTCAAGCTGTGACTGTCTTAAAGGTTAATGTAGCTAAAAGCGAAATGGTTCCTATAGGGGAGGTAATTAATTTGCATGCTTTGGCAGAGATATTGGGTTGTAGGGTTGGGGCTTTGCCAATGACTTATCTTGATATGCCGTTGGGGGCGTCCCATAAGTCCCCCTCTATTTGAAATCCTATTTTGGAAAAAATCGAACGGAAGCTAGCTGGGTGGAAGAAGAAGTATTTGTCGAAAGGAGGTAGGATGACATTGTTTAAAAGCACACTATCCAGCCTTCTCACATATTTTTTATCTCTTTTTACCATCCCTACACATGTGGCAAACAAAATTGAGAAGCTCCAAAGGGATTTCTTGTGGGGAGACCCTAAGAATCATTTATTGGGATGGGATAAAGTGTGCTTACCTATTGCTAATGGTGGCTTGGGTATTAGGAAATTGACTACTCTCAATAAAGCCTTGCTAGGTAAGTGGCTTTGGCGTTTTGGGATTGAGGAGAATAGGCTTTGAAGGAGGGTGATAGCTTCGAAATTTGGGGAAGAATTGGGGGGGGGGGGACCTCTAAGTTGGGTAGGGAAACTCATGGTTGTGGTTTGTGGAGAAGTATCCGGAAGGGTTGGGAAGTTTTCAACAAATATGTCCAATATAAGGTTGGGGTGGGGGATAGAGTGAAATTTTGGACAGACAGGTGGTGTGGAGATCTTTCTCTCCAATTGGCTTTTCCAGTCTTATACAATTTTGCTGCAAACAGAGAGTCTTCCGTAGAATCATCTTTGATAAGTCAAGGAGCAGGGGATGGGAGAACTTGGAATGTTCGTTTTAATCGAGGTCCTAATGATTGGGAGGCTGCTGTGGTGGTTGATTTCTTCCGATTCTTGGCAGCCAATTTACTTTCAGGGACTGTGGGTGATCGGTTGAGATGAAAGTTGACCAAAAACGGGGATTTTACTATCCGTTCATATTATCATAAGTTACATGGCCCTTCTTCTGTTGTTTTTCCTTGGAAAGGTATTTGGAAAGTCAAGGCTCCCCGGCGCGTTTCTTTCTTTGTTTGGACAGCCGCATGGGATAGGATCCTCATGGGTGATAACTTGCGGCTTAGAGGCTTTGATTTTGTTGACTGGTGTATTATGTGTCGTTGCTGTGGTGAGACAGTGGATCATTTGTTGTTACATTGTGGAAAAGCTTATCGGCTGTGGTGCTTTGTCTTTAAGATTTTTGGGATTTCTTGGGTTTCCTCATTTACGGTGTCAGATTTTCTCTTTAGTTGGTGGAATTGGTTGGGGAAGCATTCATCTTACATTTGGAACTTAGTTCCGTTGTGTTTGATGTGGTGTATTTGGAAGGAACGCAATCGACGGACATTTGAGGATTTGGATACATCTGAGGACCAAATGCATACTTTCTTTTCTGGTTCTCTGTTTGATTGGGCTAGGACTTGGGGACTCACATCTAGTGACTCTCTTCCTCTTTTCCTTAGCTCTCTTTCTTTGTAATTTAAGCTTTTTATGTCTTGCTTTTTCTTCCTTTTTGTACCTTGCTTTGTTGGTGCTTTTTTTGCATCTAGCAGTTTTTTAATATATTTTTTCTTACCTATTTTGAGGGGGGAGTGTTATGGGTATAAAGTGGGGGCAAAATAGTAATATCATAGTACTCCTTTATATATAGATAATATTTAATGTGTTAGGGTCAACTTATCAAACCCTAAACACTTTTACTTTAACAACAATATATTTAGATTTTCTCTCTACTTCATCTGTAGTATGATTGGATTCTCTCTAAAGCTTTCGCTTTAACATAATATATATGATTTTCTTGGATAACATATATCTTGTGCATTTTGATACCTCCTTTCTTATAAACAATTCTACCTTGCCTGATGCTATGTATTTTGTAATGAAAAATGTTGCTCAATTTATTCATTAGGCATTGTTGTCTAGTTGGAGAAGGTTTGGAAAATTGTAAGATTTATGGGATCAAGTATTGGTTAAATCTGTCTCAAAACTTTCTTCTTTGCAGATTAGGCCTCTTGTGGGTCCAACAAAACTTATAACGCAAGTTCATGTAACTACATTTCAGGGGCATGAGTTCTTTCCTCAGGGTAACAAAATGAGTTTGATGAATTATTTAAATTTAGCGTTGTGGGCATAATTTCTAATGTTACCGGTTTCTGTTTGCAGCCAAGAAGAACATCGGTGTAGTAATTGCACTTTGGGCTCCTATAATTATTGTAAGTCGTTATGTTTGTCCCAGTGTCAATTAGGGCAGTCCAGCAACCCGGCTGACCTGGCCCACCCGTCTGACCCGATCCGACCTGAAGGCCCACGACCGGATCCAAATGTCCATACGGGTCAGGTGCGGGTCAATTAATTTTGAAATTCAGTTTTTCGGGTCGGTTTCGGGTCCTTTGACTTCTAACCCGTGTAAATCGACCCGCCCGACCCAAAATTTTTAAAGAGAAAAAACACGGTGATGGCCTGATGGGTTTGTTGAATTTCAGAAAAATTTCTTTCACTCTCTCATCTCTCACTCTCACTTTCTCTAATCTCTCACTCAAATCCCTAACCTAGCCTCCTTGCTGCCGCCATCACCAAGGTGGGCCTTGTTGCTGCCCCTAATTCTAGCCTCCTTGCCGACGTTGCCCAGTCCGCTGGCACTGATTCAAGTTCCACAAGCCTATTGCCGATGTTGCCCCTTCATCGTTGCCCTCCGTCCTTGGTTGAGTCTCAAACTCCACAAGCCTCCTCTGATCAACTTGGAATCTCCCTCTTGATACTCTGATCTGTGCATTTTGATGGTGGGTTAGTAAAAAAGGTTCTATTTTTCTTAGAAAAAATTTGTGCTGATCTTGTGATGGATGTGTTGGTTGGTGGTGAGGGAGGGAGTGGTGGTGGTGCTGTTGGTTTAATCTCTCTTTTTCGTTTTAGTCATAGATCTGGGGTTTTTGGGTTGGATTTTAATTTCTTTGTTCTGGGTTTTTTTTAAAGATTGTTTTAGGTTTTGATTTTGTTTTAGTCTCATAGATCTAGGGTTTTTGGTTTGGATTTTGAGAAGATTGTTCTGGGAATTTTTTTTTTTTGAGAAGATTTTTCTGGGTTTTGAAATGTTGTGCTTGAGACCCGAAATCACCCGAGGCTCCGACCGGCTCAACCGATGACCCGCTCCGTCGGGCTCGACCCGAAAGTCCAGTCGGCTGCGGGTCTATTTTCCGTTCACCCGATTCGTTCGGGTCGGGTGCGGGTCAGACCCAAACCCAATCCGACCTGACCCGTGGACTGTCCTAGTGTCAATTTATTTTCCATTAATTATTTAGCTGTATTCCATTTTATTATGAATTTCTAATAAAATACTTTTTTAGGTCTACTTTATGGATACTCAGATTTGGTATGCTATCTTCTCCACACTATTTGGTGGTATATATGGTATTTTTCGCCATATTGGAGAGGTTGGTGGAACTTCTATTGGAACTCCTTTTGTTCTTTGTTATTTACATGCCTTGAATTTTAAGTAATGTTATATATGTGTTCATGTTGCACATGGTATAATTTTTAAAGTAATGTTACAACAGTAATTGTTTTTTTTTTAATGAATGCAAGTTTTGATAAATCAACTTGGGGATTACATTTTATTCTTTTACTCTCCATGCTCGCAAATATTCAAGATAATTTGAGAAAGATAAATATCTCATTTGTAAAATGTTTAAATTTTGAGGTTAAGAACATAAAACATGTAATCTAATGGTGGGATTTAAATATTAATCCAATAAGAAGTTATTAGATAGTGTAATATTGCTTAACAATTAATTACACCAAGTGCAAGGTGATCATGACCTTATATATGTGTGTGTGTGTCTAATGGGTCAAGTTACACCTGATGTAATTTTACTAGAGCTACACTTTTTTTAGACCATTCATTTTGTTATGAGTACTAGGGGCAAAATCATAGTTTAAAAAACCGGACCGGACTGGACCGGTCAGTTCAATTGGGAACTGGACCTTAATCTGGTCCGGTTATTAGTAAAAACCGAAAATTGAGAAAAAAACGGAAAACCCGGAAAAACTGCCGGTTTAACCGGAAACCGGTACGGTTAAACCGGTTTTAAGCTGCTTTGATCATTAACCATTCAGCCACTGTGTTTCTGGCCCAAAAAAAAAAAAAAAAAAATAGAGATTTTGTTTCAAATTTAAGAAGAAGAGAGATTTTGCGTGTGAAGATGCTGTTAAGTCTAAAGCTGTAAAGCCTAAGACACCCACATTGACACAAAAAATATCAGACTTACTATTTATGACTTGACTCAGTTGAAAAAGAATTGAGGAAACCCAAACCAAAGAGATGCAGCCATGTAGGTATAATCTGTCCGCTTTAGTTTAAGAGCTTTTCTTGCTGCTCTTGTATTTTTTTTTTTTTTTTTGGTTGAATAGAAAGAATGAGAAAAATCTTGTTGCTACTCTTGTAGACTTGCACATGCATGGATGCACATATAATGACGAGAGAGAGAGAGAGAGAGAGAGAGAGAGAGAGAGAGAGAGAGAGAGAGAGAGAGAGAGAGAGAGAGAGAGTATTGAAGGCAAAGTGATGAAAAATTAGAAAAAAGTAAAAGAAGAAACTAGTACAGAGCTTTTATTTAACCAAGGTGTGGATGTAAGATTTCAAAATATGTGGTAGGTGGAGTATCAACGTGTACAGGACTAAAGGTAGGATATGTGGTGGAAAAGAAATATCAAGGGGGCAATGATGTTGTTACTCACAGGTGACATTTTGTTATTTGAAAAATAAAAGAATAACTAAAATAATTTTTGTAGTTGGCTTTAGTTTGGTTGTCTAATATATAAATAAAGAGAGATGCTATATTCACAATATTTTTACAATATAGATGGTTAGTTGTTATTGGTTCAAATTTGAACTTAATACTAAAATTACTTTTTTGCCCTAATAATAACAACCAATAACAACTTGTCACTTAGGATTTGTTGTAAAAATGTTATGAAAATATTGTGGACATATCATTTCTTATAAATTAAAGTTCAAGGTTTAATGTTTTACTGTTATTTAATGTAATTTTTAAGTTAAAATATTAGTTATAAAATTATTTATTTATTTATTTATATTTTATAATTATTAATTAATTATTTATGACATCATTGGTTCGACCATCGGTTCAACCATAAAACCGAGAACCCCTCTCCATTCTGGTTCTTTGACCGTACCGATTTTTAAAACCATGGACAAAACAATAATATCATGTACTTCATATATAAATAATATTTTGCGTGTTAGGGTTGACTTATCAAAAGCCTAAAACACTTTCATAGTAAAGAATATGGTATTAAAGCCACCAACCCGCCGCTGCCGTTAACCCTCCGACCACCACCCACCGATATTGTTGTCGCTGGCAACCATATCCTTACTCGCTAGCTCCGACGACCCTAATAGAGACTCCGATGATCTCGATTTAGTGGCTGAAGGAGTTGTCTAGCGCCGGTGACACTCTCTCTGATCTCGCGACACCAAATTGATGTTGCCTGATTGCAAGAGAGGTAGGGTTTTATCGCCCTCCTCCGGTGACCATCCTAGCTTACTTGCGGGTCCTCGGGTCGCCGCCCCTGTACCCTAGCGCCGCCGCCGCCGGAGTTTTTCAATTGAGGGTTTCCATGGTTTGATTTTCTTCTCTTCTTCAATACGTTCTCTGCTTATCTGTTCAGGCAGCCTTAGGTTGATGTTTAGTGGTGGATTGGGCATTTTGTTTTTTTTTGGTGTTGGTATGGATTTGTTGTTGCCTTGTTTTTGGAATAGTTTGGTCTTGATTCTTTGATAGATGATTTACTGTTGGCGTGGCTGATTGGTTGAAGTACATTGGTTGCTGGTTGGAGTTTGTTTTAATTCAGTCCAGCTTATTTCTTTAGTGTTAGTTTGTTCTTCAAATTGTTATTATGGAGTTCAAAGATAGTGCTCAGCCCCCTAAGTATTTCTTATCTCTTGATATGTTATCAATTACCTCTATTCGTCGTCTAAATGGTAGTAATTATGCCCAGTGGGCACAGGCAGTTGAAGTCTTTCTTCTTGGTAGAAAGAAGTTTGATTATGTAATTAAGGAACCTCCTGTACCTACAGACCCTAAATTTGCTGATTGGAGAGCCGAATATGCACAAATTAGGAGTTGTTTGTGGAATAGCATGGAGTCTAAGATCAATTGTAGTTTGGTTTTCTTACCAACTGCTAAACTTGTTTGGGAACAAGCCAAGGAACTTTACTCTGGTGTTAACAATTTGAAGCAGTTTTATGATCTTCATCAAAGTTATTTGTCCTTGAGTTTGAGTGATATGTCTTTAGAAGACTATTATAACAAGTTTAAGGGTGTATGTGAAGAACTCAATATTTATCAGACTATCTCCTCTGATGTTAAAATTATGAAGAAACAATGAGATTCTATGCATGTTGCTTGCTTCCTCTCTGGATTGCCTAAAAGTTTGAATCCAGTAAAATCACAAATTTTAGCTAGTCCAGACCTCCCTTCATTGAGTGAAGTTTTTGGTAGACTTTGACAGGCCACATTATCTGATTCGACTTTTGACCCTTTCTCTTCCTCCAATGCTGATGCATTACCTTCTGGTGATAAATCTGCCTTTACCACTTATATGGGGAGTAATAGAGGTGGTCGTGGAGGTCAAGGTCGTGGGGGCCAGTTTGTGAAAGATCCTCGCCTTCCACTTTGGGAGGCAGTTATTCGAATTGTGAGGTATCTTAAAGCACATCTAGGCCGTGGTCTTTTGTATAAAGCTAATGGTCACCTACGAGTAGAAGCCTACACTAATGCTGTTTGGGCTGGATAACCGTCAAATAGAAAATCCACTATTGGATATTGCACGTTTCTAGGAGGAAATCTGATTACTCGGAGAAGAAAGAAACAAACTATTGTTGCTATTCGCCTTAAGGGGAGAGCTTACACTTGGTGGTAAAAATTGCAAATTTCTTGCTACTGAAGTGGTAAAGTCTAGATCAAGAGTTTGGAAAAGATGAAGAAAAAGCTCCGTGAGCAATTTCTTCCTTTCAACTACAACCAAGCACTCTACAAAGGCCTACACAACCTTAAGCAAGAAGGTCAAGTGGAGGAGTATATGGACGCATTTCACCAACTTGTAGTAGGGGTTGATTTGAATGGAAGTGAAGAACAAATGGGTGCAAGGTACTTGAGTGGATTGGAGCATCCATCCAAGATGTCCTTAGCCTTCAATCGTTGTGGAATGTGTCGAAAGCCTACAACAAGGCTCTATTGGTGGAGAAACAACAAACTAGGCCTTCTTTGAGGTCTAAATATTGGTGTTCCAGGTCTGGTGTGGGTTTCTAACCAATATAAGGTTGGCAATTCAAGTACAAATGGGAGAGGAGAAACTTCTGGGGTTGGACAGCAACCAGGAGGTCCTAATTCTGCTATTACTGCGTCAAAGCAGTCCCAAACAACCACTTATCTTCTTTGTCTGAAGGTCCTGAAAAACACATGAAGTGGTATTGAAAATGATAGAACATTGTAAGGCTTAAGTCAATTGACTAGTAGAATACAAATTAAAGGGAGAATCAGAGAGACAAAAGGACCAAATGGTAAGGATAATGATTTAGTGGGATGAACAATCCCTTTCCCAGGATAGGCCCAGAAGAACGATCGATATACAAAATGGTGTTTAATAAACATCAAATTAGAGAAGAGAGATAATATACCAATGAGCCTGGATGGAGAGGAATGGGCCACACATGCAATGTTACTCTAAATCAACTAGTGTAGCAATAGAAGAAGGAAGTGCATAATATATCAATGAGTCTGGATGGGGAGTTTTGTTTACTGTGAAAGTGTTTATTGTTTGATAAGTCAACCCTCACACATAAAATATTATTTATATATAACGTACATGATATTACTGTTTTGCCCCTATTACTCATAACACTCCCCCTCAAGCTGGAGAGTATATATCATACAATCCTAGCTTGTTACATAATAAACCCAAACGTGTCTTACATAAAGCTTTAGTAAACATATCAGCAATCTGGACTCTTGTAAAAACATATGGAGTAGCAATCACACCATATTCTACGTTCTCCAGAGTAATATGACAATCTACTTCAATATGCTTGGTTCGCTCATGGAACACAGGATTGGAGGCAATGTAAATTGCTGCTTGATTATCACAATGCATAGTCATAGGTAGCTTCACAACGAATCTTAGGCTGTGTTTATTTCGTGTAAAACGTTTTCCGGAAAATACATATTTTCCTGAAATGCTATTTTCCAGAAAAGGAAAATTTTTTTAAGTGTTTGGTTGAATTATGAAAATTGTTGTGGAAAATATTTTCATGTGTTTGGTTCTATTAGGAAAATGCTATTTTTCGGCAGCAAATTCCGGCAACAACACAACAACAAATTCCGGCAACAACAACAACAACAACAACAACAACAATCAGTTCATCAAAAAAAAAAAAAAAAACAACAACAACAACAATCAAATTAAAAAAAAAAAAAAAAACTGAGATTGAGGAAGAGAGAGCGTGGAGGCGATGGGTCGGCGGTTGAAGGCGATGGGTCTGGTTCGTGGATCGGCGAGCTCGAGGAGGCGATGGGTCTGGGTCGACGACGAGGTGCGATGGTGCGATCGAGGAGGCGATGGGTCTGGGTCGAGTGGCGTTGGAGCGATCGGCGCGGTGCGACTCACTGGGTCTCGCCGACACAGTGCGACTGGTGGGTTCGTGGGTTGAAGGTCGCCGGCGATGGGCTCTGGGCTTGGAGAGCCGGTTCGTGCTCTCTCTGGGTCGAAGGTTGCTGGGTCTCTCTTCGTGCTCTCTTCTCTCTTTTCCGAAAAATTTCATTTGAAGTGAAAATAAGACCGGAAATCCATTTCACCCGTTTTTGGCATTATTTTCGGTCAACCGGAAATGGTTTTCAGTTTGACCAAATTTGAAGGAACAGCCAAACACCCAATTTTCCGGAAAATAATTTCCGGAAACCGTTTGAAGCCAAAACAAACGGACCCTTAATTGCTCAAGTAAATGCTTAATCCACATAAGCTCACATGATGTGTGTACCATGGCTTTATACTCAGCCTCTGCACTAGACATGGCAACAATAGTTTGTTTCTTACTTCTCCGAGTAATCAGATTTCCTCCCAGAAAAGTGCAGTACCTAGTAGTGGATTTTCTATCTGACGGTGATCTAGCCCAATCAGCATCAGTGTAGGCTTCTACCCGTAGGTGACCATTATCTTTATACAAAAGACCACGGCCTGGATGTTCTTTAAGATACCTCACAATTCGAATAACTACCTCCCAATGTGGAAGGCGAGGATCTTTCATAAACTAGCTCAAAACACTAACTGCAAATGATGATATATTTGGGCGAGTAATAGTGAGATAATTTAGTTTTCCAACCAAACAACGGTATCTTTCAGGATTAGATAACAGCTCCCCCTGATCTTCATACAATTTGCCATTAGGATCCATAGGAGTCTCCACTGGTTTAGATCCTAACAAGCCAGTTTCTTCCAAAATATCCAACACATACTTCCTCTGTGATAAACTGATGCCTTTTTTAGATCGTGCTACCTCAATACCTAAGAAATAACAAAGTTTACCCATATCCTTAGCTCGAAAGGAGTTTTGAAGGTATCTTTTCAAATTATCAATACCCTGCTTGTCATCTCCAGTTATTATAATATCATCAACGTATACTATCAACAAAATCTTTCCTTTATTAGAGGTATGAGAAAACACAGAGTGATCAGAGTGGCAACATCGCAATCCAAACTTTAACACTAGTTCACTAAATTTACCAAACCAAGCTCTAGGAGATTGTTTAAGACCATAGATGGCCTTATGCAACCTACACACTTTTCTAGACTCCCCCTGAGCAACAAACCCAGGTGGTTGCTCCATATACACCTCTTCCTTCAAATCGCCATTCAAGAAGGCATTTTTAACATCTAACTGAAATAATGGCCAACCCAAATTAGCAGCCAAGGAGATCAAAATCGGGACAAAAGAAATTTTTGCAATAGGTGAGAATGTCTCGGCATAGTCAACACCGTATGTCTGGGTATACTCTTTGGCAACCAAGCGAGCCTTCAAACGCTCAATAGAACCATCAGGCAAATACTTCATAGTATACACCCAACGACAACAAACAATAGTTTTCCCTAGAGGACAAGTAACTAAAGACCAAGTAGCATTTTCAGACAGGGCAGACATTTCTTCCTCCATAGCAAATTTCCAACCAGAGATGGACATAGCCTCCTGGACAGACTCAGAAACAACAGTAGAATTCAAAGATGGGGTAAAGGCATGAAGAGCTGAAGACAAGTGACCATAAGAGACAAGCTGAGAGATAGTGTGAGAGGTGCAAGAACGCTTACCTTTGCGCAAAGCAATTGGAAGAGAGGCAGGATCAGGAGTCAAATCTCTAGGCGGGGTAAAGGTCTCGGTTGGAGGTTTTTGTCGATGACAATATACTTGGAGTGGTTTCTGAGGAGATTCAATAGGAGACACGGTTGGTAGGAGAGGAAGACAAGGAGGAGAACTGTCACTACCAACCAAAGGAGAGAAATAAGACTGAGATTCATCAAATGTGACGTTAGCACTAATGAAACGATGCTGAAGAGTAGGTGAGTAACGTCGATATCCTTTATGATTACGAGAATACCCAAGAAAAACACATTTAATGGATCTAGGATCAAGTTTGTCACTCCTTGGACCTAAGATATGAACATAGTACACACAACCAAAAATCTTAGGAGGTAGATGAAACAAAGGTGCATGAGGAGAGAGCACAGTATAAGGGATCTGACCACCTAGAACAGTGGAAGGCATACGATTAATTAGGTGACAGGCCGTGAGAACAGCATCACTCCAATATTATTTGGGAACATGCATATGAAACTTTAAGGCACGAGTGACCTCTAACAAATGACGCATTTTGCGTTTAGCAACACCATTTTGTTGTGGAGTATGAGGGCATGAAGATTGGTGAATTATACCATGATCACCAAAAAATTAAGACAAAGATGTATGAAAATATTCACGGGCATTATCAGACCGAAAAATATGAAGTGAAACATTAAACTGAGTCTTTATTTTCATATAAAATGATTTGAAAATTGAGTACAATTCAGACCGTCCTTTCATAAGATAAAGATAGGTGACTCTAGAATAATCATCAACAAAAATGACAAAATATCTAAATCCCAACAATGAGGGAGTGTTTATTGGACCCCAAATATCAGAATGAACTAAATGAAAAGAACTACTAACACGACTCTCAGGCCTAGAGGCAAAAGGCACCCTATGGTGTTTACCCAACTGACATGCTTCACATTGTAAAGACTCAATTTGATGACACGACGGAATTAATGATTTCAAATTCTTGGGAGATGGATGACCAAGGCGACAATGATGCTGAAGAGGCGATATAGACAAATGAGAAGCCACTAAACGGTAAGAACCACATCGATCCAAGTAATAAAGTCCACCGGCTTCTTGCCCTCCACTAATAATCTTCCCCGTCTTGAGATCCTGAAAGATATAATGAGTGGATAAAAAAATGGCTGCCCAATTCAAAATTTTAGTAAGCTTACTAATTGACAAAAGGTTAAAAGGAAAATCAGGAATATATAAGACAGAAGAGAGAGAAAGATTAGGGCTAAGATTGGCAGTGCCCAAACCAGAAACTGTAGTGGCTGAGCCATCTGCCAATGTAACATTGGGAAGACTACTTGATTGCTCAAGGTCAAAGAGTAAACCTGAGGCACCTGTCATATGATCAGTAGCACCTGAGTCAATGACCCAAGGGTCTTGAGTGGCAAGACAAGCAGCGGAGGTAGCTTGTTGAGCCAAAGTAGCAGTAGAATCAGACCTAACAAAGTTGGAATGCAGAGTCAAAAGGCGATTGTACTCTTCCTCAGGAATAGAGACTACTCTGGATGTTGGTGGAAGTGACTGTGAAGGTGGTTCTTGAACTTAAAAACTAGCTTGGTGAGCCGAGGGTTTACGATACAACTCCCAACAAAAGTCTACTGTATGATTCTCACCATGACAATAAGTGCGCTTACGAAGGCCACGTCCTTTGCCACGACCCCCTTGTTCACTCCCACGGCCCCGTTGGTCATGACCTCCATGGCCTCGGCCCCCACAACCTCGACCTCCACGACCACCTCTATTACTCCCCATATAAGTGGTAAAGACAAATTTATCACCAAAAGGTAATGCATTAGTATTGGAGGAAGAGAAATGGTCAGTACTTGAATCAGATAATGTGGCTTGTCGAAGTCTACCAAAAACTTCACTCAATGAAGGGAGGTTTGGACTAGCTAAAATTTGTGATTTTACTGGATTCAAACTTTTAGGCAATCCAGAGAGGAAGCGAGCAACATGCATAGAATCTCGTTGTTTCTTCATAATTTCAACATCAGAGGAGATAGGCTGATAAATATTGAGTTCTTCACATACACCCTTAAACTTGTTATAATTGTCTTCTAAAGACATATCATTCAAACTCAAGGAGAAATAATTTTGATGAAGATCATAAATCCGCTTCAAATTGTTAACACTAGAGTAAAGTTCCTTGGCTTGTTCCCAAACAAGTTTAGCAGTTGGTAAGAAAACCAAACTACAACTGATCTTAGACTCCATGTTATTCCACAAACAACTCCTAATTTGTGCATCTTCAGCTCTCCAATCAGCAAATTTAGAGTCTGTAGGTACATGAGGTTCCTTAATCACGTAATCAAACTTCTTTCTACCAAGAAGAAAGACTTCAACTGCTTGTGCCCACTGAGCATAATTACTACCATTTAGACCAGTGGAGGTAATTGATAACATATCAGGAGATAAGAAATAATTAGGGGTAAGTGGCGGTAAGTGGTGGTCGGAGGGTTAAGGGAAGCGGCGGGTTGGTGGCTCTGATACTATGTTGTTTATTGTGAAAGTGTTTAGGGTTTGATAAGTCAACCCTAACACACAAAATATTATTTATATATAAAGTACATGATATTACTGTTTTGCCGCTATTACTCATAACAGGGAGGAATGGGTCAAATGTGCAATGTTACTTTAAATCAACTAGAGTAGCAACAAAAGAAGAAGGAAGTGCGAAGTGCAATTGCTAGATGAGTTTGCCAAGCTAAGTAATGAGTGCATAAGCAAAACCAGAACTAGAAGTTGCGTACCTTGATGGAGTAGGAGTAGGTTGTGGTGTAACACCATCAAGGACCTGATTCACATTATTTCACTTTCCATATATTACCTAACAATAATTCTAAATATGATAGCTACTACCACAATTATTACATTTCTTGTCACCATGTCCACCAGCAGGACCACCTCCCCAACTAGAATCGAAATGAAAACCATTGCCTACGTGGCCACCACTGGAAGCACCAAGAGAATTACTGGTGCTGGAGCACAGCCATAAATTATTTCAATATTTATTTTGGAATTTCATTGGACTATATCATATTTTAAGTTTTTATTTGTTTAGTTTCAGTCGTGATAGGGATTAAATTTTGTGTTCTTAGATAAGGATTAGTTTAGTATTTGGATTAGTATTTGAGTTTGGCTAGGATTAGTTGTTTATCTTTATCTCTTATGTTCCTAGAAGCTCTATAAAAGCTCCAAATGATTTCTTTTGTATTTTGACTATTTTGATTAATGATATTTATTCTTACAAATTGCATTTGTGTTTGGTGGTGGTTCCAAACAACCCTTAGGTGGTGAAGCGTAAGGTTTAACCATGGGATTGATATAGGAAGGAAGCCTAGGTTGTATTGCATCAATTACCCCGACCTCCACTACCAGAGACTAAAGCAAAAGACTCCAATGAAGTGATAGTGAAATTTTATCCCAATGATGAATATAGTAGTTGAGAATAAGCATTAGCAGGGATAGATAAACTCTCACTTGCAAGGATTTGATCTTTGAACTTATATAAGTTAGAGTCTAAACCAAACAGCAAAAAACTTATCAAAAAATTTGGTGCAGCCAGCTAGTTATGTTTAATAAGTCTTAAAATCAGGTCAGATTTTTATTTAATGCTTTATGTTATAGTTTGTGTAGAATTTTAGTAAGTCAATAAGTCTTAATTTAAGTCAGTCAATAGTCTATGTGGCCTTTTGACTGCATGATCTTGGAACTATGGAGAGTTTTTTTTTTTTTTTTTGCAAGCTGTCACTAGAGAATGTAGTGCTATTTATATGTTGAGTATGCACTGATGTAGATCATCCTTTATCAATTAATATATCTATTTTAGAGAATCATTCTCTACAGCCCTATTTTTGGTTTGTTTCTTCATCTATTCTTTCTATTATCCTGTTTTGCTTTGTTCTAAATCTGTTCCAGTAGCCATTGGTTAATGTAGACTGCATCAATATTCCTCGCAATGACGCTTGTACTCCAAATCAATAGTAAAAGGATCTCATCAAGTAGGGAAAAAAAATCAATAGTAAAAGGCTGATACTGCAATAGATGATCCTTAAAAGTCTAAAAACAAGTTAAGCTTCAATAACCCCCCCAAAAAAAAAAACATAGTACGTGACACTAATCCAAGATGCCCGGACCTCCCAAATCCTCTAGCAAGGAAAAAATACTTAACAAATCTGTATATAACCATCAACTCAATCCTTCTTAGTCCTATTCAATCCTTGGGCGACCAAGCCCCGCCAACAAAAATAGTAAAAAGCCTCCACATGGTTTGGCTTGCTTCTCTCCTTGTAATTTTGGTTTTTTTTTTTTTTTTTGGTGATCCGAGAACTACTTGCAGATTGATTTAATGGCTACTAGGGTTGAAAGATTACATGCTAATATAAAATAACAAGTGACTAGCAAAATAACAACAGTAACTCTTAACACGTTCCAAACAAAAACGGCCAAGAAGATTTGTTCTTGTTATGTGCTCTTGTGAAAGAGATCTATTTGAGCATATTTGGAGTCTGGGTTTAATGAAAGTCACGTGCGCCATTCTTGTAATGTCCTTTTTTGCCTAGTAAACTTTCTTCTTGAGACCACCCATTGGTGTAGGCCTACGGCTGAATTGCAAAAATCTTGTGTTCCCTGTGGTGTTGTTTGCTCAATTTTTCTATAAACCCATTACAATTAACTACGCTCTGAATAAATAGGTATCAATACTTCCTCCATCACAACATTCTTGGGTCTTGATCCTTAAATTCAAGCTCTGATGTTATGATGGGGAGGATAGTTTAAAGTATGCTTGACTACCATGTTGATAGATATTCTGTATTTGTTTTTCAAGAAGAAAAGTAGTTGGTACCGTACCTCTGTCCAAGAAAGCAATGTATCGGCTAGTTTGCACAAGCAGTACAGTTCAAAGGTACCTGACACATTAATAGTTGGCACTTGAATGGAGATGCATTACACTTTTCACATGATTTTGATTGATTTCGTTCTCTCAAGAAACATCTTGAGGTTTCAGTAGTGTGGTGTTCAACCCTAGAGTTGCTGGCCTCTCTCTCTCTCTCTCTTTATATATATATATATATATATATCAACAAATGTAAAATTTTGATTGCCCTTATAACTGCAAAACTAAATAAGATGTCAGAGCATGTAGAAAACTGCCCTAGTGTAGATTAAAATGTTTGTTGCTTGATTACTTTTACTCTCAATAGTGCATTTTCAGCGTGAAGTCCTTGAGGCTATATACTTTCAAGTATGTTTTGACCTTTACTTCTGATTTGCTGCTAAGGAATTAAGTGTCCTGATGTATACATATACATGACCATGTATTCCGTACTTCTACATATAATATGCTGCTTTTGACTACTCTCTAACCTTCTATGACACATTGACGTTACTAGATAGGCTTTTACACGAGTATACCATTCCTGTATGTTAATGGCACAGAACAGCTCTTTCTCCTTTGTTGTTTCCATAGAACTTTATATGAAGCTATTCTAGAGTTTAAGGAAAAATATTGTGGTTTTCTCTGGTTTTCATTTTTAATAAGTGTCATGAAAACTCAAAACAATGTTTTGACTTCTCAGGATCGAACGTTGGCAATGCTGAGGTTGCAATTCGAATCATTGCCCGGTGCATTTAATGCCTGCTTAATTCCAGTGGAAAGGAATGAGAAAACCAAGAAGGGACTAAAGGCCACTTTCTCTAGCAAATTTGATGAGGTTTGGTTTCTGTTTTTTTGTTGTTTTTAATGAATAATAATATTTTTATAAAAGCCTCAGTATGGAAGAAATATACTAAGAGAACAAACAATCAGAAAAAAGAACAACTATCAATGAATGTAAGCAAATAAAGAGATGTAATTGATGTAGGACACAATTTACTATTTTATTATTGTGATTTATTATTTTTGGTATTTTTATGTAATTTTTTGTTATTTTAGGTTTAGGGTATTTATTTCCTTGTTTTAGGTGCTTTTAATGTTGTTTAGTTAAATTAGGGTTTTATACGCATTCTTAGCCACCTTAGAGTTTCTAGCCACTCTAGGTTTTCATTTTACTATTTAAATGCATTGGAGGTAAACACATTGTAGCCTCCAAAGGCAATTCAGTTTATTATTAATAAAATTTAGACTTTGTCTATTTCTTTCTCTGGTGGATTCTAGGAAATTATCACCTTGTGAATTCAAGAAATCCCTCGTGGATTTGAGATTTACTACTAGAAACTAACAGTTTAGTTTATGTTCCATCAAGAGAGCATTGTGTGTGTTTTCATTAGGTTTTCACGCATTAGTAAAAAAGAAAACCTAGGATGGCTAGAAACTCTAAGGCGGCTAGGAAAGCGTATAAAACCCTAATTTGACTAAATAACATTAAAAGCACCTAAAATAAGGAAATAAATACTCTAAACCTAAAATAACGAAAATTACATATAAAATACCAAAAATAATATATTACAATAATTAAATAGTAAATTGAGTCCTACATTAGAAATGGTGGACAATGTAGTCATCAACTCATATAAAACGCACAGAAAACTAATTTCTGCTCTGTAGAAGTCCTCTTGAAACCCTCAAACGCATGATTATTCTGTTCTCTCCAAACTATTCACATCAGACACAAAGGTAACCATTCTTTATCTGTAACAGTTAGCAAACATAATTTATAATGATTGAATCCAAATCAGCACCCCTTTTTTTTTTTTTTTGGAGTTAATGAGTTGTCTGGTCATTTCAGATCCCTTCTAATAAAGGGAAGGAGGCAGCAAAGTTTGCTCAGTTGTGGAACCAAATTATCAGTTGTTTTAGAGAGGAGGATCTAATAACGAACTGGTAAAATGATGATCCTGTTTTTGGATTTGTTTTCCGTGATTCTGGGCTGAACCATAAGTGCTGCTTTCTTTTTTTGTTATTTATTTATTTAATACTTGGTCCTTTGGAATTTAAACCTTAGATCCAAAAATTTGCAGGGAAATGGATCTGTTGCTTGTTCCGTACTGGGCCGATCCTGATCTGGATCTTATCCAATGGCCCCCTTTTTTGCTTGCTAGCAAGGTTAATCTACTCCTGAGCTAAATTTCTTCCATGAGCTTCACTAAAACTTGTAAATGTATTAATCCTGTAGTAGCAGTGTAGATTCTTGCAGCGTTGGATATGGCTAGAGACAGCAAAGGAAGAGACAGTGAATTGAGAAAGAGATTAAAAGAAGATAAGTACATAAATTATGCTGTTTGCGAGTGCTATGCTTCATTCAAAAATATAATAAGCCTTTTGGTTCTCAGAGAACGTGAAAAATTGTGAGTTTTCTACTATTGTATATGTTAGAAGTATTGTTAAATGATTAAATTTACCATATCTCAATAGTTTAAGCTTTTAGGACAATCAATAATTTAACATGGTATCAAAGTAGGAGGTCTTGACCTATCTCCCATTTAAATTCTCACGTGTTAGGCCCCACCTATTAAAAGGTAGTTTCGGCCCACATGTGAGAGGGAGTGTTGGAAATATTAGTTAAATGATTAAATTTAGGCAAAATTTGCTGAATAGTACATTTTTAGAAAAAAATTTGGTGAATAGCATGCGTTTGAAGTTATTTAGTTATGTAGACTGTTTTTGGAACTCAAGTTTGGTAAAATTGAGTTTAACAAACTCGAGGTCCAACTAGTATAGGTCTTACGTGGAATTAAATAAAAAAAAAAAAACCACACGGAACTTGAGTTTTCAAAACTCGAGTTCCAGCCCGGTAAATGAAAAATCTGACACCATGAACACGATGAACAAACCCAGCAAATTCAAACCCAAAAATAATCAAACCTAGGCAAGTTGAACAATCAAAGATCAAACACAACACGCATCATTAGACCCAAAAACCATTCGAATCCACCAACCCATCAAAGGAAATTCATTGAACCAAACAGATCTATTGAAGCACCCACCGAAGCCAATCACCAAACCAAGCCAAACAAAATCCCATCCTCTCCCTCGCATTCGTGACCCATCAAACCGCAAAACCCATACACATTGGCCATCGTGACCCATCATAACACAAAAACCAAACACCCATCAACTGTAGTGACCCATTAGAGCACAACCCAAATACCCACCGCCATGACCCATCGACCAACTGTGGAGAGAGACTGGGTCTGTGCAAAACAGACAGAGAAAGAGGATTTGAATTGTAAGCCACCACCACAATGGCAGTGGCGATTTGTTGCTAGCAGCGGTGAAAGGCTGAGTGAGCTCTTTGGTATGGAGATCTAAACTGGGCTGGAAATCGAGTTTGCAAAACTTGATTTGCACGTGTTTTTTTTTTATTTTTTATAAATCCACATCAGACGACTAAACTTGAGTTTGCTAAACCTAAACTCGATTTCGGGTTGGAACTCGAGTTTGGAAAACTCAAGTTTCAAAAACAGTCTACATACTTAAATAACTTCAAACACATGCTATTCACCAAAATTTTTTCTAAAAAAGTACTATTCAGCAAATTTTGCCTTAAATTTACTATATTTCAATAGGTTAAGCTTTTGAGACAGTTGGTAATTTATAAGTATATATATAATCAAATAGGCCAGGGAGTATAATTTCATCTGTCCTCATGTATCTGTTATTTCTTTGATGGTTTGCTCTGTCCAGGATTATAAATGAAATTTTCTTCAAGGTTGACAGTCATATAGAAAAAGGAGATTTGATGAAGGAACTAAATTTGAGTGCTCTTCCTAGCCTCTATGAACAATCTGTTAAGCTCATTGACTATTTGGTAATTGTTTCAACTGACAATGTTGACATTTTTCTGTTGAGTCAAAAGTTGGTAACAAAATAACTGGATTTCCAATACTTACGACAGTTGGCAAATAAAAATGAGCACAAGGATCAGGTTATAATTGTCTTGCAAAACATGCTAGAAATTGTGACGAAAGATATATTGGACGAAGAGATTTCTAGGTAAATATATTGGTGCGACTATCTCGTTGAAGTATATTAATTTGCTAATATCATTATTATCCATTTGTTCTCTTTCTCATGTAGTTTGGCAGAGTCAAGTCATGATGGCTATTATGGAATCCATCAGGGAATGGCAGCCCGTGATCTATATCTACCTCTATTTTGTGATGGAGTAAGATTTCCTGTTGAACCAGAAACAGAAGCTTGGAAGGAAAAAGTAAGTTTATTTGTAGCAATACAATGTAGCACAAAATGTGAAAGTTACCATGGGAAGTTTTACCGCAGAATACAAATATTACTTCTATAATTTAAAAGAGCAATGGACCTAGGGGGAGGGCTAGTGGGACCGTTTCATCCTTTAGTATATCAACTGTACCTTTTATTCTTTGGTGCAATGATGTTTAAAGTTTTCATGGCTTCCTTGTGCATGGACGTGTCATCCACTTGAAGGTGGGCCTTGCTTGACCTATGTTTGTTTTGAGAGTCAAGCCTAAAACCCTAGGAAGCACGGGTGCGGTGCAGTGACTTGACAATTTTTGAAAATGTAGAGTGCGGGTGCAGCGGGGTACATTTATTAATAAATTATTAAATATATTTTTATTTATATTTTCTATATAATGCTAAGCATATTTTTTCATATAATGGTAAACATATACTAATTTAAGGGTGTGTTTGTTTTGGGTGTAAATGATTTCCCGAAAATATTTTACACCCAGCAGCGTGTTTGGGTGCACATATAAAATAAAGTTTTCCGGAAAATCTTAAACTTTGACTGTAAAATAAGCCCTTTGACCTGAAAAATCATTTACACTTCTCTTTTACCTTCAAATGATTTCCGGACTAAAGAAACCCGAAGAGAGAGAGAGAAAGAGCAAGAAGAAAGAGTATAGAGAGTGATCTAGAAACACAAACAAGCACACTCCACCTGAAGCACATCCTCAGTGGACTCACACCCAGAGAAAGAAGACCCACCCCTCAAGCTGAGCAAGGAGAGGGTACTCCGCCGACCCATCCCTCATCCTCACCGACCCATCCCTTGTCCTTGTCCTCCGCCGATCCATCCCTCGTTCTCAGGGTAGCCACCGGGAAATAGATTAGACCACCATGAGTCCATGACCTAGTGAACGACCCACCCCTGAGCCAATCGGACCGCCATAAGCAACCCATCCTTGAGCCGATTTGTCCACCGTGTGAGCAACCCACTTCGAGCTCTGCATGTCTCGATCCACCAAGGCAAAACTCTCCCTCATGCCGGCGAAGCCCATCTCACCTCCAACATCTCCGATCTGTCGCTCCCATGCCGCCGGCGAAACACTTCTCTCAAACCCACCCTCTACAATACCCGATCCACCCAAGACCGATCTTGTTGCCGTCGCTGAAGACCGATGTTGTTGACCGATCTCCATGCCTTTCCCGATCCATCTCTTTTTCCCTCGGTCTCTCACTCTTTCTTCCTCCTCTCACCGATCTATCAAGTAAATGTTTTTATTTTGAATTTTGGTTGTGTTTAGTGTATATTTTGAAATTTTTTGTAATAAAATTTGTTCGAATGTTGAGAAAATGGCTGAGAAAATGTGAAAAATTTGTAAGAAAATAGCATTTTTAGAATGTTACGAAACACCGAAAATCGATTTCTGGACTATTTTCTGTTGTAGAACCAAACACCAGGATTTCATTTTCCTTACGGGAATTCACTTTCCCCTACATTCATTTTACACTCGGAATTCGATTTACATTGAACCAAACGCAGCCTAAGATTAATAGTAGATAATAAAGTGTGTTTTGACAAAATTTGAGATGAATTTAGGGATTAAGCACCACATATATATGTATATATATAAATTTTTAAAAAAAAAATTAAAAAAAAAATAAGATTTTTATTTAAAAAAAGAAAAACATTTGCCATGGTTCTTTTGAAAATAAGGCCCACAAACTTGGGAAAAAAGTGGAAGCTAACACCAAGCCCCAAACAATTTCGTTAGTTAGTAACGTTTTCAAACTATTTTGGAAACTAACATCTCGAGTCTCTTAGACTCGATTTTGCTCTTTGAACTTGAGGCACAAAGCCTCAAGTTTTATGATTTTTCCACGTGAAACTTGAGTTTTAAAGACTAGAGTTCCATAATGAACAAAGAATTCAAAGAACAACGCAGCGAGGAAGCCAGAGAACAAAGAATTCAGAGAACTTCAAAGAAGAAAGAACGCAACAAAGAAGGCAGAGATTAACTAAAAAAGAAGAAGCAGATGCAGATTAACAAAGAAGAAGGTAGATCAAAAACAACAAACCCAAACCCCTAACAGAAACAACAAACCCAAAGAGATCAAAAATGAAGAACCACGCCCTTGTCTCCTCCCACAAACTAGATATCCTTAACCAACCTTCGGCTCAGATTGAATCCTAGTGACGGCAGCCGGCTTGTACTAAACTCAGGTGGCGAAGGCTCCAAGCGATTGTGGCAAGGGCTCCAGGCAAAGGATTTGTTGTAGAGCTTTTCTTTTTCCTCATGCGTTTGGTTTTCCTCTCTCTTTTATCTTTAAATGTGTAGAGCAGGAACTCGAGTGGTTCATACTCGAGTTCCACTAGAACTCGAGTCTATTAGACTCGAGTTGCTACAATGAATTCAAGTCTCCAAGGCTCGAGATATTAGTTTCCTAAATAGTTTGGAAACATTATTAACTAATGAAATTGTTTGGAGCTTGGTGTTATTTTCATTTTTTTTTCCCATAAACTTGTGTTTCAAATTGCTTTTGGGTGTTAAACTGATTGGTTCTATAAAAAAAAAAAGTGGTACTTTTGTAAGTATGCAAGCATGTAATGGTTTTTGTAAAGCATGCTCCTTCCAGGAAATTTTCTTCCCACGTGACTCTTGGACTCTCCTCTACTTTTTAGTTTTTAATTTACTTTCCCACTTATCGGAGTCTGTTTGGGATTTACTTATATTGCTAAAACTGAAAATTTTTTACTGAAAGTACTATAGATAAAGGTAAAAGTTAGCTGAAATAGTACAGTGAGACCTATAAATAGTACCAAAAAGTGCAGTGAGACTCATGAATAATAGCAAAAATAAGCTGAATAGTAAAATAAGTTAGCAAAAATAATCTTTGCCAAACGGACACTCAATGTTCCTTCTTTGATCTTTAGTTTCATCATCTTCAATGATTTTTCACGTTTCATCATCTTCTTTGATTTTTCACAGTAACATTCCCAGTACACACTCAAACAACTCTCTTCTCCTTTATTTCAACTTCTTTAGCATCTACCTTCTTGCCATATAATGCTAATCTTCTCTCTGCAAGTCAAGAGTTACGCAACTCTTCACCTCCATTGACGAGATCAAGTGCATAGGAGCAGTAAAAAAGTTCAGCTCCTTATTTCAGTGCGAAACAAGCTTTTCGGCTGGCATGACGAAATTTCGGCTAGAACACCGGTTTAGGCCGGTACAGCTCAGAATTTGAAGCGAAACTATAATCATCAGCGCAAGCTTCTTCATTCAAGTTGTGAATCTCTCTTCTAATTTTCTTCTTTTTAGTTTTTAATACTTTTATTCCTTCATTTTTACCGACCGGTTCGGAACGTCCACATCGCCTAGAATGCCGAAATCTTGGCTGGAACACTGGTTCCGTTGGGTCGGTTCCGGGTTGGGCACAAACCCGGCCCGGACCGACCCGTGGACAGCCCTAGTCAGAGAGTAAGCCTGAGTTATTTGTCATATGATTAGTGGCTCTTGAGTCAATGACCCAAAGGTCCTGAGTGGCAAGACAAGCAGCGGAAGTACCTTGTTGAGCCAAAGTAGCAGTAGAATTAGACCCAACAAAGTTGGAATGCAAAGACGAGGTGATTGTACTCTTCCTCAAGAATAGAGACTACTCTGGATGTTGGTGGAAGTGACTGTGAAGGTGGTTCTTGAACTTGAAAACTAGCTTGGTGAGCTAAGGGTTTACCATACAACTCCCAACAAAAGTCTATTGTATGATTCTCACCATGACAATAAGTGCACTTATGAAGACCACGTCCTTTACCATGACCCCCTTGTTCACTCCCACGGCCCCCTTGGGCACGGCCTCCACGACCTCGGCCCCCACAACCTCGACCTCCGCAACCACCTCTATTACTCCCCATATAAGTGGTAAAGGCAGGTTGATCACCAGAAGGTAATGCATCAGCATTGGAGGAAGAGAAAGGGTCAGTACTCGAATCAGATAATGTGGCCTGTCGAAGTCTACCAAAAACTTCACTCAATGAAGGGAGGTCTGGACTAGCTAAAATTTGTGATTTTACTAGATTCAAACTTTTAGGCAATCCAGAGAGGAAGCGAGCAACATGCATAGAATCTCGTTGTTTCTTCATAATTTTAACATCAAAGGAGATAGGCTAATAAATATTGAGTTCTTCACATACACCCTTAAACTTGTTATAATAGTCTTCTAAAGACATATCACTCAAACTCAAGGAGAAATAATTTTGATGAAGATCATAAATCTGCTTCAAATTGTTAACACCAGAGTAAAGTTCCTTTGCTTGTTCCCAAACAAGTTTAGCAATTGGTAAGAAAACCAAACTAAAATTGATCTTGGACTCCATGCTATTCCACAAACAACTCCTAATTTGTGCATCTTTGACTCTCCAATCAGCAAATTTAGGGTTTGTAGGTACAGGAGGTTCCTTAATCATGTAATCAAACTTCTTTCTACCAAGAAGAAAGATTTCAACTGCTTGTGCCCCCTGAGCATAATTACTACCATTTAGACGAATGGAGGTAATTGATAACATATCAGGAGATAAGAAATAATTAGGGGGCTGAGCATTGTCTTTGAACTCCATAATAGCAATTTGAAGAACAAACTAACACTAAAGAAATAAGCTGTACTGAATTAAAACAAACTCCAACCGGCAACCAATGTACTTCAACCAATTAGCCACGCCAACAGTAACTCATCTATCAAAGAATCAGCAACCAAACTATTCCAAAAACAAGGCAGCAACAAATCGATACCAGCACCAAAAATTAAAAAAAAAGCCTAATACACCACTAAAGATCAACCTAAGGCTGCCTGAACAGATAAGCAGAGAACGTATTGAAGAGGAGAAGAAAATCAGACCATGGAAACCCTCAATTGAAAAACTCTGGTGGCGCGAGGACTGGCGAGTAAGCTAGGATGGTCGTTGGAGGAGGGCGAGCAAAACCCTACCTCTCTCGCGATTAGGCGACATTGATTTGGTGTCGCGAGACCGGAGAGAGGGTCACCGGTGCTAGACAACTCCTTCAGCCACGAAATCGAGATCGTTGGAGTCTCTATTAGGGTTGTCAGAGCTAGCGAGGGTTAACGGTAGCAGCGGGTCGGTGGCTCTGATACCCTATTGTTTACTTTGAAAGTGTTTTAGGGTTTTTTTGATAAGTCAACCCTAACACATAAAATATTATTTATATATAAAGTACATGATATTACTGTTTTGCCCTTATTACTCATAACACTGTGTCTATAGAATGGATATGCAACACCAATAACAACAACAAAAGCCACCAATGATGGCAACAAGACAACATGCTGAGAACAATAACAACAACCAACAGCAACAACAATTACCAACAACCATCAACAGCCACAGCCACATCATCAACTACCAAGAATAACCAACAAACTTAGATCTAAAGGTTGCACAAGCAAACAACCATCAGCAACCATTGGTTCTGAAACCGTGTTAGAGAGGATGATAAAATAATACAGAGAAGCAAAAGCAAGAAAGAGAGAAGAACACAATGGATTATGTGGCTTTACTACATCCACAGATTAAAACCCTTGCGGCTACATCTTTACTACATGCTCAAGTCAACTATTACAGTGAACCCTAATAGTGTATATATAGAGACTAGTTAGGATTAGCCTAATATGGCTTTACAACATAATTGGACTTCTTGGACCATTACATCAACATAAACCCAATACTTTAACAGCACCAATGCTTTCTCCTTGATAGCTATCGGTTCTGCAAGTTAAGCCACCAGCTACAAGACCAAGTCTCCAAGGCCTCTTGATGATTTAGGGATTGCTCCAATGATTCCAGCATCAAAATTCAACAAAGAACACTTAAGGTTTCTTTGTGTATATGGCTTGATTCTTCTCTCTAAGAATTTGGCAATTTGGGAGGGTGAAGGTAGAGACAACAATAGGCTTATCTCCTAAGGAAAATGGGTAGCTCTCTCACTCTACAATTTGAGAATTGGGTGTTGAATCTCGTGGGATAAGAAGGCTATATGAGAAGGATAATTTAATGGGTCAGAGTAATTGAATCCTCTTGAGTTCGCAATCTCACTCAATCGAGTATTATGTGAGGGTCAGCGAGATTACTGGTAACTGTATTTCAGAATTTGTACCTTACCTGACATGTCTCTGGATAGTTAGATCTCACTCAACCGAGATTCTTAAAGCAGCAATTCAACTCCAACACTTTGACCTCTCAGTCAAGTACAATGTAACCCACAAATGTTTAAAATACATTGAAATTTATAGCATGACACTAGAATCCAATCATTAAACAATGAAATTGTTCCACGTAACTGTGAAAAAAGAGGCCTCAACAAAAGTTTACTATTCGTATCATGATTCCAAAATTAAATTCTTCTTTGAATCAGAATCTGTTCAATTAAAAAAATCCTTGTCAAGTATTAAAAAATATATAATATACATTTTGGCATTGCAAAAAATAATTCTATTCTTGTTCTCTTCTTTGAGATAATTGCATTCGTATAAAAGAAAAGTATTGCAGACAATAGAAAATTTCCTTTTAATTGTCAACGTTCGGACCACTTATTTTTAGTTCCAATTTCTGTTCCTGCATAACAAAATTATTTTCTAGACAGATTAAAAGGCTTCATCTATTGCTTACCACAAGGGAGCCTGCTATGGATGTGCCATCCAACTTGGAAGCTAGAAGACGCATTACTTTCTTCTCCAATTCATTGTTTATGGACATGCCTACTGCACCCAAAGTTAAAAATATGCTTTCCTTCTCGTAAGCTCTCTAAGCATTGAACATTTCTGACTGGAAAGTTTGCTGTTTTCCATGATTGCATGAGTACTGCATCCTTTTGTGTTTTTATTGTTCTTTATTGCTTTTATGGTTATTTGTTTAAATCCTGGGTGTGCCATTGTCACTACAAGTGGTGTCAGAGTTTCATTATTGCACAACTGCTGCATGTAGTACCTGACATATATATATTTTTTGTTCTATTAGTGTCCTAACTCCTTACAATAGAGAGGATGTTCTTTACTCCATGAATGACCTGAAAGTGCCCAATGAAGATGGACTTTCCAAACTTTTTCACTTGCAGAAGTCCTTTCCAGGTTCTTCTCCTCTGTTATTTGAACTACTTATTTCCTCGTTGACTATCATTTCTGAGGCAAAACTAACATGCTTTTTTCATTGTTAAAGGTATTGGGTTTATGTTGATGTAATGGCCCAAGAGGCCCAGTTATGTTGTAAGCCCATGTAGGGCTAAACCCAGCTTCTAGTCTCTATATATACCATGTTAAGGGTTCATTGTAATAGTAGATTTGATTATATATATATATATAGAGTAAAGATGTAGCCTCTAGGGCCTTATTCCATGGATGTAGGCCATTAGGTTGAACCACGTAATCCCTTGTGTTCTTCTCTTTCTTGCTTCTGCTCTTCTATATTATTTTATTCTCGTCTTTAACATCCATAATATGATCATTTAATATAGATGAATGGCATAACTTTCTAGAGCGGGTCCAGTGTAGTAATGAAGAACTCACAGCAACTGAAGAAATGGAAGAAGAACTTCGTTTATGGGCATCGTATAGAGGCCAAACATTGGCCAGAATTGGTATAAGTTCCCTCTCTCTCTCTCACATTGTATGTGACTTGAGGATGCTTTCTTTTGACTTTATTTGATAATAAGTGTTTTTTGCATGTCTCATTACCGTACCCTCAACAAATAAGTACGAGGCATGATGTATTACCGGAAGGCTTTGGAACTTCAGGCCTTTCTGGATGTGACAAAAGATGAAGGTGATTAGAGAATTCTTGGTTGTAAACTTGTTTTTAATCATCTCTAGATTGGTGCACCAACTTATTTTTGTAAATGTTGCCATGAGCCTTGTAGCTCAACTGGCAACTCCTAGTGTTTCCAACGAATACATCTAGGGTTCAAATCCCCTTATCCTCAATTATCAAAAAAAAAAAAAAAAAAAAAAAAAAACTAATTAACAAACAAAAACTTTTTTTGGAAATGTCAATTTCTTTTATTCAGATCTTATGAAAGGCTACAAGGCTGCTGAACTAGATCATGAGAAAAAAAGGATTGGTGAAATGTCATTATTGGCACAATTTCAAGCAATAGCGGATTTGAAATTCACATATGTGGTGTCATGCCAGCAGTATGGCATCGATAAAAGGTCTGGTCATCCTCGTGCCAAAGACATTCTTAAGCTTATGACAAAGTAATTCTCCCAAATTCAATTCTCGTTGTATAATTGCTACTCTAAGAAATTGTTAGTTACGAGTCCTTATTTCCTTCTCTCAGGTACCCATCTCTTCGTGTAGCTTACATTGATGAAGTTGAAGAACCTAGGAAAGATTATTCCAAAAAAGGGGTTCAAAAGGTCTATTATTCAACACTTGTAAAGGCTGATCCATCATATTCAGATATTTCGCCAGGCCTAAATTTGGACCAGGTACAAGTATTAGATTATAACTTGAAACTAGGTTGGATGACTCAATAATCTAGACGCTGATGGTACTTTTATACAGACTTGTGTTAGTGTGGCAGAGATCATAAAGATTGACAGATGGTTGACACACATGTAGACATTCTCTATTTTTCCTTTCCATTTTGCAGTTCTAGTAGTTAAAATGATTTTGTGATTGTTCATTTGACTCCAACTATAGGCATTGTATGCACAGCATTGTCACTTGTTCTCTGAATTGTCATAATGCTTCATGAGTGATTGTTTGAATATTCTATTGCAGGTTATATATCGGATAAAGCTTCCTGGGTCTGTGATACTTGGCGAGGGCAAGCCAGAAAATCAAAATCATGCCATTATTTTTACATGTGGGGAAGTCTTGCAAACAATAGATATGAATCAGGTACCACAGGCAAATATATACATGGTGTTTTTGTGTCTGGCTCTATGTATGTATGCATGTGCACACTTAGAAATTGTTGGGAACTCACTCTCTTAGGCGGAAATCAGATTGTTAAGTTGTTCAACAGGTTAACTATATGGAAGAAGCCTTCAAAATGAGGAACTTGCTGCAAGAATTTCTTAAAAAACATGATGGTATGAGACTTCCAACCATCCTTGGACTTCGGGAACATATATTTGCTGACAGGTACTTTTGTTGGTGTTGCTAATCTTAAAATGGATTTTGGTTGTAGTTCTTTGTGTCATCTTAGGTACATATGTGATTTTTGTATGGTTCATCATGATTTTGTTGTAATTGCAGTGTTTCATCTTTAGCAAGGTTTATGTCAAATCAGGAGAATAGTTCGGAAACTGTTGGGCAGCAATTGTTAGCTAACCTTCTAAAGTAAGATCTCTCTCTCTCTCTCTCTCTCTCTCCATATGTGTGCACAACTGTGCGTATACTTAGTAATATCTTCAGGTATCATGCTTTAAGAAAATCCAAGTTTGGTTTGATCTAGCTTTATATAGTAAAGTCTCCTGTTGTGGTACAAGAGGCCTTGGACAAAATCCTGCCTACGCCAGGGAGGGTTTGAAGGATAGATGAGAGCTACCTCTCATTTGTATAGCTCATAGGCTCAATGGGCTACCCAGTGGAGCCAAAAAAATTAGTTCATATGTTCAGCGAAATTGGGTTCTGCCAATGCTATCTTTGTTTCATTTGTTGGTTTAGTGTGATTTGAGTCTGGTTTTATGTGTGGGCTGAAGCCTGAGCAGGTTTTTTTTAGATCCATTATCTATACTAGCATGTTATTTATTGTTAGGCCTGAACTGCAAACTAGGTCATTAACTGGTGGCAATAAATTTTTCTAATAATATATATTGATGGCATCAAATAATGAGAATCCTAGAGAAATTATATCAAGCTTTATAAATTATTTAAAAAAAGAAGAAGCTGGGCACAAGAATCGAATCCTTTGAATGTGAATTGTTTTTATTATTTAATTTAGATTGTTGAAATTATGGAGGAGTTGGGACAGCCCAAAATTTTCAATATTTCTATATCTTTTGGCCAAATATCTAAAGTTTGGTTTCTAAATTCTCTCTTTAGTTGACCAATAGCTATATTCAAAATAACAATTTTGATCCTACCGGATTTTTCAAATTTTAAACCTTTTTTGGTTGGTTCTGTTAAAAATTTTATTGTGTTTTGAAGTTTCTGCACCTGAATTTTACCCCCATTTACTTTCGGGATATTTAAGTCTAATAGCTTGGAAGCATGGACATTGCAAAAACCTTGGTGTGTATGTGTTGGACATGTGTTGAATACAGACATGCCAGTGACAGCTGCATTTGTGTCTGTATGGAGTTCAGGAAGAAAAAAATTATGTTAGACATTAGACATAGTCGCCACATGGTGGGGATGCAGTCACGGCATGACAACCACTAAACAAATATTGGGCAGTCATCGAACAGATCTTCTCTCTCTCTCTCTCTCTCTCTCCATTTGTCTAGCCTCTTTAGATTTACTCTCTCTGCCACTCGATCAACCATTAGGAACTCTCCCATTTCAGATTGACGGTTAGATGTTTGTTCTGGTTCTCCTGGACAGGTTTGGCTTCCTGCTGATCCCGTTTTAGTTCTTACTTCTTTTACTCAAAGTGAGTTTTTGACTTTTTGACCCATATGTCCTTTTCTTTTAATAATTGCAAATTCATTATTTAGAACTTTTTACAAAAAATTGTTTCCCCATAGAGAGAGAAACGTGTCAAAAGTTTCTTAACTTCTATTATAACTTTTAACTTATTGTTTATGTTATTGCTATGGTCTTACCGCTTTACATTCCATTTTTATTAAAAAATATTTATTATTAGGAAAACTTTAACAGAAAGATTTTTATTATTAAAAAGTTCTATTTCAAGAAAAGAAATGTATGCTATTAAGCAGACTTAAAAAGAAAGAAAGATGTTTATCATAAAAATTCACATTGTTATTATTGGCTATTGAAATTTCGTTGTATGAATGTACTTTTTTTGTTTATCCGTCATTGCTTTTAATTAACTATAGATATACTTAGCAAAAAAAAGATTTATTTTCAAACATTTTTGTTATCATTGCTTATTTCTAAAACTTAAAATATGCTTGGAAATATGTAAAATATACCTAGAAAATCTATATTTATTCATTTATTCATTTTTGTGTTCCGCCGTGTCATGACCTAGTTTTTCAAGAAATTTTGTGTCTTATGTCATCTGTCTGTGTCTATGCTTCTCAACCTGATACAAGTGGCAAGCTACAAGTGATAGATAAATTTCAAAATATGAAGTGAAATGTTTGAAACTAATGATAGAAAAGCTTGTGTTTGTAAACTAGGTAAAAGGTGAACACTTCATAAATCATGGGTAATTTTTCTATGTTGATAGAAGAAGCCGATGATCGTGCATGGGCATAAGGTTATCTTTTAACACATTGCACGTAATGGTATCTAGTTTGGAGGAGTATGAGTTAAGCACCTCTCTAAAGGATGGTGACTGTGTTTAGGCCTTGTGTCATGAGCTGTGTTAGCTGCATCACTGATTTCATATGTTAGCATATACTGCTTACCCTTTCACAAATTGAAGGTCTTAAACTTGCTCATTGATTTATTTCACACGTTGTAAGCGTGTTTTTGTTAGTACACTGCACTTTTGACAACGACGTATTCCAAAACTAACAACAACGTTGTTGAACTTGTTAAATCATGCTCTGGGGGATTGTTTTTGTGGTTTTCTGTGGGTTGAAACAGGAGACTACTTAAACAGTACAACACTTCATATTATTCAAGAGAAGGTCATGGAACACAGATATTATGGTTTAACCAGTGGTACAGTCCGGTATTAATAACAATAGTTATTTCTGATTAACTTAATAACCCTAATATACAAAGAGTGTTTATATAATAATCCCCACATACAAAATGACAACATTACTGACACGACTAAACCAATATTATTCATAACAGTCAACACATAACTTAGATCATCATTGACCCACAATGAAAGTAGTCACTCGTTTTTTGTGTGTGATCGCTAGAATTATTTTGCTCCTATGCATCATTATTCCTCCTAGGTTGGACTGTTTCCCAGTCCCTTCTGCTAATGGCCATGGCACTCTTAAACGTCCTCAATCTCCTGCTAATTCATCTGAACCAGATTATGAGTCCAAAAATGTTGATGAGGCTGAAGATGATGCTGCTCTTTCTGCTAAAGCTGATGTACTAGGTCCGTCTTCCTCCTATGCTGCTCCATTTTTGACTAATGGCCGCCCAGCGTATGCTTGTGGATGACATGGCTGATATGTACTCGCTTAACTTGTCTAGAGAGCAGATTCCCTCTACTTACTGATTCTTGAGTACTCTGTCATTCGTGACAAAAAGGGGGAGCGTATTTGATGGCCGCCCAGCGTATGCTTGTGGATGACGTGGCTGATATGTACTCACTTAACTCGACTGGAGAGCAGATTCCCTCAGGTTACTGATTCTTGAGTACTCTGTCATTTGTGAAAAAAGGGAAGAGTGTATTTGATGTATGTGTTAAGGGGAGGTTTATGTTTTCTACATGAACTTTTTTTTGTTTATGTACTTTTTGTTTATTTTAGGCTTGTAGCCATAATATCAACCTTAGCTTAATAAGTATGGGTTGTTGATATTAGTTCTTGTTTGTTTATCATGCATGCTTATTTGAAGATATGTGATAGAAGCTTCTATTGAACTGTTATTACTATTATTACCTGTTTTGTTTTCCATATGATGCATTTAATTTGTTTGGTCGTAATTTTAGAGAAAAGAAAAAGGTTTCTTGTTTTTGTTAAGTCTTTTTTTTTTTTTTTTTTTTGAGAAATCCATACTAGGTGGATAATTATATTCAAATCAAGGCGGAAAATCTGAAACTACAAAAAGAGAAACTTTTGGTGGAACATCCCCCATCCAGACAAGCAAGGGAGAGGAAAGCCTAGCTCTCTGTGCTAAGGCATTGGCAACAGTGTTGCCTTGCCTCCTGATGTGAGAGAAGGTGTGGGCTTCAAGCGAACCTGAAATAGATATTATGTCTTTCACAAAATGACCTACACTAGAGAGGGAAGAATTGTCTTCTTGGAGAGCTTTTATAACTACGTCTGAGTCACCTTCAAAGATAAGCTGCAGGAAACCCAACTCTGCTGCAAACAGCACAGCTTGCCTTGCTGCCAGAAATTCCAGGATTTCCACAGAGGCTGGTTGGTGGATTTTTTCTGCCAGTGCAGCCATGACTTCGCCAGCTTCATTCTGAATCACAATCCCAATATGTGCCTCACCAGATTGCGGAAAGAAAGCCCCATCGAAATTTACCTTGACTGCATTAGGAGGGCAAGTCCATCTAACCCGAGGATTTTCTCTTGCCCTCTGCTGTGCCTGCATAATCTGCACCTGAGGCTTCATCTGGAATTCTGCTAGCATATTACATGCTGATTCTAGTATTTTGTCAGGTGACAAACTAGACTCATTGCAGCGTATCTTATTTCATCTGCACCACACCGACCAAGCAACCACAGCAAAAGTCTCAAGCTGACAACGTTGCTATTGACTAGAGACACTAATGCAGCAAAAGAGTGTATCTGAGGGTGATCTTTTCTAATCTAGCCGAGGATTGGTTTCTAGATGGCATGAAGATCCACACAGCCCCACAAGGCATGGACAGTATCCTCCGTGTGATTTGAGCAGAGGCTACATAGCGAATTATTCAACCCCTTTCTCCTTTGTAAATTTTTCCTCATAGGTAAAGCCTTGGAACACGCTCACCATAAAAAAATCTTTACCTTATTTAGGACCTCTATCCTCCACAAACGATTCCAGAATTTTTTTGGAGGATTCATATAAGAGCTTGAGACTCTATCCCTCCTCTCCAACTCAAACAACAACTGATACCCTGATTTCACAAAGTACTTACCATCTCTACTTCTTGGCCAAATCAAGCAATCCTCCTGTCTAGTCACACACGAAGGCACTTTAATTTTCTAGGCTTCGAAAGGAAGAAACATCTGGTCAATTTTCTAATTATCCCACCACCCCGTTGTTGGATTGATCAAATCTGCAACCCGTTAAGTCCTCTGTGGAGCCATCTCTAGGCAAGGCAATTTTTGGTGGGAAGTTACCAGGAAGTCAATTATCCTTGTAAACTCGGATATTTGAGCCATCTCCCACTCTCCATTGCAATCCATCTGACACCACAGACCTAGTTTTCAAAATGCATTGCCAAGCATATGACCCCGAAGAGGATTTGGCTTCCAAAACCGAGCTTTGTGGAAAATATTTTGCCTTGAAAACCTAGTAGAAGAGAGAGGATCGATCATTCAAAAGCCTCCAAATCTGCTAAACCAACATTGCCTCATTAAATTTTTGTAAATCTTTAAAGCCCAAGCCCCCAAGATATTTTGGTTGGCAGAGAACCTCCCAACTCTTCCAGTGAATCTTCCGTTATTCACCCCTTTGCCCATACCAAAACTTTCTTATCAACATTTCAATCTCATGACAGAGACCTATGGGTAATCTGAAGCAACTCATGGCAAAAGTCAGGATAGCTTTTACCATGGCTTTGAATAGGACCTCTCTCCCTGCTTGTGAAAATAACTGTTCCTTCCACCCTTGCAACTTATTCCACACTCGCTCTTTTATATTATTCATACTCACCTTTTTGTTCCTCCCCACCACCAATGGAAGCCCAGATATTTCTCATACTTTAAATTTTCGAAATGCCTAGGAAATTTGAAATTTCCTCTTTTCTTTCCATTGAAACTGCTTTACTGAAGAAGATTGTAGTTTTTCCTCTGTTTATCTGCTATCCCGAAGCTTGCTCATAAAGAACCAGGATATCTTGAATAGAATGGAGATCACCCATAGTTGCCCGACAAAAGATCAAGCTAGGGCTGTCCATGGAATGGATCGGATCAGGTTTGAGATTGACCCGCAACCGATCCGATTAGATAGGGTGTATGAAAAATGGACCCACAACCAACCGAATATTCGGGTTGGGCTTGATATCTCGAGTCATCAGTTAAGCAGGTCAAAGCTGTCAAGTGATTTCAGGTGTAAAGAACAACACAGAAGAAATCAACCCCAAACTCAAACAACACATCTCATGTCACAACCATAATCCAAAACTAGAGAAATCTAATAACCAAAAATATCACAAACCCAAATCTGAGATTCAAATCAAACAGCACCAAAAACACCAAAACCGAATCTAAGATTCAAATCAAATAAGAAAAACACTGTAAACCCCAATCTGAGACTAGAAGAGAGAGAGAGGAGACCCAGATATGAGACCGAAAGAAAGAGAGAGAAAGAGCACCACCACTCCTTCCTCCCACCATCACTGCATCTACCATCAGATTACACAAGATCAAACAAGATCAAAGCCATGCAGATCAGAGGAGGCTTTAGCTGGATCCACCTTTGACCTCTAGAGAAAGCTTTTTCAAACCGTTGTTTCCTCTGACTCCTTACTCCAGTGGTGTCTAGTCTTCCTTCACCCTTATCACCTGTACCCCCGCTGTCTTCTAGTTCTCTCTCTCTCTCTCTCTCTCATGTTTTCTATTGTTCTTTACTTCAAGAGAGTGGGGTTTGAGGCGAGACACAACCCAGTATGGTGGGCTGGTGGCAGTAGGGCTGGTGGTGGTATTAGGAAGGGTAGGGATTTGAGAGAGAGAGAGAGAGAGAGAGAGAGGGCATGAAAAACAAATATCTTAACTTTGAGAGAGAGAGAGAGGGAGAGTGAGATCAGATCTTGACTTTGAGCATGAAAATAGACCCAAATCCTTTTTAAGTTTATTATTGGTCAGGTTGGTTTCTACGGGTTTCAAATTGCTTAACCCGCCACCCAAACCAAACTTTTAGTTTTTAATAGCACATGACTTGACTCCGACCGACCATGTTATTTGGACCCGCTCATTGGGCTTCGGGTCGAGTGTATCTGGTTGGTTTGGTCAGGTCACTTGATCCACTGGACAGCCCTAAATCAAGCTATCATTTGCAAAAAATAGGTGTCAAATTCGTGGCCCTGCTTTACACAAAGAGAAACCTCAAATCCAATCCTCCCTAGCTGCTGTATAGAGTAACCTGTTCAAACCTTCTGAGCAAAGAAGAAAAAGATAAGGGGAGAGAGGGTCCCCTTGTCTAATTCCTCTTGAAGGGCGAATATCACCTTTAGGTTCCCTGTTTATCAAGATAGAGTAAGAGACTGAGCTAATACACCCCATTACAAGTGCAATCCATTTCTCGCTAAAGCTCATTTTTTCCATGACTTTTTCCAAGAAACGCCACTCCACTCTATCATATACTGTACTCATATCTAGCTTTAAAGCCATAAAACGAAAAGCCACTAGTATGTTATCTATGATGACCTTATCCGACTGAAAGGCACTTTGGGATTCCGAAATCAAGTTTGGCAGCACCTGTTTTAACCTTTTTGCAACTACTTTGGACACAAGTTTATACAGGATATTACACAAAGAAATAGTTAGTCATTTCTAGATTTATATGTAGTTTCTTGGTACTGTTTGTACTTCATTAGTCTATTTTGTTTTGGAGTCTGTAAATTGTTTTTGGTCACAGAATTGTCAAATGAGGTGATTGTTAGGCTTTAGATTGGCAAATTCCATTATAATGTGAAGTCTATAATGTGATTTGCAATGTCCATGATCGAAGTGTGAAGATAACACTGAAAGAAGACTTTTTGCAGGATTGCAATTGCCATGCGATAGACTCTTGATTAATCAAATTCTAGTTTTTGACAAAAATTTGATCGCTTCTCGTTCGAGCGAAAGAGGATTGTCAATAGTATTTGTTTTGGAGTCTGTAAATTGGATTTTGTCATAGAATTTTCAAAAGGGGAGATTGTTAGGTTTTACATTGGCAAATTCCATTATAATGTAAAGTCTATAATGTATTTTGCAATGTTCAAGATCGAAGTGTGAAGAAGTGTGAAGATGTCTGTTATGGGTATAAAGCTAGGGGCAAAACAGTAAACTCATATATACCTGTGTGTGTGTGTGTGTGTGTGTATATATAATATGTTTTATGTAAGGGTTAATTGAAATAACCCGATATGTATGTTTTATCAACAACATGGTATTAGAGCCATTGCCACTGCCATTAACCCCACCTGCCACAACCCATCCCTTTTCCATTGCCGACCACTTTCATCGTCAACGCCAATCAACACTACAAGCTCCAGCAACAAGAACGAGCCCCGATTCTCCTTCATGGAGAAGTTGCCTCCCTCTAGTGACTAACTCCTTGGTCTTGTGGTACCATATTGCCGTTGCTTGATCAAGATTCAATCCCAGTTCAGGTCGCCTTCCCCACCAGTTATCGCTTCTATCCTCGCTCTGCCACCGGATTTGTTAGTCTAGGGCTCTGTTTTTTCTCTGGTGTATCTTTTCTTTACCTATTATGAGTTTATAAGCTTCTTTTTTCTCTGGTTGCTATTGATAGTCATGGTTGTTGGTTATTGGCTGTTCTCAGTGTTCTCGATGGTTGCTGGGATTGTTGAGTGTTGATGGTTGAGTTTGTTTAATTGTATTGTTGATTTTCTGGTTTGGTTGCTCCACACGGGTCCATTGGCTTATTTGTTCATTGTTAGTTGGTTCTTTTATATAAGTTTCTTTTGTTATGGATTTGAAAGGTGCTGCTAAATCTCATTTTATGTTATTTCCTGATATGCTTTCAATTACCTCCATTTGCCTTGATGGGAGTAATTATGCACAATGGGCTTAAGCGGTTGAAGTGATTCTTTTTGGTAGAAAGAAATTTGATTATGTGATTCAGGAACCCCATGTCTATGGACTTTAAATATGCTGATTGGAGAGCCGAAGATGCACAAATTAGGAGTTGCTTGTGGCATAGCATGGAGTCTAATATCAATTGTAGTTTTGTTTTCATACCAACTCCTAAACTTGTTTGGGAATGGGCCAAGGAACTTTACTTTGGTGTTAACAATTTGAAGCGAATTTATGATCTTCATCAAAATTATTTTTCCTTGAGTCTCAGTGATTTGTCTTTGAAAGACTATTATAACAAGTTTAAGGTATATGTGAAGAGCTCAATATTTATCAGCGCATCTCTTTTGATGTTAAAATTATGAAGAAACAATGTGATTCTATGCATGTTGCTTGCTTCCTCTCTAGATTACCTAAAATTTTTAATCCAGCGAAATCACAAATTTTAGGTAGTCCAGCCCTCCCAACATTGAGTGAAGTTTTTGGTAGACTTAGACATGCCACATTATCTGACTCTTAATACTGCCCCATTCCCTTCCTCTGGTATTGATGCATTGACTTCTAGTGATAAATCTGCCTTTGCCACTTATATGGGGAGTAATATAGGTGGCCGTGGAGGTTGAGGTCGTGGGGACTGACGACTGAGGCTATGGACATCATGACCAAGGGGGTCGTGGTAGAGGATGTGGCCTTCGTAAGTGCACTAATTGTCATGGTGAGAATCATACAGTAGATTTATGTTGGGAGTTGTATGGTAAACCCTCAGCTCACCAAGCTAGTTTTCAAGTTGAAGAACCACCTTCACAGTCACTTTCGCCAACATCCAGAGTAGTCTTTATTCCTCAGGAAGAGTACAATCACCATTTTACTTTGCATTCTAACTATATTGGGTCTAGTTCTACAGCTACTTTAGCTCAACATGATACTTCCACTGCTTGTCTTGCCACTCAGGACCCTTGGGTCATTGACTCAGGTGTTACTGATCGTATGACAGGTACCTCCGGTCCGACCTTGAGCACTCCAGTAGTCTTCCCAATGTTACATTGGCAGATGGCTCAACCACTACAGTTTCTAGTTTGGGCACTGCCAATTTCAATCCTAATCTTTCTCTCCTCTGTCTCATATATTCCTGATTTTCCTTTTAATCTATTTCCAATAATAAACTTTTGAATTGCACTGCCATTTTCTTATCCACTCATTGCATCTTTCAAGATCTCAAGACGGGGAAGATTTTTGGTGGAGGGCACGAAGCCGGTGGACTTAACTACCTAGATCAGCGTGGTTCTCCCAGTTTAGTGTCTTCTCATTTGTCTCTCTTGACTCTTCAGCATCATTGTCGCCTTGGTCATCCATCCCTCAAAAATTTGAAGTTGTTAATCCCGTCATGTCGTCAACTTGAGTCCTTACAATGTGAAGCATGTCAATTGGGTAAACACCATAGGGTGCCTTTTGCCTTTAGGTGTGAGTCATGTTAGTACTCGTTTTCATTTAGTTCATTCTGATATTTGGGGTCCAATAAACACTCCCTCACTGTTGGGATTTAGATATTTTGTCAGCTTTGTTGATGATTATTCTCGAGTCACATATCTTTATCTTATGAAAGAAAGGTCTAAATTGTACTCAATTTTCAAATCATTTTTTATGGAAATAAAGACTTAATTTAATGCTCCCCTTCGTATTTTTCGGTCTAATAATGCTTGTGAATATTTTCATACATCTTTGTCTCTATTTTTTGAGGATCATGGTGTTGCTGAATGCAAAGAGCATCATTTGTTAGAGGTGACTTGTGCCCAAATCATATTGGAGTGATATTGTTCTCACTGCCTGTCACCTGATTAATCGCTCGCCATCCACTGTTCTAGGTGGTCAATCCCTTATACGGTGCTCTCTCCTAATGCACATTTGTTTCATCTACCTTGTAAGATCTTTGATTGTGTGCGCTATGTTCATATCTTAGGTCCATGGAGTGATAAACTTGACCCTGGATCCATTAAATGTGTTTTCTTGGGTATTCTCGTACTCTAAAGGGATATCGATGTTACTCACCTACTCTTTGTCATTGTTTCATTAGTGTTGATGTAACATTTGATGAGTCTCAATCATATATCTCTCGTTCGGTTGGTACTAACAGTTCTCCTCCTTGTCTTCCTCACTTGTGATGGAAGTCAAGATCAAATAATTGAGAACTTGAACTAGAATTGCCTTAAAATTAAGAATCAAAATTGGAATTATAGAGAAAATAATTGGAGAAACTGAGTTTTTGTCCGAGTCTGAAACTAAGTTGAGTTTACATAAAAACTGATTGTACTTTTACATAGCAAGCCTATTTATAATCTTTAACTACTAGGAAATAAAGTTAAAATTTATATAAGTCAAAGCTGTAATTAACAAGGATACATGGTAGATATAAGAAGTCAAAATAAGGAGTTGCTAGCTGTCCTAAGAGGTTAGAAAGAGCGGCTGGCTGTTTGGCTTGTAGAGGGTGGTTGGTTGTTAGTCCTAAGAGTAGAGGGGAGGTTGGTTGGTTGGCCTAAGGGGAGAGGGTGGCTACATCATACTCCCCTCCGTAATAGAAACTTGCCCTCAAGTTTCGATTGGAAAATAAGACTTCAAATGCTTCACATTGAAGGCATTAGAAATGTTTTAGTGAGGGAGTAGTTGGACTGTGTAGGCATTGTCATTGATTTTAGTCAATGCTTTGCATGGACCTACTTTCCTTGCTCCCAACTTGGAATAGGAGCCACGAGGACACCTTTCTATCGTCAAAATCACCCATACATGGTCCCTTCCTTGAAAATTAGTCTCCTTCGGTGAATATTAGCAGCGGCCTTGTAGTTTGCATCGGAATGTTCAATTCTCTCCCTGACTTGTGAATGGCCAGATTGCATAAAATCTATCATTTCTATTGCTCTTACATTCTCCTTCTTAGAAAGTGGCAAGGGTGCCAAATCTAAGATACTCAAAGGTTTATTCCCATGCACAAATTCAAAAGGAGATGTGTTAATAGTCTGATTAAGAGAAAAGTTGTAAGCAAATTCAGCCAAGGGAAGGATACTTTCCCAATTTCTTGGGTTTTCTCCAATCATACATCTCAAGAGATTTCCAAGACTTTGGTTGACAACTCTGGTTTGACCATCCGTTTGAGGGTGGGAAGAAGTGCTAAAGCTCAATTCGGTTCCTATCTTGTGCCATAGAGTTCGCCAAAAATGAGCAAGAAATTTAGCATCCTTTTCGGAAACAATAGAGAGGGGTACACCATGAAACTTGTAGACTTCTTTGAAAAATAAAACAGTCATACTGGAAGCATCCGAAGTCTTCTTGCATGGGATGAAGTGAGCAATCTTGGAGAAACGATCCACTACCACTATAATTGAATCATTCTTTTGTTGTGCAGGTGGGAGGCCAAGAACAAAATCCATACTAATACATTCCCATGGTTTATTAGGCACTGGAAGAGGTAAATACAGACTTGCATTAGTGGCTGTACCCTTTCCTTTTTAACAAACTTGACACCTTTGAACATGCCACTCAACATCTTTAGTCATTCCTGGCCAAAAGTAGTCTTGTTTAAGGAATTCTAGGGTCTTTGATTTGCCAAAATGCTCCAAATTATGTTGTTCAACGATCATCAACTGAACATTTAGGCACACATAATTTTAGCCCTTTGAAAAGAAATCCATCCTTCAACTGTTGGCAGGTTGCTATCCCTACTGCAATTGTTGGTTTAGATCACCAAAATGTGGGTCATCTTGGTAATTCTCCTTGAGTACTTCAAAACTAGGAACCTTAGCTTGCATTTCCACCGAGAAACTAGTCGTCCTACTCAACCCATCAGCCACTTTGTGGAGAATTCCTGACCGATGTTTCAATGAGAAAGTGAACTGTTGCGAAAAGCTTACCCACTTTGCAGGCCTCTTGTTCACATTAGATTGGCTATTGAGATATTTCAAAGCCTCATGATCAGTGTGTAGAATAAACTCTTTGTAGGCCAGATAGTAACTCCAATGCTTGATGGCTTGAACAAGAGCATAGAATTCTTTGTCATAGGTAGAATACCTAATTCTTGCTTCATTCAACTTCTCACTAAAGAATGATATGGGCTGCCCTTCTTAGCTAAGGACACCACCGATTCCCACTCTTGATGCATCACAATTAAACTCAAGTATCTTGTCAAAATTGGGCAAGGCAAGGATAGGAGCTTTGGTTAACTTCCTCTTCAAAATTGGAAGCTTTCTTGGGCCTTATTAGTCCAAACAAATGACTTTTGCTTGAGACAATTGGTGAGAGGTGCTGAAATTGCTAATAAACCTTCTACAAAAGAGCAAGACCATGGAATCTCCTCACCTCTTGCACACTAGAAGGTGTAGGCCAATCAACAATTGCCTTAACCTTGTTTTCATCCATGAACACTCCTTTGGAGGACACAACATACCCCAAGAACACCACTTGATCCATTCCAAAGCTACACTTTTTCATGTTACCATAAAACTTTTCTCTCCTCAAGATGTCAAGTACAAGCTGTAAATGCACCAAGTGATCCTCCAAACAGCAGCTATACACCAAGATATCATCAAAATACATTCCAACACAGTCCCCCAATAGTGGTTGCAACATTTGTGTCATCACCCTCATGAAAGTGCTAGGTGCATTTGTCAAACCAAATGGCATAGCAAGCCATCCAAATAATCTATGATGTGTCTAGAAGGCCGTCTTCATTCATCTCCTGGGCGAATTATAATTTGATGATACCCACTTCGCAAATCAATCTTAGAAAACACCTTTGAACCTGCCAAGCAATCTAGCATGTCATCCAATCTAGGAATTGGAAAACGATACTTGATTGTGATCTTGTTGATAGCTTTACTATCCACACACATCTTCCGAGAGCCATCTTTCTTAGGAGTTAAAAGAGCAAGTACCGCACAAGGGCTAATACTAGCCCGAATGTAGCCTCTATCAAGAAGCTCTTGAACTTGTTTTTGCAACTCTTCCTTCTCCTTTGGAGCCATAAGATATGCTGCCTTGTTTGGAAGGAGTGCACCCAATACCAAATCAATGGCATGTTGAATCTCAGATAGGAGGCAAATCAGGAGGTAACTCATGGGGAAAAACATCATCATATTGCTGTAATAACTCAGTGACAACACTAGGAACATCATTTCCAGCCACTATGTTGATTGGAATTAATGCCAAAATGTAACCACTATCTTGACTTTCTTGAATGAAGCTTTTAGAAGCAAGTAAAGAGGTTGTAGAGGATTTATAAGTCACCTTTTCCTTCATTGGCAGCAAAGTAAATTGTGGATTGTCTTTGCTTAAGGTATGGGTGTTCTTCTTCCAATCATGCATCGTTTGGCGATCATATTGCCAAGGTCTTCCAAGAAGGACATGGCCTGCATCCATTGGTACTAAGTCACGCCAAACTTCGTCAAAATATTTCTTCCAGATATAAAATGGCATCAAGCAACGCTTCATTACTTTCACCTCATTACCCTTCTTGAACCAAGAAAGTTTGTAGGGATGTGGGTGATCTTGGGTGACAAGCTTCAACTTATCAACTGCCTCCTGAGAAACTACATTTTCACAACTTCCCCCATCAATGATCATACTACAAACACTTCCTCCAATGCTGCAAGTTGTATAAAAAAAAATTGGTTCTCAACCAATCTTCTTCGGAATTGAATTTAGGAGCAAAAAGAGTCTTCCTCACAAGTGTCAAGCCCTCTTCTTCTTCAAAATCACCACCAACCTCATTTGAAGGTTGATCAAAAATGGGTTCTCCATCTTCATGTTCAAGCTCTTTTACTTCCTCCAACATAAGAGCCTTCTTCCTACAAACCGAAGATCAATGCCCCAGCTCTCCACACTTGAAACATTTGAAAGTACCCACTTGTTGCTGTCTACCACCGCCAACAGTGGCTGTTTGGGACTGTTTTGGGGTTGTAATAGTCGATTTAGGACTTGCTGGTTGCTGTCCAACCCCAGAGATTTCTCCTCTCCCATATGTACTTGAATTCCAAACCTTATATTGGTTAGAAATCCCCTTACTAGACCTGGAACCCCACTGTCCAGACCTTAAAGTTGGCCTAGTTTGTTGTTTTTCCACCAATAAAGCCTAGTTGTAGGCTTCTGACACGTTCCACAATGATTGAAGGCTAAGGACATCTTGGATGGATGGATGGCTTCAATCCACTCAAGTACCTTGCAACCATTTGTTCTTCACTTTCATTCAAATCTACCCTTACTACAAGTTGGTGAAATGCCTCCGTATACTCCTCTACACTTCCTTCTTGCTTAAGGTTGTGTAGGTCTTTGTAGAATTATTGGATGTAGTTGAAAGGAAGAAATTGCTCAAGGTGCTTTTTCTTAATCTTCTCCCAACTCTTGATCTTGACTTTACCACTTCTTAAGGCGAATAGCAACTAGCTTCACTTTCTTTTCATCCATAACTTCATATGAATCAAACACCCTCTCAATGATGTTAAGCCAATCTACAAAGTCCTTCGGTTTGAGACTCCCTCGAAATTCTGGAATTTCAACCTCGAAATTGTAGTCAAGCCTTGGCTCATTTCTTTCCACAAAAGGCCTACCCCTTGGAGGAACTCCAAAAGGGTTCTCAAAATGAGAATGAGAGTCATCGGACTCATCGATAGCCTCATGAGAAGGCTGCATACGCTGCACCACCTCCGTTAGTGACACAACTTGTCTCCTTAATTTAGCAATCTCATCTCCTCTCTCTATAATTTGATCTGTCCACCATTCCTCCCCACCTAAGGGTTGGCTTCAACTCCTTCCCCAACATCCATTTGATTCCCCCATATTCCACCTCTCCTTCCTCTCCTTCTTTAGGCCATTAGAAGCTTCACAATCTTTGAAAAAAATTGTAAATAGCAGCAATAACACAAGTGATCAAACCTGTGATATTTGCAGTAGCAACGCAGATTTGATTGGCACAAGGAACCTAGATCTGAATTCTAGGATCTTGAATGGAGGGAGAATAAAAAAGAAAAACAAAGAAATCTAGGGCTCAAATGATCATAGTGGTAGAGAAAAAGAGGACCAGATCTGTTCTTTAATACCAAATGATGGAAATCAAGATAAAATAATTGAGAACTTGAACTAGAATTGCCTTAAAATTAAGAATCAAAACTGGAATTACAAAGAAAATAACTAGAGAAACTGAGTTTCTGTCCAGGTCTAAAACTAAGTTGAGTTTACATCAAAAAAACTGACTTTACTCTTACATGGCAAGCCTATTTATAATCTTTAACTACTAGGAAATAAAGTAGCTAATAGTTATGTAAGTCAAAGCTATAATTAAAGAGGATACATGGCAAATATAAGAAGTTAAAATAAGGGGCTGCTGGCTCTCCTAAGAGGCCAGAAAGAGTGGCTAGCTGTTTGGCTTGTAGAGGGTGGCTGGTTGTCAATCCTAAGAGTTGAAAGGGGGTTGGTTGGTTGGTTGGTTGGCCTAAGGGTAGAGGGTGGCTACATCAGCTTAGCACCTGCGTCTCCTTTTGAATCTCCTTAGAAACCACTCCAGGTGTATTGTTGTCGACAGAAACCTCCATTAGAGACGTCTGCCCCGCCTAGTGATCCGCGCCATATCCTACCTTTGTTCCAATTGCTTTGTGCAAAGGTAAGCGTTCTTGTACCTCTTATCCCCTATCTCTCAATCTGTCTCTTATGGTCATTTTTCTTCATCTCTCCATGCTTTTACCACGTTCTTGAATTCTATTGTTGTTCCTAAGTCTATCCAAGAGGCTATGTCAATCCCTGATTGAAAGTTTGCTATGGAGGCAAAAATGTCTACCCTGTCTGACAATGCTACTTGGTCTTTAGCTACTCGGCCTCATGGGAAAACTACTGTTGGTTGTCATCGGGTGTATACTATGAAGTGTTTGCCTGATGGTTCTATTAAGCGTATGAAGGTTCGCTTGGTTGCCAAAGGATATACATAGACATACGGTGTTGACTATGCGGGGATGTTCTTGCTTGTTGCAAAAATTTCTTTTGTTTGGATTTTGATCTCCGTTGCTGCTAATTTGGGCTGGCCTTTGTTTCAGTTAGATGTAGAAAATGTCTTCTTGATTGGCGATTTGAAGGAAGAGATGTATAGGGAGCAACCACTTGGGTTTGTTGCTCAGGGGGAGTTTGGAAAAATGTGTAGGTTGCATAAGGCCATCTATGGTCTTGAACAACCTTTCAGAGCTTGGTTTGGTAAATTTAGTGAAGCAATGTTAAAGTTTGGATTGCGACATTGCCACTCTAATCACACTGTGTTTTCTCATACTTCTGCAAGAGAAAATATTTTGATAATAGTATATGTTGATGATATTATAATCACTGGTGATGACAAGATGGGTATTGATGATTTGAAGAGATACCTTCAAAACTCTTTTCGAGGTAGCAAGATCTAAAGAATGCATCAATTTATCACAAAGAAAGAATGTGTTGTATATTTTGGAAGAAACTGGTTTCTAGGATCTAAACCAGTGGAGACTCTTATCGATCCTAATGTCAAATTGTATGAAGATCAGGGGGAGCTGTTATCTAATCCAAAGAGATTTCGTCATCTGGTTGGCAAATTAAATTATCTCACAATTACTCGCCCAGATTTATCATTTGCAGTCAATGTTTTGAGCCAGTATATGAATGATCCTCGCCTTTCACATTGGGAGTCAATTATTCAGATTGTGAGGTATCTTAAAGCACATCTAGGCCATGGTCTTTTTTGTATAAAACTAACGATAACTTACGGGTAGAAGTCTATTCTGATGCTGATTGGGTAGGATCATTGTCAAATAGAAAATCTACTACGGGGTATTTCACTTTTTTGGTAGGAAACCTGATTACTTGGAAAAGTAAGAAACAAACTGTTGCTGCCAGATCTAGTACAGAGGCTGAGCATAGAGCCATGGCACACACATCATGTGAGCTTATGTGGATTAAGTATTTACTTGAGGAATTAAAATTTGTTGTGAAAGTGCCTATGACTATGCATTGTGATAATCAAGCATCAATTCACGTTGCTTCCAATCCTGTGTTCCATGCGCGAACCAAGCATATAGAAGTAGATTGTCATATTACTTAGGACAAAGTAGAAGATGGTGTAATTGCTACTCCATATGTTTCTTCAAGAGTGCAAATTTCTGATATGTTTACCAAAGCTCTATGTAAAACTCGTTTGGGTTTATTATGTAACAAGGTTGGATTGTATGATATATACTCTCCAGCTTAAGGGGAAGTGTTACGGGTATAAATCTAGGGGCAAAACAGTAAACTCATGTATACCTGTACATATCAATAATTTGTTTTATGTAAGGGTTAATTGAAATAACCCGATACGTATGTTTTATCAACAACAATGTCAAAGAAGACTTTTTGCAAGATTGCAACAGCCATGCGATAGACTCTTGATTAATCAAATTCTAGTTTTTGACAGAAATTTGATGACTTCTCTTTCAATCGAAAGAGGATCGTCAATGGTTGTTTGATCGCAGCTCAATCGATCGAAAATCGTAAACTCAGGCTGTAACCTGTTTTTATTAAGTAGGCTGGCTTTCCTTTTTGTGCCCTGCATGCTTAACATATAAATGGCACTTTATAAGCACACTTCAGGAGGTTTAGAGAGGTTGTAGCCATGTACCATACACAGAAAATCTAAGCCTAAGATTGTTAAACCCGTGAGTTCAAAACGGCAATATTAACAATGATGATGGTGCCATATTGGTGATCAAGAGTTAAAGCAATAGAACCGATCAACCTAATCCTGCATTAAGGTATTCAAATCTTCAAAAAGGGTCCTTGGAGTCAGTCAGAAGTGCTGGTTGTGAACTCGGGCATTGCTTTATAGAGGGATTCATGTACATAGAATTCTGATGTTCTGAAGCTATTGTGGGTCACAGCAGTAAGCTCGTTACTGGGTAGTGTCTATGGTCAAGTCAGTTGAACAAGATTTCTAATTTCTCTTCTTATAGTGGACTGCCTTATTTGGGGTAGGTTGCCCTCAAAGTGCTTTTTTCTTTGGTGTTATTCTCCATTGATTGTTCACTTTGTTACCAGATCTACAGTCTCTTTTGTCTCTTAATTTATTTTTTCAGATTTGATACTTGCTGTGGTTGTGATTAACTTAACATAATTGTAATCGCTTAATTGGCATAATTGGTAAATTTTTAATTAATCCACCCCTTAATTAACCAAGTGGTGGATCTAAATAAGATTTTTCATTATTGAATGTTTGAATCTGTTGCACTGAATCCATAATTTCTGCTGCTCATTCAGAGTTCGGTTCCACTATGGTCATCCAGATGTGTTTGATAGACTCTTCCACCTTACTAGAGGGGGTTTCAGCAAAGCTTCCAAAGTCATCAATTTAAGCAATGACATATTTGCAGGCATTTTCTAGCTGGAGAACTTGTTTTGTACTGGACTAGATGAATGTGATTTTGGCTTTGACTATTTATCTATTCATCTCTCCATGGCCTGCAGGTTTCAATTCTACATTACGTGAAGGAAATGTTACTCATCATGAATATATTCAAGTTGGTAAAGGGAGGGATTTTGGCCTTGAACAGATCACAATGTTTGAGGCAAAGATAGCTAATGGGAATGGTGAACAGACACTGAGTCGTGACATATATAGGCTTGGGCACCTATTTAATTTCTTCCGGATGCTGTCATTTTATTTCACCACTGTTGGTTTTTATTTCAGTACCTTGGTATGTATGAGATATAATCTATTTGCCTATATATATATATATATATAATCTCATATAATTATGTGAATCACTCAGTTTCTGGTTTTGACAGCTGACTGTGCTTACAGTATATGTGTTTCTCTATGGCCGCCTTTATCTAATTGTCAGTGGACTTGAAGAGGGACTGAGCACTGAGCCTGTTATTCGAGGCAATAAGCCTCTTCAAGAAGCCCTTGCTTCTCAGTCTTTTTCTCAAATTGGATTTCTTATGTCCTTGCCAATGATGGTGGAAACTAGTTTGGAAAAAGGCATCCATAGTGCGTTTACTGATTACATTTTAATGCAATTACCATTAACTGATTTTATATTGATGCACTTACAGTTGGGTCCTATCTTCTTCACATTTTCTTTGGGAACAAAGGCCCACTATTATGGAAGGACATTGCTTCATGGGTGTGCACGATACGGAGGTGTAGGTCGTGGTTTTGCAGTGGTCCATGCTAAGTTTTCTGAGAACTATAGGCTCTACTCTCGCAGCCATTTTGTTAAGGGTATTGAACTGATGATTCTGCTTCTTGCATACCAAATATTTGGAAAATGTTATGGCGGTGCAGTTTCGCATTTCATGATCACTATATCAATATGGTTCATGGTGGGGACATGGCTTTTTGCTCCTTTCCTCTTCAATCCATCAGGCTTTGAGTGGCAAAAGATTGTTGATGATTGGGCGGATTGGAATAAATGGATAACCAACCAGGGAGGGATAGGTGTATCTCCAGAAAAAAGTTGGGAATCTTGGTGGGAAAAGGAACAAGAGCATCTCCGTTATTCCGGAAAGTGTGGTATTATTGTTGAGATATTTTTAGCACTGCGCTTTTTCATCTATCAGTATGGGCTTCTATATCATTTGAACCTTACCAAGGAAAAAAAATGCTTTCTGGTATGTGACGTTTATTTAAACAATAATATCAAAAGAGTAAATCAGTACTAAATCGATTAAAACAAACCTATTTCTCAGTTTTTCACTACTTGCTAGGATGATGAGTTATAATTGGTGGATGAAATTGTGATGGGAACGGTAGACTCATATTCCACCATTCACAACTTGTCACTTTAGCAAGTTGTGAGAAGATTGTAATATATGTTTTGTTTCAAATATTGCTCTTTAGAAAAGCATTTGGTGTTTATAATGTAATTAAACTGGGTGGCTACAATATTTCTAATTAGTTTAAGCTGGTTAACAGGTTTATGGAGTTTCATGGCTTGTGATCATTGTCATATTGTTGGTGATGAAGGTGAGTAGTAAAAGCCTTCGGACTCCTACCTACCTTGAAATATCTGTGAATATCTTTCATCTTGTTTTAGGAAACTTGATACCACATTACATCAGCAACGAGTTTTTGTTGCCTGAAATTAAATGTGAGGCTCTTGTTGATACTGGTATCATACCCAAGTTAATTAAAAATCATATATAAATGAATTATATCTTGTCATTATTACTACTAGCATTTAACCTGCTCAATGCACGGGAACATTTTACATATTTAAAATACCATCAATTTGGCATAACAATACAATAAAATACAACAGTCAATATGTTTGTTAAAGGCTTTGTTTTAATAATTCGAATCACTTCAAAAAACAAAAATGAGAATTGTGCAATATAGAGTTAGGTTCAATAACAATGTCAAAAGTCCAAAATTCCCCATAGCAGAAAATAAAGTCTTAAGAACTCATTTACCAAAAAAACATTTTGTGAGCTAAGCCATATTCTAGCCCTGATGCACTGTTAAGTGCCAATTCTGTTTCACTTGGATGAATTGAGCCATCATCATTCTCTTGCAAAGTCTATAGCACATATGGAGAACCCCCTCAAATGTAGTCCATCTTGAACATGCTAACTACAAAGGTATACACAATAGGAACAAAATGAGGGTGTGCTAAATGGGTGATCATTGTCCAACTGCAGGCAATAGCATAATGAAGACATATGGAAAACCCCCTCAAATGTAGTCCATCTTGAACATGCTAACTACAAAGGTGTACACAATAGGAACAAAATGGATTCTTTTATGTGATAAATGGGTGATTGTTGTCCAATTGGAGGCAATAGCATAATGAAGACCTATTTAAATGTAACCTTTGAAATGATAGAAATTAATACAACCTTTTGAGCCCCACGTTTCACAATTGTTTTCTTTAGTAGAAGTGCACTTCTATTTATAATCCACTCAAACTATTTTGCTGATCACAAAAACTCAGGAGAGCATATTCAAACATGGAAAAACCGAAAATCATACCTTAATGGAAAAAAACACCACCTTAAATTCTCTAAATTTAGTAAGCAACAGAATCACTTACACCTACTAGGGAAATCCAAATTGGGATTTAGACGCCCAAGATTGATGTTCTAATCTTAAATAGATAAAAAAATAAAAAATAAGCATCAAACATGGTTAACAATTGCAATTTTTAATATACAAACAACATCTAAATTAAATCTATGAAAAGTTGAAAACCACAAAAGAACCTAAAACAAAATTGGAAAAGAAAAATAAATTCACATTTTTTTCTCTGCCAAGTTACACTTTGCTCAATCTTTTGTAGTCTGAATTCTAAGAATGCATCATACAATCCCAGCCACCAAATTTACACCGTGGAAGTTTCAATAGTGTCAAGCAGATTTTTATTAATAATTAAAAGCACATAATTCTTGTAATTCAAACTGTTTTATTTTTTGATAAATTGAAATTCAAATAGTTCTTTAGAAATTTTTATTAAACCGATGTCCAAAGGTGAAGAACATACATGCTGGAGGAATTGCATCTAAAATCTTATCTTTAAAAAATTTAAACACATCAAGTAGTTTGGATATTTTTTCTGTTTTCTTAACTTTTTACATCAGAGAACAAAGGTAAAATTCTTTAGACATTTCCTTCACTTTAGATAGACTATTATTTTTTCTTTAATTTCTTGGTTTTTTATTTTAGGCAAGAAAAAAACTTCTCAGCATATGAATGATTCAACATAGCTCTTCAAATTTACTTGAGACATTGTGCACAAACCATGTCCTCTATTCCTTAGTTTCATTCTTTCTTTTTGACCATTTCCCACAAAAATAAAAAATATAAAATGCATAGCAGAAAGAAAAACATATTCATTACTGATAAAACAATGTTTAAAAAAAAAAAAAATTATATATCTCTGGTGGTACAAACTACTTTCTATTCTACCCAAATAACATTTGAATTTTTACATATGCAGAAATTGGGTTTTATTAAATACTCCAGACTATGTTAAAAAAAATTCAAAACTCACATTCAATAATTAATTATTTTCATTCATATACCAAAGCACAACAATACCCAGCAAACGCAAATATAATTTAATAGCCTTATTGTGCATTAAAAAAAATGAGAAAGACAAATTTCAAGAGAGAAACCAAAAAATCAAATCAGAATCTAACGTAACCCAAATTACCCAAAACTCTCATTTGTTAGCTGCAAAGACACCATTCCAAAGCATTTGTTGTGCTATCAGTCAATAAACTAACTGGCCTTAGATAATCCTCTCTTGGTGTGGCTTACAAACTCTATCTCTCCCTCTCTACCTCTGTATCTTAAGTTTTTGTATTTTAACCGATTAGTTTTTTTTTTATATTGAGAAACTATTAAGCAGTGTTTTAACATTGTCGAAACAATATGATTTTTCACTTTTTAATTGTAAACATGGCTGAAATTTAGAAGGCACTTTGCCTACATGTCAAAATAACCTTAATTGTAGGAGAAAGCTTCTACTTTTATATATAGTTTTAGATTTTAGATACCCGTGTTATATTTTCATAAATTTACTTCAAACAAACTATTTTAATGTACTTATAGCATGCCAAATCTGGTGAAATCACGTTATATAACATGTAAATTATACGATAAGTCACATACCACAAGCATGATGTGTAAAACCCAACTTCTATTGTTTAAAAAAAAAAAATTATAATAGGTGATTAAAATAATTTAAAACAAATAGTAAAACTTATCTGAAATTTTTAGGGACTTCGGTTGAACTTATCTTGATGTCGCTAAAGCCTGAAGAAAATACACACAATGCTCTCTTTGATAGAACATAAACTAAACTATTAGCTTCTGGTAATAAACCTCGAATCCACAAGATGATAGATCTTGAATCCACCGGAAATTTGAAATAATAGTCTGACTACCTCTGGAGGCTATATAGCATATAATTATTGAAAGAACAAAACTATAGGACAACTAGAAAAACGTTGGAAATCTCAATTTGACTAAACAACATTAAAGGCACCTAAAATTAAGGAAATAATAACTCTAATCCTAAAAATCTGAAAATTACATAACATTACTGGAAATAACAAATTACTTTTTGGAGATTATGTTCTACTTCACATCTTTAAGCTTCAATTCATCTAATTGTGGTAAGACTTCATCTTTTGTAACCACTTCTTCCAAAATTGGCTCTATATTGTTGATTCCTAATTTATATCTTCTTTTGAAGGTTGAATGTAGGAATTGTCAATGGACGTATTTTTTGGCATCTGATCTTGTTTTGTATTGGATAGTATTACATCATATCCCATGGGGAAAAATATTCAATTGCAAGCACCATGAACTAATTTTGTCTTAACCTCGTCGAATTCCATGAAATTTTGTTCGTTCCCACCTATATAAGGCATACCGTCTATGTGACACTCCAAACCTATACCAAGGATTTAGATGCACGACCATCTTATAAATAATCAACAATAATATAATGGAATAAAACATAATTAAATATCCACAAATAAGAATCAAACCATCAAATCTTTCTTATAAAATCCATTAAACTAAAACTTTAACAATAAAGTCTCCAAATACAATCCCAAATAGTTTCAAGAAAATGAAACTCACTATCATAAGAAAACATAATAAGATAATCCATCAATTAATATGGCTCCAAAAGAAGTCTTCAGTCTATAGCTTCAATGATTTACCATCAAAAGATATTCCACTGCTCTAATCTGAAAGGGTGGAGAAAGAGGGGTGAGTTAGAAGCTCAATAAGAGATTACATAACATGAGAATGTCTTTCAAAACAAAACAATAGCATCATTGACAAAATATAATCTTTACAAAACATTTACAAATAGTTTTAACTGTAATATAATATATTCTATAAAACTGTGAGAAAGAAAACATTTAACACCATAATCAATAAATAAAATAGTAATCACTTTAGTTAGCCAAAATACACTAAATAGGTAGAAATAATATATTATAGTAATAAACAACTTTTCCACTTGTAAAGATCAATAACAATGAAACAATAGCTTGATATAGAAAACATTAAACATTAGCTAGACAAAGACATAAACTGTTAAACACTTAATGGGTGATTCCCATGAGAAACAATAACTAAAGAGCAAATGATAACACCAGCTCCAAAGAGCAAACGATAACACTAGCTCCAAAGAGCAAACGATAACACTACACCACACCACAATAACACTATATTAGCTGAAGGTCAACACTTAACCCTATGTTGGCAAATGCTGCAGACTGTCTAGCTGACCACTTGAAAACATTTTTTATTACAATATTGTCAATACCAATCATATATCATATAATAGATACTTTCTCAAAAATATAGTTTTGAGTCATTCTTAAAATATACAGTTTCAAAGTAACGTACAAGAAATAAAATTCAGGTATGTATAAAGCATTAACAATGGTATAAGTTTTTAAAACTCACTTTTTGCAAATATGTATATATATAATTATACACGTCTTGAAAGACGTCATGTTTTGAGGTGCACTTAACTTTAGTTGCTAAACCAAGCTTCACTTCAATAATATGGAACAATGTTAACTAGAACCTAATAAGAATCAAATAACTCAATAAGGGCAGGTTTCGAATAACCAAAAAGTCCTCTTATAAAACTTTTCCTTAGCCACTGTGAAGATTTTGCAATATTAAATATAATATAGCTTTCTAATATACATCACGTCCATACTATATTTTATATAATTGTAGTGTCATCCCTAATACTACAATCTGCTATACGTATATAGGCTTAACTTATAAAGAGTGGTGATACTACTCCATATATATATTAGGATCTCTTTCAAAATCAATGAACTAATGTACGTTTATACCATCTATGGATGTCTATATAGGCTTAACTTATAAAGAATGGTGATACTACTCCACATATATATTAGGATCTCTTTCAAAATCAATAAACTAATGTACGTTTATATAGATACTTCCATGATAGCCTATTTTTCCTCGAATATATCAATATAATTTCTAAAACTTCTATGCAACATGAGATGATGATGAATCCTAAGTCAAAGATGCATTTAATGATTCCAATAAAGCATGTATAGTTAAATGTTTACCTCAGTACAATATGAACTTGCTGGCTACTCTAGTAGTACCATGTTATTCTATTCTTTTCAATGTAGAGAAACCATAATTCTTTGCTCCTAAGCCTTTTACACTAAGCTTTGGCTTCTTCTCTTCTTCTTCTTTTTCAAAATCTTGCAGTCTCTCTCTACCTTTCACATGGCTAACTTAAAAAGACCCAATGTGTGTGTGTGTATAAAATAACACTCCAATTTAGTCTAGGAAGACCAATCCCACTTCAATTAGTACTCTTAAATAAATCCAGCTTTACACGTTAAGTATGTTTCCTATTTGGGCTAGAATTTAAGATCCCCTAAAACTTATCTCTTTATCCTCCAAGAAGCCTATAAAACTTAAATATGTTTCTTATGACTTTAATTCCTAACTAAACTCAAATTAAGGTTGTTTAGATAGGCTAGAACTCTAAAGGATTTCAATAACACATAAGCTCCTAATCCAAATAAGTTTTAATCTCTTATCATTTTCCTTAACTGATAAGGAGACTAAAAGTTTAATATGAATAATCCACAAAATAACTCTCCACGTTACATCTTCTTCTATTTATTTTCTTTGTAGTGATCATAATATAAAATAATATCACCTTCAAAATAAATTAAATAATTTACCAATTCACTTTAGAAGCAATTAAATTAAATTTAAGTAAGGTGGGTGTTACAATCTAAGCTTATACAACGCGAGTTTTACCACTCTCTCCTCTAGAATATCCATGAAGTCAAAGAAATCCTTGAGATCAAGTATCCTCGAGATCATTCTATTCTATTCCCTTATGAACTCCAAACAAAGACAAAGTGAAAGAGAATGGAATGGGCATGAGAAAATACTCATTCTTTTCTATACTCTTAAAAACTCAAATTTTTATTCTCCCTGAAATTGGAAGGAATAGAATTAGATTTAATGAATTTTTTACTAAAACTCCCAAAATATCCCTATATATTTAGCCTTTTATTTTAAAATAGGGTCTAATAGTAATATTGTCATAAAATAATTCCATTCTTCTTTTTCTATGTTACTTCCGAACAAAGTTACCTTACATTCCTTTCATTTCTTTTATTTTAAAACATCCAAACATGGTTACTTAATTTCATTCCATTTTATTCTTTTTCATCCTTTAATGGTCATTTCATTCCATTCTCTTATGAATTCCCAAACGAGTTGATAGAAAATAATGAGTTGAAAGGCTAAATAAAAGAGTTCTATTAGAAGTGCCACATAGAAACACCTCATGCTTTCACACATGAGGTTTTTGCTTTGACATATATATTGATTATAAGCCTATAATATAATTTTTGGAGGATAGAAAGAAAACAGCCCCTTGGGGCGAACACAGTTTTAAAGACTCAACTTTTTCAATATAGTATATATAATTTTTGTTGGACTTTTGCAGGTTGTGTCCGTTGGAAGGGGACGTTTGAGTGCACAGTTCCGGCTTTTTTTCCGAATGATCGTGGGTCTATCTTCGTTGGCATTCCTTTCTGTTTTCCTTCCTTCAATACCAGTTCCCCATTTGACACTTTGGGACATAATAGTCTGCATTCTAGCACTCACACCAACAGGATGGGGATTGATCCTGGTCAGTAACCATCTTATTATCTTTTTTTTTTATTTTTTTTATAGAAGAAATAATCTTATTATTTTAGACTCTTTTTTCAACAAAAAAGCTTTTCTGATGGTGAAAATATTTTCAAGTAAAAATAAAAAAATTTGGTGTTCTAGTTACATTTAGGCCTGTACACGGTGTGGTGCGGCCGGTTACGAGGGGAGATTTTGCACCACACCTATAGGGTGCGGTTTCCCCTTATACTTGGCCGCACCTCACAAGTGAAGTGTAGGAACCGGTCTTCACCAAGTTTGGTTGACCATAGCGGTGCGGTTAAATCGGTGCAAAAATAAAACAAACAAATAATTAAAATAAAAAACCAAATGACATTTAGAATCATCAAGCAACCCACATAGAAATATCAAACAACCCAAATATTCAAAAACAAACCAGACAAACATTTTCAAAATATTTCTCTAATACCCATACTAAATTTTCAAACAAATTATCCATCTTTCTAAAAAGCATTGAAAGGAGAAACAAGTATATATTGAGCATTATATAAATTCACAAACTAGGAAGAAAGCATAGCAAGGAGAAGAATAGTAACTAGGTATTAAGCATCAAAACATTCTCTTGAAATATCTAGATAATAATTGTGACAAAGAGTAGATAGAAGAGGCGAAACCATGGAGAACGGTGGCATTGAGTGGCAGACGACAGTGGTGGCAATGGTAGCGGCTGGGGGGGGGGGGGGGGGGAGAGAGGAAGCGGACGAGAGATTAAGAGAGAAATTAAAAGAGATTCAGATATTTAAACTAGGTTTTAACTAAAATGACATCATTCTACCTTTTAATAATAATAAAAATTCTAATACTAAAACGATGCTGTTTTGAACGTAATATTAAAATTATTACTAGATCCAAAATGGCGTTGTTTTAGAGAGCAGATTTTTAAATAAATAATTAAATAAATGGAACAATGTCGTTTTGTATCATTTAACTTTAACCCTATTTTTCTTCTTCTTCTTCCTTCTCCTTTCTCACTTACACGCCTCTAAGTCTCGCTTTCACCATTTCATGCCTGTCCTCTCTAATGCACTGGTACTCCTGCTCTCCCTAGAAATTTCTTGTATTTTAAAACTAAAACATGATATATATTTGTATATATATATATATATATATACACACATATATATAGACACATGGCGGTCAGTTCAGTTACTCGTTGGAATGTAAAACCCATAACCGCTTGCCGCACCGGCCGTCGTCGGTATTCATAAATCGTCTTTGACCACTCACCATACACCGCCGGTGAAGTTCAAATGGGTGCTGTTCGGATTGGTGCAAACCAGTTTAGTCGGTTGCAGGCGGAATCTGAATAGGCCTAGACTTACATTCCTAAAAATGATTTCTTTTTTCTTTTTAAATTAGGGGCTTAAATATGATTAAAGTTTGGGTAATTTAGTTAAATATTTTTTGTTTTGGGTATATAAGTAGAGAGAATATTTTTATAATGTAAAGCTATATTGAACAATGGTTTTAAATCATCTATAAGACATGTATATGCACTTGTCCACACCATGTCTTAATGTCGCACTATCGATGAGTGGAACACAGTGAGAGAGTTGAGCATATTTTTATTTCATGATATGCAATATGTGAACACAACACAAATTAGTTGATTTTCATGGTCCTATTACTATTTTGCATTTATTTTTGGTTTCATGGTTTTTTTTTTTTTTTTTTAAACTAATCTTAGCTTGAGATTGCTACAAACGTGCAGTAAAACTACTAAACTAATTTTTAAAGCTATTACACTTTAGCAACAATTTTTTTTTCTTTTTTATTTTTAACTTAGGGGCTTAAATATGATTAAGATTTGGGTAATTTGGTTAAATATTTTTTGTTTTGAGTATATAAGTAGAGAGAATATTCATGTAATATAAAGTCATATTCTACTGTAGTTTTAAATCATCTATAAGATACATGCATGCGCACTTGCCTACACTATGTCTTAATGTTGTACTATCGATGAGTGGAAAACAGTGAAAGAGTTAGGCATATTTTTTATTTCATGGCATGCAATATGTGACAACAACACAAATTAGTTGATTTTTATAGTCATGTTATTCTTTTGCATTTATTTTTGGAGTCATGATTTAAAAAAAATATTAATCTTACCTTGAGAAGGCGACAAACGTGCAATAAAGCTATTAAACTACTTTTTAATATCTCAAAATATATATGTTTCTTTACGATTTCTTTTACTTTTTCTTTATAATATATGTACAACGTTCTTTAAAACTGTCTTACCTAAAATATCACAAAATTATTCATGCATCTCATGGACAATTTACTAGTTAAAAAATAGAGAGAGAGAGAGAGAGAGAGAGAGAGAGAGAGAGAGAGAGAGAGTTGGATATATGTGGATAATGTGACTGCTGATGTGGCTCAACAAAAATGTAGCAACAATAAACTACACTTCAGCTTTTAGATGTATATAGATGGGTGGGAATTAAAAGGAATTTGACTTGATTCAAGGTAGTCACCCTCCAAAGAAGTATTAAGAGAGAAAATCATAGAGAAAGAAAATGAGCTAAGCAACAATTTGGTTTATTCTTTATACAATTCCTTATTGAGAATTATAATTATGCATTTATAAGAGACTAACTCTAATCTCTTTGGTCCACATGACTCAAAATAATTAGCTAATTAATTCAACTATGCTCTAAGAATTAAGCAATGTGTTAAATGTATCTCATGTGCTCAAATCCTAATTAACTTATCCTAATCTCAACTAACTTACCACATTGAAGGGATTTCAACAATCATTAGGAGATTAAAAGAATTATATCTATAGGCATATAGCATAATTTGAGGTTCCTAAAGTTTTAAAACACCTTGCCTACAAGGTGTTGTGGAATGACTCCTTCATGAGGGACCGACCACTAAACCATACTCCAAAGCATCTTTACTATTGAACATACCAACTATTCCAAAACAAATAATTACAGCCCAAAACAGAGGTGTATAACCATAAAAGCAAGCAGACTTAACACTAGCACTCATTGGAAATCCACCTTGAGTTTCAGTGTTGTCCTCCAATTCAAACAATTTGTAGCAACATCCAGTGAGAACAATAGCGTTAACTTCTTTGTCTTCCAAAATGGTCTTTAGCATTGTTAAGGAGTAACATTGCCAATCTTAGTTGTTTCACAATGGTAACATTGCTGTGTTAACCTCGTAAAAGTTGCGTTGCATTGCAATCTTTGCTTTGTGCATATTGTTAGAAATACTGAGATCTGTAGTATTCTATTTTATATTGAAAGAATATTCATCAGTATCTTTATATAGGAGGCATATGAGTGCAGTACAAGTAAGAGTATAGTACAAGAATGTATGTTATACAAGTAATCTAGTTGAGCCTAAAACCCACAACACTATACACGTTAATAGCCCCTCTCAAACTCAAGGTGGATGTGAGACCAACTTGAGGTTGTCAACTAAAGTACGAAGGCGTCCCTTAGGATGTGACTTGGCGAAGATATTTGCAAGTTGATCTTTAGAGGAGACTGAGATCAGCTTGAGAGTACCATGGACAAGATGATAACAGATAAAATGACAATCAATCTCAATGTGCTTAGTCTATTCATGGAAGACATCATTGTGAGCAATATGAATGACACTTTGGTTGTCACAATAAAGAAGAGTAACAGAGGATGTAGACACACCTAAGTATTTGAGAAGCCATTGTAGCACGATATTCTGCTTTGGTACTAGAGCGGGCCACATGAGTTTGTTTCTTACTTTGCCAAGAAATCAGAGAAGAACCAAGAAGAAAGCAATAACCAGTGGTGGACTTGCGATCAGTGGGATCTCCTGCCCAAACAGCATCAGAAAATGCATGGAGAATAAGAGGAGACTGAGCAAAGTAGAAAAGACCATGGAAGAGAATGCCCTTTAGGTATCGAAGAATGCGCAAAACAGCAGCATAGTGAGTCGATCGTGGAGCAGACAGATACTGGCTCACCTGGTGAACAGCATAGGAAATGTCTGGACGAGTGACAGTGAGATAAACTAGGCTGCCAACCAAGCGTTTGTAAAGAGAGGGATTAGACAATGGTTTTCCCCCTGAGAGAGTCAGATGCGCATTAAACTCAACTGGAATGTCAACAATCATGCTATCAGTGAGTTCAGCTCGAGACAAGAGTTCAAAAGCATACTTGGCTCGAGTAATATAAAGTCTATCTGTAGAATGAGTGATTTTAAGACCCAAGAAGTAGCTGAGATGTCCAAGATCTTTCATCTCAAACTGTTGACTGAGAAAGTCTTTGAGTTCTTGAATGCCACTGAGGTCATCACCAGTTATGTTCATATCATCTACATACAGGAGAAGTAAAATGGTTCCTTTGTCAGTGCGACGAAGAAATAAGGCAGAATCATAAGGACTGGCCATGTAACCCAAGCGAAAGATGGTAGAGCTAAATTTGGCAAACCAAGATAATGGAGCTTGTTTAAGGCCATAAAGTGCACGTCGAAGGTGATAAACCTTGTTTGATTCAACAGAAAGACCAGGAGGAAGTTGCCTATAAACTTCTTCACTTAAATCTCCATTAAGGAATGCATTTTTGACATCCATCTGAAAAAGATCTCATTTACTAGCAGCAGTAACAGCTAAGAGGACACGAACATATGAGATACGAGCAACTGGAGTAAAGGTCTCTTCATAATCAATCCCATACTCTTGTGTAAAACCTTTAGCAACAAGACGAGCTTTGTAGTGCTCAATGGACCCATCAGAGCGAGTCTTAATCTTGTAGATCCACTTACAACCATCCACAGATTTCCCAGGAGGGAGTGTCACCAAATTCCAATTATGGTTTTTAGATAATGCATCAAGTTCCTCTTTCATTGCAATCTGCCATAAAGGATCAGTGGAAGCCTCACGATAGGTGTGAGGCTCGTGCAGTGTAACAAGGGCAGTGTAACAATGATAGTCAAGCAAATGTGCAGGAATGGATTTTACCCGAGTTGAGTGATGAGGTGGAATGTCTTGTGCAAGATCTTCAGGCGAAGCAGGAGTAAGAGACCCAAGCTTAGGGTTGGGGTTGGGTAGCTCATCTTCGACTTGTTCATCTTCCACCTATTCAATAAAGGGTGAATTAGGAAAGGGATCAATGATATCTGGTGGTTGGACAGAGAAGTCTACAGGAGAATCATGAGCAACTACATGAAGATCAGGAGCAGCTACAGAAGGAATATGTGCTTTATCTGGAAAAAGATTTGAGACAGAGGAGGAAGATAGAGGTACAGAAGTGAGAGAGCTCAACAAAAAGGCGATGTTCCCAAAAGGCAACATTGCGGGAGGTACGAAGATGATGAGAGACAAGATCATAACACCAATACCCCTTTTGAGTTTCGCCATACCCAAGAAAACAACAAAGTCTTGACCGAGGCTTAAGTTTGTTATGCTTATGTGGCTGAAGAAGAACAAAACAGGCAGAACCGAAGGAGCGAAGGTGATGATAATCTGGAGGTGACCCAAAAAGGTGCTCGTATAGAGTTTGATTTTGGATGACAGTACTGGGAATGCAATTAATAGCATGAATAGCATGAAGTGCAGCTTCTCCCCAAAAAAGAGCAGGAACTTTGGCAAAAAAGAGAGCATGAACAGTGTTAAGAATATGACGAAATTTTCGTTCGGCTCTACTATTTTGCTGAGAGGTACTTGTACAAGTTAGTTGATGAACAATGCCATGGGAATGCAAAATAGCTTGGAAAGCATATTGAGCGTACTCAAGAGCATTATCAGATCGAAAAATTTTGATACGTTTGAAAAATTGAGTTTCAACCATTTTTGCAAAATTAGAATATACTTGCAATAATGCAGAACGATGTTTTATATGAAAAATCCAGCTATAGCGGGAATAATCATCAACAAAGACAACAAAATATCGAGATTCATCAATACTAGGGACGGAAGAAGGCCCCCAGATATCTGAATGAATTAAGTCAAAAGATATCAGTGGGCATTGATTCAGTAGTATTGAAAGGCAAAGCTAGTATTGAAACACAATCAAAATTTTCTGTGGACACTGAACCTAATAAATCTCTAGAAGCCAAGTGTTGTACCCAAGAGGAAGATGCATAACCAAGTTGGGCATGTCAAAGTGCTAGGAAAGGAATAGAAGAAACTGTAGCAGCTGCAGCAACAGAAACAGGAGCAACAAGTGGAAGACGAAGGTTGTCTACGGGAAACATACACCTAACTCTAGGACCGGTCCCAAGCTCCTGTCTCGTCTTTGGATCCTGCACAATGCACCCAGAATAATCAAATACAATACGATAACCCAACTGAGCTAATTGTCCCACAGAAAATAAATTGTAAGAAAGGTCAGGAACACTAAGGATCCTAGGAATTGAGAGGTTGGAGATCGAAACGGAACCTATATTATGACCAGACATAGTGGAACCATTTGCTGTGCGAATATTAAGAAGGTGTGGTGCAGGTTTAAGGTCAAAAAATAAGGACGAGTGAGGTGTCATGTGATTGCAACAAGCAGAATCCATAAGCCAAGAGGTAGGAGACATACCAGATAAAGTTGAGAGAGAAGAATAAAATGCATTACCAACCATACGAATGACATTAGTGATGATGTTTATAAAGTCATCTCTGGAAATGGTGAAAGTGGATCCAGAAGACTGAGATTGTGCAGAGACGGGAGCCATAGGTTGGACACTCTCAGTGTTAGTAACTGTAGTAGTAGAAATGGAAACAGCTGATTTGTTGCGTTGATAGCAAGTCTCAATATTATGGCCAAAATGTTTGCAAAAATTGCAAAAACGTTTGCTAGGTTATTGATGACAATTATTACAAGAAGAAGACCTATCCTTATTCTTCATTTGAAAGCAAAATACGCAAAAACAGACTACAAAAAATAAATCTACGCGAAAAACTAGGTAAGGAGTACCTAGACTGCAAAAAAGTCAACTCTTGCTAAGTCAACGGTCAAAGTCAAAGTCAACAGTGCGGTCAACTCACTGGGATGACGTCAACAAGATGACTTAAGCAGCTGACGTTTGCTGATGTAAGCGGCTAACTGTTGATGATGTGGACTGATGATGTAAGCAATGACGCGGTAGTGATGACGTCATTTAGGGCTGATGTGGCAGCGATGACGTCAGCAGGTGACCTAGTGGCGCGTGAGGTGCATGGATCAATCTTCGGATCTTTGGGCGGCTCGTGAGGGAGCGTGGAGCCTCCGATGGTGGTCAAGTTTTCACTGAATGGTAGATCGACGAAGGATGATCTTAGTGATGCCTGTAAAAATACAATCGGAGCAAGGATCATGGTAGCGACAGTGTGGCAGTAGTCTCGAGACTCTAAACGACGGTGGCTGCAGGTCCAAACTAGAGACGATGACTGAGATGCGTAAGAGATTTAGCGACGAATGGCTGTAGCAAGCAATTGTGAGTCTGGAATAATACCAATGAGAGACAAGATTGCAATGAAAAAGTTAGAGCGATGGCTCTGATACTATGTTAGAAATGCTGAAATCTGTAATATTCTATTTTATATTGAAAAAATATACTCGAGTGCCTTTATATAGGAGGCATATGAGCGCAGTACAAGTAAGAGTATAGTACAAGAATATGTGTTATACAAGTAATCTAGTTGGGCTTAAAGCCCACAACAATATACACGTTAACACATATAATATTGTGAATATCATTGCTTTTGAAGACAATTCATGAGACCCTTCCATGTGCTCTAGCCTAAGGAACCATCTCTTCCAACATTTGCTAGATACTTCCCATTATATGAGAAAGCATTTCTAATAATGGAACCTTGAACATGAGCATGTTCTTGTGCATTTAGGGCACCATCTGTTGATGTGAAGGTTTGGTAATATTTGTCAACTTCCATGAATGTGGCCAAGTGACCTTGGAACATCAACTTGGGCTTGCCACTCGGAAATAGGCACATATGAGGAGAATTTTCAAACACAGAAGGCAATCTTGGTGTCAACCACATAAAAGAGACTCGGTCACCATTGCCAGGTCCAAGATCAACCTTAAAGGCTTAAATCGATCTAGCCCACATGAAGCTAAGCAAGTGTGAAGTTCATTGTAGAATTTAGAGACCTTAGGATACACCATATAAAGACTATGCATGGTAAGGCTGTCCAAGACCAGTGTAGTTGGTTGCCTAGTATTCTTGGGGACTGCACTGGACATGAGAGAGCAATGTTTTCTTCTTCCAAACCAACTGCTGATTGTTTTTGGGGTTTTGTTTGTTCTTCGCTCTCCAATGGTTCAAGAGTTTGGTTTCTATTGAATCAAGAAGCTGAAACTCTTTTTCAGTTACAGTATCAAGGATTTCAAAAAAATTTGTCTCTTTAAAAGATTTGGAAAAGGTCATGACCTTCTGTAAAACTTGGCTTACCATTTGCCACAATTCTTTCCAAATTTTTGATCAGTTATAATCATACATATCAGATGCGGGATATGAAAGCGTCAAGAATTAGAATACATCTACTTCTAGAAAACCAAAAACAAAACACGTTTGCTTCTAAAAATAATCTTGAATCTACGAGAAGAAAGGGTCTAGAATCCACAAGAAAATGGAGAGACAAAAATGTCTGAATTTTATTGATTGAATAACTGTTAAAAAAACGTTTACAGACTTAAAGGGCCTATTTAAGAGCTCCGTAAAACTTGACAGATAAAAAAATATTTTTTTAAATAACTCCTAATTAATATTTAACCATAACCAGAACCAAATTTGACCTAAAAAGCATTTAAAAACAAGGAAATAAATGTCCTAAACTTAAAATAACGAAAATTACATAAAAATACCAAAAATAACAAATTACATAAATTAATTTGAAGATTCTATACTACGTCAAACCCCTCCACTTGAAACAAACTCGTCCTTGAGTTGATGGTTGAAATCTAAAATCTTTCATGCCAAGAGAACAAAAACTTTAAATACTTCATCTTCCTTGTATTCTTAGTTTCTTATCAAACTTGAAAGTCATCAATTGGGCAACTTGAACTTCTTGTCCTTTGATCTTCATGCAATTGAAAATATTCACCAAATAAGAGTCAATGATCAAATCAAATCTTTCAACCCAATAAAATCAATAAATTATGTTTCGGTGTCTCCCACATAAATAATAGGAGCTTGAACGTTGCAATCATCTAACTTGACTTCATCGAGATCTTTGACAACTTCCTCTATAATTTCTTTTTCAATGATCTCTATTATCTCGATCTCAGGATCTTTCTCTATACTAGAGTATTCATTAATCTCCTCCACCATCTTGATTTTAGGTTCTTCTATAATAAGATCTTCATGAACATCCTCATAAACTTCTAAATTTTCTTCAAGAAAAATGTGTTGTTCAACTTATAGTTCTTCTCTTAATGGTGGAATATATTTTTCTTCAAAACAATTCAAGTATGAACTTTTTAAGCCAATAATAATCTTGTTTTATATACGACAAAAGTTCATCACAATCCAAAGGATAAAATTTGACAACAAGTATCTTTTTCATCCTTGGCCATAAACGAATTTTGTCTTTACCTTGTCAGATTCTATCAATCTATATTCGTTTCCACCAATGTAAGGCATACTCTATAAGTTTATACAAAGTAAGTTTAACTTTTCTCTCATCACAAATATTCTCATAGTCAAATAATCTTCTAGATCAAGTAATCAATCAAGAAAATCTTCACTATAAAAATAACTATTAAATCTTGCAATTCTTCTATAAGATTTATATGAAATTTGCGTACCAATAGATTGCCCGTGAGTTGTCTCTGTGAAATCTATCCCTATTGTCTCCATGCTCCAATGACGGCATCCTAGCAAAGATATTTGTGAGTGCTATCTATATATCATGTAATACTTGCTAAGTTTACGTCACTGGAATTGCTACCATCTCATACATTAGCCACCAGACCAGGATAAGTTAAGGCTCTAAAACCAACTAATGCAGGAATGTGGAAGCATCAAGAAGTAGAACATGTCTACTTCTAGAAAACAAGAAAGAAAACACATTTGCTTCTGAAAATAACATTGAATCCACGAGGAGAAAGTGTTTAGAATTCACCAGAAAATAAAGAGACAAAAATTTCTGAATTTTATTGATTGAATAATTGTGAAAAGAACATTTGCAAACTTAGGGGACCTATTTAAGGGCTCTATAAAACTTGACAGACAAAAAAATATATTCTGAAATAACTCCTAATTAACACCTAACCATAACAGGAATCAAATTTGACCTAAAAATGATTAAAAGCACTTAAAAACAAGGTAATAAATGCCCTAAACCTAAAATAATGAAAATTACATAAAAATACCAAAAATAACAAATTACATAAATTAATTTGAAGATTTTGTCCTACATCAGTATCAATATCGTCGGCTCTAATACCATTTATTAGAAACCTGATGGTTCCTAATAGAAATGAATGGGAATTATATGAAAATTGGTGGGAATTAAAAGGAATTTGACTTGATTCAAGATAGTCACTTTGTAAAGAAGTACGCACTATGAAAGAATATACCTAGGTATATATTTAGACCCTAATTAACCAACTTCATGTCTAAATCACTATAACACTCGATCTGTTACCGAAGAGAAAACTAGTTTCCCTAGCGAAGAACCTATTCGCAACATCACCAACAAAACTCTACTAATGAATAGTCGCAGTACAAGTTTCCTAAAGACCTTCCAAGCCTAAAGTTCCCTTAGTACTTTAGCCCTCTAAGCTTCTATTAGTAACTAACTTCGCGAAGTCCTTGCTTCACCTAGTATCGAAGTCCACACCTTGAACGGCCAATGGTAAGTCACAACATTTTCAAAACAAATTTTATGTAGTAGGTTGTTACGGGTTGTTATTGATGAGACAAAAAAATAATTTCAGTCGTAGGTTTAAATTAGAACCAATAACAACTTACCACATATAATTTGTTGTATGAGTGTTGTAAAAATGTTATGGATATAGCACTTTTCTTTTCCAAATAGTTTCCAACACTCATCAACTCTCTAACACCCAAATAAGGTATAGGTAGCGATGGTTAAAATCTCCTCTTGAGTATGGAAATGGTGAGAGGGAAGGAAAAGCGAGATAATGTTTAGGGTTTGTCTCTCTCAATGGAAATGGTTTCTCTCTCTCTCTACAAGGCAATTTGAAAGTTGTCTCTATCTCTAGGATTTTTTTATGTAGGCACAATAGATTTATATTATGGGACTTAGTTGGCCAAGGGATAAGACTAATCCTGTTCTTAATGTGGCGTTTGGTACTGGGAAATCCACGTTACTCCTAGCATCCAGATAACTGGGAATGTGATGCCTTGCAATCTGGATGCCTAGGAATGTAACTATTTTTATGTTTGGTTTAATTGAGAATCTAATAAGATTCCTAGAAATATGAGATTATAATGTTTGGTTTATTTTTAGGAATTTTAAATGAATTATTTATTTTTCTCATTCTATTCTTAGATTTGTTAATCCAATATCAAGTTTTTTTTTTTTTTTTTTAATCTTCCTTTAAGTAAATTATAACAAACAAAATATAAACTATAAATTATGATAAGTTCATCAAAACTATAGTCTAACATTTCAAAATGACAAGTATAATACAAAAATAACTATTTAAATCTCTCTATCATTTACTATCTGCTCTTTCTCTGCTCTAGCCATGTCTAGAAAATCTTCAGTTTGATCCTTTAGAGAGGCCCGGCTACCTCAAATTAGTCAGAAATATTGTTCTTGGTTAATTTTTATTTCTGTTTTGGATCGTTATGGATGGATTTCGCAGTTTTTTTATTGAATTGAAGTTGTTTCAATTGGTGGTGGAGGAAGGTGGGAACTTTTTCTCCCTTAAGATTTTTGAACGGGGGAAGTATTTCATGCAATCAGTTTTTATGGGTAGGAATGCAGCACGTTGGTTAATGCAAAGCTTGGAAAACACAGTGATTGGGGTTAACCCCAAACACTTCTTCACGCTTAGGGAAGGAGACACCGCATACACAGTGCAACGGGATTCTAACTCGTTTGGGCAATATTTGTTAGTAACAGAGTTAAAAGTTGGCGGGATGAGAAGATCGATCATTATTCCTGCAGGCAAGGCACAACAAGGTTGGAGGGCATTTGGAATTGAATTAAGGAGAATGTTGGAACCTTCTCATTATGCGTTGGGTGCTCCAAAAGCTTTACCGTACAAGTTTAAGTTGGGTTTAGAGATTCACCCTTCTCGGTCTTTTGTTGAAACGGTAAAAGTGTCTGTGCAAGTAAGGAAGCATGCGCATCAGCCCTCCATTAGAGAGACAGAGAAGATTCAAGTAGTGAAGAACACAACGCTGCCTCCGAGAGACGAATCTGGGATTCAGGTGATGGCTTTTGAAGTTCCGGCTGATAAAGTTATACCGGTTGTTGTGGCTGGTGTGGAGGGGAGCCACCGTGGTATTAATGGAGATGCTAAGTTTAAGGAGAAAATCCCGGAACAAAATAAATTCAGATTGAATAATTTGAATTTGAAAGAAGTTGATTCTGGTAGGTAGCGTCAAATTAGGAGGTCTAGCTGGTTAAGGAAAGGTTTGATTGTGGAAGTAAATGAATTTGATAAGAGGCGGGTGTCTTGGCAAAGTTATAGGGGTGATAAGCAACCTGTAAAGGGGGTGGCACGTGAGGACATTTCTGCCCAGGTTGTTAGTAAGGGAATGGATAATGGGCTTGCTGAAGCCCATGCACTTTGGTTGGGTAATGTTAAGAGTTCCTCTGGCCCACTGTTATCTAACCCTTATATTTTTGAGGATGGGGCTTGCTCCAAGCATTCCCAAAATGAACCCAGCCCAAGTATTACAGGCTTAATTGTTGAGGATGGTAAAATAGACTCAGACACCTCAGGCCAGAGCTCAATCTCGAACGATGCGAGTGCTCAGGTGTTCCCAGTGAGCTCGGAGTTTGATTCTCTACCACCAAAGAGGACGGCGATGGCTCCGATGGTCACCTTGGGCTCGATTTCTTCCACATCGGCACCGGAAGTTCCTAGCGGGAGTGGGTCTAGCGTCCAGGTGAGTCCGAGTTGCCTTACTTAGTCCACCACCTTGCCGATATTGGCAGCAGAAGTGGCCCAAGCTGCATGCGAGTTGGGTTCATCATCCTTAGCTCCGATATGTCCTTCGTTGGAGCCGGTGGAGACGAAGGTGGTGTCTTCAGGGGACCTGCTTGAAAAACTGGTGGAGACGTCATCTCCAGTGGTGACGAAGGATGAGGATAATGATTTATTGGGTCCGGAGTTAAGGGCGACGACTTTTGATTGTGAGGTGGTATTTAATTCTTCTCCCACTATTAGGGAACTAGTCAGTGATTTAGCAAATCATGGGGTAATTCCAAAGAGTGGATGCTACAATTGCGGGATGGTCGACAAATAGTGATTCCGTTATCTCTATATCGATCTCTAGAGAGTGTATCGGATTGCTCAGTCACTAATGTAGAGACTGTAACAGGTATTGACTCTTTTATCAATGACGGTCAGATGGTTAGCTAGGCAGAGGACTGTGATGGGTTAGTTGATTCTTTGTCTATTGTTAATGAGGCAGAGGCAGAGGAGTTGTGGGATTTTGATGAGAGGTCGATGTCTGGGGAGTGTAGTGGTAAGCCTTTAGTTGTGGTACCTTTGGCTACAGAAGTTCCTTTGGCGTTGGAGTGTAGTTCTGAGCTGGGGGGTGGGTGTAAGTAGTTGGTTGATGGTAATAATTTATCACAATGGGTAACAAATCGGATTAAGGCTTTTAGAAAATCAGTGGGCACTTCTTTGGAAGGTTTTGAGGAGCAGATTATGGGTTTGCTGATAGCTATAGAGGCTAGGAAAAAGAATAAAAAGCTTAAGGCAATAGATGATCAAATGAAGCACAGCAAGTCGGGGCAGAAAGGGCAGCGGGAGTTAAAAAATTTATTGTCCTCTATGAATGTTGAGGTTGATTCAACGAAATCAAGGAATGTAAGTAAGGAGCAGGCTTTGGTGGTTCATCAATGAATTTGAAGATTATTTCTTGGAATGTTAAAGGGCTGAATGATAGGGACAAAAGGCTTCGGGTTTGTAATATGGTCAGGAGATGGGGGCCAGATATTATTTTTCTTCAAGAAACTAAAATGGAGTTGATAACTAGAGCTGTGATTCGCAGTTTGTGGAGGGGACAACATGTTGATTGGTCTTATCTAGGCTCTTGTGGAGCTTCTGGAGGGGTGTTACTAATGTGGGATACGCGGGTTGTGAATAAAGTGGAGGAAGCTGTGGGGCGATTTTCGGTTTCTTGTAGATTTACTAGTGTGTCAGATCAGTTTGTCTTGGCATTTACTGGTGTTTATGGTCCTAATTCTGTGAGAGACAGACGGTTCTTATGGGAGGAATTATTTGGTTTGAACAATTGATGGAATGTTCCATGGTGTGTGGGTGGTGATTTTAATGTGGTAAGGTTTCCTTCCGAGCGTTCTAGTGCTACCTCTTTTACTGCTGCTATGCGGGAGTTTTCCAATTTTATTTCTGAGCAAGGCCTCGTTGATATTCCGCTTCAAGGGGGATCTTTCACTTGGTCTAATACTCGTGAAGTTGCTTCGAAGACTAGGCTGGACAGATTTTTGTTTTCTACAGTTTAGGAGGATAAGTTTCCATCTGTCTCTCAACAACGCTTGCCTAGGTTGTTATCTGATCACTTCCCGATTGTTCTTGAGGGTGGTTCCTTTCAGAGAGGTAGGAGGCCGTTCAGATTTGAGAATATGTGGCTTAAAGATGAGGGTTTCGTGGAGAGGGTGCGATCTTGGTGGGGATCTTATAATGTCTTAGGAGCTCCAAGCTTTGTTTTGGCCAATAAATTGAAGCTCTTGAAAAATGATTTGAAGAAATGGAATGTGGAGGTTTTTGGTGATGTTAAAGATCGGGTGAGAAAATTGTGGCAAGAGCTTAGTGATTTAGAGATGATTAAGGATAGTCAAGCTTTATTGGGGGAGGAAAGGCTGGAGTTGGAGAGAGTTCGAGGTGAATTAGAAAAAGTTACTTTGATGGAGGAAATCTGTTGGAGGCAGAAGTCTAGAGTCCTTTGTATTAGAGAAGGAGACAGAAATATCAGATTCTTTCATCGTATAGCTAACTCTCACAGAAGATTTAATTCCATTGATAGGCTTATGGTGGATGGAGAATTGTCTTCCGATCCGGAGGCTATAGCAGGTTGTATTTCCCAGTTTTATAGGCAGCTATATTCTGAAACTATGACTCATAGACCTTTATTAGATGATGTGGAGTTCTCTTGTATCTCGGAGGAAGATGCAATTTGGCTAGATAGGCCATTTGATGAGGATGAGGTGTTTGGGGTGATTGGTGATTTTAAGGGTGATAAGGCTCCTGGCCCGGATGGATTTTCTATGGCATTCTTTCAGGCTTGCTGGTATATCTTGAAGGCTGAAATTATGGCAGTGTTTCAAAATTTTTATACTCAGGCTGTGTTTGAGAAGAGTCTTAATGCTTCTTTCCTTGCTCTTATTCCCAAAAAGGTGGATGCTATGGAGATCAAGGATTTTCGGCCTATTAGCTTAGTTGGTGGCATTTATAAGATTATTTCGAAGGTGTTGGCCAATCATCTTAGAAGGGTGGCACATGGGCTTATTTCAGATTCTCAGAATGCATCTGTGAAAGGTCGACAGATATTTGACTCTTTTTTAATTGCTTCAGAATGTATTGATAGTAGACTGAAGTCAGGTGTTCCAAGAGTGTTGTGTAAGTTGGATGTGGAGAAGGCATGTGAGTTGGGGTTTTTTAATGTATATGCTTCAGCGCTGTGGGTTTTCAGAGAAATGGAGAAAGTGGATAATGTGTTGCATTTTTACTGTTAAATTCTCCATTCTGATCAATGGTAGTCCTTCTGATTTTTTTGGTAGTTCTAGGGGGATTCGGCAAGGGGACCCCTTGTCTCCGTTGCTATTTGATATTTTTATGGAGGGTTTGAGTTGTATGTTAGATGTGGCTGCTACTACTAGTCAGTTCTCAGGCTTCTCTATAGGTAATACGGTTGGTAATTCGGTGATGGTGTCTCATCTTTTATTTGCTGACGACACTCTTATTTTTTTGATGCTGTTCTTACGCAAATAGCCAGTTTGAGAGTAATTCTAGCTAGATTTGAGGAGGTCTCAAGTTTAAGGATTAACTTGGGGAAATCTAAGTTGGTTCCTATAGGGGTGGTGCATAATATGGATGTTTTGGTGGGGATGTTGGGTTGTAGGCAAGCCTCTCTTCCATTGAGATATTTGGGGCTACCGTTAGGAGCTAAATTTAAGAGTTGTCAGTTTGGAATCCTATTTTGGAGAAGATGGAAAGGAGATTAGCAGGGTGGAAGAGGTTGTATCTATCTAAGGGGGGTAAGGTAACTCTTATTAAAAGTACTCTTTCCTCCTTACCTACATACTTTCTTTCCCTTCTGCCTTTACCTGGGAAGGTGGCAAATCATATGGAGAAGTTACAACGAGATTTTCTGTGGAGTGGTATTAATGGTGATCCTAAATTACACTTAGTCAATTGGGCTCAAGTTTGTAAGCCGCTGCAGGTTGGAGGGTTGGGTATTAGACGATTGAGGAGTTTTAATTCTGACTTGTTTGGAAAATGGTTATGGAGGTATGGCATGGAGACCGATGCTCTATGGAGGAGTAGGAATGGCAATGGGTCGAGTTCGGGCCGGGTTTTTTCATACTCGGACCCGACCCACGGGTCAGGACCCGTGGCCCGAACCCGACCCGTTTATTAAACGGATTTTTTTACCGGGCCCGCGGGCTCCACGGGCCCCACCTAGCCAGGCCACTTTAGGGCCCAATCTTCAGCCCCTAACAGTGGCCCAATCCGTGGCCTAATCAATTAAAAAAAAAAAAGTTTTCCTGAGAAAAAAGAACCACAGCAGTGCAGCACAAACAACAAATCCAACAAATCCAAATGAATCTCAAATCAAATCCACCATAACCATTCAAATTTCCTATTCACAGAAACCCAATACATTTGAAATCAAACTATTCACAGAAACCAAATCAAATCTCAACAACAAAATCTAAATCCCCAAACTCACATGTTAAACAAAAGAATCTAAAATCCCCAAACCCACTGATCAAATAAAGAAAAAATGGAAGAACATCAAAAACCATTGCCATAAATCACCATGGTTGTTCGTCTTCGTCTTCGTCTCTTCGTCTTCGTCTTCGTCTTCGTGGGTGAGATCGCAGAGGCTTTACGACGAGAATCTTAGATTTTCATCTTTGTCTTCTTCGGCAAAGAGAGTGAGACCGAGAGGCTGAGAGCATGAGAGATGCGCGGCTGACAATTGGTGGCTGACGGCGTGAGACATGAGAGGAGAGTGAGTGAGAGTGGGGGTGAGGGCGTGTGAGTGAGGCAGTGATTGAGAGTGAGTGAGGGCTGTGAGGCCATGTGCTGAGGGAGCATCGGAGTGAGGGTGAGGACTGAGGGAGGGAGGCGTGAGTTCTGCTGCTGAAGAAATGAGGGTTAGGGTTAGCTAAGCTTATAGGTATATATATATATAGAGGTGGTATTTTTGTAATTTCAGGGTACCGGGTCTTATCCGGGCCAGGTTTCGGGTCGGGTCTCGGATTTTTTTGATAAAACCCGGACCCGACCCGAACCCGTTTTGGGTTTTTTTTTTAAAACCCATACCCGACCCTATTTCTAATCGGACCGGGTAAAACCCGGCCCATTAGGGACGGGCCGGACCGGGTATTCGCGGGTCGGGCAAAAATTGCCATCCCTATGGAGAAGGGTTATTGAGGTAAAATATGGGAATGATTGGAGTGGTTGGTGCACGAAAAAGGTGACCAGTGCTTATGGTGTTAGTTTGTGGAGACATATTAGGAATGGTTGTGTGAATTTTTCTAAACTACTTCTGTATGATGTGGGGGATGGTACTAGAGTGAAGTTTTAGAAGCATGTGTGGTGTGAAGATCGTACTCTACAAGAGGCTTTTCCGGAACTTTATTGTATTAGTAGAACAAAGGATTCTTCAGTAGCGGAGGTTATGTGTTGGTCTAGTGGGAGGATTCATTGGGATGCTAAATTTCGTCGTCCTCCACAAGATTGGGAACAAGAATCCTTTGATCTATTTATGGATATGGTCTACTATTCGATGGTACGGGGTTTAGGTCCGGATCGGGTGTGTTGGAAGCCAGCAAGGGGTAGAGGTTTTGAGGTTAGAGGATTCTATCTTTCTTTCTACCCTCCTACCATCTTATCCTTCCCTTGGAAGATGATTTGGAAATCGAAGGTTCCTCCAAGGGTAGCTTTCTTTTCATGGTCTGCTTCCTTAGGTAAGATTTTAACAACAGATAACCTTCGCAAATGACATGTGCTAGTTGTTGATTGGTGCTATATGTGTAAGAAGTGTGGGGAGTCAGTGGATCATCTTCTTCTTCATTGCCCCATTGCTTGTGAGTTGTGGTCATTGGTGTTTTGTTTGTTTGGAATTCATTGGGTTATGCCTCAGAAGGTTATTGAGTTGTTTGAGTCTTGGAAGGGTAAGTTTGGTCGACATAGAAATTTTGAGTTGTGGAGAATTGTGCCTCATTACTTGTTATGGTGTATTTGGCGCGAAAGGAATGCTAGAAGTTTTGAGGGATATGAACGCTCTATGTTAGAGATTAAGTCTTTCTTTTTACACACTCTCCTCGATTGGAGTGTAGTCTTTTGTCATTTTTCTTGTTCTTCCCTTCCTGTTTTACTTGATCGTTGTAATCTTGGTTTTTGATTTCTGCCCTCATAGTACATTCCCAATGTACTTGGGTTGGCTGTTTTTCATTTTTTAATAAAATTTTCGTTACTTATCCCAAAAAAAAAAAAAATTCTTATTCTTTATTCTATTGTTTTTAATCTTAGATTAGCTATTGCCCGTAATTTCAATGTCCCTATGAAGAACTTGTTAATACTTTCTGAATAAGGGAAAGAAGAAAAAGCAACAATGGCTTCAATTTTGGCGATGTCAATAGAACAAGCTGTTAGATTGAGAGAACTTCCAATCAATTTTACGAAAGTTCTCCTACTAGTCTAGTACAATGTTTGTTTGTATAACAAACATCAAAAGCACAAGATAGGAGCCATAACTTGAGCAGCTCTAAGTTAGGGATTTGACCCAAGTTTAGTGGATCACTGGTACTGTGTAGTAAATCTGTAAACAATGGCCTCAAGTTGAATCCCACACCGATTGGATGTTACTGATTAATGTTAGTTGGGGTCAGAAGAAACAGCAGTCTTTACTCTTTAGAAGACTTAAAGAGGAGAAAGTACAATTAAATTGTACTGTATCGTATGAATCTAGAAACAAAGCCATTAATCTAAAAACAAAAAACCAGATGAAGCCACCAATCCAGATCTATATTTCTAGCAACTAAACAAAATCAAGATTTGAGATACGAATAGATACATTAACAAATTTCTATGAAAATAGATCCATTAATAATTTGTTGAGCAACACACATAATAGTAAAAGTGAATACCTGACAACAATGGAGGGTCCTCTTCAAATCTTTTTTTTTTTTTCTTTTCACATGTGAAACCTGAAATGAATATATCAACAGAGTTGTATATCCTGTTTATGTTGTTTTGGTGGGAAAATATAAAGACAAGGAAAAAGATATTGATGATTTGTTTTATATTTTATCTCCATTGCTTAAATGATAAGGAAAAAATGATTAAAATTGTCAATTTATAAAAGATACAATTTTCTTTAAGCTTGGGAATGTGGATACCCACCCGTTTTAAAATGAATTCACATTCCTACAAAATGAGATTTGAGAGAGAATTCAGATTCCTCTGGCATCTGATTCCCTAGTGTGATTTGTAACCAAACATGAAAATTTTTAAACATTCATAAGAATCCTAAAACATTACCCCGAATCAAATGCCCACATAAATGTGTCTCACCTGCTTAAATACTAACTCATCCTAGTATCAACTAGTACTAATTACATTGAAGGGAATCAACAATTATCAGGAGATTACAAGAATTACATCTATGGGCAAAAAACATAATTTGGAATTCTTAAAAGAGAGATAGAGAGAAAAAGGAGAGTAACGGTGGTGTCTTACAATTGGCAATGAGATTGAGCAACAGTGGCGAGGTGTGGTGTGTTGGGGAGTGGGGGGGAGTGAATTTGGGTCTTCTGTGAGGCGTAAATTCTTTTATTTAAAGTTGATTTTCTTGGTTTAACCAAATTAGTTTTCAGTTAAAACCAACATTTTCAATTGGGCCAAACTCCTGGAAATAATAATAAACCTTTTTGGTAAAATGTTTGATGTCAAAGCCAAGGGTAGTGCAATAATATTGACTGGTCTTCTCTTTTAGGAGAGGGATTAGGATTTAAATTCTCCATTCCCCCCTTGTTGTAACAATTATTTTAAAATTAAAAGGTTTTAGGCCAAAACAAGTACTGTTTCAGTCCTTCCATGTGTTCTTTTATTTACTCTAGTTTTGGTCTATAATTTCTCTATTTGCCAAGGCCTCTTCGGGCTTCAACTGTTGTTATTGATTTTTATCAAAGCAAATATTTTTTTTGTTTTTTCTTTCTGCTTTCCTCCTTATTGTATTCTTGTTTGTCATTTGTTGATGTTTTAATTTGTTTGATTTATTAGATTGCACAAGCTAGTAAGCCACTGATTGAACAAGCTGGATGTTGGGGATCAGTGAGGGCACTTGCTCGTGGCTATGAAATAATCATTGGCTTGCTTTTGTTCACCCCAGTTGCATTCTTTGCTGGGTTACCATTTGTTTCAGAATTCCAAACGCGAATGCTCTTCAACCAAGCATACAGCAGAGGTTTACAGATTTCCCGTATTCTTGGTAGACACAAGAATAATCGCTCCTCCCCTGATAAAAAGTAAAGGCGTTCCCTGCAAAAGTTTCATGAACTTCAATATCACCTCAGTCTCAGTGTTTACCGTTTAATATCATCTGGAGAAACAATTTAGTTGATGCGTTCTTATACATGTCTCTTTTTATTATAAGACACAGGGTATCAATATGTAAATTGTGCCCGCTACTTGGTTATGTTTATCTGGCCTTCCTATCAGTTTAAAGTTGACAATATAAGCCGTTTGCATGTCTATTTCATTTCGGTTTGAAAATTGCTTATTGTACAGTGTTTTATCAAAAAAATATTGTTTTTTTAACTTCTATATTAAAGTAGTTGAAGGCCCATGCATCACATGGTTTGATTAAAAACTCGTGTAATATATAATTTATTTGAGAAACAATAGCCTAATGAATTATTATTCTATAAGAAGAAAAAAATTAAAAGATTAATATATAATTTTAGAATGCTCTTTTGAGGTACCAATTTATATCTATCTATAAATTACTAAGGCTTCGTTTGAGAGTTCATAAGAGAATGGAAAGGAATGGAATGTATTTAAATAAGGGAAATGAATGGAAAAAAAATGAAATGTAATGGAATTAAGTAACTTTTATTGGATGTTTTAAAATAAATGAATGAAAATGAATGGAATGTAAGTAATCTTGTTTGAGAGCAATGTGGAAAGAATGTAATGGAATCATTTTATGACAATATTACTATTAGACTCCTATTTTAAAATAAAGAGTTGAATATATAGGGGCATTTTGAGAGTTTTAGTGAAAAAATCATTAAATCTAATTTTATTCCCTCATATTCCTCCTAATTTCAGGAATAATGAAAATTTGAGATTTTAAGAAAATAGAGTGGAATAAGTGTTCTTTCCTACCCATTTTATTCATTTCCACTTAAACTTCTAAATAAGTTAATGAGCTTTCCATTCCCTCTATTAAAACTCCTAAACAAGAGAAAAGAAAAATATTTTAAAATTATTCTTTTCATTTCTTTTCATTCCAAGAAAAATATTCTAAAATTATTCTTTTCATTTCTTTTCATTCCATTTCATTCTCTCATCCCAAATGAGATCTAAAAGCTGAAGCGTAGCATTTAATGTTGCTACTCTCACGTTATGCCACATCAGCTACCACATCATTTTTTTTTTTTTATAAATATAATTTGTCCTATAATTTTAAAATGGTTTTTACAATTTTCAATCTTATAAATGTAACCCACTACTTATTTATTTACTTTCACTATCACCATATAATAAATCCAGTTCACTACTTATTTATTTACTTTCATTATCACCCTATAATAAATTTGTATAATTAATCCAGCCCACCTCTTATTTATTTAGTTTCACTGTCAAGCCCAGCTCAAAACTTTTTCAGTTCAGCTTAAAAGAAATAAAAATAAATTAAAAACGTTAAAGCCTTTAGGGTTTTGTGGGAGCCTTTTCAGCTTAAAAGAAAAAAAAATGTTGAAGTCTTCAGGGATTTGCGTGACCAAATAGAAACGTGGGGAGATAGAGAATTTGAAGATTGTAACGGTGAGGGAAGCTTAAAGGAAAAAAAAAATTTTGAAACCTTCAGGTATTGCGTGAGAATAAACAAAGAGTTTGAAAGCTACCCACCTTCCGGCTCTACCGTTTCGCATTAACGGTTGCCTATCTGATTTCCTTCCTTCTTGTCTTCCTTTCCACATGGTGTATAAATACCGACAGAACTTGCCTGCTTCAGTTGAGGTATCTATGATGCTTTAGCTGTGGGACTTTGTTCTTCAGGTTTTTGTTTTGCTTTTGCTTTTGATGTTTGATTTAAATTCCAGTTTGTTAATGCAGTTGTTGAGGGGTTTTGGGATTGTTGAGGTTGTTTTGGTTTTTTCATTTTTTGAAGTAAGGATAGCTTTATCACGCACCAGGATTTCTATGATGCTTTAGCAAAAGTGAGCGCTAGAGCTCAGATTCAACCAATAGTGAATCCAAATTCAAAGTCAGACACCAAAATTCAAGTAGTTGATGATCAAGGACAAAGCTATAGCCCCTCCTAGCCTTTCAAAAATCTCCTTAACAGTAAGCCATGGCCCCCTTCACAGATCTAATTCTCTCTCCTTCATCTACTACCCCTCTTGTGTTATTTTTTATTTAGCAACCATAATTAATTTGAGTGACAACAAATGTATTACAATATATTAAGAAATAATCATTTCTCATTTGTTCTTAGGTTTTAAATATTGAACCAATGTTATTTTGGATTTTCATGAATTTTTTTCCATACTTCAGCCCCCCCTCAATCCACATCCTGGCTCAGTCTCTACAGTTGATTCATCTCCACCAACGCCAGCACCTGCTCAAGCTCAAGCTCGACTAGCTCATCCACAGTCAACAGATGTAATATCCTTGGTTTTGCCAATCAAGAGTCCAAGCAAGTAGAACAAGAATTTAGAAAATTTTCAATCTTTTTAGTGTTGAGTTCTGTTGGATGTTTGTTTGTTTTGTCTAAACCGATAACAAATCTATGTTATCTCTTTCTCTGTTTTGATCTATTTATCACACAGTACAGGTAGGAGAAATGGGTTTCGAGAAAGGAAACCATTATTGATGGTATACCAATTCATTTGGATATATTTGCACTATTTTCTAAATGATTTCCACTGTAATAAATTGTTATTATTTGTTTCCCCTTATTTTTAAGTAAGTTATGATGTCTGTTAGTTGATGACAAGTGCACCAAGTTTACAACAAGTACACCAAGTTTAGATTTTTATGTCAATCTTCTTGCTTAAAGTAAGTCAAGTTTTAATTGCTTTGAAAATATTGGATGTTTTGAAGTTATTGCATTTTTGCATGCACAATAGAGAAGCATTCTAGAGAATTCCCTTCATTCAAACTCATTTGAATGCAATGAAAGTAATAAAAGTGGTGGTTGCTCATTTCATATGTTCCTCCAAGTGGTCTCTCAGAGAATAGAAGTACATACATGCCGTGATTTGAAGAGACTAATGTTTAAAAATTTTAGGGGATATTGGATACTATATGCTTAGATATACTAAATTATTTAGGTTTGAATGTATGTAGTAGAAGTATGAGAACTAAGTTTATGTTAGATGCAAAGATCATTAATATGTAAAATGATCCCGCACATTGCGCGGGTTAAACACTAGTATATGTAAAAGTAGAGACTTCATGCGAGAGTGCAAGAGGTTCTGCCATGTGGCACTCTAATTTTGCATTTAGTTTTTTTTACCTCTTTTCATTAAGGTTTTTTTACTGTCACCCAAAAGATCACATTAACTTATTTTTTTACTATTATCTTATTAATCTCTCATTAATTGTCTGAGCTTACACCACGCATTTCTCTTTTATTCATGTCTTTTAGCATACCCCTTGTTTTAGTATTAAAAACAAAAGCAAAAAAATTAAGGACTAATATAACTAACCAATAAGGCACTATGGAGAGAGAGAAACACGAGAATGTTGTGGATTGTTAAATGAAATATATTATTTCACTATTTCCAAAATAAAACACTTGAGATTGACAAAACATTTGTAAGAGAGAGAAATAAAGGAGTTTGAGGGGCCACCACCATTGTCATGCTGACCTCTCACCACCATCAAGCCGCCAAAACCCCTACGGGTAATTTTTTTTTATTGCTTCTTACAATGAACTCATTACTAACAAAGCTTTATAACAATTATGCTATAATATATATATACACACACACATACAAGCAATATTTTCCAAAATCATCTTACATAAAACATTATAATATTATCTGTGCATTTCATGGATAATAACTGTTTTGAAAAAAACATGTCTTTGAGTAACTGATTTTGAAATCAATATATATATATATATATATATATATATAGGCATAGACCTTATGCAAGAGAGCATGAGGTTCTGCCATATGGCACTCTATAAAAATAGTTTTTCATAGCCATCCAACTCACCTTTTTTGCACTCTTCTTCTGAAGCACTTAATGAAAACTAACCGTTGGTCTTCATTCTTCCCCTTTTTTTTTCCTTTTTCTCTTCTTCTTGGCCATCATTTAAGGTTTTGTCCATTATCTACTTCTTACCTTTTGGGATTCCCTACAGGTAGAATGTTACACCTGTTGCTCTTCCGATTTGAAGAGTTTTGGTCCCTTTGTTGATAGCCTACCATTTATAGCACATATGAGATTCATTTTCACAAGGAAATATAGACATCTATTTGACATCTATTTCAACCCACTAGCCTTAGTTCATTTGGAACTTTTTGTAATTTGCCTTTTGACAAATTAAAAGCATTACCAGACTATGAGAAACCATTTATATTGTATTTGTTTAAATATCCCTAAGGGGAAGGTTTATTGATATAGCCATCCATTGCCTTTCTTTTTAGCTGGGAAAAAAAAAGGTAATTTCTTTCTTTTTCAAAATGTTTTAAATTATTTTTATAGTCATTTACAATTATCTTTTTCTTTTCTTCAGTAATTTTGCGATCATATTTTGATGCAAAAATGAAATAGAAAAATCTTAATTCCATGTGCACAAGCAGTTTGATAGAAGCCTTGAGTGAACTATAGGATTCCTAATACATGTGGTAGAGTCATGCTTCCAACTCTTATGCTAATGGAGCTTGAGACAATTATTCAAACTTAGTTACTAAAATTATTCTGAATTGGGAATTATAGATCAAGGAATGTTTTGATTGATTGTTGAACAATTGGAGAATGTGTTTTGAAAGATGAGGTGGTAGATGATTCATAGATATCAAGTTTTATTAGTAGGCAACTAATACTAGCACAAATGTTTACTTCAAAGAAAGAAGAAATTAGAGGGACATGATGAGATTTAAATTCCAACTTATCAAAATATCTAATGGAACTCTCATTGTTACGTGTCTTACATGCATTCTATGAACTTCATCCTTACAGTCCTCTGGTGGACCACGTCACTTGTCCACCATTTCACTAAAAGACTCTCACTTGTTTAAAATTGCTGAGTCAGTAATCAGTTTTGGTTTAAAAAAAAATTCTAACTCAGCAATTTTAAACAAGTGTAAGTTTTTTAGTGGAATGGTGAACCACGACACTTGTCCACCATGTAGACCTTATAATTTCTCCATCCTAAGGCCTTGAATATCACTCTGATGATTTTTTTTTCAATTACATTCTATCATTTAACTATATATAGAATTGAAACTTTCTCATATAACAACTTACAATATTATCCGCGCATCGCATGGGCCTTTCGACTAGTTGTTGATAACTGTTGAAAAAATGTTTATTAGTGTTTGAACTACACGTGGGTGTCAACATTTTTTGGATTGTGAGTGGGATAATGGGATGTACCATGTATGTGTTAGTGGGAAGTTTGTCGAAGCAGTTAAAGACTAAAGAGTGGGAGTTATTCAAGGGTAGATTTCGACTATGTAAATTTTGTTTATACCCTTGTGTCAAATTAAATGGGGAAAAATATATTGCAGGTTAATTTGTGTCATGTTCCTAAAAATTACTTATATACCCAATTGCTTTGTAGTGTGGTTTTAAAATCTTAGGGGCAATTTAGGAATTAGAAATGCAATAACTAACTTTTTGAATCCTCTTAATATATAGAGATAGAGATAATATTTGAATAAAAAATTGTATTCCAAAAATTACATCCATAATTATCTCTCTACCTAATTTACAAATTTATATCACATTATGACATGAAACCCTAAAAAAATTATACATGTGATGAGGCTAGTCTTTCTTTAACATAGTAAAACATAAATCATATAGTTTCTAATTTTTTAAAGAAATGTTTCTATACACCAACAGGTAGAAAATAGCATAAAACATTTGCTGGATGTGATGTAATGATAAGATCTTCCTCTTCTTTTGCATATTTAACTCTATGTGTTTATAAAATAAAATAAACATATCTAACTCTATGTCTTCCTTTAATATGGGGATTTTTACACCTTATTAACATAATCACTTAAATGTACAACTTGTCCTCAATATATGAAAGATTTAAAATAATAATTAAAAAAAACATTAAAAGGAGAGAGAAACAGTAAATTACAATTCAGTCTTGGATTTTGTCATAATTTTTCTATTTAATCCCATGTGTTACACGGACAAAAATATTAACTCCATGAGAACTCCATAAATCTTTAACAAAATAAATTTGTTTACAATGAGGTTGTAGATTTATAGGTACTATAACTAAGGTATAGTGTTGCAAATAACACCTACAATGGGAAATTGGTAAAAATAGAAGTTATTTTGATTTAGATAAGAATTTAAACTCTTTTTTGGAAACTTTGAAACATTCAAATATTTTGCAGATTAAATGACTTCCATAACCAAGTGAATACAAAATTTAGAAGAAAGCACATATGTCATTTTCGAAAGTTCGTGCCTTAAATTATAAGCATGACCAAACAAATTTTGTTGGAAATCATTCTCTTGCATTTCAGAAAAGAAAATTGAGACGATGTCCAAACGATAGTGAACCCCAAATCTTCCTACTAACAAAAAAATAAGAATAGAAATCAGAAGATGCATTAGGAAATAACAAAATGGATCCAAATATTTTTAATTGATCTTTGAAGGATAGCAATTACGCAATCATTGGATTAAGAATTTGAATTATTTTGAGTGATCAATATAATCCAAAGTAGCAATAGCATAATCAAGGAGGCATTGTACATAGTGTAAATCTACAGTCCTTATTGAATTGTTTCTACCAACAATTTAGGAAGATACCTGTTTGCACAATGAATGGTTTGAGTCTTGATTGCATTTCTCAATCTCAATTTCAGACCGCGTCAAATGTGTCCTTAACATCAAATCCATCGAAGTCATCAATTAGTTGCTAAAGTTTGGCTTAATTTTAAAAAATAACCATTAAAAAGCACAAATTGAATGAAATGTCATAAAAATTTTACAGATAAAAAGAAACATGAGATTGATGAAAATGAAATTTGGCCTTCACAAATATAAGATAAATAAAAACCTGACTAACAAACGTGGAGGTTAGTGATAATAAGGAGATCTTAAGTGAGAAAGAGAAAAATAAAAATAAAAGCGTGAGAGTATATATATAAAATTCCCAGCCAAATCTATCTATACTCTATACTATTTATAACAGAATTCCTCTACTTATATTGGACCTTTTGACTCCCAAATTACCCTCACACACTTAAAAGGTAAACTTCTATTCTCCCACTACACAAATTCAAATGTCCTTAAGTTTATCACAACCAAAATTTTAGGGATAATTGCTTCAAAAATTAAAACTATTTGAAACTTCTCATCTATTTAAGTTTAATTCAATTTCTCTTATCTTGAAAAAAAAAATTTACTTGCAACAATCTATCTATCTATAATCAATCAATCAATCAATATATATATATATATATATATATAAGCAAAGATCTCATGTGGGAGTGCATGAGGTCCTGCCAAGTGGTGTATTGTATGACATTCTTTTCATTTGGACTTCCACCTCATCTAAATTTAGTATTTATGTCAAACTATTAAGTAACGGCATATGCATATATAATAAAATTAAGAAAGGTAGGAATTAAGAAAACTTTTCTCTTTGCTACTTAAGACTAACTTTAATGCATAATTGCAAGAATCGGATTCAATGAATTGAGTAATATGATTATTTGTCTCCACATTTGTCCAATATAAATCCCCATTTCTTTTGGACTTAAAAATTAAACTTCCTTAATTTCTCTCACAATATTTTTGGTTCCCTTTCTGAAAGGTATGTTAACTTCCAAAATATTATGTTATCTTTAATATTTTGTTTAGATTTTATGTATTCATTTTTACTGATGCAGCATTACAATGTGTTTAGGTTAGTTTTTTCATATTATGTGCCAATTTAGATTTTTGGTTTTTTGTATTATGCATATACTTGGTAAGGGTTTGTAGTATATTTGGTATTTTGGATGCTCTTAGTTCAATTAAAATTTGGAGGTTAAATTGTGATATTATTGTGTCACTATGGCATTATTGTTTTTGTTGTTGTATCATGAAATTCTAGCAGCTTTTATAGCTAATTGATTAAGATATCATTCTTTCAATTTTCACCCTGATGATGCTCAAAATCATCAGTAGGTCTATTGCCCAAACCCGCAGTCTTCAGTGAAAGGTGAAGAGTAGTGGACCTACAAAAAATAGACACACCTTCAAAGAGCACCGGTGTGGTGCTGACCTAAGACCCTCCGAAAGTCAAGTCAAAAACTGATAGTGAACTTTTTGGAGAGGAGTTTCTAAATAGTATTTTTTGCATACCTTAGGATTGGAGTGTCTCAATGTTTATATAGGGGTTTTCGAATGATCACCATAGTTAAATTGTAGGGATATGGGGTTATCCTTCAGCTAACGTGTAGGAGTTGGTAACTATCCTATAGTTCATCCATAGGGAGTGAGGAGTTATCCCATTACCGGCAACCATGTGTATGTAGGAGAGTCTTAGGTGATCTTGGCATTGCAACATGAGTTAAGTATGCTTGGTCTTACTCGTCAGCTTTTGGTCATGACGTATGTCCATGTTGATTGCGTCTGGTCTTCCGCTTTTGGTGAGTAGGTGCTTTTTGGAAGACCAACTTATTTGGGAAGATTAGCACATTCCAGAAGAGTAGCTATGGAGTTAGTCAAAATATTCCCCATCAACTGCCCCCCATTCCGTGTTCGTCGCTTTTTTGGGTGAGCCACGAAATTACTCATTTTTTGTTTTGTTTTGCTTTTTTTCGTGACATGTGGTGGCCTAGGATAGGCCAATAGTCATATCATTTGGTATTCTCAAGATTTTTTGCCTATAAATAGGCAAATTTCCCATTTAAACCTCATTCATTTTCAAAATTTTCGTTCAAACCACCTTCAGAACTCATTTAGTTGTCCGCTTTGTGCTTGTCCATTTCCTACTCGTCTGAACCCAACTCATCCAAATTCTTTAAGTTTGGTTCGAGGTCATCAATCCATCTACTCGTTTGAAGTTTTTGAGTCCTGGTACTCATGGTCATCTGCTTTTGTGGTCGTTTGACTTTTCAAGGTTCATATATTCATGGTCGTCGCTATGCTAGTCGTCCCAAATTTTCAAGCTCACATGCTTGTGGTCATTGGATTCACTGGTCATGCGGATTTTTAGGCTCACGTACTTGTGCTCATCGCTTTGGTGGTCCTTCGAATTCTCAAGGTCGTGCGCTGGTCATTTGTATTTCTAGTAAGTTACTTCACCCTTTTTTCTATTGCACTAGTTAGATAAGAAAAATTAGACAACTAGGGTGGACTTGGTTTTATTTTGTCATCGTATGTGTAAGAATGAGTGAGTTCGGGTCCACCAATAGCCCTTCGTCGTCCAAACATAGAAAATTGGACGACCGTGGGTTGCTATAAAGTGTTAGTACAAATTCGCTTGATGATGTGCTGTCCTTAGAGTCATCACATACAAGCCCGTCTAGAGATGAGCCAAGGGAGGACTCGTCTGGTTTTGAGTCTTCTGAGTTCAGTTCTAAAGTTGGGTTATCCGACTATGCTTTAGTGAGTGGGGATGATGGTTCTCCTTTATCTAAGGGTCTTGACCGTCCCTTTATCTTACCTGACGAATGGGAGGTGAACAAGCATTGTTCCTCCCTTTCTAACAATAGGCTAGCTAAGTTAAGGTCTGAATTCCAGATTCCTCATAACGTGCTCACTAGGATAGCTGAAATTGATGAGAAGTGTTACTCCCGTGATGGAAAAGGTGTTGGGCTTTATGAGGCCTTTTATATAAGTGGGTTGAGGCTTCCACTTGATGAACTCACTAGGAAGTTGCTCAAGAGGATACGTATAGCTATATCACAACTAGCACCCAACTCTTGGCATGCTTTCATGGGAGCTCAAATCGTTTGAGGGATTATGAGTGAGGGCCAAGAAACCCTTTCCTTGGATGAATTTTTGTACTATTATAAACCCATTCATGTTCCTAAGGCCGAGGGGATGTATTACTTCAAGTGTAGAAAAAGAAAGCATCATTTAGTCACTAAGATTCCTTCATCCAATAGGAATTTGAAAGAGAATTTTTTTTTCTTTGTGCTTGGGTCAGATTAGGTATGTAGCTCTGAGGAGGTTGCTACTGCAAAACTAGTAGACTGTACTTGGGGGTTGTTACCAAAGTCTGGTGAGTCGCCTGTTCAGCTTACTCGTCTGCTTTACTTCCTTTTTTATACTAACTTGCTTTTCATTTTTCAACTCAAGTTTTACCAAGGTTGACTACGGACCAGCCAGGAAGGATAGAAAGGGCAACAAGCTTCTTGACTGCTGAGCATAATTGGAAGGCTTTGGTTACAGTAGATAACCTCCACAAATACTGTTAGAACCCATCCCCTTTGCAGTAGCTCGTCGTCACGAGAGTACTTCCCAAAGACGTAAGTGTTTCAACTTGTCCATTTCTTTTTTGGCATATGCGCTGACGTCTATTTTGCAAAGATGGAGGTGGGTGCAGTCAAGAAAAATAAAAGGGTTCAGGAGGTGGCTGCTCTTGCTGCAGTAGCGATTAAGGAGGGGAAGCTTCAACTTCCTTAGCCTAGTGACAAGAGGAAGTTTGGTGTGCACACTTCCCCAAAGCCCTTTAGGACCATTACTCATCTAAATGAGACTTCTACTCATCCTTCTGTGACTCTTAGTCATCCGGCTTTTGTTAAGCGTCCAAGGGCACCTGGCAAGGGAAAAGGGACCTTTCACTCCTCCCAAACCTCCCCTACTCGTTAATAATGCTACTTATGCTGTGAGTCATGTCTATTATCAAGAAAGAAGATATAGATGATAGTGACAAGTATGCTCCTGTAGCTATTGGGGAGTCTGGGCTACATGACTTTGCCAAGGTATTTCCTTTTCACTTCCTTTTTTTTTTTTATAGATACTCATTACTCGTCCCCTTCTTACTGATTTGCTCGTCTGTCATTCAGGTAATGGTGAGGATGAAGACTCTTGAGCTAAAGTGCGAGGACTATGAGGACCAGGTGGTCAATCTTTGGAAGCATGTGAAAGGCAACAATGAGGTCATCAAAGAGATGCAGGGGTCTGTCACCCCATTGACAAAGAAAGTTACTCTTTTGGAGGGCAAAGTGAAGGAGCTCGAGGAGCAATGCTCTTCTCAGGCAGACCTCTTCGTTGCTACGGAGAAGGAGAAAACACACCTCTCTAAGGAGTTGGAAAAACTACAAAGGGAGCTGAGTAATGCTGAGATGAGCGTCATTGCTGAGTACTCCTCCTCTCAAAATTACCTTCATGATCTGGGCATCCAATATGTGCGAGGATTTGAACACTTCTGAGCTCAAGCTTTTGCAGCCTTTAAAGGCTTAGACTTTTCGAAGATTGAAATCCATGCTGAGGAAGGTCCTACTGCAACTATGATAAGCAATGGTGCTGACCAAGAAGTAAATGGTGTTGTTAAGGAGGAAAAAGGGGACAACCAAGATGGTCACTAGACTTAGTTTATTTTCTGCACTTTCATTCTCATACATTCGTGTTTGATACTTTCATTTGAGTCAATGGATCCTTGGTTTTTGGACATCTATAACTTTATTGAATGTATGAGTTTTTGTTAACTTTTTAACTAGTCTCCTCTTATATTGATCGGTATTGGTAAATTTGGAAGTAGTTGTTTTCTACTAGCACACTTGGTGCTACTTGTCTGGTTGGTAGGACTCAAAAGTAATGGTTCTCTCCTGGTCCACCAAGTGCTACTCGTCAGATTTTCATGGTGCTACTAGCTCACTTGGTGCTACTTGTGCACTTTTGCTACTCATTAGGTTTTTGCGGTACTCAAAAGTAGATAAGTTTTCTACTTGTCCACTTTTGCTACTTGTAAGGTTCTAGTGGTGCTGAGTAAGTCTTCTTACTCATCCACCTTTGCTAGTCGCCAGCTTTTAGTGGTGCTTAGGAGTAGGTAAGTTTTCTACTCACCCACTTTTGCTACTTGTCAGGTTTGTGTGGTGCTCGAGAGTAAGTCTTCTTACTTCTCCACCTTTGCTAGTTGTCAGCTTTTGGTGGTGCTTAGGAGTAAGTCTTCTTACTCGTTAGCTTTGCTAGTCATCAGCTTTTGGTGGTGCTTAGAAATAAGTCTTCTTACTCGTCAGCTTTTCTAGTCATTAGCTTTTAAACAACTTAATGCTTAGACCGTCCACTTGTATGTGAATTTGGTCGTCTGTCCATCCGTAGGCGCCTTAGTGTTTAGACTGCCCACTTGTAAGCGACTTTGGTCATCTGTCCACTCATAGGCGACTTACTGTTTAGGCTGTCCACCCATAGGCGACTTTGGTCAAGTGTCCACCCATAGGTGACTTAATGTTTAGACTGTCCATCCGTAGGCGACTTTGGTCGTGTGTCCACCCGTAGGAAACTTAATATTTAGACCATCCACCCATAGGCGACTTTGCGTAGGTGACTTAATGTTTGGATTGTCCACCTATAGGTGACTTTGGTCATCTGTCCACCCGTAGGCGACTTAGTCTTTGGACCACCACCTGTAGGCGACTTTGGTCGTCTGTCCACCTGTAGGCAACTTAATGTTTAGATCGTCTACCCATAGGCAACTTTCGTCTTTTGTCCACCAGTAGGGACTTAGTGTTTGGACTGTCCACCTGTAGGCAACTTTGGTCATCTATCCACTCGTAGGTGACTTGGTATTTGAACCGTCCACCTGTAAGCAACGTTGGTCATCTGTCCACCCGTTTAGACCATCCACCCATAGGCAACTTTGGTCGTGTGTCCACTAGTAGGCGACTTAGTGTTTGGACCGTCCACTAATAGGCGACTTTAGTCGTCTGCTTTCATACGTCATGAGAGGCAAAAAAATAACTCCGTTCAAAGGATGAGCTCATGTGGAAATAAAACCAAATCTCAAAAATAAATGAGTATCTTTGAAATATAAATTATGTCAAATCGTAACATTCACAATGAGCATAGTGTAAGAAAAAGGAAAAACAGACAAAATTAACATGAACACAGTTGTAGGAAATGTCCTACTGATAATACTTCCTCAAATGCTCTATGTTCCATAGGTGAGGTAGCTTCTCCCCATCCAGTGTCTCTAGGTGGTAAATGCCTCTCCAGAAGCAATTGACGATCTTGTAAGATCCTTCCCAGTTTAGGCCCAATTTCCCTTGTGTTGAGTCTCTCGTGGCGAGTATTACTCTTCTCAGGACTAGCTCCCTTCTATTAAAGCGTCTTGGCCTTACTCGCTTATTGTAGTACCTGGTCATAAGGTTCTGATACAAAGTCAGCCTCTGCTTTGCACCTATTTTAACTTCGTCAACAAGTCCAAGTTAATGCATAGTTCTTTGTTGTTGCTCTCCTTGTTGTAGTGATCCACTCTAAGGTTGGTAAGTCCTACTTTTATTGGTATCATTGTTTCAGTGCCAAACGCAAGTTTGAATGGAGTCTCTCTGGTGGAAGTTCATGTTGTTGTACGATACGCCCAAAGGACACTCGAAAGCTCGTCTAGTCATACTCATTTTGCTTGCTCTAGCCAAGTTTTGATAAGTTTGAGTAGGGATCGATTCGCTACTTCTACCTATCCATTAGCTTGAGGATGTGCCGGTGAGGAGGAGTGATTCTTAATCGACAGTTGTTGACAGAAATCTCGGAACACTTTGTTGTCAAACTACTTTCTATTGTCAGAGACCAACATTCTTGGTATTCCAAAGCGATAAACAATGTTTTTCCATTCAAAATTCCTAATATTCCTTTCTGTGATAGTTGCTAAAGACTCAGCCTCTACCCATTTTGTAATGTAGTCGATGCCAACTACAAGGAACTTAAGCTACCAAACTGCTGTTGGGAATAGACCCATTATATCTAGTCCTCATTGGGTGAAACGCCATAAAGATATCATAGGAGTGAGCTGCTCCGGTGGTGTAGACACCACATTTTTCACCCCTTACGACTCGAGCCCCCGCTCTCCAATGATGTTCAAACTCTAAGGCTTAAGGCTAGTTTGGAGCCCAATCAGATATTAAATTGACTTAAGGAGTGTTAAAATGGAAAATATAACATTTTAAATAAGCAAAAAGATCTATTTTTAGAAATAAAATGACCAAAATGACCCTCAGCCTACGTACATGGGTCGTAGCCTATGTACGCAGGCCAAAGTATGCGTACGTAGGCACATTCTTACGTACGCAGCTAGGGTTTCAGAAGCATAAGAAAGGCAAGTTTTCTGCAATAATGGCTGAGGTTTGGAATGAATCCCACATCATCTAGGAGCCATTCCAAACCCTATTTTTTCAACTATAAAAAGCCTTAGATGGTACATTTTCAAAACACAGAGAAATCCCACGAGAAAATATAGGATTCACTAGAAACTAGTGAATCAAAAGGGAGTTTTTCACAGAACACCCTCAATTCATTTTTATTTGATTGGGACCTTTTTTGGCCCCAATCCTTTTACTTTAACATTGCTAGTCACTTTCTTATTGGTTTGTGAATAGACTTGACTAAAGGGAATAGTCAAAATCAAGCTTGGAAAGTTTTTGTTTAAGGTATTGAGTCTAACCCTTTCTTTTTATTTCTTTTTCTTTTCTACTTTTCTTTTTGTGTTTTAATCTTTTTTTTTTTTTTTTTTTTGCATAGTTTATGTTTGTGTATATTTGTTTAAGTTAGTTTTTTTAGTTCTTTTCATGTTTTGTGCACGTTAGGTTGTTAGATTTTTTTAAAAAAATTCTACTCTGTTTTTGCCTTTTTTAGGTTTTCTAGGCAAGAACTTGCGTACGCATAATCTTGCTTGTGCATGTAGGCTTGATTATGCGTACGCAGGCTTGTTCTAGCATGCGTGATGCCGTTGCCCAGAAACCTTAAAATTTTGTCTGTTTGTTTTGTCTCTGCCTTCACATGTTTGTTCTGCTTACCCTTTTTTATATATATATTTTAGGCTCTATAGGTTCTTGTTTACCTCTTTCACATGCTTGTTTGCTATCACATGTTTAGATTAGGGTTTGTCTTAGCTTTAATACCATGCCGTTCATTCACATGCCCATTCATCAATGCCATAGGTGTTGTGTTGCTGCAAGGTAAGTAAGGTAAGTCATGCATTCACATGAACATGCATGTTGTTTGTTTAATCCTCCTTTGAGATATGAAGTTAATGCCTTATTCATAAAATTATTTGCTTGCTTTTGATGATATGCTTGTTGCCTTGTTTTAGATGAATGCTAGGGTTTCTTTTATATGCTGGGCTCTCTTTTGTTTGGTGGATAGATAAGTATGTTTGTTTGGATGAAAGATGTCATATTGTATGTTAGATGGATGTTAGTGTATATGTGAGTCTAGGATATAAGTTTTGAGTTAGTTTTTAATAAGGTTAAGGTATAAGACACAATGATAGAAAGCCAACCTTAAAGTTGGGCAATCTTAGGTACCTAACACCTTCCCAAGAGCGTACCTAAATTTCAAACCCATATCTCTGATAGTAAGATCAAAAGGTCATTACTCGAAGGAACACTATATATATGGTTCCTAGACCATTGCAAAAACTAGGTGGCGACTCCAAAGACCCCTTGTGTCCATAGGCGATTGTCAAGGGATACTATTGAAGCATTGGCATTTATCACATGCTCTGACATAAGACTGGGCATCCTTCTACATAGTAGGCCAGTAATATCTAGCTCACATGAGTTTCTGAACAAGGGAGTGGGCCCTTGTATGATTACCATAAATACCTTCATGTACTTCTATCATTAAATAATTTGCTTCATCCGAGGCTAAACACCTCAAGTATGGATGAGTGAAACTCCTCTTGTATAGTATGTCTCCTATTAAGACAAAACAGGATGCTCGAATCTTCAGCTTCCTTGCACTAACATGATCATCGAGGAGTCATCCCTTTTTTAGGTAAGAGATGATGGGGACCATCCAGCTGGCCCCTGGTGGAATCACTTGCACTTCTATCTGGTTCGTGGCAGGTACATACTGTACAAAAGAAAGTACTCTTCCGTTGAGTATCATGCCTTCAGCTGAAATGGCCTTCGCTAAACAGTTAGCATCCGCATTTTCTTCTCTTGGGACTTGCATGAATCTTATGTCTGAGTCACAACCCACGTGCTGCTTCACGAGGTTCAAATATTTCCTCATGCGCTCTCCTTCTGCCTCATAGTCTTCATTGACCTGTCCAGTAATCACATGGGAGTCGTAGCAGATGACCATTGACGATACTCTAGCAACTCTGGCCAAGTTGAGATTGGCAAGAAGTGCTTCATTCGGCCTCATTGTTCATCATCTGAAATTCAAGCCTCACAGCACACTCTATTATGTCACCTTTTGGTGATTTCAATATAACACCAACTCCAACAATGTGCTTGTTAGATGAGCTGTCAGTATTAACAACCCACTATGTTGCTCCCCATTCCATGCCTTTTCCGTCTTTACTAAGTGTGAATTCTGCCATGAAGTCCACTAAAGCTTGTGCCTTGATGGCTGTTCTTAGTTGGTACTGGAAATCAAACTTGCTCAGTTTGATAGCCCAAAGGACCATTCTCCCTGCTGCGTCAATGCTATTCATAGCCTTCCTTAATGGTCTGTTCGTCAAGACGATTATGGTATGAGCTTGAAAGTATGGGCTGAGCTTGCGGGCAGTCGTAACTAAAGCGAGTGCCATTTTCTCAATAGGGGTATCTCTCTTCAGCTCCCTTCAAGGCTTTACTGATGTAGTACACGGGCATCTATACCCTCTCTTTTTCTTTAATCAAGGCTAAACTGATGGCTGTGGGTGATACTGCTAATAAAGGAAAAGCTCCTCGTTTGGTTTCGACGGACTAAGTAAGGGGGGAGACAACAAGTAAGCCTTCAGTTCTTCAAAAGCCCTTAAGTCATCGTCAGTCCTCTCGAAGGCTTTCTTCAACGTCTAAAAAAATGGTAGCCATTTATCTGTTGCTCTTGATACAAACCTATTAAGGGTCGTTACTCTTCCATTCAAGCTTTGCACTTCTTTGATACTCTTAGGAGGTTCCATATCCAAAATGACTCGAATCTTGTTTGGATTAGCTGAAATGCCCTGTTGCGAAACCATGAAGCCTAGAAATTTTCCTGACGAGACCCCAAACGCAAATTTGTTGGGGTTAAGCTTCATGTTATAGCGTCAGAGTGTCTCAAACTTTTCCTGTAGGTCGGCCAGGTGCCGACTCTCCTCCTTGCTCTTCACTAGCATATTGTCCACATACACCTCCATGTTTCTTTCTATTTGGGGCTAAAACATCTTATTCACCGGTAGTTGGTAGGTAGCCCTAGCGTTCTTCAAGCCAAAAGACATGACTTTGTAACAGAACAGTTCTTAACTGGTGATGAAGGATGTCTTCTCTTGATCTGACTCATGCATCTTGATCTGTTTGTACCTAAGAAAGCATCCATGAAGCTCAAGAGTTGATGGCCAGCTATAGAGTCTACCAACTAATCTATATGCGAAAGGGGGTAACTGTCGTTCGAGCATGCTTTGTTTAGATCAGTGAAGTCTATGCACATCCTCTACCTACAATTTACTTAACCATCACCACATTTGAGAGCCAGTTTGGATAATAAACCTCTCTAATGAACCCTACAGCTAGTAATTTCTACACTTCTTCTACTATGACCTTTCGGGGGCAAAGACACATCACTTCTGACGAGTTAAAGGAAAAGATGGTGACACGTTTAGTCTGTGTACCATTATTCTACAATCAATTCTTCATGTTTCCATGCAAACATGTCAATGTTACTCTTTTGGAAGAGTACCAGTTCCTGTCAAGTTGTGTCCACTGCATGAGTTCCCACACGTATGACCTTTTCTGGGTGGTTGTCATCCAGAGTGACTTTTTCCAATTTCTCCATTGGCTCTACCACTAATCGTCAGTCCTCAATGCTCATGGTGGACAACTATTCCTCCATGTCGAGCATGGCTACATAGCATTCCCTTGCGGTAGCTTGATCTCCTCTTCCTTCCCCTACACTATACTTTGTAGGGAACTTGACCAGGAGGTGGTATATTGAAGTAGCAACTCTTAGCGCATTAAGAGTTGGTCTCCCGATTATAGCATTATAGGCAGATGAATAGTCAACTACCAAAAAGTTGACCTTCATAGTCCACTATCTTGGTAGGCGTTAATGGTGATGGGTAAGGTGACTGTTCCAATTGGGTGCACTTTCGTTCCTCCAAAGCCAACCAGTGGGGTGTCTGCTAGCTTGAGTAGCTCCTTATTAATCTTCATTTACTGAAATGTTGGGTAATAAAGGATGTCCGTGAAACTTCTGTTATTTACCAAAACTTGCCTGGTGGTGTTATCAACTACCATTAGGGTGATCACTAGGGCGTCATCATGCGGGTGATGGAGTCGCTGGGCATCTCCTCCAGTAAACGTGGCTGGAATGTCTTCATCCTACATTGCTTGGGAGGTCGTCTTGTAATTTGAACAATCTACACCATGCGTAAGTATGCTCTCTTTGATGTCTTAGAAGTTCCACCTAATGTCGAGCCTCCTACAATCACTTTTATTTCTCCAAGGAGTGCTCTAGGTCGCTCATCCACTCTCCTTGGTTGTACATCGGTCTTGCCTCTAATAAATCGCTACAATTTTCCTTTCTTGATGAAGGCCTCGATCTGACTCTTTAACTCGTAGCAGTTAGAGGTATCGGTGTCCGTGATCACGATGAAAGCTACAGTACTTATCCCTTGATTGCTTGTTCGGGTCTCCCTTCAGCTTTTCTAGCCATTTGAGCTCGAGATCGTCTCCAATTTGCATTAGCACTTGATCCAAGGGAGTGTTCAAGGGGGTGAAGTTAATGATTCGTCCAGAGGGAGGCCTTGTCCTCCTGTCATCCTTCCTCCCTTCAAACCGGGAGGTCCTCTTTCTAGCATCAAATTGGGCATCTTCTGTGTTTTCTCTCTTCCATTTACCTTCTCCATCCTTTTAGGCAACAAGCGCGTCTTCTGTATTCATGTACTTTGTAGCTTTAAAAAGCATATCAGCCATGGTTTTTGGCTCATTCTTCAGCATCAAGAAGAAAAATTCTCCTTCTTTAAGCCCACTAGAGAAAGCTGTCACAAGGACCATCTCATCCGCCTCATCTATTAGCAAGGCTTCTTTGTTGAATCAGGTGACATATGACCTCAGACTCTCATTTTCTCTTTGCTTAATTTGCATCAATGCATGCATTGAGCGTTTGTACCTTTGTACCCATTAACAAATTTTAGTCCCCGGCCCCAATGATGAGCTTGACATATGTTAACCAAGGGTAATTAAAGAGTTCACAATAGTTTGGAAGTAATCACAACTCAAAAGTGCTCAAATCGCTTTAAAATCGATATTGAAAAATGACATTTTCTTACTATTTTGACCATAACTTTTTATCCACAAATAATTTTGAGTGAAATTTGTTTCATTGGAAAGTAGACATCCTGGGCTTCAATTTGAACACAAATTATGCCTAATTTGGACTTATATTGAGTGTGTAATGACTATTTGAAGTTAGGCTAACGGGGTAGTCCGATTTTCTGGGTTTTAAAACTTCATTTTAAAAGCCCAAAACATCATGTTTTGATGTGGGGCAGCCCATAGACCCTTGAGCACGTCCAAAGATCATTAAAAAGCCTCCAAAACCATAATTTTAACTTATAAATACTCATCTTATGTTTCCAATCAAAACCCTAGCCAAAAACATTTTTTTCTCTTTTCAAAACTGAGGGGCAGCCCCTTAGCACGTTTTTTAATCATCAAAAAAGTTCTCTTTAGTTAGTTCTAAGACAGAAAATTTATTTTCAAAATTGTTTTCTAAAAACCTTTTCAAAACCTTTTGTTCTTGAGTTGTGGTTACTAACAAATATTGTGTTCTTTGATTATCTTTGTCTTGGGGCCAATTAAATAACATCAAATCCATGATTCTAAAGCAAGGTGAGTCTCTTTTCCATGATTTCCCACCTTGCTTAATATGATTCACATGATTTTCTTGATATAGTTTCTCCATTTGTTATATTTGATGTGTTTGATGTTTTAATTATGTTTGATATGTTCTAATATGATTTTAGGTTGTTCATAATCTTTTCTTGTTGTCCTTGGTTTGTTATTTTGGTTTCATGTAAAGTATAACATGTATGTTTATTTTATATAGTTTAGTTTAATTATTTGTTTTATTTCATGTTTATTTGTTTATGTTGATGTTTTGTGTTTTTGTTTTATGTTAGTTTAGTTTTTAGGGTTTCTAACATGCTTATTTGATCTCACATATTATATCTTTGTTTGATTAAATCTCTAAAAATGAAATTTTTTGAATCTGTGTTAAAGGATGCGTGCGCATCATCAAGTATGCGTGCGCGTGGTTCAACCATGCATACGCATAATTGAGTATGCACACGCACCCCGAATCCAAAATAGGTAAAATTTTGTTTTTATTTGTTTTAATCATTTTTCAAATAATCTTTTATTCTGTTTGACTCTGTTTTAGGTTAATTATTTAGGTTTAACTATTTTCCATGTTTGTTTTAGTATTTTTGCCATAATTGTCAACTTGTCATGTTTAATTTATTTTGTTTGATTGTGTTTTATATATTTCCTTTTATATTGTGATGTGATATTTAACATGTTGTGTGTTTTATTTTCCTTAAGTGCATGATGTATGTTTAGGTTAAGGATTAGGGCTCTCTTAATAAACTCTTTAATTAAATATGGCCTAGCAACACATAATGGAGGCCGGTCCACAAGCTGGGCGGTCTTGAATGCCTAACAATTTCCTAAGCTGTACCCAAATTCCAGACTCATAATCTGGTATGTGGATTCATGTGTGTAAGTGATTGGCTCAAAGGGCCTAATATGGTTTCTAGACCTAATCTAGGTGGCGACTCCATTAGTCCACAATTATCTTGTCAAGGACGTCTTGGAGGTGCATGAGAGTCTTAAAAGATTCAAGATGATCAAGCAAATCTTTCACCCCATCATAAGATTCCAAAGATGGCCTCCAGAACTTAGGTGGTAAAAGGCAAGATGTGACTTATGCTGTGAAAGGGGAATCAGTGCAGTGTACCAAGTCATCCAATGTGGCTATCCATCCCTTCATAGCATTCATCCATCCCTTCATAGCATTCATCATGAGGTCCATCCTATCCTTCATCGCCTTCATCTCGTCCTCCCATCACGTGTTGCCTACATCTAGTCCACGAAATGGTGCGTCTTTTCTTCTGATTTGCCTACTGGGCGCGTTACTCTCTGCCTCGTCTTCTTCGCGGCAGTCATTCCTGGTCTAGTGATTATTACTGCGCTCTTGGTGGTTGCTGACTTCAGGCCGCTGCTTTCACAATTGTTTGACTTGTATCTCCAACGCTCTTGATTCTGCTGCATTAGGGCTTCATTCTACTGCATAAGTCATTCAACTGCAGCCAAGAGCGTCTGTAGTTGCCTCCTACAGTGGTAGAGGGATTTCCAGTTTCCAAGTTGACTGATGCCATTGATCAAGTTTGGACCATACGACCCTTTGTCTCAGGAGTAGAATGATGGCTTGTCACTCAAAGTTCCCACAGAGCGCCAACTGATGATGCTTAAAATCTTCAATAGATCTATCGCCCAAACCCGCATTCTTTAGTGAAAGGTTAAGAGTAATGAACCTGCAAAAAATAGAAACACCTTCAAAGAGCACCGATGTGGTGCCAGCATAAGACCCTCTGAAAGTCAAGTCAGAAACTTATAGTGAATTTTTGGAGAGGAGTTTCTGAATAGTATTTTTTGTGTACCTTAGGATTGGAGTGTCTTAGTGTTTATATAAGGGTTTTCAGATGATCACCATAGTTGAATTGTAGGGATATGGGGTTATCCCTTAGCTAATGTATAGGAGTTGGGAAATATCCCATAGTTGATCCACAAGGAGTGAGTAGTTATCCCTTAATTGATTTGTAGAAGATTAGGGTTATCCCATTACCAATAGCCGTGTGTATGTAGGAGAGTTTTAGGTGATGTTGGCATTGCAACATGAGTTCAGTATGCTTGGTCTTACTCATCAACTTTTGGTCATGACATATGTCCATACTGATCGCGTCTGGTCTTCTACTTTTGGTGAGTAGGTGCTTTTTGGAAGGCCAATTTATTGGGGAAGAGTAACACATTCCAGAAGAGTAGCTATGGAGTTAGTCAAAATATTCCCCATAGCACCCTATTATAATTACGATCTTAGAAAATCAAACTTTTCTTCAATTAAAATATTAACAGGCCTTAATTTTATCTCTCATATCTATTCTGAAACTAAAGAAAAGCTACTTTTAGTGACATAAAAATTTTAGGTGTTGATATAGGGAGATAGAGACTAGAGTAGCATAAGAAATGCAGAAATTAACACTATAGAATCTATATATAAAGCATAAATCATACAAGAAAGAAACCTAAGAACCACCAATTTTGTATGTGACAATATGAACGTGATCTAGTGGCATTTGTTGGTTGCATGAATTAGAGGAATTTTTCCCCAATGTATTTAGTTTGAATTTAGTTTTACTAGAAAATTTCATAGATTAATTACTAACAATAATAGTATTCATGAAATTAATGAATCATAAATAATTTCTTACAAAATTTATCAAAATGCACCAAACATTGCGTGGGATATCGGCTAGTATATTATAAAAGTTAGATCCCATAACTGGTGGATGCAAACAATGATAAGTGGCGCAATTATTTAACTATTTAGAATAACGTGGATGAATAGTGTCATATGGCAAATAGTAATTTGTCCATAACACATCACATTGGACATGTAGCAATACATTTAATCCTAAAATTAATGGTATATTATAAATATTTTGTATTTAATACTCTCAAGTGTGATGGTGCATGTATATATTAGTTATTATAGCCCTACTGTTGGATCTAGTCCAAGTAGCCCGAAGGCCTAACCATCATCCCACCCAGTTCAAGTAGGGCTCAAGACAACCCAAAAATTGTACATGGCTGAAAAAGGTATTAGCCCAAGATCCAAGGAAAGTGAAAGGTAATCCGCATAAGGCCAAAGCTTGTGTTTTGAGGAAGGGAATGTTAGCTAACAAGGAGGAACAAAGGGGAAACTCCCATAAAAGCTGCCATCAACTCCACATTAAATGCATAGTACCAATCATGCCAACCACATTAATGGTTGAATGACACTTGAACAATGCCAGCACAGCCTGTTACTTACTCATCATTGACACAAAAAGATGAATGGGATAAGTACGTCAATGAAGATTTGATAACCCTACAAGTGGAGGGTCAAGATCAAAGAAAGAATGTTATAAAAGGCAAGAGACACCCAGTGAAAATGGATGAAAAGAAAAGGATAGAGAAAAGTACTAAAGAGTTTGAGAGTAGAAGTGATTAGATCTGTATTCTCTTATGTATTAACAATTCCTCGGCCATTTCCGAGGAAGATTATACCAATTATCTTTCACTTTGTGGAAGTTTTTCTTAAATGTTACATTGTCATGCTTGTGTTTTTGGATAAGGATCATCTTAAGAGTCCTTAATAAAGACTATAAGAATGACTAGTAGAGACAGAAGTAGAACTGTGGCCCAAAGTGAGGGATGTGAATCTGTAGCATTAGGACATAGGGAACGAAAGGTGAATTTGGAGCCAAGGGGGGAGCTAGAACTCAAATATAGTCTGTGGGGAGTAGTAGAGAAACACCTATACGTTCTGTTCAAAGGAGCTAAGAGCATCCAACCTCATCAAGGCCTAATCAAAGGGATAGGGAGTTGGATGATTTAAGAGAACAGGTTTGCCTTCTACAAAGGCAATTGTGTGAAGGGGTAAATTTGAGAAACTGTAGAAGTCCCTCGACCTAAGGAATTCTTCCAAAATAAGCTGAAACTGACTGATGTAGAAGTAAGGGTTCGCCTTCCAATGGAAGAGAAGGTGGGGCTTTTGGGTTTCTTAGGGATAATGTGGATACGTTTGCATGGAATGCATATAAAGCACCAGGAGTTAATCCTGAGTAGATTAAAGCCACCCAGAAACCCCAAGGAGGTATAGTGAATGTTTGGATAGTAATGAATCTCACATCTGTGTTTTGTGTTGCGTTTTCTCTTTTCTTTTCTTTTTTTTCTTTTTTTTTGGGCAGGCGCAGCAGGGGACAGCGGCTACTGTTCATGAACAGTAGCCACACTTTTCCTACTTTTTCGTCACTTTTACCTCATCAGTGGGTCCCGTGCACTGTTCATGGGACCCACAAATATCACTTTTCAACAACTTTTTCATTAAAAATGGGTCCCACAGTACTATTCACACATTTAAAAATTATTTTGCTACAGTGTTTTCAGTTTTCAGTTTCAGAAACTGTAGAAGTCCCTCGACCTGGGTCACACTCTACAGCTGACTGATGTAGGCCTTTCTTCCAGTTGCTGCACAAGTGGAAGGAATTCTTTTGGTCCAAAAAGTGTGACCCAGGCTTTTGAGAAACTTAAGGACTATCTGGCCAATCCCCCGGTCCTATCTCGGCCTAAGAAAGAGGAGGTCTTGTATACTTACATTGCGGTCACCAAACATGCCGTATGCTTAGTGTTAATTCATATGGATGAAGGAATCCATAAGCTGGTCTATTACGTGAGTAAGTCCCTCTTGGAAGTAGAGACATGGTACCTACCTTTGGAGAAGGCCATCCTTGCCATCATTCATGCCATGAGGAAGCTCCCTCATTACTTTCAAGCCCATGCAGTGGTGGTCCTAACTCAATTGCCTTTGTAAGCCTTACTTCGCAAATTAGATTTCACAGGGAGAGTGGCTAAGTGGGGGACAATTTTAGGGTCATTTGATATCAAGTACCTTCCTTAGACGGCTATAAAGGGGCAACTTCTAGCAAACTTGGTAGCATAATTCATTCAATGTGCTGAGGGAAAGGAAATCGAGGAGGGCATCCTTGCAAGTATGGGAGTTTCAACCATTGCTACACCCTTGTGTAACTCATGCCTACTCATCTCCTCCAAAAACAAAAAAAATGAAAAGCTTCAATTTTATTAATAAATGATAATTGCACTATATATTAACATATAACATCATGAATTCCAATTGCAACAAAAGAATCTTGACAAAGGTATGGCTTTGTTAACTTCTTACTCTTTTTTAGGTTATTTTATCTTTTCCTTTCCACATTCTATCAAATTTCTTTTCCTTTTTGAAGTTTTTATTTTATTTTATTTTCTTTGATAAATGAAATAGATAGAAAATAGTTTTATTTTAACGTTGTTGTTCATGTTTTTCATAGATAGAAAGTCACTAAAAAATTTAACAAATTTTTGAAGCCGAGAGAGAGAGAGAGAGAGAGAGAGTTTTAAAACTTTTGTTTTAATTAGTGATAAATAAAATAAAAAATAAAATAAAAAGAGGTACAAAGCTTTCCGCACCATTTATCCTAATGCTGATGGAGTTCTTTATTGTTTTCGTTCTCCATTGATAATCTTACAATTGCTTTTCTCATTTTTTTTTCTTTTCTTTTTTGGTTATATAGCAAATTGAATGCCATTTCTATTATTGACTATTGAAGAAAAAAATTGTGTGAAGCACAGGCCAATAATTAGTTATCACTAAATCTCCATCCCACCACCTATTTTTCTCTTGCCAAATTCAAAAGTTAAAACTATGTTTAAAATTTTATCCAAAAAAAAAAACTCCACGTTATGGGCCCCCGAGTACGCCTCGGCCGAGTGGACCGAGGCGAAGAAAAAAATAGAGTCGTCACCTAGATTAGGTCTAGAAACCATATGTATAGCGCCCTTTTGTGGAAGAACTGATCTTACTACCAAAGCACGTGTTTGGAGTTTAGGTATGGGGATGGGAAGGTGTTAGGCACCTAACCCCACCCGACTCGAGGGTCGGCTTCCACTCATTGTGTCTTATGTCTTAATTTTATTAAAGGCATATTCAACATTGTATTCTATACTCATACACACACTAGCATACATTTAAGCATACAACATGGCATTTTCATTACAAAACCTAGCATACATTTATCATGGCATTGTATCACATATCTCATTCAAGGTAGCAAACAAACAAACATGTCATATCCGAAACAAAAACATAGGCATGTTAAAAACAAACAAGTAATCACATCCTAGGCAAAGCATTCACAAATATTATTCATGTTCATCAAGTCAAGATCAAGATCATATCTTAAACAAATGCATGTTCATGGGAATGCATGACTTACCTCACTGCACCACAGCACCTATGCATCAATGCATGGTCATATAATATGCATATTCATGGCATTCCAAAGAAAGGAAAGAGAGGAAATCTTAATCTAACATGTGAAGGATAAACAACAAACAAACATGAAAACAGGGCAAAACAGAAGCATATGGTGTAAGCAAAATAAAGAAACATAAGCAAAAAGGTTGGATTAGGGTTTCTGGGAACAAATATGTGTGCATATACATAGGGCCTGCATACACAGCCCAGTTGTATGCGTATGCATATTTCAAGTATGCGTGTGCATGCAAAAAGCATGCATACGCATATACACCCTAACCCTAACCCAGAAAACAAGAACACAGCAACACAAAAATTAAATCTAGCAGCCTAGCATGCTTAAAACAATGAAATAAAGGAAACCTAAACTAAACAAACATGTTACAACATAAACAGAACAAGGAAAAAAAGATTAAAATAAAGAAAAAGAAAAGAAATTGGGCTAAAACTTATACCTCAAAACACAAAACTCTTTAGCTTGATTTTGACCGTTTTTCTCAGTCATTCTATTCACCAATCAAATACAAAAGTGATTAGTAATCTTAAAACTCTAAGATCAAGGCTAGGAAAGGCCTCAATCAGAAAAATATTGACTTGATGATGTTTTGTGAAAAACTCCTTCCTTGATTCATTATTTCTAGTGAATTTTGTGTTTTTCTTTAGGATTTTCTGTGTGTTTTGAAAGGTACCATGTATGGCTTTATATAGTGAGAAAATAGGGGTTCAGAATGGCTCATAGACGATGTGGGATTCATTCCAAACCTCAGATTTAATGCAGAAAAAACTTGTCTTTCATAGTTTCTGGAACCCTAGCATGCGTACGCATGCTCGTGTATGCATACGCATGCATGAAGCATGCGCACGCAAGTCTAGAGCATGCATGCGCATACATGTGTATGCGTACACATGCTCTAGGGTTTCCGTGACCTTTATTTTCCAAAAATAGCTTTATACAGATCATAAAAGAGTTACATTTTCCATAAATATTTTTCTCAAGTCAATTTAAATCTGATCAGGCTCTAAACCAACCTTGGAATTTAGAATTTCAACATCACTGGGGAATGGGGGCCTAAGTCATAAGAGGTACAAAATGCAGTGTCTACACACTTTTTTTCAAAAATCTTCACATTTAAAACTATTATCACCACAATTAGATATGATCTTCTTCTTTTTTTAAATAAAACTACCAAACCTAGCACGCAATTTTTTCCCTCTTTGTTGCGCTATATCTCCAAATTTTCATTCATATTTACTTTTCAAAAATACTACTTAAGTATTTGTTTTTGTTAATATAAATAATGAGCATATTTGACTTCTTTTTATTTATATTTTTGATATATGTTCCTAGTTTCTCTGATTTTGGAATCGTATATGATGTTGTGGGGATTAGTATACCTTCACTTCACGTTAACTTGATTGAGGTTTTTTTTTTTTTTTTTTTTTTGGTCAATCTATCATTCATTTTTGTGCAATTGTTTGTCTTCTTCCTTCACCATTTTTTTTTCATAGTTTCAGGTTCTAGAATACAATTTTATTTCATATTGGATCTTTCATTTGAAGAAGTAGGGAAAAAATCCCAAGCAAAATTTGATTCAAACACTTGCTGGATAAAGGTTTTTTTTTTTTTTTTCACTTTTTACATTTCATTTTATCCTATCATTTCACTTTTGTTCAATTGCTCATCTCTTTGCTTTACATTTTTTTTCCCTTCATAAGTTCATATTCACTTTTGTTCAATCAATTTTTATCTTTAATTTTTGATTTTATGCTATTCTCGGTTCTTGAGAATCATGGAAGCTATGGAAAATTTGAAAATTTTGGTTAAATTTATTATTATTATTATTTAATCAATAACCAATCAGTGTCATTAGTGACCCACTTTTTGATTTCTTTACATGTTGATATGATAGATTAAGAAGAGTGGGAGCAGTTGTAAACTTTGATTTTTAAAAGAAGCCAGCAAGGCCATTAGAGTACTATAAATATCAAGAGGAGTAGAGTGTTGTATGAACTTAGATAGCTTAGTTTGTAAATAATTCAAAACTCTTCATTTTTATAGGTTTTTTTTAATGTATCAATGTGTATTTTTATAGGGTCAAGTGCAAGTTATAATAGACGTAAATTGCCGTGATCCAAACTATAACTATGTATAATTAGCCTTATCACACACGTGTAGCACATGATCATAAGCAAATTGAGATTTATGTATTTATTAGATGACATTTATGCATTTGTCACTCGAAAACATAAGCAAACCAAACACAAATATATATATATATATATATATATATATATATATAACTTGATAGTTACAATGGAGGAGACGATTTGAACCTCAGATATTTTATTTGGAAACACTAGTTGAATTAAGATTAATGCATCAACCATGAATTATGATGAATGAACAATTTTGTCCTTTAGAAAAAATAAAACATGTATTTAGGGAACTCTTGAAGAGTAATTTTCAACAATAAATAACAGTTTTTAATGGCATTATCTCTATATATTAAGAGGATTCAGAAAGTTAGTTATGACTTCAAAAAATGTCAAAAATACCCCTAATATAATTAGATAATCTTTATTCTTAAAAAAAATTAGGGTTAAAATTGTAATTCAACAAAATTCAAGAACAAAAAAAACTGTCTGAGAAACTTTTTTCCTAAAAATTAGCACACTCTCTATTTAATTAGATAAGGGGCCCTTCCTTCCTTCCACCACTTTAGGGCCTTTCTGATCTCTCTTCCTCTTGTGGTCAGCAGGGTCAGGTCGAAGAGGTTGAGTGGACGGAGGGGAGGAAGCTTGGCTTGGGTGGCCTTCTCTAGTGCATTGCCCCCTACTTGGTACTCCATCAGGTCTCAAAGGCTCGATCTAGTCCTGCACTGGAGTCCCATAGCTTCTGAAACGGAGGAATCTCCTTGTGTCTGGGCCACTTGTGCTGAAGGTAAGTGACTGAAGTCACTGGCGGGAGCCTCCGGGGATTGAGGTTAGTTGGAGACCTCGAAATTGTCCTCGGAATTAGGCACTTCAACTACGTCTACTTTTTCTTCTTCTTCTTCCTCTTTGGTGGCTAGCTGGGAAGGGGTTGCTTCGTCCTCGGCTTTGTACTGTAGGAGTGGTTCTACTCCTAATACACCTTATGGTCCCGGACCTGGGTTGAGAAAGCCAGACATAACAATGTTGATTAGGTGCAGGCGCAGGTCCTTCGCCTTTATCACACACTTTGACGCTTGGAAACTAGACGAGAGAGGGTTGTAGCCGAGGATGAGGTAGGCCGCTCTTAACTGACCGTCACTGTGAATGAAAACCTCGGCTTTAAGTATCTTGTCTAGGCTTAGCTGGTTGACAACATTGAAATTCAGAACGGCGGCGTGCTTATCTGCAAAACCATTAGGAAAACAACAAAAAAAACATCGTCAACAAAAAATGGCACAAATCAAAGGAAAGTTCAATTACAAACACAAATGGAGAAAAATGGGTACAGAATATGTCAAAGGGAAAAAAGGGTGACTTTAAAGTAATAAACCTAGGACTAAAAACCCCACCTGGTATCCCCTCTCTCGTCGGGCAGTGGAAGCCATCGTGCCACTCCTCTAAAAAGATTAGAAAGTCTTTGTTCATGCCTTTGTTGGACTCAGGGAGGCATGAAATGAGCCTAACCTCGAGGTACCTAATTTTTAGGTAATATCCCTGCCATTTTAAGTGGTGAAGGTTATAGACCCAGCTAACATCGTGATGGGTAAGGTTTAAGCCCATTTTCTCATTAAGGGCGTCTACGCTACCTAAAATCCTAAACATATTTGGGGCAAATTGGTGGGGGGCTAATTTATGAACCCTTAGGTAATCCCTAGTGACTGTGCACATGAGGATTCTCATCCCTCTCTCTATAAAGGCAATCATCGGGATTAACACTTCTCCCTCCTGCCTTTGGGTGTGCCAGTCTCCTTCCTTACAATATCTAATGGAGACTCCTTACGAGATTCTATATTGAGCTTTAAAGCTCTCTATACTCTCCATGGAGTCTACTAAGTAAGCAAATCTACCCATATATGAAAAAGGGTTGAAGGTACTAAGATGGTAAAGGGAAATTAAGAGGGCCGAGGAGAAAAAGGCTCTGTATAAAGAAAAGTAGAAGAAAAAGTAAATGAAAAGGTTTAAAAAGACTTACGCAAAGAAAGAAACTCTCTTCGAACTAGTTCTTGATATTTATGAGTGCAAAAGTGAAGTGAATGAAGTGTTCAAGCAATATTTGTATCAGAGAGAGAGACAAGCGGGAAAATTCTGGCCTGAGTTCAAATAAAATCCTCAACCGTTGAATCCGTATTGTACCATAGAACGTGGGTAACATGGAGCCGCAGAAATTTAATGAAGGCGCATCTCAGATGCTGAAGCATCAGCAGCATGCGTTGGGTAGTTAAAAAGGTACCTGCGCAAACAAAGATGATGTATGATAAAAGCGGGGTAATTATAGTGATATCGAAATCCTCGTTTCTTCCCGAGGAGCAAGAGAGGAGAATTTCAAGAGGCTATTGTAAGTATGATAGGCCCAATAGTATATATCCTTATATATGTTGGGCCGGGGGCCTAATTCGAGGACATCTAGTAGTCCGAGGACAGGTAAACACTATCATGCAAATCTGCATTAGTGAATGAAGAAATGCGGTTTGGTCATAAGGGTCCAAGAAGGTGTTTCAAGGAGGAATGCCTCCTCAGCTGAGCAAAACAGAGGTTCGAAGGTGTGGTCTGCCATCCAGAGCAACGCTCCGGGAGATTCTATTGATAAGGATACACATCATGAGGGCACAGGACAAAGGGGAACTATGAAATATCTAAGAAAAAGCTGCTACCACCGCATTAAATGCTCTGTAGCTAACTCTCTGGCCACATTAATGTGGAAGTAATACCTAAACAGTAATTTTCAGCCTGACAGCTACTCCTAGAGACTTCAGGAATGTGCTGATGGGATAGGGATCAACGCCAGAAACCTGTTCCACATGTAGAGGGTAGAGATGAAAGAAGGAAGACAATACAAAAGAGAAAGAATACCTTGAGGAGGGGAGATCGAAAGATTAAGAGAAAAACACTATAGCCATAAGAACTGGACTTGTAATCAAATTCAAAAGAATTATATATAAGAACTAATCTCCTCGGATTGAGCCGAGGACGATTTTCTTTGGATAAAACCAGTTTATCTTTGTTTTTTTGTCGTCTGGATCCACTATAATTGTTATCCAACTCATTAGAACCTAGTTTTCTAACCCACTCTCTACAAATTCATTGTATTGGGTTTTTTGGGCCTAGATCCTATTACCTTTTGGGCATAGGAACCAAACTGTGCCTTTACAGTAAATGTATCTCATGGATATGCATGGGGTTATAAGATAGTTCAAAATAATGAGGAAGGTTAGTCCAATTTCAAAAATCTCAAGTGAGCAAATTTTTTTTTTTTCATTTTTTTTTTTGTGAATATTACTTTCTATTGCTTTTTAAATGAAAAATATTCCTTTTACTTCCCTAAATATTAATGAAAGCAATTCCATATTATCATTACCTTTAGTTAGGGCTTTTTATGTATCTTTGAAAGTTAAGACCATCACAATCCAACTTTATTTACTTATTTAATTATTTTATAATTTGATAGTTATAATTGAGAGAAGAGATTTAATCATATCCATCTTCATTATAAATATCAAAATGTGCGAATTGAGCTATAAAGCTCTTAGTTGTAAGTTCAACTTCTTGTTTAGCTATATTATTGAGAACATTCCAGACAAGGTTTCATCTTTATTTTCTTTTCTTTCTTTTATGTTTTGAAGGTTGAAATCAATTTAGATGTTTCTATGTATACGAGCATGTTTCATTACCATGTATGCACTTAGCTTAATCCACATATACTCCCAAAATAGTAGCTTATTCACAACAGCCTACATATCTGAAATGAGAACCTAAATGAGAACCTACAAAGCTAGTATCTTTATATAAATATATATATATATAAATTCTATTCTAACATAATATAAGTGTATATGTGTGTAAATCTCTCTCTTAGAGATTTGAACCCTCAACCCTTACTCCCACACCCTACAAGTACTTATACTTGTAGACTAACCATCGCGCTAAGAGTGCACGGTGATGCGAAGCTAGTATCTTTTGAAAGTCTACCTTGGGTTCATTTGTATTCTAAAATGGTTAAAATGGTTAAGTGTTTGGTCAAATGCATTCTGATCATTTATATAGCCCATGATAACATCCTACTCACATAATTATTCCAATTATTGTCATGGATGTTAGAAATTTATAATACAGGACACCTCTTCATTTATCAACCAATTTCAATACAAATAATTGCATAATAATTGTAAATAAATTAATTAAAATTAAAATACACTAACACATTTTAAGAACATCGATTTATTTTGTTTAGTGGCTTTAAATTAAATTCAAATTAATTGTCTCATCATGATTTGAAAGAAGAAAAAAAAATTATTTTCTATAAGTTTTCTAAACCCTTAAGCAAAAGTTTTTGAGTTTTTAATATATGTTTGACAATGTACATTGTCTTTTCATATATAAAAATGAATAGTAAGATCATTTGAAATCTTATCCTCTCAATATGACTTGTTTATCGTATATTGTGAATCAACATCCACATTCAAAACCTTTTAAAATGGTAATTTGGTCTAATATATTGTAATTATTGGTTCATCCATCATTTCATTTTCACTTGAAACTTATAGTAAGGCCCTTACAAAAATACGCGACTTTTGGAAAAAAGCGCATGTCAACAAAACTAAAATATTTTTAGATAACTTTTGAACCGAGCCAAAGGGCAGTACTTAAACCATACCTGTAGGTAACTTAAAATTGCTCAATAAGTTCAAATTTTTAAACGACACTTAATAAAAAAATTAAGAATAATTCAATTAATTTTATATATTAAATTGTGTTTATTTCATACTCGATTATATATATATATATATATATATATATATAAGGTATAAAGTCATTAAATTGTATATAGTGTATAAGATTTAAATATTTAACTTCAAAATTGAAATTTTTTTGAAGTGTGAGAAGTTGATGGCTAGGGGATTTATTAGAAAATTTTTTATGGGGATGATGACGTTAGTTATCATTTTTATTAATTGTTGAACAAAAGGCTATTGACCTTACCTTTGCCTCTTTCAATCCCACTTCAGTTCCAATCCCGCTTCCTTATCACTTGAAACTTGATAATGTTACTGAATTACTTGCTGATTGCATTGACAAAGAAATTGAAGATTGTAGGCAGAAAGAAATATTCCATCATTTTGTAAAAACAGGATTGTGTATTTTACAGAGTTTTGAAAGCTGCATGAAGAACCCATTGCATCAAGGTACGCTAGATTATAAAATGGGCATGCATGAAAAATCAATATACAAGCAGTACTTAATCATTTTTCCTAGGTCCAAGTCACTTTAAGCACATTCAAAACATGGGTTTCGGATTAAGCCATTAGGCTCACGGATTGTGAGACAATACCGGATTTCCCATTTGTTTTATGTAATGGGAAATAATTAAATTTGACCTCATAGGAGAAATTCTAACTTATAATCTCTGAAGATGGAACAATTTGGTTGTTTATGTATGTGAAAGAAATGAAACTTCATCAAGGGAGCTATAGCTGTACGTGAAACTGAGTTCAAGAAAGTGAGAATTATTGGTCTTTTCCTCTTTCTTTTTCTTCTAATTTTTACTACTCTTCTCTTTTACTATCCGGGGAAAGAGGGAAATAAGACTATATATGGTGCTAACTTGTCAGCAAGTTTCATAAACAAGAGCTACCATTTATTTTTTACAGCTGCCCTCCTTCATGCCCTAGTGGTATTCCTAAATTTAAGCATGTACCTTATGGTTATTGATGTAGTAACTTAGATTCATTCTATTTAATGCAGGAGTTATTCTTTCCATGGATAATTATGGCATGGTGATGTGGGGCAAAGGAGTGACATGGCACAAGGCCCCCATGCCCAAGGGCTAGATTTCACATGTGCCTTATTGTTATTGCAATAAAATCTTCATGTGCCAAAGTGTCATGTATTATTTGAAAATTAGAAGGAAAATAAAGTTGTTATAACTTATAAGTTGAAACTGATGATGCAAAGAAAATCAGTAGACTGAATGTTCTGAACTTCAAAAGCTAGTGATTGCTTGAGAGGCTTGAAAGGAAAAGAAAAAGACAAGGTCAAAGGTGACCGGGATGAACCGGCTAAGAACCCTCCAATGCTTAAGTTAGTTTTTTCCTCGTGAATGTTAGAATTCCAATTTTGGGGAGTCGTGAGAACTTACTTCCATTAGATGTGAATGAGTGTTTATATAGTGTGCTTTAGAGTGGTTACTTGTCTCGTAACTTCCCCAATATTCGTGGAAGTTAGAAGGTTCAGACTTAATTTCTACAAACCGCTACAGAAGTTGAAATGTTCAATCTTATCTTCTATAACTGTCATTGGAAGTTAAGTATTTAGTAGGAAGTTATAGCGATGAATCAAGATCTCGCTCATGTTTCAAAATAGTAACACGTAGCTAGATTCATTAGTCTTTTGTAGGTAAATCTTTCTGGAAATTTCCTAAGTGTTGGGGGTCATCTAGGTGTTGGGGGTAGTCCAGGCGCTTTGCTGATGGACAACCTTCATCCCCGTAGACGACCATCCCACGAGGGATGACCATTCTTGTTTTCTTGACTTGGATGACACTCATGGACGAATTGGAGTTTATTCAATCTTCAATTCACCATCAAAAACTATTTTTCAATGTGTATTATTAAAAAAAAAAAAAAATGTGATAAATGTGGGTTAGTTATGGATGATGACATTACCATTAAATAACTCCTAGGCTATAACTTTCTCAAAAAAAAAAAAAAAAAACTCCTAAACTATAAATTTCCATGCACATGCATTGCAATAGATAGATTGATAGTTAATTTTAGAATTTCATATTTGAGTTTATATTGAGGTGTGAATTCTCTCCCTCTCTCTCTCTCTCTCTCTCTCTCTCTCTCTCTCTCTCTCTCTCTCTCTCTCTCTCTCTCTATATATATATATATATATATATATAATCTTTCATTATCTAGAAAATGTAAGTATTAATATCCTTGCAGCAATTTGGCATCAAACCATAGAATTTAATCATTATTTTTGAGTTTATGGTCCGTTTGGATTGGTGGGAGGGAAGGAGGGTAGAGTAAAACTGGTTAGAAATTAGTCTATTTCTAACCAACTCTACTTTATTTCTCTCCACACCCAGCCTCTCTCACCCTTCAATCCAAACAAGCCATTAAGGAAAATGATATCAACTTCTTCTCTGCAACTTTTTGCATGCACCAATTTCTTGAGCTTTAGTGCCTCAATCTAAATCCATGAAAATCTATCATTTCCAAAGTATGTCACGATCAAAATATCTTAGTTCCTTTACAAAATCCTAGCTAAAGCACCTTGTACTTTTCAGGTTTCCATTTGGTTAGATCTATAAATTTTATAAATTTTATAATATGCAGAATTTACAAACGCATTTTTAATCACCTTCAACCTCAAGAACAAACCCTATCACCCTAAACTTGACTCTAATCCCTTTCCTTATCTTTGCAATGAGGAATCAATCTGACCAAAGAAAAAGAGGGTTTTACTTAGAAGAATGACCCATGCTATCTCATGATCAATGTATAAAGTCAGGCCAAAATGGGTTTTTACCCTTCTCACAAACTTTCCAGCAAAATGGGTCATGTTTGAAACTAATTCGGGAAATGCCCCTATTTTGAAACTCGATTTTCTAAAAATCCAGTTTCAAATGTAAAACTCAATTTTTGGAACATTGAGTTATAGTGAACGTGGACTTAGATTTTTTTTTTTTTTTTTGGTGGGAACTCGAGTTCCATGTAAAGTACTCAAGTTTCACTTGAATTTTTTCAAGGAACTCGAGTTCCATGAACTCGAGTACTTCACATGGAACTTGAGTTCCAAAAAAAAAAAAAAAAATTTCAGTTCGCTATAACTCGATTGTCTAAAAATCGAGTTTTAAATTGAAACTCGATTTTCTGAAACTCGATTTTTAGAAAATCAAGTTTCAAAACAAAGACATTTTTCTCAATAGTTTCAGATATAGGGCATTTTGCTGAAAAATTTTGTCGAAACGGGCAAATGCCCATTTTCTCCTATAAAGTCACCATGACAAAGAAATGGGCTGAGGATCGAATAGTTACAAAAAGCCAGACAGAAATCCATATCCTTTTGAAATAAAATTCCATTGCATACATTCAAATCCATGCTTTTCTTAAACATAATTTCTCTCATTTTGTCTTTAATAGCACACGCAAATAAATTGAGGGTTACAAAAGCTAAAGCGGGAGCCCAATATAATTCGACTTGGATTTCTGCACATGCTACAAATTACTAAGTACTTAGTCTATTGTAGGGCTGTAATTAATTAAGTGGAATTTTGCTTAGTAGTGCATGTTAGAGTTCTACTTGATAATAAAAGTAAAATAATGTTCAAGCTCAAATTCGTCAAAATGTCCAAAAGCTTGAACTCGGCTTGACTCGACTTAATATTTTAATCAAGCCAAGCTCAAGTTCAATATCAAACTTTTAAGCTCAAGATCCAACAAAATTGCATTATCAAATGCTTAATTTTCCAAAAATCAAGTAAACAAAAACAACATGCTGATTGCATCATGTTTCTAATCCCACATGTGATCAACATTCAAATTACAACTTTACACAATTATATTCATTGATTGATCATTCCTTGTTTATAGATTGAGCAATTGTTTAAAATACAAATTTACACCAATTGATTAGTTTCTACACAACCATAAAATATTGCAACTAAGAAAAATTCCACTTTTCCTTAGGAATGAGATTCTTATCAAATTACAAGACAAGTGATTGTCATTAAAAAGGACGAATGAACTCTCTCGCAAACTCTCTCGCTCTCTCTCGAGAAGAACAAGAAGAACTTGCGCGTAGTAACAAGAAGGTGAAGGTTGTCAACCATTCAAGCTTCCACGAAGGGCAGGTCTCAATGCCATCGTCTCCCAGCCATTGCTATGGTCACTGGAACCAAGCAACATCCTTTAAGGATAGACTCATAGGGGAGATTCCTGGTGCCTTTTCCCAGGCTTTCAACCTTGTGGATCGAATGGAAGATGAATCTAATTCAGATGAAGGAGAGGTGAATGCACTGCGAGAAGGGCTTGCGGCGGTGAGTTTCTCCAAGGACTTCAAACGGCAAATCCGGAGACCATGGGAAAGAGCTCTTATAGTAAAAGTTTTTGGTCGCTCTGTGGGATTTACTTTCCTTCATAATAAATTGTTGTCACTTTGGAAACCAGCGGGAAGGCTGGAATGTGTAGACTTGGGGCATGGCTTCTTCCTTAACTGGTTTTCTTTGAAAGAAGATTATGATTCCATACTCAAGAAAGGGCCTTGGTTCATCGGTGAGCACTTCCTTTCCATCAGACCTTGGGAGCCGGATTTTAGACCGGCGATGACTAATGTCTCATTCGTAGCTATATGGATTAGGCTTACTGAGTTACCGATTGAATATTACAATGAGAAGGCTCTCATGCAGATTGGTAAGACTGTTGGTACTGTTTTGCGAATTGATACACACATTGCGTCTGAAACTCATGGTAGGTTCGCGAGATTGTGTGTTCAAATAGATGTTACTAAGCTACTCGTAACTGGCATTTTGATTGGAAAGATTGAACAGTCGGTCTCATATGAAGGGATTCATAGGCTTTGCTTTGATTGTGGGAGAGTTAGACATCGTAGGGAAAATTTTCCTTTTACTATCCGGCGAGATTTTTCTCCAAAACTGACGGTGACACAGGCAGACCGAGGGGTGGTACCGGGCTCATGCAGTTTGCATGTTTCCGACGTGGCTGAAGATAATAAGGGCCCCACAGGGAGCGTGCTTCATGCAGAGCATGAGAAGGAGTCTGAAGGGAATTACGGACCGTGGGTTGTGGTTACTCGCAAGAAGACAAGAAACACCAGAAGCAGTGGAACGTTGCTTTCGCAGGAAACTGTACAGCCACAACAAGCGCATGGGATGCACGGGCTTGATTCCAGGATTATTGATGGGCCAACTAATTCGGATAACAGCTCTGAAGCCTTGAGGGAGGCCAAAAGGAAGCACTCACCATCAAGAATGATCAATGGGGCCCAAATTGGAAGTGTTATACAAGGTTTGAGAAAGGTTTCCAATTACCAAGCCCAACACGCTTTAAATGGTGGCCCAACACCCACTGGGCTTGATTTATCAGGAAATCGAAAAGGAAAAGAAGGAGTTAGTCTGAAAGGTGTTAATAAGGCATCTGTAAAGGGCAAAAAGGACTTTGCCTGGGCTAGGTTGCATAAAGCTTGGTCTCCAAGCGCCGTTGAAAGGGGTAGTTCACAACACCCATCGCTCTCAGCTAGTTTGTTTGAGTTTGTGCCAAGTGAAGAGGCTAATATGTCTAGCGCCGATGGTGCCCAATAGTAGAGAGATGCTTCAAATTTTCATTTCAATGTAAAGTCACGTTCAGGGATGAGTAATCGGCCTAGAGGTGCATCTTGTGAAGATCCGAATGAACCCAATTCGGATTTTGGGGTGGGTCAAGTCGAAGCTAAAGATGGTTTGGGAGTGGATATTTCTATTGACGGAGGTGAATGTAAAGGGATGAAGGCAAGTCTGGTTGAGAACCTCAGTGTGTAAGAAAAAGAAGCTGTACAAAGTGGAATGGTAGCCAATCTCAGTAATGGGCAGCACGTATGCTGTGAAGCTCTCGCAGTCCTTCCTAATGGCAACGGAGATGTGGGGTCACTTGCATTCTCTAGAGGTGGTATTGGGAACAGGGCAGATGAGGGAATGGCAGAAGTGGACCGGATGGAATTTGAGGGTGAAGGTGATGCTAATGCTTCCTGAGTAAGGAATGTACCAATTCTGATCATAGTATTATTATGAATGTGATAATATGGAATTGTAGGGGGGCGCTCAAGCCCAACTTCCAAAATCATGTTAGAGAGCTGGTCCGTATCCATAATCTAGCAATCTTGGTTTTGATGGAGACTCGAGTTGGCGGTGAGAGAGCTAGGGGGATTACTGACAGGCTCCCTTTTGAGAATGCTATTCATACAGACACTATTGGCCTTGCTGGGGGTTTATGGATGCTCTGGAACTCAAAAAGGGTGGATGTCACGCCTCTATCTAGCACGGAACAGGAGATTCATGCTGTTGTAAAGGTACCAAACTCTGATTATAATTGGTTGTTTTCTGCAATTTATGCTAGTCCTAGGAGTGCTGAATGGCATATATTATGGAATAATTTAATAAAGGTGGCTGAATTGCATGATATGTTATGGGTTCTTGCTGGGGATTTTAATGAGCCGCTTACGGGAGAAGACAAGTTTACGGGTCGGCTTGTGAGTGTGAGTAGATCTTTATTATTCAAAGAATGTTTAGATAAGTGTAGCATGATTGATATTGGTTTCACTAGGGCTCGGTTTACCTAGACAAATAAGAGGCCTCTCCAAACTCTAATCCAAAAACGGATAGATAGGTTTTTTGTGAATCCTAGCTGGTGTTTGTTGTTTCCTAATGCAAAAGTTGTTCACCTTACCAGATGTCATTCAGATCATTGCCCCGTTCTGCTTGATATGCAGCCAAGAAGTTTTACAGGGAGGAAAAGGCCTTTTAGATTCCAATCGTGTTGGTTGTCTGATCCTTCTTTCCTACAGGTTGTATCTCAGGCTTGGCATCTTAATCCTGTGCTAGCTGAGGCAGTTAAAACATTCACTGAAGATGCAGCCAATTGGAACTAGTTGCACTTCGGGAATATTTTTGAAAAGAAGAAAAATATTATGGCTAGGTTAAATGGTATGCAGAGGGTTATATTGGCTAGGCCTTCAAACTTTCTTCTCAATCTGGAGAATGAACTTCATCAGAAGCTTGATATGGTGTTAGGCAAGAAGAGGAATTATGGGCTTTAAAATCTCGAGTGAATTGGATGATCCAGGGGGACCGAAATACAGCCTTTTATCATGTCTCGACGCTGGTTAGAGGAAAAGAAACCGGATTTTGGCTATCAAAGATTTAACTAGGGAATGGATCCATGAGGAGAATGAAATCAAGGACTTCATTAGAAGAGGTTTTGAGGGAGTGTACACTTCGTCTCTTTTAAGTAGCGCTTGATGTGATCCCTTAGTTTCTCAATGGCAAGCTAAGTTGTCTGAGGAGGAAAAGATGAGTATCAGTGGGGCTGCCTCCGAGGAGGAGATAAAATCAGCCCTTTGGTCGCTCAAACCTTTTAAAGTGCCTGGTCTGGATGGGCTGCATGCCGGGTTCTTCCAAAGATTCTGGTTGGTTATGGGCAAGTCGGTTTTGGAGGAAGTGGGAAAAATATTTGCGGAGAGGAAAATGCCGGAGTACTTGAATAGGACTCACATTGCCCTCATTCCTAAAGTGCAAGGTCCTGAAACATTGGGTAATTATCGACCTATCAGCTTGTGTAACACTGTTTATAAAGTTGTCACAAAGATAATTGTTGCAAGGTTGAGGCCCTTTTTGGATAAACTCATCTCCCCTCTCCAATCAACTTTTGTTCCGGGAAGGAAAAGTGTTGATAATGCAATCATAGTACAATAAATCATCCATTCTCTTAGTAAAAAGAGAGGAAAAGTGGGGTGTATGGCCTTGAAGATTGATTTGGAGAAGGCATATGATAAACTTGAGTGGAATTTCATAAGGGATATGATGATTAGAGCTAACTTCCCAGTGGATTTAGTGGACATCATTATGAGCTGTGTTTCTACAGTGTCGACAGAAATTTTGTTCAATGGGGAAGCTTTAGATCCGATATACCCATCGAGAGGAATAAGGCAAGGTGACCCACTGTCACCCTACCTATTCATTTTATGTATGGAGTTCCTTGGACAGCTTATCCAAGAAAAATGCAATGCCAAACTTTGCCAGCCGGTTAAAGTATCTCAAAGTGGCCTTGCCTTTTCCCATATGTTTTTTACGGATGATTTAGTTCTTTTTGCTAGAGCAAATGCCACCAATTGCTCTATGATAAGAGATGTGTTGGATGAATTTTGCAATATCTCGGGGCAAACTGTGAGTGAAGCCAAGTCAAGAGTATTCTTATCGCCTAATGTGGATAGGGATAGTGGGGAGTCCTTTTGTGACATCCTTGGATTCCACTCTACTCCCTCACTTGGAAAATACCTTGGTTTCCCAATTAGACACACTGGCTCTTCTTCACAAGACTTCAATTACATTCTTGATAGAGTGAAGAATAAACTAGCGAGGTGGAAAGCTAATTTGCTCTCACTAGTTGGCCGCATGATGCTCATTCAAGCCTCCTCATCTGCTATCCCAGCTTATGTCATGCAGTGTACTCAATTGCCGGTTAGAATTCTTGATGGTATTGACCAGGTAAACCGGAATTTTTTATAAGGTTCGTCAGAAGCTACTAAGAAAGTTCACTGGGTTGGCTAGCACAAAGTGGTTAAACCTAAGGAGGAAGGGGGCCTTGGTTTACAGGCAGCAAAAGGTAGAAACAATGCTCTTCTTGCCAAGTTAAATTGGCGGTTTCATACAGAAACAAATGCTTTGTGGTCACAAGTATTAAGGCATAAATACTGCAACAATAGAAGAGTAAATGCAAGTAATGTGAATAGGCTTCCTTGCTCCTCGATTTGGAGAGCCATGAAGAATGGGATGGATACTTTTAACAAAGGAGCAATGTGGACGATTGGAAGAGATAGTTCCTTAAATTTTTGGCTTGATAGGTGGATGGCTCAAGGTCCTTTACGCCACCTAATCCAAGGCCCTTTAACCCAAGAAGCTTCACATTTAAAGGTGAAAGATGTTTGACAGATTCAGGGTGGCAATGGGATTAGATTCCGTTTGATCTCCCTTCAGACTTGAAATCCTTGATTCAAGCAACTCCGGTTTCAGCAGTGAGTAAGGGAAGGGATAAGTTGGCTTGGGCAGGCAATCCAAGGGGTGCTTTTGATCTGAAAAGTGCTTAAACTATTTCTATAGGTGATGATCATAGGCCGCAAATTAAGTTGGAGTGGGTTTGGAAAATTGAAGCTCTCCCTAGAATCAAGACTTTCTTATGGCAATGTGGCCATAACAGTATAGGGGTGAAAGGGTGTTTGGTGAAAAGGGGTATAGGGGAAGATGATTGTTGTCCCATTTGCCAAGTGGAGCCAGAGACTATTTTGCATGCTCTTAGGGACTGTATAAGGGTTAAGGTCGTGTGGGGTCACCTGGGGATTGGGATTCAAAACCTAGACTTCTGGAGGTATGATACTTAGAAGTGGTTGAGAGCCAATGGGAAGGACAGTAGCATCCAAGGAGGTTTTCAGTGGAGGATTCTCTTTCCTATTGCTGTGTCGAGTATTTGGAAGAGCAGAAACCAGAGTGTGTTCAATGGTAGAAGCCTTAACTCGGGGTTAGTTACGTACATCCGTGCTTAAGCCTATGAGTTTCTGTGTTGTGCAATTTCGCCGAGACATTCTGTTTGTCGTGTGATAAAGCGGATCTGGTGGGAGAGACCTCCAATTGGGTGGAAGAAGCTTAATACTGATGGGTCTCATATGGGCAGTAATGGTCGGGCTGGATGTGGTGGTGTCGTAAGAGATGAGCATGGGAGGTGGATTTCTGGGTTCACGAAGCACATTGGGTCAGCTAGTAGCTTTGTAGCAGAAATGTGGGGCCTTAGAGATGGCTTAGCCCTTTGCAACAGCCTTAATATTCAATGTTTATTAGTTGAAGTAGATGCTAGCAGGGGCGGACCTACAGTAGGGCGGGGGGGCCATTGCCCCCCACCCAAAAAAAAAAAAAAAAAAGCTAGTATATATATATATATATATATATATGTTGAAATTTTAAATTTTGGTCCTAATAGCCCCCCAATTAAATTTTTTTTTTAAAAAAAAAACTGGTATACATATGTAATTTAAAAAATTAAGATTTGCCATTAAATATATATATATATATATATATTTGGATCTCCTATGAAATAGCGTCAAGTTCCATTTTGATAAATGTGTTGAAATGTTCAAGAAACACTTATTTTATATGTAATATTTTGTTGAATATGAAATAAATGTTAGTTTTTATTTTCATAAAAAAAATTTGTTTTAAGCTTTGGCCCCCCTCAGGTTCGAATCCTGGTTCTATCCCTGGATGCTAGAGTCATTGCGGATGCTGTGCTTAACTCCAACTATGTGAACATTGTAGTTTCTCCCTTGCTGGATGACTACAGGCAATTGTTGAGCTGCTTTCAACAGGTACACATCAAACATTGTTATCGTCAAGCCAATCGTTGTGCTGACATTATGGCAAGGATGGGCTCTGACCAACTAGTAGATGATGTTTATCATAGTCCACCTGAGGACATTTTGGAAGCCTTTGAGGCTTATTTTAATGGTTTGTTTTTTGACAGACGCTGCCCTTATCTTGGGATTTTTTTAGAAAATAACTATAAAACACAAACTATTTTATTAGTTAACCAAGGTTTAAAACTAATTTGGTATCTAACGATTCGAGTCTTCTAAACTCGATTTCACTGTAGCAAATCGAGTTTAAGCCACTCAATTTCTGTTTTTAAATTTACTGTTCACCATCTTCTTCCTTCGTTTTTTTTTTTTTTTTTTCTTCCCTTCTTTCTCCATTTCAGGTCCTGTTCACCATCTTCTTCCAAGCAGGAAAAAAGCATAGCAACGCAGTCCAGAAAACAGCAACGCAGAAACCCAAAAAACACCAACTCAGAAACCCAGAAATCACTGCTACGCAGCCCAAAAACTAATGCAGAAACACAGCAACGCAGCCCAGAAAACACCAATGCAGAAACCCAGATGGTGAACAGGACCTGAAATGGAGAAAGAAGGGAAGGAAAAAAAAAATGAAGGAAGAAGATGGTGAACAGTAAATTTAAAAACAGAAATCGAGTGGCTTAAACTCGATTTGCTACCATGAAATCGAGTTTAGAGGACTCAAATCGATAGATACCAAATTAGTTTCAAACCTTGGTTAACTAATAAAATAGTTTGGGTTTTATAATTATTTTCAAAAAAAATCTCTTATCTTGTTGTAGGCTCTTAGTTGTTTTGTAATGAATCGTCTTTTTCACCCAAAAAAGAAAGTTTCTACACAATTTTTGCAACTTTATTTATAAATAAATAAAGGATTTTCTGATATGCGTTTGCCAAAAACTTTTTGCCTTTTTGTCTCAGTTATTTTTTGCAAATAAAATAATATAACTTTTAGTGTTTTTATTATGCGTGTATATATATATATTAAATATACTGATATTTCAAAAACAGCCATTGTTTAAAAAAATAAATAAAAAACAACCCTCACCATTTCTCTAATTTATACTTCTATTCTATGGCCATCTGCTACCCCAACCTTCCCTCACTCACCTTTCCTTCCCCAATTACCAAAAACCAGTTCCCATTTCCCATCAAATCCCTCAGCACCAAACCACCAAAACGCCGCCGTTTCGAAATCCGCTTCTCAACGTCAAAGAACAACGAATTCAGAGTCAGAGAGGTAGTCGAAACCCGCGTTGGTTTGGTTTTGCCTGGGTGTAGTTGGTGGAGTCTAGGCGATGATGAAGATGATGATGATGGCAATGTAGAAAGTAGAACAAATTCGGCGCCGGCGAAGCCAATCACGGCGGTCTTCGCTCTTCGGCGAATGTGGGAATTGATTTCCGGTGATGGTAGATGGGCCATTTTTGTTGGTTTTGGCGCATTGGTTATAGCTGCGGTGCGTTTTGTTTATTTATTACCGTTCTTATTCTTTCTCTTTTGTATGAAAGCTTTAGCTTCAGTTCCATAAAAGCTTGTTTGGGATGAGAAAATTTAGGAAGCACGATCACTTCATTTAGGTGACGTAACTGTCTTATATTAGTGTCGTACTGACTATTTTATGTTATGGGAAATTTTTTAAAATTGCTCGTGTTACAATGTTGTACCATACTAATGTTCGTGCTTGATGCTTCCTAGGAGGAAATAAATGGAATGGAATCCCAAAAAATAAAAATTATTGGCTAAATTACTGTTTTGGGCCTCCAACAATAGGATAATTTCAATTTGTACAAAGTTTTCAGGAATCTTCTTGTACCATTATATAGCGACCATTTACGTGTATTATTCAAACAAGTTATTAAATAGATCATGTGATAAATGTACACGTGGATGGTTTTATTTAATGCCATGTAATGGGTTGAAGGAATTTCCTTCTAAACTGGTTTGGAGATGGAACTTTTTACCTTTCAACTTCGCCACCATACATTTAATTGCCTAATTATATTAGTTGTGTCAATTTCATGCCTCAACTTTGACTTCTAAGGATAATACAAACACGATTTTGAAAGTTTGGGGACAAAATTGTGTTTCAATTAATAGTTGAGAAACTTTAATTTCCAAAATTGTTGTAGGAAATTAACACTTTTAAATGTACAGGGTTGAAATTCGAATTGTGACAAATGTATGAGACCAAAATTTTTAACGAATAATCCATTTCTTCTTGGAGAAATGACAAATAAAAAGTGAATGGTATAATTATAAAATTAGATTTTTATTTTATTTCTATTCAATTTTTTATGATCTACCCATTATATTCCATTATGTTTTATAAACTCCCAAACATAGTGTAGAACTTTGTAATTGGAAAGGTAAAGAATCTTTTAGGTGATGATTTAATGAGTTGTGTTGGTGAATATGTGGTATATGAGTGTAGTAGATCTAGATGATATATTGTTACAACTAGGATGCACTAGCCATATTTTGCAATAACAAAAAGGCGATGTACCTGCTCATTGCCTCATATAGCCCAAATCAACCTAGCATACAATTTGTGTGCTTCACACACAATCCTTGGCGATTTTTTTTTGGGTTTGCATGTCCAAAACACTGTTTGTATTGAAAATTTATATTCGAAAACACTTGCACTGGGAGTAGAATTGGTTTCGTTACTAGTTTAGCTGTTCTGAGCTCTCAGCTTTGACGTTCATTAAGCCTCTTCAATTCATTTAAACTTTTTTTTTTCCCTTTTTGAAACAATGTATAACCTCTTTGTGTATTCATTTTCTTTGATTTTATATGTCCATCTACAGTCACTTTCTAACATATGTTTCTCTGCTGCAGCTTTCAGAGATATCAATACCAAGTGTATTGACAGCATCAATCTTTTCTGCACAGAATGGCGAAACTGTGGTGTTCTGTAGGAACTCACAGTTCTTACTTATCTTGTGTGTCACATCGGGGATATGCAGGTTGGTTCATATATGGTAAAATTTTGTTAACATTTAAGTTTAGACAGACAACAAGCAATTTTGTAAAACTAAATTCAATATTTATATTTTGATCTTCTTGAATTATTTTACAAGAATCAATATATAACATTCTTATTAAATTTTCTATACTCCATGTGTTCTTTCTGAATGGTCAATATAAAGTTCCATTTGATTTCATACATGTGTGCCACTTAGTAGTGGATTTATCGATGTCAAATGCATAGCTCCTCTATGGCAGAAATTTTATATGTATGGGTAAAATGTCAGTTATACAAAATCTAGACCTTAAAATTTTATTCCTATTATCCTTTAATTGGTCATCCATAATTATATGCTGTGATTTCTGATGATTATTATAGGAGAACTATTGTCTGGCATGGGGAACTGATTGTGTGATAGACACGATCTCCTTTTTGTATGCTTAGGTATTAAGGGTTAGTTTGTCCTTGTAATCAAGGCCATATGCAAGGTCCTGCCCTGTTTCTCAATTCCACCATGTGCAAACTGTGACACTTCCTTCTTTTTTATCTTATTTTTAATAGATGAATTTGTATGGTGTGGCGGTTACGTGAAATTTTAATGAAGAAAATTTAAATGCACTCCAACAAGTTGACTAGCTTTAAAATTGGAATCCATCATGAAAGTGCCCAGGGAGCATATGATGTCCACATAATTTGGTTATTTTGTATAGTGTTTATAATAACTTATCTTATGTAAAAGGTATAGGAAATTGTAATTTGAGCTATTTTTATAACTTCTTATGTTGAGGTTGTTGGTTTTTAGTTATGTTTCTTTTAAATTTCAGTGGCCTGCGGAGTGGCTGTTTCGCAATTGCGAATATGATCTTGGTGAGTCTGTTGATCTTAGTTATTTCTCAAAGAATCCCCCCAAGTGATAGTTTTGACTTTATGGAGGCTATGAGACATATACCTTTCCTATCATTGCCATACTAATTGACATAATGGTTTGTTTCATTTGTTACTTTCAGCAGGAAGTTTCAACTTTTTGATACAGAAATGAATTTTTCGGCTTAACATATTAACTGTGAAGTGACATTTTATACACATTACTAATTGTTAAGAAAGTGAGAACTAAATCCAAATGTGTATATGATTGGTGTGATGTCATGATAACAAGTTCCAAAGCAGCTCCTTTAATTTGAAGTCAGAACTTTCAGTTCATTTAGACTGAACTACATTGTCTGATAGGCAACGTGTTATGTCTCTATACTTCATCCCCACCCTGGTCCCAGCTGCCAAAGTTGGCTTATGAGTTATTACCTCCTTCCAATGTAGTTTAATATGTAGTAGACTTTTTATCTGAGAGAACATCTGCCCAGTTAACATTTTAAAAATCATTATATGAAATATGAGATAGTTTAAGAGTATTACTCTTTGGTGGAAGTTCCACCTAGATATCTCATGATGTTATCAAGGGCAATTTGTAAACAGACTAGCATTTTTTACAACAAAAGTATTATCTTGTGAGTTATTGTTGTCTGGTTGACCTGTAAACAAGCTTGAGTTGGTCCCTTGAGGGGGAAAGTTGGGGAACATGTTTGAGACACAAACAGTTTCATAGTGATTTCCCCCCCTGTTACACAATTCTTCCCATTTACTTGCCTTTTACTCCACTGTTTATTATCAGTTTATCACTGCCTTTTGATGAGTGCTGTCCATTTCTGTTGTTGAAGTTTTTTTTTTTTTTGCTAAGTAACATTTCTGTTGTAAAAGTTAGTGAGAGCAAACCTGTTTTTTGTCTGTGAGAGCAAACAATTTTGACTTTTACTTTAAAAAAAAAAAAAACAAATAAATACTGTGGAATATTGTCTTTGGCTCGTGATCTTCTAAGGTCCGTTTAGGCATTGCTCCTTCTGCTTTAGCCTTGATTGTTTTCTGTCTGTACCCACCAAATCATTGTTATGTGCTTGCAATTATTGATGTCTTCAAGAATGCTAACTAATATGGCTTCATTTTCTTTTTTTGGCATTTGATTTTGCAATTTAGAAATTCTACATGTATTTTTTTTTTTTACCATTGTTGCTTAAATTCTACTTGTTTTTGGCAAAGTGCTTATTACATCAACTGGTCCTCCATATGTCATATTGCAGGTTATGCATCTCAGGGAAACTCTATATTCATCTATTCTTTTTCAGGTTTGTGTTTTAGTTTGGAATTGTAATGCATATGAGGTGTCATGAGTATCTTTTTTCATTCAATAGAGTACTCTATTTTGGTGTATCTTCGATATAGGATATATCCTTTTTCGACAGAGAAGCAGTTGGTGATTTGACGAGCAGGCTTGGGGCAGATTGTCAAAAACTGTCTCATGTGATTGGGAATGATGTTCATCTGATATCACGCAATGCTCTTCAGGTTGCAGTTCTTAGCAAATACTTTGTTCTTTCCCTTAACTGGCCTTCAGTGGTAGAGTCAATTTTATAGTTAAATTTCTGTGTTTAGGGGACAGGTGCATTGATCAACCTGATGACTTTATCTTGGCCTCTTGCATTATCAGCATTGGTGATATGCTTCATTCTATCTATGATTTTTTTGTTTTATGGCCAGTAAGCATCTGTTCCTTCGCTAAACTTGATAGGCATGTCACATTAGTCTTTTAAAAATTGAGTTTGTATTTCCACAAAAATCTGTATTATATAAAAAAAAAAAAAAAACAAAGTGGTGTAATGATTATCTTTATGTGTATTCAATTTGTCCTTATCCCAGAATAATTTATTGTTAACTATCAAGTTGCTCTCCCCTCTTAATATTTGCTACAAGATCTCTTTTTGATCTGTTCATATCCTCAACAATTTAGATGAAGAGGAATAAATTATTGTGTAATGTGAAAAATTGCGTCTAAATTCTTTTATACGTCTTCATCTTCTGTTATATAGAGGATCTTCTCTGAGTCAACAGCTGTAGGGTTATTAATTCTAAATTTTGGCTTTGATTGGGAAATTGTATATATGCATAAACTTCAATGTTTATTGCTTCCTCCTGCTCTGAGAATTTTTGCTTTCTGCTTATTAGGGTGTCTTTTACTGGCCTCTTGATTGTTTAATGGCATTGTCAAACCTGCTCTGGTGCTCTTGTTAACAGGTACCAAAAGAGAGCTGCAAAGTTAATCCAAGAGTACACTGCTGGTGCTAACGAAGTATAGGCGGAAAACTGATCTTGCTTTTAAAATTTGACACTTGAAGAATCTTTTTGTATGCTCATTTCTGTTTCCTTTTTGAGTGTAGGTTGCACAAGAGACACTTTCTTTAATGAGAACTGTCCGGATTTGTGGAACTGAAAGGAAAGAGCTTGGAAGGCAATAATTCTTACCGTTAATTTCCTGTCAAATACTCAAGTGTCCATTTTTGTAATTGTCTCTTTGGTGGACTCACTGTGCAGCAAGTCACAGAGTCTGACACTCAAAGCACCCATATTTGTTTATGTGCATGATCGTGATTCTGTTAAGTGATCCATCCTTACGGTGTTAGGTACAAGCAATGGCTGGACAAATTAGCTTTCATAAACATTCGAGAAAGTGTGGCTTATGGATTGTGGAATATGAGTTTCAATACCCTATATCGTTCAACACAGGTTTGACATACTTTTAGTTTATAAAAAACTGACAGTTTTAGGTTTAAAAAATGCTAGTTTTCTCCGAAGCTTTCTACAATGCTGGTTTCATTTGTATGTTTTTATTTGAGTATCAGTGGGGTGTCTAGCCCTGAAAAGGGTAATTTGTCTTTACTGACTCTAGCTATTTCATTATGTCTAATGCCACAACACCAATTTTTTCTTCTTTCGACATGATTGTTGTGTGAAAGTCCTTGTACATCCTAAGCCTCATATTGAGCCTTTTTTCTTCTTTTTTTGGGGGGGGGGGGTACAAAGTTTTCCTCCAATTAATTATGTGGTGACTTATAAAACTATCCACTTGTATTATTTAAACAAGTCACATGACTTATTAAATAGGTCCTGTGACTAAAAGTACACATGAGTGGGTTTATCAATTGCCACATAATGGTTGGTGACTTGGAGAAATTTTCTTGCAAACTAGTTTGGAGGTAAACTTTTTTCTTTTTCTTTTTTGATATTTGGGGGGGGGGGGGGGGAGGGGGAATAAATACTAATCAATTACCTGACAGATTAAATCGTTCACAAGTTACAAGCTATATTTGTTTTTAATGCACATCCCTGGTTGTTGGAACCAGTAATGCCATGTCCTTTAGCATCTTATGTGCAAGGAGATGTCTTCCAAAGCATTTGATTGTGGATATACCGTTCTTAGATTCTATAATTTTAAAGGTCTCATACTGCAAACACGACCACAAGTCTCATACATATTCCAAATGCTTACTTTATCACACAACACATTTGTAAGTCATATACTCCTAGAGCTTAACTAGATACTGATACATGTTAAATTTTTGTACATGATCTAGGGCATCATGATTGACAAATGCATATCTTTTGAGAGTGCTTTCATGAATTTGTTGTTGATACATTGCAAAAATATTTTAAGCTTGTTTCTGTTTCAAATAATTTTGGATGAGTAATAACCTTTCAGTAATTGAAGAGAGAGAGAGTACTGCTCAAGTATGCACAAAAGGATCTTCAATAGTTACCATCTAAAATGAACACCACTGACTCAAACCAAATGCTCCTGGATGTATTGTAGAAGTTGCCATCGAAATGAAGTTTTTGTAGCTTGACTTCCACAATGTTTTTCATACCACATTTTACAGGTTATTGCGCTATTGTTAGGAGGAATGTCAATTTTGAGTGGTCATGTGTCGCCTGAACAACTTACTAAGTATGTATTATACTGTGAGTGGTTAATTTATGCAACTTGGAGGGTCACAGATAATTTATCATCATTACTACAGTCCGTTGGAGCAAGTGAAAAGGTCTTCCACTTAATAGATCTCTTGCCTAGTGACCAATTCTTATCAAAAGGCGAGCACTCTGTCTACTGTAGAATTGTAATTTTTTTAAAATTAATGATCCTTAATCAAGATATATGTTGTTTAGGTTCCTTGTTTGACATGCTGCAGAAACCAAGGTCTATAAACTTATTGTACATTAAATACCCTTATCACTATGGTGCAAATTAAGGGGACTTCTTGAAACTGCTTTGACAAGCATTGCATTTTCACGTTATTTTTTATAATTGAACCAGTCTTTGCTTTTAGGTAATGTTTGACTCTTATGAAGAAATATTGAACAGGATAGTGACTCCTGATTTACTTTAGTTTAGCATATGCCAAAATTTTGTGAATTTCAGTTTCAACACTTCTAGTTCTAACATGCACTTATCAAAATAAAAAATTCTAGTTCTAACATGTGAATGAGTTGTAGTTCAACTGGCACTTTCTTCTCCTCTAATAATGGGAGGGAGGGTGAGGTCAAGGCTTCACGACCCAGTAGGTGCATGTGTAGCTTAAATATATATATATATATATATATTTTTTTAATTTCTAGTTCTACCATGATATTTGCTTTTGGTACAATTTAGTATTTGTTTTCACCTATGATAACTCAACTAAGAAATCTGTATTTTTCTGTATTCCTACAATATGTTATGCCTTCTGTTAAAAGTTTTTGTTTAAATATGCCAATAAGCTATTCAAATGACTCCTCCTCCTCCTCCCATAATAATGGGATCGAGAGTGAGGTCATGGGTTCAAGCATCATATTTTTTGATAAGTAAGATAAGTCTATATTAAAAAAGAAAACTACTTTATGCAAAAAGAGTACAAAGAAGTCAAATATTACGTGCAAGAAAAAAGATAAGACAGAAAATTAATTACAATAGGAATCACTAATGGGTTCAAGCATCATAATGGGTGCAAGTGTAACTTGCCCATAAAATAAATAAATAAATAGAAAATATTTTGTTTAAATATACTTATTAGTAATGGGATGCCCCACTGTCTACAGGTGTGAAGTTGCAGAAGGTAATGGGACATATTCAGTTTGTGAATGTAACTTTTCACTATCCTTCAAGGTTAACGGTACGTCTTTTTTAGGTTGAACTGACTTTGATTTATCTTCCTTTTTGTGTCCCAGATGTTTTCTTATGTTACCTGTTTACATAAATTTGTATGGAGAAAAGTAAACGACCAATAGTTCTTTGTAGTCCATAAAGTACTCACTGCTTAGTGACATTAAACAGGTGCCCATTCTAGAACATGTAAACTTCTCTGTGAAAGCAAATGAAGTGGTTGCAATTGTAAGAAATTTATCTCCTTATTTAATACCGTTCCTCATTATGATGCTGGTGCAAGGATTTAAGAAGTTTCTGTACATTTAAACTTTTCCCAGGTTGGTATAAGTGGCAGTGGAAAAAGCACATTAGTCAATCTTTTGCTTCGTCTCTATGAGCCAAGTAATGGTCAGGTAAGTTAAAATTACCTTGCATCTCATGTTAGCATCTTGAAATAAATGTTTTTTTTTATCAGTAGCATCTTCAAATAAAATCAATAATTATATTAAATGAACTTAAGGATTTTTGACCTATTACTAAATGATTCATTGTGTTTTCAATTTTTTTTTCTTGGGACAATAGAACATACTACACCCCATAAACAACTTCTCCTTATTAGTGATTGCTGCACATAAATTAGGCCTGGACATGTATATTTCTTTTGCATTTCTAAACCCCAATTAGTACATTGCAATATGCCAACCTTAAAAATAAAACCAGTATATTATGAACTCAGAATGTAGTAAATAATATAGTTCATTTTTGGACTACAAATATGATAGGACTTTTATCTCTTTACTTTAAAGGCAACCCTTGAGGAATTGACTTGAAACAATGAGTCTGGTTTGATTCCGAATGACTGTTCATTTGTCACTTGAAAGCGTATCAATCAATATTTTGACAGAAACTCTTGATGTTTATAATTTTGAAAACCTTTTGGACCATCTGAAAATATGCCTGATTCTTGTTCTTCTTGATTGCCTTTTGGAATGGAAACAGGAATGCAGTATGATGGGGGTATTTGTATCTAGATGTAAGAACATGATGACGTTTTCTTAAAGTTAGAATCCTTTATGTACATGAAATTTTGAGATGAGCTTTGGACTGCCAAATCTAGCTACAAATTTCTTTTAATGTTGGGGTATTGCTTTCCAGGAAGAAATTTTTTACAGGTATTTGTAATTTATGGTTGACGGATCTTGTGAAAAAGGTGCTCTTAATTGCAGATTTATATTGATGGTTTCCCACTGAGAGAGTTGGATATCAGGTGGCTGAGAGAAAAAGTTGGATTTGTTGGACAGGTTAGACCACATAAACTAAACCACGCACTGAAGAGTGAAGATGGCTTTTCAATTATAATCTAAATCTTCGTTTCAGACAGGAACCTCATCTCTTTCATATGGACATTAAGTCAAATATTAGATATGGTTGCTCTAGACACATTGAACAGAAAGATATAGAATGGGCTGCGAAACAGGCCTATGCTCACGAGTTCATCTCATCTCTACCTGATGGTTATGAAACCGTTGTTGATGATAATTTACTCAGTGGGGGACAGAAGCAGCGAATCGCCATTGCTAGGGCCATTCTTAGAGACCCTGCTATTCTGATCCTCGATGAAGCCACCAGTGCTCTAGATTCTGAAAGTGAACATTATGTTCAGGCAAGTTCTTTCAAGTTTCAATATCCCTAATAAGTTCACAAAAAAACAAAAACAAAAACATCTGAGTTTTAATGTTAGCTCACTGTTTCTGATATTGGTATCTTTTAGGGGGTTATTCATGCAATGGGAAATGACGTCAAAGCCAAAAGAACTGTCATTGTCATAGCACATAGGTGATTGTGTTTTTTTCCTCTCGTTTTTGCATTTTGAAGTGTTAATTATGAGACAATTTGCATTACAGTGACCAACCTTTTACAGGCTCTCTACAATTAAAGCTGCTGACAGAATCATAGTACTAGACAGTGGTCGAGTCGTTGAGGTTAGAACTACTTTCTCAGTATTCAAAATAAACAATGTAATTGTTCTTGTCTACTGAAGATCTTGTAGAATATAATGAATCGAGTGTCCATATATTAAATTTCAGAAGCTTTTCTGATCTAGTATAGATTGATTTGAGCTGACAGAAGTTTCCCTAAAATAGCCACTGCTTTCCTGAATTAAGGAATATGTGGTTGCCTCATGCCTATGCTTTACCACTAGTACTAAATAGGACGTGCTTAAATGAATTTGGGGCCACCATATGTGGATCTCATTAAGATGTTTACTATACAAAAGATTGGCATTACATGAGCAACCTTGCAAGGTAGTTTCCTGTAGTAGCATGGATGCATATTAATATTCTGTTTGTGATGACTTATTTGTGTTTGTGCAGATGGGTGACAACACAGAGCTCCTTCTCAAGGATGGCTTGTATGCACATTTATTTAAAATTCAAACAGATGCTCTGGCTTGATTCAAGATCGGGTTTTGACTGTACACGTCTCACTTCCGATTGGTAACGCAGCTTTGGTGGCTTTATGTATTTGTCGTTTGTTCATCTATGCTGCAATTTTCAGATAGGCTAAACTTAGGTACCATTTCTTAGGTGTTGTTATATCTTAGGTTTACTGATTAAATTCAAACACATCGCAATATTGATCAATGCAACAGAGAAAACGATTTTTTTTTTTCCCATGGATAATCAGATTCAATGTAACCATGTGTTTGAATTTAATTGATTCCTCTAACGTTTTATTGCTTGAAGCTTCTTATGTGTATTCTTTTTATTCAATCACTGTCAAAGTGCAATTACATCATAGCTTCTGTTTGTATTTTACAATTACAATCTTCCTTAAAACTTTTATTATAGTAATTTTCATTTGAGTAAATAATACAAATTTATTTAACACGAAAGAATACATATAACACTCTGCGTGTGTTTGTGTAAATAATAATTTATTTATTCATTTGCACGAAAGAATAGTTGTGCTTTTGTCATAACATACACTACGTGTCACTTGGCTTGGAATGGTGGATCATTAGTCTCAACATGCCCCAAGCACGTGGCACCAACTAGTGTAAGAACTAAGAACACGTGTTGCACTCCTTGCATTACATTATTATATTTACACAGCACTCTTGGCGCACCAATTAAGCAAAGAACATTAATCAACATAGTGAAATAAAAAGCCATGGACACCAAGAACAAAAAGCCATGGATTCCCAAGAGAACAAGGTAGCCAAGGAAGTTAACGAGCCACCAGGTCTTGATTATAGGGGTAAAGGGCAAAATACTGAGCAGAGAAATGACAAGAAGGTAGTGAAAGAAAGAAAAGAACCCAAGGCCTTCCACACCAACGAGTTCCACAGCCTTTGGTTGATTTCTCCAGCGAAGCCCTTGAGCAAATTTGATATCTTCAATATCAAAAACCCATGTTTAGCTTTGTTCTTTTCCTTTTTAGTTTTTCTGTTTTGTGAGGGAACAATATTTGTTTTGTCATATTGCTTAACCTATCATTCCTTGCCCTCAAAAGAATTTAAAATCCTGCAGAAGTGATTTCCAAATATGCATTTGTCGTGAACAATTAAAATGTATAACCAATATATTTTGCTTTATCTATTATTGTTTATAGAGGATTTATTCTCAATGATCAAAAGAGTAGATCCTGAAACATACTCAAGTTTTTTTTTTTCTCAAATCTTTCTTCTCATCTCTTATTCCAACTATCAATTTTCCTATTACAGATTTTTATTGATAACTTTGGTCTTAATGTCACATAAGAGGACTTAGAAGTAAAATTTTACGCATTTCGATTTGCAGATTATAGAGGAGCGGTACGTTTGAAAAAAGCCACATGTTTAAATAAAAAAACATAATAAATAAATTATTGAATTACATTATTGCTTCATGTGTTTGGATTTTTGACTCAATCACGTCACATTTATATTGGGAAAAAGGAATTTGACTTTGATGCGAGATTTTTTTTTTTTTTTTTTAAATGGTAGTTTTCTTTAGTTTTATTAATTTCTAAGATACGTTTTTTGTGTTTTGGATTATCGGAGGAAAATAATTGGGTTTGAGAAAGTTTGTATAAACTAAAAAAATATTTTTCAATTTCTAGCATACTTTTTGTAGGGACAATGGCCCAAAATTGTATATTGGGTCTTGAGATTTGTCCGAAGAAGTTGACTGGTCGAAGGACTGATAAACAATAATGAGAATGTTAAGTTCAGAATCCCATGAGTAAGATGCAAACGGAGAGAATGGGAAAGGTAGTCTGAGGAGGCTCACCTCCTCAGATGAGCAAAACACAGATCAAATACCTGTTCTATTATTCAAGGTGACCTTCCAGGATGTTCTATTGACAGGGACGTGTATTGTGAACGCATAAGAGGGATGGAAGTTCAGAAATATCTAAGAAAAAGCTATTGCCATCGCATTGAATATTCTGCAGCTAACTTTCTGGCCGCATTTATATAGAAAAGACCTCTGAACAGTGCTGCCTTATCTATCCCAACTCACAGAGAGTTAGAGAGGATGTTCGATGGGACAAGCACTCAAGTAGTGGCTTTGATGATCAACGAATGGAGGGCCAAGATCATTAAGAGGGAGATATATAATGTAAGAGACCCCTAGAGGGAAGGGGATCGAAAAATTAAGAAAGAAACACTGTAACAATCTAAAATCAGACTTGCACCCATACTCAAGAGCATTATATAAGAACCAGTCTCCTCGAATTTTGCCGAGTACATTTTTCTTCAGTTTAAACTTGTTTATTTTTACTCTTTTGTCATCAAACCTACCTAACTTGTTATTTGATTAACTAAAACCCAGTTTTCTAACTCATTCTCTACAATGGTAAAACAGACCCTGTAAAGCATGTTAGCCACTTCAATTAAAGGATGGCTGTGCACTCCAAGAACGAGGCCTTGATATGCAAGGTATTCCCATCCATCTTGGGGCCTGTAGCGATGAGGTGGTTTGATGGTGTGAGGGCAGGTTCTATTGATTCCTTTAAGGAACTCACTTAGGCGTTTGGATCTCGCTTTATTATGTGCAGCAGGGTTCCTCGGCCCTTATCTTCATTGTTGTCTTTGTCCATGAGAGAAGGAGAAACCCTGAAAACATATTCAGATAGATATTGGGAGATGTTCAACAAGATAGATGGTGATTTTGACGATGTAGTCATCAGCACTTTCAAGCTCGACCTACCTGCCGAGCATGACTTAAGGAAGTCTTTGACAGGGAAACCTGTTACCAGTATACGCCAACTCATGGATCAGATTGATAAGTATAAGAGGGTTGAAGAGGACCAGCAACAAGGCAAGGGAAAGGGCAAGGTTATCCCTCAGGAGATGAGGGATTTCAGGTCGGACTGCTACAACAATGACAGACCCCTGAGAGATTTTGCTAGGCAATCTGGGCCTGTAGCTTCTCAAGTTGTTAACACCGTGTTTTGAGAACTGGTACATCAAGTTTTGGAGAAGATCAAGAACGAGCCATACTTCAAATGGCCTAACAAGATGAGTGGAAACCCTTTGAGGCGCAACCAAAGCCTTCATTGCCAGTACCGCCAAAAGTAGGGACATACCACTGAGGACTGTAGAACACTGTGGAACCATCTGGAGCAACTGGTCAGAGAGGGAATGTTGCAACAATTTCTGTTCCGGCCTAACGGATAAGGGGACCAATCAAGGTCAGGGGCTCAAGGGAGTGCTCCTTCAAAGCCTCCCTTAGGCACAATCAATGTCATCTTTGCTGCACCTAGGAGAATCGGTTCTCACCTTTCCAGGGTGATGTCTGTAGCTAGGCAATCAATCGAGGACTCTTAACTCTGAGCCGAAGAGAGCTAGATTGGAGGTCCGACCATTGCTGAGTTTCTCAGATGAAGACAAGATTGGAACTATCCAACCACATGATGACGCTTTGGTGGTCACCCTCAAAATAGAGGGTATGATGTGAAAAGAGTAATGGTAGACCAGGGCAAAAACTGATTATTTATTTGACAAATAATTTTTGATTTTTTAATTCCTTATTTATTTGACAAAAACTAATCAAATGTCAATCATTCCTTTTAATACCTAATACCTAATTTTCAAGTCTTCGACTTGCTTCCAAAGCATGTTTGTATACAATGCAAACTCATTCACAATTACTCTCCTAAAAATCATATATGACTAATAGAACTAGGCTAATTAAGCTTGATCCATACATCTATATAAGATGCAAGAATCCTCATAAAAAAAAAGTAAAAATATTTTAGGTGTAGTTTCAACTTTCAAGCCATAGGAAAACGGTCATGAAGAAATACACCATGACCAAGTATCAGAAGATCATCCAATCTTCACATGTCGAATATGCGTAGAGCCCATGCAATCAAACCATAAATTCAACTACAATAACAATTGTGTGCACCATTTTTTATAATGCCAAATACATCAAAACCCATTTCGACAACAAATTGCTAAACATTGAATGTCCTATGTTTATTTATGATGCCTGAGTTTCATGGTTAAATAAAAATTAATAAATAAAACTTAATATTATATATATATATATATATTCTATATCTATATTTGCTACCTCAATTTGAAGGCTTCACAACATCATTATTTTATTTATTTTATTTTAAAACCAAATTTTACCACTACAAACATGTTTCTCTTATATTTATGTTGTGTACTTCGGTCCACTTTGGTTGTATTTGGTTTTATTCGGTTCAATTTGGTCTATTTTGTCCACTTAGGTTTTATTCGGTCCATTTTATAAATTTCGGTCCTATTTGGTCTACTTTGGTCCCATTCGGTACTTTAGTTATTTTTGGTCCATTTTGGTCCTATTTGGTTCTATTTTGTCGACTTCGATCACACTTAGTCCTATTTGGTCCACCTCGATTGTATTCTGTCCAATTAGGTCCTATTTTATCAACTTTGGTCTATCCCGTTCTCTTTACTTGTGGTTTTGATGCAGTTTTTTTGCAATGGAAATTGGTTAAGGTTGTTGTGCCTAGAAAATGAATTTAAATACAATGTAATAAATAGGGTTATTTGTTATTGTAATTATGCAATTACCCCTTAGGATAGTTAAAAAAAAAGTAAAAAAGTTTTTTTTTTATATATTTTTTTATGAAAAAAAAAAGAGTAAAAAAGAAAAACTATTACTATCTTAACTTTTACTTCTCAGAACTAGATGATAATTGCATTAGATCTAAATCCAAATCCATAATAATATTAAAATAAAAAAGGTATTTTTATTTTTATTTTTGAGGAATAAAAAGCAGCTTAAAAGTTTATAAAAAAAAGCATCTTAAAATAGACACTGTTCAGGAGCAACGTGTCCCCACTTTAATCCAGATTAATAAATATCAGGGACCCACCAACAATATAGAAGGGTTACAGAAATCCCAAATCCCTACCACTTTCCACGTCAGCACCAATCACACCTCGCCACGTCTCCCACCTGTCGTTCCCCCCAAAACCCCTGAAACTAAAACCCTCCCTGATTTCTAGGGTTTCCATCTTTTCTCTGTTCAGAATTTTCAGCTCAAGCTCTTCTTCTCCACAATGCTCACTCACTGCTCAGCTTCAAAATAATTAAAAAGTCTCAAACTTCAACTATTTCCCACTACTGCTATGCCATGCTGTGGCGTGGACTCGATGCGTTCCAAGATGTTGTACCTCACTGTACTACTCACTCTTCTTCTAGTGTTGGACGCAACGACGTCGTACTCAGGCTCAGGCCCTCACATCGCCGATGTCAATTTACTCTTACCTCCCAAAATGACTCATCCTGTTGAGTACAGGCTTCAAGGAAGCGATGGCTGCTTCAAATGGTAAATTTCTGTGAAAATTTTTTGAATCCAAATTCATAAACCCTAAACCCCCCTGTTTGGCTGCTGAGAAAATGTGTTTCATAAGTTCGCTTTTGCTGATTTAATCATAATGTTGAATCATTTTTGGTTTGAAATATGTATGTATAGGTCGTGGGATCATCATGATGTTCTGTCAGTGTTACCTGAGTATAATTCGAGCAATCACTGCTCGACTAGTGCGAGGCTGAGGTCGATTGCTACTTATAGCGGTCGAAAGGAGACTGCTGTTTATGCTACTGATGTTCGCACTGGGGTCGTGATTCGTTGCAAAGTTTTTATTGACAATTTCTCCAGAATTCAGATATTTCATAACTCTATCAAGCTTGACTTAGATGGACTCGCTACTCTCCGTGTCCGCGCCTTTGATAGCGAAGGTGGCTTCAATTTCGAAATTAATTTATTCGTACTTAGGGTGAATGGATTTTTGTTGTCTAAATTTGGTTGTTTTGTACTTTAAATAATATAATTTGGTCTGGTTGGAATTTTAATTTCACTTTTGTCATCCTTCTGTTGCAGATAATGTGTTCTCATCACTAGTGGGCTTACAATTCATGTGGCATCAGATGCCCGAAACTGATGGATTGCCACATCACCTTGTCCATGTTCCGTTGAAGGATTCTCCGCTAAGCGACTGTGGTGGATTGTGTGGGGACTTAGATATCCAAATACAACTTGAAGATAGTGTATGAATGCTGCTACTGAATGTGAATGAGAATTGGCAGCGTGTTAACTAATTCTTCTATATGTATAAGTAATTATTTTCTTTGATATGTAATGCAGGGTGTGTTTTCAGATTTATATGTTGTAAAAGGAGTTGAAATCGGCCAGGAGATTGTTTCTGTGCATTTGCTTGAGCCTGGATTAAAGCATATGGCTGATAGGATTGTTCTGACTGTAGCAGAAGCCATGTCACTTGAACCTCCCTCACCTGTTTTTGTCCTCATTGGTGCTGCTGTTCGTTATAGGCTTAAAGTTATACGGGAAAATATTCCTCAAGGTTTCTCTATTTGAACCCATTTAATAATACTCCAAAGTAGTTCTACATTTTTTTTTTGTCTATTTCTGTATGCCTTCAATTTGGATGATTCTGCGTACCGGAATTACAGGCCATTTATGACATAATTTTTTTGTTTTTTGGTGGTAATTTTATCTTTTGATGCTATTGATTTAAACAGAAATATAGAAGTGCATTGGAGATATGGACTAGTTGATGTTTATTTTTTTTTAATAGATAACGAAAAATTTTAATAAGAAAAAAATAGTCAACCCGAGAACATTGGGGATGTACTGCGGAAGCAAAAATCAAGAACCAAAATTACAATGATCAAGTAAAAGAGGAAGAGAAAAACAAGAAAAAAGCGACAGGGCCACACTCCAAACAAGGAGAGTGTGTAAGAAAAATGACTTAATCTTGTTGGTTAAAGTTCTCTGCTGGGATCTGTATGTTATTTGAAATCTTTTTGATAAATAAAAAGATTGCAAATAACATATGTTAATTGAAATCTGAAGTTCTGCTGTTTGGTTCTCAAAGAAAAAATTATTTATTTATAGAAATTTAAAGTTATTTCTAGCAACTTTCTCGTCCAGTAGTAGGGAAACCTTAAGTTTCTTCTGACCTCAGGGTCAAGCATATGTTTTGTTTGATGTCCAAGGTGAGTTTTTAGCCAAAATAGCACTGCCTTACTGCCCAGGAGTTATGGGATTTTACACTTTTGGGGTTCAGTGGGTGATGCCTGGGAGGATTGTTGATCTACTAGTGAGTTTGCAATGCCATTTTGGGTGGCATTGAAATAGGGGGATTTGGAAGGCCATTCCTTATTGTTTGATGTGGTATTTATGGAGGTGGCGAAATGCAAGACATTTTGATGGGTATGAGATGTCAATTTTAGATTTGAAGTCGCAGTTTCTGAGGACTTTGTTTCAGTGGTTATCAGCCTCAGGGATGTTTTCTTTCTCAAACTTGATGGAACTTAATTGATTATTTTTCTTTTAAATCATAGTTATATGAACATCTAGCATACTACCTGTGTACTTGATATTTCTTTCTTTCTAATAAAATTACTACTTATTTTATATATATATGTGTGTGTGTAACCAAAGTAGCTACTCATTATGCTGTAAAGGCCTGAAGAAAAAAAAATTACGCATTTTCTTTTCTTTTCTTCTCTCTATCTAGATATGGATGACTCTTATTGTGCTTTGATGCTGAGAATCTAACTAAGAAAAGACAAAGCTCTTCAGGGAATGGTCGCATTTGGATTGCACTGTAGCCTTGCATCTTTTTACCTTGGCTTTGCTGAAAGTTGGAAATCCCCTTGATTGAAGATCTGGTTTCAAATTAGTTTTCTTCATCTTAGGTTTCTTTAGGTCAGACTCTATATACAATAGTGTTGGCATGATGGATGTCAAGAGGTTTTAAAGGATTGACATTGGATGTGGGTTTAGTTAAGGTCTAGTTTCAACTATGCATTATTCTCTCTCTCTTTTTATTTTTTTTTTTCTCTGTGTTGGCTAAAAATACTGTGCAATTGTAATTAAGTTGACCATTATGCTACCTGGCTTTATGTTTTTAGCTGTGATGCATTCAATTCTTTAAGGTTCTGCTGGTGTTTTCCTCTTTTATAGAATTACATGGACTGACTACATGCTTCTTCATTATGAGCCTATTGTCAATGGCCTTACCGCCACTTTCCTGGAATTTTCAGCGGTCATTTTACCATCACCACATCATCGATGGTCTGTTTCAAACTCTTCAGTTGCTCAAGTGGACTCTATGATGGGATTAACAAAAGCATTAGACTTAGGGGTAGCAACTGTTGTGGTTGAAGATACAAGGGTTGTTGGCCATGTACAAGTTTCATCCCTCAATGTTGTTGTACCAGATTCTTTATCGTTATATATAGCATCATTTTCTACTTCTGGTGATCCTTTAGAAGGAGTGAAAACCATTCCGTCTGTGGCACGTTGGTATGTTGTTTCTGGCCGTCAATATCTCATACAAATGAAGGTCTTCTCACGAGGACCTGATGCACAAGAAATTTACATTACAGAGGTAACTTATTCATATTTTGGTTTCAATTTTTTAGTGTTACTAGAAGTTCAAGAACGATGCCTGTGTGATGCACCAATTGATCAAAAATCATATGTAAACTCAAAGAAATTTTTTATAATGTAATTGAAATTGAATAATAAAATAGATAATAGAAATATAGGAGCAAAAATAATTTTAAGTTACGTGGCAAAAACACATCATGTAAAACTGAGTTTTTATCAAAACTAATAAATTATTAAAATATTTTAACATATATTAAGAAATTTTTTTTTTTTTTTAACTTTTGGTAATTGAGTTTTAATTGTTGTAGTATTTTAAATTTCTTAAAGCAAATGAGCTATAACTTAATTTTCACCTCCTCCCCTTATAAGTTCTAGGTGGAGGGTGAGGATGTGGGTTCAAGACCCGTTGGGTATATAAGTAACTTACCAATAAAAAATGGTATTTAAAATTTCTTAAAACATTGGTGATAGAATTTCCCTTAGAGTAAACTGTGCTAATAATTGTACTTATAGTGCATGTAAGACCCGTATTTTATTGTTAAACAAAAAATTTTGGGATATTATTAAGATATTATAAAATAAACAATTGAATTTTCTAAACACTTATTTAAAAAATAGTATTTTAGACGTAGTAATGTTTTCAAGCAATAGACTAGACTTGGAGCAAACAATGCTAATAGTTTAATATCCTTATATTGTGCCGGATACCATACAAAGTGGGAAAAAAGAAAAAAGAAAACAGAAGAGGGTGTTCACTTGGTCTAAACACAGTGTAGGATGGAATTTATATTATATAGTTTATTATGTATGAAAGCATAGTATGCATGATAGCTTGTTCGTCCTTTTATGATGTCTATATAATTGGTCTTCCTAATTCTGTTAAGACAAATCGAGGCTATCAATTCATTTACATGATTCTAGGAAAGTAATACCCGTTAAAAGTGACTAATTTTTTAGGAGTTTGAACAATCCACTAAATTAATTGTTGTTGAGTTGTAAAATACGAGGTAATAGGGTTAAAGGGAAGAGAGAGAGAGAGAGAGAGAGAGAGAGAGAGGGTCTAGGACTGTTTTTAATCAGTCCCTCACCTTTGCACATATTTATATGATGGTCTTATAATATGATTACAAGAATGCCCTTATGCTAATGGAAACTAACATACTAATATAAAATAAAAATAAAAACAAGAAGTTACAACAATTATGGAGTACAATCAGCTTATCAAAACTAATGTATTTTTTTGGGGGCCTCTAGAAACAAAAGAGCTATACAGACTTCAAATGTTTTCAATCTCAATTTCAAACTATTCTGGTGTATGGCAAAAGGTTAAGCAATCCTCTCTTTGTAATTTAGAGGACTACAGAGATATCTATAAAGAAGCTTACATTTGTAGTAGTAGTCCAAGATGTTTTTTTTTTTTGGTTGTAAAAATTTATGAATGAAACTCAAAAATAGGTAACCATGTACACTGGACATGGAAACCCCATCTCCCAGCCCAAGATGGGATTTTATTTGGTGGGTATTTTATCCCTTTATATCATTTCATTTTGATAGCTGCATCTGAAAGGTGGTCTCATCTGTCAAAATAATGGCTTATCTTATGATAGGGAAACACCTCCAATTATATGTTCTTTCACATAAACACTGAATTAACTTCTTTAGGAAGTGCTATTGTTGTCAATTCTAACACTCTTTATGTTTTGTTAACCATGTTTTCTTTATATTCATGATCTTTATTCATTCTAAAATTTCTTTTATATCTTTGCATTTACACATTATCTACAGTTTTCTTTAGATTTTTTTTTGGATGACCTGGAACCTCACCAAGGCAGGGCCCTTTAGACCCATCCTTGGGGAATAAACCATAGATACACGACCCCACCTGCTAGAACCGTGTATTAGGTAATCCATGAGAACTCCTAGTGGAGATTGAACCATGATATCTGGGTCTATAGCTTGTTCCCAGCAGTTTTATTTAGATTTATTAGTTTATGTGTCGAAATGTTGGAATGGCATTTTCCGCTCTCTTGTTCATGATAATTTAGTTTACTATTTGTTTTGCAAATTTCTTGCTCCTATGCATTGACAATATGCCAGTTATCTGTTGGCATTTTGCTCTTATTATTCACTTTACTCTGTTATACCAGCTAGTTTATCATGATTTTCTTGGCTGTCTTCTCAGAAATTCCTTCCTTGAATTGCAGAGCGATGATGTTAAGTTGTACGATAACCAGTCAGAGTACTGGAGAACGTTTTTGGTGCCTGATGATATTGCAGTAAAACATAGTTGGCAGACTAGAATCCTGAAAGCAACTTCACAGGGACTGGATAAGTTGATGGCTTCTTTGACATATTTTACCGGGCATCAAGAAACAAAGGAGGTGCTGCCTTGTATTAGTTTGGAATTTTGTGCTTGTATTATGAACTTCTTTCTTATTTTGTCCCCCCCTTCACTCCCCCACCCCTAAATTATCTTGCCTCTATTGTCTTGGAATATATAGTTCCTTTCTTTTATGTGCCTTTGTTGGTTATATTCCCTTTTAGGTTCTCAAAGTTGTGCAAGAAGTCAAGGTTTGCAATCAAGTGAAATTTATTTTAGACAAAAGAAGCGGTATCACACAAAGCATTCTCCTTCCCTGGGCCCCAACTGTTTATCAGGAGGTGGAGCTAAAGGCCACAGGAGGTTGATACCCTGCTGAGTTTTGTATGTAGTGTTTAACTTGCTGCTAATGTTGTTGATGTGCTTCTGATTGCTATTAAATTTTTGTAGGCTGTGCAAAGGCTTCTAGTGACTACAAATGGTTTTCTTCAGACACAGCTACTGTATCGGTATCTGCTTTAGGGATTGTCCAGGCCAAGAAGCCTGGTAAAGCTACTGTTAAAGTGATATCTGTTTTTGATGCATTGAATTATGATGAGGTAATGTGTTTGCAGTGTTACAGTGTTATACCTTGTTTTTGATGATTTATAATTATACAAATTTTGCTTTTAGAATTTGGAGATCCTTTAACATCCACATACATCCAAGAAATACTTCACCACGGAGTTTATAACAGAAGTTGAATATTAAAATGTTGAATACATAATGAATATTGATTGTATACTTATTGCATATATATATATATATATATAGACAAACATACACACACACACACACACTTATCACATATGTTTAATAATAAATCTTCTATCTGAATTGATCCAATTTGAAGGAAATTTCTAAAAATTGATACATGAAACGATTTAATTAATTATTGCTTACTTTTATCTTTCGGAAAATTTGAGATCGCACTATGTTACTAAGATCTGTTCTGTTTTCATATTTCCTAATATCTGTGCTTGTTCTTGTGTCCAATAATGCTGAGAAAATCTTATAAGCTGGTGCACTAGCACAAGGGAAAACCCTTTGCTTTCCCTTTTATTTATTTATGTATTTAATTTTTGGGATGAGTAAAGGGACAAACTTTAATCACTGGTGTTCCTTTAGATTTATTTTTTGGTTTTTCTAGATGTTTGCAATGATGCAATCTCTGCATCACTTATCTCTTTGATTCCCTTTACCCTTTTGTTAACACTTGTATTTATAATGTTAAATAATTACTAATAGGTGGTGATTGAAGTTTCCATCCCCTCATCTATGGCTATGCTTCATAGCTTCCCCGTAGAGACTGTTGTGGGATCACATCTTCAAGCTGCTGTAACAATGAAAGCATCAAATGGTGATGCCATATCCTCAAACCATATGAACTTGCCTTTTGTTATTGCTGGTTAAGTCTTTGTTAAAGGTGATTTGTCAACTGCAGGTGCCTATTTTTATAGGTGTGATGCTTTTTGCTCCTTCATTAAGTGGAAAGCTGGAAGCAGGTCTTTCAATATTGTCAATGCAACAGGGGAGAAGCCTGTCTTGGACCTGGTAGAAAATTTTGAGCTCCATGCATCATTAAATGGTCCTCCATGCTCTTGGACCCGTATATATGCTTCCGGTCCTGGTCGAGCTATGTTGCATGCCACTTTATCAAAAGATTATCACTATGTTGATAACTCATTACAAGGACCTATTGTCTTAAAAGCATCTACACGTATCGCAGCATACCCACCACTTATCATTTGTCAGTTAGGGGATGGGAGCCAGTATGGTGGTTATTGGTTTGGTTTGGCTCAAGCTGAAGCTCAAAATCTATTGGAAAATTTGGATAAATTTTATCTTGTTCCTGGAACACATTTAGATATCATGCTTCTTGGTGGACCTGAAAAGTGGGATAAAGGTGTTGACTTCATTGAAACTGTGGAGACTTTGGATGAAGGGCATGGTCCTGTTCAGAATGGAGTTCTTGTGAATCAGCTATCTGGCAACAATAGGAGTGTGTACAGAGTTTTATGTCAAACGCTAGGAAACTTTGTAAGTTTCTGCATTCTTTCTTGCTTTATATTGAATGCGTTTCTTTTTTTCTTTGAAATCTTGAAGTCATGATATTTTTTTTTTGATGGTTTAAAATGATTCAGAAACTTGTTTTCAAACGTGGTAATTTGGTTGGAGATGACCATCCTCTGCCTGCAATAGTTGAAATTTTGTCATCACTTTCATGTGGCCATCCTTCCTCAATTGCACTAATAGCCGATGAACCTGGTACGCATTATTTCCTTATATCAAAGTTGCATTCAGTCACAATTTACTAGTTTTTATAAATTTAACTTTTCATGCTTTTGGGCAATTTATGCCGCTGTTCAGTAAATGAGCGCAATGTTATACAAACTGCAATTCAAGCTGACCGCAGCTCAGGACGAATTCGAGTCACCCCTGTGACTGTGGCAAATGGACGCACTGTTCGAATAGCTGCAGTTGGCATAAGTAACACTGGAGAACCTTTTGCAAATTCATCTTCTCTTTGTTTGAGGTGGGAACTAAGCAGTTGTGATGGGCTAGCCTACTGGGATGATGCTTTTGATTCAGTTAGGTCGAAATGCAGTTGGGAGAGGTTTTTGGTCTTGCAAAATGAATCAGGAATGGTACTGGAAAACTTTGATACCTTCATCTTTCATATTGTTTTGTCATCTACTTATGCCCTTTAGTTGTTTGTAAAGAATATAGGTTTGAGATTGAACTCTAGTGGATAATTAGGAAAAGGTTGCAGCCATATATCTGGTTTTTTAGGTTCTATGGATAAAGCACTTGCTTTATTTTTATTTTTTCAATTGACCTTGTCACTAGCACACAATTCTCCATATTTTTTATTGATCTTAAAATTATGACACTTTGTCATATTCTATGCTCTAAAAATTATAGCCTCATAATGTACCTCTTTTCCTTGTCATGATGTGAGTAAATTGTAATAATTCTGTTCTGAGATGTTAAGTACCCTGCTTTTCAGTGCATTGTTCGTGCTAGTGTCATTGGTTTCAGTGATATCGTCATTGATCATTATTCTGCTCAACTGCTAGAAAGTTCAGAGACTGTTCTTACAGATGCAATAAAATTACAGGTCTAAGTTTGTAATTTTTTCCCTGAAGAGATGCTTACGTAATTTTTTCTTGTTCTCCCTCCCCCATTAATTTCTTAAGATTTGTGATGAAGTTTGTTGTGCCTGGTTTATATAAACCTATAAACCATTCAGGTTTATATTGCTAATCTATCTTCCAAAGTTTGATTCTTACCTTCAGATTTATTCAAATATGCAGCTTGTTTCTACTATTAGTGTTTACCCAGAGTTCAACTTGCTATTTTTCAATCCTGATGCCAAGGTAGACTCTAATCCCAATACTTAATGACTTTTTTGATTTGATTTCAAATAAAAATGCATTGTCAGCAGCCTGTTTGAATTTGGTCTAGGTTCAAGGCCTAACAAATGTTTTTTTTTAACCAAGCAAATTTTTATGTTGAACTTACCAAAAGTGGTGGTTACATATTATTGGTCTTCATTTCATTGGTGTCCTTTTACTAAAAAGAGCACCTTCACACCCATTAACTGCCACAATATTTGGTAAATTAGGGTTTGGTTGCATTACCAAAATGTAGGTTTCATAGATTAAGTAAATGGAGTTAGTAATGCTATTTCAATTGATGTAAATCAGTATTATCAAGAGGCTTCTGATTTTTTAAAGAGAGATTAAAGTAACTATCCATTTGAGGAATAGAAAATGCTTTGATGAGTACTACCCTCTCAGGAAAATGTTTTGTGGAGCAACATTAAATCATTTGCTGTCACATACAATCAAAAGGAAGATTTGATTCTACTTAACCCAAGCTATCTCCATGCTGAAAAGTTTGTTTCCCTCTTTTCTAATCATTTTTGTTATGGTACTTATTAAATAAAAAAGGGTGATATTTAGCTTTCTAAGGTAGAAGAAGGCATTGGGCCGATTAATCACCATGGATGTGTGAGATGAAAGATGGAAGGCTTCAGGCCTGTATAACTCTGATGTGAAACTGTTTTTACTTATCCATTGAAGATGATGGTCATTGTACAGTGCCATTGTTATAGATCTTCATTTAACTTAAGCATCCTGTTTGTTTATAGTTTAAAAATATATTATTTTCAGAATTCTTGAGTTGCTTTGAGCTGGACACCAATTACTTGGTCAGGTGTTTATGAATGTTTATCTGGTATATTTATCAAATGGCACATACCAAAATTGCTGATATGTTTCACAATACTTGTGGATGCTCATGTGTAGGACAACTCATTTGACACTTGGTTTTCAACCTAAATTGCCCATCAGATTTACCTCTCTAGTGCTGCTATGTATTTGATGATACATGTTGGTGTCAGAAAATATAATCCTTATACTGCTTTAACTTTCATACAATGCAATGATTTCCTTATTTTAGGTAAATCTGTCAATTATTGGTGGAAGCTGTTTCTTGGAAGCAGTTGTGAATGATTCTCGAGTGGTAGAAGTTGTTACACCCCCACTGGGTTTACAATGCTCACAATTGATGTTGTCTCCTAAAGGGTTGGGTACTGCATTTGTGACAGTTAGTGATATTGGACTTGCTCCTCCAATTACAGCTTCTGCTGTGGTATTTTTCTTCCCATCTGTTCTTTCTGCATAATTTGTTTGATTGTGTCTTTCACCTTTACCAACTTCAATCCTGTTTCTAGTGTTGATGAAAGATTTTCTTATTGTAACAAGTTTGCAAAATTTTATACCCACTCCTTTTCCCTTTGAAACCGTTTGTTTTATGAAGAAATCTTTTTGGAGAGTGTTCGACAATAGATTCTGGTGGAAATATATATTTCCCTAAGCTAATTTAAAGAGGCATGAATAACTCCTCAAGGTCCATATAAATTTATCAATTAAGAGAAATTAGCCTCAAATGGAAATATTTTTGTTGAAAACAATTTTGGATCTTATTCTTGCTAAACAAGCAATCCTAGTAATCCATCTGTCTATGTGAAACTCTTATACAATCATATTTTTATTTAAGCTGATTTGGGCGATCATTCATCAAGCAATTGTTAGGCCTGATGTAATGTTTTTCTTCTATTTTTTTGTGGTTTTTCATTCAAGTTTGGGTGTAAATGACAATATTCTGGATGTTGTGTACTTCCTCTGTACTTGGGCAGCGCCCTCTCTTAATGATGCTTATTAGTTATAAAGTTAATCTGATAATGCTAGCCACCTAATGGTGTACTCTTCTTTGAAGTAGATGTAATGAGTGTCCCACATAAATGTAAATTCAGATGTTTATTATCAGATCCAAACTCAGTTGCATATAAAAGTTATCTTTTTCTTCTTAAATATGAAAAATTACGTTTTGATGTGATGCATAATGGATTATAACTTGTAAAGTTAAATAGAAATTATCCGTTGCTATGGAAAGTGGGAATTTAATTTGCAATGTCTCTCACTTTTGGGTACAATTATAATCTAGACCTTGGGTTGTCTCTGTGACAATATAATCTTGAGCAAATAATCAAAATATTTTGTGTTGTCTAATTCATAAAGCTGTGGGCTGCTTTCTTTTCTTCATTCTTATACTTGTTGTGATGCCTTTATCTTCAGATCCACCTGTGTGAAGTTTCTCATAGATTATAATATTTTACAGGTCCAAGTTGCAGATATAGACTGGATTAGGATTACATCACAAGAGGAGCTATGCCTTATGGTTTGTATTCCCTTGGTGATATATATATTTTTATAAGCTGGCCTTTATTCTAATATTTCTTGCTATTTTTAGGAAGGAAGCTCACAAACTATTAACCTAATGGCTGGGATTAATGATGGAAGTACTTTTGACTCTTCTCAGGTTTGAATTGATGTCATTTTTATCTCTCTCTGGGAAGACATGCATTCCAATTTATTTTGTACTCAGCATGATTTAAACTGATTTTACTGTGACACATCGACTAGGAAGTTGCAGTAGTTTGCATGTGGAAAATAGAGCCTGTTGTTTTATATAGATATTCTTGACCACTATTCTTTGCATGCTTTAAAAAGGTTTTGTTTGTTTTTAAATAATTACTTCAGTGACTGGGAACTTGTGATGCAGTATGCTTACATGAATATTCATGTCCATATTGAGGATCACATAGTTGACCTCGTAGGCATTGATGATACCTCGAGTCCTCATGGCGGACATGTGAAAGGGCCGAACTTTAAGATTATGGGGACACGTCTGGGAATCACAACTCTTTATGTAAGTTCACTGTTGATTAACACAAATATTTTATGTCTCCAATTAGCATCCATTGTTAGAATCTCTGTTGGGAATTTGGGGTGACACAAGTTTAAAGGTAAAACTTGATATCAGGTCAGTGCTTCACAGCAATCTGGACATGAAATTTTGAGTCAGCCAATAAAGGTCGAAGTTTATGCACCACCAAGAATTCACCCTCCTAATATTTTCCTGGCACCAGGTGCATCATATGTGGTATGTTCTGGATATAAATATTTGCTTGTCTATTCCTTGTTCTCATCATAAACATTAGCTTTAGTTGATAGTGCTAAGATAAAGAGAAATTCATTTTGTTGCTACAATGGATGTTATATTTCATTCTGCCTTATTCAATGACTCTGGAAGTCCACCACCCCCCCCCCCCCCCCCCCAAAAAAAAGACACAAAATTATACACGTGTTTCTGTATGTATTTATATATACTTGTGTGTTTTTGTTACTTATTGGTGCCTTGTGGTTTTGTATGCTTAGCTTACTGTTGAAGGAGGCCCAACTATCGGAGTGTATGTTGAGTATGCTAGTATGGATGAGGGGATTGCAACAATTCAGAAATCTTCAGGAAGATTGTCTGCAAATTCACCTGGCAATACTGTAAGATGTGATAACTGGCTAATGCTGCTTTGCTGTTAACTATTATCTGTAGCTTTTTTATGCATTGATTATGTATTACTAGTTTTTGTTGTTCTTTTCTTTTATGAGCTATGGGACATGATATTTGATGTTGGATATAATAGATCCTGTAACTTGCAGTCAGCTGCCTAGTCAGAGTGTGCATCTGGCTTCTTGTTAATGGTTACCTATTTTTGGTTATTCTGTGGCAAGAACACTTCTCTAAAAGGGGAAAATGCAAAAATATCCCTTGAACTTTGGGTAAAATCAAATTTGACCCCCACTATTTCTAATTTGAAATTATGATACCTTGAACCCTTGGTAAATGCCAAAATCACTCCTTTTGGTACCATTTTTTTAATCTAATTGACAAAAAGTATTTCATGCATTTCGCATGATAGCATTTTAATTAAAAAAAAAAAAAATTGTAATTAAGATTTAATAAAATTCTCCAAATCATCTCTATCAGACCTCGCAAAAGTGGGAGTTTGTGCAGTGGGTATGACCTTTAGTCAAATGTAATGGTAAAGGTTAAGAAGTAGAGGCCTTACATTAGGTGTGGTGGTACATGGAGAGCTTGAGGAAGTGGGGGTGGTGCTGTTTGGGTCTAGCATTATGAGTAGGCTATTCTGGTTGGGGATTGTGATGAAAACCATGTTATTATGTGACTGTTTGAGAATTGAGTGTATGTTTCCTAGTCATTTTTATTTTCAATGAACATTATTACTTATATAAAAAAGAGTGTTTTATTTGGGGGAGTGGCTGAAAATTTTGTTGAGGTTGTGTGATTGGTGGTGGTTGGGTGTTTGTGGTTTGGTGGTGATTGTGACAGTCCATGGCGTAACTGGTGAAGGAAGAGGAAAAAAAAAAAGATGTTTTAAAGGGAAAATTTTTATTAAATTCTAATTTAAAAATAGTTTTTATTAAAATGCATGTAGCATTGTCCATCCATTCAATAAATAGAATGGCAACAGTAAGAACGGTTTGGGCATTTATCATAGTTCAGGAGTTAAAATTTCAAATTAGGAGTATAGGAGATCAGTTTGTTTTTGACCAAGAGTTCAGGGGGTATTTTTTCATTTTCTCTTTATAAAATTATATTAGAAGTAAATAGGCTTGCCGTTACAAATGATGATTTCAGGCAGGGCAATTCTGTCCTCTTGAACCATTGGATTTACCTAATCAAGACCAGTAGACGTTGCCCCTACAACTTTTTTCCTTTTTTCTTTTTTTCTTTTTCGTTGAGTATGTCTTATTTACAATTCTACTAGGAATATACTGACATTTGTTATTATGATCAGACTGTTCTTGCCTCGGTTTTTGGCAAAGGAGATACTGTAATTTGTCAAGCATATGGCAGTGTCAAGATAGGAGTTCCATCTGTGATGACTTTGAATGTACAAAGTGATCAACTTGGTGTTGGGCGTGAGATGCCAATATATCCTGTGTTTCCTGAGGTAGGAATTGAAAGCCAACAATTATTACCTTTCTCTTATTAAAGTACTGATTGACTTCTTTGTAATATCAGGGACATTTGTTTTCTTTTTATGAGCTCTGCAAAAATTATCAGTGGACTGTAGAAGATGAAAAGGTTGGATAAGTTTGGTGTCGAACTACTTGGGATTTCTGCTCATCACATGTTTTTGCCAGGGATATTATGTGCTTGACCTTTTCTTTTTCCCCTTGTTTAGGTGTTGGGTTTCCTTGTGTCAGAGCATTCGCATGGGGAAATGTATAAATCCCTGGTGGCTACTTCAAAAGAAGTTCAATTCACTAGTTATTTGGAAGAGAAAGAACTTGGTTTTATCAAGGTTTTGTATGGAAGGTACGCTAAAGTTACTGCTACATTGGTTTTGTGTTCTCTCAATGGGATGCATCGGGTTTAATACTGAAATTAATTGCATTGAGCAGTCAAACATTTCATCCTATGATTGATTGCTTCTGCGTAGATTCTAGTGCAGTCTTCTTCTTTTGGATTAAGTATTTCTCATACAATTGTGACTATTTGAAATCTGATGAAGATTGTTGAGGATATTGTAGGGCTAACCCTAGCTCTTATATATACACTGCTAGGGTTCATTGTAATCAACAACTAAGAATATAATAAAGATGTAGCCACTAGGGCTTTATCTCATGGACGTACGATGTTGGCTGAAGCTGAATCACGTTACTTGTATTCTTCTCTCTTTTCTGCTTCAGCTTCTCTTATCAAAGCCATCTTTATCTCGTTCTTACTATTGTTCTCGGTTGTTGGTGGTTGGTTGCTTGTGCAACCTTCAGATCAAAGTTTGTGTTGTTGTTGGTGGTTGCTGTTGGTGGTTGTTGGTTGTTCTTGGTGGATGCCGTTGTTAGTTGTTCTTGATGGTTTTTGCTGTTGGTGGTTGTTGTCTCATTGTCGTTGCTGGTGGCTGCTGTTGTTGTTGTCATTGGTGTCGCAGATCCAACCTGAGGGCATAGATTCGACCTGAAATCCAGATCTGACCTGCAACCCAGCTTGGTAGATCTTGGTGGTTGGCATCTATTTTTGCTGTTATCAATGGAAGATCAATGGTGGTTTCTGACCATCCTCCACTGATCTTGGTTGTTGTTCTTGGTGTTTCTCAGTGGCTTTTTGTTGTTGGGTTATTGTTTTCATCGTATTCTGGTGAGTCTCCGCAGATCTGGTACTCCTCAGTAGGTTTCAGCCTGCCACGTTGGTTTTTTGGTCATGGAGGTTGCTTGCCAGAGCTCGCGGTGGCTTTTCCTTGATCTCTCGGGAGTTTTCAGTGGTTCCAAGGTGTGTTTTTCTTGGTAGTTTCTTGCTCGTTGCTGCCAGAGTTGTTGGTTGCCAGTGCAGTTGTAATCATCGAGTTCTGAAGCCATTGGTGTTGGTTGTTGGTCGGAGTTGACAGGGAATACCCCTGTTTGGTTCATGATGTGGCTATTCCCTATCCAGGACAAAGATAACTTAATCCTAAATATGATAAAAAGTTATCTTTGGTAGATGTTTGAATGTTTGGGTATAGGTATTTATTTGTCCCTTATCCAGGATAAGGATAACCTAAGCCGAATAAAGTCTCTGCTTGGTTTCAAATCATTTAGGTTGGTTCAACTTCTATTTCAGCCTGCCCAGGTGAATTTGCACCCTCTCTTGTTCATCATTTACCAAGGCACTATGTAGGAGTTGTTTAGGGTGTAAATGTTAATGTTCCAAGCTGGACCTATATGCTATATGCTCTAGCTTGAGGGGGAGTGTTGAAGATATTAGATTTATGTTAATGTAATGGTCCAAGATGCCATGACATCTCCTGAACTTTGGTGTAGTGGCCATTACACCCCCTAAACTTATATTTTTGCCAATTTACTCCGTTAACTCCACACATGTCAAATTGATACTTTTTTTAGTTTGCCGTTAAAATTGACTAACAGTGGTTGGCCTGGCTCAACATCCACATACAAACATAGAAAAAAAGAAAAAAAAGAAAGAAAGAAAAAGCCCAAAACTCACTGCAATGTCTAGATCGGCGGTAAGAATCATGGCTATCAAATCTGGGATCTTGCTCCAAGTCTGCCATTGAGCCCTTGGACCTGCTTGTCGCCACAACTAGGCAGTTATTGACAGCAAATGCACCGGCCAACGTGTGGCAAATGCCTCTGACCTCACACCCTGTGATTAGTACCTCTTCTTTGCTGTACGGTTCCATTTCATAGTTGAAAGAATCAGATTAGATTTATAATATTAGTATTACTAGTTACTACCACAGGTTCCATTTCACAGTGAAAGAATCAGATTAGATTTATAGTATTAGTATTACTATTTACCACCACAGTTCTTCGTTGCTGATCTCTCTCTCTCTCTCCCCATCAATCGGTGACTCTGGCACTTATTCGCAACTCCACAGACCCTTATCGGCGTGCTCTCTGTGCTAGCTACAATGGGGCCTTATGTTGCCGAGCTCTCATTTTTCTCTTTTCATATATATATTTTTTCTTTTTCTTGCTTCTGCTCGATGGTTCTTGAAAACTCTTTGAGCATTTTACTTTTTTTTCCCCATTTTGCTAAGTTGGTGTCAAAGTCTATGTTTTAATTGTTATTGGGGAAAATACATAAAGGCCCACAATTTATAAAATATTTCAAATTAAGTCCCAGTTTTCTAATTTTGTTAATTAAAGTCCCAAATTTATGTAATTGTTTTAATTTGCAGCCTCCGTTTACCTCCGTTATTCATTTCATTATTATAGGCAGTAACAGAGCAGATAAAGTTGGGAAATTATTAATTAAACTTTTTATTTCTCCTAGAGCTTGTTCATAAATCAAGTTGGCAGCTATGGACAGAAAGGTAGGGAGAGAAAGCTTTGTGTAGAGTGAGAGACTGATTGCCAGAAAAGTGAAACTAGTTAGTAGTTAGCTAGATGAAATACAAAGCTTAATAATGGTTTCCCCATTTATTCTGCTCCATTAATGCCTAGAATAAAATAAAAATTAATAATGAGTTGGACAGGCGATCCCAGTTGAAATTGTTTCATAAGTTTGGGACTTTAATTGACAAAATTAAAAACCTGGGACCTAATTGAATAGGGTTTAAACTGTGTACCATTTTATGTAATTTCCCCTTTTTATTTATTTATTTTTCTTTGATATGTTATTGTGCTTATGGTTTTATTTACTGAATATGTCAATATTAGCGTTGAATAGTCAATTTTTTTTTTCTTTTATGTCCTTATGTTTTTCTATTTATATCAAATTGTGAATAATATTGGTATTGGAATTTTTATCTTTAAGCTTTGATGTTTATTTGTAGTTTGTTTTTGCCCTTGGTTTGTATTCTAAACATCACTTTATAATTATCAGTTTACATCTTTGCTATCTTTTTTTAAATTTATTTATAAGTAATGTAAATTTTATTCAGATCATAAAAAGGAGTCACCCATGTATACAGAAGTATACAAGTGGGGACCAAAACAATCAAAAACACAAATTACAAGCATCCATTAGATCATAAACCGAAGAAATAGAAGGACTTCCTATCTATTATTGTTTTAAAATTAATTTAGATATGTTTTACCTATCAAAAAAATTAATTTAGTTATGTTTGTAAACTTATTGATGGCTATTACTTAATTTTAAAATCTAAGATAATTACATAAAATATGCCTAAAAATATTTATATTAATTAATTAATTTTCATGTCCTTGATGTGTCATGACCTAGATTTTCAAGAATTGATATTTCACCGTGTTTCACGTAGTGTCGAACTGTGTCCATGTCTGTGCTTCTTAGGCTGGGACTTAATGAAAAGAATTGCAAGATCTAGGAAATTTTTGGGCCTTAATGTGCTTGAGCAAAAAACGGAGGGCTGATAGATTATGGATATATTGTGCTTGAGCAAAAAACAGAGGGCTGATAGATTATGGATATATGCTGTTTCATCAGAAGCTTTGAAAGTTCCTCGGCCTTTTTTGTTTATGACTAAATTTAGGTACTAGCATGTAATTCTTATTTTTCAGTCAGCACTTAACCTCTAAACATTTCTTATGAAGCATGGTTTTGAGGTATTTAAAAATAAAATGTGCTGATGAATTGTTTGTACTTTTTACCTGTATCTTATCAAAAGAAAAAACCTTTGTCTTATCCTATTGTGGTATGAGCTACATCTGCTTTCTATCTATTCTAATTGACAAATCTTTGTTGGCTTATTTTTCTTATATGCCATTGTCACTCCATTCCAGATCTGCAGGCAGGGCAAATGTCAACGTCACATTCTCATGTGATTTTATAACTCCTGGTTCTAACTCAAGGTCAAGGTTTTACAGTGCATCGGTATCATTATTGGTGGTGGCAGATCTCCCTCTTGCTCTTGGAGTTCCCATAACCTGGGTTCTTCCTCCCCATTATACTACAACAAGTCTATTGCCTTCATCTTCAGAATCGTATGGCCAGTGGGATGGTCAAAGTCGGAAAGGAACTATTGTATATTCATTATTAAGATGTTGTGGTGAGAAGAATGAAGCTGTGCAGAAAGATTCTATTTCCATTCAGAGGGATAGGATAAAGACAACAGACAGCAACAATCTTGCATGCATTCAAGCAAAAGATCGTATAACGGGAAGAATTGAGATTGCCTCTTGTGTCCGGGTCGCTGAGGTATGGATATTTGATCTTACGTAGGGCTGATAATTGGTGTAGATGTAGGCAAGCTTTATTATTTCTATTTTAGTTCTTTAAATATATTGTTGATGCCTTGCAGAGTGATGTAGGTAAGCTTTATTAGAGCATTCACATCAATTTACGCAAAAATTACTATCTATTTTAGATTAAGAACCTACTTTTTCTATTTTAACTAACCATTCTTCAAAACATGCACATCTGTTTATCTATTTTATACTTTACTTCTTTAAAATAACAAATTTTCTTGATTTTTTAAATTATTTCTCTCTGTTCACATGCAACAATCATCATCCACTCTCTTCCTTTTCCCTTGGGAAATGCAAAGAAATAATAAAAAATTGTTTTGCATAAGCTATAGTAACTTGTATATTTGCACAAGCTCTGTAACAAAATCCCATTTTGCATAACTGGTTCATAATCTATTGTTGGTGATTTTTGGGCTTTATGCTATTTTACATAAGCTGTTGTGAATGCTCTTATTTCTAATATGGTTCTCTAGATATATTGTTGTCGTTTGGGTGCCCTCGCCTTGCAAAAAAGGGAAAAATAAAAGGTTCTGTAATTCTATGAGCATGGGTTGCATGTTCATAGCTTAGCATTTGATTTGTCTAACCTCATGAGAACGAGACATTGTTAGTGTCTCAAATTCCTCGATAGTTTGGTGCAAATTGAAATGTGTATGATTCAATATGTCAAAGATGGGAATTCCAATTAATTTCACACAAGCAGATGCCCCCTGCTCATACAATTGATATGAGTTAGCAAATTTTAACGGGTTACATGCAGGTATAGTTCATAATATTTGTCAAAATGTAGTTACTGCATAGCATTTGGAAAATATGTACAATGTCTTGGGTTCCTTCTTGTGCCTTTGCCTCATCTTAGTCTATTGACATTTGAGTCTACATTCTTTAACGCTTTGTGTACAAGTTTTAGAATTCACTATGCTGATGTCTGTGCATTTTGACCAGGTGGCTCAAATAAGGATAACAAATAAGGAGTTCCCTTTTCATGTAATCAATCTTGCTGTTGGTGCTGATCTAAAACTGCAGATAAGCTATTCTGATACTCTAGGTAGTAAAGTTTCAGCTTTTTTTAATGTTTATGGGGAATCATAGCTTCTGGATTTAAGTCCTCATCAGGCTACCTGTTATTTTGCTATTGACCAGGAAATCCTTTTTATGAAGCACGCAATGCAGTTCTCTTCCATGCTGAAACTAACTATCCTGATATTGTCCTCATAAACAACACACATGATGACGATGGAAATATTCATCTCAAGGTTTGTTCTTTACATAAACTTTTGAGTTTCAATTGTCCCAGCTTCAAAGAGCAAACTACTGGAGAGGAATCACGACTTGGCCCTTTTTCCATTTGTTCTGCTTTACATTGCATTTGATCATGCATTTTATCTCATCTGGATAAACAAATGAAGAACACTTATTTCAGTATTCATTCTATTTATTCCTGGCCATATCATCTAACTGTAACTCGTGAACTTGCTAATTTTTGTTGAAGGCATTACGACATGGAAGAGCTCTCATACGAGTATCAATGAGTAGTTCACCATTGAAGTCAGACTATATTCTGGTACAAACTAATCCCTTTTTTCACAACCCTTATGAATGCTTGAAAGCATGGTAAAGAAGTGATGCTATCTTCCAGCCATAAATTATGCATTTCTTCTCTTGCACATAGCTTGAAAGCTAAGTTCCATAGAAATGCTGCAGAAAGGCTCTGATTTTGTCATGCCAATACACTCAAGGCATGCTTTCCTTTATTATTCTAATTCGTTTTACATCTTAAATGGAAATAACTGACTCTACAGTTTCAAAATTTCTCTTGCTACTTATTTTTGCCATTTTTACCATAAACCTCAGTTTTTTATTTATTCATTGCTGGATGTATGAACCCATGTATAGTGATTTGAGACTACCAGTAGATGGGCCACACCTAGGGTGGTAAATGAACTCAGTTGTTCATGTACTGCTAGGACTTGGCTTGTTTTCACAAACCCATTTACGGTGGTTTTGGTGTGTGCTTGTTAAAGAACTAGAGCCTAAGGGCTCTGTGTACTTCAGCTCAGCTTAATTGGCTCAAATATGCTGGATTGAGGAAATTCAATGTAATTCCAAATTACATGCTATTGGTTTATGTTTTTATTCATAATCCTCTACGTCTATACTTGACCTGTATAAGCCCGGTCTTGAGAAAACCTAAAAATCATATTTTTGGTCCTTGCCCTCCACTCAATCATATATCTAATTTAATACTGTTAAATGAACCAAGCATAACTTGAGCTGGAATCGGGCATTAATTGATATTGTTGAGCTCATTTACCAAAAGACGGAGCAGAGCCAAACCTATGCTTTGCCTATCACTCATGAGTATTGAAATGAGCTCAACTTGAGTTTTTGTGGGAGCTTGAAAGCTATTTTTATACTTTTATTGATAGGTTATACACATTTTTTTTTATAAGTAATAAAGATGTATATTAAAAAAAACTACCTCATGCAAAACAGCATAAGGCATAACAAAGATTACAAAAAGAGAAAAGAAAAAACAAAGAGAAAACTAATTACAAAAGAGAGAACTAAGAAACATGGGGAGAGAATCACTAGAGGTGAGTCCCCAAGCCCTAGACCAATCGAAAAGGGAGCCACTGAAAGAAGCGAGCAGTTGGTCATCAGTGCTTTCCATGTCCTCAAACGTCCGCCAATTTCGCTCCCTCCAAATACACCACATTAAGCACAACGAAGCTAAATTCCAAATGCTAGACGAATACTTTCCCAACCAATTCCACCAATCAAAAAGAGTATTTGCAACCGATCTTGGCAAAAACCCATGAAATCCCAAAAGATCTAAGAACTAAGCTCCAAAGCCGATAAGCCTTTCCACAATGAAGTAACAAATGATCCACCGTCTCCCCATTACAACGACACATAATGCACCAGTACCCAGTGGGTCTTGAACTTAAGAGCTCAACTTTAACCCTATTCTTAAAGGGGAGAAGTGTCACTTGAGTTAAAGCTCAATGAACAGCATGGGGCTGGATTGTTTGCAGCCCTAGCCACACAGCACATACCTGATACATTGTTTTGTTCAGTCGTCGTAAGATATGTCATGGAAATTTCCTAATTAGCCCCATAGGAGACTTCCTGAGACTTATGTCTGAAATAAGCCTTATTTGTTAACCAAATGCTATTGGTTCTGATCATAATATGAAAAAGTAATCTCTATGTGCGTTTTACTTTCATATTTTCCTTCTGAGTTTCATGTTTATGTTTTTAATTAGTACTACAGTTTAAGACAACTTAATTCCTTAATTTTCTTTAGATTTCAGTTGGTGCTCATGTACACCCTCAAAATCCAGTCTTACACAAAGGAAGTTATCTGAACTTCAGTATAGAAGGTGGGTCTACAGTGAACATACTACCAATACATTTTCTTTACAGTTATTTATAGTTATGTGTTTTCTTTCAAATCTGTCTCAAATTACTAATTAAATGCAATTTCAGTTTGTGCAGTAGTGTCTCCATCTTGTTGCTATTTATAACTATTTGCTCCATGTTATAACGTGAAATCTGTGATAGCATTTGTCTTCTAGCACTTCATAATTGTATTTGATAATATTTGAACTACTCTAAGCTTCATTTGTTAATAGTCAAGTTTATTTAAAAGTGTTGAAGAAGTCTAATTCCTATATCGAATGTTGGACTTGATATGATTCTAATTTTAACACTGTTCAGTCTACTCGGAAGATGAGAGTTTCAGGCCCATGGCCTATGGAAACTTTCATAAACCTTGGGTACCACATACACACACATGCGCGCACACAGGAAATTCTTTCATTTCCCATAAAGAAATTCATAAAATAAATAGTTCTCAACTGTGAAAATTCCTTTGACATCTCCCTTTTCTCTACTTCCTTTCTTCACCTATTGTTATCTGAAGCAGATGTATCTCCCGTTTTCTTTGATGGATGTATTTTGCTTATATAGAAATAGGTTCCCTGCATAAAAATATTTATCTGCCAAATGCATTGCATCATAACATGTGGACTGCTTACTTGTGTCCTAGGGTAGCAGATAATGGATGTTCTAATGTCTTCTTGTACCATTCTGTTTCTCATATATTAATCATAGTATTCTTTTCTTTTCTACCAATGAGCTCTAGCTCAATTGGCACCTCCTCCCCTCAAAAGTTCTAGGTAGAGTGTGAGGTCATTGCTTCAAGACCCATTGGTTGTGTACCTGACCGCTTCAAAAATATTCTTCTCTTCCAGAATCAATATTCAAATATCCATGGATTTATCATTCCTTTCGTACTTTTTTTTTGGGATTTTACGTTGTTCAATTTATTTATTATGGTAGGTTTAAAAGATCAAGTTTCTGGCAAGTGGTTTACTGCCAACGAAAGTGTTGTATCTGTGGACATGCCGTCTGGAATAGCTGAAGCAGTTGGGGAAGGTTCAACCCAAGGTATTGGAATAAAACCTTTCACTTTGTTGAAGCTGCTGGCACAAATTTAATGTTAGATATCTTCCTTATGTGCTTCTATGATTTCCTCTGAATATGATGGTAGCCCTTTTCAATGTGGAACTTGTTACCTGTGAACAGTTATTTTCGAGGGCTCTGGTCTGAAACTGCAAACACTGGTTACGGTACTCACAGGGGATATTGTTTCTGTGGATGCTCCAAAAGAGATGCTGACAAATGTTCCTTTTCCCACAAAAGGATATAATTTCTTGGTGAAGTTCAGGTTTGTAGACTATGAATTGCAGACAAAACCCTTGTAATTTGTTGTGAATAGGTGTTGGATTCAGCAAGTCCAAAACTTGAGACACAGAGTCATGGCTATATGTGTGTTTTTGTAAATTAACAATATTGAAACATACATTTTTGTGTATGCTGGCAGAAAAAATTATGCGTAATAAAAATCATCAGGATGATAAGAATTTCATAGGTTTTTAATGCTTGATAGTAACATGTTTAATAATTCTCCTCATTTAAAAAAAATAAATAAATGAAGGTTATTTTACAAATCTTAGAATGCATGTGGGATAATGGTGTGCTCAATTGTCATGTCCACAAGTATCTGACATGCTAGAGAAAGTGTCACACAAGTCATGGTTCATAAATAAGCCAGTCCTGTGCTGACAGAGACAAGATATAAGCACCCTTTAGTGACTTGTGAAGTACTTGAATTAATTTATAGGTTTCAATCATGTGGAGAAAAATAATTCTTCCATTTATAAGAGTTCAGGCATGCCATTAGAACACATGGCGACTGCTTTCCTTTCTTTCTTTCTTTATTTTTTCATTGTTCTCACCTTTATAAACCCTTTGTGATTTCTGAACATTTGCAAATCAAATTATGCTGCCTTGACAACTCATGCAAGTAAGTTAAGAGTCTGAGTTTAATCTAACACGCACACCTGTAATGGCTAGAATTAACCACCCCCCACCACACCCCCCCCCCCCCCCCCCCCCCACAAAAAAAAAATCTGAAATTTATTGTGTACCTATTTAAATGAATTAATATATCATGCGATTAAAAAATACACGTGGATGGTCATCTTTTTGGAGAAGACTCCTTTAAATTGGTTTGGATGAAAATTTTGTTCTATCTTGAAGGTTATGGCTCCATCACCCTTAATCTTTGTCATCGATATGTTGTATACTTTATATATGTTGTGAAGACTTGATATTCAGTTTACTAGCACACTTTTGTAGATAGATTCATATAAGTGATGACATTCAGTTAATCCCTTTCTTTTTTCTCTTTATTATGAAAGTAATGCTTACGGCAACAACTTTGGACCTCTTGGAAACAGTGAGGAAGTCCCATATGACTGTATTGTGGACCCTCCTTTTGTTGGGTATGTTTCTTAAAATTTTGTATGTTTTGTATGCTAATTTACCAGAAAATTTTCTCATCTGCTTATATTCTTTGCTGTCTGTGGGCTTGAAGGTATGCAAAGCCATGGGTGGATCTTAACACTGGCAGCTCATATTGTCTCTTTTTCCCTTACTCACCAGAGCACTTGGTACGCTCTATACCCAAGTCAAAGGACATGAAGCCAGATATATCTGTTTCCATGAGTGCATCAATGAGAGGAGCTAAATATGCCTCGGGATCTGCATCTGGTCTTTTTATTGGAGGGTTTTCGGTATTAGAAATGGGCAAGGTAAACATTTATTCATACAGCTTGCCTTTCTTTTTGGTTGGCGCAGGAAGGGAAGAATAAAACTTGAGCAAGGCACCTTGATCACCACCCATCAGTTCAGATGACCGTTGGTCCTGTCCTCAATAAGTTCATGAACATGTGACTTCAGTATAGGATTGGCTAGGAGGCTTAAGATTTATTCTGTAGATAGTTCATTGAATTGTTTTTGGATTAAATTTGAGGTGCTCTGTTTAATGCCTGTGATCCGATGAACTGATCTGATTATATGATATTGCAAATAATTTGTTTTAATTTAATATTAAACCAACTCAATTTTAGAAGTGTATGATGATGCAAATTTTTTAATGTTTCAGAATTTAAAGCAGTTGAATCTGACACCAGGCTCTAACAAGACAATCATAACCATCTTGGGGAATACAGGTACAGTGCCAGACATTTTTCCCTGTGTATGTGTGCGTGTGTGGGCATGAGCCTTTTCTCTACCCATAGCCCTATACACCCTGATGGAGGTGGGGGTTCTCTCTTTCTCTCTCCTTCAATGGTAAGGTTTGAACCTTAAGACCTGCAACAGACTTTCACTACCTAAGCCAAGGCCTATGAGCCATGAAGGTGCAAGTTCACCCCATTTCTCTACCACCCCCCATGAAGATTTTACCACAAAGCTAGCTGGCTCCTTCATTATCATTGGAAGGGGATGCTTATTTTAGAAATACTACTGCATGAACCAGAATTTATGTTTATGATAAGTTTCCAGAAGAAGCGCATGCATGGTGTTTTTTAAATTTACGACTTTCAGATTGTCAGCAGAACTTTCAACATTTAAACTTATCACAAACTGATGAGCTGGGATTTTGAATATGCCCTTTTGTGCATCATCCATAATGTTTGTTCAAAAATATAATGTACTTGTCTACTTAGGTTTTGGGGGAGTTCCCTTGCTAGCCATCTTCAGTGGTTGAGACCTATTCTTGTCATTATAAGTATCATGGATTCCTAATGGCATGTTTGGAGCATACATATCTACTTGCACCATTCATATTATTTGTTCAAGGAGCCTATAAATGGATGAAATAAGATGCTTTATTTTTCAGTGACCCCGTATACAGACATAATAAATTTATATCTACATTATTTTTGCTAAGCTTTGGTAGAGTATCGATGGGTTTGGGTTCTTGTAGAATATGATCCCCCCACCCCCCCACACCCCCCAAAAAAAAAATCCCCAAAAGAGAGAGGGAGAGAATTGGTAACTGGATATAAGTACTGCAATGACTTATTTGGTTGTCTCATTTTAGATGTCGAAATCCATTGGCACAATCAGGATCAGATCATGATCAGCCCCATCTATAGAGAAGAATCTGGAATTGGTGGGCGGGCACAGTATGAGGTGAGTATTATGCTTCATTTAATGCATTTGCTTATAATGAAAGTGTTGTTGATGAGTAATTATTACTAGTCAAGTTAAACTGTCACACTTTTCAGAAATTGTTTAAATGTCTTGTAGAAATAAAAAGGTTTCATGGCTTCTGTTATGAAGTTCTTTCAGAGAATGAAATTTAATTAGGCGAGTATAAAAAGGATGAAGTTAAATTTGAAATCAATGCAAATATTTGTAATCATCAATCTTAAAAGCTTGAATCTGTTAGGAAATAGGCCAACGTGTATATCAAGCTCAAGAACACTTTTAAGTTTTAACTCTTTAGGCCCCCTTCACGGGCTGGCCTACCCAACAACATTGAACAAAAAAAATGCAGGCCTTGGACATTTAGAACCGTAGCAACAATGTAACCGAAACTGAAATGGGGTTTAGTATCGAACACTAGATTCATGAATCATACTGGGCTTTAATACAGTGTTAGTTATTTCATCTCAAAAGCTGAAGTTATTAGGAAATAGGCTAAAAATGTGTACATCAACCTAACAACCACAAACTCTAATATTGGGAAGCACAGTGTTCGAAGTCCTAATGTTCCTCCTCTACGTTTGCAGGACTACAGGATAATAATTAGTGTACTGGTTTCATATCTAAAGCTGTATAAAATACAACAAATCATTTCATTTTTAGACTGATCATCTCTATTATCCCTGTCTCCAGATCAAAGTGCTAGGAACAAAAAGTTTCAAAGACAAAATCATCATCACGCTCCCAGCTAATGGTGAGTCTACCTAGTTCTGAATCATGATACGTCTTTGCTTTTTTTAGCGAGCAAGAAAGTTTGTCTCTGAGGGAGACACACTGGATTTCTTAAATATGGACCAAATTGACATCTTTATTGCCTGTTTTACAGGTCAGAGAGTGGAAATAGATGTTGCCTACCAACCTGTAGAAAGAGCCGCGGCATCAGGAACTATCATAAATAAAACCCTTTGGGCAAGTGTGGTTGGGTGCTTTGTGCTATTGGTATTGACAGCGGCCATCTTCATCTGTTACTTGGACAGGCCTGGCAGATCTCAGACATCCGCTGCTCCTGCTCCTGCTCCTGCTACTCCCACTGTCCCAGCACCCATGACCCCTGTTCGTGGCAGCCCTGCTGTTTTGAACGAACAGTCTCCTCGAACACCTCAGCCTTTTGTTGACTATGTAAGAAGAACAATAGATGAAACTCCATACTACAGGCAAGAGGGAAGGAGGAGGTTTAATCTACAGAATACAATGTAGATGTATGGTTTGTCAGGGTCTAGATTAGAAGGGTCTCTCTCTCTCTCTCTCTCACATGTAAATTCATGTACAACGCGGCAAAGTGCCCATAAAAATTTTGTTGTATTATTACAAATGGTTAGGAAATCGAGTATGAAAAAGAAAAGCAACAAACGTTGATCTTCGATCATGTGCAAAGCTGATCTACTTTTCAAACTTAATAGTTGGTGATAATTTTTTCAATGAAGTGGATTTTGCTTGTTGCCCTTTCCCTACCATTTTTTGAACTTTGAACTCCACAATAAAGAACCATTTGTGGACTACGTGTCAACTCGAAAACTCGAAATCAACCGCACCCTTATTTTGAGTGACTGGTCGATCGTAGTCCAGAGTATCGAGTTAACTATACCCTTTCTCCCAAACATGTCGATAATTCAAGTAACTCAAACTAAATCCATTCAACAAGTAACTCAAACTAAATCTATAAATCAGATCCACCCACAGATGGAAAATTAAAAAAAAAAAAAAAAAATCAATAAATATCTATACATTAGATCTGAAAATTATTTAAAAAAAAAAATTGATCCACAAATGGTAAGAAAAAACATGTAATCAATAAACCAGATCCAAGAGTACCAACAACAACAAAAAATTCCATAAGAGAGAGTTACAAATTCTCAATTGGACCTAAACCTCAACTCTGTGCTTGTAGCGACAGTCAATGAGGATATCAATGGCGACGGAAATCCTAAAAAAATTTCGACTTAGGGTTTGTTTGGATATCGCTTATTACTGAAAATTGAAAATACTATAGTAAAATAATTTTTAAATATATCAATAGTGCCGTGGAACTCAGTTTTAACTTAACATTTGCATTTTTCCGTACTTGCGGGTCTCGTGAATAGTGCACGGGACCCACAGAAAAAACGCCAAATGCAAATTTTTTTCCTTTTCAGTGCAATCCAAACTCAACCTCAATCAATTAAAACTAAGGCTAGCGGAAGCGGTGAGATTCAATGTTTTCCCACAAGATTTGACAACAATGTGATGCTTTCTAAAATGATAAAGATTTAACTTATTAGGAGAGAAATTTTTAGTGATTTCTTCTCCTTAAAAAAAAAAAATAATAAAAAGAGAGATAAGATAACATTATATTTATCTAAACAAATCCTCCATGTGTGAGGGGTGAGAATACATACATCCAACAAAATTAAGACATGCATATATTAAATTCGGTTAAGTTAGGATTACTCAACTGGATTTTAGTAAACCCAACATCTTATCGAATACTCACTTGTGTTTTTTTTTTTCCCTCAATCGTGACTCATTGATAATTGAACAAATGAAAGAACTTGCTCATGTAGACTCGAATTAGGTTGGGTATGGTTAGTAGGGTGAGATACCTATTTTGTCCTTAAAGTATGATTGAGCATTCATAATTTTTTTAGTAAATCACATAAATTTGATAACTTCAAGGCAAAATGGGGATTTCATCTATAAGCTTGCATCAAATTAGAAATGTTAATGCTTAACTAAGAACATGTTAATCCACCAAAATAGACTAATAGGCAAAAATAACCATTAGAGTTTCATTAAACCAGTTGCGTTTTTCACAAAATTTAAGATAATTATCATTTTTTTACTTCTACGAAACTTAAAAGATTGATGTTGCATATATTCATTACACAAAGAAGATTGATGTAATTTGTCTAAAAAAAAAAACTAAAAATATATGTTTGTTTCCTAAATTTTGGGTAAGGTTATATTTTAGTCTTTGAAATTTGAAAACTTCATTTTTAGTGCTAAAAAGGAAATATAAATGCATCAAGTAAGCTATTTTGTAATTTTGTCATTATTCATTATAATTATTGCTTACACGACAAGATCTAATAAAACCACAAAACGCTCCATTTTAACATAAGTTATAAAATAACTAATTTGATATATCTATAATTTTTTATACTTCAATAGTTGAAGATAAAAGATTTGAACTTGAGATGTCACTAAAATATAACTTACAAATTATAGTGAGCTTTAAAAAATAAAAAGAAAGAAAAATTATAGGATGGGTTTAAAAGGTAGGAAGAAGTAGAACACTTACACGATAGCCGTTTGTGTCCAGCCAATGAGAGAGCAGGAATAGCTTAAAAAGGGTTTTAGTTTTAGGGCTTTCTTTCTTTCTTTCATTCATTGTACTCTCTCTCGTCTCTTTGACTCGTCAAAAAGCTAAAAGCTATTAAGCTAGGGCACTCCTAAATCCAAATCCCAAATCCCAAATCCAATTTTTCTTTTTCTTCTTCTTCGAATTCGTGAAATCGTCGTTAGCTAGCTTCCAAATGGACTCTCAAGCCAACGAAGCTATCCTCGACGGAGAACCTAACGACGTTAAGTCTTCTGACCTCAGAGAAGACGACGACATCATCAACGACAAGTCTCACTCTCACTCTTCCGACGGAGCTAGCGCCGGGTTTCTCTCTCTCTCTCTCTTAAACTTTTCAATTTTTAAGCTCTGTTTGGTTCCTAAGAAAATCTATCTACAACAATAAAAATCACCCAAATCTTGGAAAAAAAGAAAAAAAAAGAAACTTAGTGAGTAACCGTTTCAGTTGCTCGTTGTTTCTCTAATACTTTGTTGATTATTGGGAAAAAAAATGGAAGGAAAAAGAAAGAAAAAATTTCGGAACTGAAGGAAATTTGTGTTTGATTTTAATTGTTCGTTTAATGCTCTCGCTAATCAAGTACTTGTTAGGAATAATTAAGATGAGAGTAAAAGAAAATGAAAAATTTTCAAGAACTTAACTTGTGTGGATAATAATTTGTGTGTGTGTGTGTGTGTTTTTGATCTGTTCGTGATTTTTGTCCTGTTTGTAATTTGTTGCAGAAAAATCTTTATAGGGGGCTTAGCGCGAGAGACAACCGATGGTTAGTACTTATTTTTGTGGTTGATGATGCTTTTTTGTAATGTTTCAAATGCAGTTTACACTTTACACCACTTTTAAGTTTGGGTTCACATCTAAATTGGCCGTCTTGGCTTTCAAAACTCGCAATTTACGCCATGTTGATGTGCCCCTTTCCTTATGTTACATCACATTTTCACCAATAATCAAGCCGGTCCCTTTTGGGTTCGTTAAAAGAAAAGTTTTAACGGATGTTGGCAACTAGCTCTAGCTCAACCGGCACCTCCTCCCCTTATAAATTTAAGGTGGGGGCCATGGAGGGTGAGGTTGTTGGTTCAAGACCCATTGAGTGCATGTGTAACCTGCCAAAACAAAAGGTTTAGCAGATGTTGACGGAAGGGGCACACTGACATTGTTGTAATACTGATTTAGAAGCGATCCTAAACTTAAAAGGTGTAAATAGTGTTTGTCTTTTTTTTCTTTTTTCTTTTTTTGTTTAAGTGTTGTTGAATTTTAGTGGGACATTTATGAGTTTTTGTTTGGTTCTTCTTTTGATTGTAATTGTATTATGCAGCGCAATTTGTCAAGCACTTCGGTAAATATGGTGATATTATTGATTCTGTGATAATGAAGGACCGGAAGACTGGGCAGCCCCGAGGATTTGGATTTGTGACTTATGCAGAACCCTCTGTGGTTGATAAAGTCATTGAGGATACCCATATTATTAATGGGAAACAAGTAGGGTTTTTGTTTAATCGTGTCAATATTGAGCTAGAATTTAGTTGTTTTTGCTTTAGTTGTTGATTTGATTTTATTGGTGTTTTGATGTGATGTTGGGGGGCATGTAGGTTGAAATTAAGCGGACCATCCCGAAGGGAGCTATTGGGTCTAAGGATATCAGGACTAAGAAGATTTTTGTGGGTGGGATTCCTGCAACTGTGAATGAAGGTTGTTTCTTCTATAGTTTTGTGGTAATTGTCTTTTTGTGAATATAAAGGTTGTTTGCATATTAATTCTGAAAGGGGAGCTATTTGTTTGTTTCAAATGAGCAGATGAGTTCAGGGACTTCTTTGCGCAATTTGGAGAGGTCAAGGAACACCAGATCATGCGGGACCATTCAACCAGTCGTTCTCGTGGGTTTGGGTTTATTTCCTTTGACACAGAGCAAGCAGTTGATGATCTCTTGTCCAGGGGTAACAGACTGGAGCTGGCAGGAGCTCAGGTGAGCAGAGTGCTAACTAAAATGAACATTTATTTTTCCTTTTTGTATGTTCTTAAAGATAATGTCCCTATTTCTATAACCAGCCTTTGTATGATGTAATTACTAGCTAGGGGACACATAACATATTAGTTACTAGATTATTTATATAAAAAAACATATTAGTTACTAGATTAAAAACAAAGACTATTATTATTCAAATGCAAGTTTTTGCCCAAAGGGCCACATACAGAGCTTGCAAAGGACTTCTAAATTTTTTTTGAAAAAGTGAAAAAATGCATCTATTTTTACTTGAATGATTACATAAATTTTTGGTGGGTGGGGTTGTGTATTCGTGGTTTACTCCCCAGGGATTGGCCCAAAGTGTCCTCCCTCCCTTGGTGAGGTTCCATGTTATAAAAAATAAATTTAAAAAAAAAAAAACCATAAACTAACATCTAAGTGGGGATGTTTTAATTATTAGTTATGTGCCAAACCAAGTGGGTTTCTTAAGAAGTACTTTGGTGTATTAATCATTCATTATTGGTTAACTTTATGCTATATCTTGTTTAGGATTTTTTTTATCCATATCAGCTGTCACTCTATTCTTTGGCATCCATCAAGCATGGTGCTTGGTGTAGAGTTCATAATTTAAAATTTTTATATAGTTTATATGCCAACAATGTTGTTTTTGTAGTCATTAAAAAAATATTCAGTAGATGGATGATGTTAATGAAAGTATTTCCAAAAAAAATTTGCACTATTTGGTGGCTTACTTTAGTGCCTACTTTCAGATTTAGAAATATTCTAATAAATTCTACTGCTCCAGATGTGTTGTTATCACTGTTGAAGTGATGCATAATGTGGACTTTATACAGAAAGTTAGTTCTAAGATGAAAGGACAGGAAAAAAGGAATTTAGAATTTAGAAAAAAAGAAAAAAGAAAAGAAAAAAAAAGAGGAGGGGTGAGGGTTGGGGGAAGAGAAACTAAGGATATTGTGATATTGTTTTCTTCTGTGATTAAACTAATTAATATTATGTCTTCTAACCATACGAAAGATAAGAAGATTCTTGAATTATTTAACACATACGCTGTTGTTCATACTGAATACAACCCTTTATCAATTATGAAGCATTGTAATTTAGGTTCACGTTTCTTTCTTGTAGGTGGAAATAAAAAAGGCAGAGCCAAAGAAGCCAAACCCACCACCTGCCCCATCCAGGCGTTATAATGATTCTAGGCCCGCATTTAGTGGTGGGTTCAGAGATAGTGGTTATGGTGGATTCGGAGGCAGTAGCTTTGGAGGTGGCAGTGGTGGTGGATATAGGTCAGGTGGACCCTATGGTGGTGGCAGGAGCAGTGCTTATGGTGGTTATGGTGGAAGTGAATTTGGTGGTTATGGAGGATATGGTGTTGGTGGTGGTATGGCAACTTACAGGGAAGAGCCCTATCTAGGATACTCGAGTCGTTATGGAGGAGGAGGCTTTAGCAGAGGTTATGATCTAGGAGGCAGTTATGGTGGACCTAGTGAGAGTTATGGGGGATATGCTAGTGGTGGTAGTGGCACTGCTGGTGGTGGCTATGGGAGTAGTTATGATGCCAGTCTTGGTGGTGCCTATGGAGGGGGTAGTGCCTCCTTCTATGGGAGTAGAGGGGGGTATGGTGGTGGTGGTGGTGCAGGGAGTGGTAGTCGATACCATCCTTATTCAAGGTAGAAGTCATTGGAGGAGGAATATTAGGATTATAATTTATAAGTGTACGGAAAAATGCGAACCTGTCTCAGTTTGTAGCATTGAGTTTCAAGTTTGTTAGCTTATGTTTTCGGATTCTTTTATTTTGTTGAGGAGGTGGTTTTGAATGTTTTTACGCTTCTGTACTAGTAGTGCAAGATAAAAGATCTGATTTTAACTTTTCATTTGGTCGACATTAATGAGCTGCAAATTGTGCAGATGATTGTATTATCTCTGGTTCTTGAAAGGGTACCTGCAGACATAAGTGGCAGTTAATCTTCTTAACATTGTCTTTACTCATTTTCATTAGCAGACCATTCTTGTCAGTTAAGGAAGCACTCAATTTATTTCTTATGTTTAGCGAATCATTTTAGTTCCAACAATGCCATAGACACAACAAATTCGGAACTTTTTTCACAACATTTGAGGTAGCAGATTATTGTCTCCTTTGTATACCAATCGCAACTTGTCACCTCAGCACATGAAAAAAGTTGTGAAATTGGTTGTGTATCTAAACTTATTGTTTCAGTTTTGCACGGACACAAGTGGCTAGACCTTGCCATTCAGGGTGATAATTCCTCGGATGTCAACTGTTTAACATATATCTTACATGGATAGCTAACCTTGTTTCATAAAATGCAATGTTCTGATACGTTAGCTGCTTTCTATAACTTGAGAATTATTCTGTTCGACATGATTGTTACATTGCAACCCTGACTACATTAGCTCCTATGATGGAAATGGAACAAATCTCAACCATTGTTCGTTTAACCTTTACTATGTTCCTGCTGAATCATTCTTCTGGCTGAATTGGATCTTGGCGAGAGTTGATGTAGTATGAATTTGGAACTGATCTGGGTGTGAATGCGTCTTAATCCTTCAAGATTGTGACTTATTAGTAAAGGCATACCATGATTGTAGCCTTTGTATTGATTTGATAAATTTATGCTATCAACAAAGTATTAGAAATAACATTCAGCTACTCGGCTAGGTTGGATGTTTAAAATTGTAGTATATTATACAACGGTGAACTGAAAGGACGTAAGTCATAGCTGCACATGAAGCGGAGTGTTTGGCTTTCATAAGTTTCCACATCCAAACGCATTTGCAACTTGTTGAATGTGAGGCTAGGGATGTAATGTGATACTCGAGAACTACAGCAACAAAGACGGCAGGTGATGGTTAAAACTATAGCTTTGCTCTCATATTTGCAATATATTTGTTGCGAATGTATATCGTCTGAGTATTTGCAAATTCTATATTTTTACCACAATTGTTACCAATTAAATGTGCCTGTTTGTTTGCTTTTTTCATTGTGAAACCTATTATGAAATGTGGAATTCAATATCCTTCTTTCCGTATTCACAATCTACAAAAGATCATTATCATCAATTTGTAATGAAAATTTAATAAATGTTTTATATAATATTTCCTACATATTAATATTTTTTCTCTCTCTCTCTTTTCAATACATAACTAAATTATTTTAAGCAATTCCTCAATACTCCATTAGGCCTGAGCCAACTTGGTTTAGGGCTCAAGCCAAAACTTTGACTCAATCACTTCGGGTGGTTAATAGCAGAAACCGCCATCAACTACAAAGAACCACAATCTTGACTATTCGTTCTCTCATGGACAACGAAGGTGATGGGGTAAGGATCTCTAGATCTTCACTTGAACTAGAAACCCTTTTAGATCTAAATCGATCATTTTTGTTGTATCAAACTTCAATATGGGAAAATCACCACAATCTTGACTATTCGTTCTCTCATGGACAACGAAGGGTGATGGGGTAAGGATCTCTAGATCTTCACTTGAACTAGAAACCCTTTTAGATCTAAATCAATCATTTTTGTTGTATCAAACTTCAATATGGGAAAATCAACACTCAAATTGAAATGATCAATTTTTGGAGACTTTAAGTCATTGCCGACCACCTCCTGCCATTGAAACCATTTAAATCCTGATGGATCGGTTTGGATTGGGCGTAGACGTGGCAAAATGGGCGGGTCAGGTTGGGTTCGGGTTGGGTCAATCGAGTTTGTGGGTCAAACAGGTTGTTGGTCAAAACGGGTCATTTTTAAACAGGTCAATCAGGTTGTGGGTTGGATTGGGTTGGGTTGACCTGTATTTTTCAAACAAGTTTTTTTTTTTTTCAATTACAAAAATAAATCAATGACAACCTATTTAGAGAGAATGAATAAAATCAATTAAGCAAATGAATCGCACTTAATGCCACTTGTTAATATCCTTCCAATTTTGACAGTTTTGAGCATGACAAAAATGATTTATAGTCATAAATTTATGATGAAAAATGTTTTCAATGTTAATAGTTCACTGTCAAAATGCATATAATTACAAGTTTACATTTTAAAAAATAGATAGATCTTAAAACAAACAAAACAAGTAAGCCTGCAAAGTAGCAAGTTATCGGTTTTCTTAAGTGCACATGTTCTTGTTGCATTTAAAATAATAGTAAAGTTAGATTACTTAGAAAGATAAACTAAACAAAAAAAGATTTAAAAATAAACATAACATATTAAGTAAAGAAGAATAAATAAATAGTTTATAAGAATTACACCTCAATCTCAATCTACTCAACGTTGGAAACAGATTCAGCACTACAAATATTCATACTTGCAAATTGAAACTCAAGTTGGCCAATTTCATCAGCATCTTCATCTACAATACAATATTTTAATATAACTTAATGTATCATGAAAGTAAATGAATAAAGAATTAAAATTGTATAATTATGACTATAAAAAATTAAATTACCTTCAAATCCATATAGTCAACTCTTAGTACACAACGTAGCTTTCACATTCTTAGGTAAAAATATAACTTAATGTACCATGAAAGTAAATCAATAAAAAATTAAAATTGTATAATTATGACTATAAAAAAATTAAATTACCTTTAAATCCATATAGTCAACTTTTAGTACACAACGTAGCTTTCACATTCTTAGAGAAAAATATAACTTAATGTACCATGAAAGTAAATCAATAAAGAATTAAAATTGTATAATTATGACTATAAAAAAATTAAATTACCTTCTGTTGATGCTCATTTTGGGAAGTCCAGTAGAAGGAAGAAATCCAGCAGCATGGGCAGAAAAGAGCTAGTAATTGGATAGAAAAGTCATTAAGCCCAAGCGGTAGGAATAATGGATCATAGGCCCATAAAATAAACAAATGGGTCTTAAGGAAGCAAACGGGCCTAAAGGAGCCCGGAGAGAGAGAAGTAGCAAATCCATGGGTAGTATGTGATGTAGAAAAGTGAGAATGGGCCACAACAAGCCCGAAGTAATGCAAGTAAAGAAAGTAAAGGGCTGATAGAAAGTCCATGAGCCCCAATGATGAAGGATAAAGTAAATGGGTCAGGGAAGCCCAAATGAGTTAGTAAAATCCCATAGGAACACAGAATTAGAAAGGGCTGAGAATGCCCAAGGAAAGTAAATAGGCCAAAGATGCCTAAGAGTAAATAAATGGGACACAGGAGCCTACAAGCAATGCAATAAAAATCCAAATGATCATACTAAGTCATTGAGAGAAGAATAAGTAGTAGATCCAAAGAGGCCCAGCAGGCTTGGGTCAAATGACATCACAGTAGGAATGATAGAGTGGTGCAGTAAGAAATGATAGCAAAACTGCAGAAAGGAGCAAAAGAATGGACTGAAGGAAGAAAAGCCCACAATCAAGCAAAGCTCAGCCCCTAAAGGGAGCAGGCCATAAAGAATGGGAGGTCAGAAAATAACTCACACCATAAGAAGTCAAGGATGGGTGGCAGAATGTGTAGGCGAGCCTCCAAACCACGGCAAACGCATGAGCAGCGGGCAGGTTTTGGACATACATAGAAGTGGAGCACGTGCAAGGCTCAGACATCACTAGCCTGTATCTAGCCAATACAAGAAGTTGTGGGTCATGGGTCAGAGGTAAGAGGGCATGGTCTGGTGGTGGGGAGAGGGGAAAACCTATTCTGGAGTTCCTACTTAGGCTCTTTTGGAGAAAATGTCCTACTGGGATGACATACCGCCCAAAAGAAGCAAGGATGAGTTGGAACCACTAGGTGTGTGCCATGAAGGATAGGGAGAGAGAGAGCACCCACACCGTAGTAGGTAAGAGTGTCATAGCAAACAAACAAACAAAATAGTCTTCTTTGTTTGGTGATGGGGAGTGGCACAGCCAGCACAGGTAAGTGGTGGTGGCTAGACAATTGACAAAGCAATGGTGGTCGGCAAGGACACTCAAACCAGACAAAGGTAGTTAAAGGCTAAAATAGTAAAAGTAAGTCATGGCAGGCATTATAAAAAGGATCCTTGCCCTGCACAGCAGGTGAATGATCACGGTAACAGTAACCTCCACGAGAGAATCACAACATAAAAGCAAGCACTGAGAAAAGAATAGGAAAAAAGAAAAGAATTAGAAATAATGAAAGGAAATAGAGAGCATAGAATAGCAAGCATGCACCAATAGGTTGATCATCTCTCTCCCTCTAAAGCTCTGCTCTCTGTCAAAGGCAAAGGATTCTTTTGGGAACAGGCCATTCAGGCCTTTTCCCTCAAAGCGATTAATTTTTTTTCTGGGAGATTATTCGCATTGAGGAAATGGTTCCCTTATTTGTTTAAGTCTTGTAACATAATTTGGCACAGCAGACTAATATTTCCCTCTTTGATTCAATAAACTCATTACTATTTCTTCCCCACTTATTTCTGCTATTTTATGTACAGGGCGCTTCCTGTCGTTGACCTTTATTTATTTTGTCTAAATAGCAAGCGTATTTCTTTTACTATCTTTATTATATTTGCTTGCCATAACCCTCCCATAGTAGCTCCGCCTGTCATGGGCATGTGACCAAAGTTTTGGCAAACGGGGCGTAATTTGTGCACAAGCCGGACCAAGATGAGTTACAATTGGACCAGTTCCAACTCCCTTATCCTGAACACTTGGACCCAATACAGCAGGAGGTAGCCCAGCCCAACATTACAAAAAGGCCCACCACACCTTCAAATCCATATAGTTAACTTTTAGTACACAACATAGCTTCCACATTCTAAGGTAAAAGACGTGATCGATACGGAGTAAGAATTTTTTCCCAGTGCTAAAACTTGATTAAGAAGTAACAGTGGTTATCGGAATGCGCATAAGATCCCGTGCCATTAAAGAGAGCTCTGGAAACCGATTGTAATGCTCTTTCCACCAAGAGAGAACTTCCAACTTTGAATTTTTCTTTTTGTTAAGTTTAGGCTCTTCTAAATACAAGTCCAACTGAGATTTTTTTGTTTTGGCATCACGACCACTTTCATAATGATCAAATTCCTAATCATTAAAAAAAGGGTAAAATATCATTTTCGTCTCTAAACTATCACAAAAATTTGTTTTTCATCCCTAAACTTTCAAAAGTTCTATTTTCGTCCCTAAACTTTTCCAAACGTATTGATTTTCATCCCTCCCACATCAGCACTCTGTCAAGCCACATTAGCACTCTGTCAGAACTTTTGAAAGTTTAGGAACGAAAATAGAACTTTTGAAAGTTTAAGGACGAAAAACGAACTTTTGTGATAGTTTAGGGACGAAAATAGAACTTTTGAAAGTTTAGGGACGAAAAACGAACATTTGTGATAGTTTAAGAACGAAAATGATATCTTACCCTTAAAAAAAATTGCAATGAAAAATAATACCACACAATATTACTATCTTTATTATTAAAAAAATATAGCACAACATATACCAAACAAAATGCAATTCACTTACATCATCTTCCTTATCTTCATCATCATTAGGATCATCCACAGCACCGCTAGTATGACTAGAACTCCCAACATAGGATGAAACATTTGTAGTGGCTATAGGCTTAGGGCATTCATAATTTGAAAAAAGCTTATACAATGTAGTCTCAATGCTCTCTACCTTCATTTCAGCAATGTGCCCAATTGGCTCTATTTTCTTGAAAATAAAGTCCACATAATCCAACTTATACCTTGGATTAAGAACAATGGCATAAGCTAGCACCACACTATAACAATTTCAATATTTGTCAAATTTACCTTTCATATGTTCTGCAATATTATTGATAAATGAATCTTGGCTCTTCATTTCTTCAAGTAAGAGCAATTCAATTTGAGACACTCCTTGAAAGTGTGGAATGTGTGAAGAAGGGCAGAGGTGCAAGACGGCAAAAGAAAGAGTAGAGGAACTGAACTGAGGAAGCTTTGGGGCCCTTTGTGGTTTGGTTTGTCATGTTTCAACTTTCAAGTTTGTGCATTGTGCCTTTGACTTTGGACAATGGACTACAACTAGTATTGAATGAGATTTTTTTTTTTTTTTTTTAATGGTTGTCTTGACAGCCTTGTGTTGTCTTGTCTCATTCTCTCATGTCATGTCTTGACAACAGTTTTACTTGTTTATAACTTTATATCTATAATATATTGACTATTAGTTTTTATTATTTGTGCTTTATGCACCTAGTATCATGACGTAGATTAAATATTTTTTTAGCAAAATTTTTTTAACAGGTTGAGTCACGGGTTATTCGGGTCGGGTCGAGTTGACCCGCAAAAAAAATCGGGTTGGATTACGGGTCAACTTGTCTTTGCTTCGAGTCAAAAAAATCGGATTCAGATCAAGTATTTTTAAGTCGGGTCGGGTCGGAATTTTCTGACCCATATTGCCATGTCTAATTGGGCGGGTGGGTCAATTTGAACAAATATTTTGGACAATTCTAAAGACAACACTATACAATGTGGAAAAGAATTTATTTCAAAATAATAATCCTCCACAAACCAAGCCCGAAATGGCAATTCATTTTAGTTTACAAACTGAACTTGGGCTGCAAAGTCAGTAGCCCATGGGCCACCCCTGATAAGAAAAAAAATTCCAAATAAACTTCCTCGAACCCAGTAGACGTTGTCGTGTAATAACAAAAGAAAAATCTTCTATTTTTTCTGGCTTTCATGCTCAGAGAGAGAGAGACGCTGAGAGAATGGCAATGGTGTCGTGGAACTTGGGCCTTGGTGCATCTCAAAAGGTACGTAGATTCATTCCGCAACTCAATTCTTAGGTTTTTTTTTCCCTTAATATTTTATTGTTACATTCCGCTTCTCAATTTTCCCTTCTTTTTTAAATAATTAATTAATTTTTTTTATTTATTTTATATATTTTAAAAAGCAGAGAGAGGTACCCCAACTCCAAGTATTTTGCAGAAAGAAAGAGAGAAACAGAGATAACAACCACCCTTATAAAGTCATCGAAATTACGCCTCCGCCCAAGAACCTTGGCATTCGTTGCTTCCCCTCTGTAATTATCCTCTATTCTTAGTATCTATTCTACTCCTTTTTATTTTATTTTATTTTTAATTTATAATTATTTTTTATTAGTTTTTTTTTTTGATCTCCATAATCAAAGTCTCATTCATTTTTATAATTCTTAGCTATTAATTTAGACTAAAAGCTTGGAAATGATTTTTATTTATGATTATTTTATTTGGGACATACAATCCAAAATGAAAGAACTACAATGGTAAAGTAGATATAATGATATATAGCGTTCACATTTTAGTGTTCAAAGTTAAAACTACAACTTACTATCATCATTTTGGACAGTAATGCCAGGGCCAATTTTTTTCACAACTGCTGACATGGCCAATTGCGATTGGAGCAACATGATTTTTATCTAGGCCCATCACTTATACGACTTTTGATAGGCATCAATTACGATATGTTATGGTAACAGCTGTGAAAAATGTTGTATTCTTATACTTATTGTTTTGGATATAGCTAAATTGCCCAGTACTGCCTAAAACCATATATCCTATATGGGATTGAGTTCAGACTGTAGCTCTACTCTAGCTATAGCCCCCATTAGGCATTGGTTCCTTAGCGGGTGGAGAGCTACTATGGTTGTGCCCAGATAGGTCGCCAATGTCAGCTGTCGCATCTTACCCTATTTAGTTTAGCCACAAAAAAAAAAAAAAAAAAAAATTGCGTTTGCTGTTGGCGTCTTGGATGTCGATAAGTACCTATATATGATGTGTTAAGCCTAATGGATGTCTTTGAAATGTTTATTAATTTTCTACATCAGTTTGCGTGCTAATGTAAGTTCTTTAAATTCAACGAGATCATGAATGATCTTTCACAAAAGAAGGATGTGTACATCAATTAACTTTAGAGGCAAGACATTACCCTTTTCTAATAAATTTTTTTATATGTTATTTAGGAGATAAATGCAAGTAACTTGTAAAATACACTATAGATGGGCATCTCTAATAGGCTTTTTAGGAGCATACTAGCTAGGTTATAGAAAAATCAATAATCACATGTGCAGTATGAATTATGAAACTTGGTCAACTATCACATGCCAAATGTCAAAATAGGCCAAGCATTATTGGAATCAGATTAAATTGCGTATGACAGAAACAAAGAAACGTGACTTGGAATTATTACAAGAAACTTGGTTAAAGAATTGTTATTGCATGCAGCTAAGTGTATAGAAGTGTTGTTGGTCAAATTTGCAAAATAAATAGAGGCACAGAGAGAGTACTTGATTTTCATCCACAATTCCATTGATGCAACACACTTTTGATTGACTGATAGCAAGAAGAACAATCAAAACTTAGTCCCAAAATGTTGGAGTTGCCTATGAATCTGCAAAAAACTAGTCAAGATTGGCCACATGTATTTTTGATTGACTGATGCTTAAAAAAAAGATTTTAAATTTGCATTATTGCAGGTTTACACTGGTAGTGAATGGCAATGAAAGGTGTCCAAATAAGTATAGATTATAGAGTACTTTTAATGTGGTTTGAAGGATGTACTCCACGTAGCAAAATGGTCCCAAGAAAAGATGCTGCTAGATTAGCTATTTAAATAACTTAAATTTTTGTTTTTTAATGGATGATAAGGAAATCTATTGAAGGTTGTATTATAGATAACGATGCTAGTCTATAACACACCTTGTCCTTGCTTGCTTTATAATAGATCTCCAAAGGTAAAGAGAAAGATGAGGGAGAAAGATCGTGCAAATATTCTTTTTGTGCCATGTAAGCTTCATGGCTGGGACTGGGGTCATCCCAGAGAGATAGAGATAGTGAAAGAACTGAAGACAGCATAACATGTTGGATTAGGATAGAGAAAATTCTAGCACATACATTATTGTCTGCATATTTTGTAATAGTTTGAAAGATATGAGGAATGCATTTACTATTATATGTTGGTTCCTTCTTTCAACGCTAATGCTTCAATGCCAGAACATGTTACAGGAAAGACATATGGTCCCATGTGGCATCGAATTTGCTTAATCAACTGTAAATTTCAAGTGCCATTCTATGTGAATTGGAAGTGTAGATAACTAGCAAAAGACGTTCCCCTTAAATTTTATGTACACCCAACAAAATTTTTGCTGTTCTGTCATGTTGTCAATGTTGCTGTTATTGATGTATTCATGGATCTGTAGGCCCAGCATAGCTTGTGAATGAATAAACAGCTGAACAAAATGTTGCAATCAGGGTATCCATGTTTAGCTGTATATCTCAATTGCACCTTGTTTGTTGCAGAACTTGCAATGTGGAGAGAGTGTAACAATAGAAGGCCAAGCCTATACTATTTCAGCTGTAACTCATCGATACCAGCTTCGAAAGGGCAAGTATGAACCAAGTGAGAAGAGGCTTGATGTTTTGTCAACAGGGAGATACATCCTGAATTTGTATTTAGAAAGTTTACTAGAACAATCTTGATGTCTATTTTATGAATAAGTTCCATTATATATAAAAATTAGGCTTGGTATAACTAGATTGTACGGGACCACTCTTTTAATTGCATCTTAATGCTTTAGTTGTAACAGCTAAAAAACTGTGCAATGAAGCTTTAAGTTAATGACTTAATGCGACACTTTTACTTGTAAATCATAATGGTATGTTCCTGTAACGGTATGTTCCTGTTTCTAACCTAACCTTTGGACCAAAGTGACACCACTTATCTTTCTGGGATTCAAACAGCAGGACCCCAACCCCTTTATGGACTTGAATGCGATAAGCTATTGTTCCTGTAACTGTAAAAGGATTTACAAACCATGCTCACTAACACAGTTTTGTAACTATCAACAGGATTTGTTTGCCAATAATTAATGCATAGGGCCACATTCCATTCTTGAATTGTGAATTACGAAGGATCTTTTGTATGCTGAGCCTGAGCTACACTACAACCCATCACAATTGCCCCATCTGTTCCCTAAGTAATGCTATTTTCACAAACATTCCATTTTACAAATCAAGTATACTCTTAATGCTAAAGTGACCAAGAACAATACAACTTCTCAATCCTCTCTATTTCAAATAAGAGAATTCGATATATGTTTAAGATTTATTTCTTTGATCTAACATTGTTCAGGATGTCATATTATTCAAAATTTTAAATAACACTGTAATAAATACAAATGTAGATTTATAATATTTAATTAGATTGAAAGAAAGTTTTTTTTAGCAAAAACTTGGAAATTTGTTCTCAATTGCAGCACTTGATCCTAGAGGAAAGGACTCATGAAGTGAGAGCCTAGCTAGTGAGATTACTATTACTCATTGAGAATTAAACTCTTCAGGGTGAAGTGACCAAGAGGACTTTGGTTGTAGTTGCTGTACATGATCCTAGAGGACAGGAAGGAAGCATGAAAGTAAGTGCCTAGCTTTGTGAGAATTTTCGTTAGTCATGGATTTGCTGGAGAAAATGATAGCGTACATTGCACACTGAAAATGATTGTTGAAACATGTTTAGTTGATTGGTGACACTAGTCACCACAAGCCTGGACATCTTTGTCTCAGAACCACTTAATCATAATCTAAAAAACGTGTCAAGTTGTAAGCCTGCAAAGGATTGGTTGGGAAAGTCCCCCTCCATTATCATGGCCCCACTTGGGTGATGCAAAAATTTCATAAGTTCGTTAAAATTGTCTTCTTAACAAATATAATGTTATTATCTAGGTAAATGTAGCATTACCTGGTAATATTTTATGAGAAATGTTAGCGGATACTTTTAGGTTAATGATTAACAATTCATTTAAAGAAAATTTTTATGAAAAAAGAAAAAAAAATTAATGTTTTGACAGTTTTTTTTCATTTCTTAAAAAAGTAGTATCAAAATTTTCCTAAAATAAATTATTAACTATTGCTCTAATGACACCCGTTAGCATGACCCATATTTTATATTTTATTTTTTATACTGATTAGTAAGCTAACTCACACATTTATATAGGTGGTATCGTTTCGTTAGTAAGAAAGATTATTTCAACAATCCATCCGGTGGACTTTTTTATAAAACATGATGTTTTTTCCTTTCACATTAAAAATAAATCTGTAAAATCAATTATGAATGTGAGAGGAATGGGCACCAAGTTAATTTCTCATGTATATGTCTCAAACCGTTAAATGCACTATTGTCCATTGGATTAGAATAAAATTAGAGGTCAAAGTAAGGTTATAGTTAATGGAATGGAACCCACACAAGGGGAGGGAATTTGTTATGGTCATCATCACGAGGGAGGGACTACTCAACAACCGTATTCCCTCGGTGCCTACCGTCTGCACTACATACAAGAGTCCATAAGTGGGTCCCAATTAAAGCCCCAAGACTAGATTAGAACAAGTGGTGGGTCCCACTAGCGTGGCACTCCGGCCCCTCATGTCTCTAGAGATGCCATTGCCGGCATTGTAAAAAATTTGTAAAGTGAACATTGATATGGGCACCACCACCTCTAACAAAAAAAAAAAAAAAAAGGATGATTGTGGCCTGCATTATGATCCATATTTTTTTTTTTAGCCTTTTTTAGGTAACTTTTGAGTTGATTTCTTTTTGTACAATGTTGTCCAACCATTTTTTACAACCCTTATCACCAATAATTATATAGATATATTAAATTAATAATAAAATTATATTTCAATATTATGTTATAATCCGTAATGTTGTACTCATGTATAAAAACATTTAACAGTAATAATAATGAAGTGATTTGTATTTATCTAAAGATAAGTGAGGTAGTCTTCTAGATTTTGACATTGAGTATTATAAATGTGTCACTAGAAGTGAGGCGTAAAATTAGAGAATTATAAAAACTAATTTAAATTTTTTCTTAGAAAAAAATTTGGATTATGATTATACTTTGACTTGAATATAATATAGTATATGATATATGGTTGATGTAGAGATAAAACTTGATGCTTATATTTTTTAAATGAATTATAAAATTTTAATACTTTCATTGTAAGTTTATTTATTTATTTATTTATTTTTATACCATTCATAGGAAAGAAACCAGGAAACAATACAAGAGTTTTTACAAAAATGTTGGATTAATCCAACAGTGGTTTGTTGGCATCCTTGTAGCTTGCTCAGCTAGAGTAGTAACTTTACACAAAATGATCCTTGGTACAAAAAAGAATTGAAAGACCAGCCTGTTTTGTGATAGGGACTGTAAATCTGTGAGCATGATTTTTTTCCTTTCCAATTGGGAGAGCTTTTCGAATTATAAGGTTATACCAAAAAAAAACTTAATCCTTGTAGTCTTGAGATCAAAATAACGTCTAGCGGTGTTCACGGTGCGGTTTTGGGCCATTTTTAGCACTGTGTTTTTCTGTGCGGTTTAGCTAAAACCATAACTGCACCACATTTTATTTTTGCGGTCACATGTGCGGTGCGGTGCAATGTAGTGTGGTTTAAGAGTAGTAACTTTACACAAAATGATCCTTGGTACAAAAAAGGATTGAAAGACCAGCTTGTTTTGTGATAGGGACTGTAAATTTGTGAGCATGATTTTTTCCTTTCCAACTGGGAGAGCTTTTCGAATTATAAGGTTATACCAAAAAAAAAACTTAATCCTTGTAGTCTTGAGATCAAAATGACGTCTAGGGGTGTTCGCGGTGCGGTTTTGGGCCACTTTTAGCATTGCAATTTTCGGTGCGGTTTAGGTAAAACCATAACTGCACCGCATCTTATTTTTGCGGTCACATGTGTGGTGTGGTGCATTGCGGTGCGGTTTAAAGTTTAGCAAAAACCATAACCGCACCGCATCTCATTTTTGTGGTCACATGTGTGTGCAGTGCATAAGATGTTTTTTGAATTGTTTAAAGTTGGTATATTTTTTAAATTTTTGGCTTTTTCTACTCAGCTCAAAACTAATTTTTCCTTTTGTTTTGGTCTAAGTTTTAAACTATTGAGCTAGTTTTTCTTTATTTTGGGCTGGTTTTCCAAATCAACACTTGCTATGGTTATCAAACTATTTTTTTTTTTTTTTAAAAAACTAGGGTTATTAAACTATTGATAATATATTTAATATTAAAAATAATTAAATATATTAATATATAAAGAGGGTGCGGTGTGATGTGGTTTTCTTATTATAAAACCGCAAACTACACTGCACCATGCGGTATGGTGCGGTGCGGTGCACTTTTACTTGCGGTGCGATGCAGTTATGTCATTTTGCGAGTGATTTTAGTGTGATTTTTGCAGTTTGTGCGGTTTGGTGAACACCCCTAACGACGTCAATAAGTTAGTGTCACAAAATTTATTATTATTATTTATACTAAAGCTGCTTTTTGGTAGTATTATAATGGTTGATATATAATAGTGTTAGTGATAGATGAATATGAAATTATAGTATAACTTAACATTTTAACGTGAACAAATTTACTTCCTTGAGAATTACTAAAAAGTGAGCCGCCATTTGTCATCAAGTAATTAATTCTAGGACCACAATTTTTATCACATAATTTTTTCACAATTATTATGTGAAATATTGCAATTATCTGTCTATCATTTTCACATAAATTTACCACTTTTTTCTACCGTTCACATTTAACTATATAAAATAATTGTAGGTTTCAATTAGTTCAACTGGTAAAATAAGAGATTTGTAATTTAACCAAAAACTAACTAATGTCTGAGTCTAATGATAAAAGAGCAATCATTCAAAACCGACGCAACAAGTTAACAATATCTCTCAAAAAACTACATAAAACAATTGTCAAAGGAGAAGAGTAGTAAAGGTTATAGTGATATAATTATTGTTTATCATCATATGGGTTCCCTCAATAATTACTTATTACTTTTATTGATGGGGTTTAAAACTCACCGTAGGGGCAAGATAATGTTATGCACCGAACAAAACAATGACAGCCGTCCACGTGCTACTGGTTCTGTTCACGTGCGCACATGTGACACCTTCTTGTTCCCGCCAATCAAAAAGTTAATGGTATTGGTGCGGTGACTTAATCCCCATGTGATTACTATTAATTTTTTTATCATCATTTTTACTTACTTATCGATATTTTACATTCAAGTACGGATAAAAAAAATACTCAAATCTAAATTGGTCTCTGTGAATTTGATTCCTAAAGTTAAAGAAAAAAATGTGGATAAGAGAGAGATTCGAAGCATCCACATGCAAGTTAATGGTGTTGTCCAATTAAATATGGGGTATTACAAAACTGGTTGAGATTTGAGAAAGAAATGAATCTTTATCTACTCTCTGTCCAAACATTGAATTTGATTGCTGTAAAACCCAATAAAAAAAGTAGTATTAGTTGACACCCCAATTCTTGTAATTTACTCTCTTAACAAATATTAGGAGAAAGCAAAGCATTGAAGAAGACAAAAATAAAATATATCACTCTTTTTAACCATCCCTTTTTAAAATTATTAAGCTTTTTTCTATCATGCTTAAACACTTTCCTCTTTTTTTTTTTGCTGTCAACACTTGTATTCACTCGGAGAAGGAGGTGTCTAAGAAAAACTAAAAAAGAGAATTTTTTTTAATGATTCAATAGTTCGGTAAGATGTGGTTCTTCTAATAAAAGATAACAGACTGTATTATTAAGTTAAAAGACTCTTAAAAATATTAAGGATACAATGTTATCATAATTAGTAGAAATAATAGGGTTTGATTGGTGTAAAATCATTCTTACATAAATCTTTATTATATATCAATCACAATTTCTATAATATTTAAAAGTATGAAAAGATTTGTGCTGCTATTCTTCATATTAGCCAAAAAGAGAATTACCTTTGTTGGGAAAATAACTTTGTTTGGCTCATTAAACTCTCATGATGACATAAAAGAACTCATGTTTATTGGCATTATTGTAATATAGTTTATCCTAAGTAATTTTTTTTTTTTTATACATCCTTTGAGTATCATGTGATTGTCATTTTAGTCCCTTGACTATCAAAACTTATAATTAACACCATAAAATTTTAAATTATTATCAATTCATTCCTTCTATCAACTCTATTTGCTAGCATTTGTAAATAATCCAAACCTACATCATTTTGGGCAAAAAAAAAAAAAAAAAATTAAATAAGAACATTAAAAAAAAAAGAGTAAAGTTATAAACACAATAATATTCATAACATTTTTTTGTTCATAACAATTGAGTTGGTTTGCATCTATTTGGTTTTCACGTTGACACACTACTAACTTAAATTTTTTTTTTTACCTACAATAACAACTTGTTAACTTGTCAGTTATGAAAATTCTCTCTCTCTCTCTCTCTCTCTCTCTCTCTCTCACACACACACACACACAAACATAATTGTGTAACTAATTGAATTTCGATGTTGGTTAAAGGGTAATAACACTCTTCTCCAACTAGAAAAATAAAAAAAATGATATATCCACAATATTTTCACAACAAATCCTAGTGACGGGTTATTATTGGTGAAAAAATAATAATTTTAGTGATAGGTTTAAATTAAAACTAATAACAACTTATCACCTATGATGAAAGTATTGTAAAAATATTGTGGATATAACACTTCTCGAAAAATAATAGAGATTTTTTTTTTTCTTTATATTGATAAAATAAGAGGACCTTTACCATCTTTAATTATAAGCAAAGAGGCCTTGGGGTGTACAGTGGGGGTGCGAGCAATTCGTTGGGGATGAGGGAGTAATTTTGGGTGTGTGTATTTTATATATATATATATATATATAATATTAAATTTTATAAGATTTTCTAATTCTTTAGTTATATTGTAAGCAATTTTTGATATAAATGTATCTAAACGATATTGTTTTGATTAACACAGACAACAGAATGATCATTTTGATTGCAAACCAATAGTAGTTAAAGGTTTAAAATGAAAGTTTTGATAGTCAAGGGACTAAAATGAGATCAACCCACTAATCAGAGGATGTAATGTATTTTTGCCTTAATCTAAAACATTAAGTGAATTCGGTGGATAGTGAAAGTGATGGGTGAAATGACTTTAGAAATCATTTACTTCTCTAATTTACCGTTTACCAATAATGAGTGACATTTTTACAGCTGATCTTTCAGTTGATAGAATAGCTCCCTAAAAAAAAAAAAGCAAAATTTTTTTCTTTCAATTTACTAGTATTTAACTATTTATTTATGAGTTCAATTAACGAGTGCTTTAAAAACATTTGTTAATAAACTATTTTAGAAATGTTTTGACACAATTTTTATAGAAAAATATATATAACTATCAAAAGAATAGATTTTTTTTTCTTTACTAATAAAAAATTGTTAAAAATATTTTGGGTTAATATATTTTTTTTTCCCTTTATTTGCATGATGAAGAAGTTGCCTTTTTAGAAAGGGGTCCATTATAAAACACAGAGTGAAGTGAAGGGGGGTGCCCCATGAATCAAAAGTGACTTTCTTTGTTTGAGTAGCTATTTTACCTTGGCTATGCTTAGCTTGTGTGGTTGGGTTTGTTTTTAGTTTTTACTCTCTGAACAAAAATCCCATTCCTATGCAAAAGCACCATTAGCTACACGACGAAAAATAACAGAAAAAACCTTTTCAATAATTAAAAAAAAAAAAAAAAAATTTGTTGCTGCTGTAATTATTATTGTTCCATTTCTCTCTCTCTGTCTTTGTGTGTCTCTTTCTTTCTTTGTTTCGATCAGATCTGAAGCTCTTCTTCAGAGTAACACAAAGACAACCCAAAGTTGTTTCACTTTCTCCGTGAGTTTTTTTGGTTCTCTCTCTTTCTTTCTCTGTGTTCCAACTGTCATGAAGGATTGCTTGCTCTGCATTGTACTCTTTCTTCTCTGATAAAAAGGTATGCTGTACTAAAACTAAAACTAAAACTATACTGTACCCTTTATTTCTTTCATTCTTTATGATTCTTTGGTTCTTTGCTTTTTTTGGGGTTTCTTGCCTTGTTTTTCGTATGGTTATTGAGAAATTGTGGGAAAAGAAAAGAAGGGGAAGGTCAAGTTTGTTGCTTTTTTGGCTCCAAATGAATGGAGGTGTTGGGTTTCTTGGGTCACAAACAATGAAAGCTTCGAGCTTGATTGTTTTTCAAATTCTAGTTCCTTCCTTTTCTTTTACTACATTTTTGCTTGGCAAGCAAAAATGCCATCTGGGTCATTGAGAAACTTCTTTATGGTGGTGTAGGAATGTCAAAGCAATGCATTTTTACTTAGTTGATGGTTGACTTTGTTAGTTTTTTTACCCTTTTTTTTTGTGTGTATTAATTAAGTTCACTATCTTGATTCTGGGGTTAGCTATGTTTGTCTTGGTATCTCGGGTCGGCTTTAGGTTTCTTGTTCTATCCTTAATCTTTGGGATTTTCTTTAATTGAATGAAATATTTGTGTGATGGAACTCTGCAAATTCTGTTAATTATGATTTTTATTTGAAATTGCATACAGGGTCATTAAAATTCACGCCTAGGTTTCAACCACATAGTTATTGTCACAGATTTTCTTCTTTTGAAAAATAGATAGACGTTTAAGTCTAAGATTTTGTTATTAATGGCTTTGGCATAAGGTGGTGGTAGTGGTGATGGTGAGGGGGATTATATTGCTTATCATTTTGTCAGTTTTGTCTCACAAATTCACTGTGCTTAGTTTAGATTTTGGTGTGGCAGTGCCTGTTTGAAATTGCTGAATGGAGTCACTTATTGATGGAGTTTCGAAGACTCAGAATTTGGCAATAGGCAACAACCCTCCTTCAAGATCTAAGAATCCTCACTCCTCTAGGCCTCCATCTTCGAAACAAACTAGACATGAAGTGGTTTCTTCCACTTCCTATGCAACTGTTCATAATCATGCCACGAAAACAGCCAGCTATCCAAATGGTTATGTGATTAATCAAAAGCCATCCTACAAGGTGGCCCATGATGATGTGCAGCATGCAGAATCACTGAAGACAACAAAACACTATTACAATTCACATAAAGGAAAATCTGAATATGGGCCCTCCAATTATGTTGATAGTAAAGTGGGTGGAACCTCTTATGAGGAGAAGGTTTCTGCAGTGGCAATGAAATCTTACATCAATAATCCCATTTTTGATTCAAAGAATTGTAATTCAAGTGGCTTGTCGGAATCTGAAAATTCGGTTTTATTTCCAAGTAAAGGAGGTGCTGAACAAATGAATGGCCACTGTACTTCTCAATCAGCGGTAACCTATTGTCCAAGTCCTCCAAATAGCCTCTATGCTGCCACCCTGTATTCAGAAGCCAAACAAAGTTTCACAAACACGGAAGTTAGTGAATGCACAAGCAGCATTGAGAAGTCTATTGAAAGTGGTGAAGTTACTAATTCTTGTGATCTTGTCGAGAGCAGGAAGACCAGCATCTACAGAGGCAGCACTGGCAGTGATCTTAGTGATGAGAGCAGCTCAAGTAGTTTAAGCAGTGCCATGTACAAGCCTCACAAGGCAAATGATATAAGATGGGAAGCAATTCAAGCTGTTCGATCTCGTAATGGGATGTTGGAAATGAAACATTTTAGATTGTTAAAGAGACTGGGATGTGGAGATATAGGCAATGTTTATCTATCAGAGTTGACTGGCACTAAAACTTATTTTGCCATGAAGGTAATGGATAAATCAGCTCTTGCGGCTCGCAAGAAGCTATTGAGGGCTCAGACAGAAAGAGAGATACTGCAATCTCTGGATCATCCATTCCTACCCACATTGTATTCATATTTTGAAACAGAGAAGTTCTCTTGCTTGGTAATGGAGTTTTGCCCCGGTGGAGACCTGCATGCACTCAGGCAAAAACAACCGGGAAAGTATTTTCCAGAGCATGCTGCCAGGTTAGGAATTGTTTTCTCCTCCTGTTCCTTTTCTTGTTGCTTTAAGCATTTGAATTTGTACAAATGCATGCACTCAGGCAAATATTTTATGTTGCTGCTATTGGTAAAGATAAAAATGTTGGTTCACGTAATATAATTGAGAATAACTTGTGAGTCCAATTCCAGTAACCCTGTCTCTCTAGATTTGATTCATTTGATGGTCTCACAATGCTCTTATTTTATTTTAATTTTAAACAATACAGAAATTTCTCAGTAGACTTTGCACCAGACTTCAGTGTTTTGTACAAACTCTCTCTTTCTAATAGTTTGGCTGGTATGAAAGAGGAGTCATCTTTGCCAGTAGAAACCTTGGGGAAAGCTATAGAACTGCAAAATTTAATTATATATACTAGTCCATTTTGTCTGGTGGATCAAGTGAATCTTTAGATCTTGCCACTATTATGAATGCTTTGATGTTGATAGCACCTGCTTATGCAATTTTAAAAAAAAAAAATTTCTAGGAGGTTTTCTAAAACAACAAGCATGAATTTCCTTTGTCATAAACATTCCTTTTGAACTAATCCCGCTTACAACTCAATTGTTTAAGAATACCAACCTAGTGGAATCATGCTACAAACAGTTGTCACCTGCATGAACTTGATGTTATGCCTTATATTTTGGTACTACTTCAACCTTATTTATGATCTCTATCTAATTTCCCTTTGCTGTCCCTTCATCATGATGATTTGGGCAGTCATAACAAGTGCTCATTTTCTTGTTTTTCTCTAAGTTCTTTAATTCTTAAGTCTCTTCCATTAACTTAACTCCTGATTATTCCCTTTCTCTACAGCATCATACTAAGTTTGGCTTGTCTATACACATATAAGTCGCTTCTATTGTTGCTGTTATCATTATTTAACTTATAGAATAGGTTTCATGAATGTAAGATATATTGAAGTTCTGAAATATTATGCCAAAGCTAGCAAATAGAAGGTAAGTTTGTGCATTATCAGTTGTCATTAAAACAATGAACTCAATATATAGCCAAAGAAGTGTGGGGGTGGGGAAGAGCCAAAAAGGATATTTGGTAGGACTTTCTTTTCCTAGGGATGCAGCCTCTTGGGGAACTATTTAAAATTGAAAAACAATTGGAATAATTAAAAAAAAAAAGGATTCCATCATATTAAGCTATACTCCTGGTTCTCACAAAAGCTAATATTTTTTCTTTTTCCTTGTTTTTGTTGATATAATTCTAGTGAATGCACAATGTGTTATAGAAATTAGAAAACAAGATATTTGAACTAAAATTTCTGGCACAATTGTTCTTACCGATCTATCTTGGTAACTGTTCATTTTTATGATGACGGTGATAAAGGTTTAATTTTATCTGAACTTAATTTTAAAGAAAAAAATGATAATGTATCCTTGATTGTGTTTTCAGCCCATTGATCTACACTGTCACTGCAGGTTTTATGTGGCTGAAGTTCTTCTTGCTCTGGAGTATTTGCACATGCTTGGCATCATTTACAGAGACCTAAAACCAGAAAATGTGTTGGTGAGAGAAGATGGGCACATAATGCTTTCAGATTTTGACCTCTCTCTAAGATGTGCTGTCTGCCCAACTCTGGTGAGATCCTCTAACTTAAGCTTGGAGACAAAGAACTCAGCATACTGTGTTCAACCCACCTGCATAGAGCCAACTTGTGTAATGCAGCCAGATTGCATCCAACCTGCCTGTTTTGCACCACGTTTCTTATCAGGCAAGCCCAAGAAAGAAAAAAAGAACAAGTCAAGGAATGAAACATGTCATCAAGTGACTCCTCTCCCTGAACTCATCGCTGAACCCACCAGTGCTCGGTCAATGTCTTTTGTTGGTACACACGAGTACTTGGCACCTGAAATCATTAAAGGTGAAGGCCATGGTAGTGCTGTAGATTGGTGGACATTTGGGATATTTCTTTATGAGCTTTTGTTTGGTAAAACTCCATTCAAGGGAGCTGGGAACCGGGCTACTCTATTTAATGTGGTTGGCCAGCCCTTGAGATTTCCAGAGTCACCTTCTGTGAGCTTTGCTGCCAGAGACTTGATTAGGGGTCTACTTGTAAAAGAGCCACAGCATCGTCTTGCTTATAGGCGTGGTGCTACAGAAGTTAAACAACATCCTTTCTTTCAAAGTGTGAATTGGGCACTCATCCGTTGTACAAATCCCCCAGACGTGCCAAAACCAGTTGTGATGGACTTTCCCGCTATCATTGATCAGCCAAAAGCACCCACAACTGAGGTGCCTGGTGTTGATGTGAAGCCTTCAGGTAATTATTTAGAGATTGATTTCTTTTAATTCTTGTATCCATTTTCCTACTTTGTACCAGTTTCCATCTCCTCGATTGTATTGTGCCTCAATGGTTTCCTTCCATTGCCAAAAAGCTAAAAAGTGGTTGTTCCTTTCGATTGGCACTTGTAACTGCTCTGCAGTTGTAGGCACAAGATAAACACAATGAGGAAAAGCAAATGCATTAAAATCAGGAATGAAATTGCTGATCTTTCTTTCCTACACCTGTTGCTTCTATTAAATTAAATTTGTCCTGGTGGAAATATAGTATTTAAGATTGAAAATGCCTACTTTTGCAAGATTCTTCCCATTTTTCCCACTTGCATTCTTGTGGGCACGTTCCTGTTTAGGTTGGCCTGGTCTAATCAAAATCTAAGTCTAATCAAAATCTATCTGACACACATGAAGAAACACAGTGAGTTTCCACCAAAGCTCATTGCTTGAGTCTATAGGCTACCTTTCTTATCCACTTATCTGAAAGGTCTACTTTATTCTTCCTTTAAGCCAGAATCGCAGACTTTCATTAAACTGATTAAGAGGCTACATCAGATGCTGTTTGAGTCTGGAGGAAAGCCGGAGTTTCTTCCATCCAGATTACAATGAATATAGCTAACCTTATATTTTCTTATAACAATTATATACTTCAAAAAATAATTTTATGCATATATATATTTATTAATTGAAATTCAGGGTGTTATAAACTTAACTACTTTTGTCTTTATCATTTCAAATATATATAATTTTCTAAAACTTTGTACATATTTAAGATTTTCAAAAAGAAACCTTATAATTTTAATTTACAGTAACTATTTTTTTAAAAGAATTTTGGAGGGCCATTGGCCTAACATGGATCTATCAATGTTTGGATCTTCTCCTCCTCCATTGTTGTAATTATTGAATTATTAAAAAATATATATTGATGGCAAATTTTTAAAAATGTAATGCAAAAGTTGCAAATGGCTCAGTTATTTAAGACAAATAGCTGTAGGTACCCATTAAAGGGTAAAGCTTGTGTCCAATACATTTTTACACTTGACACGATATAATTCGGACACGTGTCTGTATTGTACTCTATTTAGTATAAAAATGCACTGAACACAAGCCGTATCTCCATTAAAAAGTAAAAATTTAGTTCAAAAAATCGAGGGATCTCGGAGTGAGCAAATTGAACGGATCGACATTCATCAACCTCTAGTTTGTTGCTACTAATAGATGCAACAGTTTTGAATGATTCATGAACATTTTTGTATACGTTGTCGAAAAAGTAAAAATTGGATTTGGATGGCTAAAATAAAATGCACAATAGAAGCTTGGTTGGGTGGTGATTGACTTATGAGGTCCACTTTGAGTGAATGGCATGGTTGATGCCTCTGACGCAAAGAGATTTTTGTTTTGTACAAGCATTAACTGAAAGTCCACCCACGGCCCACCTGAAATTCTCAAATTCGTAAGAGCATGCGTCAGCAATTGGGCATCCCCAAAAACATCACACATACTAAGGGCACAATGGAAGGAGCAAGTAGGCATACTTATTAGGCTTGTTTATCTAACATCCACAAAAATATGACACATACAAAGTGCCCTCGGAGAAAGCAAGTAGGCATAAAGTGGCTTTATTTATCTAAATTCTAACATACAAAAGTGTCCTTATATTTTCTCCCAAAAAAAAAAAAAAAATTGTGCCCTTATAGATGGATGATAGTTTTGGTTATAAATTAACCCAAAAAAAAAAAATTTTAAATGAAATTGGTTTCCCCCCCCCCCCCCCCCCCTCTCCTTAATGTCTATGAGTCTATCTACACTTATGTTGACTAAATTTGGTGAAAAATATGTACATAAAAATTAATAATTTAACTGACTCCATTTGTTTTTATTTTTGACCTTGAGTAAAAACATGTTGACTTGTACCCGGCATGTTTTTTAAGTTAGATACATTTAAGTTCAGGAGTCTGAGTTTATCAAGTCTAGTTATTGATTCAAGATTGGATAATTTAGTTTGTTTGGAGTCTTGATTTATGTGTTATGCTAATTATGCATTTTCTAAGTGATAGAAATTGTACAATAAGGAAAAAAAAATGTTAAGGTATTTGACACCTAATATTCTATTAAGTATACCTTAATTGATAATCATGTTTCTTCATAACTTATTCACTTGCCTAATCTTACTTTGTAGGCTAAGGAAGTGCCTAATGGGTTATCTTGGGACTAAAATATTCACATATAATCGTTTGTAGATTAGCTAAATTTTGAAGAAAACATTTTCTTTTTTCTATTTTAAGTTTTTTACTACTTAATTGTAAAATGCACTCAACATTTTTCTTTCTATTGTTTCACCTCTCCATTAAAATATTCATTCTATTTTTTATTATTCTTTTTTCTGCACTCAAAACACTTCACCTATCATCCAAAACACTCACACCCACAATCCAAGTGACCCATACCCACAACACCACCCTCTCAATCTCTCGTTTTGATCTGTTTATGTCCCTTCATCCTATGTCCAACAACCCCCCTTTGCTAGCCCACGCTTCAAACATTGCCCCAACACCCCTCTCTATAAACATGAAAGCTACAATGACTGTTTGTAAATACGAGTGTTGTAACCATTTTTATTTGGTTTCATCACATTTAGGATCTCCTCCCATTTAAATATTTTATAAGTCTCTTATATTTTAAACCAAATACAAGACATATGTCATTAAATTAATCTAATGGTTTTTTTTTTTTTTAAAATCCATGTGAACCACACAAAAATAAATAAATGTCAAATCATAGCTTGTGAGATGTTGAGTCCTTATGGGGTGATTAGACTTATAATTTGGCAAGAAAAAAATTGATTTACACAACCAAATGTATATGCTCTTAGAATGAATGTGCTTCAACATGTTATTGGCCAGTAGGGTCAGCCTAATAACCATCATTTTCAAATTTTAGTTTCTTTTTAAGCCTCAATCACTTAACCCAAAAAAAAAAAAAAAATCTCTTGTATGCTAGGAATTAAAATTGCATTTTGGAATTGATTATCTAAAGAAAGGAAATAATTTTTAGTAAAACAATTGTTAATGCATAAATCATGACGCAAGTTACCCAAAAAACGGAGGATTGACTAAACCATTGATTAACAAACTAGTGGACCAACCAAAGTCACTGTCTGTTTCATAAAGGCTATTGAAGGCCCAATCATGAAAGGCCACTTCAGCAAATTCAGATACTAAAAAAAGATTCTATTCACACTATTAGTGGGTAGCGCACGCGCGCTCTCGTCTCCACGCGCCTTTCAATGGGCTTTTGAAGTAGGACCACACTACACCCGTGGTCGCGTACACGGAAGATCAATCTTCCAGTCTTCTTGACTCAATTTGATGGGAGAGGCTCCAACCGCCTCGAAAAGTTGTTATCAAGTACACCCTGGACTAAGAATGATCGCGTGGTCCTGGATGTAATGGGAATTTTTATTTATTTTTACGGAGTTTTAGGACATTCAAATTCTATTTTTTTCTCAAAAAAAAAAAAAAATCTATAATTTTAAAATATTTTGGTCAATTTATTTATTTATTTTTTACAAACGACGGTATCTAGACTTCTCTGAGTATTTGATTATTTTCTTGGACGTATACAATTTCTCCATTCTACACACACTAGATTATTATAGGGAGAAATTTTTTGAGAGTGACCCCAAGATACTGGTGTAGGGACATGGGCCCATAATCGTATATTGGGTTTTGGGCCTTATTTGAGGACGTTATCATGTCCGAGAAGAGATCGATGGTTAAAGGTGATTCCAGTTTAGAGCCTCATGAGTGAGAAATGAGAAGAAGGTGGTTCGAGGAGATATTCCTCCTCGGCCATAGCATATATAGCCCAGACACGCATCCCAACGATGAAAATGACCTCTATGGAAGCCCCAGTATTAGAGGCGTGTCTCAAGAACGCACGAGAAGGGAAGAAATTTGAAAATATTTAAGGGAAGGCTACCACCCCCACATTAAATACACTGCAACTATTTTTCTAGCCGCATTTATGTGGAGAAGACCCCTGAACAGTGTTTTCTTGGCCACTGCGACTCACAGAGAGCCAGAAGGGGTGTCTGATGGGACAGGTACTCGAGTAGTGGCTTGAATGGTTGACAAATGGAGGGTCAAGATCACCAGGAAGGAGATATATAATGTGAGAGACCCTTGAAGGAAAAGGGATAGGAAAAAATAAAGAAAGAACAATATAGCAACCAGAATTGCACTTGTAGTCAGCTTCATTGGTCTATAAGAATATTTGCTTCCTTGGAAAATACATTCACCTAACCTTACGTGTTTTATTCTTGCATGATGGTCATTCAAACCTATCCTAGCCGTTGTTAGATTCACTAGGGCCTAGTTTTTTGATTCAATCTCTACAAATTTATTGTGCTGGACTCATTAACCCACAATCCCATACATATTGAGTTTGTGACTCACTCTCTACAAATTTATTGTGCTGGGCTCATTAACCCACCATCTTATATATATTGGGTTTGGGCTGTAAACCGTGCCCTTACAATTGGCAAGAGGTTTCAATCTTGTGAATATCATAAGATTTTGGTCAAGTTTTAAATTAAAAAAGGTTATAGCTTTTTTTATTTTTTGTGTAAAAATTTATCCAATTTTCGAATACATCTTACACCCTTCTCTTTATTTTCCTTATACATTTAGCTTATATTTTCATTATAAAAATTATTTGCTTTCTTTGTTTTTGTGGGATTTAATTGAAGAGCGGGATAATAATACTATGTCTAGTGGCATTTGCTCTCTTTTTGTGGGATTTAATTAGGATGCTTCAATTCCCATTTACACTTACAAAATAACAAGGCAACTTAGAACTGTTCATTCGCCTTACACTTATAAAATAACAAGGCAACTTAGAATCATTCATTTCCCTTATGATTTATTTGTACTTATCCAATTCTTAAAATATAGTTCTGATGATCTAATATCTGTAGTTGTCTTAAAAAAAAATGAAAAGTCAAATAGAAATGTTAAAGCCCTGAGAAAATAAAAGACAAGACAATAATTTAATATTTATATCATAGTATATGCTATGAAGTAATTTACAATAATGTAAGACAAAATATGACACATTTGTTAGTCCTTGCCAAAACAAAACTATATAGTTTTTATGCTAAAGAAATTTAACCATGTTGTAAGTGCTTGATTGTATTGACTAACAAAAGTCTTAAAAACGTTGTTATTCATTTTGTTGCATCCTCACAATGACAGGGTTAAAATAATAGAAATAACATTCTTCCTTATTAAGGGGATTTTTGAAGTGGATGAGTATTTATTTCGACTTTTTTTTTACTCGGTATTTGGGGATTAAAATCTTAGATGTTTCAATAGAAATACTAAAAGGTACTTGATTTATTGGGACTAATATTGCAATTTTTATCCTATAGATGTAAAGTGCAAACATATGATAAGAAAAGCATTGCGAAATTAAGATTATAGCTCCCATTTTCATCCACTATTTTTGTAAGATTTTGTGCTTTACTAATAATTTTCTAACAAGGTGAAAAAGATCTCTCATTTATCTTAATCATGGTTGTCAAAATCCCGATCGGAATCCTATGATCCTATGATTTTATGATCCCACTTGCCCAAAACGATCTGAATCTTTAAAGGATCTTTGTGATCGTTTAAAATCGGTAGAATCGTACGATTTTGACGATTTCAAACGACTTTGGTTTCTTGTAATCTTATTTAACTTGACAAAAGGCTCAGTTGGACCTAAATAAAAAATAAAATTTCAATAGACCAAGTTTTTCCACTCTAATATAGAGAGAGTGTCAGTTGGACCCAAATAAAAAATATTCCAATAGAGTGTCACATTTTGAGGTTTTTGGTATCTTTAAATGATGATTATTTATGAATGTAGTGATGTATGATAATTATATCAATGAATGTATAATTTATGTGATTATTTAACATACCAATGTGTATTTTTTGTTTTTTTTCTCAAATAATGTAGGATCTTACGATTTACAATCCGATCCTATGATCTACGATCTCACCTACCTCCTACGATCTTACGTAAGATCCTGATTTTGACAACCTTGATCTTAATTAATACTTAATGCGTGTAAGATAAAAGAATGGTTTGTATTTCAAAATAATTAGGTACTTGAAAATTTTTGAACACTTTATTAGCAAAAAAAAAAAAAAAAAAAAAAAAAAAAGGAAAAGAAAGAAAAGAAAAATCTCTCTTTGGGTTAGGACATGGCATATGATACTATAATTTTGCAGACCAAATTATAAAATTATTTGTATATATTTTGGTACACAATCATGTGATTTATTTTACAATTATACGACATATTTAATCAAGAATGCATAGTCAAATATGTTCTTTGGTTTATGCTAAAATGCAAATGACACTATTTAAGTTTAACTGAAATTTATTTTAGTTTTCCAACTTTACTGTCGTTTAATTAAGTCATTTAAGTTTTAAATTTATTCAATTCAAGCATTCTTTTCAATTTTGTTATGAATTTTAGTCAAACTTAAATGGTGTAATATGCATTTTAGTCATTAATTTATTATTAAACTAATTAGAAGCTTAAAAGGTGATGAAGGTGATCTATTAAAATATCTAATCTCTTATAATTCAATTGAAGAAAAATTGTATCTCCCACTATCATATTTTTAGACAAACTTAATTTTCTTAAACTAAGGGTCTATTTGAGATCCGCTTATTTTGCTGAAACTAAAAACTTTTTGTTGAAAATATTGTAGATAAATGTAAAAATTAGCTAAAATAGTACAGTGAGACTCATGAATAGTACCAAAAAGTGCAGTAGGACTCATAAATTATAGAAAAAATAAACTGAATAGTAAAATAAGTTGGCAAAATTAATTTTGCCAAATGGACACTAGGACAAAAAATTTATCATAAAAAAAAAAAAAGCTAGATTAAAGAATAATGATTCATTATATCCCCTACTTGTATTTAAGTCTAATTAATTATGTGCATATAGTAATTTGAAAAATCTAGTCTTTAAAGAAGATTCTTATTAAGGATCTGTTTGGATACCGTTTATTACTAAAAACTGAAAACTTATTGCTAAAAACACTGTAACAAAATAATTTTTAAATGTGTGAATAGTACTGTGAGACCCAATTTTAAAATAAACTTTGCTAGATTTTGTACTTACAGGTCCCGTAAACAGTATAGAGGACCCATAGATAAAACACCCAACGTAGACATGCTAAAATTTCAGGGCAATCCAAGCACTCATAGAAAGAAATATATAGATCGGAAGAAAAGGAGTATTACATTATCCCACCCCAATAACCACGTCTTACCCACGCGCCAGCCGCGCTTCTTTCTATTCCCCCAAGCAGCGAAATACCTGTCACCATTTCTCACAGCCCAAATCACCAAAAAGCCCAAAAAGCACCGAAGACAAAAGAGTCCCAATTTCTCCATTTTCCTATTTCCCATATGATATGCGCATTGCGCACTCTTCTCGCTTTCTCATATCCGCAGCCAACTCCCACTCTCACCGCATAGTCTCTCTTCTCTCATTTCCTCTCTCTCGCTCTTCAACAACAACTATAACTCAAACAACCCTAACCCAAGCTCCACCTTCAGCTCCTACCACCATGGCTTCCGAGTCCGATAACCTCTCTACTCTCCCCACCGCCAACGGCAACGTCGTCGAAGACGAGAAGTTCGGCTTCCGACGCCCCGAGATGTTCACGGAGAACCTCGCCGGAACAGTCGGCGCCTACGACCGCCACGTTTTCCTCTGCTACAAGAGCCCTGAGGCCTGGCCATCGAAGGTCGAAGGCTCCGAATCCGATCCGCTCCCGAAGCTCCTCTCCTCCGCTGTCAAAGCTCGCAAGAATGACATCGCGCTCAAGGTCAGCTCAAAAAAACGAACGAACAAAAAAAATTTGGATTAGTTGGTTAATCAATGCGGTAAATTATGATTTGTGCTTAGTTTTGAATTGCTGCGAGTTTTGAGAGACTCGGTTCTTTTTTTTCTCTGAAACTTAGATTAATCGTATAGGCTACGGTTTAGGACGAATGATCGGAGTGATTGTGAGTTTCATTCGAGATTTCAGAGACTCGGAATTTTCATATATTCTTTGCAAAATTTGATTAGCTCGGTGTGTAATGTTAAAACTCAGATTAATCGGTTTGGATATAGCAATAGTTGTGAGATTCTTTTATTCCGTGAGTTTTGAGACTCGGATTTTGGTAAGAGTTTTGTTGAATTGGTTGTTTTGGATATGACAGACGAACGTGACAGTATATGAAGGAAGCGAGGGGACTGAGTTTTCTGATGGAGACGTGTTGATTTTCCCTGAAATGATTAAGTACAGGTAGATCGCGATGATTATATTGGATACGTATTTGTCTATATCTATTTTTTGGTTGTGGTTTGAGTTTTCTGATGGAGACGTGTTGATTTTCCCTGAAATGATTAAGTACAGTTAGATCGCGATGATTATATTGGATACGTATTTGTCTATATCTATTTTTTGGTTGTGGTTTTGCTAATTTTCGTCGAAATGATAGATATAACTCGGTTGCTTTGTTCTAGGGTTCATTTCTAACAAGTTTGTTACATGATCTGATATGTATTTTTCTTAATCTATTTTTTGGTTGTGGTTTTGCTATTTAATAATTGAATGAGTTTTGGTTTGGTTTAAGACTGCCATTTTCAAATGGAAATGGTTGGGTTCTTGGGGCTGAGGCTTTTTTTGCTTTCTCTATTGAAGGGGTCTGAAGGAATCGGATGTGGATAGCTTTGTTGAGGATGTTCTTGTGAATGGTAAACCATGGGCTTCTGGAGTGCAGGAGGTGTTTACTGGTTCGCATGTGTTTGTATGTGCTCATGGGAGTCGTGACCGGAGGTGTGGTGTTTGCGGGCCGGTTCTCATTGAAAAGCTTAAAGAGGAGATTGAGTCTCGAGGATTGAAGAATCAGGTGTTTGTTAATGCATGCTCGCACATCGGAGGGCACAAGTATGCTGGGAACGTGATTATCTACAGTCCGGCCCCAGATGGGAAGATTACAGGTCATTGGTAAGTTACAAGTCATAGCAACTCTCTGTCATTCTACAAATTTGAAAGATATTTGATGTTATCACTCTAGTTTGGGTAACGTTAAATACGTTAATGATGTCAGGTATGGTTACGTTACTCCTGATGATGTGCCTGCATTGCTCGATCAGCATATTGAGAAGGGAGAGATCATAACACATCTTTGGAGGTTTGTTCTTTTGTCGTTTTGCACATTCTTTTATCACGAAATGTTTGTTTAATGATTTTGTTGTTGATTCCACAAATTGCAATTTAATACTAGTGGCAGATTCAAGATTTATGTTTTATTGATCAAGAAGGACCTTATTGGTTTGATCAATATATGAATTGCATGGACTGATCCAATTTCTAATTCTGGGTGTCAACATACATTATTTATTATATCAAGTTGCATTACTTAATTTCCCTATTTGGCCTATTAAGTTTTGAAGAGAAACAACAACGACAACAACAAAGCTTTAAACGGTGAATACCTGCTACATGCTATTGCTTAGCAGACTGTTGTTTACCAGACAATATTGCATTATTTTACCTGAAATGTACTAAAAGTTCATTGAAAATATGAGCCTTTAAATTCTATATTAAAAGGGGTAATTCCAAAGGCAATGTGTAATATAATTTCTATATTAATGTTATTTTGATATCACAACTATAATCCAATAGTTATAAGAAACAATAAGTTACCAGTCTAAATTATATTCCAGATCAGAATAATTGATAGATAGTTGAGACAGGTGATGCAATGTGGTCAGTAGTCCATTAAAGGCCTTTGGTGGGTTTTCTTAAAATTTTATTTTTTTCTTAAGAAGGAAAGCTTTCTCACATTTTCTTGTAATGGGAATCATCTGATGTTTTAGTTGCTAATTGATGATTGCTCTTTCAATCATTAGTGTTATTGTGAAAAATAGATGAGCATAAAGTAACAATAATTATATGCAGAGGGCAAATGGGGGCGGCTGCTGACGAAGGTGGCAAAGATAATGAACATAAGCTTCCTAAAGGGGATGTGAAGAAAAACAAGAAGAAGAAGCATGAAGAAAATGGTACTCAGAGCAAGAAGGAGGAAGTTTCTGGCTGTTGCCAGGGTGTTAATGGGTTTTCTTGTTGCAAAGATGGAAGTTTGGATCAGAATGGTGTAATTGAAAAGAATCTGAAAGAAACTGTAGCACATGAAAAGGAGGGGCAGGGAAAACTTTCAAGCTTGGTGGGATCATGGGAACAAAGTGATGTTCTCACTGCTGTTGCTGTGGTTGGAGCAGTGGCAACAGTTGCTGTGGCCTATAGTTTTTATAGGAGGTCAGGCTGAAATATGCTCTATTTCCACGAGTTCAAGTTTGTTTGTGGGTCTGTAGAAACCCTGGTTTTTTTGTAGAAAGATGTGATAACATCTATGAAATAATCCTCTGAACTGCGTATGTCTATGGAAGAAAAAAATATAGGTATATGTTATGCATAGCAAATGGGAAGAATTACAAAAAATGTTAATTAATTTGTTTGCCCCCTTTCTTTTGTAGTTGATTCTTCTCAACTGAAATTGTTTGTTTCAACGCACTTGGTGACTGGTCATCTTACTACTGGGATTTGTTATTACTTGCTTGTTAAATGTATCTACAATGAAATTGTGTTGATCCTTTGACAGTGGAGTACAAATGTTCAGATGCAGAAGGGAAAAATACTCCCTCTAGCGCAAATATGGTTAAAAGTACTAGGAGTCAGTATTTTCTAGGCTATGTTATGGTCTGTAGTTAGTGTTCTAAAATTGTGAGATATAGTGAGGGAGAGAATTGCAACAACTTGTAACTGATCTAGCTGTTGATAATAACCTGTAACAATCAAACTGTTGCTCCATAATTACATAGTTAACTTTCAACTAATGTGTGTTTGGGGAATGATTATAAGCTAGCTTTTATAGCCTTTTCTTTTTGAAAATAAGCTAGCTTTTAGCCCTATTGGATATAAGCAATTCCCAAATGGACACAAGACTTGGAGCTCGGCATATCTACTTATTGCTAATGTGGAAACAATGTGGAAACTGAGTTTGGAATAGCCTGTTTTTCATGATAACTTATACGGATCACTTTGACAAATGGAGTAATTGAAGCCTATGCAATCAACTTGAGTTTTAAACAAACGAAAATGTAAATTGTCATAGGAGAGACAATCCCCATTAGTTCTTTCATATGATAAGATCCAGAAATTCTCAGTTGCCATGACTATACTTAATTTCCAAAATCTTCTTTGCACATGTACTTCAGGAGAGCGAATCTAGACCTGATATGAAACATGATAGATTATAGCACGTGCATGAAGCTTGAATGCACTTGTTACTGAAATTATGACCATAGATTATTATTTGTTTTATGTTTCCATGTCATTGCGGGTATAGTTGGGGATCTGGATTTGTACAAATTGATGACATGCATTTATATTTTGGAGTTTTTGGTTGACAAGAAACTGGTCCTTGCTCACAAATAATAACGTAGTCAGAAAGATAGAAGATAATATTATGTTAACAAACCTAATAATACAAGATCAAGATATTGCTGTGTTCCGGCCTTCGATTGACAAGATCCGTGTACATGTATGCAGCCATAGACCGAGTGCCAATGAATGTGCAGACATAGGCCCCAAGCTCATTTAACACAGCCAAAAGTGTGTTGGTTATAGTTATTAACATATCAAAATTGCACACACGAGTCAAACTTGGTGATTTGCTAAAGGCTTGGAGAGAATTAAATGAACAGTAAAAGTTTCCCAATCAAGTCCATGATGCCAGATTGCATGCAAGCAGCAACCCTTGACATCTTTTAGAATAATCTATAGTGGAACTTTCTAGGAGAAGATTTCACCTTAAGAATATGCTTAAATGTTTCAATTCACTAAACATGCGGGAAGAAATAAATTCCACATGCCTTGCTCAAGTAGAAATCTCATTTAGAGATGAATACTTCATCTTCTCTTCTCCATTTTGTAGATAATGTCTAAACTATGAATCTTGAATCAGTTGCATAACAGTTCAAATCCAGCACTCTTTAAGAAGCTTATGACGAAAAGGATCATTTGAGAAATAAGGAGAGAGGTACATGAGAAAAGCAAAGCAAGTGATACAATGGACATCAACTCGGTTACTGTGATAGAAAAATATTTAGATTGACTGCATTTGTAAGGAATAACACGATGTAAAAACTAATTAAGACCCCAACCATCCCTTTTTTTTTTTTTTTTTTAAATTTTTAATTCCAAACCATCTAGGGTATGTTTAAACAAAAATAGGAGTTTACTCAATCAAAGCTAAACAAAAGCTTCACACTAGGCTAATTCTATTGTTCAGAAATTAAGCAGACACTACCACACAGCTTTCAGAGTTGACCAACAGGCAACAGGATAAGAACAAAGGAGTCAAAATTGAATTAAAATAAAAAAATAAAAAGAATGGAACAGGTAATTCACCATTCTCCATTTGTCCTAAACTGTAATACCCCCAAGATATACAATCAATATCATAGGGAAAAATAAAATAAAAAGACAAACTATCTTAAAAGTTTCAACTTCTCAAGCTTCCACACCCGAGATATTAGACACTTGGCAAATAATTCTATTATAACATAGATGAATTGCAAAGAGAAAACTAGTGGAGAGAGGATTAATTGCTTGAAGCCCGCTTGAGAATGCTAAAATTGAATCTTGAATTGCTTTGATCCCAATAAAGTCCAATCTCATCACCTTTCTTCAGGCCCCTCCTCCACACAAAATCTGTAGTCCATTTTTCATTGAGGACATAACACCCATTACTTGGCCACTGTTTGAAGATCAACTGATGTTCAGACTTGGTATCATAATCCCAAACAGCAACTCGTACCCCATTCTTGATGCCTTCAATGCGCCTCGCAACCCATTGTGGCAAAATATGCCCCTTCACCAGATCTGCTGCTAACAAGAGCCTAGCCAAATGACCAATATCACTTAACTGAATCCTCTTCTTGATAACCCAAGGGTCAAGGCCAAGCTTCAACTCCAATGACACACCATTAGGCCCTTTTCCTTTTTCAACTTTATGGCTATTAAGTCTCATTCTTTTGATTCCACAAGCTGTAGATGATAGAGAGCAATTGGCCAAGTTTTCACTTGCTTTCCTCTTATTGGCTATGCAAGAACCATAACCCAACTTCAACTCTATTGAAAACTCTTCAGATTCATGATGGGTTTTGGTTATAAGCACGTTTTCTTGACAGACTTGGAGTTGATCATTCTCAGGAATGGCCCGAATGGGTATAAAATTATAAAAGATAGGTTTTTTCTCTGTACTTTCAGAAGCAGAAGAAATAATAACCTCATCAGTTGAAAAATTTTCTTTCTTCACCTCAAAGATTTCCAATGTAAGTTCTCTGTTTTGGCCATCTTTTACTTCTTGGGTTTTCTTGGTTTCTTGCACACTCGTAGACTTCATGGCTTCAGTGATTGAAATGCAGGGCCTTAGGCTTAGAGTTAGAAGACCCTTCATTATGTTGAGAAATAAAGAAAGAAATAAAGGGTTACGGAGGGTTTGTGTTTCTTGGAATGAAGAGCAACAAGTAAACGGTAATGGCAGAAAGAAAGATTTACAGAAGAGGGTTTGTGTTTCTTGGAATGAAAGGAAGTGATATATGTAAGGGGTAATGACACTTATATTATATATCAGTTTGAGGCTTTTGGGGCAAGAAATCCAAAACTATGAAGGATTCAGGTTTCAAATTTGATTGGAATTTCCGATTGCTGTGAGGAGTAACATCAGAAATCCTTTGAATTTTTGCCGCCTATGTTGTACCAATGAGGTCTTTTTATGTTGTGGTCCAACATATAAGGGCTGGTTTTATTTTATTATTTATTTTTGTTTTTCCCTTTTCACTTGTGCAACAAATAGATGAAAGGGGACATTACATACGGTCAAGAACCCATAAATATGGAGTTGGGGCTGTTGAATAGACATATAGGATTAAGGAGGACAACACAAATAGAAGTAAAATAAAAATCATTTGTAAAGGAAAGCCAAATTACATTAATGTTAAGTTAGTGTTTTTAGTTCCTCAAGTTTCAAGTAAGTAATGTTGGTATTTGAAATTTAAAAAATGAACATTATTGAGTTTCAATTCTTATGTGACTAACGGCGTAATAACATGACATCTTTAAAAATCATGAAAAATTTAAAATTTATTTTTACATCTAAGAAAACTTATGAACCATTAGGATATTTGAAGCTCCAATAGTTGACCCATTTCATAACGGGTTCTTCACCAAATCAAATTTCAAAACCCCTAATATGAGAATCGAGAAAGATAGAGATAACAATAAAAATGAAGGTTGAGGATGTGGATCTTTTCCACATAGGAACTTCTGCACATGTGTATAGACTTTGCAGCAAATAAATGAAAGTGCTATTGATGTAGATTTTTTTTCTTTTATTTCTTTATAATTCATTATTTATTCTTTTTTTAAATATTAATTTTATTTGAGTTTTTAATTAATTTTCTGATATAGAAATTTAAAACTTAGAACTATTATTTTTGATTATGAAATTATGCTTGTTCTTAAAATTATAATTATAATTAAAATTATTTGTTCATGTTTTATTATTTTTATATATGTTGTCAATGAAATTGCGCTTGAAACTATCTAAAATTTTGAAGTTATTTTTATTCAACATTGTTATTTTTTACTATTCATTCTATTTTTTTATTATATTATAGTTAATTTCTAAATTAATTATTAAAATAATTATAATAATAATAGATAGAAATTATTATTTCTTTATTTTAACCAAACAAAATAAATGTATCTTCATTTTTATCATTATACTTTTCTATTCATTTTCTTCTAAAAAAAAAAATAAAATTTCTATTCATTTTACTAAACATACAAGAAGGATAACAAAAATCTTTATTTCAATCAAACCAAATAAATGTATATTCACTTTTATCATTCTACTTTTCTATTCATCTTACTAATACACAAGAAGGATAATGAAAATCTTACCAAAAATATTTCTTTTAACCAAACAAAATAAATGTATATTCATTTTTATCATTATACTTTTCTATCCATCTTTTTTTTTTTTTGAGAAAAACTTTTCTATCCATCTTACTAAACACACAAGAAGGATAAGAAAAATCTTTTCGTAACTCCAACTTTTCTAATTAATGAATAACATGATGTAAAAACTAATTAAAGACCCGAACCATCCTTTTTTTATTTTTTATTTTTTTTAATTCCAAACCATCTAGGGTATGTTTAAACAAAAATAGGAATTTACTCAATCAAAGCTAAACAAAAGCTTCACATGCACTAGGCTAATTCTATTGTTCAAAAATTAAGCAGACACAACCATAGCTTCCAAAACTGACAAACAGGCAACAGGATAAGAACAAAGGAGCCTAAACTGAATTAAAATAAAAAAGTAAAAAAAATAGAACAGGTAATTCACCATTCTCCATTTGTCCTAAACTGTAATACCCCAAGATGTACAAGCTATATCATAGGGAAAAAAAAGACAAACTATTTTAAAAGTTTTAATGTCTCAAGCTTCCACACCCGAGATATTAGACACTTAGCAAAGAATTCTATTATAACATAGATGAATTGCAAAAGAAAACTAGTAGAGAGAGGATTAATTGCTCGAAGCCTGCTTGAGAATGCTAAAACTGAATCTTGAATTGCTTTGATCCCAATAAAGTCCAATCTCATCACCTTTCTTCAGACCCCTCCTCCACACAAAATCCGTAGTCCATTTTTCATTGAGGACATAACACCCATTACTTGGCCACTGTTTGAAGGTCAATTGATGTTCAGACTTGGTATCGCAATCCCAAACAGCAACTCATACCCCATTCTTGATGCCTTCAATGCACCTCGCATCCCATTGTGGCAAAATATGCCCCTTCACCAGATCTGCTACTAATAAGAGCCTAGCCAAATGACCAATATTACTTAACTGAATCCTCTTCTTGATAACCCAAGGGTCAAGGCCAAGCTTCAACTCCAATGACACACCATTGGGCCCTTTTCCTTTTTCAACTTTATGGCTATTAGGTCTCATTCTTTTGATTCCAGAAGCTGGAGATGACAGAGAGAAATTGGCCAAGTTTTCACTTGCTTTCCTCTTATCAGTTATGCAAGAACCATGACCCAACTTCAATTCTGTTGAAACCTCTGCATATTCATGATGGGATTTGGTTACAAACACGTTTCCTTGACTGACTTGGAGTTGATCATTCTCAGGAATGGGTAAAAAATTATAAAAGATAGGTTCTTTCCCTGTACTTTCAGAAGCAGAGGAAATAATAACCTCATCAGTTGCGAAATTTTCTTTCTTGGCCTCAAATATTTCCAATGCAAATTCTCTGTTTTGGCTATCTTTTCCTTCTTGGGTTTTCTTGGTTTGTAGCAGACACCTAGGCTTCAGGGCTTCAGTGATTGAAGTGCAGGGCCTTGGGCTTAGAGTTAGAAGACCCTTCATTATGTTGAGAAATAAAGAAAGAAAGAAAGGGTTATAGAGGGTTTGTGTTTCTTGGAATGATGAGCAATGAACGGTAATGGCAGAAAGAAAGGGTTACAGATGAGGGTTTGTGTAATTGTGTTTATTGGAATGAAAGGAAGTGATAAATGTATGGTAATGACACTTACATTATATATCAGTTTGAGCCTTTTGGGGCAAGAAACCCAAAACTATGTTGGATTAAGGTTTCAAATCTGATTGGAATTTTCGATTGCTGTGAGGAGTAATATCACAAATCTTTTGAATTTTTGCCGCCTATGTTTTTTTTTTTTTTTTTTTGATAAGTTTGCCGCCTATGTTGAACCAGTGACAGTGAGGTCTTTCTATGTTGTGGTCAAATATATAATGGCTGGTTTTATTTTATTTAATTTTGTTTTTCCCTTTTCACTTGCGCAACAAATAGATGAAAGGGTACATCACATATTGTCAAGACCCCGGGGCTGATGAATAGACATATATTAAGGATTAGGGAGGACAGCACAAATGGAAGTAAAAAAAAAAAAAAAAAAAGAAGAAGAAAAAAATCATTTAAAGAAGGCCAAAATACATTATTACTAAGTCAATGTTTTTAGTTTCTCAAATTTAAGTGAGCGTCATTGATATTTGAAATTTAAAAAATGAACACTATTAAATTTCAATTTCTATATGACTAACAGAGAAATGACATGACATTTTTAAAGTAATATGTCACTATTTTTTATTAAAAAATTAAATTTATTTTACATTTAAAAAACCCATGACCTATTAAGATATTTGAAGCCCCAATAGTATTGATCCATTTCATAATGAATCTTCCCCAAATTAAATGCCAAGATCCCTAATATGAGAATTGAGAAAGATAGGGGCAATTAGAGCATCACCATCAGATGTGGTAAATGTGCCAAATGCCAAATATTTGGCACATTTACCACACCAAACACCAAAATCTCTTTTTATCAGATGCGCTAAATCCCATAAAATTTGCCACATGTGAACAGTACTGTTGCAAATTTGCAATGGTACTGTTCACATGTGGCATAATTTTTATTGTTTTTTTATTCTGTTTTCTCTCTCCTCTCTCCTCAGATTTTTCTTTTCTCTTCACTCTCACCGTTCCCTCTCACCTCTGTTCTCTCTCACCGTTCTCTGTCATCGTTCCCTCTCACCTCTGTTTTGTTGATCTTGATCCGTCATCGCCGATCGTCATCGCCGATCCGTCATCGTCGTCTCACCGGTTTCATTTTGCATCGTCATCGCCGATCTCTCCGGGCATCGTCATCGTCATCGCCAATCGGAATCGATGTGGGCATCGACGTTGAGGTGAGATCGGAGTGTTCGTCACGATCGTGGGCATCGATGTTGAGGTGAGGTGAGATCTTGATCGTGGGTTGTCGGTGTTAGTGGGTTTGGGTTGCCTGAGTTGCTTGGGTTTGGGTTGCCTGAGTTTCGTGGGTTTGGGTTGCCTGGATTTTGATTGTGTTTTCTGGGTTTGAGTTGCTGTGCTAGTGGGTGTTGCTCTGTTTTTAATGGGTTTTGGGGTGGATTGTTGATGACGGTGGTTGTGGTGGTGGTTTTACAATGGATTGTGGCTGCCACGGTGGTGGCGGTGGCGGCGGCAGCAGCAGTGTTGTAATGGTCTGTGGAGGTTGACTGTGATTGTAGTTTAATGTGATGAAATTTGTTTAATATTATTTAATGGGTTGGATATATTATTTTAATATATAGAATGGAAGTATAGAACATCTGATAAATGATATGTTGTAAAATGGTGTGTTAAAATGATAAAGTAGGTTTTTGGTGTTGTAAAATGGCATTTTTTATGAGAGAGCTGATGATAATGCTCTAAAAAAGGTTGAGGATGTGAATCTTTTCCACATGTGCACGTGTGTATAGTATTATACATTTGGAAGCAAATAAAGGAATAGATTCTTTTTCTTTTATCTACTTATTATTCATTATTTATTCTTTTTTTAAATATTAATTTTAGTTGAGTTTTTAATTAATTTTCTGATATTATAATATGAAACTTGGAAATATTATCTATGCTTTTGAAATTATGCTTGTTCTTAAAAAATTATTATAAATTAATTTATAAATTACTTATAATATAAACAATTAATAGAGTGAATAGTCAAAAGTAACAATGTTGATTAAAGATAACCTCAATTTTTTAGATAGTTTCAAGCTCAATTTCACAACATATATAAAAAAAAAATAAAAAAAATAAAACATAAACAAATAAATTATAATTATATTAAAATAATTATTTTAATAAATCGATAGAAATTCTTATTTCTTTCTACCAAACAAAATAAATGTATATTCATTTTTATCATTCTACTTTTTAATTCATCTTACTAAACATACAAGAAAGATAACAAAAATCTTAGCAAAAATCTTTCTTTCAACCAAACGAAATAAATGTATATTCATTTTTATGATTATAATTTTCTATCCATCTTACTAAATACACAAGAAGGATAATAAAAATATTTTTCTAACTCCAACTTTTCTATTCTTCTTATATTTTCCATTATTCCACTTTTCCATCATCTCTATTAGTGTTGTCATATCCATGTTCTCTCTTGCATGATTGCCTCTATAAGCTCAACCTTTGGTTGTTCATTTCTTAAACTATAACTTGAGCAATCCCTCAGAAGCAACAACAATTCTCTAGCCATATCTTTAGCCCTCCATGTCCCATGTACACTCAACTGAAGTAGCCCGGGCATCACTCCTTCCCTTAAAATCAAACCTCCATATCTTTCTTTATTGCTCTGGCATATAAGCAAGAGGATTCCCACTGCATGCTCTTTGCATTGTGGAGAACCATCCTCCATAGTTTCAACCATTGCACAAATGACACCATGTGTGCTAGCAATTTCACAAAGTGCACTCTCTGATGAGGAAACGATATGCTGAAGTAGCCCCATTATCTTTTCAACCAACTCCGATGACTTTTCCGAGTTGTAGATTAATTGAAGGATGGAAGATAATAAACCAGAAGAGGCAATTGATGGAATAATCTGGTCACTAGTTGAGAGATTGTGGAGTGTGGCTATGGCGTCGAGCTTGGCTTTCATGCTAATGCTATTCATGTTGTTAACACCTTCATTGAGAAACTGTATTAAGTGCTGGATGGTCCCAGGTGAAGCGATTGCTAGCTTGTTTGCTGTGCAAGAAGAGAGGATGAACATTGCTGCTAATGTGAGCTCAATCAGTGCTTCATTTTGACATTGAAGGAGGCTTGGCAAGACTGGTATGGCCCCAGATTTCACAATGCGGATCTTGTGTTTGTCAAAAAAAAAAAAAAAAATTCAGAATTCCCAAGTCAACTATTGGAAAATACAGAACATTTAACTTCTATACTAAAAAAGATAAATTCTCATGTGTTTTATACATAAATGTTAGCACATAATCATCATTATGATTGGGGGCCACTACTGAATAGCAACACCTATTACTAATACAAATTCCATGGTCCCAATAATCAAGCAAAGGGCATGGGGGTAGAAAAAGTAAAACTTTTTAGTTTTTGTACTAATTTTGCAGCGCATTATTTTCTATAGAAGATTTGTTGTGGATTAGTATCCTGAATTTCTTTTCTATTTGTCATAATGATGAAAGTTCAAAGACAACCCAGATTGCAAACAAATTCAATGATAAGCGATGAATGAACATGAATTATATCTAAGAATTTAGTTTTGAGAACTTAAGAAGTGAAACTTGATATTATTGTGGATGAATGAAGAAACTAACCGTTCACTGCCAAAAGTAAGACACAGGAGAGCAAACAGAGCAGCTTCAATGGCCTCATAATCTTGCGAATGAAGCATCATAATCAAAGGAGAGATAACACCTCTTTCAGCCAAATTGTGCCTCTGCCTACTACTAAGTTTACTGAGTTCTCTAGCCGCTTCAATCATTGCTTCTCTAGCACCATTAAAAAGATTTTGTACCACCACTTCCTCCATGTCAGCATGCTTCCTTTCTGTGTCTCTCAGAACTTCTCTAACTATGTTTTCTTGTGAGGAAGTGATGCTAATGTTGATGTTGGTATTGGGACAATGGGATTGGTTGCTTCAAGATGAAAAGTCTGGGTTTTTTGGGTTTGAAAATCCATTGTTTTTGGTTCACAAAATAAACCCAATTGAGAGTGTTTGTGTTTTTTTTTGGGACTAAAGAGAGAGAGAGAGAGATTCAGGGGTAGTGGCACTTATATTATATGGAAGGCAATGGAATTTGGCAAGAAATCCGAACATAAGTAGGATTTATGTGTTTTAAATCTATTGAGATTTCCGAACGTCGAGAGGTTTTGCTTTTGCCGCCTAGTTCTTAGTTGGGCGGTGACTTGGGCCATAAATAGTGAAAAGGCACATTATATATGTTTAATTGGGCCATGATGGTCAAGACCATCCCTCCTAGAGACCCATATATATTGGGTTTAGGCCTATGATGATTTTGTTTTGTTTGTAAGGTATATAGTCCAATGCTAAATTGGGAGCTTATATATCAGTTTGAGGCTTTTGGGGCAAGAAATCCAAAACTATGTAGGATTTAGGTTTCAAATTTGATTGGAATTTTCGATTGCTGTAATATCAGAAATCCTTTGAATTTTTGCCGCCTATGTTGTACCAGTGAGGTCTTTTTATGTTGTGGTCGAATATATAAAGGCTGGTTTTATTTTATTTTTTATTTTTGTTTTTCCCTTTTCACTTGCACAACAAATAGATGAAAAGGGACATCCTGATTAAAAAGAAAAAAAGAAAAAGAAAAAGAAAAAGAAAAAGAAAAGAAAGATGAAAAGGGACATCACATACGATCAAGAATCCATAAATATGGAGTTGAGGTGTTGAATATACATATATTAAGGAAGGCCAAAATATATTATTCCTAAGTTAGTGTTTTTAGTTTCTTAAGGTATGTTTGGTAACTGTTTTTTCTTCTTATTTTCTGTTTTCAAAAACAATTTTCTATTTTTGAGACTAAAAAACTTGTTTGACAACAAAAAATGGATAGAAAACAAAAATTGTTCTCAAAACTCAATTTGTGAAGGAAACTGAAAATATGCAAAAGGCTGTTTTCAGTTTCTAATTTTCAAAAGTCAATGAAAATACGTATTTAATTTAATGAATCTGTCTTATTTAATGAGTTAGCATTAGAGTTCAAATTCTAGTAACAACATATTTTAGTATTTTCTATTTTTTTCTTCAAAAAACTATTTTTCTTTTTAATTTTCAACTAACCAAACATGTTTTTTATTTCAAAAATACAAGGAAATTGTTTTTTATTTATATCCCCAAAAACAAGTTTTTGAAAATAGAAAACAAAAACTGTTACCAAACATAATCTTAAGTTTTAAGTGAGTCTCTTCTCAAAAAAAAAAAAAAAAAAAGTTTCAAGTGAGTGCTATTAATCTTTAAAATTTAAAAAATGAACCCTATCTCTCTGTTAATTGTTGTGTGGCAACATTTTATTATTAAGAAATTATAATTTATTTCTACTTTTGAGAAAACCTATGACATATTAAGATATTTGAAGGCCCAATAGTTGACCCATTTCATAACGAATCTTCCCTAAATCAAATGCCAAAATCCCTAATATGAAAATCGAGAAAGATAGAGACCACAATAAAAATGAAGGTTGAGGATGTGGATCTTTTCCACGAATGCACGTGTGTATAGTGTAACACACTTGGCGGAAAATAAAGGAAAGTGCTATAATTTTATTTCTTTTATGCATGATACAATTAAAAATAATTACAATTATACATTCAAATTATACTTTTTTTAGAAGATGTTCAAATTATACATGGTATTAGTTTACATTTTTTTCAAAACCATACATTTCTAAAATGTGTAATGGTTTTTCATTATATATATATATATATATATAATTTAGAATTTAATTGGTTTTTGATTTTTTTTTTTTTTTTTTTTTTTTTTGCACCCAATAATTCACTTGCCACAAATATTAAAAACTTAGATGGACATGTAGTGAAAAATTGGACTCCAATTGAAATCCAATTTAGAATCTAAATGGATTTGGAATTTTTGATTTTTACACTCAATAATTCACTTGTCATAAAATTAAAAATTAAATAAGACACGTGGCGCAAAAATGAGAATCCAATTAAAATTTAATTGAATTTTCTCTGAGTTTTGCTTAATATATATATATATATATATAGATTTATTATTATTTTTAAATATTAATTTTAGTTGAGTTTTTAATTAATTTTCTGATATTACAATTTACAATATGAAACTTGGAACTATTATTTTTGCATATGAAATTATGCTTGTTCTTAAAAAATTAATTATAATAATAATTATAATTCATTTGTTTATATTTTATTATTTTTAAGTATGTTGTTAGCGAAATTGCGCTTGAAATTATCTAAAAATTTGAAGTTATTTCTATTGAACATTGTTACTTGACTATTCATTCTATTTGTTTATATTATAGGTAATTTCTAAATTAATAATAATAATAATTAGAAATTCTTATTTCTTTCTTTTAATTTTTTCTTTCAACCAAACAAAATAAATGTATATTCATTTTCCTCATTCTACTTTTCTATTCATTTTACTAAACAGACAAGGAGGATAACAAAAATCTTTATTTCAACCAAACAAAATAAATGTATATTCATTCTTATCATTCTACTTTTCTATTCATCTTACTAAAAGCACAAGAAGGATAACAAAAATCTTTCTTTCAACCAAACAAAATAAATGTGTATTCATTTTTATCATTATACTTTTCTATCCATCTTACTAAATACACAAGAAGGATTATAAAAATCTTAACAAAAATCTTTTCCTAACTCCAACTTTTCTATTCTTCTTATATTTTCCATTATTCCATTTTTCCATCATCTGTATTTGTGTTGTCATATCTATATTCTCTCTTGCATCAATTTCTTGCATGATTGCCGCTATAAGCTCAACCTTTGGTTGTTCATTTCTTAAACTATAACTTGGGCAATCCCTCAGAAGCAACAACAATTCTCTAGCCATATCTTTAGCCCTCCATGTCCCATATACACTCAACTGAAGTAGCCCTGGCATCAGTCCTTCCCTTAAAATCAAACCTCTATATCTTTCTTTATGCTCTGGCATATAAGCAAGAGGATTCCCACTGCGTGCTCTTTGCATTGTGGAGAACCATCCTCCATAGTTTCAACCATTCACCATGTGTGCTAGCAATTTCACAAAGTGCCTTCTCTGATAAGGAAACAATATTCTCAAGTAGCCCCATTATCTTTTCAACCAACTTTGTTGACTTTTCGGAGTTGTGGATTAATTGAAGGATGGAAGATAAACCAGAAGAGGCAATTGATGGAATAATCTGGTCGCAAGTTGAGAGATTATGGAGTGTGGCTATGGCGTCGAGCTTGGCTTGCGTGCTAATGCTATTCTAGTTGTTGACACCTCCATAATCTCCATTGAGAAACTGTATTAAGTGCTGGATGGTCTCAGATGAAGCGATTTCTAGCTTGTTTACTGTGCAAGAAGAGAGGATGAACATTGCTGCCAACGTGAGCTCAATTAGTTCTTCATTTTGACATTGACGGATGCTCAGCATGACTGGTATAGCCCCAGATTTCACAATGCGGATCTTGTTTCTGTAAAAAAAAAAAAAAAAAAAAAATTTCAGAATTCCCAAGTTTAGTATGGAAAAATATAGAACACTAAACTTGTATACTAGAAAAATAAATTCTCATGTGTTTTATACATAAATGTTAGCTCATAATCATCATTGTGATTGGGGGACACTACATAATGGCAACAACTATTCCTAGTACCTATTCATGGTCCCAATAGTCAAGTAAAACTTTTTAGTTTTTATACTAATTTTGCAGCGCACTATTTTCAATAGAGGATGTATGGTGGATTAGTAACCTGAATTTCTTTTCTATTTGTCATAATAATGAAAGTTCAAAGACATTCCAGATTGCAAACAAATTCAACGATTAGCGATGAATGAATTTGAATTATATTTAAGAATATAGTTTTGTGAACTGAAGAAGTGAAATTTGATATTATTGTGGATGAATAAACTAACCGTTCACTGCCAAAGGTAAGACAGAGGAGAGCAAACAGAGCAGCTTCAATGGCCTCATAATCTTGCGAATGAAGCATCATAATCAAAGGAGAGATAACACCCTTTTAGAGAAAATGTGCCTCTGCTTACTACTAAGTTTACTGAGTTCTCTAGCCGCTTCAATCATTGCTTCTCTAGCACCATTAAAAAGATTTTGTGCTACCACTTCCTCCATGGCAGCAAGCTTCCTCTCTGTGTCTCTCAGAAATTCTCTAACTACGTTTTTTTTGTGAGGAAGTGATACTAATGTTGATGTTGGTTTTGGGATAATGGGATTGGTTGCTTCAAGATGTAAAGTTTGGATTTTTTTGGTTTGAAAATCCATTGTTTTTGGTTCACAAAATAAACCCAATTGAGAGTGTTTCTGTTTTTTTTTGGGGACTAAAGAGAGAGAGAGAGATTCAGGCGTAGTGGCACTTATATTATATGGAAGGCAATGGAATTTGGCAAGAAATCCAAACATAAGTAGGATTTATGTGTTTTAAATCTATTGAGATTTCCGAACGTCGAGAGGTTTTGCTTTTGCCGCCTAGTTCTTAGTTGGGCGGTGACTTGGGCCATAAATAGTGAAAAGGAACATTATATATGTTTAATTGGGCCATGATGGTCAAGACCATCCCTCCTAGAGGCCCATATATATTGGGTTTAGGCCTTCGATGATTTTGTTTGTTTGTTAACGTATGTGATCCAATGCTAAATAGGGCTGTCAGCATTTATTTATTTTAATTGTTATTATTATATATTTTATATTTTTCATGAAAGAGGTGCGTATTTTTTCAATAATTTATTAGTTTTTTTCTTCAAAATTCGATAGTTAAGGGAAGAGAGATTTAAAAGTTGGATATTTTGGTTGGAAATACCAAAAAGTGTCTATTGAATTATAAAGTTTTTTTTGAATGAAATAAGGTATGCATTTAATAGATAAAAAATATTACAAAATATAAAGTGTGCTACAACAAGATAAAAACAGAACAGTTTTTTTAATTGGTCCAATAGGGGATAGGAAAAATTTACTTAGATTGCTTTTGTTTCTATGTGAAAAATGTTCCAACTGTAAATATTTTCAGCTGAAAATTCTTTCAAGAAGCTATTTATTTTCTAGTGCTTGATTCCATTTCTAAAAATGCTCCAAAAGACATCTTTAGACATTTGGCTCGTATGGAAAATTAATTTTTTCCTTAAATATTATCACAAATTCACAATATACAAAATCAACAATAACAACATTTAATTCGGAATAATCTTCTTCTCAAAAAAAAAAAAAAAAATCGGTTTAATCTCAAAATATCTTAACCAATCTAAAAATATTACAATCAAAATACTATAGGAGTTCCATATATAAGAGACTAAGAGATTATTATTTTTTTTGAAAAATTGGAAAGAAAAGATAATGATGAAATTCCCCATTACCCGAGGGAAAGATTATGTCTGAAACCTTGAATTATTCCTCATGCTCTTTAAAATGCCCGTAAATATGTTCCAATAGTAGTCCACAAGGTAGCCTTGAATTCATCTAGAAAACAAACAATCTTTCCATTTCTTATGTGCCAAATGAGTCGTTTCATGGGATTCAAGAGATAGTATAGTGGTAATGGTATCTTTTGTGGTGTCTCATCTCTCATGTACGTGGATTTATGAGATTTAAGGGATAGTATAATGGTAATGGTATCTTTTGTGGTGTCTCATGTATGTGGTTTGAACTCCACTCCTCCCCCACTATTTGTTTATATAAAACAAAAAGTGCATTAATCATTTACCTTTGAGAAGGCTTAAATACATTGTTACTTCAAAATTTTGAAAGGAAAGTAATTTAAACTATTTTGAAAATTTATAAATTTTTTTTTTCAAAATAAATTCGTATTAATAAAGATATACTATGTAAGAACAGTAAAATATATTGTATTTAGTGATTTATTTCCTTGTACTTATAGCATTTTTCTTTTTTAAAAAGCCAAAATTCCAAAAAAATTATAAAAATTAGATAGACAGTGATGTGAAGTACATGAAAAAGGCCGGAGGGTATCCAAAAACATCTCTGAGTTGAACAAGCTACAAAGAACAAATTGAATTTGACTTCATTTTATAGGGCTAACGATCTCTAATAAAAAACTTGAATCGGTCTAGATACTCATCAGTCATCAGTTCACTAGTCTGACCATTTGGGCCAATATAACTATATAAGTTTAATAACTATAATTTAATATGTATTCTTCTCAAAAAATAATTTAATATGTATTTTGAGATAGGGAAGCCAAGTTTACATGTGCTTATGTAACACATAGGCCCATGAGAAATTATTATGTGCACTAGGTATAATGTCTCATTTTCACATAAGAGTGGGTCTTATGGGCAAGACACATATGACACGTGACTACATGAGGCTCTCATTTGTTTGAAAGAGAGATATAGTATACTACGTGTAATAAAATTGGCTTTTGTTAATGGGTAGTCTTGTGCATACTGACAGAAATTTAGACCCCTTAAACAACTAGATTGCGTAGTCTAGATTAATTAGCCAAGTTGTTACTTAGTCAAATTAAGCAATTCTAGGTTAAAACAATCCAAACAATCATATCAAGAATATAAAGCAGCGGAAAATAAATAACACAAGATATGATCACCCAGGAAACCACACGGTAAAAACCTGGGGAGGATTTGACCCACCGATCCTCAAGGCATAACAGAATTCACTATGAAAGAATTGAAGTTCTTACAAAAGGACTACAAGCTCCCCGCTCGACTTCCTAATGCTACCCACCAGTAGAACTTCCTGACACGACCACGCGCAGGCTCCGAATCCACGGACTACTTTTTTCTTGAATTCCTCAATCAGCTACAAGCTCCCCGCTTGCTTTTCTTTTAAGTTCCAATGGTTGCAACTATGTTGATCATCAAGATATTGACAACCCTAAGTTTATGTGAAGGAAAGCTCCTCAAAGATCTCACAAGAGATTCACACAAACAGCAAATATGAGCAACAAAGACTTAGAGAGGTTTGGGTACAAAACCCTAAAAATAAAAGGAGGTACAAGAGGCACTCTAATCTCTCTCTCCCGAAAGTCCCAAAAACGTTCTAGGGTTTTCCTTATATATAGGAGTGTTTTACTTGGACCCCAAGACGTTTAAATAGAGTTTGGGCTGAGCTGGAACTCTGCAGAAAACGCATCTGACCCGAGATTCGATCGATCGAGTCTATCCTTCGATCGATCGAGCTAGGCCGAAATGCTCCAGTACATCTGCAGCCACTCGATTCCAACTTTACACTATTTAATCAACTTTGAGCAAGTCTAAACAAAACTAAACATATTGTTTTGATCATAGTTTGCCAATATTACACATTAGAGTTCTAAATACATAAAATCCTAAATCTTTAGAACCTAACACATACGTTAAGTAGGCTTGTAAAAGGTTACATCTAAATTGGGAAATAGTAAGAGCTAGTAAAAATATGGACTTTAAACCAAACGTGGCTTGACAACATTATAAATTCTATCTTTAACGGTTGTACCAGCAAAATAATTTCATACACCATGAGAATTGGTCAAAGCCCAAGGAAATTTGTTTTGTTTTGTTTTTCCTTTCCTTTCCCTTGAAGAGCTAAATTTGCTTCCTCAACAATGCTTTATTCCCAATGTGTCATCTTTACTGCTTATAAAAAAAATCTGTTATCTTTACCCTTCATTTTGAAAATTGACTACAAACTAATGAGACAATTAACAACTATACTGTAATTCATGCATTGTCATATATTCCCCTGCTGTAGCAATGAGAAGCAGAAACATGGGGTACTAAGAATATTTTTAGTAAAAGAACAAGGATTATAGAATGAATGCTGCATTGGTTGAGAATAGTAGGGTACGCTAAGGAACTTGGGTGGATTGGATCCTAAGAAGTAAGAATGTCAAAATTAGGACAAATTTCTCAGAATCATACGCTGGTCAAATCAAACTACTACTGTTTGTGATTCTCAATATCTTTATGTTAAATATCAGAGTTCTAATCGTCACAATAAAGATCAGAGTCCCAAATTAGCAACAGAATCCAAAACCAGTACTATATACAAAGAGAGACACCTTTCTCAAAATGTTGCAATGAGTGAGCCCATCACCTGGACCCAGACTAGTATAATTTTTGATTTAAAACAATGGCAGGTCATGTACTAAGCTTTGCAATCATCTCCTCTACCAGCCTTAGTGTCGTACCCTCGATGTTATCTCCTGCATCAATTTCTTGCATAATCTGCTCTACAAGCTCATGTTTTGATTGTTTGTTTCTTGAACCATAACTTGAGCAATCCCTTAGAAGCAACAACAATTCTCTAGACACATTTTTAGCCCTCCTTGTCCCATCTACACTCAACTGAAGTAGCCCTGGCATCACTCCTTCCCTTAGAATCAATCCTCTATATCTTTCTCTGCTGCTTTGACATATAAGCAGGAGGATTCCCACTGCATGCTCTTTGCATTGTGGGGAACCATCCTCAATAGTTTCAACCAAGGCGTGAATTACACCTTCTGCGCTAGCGGTTTCACAAAGTGCATTCTCTGAGAAGGAAACAATATTCTCAAGCAGCCCTATTGTCTTTTCAACCAATTCAGATGACTTTTCTGAGTTGTGGATTAACTGAAGCAAGGAATATAGTAAACCAGAAGAGGCAATTGATGGAATAATCTGTTGACAAGTTGAGAGATTGTGGAGAGTCGCTATGCTGTCAAGCTTGGCTTGCATGCTAATCCTATTCATGCTGTTATCACCACTATAATCTCCATTGAGAAACTCTACCAAGTGTTGTATGGTGCCAGAAGACGCGATTTTTAGCTTGTTTGCTGTGCAGGAAGAGAGGATCAACATAGCTGCTAAAGTGAGCTCAATCAATGCTTCGTTTTGGCATTGAAGGAGGTTCAGCAAAACTGGTATAGCCCCAGATTTTACAATGCGGATCTTGTTTCTGTAAAATTAATATAATTTCATTTCAGAATTTCAAGTGTACTATTGAAAAACTTTATAGAATACTTTCGTAAAACACAAGAAAAATAAATTCTCAATGTGTTTTATGCATAAATGTTGGTGCAGAATCATCATTGTAATTGGGGGCCACTACTTAATGGCACACACTATTACAAGAACATATTCCATAGTCCCACTAATCAAGCAAAGAGCACGGGTGTATAAAAAGTAGAACTTTCTATACCAAAATTTTGCCACACACTACTTGTAATAGAAGGTACATTGTGTATTAGTACCATTAATTTCTTTTCTACTTGTCACAATGATGGAAGTTCAGAGCCACCCCAGATTGTAAACAAACTCAATAATTAACGACAATTGAATTTGAATTATATCTATGCATTTAGTTTTGAGATATTGAGGATGAATAGACTAACCGTTCACTGCCAAAGGCAAGGCTGAGCAGAGCAAACAGAGCAGCTTCAATGGCCTCATAATCTTGTGAGTGAAGCATCACAATCAAAGGTGACATGACACCTCTTTCAGCCAACTTGTGCCTCTGCTTACTACTGAGTTTACTGAGTTCTCTAGCCGCTTGAATCTGTGCATCTCTCTCACCATTAAAAAGATTTCCTACCACCATTTCTTCCATGAAAGCCAGTCTCTCTCTGTCTCTCTCTGTGGGCCTTCTCTAACTACTCTGTGTTTTTGTTAGGCAGTGGTACTAATGTTGATGATGTTGGTATCGGGATTGGTTGCTTCAAGATGTAATCTTTGGCTTTTGTTGGTTTGAAAATCCATTGTTTCAGTCTGAAGCAACTTACCTATTCTTTGGTCAGCTTTTTTGTGAATGTCTGATCTGGAAATACAATAACGATTCCTAAGAATGAATCTTTTGCTCTCCTTTTATAGAAGCAAGCGCCTTAAACTTTAGGAATATTTTTTATTTTGGGATTTTCTTGGGATTTTGTTTTTCAGTTTTATGGCAGTTTTTTAAATTTTGTTTACAAATGATATAATTTTTGGGATCCTCCAGGAGTTAATTGTTTATTATTAAGACCCATAATTATGTGATTTGTTTTTTGGATGGTCAAAATAAGTATGTGATCAATACACTAATACGCTATACATTAATAGGCATGTGTTACATGTATCATCACTAATGAAGTTCACATTTCTTTTTTCTTTTGGAGTTCATATTGGGCAATCACTCAAAAAGAAACCAAAGCCATTAGTGGTTGTGATTAGAGCATCAATTCGTTGACTGCTCCAATGGGTGTTTTCAAGAGTTTCAAGGAGTAACACTTTTTATTTTTATTTTTACGATTCACTGAATTCTCTTATTGCTTAGCCTTTCAACACTGGACAGTGTGTAGAAATTATTTTGTATGACCTTTCAAACCCTTGAAAGATGAAACGGTTAGCTTCTTTTTTTTAACTTGTGTCATATACATATATATTTGTCCACATTAGCAGAGAAGATAGAATGGATCAATTATGATTTTAAATTTTTTTCCCCTAATGTATAGATAAATATCTTACTAGACCACCGCACACCCTTGGTGCAATGGTCATTCCACAAGTATAAGTGCTTGTAGAGTACGGGGGGCAAGGGCCGGGATTTAAGTCTCCAGGAGGGAGTTTTACACATATATACACTTAAATTAGGCTAGAGTAGAATTCTATCTTGTATAAAAAAAAATATCTTGCTAGATTCTAGTCACCCATATGACTTTTACAAGATCACCAAGTTAAAATAATAAACCATATTGGCAGTAACATTGAACATTGATTTCTAAACTTCCTTTTCAAGGCATGATTTTAACACGAAAGGGATTTTGAAAGATATTTTCTTAGTAACATTGACTTCAGTCTCATCTCCTCTCCTAAATTCCTAATAAATATATCTTCCTATCTTCTACTAAGGGCTTAACTTTGACACCTAATTGATCAATTTTTATATAAGTATGCCGCATGCAATTAATAGCAAATACTAAGGATACAATAAAGTGATACCAATTACACCAATTCTCACATCAATTTATAAATCTATTATAGTAAGATTAGTAGTAATTTTAACATTTTCTAAATTTTTGCAATCTTTCTCATTAAGGTGGTAAGTATTGTTTGAAACAACGTTACTTTTACATAAATCCATTACTAACATCATTTTTTACCATGTGCCAATTGCAATATCAACATTCTACGTTAGTAGTTATGAAAAATAGTTTTACTCTTGTAATCTTTATACTAGAAGGATCTTAATCTATCATTTTATGGGTATCTATGTGAAATTTATATGGGTTAATATAAATTAATAATCTCAATTTTTGGTACATCTAAAGATTACAGTAGAGAAGATTCAAGCCCAAGCAAGGAAATAGGACTCATTACAGAAAGAGCATCCAATAACAATGATATCCTATTCAGCCAAAAAAAAAAAAAAAAAACAATGATATCCATAGTAACATGGTAGAGAATGTGGGCTCTGCCAAATAGCATGACTTTGGGCTAAAACTCGTGATCCAAAGCATGGATAATGTATATCTCATTTTTCATTTTTCAAAGAATAGGACTTGACAAATGGCACAGAATATTTTGTAGTAAAAATTAATTCATCAATAATGTCATGGGACATCCTTTATATTCACTTGTTCTTTTGGCCAAAAAAACTATAGTTTAAAAAGAAAATAATAATGATGGGACCCTTTAAAAAGGAATCCCTCTGCTTTGCTTTCGCCGCTATACGGCGGCATTGTCTTTACGAAAATGCTTCCCAAATTTTCATGATCATTCATGTTGGTAGACTGGCAGTGGGTGCATGATTTGAATGCTCCACGATTTTCTTTTTCTTCATTTGCTTTCGTTAGGAAAAGTTGGAGTCTCACACTTTATTATTATTGTGATCCAATATCTGATTGTTATTCAAATGATTATTTTATTTCCTTCAAAGTTTGTTGAAATTTATGATTATAATATTGTTATCTAACATCTTGAAAATGAACTAAACCATTGAAAGGGTCTCATTCAGTTTATTTATATAAAACTTTCTAAAATTTATGATTATAGCATAAAGTAATATTATACATTTTTATTGAAAATTAATGATTATAATATTGTACTTTTTTATTTTTACCCAGCATAAAGTATGAAGTTTAGTCATGAATCATAGCATGAACTATTCTGGTGATTTATGCATTTTCTCTGGAAAACTCTTTCAGTTTCATTTTATTTCAGGGGTTGAGACCCTGGTTGTTGTTGTTTAGCGTAATTGTAAAGTCCACATTGAACCAAAAAAAGAGAAAATAAAAATAGTAAGAAGTTTAGAATTTATAATTCCAAACCTGTTTACAATTTATCAAGAATTTTTTATTTTATTTTTGGGTCGACACAGCAACACCGAGTTTATGATCACATTTTTATATTTGTATATTCAAACTTAACAAAAATTTCACCAAAAAGACAAACAAACTAAAGTTTGGTCAAACTTTACGCGGGGTATTGCCAATGGATGATGAAACTATGGCTGCAATAGTTTTAACAACTTTAATTAGTGCTAACTCAAGATTAAAAAAACTAAGCACGTTGTCCACTGAATAACATACTTGGCTTCAAAGAGAAAATAAGGTGTTTCCATTAATATATTTTTTTAGTTGGAGTTCTTCTCTAGGTTTTTGGCAGACCTAGCATACAGGACGGGCTAATTAGATTCGGTTAGAAACATGTCATCTTAAATGGGTTACAAAACTTATGATCCAAAACCTGAAACTTTTGAGGGTTGGGTTTAACCATCATCAACAAATGGACCACATTATCATATAGTATTTAATTATGAGATTTTATTGTTAGACATATTATGGCCTAAGTAGCTTATACCAATTGTAGGTCCATGTAACGCCCCAAAATCATAAGTAATAAAAATCTATTCAATCTAAATAATCCATAAAAAAAAAAAAAATTTAAATAAAAGAAACCAGCAACCTAAAATCTCATCACAAATGTCAGAGCTCTAATCCACCAAAGACAAAATATTCTCAAAATAATTCTCCAGTACAATGTTTAATGCCATGAAAATAATAATAAAATTCTCAGTTCCATAAAATAATTCATAACTGTTGTTTTTTAAGAAATCTTTACTCCAAAGATCCCTCTAATGTATCTGTAAGGAGAATAAAGAAGAGGGGGGGGGGGGGGATGGAGATAACTCAATAAGTGGAATTCACTAACATTGGGGTGTGGGAACAAACCTTTCAAATAAATAATTCTTACAACAAATTTATAACTTGTAACTCACCAATAGTTTATCATCAAATATTTCATATAACAAAAAAAATCTTTATATTGTGAGCCATCATAATACATATATCAATACCATTATATAAACAATTTCCTAGGCCTTTCTTGTGGTCAATGTTTACACCTTGTTGACAGGGTTGTGCTGTCCCCTTTTTGGGATTGGAACATTCTTTTCATCCCCTTTCTTAAGAGTGACTTCTTTGGAACCTAAATGTGCACTCTCTTGTTAAGGAGCTTCCTTTTTGGATCCACAATAGTATACTCCCTTGCTAAGGAGCTATCAAATGTGCACTGTCTCCTTTTTTGGAACTCTCCCTTGATAAGGACTAGTTGTAGTATGGTTGTCCCTTGCTAAGGACTAAATACAATACTGAGCTTTTAATCACGACCTGCCATAGGTTTTCAAAACATATTCAATATGCTCACAAAAATAATCCATTCATAATTCTCAAAAATATAAAGATATATTCACACATACAAGTTTAAATAAATTTAGGTTGTCCCATAAGTTTTTTATAAAATGAATAGTCAATGTGCACATCAAACATTTATAAAATTTCAATTTATATATAGAATAATATCAACATATTTCTTTGATATAAAATAGTTTAATAATCAACACTGTTTTGGGAAAACCTCCAAAATTAGTAAACACCACTTACTTCTTATTTGCAAAAAAATATGAAACCAACCTCCCTTGAATTACAATAACTCAGTAGGATTAGAACCTAGCAACACCAAAAATAGGTCCATTAATATACAATTTCCTACTTTTTTCACACTTAAACAATTTTATCCTAGACAATACTGATATATCCAAAATTCTCCATTTATTCACTTATGAAAGCTCAAAAATGTGTTGAAAATACAAGAGCTGTTTAGACCCCCAAAACAAAGTTACGGCTTGATTGATTTTACACTAACTTAATATTAAGTGCGAAATAATGTAAACACAAGCGTATAAGCAAGAGAACTACTCTAATCCATATATATATATATATATATATATATATATTTTTTTTTTTGAGAAGGTACTCTAATCCATATTTAAAGTAACACAGTAGTAAAAATAAAATGAGTAAGAGTAGGGAAGAGAAATGCAAATACAGATAACACCGAGACGTGTTATCGAAGAGGAAACTAAAGAACTCGGCGAAAAACCTTTCCGCAATCTCCAAGCGGAAATCGATCCACTAGACAATCAGTTAGGATACATGGGTGAGCAAGAAACCCTCCAAGCCTAATCTACCCTCTGTACCTAATCCCTCCAAGCCCCTACTCCAACAAGGCTTCTCGGAACCGTGTCTTGTCTAGCTCTCTGGATCCCGCAACAAGCTCTATGTTGCATCTGCCATCCTTGGCTTCTTCCAATGCTTCCCAACAGCACCAAAACTTCACTTGACACTCTGAAAGGGTGTGGTAAGTGTTTGGGCTATCAACCTCTCAATAGTATGGAAATGGAGAGGTAAGAGTTGAGGAAATTCACAAAACAAATGTGTAGAGGATTGTGGGTATAACAATCTCTAACTCTCAAGGTGTTTGGCTAGGATTTTCTCTCAGAAGCACTCTTCAACATTTGTGGGTAATGTGGGTATAAATAGTGTAGGCACAGAAAGTGTGTATCAGATTGGACAGGCTGGCAAAACAAAATGCCTCGTGGGTGTCTCGCGGGAAGGCCTTACTCGTGAGATACTTGCGAGACACAGCTGTCTCCATCTGGCCTGACTCTTTGCATTCCAGCATGTGCAAGGCACATGTGTTACTTCGCGAGATGCTAAGTCGCGAGCTACCAGCGAAAACATCTCCAGTCTTCAAATACTTGAGTCTTCACACTACTCTCTCTATCACACAACCCTTACAATGAAATCCCACAATAAATACAGGGTACAAAAGATTGAATAAAATTACAATCAAATTTGGCACGAAATATAAGCCAACAAATACACATAGTTGTAAATAACAACTTTACAACTTAACTATCCAATTCACTTTCAGTTTTGATCAGATTTTTGAACTTAAAAATATTGCTGGATAATCAGATTTTTCCATTAACGTAATCATAGATATTCATGAAACTTCAATATGGCCGAATAATGAATATTTGATCATTCTGAATGTAACAGCCCTATGTTTTATTCATATCTATTCACTCTAATATTATATATATTCAATCTAATATTGGAAGCCATGTAATAGCCTTAATTTATCAATCCAGTTGCCTATTATTCCCTTGATGCCGCTGGACTAGGATTTAGACAATAACAAAAGTGTGATGCATGTCAATTTGATGGTAAACAAGTGAGGCTATATATGAATATATACACACACATATATATATATATATATATATATATCTTTTCCCTTTAATATAAAGATAGGTGGAGATTCATGGAGTGATGCCTATTATCCTAGTAGGTACTAATATAATTCCATGCACCACTCATGCCTTTCCTGCAAACGTGGGACAAGTCTAGCCATAGAATATTCAACATCCTAAATTTAGAGCTAAAGGAAACCATACCTGCAGCAGTCTCAGGTTCAGCTGCAAAGCAGAAAAGAAAATAAGTTGTTTAGCTGGGTGTTGCGGCTAAAACAAAAGAAAATCTTTTATATGTATTTGTGTATCTTAAGAGGTAAAAGGCTAGGGTTTTTAAAAGCTTATCAAAACCCATATATTTACTTATGCCACCTCACTAGGGCTTTATATTCCATAGTATTTATCTTATTTTTAATATCTTAGGCCCAAATCAATTAAATCCATTTAATTGTGGGCCTCCCATTTATTTATTTATTTATTATTTACGTATAAGAATTAAATTGGTATCAAAATTATAGGGTGTTACAGTCCAAGTATTTGTAGAACAAGCATATTAACTTTAAGTTAGTCTATGATTAGCCTAGGTTAGTCAAGTATTTTCTAGTATATAAACCGTACATTAAGTTCATTGTAACACAAGTGCTTAATATAATATATATATAACTATCAAGGGTTTTCTTACTGTGGATGTAGGCTGCCGTTAGCTTAAACCACGTAAACTTTTGTGTGCGCTCTCTTTTTCATACTTCCGCTCATCATTCAATTATTACACACAATCACACAACAACTTTCACACTTATGATGGTTAGGAATAAACTCAAAACGTGTTTGGTTCATGGATTTTCAAAATGTTTTTATAATTAAAGGCTATATTGTTTTTCCTAAAACCAAAGATATCACTCCCCTTGCATCAATCTTGATGTATGCACGATCTTCCAACAATTCATTGTAGGTTGTTTGGAGATCCTTCTTGCCTACAACTTCATCATCTGCGTAATCACTTTTAGCCAAACATTGATAACTTTTTTCAAGGAAAAGAAAGAGAGACAATGAATATGAGATATATTAGATTTTAAATAGTAATAATTTTTTTTATAATTTTTTTTTGTGTAGTTATTAAAATATAATATTATGCTCACACTAAATTGTGACCTTGTTCACACTAAAATTTGCATTAGCTTGTGCAATTTTTTTTTTGTCTATTTTAGTAAAAGAACATATTTTTTCTATTTTACATACTCACTTTAAAAAAAATTCCATGTCAAATTACTCATTTTACACTACATTTCATTAAAATATTAATTTCCTTGGTTTTTTTTTTATTATAAATTATTTCTTTTTCTTCACACACAAAAAGTATCATCCATGCAAAATGAATAGTGTCAGTATAAATTTAAGCAGTTATTATAGCAAACTTGTAAATTTATACAATTATACACAGACTGATGTTGGTTATTTTATGGCAAAATTATGTAAGTTTTACACATTTTTCTATCATACACGGACTGATGTGAATGCTGTTGCAATCTTTCTGTTAGAAGAGGATATTTGAGGTTTTTTTTTTCTTTTTTCTTTTTGGGTTTGTTTTCTTTTCTGGTGGTGCACTAAAAATACAAGAAGTTAGCCATCCACAGTATTCAATCCACGTTACCTTCCTGACACAAGTTCTACCAGCACCAGCTTCTCCGGAAATGCAATCCACGTTTCCAACTTCTTCTTCTTCATTTTTTTTTTTTTTTTCAAACAAAGCTTCTTGAATAAAGTACCTTGTCGTCTAATAAAAGACTTAGAATGTTAAGAACTTTATAACTTAATTGGTTTAAATTTTCTTTACCTTCAACTATCAAATTATCAAAATATACAAAGGGTTTGGATTTAAAGTCAAGCCTAAACAACAAATAAACCTATTGATATTTTGACTTGATGATAAAATACAATTATGATGACGCCGATACCATAAGTTTTAAATCTTATAGAAAAAAAAAAAAATCCAATAACTCTATCATTCAAATTAAAAATTCATAAGACCAAACTGAAACTTAGGTGAAAGTGTAAAAGAAGTATCTATAAAATTCTCAAAAAATTAGACCACAAGTTATAAAAACTAAGAGAGGATTTTACAAAAATGCTCCCATTCCATTATTAAAATCCTAAATGGCTGAGGTTTTACATTTATTATAGAAGTATGGGATCCATTGTCACACCCAATTGCGTAATATGCTAACTTGTATGATTGTGAATAATTGAGAAAAAGTGGCTGGCTCATATAATCAGTACTTGATAGAAAATACTTACCATTAATCACATTCTTACAATTCAACATATTGTGAAATTAGTTGTGCGATTGGACGTAGGAACACCTATAAAACCCATCTAACTTATTCTTGGGGATACCTTGCAAAAGCAAAAGGCATCATTCAACCGCAATGGTCACACTTTTGTACCCTGAGATGGTTGTGGCAATATTATCATTTCTATGCTTCCTTTTTCTTTGCCATTGGAGATGGAACAAAACCTCACCCGTCACAAACTGGCCTATCTTGGGAATGCTCCCAGACCTTTTTTTCAACGTGTCTCATGTGCATGACTACGCAACGAGCCTTCTAAAACATTATGGGGGCACTTTCGAGTTTAAGGGCCCTTGGTTAGCTCGCATGGACACTATACTCACCAGTGACCCCATGAACATTCAACACATTTTGAGCAAAAACTTTTCTAACTATGACAAAGGGCCGACTTTCCGAGAGATTTTTGAGCCTATGGGGGATGGTATTTTTAGTACTGATTCTGAAACGTGGAGATATCAGAGGAAGTTGATTCAGTCATTGATAAAGCACAGCAAGTTTATGTTGTTCTTAGAGAAAGTTGTCAAGGGAAAGGTGGAAAAGGGCCTCATCCCTGTTCTTGATCATGTCTCAAGTCTGGGAATTGAGGTGGATTTACAAGACGTTTTTCAACGGTTCACCTTCGATAATGTTTGCTTAATGGTTTTGGGTTTCGATTCAAATTGCCTCACCATTGAATTCCCAGAAGTTGCACACGCAAAAGCGTTTGATCAAATGGAGGAAAGTCTGTTGTATCGACACATTCTGCCAACAAATTGTTGGAAGTTTCAGAGATGCGTTCAAATCGGAAGAGAGAAGAAGCTTAGTAGTGCTTGGAAGACTTTTGATCAATTTGTATACGGATGCATCTCATCCAAGCGAGAAGAACTTGGCCGAGGGAGAGCCCTGAAGATGGAGGAAGCAGAATTTGACTTACTGACAGCCATAGAGCAACAAGAAAGAGAAATGAATGGTATTGCATCATCCAACAAGTTTCTAAGGGACACTGCATTTAATCTCATTGCGGCAGGGAGAGATACCATCAGTGCAGGACTCACTTGGTTTTTATGGCTTGTTGCAACACACCCATCCGTGGAAGCTAAAATTCTAGAAGAGATCAAAGCTCATTTGTTGGACGAGGTGTGGAGGGTTTTAGGCATAGATGAGCTAAGTAAGCTAGTTTATCTCCACGGAGCCATATGTGAGTCCTTGCGCCTTTTTCCGCCCATCCCTTTCAATCATAAATGTGCAGTTCAAGCTGACATTCTTCCCAGTGGCCACCATATCCGTTCAAATATGAGATTGATATTCTCTTTATACTCAATGGGGAGGATGGAGAGCATATGGGGCAAAGATTGCCTGGAGTTCAAGCCAGAGAGATGGATTTCGGAGCAAGGAGGAATGGTGCATGTACCCTCTTTCAAGTTCATAGCATTTAACGCAGGAGCAAGGACTTGTTTAGGTAAGGATATAAGTTTCACGCAAATGAAAATGATTACAACCGCTATCATTTGGAATTACCATATTCATGTGGTTGAAGGTCATCCTATTTCACCAAGTATCTCTGTTGTACTACATATGAAACATGGTTTGAAGGTGAGGCTGAGCAAGAGAAATGTTTGATGAAGAAATTTCTGTGCTAGTAGAGTAGTTGTCTCCAAATAAATATAAATTGTGAGCTGCATAAATTCCTTGAAACATAATGAAAAAAAGATGGTTAGACCACTAGGTGATGAACATTGTGGAATTATTGGATTTACTCATCAATCATACCTATTAAAACAACCCACACATTGCTGGGGAATTTCAGGGGAAATTCAATGGAAAACAAAAACTTGAAGTAGGCTTAGAGGTACGAATAAATTCAGTTTTTAAGATGATATTGACCCCCACTCGATTGAGTTTGCTATAGGGTTCCAGAAAAAATCAACTGCAAGATATAACTAAACCCCGATCCTACGAGTAGCCATCTTGAAGGAATCTACTGAATTTCTCTTTACGGTGTGTCTCACTCACGTAAACTATTTGTGCTTTAGAAAGCACCCAAAAATGTAATTATTATTCCATTTAATGCATATGAAACAATGTCAATACATAATGAAGAGTTTTCCATTGAAAAGGCACACTAGAAAGACCACTTTTGTTTATGTAAGCCCTCTAGATTGTTACCTTGGATTTTACCTGCCGTTTCCCCTTTTTTTTGGGTAAAATTTTGTTGAAAACATTGTTTTTGCAATTGTCTCGCTCAAGTGGGACTCACATGTTAGTGAGACATGGGTCTCATAAGACTGGCACATACAAGATTTTTTTTTTTCTTCTGCTTGAGAGACCTCCACTTAAGTGAGCTCAAACCTTGCTGAAGAAGGTTGAGCTCTAGCGAGCTCAAACCTTCGCTCTAGCAGACTATTCATGTGTCATTTTTTGCTCTTGCTTTTCCGATCAACACTTATAAAGCCAACAAAAAAAAAGATCATAATTTTTTATTCCTAAAAATTCTCTTTGCATTTTCAACTTTTAATATTACTCACACAAATTATAACTTGCATGTATATTCACAAATATACAACATAGATACGCATAAACCAAATCAATCAAAATAGCCAATAGTCTTGTAGTTCATTGGATATGAGAAGAATCTTTAAATCCCCCTCCCCCACTTGTTGTAACAACATAATCAAAATACGAAGTATACATTTATGATTTTCTCCACGAACTCCACATCCAAGTAAAACAGAATTTTGACACAAGGGAAACCTTTCTAAAGATTTGCAACAATGAACCTCATTGGAAAGCAGCTTTACTATTTTGCTTGAGCGAGGTAAAGGCAAATTTTTGGGTTAATTAAGTGATTCTCTTGAGCTGGTTTATATTATCGGTTGAGTGAGCTTCACCTTCACTTAAGCAAGCTTTTTCAGATGACACTTCCTCAAGCAGTTTCAGACTTGGCTCTTTCTTTTTTTAGATTATAATGTCAGTTTGAATATTTCGAATCTAAATCCTAAAAATCTCCATTTAGCAATTTCATGACAAAATCCCATTACAGATTTAAAAACAAAATCCCACATTACAAACTCAAGTAATAAAGTAAGGCTTGAGAAATTACTTAAGAAACTAAGATTACTATGTCTTACTGGAGACTCCATCACAACTTAGAAGTGAAAGTAATCTGTCTTTTCCTGAAACCTTAAGTGAACTCATTAAATATAAGACATAAACAGGTATAAGCAACAGCTTTTAGTCACAAGATATTAGGCATCAAATAATGAATTTAATTTTAAATTATACTGAATGTCAACAACTAGTGAGTTCATAGATGACAGCAAACACTTAAAAAAAAAAAAAAAAAAAAAAAAAAAAAAAAAAAAAAAAACTCCCCCTGAAGCAAAAACATACATGTAACAATAAAGTACAATAGTTCTATAAACCTAGTCCCCCTTAACACCTAATTCTGCTTCCCTTAAATTCACTTCCCCTTTTTATCACAAATTGACAAAGGGAGAAATAAATTAGTTCATGAGGGAATGTGAGACACAAAATCTAAATATGAGGATGCCTAAATGCGATCCCTAAACATGAATAGCTTAATGAACCTCACAATCAGTGGTGGAGTCATGCAGTCATGCACATTGAAACTTGTAAGGTTGAATTTTATCAATCATCTTGTTGGCTTTATTCCGTGCCAATTTGCTTGTAATTTAGCACTTAGTAACCCTGTATTTAGGTGGGATTTATGTAAGGGTAGTGTGTGAAGAGATTGTGAAGAATTGCTTAACAATGTGCAAAGAAGCAGGAACTCGCAGCTAGGACTCGCGGTTGACTCGCGACTTGCAAGTCGCCAACTGCTGCACACGTGAGAAGCATGCGGGGAGGTGAAGGGTCACGCCAGCTATCGCATTACAGGACAAAAGTCCCAGGCTAGCCAGGCCGTTAGCTCGCGACTTGAACTCGCGACTTAGACCAGTCGCGAGGCCAAGCCGCCAACCTGCCATGTTTGGGAAAAACTGACTCTTCGTATTCCAAACACACACCACTATATATAGACCCTTATACCCACGAAATGTAGAGAGCTTCCAAAGAGAATTTTGTGAGAGAAACCCTAGAGAAAAACAAGATTACCTTATCCCCAATCTTCACTAAGAGACTTTTCAAATTCCTCTACTCTCTTCCTCTCCATTGATACATCCTTGAGAGGTTCTTGACCAAATCCTTTTCTTATCACACCCACGTCTGTGAGAAGGTATTTTGGTGCTAAGGGAAGCAGTTTGGAAGGAACCAATGGTTATTGGTTGATGCTATGGGTTATAGCGGAATCTGGTAGGCTAGAAAAGAAAAAGGTTCGGGGCAACCTCGTTAGAGCAAGAAGCTTGGAGGGCTTAGGTACCTGGGTAGATTAGGCTTGAAGGGTTTATTGCTGTTCATGTATCCCAACTACATTTTCTAGTGGATTATTGACCGCTTGGAGGGCGACAGAGAGATTTTACGCCGAGGGCTTCGGTTTCCTCTTCGATAATATATCGCGTGTTGTCCTTGTGTTTCCATCTCTCTTCCTTTATCTTTGCCATTTATTTTATGTTTATGTTCCGTACATTAATTATTTGATAATAAGCTTGAATTGATATTTTGTAATTTGGGGTCTAAACATTCAAGGGTGTTTTACACACATTTTGAACATTCAATTGGTATCAGAGCGGGTGCACTCTTTGTGGTTTGATTACCTGAGTGCGATCCTAGACCCCTTGGCTATGGATGCAGCTGTGAAAAAGGTCATGCTGAATTGTGGTTTAGATGTTTGTGATAATGACTCTATGAGTATGTTTGAAGGGTGTTCTAAAAATGAACTCTTAGAGTTAATTAAATCCAGGAAACATGCTAGGATGTTCGGTCACATGCTGAAATACTTTGAAAATAAGAACCACATCTTACACAATAGTTTATGTGAGTCTAACTTTTTGATTGAGTAATACAAAAGAAGAAATAGAACATTGTGTGAAAATGTTGATAATCTGAAAAAGAAAATTCAATCTAGCAGAAGCATGGAAAATAAAGATGAATTTCTGTTTGATGAAAAAGAGATTCAAGTCTTGAAGGGAAATAGGACTACTGATAATTGCTATGGAGTAGTTCCTACGGCACCTATTTCGTGTAGAAGTGCTTGTGTTGATATGTTGAAACTTTGGCATCATAGATTTGGACATGCAAATTTCAAACAAGTATCTAAAGTCTCTAAACTTGAGGCAGTTGAGGGACTTCCAAAGTTTGTAAAGGTGAAGAAGACTATATGTGGAGCATGCCAAATGGGAAAACAAACAAAGGCAAGCCATCACAAGGTGAATGTGATTGCTACCTCACTGTGTTTACAGCTTCTTCACGTTGATCTAATGGGGCCTACAAGAACTGAAAGCCTAGGAGGAAAGAGATACATTATGGTGGTAGTTGATGATTTCTCAAGGTACTCTTGGGTGGAATTCCTTAGAGAGAAGTTCGAAGCATGTGATAAAATGCAAAGGCTATGCAAGAGACTGCAGAATGAAAAAGGAGTTCCCATAGTCAAAATCAGAAGTGATCATGGGAAGGAATTTGAGAATGCTAAATTTGAAGTTTTTTGTGAAGAGCATAGTATCAAGAAGGAATTTTCAGCTCCAAAAACTCCACAACAAAATGGGGTGGTTGAAAGAAAGAATCGGGTGATCCAAGAGATGGCAAGAGTCATGCTACTCAACAAAAACATACCACAAAGATTCTGGGCTGAAGCTGTGAACACATCATGTCACATTTGTAATAGAATCTATTTTCGAGCAGGGACAAAGAAGACGTCATATGAAATATGAAGAGAAAAGAAACCCAAGGTGAATTATTTCAGAATATTTGGGAGCACGTGTTACATTCTAAATGACAGGGAAAATCCGGGAAAATTTGATGCTAAGAGTGATGAAGGAATATTCCTAGGTTACTCCACAAATAGCCAAGCTTATAGAGTGTACAACAAGCGTACTAAGACAGTGATGGAGTCAATCAATGTGGTCATAGACGACACCATATCAGAAAAGGAAATTGAGGATGATGGAAAGGGGCTCAAACTCAAGAAGAATGAGGATGATGATGATATGTCTCTAAATGATGATGCTGAGAAAGAAACACCTGGAAAGGAGTTCACACCTCCTATATCAAGAAGAGAGACTAGATCAACACAAGAAGTCTCAAGTTCACTCACACCTCTAGAAGTTCAAACCCTAATTTCTCGTGATGAGGAACTCTCAACTTCCAAGAAACCTTCATCAAGAGTGACTCTCAATCACCCATCAAGTAATATTATTGGGGATGTAAACGCGGGACTTCGTTTGAGAAAAGGACCTAGGTATAGTGCTAACCATGTGACATACAACTGTTATCTTGCTCAATTTGAACCCAAAAAGGTAGAAGAAGCACTGACAGATGAGAATTGGATAAAGTCTACGCACCAGGAGCTATATCAATTTGTTAGAAATGATGTATGAGAATTGGTTCCAAGACCTGAAGATACACATGTGATCGGCACCAAGTGGATTTTTAAGAACAAAACAGATGAAGATGGTGAAGTTGTCCGAAATAAGTCTAGATTGGTGGCTCAGGGGTATACTCAAGTGGAAGGCATAGATTTTGATGAATCGTTTGCTCCGGTTGCAAGACTAGAGTCCATTCGAATTCTCTTGTCCGTTGCATGCATCATGGATTTCAAGTTGCACCAAATGGATGTGAAGAGTGCCTTCTTGAATGGTTTTCTAAATGAAGAAGTCTTTGTTGAGCAACCAAAGGGGTTTGAAGATCCTCACTTTCCGGGTCATGTGCTAAGATTGAAGAAAGCTTTGTATGGGTTGAAGCAAGCACCAAGAGCATGGTATGATCGTCTCACCACTTACCTATTGGATCGTGGGTTCAAAAGAGGTCAAGTAGATCGAACATTGTTTGTTAAAAGGGATGAGAAATCCCTCCTTGTCGCTCAAGTGTACGTGGATGATATTGTTTTTGGATCCACAATTGATCAACTAGCTTATGAGTTTTCGGAAGAAATGAAAAGGGAATTTGAAATGAGCATGGTGGGAGAGTTGAACTACTTCCTAGGGCTTCAAGTGAAACAACGGAAAGATGGAATATTCATTTCTCAATAGAAGTATGCCAAAAATCTTGTCAAAAGATTTGTCCTGGACTCTAAGAAACATACTTCTACTCCCATGAGTTCCTCTGCAAAACTAAGCATGGATGCAGCCGGTGTTGACGTCGATCCAACACTTTATCGAAGTATGATTGGCAGTCTTCTCTATCTCACAGCATGTAGGCCAAATATTGCATTCAGTTTTGGGGTATGTGCACGGTTCCAAGCTGCTCCTAAAGAATCCCACTTAACAGCAGTAAAGCGAATCATTTGCTATGTCAATGGCACATCTGACTATGGGATTTGGTATACAAAAGATTCGAATGAGTGTTTGGCGGGATATTCAGATGCTGACTGGGCAGGGTGCATTGATGATAGGAAAAGCACTTTTGGTGGGTGCTTCTATCTTGAAAATAACTTGGTTTCATGGATGAGCAAAAAGCAAAATTCAGTATTCCTTTCAATGGCTGAAGCTGAATACATTGCAGCAGGAAGTTGTTGTGCACAATTATTATGGATGAGAAAGCTACTGCATGACTATGGAATTTCTCAAGACACTATGTGTGTGTTCTGTGATAACACTAGTGCCATAAACTTGTCAAAGAATCCAGTTCAGCACTCCAAATCAAAGCATATCGAGATCCGGTATCACTTCATTCAGGACTTGGTAGAGGACAAGACAGTATGTCTAGAATTCATCAATACTGACAATCAAAAGGCAGACATATTCACCAAACCTCTTGATGGCCCAAGGTTTGAATCCTTGCGTAAGACAATTGGTGTCGATATCATTCCTTGAACTCAATATTCCATGAAATCTTATTGTGTTCTTGTTTGCATTGTGTTTCTCACTTTTGTCATCATTGTTTTTATGTTATTTTTCATTGTTTTTATGTTTTTGATCAATCTTTTACTGCTTTTGTGTCAAAAATCCAAAAACACATAAAAAGTAGAAAATCCTAAAAAATTTGATCGGCTTTGTTGAGTTTTGTCTTAAAACATGTTTTGTCTTGTACCTTTGTACTAATGGCTCTGTGCATTTAACGAGCTTAACTTGTCTCTTATGCACTCATATCATTGTGGAAAAAATTTTGAAATCTATGTGACTGTTGTAAATAGATCTTCAACCTTGTCATGAGTGATTAGTGAATGGTTTTGTTGATCTTGAGACATGCATAGACTTGTGCCTATATATCTTTCCACTTTTATTTTATTGCTTTACTCAAAGAGCTCATCAAATGTAAATCTCCAAATGAAAAGAGATATTGAGTTGAAAAAGCCTGTTGCACATACTAGTATTTGACTAGGAAAAAGGGAAAGCGACCAAAATAAAATGTATGATGCCCAAAAAGCCAAAGGCTAACTCATCAAATTGAAATATTAAAAATTTCAGGCATCAATCTCACAATGAGATATGTTTATTCAAAAAGATCAAATGATATGTTGAAAATGGAGCCAAATGAAAAGCTTCAATGAAATGTACTCAAGTTTATGTGGGAGGTCATATATGCATACTTCTATAATTGAGATGGGTCACATCATCTAGTGCTAGTTGTGTATGCCTTGATTGAATTGATCATTGAAACTTCACATTAGACTAAGGACTATCTCATTTTTGATATCCACACATAACACACAAGTCTATGTTCAATAAATGCCATACTCATCTGTGTGATTGTACTTGTTTAAATGTGTTTTCACAAGCTCAATCTTTGTTGATCAAACACAAAAAGATTTTTGAGTGTTTTAGCTTGTTTTTGGAAAGTATTTTGTTTTTACAAAAATGTCAAAAATTTCAAAAACAGTATTGCCCTGTTTTGGCGAGTCAGTCGCGGGTTGCCCCAGTCACGAGCTCACTCCGAGATTTTTCGCGGCTCACTGGCAAGTCAAGGTCTCAGTTGCGAAAAATACTTAGAAAATTTTTCAAAATTTGTGTTTTTATGATTTTCGCGGCTCAGTGTGGCGACTTGTTCGCGGGTGGAAGGTCCAGTTGCGAGGGGTACATAGAGATTTTCGCGGCTCACTTGGCAACTATATTGCGGGTAGACCTTCCAGTCGCGAAAAACACTCAGAAGATTTTTTGAAAATCTTGGTTTCACAGTGTTTCGCGGCTTACCTTGGCGACTGACTGGCGACTTAATCCAGTTGCGAAAAACGCGTGTTTTGCGTTTTAAAGACAGTTTTTAAAAACTTTTTCGGTTTTTCCTTCGAATTTTTGTGACTGTTCATTATCTCCCTCATTTCTCTCACTTAAACACTCTATGTCTCTCTGAAAAAGCTTCCATTTTTGCATCATGTCTTCATCAAACATCAAGAAAAAGGTATGGGTTATCTCTATCTCACTTCATTGTACTTGATTCAAGCATTTTTTTTCTTGTTTTGTGAAGTGTGTTTGAGTTCTTGAGATTTAATGGGTTCGAACATGGTTTGGGTTTATGATTATTGAGATTTGATATTCTAGTCTTGGCTTAACTTTGTTTCTTATATTTTCTACGTGTGTGATATCATGCTTTTGTCTATTGAGAGTTTGTGCTCTGTGATTTGTTTCTTGAATGTGTTGCTCCGTTCATATCATGTTCTTGGTATTTTGTCACTTGTGACTTTGTGTTGCACATTGCCCATTTGACTCTGAGTTGTTACTGTTCTTCATCATATTTGTTTGCCTATTTTACTCACTATGTTTGTATTGCTTATGCCTTCTTGGTGTTATCCTGTTTCATGTTTTGTGTTTAAGTGAAATCTCTCTAGTTCACATTCTTATATCTGAATCTAATCAAACTAATGTTTGTACCCTGTGGTATTGCATTTGGTTTTCTGCTGTGTGTTTGATCTTTTTCAGATGACTCGTTGTTCCTCCAAAGGCAAAGACATTGTAACTAATGACCCGTCAACCCCAGTTGCTAAATGGACACGACTATCATCTAAGTCATCTAGAGACTCCTCCATTGAAAGATTCAGGACACCTATTGACTCAAAGACCTACACAGACACTTTTAAAGAGGCTTCTCCCATTGTGGAAAGAGTTGTCAAGTTTGATACCCTAGGGACAACATTTATCCCTAAGATTTTTGAAGAAAGAGATTGGGCTGACCTTTTTGGGAATTTTGAGGATTCAATTGAAGAATTGGTTAAGGAATTCTTCTCTAATGCCAGATACAAAGAGGTAGAGTTGAAATGTTGGGTACGAGGAACAGAATTTTCCATGAATGCAGACTACATTGCTCAGGTACTTCGCATCACCAGACCAAAAAATGTGGATCAAACTCCATATGATGACAGAGTACTTTAGGCACAAGACATCCTTCAAGTTCTTGGGAATGAACATGAAGTGGGAAGCACAGGATCATCTATAAGCACTGCATTGTTTTCGCCTGAACTGACAACTCTAAAGCTGATCATGTTTTCCAATCTCTACCCACTGTCAAACACTACCTTCATCAGTCTTGGAATGGCTAAATTCCTGTGTGACCTCATTACCGGTGCCCCGATTGACATCTGTGCTCACATATTCCAGATCATTGGGAAAACAACGGCTCGTTCAGTAACACGAACAATTCTTCCATTCTGTAGTCTAATCATGAAAATTGTCCTTTGTGAAGGTGTTAGTCCTTCTTCAGATGAGCAAATTCTACCTCGTCCTCGACCAATATCAATATACACTCTCCAAGCAAGCAAGAGTCACTCCTCCGAGAAACCTAAGAGTGAGCCATCCACACATGCATCTCCATCTGATCATGCTATAGTTACTCCTGCACAATCAACCGGCACCCCATCTGTTCACCCTGGATTCCAAACTCCCAAGCAAAGTTACTTTATTGAAAATGTGCCAATGGCTCTTTAACTCCTTTCACAGTCAAACTCAAATGCGCCTAGGAACCATTGAGTTACAACTAGATACCATTCAATAGAAGCTGGAAGAAAGCCTTTAGCTATTCGTGCCAAAAAGGGGGAGAGCAGCACACAGTAAGGGGGAGAGAAGCATAAGAATGAAAAGGAGTGTGCATACTAAAAGGGGGAGTTTTTATAGTTGTTATATACTCTTGTTTTTGTCTGATGTGGTTATTATAGTTTTTATCCTGTGTTGATATGGTTTTTATCCTTTTGGAAAACTTGTGATTCACTGGTATAGTTATTTATTTCAGAAGTTATTCAGTATATAATATGATGTTCTTCAGCTATGTTTATTGTTTGTACCTGGTACCTTTGTAGGTTTTTAAGGTTCTTGTTTATGTTTGTACCCATATTGCTTTTGTAAGCTTTTAGGGTTTGTTTCTATGCACTTTGTAGGCTTTATGGTTTGTACCTTGCTTTATGCAGCCTTTGTGCTTTGTTAAATCAGTACTTCTAACTAAATGTTATGCATTTCCTTTTAAGTACTATCACTCTTGTGCCCTTGTAGGATTTTATTCCTAGATGCATATACTTCATGTACTGTGCATTGGTTGAGTGTTGGTCATTCAAGTGATTTTATTCCGGATGTTCATTTCAAGTGTGAATGAGCATTGTGATCACTTGTTTATAGTGATTGCTTGTTTAGGTCTTGCCATGGTTTATTGCTATATTCCATTTTGCTTGATCGCATTGTGCTTGCTCCATATGCATTACATGTTTTCTACATACAATGAACTTATTGTGTTGTTGTATTTTAGGAGATACTTGTTCTTATGGTTCAAAAGCTACACAGATTCTAGAGTTAGGTGTGAGTGAGTTTTCCAATTGTTCCCAGCTCACGTGTTAAGTCTAGAGTTTGTTATAAGGTTTTGTCACGGAATAGCCAAAGGGGGAGACTGTAAGGTTGAATTTTATCAACCATATTATTGGCTTTATTCCGTGCCAATTTGCTTGTAATTTAGCACTTAGTAACCTTGTATTTAGGTGGGATTCATGTAAGGGTAGTGTGTGAAGAGAGTGTGAAGAATTGCTCAACAATGTGCAAAGAAGCAGGGACTCGCAGCTAGGACTCGCGACTGACTCGCAACTTGCAAGCCGTCAACTGCTGCACACGTGAGAAGTATGTGGGGAGGTGAAGGGTCACACCAGTTGTCGCACTACAGGACAAAATTCCCAGGCTGTCCAGGCCGTTAGCTCGCGACTTGAACTCGCGACTTAGACCAGTCGCGAGGCCAAGCCGCCAACTAGCCCTGTTTGGGAAAAACTGACTCTTCGTATTCCAAACACACACCACTATATATAGACCCTTATACCCACGAAGTGTAGAGAGTTTCCAGAGAGAATTTTGTGAGAGAAACCCTAGAGAAAAATAGGATTGCCTCATCCCCAATCTTCACTAAGAGACTCTTCAAATTCCTCTACTCTCTTCCTTTCCATTGATACATCATTGAGAGGTTCTTGACCAAATCCTTTTCTCATCACACCCCATCTGTGAGAAGGTATTTTGGTGCTAAGGGAAGCAGTTTGGAAGGAACCAATGGTTATTGGTTGATGCTATGGGTTATAGCAGAATCCGGTAAGCTAGAAAAGAAAAAGGTTCGGCGCAATCTCATTGGAGCAAGAAGCTCGGAGGGCTTAGGTACCTGGGTAGATTAGGCTTGGAGGGTCTATTGTTATTCATGTATCCCAACTACATTTTCTAGTGGATTATTGACCGCTTGGAGGGCGGCGGAGAGATTTTACGCCAAGGGCTTCGGTTTCCTCTTTGATAACACATCGCGTGTTGTCCTTGTGTTTGCATCTCTCTTCCTTTATCTTTGCCATTTATTTTCTGTTGTGGATGTGATTATAATTGGCTTAGATTGTTTATCAATTCTGTGTTTGGCTTATGTTCATGTTCCGCACATTAATTGTTTGATAATAAGCTTGAATTGATATTTTGTAATTTGGGGTCTAAACGTTCAAGGGTGTTTTACACACATTTTGAACATTCAAAACTTGGGGGTTGGAAGAATGTGAATTAATTCCCTTCCCCCAATAGAAATTCCTGGCTCCGCCATTACTCACAATAAGTATGAAGAGCAAGCATAAGAGAATGAACAATGTGTGGATGCCAACCACATTAAACAAGAAATGACTTATTTTGCGTATGGAATGAATGTGGGGGACTAAGTAGAAAGACAATCTAGAAGCACACACTAAAAGAAGCACTTATGGGAAAGCAGGTGTGGGTGAACAAACCATTGGTGGCCATGTTTCAAATTGAACATGAAATCTACTCAAAATTTACACCAAAATTCAGCAACCATAATAGTGTTCACATAGAATACAAAAATTCTCTCTTTCATTATGTGTAATCTTGACACTATGTGACCATGTACATATGTATGCAGATACTCTCATGCATAATCATCTATGACTATATATTTTAACCCTCATGATATAAATATTCATGCATGTAAGGTTTATTTATTTGTCAAGATGTTGTGTGAACTCAAATTTGTCTCAAAGGAAGAGAGAAAATTATGAAGACAAACATTATCAAAATCAATCAAGACTTTCTAAACAAGAATCATTTTGTTTTCCACCTCTGACTTCTAAGAGTGTGGTCATGAGTGTAGGTTACTACAAGAGGTAGAAACTAGAAGTAAGGGTTTATTTTAGTTGTAAAAACTTTGTTTAGTTGTAAAAACTTTGATTCTAATAATGAAATTTTCCTTGGGTTGGTGGTTAAACCCTATAGTGGTTTTTCCTATAAATTGATCATTTATAGGTTTTCCACTTTGTCACGAGTCCAAATCTTCTGTCACATAATTTCTACTCCACTTTATACTCTAGCAATGAAATTTGTACACATGCCCACCTCTTTAATTAAATCATCAATTTCAACATTTCTCTTATATTAGTTTCCTTAAAAAAAAAAAAAAAAAAAAAAAAAAAAAAATTCAAACTGTCCCAACTAGCCACCACCACTGGTCACCACAAATGACCTTCGCTGGTGCCATTAGAATGATCTCATTGTCGTCATCAGTGGCCATACACCACCGCCGATAGTAACCAAAAATATATAATAATAAAAAACCCCTACAAACTTGCACTAGCCACCACTTCGTGGGTAGCGATGGTTGATTCATCTTCTTCAAAATCAACGGCAACAGTGCAGGCTGTGCGGCATTGATGGCTTCTTAGTGGCGTCGAAGACAGTTGGTGGTGGTGGTGGACCGATAGTGGTGATTGGTGGGGATGAGTTGGGTTTGTTTTTGCTTTTGGTCACCACTGGTAGTGGTGGATGGCCGTTGATAACATGGGAGCCGCCGGTGAAGATTGATGGTGGTGGACCGGTGGTAGTGGTGGTGGTGGTTGGTTGGTTTGGGTTATTTATTGATTCTAGGAAGCTAAAATATGAAAAAGTTAATAATTAGAATTTAATTAAAAGAGGTGGATATTTGTCAAAATTTTATTGGTGAAGTATAGAGTGGAGGAGGGAGTGTCGGATAGAAGATTTGGACACCTTTGTCACTAGAATGTTGTGTTCTTTACTTTAATGTTTACTAGCTTGTAACCCCATGCATATACATGGATACATTTAAAAATATAGAATAAGATACATAATATAATTCATATATGTATAATTTAAATACTATTGGTAGTCATTTTTATATTTTGTTAACTCTTTAAAAAATTTTGTAAGGATATTATTAGGTATAAAATGTAAATTATCCATGTTTTTTTTTTTTTTTAAATTATTATTGTGAAGCACTTTTTTATTTTATTTTATTTTTATTTTTACGATTCATTTATTCTAGACTCTTTGGTTTTTGTACTTAATAACTCACTTGGATGAATATTTATGATGTTCTCTCACATTTGATTTTAAAATTAAGAAATAAAACTCTTTAAGAATAAATAACTTAGGACACATGACACAAAATTGGAACTCTAATTTAGAATTCTAATTTGAGTTTCTCTCAGTTTTACTTATTATTATATATATAGATATAGATTGCTTTATTATTTTGGTGATTGTTAAATCTATTGTAATTAAGGGAAAAATCAATTATATTCGTTATTGATTAATTGAACTAAGTTAATTTAATTCCAATGAATATTCAACCAAGAGGTCTAAATTGTCCATTTGTCCTTTCAATACTTATTGAAGTGTTTATTTTATTTTATTTTTTTTTTAATTTTAAAAATACATTTGGCTCATTCGAAAAATGCTTTATTGGAAGGCAACTATTTACTATGCCAAATTATAGCTAGTACTGAAACTTCTTCATCAAACATGTCTCCTGTTGATCCTCACCTTCAAACCGTGTTTCATGTGAAGTATAACAGAGACACTTGGTGAAACAGGATGACCTTCAACAATTTGAACACTATAATTGCAAAGGATGGCGTTTGCAATCATTTTCATTTGAATGAAGGTCATATCCTTACCTAAACAAGTCCTTGGTCCTGTATTAAACGCTATGAACTTGAAAGTTGGTACTTGCACTATTCCTCCATGCTTTGAAATCCATTTCTCTGGCTTGAAGTCCATGCAATCTTGACCCCATATAATCTCTATCCTTCCCATTGAATATAAAGAGTATAAAATTGTTGTATTTGGCCTGATAGAGTGACCACTAGGAAGAATATCAGATTGAACTGAACATTTGTGATTGAGAGGTAGAGGTGGAAAAAGGTGTAAGGATTCACATATCGCTCCGTGAAAATAAACTAGCTTACTTAGCTCATCTATGTTTATAACCCATGACTTTTCATTGTATGGCAAATGCTCCTTGATCTCTTCTACAATTTTAGCTTCCACGTGTGGGTGTGTTGCAATAACCCACAAAAACCATGTGAGGCATGCACTTATGGTGTCTCTCCTAGGACTGAGATTGGGTTAGGTCAGGTCGGTTTCACAGCCACCCGTAACTCGACTCGATAAAAATCGGGTTTGCTAGATAAGAGCCCCACCCAACCTGAAAATTCGGGTCTCGGGTTGGGTTAGTTTATTGGGTATTGGGTCAAGTCTTTCTCCAAAAATAACACATAAGTACAAATTGCCATAAATAAAATATAGTATTTCAATAAGCTCCATATTGCAAAAAAACATGATTTAGCAGCACATACCAATTTCCTCTCTTCCATTTCAGGTTCTGGAACCCATGATAAGAATGACACAACATCTTTCCCCATCTCGCCAACTCCACCCAACAAAATATTTATTCCCAATTAATTTGCTAAACAAGTTTATAAAATTATGAACCTAGCAACCTACTAATCCAAAAAAGCAATTGAACCTAAAGCTTCAATTTTGGTAAAAGCAAAAAGAAGGAAATTGGCATATATAATTGGATTCAGATCCTCTAGATTTCCTATGATGCTCTACCAATAGATTTTCTTAAATCTTAACAACTTTTTTATGATTTAAGGGTTTAAATTTTGTCACGTCAGCATTCCACTAACAATACTCTTCAACTAATTTGTCATGAATGACCAAATTTAAAATAGGATTCAAATTTGGAATCAAGATTTAATTGAAGAAGACAAGACTCAAATGGTAACTTTAATTTTCAAAAGGTTTGCATTAGGAAAATTTCAAAAGATGGTTATGATTGGCAAATAATTTATGAAACATTCTAAGTTAAGAAGACAAAATATATTAGGAATAATTATTTTAGAATACCATATTTGTAATATAACATCATGATTTAAAAAAAAAAAATACATATGTCCATAAATGAGAAATATTACTCCTTAACTTGCCCCTGCCTTTTTTACCCATCTTTGACTTATTACAGTACTTTTTTTTTTGTTTTTTGTTTTTGACTTATTACAATACTTTATACATTGAAACAAATATCATATATCTTTAAATACATTAATTTCTTTCCATTTAAACAAATTTATTTAGTTTCATTTCCTATTTGTAATAAAAGAAATTTTCGTTTTAATGCTTTTTCAACCAAATTTATGGCTTTGGTTTCTAATTTCTACTATAAATTAATTAATAGCTTTTTAAATTTCACTTATTTCTATTTTAAATTGTTCTCTCTTTTTTTTTTTTTGGAGAGAAAAGATAGAATATTATTATTGAGTAAAAACCATAGTAATAAAATGTTAAAGAAATAGTAAGAGTATGAGAAGCTTTCAACAAGGCCTAGAAAGCTTACAAAAGGCAGCACAGGTAACTAAGGTAAGCATGGCAATAGAAGTGGGTTCCTGCTAGCTCAACTGGTAAAGTCTCTGATGGTTGAATAAGAGATTTGGGATTTAATCCCCGCCTATACCAAAAAACTGATTGGTGTCTTGGTTTGATGATAAAGAGCTATCATCAGGAGTAGACGTCATAGGTTGAAACTCTCTCTAAAAAAAAAAAGGTAAGCATGGCAGCAAAACGAAAATAGTAAATTGTTCTCTTTTTAATTTTTCATGTAAGAATTTTAGAGCTTTATATTCACTAGTCGCAGATCTGTGCGTTGTGCGTGATAATTTTTTAAGTAAAATACTATTTTAGTCCCTAGACTTTATAAAGTGTTTTTATTTTTTTATTTAAAATAGTTTTATCATATTTTTCATGATCTTGTTTGTAACGTTTTTTACCATTATTATATATTTATTGGTTGATGATTTGCATAACATAGACATTAAATAAGAGGAAGAACTATTCATTAGATTTTTTTAAGTCATGGTGTATGAAGATTATGATTATGATTATATATATATATATATATATATATATATATAGATAAGATTAAATGAAATGTCAAAAAATGAGATTATAAAATTTTCCAACTTTATTTATAATATAATTTCTAAATTACTAAAGAACATCTCATTTTAAGTTATGATAGGAAATATAATTTCTCTAGTTAGAGTTTGACTAGTTTTAAGTTTAAGTTTTGTATTATTATATTTAATTGTTGATTATTGATTTAATTAAGTGAATGTAATGGTTGATTTTATTGCACTATAAAGTTTTCAATGTCCACTATATAGCCATCTTTATTTTATTTCTTACTCCTCTTGACCACATTTTTATTTTCCAAATAACGGTTATTAATTGATGTTTGATTTTATTTCTTTTTTTTTCTTCTTTCATTTATTCTTTATTACTTTGTATGCTCCCTTGCCAGTTGTAAATTTTATGGTTATCAATAAAAAATAGATATGATGGATGGATTAAATAGGTATAGATGTAGTTACACTAGTGGCACTACAAAAAAAAAAAAAAACTTTCTGCGACCATGTTTGTAAAACGCGGCCTTAGATCCAAAAAACGTGGCCATAGGCCGATTTGGCCTATAGCCGTGTTTTTTCAGGCTGTGTTTTCAAATATGGCCCAAACCTCGTGACTATAGGCCAAAGGTGGTCTATGGCCACATTTTCCAAACACGGCCAAAGAAGGGGGTCTATGGCCGCGTTTGAAACGCGGGCTAAGGCTATAGACTATGGCCGCGTTTCAAACACGGCCTAAGATGATAGACTATGGGCCATAGACCCCCTTCTTAGGCCGCGTTTCATAGTCTATAGCCTTAGGCTGCATTTTGAACACGACCATAGACCCCCTTCTTAGGCCGCATTTTTGAAATGTGGCTATATCTCTAACCTATAGCCGTGTTCAAACTGCGGCTAAAACCCCTTTAATCTTTTTTTGAATATGTCTATAGCCGCATTTTAAAAACGCAGCTATAGTTTTTTTTCCCCCCCTTTCTACGGCAGATGGCAAATACATTTACAAATGCTGCTATAAGTTTTACAAACGCTACTATTTCAAGTTGGAATATAAAAAAAATATCAAGTTGGAATTTTCTCAAACTTGTCACAATTTCAATCAATCTTTAAAGAATATGTAGTTCAATACAGCAACAAAATTGAGGAAAGTTTAGGGTCCATTTAACCCAAAGAAGATGCAACAAGCATCGCACATGATTATGGTTATGCCTCAACTACAAACATTATGCACATGACTGTCTGTAACTTCCTATGGCTATCCCATCTCCAAGCTTTTTGTCTACAAGTGGGGCATCAGTTTTGTACACAGTTTCTGTCCATAATGGCACTGCAAACATATAAAGGCAGCAGTCAGCTATTTCATATAAACCTTTCCAAAATTTAGTGAAGTTAGACAACTTTTCAGCACTACCAAATCCATTCAAACTCATCAAAAGCAATGCAAATTGATGAAAGGCACTACAAACTCAAACTCATCAAAAGCAACTAGGAAGAGTCTATAACTTCACTTGGAAACAAACTCATCAAAAGCAATACAAATTCCATATATATATATATATATATATATATATATCACTTAACTGTCTTATTTTTTATGTTTATAATGAATTAGTAAACTTCATTTACAAAACCAAACTATACAAAAAAAAAGTTTCCACAAGCCAACATAGCAACACGAACAAGAATTTATTAATAGACACAAGAATTCAAGAATTTCCTTTTTTCCTAAGTACAAGAATCCAAGAATTTTAAAAATAATACCTGGTGAATAAAAATACTAAGACAACATTTTAGGCCAAGAAGACTACAATAAATATAACACTTTCTAAAAGGTAAAAGTATCTCTTTTAAGAAAAACTTTTACTAAAGATTTTCCGACATTCCAAAAGTTTATTTCACTGCAATCGAAGTTTAGTCAAGTTGAACAGTGTTGAGTATTAAATTCCTTTTGTCAACAATCCATTCAATAAGCCAGCCCTCTTGCCTAGTTAGTAGACTTCCACTATATAAGCTCTTTTAAAAAGATTATCTTTCTCTCTCTCTCTTTTTTTTTAATCATATCAAATCATTTAAATAGTTATTATAACCAAAATCTTCCTAAAACTAAAACATTTCTTCATTCCTAAAATTATTCAGCCAATTAGCCCTCTTTGTTGTATTATTTAAGGGACAACTTGCGGTGGGTATTTGCTGCCAAGTGTGCTGAGTTAATTGGATGCATGGTAGCTGATGTTAACTTTTTTTTGAGAAGGTAGCTGATGTTGATCTGAAGATGCTTGCCACTAACCTTTAGTAGCTAAGCAAAATTACAAATGCAAAACCCACCTAATTAACCTAAAATTTAAAATGACTAACATATCTAAAATTATAATATATTTAACAAGAGAATTCACAATTGTTAGGTTAGGTGAAAGGTTATGATTATTGTACCATTATATGATATCAACGATAGTCTCATATAAACATATGATGTTATACTAATCAAAATTTATAATCTTAAAGGTTATGAAATTTATAGAATAACAAGTGGTATCCTAACATTAATTATAAAAATCAACTATTGTTGTATAAAAAAACGAAATAAAATAAAATAAAAACACTTTGGAGTCATGTGTTGTTTTTATCTTTTTTAAGATAAATGATTTGAATGTCAAGAGTCTTGTAACTTAATTGTTTGGAACTATTTGGTGTTTCTAACGGAGTCATGGAAGTATTGTTGTCTTAGATGTGGGAATAGTTCCTATGAAAAATTAGAATAAATTGGGCAGGACCGTGCTTTGCCGCTTAATCCAAAAAAGCTTAGCTTGCCAAACCAGTAGACTACTAATTAAGTTTCAGCATTATAAGTTATATACCATGTATTTTTACTTTCCCAATTAAGGTCATGTGAACAAGAAGATGCTTTGGGTAGGTCCATGCTATGCCACTAAATCCAAAAAAGCACAGCTAACCTAACCTAACTAGTATACTACTAATTGAGTTTTAGCAATTGGCATTATATTCCATGTATTTGTGTTTGACAGGCAAGGTCTTATGTGAACAAGAAGATGTCTAGTAAACCCAAGCCTAAGCTTCTTGAACCCAAAGTTGATTTGGAACAAATCTACAAGAGATTTACCAAATCCAAGAAGGACGTTACAGTCAACGACCTTCAAACTGAAATCAAGGAAACTAAGTCTGAAGTTAGGACCCTTAAGCAGGAACTAACCATCCTTAGAGTTGATCACAACTTCCTTGATCAAAGATTAAAGAATCTGGAAAGTACTTCTCATCAGGGCAATGAGGAAGGAACCTCATTACAGAACCCTTCTGATGAAGAAGTTGAAGAAACAGTTAACCCAACTGCAGATATGGTTCACGAACAAGACCCTGTCCCATCCAGTGACAAGTTCTTAGTGACCATCAGTAGGATTAACTTCCATAAGTGGCACTCCAAAGTCAGGATTGTCATAAACAAAGATTTTGAATTTGAGGTCATTGCCTTAATGGATTCAGGTGCTGATCTTAACTGCATTCAAGAAGGAATCATTCCCTCTAAGTACTTCAGAAAAACCAAAGAAAGGTTAACTTCTGCAAGTGGAGGTAAGATGCAGATTGAATTCAAAATACCCAAAGCACATGTGTGCCAGGACAACACATGTTTCAAAACCACATTTGTCCTAGTGAAAAACATGACAGATAGAGTGATCTTAGGAAATCCCTTTATGTGTCTGTTATATCCTTTCACCACGGATAGTGAAGGAATCACTACTCATCCTTTTGGTCAGCCAGTTAAGTTTGAGTTTCTCAGAAGTCCTGAACAAAATGAGATTTCCAGTCTCCAAAATGTTTCAGTTTCCAAGACTTTCAACCTACTCCATCTTGACACACAGACTCAAGACCAGAACTTTGAATCCTCTATCCCAGTTGATGTCTCTCTTGATCCCTTTCACAAAACATTTCATATTTTGCATAAAAGATTTTGCCCATTAAACAGTTTTTTCAACAACAAAGATATAACCTGTTTTTGCAAAACTCTGCAGGGAGACAAGCAAAAATCTTATTCCACCACAATGTGGCGTAAGTTGACTTCTTCAGCAGAGAAGAAGAACAAGGGGAAAGCACCGGCATCGGGCTATCCTCAAGACAAAAGGACTCCTGCAGTAGGAACTTCTCCTTTTGTAATGCATGAAGGTGCATCCTCTAAGGGAAACCGCAGAGGATCAACATCCCTTCAGGATTATGTCCCAGCAGAGGTGACATACTCCAGTGGTAACCTTGCTATTACTTTGCAGAATGTTGTATCAGAAGGCCTACAATGGAAAAAAGGAGCATTCTAGGCGCTACCACCTTCCACTAAATGCATCCTTGATAATTTTCAATATGCATGGAGCCTAAACAAATATAGTCGTTTCCAGACAACTCTCCAGGCCCTAGAGATCCATCTAGCCAACCTTGAAATTGGAAACGAGATCTTAACCAGTCAACTCTTTGGCAAAGAGGATATCCATTCAATGGAGAAAAGGACTATTATGGGCACATATTATGCAAAGTTTAGCCTTACGGCTCAAGCTAGCCTAAGAAGTGATGTTACCCGTGTTGCCCCCAGAAATACAAAATCAAATTCTGGGTTGCCCTATCATGTTCGGATCATTTGACCAATGGTGTGAGCACTTCAGAATATTGGTTACCACCCGCTTCCCGTTAGTTGGTGAATCTGATGATGATCCCGAAGCTGCAGTAGATCGTGCTTTGACACAAGCTGCTTGGGAAGAGTATTTTGGGAGCAGCCAGAGGGTTTATGAGAAAACACATCCTTTTCCTGGTCTCATAATCAATTATGAAGACGGATATGATGATGATGAAGTGGACAGGAACTCCAGCTGGCTATCACGAATGTTTGAGTACGGTTTTATCAGATTGATTAAACTAACTCACCAAGGCCAGATTATTCAACTGCCACAAATCATTCAACAAGTCGTCACCAAAGTCAGGAGTCCCTTTGCGTCGATCCGATGCTGGAGCACTCTCCCACAATGGGACGGTAGCAACTGGATGGATGTCATACCATCAAAACACTTGGTGCTTATTAATGGTTATACCCACCAAGGACCTTGGTATGAGGGAAACACTTATCTTGACTATAGTAATCCCCATAGTCTTGCTGAATGTTGGAGAACCCATTTCAGCAATGCAATCCCCATTGTTGCTGAAGAATTGTGGAAGAATTACCATTTTGTTGGAAGTACAGGAAGAATTTCTGTCTTCACCACCAGAACCTACTCCACTGCAGCCATGGGTCTCCGCTGGATTAATTACAATTCTAATCCCAGTGATTTCGTTACCCGACCATCAGAACATGAAGATCTAAATTGGTGTGGAGTCTGTGATAAATTCGCCACCTTCCATGAACATGATGATCATGATAGCCCTCTTTCATGGTACGGCTATGATACTGATTAATAAGAAAGTTTGTAGATCCGAAGGATAATAGTGAATTCCCCTCCTTCGGCCCGGTTACTATGCAACATTCTGCACAGGAACAGTACCAGGACAAATCACTATTCCCGAACAGTAATGGTGAACAGTGATCCAGAAAAGCAAGGGGACAAGATACTATTCATGTACAGTGACCAGTTACTGTTCACTCTACAGTGCCCGACAGAAATCACGGATTTACTATTTGCTTTCGGCTGAAATGATTATTCACCCGAGTAAAAGCATTTTACCCTCCGTAATTTCAGCAATCTTCAGCAATCTTCAGCAGGATCCGATGCTCCCTTCCTCTATATAAGGCAGCCTCCCCTCCAGTCTGAAGCATGTCCATTTTGAGTGAAATAGCCTCCCTTCAGTGCAAGGTTTTAGTTTTAGAATTAGTCTCCTATCTCATTATAAGTTTTATAATCAGATGGCAGCAACAACTTGTATCCCAGTTTACAACAGTTTGTAACCTATTTCTGTTACTGTTTCCGCACCCCAGTTTACAACAGTTTGTAACCTGTTTTTCTTATTGTTTCCGCACCCTGTACCTGTACCCCCATATATATATATATATGTAGAGAGATGCTACGTCTACAACAATTTTACAACAAATCACAGGTGGTTAGTTGTTATTGGTTCAAATTTGAAACTAACACTAAGATTACTTTTTTGCCCCAACAATAACAACCAGTAACAACCTGCCACTTAGGATTTGTTGTAAAAATGTTGTAGACATAGCATTTCTCATATATGTATGCTACCTAGCTGAGAAAAAAATAAAAGCGTATGCTTAATTATAAAAAACTATTATGCCATTACATATATACCTTTAAAAGCTGTTAGACTCCAACCCAAATGGACGAAACCAACCGAAGCCAAGCCAAACCTAAAGTGTATACTGTTACAATACATAAATGTCACTTTTAAAACCAAAACAACAAGTCTAGTGTCACAATATTTTCACAACTATTAATGTGATCTATTGTAATTAGAAAATAACAAAAGTTGTATCAATACTGGACATTATGAACATGATGTTGCTTTGATCATATGATAAAAAATTGGTATCCCTATTATTATTCAAAAGAAATACCAACACCAATTACTTAGTGGAAAGAGGCAAAAGCAGCATAAATATAGCCCTGCGTTCATCCAATGTAATCCAATATCTCGAGCTTATGGGCAAATTACAACTAATAAAGTTTATACAGTATATAAGTTCAGACCATGGTTATTTCATATAAAGTAAACCTTTCTTATTTTTTATTTTTATAATGAATTAGTAAACTTCATTTACAAAACCAAACTATACAAAAAAAAGTTTCCACAGGCCAACATAGCAACGCGAACAAGAATTTATTAATAGACACAAGAATTCAAGAATTTCCTTTTTTCCTAAGTACAAGAATTCAAGAATTTTAAAAATAATACCTGGTGAATAAAAATACTAAGACAACATTTTAGGCCAAGAAGACTACAATAAATTTAACTCTTTCTAAAAGGTAAAAGTATCTCTTTTAAAATCAACTTTTACTAAAGATTTTCCAACATTCCAAAAGTTTATTTCACTGCAATTGAAGCTTAGTCAAGTTGAACAGTGTTGAGTATTAAATTCCTTTTGTCAACAATCCATTCAATAAGCCAGCCTTCTTGCCTAGTTAGTAGACTTCCACTATATAAGCTCTTTTAAAAAGATTATCTTTCTCTCTCTCTCTCTCTTTTTAATCATATCAAATCATTTAAATAGTTATTATAACCAAAATCTTCCTAAAACTAAAACATTTATTCATTCCTAAAATTATTCAGCCAATTAGCCCTCTTTGGAAGAATGAAGCCCCAACCCCTAAAATGAGTTTGATAAAGGATCTATCAACTCCATAGTGGTTTCATATCCTTATTCACTTCCTCTGAGATTGGTACTCACTACCACAAAATATCACCACAAGCACCAATCAAAATGAGAGTTGATCATTAAAAATTAAAGGAATTTCCTTGAGCTGAAAGGTTGTTACATTTTCAATAAGCTAGAGAAGTATGAAACAAACAAAATATTTACGTGCAGATCTGTAGAAGACACTACCCTACAATATTACAAGGTATGATTAATAACTTGAGTAGCATCACTAAATTCACAATTAGGAATGGCAACAAGTCGGGTACGGGTCGGGTTTTTCCATACCCGAACCCGACCCGCCGGCCAAGACCCATGGCCCGAACCCGGCCCGTTTACTTAACGGATTTTTTTCCCAGAGCCCAGACCCGCCCCCGCCGGGCCCTGCGGGCTTCACGGGCCCCGTTGGGCCATGGTACTTAAAGGCCCATTCTGTGGTCCAATAAAAAAAAAAAATTGCCTGATATTGATTTTCTCAGCAACCAAACAGGAGGGTAAAAGAACACTCACGAAAACCCATTATTTTCAAGCAACCAACAGATTTGAACAATCGGAAACCAACAAAACCAATTATTTTCTCAGCAACCAACAGATCAGAAACCCTTTTTTTTTCATTACAATATTTTCCCACATCAAAAGTAAAAACAAGAACTAACATACAAACCCTAGGTCTGAACAATAAGACCCTACAAAATCAAATCAAACAAGCCGATCCTATTCAACCAAAATAGCACTAAAACTAAATATTACAAATTTGATTCTTTGAACAAAAAGAACGATTTTCATCCTTTCAAAAAAGAAAAAAGAAAAAAAAGAACGATTTTCATTGCAAAAGCCACAACGAGGTGAGGGAGATGAGAGAGTTGCGGCCTTGTGAGGTGGAGGAGGGCCTGGCGAGGTGAGGGAAGAGCAGCGGCGTCTGCAGGTTGCGGCAAGCTGAAGGAGGGAGGGAGGAAAGACCTGGTGATTTGGTGATTTGGGGTTCGGCCTGGCGAGGTGAAGAACGGAGCAGCGTCGGTGAGGTGAGGTGCAAGGAGCAGCGGCACAGGCGAAGTGAGACTGAGAGTGAGAGCGAGGGTGAGGGTGAGGGAGAGAATGGTAGGCGGCTTGGGAGAGAATGAGAGGGTGAGAGAATGGGTCTGAGGGTGAAAAATGACTATTTATACTTAGGGTTTTTTTTTTTTTAAATATTATATATACGGGTCGAGTTCGGGCTGGGTATGCCTAATACCCGGACCCGACCCGAACCCGCTTCGAATTTTTTAATGAAAACCCAGACCCGACCCTAATGTTAAACGGATCGGGTAAAACCTGACCCATTAGGGTCGGGTCGGGTCGGGTACCCGCGGGTCGGGTACATTTTGCCATCCCTATTCACAATATGGACATATGAAACTCTCTATGACATGAGTGATGCAACAAGCAAGAAGAGTCAGACATAGACACTTTACATGGGGGAGGATGAGAAAGAAAAAATATTTCAAGAAAATGAGTATTTCCTTTCAACAAATAAAAAAGAAATATTTAAATTCTATTTTTACTTGTAATTATGAATGCACCCAATTGATTTTGAACCCCACCACCTTGCACTTCATAAGGGGAGAAGGTTCCATTTGAGCTAGAGCTCATTGCCTTCACCCCCACCCCCAATTTGCAATTCCCCCCACCCCCCAGAAGAAACAATGAACACAAAGAAAAGGAAAATCAAAGAGCACAATAATTTTCAAGAGAGGCATAATGACTTTCATGCACCCAGGCTACAAGTTTAAACTTGATAGGGTTGAAAGTAAGGATAATTGCAAGAATCACAAGTAGCTAAAAATATATTACCGGCAAGCTTCACAAAGGCATTGAGAATCTTCAAAGAATAGTTGATCTACAACTATCTCAATCAATCCATTTGCTTCAACAGAGGTTCATGGCAGGCAAGGTTTCCAATAATTCCAATGCTAATTTCCTGAAGCACAAAATTGAATCATTTTCACACGAAAGAATTCTTCAAAACCTCTAAAAATACAAATGAGTAAGAATTAAGACCAGTGAGTCTTTTGTTTCCACTCTTAAGATTTTTCTCTGGCATAAAAAATTACTTGCTTACTTTCCCTCTGCATAAAAACTTAAGACATTCACATTTTCTTTGTTTTTCTTTAGTTTTTTGCTAGGACATGCACATAATAAAGTGGTCTCATATGCATAAATCCACTTGATACAGATAGAGTTAATTAATTGGTTAATTGTGTCAAAGATTAAAATAATTCAGACCCACTCGCTCATAATCTACAATGAAAATAAAAAAAGCAATCCAAACTCACCAACCCTAATGTAAAGCAAATTATCCAAATCCACTTCTAGACAAGCGAAGAGAACCACAAAAGCATAACAATGGAGTTTGATACCACATTAAGCATGAAGCTCAGCTAAAGAACTTATCAAGTACCTATAATTTGAACGCACGCACGTTCTAGCTTTCAATCCCTCAAATAGTGAAATTTGAACTCTCCTTGACCATTCATTGAGTTGAACTCCCAATGCACCTGCAATCACATTGAAAGCACGCAACACACAACCATAAATTCAATTTTGACATAGCATTTCAAACTCAAGAACAAAAACCACAAAAGTTCAAAATCTTTCAAGTGAATAACAAAGAATTGACAAAATTCGAGTCTAAAAAAAAACAAATTGATCATAATTAAGTTTTTAAAATAGCGAAGTCGAGAGAAATAAAATAGATACCCGATCGGAGGGAGAATAATAGAAAAATTGAATTCTGTCTATAATATCAAAATAATATTCATGTGTACAATATTCCTTCACGAACATCCAAAAAGTAATACAACCTACAATAACAAAATATCCACAACGAGTCCTCATTGTGATGTAGCGCTACCCTGAATATATTAAACACATTGTATTAGTAGCACATAACAACACATTGCAATAAACACACGATTTTCATTAAATTAAATGCAACATTTTTATACCACAGAAAGCTGTGACGCATTTGGAAATGACCTCATTTGCTCGAACATGCTTCTCATGCCCGACATCATTTCATCAATTTGCATCTTATGCTGTGCATCTAATTGCCGCTTTGCTTTGGCTAGTGCTTCGACGATTTGCTACTTATTTTGGTCACGTATTTTGGCGATTTTCTCCTTATGTTGCGCCTGCATTTCGGCGATTTGCTCCTGATGCATCTGCTTTGATTGGGCAAGTTCGTCCCTTAAAGTCTGGTGCAAAGTTTCCAATTCGGTTATCCGATGGGCCGTTTCGCTGGACGCTAGTGGAGTCGATGTATAACATGGTAGGTTGGACCCACTTTTGTTTTGTTTTTATTTATTTATTTTTTATCCTTATGAATTTTCAAGGAAATATGAAAGGCATTTCTCTAGTTTGGTCTCAATCAATTAAGATATCCATAATACATTAACAGAAGTAATAATGGGCCTTAAATTTTTTTAATGTATGAAGTGGTTAGGTTAGTGGAATGTCAAAGTTTTTATAAAAAAAATTTTAAAAATAATTCCAAGGAAATGTAAAAGGCATTTTTTTGAAAAAAAAAATTTGTGACTTTTTGAATTGTAGAAATATGATTGTTTTAATTGCCATATTTATAGATTTCATTATTAAACTATAAACATCTAAATTAAACTAGATGAATATATAAATGCAAAATTATATGTAAAGTTACAATTGCACAAGATAAATATGTATAAATAATATATATTTTTTTATTATTCATGAATCATTATTTCATTGTTTACTTATAAATATCTAAACTAAAGTTTTTTTTTTTTGAAAAAAAATATAAATTAAAATAGATGAATATGTAAAGGTAAAATTTTATGAAAAGTCAAAACTACTCAAGATGAACGTTTAACGATTCATAGATATGTGTTTTTTGAAGATTAAAAGTATACTCGATTGCTTTAGCTGGAACTATATAACTATGAAAATATTGTTGCGAGTGGTTTTATTATTTGCAAATTATCAAGTTTGGTGGCCTTACAAAACAGATATTTCATTTTGCAAAAAACTTTACATGAATTCCTCTTTTGTGAGAACTTTTTTTTTTTTTTTTTTTTGCCGAAACAATTTAAGAATATTAAGACTGAAGTTAACATATATGGTAGTTGTAGAACATGTCAATGATAAGAAAAATAGAAAGGTTTAAATATTTAAAAAACATTTTTAGTAGATTGTAATATAAAACATTTTTTTCTCAATATTTTATGTAACTTTTCCATTAAGATCAATATTGTTGGCATCCTTTAAAGATGATACATAATATTTTTGAGAAGAAGAAGAAGAAGCAGAGACGATGCTAACACATAATATAAAATGATTAAGTTTGCGTGATTTAAATTTGCGGCCAAAAAAAAAAAATATGTATCTATGATAAAAGTTTTTATCTAAATGATATATAGTATTTCATATTTTTTTAGTCTTTGTATGTTTTTAGACCCCTTAAAACACAAGTTGTTTAACCTAGTTATTTAGCCAAGTGATTACTTAGATAAATTATTCAAATCTAGGTTAACATAATCAAATCATATCATGTAAGTAATGCGAAAATATAAATAACACATAATATGATAACCCAGGAAAACCAAACTGGTAAAAAATCTGGGGAGGATTTAACCTAGTTATCCTCAAAGTAAAATAGATCCACTATGAAGAAATTGAAGTTTGTACAATAAGACTTAGACTACTAACATCCTATTACTATCTTGTGTAGAAAACTTACTACCACGACCACGTGACAGCTCCGAGTTCACGGACTACTTCTTTCCTTGATCCACTGCAACCACAAGTACTCTCACTTGTGACTTTGAGACTTCACTCAAAGGTTTTAGATCTTCTTTAAATTCTTTATGCGGCAATTGAAGTGATCACCAAGTTCTTGACATGAATCTTGATAACCCTAAGTGTGTATGAAAGTAAACACCTCTAGATCTTACAAGAGATTCAATACACAGCACATCAAAGACTTCTAAAATGTAGCTAGGGTTTTTCCTTTTATACTTGGAGTAAAATATAAAACCCTACATGTCAAACCGGGCTTGGGCTGAGTTGGAAAAATCTGCAGAAAATTAATCTGCAAGAGGTTCGATTGATCGAGTCTAATTTTCAATCGATCAAGCTTTGTAGATTTAGCTAATAAATACTGCAATTCACTCAATTCCAACTTTATAAATAAACACACTTTGAGCAGCCTAACTCTAGACTCTAAGTTTTGATCATGGTTTACCAACACATTACAAAGTGAAGTTCTAATACATTTAGTTCCTAAAGTCTTAAAACCTAACAGTCTTGATTCAAAAAGATCATTCTCAATAGCCTCTTAAGTCTACAAATTGCTCAATCTATAGGCCTAGACACATTCAAAGAGTGCTATCTAAATTATAAATTATATGACCCTTTATCATACAAATATTTTGTTTCCCCCAATGTATGGTAAAGGAAGGCAAGTTTGTGTCTAACCATTTTCTTGATTTGTGTTACATAATTTAAAAGTATGGAGGATGTGACTAGATTTAAATGTTGAATAAAATAAGACGAGAAGAAAAAAGAGTAAAAATAAAATATATAACAATAAACATCAAATTATCCAAGTCATTCTATGTAATATAATAACATTATATTATTATATACTATATGTATAATGCAGTATGCTAATACTTAATCAAAGAGAATATAAAAGATAACAACTTAAAACACAAAACTAAATTGCATTAACCCAAAGTAGAATTCTAATTAACACAAAAATTTATCAACCTAAAGAATTGATGCAATAAAAAAAAAATCAAACAAAAAATGGAAAACAAATTGAGAGAGAGAGAGAGAGAGAGAGAGAGAAGTAACCTTTTTTGTGTGAGGAAACTTTGCATAGAATGAAGAAGAAGATGTCAAATTTATAGTAAGATGTTGAGAATAAGAAGAGTCAAAAGAAAGGAAGATAAAAAGGTAGAGAAAAAATGATATTAAGGTAGAAAGCAGTGGAGAGATGAACATGTAGAAGGGAGGGAGAGTTTTGGAAAATTAATAATAAAAATAATGGTTAAAAGATATTTTAATTTTTAAATAATTGAGTTTTTAAGTCACCTTAAATGAGAATTTTTTTTTAAAAAATATATAAGAAAAATTAGAAACAAAAAATGATGATGTAGCTGCTGATGTGACTCAAATTAAGCGGAGTAACATTAAATGTTACGCTTTAACTTTTAGTAATATATAGAAATAGATAAGTTGAAAATCCCAAAATGAATTCAACCAACTGTTATTTTTTAAATATTAATCGGTGGGGTTGACCCGAAATAAACTCGAGTCTTTGGCCCGAGCATCCATCAGACCCGCCCAAGACCTTTCGGGTCAGGTTGTCGGGTGGGCCAGGTCCATGCTCAGCCACTCTCTCCCTATTGACAAAAGATTAACTACAGTCTCCCTTAGAAACTAGTTGGATTTTGGAATGGTACTTATTTCTCCTTCTTGTTGTTTTATAGTTGTCAACAAGTTGAATTTTTCTTCCTTCCTCTTTGGGGCAAGGAAGTCGATTCCGTATCGTACCGGCCGGTATATACCGTACCGGCAAGGATACCGGTACACATAACCCCCCTGTTTCGTACCGGAAAAAATACCGGCCGTACCGGCCAATTTCGGGCGCCGGTACAGAAATTTTTTTTTTTTTTTTTTTTTTTAAGTTTTGTAATTTTTGAATTTTTGTTAGGACATAATGGTAACTTATTTGCATTAACTTATTAGTATTATTTGTTTTCTTAGTATGCAATGGTAACTTTTAAGCTTTCTATTTTTATATTGTGTATTTTTTTTTAATTGATACTAAAGTCTAAAACCATGAATAATTAGTTCTGAATTGAGGAAATGTTTTATGGTAAACTTTTATATTTATTATAATACACACACACACACACACACACACACACACACACACACACACATATATATATATATATATATTTATAAATATAAAAAATAGCGGTAAACCTGAAACGGTACACCGGTATTGACCGGTATCCGAAATATATCGTATCGCTGGCCAAACCGGTACAGCCTCCGGTACGGTATTGACTCCCTTGCTTTGGGGTCACTTCTTCTCGCTTGGATGAGATGCATTGGTATAAAAATTTATCAAAAACTTTCATAGCCCTTGAAAGTTTCTTCTCTGTTCCAATCTGAAGCCATCTTTGTAACTTCCAATATATTTCTAGCAAAATGTATTGATATAACAGACATTCCTCCAACTATATCAAATGCTTTTGCATGTTCAACTTCACAGAATTCAATGGAGAGGTAATTTGGGAAGCACAGGTGCGGCTCTAGAGCCATTGCACCCGCACCCGACTCGTTTCGATGCACTGATTCGCACTCGACAAGTCGATTTGTCATTTTTTGTTTTTGTTTTTTTGTTTTGTCTCTGATTCGCGTTGATTCTAGCCGATTCGGGCCAAAACCAGCCGAAATCCATTGAAGTTGGCCGAGAAATTGGCCGAAACAGCCCAAATTCGATTCGAATAAGAAGAGGAAGAATAAAGATATGCTACCAAAAGATTTGTGAGAAAAAAAAGGGAAGGAGAAGAAGAAAGATTTGCTGCCAAATGATTTGTGAGGAAAGAAGAAAAAAAAGAAGAAGAAGACGACGTGGAGATAGATGACTGTAGACTTTCAAATAGGGCATTGGAATGTGATATTAATAAAGCAGTGCACGTGGGTAGTGGTGGGACTTGGCAATTGAGCTTCTTGGAAGCTTCCTTCTTTATAAATATCCCAACACATTTGTTTATTTATAATAAAACCCCTAAATTTGAATATCTTTATTATGATTTTTTTAAACACTATATTAAATTCAACAATTTATGTCATTTAGCTTAATAGTAGCAAAATAATTTAGTAATTGTATCAATTTAAATAATTACTTATCATTAAAAAATAATATTATTTTGCAAAATTTACCCCCCTAAATATTAGCTATAAATATTAAATTGATCCCAAAGTTTTTTTTATATCTAATATTGCTCTTAAATTGGTATATGTTTACCATTATATGAAAAAATATGCTTAACAATATATAGAAAATATAAATAAAAATATATTTAACAATTTATTAATATACGTATCCCACCGCACTCGCACCTTACTTTTTTAAAAATTACCGAGTCGCTGCACCGCACTGGCATCGGCACCCGAACCTGAATCCACACCCGTGCTTCCTATGATGTAATTTGGATCATAACCCAAAACAATTAAGCAAACATTATCAAAGGTTAAGCGTTGAAAAATGTATTGTAAATCCACCTCAATTCCCAAATTCATGACATGATCAAGAACTGGAATGAGGCTCTCTTCCACCTTTTCCTTGATAACTCAAAGAACAACTCGAATGCTCTGTGTTTTGTCATTGACTGAATCAGCTTCCTCTGATATCTCCATGAGTCAAAATCAGAATTGAAAATCCCATCTCTTAGAGGTTCAAAAATCTCTCGAAATTTTTGCCCACTTGGGTAATTAGAAATTTTTTTGCTGCAAATGTGTTGGATGTTCATGTGATGGCTAATGAGCACAAAGTTCATGCCAGTGAACCAATTGAAAGTGCCCCCATAATGTTTAAGAAGGCAGTTTATGTACTCGTGCACATCTGTTGAGAAGAAGGCCAGGGAGCGTTCCAACAATAGAACCGGTTTGATATTGTTGGATTTTACTTTTAAAGTTTAATTAACTAGTTCAACAATTTTAGTGCTAATTTTAAATTTTGAGAGAGCATTGAATCTGTTGTATATTGATTCCCATTCTAATGATTTTGTTTTTTTTTTTTGGCATTTGATTCTCAAAAAATAAAAATTTGAGTGGGGGCCAAATGAACAAATTTTTATTTAATTTTTAATTTGAAAAGGGGTTGTAATGAAAATTTAAAAAGCTAGCCCTGGCCCCAACGGGCTCCACCACTGCCAGAGCCATAATAAAAAGTCGTTGCATGTCTCTGTCCCTGCCATCCATGTCAAGAATAAGCAGTGGCGGCTCTATGAATTTTGTCCAGGCTGTTACTTAAGAAGCATAAATTATACAATCTTATTTTCTTTTAGCATTTAGGTAATTAGGTTTGATTCAATATTATTAATTTCGTTCCGTTCCAGGCAGAACGGCCAGAAAATACTGTGCCGGTAAATAAACTGGAATAGTAACCCACCCTATTCCACTTTGAAAAAATTTCGAGTCATTCTGGTCTATTTCGGGTGTTTTGGGACGTTTCGGTAAATATCGGCCGAAATTCAAGATTTGGCCTGCATGAAGTTTGTGCTTAAAAAAAAAAAAATGTTCTTAAAACCAAAACAAATTTGCATTCTGTACATCGAAAAATCTCAAAAGGGAAAAAAATGAAAAGAAAAGAAATGAACAAAGGTACCTATACAACTAAAAAAAAAATCATATTGAGAAATTTGAAACTCAAAACTTGAGAAGAGACACTGTCGTACTGGTACTGTTAGAAGACACAGAAGTTACGAACAAGGAGGAAGGCAAAACGTAGATGTAAAAGTGTAGATGAAAATGTAATAAAATTTAGAACATAGATGTAAAAGTGGCTGGGAACCGCTTATTTTGCTAAAACTGAATTTTTTTTGCTGAAAATAATGTAGATAAAGGTAAAAGTTAGCTGAAATAGTATAGTACGTGAATAGTATTAAAAAGTGCAGTAGAGCCGATGAATAGTAGCAAAAATAAGCTGAATAGTAAAAAAATAATTTATCCAAACACACATGAAGCATGCGTTTGGATTGAAATGAAAAATTAAAATTATTTTACTATTAAGCTTATTTTTGTTACTATTTATGGGCACTACTGCACTTTTTGGTACTATTCGTGGCCCTACTGTATTATTTCAACTAACTTTTACCTCTATTCTCAGTACTTTCAATAATAAGTTTTCAATTTTAGTAAAATAAGCAGTATCTAAACAGACTTGAAGTGTAGAAATCGAGGAAACAGAAGATGTGTGTGGTTAAGAATAAACAAGAGAAAAAAAAAATTAAAAATGAGAAGTAATATATGTCTAGTGAGAAAAAATAATAATAAAAATAATAATAGGTTGGATTTTTTTTTTTTTAAAGATTTTAGTTCAATTTTTTTTTTTGAGTTTTTTCTTTTGCTTAAAAACCCCAATATATTGTTAAGTTGTTCAAATTATAGACCAAAATTTAATTTTATTGACATAAAAAAAAAATTCAAGGTGGTCCCAAATTTTTTTTAAAGACAAATAAATATAAAATTTTAAATTATTATATATAATTTTTTTTTAGGCTAGGATGGTCCTGAGACCACTTGGCCATAAGGTGGTGCCGCCACTGAGGATAAGCAAACAAAAAGAACGGCCCCACCCTGAGGAAAATGTATATGACGTTTTGGGTTATCCCAGTGGCAACTGGGTTGAAACTGAATGGGGGATGAAGTCGATATTTTCTTTCGAGGCCCTAAAAAAAAAAAAAAAAAAAAAAAAAAAAAATCCTCCATGAGAAGCTAGACACCAAGGCATTAGTCAAAACTCAAAAGTCCTAAACTTTAAACCTGAGTTCAAAACATCAAACAAACAAACTGTAATGCCAAAGATATACTGATTTAGTGACGATTTGGATGGCGTAAATATTGAGTTTAATACAAACACAACTTCTAATAAGGACTATATACAGTGGAAGATGATTTGAAGGGTATGAGTGATGATTTACCCACATAAAGATTTTTATTGAAAAACAACTTGTCAACACTACAACTTTAGCCGGTACTGAAATTTCTCCGTCAAACATTTCTCTTGCTGATCCTCACCTTCAAACCATGTTTCATATGAAGAAGAATGGAAATACTCGGTGAAACAGGATGACCTTCAATCACATGAACATGGTAATTCCAAATGATGGCGCTTGCAATTATTTTCATTTGAATGAAAGCTATATCCTTACCTATACAAGTCCTTGGTCCTGCATTAAATGCTATGAACTTGAAAGATGGTGTATGCAATATTCTTCCACGCTTTGAAATCCATCTCTCTGGCTTGAAGTCCATATGATCTTGACCCCATATGCTTTCCATCCTCCCCATTGAGTATAAAGAGCATAGCATTGTTGTATTTGGCCTGATAGAGTGACCACTAGGAAGAATATCAAATTGAACTGAACATTTGTGCTCGAAAGGTACAGGTGGATAAAGGCGCAAGGATTCGCATATCACTCCATGGAGATAAACTAGATTACTTATTTCATCTATGTTCAAATCCTTAGACTTTCCGTTGCCCAACAAATGCTCCTTGATCTCTTCTAGAATTTTTGCTTCCACATGTGGGTGCGTTGCAACCATCCAGAAAAGCCAAGTGAGGCCTGCACTTATGGTATCTCTCCCGGCTACCATGAGATTAAGTGCTGTGTCCCTTAGAAACTTGTCGGATTTTATAATACCACCAATTTCTTCTACTTGTTCCTCTAAAGCTGTCAACAAGTCAAAATTTTCTTCCTCGGTCTTTGGGGCTTTACTTGGGCTTAGTTCTTCTTGCCTGGATGAGATGCATTTGTATATAAATTGATCAAAATTTTTCCAAGCACTGCTTAACTTCTTCTCAATTCCGATTTGAAGCCATCTTTGTAGCTTCCAACAGCTTTCTGGCACAATGTGTCGGTATAACAAACATTCCTCTAATTGATCAAACGCTTTTGCATGGGAAACATCAGGGAATTCAATGGAGAGACAGTTTGGATCAAAACCCAAAACCACTAAGCAAGCACTATCGAATGTGAACCGTTGAAAAATGTCTTGTAAATCCACCTCAATTCCAAGACTTGAGACATGATCAAGAACAGGAATGAGGCTCTTTTCCACTTTTCCCCTGACAAATTGCTCAAAGAGCAACTTAAACTTGTTGTCTTTTAACACTGTGTGAAGTAGCTTCCTCTGATATGTCCACGAGTCAGAATCAGAATTGAAAATCCCATCTCCCAGAACATCAAAAATTTCCTGGAACTTCTGCCCTTTTGTGTAGTTAGAAAAGTTTTTGCTGAGCATGTGGTGGATGTTCATGGGATCACTCGTGACCATGAAGGTCATGTTAGTGAACCAAGGACCCTTAAACTCGAAAGTGCCCCCATTTTGTTTTAGGAGCCTGGTAACATACTCGTGCACATTGGATGCATTTTGAAGAAGGTCTGGGAGCATTCCGACAACAGGCCAATTTGTAATGGTTCGGCTTTTGTTCCATCTCAAATGACAAAGAAAAATGAAGCATAGAAATATTGCTACAAGCATCTCTGGGTACAAAAGTATGGCCATCGGAGTTGTATGAAGTTTTCTTTAGGCCCCAAAGTTGTATGAAGTTTTGTAGGCTTGCATAGAAGAGTCTTTGCCTACCCTTCTATTGTAGTCCACTTGTTTGTTATCTAGTTTAGATAAGGTTGCAGATGGGTGATTTGCCGAAGAGATTACGTTCTTTTGTCTTTTATGATTAGTTGTCGGTGACAAACCTCTTCTGTTTGGAGAATGGAATAATGAAAACTTCATCCCGATATTTATCTGTAGATCCTTAATTGGTTCACGTTTTTTTGTAAATTACCTTTTGAAATTATGTCTACAAGAAGTTTGTTTCAACTTTGAAGGGATGGTTATTATTTTAAACGTGAAAATTAATTGAAAGTGAACCAAGGACCATAGCTTTCAAGGGATATTATTCTCAACTTTTGATCTTGTCTTAGTAAGTCCTTATGCTTGAGGAGATACCCCATAAGCCTTGTGAAAACTTACCTAGAAACCTAGGTATGGATTTAGACCCAAAATTTCAATTTTACAACTTAACCACTTTTAAGTTAAGCTAGCAATTAATTTCAAAAATAAGTTATTAACCAATTGAATATTGCATGGACCTAAATATAAACATCTAAAGCATATAAAGCAATAAAATAGAGCAGCAAAAGGATGCAAATCACAAGATAACATTGGATGCATTATCAAAGAAGAAAATCTAAGAACCAGACTGTTAGGGTCATATTTTCTATGTATTGTCATATTCTTTGGCAGAATGCATTTTACTTGTAATTGGGTAGATCTAAGTTGTGTTTAATGCATCAAGAAGTATTTAAAGTTTACATTACAGGTAGTATCATTATAGACATGAAGATTGAACCAAGAAACAAGTAAAGAAAAACTGATTCAGTGAAGCTTGACACTAGTCTCAACACTAGCATCTATTGAGACTTAATGAAGAATTCTCGACACTAGATACAAGCTCGATCTATCGAGAACTACGATTTCAGAATTCTCAGATTTGAATTTTGGCTCATGATGACTTGGATTGCAAGGGTTTCATTCTTTAAACCTTTAGACCATATAAAAGGCTTATTTTAAAGTCATCAATGACGTAGAGACTCAATTAGAGAACACATAGAGGCTCAATTAGAGAACTCATACACTTTGTGGGAAGCAATTGTGTTTGGTGCGCGTTAGGATTTTGTAACCAAGTGCTTCCAGATTTTCAACGTGCTTTAAAGTGAAGAACTTTACAACCCACAATAATCATTCAGTTGTTGAGAGTTAGTCACGTACTGGGATCCGTGCAAAAGAAGAAATCTTTTGCAAGATCAAGTCCAAATGGGGATTGGAGCAAGTCAAACTGGAGGTTGGTATTTGGGGATAGGTCTGGCAGTGTTAAGAATCTTTATACTTTTTACCGCTTGTTCTTGCTTAGTAGATTCTTGGGAGTGGTGACCTGAAATTCACCCGGTAGAGTTTTTGTCTTGCGAGAGGTTTTCTCTATTCGTCAACAAATCACCGTGTCTATTTTATTTCCACTGTACTTAGTTTATTTGGTGATTTGTTGGTGCCTCCATGATTTGCATGTAATTTGATCTAATTAATCAACTTGGGTAATTAAATTAATTAATCGGGGTCAATCTATTATAACCTAACATAGACGAAAAAACCTCTTTGCGGCACCGACACTGAAACCATAAACTAGATTAATAGTTGCAGTACAAGATACGCAATAAACCCTCCAAGCCTAATGCTATCCTCATACTTGAACTCTTTAAGTTCTAGCTAACAACCTATTACGCTGGGTCATTTCTTCATCCAATTGCGAGATCTGCAAGTTGAGCCACCAACTGCAAGCAGCCAAGTCTCCTCGGATTTGTGGTATTGCTACAATGATTCCCAGTTTCAAAAAACTCTCAACGCTTAAGTATGGTGAAGATAGTGATGAAGATAATCTCCTCTTGTTGATATGGAAATGGGGAGAGGGAAAGAGAAGAGAGAAAGGTTGTGTATGACTATCTCAATGGGTATGACTATCTCTCTCTCTCTCTCTCTCAAATGGGCAATTTGAAAGGCTGTGTAAAACTCTAATATTGAACATGGTTTTGAAACTTGGACCGGACCGTACGGTCAGATCGGGAAAACCATAAACCTTTCACAATCACGGTTCTTTTAGGCATAAGAACCGGTCTATGCCAAAAAAGCAAGGAACTGTTCAAACCGCAGTTCAACTGCATGGTTCTGAGAACCGGATTCAGACCGCTTCCTACGGTTCCCTTTGAATCTGAACCTTAAAAAAAAAAAAAAAAAAAAAAGAAAAAGAAAAAGAAAAAGAAAACGTCTAATCTGACCTAGAAAACATCTAATCTTTGTTTCAGTCTCTTTGCTTCACTCTCAAAAAACGTTTCACATAATCCAAACACAAAACACAAAACAAAATCCAATTCTTACAATAAAGTTGAATCAGAACAAGCAAATATGAAAAAAAAAAATGAAAAAAAAGAAAGAAAAAGGAAGAACAATCCGATCTGACCCAATCTGGTGGTGGGGAGGAGGACGAACGGCGGTGGGGAGGCGGACGAGGCCTTCGATCTCCACGATCTCCACCGGCACCACTTCAGATTCTCCTCTCTCTGCGGCGAACGAGGCCTTCGATCTCCCCGATCTCCACCAGCCAATTTGTAATGGTTCGGCTTTTGTTCCATCTCAAATGACAAAGAAAAAGGAAGCATAGAAATATTGCTACAAGTATCTCTGGGTACAAAAGTATGGCCATCGGAGCTGCATGAAGTTTTCTTTAGGCCCCAAAGTTGTATGAAGTTTTATAGGCTTGCATAGAAGAGTCTTTGCCTACCCTTCTATTGAAGTAAAATATCAGTTAGGATATAAAGAAATAAGTCCACTTGTTTGTTATCTAGTTTAGGATAAGGTTGCAGATGGGTGATATGCCGAAGAGATTACGTTCTTTTGTCTTCCTGATTTGTTGTCGGTGATAAACCTTCTTTTCGGAGAATGGAATAACGAAAACTTCATCCCAACATTTATCCATAGATGCTTAATTAGTACACGTTTATTTGTAAATTTCCTTTCAAAATTATATGTACAAGAAGTTTGTTTCAGGGCGATGGTTATTATATTTTAAACGTGAATATTAATTGTATATTTGATTCTCAACTTTTGATCTGGTCTTACTTTAATCCTTATGCTTGAGGAGTTACTCCACAAGCCTTGTGAGAAACTTACCTAAAAATCTAGGCAAGTAATTCTGGGTACAATAGTATGGCCATCGGAGTTGTATGAAGTTTTCTTAATTAGTTCCCCAAAGTTATATGAATGTTTGATCTCAAGGCACGACCAGGAAGAATGGTGTACCATTACTTTGAAATCCATTATCAGGTTTTAGATAAGGTTGGCGATAGGTTAGTGTCAGATAATAATTAGCTAGAAGACATTACGTTCATACGTTGTCAGATCGATCGTACCGGTGAGCATGGTGGTCTCAGGAAAATCTATCTGTTCGGGGCAATAATTCTGTGTGGAGAACGGAACAGTGAAAACTTCATTCCGCATTTTATCTGTAGACGCTTAATTGGTACGCGTTGTTTATTTGTGAATAGGAAATTATCGTTGCACACTTGCACACACAAGAAGTTTGTTTGAGGGTATAGTTATTACTTTAAACTAATCTGTGACAGTGCTTATGCATGGGAGTAATTAACAGTAATGATGACAAAGTTATCAATCATGGCAAAATGGGCGGGTCGGATTCGGGTCGGGTCAATCGGGTTGCGGGTCAAACATGAGTCATTTTAAGCGGGTCAAAATCGGGTTCGGGTCAATCGGGTTCGGGTCGGGTTGACCCGTATTTTTCATATGATTTTATTTTTTATTTTTTATTTTTTTATATATTGAAAACAACATGTATCTGTCATTTGGAAAGTTATGCAACAAATTACTTAATGTAAAATGCATTATTTTGAATTCACCACTTATATCAAGAATGAACTCAATTAAACTTATTAATGCTTATTCAACAATTTTAAAACTATACAAATCCTAACATTACTATCTAAAACAAAATAACACAAAGATGAGTAAAACAAATATACAAGTTTTATTTCTACACAATATCAACATTCTAAATATAAAACAAAATTACAAATGACTTATTGGATAACTCATTTGATAAAGAATAAAAATATATAAGAAATTTACAATCTTGAAAATTAATTTTATAATCTATTATTAGTTGTGGTTGACACTCTATTTCAATTTGAGATATACTTTAAAATTTGATTGCTTACTTATTTATACATGGTCTCTTTTATGAATATCATATTATTGTTAAGCAACACACACTCTAGGAAATATCATAATTTATTTTGAAAAGTCGTTTATTTTGGACATAAATTATTAAAAAATAGGTCTAAGTATTCATAATTTATGCTAATTTGATACTTTAGATTCACTATTTTCACACTTGTGAATATTTCTCACATGTCTACAATTTTAAATCTATGTTTTTAACTCTACTGTAACCAGATTATCTTGGCATGTACTTTGCTATTTGATATCTAAAAATATTTACTCATTACAGAATGTTCAACCATTTATCTTTCAATTAATTTGCATATAGTTATGTAAATGTATCAATTGTTTCCTTAAAGTTCACAATAAACAATTAAACCAATATTGTCTTAGTTTTACTATATTTTTACCCCAAAAAAAAGGTTTTAAAAAAATGGTTCGGGTTCGGGTCGGGTCGCAGGTTCGGGTTGACCCGCAAAAAACACGGGTCGAGTCACGGGTCAACTCGTTTTTTCTTCGGGTAAAAAAAAATCGGGTTCGGGTCGGGTCGGGTCGGGTCAGAAAATTCTGACCCGTTTTACCATGTCTAGTTATCATCACTTCGGAATTCGTGTTAAGTATCAATGTATCATATGTATGGGTCATGTTGAATAAATACAAAAACTTTCATTTCATCGAATGGGCGTAGGGTAATCAATGGTTTTTTTTTATTTTTTATTTGAGTGAAAATACTATTTTAGTTTGTATATTTTAGTTGCAGTCAATTTGTTTCATGTTATTTTCAATTTGTAGGCAAGTTGATCCTTACCGACAATTCATTAACGAAAAATACTTTCGTGGTAAATGGCTTGCATCATTGGCATACACGTGGCTAATAAATATTAAAATAATATTTAATTGCTACTTAAAGAGCCACATCATCAATTTTAAAGAATAAAAAATCCACAGCAAAAATATTTTTTTTGAAAGGATTATCTTTTAAAAACAAATTATCAAGCTTTTCTTGGACTTTCTTGTTAGCCAAACTGAGGAATTGAAAACACAAAAATCTAGCTATACCTAGAAAATGCTTTCATTATCTCACAATAAAGCTTATCATTATCACTTACTAACCCTTCGAATATGTATTTAGCAACACAAAAGTAGCAAATCCCATGTCACATGAACATGGACAATCATACAGTACTCAACAATTGTTCCTCATTTTACACTAACAAAATCAATTGATTAATTCACAATTCATAAACAGAAGGTTATTATTAAAAAAAATTTCCTTACTTATACCAACAATAACTATCTCAAATTAATTAAAAAAAAAACTGAAACCCTAAAAATTTTGAAATCTTAAATTTCTATTTGACAACCATCGACAACCCCAACAATCAACCTCGCCTCCTCTGCAATCTGTGTGCCGCCATGAGCTACCATGGCCCTAGGTCCCATCATAGCCCTCTCACAATTACAGACCTCCAAACCATCGCTACCACTGGGTGATCTTGTCACCGTAAAGCCTTCAACCTCATGTGCCTCTGAATCTAACTTGAAGGAATCAGCTATGTGGGATTCCCATAAGGTAGCGAAGGAGATATCGAAGTTAGTGTGGAAAAGGAAAGTGATTTTGGGTTTTGGCTTAGTGTAAGTGCCTAAGCCAGATGATGAATTTCTTTTATGTTGTGGGTTTTACTTTTAGGTACTAGTAATGATTCTGAGGTATTTGAGTCTGGCTTGGTTTACAAAATTGGGTTATGGTGAATTTTCTTGGTTGAGAATGACTTTTGTATTTACGGGTTGTTGTGTTTGGCTAACAAGAAAGTGCAAGAAAAGCTCGATGACTTTTAAGAAAAAAAAGAGAGAAATTTCTCATCTTACAATTTTTTTTCCTTTCTGACGTGGATTTTATTATTATTAAAGTTGCTGATGTGGCTTTTTTAAGTAGCAATTAAATAATTTTTTAATATTTTATTAGTCACATGTGCGCCAATGATGCATACTGTTTGTTATGTAGGCATTTTCTGTTAGTGAGATAACAATAGAGAACTAATTTAATTGCAAGTTGAAAATAACAGGGATCAAATTGACAACTACTAAAATGTAAGAACCAAATTAACTATGACCTCAAAATGTAGGGACCAAAACAGTGTTTTTGCTTTTTATTTTTTAAATGTCAATACTTTTCATTTTTTTTTTCAATTTGAGATTTATGCATTTTTTCCAATACTTGTCTATGAGATTTATGCATTTTCCAATCATAGAAGTGCTTAGGTCTGTGATGAGAGTTACAACTGAAAATTCAACCAAGAATTGCAAATCTATATTGATAGAGATTGGTGAATATGCAATCATTATATAGGTGATCGAGAAACCAGTTCACAACAAAATTGATCACCGTTTTCCCTAAATAAGAGTCCTCTTTTTATTATTATTATTTTTTATTGGTGTAACTACTTGTACTGTTAAGTTGCTTGCATTTTTATTCACTTAGAGTATCTCCAGCAGCCTCTCTAAATTTTTGCCTAATTTTTACCTGTTTGGAGAATAAACAGTGACATTTAGCTTTTACTTACCCACTTTTTCAAATACACTTTCCACCAGATTCTCTATCTTATTTAAATATTATTTCTACATTCATTATTTATTCTTTTTTTAATCATTATTTATTCTTTTTTTAACAAATATATTTTTCAATGAGAAGTGCTATGTTCACAACATTTTACTCAATATTTTCACAACAAAATTTATGTGAAAAATTGTTACTAGTTCTAATTTGAACCCACCACTGAAATTAATTTTTTATTCGCCAATATTAAATAATAACAATCTGTTACTTAAAATTTATTGTGAAAATATTATAAAAATATTGTGGTAGTATTCAATTAAGATTTTTTATTTTTTCCTTATTTTTTTTTTCATCCACACGTTTCTTTTCTTTTCTTTTTTCCTCTTTTTTTCTCCTCCACCCCTTTCCCTTATCTCTATCTTCACTTTTCTTTTTTCTTTTGTTCTCTGGCACTTCGTCTGAGAGCTCATTCACTTTACTTTTTTTTTTTTTTTCTTCTCTTCGTCTACTCCACTAAAGCTTTCTTCACTTTTCTTTTTTCTTTTTTTCTTTTCTTCTCTTCATCAACTCTACAGCATTCAAGAAGCTCTCTCTTTCTTTTCTTTTTCTTGTTTTTCTCCTCCACACAAGTGTTCAGCCCACCTTCTTTTATTTTCTTTTTAACCTCAAGAACATTCCAACAACCTCACCATTGGTGGAGAACGATAGGGTCAGATCGTCCGTCGCCCCACCGTCGGTGGAGTTCGAGGTCACCGAAAGGACAAAGCCGGTGGAGATCAGCGTTCACCATGCAGCACTACCACGTTCGCCGCCCCACCGCCGCTCGTCCTCCTCCCCGCCACCGGGCTGGGTTAGATCGGCTTGTTCTTTTTTTTTTTTTTTTTTTCATATTTGCTTAAAATTTAGAGATAGAGAGGCTGTTGGACTTCATTTTTGGTGTGAATAGTGGCTTTTTTCTCCAAATTTTAGAGATGGAGAGCCCTATTGGAGATGCTCTTAAAGCTTTAAGAAGACAGTTTGAGGGCAGGTTCGCTAAATCTCAATTTCAGGTTTGCAAGTGCTCAAAATGGACCACTGAAGTCAGCAATGGTTGCTTTGATCCACATCAAAATAATAAAGCTCCAACCTTTAATTAATTTTTTATTTCTTTTTTTCTTTGAAGTGCAATAAATAAAAGAATGAAATTTTTTTTGGTTACATCCCAGTTTCCACCCTTCCCTTTCTTTACAACACAGCATTATGTTTTATATCTCCAAACATGACTATATACAAACCATTGAGCAGGCTGCTACAGGTAGAGGACCAAAAGGCTGCTCTCTACTACAAAATTATTTACCAGTTCTGAGTTAACCAATGAATTTTCTAGTGACAACTAAAATTTATCTACAATTGCAACAAATGCAAAATTCTTAGTCAACGCATCATTCTAAATGGAACAACCTATAAAACCTGTAAATTAAGGATGAAGTGTCCACATCTAAAGAAGCATAGCCTTTTGTAAAAATCACACAACCGACATAATATTACACTACTACTACAAGAAGAAAAAGAAAAAAGAGAAGCTGAAATAGAAAAAGAACCTTTTATTGAATAATGTTAGAGTCAGTATGATTGGTGTATTCCTGAACCTCTCTTCCTACCATCTTTATTAATAATATTTGTAAGGACTGAAGTGAGACCCTCACCTCAACGGATGTGGAAAATGGCCCAACGAACCCAAATCAATATATTTGTTATAGAGAGTGGATTTTGTAAGGTTGAAATTTATCAACTATCTTGTTGACTTTATTCCGTGCCAATTTACTTGTAATTTAGTACTTAGTAACCCTGTATTTAGGTGGGATTCATGTAAGAGTAGTGTGTGAAGAGAGTGTGAAGAATTGCTCAACTTTGTACCAAGAAGCAGGGACTCGTGGCTAGGACTCGCGACTGACTCGCGGCTTGCAAGTCGCCAACTGCTGTGCACGTGAGAAGCATGCAGGGAGGTGAAGGGTCACGCCAACTGTCGCACTACAGAACAAAAGTCCCAGGCTGGCCAGACTGTTATCTTGTGACTTGAACTCGCGACTTGGACAAGTTGTGAGGCCAAGTCGCCAATCAGCCCTGTTTGGGAAAAACTGACTCTTCGTATTCCAAACACACACCACTATATATAGACCCTTATATCCACGAAATGTAGAGAGATTCCAGAGAGAATTTTGTGAGAGAAACCCTAGAGAAAAACAAGATTGCCTTATCCCCAATCTTCACAAAGAGACTTTTCAAATTCCTCTACTCTCTTCCTCTCCATTGATACAAACTTGAGAGGTTCTTGACCAAATCATTTTCTCACCACACCCACGTCTGTGAGAAGGTCTTTTGGTGCTAAGGGAAGCAATTTGGAAGGGATCAATGGTTATTGGTTGATTCTATGGGCCATAGCAGAATCCAGTAAGCTAGAGAAGAAAAATGTTCGGCGTAATCTCGTTGGAGCAAGAAGCTTGGAGGGTTTAGGTACCTGGATAGATTAGGCTTTGAGAGTCTATTGTTGTTCATGTATCCCAACTACATTTTCTAGTGGATTATTTACCGTTTGGAGGGCGGCGGAGAGGTTTTACGCTGAGAGTTTCGATTTTCTCTTCGATAACAAATCGCGTGTTGTCCTTGTGTTTGCATCTCTCTTCCTTTATCTTTGCCATTTATTTTTTTGTTGTGGATGTGATTATAATTGGCTTAGATTGTTTATCAATTCTGTGTTTGGCTTATGTTCATATTTCGCATATTAATTGTTTGATTATAAGTTTGAATTGATAATTTGTAATTTGGGGTCTAAACGTTCAAGAGTGTTTTTACACACATATTGAACATTCAATTGGTATCAAAACAGGTACACTTGTTGTGGTTTAAATACCTAAGTGTGATCCTTGACCCCTTGGTTTATTTGCCATGGATTGTGCTTCATATGCCTCTTTGTATGATTTGATTGATGATGAATGTAACATGCCACGTGTTTGTGAAAATGCCTCTATGAGTGATAATCCTCATAATTGTGATGCTATGTTACATGAATCTTTGGATGTTGTTGATATTCCAAATGACAAACTCTTGAAGAAAAATGCTAAGAAGTTTTAAAAGAATTTGAGCAAGTTATTTTGTGAAAATGATTATTTGATTGCTAAGCTCAATGAATCCAACAAATTGGTTGAGAAATATAAAAAACTTGCTGAAATTTCTCTTGAAAAGCTGAAAGAGTTTGAATGTTTGAATATGAATTTGGATGCTAAACTTGTTTTGTCTAACAAACTTGTTGATGATCTTAAATGTGAAAATGAATATCTCAAGATGCATGCCAAGTGTTTAATTGCTGAACCTATTGCTAAAATGGATGATAATATATGTTGCAATCATGTTGTGGTACCCGATTTTGTGCCTAATGTGTGTTCTACCTCTAAGGACAAATCGGTCTACATTACTCCACATAAAAGAAATCAAAAGGTGGAGAGAAAGGCTATTAAATCAAAACCTCCATTTAGGTCTCAACCTAAGGCTTTGGATGGATTTAAGTTTGTTCCAACTTGCCACCATTGCAGTGTGATCGGTCACATAAGACCTTAATGTTCTAAGTTGAAGAGAGAATAAAAACATGTTGCTAGATCTCTTCCCAAAAAGCCTAGTGGACATAGACACATTGTTTGTCACCATTGTGGTGTCTTTGGTCATCTAAGACCTCAATATTCTAAGTTTCATGCTTTTAAAAGAATCAAAAGAAAAAGAGAAACTTGATTTTTTTGAAAGTTGTGCTAAAAAGGGTAAACCAGATTTGAGTGAAAATTGCATGTTGTTGAAGAAATTGTTTAACGCTTTTAACTCCTTGACTATGTGCATTTCCGGTTCTCATTCATCCAACCTTCATCTCACTTCTTTTGAGACACTCATTCCAAACAATCATTCCGTTTGGATGAGGAATGGTTCATATGGTTGAGCTTTTGCTCTCTTGGTTCTTGATCTAATTTTTTTGATATTTGTAGGACCCTTCATGCATTGAATGTCATATCTTCATACATTTATGCATGTTGCATTTATTTGTATGCATTGCTTTTGTTTTGATCTTACTTTTATGTTTTAGTTTTGTGTGAGTAAAAATCCAAAACCATATAAAAAGTGAAAAATTTAAAAAGTTTGATTGTATATGTTTGAGCACATATCACATGTGAGTTTTGCCTTGTATATTCGTACAAATGGCTTTATGCATTTACGAGCTTAGCTTGTTCTTTATACACTTATATCTTTGTGAAAAAAATCTTGATATCTTTGTGTGATTGTTGTAAATCGATCTTCAAGCTTGTCATGAATAATTAGTCAATAGTCATGTTGGTTTTGATACATGCGTAGACTTGTACCTATATATCTTCCCACTCTTTTATTTTTATTGCTTAAAGAGCTCAACAAATATAAATCTCAAAATGAAAAGAGATAATGAGCTGCAAAAGCCATCGCATATACTAATATTTGACTAGGAAAAAGGGAAAACAACTTTTATGAAAATGTATAGTGCCCAAAAGCCAAAGGCTTGTTCATCAAATTGAAATATCAAAAATTTCAGGCATCGATATCAAAATGAGATACATTAATTCAAAATTATCAAATGTTATGAATTGTAAAGAACCCAAATGAAAAGCTTCAAAGTTGTGTAATCATTTTCTTGTGGGAGGTCGTATATGTTCATTTCTATAATTGAGATAGATCACTTGACTTACCACTAGTTGTATATGACTTGATTGAATTGATCATTGAAGTTTCACTCTAGACTAAGGACTATTCCACATTTGATACACACACCACACACATGCCTAATGTTCAATGAATGCCTTATTCATTTGTTCGATTGTACTTGTTTAAATGTGATATGTGTGTGCTCATCTTTATATGGATCAATCCAAAAAGATTTTTGATCATTTTATATGTTTTTGGAAGTGATTTTTATCACTTTTTGTGTTCATTTTTAGTGTTTACTTTGTTTTTCATTGTTTAAACATGTTTTGTGTTGAAAAAAAACAGGTATCAAAATTTTTCGCGACTCACTCGCGACTGGCTCACGAGTTGCGAAACTGAAAAAAATGCACTTTCCTCGCATTTTTTGGTTCTCTGGCAGAGAGGTTCGCAACTCACTCGCAGGTGGGCACTCAAGTCGTGAAAAAGACTTAGAAAATTTCATGAAAATCGTTTTCGTGACTCCTCTCGCGACTCACCCAGTCGCGAAACGCCCAGAAACAACTTTTAAAAGTGTTTTTTGTGGGAAAACTGTTTTAAACCTCTCCCATCCTCTCTTAAACCCCTCTCTCACTATTTTTTACATCAAAACTCAATCAATTTGAATGGTTTTTCATTCCATTAACATCTCTAAGGTAATTATATACTCTTTTCATTGATTTTGATCTTTAGATTATGTTTTGGAGAATTTTGTGCTTTTGGTTGGGATTTTCATCATAGGGGTTGAGAAAACTTAATTTTTGTCAAATCTTTTGCATGGGATTGGTTTATTTTAATGATTTGCTTTGGATGTTGGCCCCTTGTGGCAAAAAGAGCATGTATTTATGGTGGTTTTCATGTTGTTCATGTATTGTTTTACATTGTTGTTCATAGTGTGCACGCTAGGTGTTTGATAAAATGCCTCTTAGGCATTTTCTCACTTGTTTGGACTCCAATAAGTATCAAACTTTGGGGATTCTCATGTTTCCTCATTAGGAACATGTTTGGTTCATTGGTTGTGTATTTAACACACCTTGCCCCACATGTGCATTTTCCATGCATTGGTCATGCATTGCACTTTGCCACCTCTTGCACACACCTTTGCTACCCTTGTCATGCATTGGTCTATACCTTGTTTCTTCATCCTAGCATGTCATGTCTTAGGATTGAGCTTTATTTTCTCATTCATCTCGCACCCCTCATGCATCATTGCACCCCTCATGCATCATTATCATTGTTCATACTTTCATCTCTTGTCTTCGTTTCTCCTTGACCCTTTGTCTATTCCTGACAAGAAGGGGGAGAGTATACTCTAGAGAGTATACTGAAGAGTTTTTGTTATTTCTGTATGACCCTTGTGCACATTTTTAGGGGGAGAAATTCTATTTCTCGTGCACACTTGTAGGGGGAGAGATATTCTATAGGGGAGATGCATATACCAAGGGGAAGCAGACATTGTGTTAATAAGAAAACTTTGTCTAGGTGTTTGGTGTTTGATCAAGTTGCTCACATGTTTCACATCATGTTCTTGATCGCAATTTTACTTGTTACATTATACTTGTCCATTTATTACTTGCTTTACCTTGAGTGTCTAATGTGTTTTGTGCAAGTGTTTCAGGTTACAAGTATATATGTCCCAAGGTCATCACAACTCCTATGATTCATAATAGGGGGGGTGATATGATAAGGGAAGTACTTTTTACTGTTTGTACCTAGTACCTTTGTAGGTTTTTAAGGTTTATGTTTATGTTTTGTACCCATATTGCTTTTGTGAGCTTTTAGGGTTTGTTTCTATGCACTTTGTAGGCTTTATGGTTTGTACCTTGCTTTATGCAGCCTGTGTACTTTGTTAAATCAGTACTTCTAACTAAATGCTATGCATTTCCTTTTAAGTACTGTCACTCTTGTGACCTTGTAGGATTTTTCCTAGATGCACATACTTCATGTACTGTGCATTGGTTGAGTGTTGGTCATTCAAGTGATTTACCTTATGTTTGTCAACTTGAATGTCCGGATGTTCATTTCAAGTGTGAATGAGCATTGTGATCACTTGTATGTAGTGATTACCTGTTTTGGTCTTGCCATGGTTTATTGCTTTATTCCATTGTGCTTGATCGCATTGTGCTTGCTCCATATGCATTACAAGTTTTCTGCATACAATTAACTTATTGTGCTGTTGTGTTTCAGGAGATTCTTGTTCTTATGGTTCAAAAGCTTCACAGATTCTAGAGTTAGGTGTGAGTGAGTTTTCCAACTATTCCCAACTCACGCGTTAAGTTTAGAGTTTGTTATAGGGTTTTGTCACGGAATAGCCAAAGGGGGAGATTGTAAGGTTAAAATTTATCGACCATCTTATTGGCTTTATTCCATACCAATTTGCTTGTAATTTAGCACTTAATAACCTTGTATTTAGGTGGGATTCATGTAAGAGTAGTGTGTGAATAGAGTGTGAAGAATTGCTTAACTTTGTGCCAAGAAGCAGGGACTCGCGGCTAGGACTTGAGACTGACTCGTGGCTTGCAAGCCGCCAACTACTGTGCACGTGAGAAGCATGCGGGGAGGTGAAGGGTCACGCCAGCTGTCGCACTATAGGACAAAAGTCCTAGGCTGGCCAGGCCGTTATCTCGCGACTTGAACTCGCGACTTGGACAAGTCGCGAGGCTAAGCCGCCAATCAGCCCTGTTTGGGAAAAACTGACTCTTCGTATTCCAAACACACACCACTATATATAGACTCTTATACCCACGAAATGTAGAGAGCTTCCAGAGAGAATTTTGTGAGAGAAACTCTAGAGAAAAATAAGATTGCCTCATCCCCAATCTTCACTAAGAGACTCTTCAAATTCCTCTACTCTCTTCCTCTCCATTGATACATCCTTGAGACGTTCTTGACCAAATCATTTTCTCACCACACCCACGTCTGTGAGAAAGTCTTTTGGTGCTAAGGGAAGCAATTTGGAAGGGACCAATGGTTATTGGTTGATGCTATGGGCTATAGCGGAATCCGGTAAGTTAGAGAAGAAAAAGGTTCGGCGCAACATCGTTGGAGCAAGAAGCTTGGAGGGCTTAGGTACCTGGGTAGATTAGGTTTGGAGGGTCTATTGCTATTCATGTATCCCAACTACATTTTCTAGTGGACTATTGACTGCTTGGAGGGCGGCGGAGAGGTTTTACGCTAAGGGCTTCGGTTTCCTCTTCGATAACACATCGTGTGTTGTCCTTGTGTTTGCATCTCTCCTCCTTTATCTTTGCCATTTATTTTCTGTTGTGAATGTGATTATAATTGGCTTAGATTGTTTATCAATTATGTGTTTGGCTTATGTTCATGTTCCGCACATTAATTGTTTGATTATAAGCTTGAATTGATAATTTGTAATTTGGGGTCTAAACGTTCAAGGGTGTTTTTACACACATATTGAACATTCAGATTTTATAAGTAAGAAACTCAGTAAGTCAAGTACAGACCATGACAAATTGGAATCATATTAGAAGGATAAGAAAACACAACTTGAATGGAATTACGATCCTCAGTCAAGTTCGAGGAGAGAGTGTTCTTATATTAACTCAAGCTCTTTCTTTAAAGTACAAAGAGTTCTCTGTTTTTTTCTCTCCCTTTTTCATGCCCCATTTCGAAGCCTTTTCCTTATATAGTCCTATTCTTCTCAATTCCAGCCTTCTACCTGTTGACTATATAGATGATCTCCTGGATGCTTGTCTCATCAGAGCCTTCCTAGAAAATTTGTGTGTAGCTGTAAGGTTGAATATCACTATTCAGGCGTCATTTTCACATAAATGCGGCTAGGTGGTTAGGTGCAGAACATTTAATGTGGTGGTGGTAGTCTTATTCTCAGATATTTCTTAGTTCACTGTTGACTCTTTTCTCTGAAGCTCACTTCCAAAGTATGGTTGCCTCTTGCATGGTATTCTCTAGGTGGTCAGGCTCCAAACTCCCACATCACCTCCCGAGGAAGTTAGGCTCCTCGGGAGACATCACTTGTTTGTTGTTATTGGCCTTTGTCCTCGGCCCATCAACCCACATGCTCTTTTTACTGTTTGATCATCCTCGGGCTCCTTTGCATCCTTGGGTGTGGCTCACAGCCCAATATTCCTACTCGGCTCTCTTATCCCCACAATATTGATGACTTTTTGCAATGGAACTCCAACTCTCTATCTCCTTGTCTCTGGTCTGGATTTATGGTTTCAACTCTACTCAGCTTAGGATTTTTTTTCACCCACAAAACAATCAAACCCACTAATCAAATCTGACAAAACTATATATATAAAAGAATTTAAATTAAAAATGAACCAAACATTTTTAGAGGATAAAACTTGTAAGCCATGTCAAACCTTAGCCGAATTGTCGTCTGGGTGGGCGGAGGTCGACGTAACAGTGGGTGGTGGTGGTGGTCAAATTTTTCTCTATATAGATTTGAGTTTTTTGTTTCTGTTTTTTTTGTAATCTGTGAGATATGAAATGGTGTTTCACTTTTTAAAAAGCTTTTTAATTGGACTCTTTTTTTGCATTGTTGTGAATACAATGAATATTTGGATGGATATTTATATTGTAATCCCACATTTCACACCAAAAAAAAAAAAAAAATTGAGACTCGTGGTACAAAATTAGATTTCAATTGTAAAATCTTATTAGATTTTCTCTGAACTTTGACTTTATATATATATAATTTCCCTAAAAACTACTAAAAATTTATCCACAAGCTACTAAAAATTTCCCTAAAAACCTAGGTAATAATTTATACGCAAAATTTCAATTTTACAGTTTACCCATATTCAATTAAGCTATCAACTTTACTTAAAAAAGCCATCAATTATTTACAAATATAAGTTATTAATGAATTGAATATTCCATGGACAAAAATATAAACATCTGAAGCATATAAATCAATATAATAGATTAGAAAATGGAAGCAAGCCATAAGATAACACTAGATATGTTATTGAAGAGAAAAACCCGAGAACCAGGCAAAAAAACCTCTCAGGGTACCAACACCGAAATAATCCACTAGATGAATAGTTGTAATACAAAATATAGAATAAACCCTAATGCTAGCCTAGTACTTGAGCCTTCCAAGTTCGATAATTGACTATGCTAAGTCATTTCTTCATCTAGTTGTTGGATGAGTTGAGTTGCACAACTGCAAGAAACCAAGTCTTCTAGGATTTGTGGTATTGCTCTAATGATTCTTTGCTCCAAACAAATCTCAACACTCAAGAATGGTGAAGATAGTGATGGAAATAATTTCCTCTCATTGATGTAGCGGGAAAGAAAAAAGAAAAAAAAGTTTTATATGCATGTGGCTCTCTCTCTCTCTCTCTCTCAAATTGGCAATGTGAATATTGATTAAAAACAATTACATTGAATGTTTGATACCTTGTACCAACTCCAGAGTCTAGTACCAGTGAGTGGTCATTATTTTTGTAAATTTGGTAACACCTTCGATAATTTCAAAAGAAATCACCGCCAGCGCACCCATCTTTGTTTATAATTTTTTAATTAAATGAGTTTACTTTTTATTATATTGATTGAATAACTAAGAAGCACGGGAGTGGGTTCGGTACTATATGGGATACGACGATACTTAAATTTCTAAAAATTAAGTCATGATACGGAGGTGATACGTGTATTAATTAATTATTAAATATTTTTTTTTATGTTTCATTAAGGGCTAAGTTTTAATATATTGTTAAGTATATATCAATTTAAGAGTTATAATGGATAATAAATTCAGTCCATTTGCATTACTGTATTTAAGCATATACCCCACAATCAGAGGGCAAGTTTACTACCGTATTTAGGCTATATGAGGAGCATATCTTGGATGTATCGTTAGTTTTTTTACAATAAAAAAGGATTAGGATACACATGTGGAGGGTATTCTAGAAGTTTTTGTTATGGATACAGATCGGAAACAAGCACTTGAGCAAAAATGAAGTATACATGCTTTCTACCTATAGTTAAATTGTAGTACTCTAGTATTGCACACGACACGAGTACCAAATGAACAGTGTAAAAATAAGGACTTTAATACCATATTTTTATTAAATTTAATCCCTTTTTCCATCTCAATTTTCTAATTCGATTTCTTGGGAAATTCTTTATTGTCGTGAAAGGGTCAAGACTCAGAAGGCATTTATTTAGGATTAATACTTATAAAAATTACAACGAAAAACAAAACTACATAAGAAAACACATACATAGCCGAAGTTGATTTGATGGGTCATGAGTGATTATTTCCGTAAACGCAACTTTAGCTGGTACTAAAATTTCTTCGTCAAGCTTGTCTCTTACTAATCCTCACCTTCAAACCATGTTTCATATGAAGAAGAACGGAAGTACTCGGTGAAACAGGATGACCTTCAATCACATGAACATGGTAATTCCAAATAATGGCGCTTGCAATTATTTTCATTTGAATGAAAGCTATATCCTTACCAATACAAGTCCTCGGTCCTGCATTAAATGCTATGAACTTGAAAGATGGTACATGCACTATAACTCCACTCTCTGAAATCCATCTCTCTGGCTTGAAGTCCAAGCAATCTTCACCCCATATGCTCTCCATCCTTCCCATTGAGTATAAAGAGCATAAGATTGTTGTATTTGGCCTGATAGAGTGGCCACTAGGAAGAATATCATATTGCACTGAAAATTTGGGCTCGAAAGGTATAGGTGGAAAAAGGCGTAACGTTTCGCATATTGCTCCATGGAGATAAACTAGCTTACTTAGCCCATCTATGTTCAAATCCTTCGACTTTCCATTGTCAAATAAATGCTCCTTGATCTCTTCTAGAATTTTAGCTTCCACATATGGGTGTGTTGCAACAATCCAAAAAAACCAAATGAGGCCTGCACTTATACCATCTTTCCCAGCTGTCATGAGATTAATTGCTGTGTCTCGTAGAAACTTGTCGGATTTTATAGGACCACCAATTTCCCCTATAGCTGTCAACAAGTTGAATTTTTCTACATCGGTCTTTGGGGCTCTACTTTGGCTTTGTTCTTCTTGCCTGGATGAGATGCATTTGTATATAAATTGATCTAAAATTTTCCAACCATTGCTTAACTTCTTCTCACTTCCGATTTGAAGCAATCTTTGTAGCTTCCAACAACTCTCTGGCACAATGTGTCGGTAAATCATACATTCCTCTAATTGATCAAACGCTTTTGCGTGGGAAACATCTAGGAATTCAATGGAGAGGCAATTTGGATCAATACCCAAAGCCACTAAGCAAACATTATCGAAGGTGAACCGGTGAAAAATGTCTTGTAAATCCACCTCAATTCCGGAACTTGAGATATGATCAAGAACTGGAATGAGGCTCTTGTCCACCTTTCCCTTGACAACTTGCTGAAAGAACGACTCAAACTCTCTCTGCATTATCAATGACTGAAGCAGCTTCCTCTGATATCTCCACGAGTCAGAATCAGAATTGAAAATCCCATCTCCCAGAACATCAAAAATTTCCTGGAACTTCGGCCCTTTTGTGTAGTTAGAAAAGTTTTTGCTGAACATGTGGTGGATGTTCATGGGATCACTCGTGACCATGAAGGTCATGTTAGTGAACCAAGGACCCTTAAACTTGAAAGTGCCCCCATTTTGTTTTAGGAGCCAGGTAATATACTCGTGCACATTGGATAAATTTTGAAGAAGGCCTGGGAGCATTCCGACAACAGGCCAATTTGTAATGGTTCGGCTTTTGTTCCATCTCAAATGACAAAGAAAAAGGAAGCATAGAAATATTGCTACGAGTATCTCTGGGTACAAAAGTAGTGTGGTCATTGGAGTTGATGTGGTTTCATAAAGTCGTAGAGGTGCATGGGTTTTATAATAAGCTTGCTAAGGCTGGGTGTATTTATTCACTGCCGATCGTAGGTTAGTTAGTCTTGTGGTTTGGTTTCAAATTACGCGTATTTCTGGTAGAACTTTTAGAAGTCAAGAAAAGAAGGCAAAAGAGGAAGGGAAAGCAATTAAGGCCATTTAAGATCATCAGCAGTTCTTTAATTAGAATAAGAAAAGGTTTGCCTACGTTAAATGTTGATAGGTTAGTCTAGAAATTGTTAGGTTAGCCTAGGATATTAAGAGCCAGTTTAGTTAGAGTTTTTAGAAAGGTTAAAACTATTACAAATGGATAATATATATCACAATAAATGAGAATAGTAAATTCAAAAACACAATAAGAATCTATGGTAATTATGCTGTGAATGATGAATATGAATCTATTACCGAGAATATAAGATGATAGAGTTAAATAATTAATGAGAGATGTTACGTCTACAACAATTTTACAATATTTTTACAACAAATCACAGGTGGTTAGTTGTTATTGGTTCAAATTTAAAATTAACACTAAGATTACTTTTTTACCCCAACAATAATAACTAGTAACAACCTGCCACTTAGGATTTGTTGTAAAAATGTTGTAGACATATCATTTATCATAATTATATCTATTAATTTATTTCTTTTAATATTAACATTTGAATAGAACCTTAAATATCCAGTACGTAGTTTCTCTCCCTTCTAATCTCTTCCACATGTTTTTGAAAAACACATTTCAATTTTTTACTTTACTGTCAACAAAAACTATACCACCGTTGGATATCCGAGTTCCACACTCTTACAATAAATACGAGAGATAAAAATGAGTCGAGCCAAGCTTAATATTAAATTTTTTGAACTTGTTCATTCATTTTTATTATAAATTAAGTCGAGTTGGACTAAAGATCTACCATCAAGTTATATTACAGTTAAAGTGTGATTATTTTCCTCATCTATAGTAAACATAATGACTAAAGATTTTACCTGTAAACATATCGATGCTAGCTGTTAATAACTATATTATAATTGAAATTATATTATTTGAGTTAATTAAAAAAATAATTTTTGTTTAATAAATTATAAAAATAATATACAAATAATAATTTGATTTCTTGATTATGAACTTGATTACAAATTTTCACAATCTAATTTTAAATCTATATAAGTATATTTTTATGCATGTATACATACAACAACAACAACAGCAACAACCACCACCACCTAGCCTTAGTCTCATTTCAACCATGCCAATTTTTCGAATTTGTTGCTTTTTACTTCTTATTTCTTAGTAGTTCAACATTTACTATATATTGAAGCATGGAAGGGAACAAACTTGGCAACTTGGCACCTGAGTTATTAATGGTCTATCCCACTAAGGATCCGTTTGGTTGGAATGATGGAAAATTGGGAGGATAGAAAATAGAGAGAGAATGGAAAAGTAGGAGGATAGAAAAGTTTTTAGTTTTCCTCATTTGTGTTTGGTTGGGAGGGTGGAAAAGTGGAGGGATGAAAAACTTTTTTTTTGGTTGAAAATAAAGTTTGTATAAATTTACCATCATGTCCCTATTAAATAAAACAAAAAGTAACACATCATACTTTAAAAAAATTGTGTATAGATGGACACTTCATTAAAGTAAAAAAAATAAAAATAAAAAAATTAACTCAAAAGTGTTTTCTAAAAAAGGGAAAAAAAAAAAAAAAGCCAACAAGGTAATAGAGAGAAAAATCAAAGAAAAAAAAAAAGGAAAAAAAGAAAGAAAAAAGAAGCCAACACTTAACAAAGAAAGAAAAAATCAAAGAAAAGAAGAAGAAGCCAACACGTTAAGAGAGAGAGAGAGAGAGAGAGAGGCCAACATGTTGGAGGTGAAATCCAACATGGGGGGTATTTTTGGAAGCTCATTTCATGAGCTTTCCCCCTCAGTTTTCTTCCTATTTTGGGGAGAAAACTTTTTGGTGGGCCTGGTGAGAAAACACCTGGGCCTCACTATTTATTTTCCTTCTATCTCACCTAATCAAACATACTCTAAAAAAGTTTTTCTTTCCATTTTCTCTTCAAAGTTTTCCATCTATCCTATTTTACCTCCAAACAAACACACTCTAAGGCACGGTACTACATACTAATTGGAACTTGGAAGTGTATTACGTACTAATTAGGTTACCAGAAAACAAATGAAAGCCCGTGAGTGTTATTTATTTTAGGTGTGATCCACTTATAGGTTAGTCTAGGATATTAAGGTAGAAGACTTTTTGTTCTAGATTTATGAATTGATTTTCTTATTTATTAAAGAAAATGAAAAAAAAATGGCTTTTAATTTTTATTTTTATATAAAGTTTTGACCTATGGTGTCCCCTTTTGATGATTATGCTCTTATCATCAAATCAAAACACTAATCGGTTTTTGGTGTAGGTAGAGATTGAATCACAAATCTCTTACTCAACTATTAGAGACGTCTAATTGACTCTTCTTAAACTTATACAAAGAGTTTGTTCCACACGTACATTTATTGATTTAATTGATAAATGTTTAAGGATCATTTGAATGGAAGGAAAAAAAAATATAGAAAATTAGGAAATGATAGAAAAATGTGTGCTTCAAGAAGATTTTAGTTTTTCATTACATGTCTATAATATGAAATTATTTTTTTAGAGGAAAAATAAGATAAAAGAAAAGATAGATTTGCTAACTTTACTGTAATTCCATTAGTTTTTTTTTTTTTTCTTTGATTTTTTCTGTCTCTGTTATCGTGTTGGCTTCTTTTATTTTTTGTGTTGGCCATTTTTTTTTTTTTTAGAAAACACTTTTGGTTTTTATTTTTTATTTTTAATGAAGTGTCCATCTATACACAATTTTTTTTTTATAGTATGATGTGTTACTTTTTGTTTTATTTAATAGGGACATGATGGTAAATTTATACAAACTTTATTTTCAACAAAAAAAAGTTTTCATCCCTCCACTTTTCCACCCTCCCAACCAAACACAAATGAGGGAAACTAAAAACTTTCTATCCTCTTACTTTTCCATCATCTCTCTATTTTTTATCATTCTACTTTTCCATCTTCCCAACAAAACGGATCCTTAGAGCATTCACAGCAGTGCATCTATAATATTAGCTATTTAGCACCAATAAAAGTTACTTTATCTATTTTACCTATACACATGCTGTAGCAGTGGATCTATTTTAGCTTTCAACACAATAAAATAATATAAATATCACAATAATATAATATATCTCCTACAATAAAATAATATATCCCACTACCCAAAAAACATCCAAAAAACCAACCACAACCACCTCTACCATCAGCCACAGCCACAACCACAGCCACAACCACCACCACCGGTCACAACCACCACTCTACTTTGGCAACCACAACACAACATAGAAAAAAAAAAAAAAAAAACCCACAACCACAATCACAAATTCCACAAATACCATTTCTATTATCAATTCATTGAATCAATCACTTCTAAACAACGATTCCAGGACAAATCGGCTTGCCATAATCAATCATTTCTATTCTCGATCTTAACCGTGGCGGAGGAGCTCAAATTCTCCGTCTTGATCTTTGTGTTTCGAGCCTAGCCGAGCCGAGCCGAATCGGAACCTCAACCCGCGTTGGCGGCATCGAGGCGAGTTGTGGTGAAGGTGCAAATGGAGGAGTCGTCTTCATCGGAGTTTCAGTGTTTGCAGCTTCGGGGGCTTCCTCGTCGGAATCAACGTAGGCGATGGGGCTTGGGGTGAGTCGGCGAGCTGGGTCAGCGGAATAGATCGGCGATGAGGGAGCGCCGGTGAGCTAGAGAGGAAAAAAAAAATTTGAGGAAGAAAGAAGAGAAGCCGGAGAGAGAGAGAGAATAGGAAATGTATATTTAATGAGAGAAGACAGAGAAGTGTAATAAAAAAGTATTTTTTTTACCTGTGAGCTACAGTGCACATCTATCTTTAGATGTGCACCGTAGCTGAGGCTCCATTGCTGCATGATGATTTTTTGTGATTGAGAGTTAAAAAAATACCATTATACCTATATAGCACTACTGCTGTGAATGCTCTTAGTGGGATAGACCATTAATAACTCAGGTGCCAAGTTGCCAAGTTTGTTCCCTTCCATGCTTCAATATATAGTAACTGTTGGACTACTAAGAAGTAAGAAGTAAAAAGTAACATATTCGAAAAATTGGCATGGTTGAAATGAGAATGTTAAAATGGATAAGTGCAAATAAATAGAAATATTTGATTTAAAATGAGAAATTCCCTTAAAAATAGGAGTATTCCTTATTGATAAAAGTATGAGGGAGAGTCGTTTGAGATAGTTCAATCATATTTAGATGAGAGTGATGAATACATTGATGAGAAAAAATGAGTTGATTCACATTGAGAGAAGAAAAAAATGTAAAGGAAGATAAAAAAAAAATTACATTAGTAGAGTAATTAAAAAAGACTTGCAAATTGAGGAAGTAATAGAGAGTATGATTTCAAATAAATTAAAATAAAATAGCATAAAGTAATACATGGGGCTGACCTATATATAGAGAGTATATACTAATATGTTGAAGATCGATGGCATTAAGAATGTTAAATGCTATAAATGCTAAATTTTAACGTCAAGTTTGTAAAAAGCACCAAAAAGCAAGCTACAATAAACGTGCTAAACTTAAATTAAAAAAAAAAAAAAAAATAGCAACTGAGCTGCAGTGAGCTTTCAAAGATGAAAGCTCACTGTAGCTCCAATCTTTAAAAAAACATTATTATTTTAATGCTTGTAGTGGAAAAGGTGGTTTGTGTAGTTGTTTTTTATTATTTTAATGAGTAGTTTATATTATTTTAAACGAAATGGTAAAAAAATAAAATCTTTGATGTTGGGTGTATTGTAAAATAAGCTGTTAAAATTAATAAAGTGGTTTTTTGAGATGCTGAATGCTAAAATTTTTAAAAGCTTTGATGGGAATGCTCTAAGAACTAATTTTTTAATAGCATATTAGAAGTAATTTTTTTCATTATTATATAAGAAAATACAAATTTATAAAATAAATTAATAAAGATAACATCATATAAAAGTGAGCACATAACAAGTATTACATTATTTTATTTTTATTTATTATCCACTTTAAATGTAAGGGAAAATAATAATAATGTGATTAACTAAATTAGTTCAAGTCACACATCACAATGGACTTAATGGGCTACCTCTCTACGCGCGGCACGATACTACCGGTACCATATATACGACTTTGAAGTGCACTACCATAATATTGTCATTTATTTCAAGAAGCTTTTCTTAAGTGTGACGCACTTATAGCTATAGGATAGTACTTAGGTAAGGTAAAAGAAATTTTGTTTCACATTTATGAATTGATTTTCTTATTCTTTAAAAAAATAATAAAAGAATTCTTCCACAAAGAGTTTGTTTCATTAAGTGTATTCAATTGAATAAAAATATGAGAAAATTGGTAAATTAGAGAATGATAGAAAAATGGGAGGCTAGGAAGAAAAAGATTTTAATTTTTCATTGTGTATTTAATTAAATTTATTTTGTTTTGTTTTTTATTTTTTATTTAGAAGAAAGCTGAAAATTTAATTAAAGAAATGTCATATAAGCTTGGATTACAATATTAAGATGTGATGGAACATTCTCTATCTATACCAAAAAACTTATGACATGTTTAGCATATCTAGCAAGGTTATAATAAACAACAGAATTTCGTTGGCAATGAACATGATAGAAGCTAATATACTTAAAAAGGAATTTGAAAACAACATAACATTCGAAATTAAGTGACCAAACGAGGCTTAGAGCACCCACAGTAGATGTGGGATATGTGTCAAATGCTAAATATTTGGCACATATCCCACACTAAACACAAAAAATAGCTCCCATCAGCTGTGGCATATGAGCCACAATTATACCACATTTGTCTGTACCGTTGCAAATTTGCAACGGTACGGACAAATGTGGTAAACCAAAATAATATTTTTTATTTGGCTTTCTCTCTCCTCTCATTTGGTCTTAATTTTTTCTCTCTCTTCTCACATCAGACCCAGCTCCTCCCTCTCTCCAGTTTATTCTTTTCTCTTCTCTCTCACTTCTGTTCTCTCTCACCGATTTCCTCCATCTCCACTCTCCCATCACCGATCAAGCCGCCGACCTCAGACCTCACCGATCGAGCCGCCGACCTCACCGATCAAGCCGCCGCCATCGCTTCTCGTTTGAAGACTCCATCGCCGCCAATCTGAAGACGCCATCGTTCAACATCTCTATCTAGCATTCTCATCGCCCTCTGGCGCCGCTAATCTCGCCATCGCCGATCTCCCTGCCTCCCTGCCTTCCTTCACTCTCGCCGACCCATCTCCCTTGCCACTCACCACTGACCCATTAGATGCAGTGTAGACCTATAAAATTTGCCCATCTGCCAACCCATCGAAGCTCTGTATTAAGTTAAGGTGGACAGAAAAATGGCGCCGTGATCGGCAACGACGGGAATTTTTCTTGGTTTATAGGTTTTGGATTGTTGGGTTTATGTTTTCCAATATGTTGTTGGGAAGGTGGTTTTTTTTTTTTAATGTTGCCGTGGGTTTTATTTTTATGGTTGTGGGTTGATTTTCTTGAGTAGTTGTGGGCTGATTTTAATGTTTGTGGGTTTGTGCCGGTGGATGTGGGTTTGTGCCGATCTCTCTGTTGTGTGTGTGTGTGTGTATTTTTTTTTTTTTTGAGGTGGCGTTGGTGGATATCGGTTTGTGCCGGTGGTGGCTGTCGGTGTTGTTGCGGCAGTGATTGTTGGTGGCCGTTGTTGCGGCAGTGGTGGTTGTGCTGTTGTTGTTAACGATGAGGATGGGGATGAGGATGACAGAGAGTAATTAATATATTATTTTAATGTGTAGTAAATATTATTTTAATGTATATAATTGAAATATAGAACATCTGATAAATGACATATTGTAAAATGATGTAGTAAAATAATAAAGTAGACTTTTGGTGTGACAAAATGACATAATTTTTGTCACGGCTGCTAGGGATGCTCTTGGGGCCTTGTTTTGGAAGCAAAGGTAAAAGGTAGAGAGCAGTTTATATTTAGTTATTTTTTCACTGTCAACAATAGGTTAGTTAGGTTTCTGGTTTGGTTTCAAGGTACATGTATTTCTTTGATTATATTAAAAAAATGGAAAGCATGCACCCGTATTTCTGGTAGAACTTTGTACTAACATTACTTTTAGAAGTCAAGAAAAGAAGTCAAAAGAGGAATGGAAAGCAAATAAGGCCATTTATTAATTAGAATATGAAAATTAAATGTTGCCTACGTCAAACGTTGATAGGTTAGTCTAGTAATTATTAGGTTAGTCTAGGATTTAAAGACCTATTTGGTTAAAGTTTTTAAAAACGTTAAAACTATTATAAATTTTTATTACACAATGTTTACAAATTGATAGTATCACAATAAATGTGAATAGTAAATTCAAAAATAAAATAAGAATCTATGGTGATTATGTTTTGAATGATGAATATGAATCTAGAGAGCAGTTTGGGTACATTGTTCAGTGTCACTAGACCCGTTGAGATAGTGACACGTGTTCATTTTTGGATACGTGTCACAATCTGACCAGGTCCAATCCATTAGAAGCACTGGACCTAATCTAGACTCATAAATCTATTACCAAAAATATAAGATGATAGAATTGAATAATTATATCTATTTATTTTTTTAATATTAACATTAATTTGAGTAGAACCTCAAATATCCAGTAGTTAATTGCTCTCTCTTCTAACCTCCTCCACATGTTGTCTTTGAAAAACACATACTGTCAACAGAAATTGAACCACCGTTGGATCTTTGAGGTCGACGCTCTCAACATAAATGAGAGAGATAAAAATGAGTCAAGCCGTGCTTAATATTAAATTTTTTTGAATTTGTTCATTCATTTTTATTACAAATTAACTCGAGCTGGACTAAAGATTTATCACCAAGTCATATTACATGTTAAAGCATGATTATTTTCCTCATTATAGTAAACATAATGACTAAAGATTTTACCCCTAAACATATTAATACTAACTATTAATTATTATGGGTCATGCTAACAAGTGTCCTTGGGACATTGATTAACAATCTATTTTAAAAAAGTTTTGACACCACTTTTATGGAAAATGAAAAAAGCTGTGAAAACATTATTTATTTATTTATTTTTAACTTTCTTTAAATTGATTGTTAATCAATGCCCTAAGGACATTCGTTAGCATTTCTGAATAACTATTATAGTTGTCAAAACGTGAATCATATCATGAATCGATTGTTTTTTTCCGCATTGTGTATCGAATTGTATCGTATATCGTAAGATACACAAACATTATAAATATACACATATAAAGGGTATATTCATTATAAATTTTGAATATATTCAACTAATGACTAATTTATTCATCACTTAGAGTTTGTTTGGTTGGAGGGGAGGAAAAGTGGGAAGATAGTAAATGGTGAAAGGATAGAAAAGTGGGAGGATAGAAAAGATTTTAATTTCTCTCATTTTTGTTTGGTTAGAAGTGGAAAAGTGGAGGGATGGAAAAAGTGAGTTTTTATAAATTTACTCATATATACCTTGTTAAAAAATGATAGTCAATTAAAACAAAAAATGACAAACAACCAAAAAAAAAAAAATCACCAAATTTTTTTTTTAAATCATGTAAAAAAAAAAAAAAAGGGGAAGGAATTGGACGAATTGCTCATGTGCACTTGCACATGGGCATTTTTGTTCATTAAGTAGCCTCATTTTCTTTTTTTAGTTTTCTCTCCAATTTTGAAAGAAAACTTTTTGGTGGGCTTAGGGAGAAAACACTAGGCCTCACCATTTATTTTGTTTCCTCCCCACCTAATCAAACACATTTCAAAAAGGTTTCTTTTCCATTTTTTCTTCAAAATTTTCCATCCATCCAATTTCACCTCCAAACAAACACACCCTTATGTAATAATATTTAACAAACTAACTAAATAAATCAAATTAGCATGTGTTTATAACATACAAATTCAAATTGTTTAAATTCAAAAGTGATAATATATTACAAATGACCCAAAAATAATAATTTATTTTCATCATATTCATCATATTGCCTAATTAACCGCATCTAAGTCAATGCTATCATCATATTTTTCATTTTGCAAACTTATTTCTTCATTAAAATTTTCTTCATCGTCGTTAACATTTACTATCTCTTCTTCTTCTTTTTAATTTAATAATTTTTTATATAAAAAAAAAAAATTCTTCTTGGCATTCTAGCTAGTTTCTTGGACTTATAACAATAATGACAAAAATAAAAATTAATTATTTTATCAATTAATATCTTATTCATAGTATAGAAAATAAATTTGTAAATATTAAAGTAAAATGTAAGTGTGTACAGTGCAATCCAAATTTTGTAGGAGAAAGAGAGGAAAAGAAACTTATGAATATGTTATTTTATTAGGCTAAATTAAGTAACATAATAATTTTGTGATAAAAACAAGACTAACAACTTGTTAGATTCAATTAAAAGTACAAATTTTAACATAAAAATTCTCATTTAATATCTTTTTGTTGGAAATGAATTTTGACAAATCTACCATTAGATCACATTTTTTTCTTATATCCTCCATACTTGTAAAATTTTCAAAAATGTTGAATAATAATATAAAGGTTGTAGTCTAAGACTAAAACCAATTTTGTAATGAAACTTTAGCCTCAGTATAATCTTATTCAGTGAGTTTAATATAGATTTCTGAGGGTTTTTTTCCCCCCTCTAATTCTATCTCTGAAATTTTCTTCTAAAGTTTTCATATTACAATATTGAATATATTTGTTGAAATTTGGTTCACCTGGGATTTGACTTCCCATATATTTGGAGCCCAAAAAAATACATAAAATTTTAGTCAAAGTTTTCCCAACTACTTGGGCTTCGTCCTTTTTGTTTCTTCATTAATAGATTACTACTTATCATAAAAGAATCTTGCTAAACAGAAGCTAACAAAATATTTGTTCATGTTGTCCGATGAGATATCTTTTAAATACTCCTTTCGTTTTTAATTCTTTAGAAAATGAGATTGACTTTATAAGCTCTTTCGAGGTAATTCTATGCAACGGCAACATGAAGGTAGATATCTATTGATTCTATTCAAATTAAGATTCCAGAATGATGTCTAAAGACCCTTCTGGCAAGCAAGATGCAATGTTAACAAAAAGATTTTGTTAGAGGATGCTTCAAGGATACTCGTCTAAGAAATACTTTTATAATTTTTTCATACTAAATAAAAAAGAAACAGTTTTTTTTTTTTTAATTTTTTTTTTTTATAAGAGTGATATCAAAATTTTTTTAAAATTTATTTATTAATAAATAATCGAATAGCACCCATTAAACAGATCCTTTAAAAAATAGCTATGATAGGACATGGAGAGCTTAGTTTATCAGTTTGGCTAGTTACATTTGACATTTGACATTTCATTTTTTTTTTTATAAGTACAATTCAAATCTATTTACTTTCAAATAAAGTTGGCTTTCGTTTATTTAATTTTCAGTAGGAAGCTTCCCGAATGCTTGACTCAGTGAGGATAGCTAAGGTCAAGCAGCCCGAAAACAAAGCGTTGTCAGACCCACCGGCTTTTACACTGACTTGAACGAAAAAGTATATATATATATATATATATATATATGTATGTATGTATGTGTGTATGTCCTTCTCAACTTTGAACCCATAAAGTGTCGGTGATATTCACCTTAAATTCTTAATTAACAACTCATCAACGATGCCTTCTTAAGTGAAGATGAGTCATTATTTCCGTGAAGCTAACGAGGATATGTATGCTTTGGCCGAAAGAAGTTGTGTTTCTAATCAAGATTCTGTGTTTTTTGGTAGTTTGTCTATGAACTTATGTATGTTGTTGTTTTATGACAACTCGGGATTGTACTACGAGAGAATATACCATTTGAATTCTGATGTTGATGTTTTGTTTGGTTTTTACTGAGAAAAAATAAAAAAAATAACACGATGAAGACTATTGCTCCAAATACGCTAATGCATTCATACGTACTAGTACATAAATGTATATTAAATTCAGCACCAAATCAATATCATAATTCATACTCTTTCTAAACACCCTGAAACCTACCGAAAATACTCTACAGAAAAACAAACGAGAAACTAACTGACAAACAAATTAGACATTATTATTATGTTAGAGGCCCCACAAACTTTTTGAGTTGGATACTCTAACAAAAAACAAGTCATACTTTGTTTTTTCGTACTATAAATTCAGACCTATTCAACACTTATTAGCTGCGGTTAATCTAATCCGACTTGTTCTCGGCTGCTGAAGGACTACAGTAGAATTCGCCGTCCAAATGGATTAAAATGTGTTTTGGAAGTAAAATATTGAGGTTGTTCCTAGAAACTTGAAAGATTAGAAGTTTTTAGCATATTAGTTTTTCTAAAAATGTTGCAGTACTAACTTATTAAGGAAACAATTCAAAGCATGGATGCGCAGCCATCGAGATTGAAAATAAGGGTTGAAATTCTAAAAATAAGTTTGATGTCCAAAGGTGTAGCACATTACCAAGACACATTTTGCACAAAATGCACCAAAACTAACATTTGTTGGAGAGTTTAGAGTCTTTAGACTCTAGTTGTGTCAAATTAACCAATTTAAGTCAATTTGATTAATTTAACCAATTATGACTGCACGACTAGTTTATGGTTACCAATTACCACCAACCCTTAAAAAGGAAACATATCCACCATGTATAGAAGAATTTAAGTTTTATACCATAATTAACCTTAATTGACCACACATAGCTCCGAATTTTTGGATTTTTTATTTTTCATTTTTTATTTTTATACTGTGAACTTTTTTCTTGTTCAAATATCTAACTTATCTCTAGTACTTTTTTAATTTAAATATCTTTTTATTTTAATGAGAGTTTGTCATGTCACTCACTAACTAAATAAAATATGGAGATTAAAATATACTATCATTTGTCATTGTATATTTAAAATAAAAGGGCATGTCCAGTTAAAAAAATATTAGAGGTAAGCTAAACCCTGAATGAAGACACTGTTTGTGACTTGAAGAACCTTCTCGAAATTCCTCATAGTAGAAATATTTGTGATTGGAGTGCAGGAACTTCATCATGATCATCGGTCTTGAAATCTTCTTTTTCGGCTGATGGTGTGAGAGAACTTGTCGATAGAAACCCCAAGCGCACAATATGTAGCTCCCCAAAAGTATATATTGTCTTTCTTTATAAGTTCTTTCATACTATATCAGCTAGGGCATGAAATATTAGAGACTGGACGGCTCAATGGGCTTGATTTGGCCGGATTAGGGACCTGCGATTCTTGATTGATTGATCGATAATTATTGTGACCTATCTCAAGGGTTAGTTATTGGTAATGAGATAAATCATAAGTAAGTCACAATTATCAAATGCTAGAATAATATAATTGTAACAAATTAATCACATGCTAGATTTAATAGAGTACACGGCTTCTACTTCAAATTGCTTCTAAAATCTAGCATGTGCATGTATCTCTAACTAATTTTCCATCCAATTTTCAAATATTAGAATGAACTTGGCATATTTGCATTTAGCTACAATAATAAATTGGCACATGTGATATGAACCCTCATGATTATTGTAATGCATTAAACTCCTGCATTAATAGTGAATTTTAATTAAGTCCTTTTATATTTTCTAATTTTAGATGCATGAATTTGCATGTAAATATAATTGATACAAAATTAGGGTATAATTGGAGTGATAGTTAAAACAAAATTGGAATGCAATTAGAATCTAATATATATTCTCGATTGTGCTTCTATTTTCATTTTTTATATATGATATGAAATACATTCCTACTTTTAGAAAGCAAATACCACCTTAGACTTCTAAAATTATTAAACTTCAACCCTACTTTTAGAAAGCAAATACCACCTTAGACTTCTAAAATTATTAAACTTCAACCCTTCCGAAGTGTGATCTATAAGAGTATATTATACTATTACATACTCCTTAAGATTGCAATCTAAGTAATGCTACACCAAAAAAATAATTTATTATTAAATTCATATTTAGTAAATTTTACTATTGGATTACATTTTCTATATGTTCTTATTATGCATGTCAATTTTCATACCAAACGGATATTATTTATTATTCGATCCATAAACTCATTTTTTATGCATTATTTTAAACTATAAAAATACTTGAATTAAAACAATTGATTGATGACATGATTATTGATCTTTGATCATCTTAAAATTTTGCAAGCATGGAGAATACAAGAAGATAATATAATCCAATATTGGATTTGTCAAAATTTACTTATTAGGGTCATATTTTTCTATGTAATTGGGTAGATCTAAGTTGGATTTGATACATATCAAGTGGTTGTATTAAAGACATGAAGATTGATCTAAGAAACAAGTGAAGAAAAGCTATTTTATTGAAACTCAACAACTAGCTCGATAGAAGGCTGCTATTAAGATTTAATAGGTAACTTGACACAAGCTCGATCTATCAAGCTTTATGAATTCAAAATTCCTAGATCTGAATTTCAGCTCATGTGGATGTATTTGTTTAGGTTTCTTTTCTCACAACCCTAAACATATATAAGACTTATTTTAAAAGCCATCACACATGAAAATAGAGACCAAGAGTTTAATTTTCTCTGTGAGAAGCTACTGTGTTTGTACGCTATAGGGTTTTGTAACCAAGTTCTTCCTAATCTTCATTGTTGATGAAGTGAAAAACTTTGCAGCCAACAACCTTCAAGTTGCTGGAGTTAGTCACCTACTAGGATCCACGCAAATGAGTTAGTCACAAATTGGAGATTTATGCAACAAAGGAAAGAATGCTATAACAAAATCAAGTTCAATTGGGTATTAGAGTAAGGGTTCAACTATAAGTTGGTATTTCGGGATAGGCCAGGGTAGTGGTAAGATTCTTTATACTTGTAATAACTTGATTGTTGATTAGTGAATTCTTGAGAGTGGTACCTTAAAATCACCCGGTAGAGGTTTTTGTGTTGCGAGAGGTTTTCCCCATTTGTCAACAAATCACCGTGCCAATTTAATTTCCACTGCATTTAGTTTATTTGGTGATTTGTTGGTGCCTCCATGATTTGCATGCAATTTAATCTAATTAATCAACTTGGGTAGTTGAATTGATTAACGGGGGTCAAAGCGATCTTAACCCAAAAACTCTCAATTAAAAAAAAATATTGAGTGGTGTTACATTGCTTAACTTGAACCCAACTCTCTCTCTCTCTCTCTCTACATATATATATATATATGTGTGTGTGTATGTGTGTAGAGAGAGAGAGAGAGAGAGAGCGAGAGATGAAATGATAGAATAAAGGTTGATTATGATTGAAGTGTGAATGACACTTACCAAGAAATATCTTTTCATCAAAGGTTGCTTGTAAAGTGAAGCTATTCCTGAGTATCGTCATTGAGCAACAATGACTCATGACAGAGCAAAAATATAAAACAAAACAAAACAACACATGTGGATGGTTTTTAGACCAAACAACATTCATACAAATCTATAGAATGGTATTAAATAAGGAATATCTTGAAGATACAGGGGTTTGGTAGCTGAAGGAGGAAATTAGCCAATACGGACTGGTCTGAGTCAAATATGAGTTGGAAACTCCTTTAGCCCATTGGGCGTGTGTCTCTCCAAATTAGGGACCCCAATCCATCTCTTCCATCCCTCTGTGGGTCTTTTGTAAGGAACGATAACAGAAAGGGAATTTTGCAACAGAAAAGTAAGGAAAAGGTTGCAGATGTCTAAGATAATGGAAGAGACTTCCTATGGAGGATCGGAAGATGAGCAAACTATAGACTCAATGACAACCTTGGCATCACCTTCAAAAATCACAAACTTGTGACCAAGATTTATTGCTGTGGACATGGCAAGGAGGGCAGCTTTGGCTTCGCCCCAAACTGGGGACTGAGAAAGTTCCTTTGCTGTACAAACTGAGATAATCATACCATTAGGATCACGACCAACAACAGAGATGAATGTCGCATTTGGTCTAATGGCAGCGTCCAAATTGAATTTGATCCAACCTGTTGGTGAGGGCGCCATTGAGAGGTAGTGGAGGGGGATATGGACAGCCATGCTTCAGAATGGGATTTGAAGGATCTGTTGATGTCAGCAGCAAGCCAATTAGGAGGGTTGGACAGGTCTTCAAAAATCAGTTTGTTTATGCTCCACTAGATGCGGTCACATGTTATTGCAGCTAATAGGGAGAAAGATAGGCCAACTGATGGGTAGAGACCAATGAGACACACAGGATTGAGGATGGACTTAACCCATTCAAATGCTGACTTTGGTGGGATGGAAGATAGATTGATGGGGATACTTGTGTGCCTCCATACAATAATGGTAAAAAGACACTCAAACAAAACATGGACCACCAATTCTTGAGGATGATGACACCGGGGACAAGATGAATCTAATCTAGCAATTCTTCAAGTAAGGAATTCTCTAGTGGGGAGAACATCCCACACAATTTTCCAAATGTGGTATTTGAGTCTTTCATTGAACTTTATGGACCATAATTTCTTCCATTCAACAGCAGTAAGGGGACCAGAATTTGTGAATCTAGCATTTTGGTCATAAAGGTAAGCTGACTTGATAGAAAATTTCCCACTTGGACATTTTGCCCAAATAATGGAATCTGCAATTGGAGTTAAGGGAATGTGGATTTGTTGAATGGAAGAGGCTGTATCATGGTCAAAGAGGTTGTGGAGAAAAGCTCGGTTCCACTGTCCAGTTTCAGGAACAATTAGTTCAGAAACCAATTGTTGGTCTGGCAGCAAGGTTTTGAGGGTTGGGGTGAATGATGGAATTGAGGAAATTCATGGGTCATGCCTAATGTTCACCGAAGAACCTGATCCAATGAGGTAGCAATAGCCTTTTTTTATCAAAGGGATGCTTTTGTGAATGCTTTTCCAAATGTAGGATGAGTTTTGTTGGAGGGTAGAGGTTAGGAAGGAACGACCATGAAGGTATTTGGATTGGACCCAAGTTTGGATATTAGAGCATTGTTGATGTCATGAGCACAATGGAAGCCCAAACCCCTAGCAGATTTTGGTTTGCATAAAGAATCCCATGCTTTTGGATAGATATGGTGACCTGAATCAATAAATCCCCATAAAAAATCTCAAATTCTAGCATCAATTTTGCTGCAAATAGACTTTGGTATCTTAAAAGATGACATCCAATAAGATGGTATTAAGGATAGCACATACTTTATAAGAGTTGCTTTGGCAGCTTGAGATAAAATCTTTGCTTTCCAACCAAAAATTCTGTTGTTGATCTTTTCCAAAATGATGTTGAACTGAGCTTAGTGACCTCTTTGGATATGAGTAGGGAGCCCACGGTAGAAATTCTTGGAAGTTGGTTGGTTCAAACCAATCAGGTTGGGCAAAGAGATTTTGGATGATAGAGGAACATTTCGACCAAAAGTTATTGTCAATTTCCTATTGTTGATGGAAAGCCCAGACCAAGTCTGAAATTGAGATAAGCAAGATTGGACTGCCACAAGGTCCTTATGGTTAGCTCAAGAAAATACCACAAGAACATTAACAAACAAAAGATGCGAAATTGGGGGGCATTTTCTTGCAATCTTGATAACTTGGAGAGAACCTTCAGCCGCTTTCTAAAGAAATAATCTAGACAAAACATCAGTAACCAAAATAAAGAGGAAAGGAGAGATGGGATCACCTTGACGAATGCCACGGTTAGAGGTGAAAAGACTTGCTGGAGAGCCATTTATTAATATGGAGAAGGATGGCGTAGAGATGCATTGACTAATCATTTGAATCCATTTGTCTGAGAAACCACAATGCTTGAAGATTGAGAGCAAAAAAGGGCATTCAACATTGTCAAAAGCTTTTTCCAAGTCAAGGTTTAGGGCTGCCATTCCAAAAGTGCTTGTGCGTTTTTGGTGAAGGGTGTGGAAAATTTCATGTGCGATGATTGAGTTGTCTTGGATGTTTCTACTAGGGATAGAGGCGGCTTGCCATGGTATGATGAGTTTAGGGAGGAGAATTTTTAGGCAATTGGTTAAGGTTTTGGAGATTATTTTGTAAGAAATATTGCAAAGGCTTATTGGGTTGAAATTATGAACAGTGGATGGGTTAGGGGTCTTGGGGATGAGAGTGATGAAGGTGTGGTTCATTTCTTTTAACATGAGACCACTGACAAAAAAAGATTGAACCATGGCTATGACTTCTTTGCTAACAGTACCCCCATAGGATTTGTAAAAAATGGTAGACATACCATCGGGACTAGGGGATTTGGAAGATGCAAAGCTGAAAGCAACAGATTTTATTTCATCATCAGAAGGGATGGCACATAAAGCTTCGTTTTCTTCAAAGGATATAGAGTGAGGAATGATATCTGAGAGATCGATATGATGGCTTGGATGGGTATGTTGGGAGGTGAAAAGATTTTTGTAGTAATTGATGAAACAATCACTAACTAGATGGCGTCCTGACAGCCAAGTACCATTTTCATCTTTTATAAAATCAATTGCATTCTTGTTCGGATAATGGTGGATAGATGGAAGAATCTGGTATTGAGGTTAGTAGAGGTCAGCCATTGATTTCTTGATTTTTGACGCCAATTCATATCTTCACGAATCATGCATTCATTGAGCTCACACAAAGAGAGTTTTTTGAGGAAAAGTTGGAAGCAGAGGGAGGGAGTTCTTGGATTGTGTTTATTTGATCAATGAGGGTCTTGATTTTAAAGTGGATGTTGCCAAAGACATCTCTGTTCCATTTTTTCAAAGAGGATTTGGATTCTTTTATTTTTTGGGAAAGGCAAAAAGTTGGAGTGCCAATGAACTATTGGACCAGGCGGATTTGACAACGACAAAGCTGGAGGGATCACGGGTCCACATTGATTCAAAACGGAAGGGTTTAGGTGTGTTTCGGTCTTCCCCCATGTTACAGAGAAAGATCGGGGCATGGTCAGAAGCAATAATGGGGTGGTGAAGGAGATTGGTTCGCGAGAAGAGAAGCCGCCACTGGTCATTTGCAATTGCTTAGTCTAAACGCTGTTTAATGGTACCAATAGAATGTTTTTCTGACCAAGTAAATTTATTGCCTTGAAAACCAAGGTCGATGAGACCATTGTTGGTGATGAAACCAAAGAAACCACCATCAGAGGATAAGGCAAAAGGGCGTCCTCGCTGTTTTTCTGACTGGGAGAGAATGCAATTGAAATCACCAATCCCCACCCAAGCACCACCAAAAGAGTTTATTGTGGTTTCGAGATTGTTCCAAAAGTTGGCTTTGAGAAAAGAGTATGGAGGACCATATACTAGGGAAAGCATCTAGGGAGTGTTTGGGGGATCAAGAAAGATGATGACATTAATGAGGTTGTTGTTGGAGGAGAGGGATTCTATATCCAAACCATTTTTCCAAGCAAAGCAAAGGCTCCCAGCCTTTCAAATTAGATTGATATAGATAATATTTACAAAACCAAGTTGGGTAAGAAGAGGAGAAATTTTTTGTTTAGGAGTTTTTGTTACAGAAAGAAAGATGCAATCGGGGCTGACATCTCTCAAAAGGCCCTTGAATTTTTGGATTGCTGCATCTCGATCAAAGCCGCGGCAATTCCAAGAAAGAAGCTTCATGGAGGGGTTGGGGGCATGGGTAGGCCTGCCTCCTCAGCCATAGGTAAAACCAGATCAGAAATTAAGGGGTGGATTGGGGATGGGTTTTGGTTCTAGCCAATGTCTTCCATTTGGGTTTAGCTTTAAGATGCTGGGGGTATGAACTAAGATGGAAGAGGGGGACATGCTCTAGTGAAGGAGGGCAGGATGGAGGTGGTAGAAGTTCCAACTTCAACTTTTTGTTGTTGGAATTTTCTAGGGATAAAGGGAATTTTTGTTTGGTAGTTGTGGAGGTATCCATAGGGATTTGAATTTGAAGGGAAGAGAGGTCAGGGCACGAGAAGTTGGGATGGATGATCCATTGGAGGACTCGAGATTAGGCTTCAAGAGCTTTAAGCCATAATGCTAATGAATTAGAGTCAAGGATGTTAGGCCCAAGAGAGGGGATTAGAGACTCTAGGATAGATTGTGGGCTTTTTATGGGCTCAAGTTGATGTTGAGTTAGGTTAAGAGAAGGGCCCATTATGATTGTTGGGTTATGGATACAAGAGTTTAGATGGGTTATGTTTGGTAAAAGGGTAGGAGGGTAAGAGTTCCCAAATGTTTCTGGCTGTAAAGTGTTATTAGAGAGATTTTAGGTGGTGATGGGATTTAGCAAGAGCTTTGTGGTTGGGGAATGGGAATGAAGGAATGGGGATTTGGGATTTGGGTGGAAGGTGTCAAAGGGTGATGCTGAAATTACGGGAAGGATGGCTTGGGGATTTGACTTGAGGAGGTTGGTGGAGTGTTTTAGTTAGTTTCTTGGGGTAAGTGACTGACCTGTGTAATGCTTGTGTTTGAAAAAGGAGGGCTTGAATCAACAGCCTCCTCTTTGAGAAATTCCAGCCAAGTGACGGCCTTGAGGCCAAAGTTGCCTGCTTTGGTCCAAAGGCCAAATCCGCGAGGGCCAAGATGAAAACGGTGCAGTGGACTTTTGTGGTGGATAGGCAATGTACACTGGCTTCTAGCGTGCCCAAGTTTACCACATCCATAATAGTAATTGTGAAGTTTCTCATATTTGAAATCTATCCATATATCTGGGTTTGGACCGCAGTCTAGATAGAAGCCACATAAGAGTGGTTCATTGACATCAACCTGGACATTGAGGAGAAGGAACTTGTTCCAACAAAGGTTGCCCTTGATTGGGAGTCAAGTTTCTAGTAGCTTACCCAGTTAGTTCCCAATAGTGTTTGCATTTTCTTGGTACATCCAGTCAAGAGGAAGGTTGTGTACTTGGACCCAAAATGGTGACCAAGTGAAGTCAATGTTGCAAATAGGGGTGAGGGTACTACATGGTTTGAGGACCAAAAGAAATCCTTCAACAAACCAAGGGGCAAGGTCAAGAATGGTTTGTCTGTCATCTTTAGTATATTGAACCTAAAAAGGAAAAGATTGTCTCCCACATCATTCACTGAGACACCACTGGTTGTTTTTCAAGCTTTAGATAGGATTGCTCTAATTTTGTTTCTGTTGATGGTTTTGCGAGCTATTAAACAACTAGCTAGATCGAGTGATAACAGTTCTTTGGCTGCCACAAGTTTTGCTGGGAGAGAAAGGGATGAATTTAAGTAGTGGGGATGTTTTTGGTTGTGGGTTATTATTGTAAGTTCTAGTTTATTGGTATTGGTTTCCATGATTGGGTGTGGGAAGATAAGATGTTGGGATGTATACACAAATAACGGGGAAATCAAAGGAGATTGAGGGTATTTAGGGAGATAGATGTTTGAAATTGATATTGAGAAATTGGGTTGTGTTGATGTTTGTCAGATGTGAAAGGGTTGGATTTTTGGGTTGATGTTTTCCAGATGTGGGAAAAAAGAAAGGGTGGCATTAGTTGGAGGAAATAGATAAAGATGCTTAAGTAAAGAGACTAGGAAGATTTGTGAAAGGTTAAAAGAAATAGGTGGATTGTGTGTGGAATGTTGGAAATAGGCCACATACAGTGGAGGACCACCATAGACGGGCTATGGAGAGAGCCACCACTGCAAGCAGAGTGGAGTGATTACTTCCAAATGCGAATTAGTTGGAAACTCCCTCTAGGGGCTTTAGAGGGTGATCAAAAAATTTAGGATGTTTAAACTATTTGAGAGAGAGATCCAAAAATTTCAGATATTTAGCATATGATCAGATTATTTGGAATAACTAGCATTATGTTTAAACTTATTTATTGACAATAAAACCGAGTTAAACTTTTATAAATTACACTTATTGTAATTTTAAATAATATTATACCACTTAATAATTCTTTATTGAATTAATACTTTAAAATTTTCACAGTTTGATACATATTTTCTATATTCTTTACACGCATACTATATTTTATGTCAATCAAATGTTATTAATATTTGATCCATAAATTCATCTTTTATATATGAATAATTTTAAAATACATAAACTTAAAAAAATTTAAATATTTTATAAATAAAATAGCAGTTATTAATTTCGGACTATCTTGAAGTTTGGTAAGTCCAGAGTTTACAAGAAAAAAAAAAAAAATTCCAATGGTACATTTTTCAAAATTTCCATCAATAATTTTTTTTATGATAAAGCTTAGAAACCAGCTATACATTTCCAACTCCAATGATCACTCGTCATGGTGATAAGGTTGATTAAGATAAAATAAAAATCTGAATATCTCGTGTGGAATGTGTCAATGAGATTAAGATAAAATAAAAATTCTGAATCTTGTGTGGAGTGTGTCAATGACAGGGTCAGGGTAGATTTGTTTTATTTATTTATTATGTATTATTTAATTGACTTAATAATTAACTCTTATTTTTTAGATGATAATTAACTCTTATTGACTCACTAGTTTATGAGTATATCTCAAGAAAAGATGGGACTTGGCTGCATGGAATGCCCCTCTGTTTATTATCCACAATTTTATATTTACATTTTTTATTTATTTATATAGAAATGCCATTCTATATTTACGATATTCAATGCAAGGTTTCTTACGCTGACTAACACATACGACCATGAATATTTTGTTTGGACAAGGTAAACGGAGATGAAGAGATTTTTCTTTTTCTTTCTTTTTTAGTTCATAATTTGGTAGATACCATGGACATGGAGATAAGGGGAATTTGGCGCAGAGAAGTCAGGAGATGAAGAGAACTTATAACTTTGCAGTTTGCTCAACAGTCAACAGGTACGTCCAAAATGAGGAGCAGGACACATGAGCTAACAAATATTCCATGCAGATTATCAAAAAAAAAAAAGAAAAAGAAACAGATATTCCATTCTATCCAATGGCCCATTTGATGAGCTCCGGCTGCAGCTTGGCGATCGTTATTTATTTATTTATTTTTATTTTTTAAAAATAAAATAAAATTTTAACATATAACATCTATTTTATAATAATAATTGTAGATTCTAATTAGTTTAACTGGTAAAGTTTCTGATGGTTTAATAAGAGATCTGGAGTTTAATCCCTACCTATATCAAAAACCGATTAATGTCTTGATCTAGTGATAAAGAGTATTATCAAGAGTGCGGATGCCATAAGTTAAAATTTTCTAAAACAAAATAATAATAATAATTTTTTACTATTAAGCCAAAACACCCATTAATTTTAATATAAGCGAGGTTCAAAACTCAAATTTTTGACGATAATAAATTTTTTTAGTTAAACTAGTTAAAACCTTAAAATAGATTGCAAGGAGTGCACCTTTTGCTTTGGCACAAGCAGGTGAAAAAGAGGCAAAGATAGAAAATTTCCACCTTTTCAGAATAAGAAATATTACAAAGATTTAAAATTTTAAGTTAAGAGACTTGTAACTCAATTGGTTGATACCTCTTAATGTTTAAAATGAAGATATCCAAGATTAATTTTCTCATTTCCTAACTATCAAATTATTAGCAAAAAGAAGATTAAGAAATACACGTTTTAACTCAATCACCTATTAAAATGAAACATGAAATTATTTTGAATCCCAAAAATTATAAATGGTTGATTTTGTAATAAATTTTGTTGCAATTCCCTCTCAATGTAAAAAATTAAAGAGTCTATCTAAAACTCATAATTCATGGTTGCAAAAGTCAAAGAGTAGAGTGTTAGAGATACTACCAACATTTTTATTTTTCTTTTCAAAAGAGAGATACTATAAATTTTACTACATAAATATTACAAACTAAAGTGTCACCAATCACAAAAAAGTAGTTTAAAATTCGTTTCTTAGTTGTGAAAATAACACTAGTTACATTGATTCAATTAACATATTGTTGGATCTTTGTCTTGATCACTAAGGATCTGTTTGGGATCTGCTTATTTTGCTGAAACTGAAAACTTTTTGTTGAAGGTACTGTACATAAAGGTAAAAGTTAGCTGAAATAGTACAGTGAGACCCATGAATAGTACCAAAAATAAGCTGAATAGTAAAATAAGTTGGCAAAAATAATTTTTACCAAACACACACTAAGCGTGCATTTGCCAAGCAATGATTTTGCGTTTTGCGTTTTTTTACTAGGTCCCACAGCACTGTTCATGAACCAACCAAGTATTGAAAAATGCAGCAATAAGCAGTAAATCCTGGGTCCCACAACACTATTCATAGTTTAAAAATTATTTTGCTACAGTGTTTGTAGCAAAATAAACAGTATCCAAATAGACTCTAAATCTTTAGAAAATTAAATTTGAAATTTTGGTTGATGTTTCAAGATAGCTTAGACTTCTATGCTTGCGTACAAATATTGCTCTCCAAAAGTCTTGAAATATGTGCCCTAATATTGCTTTTATACCTTGGCTTGAAAATGACAAAACCATAGGCATGCGGTTGAAAAAACATAATTGAAAAACTGTTTTTTAGAACATTGAACTTGAATTTTTGGTTGATGTTTCAAGAGAACTTGGACTTAAGGTTGTCAAAATTGAGATCTTACGTAGGATTGTTGAAGGTAGGTGGGATCGTAGATCGCAGGATCGAATCGTGAATCGTAAAATCCTACATATTTTCAAATTTAAAGCAAAAAATACATTGATAATGGCTTTGTATGTTAAATAATCACATAAATTATAAATTCATCCATAAAAAAACTTAGATTTGCATCATGTAATGTAATTTGCATGTTATACATCACTAAGTCTATACTAATGAAACAAATATATTTAAGATTTGACCTAATGTATCTAAAAAGTTCAATAAATGCTTAATTAGTAACCAAATACCAAAATATTTATCAAATAGAAAGTAGATAACTACAATATGAAATCCAAAAGTAAGACGAATATTAAGGTGAAATGAACATTTAATTATTCTCATTCTAAAGTTTTTATAATCACCGTCCTAAATTCCTAATCATTATCATCCATTTCATCATTTATGTAAACATTATATATTTGTATACTAGAGCTGCAAAAGACATTATTATACAATTTCACACTCAACTATTCAAGTTATACAACTCAGCAACAATTAAAGAGCATGCTAAAAAAAAACCAACCAATCAATATACAAATACAAGCATAAGTGATAAATTTATATATAAAAAAATATTTTAGTAATATTAGAACACAAATTAGTATATTGATTAAACAAATTTAACAACATTATAGCTTAAAATGCAGCAAAGCCAACATCAAATTCTTCATTTAGAAATGATGAAGCATTCCTTCATTTTAATTACAAAGTGAACTAGAAACTAGAAAACATTTGCTTAAGTTAACATAATTTTATAAAATAAAAAAATAAAAAGTCATACCATCACAACATGAAAAAAAAAAAAAAAAAAAAAAAAACCCCTTAAAGCTTTATCAAAACAAAAAATTTATCCCGTAAAAAAAAAAAAAACCAAAAATTTATGTTTTTGGTAGGATCGGTAGGATCTCATACGATCCTACGATTCTATATGATCCTAGCTTTTTTACGATCCTAGTGCGATCCTAAAAGTTTTAGTGAAGTAGAATTGTAAAATTGTGCGATCTTGTGATCCAGATTGCGATTTTGACAACCATGCTTGGACTTCTATACTTGCGTACAAATATCACTCTCCAAAAGTCTTAAATATGTGCCCTAATATTGCTTTAAACCTTGGCTTGAAAATGACAAAACCATAGGTATGCAAGAAAAAAACATAATTGAAAAACTGTTTTTGCACGAATCTCGATGGATCTTTTTAATGCGTGAATCTTGACTTGCCTTCAACCTGAAAGCTTGACATGACCATTTGTGTGTAATAAACCTAACTCATAATTTATTAAGGCCAAAATTACCTACAATTGTTTGAGAAATATTTAGTAATTTATTGCCTCTTCGAAACTCAAATTTGACTCGTAACTCAAATTTATGAAAATTGAGTTATTTAAAAATCCGCCACAATGATACCTGCTGACCCAAAATTAAAAAATATAAAATTTAATGTATAACTTGAGTTTTATAAACCCGAGTAATTGTTAGTTTCAAAATATTTAACTGACTTACATGAACGAGGAAAACTTGCCTCTGCTTATGGAAGAAAGACTTGCATCTGTTCCTACTCTGTTTATGTACCATACAAATGCCCATGTCATTTGTCTTATACGAGCACCATGCATTGGGGTGTAATATCATTGTCATGTCGCCAATCATGCTTTTGTCAAAAACTTGTGTTAGTTGGTTATTGTAGTCTTGACTTCTGATACCTGATGGTGTGTTGGTGGCGTGTGAGGGAGAGAAAGAGAGAAGTTGGTGTTTTACTTTTCAAAGATATATAATTTAATAGTTTTGTCCTACGTTTGACTATCTGACCTATTTAGCCAAAAGAAAAAGACTATCTGACCTTGTCCTATAAATAAGAGTAATAAGATGATGAATTTTACAAGGTCTTCAAAACATAATCATGAAGATCCCTACCAGAATTGCTTTTCCATTCTTGGTCTTCATTATTCTTTCTAAAAGTAATTTCTTAGCCAAGGCACAAAACACGACAATCTCAGTTAACGTGGGTGTGATTCTTGACTTCGATACATGGACTGGGAAGATGGGTCTGAGTTGCATCAACATGGCCCTTGCAGACTTCTATGCCTCCAATAGTTACTACAAAACTAGGCTACTTCTTAGCTCCAGAGACTCCAAAAGTGATGTTGTTGAAGCAGCTGCTGCAGGTAAATCTCCCTCTCTCTTATTTATCCCCATCTGCAGACTGTAGACTGTAGGTAAGATCTCATGTTAGATAGCTTTAGGTTTTTTTTTTTTTTTTTTTTTTTTTTTTGCAATCACTCTCTGCAGTATTTTCTTCTTACTGGATTGGGACCCTTCGTAGTTGCAGCATTGGATTAATGGGATTATGTGATTAACAATGTGATCTACATCGTTAAACTTTCTCTCCACTAGTACTAAACAAAAGACAATACAAAAAATTTGAATTGATAATTCCTTTTGGTATTCTATGTAGTATCTAGTATTTCGTAGATGATAGTTCAATTCACCATAGGAGTTCATTGTCGATTCTCAGATTTTAGGTTAGGAGAGGCTTTTGGAAGCCAAAGATGCGGTTAGGCCGAAATTAGAAAATTGGAATCTATGAAGAACGTACGGCATCCTTCTTCTTTTTTATTATCATTATATATTAATATTTTAAGTTATAACATGCACTTGTTAATTTATTTATTTTTATAAGCATGCACTTGTTCATTAATTATTAAACATTAGGGGATTAGTATAACTGTCATTTTGCTTTATTAAATGTCAAGAGCTTTGTAATTCAATTGTTAGCATCTTATGGTATTTCCAATCTAAACAATAAAAATTCATATGCTTCCATATTGTGTATATCGAATATTATAATAAAAAATAAAAAATTTTAACTACCCTCCTAAAAGAATACATGATGGTTAACTTTTAATTGATGTGATCATGTTACAAAACGTCGTATAGGATGGTTAATGATAAACAATTAATGAAACTAGATTGAAGGGTTATATGACAGTAACAACAATTCAAAAGTTTAGGATGTCAACTACAAGTTCTAAAACTAACAGACCACAATGATAGAGATACTAAAGTTGGGGAGAGTAAAAAATATATTTTAACTATTCTTATTTAATGGCTTGAAGTTAACATTTCTGAGTTTCACTGTTCGTGTAAGGGATTTTAAGATAGAGATTATTTTCAGTTTAACTATTCATTTAAATTATTAATGATATGGTAAAATCTTATATACTCATATCGCAAGGACAAAGTTTTCCTTTAAACAAATTTAAAGATTTTCTCAAACCTACTACGTGACCATTCATAAGACTATACATGTATTTGATTTTCAACTATCACATATTCGTGTAAGGGATTTTAAGATAGAGATAGCTGTCATTTTCAGTTTAACTATTCATTTAAATTATTAATGATATGGTAAAATCTAATATACTCATATCACAAGGACAAAGTTTTCCTTTAAATAAATTTAGAGAAATTTCCTCAAACCTACTACGTGACTATTCATAAGACTATTCATGTATTTGATTTCCAACTATCACATATTGAGTTTGAGGAATTTTCTTCCAAATTAGTTTTAAAGTAAACCTTTTCCATGTAAAAAATCTATGATGAAAAAAAAAAAAAAAAACCAAATAATTCTTTAAGTAGAGCAAGACAACATGGTAGGATACAAACTTCTAATTTTGATTCATCAAACACCAAAATGTCATGCAAAACACATGGTTATGATATTTAGTTATTTGCATTTTTTTTTTTCTAGCAAAGAACCTTTTTTTCTTCAATAATGGATTTTTTTTTTTTTGTTAATATATATATATATATATATATTTTTTTTTTATATTGATTTCGTTTTGAAAGGGGTCACAGGCTACTGATTTGAGCTAGGTAGCCACTTTTAGGTTTTGGAGAAACTGATTTTTAATTTTATGGGGTCAAGCGTAAATTTTTTTAACCAAAACTTTCAAATAATATATATTATTGTATACTAATAAAAAATTTTCATAGTCGTACTTTATTCGTAGTTCCGTCACTAGTTTTTGCAGTCACATGCAGTGATCTGTGGTGATCTTTTGTTGTGGTCAGGGTGTGATGATTTCTTGTCACCACCATCTTCAACTCCGGCCATCACTCAACTCTATCCACCTTCCCTTGTTTGAACTCAATCTCGAAATTTGCAGCAACTCATATATATATATATATATATATATGTATGTATGTATATACACACACATACACACACACACACATATATATATATGTGTATATATGTGTGTGTGTGTGTGTGTGTTAGGTTCAAGTTGTATCAGGTGTAATTCAAAGTTATGTTATATTTTCTAGTAGCTTTTACTAGATTTTTTCTATAAAAAAAAAAAAGTTTTTTATTGGATTAATAATTCATAAATCTCATAGTTGGATTAGATGTTAATATGCATCCTAAGTTTCGGGCCAATCAGATGTTATTTACTATTCAATCTAGAAACCCAACTTCTATGTACAATTTTAAATACAAAAACTTGAAAATTATATATTTTACCAATAACATAATTATTGGTAACATATTATCTTGAAATTTGCAAGCATGTGGAGTATAAGAAGATCTAATCTAACAGTGAATTTGTTAAAATGTACTTCCAATTAAAAAATATTTAGTGTTGTAATATAGCTTAAAGTTAACATAGCTTATATGTGTGTGTGTGTGTGTGTGTGTGTGTGTGATCCTAGTGTCTCACATGGATTAAATATAAGATTATCTATGTGTTTATAAGCTCTTGGGCACCTCCTTGTAAGCCGGTTTTCAAGAGCGAGTTCTACCCATGGTTTTTAGCATTTGGTATCAAAACCAACCACCATGTTGAGTAATCAAATATTAAAATGGCTTACTAAGTTATTGAATAACTGATAGGTGAGTAGAGCTGCCAAAAAAAGAGAAAGGGCTATCATTAGATCAATGTCAATAAAGTGGGCTGATCCTAGTGTCCCACATGGATTAAGTAGTGGTAAGTTATGATCTTATTGTCCCACATAGATTAAGTGTGGGTTTGGATACGGCATTTCCAAACCCACGTTTGCGTTTTCAGACCCTTTTTTTTTTCAGCGTGTGAACAGTAATTTACTGTGCAGGGGAAAAAAACATTGTTCACGCACTATTCATGCACTGTTCACACATTTAAAAATATTAAAAATAGGTCCCACGATACGATTCACATATTTAAAAATTATTTTGCTACAGTATTTTCAGTTTTCAGTTTTCAATTTCAGCAAAAATAAGTTGTATCCAAACGGACCCTAAGTGTAAGCTTAACCATATATTTATAAGTTCTTAGGCATCCTCCTCTTACAAGCCGATTTTCAAGGGTGAGTTCTACTCATGGGTTCTTAGTGTGAACTTGAAAATTATTGTGAAAGAATTTTAGGGGTGCTTCCAAGTAGAACTATTTACAACTTATCATCTAAGATTTATTGTAAAAATGTTGTCAACGTAGCACTTCTCTTATTCTAATCATTAATTACACTAGACTCCACCACCAAAATATCTTCTTTTCTTTTCTTTTTTCAACTTCAATTCTTTTGTTACGAGCAGCTATGGACAATTTCCTATGATTAAGCGTGTATGGCTCCGATTGGGCTAGGTTTGGAGTATTTTTCAACCCAGCTGGACCCCCACAAGTTGGAAAATCTTTAATTCAACCCAATTCATGGTAGTTCTAAAAACCAACCAATCATGTAGTGTAGGGATCAGATTGTTTTGAGTTAGGAGTCATTTTTTCAAATCTAATAAAAAATTATCTTAATTTTAAGGCATCAACTTATTTAACTTTTTGCCCATTTATGTTTGCTAAAAGTTGGCTAAGGAGTACTTATATTTGAAAATTTAGCATTTCAAAAAGCTCTACATAAACAAAGTAATCTAAAAGTTAAATGAAAATTTAAAAACTCAACCCATCAACCTTTGCAAAACCAACTCAAGATGCCAACATATTGATAAGGTTGATGGGTCGAAAGTACACCCTTACCTAACACATTTCAAACTTTTATTGGACCATATGCTCCAACCACATTCGTTTGTTGTACTCCTAGTGAGTGCTGACTATTGTTGTCAATGCTTTACTCTCTTCTTAACAATGAATTATATGCTCTAGGATGTGAAATTTATGGTATTTTTACAAATTTTTCTATCTAGCTTCATATATTATTCCATTCAATGATTAAACTTTTCAATTGGTTACTAAGACCTCTATAGCCCTAGGAATGGTAATGAAGTGGGGTAGGGTGGGATCATGGATGTCCCGTCTCCATCCCATCTTTTTTTTTTCTTGGGTGGGGAAAACCCATGCGAGGAGTAGTGACGCATGTCGGGTGGAAAATGTTTTACTAATCCTAATGAGACAATTCAGATATTGATGAGATAAAGATGAAAAATATAGGGAAATGATTACTATGAGAGTACAAAGAAAGAAATAGAGACAATTGTTTTGAGAATATTAATAGAACATGTATAAATTTTTTTTAAGGGTACTAAGTAAGTATTTTAACACATACACACACGGGGAGAGGGAAGAAGGTTTTAAAGAAACTGACAGTGGTGTATATTCAAAAATGCCTAACTCTGAGATACACAACACATACTTAAACCTCTTTAACTCACACTCATTTTTCGATGTGGGATTAACCCACTGTTTTTTCTTTTGAGAATACTAAGCAAATATTTTTACACATATACACACATAGAGAAAGGAAAAGGTTTTAAAGAAACTGATAGTGGTGTTTAAAATTATATATACATCATAACTCATATATGTATAAACAAATCTTATGTATAAAAAAGTTAAACATATATTTCATTAAAAAAAAAGTTAAACATATATTAACAAAATCCGCATGGGGAAAAGTGCGGTAGGGTGGGTCATAGTGTCTATTCTTCGTTAACTATGCATAAATGGATGATTACCAAAATTTTCATTTATTTCTCATTTGTTTCTGAAGCTCCACATTAGTTAGAGTTTGACTGGGCATTAAATTGGATTTTTTTTTCTCACTTTCACTTTGTCTTTTTCTTTTTCCAAAAACAGCTGTAGACTTGATAAAAAATGTAGAAGTGCAAGCCATCATAGGGCCAAAAAGTTCCATGCAAGCCAAGTTTATCATCAATCTTGGGGAGAAAGCCCAAGTGCCCATTGTAGCATTCTCAGCAACAAGCCCTTCTCTTACTTCACTTCAAATTCCATATTTTTTTCAAGCCGCTCAAAATAGCTCATCTCAAGTGAAAGCTATAAGTGCAATTGTTCAAGCCTATGGATGGAGAGAAGTTGTGCCAATCTACACTAATAATGAGTATGGACAAGGTATGATACCCTTCCTGATTGATGCTTTGCAAGAAGTTGATGCCCGTGTCCCTTATCGAAGTGTCATTCCTCCATTGGCCTCAGATGACCAAATTGGTGAAGAACTTTATAAGTTGATGACAATGTAAACTAGAGTCTTCATTATGCACTTGCCAATCAATCTTGGTTCTCGGCTTTTCACCAAGGCAAAAGAGATTGGAATGATGAGTGAAGGTTATGTTTGGATCATGACTAGTGGGATGACCAATTCCATTCGCTCGATAGAATCTTCAGTACGTGATTCAATGCAAGGGGTATTGGGTTTAAAAACTTATGTTCCAAAAACAATTGAGCTTGAAAATTTTACACTTCGATGGAAAACAAAATTCCATCAAGACAATCCAAACATTTTGGATGTTGAATTGAATGTTAAGGGACTATGGGCATATGATGCCGCTTCAGCGCTAGCCAGGGCAATTGAGAAGGCTGGGACTACAAATTTTGGCTTTGAATATACAACTAGTTCAAGCAGCTTAACTGATCTTGCAACTATGGGGGTCTCTCTAAATGGTCCAAAACTTCGCCAAGCATAATTGGACACTAGATTTACTGGCCTTGCTGGAGAGTTTAGTCTCCCAAATGGGCAACTACAATCATCAACTTTTCAGATAATTAATGTGAATGGTAATGGAGAAAGAGGGGTTGCATTTTGGACTCCAGAAAATGGACTCAGAAGGGAATTGAATTCTACAAACACAAGCGCGTATTCCTCTTCGAGAAGAAACCTAGGACCAATTATATGGCCGGGTGATTCAAGCTCTATCCCCAAAGGTTGGGAGATTCCAACAAATGGGAAGAAGTTAAGAGTAGGAGTTCCAGTAAAGGATGGTTTTTTTGAATTTGTTAAGGTGGAACATGATGCTAGCACTAACACAACGAAGGTCACAGGATACAGCATAGATATCTTTAAGGCTGTTATGGAAGCTTTACCATATAATGTTGACTATGAGTTGATTCCTTTTGCAAAGCCTAATGGTGAAAGCGCTGGTACATATAATGATCTGGTGTATCAAGTATATCTTGGGGTTAGTAAAAATCCTTAGCTTACTAATTTTATCTATTAAGATTACATTTTGAGCCTTTATATTTCTTAGTTTATCATTTTCCTTCTAGATTTTGTTATCAATCTAAACAAGGGCACACATATAGTACTGGAAATGATGGAAGTAAATATTTTACTTTGACAGAACTTCGATGCTCTGGCTGCAGATACAGCTATCGTTGCAAATAGGAGTAACTATATAGACTTCACGTTGCCATACACAGAATCTGGAGTAACAATGGTAGTGCCAATCAAAGACAATGAGAGGAAAAACGCATGGGTGTTCTTGAAACCATTAACTTGGGACCTTTGGATAACAAGTGGGGTTTTCTTTGTCTTCATTGGCTTTGTTGTATGGGTTCTTGAACATCGAATAAATGAAGAATTTCGTGGGCCTCCATCACATGAGATTGGAACGAGCTTGTGGTACTCCTTCTCAACCATGGTTTTTGCACAAAGTAAGTTCCTTTCATCATTTTCTCATTTATTATTGTAGAAATGAATGATTGAAATACTCAATAGAAGGCATATGCAAAATGCACAATCTATAACAGCTTGTGCACTACTTGGAGGCTTATAACAGCTTTAGAAACTTAGAATTTCCATCCTTCAAAAATAATCAAGTAATAAACTATTTGATAAGTTGCTTACTAGCCTATAATATGAAAATTGCTTGTGGCATATACTAATATTATAGCCTAAGATTCCTTGAATTCAACTTTATCATGCATTAAAACAAGTAATAGACTAATAGTACTATACCTAGATGATATCTCAAATATTGTATTAACTTGACATTTATGATTTAACTATGTAATTTTCTAAAGCCCATTTGAATTTAATTTACAGAGGAGACATTGTTCAGCAATTTAGCAAAGTTTGTGGTCATCATATGGGTTTTTGTGGTGCTCATTCTCACTCAAAGTTACACTGCGAGTTTGACGTCACTCTTAACTGTTCAACAGTTGCAACCAACTGTTACTGATATTAACCAACTTATTAAGAATGGGGAGTATGTGGGCTACCAAGAAGGCTCTTATGTTTTGGAAATTCTAGAAGAAATGAATTTTGACCCAGCTAAGCTTAGGACATATAAATCTACAGAAGAATGTGATGAACTTTTATCAAAAGGAAGTGCAAATGGAGGTATAGCTGCTGCTTTTGATGACGTCCCTTTTATGAAGGTTTTACTATCACAATATTGCTCCAAGTATACCATGATTCAATCCATATATAAGAATGATGGGTTGGGTTTTGTAAGCTCGCTCTCTCTCTCTCTCTCTCTCTCTCTCTCTCTCTCTCTCTCTCTCTCTCTCTCTCTCATGTGTATGTGTTTGTGTTGATTTGTAGTTTTTCATGCAGATTTTTTTTTTTTTTTTTAACGTCTCTCAGGTCTTTCCAAAAGGTTCCCCTTTCGTATCTGATGTTTCATGGGCAGTATTAAATGTGACCGAAGGAGAGAAAATGAAAGAAATTGAAAAGGCATGGTTTGGGGACCAAAGTAATTGTTCAAGCTCCAACACCCAGGTTTCTTCTGGCAGTCTTAGCCTAGAAAGCTTTTGGGGCCTATTCCTCATCGCTGGCATTGCTTCCTTTTCAGCTCTCATTATCTCCTTCTCCATGTTCCTTTACAAGGAGAGGCGACAAATCTGGATCAACTTTGATTCAAAAAACTCAATATGGAGAAGAATTTGTCATGCCTTAAGAATCTTTGACAACAAAGACCTTAGCTCACATACTTTTAGGAATAAACCATTGAAAGATAGTCGTGACATTGACAATGTTCAAGGTATAGGCACACGTGATGCCTCAACAAACACTTGTTGCTCGACAAGTCCAATAAGTTGTTCAGTCCACACAGAACCCAAATTTACTTCCTCAGAAGATTCAGGAACACCTTCTAGAGAATATTTCATTCCTAATCCACATGATCAGACATTTCTATCGGTAGAAGATAATGAGCAAATTGGTCACCCAAATCCATTTCAAGGGGTCCAAGAACCCAAGAAATAGCTCTAGAAAACTGTTAAAATAAATTTTGGTCTTGTAAACAATGATATAGTTATCCATATGATACTTTTATTTAGGGATAGTATTTCTCGTATGGCACTAGTGGAGGACTAAAGGCATCACACATACAAAAATTTATAAACAAACTAGAGTTTGTTCATGGATTTTGTTTTTATTTTGGAGAAATAAAATAAAATTTTAAGTTATAATGTCAATTCTATGACTATTGTTCTTTTACCATCAAGCTAAAAACAATAATGGTTTCTTGTGGATGTAGGCAGGATTTGGTAATTGAATCTCTACTCGAGAACAAAATCCATTATTACTTGAGTTAAATTTAATCCAATTTTGAAAATTTTATATAGGAAACTTTTTTTTACCTAATTTATTAATTAATTCATTTGTTAATTTACTAATTGTTACCTGATAGTCCTAATCTAAGTAAATGAGCTATCTTATCCATGTTTCATTATGCACGTTGATTTCTTTTCCCAACTCTTAACTCCCATCAATGAAAAAGTGTTAAAGAACTGTAATTTGGTGTAGCTACGGGTAACAATGGTTTTTAAGTCTAATTTTTATTATATGATATATGAAAAGATATATATATATATATATATATATATCAAAACTGAAATCAAACTTTTATGTGGCAATTAGATAGAATAAAAATATTATTAAAAAAAAAAAGAAAAAGAAGAAGAAGAAAGAGAAAGAAGTAGTAGTTGATATGAATAAAACATAACATGTATTAAAACTAATTGTTACTTTATCAGAAGAATTGATAAAGTAATAGAAGAAAACTTGATAAGAACAAAGAAGCTATTATTTTTATTTTTATTTTTAAAAATGTTGCAATTTGGTGCTGCCATTTGGTGTTAAACCATAGCTTATAGGCTTAACTTACAATTTGGTGTAGTCACTTAGCATAACGACGACTTATAATCCCAATTTTAATATATAGTCCATGATATGATATTGATTCTAAAACAATGTACATAATATGATATGTTATTAGATTAGATTCGTCACAAAAAAAAAATATAATAGAACTCGAGTTCCAATATAACTTTTTTATTTCCTTTATAGAGCATAACTTTGATTAAAAAAAAAATATTATATGGAGTTGAGTTCCACTTATGAAAAAAGGGTTAAAATTGAGGTTGTAAGGAAGAAGGAAAACGTAGGATTTTTTTTTTCCTAACAACATGAAACCTCATCGAGTCAAGGTCCTTTGAACCCACCCCTAATGAGAAAAAGTGACTTTTTTTATGGTATTTAGGGGATATATTATGGACTTATCGTTTCCCTATATTTCCTTTTAATAAAAAATAGTGTTTAAGGGCTATATGCAAAGTACTCATTGTTGAGTGATGTTCAGTTGAAACCACAGACAGAAGCATGGGCGGCTTTACATTAAGGCCAGGGGGTTCAAATGAACCCCCTAACTTGGCTCAAACAAAATTTTTATATATAAAATTTTTAAAAAATTTTCATTTTGAACTCTTAAAATAAAAATTTGAACACCCTAATCCTAAATTTTGTTTGAACCCAATTGAAATAAGCTTGAAACTTGAATATGATCATCTTAATTTTAATTTCACAATATTTTTACAATAATATGAGGTAAGTTGTAACTGCTTTTTATCTGGACCCACAATTAACAATATTTTTTTATCTACCTTTAACAATTGTCCACCTAGATTTTGTTGTGGAATTTTTTGAAAGTATTGTGTCAATTCCAAAATTTTTGCTCATTCATTAAAAAAAATATGAATATTCTTTCTAGGATTTTGGCTTACTTTGCAATTGACAACGAAATGAAGTTGTTTTTCCTTACACTTTTCTTCTTCATTAACAAAAAAATTACATCACTGTTACAACCAACACATCTGTACAAATTTGTATCTATATCTGTAATTTTTTCCTCATTCTCTCTATCTCGCTTTTGCCCTTCTATTTTTTTCTTAGTTTTTCTTTTTATCTCCAATTATCTCCAATTCTAAGAGAGTGACTATGTCTATGTGTATGATTAAGAAGTCATTCACTTCAAACGTAAAATCTTATATCAGTTACTATTTTATTTTCTTAGTTTCAAATTTACTCCTAGTTCTACTCCTAAGTGTGTTACTAGTCTTCTCCTTTTATCATATATTTTTATATAATTGATATTACATATAAATATACTAAGTTATTATTAATTTGACAAAAAAGTATGATTAGTAATTTAATTATATTAGTTTATGCATTTAATAGTTGTTGTCTTACCTATTTTATAACAGTTTTAGACTATTGTATAATATAGTTGTATTGTATACTAAATTGTATTTAGAATATTATTTTAGATTATTGTATATAATATGGAAGTTTATCTATAGAAAATAAAAATTAATCATTTAATTTTTTACTCGCCTCTCATGACAAATGACAAATGACAAATTCCTAGCTTTTCCATTGTTGACCCCCTTAGAAAAAAATCCTGGAGCTGCTATTGACAGAAAGTGAGGCAGAGGGGTTGGAAAGGCAGTTTAATGAAGAGGAGGTTTGGGCTGCTGTGAAAGTGAAAAAGTACGAATGGTGACAAAGCACTAGGTCCCAATGGCATTACCATTACATTTTTCCAAGCTAGTTGGTAGATCGTTAAAGATGATGTTATGCGAGTTTTGCATCAGTTTCATAGTCAAAGAACATTTAAACAAAGTTTTTATCCCCAAGAGAATAGGAGAATCTGACGTGAAGAATAATTCATCGCATATACATACATATGAGACAAGAACGCAGCAATGGCAGATTATATGTCTACGGAGAATGGCTTTTTTTTGGAATGTGGTGCTTACCCCATAACTTGTCAATATTAGGAACTGATGGAGCTTATGCAAAATTTCATGCAGCAGTCATAGGCTGCCAAGGTAAGAATAGATAACAGCCAGTGGAGATTTTGAGGTAAAGTCATTTTATAAAATTATATCTTCTATGGGATCCCAATTTTTCTGTTGGAAGACGACATGGAAGGCAAAGATTCCAACTAAGGTAGCGTTTTTTATGTGGTCAGCTGCTAGGGGAAGTATCCTAACCCGCACACATGCTATGATTGATTGCAATCTACTATCCTATTTCTCCATTAGAGACCCTATTTCCCCACCAAAACCTAATCCTAAATCTTCCAAAACCCAAGTTGTCCAGACCTAACTCAAATTTGCCAAACCTGATTTTGCTTTGTTCTTCTTGTCCTACGTAATTAGGTCAGCAAACCTTCATAGGGTTAATTCATCTAAATGAGGGTACAAGTGCACTTGATCCAACACTTGTTGATTGCACCTCCTTTATATAAAATTAATATTTGCTTAAGTAAGCCGTCGATCCAATTCATTATGTAGCAAACAAATCTATAAAATGAAATTATTCGACCATACTAATTGGGTATTTTGTATTAGAACTCATTTTCATTTTTCTTGTATGTATTTGTTTCTTAAAAAAAAAAAAAAAAATTGAGTCCTACACTCTAGTATTTGATAAGCATCTCCAACAAGCCTTTTAAAGTCTCTATACTCCCCATTTTGGAAAGCAAACCCACAAAAATCAACTCCAATAGCCTCTCTAAAATGCAAAAAAAATTAATGACAATTTTTGAGTTGCTACACCAAGAGAGCTACTATTTATTCTCTAGCTCTCTCCCCATACTCAGTATTTCTCTCTCCCTATCTCTTCATCACTGTCTAATAGAGCACTCTCAAAACGCAACATTGTCTCTCTCAAAACCCACAAAAATTAGCTCCAACGTCTCTCTCATCTTCTCTTACAACCATTGTTCACTGCCCAATATCACAAAACCCAGCACCATTTGATTGAATTGAATAACACAAAACCCAGTCACAGTTAGGATCAGTGGAGAAAAGATTGATCAATGTTGGATCAAAGCCAGCAATGGACGATATCTCACTTCTCCAAATCCTCTTTCTCTCTCTAGCTTAAGATTTGGGTTTTTTTTTTTTTTTTTTTTTAAATAAAAGATTTTGGGTGTTCTTGAATGATAAAATATGGGTGTTAAGATTTGGGTATTTTTGGATGATAAAAATCTAATTTGAGTGTTGTTGAATGATAAAATCAAGGTTTTAAGATTTGGGTTTTGTTGATGTTGGTGTTATTAAATGATAAAATTTGGGTTTTAAGAATTGAGTGTTGATGAAAATGCAAAAAGGATTTTGAGAAAAAGAAGAAGAAGAAGAGTTGTTGATAAAATGTATTTGAAAAAAAATACTAATGATAAATAAAAAATAATATTTAAATAAGAATATAAAAAACCTATTGAAAAGTGTATTTTAAAAAAAGTAATTACACAATTTACAAAAGTCACTATTTATTTGCAAAGACTTTCCTAATTCTTCTAAACGAACAAAAAGACTTTACGAGGATTGATTGTGTGTTACTGAGATCACTTCCTTGGTGGTGAGTGAGTGAGTCACTAGTATTTGTGGCCTTGCGGTCCAACCCATGTAGAAAAGAAAATATGGGCCAAAAATCCAATTTGTTTGTTGAAGTAATTATAGATCTAGAGCCCAATAACTTATGAAGAAAAATAAATTAGCTAATACTTATTTTTGTGCGCTTTAATCTTTATACCCAATAATTGTTTGTATTTTTTTAGCCGAATACAAGATTTTTGCTTGGCCCAAAAAAAAAAGAGGCACTGTTTCTTTCAGCGATTATTATTATTATTATAGGGTTGGCGATTATTTTATTATTTTTTAAAACTTATTCAAGCTCTGTTTTACAAACGCTAGTGTAATATTATTATTCAATGAGTTTATTACACAGATTTCTGAGGGTTTTTTTTTTTTTTTTTTTTCCTCTCATTCTATCTTTGACATTTTCTCCTAAAGTCGTATTAGAATATTGAACATATTTGTTTGAATTTTGGTCCACCAGGGTTTTGCTAACTACTTGGGCCTAGTCCTTCATGCTCTTCATTCATCATAAAAGATTATTGTAACGTTGACTGACGACATTACATTTTAATACTCCTTTTGTTTTGAATTGTTTGGAAAATGGGATTGATTTTATAAACTCTTTCGAGGTAATTCTACAACCACATCGAAGGTAGATATCTTTTGATTCTATTCAAAGATTCCAGAATGATGGCGAAAGACCCTACCGGCAAGCTATCTAGATGCCATGTTCTTCTATTTTACAATTGTAGTTTGATATTTTTAAACGTGTTATAATTGGTATGGAACTTATTCTAGCCATTTGGCTAATTGCACTTGACATTTCAAACCCATTTACTTAGAGTTGGCTTTTGTTTATTTGATTGAGAAAGTTTTTAGACACAAAAATTTGACATGGCAAATAAAAAATTTTTTAGAGAGTTTTAATATATGGTGTTCGACACAACAAATAATTAGTGTGGTAAATAAGTTCAAATGAGAATCAATACAAAGTTATCATATCAACCAATATAAAAAAATATTATCAATTTTTGTTTTCTTTTGTATGTATGTTACTGTGTGCACCGAAAATGAGACTACTGGGTTGGACCTCACTCAGACTCACAACTTATTTGTTTAGTGGGTATGGATTTCCTACTATGGGTCGTTCTCGGCACAGAGATCCAATGAGATCATTTTTCTCTCTCTATGTTGCCACCCTCTTCCTTTCTCTCCAAACCTTCCAACCCCCATTTTTGCTCCAAATTCTCATATTTATAGCCCCAGGTCAGTGGAGAGATCATGATTACTCTCATGGTTAGTGCAAAGCGAGGTCCAATACCCTTGATTATAAGTGGGTGGTTAGGTGGGAGTGGAACGCAGTAGGAATGGCCTTGGAACTTGGTTCCCACTCCCACAGAAATGTTCGGCTGCGACGCTCTTGGGTTTTGCCGGGCACATTTGGGATGGGATCTTTGGACGTTATTCTTTCCTCATTGCCCGATTAAGGTCCCCCGAGCAAAGATTGGGTGATGAAGCCTAGGCTTGCAATCCGCGTGGGCCTAAGCTGGGATCTCGGGTAAAGGGAAATGGGGACCATGGGCCTTGCTATTGCGTTGGAGCTTGGGGCCCAAACTTGCTTGGGCATCACAGGTCCGTACATTAGCCCCCCCTTGATTCGTGCCCAACAGGGGCAGGATCAAGGAGCTTGGAGTGCACTCCCGTTTGAGAAGGTCAACAGGCATAAGCCTGAGCGGCTCTAGGAAACTCATTAATGCGCCATTAAAAGTCGTGTCGTTTCGGCCCGTTTGGTTACTCGTCATCATTATCTGACGGTTCGTGAACCGAAAAGGTGCGTGTGTCAGTTAGCGCCCGTGTGAATCCCTCGTTAAATGAGCCTCATTATTGTTGATTAGGCGCCGTTTCCTTCTTCCTTTGTGCTCTATAAATGGTTCGTTCCAAATCACTTCTCCATTTTTAAACTCCCCCCTCTCTAAATTTTCTCTCTACTGAGCATTCATCGGCGCACCTACTCGCCTGCCCAGAGCCCCTCTTTCTTCCCTAGAGCCCAAAGTAAGTTTCCTACCTCTTACATTTACTTCTGCATCTTTCTTCAAGTTTCTCCCCTCAATTTTAGACTCTAGGATGGGGTATGCTTATCTTCTAAACATTGCGGGGTCCTTAACCACTTTTAGGCACAAGTTTGATATTCTTAATGATGTGGAGGTGGCGTATTGCCCCGAGAGTGAATTCGAACTCCACAGAGGGCAACAAACAGCCTTTTTTCCTCTAATGGCAATTTTAAAAGGTGGGGTCAGGTTTCCCGTGGACCCCCTCTTGCTTGATACACTTAGGTACTACGGGTTATGCCCCGACCAACTCCCCTCCAATTTTTACCGAGTAGTCAGTTGCGTTAGTAGGTTGAACCATACGTTTGGTTTACAATTAAACCACCATGACATAAATGACATGTACAGCTTGTGTGGAAACAAGAATACAAACTATTACTTATAGGTTAGAGATAAGCGGGTACGGCTGATATCATGCCTACCTGACTCGAATAGAAACTCTGCTGGGGAATACGTCCGGGTGCGTGGCAACTGGTTTACCGGGGATATCCCCCCTCCCCCCTCCCCTCTCTCGTCGCGAAGTGGGTTCGTATTGACTCCTAACCTTACTTTGTTTGATAGTTGTTTTGCTTACCTGAATTCTGATATGCCTTCATACATGTTCATTGTTTCTTCACTTTGCCTTCATTCATTTATTTATTATTTCTCTTTTCTACAGATGGTAGAGAGTTTATCCCTGACGTCAGGGTAGTTCACGTAAGGGGAACTTCGTGCTTTGATCCGAGATATTCGTTCACTAGGACGGGCAGCTCCGAGCGTCCCATCTCATTCTTGGAGTTGAACCAGTCTACTCCACCTGGCAACCCTTCAAGTAAGCACTTTTGGTAGACAGTCCACTCCTATCTTACATTGACGTCCGGCACGCCAATTTCTTGCCACCGAACTTTACAGTGGGAAAAGCTCAGGAACAAGGCCGGCGATACACCTGTTCGGACGAGTTCGCTTCGTTGCGCGACGAATCTGTGGAGCGCGTATCCCGACGCCTCCGAGAACTTGCTCACGTTTGTGTTGAGGAAGAAGCCCCCATTCAAGAGGCTCCCGCTCAACCCGAAGAACCAGTTGATCCCAAACCTCCAGTGCGTGATACCGAACAAGTGGCCGTCAACATTACCGACCTTTTTGATATAGAATCTGATCGCAGTGGAGATATAGTGACCCGAAAGAGCTTGACCATTGACCGTTTCGTGCCAGGTGCACGGTAGGCGACGCAACAGCAGCCACCGCAAGGCCAAGGCCAGACGCCTCCTCCCCCGCCCCCTTCCCAAACTGGGCGAACCAGAAAGAGGCAACGCGCCAGCTAGCAGACCTCTATCGGGCCGGGAGACGCCATTACCCAGGTACCCCCACAGTCGTCCAAGGGCATCGTTATATAGAAGCTGCAAGCTCAAACCAGGGAGGTTGCGACGTCCTCCTCTAGGGCAGCTCAGCCGTGGCAGCCCAAGTTTTTCCCGGACGGCGAGCCACTCCTTGATACCGCTAGTGTACGGGTTTGGGAGAAGGATGAAGGGGGTCGCGTTGCCCAGAGCTTAGCGCACGGACTCTTTTTACCCGAGGACGTACATGCTTACGAGCAGGGGACGGAGAAGTCCATAGGGAGAAGGCTGCAGTGGTTTACTGTCGCGGTAATCTCTCGTATGCTTTTATCGTTTGTTCTTATCACTATCAATGCATATACGTGCATACACGCACAGGTTTCAATTATGACCGTCGTTTTGCTTTTTATCATATGCATACGTGCACATGTTTTATCTTCCGCCGTACTGACCCCCGAAGTTTTATCAGGCTGCTCAGTTGGCTCACATCATCGATGGGCACCTGAAGGAAGTCTCCGAGGATGCAGACCGGGAAAGGCAACCAGGGAGGCGGCTGCTAAGAAAGTAAATGAAAAGGCAAAGGCTGCTGACACTGCCGAGAAGAAGGCTGCTATCGCTGAGAAGGCTAGGGTGCTGGCGGAAAGTAGGTGTGCGGAGTTTTTGGTGAAACAGAACGAAATAGACGTCAAATTATCCGAGGCGATAAGTCTGACCACTGCCCAAGCTGAGGAGCTCGCCGATCTGAGAGTGGCGCTAGAGGTTACCGAAGAGAAATGGTACCATGAAGGGTTTGCAGATGCGAAAAATTTTAGAAAATTCCGTGAACCAAGCTCAGAGGTTGGGTTTCGAGGCTGGATGGTTGGCTACCTTAAAGGTCATAGGGGTCCCCGAGGATTCTCCCCTCAAGGACCCCAACCAAATACCCTTCCTTAGCTTTACCCCGTCTGTGCAGAACCCACCGGCACCCGTTGATGAAGGGGACACAGCAAGTTTGATGGAGCTGGTGGAGTAAATAGATGCCCATGTGGAAGCGGATGATATGGAAGCCACCAGTGTCCCGCAGCCTTCCAGTCAGCTTAGTGAGAATGCAGCCCAGCAACATGCCGACCGTCAGCCGACCGAACCCATCGCCCAAATGCAACCCACAGATCCTCAAACTTAGATTCCAAACAAGACTGCTAATGCTTTCCTTTAGTTTATGTTTCTATTATGCTTTTATTTTTCTATTTAATTTGCCTATGTCACCAGGTTGTGGTGGCTGAACAATCATTTGTCTTGTTTTGACTTTTGTATGGTCGCCAGACTATGGTGACAGGACAACAGCTTCGTTTCTATACATTTATTCTACTTACGTGTTATTTGTTTATTGAACTCTTGTCTTAATTGTTTTCATGAAGGCTTACTTGCTATGTTTTTCTATTCTTCATGCTTGAATGATTTCCTGAATGCCCGGTGAATTATATAGTGCAGAAGACCAGGATGTGAGTTCACGATCTCAAGCAACGTTTAATTGGTTGGTTTCAATCTTTAACCATTGTCTTTAGAATACTTTCCTCCTACACGGTGAAAGCAATTGAATCGGGTGATAGAATTTTGTCCTTAGGAAATCTGGGTTAAGTTTTCCTCCTCCCCAGTGATGGATATCGAACCGAGGACAGGTTTCTATTCTTAGGAAAATCAGGCTAAGGTTTCGTCCTGCCGGTGATGGATATCGAACCGGGAACAGGTTTCTGACCTTAGGAAGATTTTTTAGCGTTAAGGTTTCCATCTGCTCGGTGATTGAAATCGAACCGGCCAACAGGCTTCTGTCCTTAGGATTTTTTTTTTTTTTAGCATTGAGGTTTCCACCTGCTCGGTGATTGAAATCGAATCGGGTAGCAAGCTTCTGTCCTTAGGATTTTTTTTAGCATTAAGGTTTCCACCTGCTCTGTGATTGAAATCAAATCGGGCAGCAGGCTTCTGTCCTTAACAAGACTTGTAGTTTAAAGTTCTTTCTTGCTCGAAAATGGAAATTGAACAGAGAATCGACAACAAAGTTGAAAAAGTTTGCACGGATAATCATTATCATCTCTAGTAGCGAAACCCGTACAATATTACATTCAACTCACAATTTTAAAGCACTACCCATCAGTGATAGAATCTCTTAAGGTTATGGACGTTCCATGGCCGAGGAAGTGGCCTCTCATCTAGGTCCTCCAAGTAATACGCCCCCGTACCAGCGACGGCAGTGACCCTGTAAGGCCCTTCCCATGTCTGCGCCAATTTCCCGGCATTCGTATCTCGCATATTTCCCATGGATTTTCTCAGGACCAAATCTCCAGCGCTAAACTTCCTTGTTTTTACGTCTCGGCTATATCTCTAGACGAGCTTTTACTGATACTCCGCGAGCCGTATAGTAACCACTTCGCGGCTTTCTTCCAACTTGTCCAAGCATCCTACCATCATCTCATCGTTTTGGGCGGGATCGAATACCGCGACTCGTGCACTGCAAAGACTCACCTCGATTGGTATCACGGCTTCCGCTCCGTACGTGAGAGAGAACGGTGTCTCCCCGATGGACCTCCTAAGGGTAGTCCGGTATGCCCACAATACTTTGGGCAGCTCATCGGCCCAGTTTCCCTTTGCACCCTCCAGCCTCTTTTTCAGCCCATTCACAATTACTTTATTCACAGCCTCGGTCAGGCCATTACCCTGGGGATATGCTGGGGTTGAATACCTATTTTTGATACCGAAATCACCACAAAACTCACGGAAAGCCCGGCTGTCGAATTGTAGCTCATTGTCTGATATAAGGGAGTTCGGCACCCCAAACCTTGTGATTTTATTCTTCCACACGAACTTTTTTACATCCACGTCCCGGATATTGGCCAGAGCTTCCACATCCGCCCATTTAGTAAAATAGTCGACAGCCACCAAAACGAATCTTCGATTACCCGTCGCTCGGGGGAATGGGCCGATGATATCCAGACCCCACTGTGCAAAAGGCCAGGGACTGCTGATTAGGTTCAAATGGCCTGTGGGCTGATGGATTAGAGGGGCATGCTTCTGAAATTGCTCACACTTACGCACATACTCGGCGACATCCCTTTGCATTTAAGGCCATTAAAACCCTTGAGTCATTGTCCGGTGCGCCAATGAGCGTCCACCTACATGATTGTCGCACACTCCCTCATGAAGCTCGGCCAAGAGCTCGTCCACCTTCTCTGAGTGTAAGCATAAAAGGTATGGCCCCCCAAAGGATCTCCGAAACAGCGTTCGATTTTCTGATAACCAATATCGAGGAGCACTCTACAGATCTTATTGCCCTCCTTTTCGTCACACGGGAGTCGGTCCTTGGCCAGGAAGTCAATGATGAGGTCCATCCAGCACAACCCAAGTGTTGTGATTGCTGTGATATCAATCCCTGCAATTCCCAGATCAATTACTACCCTGATGCTCGGCTCTGGAACAAGCTCTACCTTGATTAGCCAGGGTATCTCTTTGGCTACTGATGATGCCTGCATGGCGAGGGAGTCGGCGTGTCTATTTTACGTTCGAGCCACTTAGAAAACCTTTACCTTGCTGAAGCTGGTTATAGCTTGCTTTACCTGCTCCAGGTATGCTTTCATCCAGAGATCCCGGGCTTCAAAACTGTCGTGCACTTGATTAACAACCAGACGCAAATCTGAATACACCTCTACATCCCGAGCACCTAAACTCGAAGCTACCGTCAATCCGGCCAGTAAGGCTTCATACTCTGCCTCGTTGTTGGAGGCTTTGAAGCCTAACCTAAATGAGTGCTCCAACCGTATTCCTTCTGAGGTGATTATGATATTCCCTACACCGGCCCCCGTGGAGCTCGACACCCCGTCCACGAATACCTTCCACGGGCGTGTCTCCACATGGCAAACTATCTCCCCACTCCTTTTCGGTAAAAACTCGGCGACAAAATATGTAAGGACCTGGCCCTTCACCAAACTTCGTGGCCTGTACCGTGTGTCGAAAGAACCAAGCCGAGTTCCCCATTTCGCTATTCGACTCGTGAAGTCTGGCCTCTTCAATAGTGACTGCAAGGGATACTCGATCAAGACGTAAACCGTATGAGCCTGAAAGTAGTGTGACAGCTTTCTTGTAGCGTGTATCAGGGCCAATACAAGCTTCTCCAAAGGTAAGTACCTCGTCTCGGCATCAACTAGGGTCTTACTGATGTAATACACGGGTTACTGGAGTCCTTGGTCTTTCAGCAGCACGGCGCTCACGGCGTAGTCAGACACTACCAGGTACATAAATAAATCCTCACCTGGTTCTAGGGCCGTCAGCATGGGTGCCTGTACCAAATAATCCTTCAAATCCAGAAAAGCTTTCTCACATTCTTCGTTCCATTGAAAACCCGTCCACTTCTTCAGGAGCTGGTAGAATGGTCGGCAATGATCTGCGAATTTGGAAATGAACCGATTAAGGGCGGCTAGCATCCCGGTCAACACTTGCACTTCTTTCGGATTGCTCGGTGGCTTCAGTCTTTTCACCGCCTCAATTTGGTTGGGGTAGACCTCTATTCCCCGCCTAGTAATTAGATACCCCAGGAATTTTCCAGCCCCCACACCAAACGCGCACTTCTCGGCATTAAGACGTAACTTGTATTGTCGAAGAACCTCGAAAACCCCTTAAAGGTCCTCCATATGCCGTGCTACTTGCTTGCTCTTCACCACCATGTCGTCAATGTACACTTCAACCGTACGCCCTATCTTGTCTCGGAACATTCTCGTCATCATTCGCTGGTACGTGGCTCCGGTGTTCTTTAATCCCCAAGGGCATCACCGTGTAATGATAGTTGGCCTCCGGGGAGATAAATGCCGTCTTTTCTTAATCCTCAGGTGCCAGGGCGATCTGGTGATACCCCTGAAAAGTATCTAGGAAGCTCATCCTCGGATGCCCATACATGACATCTACCAATTGATCGATCTTGGGCACGGGGAACGGGTCTTTTGGGCATGCTCTATTTAGGTCCGTGAAGTCCACGCAAACCCTCATATGGACTCCATGCAAACACATCCACATTATGTATTAGGAGTAACAACATTTCCATTTTATCCTGCTCGTCCATGCCTTCCCCTATATGAAAACACTTGTCAACATCTGGGAGTACCTTCACTTTCATCATTTCCTCGGCATAACCTCCCCCCGTTTCTCCTCAGTCATCCTGTAATTGCTACAAAGGGACCCCCTGTGGTGGATCCTTCTGCTGGGCACATTCCCCTTAATCGGTTGTCTCCTTCCTCTGGTTAACCACAGGGATTAAACATTGTCTCGCCGTCTGCTAGCTTCCCCTCACTACAGCAATACCATGCTCGGTAGGAAACTTCATTTTCACATGCAGGGTGGACGGGACTACCCCCATTGCATGGATCCACGGTTTGCCAAGTATCGTCGTGTACGGGGAGAAGAAAGTCACCACTATAAACGTTACTACCACCTCTTTGCCCTCCATATTCACTGGCAGAGATATTTGCCCTTCGGGTATTACAATTTTTCCATCAAATCCGACTAAAGGTGTATTGTACTTAGAGAGGTCCCCATTCTTTAACCCAAGCCCTCGGTATAGGTCCGGAAACATCATGTCAGCCTCACTCCCCTGGTCTATCATCACCCTTTTTACCAAGAAGCCGCCTACCCGAGCAGCAACTATCAACGCATCGTCATCCGGTTGGACTGTTCCCTCCAAATCACTATCATCGAAAGCGATAGGCTCCTGGGTAAGCTTTAACTTCTTCCCCGCTGGTTGTGCGCCCGAGCTGCCCTCCGCTGGTACCACATTTAACACCCCTTTTTCTTTGCCAAGGCGAGGCTCCTAAAGGGTGCGTGGATGACCTCAATTATCCCGAGTGGGGGTGGAAGCAGGTTGCCCTTCTGCGTAGCTCCTTGTCCCATCCCCCACGTCTATCACAAACTTCTTCAAATACCCAGCCTTGGCCAGCTGCCCGAGATGATCTTTTAACACTCGACACTGCTTGGTGGTATGGCCCTTGTCTTTATGGTAGGTGCAGTACAAGTTCTGATTCCTCCTAGAGGGGTCACCACCCATCCTGTTCGGCCACCTGAAATATGGCTCGTGTTTAATTTTGTCCACAATTTTGTGCACCGGCTCCTTGAACGTCACGTTTACCTCCCCTACTAGTGCTTCTGGCTCTTGAATTCTCAAATTTCACCGGGTCCTCGGTTGAAAACCACTCGGCCGAGGACGATTTGCCATCGGCTCCTTACCTTTGCTTTGTATCCGATCATCTTCCAGCTGTTTATATTCTTCAATGCGCCTCATTAACTGCCTCATATCCTCGGGAGGCTTCTTAGTCAACGACTCCCTCAGCTCGGAATCTTCAGGTAATCCCATTCTAAAAGTACTAGCGGCAATCTTCTCGTTTCCCCCGCCGATCTCGTTGTAAAGCTCCCAGTATCAGCTACCATAATTACGAAGGGTTTCCCCTGCCCTCATCTTCATAGACAGCAGTGATTCTACCGGTTACGGCACCCGGTTGCACGTTACGAATCGGGTTCCAAACTCCTGTATCAGCTCAGCGAAATTGTGGACTGAGCCTTTCCATAACCCGTTAAACCATCTCAAAGCGGTGTGGCCGAGGCTTGAAGGAAAAACTTTACACATCAGTGCATCATTATGGGTGTGCAGGGACATCATTTGATTATAGTGGCTTACGTGTTCTACCGGGTCCATTTTCCCATTGTAGGAGTTGAAGGGAGGGCGTGTAAATCTGTCCAGCATGGGGGCTCGCTCAAAGTCAGCTGAAAATGGAGACCGAGCAGCTCTGCGTAATGCGCGGCTTATTGCATCCATGGCCGCATTATGGGGCCGTTGTTCTTCCAAGGAATTTGAACCTCGGTCTGCATAACCCCGTGAAACGAACGGTCTCGGTGCTAGCGGGATTCTCGCGAATTTGTACATTCCCGGGGCGGACGAGATTCCTGCGAGCGGGAATGTTCTCGGCGGTGGTGGGATCCGGATTGATTGGAACCCGTTTCGCGACGATTTCCCTCGGTGTTAGATCTTCTCTCTCGGTTATCTTCGTCCCTTCTGCGGTGCCTGTTTTCTGCCTCAAACTCCAGGTCTCTCACCATCCTGCGCAATCGTTCAAGTTCTTCGTCTCTTTCATCGAATTGCCTGTGCCCCGAGGCATACGAAATTGTGTACTACGTTTGGTACGACCCTTCCCCGAGGCCGAACTGCTCCTCTCGTTCGTAGTCCCTATCTTCACGTCTCTTTTGCCTTCTTTCTCGCCATAAGGATCCCCGAGAAGATCCAGCTGAACCACTTTCAGCATCACTGCCATAGCGTCTCCCAGACATCTCCCTCCCCGGGATTGAGTCTCAGTAGAACTACGGCATTGTAGGAGATTCCCACAGACGGCGCCAATTGTACGCACCGAAAATGAGACTACTAGGTTGGGCCTCACTCAGACTCACAACTTATTTGTTTAGTGGGTATGGATTTCCTACTATGGGTCGTTCTCGGCATAGAGACCCAATGAGATCACTTTTCTCTCTCTATGTTGCCACCCTCTTCCTTTCTCTCTAAACCTTCCAACCCCTATTTTTGCTCCAAATTCTCATATTTATAGCCCAAGGTCAGTGGAGAGGTCATGATTACTCTCATGGTTAGTGCAAAGCAAGGTCCAATACCCTTGATTATAAGTGGGTGGTTAGGTGGGAGTGGAACGCAGTAGGAATGGCCTTGGAACTTGGTTCCCACTCCCGCAGAAATGTCTGGCTGCGACGCTCCTGGGTTCTGTCGGGCACATTTGGGATGGGATCTTTGGACGTTATTCTTTCCTCATTGCCCAGTTAAGGTCCCCCTAGCAAAGATTGGGTGATGAAGCCTGGGCTTGCAATCCGCATGAGCCTAAGTTGGGATCCCGGGTAAAGGGAAATAGGGACCATGGGTCTTGCTATTGCGTTGGAGCTTAGGGCCCAAACTTGCTTGGGCATCACAAGTCCGTACAGTTACTTTATTTAATTTTCAGCAGTAAACTTTCCAAGAGAATATTTGGGCCATTTGGTAACGTTATTCTAGTAACATTGTTTGTATTTTTTGGAAATACGTGTAGGTAAAAAAGTATGTGAAAATACATGTAATATTGTTTAAAAACTGAAAACATGTGTTTAAACACATGTACTAAATGGCCCTTGACACAAGAGTCAAGGTCAGCTCGAAAACTAACAAAGCATTTCAGCCTTATAGACCCCATTGGCTTTTACACTGACTTTCACCAAAGTTGTCATATGTATCCTCTAAGATTTGTAGAGTCGCTCAGTGTAGGTTATATCTATCTTAAATTCTTAATTAATAGATCATGATCAAGACTATTGTTAGGGTCATATTTTTCATGTGTTGATATATTCTTTGACAAAATGCACTTTACTTGTATTTGGGTAGTTCTCGGTTTTGAAATTCAAACCGAACTGGCCAGTCGAACCGCGGTAACTGGGAACCAGTTTTTTAAACTACCAAAAAAAAGAGAACTTCATATATTGACCAAAAAAAAAAAACATGCAAATACATAAAATCTTACAATTTCCTTCTACGAATTTTTTTATTTTGAAATCATTGCATGATAGTCTCATTATTAATGCTACAAGCTACGTCTCTTTTAAAATTTTAGTTAAAATAACATTTTTCTTGGGCTTTTTTTTTTTTTTTTTTGGGGTTTTTTGTCAAGACTTAATATATTATTAAGGGGACCAAAGTTTGGTTACAAACTTAGTTGTAGCCTAAGGCTACAACTCTTACTAAACAAATTAATATGGTTATATATTTTGAAAATATAACCATTGAATTGCATGTTCTTTATGTTCTTAAAACACATGTCAAATTTCATGCCAATTAATCAGATGTTATTTATTATTCGATCCATAAACGTATTTTTTGTCTAATTTTAGACTCAAAAACTTGAAATTTAAACATCTGATTGGTGACATAATTATTAATTTTTTATCTTATTTTGCAAGTATGGAGGATATAAAGAAAAAAAATATATAATCCAATATTGGATTTGTCAAAATTCACATTCAATAAAAATATATTGAGTGGAATTGTAACCTTAGTCTGCAATACTAAAAGTCTACAAGTTTGTTGCTAAACTTTGTCCAAAGTTTTATTATGTTGAGCCAAAAAAAATTGAGGATGGTCACAAAATTTTTTTTAAGGATAAAAAAGTCATAAAGTTTTAAAATTTATATATAATAATTTTTTTTTTCAAAGTTAGGGTGGTCCTGTGACCACCTGGACACAATGTGGAGCCACCCCAAGCTTGGGATGGAAAAAATTCATTTGACCCATTTTATGTGTTATATTTTATATTCTACTAATCATAATTTGCAACATTATTTTTTCTTTCCTTATAAAATAATTAATTTAATAGAAATAAAAGAAAATTAAATCAAACACATAGTAAGTTGTTATTGAAAACATAAATGAAACATAAAATGTAAAGAAAGTGAGATAGAAGATTGTTGATGCCCATTTTTGGCAAAAGGGCCCAATGGCAAAAGAAACCCAACAATATGAAAAATGTGGAGAAAGAAAATAGCAAAGTAAAGACCATTGGGCTAGAATGGCAAGAACAATGGTCCACGGGCCTACAAAATAGTAAAGTGGTCCCAAAGAAAGCAAACGGACCAAGAAAGCCCCAAAGAATGCAAACGGACCAAGAAAGCCCCAAAGAATGAAGTGATAAGCTCATAGGAATCATAAGAAATAGAAAGAAAGCAAAAACAAGCCGAAGGAGCCCAAAGAAAGGAATTAGTAAATGTGAATGGTTTAAAGGCCAATAAACCCAAAGGTGAAGGATGTGGTAATTGGGTCAGGAAAGTCCAAAAGATTTAGTAAAAGCCCATGAAAATATAAGAAGTAGGAAAGAATGAAATGGGCCAAGGATGCTCAAGGCAATGGCGACTCTAGGAATTTTTCTCAGGGTGTTCCTTAAGAAGCATAAATTACACAATTTAATTTGTTTGTCTTTTATAATATATTAGTTTATTAAATTATTAATTATTGTTGTTTAGTTGCTTCATTATTTTTCTTTATTGACTACTATTAGTCTAGCACACACCCTACTGTGCATTAGCACACACCCCATGTGCATTATCCACGGCCCCATGACCCCCATCCACCCCCCACTTAACAGACAAGAGTCACAAGAGCCAAAGCCAATCAACATTCCACAAAACATTAAACATATAAAACATTCACAACACACAAAATTCACAATACACAAAACGACAAACTCACGATCCAATAAAGTCAAAATGTCAAATAAAGTTATAATTTAAAGGTAATTAGACATAGAGAAATAGAGAGAGGACTCATTTCAGTTCAAAGAGAAAGAGAGAGAGAGCTCGGCTCTCACTCTCAGAGCACAGCAAAGCCAAAGATGTAAGATGAGATAGAGAAAAAGAGAGAGAAGTAAAGAACTGAAATACCTTGAGGCCTGAGGGGTGGCGCTGCAGCAGCACATTAAGGTAAGGACTCGAGGCAACAAAGCCAAGCCAAGCAATCTATGAGCCGATCTCTGATCTCGCCGCCGCTGTTGCTCCTGTTTAAGTCGGAGGTGCCGTCGTGCCAATGTGCTTGGAGCTTGGTCGTTGATGAGATTTTTTTCCTTTAGGTTAAAATTTCTTATTTTAGTTTTGCTTTACCATTTGATGATTTTGATCAATTGGCTAACGCGTATTGGGTTTTGGTTGGTTTTTTTTTTTTTTTTTTTTTTGAGAATCTCGTTTGGGTTGGCCCGGTCGGGTATTTAGTTAATAAAAATTTAATTATTTTGATTTAAAAATCTGTTTGGGGTTAGTTTTGTTTAGGATTGATATTGGACTTTTTTTTCCTTAGGGTGGGCAGTGGGCTTGCTATGTTACAATTTTTTTTTTTTTTTGGCTTTTTCTTTTTGCTTGAAAGTAGAACAAATAATGGAGCAAATTTTAATTTTATTGGCATAAAAAAAACTGAGGGTATTCCCAATTTCTTTTTAAAGGGTAGACAAATAAAAAAATTTAAATTATTATATATAAAATTTTTTTTTTTTCAGGTCAGGGTGATCCTAGGACCACCTTGGCCTTAACGTGGCGCTGCCCCTGGCCCAAGGAATGAAATGGGCCGAGGATGCCTAAGGAATAAAAATGAGACAGGGAAGCCCGAGATGTTGTATGAACTGGCCCAGTAGGAATGTTGGGTAGTAGAAACTAAAGGAATGAATAGTATATGAAATTGGCATGGCAGGCACTTCAGCGTACAAGCCCAGAAGTAATAAGGTAAACAAGGGGTAAATGATATCATAGCAAGAACAATGCGGTGGTGTGGTAGGAGCACCAACCAGCCCACGGACAAGGGATGAAAGGAGACATGGGTCGAATTAAAGAAGAGAAAGCCTACACCCAAGCAATGCTCAGCCCGAAGAAGAAATGAGATGCAAAGAATGAAGACCCAAGAACTCATCCACGCCACAAGAATTAAACAAGCACTAGAGTGTGCAGTAGAGTCAGGCAAACCTATAGGCAATAGCAAACACATGAACGCCAGAAAATCAATGGACACATATGGAAGTGGGGCACACACACAAGGCTCAAGCGCTAACTATCTGTACCCAACCAATACAGGAGAGGTGGGCCACGAGTTAGAGGTAAGAGAGGGTGTGGTATAGCGGTGGGGAGAAGGGGGAGCCTATTTTGGGGTTCCTACTCAAACTCTTTTGGGACAAATGTCCTGCTGGTATGACATCCCACCCAAAAAAGATAAACATGAACTGAAATCACTAGGTGCATGCTATGGAAGTTGGTAAGTGAGAAGCTCAGCCCTTCTCCGAATGGGAGTACCAAGGGAAGTAAAAAACAAAACAAAAACCATTTTTGTCTGGAAATGTGTCATGGCACGGCCAACACAGTGTAGTGGTGGTGGCTAGGCAGCCGGTAGACCAGTGGGCAGTCCTGGAAGGACACCCACTTTTTTTTGGCATTAACACTAGAATACAGCCTTAAATGAAATTCAGTAGTATCTTTTGCTACTGACCTTTTCCACATGTTGTCTTTGCAAAACTCATTCCAACTATTGATCTCACTGTGGACAAAAACTGCACCACCATTGGATCTCTAGGGTCTATGATCTCATGAGAAATGAAAATGAGTCGATTCCAGCTAAGCATTAAGATTTTAGAATTTGTTCATTTATTTTTATTCGAATAAGAGCTAGACTCAAGATCATCACCAAATTAGATTATATGTTAAACTGTGAATCATTTTTCTTTATTAACAAGTTTGATTTAATTAATTAAATAACATGGTTTTTATTAATAAATTATAAAAATAAGATTCACCAAACTTGTATTGTTAATAATTTTAACACAAAATTGATTGTTTCTATTATCAATAAATTACAAATAATAATTTCATATCTTATGAACTTATTACTTACAAACTTTCACAATCCAATCTCAAATCTTATAAGTATGTTTTAATTTATACATACATACATACATACATGCAACAACAACAACAAAAACAAGCCTTAGTCCCAAATTTTTGGAGTTGGCTGTCAATCCTTGACAAATTAGTTACAACTGATCACATGTATTCTTTTGTGCAATTTTATTATATCAAAAGTCATACTCTTTATTACTTTCCTAATTGACATGTCATTTTTTACTATTCTACTAATGTTAACTTTTTATCTTCCTCTACATTTTTTTTTTTTTTGTTCTCTCAACATGAATAAACTCACTCTTTCTCATCAATGTATTAATCACTCTCCTCTAAACATGACCAAACCATCACATGCAACTCTCCCTCTATTTAAATCCTACTTAATTGAAAGCCTTTAGATTCTAGAGCATTTCACCAAATTTTTAATTGTAAATTAACTTCATATCTAGTTATATCCACAAAAAATTGTATCATGCACAAAAAGAATACAATTAAGGATTTCCTCTTGAATCGAATTAGTGGTCTCATCCATCTCTAGTGTAAAGAAATATGGACTTAATTATGATCCTTGATACAAACCTATAATGATAGTGAAAGCTCAAATAGTGTGAAACACTATCGCTTGTTTAGACCCCCAATTTTAAACAAACAGCTGGATTGCTTTTACCCTACTTAACTAAAAGCGGAATAAGAGTATGTGTAACGCAATAAGGCCGGAACTACTCTATAGCATATGCAAATACAATAAACAATAAATGTAAATCATAAAGAGTAAGGGAAGAGAGATGCAAACACAAGATAACACTGAGACGTATTATCGAAGAGGAAACCAAAACACTAGGCGAAAAACCTCTCCACTGTCCTCCAAGCCAAATCGATCCACTAGTGAATAAAGTTGGAGTACAAGGGTATCAAAAAGACCCTCCAAGCCTAATCTATTCAATGTACTTGAACCCTTCAAGTTCCAGCTACCAATGAACTTCACCGAGCCATGTCTTCACTAGTTATCTAGATCCCGCAATTAGCTCCAAATTGCATCTGCCAATCAATGGCTTCTTCCAATGCTTCCCACATGTACCAAAACTTCTCTCAACACTTAGATTGGGTGAGGTAAGTGTTTGGGCTAGGAACCTCTCAAGGATATGTAATTGGAGAGGTAGCAGTTGAGGAAAACTAAGAGAAATTGTGTAGATGATTGTGGGTTTACAATCTCTAACTCTCAAGTGTATTGTTAGGGTTTTCTCTCTAAAAGTCTCCTTACAATTTTGTGGGTAAAGTGGGCTTATATAGTATGTGTAACGAAATGAGGAAAGCGCTCTTTAAAATCCTCCAAGGAGAGAGTTTTTCAAATCACTCACGAGTTGGCCAAGTCACGAAGTGACTCGCGAAGTACTGGCAAAAGACTATTCAAAACTTAATATACTTTATTGGAACTCATGTCTTTTCCAAAATACTTTCCCTAGATCAATAACACCATTTGGAGAACTTTATAGGCCTATCAATATTTTTTTCATTTGACAGTAAGAAAATAGCTTTCGTGGTAGATCATGGTATAAAACAAAAATGATTCTTATATGTTATTGTTTCATGTTTTAAACTCTGTTTAATCACTCTTTTCCAAAGTTTCATAGTATGACTAACAAGTTTAATTCCATGATAATTTGTACAGTTTTGAATATCTCCCTTGTTCTTATAAATAGGTATTAAAGCACTTCTCAAACATTGAATTTGTACAATTTCAACTGCTACCCAAACATAATATCAAAACTAGTCAACAAGAGGAAAGCATGGAAAATCCATTAATGGAAATAAAAAATAAAGCCAAAATCAAACCTGGTCAACGGCATGAAAAATTCATCAGTGGAAACCCTGATTTTCAAACCCATCAACACAAACTCAGTTAACACCACAACATCCTACTAGTCTTCGAGACCCAAACCCTAATTGATTTGAGATAAACGTTGTTGAGATCAAACCCAAACCCAACAGAGGCAGAAAGTGCCTGGAATTGGTGCCATTGATTTCGTCCTCCTCCAACAACAACGAGAGAGAGAGAGAGAGAGAGAGAGAGAGAGAGAGAGAGAGAGATTTCAAGTCTCGATAAGTGCAATAGAGAGAGATTTCTTCATTTGCCACAAAAAGAGACCTGAGATGGAAAAGAATATAAGCTTTTAATTTTTAGATTTTGCTACAATGTCATATATAAATTTGAACAATAATAAAGCACGAGATTTAGGTGTGTTTTTGGTGATTTTTTACAACAATATCATCTTAAATACATTTATATGGATTTTACACCAATGGGAATGATCCTATACAAAGAGTTTCTTTAACGCATATATTTATTGTTTTAATAGATAAATGTTTAGGATTTGCATGGATAGCAGGATTTAAAAAATTTAAAAAAAAAAAAAAAAAAAAAAAAAAGAAGATAGAAAAATTGAGGGATGAAAAAGATTTCAGTTTTTTAGTATATATGTCTAATATGAATTTATTTTTCTTGGTTGAGAAAAAAATAAGATGATAGAAAAATTATTTTGTCTGACTTTACTTTATCAATTAAATTAGTAAAGATAAAATCAATTAAAAGTGAATTTGTCACACTTATTATTTATTTTGTTATTAATTATTCATCAACAATTTTATATGTAAGGAAAAAAAAAACTATGTGATTAATTGAATTAGTTAGAGTATCAAATTGCAATGATTATACAATTTTAACTCATTTTCCTATTTACTCATTTTATATTACAAATAAAAATGTGACTAACTAAAAGTGAAGTTCACTTTTTTCCATCATTAGAAAGTGAAAAACGAATACCATCACACATCCTTGGTATGATGGTCACTCCACAAGAACTATAAGTTTAAGTTTCCACGGAGTTGGGGAAGACAAAGGCCAGGGTTAAAGTCTGCATAAAGAAGTTTTATACGCATATACACTTAGATTTGTTTAAAGTATGATTTCTATTTAGATAAAAAGAAACTGAAAAACAAAGAAAATCAGATAATAATTAAAATGAATTATTAAAGAAATAACAAAGCAGTGTTAATTGGAACTACATACTACTTGGAACTTGGAAGTGTACTGCGTACTAAGTAGGTTACTAATTGCTAAGGCTGGATGTATTTATTCACCAGGTGTGGCTTGTGTCCAGTGGAAGTTTCCACTGGACACGTTGGATGGTGGACACGTGTCCAAATCCGGACGTGTCCAGTGGAAATTTCCACTGGACAGAAGCCGGGTCCATATTCCCCCGCCACATGTGTCCAAATTCGGACGTGTCCAGTGAAAATTTTCACTGGATAGAAGCCGAGTCCATATTCCCCCGCCAACTGTAGGATGTCAGGCTTGTGGTACTAACATTAATTTAAGAAAGAAAACAATTTCGTACCACCATAACGGAATGAAAATCCTCCATCACTTCACTTGTAGAAGTCAAATTAAATGTAAAAAATAATAATAATGTGATTTATCGAATTAGTCAAAGTCACACATCACAATTATTAATGTGGTATCCCTCTACGGCACAATACTACAGAGAAACTACATTTTTTTTTTTTTTTTTTTTTGAGAAATACAGAGAAACTACTTGGAGTTGGAAATGTACTTGTAATTAGGTTGCCAAAGAAAAAACGAAAGCTGCCACATTAGTGTCATTGATTTCAAGAAGACTTTTCTTAGGGTAGTACTTAGGTAAAAGACTTTTTGCTCTACTTTTATTAATTGATTTTCTTAATTATTCACTAAAAAAAAAAATGAAAGAATTTCTTTCCTTAATCTTATACAAAGATTTTGTTTCATTCCGTGTATTTAATTGAAACCATCTTCCACTCTCTCCTTTTCAGCTATCTCTCTATATCAAACAAACCTGCTGATTTCGCCTTGGGTCGTGAGGCTAACTGATTTTTGGCTTGGGTTTATTATGTGGGTCTTGAGTTGATTTTGACTGCTTGTTTGGTGGGTTGTGCTGATTTTATTTTTCCTTCCATTTGTGGTGAGTTTCAGATGGTGAGGATGTTTTGTGTTTTTTTTTTTCTTGGTGGTGTTGGGTTTATTTAATTTCCTCCGATGGTTTTTTTTTTTTTTTTTTTTTTTTTTTTTTTTTTTGTGATTTGGGTTGGTTTTTGAGATGATTTTTGTTGCAAATTTGTTTGGGTTTTGGTGGATTTGGGTTGTTGTCATGGTGACCAATGGTTATGGGTAGGTTGTGATATAATTTTTTATTGGGTTTATGGGTTGTAGACTAAAATAAATTCTTTAAGTTGATTAAATATTATTATTTTAAGGTACTAAAGTTTAAAATAGAAGATGTGATGCAAACTATATTATAAAGTGATGTGTTAAAATGGATAAAGGAGGGTTTGGTGTGTTAAAATGGCATTTGAGATCGAACAATTGATGCTAATGACCTTGATGACAAAATTGTAAGATACTTTACTCATATTGGGGAGTATGAAGAAGAGATACTTGGCAACTTTGTTTTGATATATTCAATAATTACAATAATTTCAAGGAGTAAAATTTAAATTTTGAAATATCAGGGGATATGAATTCAAAGCCCCCCAAAACTTTAAGGGTGTAATTTGCATTTTAACCTATATATATACATATTGATAAGAATCCAACCAAAATCACCATTAAGTGAATGAAAAATGCTAAAACTACAACCAAAAAAAAAAAAAAAAATCAATTAATTAATGTGCCAAGAATATGATCGGTGTTATTCAAGCAATATAATAAATTAATGTTTGAATTAATGTTTTCTGATGAGTGACACATCAATACATAAGGGCTATGTAGTAGAATGTTTAATATCCCTAGCATCACTCAAGTGAATTAGTCATATTAACAAGTAAAAATAATGGATTTTAAATTTAAAAAAATTATAATATATATATATATATATATATATATATATAGAACATTAAGTAAATTATTAACAAAATTGTTGGTTAATAAAATAAGTGGTATTATAAATATTATAAAAAGGCCCATAAATAAGGTCTCACAAATCATAAAGAAATTTATGCATCTCATGCTACATATTAATATCTGGGTAGACAACTATATTGCTAGCACTACTTGTTGCCATTACTGAAGTTAATTCCTTCTCAAAAAAATAATAATAATAATAATAATAAAATTCTTCATCGCCCATTTTGCTGATCCCACCTTCAACCACGTTTCACATCAAGTATAACATAGAATAGATGGAAGGTACAATTAGTAGTCAATATTGTAACGTATATCATTCTCAAAAAAAATATATTGTAACGTATAGGCCGTTACGATTGAAATTTATTGTAATGAGTTACCAAAAAAAAAATATATTGTAATGAAGGATGAACAGGTACAAAATCATCCAATGAAACGTATCATTTTAAATATTGGTCATTATCATTCAGACTGTATTATGCTTCGTGCATACCAAAAGATTCGACCAATACTAGATTGGAGTTTGGCTTACCTCCAATAGTTTTTAAACTGAAATATCATTTTGTTTTAATAAGAAACTATTATATCATCTATCAATTAAATAAAAGGTAGAGATTAAAACTCACTACCATTTGTCATTGTATTTTTTTTTTTGAGTAAATTTATCATTGTATATTTAAAATAAAAGGAAACCTTTGACTAGAAAAGTACTAGACATAAGCCAAATCCACTAGATTGAGCTTGCCAGCATTGTAGACTTCTTCTTCAAATGAACTCCTCTGAGCTGGCCCAAAAATATATATATATATATATATTATACATAAATTATATAAATAAATAAAAATTGTTTTGACCCCGCTAAAATAAAATAAATATTTGAACACCGTAACTCTAGATTTTTTTTAAGGTCTACTAAAATAAGTTTGAATATGATCATCTGAATAATATCTTAGACTTTTCAATCATACCAAAAAAAAAAAAGGCTCAATAACAAATCAATTTGATCTAAAATCTGGAAAAAAAAATTAATAAGCCCAATAACAAAAGTAGAAATTTGTTAATTTTAAACTTTAGAAAATGCTCATTTAGATCTTAGAAAATTTGAAATAAATCAATTAAATGGAAGATCAATGGATGAATGATTGTTTGGCAATGTACATTGAAAGAGATGTAACTTTTAAAATTGATAGTACAAAATATGAAACATCATAAAAAGTAATTTTAAAAATTTATGTATTTCGGTTTTTGTTTTTGTTTTTTGTTATGATATCAATATATTCAAGTTCTCTTTTGTTTTAAATTTTGTATAATTTATATTTCTTTTTGACCTCCCTATGCAAAAATCTTGGGGCCGGAAAGTCACACGTCACAATTATTAATGGGCTATCCCTCTGCGGCACGATACTACAGAGAAACAATTTGGAGTTGGAAGTGTACTATTAATTAGGTTGCCAAAGAAAAAATGAAAGCCACATTAGTGTCATTAATTTCAAGAAGACTTTTCTTAGGTGTGAGGCACTTATAGGTTAGTCTAGGGTAGTATTTAGGTAAAAGACTTTTTGCTCTACTTTTATGAATTGATTTTCTTAATTAGTCATTAAAAAAAATGAAAGAATTTCTTTTCTTAATCTTTTACAAAGATTTTGTTTCGTTACACGTATTTAATTGAATGAATTTGAGAAAATTAGAAAATTAGGGAATTATAGAAAAATAGGAGAATAAAGAAGATTTTAGTTGTTCATCACGTGTATTTGATTGATTTTTTTTTTTGTTGGAAAGACAAATTAGATGAGAAAATAGTTTGCTTTTCTAACCTGATGCATGTGGGACCAGGGGACTGTATACACTGACAATAATTATGAATTGATATTGTATATGTAGTATCTAATAGTAATTTTTAAAATTATATACGTAATAGCAATGTAACGAGAAATTTGGCGTAAATGGGAAAATGAAAGCCACATTGGTGTCATTAATTTCAAGAAGACTTTTCTTAGGTGTGAGGCACTTATAGGTTAGTCTAGGGTAGTACTTAGGTAAAAGACTTTTTGCTCTACTTCTATGAATTGATTTTCTTAATTAGTCATTAAAATAAATGAAAGAATTTCTTTTCTTAATCTTATATAAAGATTTTGTTTCATTACGTGTATTTAATTGAATGAATTTGAGAAAATTAGAAAATTAGGGAATTATAGAAAAATGGGAGAATGAAGAAGATTTTAGCTGTCCATCACGTGTATTTAATTGATTTTTTTTTTGGTTGGAAAGACAAATTAGATGAGAAAATAGTTTGCTTTTCTAACCTGGTGCATGTAAGACTAGGGGACTACATACATTGACAATAATTATGAATTGATATTGTATATGTAATATCTAATAATGATTTTCAAAATTATATACGTAATAGTAATGTAATGAGAAATTTGGCGTAAATGAAAATTGCAAGGAAAAACTATTTTAGTATCTCTAAATGTCCTAGTCAAATTATGTCCTATATGTTTAATAACTTAAACTAATATCAATAACACAACTACAATTCATCACTTTCGTACGTAAGCACAAGTTACATACTAGTTAGATTACTAATTGCTAAGGCTTGTGGTACTAACATTAATTTAATAAAGAAAACAATTTCGTCCCATCATAATGGAATGAAAATCCTCCATCACTTGTAGAAGTCAAATTAAATGTAAAAAATAATAATAGTGTGATTTATCGAATTAATCAAAGTCACACATCACAATTATTAATGGGGTATCCCTCTACGGCACGATACTACAGAGAAACAACTTGAAGTTGGAAGTGTACTACTAATTAGGTTGCCAAAGAAAAAATGAAAGCCACACTAATTAGTGTCATTGATTTCAAGAAGACTTTCTTAGGTATGAGGCACTTATAGGTTAGTCTAGGGTAGTACTTAGGTAAAAGACTTTTTGCTCTACTTTTATGAATTCATTTTCTTAATTATTCATTAAAAAAAAATGAAAGAATTGCTTTCCTTAATCTTATACAAAGGGTTTGGGGATTCTAGCCTTTTACCCCTATTTTTAAAAATATTTGGCAATATGTCCATGTTTCCAAACTATTTAGGTCCATGTCCCTGTTTTGAAACTCGATTTTCTCAAAATCGAGTTTCAATGAAAAACTCCATTAGTTTAAAATCGAGTTATGCCCGATCAAACTTAAAAAATAAATAAATAAATAAATAAATTGCATGGAACTCGAGTTCATGGAGCTCAAGTTCCCTTTAAAACGCCACTATAGGTCTATCCAAATGCAGCTATAAGTTATGCCCTATCAAACTTTAATAAATAAATAAATTGCATGGAACTTGAGTTCATGGAGCTCGAGTTCCTTTTAAAACGCCACAATAGGTCTTTCCGAACGCAGCTATAGGTTATGCCCGATCAAACTTAAAATTTTTTTTAAAAAAAATTTCTTTAAAATGCCACTATAGGTCTATCCAAACGTAGCTATAGGTCCAATAAAAATTAAAAAAAAAAAAAAAATTTGCATGGAACTTGAGCTTCAAGAACTCGAGTTACATGCAAATTTTTTTTTTTTTTTTTTTAAGTTTGATCAGGCATAACTCGATTTTATACCAATCGAGTTTCATATAATCGAGTTTTGAAACAGGGGCACAAACCTATATAGTTTCAAAACAGGGGCATATTACCAAATGTTTTTAAAAATAGGGGTAAAATGCTAGAATTCCCCAAAGAGTTTGTTTCATTATGTGTATTTAATTGATTTTTTTTTTTTTTTTTTTTTGGGAAAGAAAAACTAGATGAGAAAAAAGTTTGCTTTCTAACTTTACTATTAATGCATTATTATGTAGAAACTAATTTTTTAATAGTATATAAGATTTAAAATCTTTCTTTATTATATATGGGAAAAAATTTATCACTTAAATTAGTAAAGATAGCGTCTTATAAAAGTAGCAAATCACCGTATTATATTACTTTATTTTTATTTATCATTCAATTTAAATGTAAGGAAAAAAAAGTGATTAACTAAATTTGTTAAAGAGGCACATCACAATTATTATATAATTTTAACTTCTTTCCCAACTCATTCATTTTATATCTAAAAAGAAGCTTACTAAACTATAATGCACTTTTTTTCTTCATTAAAAAGTGAAAAACAGGGAAAATAATGTTATAATTAAAATGAATTATATTAAAGATGTAACAAAACAATTTATATAAGAGCACTAACATCGGGTGTGCTAAATGCTAAAATTTTACCATTTAACACACCAAACACCAAAAAACTATCTACGTCACATGTTCTAGCATTTAGCATTGATGAACAATTCTGTTCTATTAGTAGAACGATTAGATGAAATGCTAAAAATGTCTTTATTTTTTTATTCTACCTTTCTCCTCTAGCACAAATCTCTCTCTCTCTCTCTCTCTCTCTCTCTCTCTCTCTCTCGTTATCCTCTTCCTCTCTCATCGCCGCCAATCTCAGGCGTTGCCGATCTTGCCACCAATCTTGCACGTCGTTGTCCATGTTTCGAAATGTTGTGAAAGAGTAATGTAAAACAATCAAAGCCCTTTTCATTTATAGAAATTACATCCAACCCAAATCATATGGCTCCTATATATATACTAAACGCTTACATGAAGAATTGCAAGTGCACAATCCAAGTATATCACACAACTATATTTATTCGGAAACAATACTTTCAACTATATTTATTGGGTGACAAGGAAAACTCCCTTGCCACCAATGAGCTTTAGCAAGTAGTACAATTTCTTTGTCAAACAAATCTTTTGCGGATTCTCACCTTCAAACCATGCTTCATGTGAAGTATAACCGAGATGCTAGGTGATACAGGATGACCTTCAACCACTTGAACACTGTAATTCCAAAGGATGGCACTTGTGATTATTTTCATTTGAATGAAGGTTATATCCTTACCTAGACAAGTCCTTGGCCCTGCATTAAATGTTATGAACTTGAAAGATGGTACATGCACTATTCCTCCACGCTCTGAAATCCATCTCTCTGGTTTGAAGTCCAAGCAATCTTGACCCCATATGCTCTCCATCCTTCCCATTGAGTATAAAGAGTATATCATTGTTGTATTTGGCCTGATAGAGTGACCGCTAGGAAGAATATCAGATTGAACTGAACATTTGTGCTTGAAAGGTACGGGTGGATAAAGGCGTAAGGATTCACATATCGCTCCATGGAGATAAACTAGCTTACTTAGCTCATCTATGTTAAAATCTTTCAACTTTCCTTTGTCCAACAGATGCTCCTTGATCTCTCCTAGAATTTTAGCTTCCACATATGGGTGTGTTGCAACAATCCAAAAAAGCCAAGTGAGGCCTGCACTTACAGTATCTCTCCCAGCTGCCATGAGATTAAATGCAATGTCCCTTAGAAACTTGTCAGATTTTATAATACCTCCAATTTCTTTTACTTGTTCCCCAATGGCTGTCAACAAGTCGAACTTTTCTTCCTCAGTCTTTGGGGCTCTACTATGGCTTAGTTCTTCTTGCCTGCATGAGATGCATTTGTATATAAATTGATCTAAAATTTTCCCAGCAATGCTGAACTTCTTCTCACTTCCGATTTGAAGCCATCTTTGTAGCTTCCAATAGCTTTCTGGCACAATGTGTCGGTAGAACATACTTTCCTCTAACTGATCAAACGCTTTTGCAAGGGAAACATGTGGGAATTCAATGGAGAGGCATTTTGGATCAAAACCCAAAGCCACTAAGCAAACACTATCGAAGGTGAAGCGGTGAAAAATGTCTTGTAAATCCACCTCAATTCCGAAACTTGAGACATGATCAAGGACTGGAATGAGGCTGTTGTCCACAATTCCCTTGACAACTTGCTGAAAGAACAGCTCAAACTTTCTATGCTTTATCAATGACTGAAGTAGCTTCCTCTGATATCTCCACGAGTCTGACTCAGAATTGAAAATCCCATCTCCCAGAACATCAAAATTTTCATGGAATTTCTGCCCTTATATGTAATTAGAGAAGTTTTTGCTCAACATGTGGTGGATGTTCATGGGATCACTCGTGACCATGAAGTTCATGTTAGTGAACCAAGGGCCCTTAAACTCAAAAGTGCCCCCATTTTGTTTTAGGACCCAAGTAGCATACTCGTGCAGATTGTATGCATTTTGAAGTAGGCCCGTGAGCATTCCGACAACAGGCCAATTTGTGATGGCGCTTCGGGTTTTGCTCCATCTCCATTGACAAAGAAAAAGGAAGCAGAGAAATATTGCTACAAGTATCTCTGGGTACAAAAGTAGTATGGCCATTGGAGTTAATAGAAGCTTTGTGGTTTCATAATAAGTCGCAGAGGTGGATGGATTTTATAATAGGCATGCCAAGAGCATTTATATCAGAAAATCATCTACATCACTACGTCAATTTACGCCAAAAGTCAAAGAAATGTAAATTTGCAAAGTTATTATAGTAATTGCGGAACACTAATATTATTCATTTTATATTTAGTTTTTTCATTATTTTTTTTAGAGCAAATTACATATTTGGTTATTATCGTTTACACCAAATGTTAATTTGATCCCTAACCTTTTAATTGTGTTAATTTGGTCCTTAACTTTTCAATGTCGTGTCAATTTGGTCCCTACTGTTATCTTTTAGATGAAAAAAATCTTATGTGTTAAACGGAATAATAATAAATAAATAAAATTCTTACACATCATTCCCAACTATGCAACCACATCAGATTTTATTTGTTTTTTTTTTTTTTTTAATCAGATTTTATTTGTTTTTTAATTCCTTTAAAAATAAAAACCTAAAATTTATGTTCCCACGGAGTAGGAATGGCAACGGGTCGGGTTCGGACCGGGTTTTTTCATACCCGGACCCGACCCGCGGGGCAAGACCCGTGGCCCAGACCCAGCCCGTTTAGGGTACCGGGTTTTTTTCCGGGGCCCGAACCCGCCCCAACCGAGCCCCGCGGGCCCCACGGGCCCCGTTTAGAAATTGGGCCCAATTTGTGGCCCAACCGAAAAAAAAAAATTTTAAGCCCAAATTTTAATTCAAGCCCAAATTTAAGCTCAAATTTTGCCCAGATTTTGCCTACATTAAGCCTGCATATTCAAGCCTAAATAATTAACGTGGCCCAAATGCCAAATCAGTCCAAATCATAGGCTAAGGCTACTAATTATAAATCAATAAATCACCTGTTAATTATAAATCTATAAATCAATAAATCATAACTAATATCATAATCATAATTCAATAAATCATAAATAAGATTTTAAATCAATAAATTACCTAGCTAAGATAACCATTTAATCATTAATCAAAAAAATCTTAACTAAAATCACCAACTAAACATAAAATTAAAATAAATCCAACAAGTCCAAAAAATAAGTATCAAAAGTCCAATGAGTCCAAGAAATTAAAAAATTACGAAATAAATCTCACAAGTTTAGAATAATTACAAACCAACAAATTAAGGAAACAAGTCTAAGAAAATAAAAAAGTTACTAGATTAATACAAAATGTTTAATCTTCATCAATTGTGATACAACTCCCATCAATTGTGGCACAACTCCCATCAATTGTGTCTGTGTTTGTGTCTTCCATCTCCGTCGTAGGCTCTGCATTCCCAACAAACACAAAAATGAATAATAATGACAGATTGTGAAACATTTTTATGAATAATGATGACAGATTGTGAAAAAATTTTATGAATAATTTTTATATATATAAATATCCAACATATAAAATAGAACAAATATGCTAATAATGAATAATGATGACAGATTGTGAAACATTTTGCATTCAAGCAGAGACTTTGCAGTAACATCTTGTATTCAAGCACATATATGCATCTCGATTTCAGCATCTTAGACCAGTCACCCAAACCACATAATTGTCTAATAGAAATTTCTAGTAATAGAAACCACAAAATTATTAATTAAAAAGTAAGTAATACAAATAAAGTAGCAACACCAACACATTTTCGAATAAACAAAAGCCTTATTGGGGCAAATCTTCTTTTCTTTTTTGTTCAAATAAACAAGGGCTCATGGGTCTTTCAAAGACAAGGCTGCATCGACCAATATAACACAAACAATTAAAATTCAACCATGCACTCTACCATGGAAGACTTAAAATTAAGTAAATCTGTCAAACACATGACAGAACCATACCTTTTTTTTTCTAATGAATAATTGGCAATATCTTTTATTTTGCAAAGAAGTAAAATTGATCAGTACATACATGTATGCTATTACATAGAGCCTTTAAAATGAAGTAAATCTATCAGACACAACTACATGTTCACTTTGAGACATGTAACTAAATGGAATACCTGACAAATGAAGATATAAATACTACTTGGTTTACTAGAATTCCCAACTTAAAATGCTCCTAAAGCGAATCATTAATCTTGGGCAAAATGTATTATGTAGAAATTTCAATTATTTCATGCAATAGAACAAGATAACTAGTCCATTCTACAGATAAACAAACTCCCTTATGTCCTAACAATCGGAGGTTAGACAAGTTGTAGAACCAGATATACACCAAATCCTCTCACATGTATGTAAGTCCACGCAATATAGCATTTCAGACAGATTGAAAAACTACATCGATTCAAACAATTTGTTTTTTGATTAAAAAAAACATAGATCTAAGCAGCAATGATCAACGCTATATTAATTGCAAAAATCACAAAAGAGTAAAATCCATGGCTGTGGCAGAACTCACCAAAACTGAAATTAAGCGTGCTAATGAGGGCCTTGTGGGAGTGAGGCGAGGGAGGCGAGGGACGGACTGAGCTGAAATCACAATAGAGAGCTATTTCTAGTGAAATGTCTGACATCTGTATGGCAGAAAAAAAAAATGACAAATCAAAACCAAAATGTTGGTCAGACAAACCCACAACAGCAATTAAAATATAGTCTCAAAACAAGAGATACAAGAGATGCAGTAGGTAAAAATGGGGTGACCCAAGTTGCCATCACAGGAAGTAAATAAGTAAAACAACATAACCAACCACCTTTGTCATTAACAGATACAATACAACACCTAAGAATGCAGACCAGCCACAAGAAATCAATGCTTAAAAGATAAAAGCAGATGATTAATTAGCGCAAGTGCGCAACAAAGAAAAATGAAATGCATAAATGAAACCCTCTTTCAATCAAAACCTAGCTTAAAGCAAAACTATACAGGAATTCACAACAATTTAAAGGCAAAACCTAGTGAAAATCCATAACTAGCAAAGCCCTAACGATATTTTACCTAAATAAAAACACTATAATGAATTTGTAGTAAACATGCCAAGCATAAAGTGATTCACAAATAAAAACTTCTGAAATTTACAGAAGCAAATGTAACTTACACATTACAATTGAAAACTAATAATAAATTCACAAATAACCACTTGGTCTTACACAGATATTTCGCAAATCAATAGAATCAAATACAACCACATTACGAAATCACTGTTCCAACAATATTTCTTTCACAACTATACCAATCAGGAAAATGCTAATCAGTAAATCTGAACCAAATGTCACGTAACATAAACTAAATTGAATGGGGTCTAATACTGATTCTAGTAATAACAATTTCTTATTAAAAATCCTATTTTCCAAAAAGAGAACACATTTCTCACTTTTCTAGATTTCATTAAGTAACAAAGTTGAGGAACCAAACAAAGAAATCACAGGAAAAGCAAAACAAGCAATGGGATTTGAGTGAATAAAAAAGCAAAACAATAAGACTTGGAAAGAAGGGTTTATATACTGAAATATCTTCGAAGCTCCAGCGGTTGAAGAGCTTGACATCGTTGTGAGGCTGTAGGGGTTCCAGAACGACGGCAGCCGCCGGTTCGGTCGGAGGAGGTGGCGCCATCACTTCGGCCATGGCTACCTGTGCACAAACGTGAAGGTATTACGAAAAAGAAATGAGGGAGGCGAGGGAGGGACGGAGGCTGAAATGAGGGAGGGAGGCGAGGGAGGCTGAAGAAAAGAAATGAGGGAGAGGGAGTACCAGGTTAGGGTTAGATTAGGTTTATATATATATGAGGGTATTTTCGTAATTTAGGTTTTCGGGTTTTTAAACGGGTCGGGTTTCGGGTCGGGTCTAGGGTTTTTTGATAAAACCCGGACTCGCTTTGGGTTTTTTTTTTTAAACCCATACCCGACCCTATTCTTAATCGGACCGGGTAAAATCCGGCCCATTAGGGTCGGGTCGGGCCGGGTACCCGCGGATCGGGCAAAAATTGCCATCCCTACCACGGAGTCATATTGATCTTCCTAAAAACTTTCAAAATTTTCTAAAATCCCTAAAAACATAGCCCAATAACACACTGGATTAAAGGTTGCGTAGAGAAAGAAATGAACCAATATGACAACGACGACAAAGAGGAAAAGGATCCAGAGTAAAGGAGAGCCATCTGATAATATTATTTGATCTAACAGCTATTTTCAACTTCTTTTGCTGTTGTTGCTGTAGAAGAAGCTGTTTCTTCTTGGAAAGCTTTTCCAAGAAGAGAAAGAGACTTCCATAGCAGTTGTTGGTTATTCTCTTTGTTCTGTGGTGGCCGGTGTATTCTAATTTCAATCCGACTATGTGAACATAATTTTTTTTTTTTTTTAAATCTGATGTGTCACAGTTGACCATTGACATGGTAAGAAAAATAATTTTTTATTATTCCGTTTGACACATCAAATTTCTTTCATCCAAAAGATAACGGTAGAGACTAAATTGACACGACACTGAAAGGTAAAAAACTAAATTGACCCAATTGAAAGGTTAGGGATCAAATTGACTTTTGATGTAAAAGATGGAGACCAACTAGGTAATTTACCTTCTTCTTTTTTTATGTATCCTAAGGATGTAAAAAGAGAGTGGGTGGTGGTTGTTATGTGTGAAGAAAAATAAACAATTAAAAAAATCAAGAAATTTTGATATTTTAATGAAATGTAGTGTAAAATAGATAATTTAATGTAAGATGTTTTAAAAAGTGAGAATGTAAAACAGGAAAAAAAAAGTATGTTTTTATTGTAAAGTAAACAAAATTTTTGCGCAAGTTGATATAAATGCTCTTAAACTGGGTATATTTATTTTCTGCCGAGCGTAGGAGGGTTAGGAGAAATTATACAGTCTTCTAGTGAACCACGTCACTTGTCCACCATTCCACTAGTGAACCACGTCACTTATCCACCATTCCACTAAAAAAACTCTCACTTGTTTAAAATTTGCTGAGTTAGTAATTAATTTCTGTTTAAAAAAAATTTCTAACTCAGCAATTTTAAACAAATAAGAGTCTTTTAGTAGAATGGTAGATTACGTCACTTGTCCACCATGTAGACCTTATAATTTCTTGAGAGTTAGGCTTGTGGTTTGGTTTCAAAGCACACCTATTTCATAGGTAGAACTTTGTACTATTTAAGTTTAAATTTGAATTTTGAAGTACGTACTAACATTAATTTAAGTTTGAAAACAATCTAGTGAAACAGAATTGAAATCCACCACTATGTTTAGAAGTCAAGCAAAGAAGGCAAAAAATAAAAAATAAAAAAGGAGGAAATTATTACGTTGCCAATGTCAAAAGTTGATAGGTTAGTCCATAGTTGTTAAAACGTGAATCATATTATAAATCGAATTTTTTTTTTTTTTTTGGTATCGTAAGAAACACAAAAATTTAATAAAATAAAATAAAAATTTGATATACATATATAAAATGCATATTCATTATAAATTCGAAATATATTCAACTAATAACTAATTTAATCATTACTTATGTAATAATATTTAACAAAGCTAAATAAAGAAATCAAATTAACATGTGTTTATAAAATACACATCCTTTTTTTTTTTTTTTTTGAGAATCAAAAAAGGGTGGCTCATGTGTAATATTACAGCCGATCACACCCTACAGATACATCGCCTGTGAGTACCACAAGCACATAATGGTGCCCGTGACTTGGACTCCACCCATGCACTTCAAGTTGATTAAAATACACATTCAAGTTTATTAAATTCGAAAGTGATAATACATAATATATGAGCCAAAATAGTAATTTCATTTTATCATCTTACCTAATCGATTCTATTTAAGTCAATGTTATTATTATGTTCATCATCTTGTAAAATTATTTTTTCATTAATATTTTTTTATCATCATCAACATTTACTATCTCTTTTCTTGTTCTTTAATTTTAATAATTTTTTGTTCATATTTCTTCTTAGCATTCTAGCTTCTTAGACTTATAAAATAATAACAAAATAAAAATAATTATATTTTCTTTTAATACATTATTCATAGCATAGAAAAAGAATTGAAAAAATTATACTTTACTACCCTAAATTATACACCGAACTACACTTTATATCCTAAAATTTTCGAATAAATATTTTACACCCTAAACTATAACATTTTTTACACTTCGCACCCAACATTAAAAGTTCACTATGGACGGAATGCTCAATCACATGACTCTCGCATGACTATTGCTTAAAGGTCACCAAGTCAAAGGACCCAAATGCCCTCTTCTAATTCCAAAGACCCAAAAGACGTTAACACAGATCCTCGGTCTCAGTCCTTCCCTCTCACTCACAATTTGGTGTTTGGGTCTCTCCATGCACCGATCCACACAGATCGGCAGAGATAAAGTTGGTGCCGATGGTGGCTGGGTCCGATTTGGGTTTTGTTTTGGTCATGACTCAGAATTAGTATGGACAACTCCAAGAGCTCACAGTGGCATCCATGATCTCAAAATCGATTAGGTACAATTCATCTCCTCTCTCTCTCTCACTTTCACGACAGATCTTGGTGATGGATCGGTTGAGATTTTTGTTTGTGATCTGAAATTTTGAATGCGTTGATCAGAAAGTGGGGATTTTGTTTGTGGATCTTGATCGGTCTGAATTTGTGTTTGTGATTTTGTATCCTGTGAATTTGTGTTTGTGATTTGGTGGTTGTGCGACGGTGTGTGTGGCTAAAAAAGGTGGAAGAGTGCAGTGTACAGAGGCAAAAACAATCGCTCTAATTCCATTTTCTCCCAATAATACCCAATAATAAACCATAACCAAAACAAAAACAATATATATATATATACACAAGTTTCCATATACACAGAAAGAAAAAGAGAGAGGAAAATGTCGAAGAAGAAAGGGAGTAGAAACACGATGACTCTTAAAGACTTTCACGGTGGCTCCATCCCAACTGATCTTTTTCTTCCCTCTGCTCCTGGTGGCTCCATCCCAACAAAAAGAAAAAGAAAGAGAGGTGTTTGCTGCTGGTGTTGGAAGAGGGGTATTTAGGTCTTTTGACTTAGTGCCTCTTAAGCAAGAGTCACATGGGAGGCATGTGATTGAGCTTTCTGTCTTACACAGCCCGCGAATTTAACCTTAAGGTACAAAGGGCAACAAGGGCCATAATTTATGGTTTAAAACGTGTATTCGAAATGTTTAAGATGCAAAATATAATCTAGAGTATAGTTTAAGGTGGTTAAGTGTAATTTTTTCAAAAGAATTTGCAAATATGAAAGTGAAGTGTCAAATGTGTAGTCCCAAGTTTTTAGAAAAAAAAAAAAAAAAAACTCATGGACATGTTATTTTATTGGACTCAATTAAGTATTTCAATAATTTTGTATTTAAAAAAAGTCTAACAACTTGTTTAAATCAAATAAAATTACAAATTTTAACCAAAAAAAAAACTTTATATTTGTCCCTAAAGTTTATCTTGTAAGTGCAATTAGTTCATTAAGTTTCAAGTAAGCATTATTAGTCTCTTAAATTTTAAAACTTAGTGTTAGTAGTTCTTTTGTTAACTATCATTAGTGTTATTGTCTATGTAGCTAATGGAACAATGACATCACCTCTTTTTACTACAATTATTTTACAAAATTGATGTGGCACGATATTGCATTAGCTTTTTTAAAAACCAAAAAAAAAGAAAAAAAAAAAAAAACTAACAGATCAGATTTCTTTTTTAAATAGATTTAAAATAAAAACGCCAAAACGTCAAAATTCTCATATGTAAGCCAACTGTTCATCTCCATTCTGCCTTTTATGCCTCATCATGGATTATCCATTCTGCCATGAGTTGCATTTGCTTTATTTGAGATTTTATTGATTATGTTTTTTCTCCCTAGTTTTTTGTTTGAGGATGAAGGGGGACGAGAGTGGATTTATTGATAATGTTAGTATTTGAACTTTCAAACATCATTCCTGGTTTTCTGTTTTAGTCCTTAACTATTATTGAATCTTCTTTCTATTTCTTTTTTCTTTTTTTCTTGAAGCAATTGTATTTGAAACAATTGTGGTCCTTTAGTTCAAATAGGATCTAAATTTGGATGTATATGCTTTGCTCCTTCTTTTTCCCATATGACTTCATCATGCCTTGTGAACACTTACATTTGGATTTGGGAAGAAGATTAAGGTTAGATTTGCCAAAAGCCTTGTAGTTGAATTGACACATCTCCATGCACAAAGTGCTTGGGGTTTAGAGGGGAAATGATTCGAGCTGCAGGGTTAGCAGCATATTATAATTATTTCTAAAAAAAAAAAGGTTAGATTTAGATTAGAAACCCAGTGAAATTGAAACTAAAAGGATGACTTAGATTAGATTCAAATTTGAGAAGAAGATATTTTAAAATTGAAACAATTGTATTCACTGCTTACTCAAAAGGAACTCTGGTATTGTTTAGATGAACCAACAAGGTTTGAGTTTGATTTTGGGTATTGCCAACAGATGGCAGAGGAAGAAAGTGAGAGAGAAAAGGGGAGACTTATCCAATTTTTATTTTTAAGTTTTTAATGGAATGATGTATTAATTAATTTATTTAATTAAAGCATGTGTACTTGTATTTTAAAGTTAATTACATGGCATAATACATGTAAAATATAGTTTTCTTCTTTTTAATAAAAAGAAATGTCATCTCAGTAAAAAAAAAAAAAAAAAAAAAATCACGTCATTGTTCTGTTTGCCACATAAGCAATAACAGTAACAATAGTTAACAAAAAGACTAACAATGCTCATTTTTTAAAATTTGAGGATCAATAATTCTCACTTGAAACTTGAGCGACCAATTACACTCACGAGGTAAATTTTAAGAACTAATAATGTAGTTTCGTCTATATTTATTCACCGTGCCACCACGGAGTGTAGGACGGTTAGGCTTGTGGTTTGGTTTCAAAGCATGCGTATTTTATGAGCAGAACTTGGTACTTTGAATTTGAAGTATGTAATAACATTAATTTTAGTTTGAAAACAATCTAGAGTAACGGAATTGAAATCCACCACCACGTTTAGAAGTCAAGCAAAGAAGGAATAAAAGAAAGAGGAAATGATTAGGTTGCTAGTATCAAATGTTGATAGGTTCGTCCATAATTGTCAATACTGAATTGTTTTGTGAATCGATTTTTTATTTTTTATTTTTTTTATAGTAAGAAACACAAACATTTAATAAAGTAATAAAAAATTGTGGATATAAATATATAAAGTTTATGTTCATTATAAATTTTGCATGTATTCAACTACTAACTAATTATCACCGCACACATTTGGTGCGATGGTCACTCTACAAGTATAAGTACTTATTAGGTGTGGGGGTAAAGGCCGGAATTCACACACATATACACTTAATTTAGGTTAGAGTAGAATTTATGTCTTGTATAAAAATAAAACTACTAACTAATTTAATCCTTACATGAAATATTGCAAGTGCACAATCCAAGCATCTCACACAACTATATTTATTCGGAAACAATACTTTCTAACTATATTTTATTCCGATAATGACAAGGACAATTACTTTACCACCAATGTGGTTTAGCTAATACTGTAATTTCTCTATCAAACAAATCTTTTGCTGATCCTCACCTTCAAACCATGTTTCATGTGAAGTATAACGGAGATACTAGGTGAAACAGGATGACCTTCAACCACTTGAACACGATAATTCCAAAGGATGGCACTCGCAATTATTTTCATTTGAACGAAGGTTATATCCTTACCTAAACAAGTCCTCGCTCCAGCATTAAATGCTATGAATTTGAAAGATGGTACATGCACTATTCCTCCATGCTCGGAAATCCATCTCTCTGGCTTGAACTCTAAGCAATCTGTGCCCCATATGCTTTCCATCCTTCCCATTGAGTATAAAGAGTATATAATTCTCGTTTTTGGTTTGATATAGTGGCCACTAGGAAGAATATCAGATTTAGCTGAACTTTTGTGTTCGAAAGGTACGGGTGGGAAAAGCCGCAAGGTCTCACATATTGCTCCATGTAGATAAACTAGCTTACTTAGCTCATCTATGTTTGAAACCCTCCATTTGTCATTGTCCACCAGATGCTTTTTGATCTCTTCTAGTATTTTAGCTTCAACTGATGGGTGTGTTGCAACAAGCCAAAAAAACCAAGTTAGTCCAGAACTTATGGTATCTCTCCCTGCGGCCAAGAGATTTATCGTAGTGTCCCTTAGAAACTTGTTGGATTGGGTAATATTACTACTCATTTCTCCTTCTTGTTCCTCCATAACTATAGCTGTAAACAAGTTGAATTTTAGTTCCTCCTTCTTCACGAGGTTCTGTTCTTCTCGTTTGGTTGAGATGCAATCATATACAAATTCATCAAAAACTTTCCATGCATGTAATAGCCTCTTCTCTGATCCAATCTGCAGCCTTCTTTGTAACTTCCACCATCTTTCTGGCACAAGGTGTCGATATAACAGACTTTCCTCCACTTCATCAAACGCATTTGAATGTGCAACTTTAGGTAATTCAATGGAGAGGCAATTTGGATCATGACCTAAAACCATTAAGCAAACACTATCAAAGGTGAACCGTTGAAAAACGTCTTGTAAATCAACCTCAATTCCCAAACTTGAGACGTGATCAAGAACTGGAATGAGGCCCTTTTCAACCTTTCCCTTGACAACTTCCTCAAAGAACAACTTGAACTTGTTGTCCTTTAACAATGTCTGAAGTAGCTTCCTTTGATATTTCCACGAGTCATGATCAGAACTGAAAATCCCATCTCCCAGAATATCAAAAATCTCACGGAACTTCCTCCCCTTTCCGTAGTTCGGAAAATTTTTGCTACAAATGTGGTGGATGTTCATGTGATCACTAGTGATCAAAAGTTTAATGCCAGTTAACCAACCACCCTGAAACTCCAAAGTGCCCCCATAAAATTTGAGAAGGGAAGTTAGGTACTCATGCACATGCGACGCATTGAGAAGAAAGCCCGGGAGCATTCCGATGATTGGCCAGTTTGTGATGAATGAGGTTTTGTTCCATCTCCAATGGTAAAGAAAAAGGAAGCTTAAAAATATTGCTACAGGGTACAAAAGAACTATGGCCATTGGAGTTGATAGATAGAACCTTTGAGATTTCCACAAAGTCGCAGATTTGGATGACTTTTATAAGTATATTTAGTGATATAAAAATAAATGTATTTTCCATAATACTCTCTTTTTTTTCATATAAATTCCTTGCATATAAATAGTTCATGCACCATCAATAGATAATTACATGAAAATAAATGAATTTACCCATTTTACCGTGATAATTAATATGTTTTCAAAAAAAAAAAAAAACCGTGATAATTAATATATCCATTGACATAAATTTTGATAAGTTGGAAGGTTAAATGAAGAAAATTTTAAAAAATGCATCACTTGGCAAAAACTTGGATGGTTGATGTTTTTATTTTTTTTTATATGCTAGCCGATATCCCACTCAATACACATTTATGCCTTAAGTTCATTTTGAAAGTTTTAATAGGTACTTATTGATATGACACATGAACGATACTCATTATGTGATATAATATTTTAGGAATTAATTTCAATTAAATCACACGTAATTGAAATAGAATAATGTAAATTACTAAGAATAATATAGTTAAGAGAATAATCGTATTTCTTAAGTGAATTGTCAAATATTTAATTATTTCCACTAATTTGAGCACACAATTTTTGAAATTATTAATTTCATATGCTTTTAAAAATGCTTTTCTCCTTTGGGTTTGATTTTGTTTCCATTGTTGTCAAGGTAACTTAACTCAAACAAGAATATCATAATCCTAATCAACAGTTTCCCTTAGAAATTTAAGAAAATATAAATGAGACTAAATTCTATAAGGATGGGGTGTAAAACCTATGTTTTACACCATCCAATAAGTGATTGCCACATTAGCATTTTACTTAAAATTTAATACATCCTACCATACCTAATAACATCTCAATATATTCCCAATTTGGTTGAATTTATATATGAGAATTAGAATTGATTGAGTGTGATTGTGTTTATTCTTAATTATGTGATAAGATGATGTGGCATGTTGGGATTGGAGGGGTAAAACTTAGGTTTTACACCACGTCCTTATAGAATTTAATTTCAATATAAATATAGAAATTTCTTTTACGTAAATAATTAATGTACCAACTATACATAATTAATCATAATAATAAAAATGCATTCATCCCAGTAAACACATCTTTATGACATAGCACAAATTTAGGGTACTATAGTCCTGGTTCAAAAAATAATGCTAGAGATGCAAACTATTTTATAAAAATTTTTACAAACTACTGATGTGTTGAGTAATTATTGGTAAATAAAAAAATGGTATTAATAGTGGGCCTAGATAAAAACCATCAAGAGGTTGGCCACATCAACATTTTGTAAAAATATTATAAAATAGTTTATGGCTGTATCATTACTTTGGTTCATATTACACCTCTTGTAATTTGTAATAAAGTACACCTCTTAATAATTTTTTATTAGATCTATATTTTGATTTTGGATAAATCCACCATTAAACTATATATTCATTTAAAACCTTTCTTGCTTCTAAAATTTCAAGATAATCTAAGATCAATAGATATCTTATCTATAAAAAATTTTATATATTAAAATTATGTATAAAAATGAGTTTATGAATCAAATAGTAAATAAAATCTTATTGACGTGAAATTTGGAGTGTGTTACTGACATAGAGAACATGTAACCTAAAAGTGAGATTTTCAATATTTTTCCAATCAAAATTTATTAAATTGTGTAACATTAAGTTACTCCATCTATACTTGATCATCTCATAGATATATTACTAGTCAGTAACCCATGCAATTTATGAGAAATTTTAACAAAATATAAAATTTTCTCTCTTTTATTTTTTTTCCTTAATTATTAATTTAATAATTATGGTAGTTATTAATAGGCATTTATTATGATCGATTTGTATGTGGAACTATTGATTCTACCATTTAAAGAACATATGATGTAGCAATATTCTAGAGGGGGGATAAATATAGAATAAAATCAAAATTCAATTAAAAAATATAAATTAGAATTAAGAATGATATGTAAAATTGTGAGGTTTTACTAACTTAGGTGGAAGACATTTATTATGTATATAGAACTATTGATTCTACAAGCATATAATGTGACAAGTGACAACATTCTAATAGAGGGTATAAAAAGAATAGAATCTAAATTCAATTAAATAATACTAATTTAGAATAATTATTTGCAAAATTGTGAAGCCTTACAAACTTAGGTGGCAAGACAATTATTATGATTGATTTGTATATGAAACTATTAATTGATTATACCATTTAAAGAACATATGATACAACAATATTAGAGGTCAAGCATTGGTGTGATGACAAGTGTTGTCCACTAAAAGCGACCAATCACGAGTTTAAGTCCGAGAACGATCATCTCCAATAAATTAGAGGTAAGGTTACCTACCATGACCTCTTTCAAATTACGCAAAAGTTGGAGTTTTGTGCAGTAAATAAAACCTTTTATATGATGTGGCAATATTCTAACGAAGGGTATAAATACAAAACAAAATCTAAATTTATTTTTAAAAAATATAAATTAGAATAATGACATGTAAAATATTGTGAGCGTCAAAAACTTAGGTAACAAAATATTATAAAATCAGTCAAAAGTCAAGCGTCTTCGGTTTTATATTTAGTAGTTGGTAACCCTTGCAATGCATGGGAAAGTTTAACATAGTATGATTTTTTTTTCACTCTCTTTTTTTATCTAAATATAAATTTGATAGTTATGGTAGTTATTAATAGACATTATTATGATTGGGAATTTATTATAATTATTTTTGTATACGAAAATATATATTTCATTATTTAAAGAAAATAAAATGTGACTATATTCTAATGGAAAGATTATATATATATATATATATATATATATATAAAGTTATGTGTGAAATTGTGAGTTCTCAAAAGCTTATATGGCACAATAATAATAATAATAATAATATTTCTTTTTTTGATATTTGATAGTTGAGAAAGAGTAATTTAAACCCTAGATTTTTTTTTTTATTGAAAATACCAAAAGGATATGGCACAATATTATGAAGTCACTTAAAAGTTTAATGTCGTTTGTTATATATATATATATATATATATATATATATATATATGTATATTATTTCTTTTTTGGATATCTAATAGTTGAGAAAGAGTAATTTAAACCCTAGATTTTTTTTTATTAAAAATACTAAAAGAATATGGCACAATATTATGAGGTCACTTAAAAGTTTAAAGCAAAAATGCAAAACTGACCCTCTAACTTTCACTTTTTTTCATTTCAGTCCTCTAATTTTCAGTTTTGTCAATTCAGTTATATAACTTTCAATTTTTGTCAATGCAGGATTCCACTAAACTATAGTTATGGCTGCCGTTAACTTGTTTTTTTTATTTTTATAATTTTGGAATCAAAAGAAAAAAAGAAAAATCTGTAAATAAAAAATTAAAAAAAAAAAAAAACATTTAAGGAGATTGAGACCTAAATCCCTAACGTACTAAGAGCTTGGGGTTTTCGAAGGAGATCTTGAGGGTGCGGTTGGAGAAGGAGTCATGAATTTGGACGTTGGGGTTGGTGATTTTGAGCTCGTCGACTATGGTGACTACAGGATATATGTGGCCACCAGTGCCACCAGCGGTGAAGACCACACGGAGAGTGTCAGTGGCATCATTTTGCGTGGTGGGTATTTGCTCATTTGGTTGTTGGTTTTTGAGGGAGAGACAGCAAAGGAGCTTGAGGGACCTGAAATGGGAAAAAAAAAAAAAAAACAGAGAAAGATCAGTAAACTCAGCGTGTGTGTGTGTGTGTGTCAAAGTGAGAAAGACAGAGAGAGATGCAGAGCTTGCCTAAAAATAAATAAATAAATAAAACATTTACTCAAATCCTAAAATCACAAAGAAACATGTTGTGATGCAAAGCTTGCTTGGGTCTCAGTGGTTCTTTGTGACCAGTAAACCCCAAGCTCTTAGTACGTTAGGGATTTGGGTCTCAATCTCCTTAAATGTTTTTTTTTTTATTTTTTTTACAGATTTTTCTTTTTTTCTTTTGATTCCGAAATATTAAAAAAAAAAAAAAAGTTAACGGTAGCCATAACTGGAGTTTAACGGAATCTTGCATTGATAAAAATTAAAAATTAGATAACTGAATTGACAAAACTGAAAGTTAAAGGACTAAAATGAAAAAAAAGTGAAAGTTAGAAGGTTAGTTTTGCATTTTTGCCAAAATTTAATGTCATTTGTTTTATATATATTATATATATATATATATATATATATAGAGAGAGAGAGAGAGAGGGAGAGAGAGGAGTGCATCGTTGCTTTTTCCTGAAACCAGTTCGTTAAGTTTTGTCATTGTAATTTATTTCTGTTATTTTTGTTTATACTTGTGAAGCTGTTTCAAAGTAATAACACTGAACTCAGTGGCACAATTGCACGCTCAAACCCTCAAAGCTTGCCTTTTTCACACGACAGTTTTTTTGCCACCACACTCATCTCTCGTTTTGCTAAATATACTTCTCTTCAGCATGCGCGCAAACTGTTCGACGAAACGCCTCACAGAACTGTTTATCTCTGGAACGCTATACTTGGGAGTTATTTGAAAGAGAAACAATGGGAAGAGACTTTCGCATTGTATCTTGTGGAATTTCCACTGACGACAAACCTGATCATTCTACAACACGCATTGCTCTTAAGGCTTGCACCAGGTTGCCGGCGCTAGAGTATGGCAAGGTGATTCATGGGTTTGTGAATAATTAACATAGGATTGGAATGAACATGTATGTGGGTTCTGTGTTGATTGAGTTTTATTCGAAGTGTGGACAAATGGGTGAAGCTTTAAGAGTGTTGAAGGAATTTTCTGGACCGGATGTGTCATTATGTGGACTTTAATGGCTGGGCATGAGCAGAATGGTTGTCCTGAAGAAGCCATTGCATTTTTCTCTCCAGTGGAGATGGTGGAGCGCTTTAATCCTGATCTGGTGATGCTTGTCAGTGTTGTTTCTGCTTGTGCACAATTGCTTAATTGTATGCTTGGAAGCTGTGTACATGGTTTTGTGATTAGAAGGGGGTTTGATATTGACTTATCTTTGGTGAACTCATTGTTGAATCTATATGCAAAGACAGGACCTGTCGAAATTGCAGCTGAATTGTATAGGAGGATGCCAGAAAAAGATGTTATATCATGAAGCTCAATGGTTGCTTGTTATACTCATAATGAGGCTGCTGTTGAGGCCTTAGATTGATTCAATGAGATGATTGATGGGGGAGTTGAGCCAAATTCAGCTACTGTGGTTAGTGCATTACAAGTGTGTGCAGTTGCTTGTAGTCAAGAAGAGTGTAATATGATCCATGTATTTGCTGTTTGGAAAGGTTTCAAGTTAGATGTCTCAGTTGCCACTGCTTTAATTGATATGCATATGAAGTGCTTCTTGCCTGACAAAGCAATTGATCTCTTTGAAAGAATACCCAGCAAAGATCTCGTTTCGTGGGCTGCTTTGTTACGTGGGAATACTCAAAATGGGATGGCACATAAGTCAATGGAAGTCTTTCGTAACATGCTATCAAATGAAATGCAACCTGATGCTGTTGCTATGGTGAAGATTCTTGCAGCTTGTTCAGAATCAGGGATTCTTCAACAAGATGTTTGCCTTCATGGATATATAATTATAAGCGGCTTCAACAACAACATTTTTGTTGGTGCTCCACTCATAGAGTTGTATTCAAAATGTTGTAGCATAGATAATGCTACAAAAGTATTTGAAGGGATCATACACAAAGATGTTATTTGGAGTGCAATGATTGCAGGATATGGAATTCATGGGCAAGGGGAATTTTTTTTTTTTTAATATTTGATCAGATGGTTAAGATTGCAATAGTTATACCAAATAATGTAACATTTCCCTCAATCCTTTCTGCTTGTAGCCATGCAGGTTTGGTTGAAGAAGGGATAAAGATATTTAATATGATGTCACATGAATACCAAGGCCTGAGTCGGAACATTATGGGATTTGGCAGGACAGGATAGCTTGATAAGGCCATCGACATTATTAACCAAATGTCAAATCCAGCTGAGCCCCATGTTTGGGGAGCTCTACTAGGTGCTTGTAGAATCCATAAAATATGGAGATGGGAGAGATTGCTGCAAAGAATCTTTTTCCAGTTAGATCCCAATCACGTGGGGTATTATGTACTGCTATCACATATTTATGACGTGGAGAAGAAATGGGACAATGTGGCTAAACTTAGGCCTCAAATAAATGAGAAGGGGTTGAAGAAGAGTTTTGGCTGAGTGTAGAGATAAGGAATGAGGTCAATAGTTTTGTAGCTGATGACAGTTTCTACCCAGCCTCTGAGCAGATATATGGTTTTCTAAGAAATTTGGAGTTGTAAATTAAAGGGGAAGGCTACGTTCCTATTATAGAATTTCTGTTACATGAAATGAAGGAAGATTTATAGTGTCGATGAATCAATGTATGACATCTGAATTTTACTCAGGGAGCTGAATCCATCTAGTGCCGGTTTGGATAGCACTTTGTTTCACTTAATGTGGCGTTGCGTTTTGTTCATGCGTTTTCTTTTTTTCTTTTTTTTTTTTAGCCGGATTTATTGACTTTTGAGAGACAAAAAGTACTGTGCATGAACAGTGCGTGCACTGTTCACGCATTAAAAATATTAAAAATGGGTCTTACGATAATATTCATACATTTAAAAATTATTTTGCTACAGTGTTTTCAGTAACAATCAGTTTTCAGCAACAATAAACTGTATCCAAACGGACCCCTAGTGTTTAAGGACTTAAGTTAATAATCAGATATATGGCTATTTGTCAGATTAGCTTGAAAATATCTCACACTGGTAGGAAATATACGAATTGAGCTTCATTACTTTCAAAATTATCTGATTCTTGGATTTGGATGGTTCTCAGCATTCAAAGTCAGAACCATGGAAGGACTTTTATCTCCCTTGACAATTGGCTCTGGATATCTCCTAATCTTACTGCAATGGACAGTGGAATAGACTTGGACATCATGCCCAGGTGGTTACAAATGAAATTATTTTTTAGTTGCTCTATTAGCTCTGGTTCTAGCATCTAACAAAATCTTCATATTTGTGCCATTCCATGGACCTAGGAAACCTGTAATCTTGGAATGGCCAAGTTCATCTTTGCGAAGTCTGTTTTAATTGCTTTGCCTACATGAACCTGTAGCAGCCTCCAGATCATTTGAGCACTCAGTGCTGTAAATTTAGCTGAATCTAAGGTTTTAGCTCCTATCTACTATTTTATTTTTTCTAGTTAAAGATTTGATTAGCTTATTTTCTGTCCCTCAGATGAGATCAATATCAAAGTTCCGTCGCTGAAGCATTCTTTTGCAAATGGAGTCCTACTTTCTGAAGAATATTTTGAAGGCAGAAAAAGCTCTTTCTTTAAGTGCTTCTTTATTGATCTCAATATACCAGCCTATTCCCGCTGATCTTGTCCACCAGTTGATTGGAGGGAGATAAATCATATTTAGACGGAAACCATTATCTCAAGGATGGTTTCATGCTAATAGCAGCTGAAATGAAGTGTTTTCTCAGAGGTAAACGGAGAAGTGTTCCACATTCCCCCCCTACATACTTCCATAAGATCTGCATCCGGGTTTTGTGCTCGCAAAACTCCCAATCGTTGAGACTTGTCAGAGATGCAGCTTTGAGCATATACCTAGTGAAATAAGAAATTAATATGATCACGAATACTAGGAACTTAAAAAAAAAATTGAAATTGAATGCAAATCAGATTAGGAATATGATGGCAAAATTTGTGACTGTCATCAGTAGTTCAAGTTTCTCCTCTAATGTTAAGATGGCTGTAGAAATTTTCCTTGTGTTTCTCAGTGACTATATGTTTGATTATTTTCAAATGTAGGAATTTGCCTTTGTTTCTCAGAGACCTGACTCTCTCTCTCTCTCTTTCTCACACACACACTCACAATTTGTAGTAATGTCCTCTTTATCTCTCTGGTGTCATTAATGTTTTTGGCAACCTCAATGGCCATTGAGGGACACTCTTTGTTTTATTGTTTGAAACTTTGAAGAGATCGCAGCCATCAAATTGAGAACTATTTAGAACATAAGTGGTGCCCATTTCAGGATCTTATGAGCATGTCATAGCAATTTGCAGGCACTATCCTATCTCTTTAATCTTTCTCAACTCAAGCTGGAGTCTTGTTTATTGATATGGTTGACATGTTTTTACATTTCAATTCTGGTGCTTGTTCTTTTTAAATGGGATTGAGATACAACGAATGGAATGAGTGGAATTTGAAGTTCTTCTATCATTTGACCAAAACAAATTGGGGGTTGGGGGAGGTGGGGGGGTAAAAAAAAGGCCTCCCATAAAATTTCAGTGCAAACAGTGTTGCCCCTTTTGCTGAGTAAATGAAAGTTCGTTGTATGCTTTATCCAACACCAAAAATATATAGAGAGAGATGAGTTTAAGTTACACCTTTTTTAAACCATTGAGCTTAAGTAAATCCAAGGTAAAAAAAAACCCTCATTAATGCTAATATTATGATTAGTATCTCATTAATTATTCCTTATTTATTACATTCCATACCTATCTCTAACCCTATAAAAACACAAAAAAGTATACGTATCTTTCTAATTTTTTTCCCCACCGTTTCTCAAAAAAAAAAAATCTCCACTGCACGCCTCTCTGTCTCTCCATCTCTTTCTCCTCCACTGCTCTTCCCCCTCCACTACTAGGTCACCGGTAGGAAAAAAAAAAAAAAAAGAAGAAGAAGAAGAAGAAGAAGCCGCTAGTTGCACAACTAGTTAGTCTCCCACTTTTTTCCCTTGTTATAATTTCTTAGATAGAACTATTTTATTGTATTCAACTGTATTGTACTACAGTCGTTTTGGTGGCTATTGTGGTTCTTTTTATATGCAATAGTAGTCTTTTAGTTCTTTTTATATGAATGAGGGTACACTACTTTTACACAAACTATTCCTTCATTTTATTTCACATGTTACTAAATTTTTATTCCAAGTTTCCACTGACAAATATTACTACGTATCTTGATTTAATATGAAAAAAATGGAGATAAACAGATTTTTTCTATCAAAAACTTTAACATACTCTATGAACCTATCAGGGGCTGTAATTTATGCTGAATGGCCAGCAATATGTATGTTTAATTGTTAAAATGAATTACTATTTTCTATAAATGGTCCTTTGGGTCTAGCAACGTAATTTCAATTTGAATAGTTGTGGTTGTATATACTTCTGAACAGTTAAAAGGAATCACCATATCTATTAAAAAAAAAAGTTCTTTTTATATGCAACTATATTTTCCGGAACAACTTCCTATTGACTAAATCTATTGGGTCTATTAGTTCTTTTTATCCGCAACAGTAAATATAAAGTATCAAAACAGTTGCTACATGTGTAGATATAATTGCCACCTCCCTCTTTTTTATTTTTGGGGGTAGGGTTGGTGGTCATTTCATTTGAAGATAACAACACCTTATGAAAGCAGTAGTACTAACTTGCTCTAATTTTTTATATGGGCTCTTAAAGATTGATTTATTGCTTATAGCTGATTGTGAAAGACTTAAAACAAACACTTCATTTTGCAGGGAAATGTTAGTAGGCTCACTGACAAACGTTTTTATGGGAATACAAAATGTATTATAGTGATAATGGAGTAGCAAAAATTATCCTTAGACCTTTGCTTCACCTGGTATTGGAGGGATTATGGAGGTTTGAGAGTGATTATGGAGCAGCAAAGGCTATTGTATCTGTTGTTAGTTGTTACTGCTAAATGTATTTGAAAGCTCGAAAACGTGTTGAAAAACACAAGAGCTGTTTAGACCCCCGATTAAAATTACGGATCGATAGATTTTACACAACTTTAATATAAAGTGTGGAATAGTGTAAAAGCGAGCGGATGAACAATATAGCTACTCTAATCCATAAACTAAACAACACAGCAGTGTAATGGAATATAAAAGAGTAGGGAAGAGAGATGCAAACACAGAAAACACCAAGACGTGTTTTCGAAGAGGAAACCGAAGAACTCGGCGAAAAACCTCTCCGCCGCCCTCCAAGCGGAAATCGATCCACTAGACAATCAGTTGGGATACATGAGTAAGCAAGAGACCCTCCAAGCCTGATCTACCCGATGTACCTAAGCCCTCCAAACTCCTACTCCAACAAGGCTTCTCGGAACCGTGTCTTGTCTTAGTTCTCCGGATCCCGCAACAAGCTCCATGTTGCATCTGCCATTCCAGGCTTCTTCCAATGCTTCCCAGCAGCACCAAAACATCACACAATACTCTCAAAAGGTGTGGTAAGTGTTGGGCTATCAACCTCTCAATGGTGTGGAAATGGAGAGGGAAGGGTTGAGGAGATACCACAAGCAAGTGTATAAAGAAAGGTGGGGATGACAATCTCTAATTACAAATGTGTTTGGCTAGGGTTTTCTCTCTGAAGCATTCCTCAACATTTGTGGGTAATGGGGGTTTATATAGGATAGGTGCAAAATGTGTGAGTCAGTCAGTACAGGCTGGCAGAACAGCATGTCTCGCGGGTGTCTCGCGGGAAGGCCTTACCCGCGAGATACTCGCAAGAGACAGCTGTCTCCATCTGTCATGACTCTTCGCATTCCAGCATGTGCAAGGCACATGCTTCACTTCGCGGGAAGCTTAGTCGCGAGATACCCGCGAGATTCCATCAGCTTCCAAATTGCTTGAGTCTTCACACACTCTCTATCACACACCCCTTACAACAATTCTCACAACAAATACAGGGTATAAACAATTGATAGTAATTACAATCAAATTTGGCACGGAATAAAAGCCAACAAAACACATAGTTGTAAATCACAACTTTACAATCTCCCCCTTTGGCTATTCCGTGACAAAACCCTAAAACAGACTCTAGACTTAAACGTGGGTTTGGGAACACAGGCAAAACTCACTCACACCTAATTCTAGATTCTGATAAGCTCTTGAAACATATGAACAAGTAACTCCTGAAACACAACAACAAAATATTATCATTGTATGCAGAAAACTTGAAAAGCATATGGAGTAATAAGCACATGATCAAGCAGAATGAAATAGAAACACTAAATCATGGCAAGATCAAACGAGTAATCACTATACACAAGCAATTACTATGCTCATTCACACAAGGAATGAACATCCGGATATGCAAGATGATAAGCTCATATGAAGAGTACCATTTGCACATCCAACACTCAACCAATGCAAAATACTTGAAGAATTTGCATCCAGGAACAATCCTACTAGGGCACAAGAGTGTTCATCACTCAACCAATTCATAGAATGTATATGCATCTAGGAACAATCCTACACAGGCACAAGAGTGTTCATCACTCAACCAATGCATAGAACGTATATGCATCTAGGAACAATCCTACACGGGCACAAGAGTGATGTAGTGAAGTAAATGTATGACATTAAACTTCAATAGCACAAGCATAAAGGCTGCATAAGCAAAGTATTGCAAATACATGGCACAAACCATAAAAGCCTACAAATCATGCTAGACTACAAATCATGGCATAGTATCAAAGCTTTAAACCAAAAGCCGTAAAACATTTATAAAAACTAAAAAGTACTGAATAAAAACCGTCTGAAAAACCCATAACCAATGTTACTAAGTTGCTAGACTATGCTCCCCCTAACACTGTGCACGCTCTTCTCTAGCTCCCCCTCAGAATTTTCTCCCCCTTTTTGACCGGAATGGCCAAAGGGTCAGAACTGATCTGACTCTGAATCCGAGCCGTGCTCCATAGATAAGTCTTGTACTTGAGAAGAGAGCGCAGTGATCTGTCCTTGAAGGTATGCAAACTGGTCCGTAGTGTACTGCACATGGGAGTCAAGCACTGTAGACATCTAATCCATCTTAGCAAGCAACTGATCCAGTTTGCTTAAGCCTTGTGGAGGAGCCGAAGATGATGGCTGTGTAGAGGGCTCAGGAGCCGAGGTGAACCTGTCAATCTCTTCCTCTGTATCTTCGCCTTCATCCTGCTGAACCCGTCGTGGTGGTAGTATGGTATGCACACCGGTCTTCGATCCCTTGATGTGTGCAGTGCTCCTAGTCAGTGTATGACCACCAATGGGATAGTCTCTCTGAACAACCGTGAGGCCACTAGGTAGCTTAAGCTTTGCCTTGGCAATCAATCCCATGATCAAAGAGGGGAACGGCATCACAGTCCATGAATTCTGCTTTGTGATGCTCTTCTTCAGGACATGCATGATATGGCCACAAATGTCAATCTCCTTATGTGTGAAGAGATCATACAGAAATCTTGTTCTTGGAGCAGAGAGAGTGGTGAGATTGGTGACCGGATAAAGATTGTGAATCATCACATAGCTTAGGGTCCTCATTTCTGGAGAGAACTTGATGGTGTTCATGGATGATTTCTTTGGTTCACCACCAAGGAGTGTAATCATCTCATCAGTAGAACCCATTCTGTCCTCATAAGCAACAGTGATTGGCTGAGATGGTGGACGAGTTTTCAGAAAATCTTGAATGCTCTCTCTTATAATCACAAACTCCTTGTGTCTTACCCAGCACTCAATACATTCTCCGTTGACAGTGGCATTGGAGAAGAACTCTTTGATAATCTCTGAATAGACCACTCCAGTTGGGTTCAGCAACTTGGTCCAAGTTCTATCTTTGAACACTTCAGGGATGAAAGTGCCCTCAAGAGTCTCTAACTGGACTACCCGTTCCATGATGATTGTCTTGTCCTTGTAGCAGTCATTGTACTTCATATCAGCTTCTATAGACCTGAAATGATCAGAATCAGTTCAGGCTCGCTTTAAAGACGATTTCTTCTTAGCAGCATGCTTGGTGGGAGACATCTGCACAATTTTACAAAGCAAATAAAAGAAGATGCACAAGCACAAACCAGAAGACAAACTTCATTAGATTCAAGTTAGTTCTAAATCAGACTTAAACTAACAAAAAAACAGAGCATGGTAGACACTAAACATCATGCTAAAAGACTCCAACTTATAAAGCATAACTACATTGCACCAAATTAAGAAAAAAAATGCAATAGAGGGTGTCTGTGTGCATGTGCTAATGAGTGTGTGCGGCATGAGATGCATGAGGGTGCCTAAGTGTGCCTAGTTGTGTGCCAAGAGTGTGCAACATGAACAAAGTGAGTGAAACACATAATCAATGACCAAACCTAAGTAAAATAAGGTCAAACAAGTGAAAAACTATGGATTGAAATCACTTGATTCTATTTTGTCACAAAAATGTCACTTGGACATTTTGACAAACACTTAGCGTGCACAAATGCAAAAATTATATGAATAGTGCATGAACATGTGAAAATCTACCCTCAATACATGATAAAATGCCACAAGGGGCCAACACAGATGCAGAAACAACAAATGGGACACAGCCCAATCAAAAATATGAGAAAAATTCACCCAATTTTGAAAACCAACCCAAAGTTTCGAAAATCCCCAATTTTGAAAACCCTAACAAAAATTCTGCATAATCTAAGCAAAAACTTAAAAAGAAATGGTTAACAAACATACCTTGAAGAAGAAAATGCAGAAAAAATGCTTGGATTGAAGGGAAATGAATGGAATAGTGATTTTGGGTTGAGAAAGTTTGAGAGAGGTTGAGCGAGGGAAGTTTGATAGTTTTGAAAAACTGTCACATCAGCTATATAAAAACTGAAAACACGCGTTTTTCGCGGGTTAGAGAGGGGCGAGACAGTCGCGAGACAGTCGCGAAAGTTTCTGTGTGACATGATAAAATAAAAAATTTCCCTCAACTCCTTTTCGCGGGAAGCTCTAAGTCACGAGCTTCTCACGAAATTTCCCCTGAACCTGTTTTTGAAGAGACACAAAAAATGCAATTTAATCAAAAACAAAAGACAAGAAAGTATAAAAACACTTTCAAAAACAAATAAAACACTCAAAAATCTTTTTGGGTTTGATCAACAAAGATTAAGCATGTGAAAAACACATTTAATCAAGTACAATCACACAAATGAATAAGGCATTCATTGAACATAGACTTGTGTGTTGTGTGTGGATATCAAAAATGAGATAGTCCTTAGTCCAATGTGAAGCTTCAATGATCAATTCAATCAAGGCATACACAACTAGCCCTAGATTATGTGATCTATCTCAATTATAGAAACATGCATATATGACCTCCCACATGAACTTGATAACAATTCATTGAAGCTTTTCATTTGGCTCCATATTTAACATATCATTTGCAACTTTTGAGCAAAGAGAATCTCATTTAGAGAAAGATGCCTGAAATTTTTGATATTTCATTTGATGAGTTAGCCTTTGGCTTTTTGGGCATTATACATTTTATTTTGGTCGCTTTCCCTTTTTCCTAGTCGAATACTAGTTTGTGCGACAGGCTTTTGCAGCTCTATATCTCTTTTCATTTGGAGATTTACAATTAGAGAGCTCTTTTAAAGCAGAAAATAAAAGTGGGAAGATATATAGGCATGAGTCTATGCATGTCTCAAGATCAACAAAACTATTCACTAATCATTCATGACAAGGTTGAAGATCTATTTACAACAGTCACATAGATTTTAGGATTTCTTCCACAATGATATGAGTGCATGAGAGACAAGCTAAGCTCGTTAAATGCACAAAGCCATAAGTACAAAGGTACAAGGCAAAACATGCTTTGAGACAAAACTCAACAAAGTGATCAAACTTTTTGGATTTTCTATTTTTTTTATGTGTTTTTGAATTTTTGAACACACCCAAAAGCAGAACAAGAGAATAAAGATTAACAAAAACAACCGGTACAAAACACCAACAGTAAAAATAGAGCAATGCATGAAATGATGCAACAGCAAAAGTCCCTAAACATTGAAAGAATTTATGCGTGGACATGTTATAATGCTTATGCATGAGTACCCCTCTTCACCCACACGTCACGTGCGTTTGGGGTGATATCCTTAACGGATTGAGTACTAGAATTTGGACTGTCAAACCTTCTGGTGAAACTCTCTAAGCAAGTGGTGAAGGCACCAATCATTTTCATCACGTCCATCATGCCAGGATCACGATTCTGACTTCTCGGTTGTTCACCACCCCAAGACCTCATGTCATTTCTCCTTCCTCGTGACCGAGGTGCGCTTGAGTTGTTGTCTGATCTCAGCTTTTGACAGTTAGGTCTGGTATGTCCTTGCATTCCGCAGTAGTGACACACATAGTCCGTTCTGGGACCCCGTTGAGATCTTGGGAGAGATCTTCCTCTGGTTTCATGTCTACCTATGGAATGATTTCGGGGCTTATTCACCATCCGTTGCTCACTCACATTCTTCTTCTCAGCCTTAACATTCTCAAGAATGGGCTCTTCTACAATAGGCTCTATGGCCTTTACAAATTTCACTTCTTTGGTGGCTTTGGCTGATGAGCTGCTTCCTCCGGTGTATCCTAACCCGGACTTGTCTGAAAAAGGTTTTTGAGATGAGATAACATCATCTAACTTCTGGGAGGAGACTCTTTCTATCTTGGCATGAGCTTGCACTACCTCTTGCTCAAGAAACCTCACCTTCGTATAGGCTTCAGACAACTCGCCATTTAGTGTCTCAATCTCACACTTAACCTCTTTATATCTGATCAAGAGACTTCTATAATCTTCCTCAGCTTTCTTCATTTTCCTTACAGCCGCCTTGGCTACTCTGGTATACCCTCCCGACTTCTCAAGTAATAAGGAGTAATTTTCTTGAAGATTAGCTGTATTCTCTTCTTCTTTTTCAGCATCTGATTCTTCCACATTCCCAATAGACTCTGAATCAGAATGCTCACCAAGCTCCTTCACAAGTGCACCCAAATCATCCGATGACTCCACATGAGCAATGGTCATGAATGCGGAGTAGTTTCCCTCTCCGTCACAACTCTCTTCCGAGTCTGAATCAGAGGAGTCTGAATCACTGAGTGTCGTGGCATAAGTTTTGCCTTTTCCCCTCAGAAAATTTGGACACTCCTTCTTTAGATGTCCATGGTCATTGCACTCATAGCATATAATTTCTGAAGAAGGTTGAAACTCCCTCCCTTCTTTCTTTGTAAACTCTTTCCTATCACCTCTTGAAGATGAAAATTTTCCTCTGTTGAATGGTTTCCCACTGTTCTTCATCGTCAAAAATTTGCGGAAGTTTTTCGCAAGAAATGCTACCTCCTTCTCCACCCCATCTTCTTCGGAGGAATCACCCATCCTTTCGGTGATGGTTTTAAGAGCAAGTGATTTACTCATCTTATGGGAAGGCAGTCCCATCTGATATGTTTGGAGAGACCCAACTAATTCTTGAATCTTAATCTCATCCAAATCCTTGATTTCCTCTATGGCTGTAACTTTTGCTCTAAAACTTTCAGGCAAGGACCTCAATACTTTTCTCACCACCTTAGCATCTTCAATCTTCTCCCCAAGATTGAGTTTAACAATTACAATTTCATTGAGCTTCCCATAGAATGAATCAAATGGTTCATCATCACCCATCTTGAGCTCTTCAAATTTGGTGGTAAGCATCTGAAGCTTTGTGTCCTTAACTTTCTTTGTACCCTCATAAGTGGTCTCCAAAATCTCCCAAGCTTCCTTAGCAACTGTCATATGAGAGATCCTGTGGAATTCATCAGGTGACACAGCACAGAATATAGTGTTTAAAGCTTTACTATTTGCATTGGCTGCTGCGAGAGCTGCCTTATCCCAATTTGCCTTAGGAGCTTCCGGCTTAGTCCAGCCGAGCTCTACCGCATCCCAAACGGTATCTTCTATAGAGCATAAAAATGCTCTCATTCTGACTTTCCAGAATGCGTAATTGTTCCCATCAAAAAATGGTAAAACATTGAGCGATTGAGACCGGTCCATCTCAAATATGGTCAAGGATCACACTAAGGTATTTAAACCAAGCAAGTGTACCTGCTCTGATACCAATTGAAAGCTCGAAAACGTGTTGAAAAACACAAGAGCTGTTTAGACCCCGGATTAAAATTACGGCTCGATAGATTTACACAACTTTAATATAAAGTGCGGAATAGTGTAAAAGCGAGCGGATGAACAATATAGCTACTCTAATCCATAAACTAAACAATACAGCAGTGTAATGGAATATAAAAGAGTAGGGAAGAGAGATACAAACACAGAAAACACCAAGACGTGTTTTCGAAGAGGAAACCGAAGAACTCGGCGAAAAACCTCTCCGCCGCCCTCCAAGCGGAAATCGATCCACTAGACAATCAGTTGGAATACATGAGTAAGCAAGAGACCCTCCAACCCTAATCTACCCGATGTACCTAAGCCCTCCAAGCTCCTACTCCAACAAGGCTTCTCGGAACCATGTCTTATCTTAGTTCTCCGGATCCCGCAACAAGCTCCATGTTGCATCTGCCATTCCAGGCTTCTTCCAATGCTTCCCAGCAGCACCAAAACGTCACACAACACTCTCAAAAGGTGTGGTAAGTGTTTGGGCTATCAACCTCTCAATGGTGTGGAAATGGAGAGGGAAGGGTTGAGGAGATACCACAAGCAAGTGTATAGAAAAAGGTGGAGATGACAATCTCTAATTACAAATGTGTTTGGCTAGGGTTTTCTCTCTGAAATATTCCTCAACATTTGTGGGTAATGGGGGTTTATATAGGATAGGTGCAAAATGTGTGAGTCAGTCAGTACAGGCTGGCAGAACAGCATGTCTCGCGGGTGTCTCGCGGGAAGGCCTTACCCGCGAGATACTCGCGAGAGACAGCTGTCTCCATCTGTCATGACTCTTCGCATTCCAGCATGTGCAGGGCACATGCTTCACTTCGCGGGAAGCTTAGTCGCGAGATACCCGCGAGATTCCATCAGCTTCCAAATTGCTTGAGTCTTCACACACTCTCTATCACACACCCCTTACAACAATTCCCACAACAAATACAGGGTATAAACAATTGATAGTAATTACAATCAAATTTAGCACGGAATAAAAGCCAACAAAACACATAGTTGTAAATCACAACTTTACAGTATTTATGTTAATTGTACATTTAAGACTCCAATTGATTGAATAAAATCGCTTCTTCATATATCAATTTTTGTAATCAGAGATGTTTGGATTAAGAGATGCTGTAAGTCTGCTACCTATGAAGCTGCTATTTTTTTTTAACATGTGTATTTTATCTTTAGATCAAAATACAATTTTGTTGATCAATTTCTATAAGTGAAAGAGTCCTGAATCAAGATTACAAGCAGGTTGCTAATGCATTATAGGACAACATGTTGACCATGATTAATTGAAAACCATCCTTAGAGACAGTAACACATTTCGGGAAAATTGTTAATAGGTTTCCTCCAAAAAGTTTTTATTATTCTAACAGATTGCTTATCACAACCTCTATGAAAAATGAATATAGGACTAAACAAAGAGTCTAGAATTGCTTAAAAATCTGAAAAATGTGCCACAAACACACCATTAATCGCATTAAATTAAAGCAAAAGTAAATGAGTAGTTTGTAACCAAAACTATGGTTGGATTGCTACTACCCTCCATATATATGTTGTCATGGATCAAAGACTAATAGCTAAGGTTCTTGATTAGCTAGAAAATTCCAAATAGTATTCCAATATAGGTCCTTAAAAAAACAAAACAAAAACAAAATAAAATAACCAAAATGTATTGTTTCGTCATGATTAACAACATATGTCCTTAAACACTTATATTTTAAGCTATTTGGACTCTATATATCTCAATTCCACCAAGCGAAGCTCATTTTGTGATTCTCTTCAGCCACATGTACCTAAAGTAAAAAAAAATGTATAAATAAATTTGAAACAAAAGATATATATTGTTACAATCAAAATTAAAAATATATATAAAAAAAAAAAGACTAGAAAAATGAAATGGAAAAACTCACTTTATGCTAAGTCATCAATATTATTGGCATCAAATGCTGTCATGTTTTCTTTTGCGTTGCCCTTCAGTACAACATACATAAATACGACTTGTTATATTATCACTTCTATGTGGTCTTTTACTGGTATGAACACGGATTCCAAAACCTTCTTTTTTTTGCAAATTCTTTGTAAAAAATTTCAACACCAACAAGGGAATCAAATTGTATTCCAACATATGGCTTGGTTTTCAACTCACAATCACCAAAATCTTAGAGTGGTAACTCTTGCTCTAATAGCTCTGGATTGTTTGGGGCATCATATAACTCTTCACACTCCATTGGCTATTTAGTAACTATAACAACCAATATATTTACATAAATAAAAATTTGAATAATTCCATATCTAAAGAAATAATCACTTTGAGCCAAGTACTATTCGATTTAGTAGCCAATATCTGTAGCTACAACTAATAGACCGAATATAATATCAAAGTTCCCTCTCGTCAGTGTGTAAACATTTAGCTACAAAACATATGTACTATCTAAGAAATTATAAAAAGGGGAAACAAAGGTTATATCTAATAGACCCAATAGTAAAACTAATAAAATTTAACTTCACATGAGATAATAAAATTTGGAACAACCAATAGACCCAATAGAAAAACAAAGGTTATATCTACACATTCAGCAACTATTTTGATAAATTATATTTACTTTATATAAAAAGAACTAATAGACCCAATAGATTTAGTCAATATTAAGTTGTTCTGGAAAATATAGTTGCATATAAAAAGAACTAAAAGACTACTATTGCATATAAAAAGAACCACAACAGCCACCAAAATTTTCAACGTCTTACAATATAGTTAAGTACAATAAAATAGTTCTATCTAAGAAATTATAACAAGGGAAAAACAGTGGGAAACTAACCAATTGTGCAACCAGCGGCTTCTTCCTTCTTCTTCTTCTTGTTTTTTTTTTTTCTTTTTCTGCCGGCGACTTGGCGGTGGAGCTGGAAGAGCAGTGGAGGAGAAAGAGAGAGAGACAGAGAGGCGTGCAGTGGAGGAAATTTTTTTTTTTTTTTTTTTTGAGAAACAATGGAAAAAAAATTAGAGAGATACGTATACTTTTTTGTGTTTTTTTAGATTTAAAGATAGGTATGGAATGCAATAAATAAGGGATAATTAATGAGATACTAATTAGAATATTAACATTAATGAGGGTCCTTTTTTTACCGTTGGATCTACTTAAATTCAATGGTTTAAAAAATGTATAACTCTTTAGAGTTATACCAGATGTAAATTGAACCTATCTCATATATATATATATATATATATATATATAGAGAGAGAGAGAGAGAGAGGGGTTCAAGTTATACCTGGTGTAACTCTTGTAAAGTTACAAATTTTTTACACCGTAGATTTGTAAGTGATCTAACGGCTAAAAAAATATCATTAAATGTTATTACTTTCCATCTTATTCATAATTAATACTAGTATTTTCTCTCTCTCTCTCTCTCTTTATTTATCATTTTTTACTTGATTAAAGGGCACACTACCATTTTTAACAACCTGCATTTCTTTACTTGAAAAAAATAATAATAAATAAATTTTTTGCTTGATTAAAAGGCAGCAATGAATAGTTGCTGCCCCAGAACTTGATTCTGAAAAGTGATGCAAGATTGGCGCCTTTCAAATTCCAACCATTTGGGCTAGTTCTCTAGAAGTGGTAATGTAATAATCCTACAGAAAGGTGAAATGAACACCATAGTTTAGTGATGCACCATTGTAAGAAACATGAAATTTTTTTAAAGATTAAAAGAAAATGATGATCTTTAAGAGTATTGTTAGATAAAACATGTATAGTCTTTTTCATTAAGAGTTACATGAAGTGCGATGCTTTGGTACGTTTTCTTTCGAAACATATTTAGCTTATATCATAGTGAAGCTGTCAAAATGCAAAATAAAATTTTTCGAAATATATTTAGTTTCTGTCTCTTCTTCTTGAGTTATTGCTGTAAGTTTTCCATTATCAATGTGAGCTTCAAAATTTTCTTCTGTAACTTCTATCTGATTTATCTTACATAGTCTACTAGAAAAACAATAAATAAGGAGAGAGAAAATACTAGTATTAATTATGATAGAAATGGAAAGTAATAGCATTTAATGATAATTTTTTAGCCGTTAGATCACTTACAAATCTACGGTATAAAAAATGTGTAACTTTTCAAGAGTTACACCAGGTTTAACTTGAACTTATCTCATACTCCCTCCGTCCCAATTTTTTTGTCCTGTTTGAAAAGTAAAACTTTTTAAGGAAGCATCTTTTATTATTTTGTCTACCTTTTAAAAATGTATAAGTTTCCAAAACTACCCTTAAAAAAATTTATTAAAAAATTGAATTAGTAAATTAATAGGGGTATAATAGGAACATTAGTAAATTAATGACTTTTATTTTTAGAAACATGACAATATTTTGAGACATCTCAAAATGGAATAGAGGACAAAAAAAATGGGACGGAGGGAGTATATATATATATATATATATCCGAACATCTACATCCTATATTTCAACAAATTTTCCCCAAAAAAAAAAATCAAAACAAAATAAACTCGTCCAACATTCCAACCCAATCTTCAATATTATATGATTATATATATATAGTTAAAAATACATAAACTAACATATGGTTAATCTTATGGTTTGAATTCATCTCTCCCTTACTCCTAAGCTCAAATATTTTATGTATGAAAATATGTTAATTGAACTATAAGACTTTTGACTAATATTATACTATTTAGATGTGACTCATATTGAGTAAATAGATGAGATATGGCCCATATGGCTCATATAAAGAAAAAATAAATGCCCAACAAATGTCATAATACCAGGTGTATTAGTGCATATAATCTGGACCCTACAGATTCCCTTTTTTTTTTTTTTTTTTTTCCTTTAATATTAATATCCTTTTGGATTAGTGGACCCTTCATATTCTATTTCAATATTCAGTCAATTAAGTTTTTTTTTTTAAAACGTAAACAAATAAAAACGCCAATTTTCATAGGTTAGTGGGTCTACTTTTTCACAATGTGGAGTCTGATTGTACGAGGTCTCACTTCTGATTGCGAAAGGAAAAGGACAACTAAGATAAAATTTCAGGAGACGATGTTTGAAACCACCAAACAACAGTCATTTTCACCCCATTTTCATTTTTCGCCCCCGTCACAAATTTAAGGTATTCATTCCCGTTCCCAAATGGACTCTTCTTTTTTTTATAGAAACAAATGGACTCTTTGATATATGAAAATTAGTGAACAAATTTTTCATCCAATGCAAACCATAATACATTTAAAGAGATTTTATATATTATTATATATACACTAGTGGTAGAGTCAAAAAAGTTGATGACCCTAAACAAATATTTTATTTCATAAATTAATAAAATTATGTCTTACGCTCTTTCATTGTACTAAAATAATTTATAATTTAATCTAAATCAAAATTTTTTAACCATCTCTTTAAGTACATAGTTAAACAATCACTAAAAAAAAGTATTTAATAATCTTGAATTTTGTATTTATATAGCAAACAAAATTTCTCTTCAAACTAGTTTAGAGAGAAACCCTTCAAACTTATCGTATATCTCTTTTTTGTGTGTGAATTTTGAAAATCTAACCGTTGAATTTCATGTTCCTTATGTTCTTAACATGGATATCAAATTTCTTTCAAATCGGTTGTTATTTACTATTCAATCAATAAACTTATTTTTTATACACAATTTTATATTACAAAAAACTTGAAATTTTAACATTTGTTTGATAACATAGCAATTGATCTTTGATCTTCTTGAAATTTTGCAAGCATTAATGATATAATAAGAATATGCAATCTAACGGTTAGATTTTCAAAATTCACATTCAATATAAAAATATATGATAAGTTTGAAGGATTTCTCTCCAAACTAGTTTGGAGAGAAACTTTGTTCTTATATAGCCTAGTTTTGAGATAAACTTGACGGATTTAGTCTAGATAATTGGTAGTCATAATTTAGGATCACATTGGGTAGTAGCTTCTAAGTTTTGAATATTTTTTTCTCTTAAAATATTCATCAATTATGGATTATATTCCCATAAATTATCCACATTTTAGAACTTAAATATTCAATACATCACACAATATATTACAATTTACAACACTATCTATTATATCTTTTCACAACTGACTCTACCATACAAGCAAGAGAGGCAGTCGCCTAAGGCCCCAAATAAAAAAAGGCCATCTAATTTTAACCAATAAATCTATTTCTTTTATTTTAATAGTATTAATTAAGCCCAAATATTAGCCAATAAATAAAATAATATTTTTTATAAAAAGGGAAATTCTACGTTCACAAAATTTTTTACAATACTTTCACAATAAATTTTAAGTGGTAAGTTGTTACTAGCTATTATTGGTGGTTAAAAAAATAATTTCAGTGGTAGGTTCAAATTAGAACTAGTAACAACTTAACACCTAGAATTTGTTGTGAAAATATTATGAATATAACAGTAACACTTCTAAAAAAATAGCAATACACAAAAAATTTTACTACATTTTTCATAACAGTTGAGTTAGCAAATTTTTATTAGTTCTGTAGGGTCAGTTTTTGTAGCCCAAGCCCAAAAAGGATGGGTTAGAGGCCCAACGAACCCAGCACAATGAATTTGTAGAGAGTGGGTGAAAGAGCTGGGCTGGATCTGAATTAAACTATGGATGGCTAAGTTACGTGAGGCAGAAATAGCATAAAATAATGACTGAGAATATTTAGGTGAAAGTCCGAAGAGACATCTTATTGAATAAACAGTAATTACAACGTTCAGAGCTACAGTCAAGCCTCTACTTTTCTCAGGGATCGACCTTCTTTATATAGCACCTTCCTCCCTCATCTCCATCGTCCACCTGTTCCCCATCTGGGTATACACTTGAGCGCGGGTCATATCATGCGCCCACTTTAGTTCTTTGTGAGTGGTGGTAGCTGAGGTTTCACTGTTCAGGGGTCCTCTCCACATCAATGCGGCCAGAAAAGCTGTTGCAGTGCATTAAATACGGTGGGTAGCAGCTTTTCCTTTAGATATTTCTTCATTCTTATCATCCTCAGGAGTGCCCAGAGCTTGTTTTTGTCACACATATTGCCAGGAAGGGCACTCGGGCTCCCTGTACATGTATTTAATCAGAACTTCCCGTATCCGAGGAGTAAAATCTCTTCGGACGATGAATGTTCTCTTCGGATTATACTTTTCGGCCACCTTTGGGCTTGATGTCCGCAAAAGAAGTGTCCCAGCCCGCTTGCGCTCTTCGGATTTAAGATGCCACAGAACAGGGCCCCAGGCCCACTTACCAGATCTGGGCTTTTACCCCCCACAAGTTCTCATCTAAGTCCACCACTAATATCATTTTTTTAATTACCACTATTAATCTTCCACATTAACAAGTATGAAAAGTTTTGTCAAATTTTTTGTGTTTATAGACTTTCTCCAAAAAAAAAAAAAAACACTAAGTAGTTCATGTTAATTAATAAATTTGCATCTAAAACAAGAAAATAGAGTTTAAGCAATATTAAAAAAAAAAGTCATTTTTAAATATATAAAATGCCTCAATTTATTTTTCGCCTTAGGCCCCTAAATGCATCAAGGGTGCACTGTATCTTATATTATATATTATTCTTATTAAATAAACTCAACCACACTATTATTACTATTATATATAATATATTACATATTATATAATTAAAGTCATATACAATTACTTTTCAAAAAAAAAAGTCATAGACAATTACATAAATATCCATTCACCTGAAGTGTTGAACAGCACTAAAAAAGGTAACTTGCTTTTTAACCACACATTCACCTAATAGCTTTTATTATAAAAAACAATAACAGTACAAAACAACACAAAACTGAGAGACAGCAAGAAAGAGAGAGAGAGAGAGAGAGAAATAAAGATGCTTTTTTTTTTTTTTTTTTGTTGTGGGGGGGGGGGGGGGGCGCGGAGGATATTTGGGGAGGCGTGGGCTGAGGAACGGGCAATGGGGATTTATTTTTTGGTACCAAATTTTTTTATTATTATTATTATTATTATAGTTTTTTGTACTAATTTAATTTTGTTGGGCTTTACTTTTATATTAGTTTTTACTGCACATTAAAAACACACTACCTAAATACACTAAAAACGTAATTTTAAGTCACATTTTCAGTATATTAACACATTGTGTGCATTAGTCCTTTCCCTTATTTTTATTAAACTAATTCAATAAGACTAGTTCTAAAATTTGAGGTGCCCATGGCCCCAGCCTGACTTCACCACTAATAAATACTATAGTATTTCAAATTTATTATATCCGCTCTATAATAATTACTCTTTATCATTATACCAAGACATTAATTTTTAGTATAAATAAGAATTTAACTCCTAATCTTTTGATCGACAAAAAAGATATTTTACTGGTTAGGCCATATAAGACCCACAAAAGAAAGAGATCATTTTTAGTCATGCAATTGAGTTAATTTGGCGATTTGTTTACTTAATACAGAGCATACAGACGTAAACAGACCGAAAGTAAATAAGTTAGGTGCTTGATGACAAGAGCACTTTGTCATGGTCATTGAAATTTTAGCAGTCATCACTCACCACCTTTTCTCTTATCATGATAATAGCTGATTGCCTATTATTACTCTACTATATACAACGTCATTTTCTGTTTCTCCATTTTCCATGTAAGGTTACAGAACCGAAAGTGGAAGGAACACTAGAGAATCACGTTATGTCGTTTTTCCTTGATGCCCACTCTAACCAGCGTCCAGCAAAAGCGACTTATAATAAGCCTAAATAAGCTTACTAGTCACTACCTACCTGAACTTGTAGTTGTATTTGTATGTACAGTGACTACAGTCTAGTAGTTTCATGGCAAATATACAAACTATATATGAACTGTCTTGCACAAAATCCATGCACGTACCATAATAACAGGAAACTACATAAGATCTTGACCTTCCAATTAGATTCATGGTCTTGTAATAAAAAGTGGTTTTTGTCTCTCTTTTTTTCCTTTTTTAATTGCACTATATCTTGTAATTATGGTGCAATTACAATCTTCTCCTAAACTTCAAAACTAAACAATGTCATCATAAACTTCAAAATTGAGCATTATTGCCCTTGTCCATTGTTAATAAGCCCTTTTCTCCAAAAGTAAATTCCCCTCAAAAGCTTGTCTAATAGAAATTGAAAGTTTCTGTTATATTTGATGGAACTCCTAACGACATGGAACAAGGCACTTATTCCTTTATTAGTTTTTTTTTTTTTTTTTTTTGTAATAGGGAAATATTACAACCAAGACCAAGAAAGTCATATAACAAATGGGAAAACAACTCCACAGGCGGGGTGTCCAAAATAACAAAGTCTTGTTGCAGGTGAACTGCCATCTTCGCAAAGGCATCAATGCAAGAGTTAGCTTCCCTATAACAGTGGTTAAACTTCCAATGGGGGATTCGGTTCATCAAGTTTTTGTAATCATCAACAATTGGTGCATATGAGGCTTCATAATTGGTGAGAAAGGCAATAACAAAATTAGCATCAATTTCAATTTCAAATGCTTGAATTTGAAGGAGAATACATAAAGTAAAGCCATCCCTCACGGCCCGCAAAGCTCAGCTTCTAAGCTATTTGACTAGCCTATAGCTCTAGTGAAGCCTTTCAAGTTTCACCCATCTTCCTTGGTGGTTCCTAATGAGACCACATCCACCTACAAAACCAAGGCAGCCACGAGCTGATCCATAGTATTTAACTCATGCCAATGTTGCCGAGGAGATCTCCAAATCACATTCGTGAGGATTTTTTGTCTAGAAACAGGAAGGTTAAGGGCAATACAATAGTGTTCTGTGGAAAGGTATCAACCTCATGTCCTCATCATGGAGGAAAGTATATATTAATAGATGATGATAGAGATTTCTTGTGGGTTAGGATGACATTGCGATAAATTACACTATAGTTTATGATGAAAAATGCTAATAAGTTGAAAAGGAAGAAGGAGGTTAAAATCTTCCTCTGGCTACTTTATTGTAAGAAAAACTAAAGTTAATTTAAACAAGGGTTTGGTTAATATGTGCTCTAAGGATATACATTAAGTTACCCATTTTTAAAAATATTTTCTCGAAAATTGAAAGATTTGTCAATTCTCAAAAAAAAAAATTTCAAAAATAAAAATTATGGTGTACCCTTAACACACATATTAGCAAAATCTTTTAAACAAAAACAATGGTTTAGACCCGTGTCAAAAGATTCCATGTAGGCCTAACTCTATACGTCATTAGACCAGAATTTCTCAGCATAATGGAAAACAAAACAAAAAAAAATACTTATTTATTTTGTGTTCAATTGATGAGAACCGTTGATTTGTTGTGTCCTTTCAAAAATGCACTATCTTTGTAGCATCAGCATGGGATGAGATATGCGTCAACTTGGGAGTTTTGATTACCTGCACTCACTTAGTACATGCACTACAAGCAAAATACCAAAGTGAATCAATCACACGGCTAAAATTTGTCATATCAAAATGATTGCTAATATAATTAGATATACCAAGTAGGACCCATCACAAGTAGGTTCCAAATTCACAAAACTGACGTGGAAAATTGATGAGGTTCCACGTGAACAAGGTGGACACAACCATAGGTGATTGGGACCTTTAACTGAAAGAGACACAACGACCAGAGCATCCAATGACACAATTAAAAGTACATCATAGTCGGATTTCTTTTCCTTTGGTATCCTTCTATCTGTAACCCATGTCTCTATCTCTCTCTCTCCAATATATATATTTATAAAATCTATATATGTGTATCATGGACTTGTCACAAACTCAGAGTTGTTGAATGGTTCTTCTTTAAACTCTTTTTTTTTGCTGAATTGGTTCTTCTTTAAACTCGAAGCCGATATACACAATCTTATAATTATATACAATCATTTTATAAAATATAATAATAATAGCATTAAAAGTAAGCTAACCCATCTCTTTCTTTTACGTAGTAATCTTATTACTATGTGTATGTTTCTAGTTAATATATTTGGTTTTTTTTTTGTTTAATTGGTTCTTAAACTTGATGGTTCTTATTTTCTGACAAAAGGGTGTTTAGAGATTATGTTTTTATGTGACTATTTTGGTTTAGTACATATATATACATGGATGTTTGTGGTACTGAAGTACATGTTTGCTATGTTGTTGGGGTTGTGTTGGTTTGGTTTGTGTGCAGCTGGAGCGGAGGAAAGGAAAAGTGAACCCATTTGTGAGTAGCATAAGGGCGAGGTTGAAGCCAAGGCCGATGCCACTCAATATAATTCATGATACAAATGGGTTGCCCCGGACTATTCTGACTGAGCCAAATGGATCCTCGGCAGAGGTTGGTTTTTTACTGTATGTTTGATTGATTTAATGCTGTGAAACTTAGAAAATGATGAATGATATAACGTATGGGATGCAAAATTTTGAGTGATATAATTGGATCATGAATAGTGGTTATGTTATTTTTGTGTATTATATTGTTGTTCAAATTGATTGATTGTATGAAAAAAAAAATTGTGGTGGAATGAATAGTAATTAAAGCATAAATGAAGAATAAATGGTAATTTACACTTAAATTATAGGCATATTGTTACAGTGACGAGTAGAACCCTTCCAAATTCTTTTGAAGTAGGGGAAACAAGGCCATTTTTGGAGAAATATACTTGGAGATGCCTATGTAGTTTATTATTTAGAGTCAGTCCTCACCATGGTGAACTCTGTGAATTCGAAAGGTGGAACCGATGGTTCAATCTAAATCACTTGAATGATCAAGAAAATTAAGAGTTTCTTGATATTGTTTAACATATATAAAGCACTTAGTTTTTTTTTTTTCTTTTAATTTGTCCCATCCTTTACAATTTAGCCATGTTTATAAAACGAATATAATATGGTGATCTCAGCTTTAGTTATCAATGGTTAAACATAGAATGGTTTCAGGTGCTTCTTTATGGAGGACAGGTTGTTTCTTGGAAGAATGAACGAAAAGAAGAACTGCTTTTTATGAGCAGCAAGGTAAAGAAATTTTTTTTTTATGTTTGATTTTAGATATGCCTAGTTGGATTAGTGAACATGGTTGTATTTGATGCTCAAATGCAAATTTTTGCATTCTGCAAATATGAAATTGCTTTCAATGGACAATCCTCTAGAATAATCTGTTAGGGGTAAAGCTTAGCTTTTCCGATGTTCACCTTCTCTTCTATATTTCATCTTATACATGGCCAGATGGCCTCAAGTTGTTCTTTCTTCACAATTTGCCGCAGTTTAGAATCCAATGCTTACTAGCAAAGTAGTTAAGGGGACATAAAATATGGCTAATTGATTCAAAAAGCTTGCATTTTTAATAATAAAAAATCAACCAAATTGTAATTTCCTGAAGTTCAGAATCCAGTGCTTACTAGCAAAATGGTTAAGGGTCATAAACCATGGCTACTTGATTAACCAAGCTTTTGTTTTCACTAAATAATCAACAAAATGATACTAGAAGAAACTTATATGCACAAGGGAACTGTGTCAACATGAGCACAAACAACTGCAATGCCAATGATCCTAATTGTGTAAGCATGCAGCAAAGTGTTTCATAAAAAGAAACTTCTACTTAGAAAAGATTTTTTTTTTTTTTTCATTTTTCATATTATCTCATCTTTATTCAATTAATATCAGCTCCGCTGCAGACGCAATTCATGCTTTTCTTTACTATTGCTCAATACAATACTGAACTTGTCATAAAGAACATGCACTTGTGCTTCAAATATAATTGCCCTTGTTTGAGTTGTTTACTTTTACTGAAGCAACCGTTTGAAACCAGTCTTTTTTTTCTTCCACATTTATTCGGGGCTTTCCCTATTCTGCAGGCTATATGGAAGCCACCTAAAGCCATTAGGGGAGGTATACCTGTCTGCTTTCCACAGGTCTGTCAGTAGGAAACTAGCAGAAACTTATTTACCTTTTTTCTACTTGTTGGAAATTAGGCATTCTTAGCTGCTATTGCCTGTTGTAGTTTGGAAATCTTGGTTCACTGGAACAACATGGATTTGCAAGGAACAGAATGTGGTCATTTGATGGTGACACTTCGTCTTTGCCTCCAGCTAACAATCAATCATCAGTGGATCTGATACTGAAATCCACAGAAGAAGATCTAAAGACGTGGCCACGTAGGTATGCCCTTGAATTATGAGACAACTTATTTTGGGTAGATAAATTATATGACAATGTCATATGTTATGGACTGATTTAAATATTTGAATGTTGGTTTTTCTGCAGCTTTGAGCTGAGACTTCGTATTTCTCTTAGTGCGGGAAAGCTAACCTTAATCCCCCGTGTTAGAAACACAGACAATAAGCCCTTCTCATTTACGTTTGCACTGCGCAACTACTTATCTGTATCAGATATCAGGTCAGCCTAGTAAATGTAGAAGCTATATGTTTTGAATGCAGTATTTATTTATTTTGTGTGTGTGTGTTGGGGGGGGGGGAGGTGTGCAGTTGTGATTTGAATGCAATGATCATGGCCAGATGTTTGTTACAAGAGATTCAAACCTGTAGGAACTTTTGCAGAAGCACAGTTTTACAGTTGAAACTATGACTTGTTTTATAGTGCACTAGTAATTGCATGTCCCCTACTAATAGCTGAGTTTGGAAGCATACTTCATTGTTATCCTTTTTCAGAGGGTTGCATGATGCTGTTTGATTTGCAGTGAAGTGCGTGTTGAGGGCTTGGAGACACTTGATTATTTAGATAATCTGGAGCGCAGAAAAAGGTTCACAGAGCAGGCAGATGCTGTTACCATCGAAGGCGAGGTACTAAAATTTTCTATTCCACTTTGCCTTTCACTCTGGGTGTGAATTTGAAGTACATAAACTAAATTTAACCTGCCAATTATAGTCTCTCATGTGAACTCTCTAAGGATAAATCGTTATTCCCCTGTAGATTGACAGAGTTTATTTGACAACCCCAACAAAGATTGCTATCATTGACCATGAGAAGAAAAGAACCTTTGTACTACGAAAAGAGAGCATGCCAGATGCAGGTTTTTATAATTAATGTTAAAAATTCCATGTTAGCGTTCTATCTCATCATTCTTCAATATATCAAAATGCTTTCCTTGCACCATCTTGAAAATCAAGAGTTTGTGATTTATATGCTTTCCTTATCATTTTTTTTCCCAGAAGTCACTTTAAAGCTATAAACTTTTGTGCTTTGCAGTTGTTTGGAATCCTTGGGACAAAAAGGCCAAGGCTCTTCCTGATTTGGGGGATGTGGACTACAAAACCATGTTATGTGTGGACTCTGCAGCTATTGAAACCCCAATTGTCTTAAAACCCTTTGAAGAGTGGAAGGGCTATCAAGAACTCTCAACTGTGTCATCAAGCTATTGCAGTGGACAGTTAGACCCTTGGAAGGTTCTTCATGGCTATCACTCACCTCATCCAGTCAATCATTAAAGGTTTTTATGTCAGCTTTATTATTTACTGTACAATAAAAACTCCCTTGCTTGTCCGTATATTATCATTGTGGCGACACTTGGGCTTCCCAGCAAGGACTAAATTAACTGCATGTAAAACATGAAAGTATACATGTCCAGGTCAGATTCAAGTTTAAGCAATAGGACCTTTTGTATATTTCCAGGAATGGAAGTGTAGACAACTGGTTTCCATTACCATTTTGTATATTGCCACTTTGAAATGGTGAGAAATGCCCTTTCGTATGAAAGTGTAAACAACTTATTTACATGATGTTGTAACTATTTTATTTATTTGTCTATTGGTTCATTCTTTGAAGAAACCACACAAGTTAATGTAAACTTTTGGCTGTTTGGAATCCTAATAATGTTTCTAATGCATGAGCAAGTTCCATTTGTGACAGTTGGATTCTACAGTAGAAAGCAGAACACATTCTCATTATCATACTTCTTATTTAGCAATTTCCTAATCTCTAGGGGATAGAATCTTCTGGCATTGCCATCTCAATGTTTTTCTCTTTGTCCCATATGCTATATTCAAAAAAATCAATTGGCAGCACTTATAGCACCAAGTCTCAAAGTGCTTTTCATATATGTGGTTTTTGATACTGCCTGCCAATGCAATTTTTTTTTTTTAAAGAAAAATTGAGAATGCATTTCTACAATTTCCTTAGGAGGCTCAACTTTTGACGAGACCTTGAGAACATTTGCAAGGACCAATGCTTATCCCCCAACAGTTTCTGAAACAATATGGCTTTTTGCAGTATTTCTTCCTATTGAGTCGATATTGCAAGCTAGTGGTGATAGTGTTCCTTTTAAGAACTTTTTCCTTATAAGCTGTGTTAGAAACCTAGGATTCTCCTTAGGGAAAAGATAGTCATTCACCCGCCCTGTCATCGACCTAGTCGTTATTGCCAATGCAGTTAGTATAGTCGTTATTGCCTAGAAAAAAAAAAAAGCTGCAGCAAACTGATAATTCAAAATGAGGAAACAATTGGCAAGCATGACATTTAAGATGTCTTATAAGAAATCACTCTAGCATAGTCAACATATTGAAAAATTGGAAATGAATACCCACAATTTTGTGAGGTCCTGCCTATAAGATTTCTTATGTCAAGAAATTCTATAGTCGCTACATAAGATCACCCACATGATTTTAAGATCAACAACTCGAGGTGAGTTTCAATACTTAAAATAAACACAACATCTAACAGGACAGGACCATTCCTTAATGGTCTCCAAGCCAACTCAAGGTGGACATGTCAAAACTTCTTTTAGTACTTTTCATCATATAGAGAATAAAGTTTCATATACTGTAAGGCCAGCCACAGGTGATTAAAAGAATATTCGTCCATGAAATTGCCAGACCTCAAATGAGGATGTTGATAGATGAGTGGCAAGGGAAAAAGTTAAAAATAAAGACCACTAAACATAAGTGCCAAGTTTTCTTGGGGCCAAAAGCTCACTAATAAATAAATAAAAAATCAAGTCCCAACTTGATGAGCACAAATTTTATAGCTTTATTAATTAGACAATGAACAATCTATCATTGGCTCACTTTATTTACACACTAGGATGCTTTCCCAATGTCACATGAGTTTTCAATCTGCACATTACTTTAGATCTCCTGAATCACATATTCTCTCACCTACTTGACAAAGATAGGAATTTTATAACCAAGAAGCAAGAATGGTGTGGATGATGTTCCATGAAAGATTTCTATTACTGGATAGTGTAAATCACCCATTCCATTTGTACTGATTGTAAGCAAATTATTAGTAAGTTTTTAATGACTGTCTACAAGAAAGAACTGTCTGTTAAGTGTTAAATATTAACAGCAGGATATGGAAAGACAACAGTAGAATGGTTGAAGACTCTTTTCCAAACATTAAGATCAATCTGTCCACTTGAAATATATATTTTCTTGAGCGAATATGATGTAGAACAGACAACACATGCCTTCCTTGAGCAGCAGGGGCGCAGGAAGTCACAACTCAAGATCAAAAGGGGGTACCAGTAGGGGCCATCGGGGTAACAGTGTCGGAATTGCATGAAATTTGGCAGGTTGAAGGGAAACGACGTTCTGATCCAGATTCATGACAACTGCCATGAACGTCGCCAAAATTTAGGCGAATTCCTTCGTTAAGGCCCCGATAACAGTGTTTTTGCTATTTATAGTAATATTTGTTTTTCTTTAATAACTTTTAGTTTAAAAGTCAGAATAAGGTCTCGTCTGTTTTGAGACGATCCTTAAGGTCAGTAGTTTATGATTCTGCATTTAACTCAATTTTGCCATTTTTGGTAAAATTCGGTAATTTTGTCACCTAATCGCTTAATTAGTGCGAATTAGGGTTTTAAACGTTTTTTCTCAGTATTTATATGTTTTGTAGCCGTCAGAGGCAAATCAGACTATTATCAATAAAAAACAGACTTTTGTCAAATTTTCTTCTGATGGATTCCAGTTTTATCTCCTTGTGGATTCAAGGAAAACCCCTCGTGGATTCGAGGTTTACTACCAGGAACTAACAGTTTAGTTTCTATTTCATCAAGAGAGCATCGTGTGTGCTTTTTTTAAGCTTCCGCGACATCAGAATAGCAAGTGATCTTTCATGGATGGTCCATATAAGTCTATAAGAGCTACTGACTTGAAAGGTTCCTGCACAAAACTGTAACTAGTAAAATCATTTATTTTAAGTGTATTTAAATATAGTTTTTTATTTTGCAATCCATAAAATAGTGGGTCTCACACTTGAATTTATTGTTTGGCTAATATTTTCTAAATACAATTTTCAAAAACTTGTATCTTATTTTCCTGATTTAGAACAGGATTTTGAAAACGGCTAAACGGGTGTTTTCAAGATAAAAAAAAATGTTTTTAATGAAATAGTTGTAAATAAATTGAAAATAGTGGACCCTACATATTTGTCCAAACTCTTTTATCACTTAAATTAAGGGGCTTATCTTTATCACAAAAAAAATTCTCACTTCAAATTTGAAACTTATTATTAAAAAAAATGATGAGCTTATTATTATTATCCAAAAAAAAAAAAGTAATCTATAGATTTTATACGTTACTTTTTGTAAATTTTTTTTTTTAAAATCTCAAAATAGAAATGGTCTCCCGAACAATTATTTTTTATTTTTAGTATTTTGAAAATTGTCCTTAAAAGTGGGAGCCAAACTCGTAAAATATAAAAATTATTATCTGAAAACTAGTTTCAAATTCAATTTTTAAAAAATTGTTTTTATATTGTTTTGAAAACAAAAACAAAAATCCTCTTACCAATCAGGCCCTTAACATCATTGGTAACATATTTGGAAAAAAATCGATATAACTAAAGAAAATTAGAACACACAAAGATCAGAAAGAAAAAAAAAATGAAACTCACATAGGAACATAATCAGGGTGATTACATTCACTGATAAAAGGGTCCATGAGTTTTCATTAATTTGTGACCGTTAAAATAGAAGGTTTAAAGTGTGAATGAGAGAGCAAAAGCAAGGGATTTCCTTACTGATGGGTGGAAAACCTTAGGGCCTATTTGGTAAGAGGATTTAAATATTGTTTTTTGTTTAGCAAACTATAAAATGGTGGGTCCCACACTTGAATATATTGTTTGGCTGATGTTCTCTAAATATAGTTTTCAGAAAATTATATCATATTTTTCTTATTCAGACCAAGATTTTGAAAATAGCTGAAAGGGTGTTTTCAATCTACAAAAAAACGTTTTCAATGGCATAATTGTAAATAAAACAAAAACGGTGGACCCCACAGATTTGTCCAAACTCTTCTATCTCTTAAATTAAGGAGTTTATCTTTATCACAAAAAAAAAAAAAAAATCTCATGCTCTAAATTTGAAACTTATCGTTATCCAAAAATAAAAATAAAAAATACATGAGCTCAATCCCCTTATCATTATTAGGAAATAAATAAATAAAAAAAGGTAATCTACAGATTTTACACGACATTTTTTGTTTTTAGTATTTTGAAAATTGTTTTTAAAAGTGGAACCCAAACACATATAATGTAAAAATTATTATCTTAAAACTAGTTTCAATTTCAATTTTTTGAAAATTGTTTTCATATTGTTTTGAAAACAAAAACAAAAACAAAAATCCTCCAACTAAACAAACCCATAGTAAAAGGACAAACATCATGGTTGTTTGATCCAAATTTTCTAATTTAAATATTAGAAGATGAACTTAAAGCTTCAAATAAGCAAAATCATAAAGTGCCTTCTTGGAAAAGAGATTGTCAATAGTGCAATAAATCCATCTTGAAAATCTATGCATAGTAATTGGTGGATCTACCACCTAAGAGTTTGAAAGTTGATGGAATTATTGACTATTAGTCTATTACAAGGAAAGACTTGTTGTAGAAGGCTATGAAGAAAAGGTATGCTTTTAGACTTCTGTAAAATCTATGTGCCGAAGTATCAAACGTTTGATTATTGAATTCTGTGCAAGATTGCAATGGCACTAGTCTATGGCTTGTAATCTATGAGTAATATGTTCATCAAAAAAAAAAAAAAAAAAATCTATGAGTAATACAAATATATAGAAACTATGGTTACGTGAAATTGGAAAAGGAATGAGGAGATTGCACACTGGTTGGGCTGTTTTATGGGGCTTCACTCTAAGTTAGAGTGTACAGTACACCCGTTGGCCAAAGGTGTTATTTATTTATAAAGTTTAAGGCTCAATTATTTGTATTGATAAGGAGGACACATGTTTATTGTATTTGAGCACATATAGCCTTATTTTAATTACATACATGTACATATAATTTTTGAGTATGTGTGAACTTGATTGGATATTAATGTGTTTAATCCCAATATATGTTTTGTAATATTTCTTTAGTTACAAAATTGGTTATAGTTTAAGATTACAACCTTACTTAATAAAATAAATATTACTACATATTTTGAAAATCTATTAAATTGTATGTACTTTACGCTCTTAATACATATGTCAAATTTTGTGTCAATCGGATATTATTTACTACTCCCTCCGTCCCTTTTTTTTTTCCTCTATTCCATTTTGAGATGTCCAAAAATATTGTCCTGTTTCTAAAAATAAAAGTCATTAATTTACTAATGTTCCTATTATACCCCTATTAATTTACTAATTCAATTTTTTAATAAATTTTTTTAAAAGTAGTTTTGGTAACTTATACATTTTTAAAAGATAGACAAGATAATAAATTATGTTCCCTTAAAAAGTTTGACTTTTCAAACAGGACAAAAATATTGAGACGGAGGGAGTATATCATCTATAAGTTTATATTTTATGCGTAATTTTAAACTACAAAAATTTGCAATTTAAACAATTTATTGATGACATAACTATTGATCTTTAATTTTTTAGAAATTTTGCAAGTATGATGAAAATAAGAAGAAGATGTAATCTAATATTGGATTTGTCAAAATTCACTTCCAATAAAAAGATATTGAGTAAGATGTAATCTAATAGTGGTTGTAACCTAAAATTCACCTCCAATAAAAAGATGTAATCTAATATTGGTTACAACCAATTTTTAGCTAAACTTTATCCATTTTTAATATTCTAAATTATGTATTACAACCCAATATAGGGCATATATATATGAGCAATTAATTATGCATTAATAAAGGATATATATATATATATATATATATATATATATATATATATAATTGATATGTCTTGATTCAAAGCAAGATAAGGGGTCATGATCAAGTTACATCTCTATCTTTTTTCTTTTTCTTTTTTTGGGAAAAATGTACTTCTATACCTATATCTATCTATCTATCTATTCATATCTATATCTATGCATAATTATATCTAAAAGTTGAAATGTTAGGAATCCATATAGGTATAGGCGTATAGCTAGTTAGTTGGTTAGTTAGTTAGTTACAATTTCAAGTATGTTAATCACCTTTAACACGTGTTGATGGGAATTGTAACTAACTAACCAACTAACTATTTAAATGCCTAGCTAACTAAATGCAACATTATAACAATTATTATCTATATATCTATAGGGGTAATTATAGAAGGGTTTGACTTACCTCCAATACTTTTTTAACCGGACATGCCCTTTTATTTTAAATATACAATGGCAAGTAGTAGTGAGTTTTAATCTCCACATTTTATTTAGTTAGCGGGTGATTTGGCAGTCTCTCATTAAAACAAAAGTAGATTGATTTTTAAAAAGTATTGGAGGTAAGCCAAACCCATTATAGAATATTCCTGAAATACCTAAAAGCATACTCCCCCCTCTCCACTAATTAAATTCATGGTGGGGCCTACAATTCATGTAAAATGGGTGAATACGAATTTATAGTACTCTAGGAGTATTCAATAATTTTCCATCTATAGGGTTCCTAACATGAAGCATAGCAATTAATTCTACTATTCTCTCATTGTGCCACATCACCCACCTATTTCTAACATTCTCTCTCTTACTTATAATTCTTCTTCTTATTAATTTCCTAATTTATTGTTACACTTTTTTCAACATTTTCCCCTCCCTTATACCTTGTCATCTCCCACTGCTCTCGACTTAGTGTCACTTTTCCTCTATCCCTTTATCATTCTACATTTGGCTCTTCTTTTTCACATCCTCTTAGTATTAATTTTCATTCTCTTTTCTGCATAGTTTTCCCACACAAGAATGGTTCTCTCTCTCTCTGTCTCTCTCTCTTTTTATTTTTTGGTGGATTTTTTTTCTTGCATCTCCTCTTTAACTGTCCATTTGGGACAAACTGAAAATTTCAGCTTATTTGCAATTTCAGCTTTTTTTTGCTACTATTCATGGGTTTCACTGCACTTTTTGGTATTATTCATGGGTCTCATTGTACTACTCAGCTAACTTTTATCTTTATCTACAGTACTTTCAGCAAAAAGTTTTCAGTTTTAACTAAATAAGCCGTTTTCAAACATATACTAAATTAATGATTTTTTGTGTTTTTTAGAAGTCTACTTTGGGTTGATGCGGTTTAATTTTATGTTTTTAAGTTGTATCTTTTTTACTTTTCTTTGATTGTTAGATATTATCCTATTACATTATAAAGATATTATATAAGAATATAAATTTACATAACAGGATTTTGATAATTTGGTATTTATTACTATGTCTTTAATTTTTACTCTCTTTTTTCTCATCTTATTTTTTATAAATTTGCTATTCTCTTTCACATTCTCCTAGAAAAGAAAAAAAAAAGTGATTACTCTCTCTCTCTCAATTTTTTATTTTTCTTGTAACTCTACTTTAGGTTGATCGATGAACCATTAAGTTTGTTATAACTATATTTTGGGTTAATACATTTTGGTGTTGTATTTTAGAGCTCCCCATCGCAAGTAACCTCTCTCTCTCCCTCTTAAAATTTTGGTTTGATTTTTATTTGAGTTAATATATTTAGTTAGTTTGGAAGTAAGAATTTGAATTTATATAATAACACAATCTTGGCTATCCATTTGAATGTGCATATCAAATATTTGAGTAATATCAAGTGTAATTTTGTTATAAGTTTTTATCTTCATAATATTTATCTCTGTGGGGGCTCAAGAACACAAAAGCCAAAAAGAACTAGTATGGTTCTTGATCTACACAACTAATTGATGAAGAATACGAGACGGAAATCCGCAATGGGGGAATTAGATAAATGATTAAGGACAAAGAGCCGAGCTACTACTAACAACTGAAAAGAGTGGTACTCTTGAGGGAGTTAAAAGAATAAAACAAAGTTGAACTCTCCTAAAAAGTTCTGCTCACTTTCTTTCTCTTTGTTTTTCTCTCAATATTCTTGGATCCCCTTTTCCTGTTGATCCTCTCCCCCCTTTTATAGCCCCTCTCCTCCTCCAGTTGTCCTATTCTCTAGCCAAATTTTTGGGGTGTGGCATGTTCCATCAGCACACCTTTTTTCCATTTTGTGATCATTAGGGCAGGTTTTAGGGCTATCCTCCCTGCTCAAGCCAGTCAATTAGCAATTAATGCAACTGACATTAGGTGAGGAGGGTCTTAAATACGGAGGTGATGGCTTCATTGGATTCTGTGTTTTTCCTAATGCATTCCTGTGGTAATCCGATGAAGCGAGGCTACTTTGGTCAGCTAGCAGGGTGTTCCTTAGTAGAGTTATGCCTCTTGGGAACACAGGCTCCACGTGCATCTCAGGCTCGATCCTCAACTCGATCATGTTGGACCTCAAGTTCCTTTAATTTCCCCCGAGCTTTAAGGCAGGTGTCCTACCATGGAAGGAGTGCCATAACTTGACCTCTTGAGGCCAATGTCTTCGGGGGGTGCCCAGGCATGTCCTACCATGCTTGAATAATTTATTTCATATTTAATTAAAATGTTTAGCTGTACAAAAAGGGAAAAAAAATTAGAAAAACATATATTACTATAACATAATTTCAAAGAATATGGACCATGTCATAAAGGAATTATATCAATCAAACACACCCAAAATAATAGAATGATATGTTGGTAAAGATAAAAAGATAGAAAATAATTTTAAAATTTGTCTAATTTTAGGGAAAACAAACTATCTTCAACAAATTTTAGAGAAAAAATTTTACACTATTCCATAATTACAAAATAATTATCAACATGGCAAATAGTCATATATATTATGTCATATAAAGCATGTGCATATAATAACATCACCCCCTCAAACTATGTTTGATGTTCAAGTTTTATTTATTTTCTTGTCAATTAAACAATATAACGAACATATTTGTGAGTTACTTGTTATATATATATATATATATATATATATATATATATATATAATCACCACAATGAAAAAATTTATCACTTCACAAATCTATACTAACAATTAATTAATTAAAGTTAAAACTATATTATTTGATTAAATTAGATAAAATGATTTTTTTTATAAACTTATTAAATTAGAATCACCAACCTCTTGTATTGTTAAAAATTATGTATAACTTTTACTATGAAGTGGACTATTTATATTATCAGTAAATTAAATAATAATTTGACATGTTGTGAACTCATTTACAGTTACACACTCCAATATCAAGTTTATGTAAGTATAATTCAATACATGTGAATATATAAACATATAATCTATATCTATATATATTTAAAAGCTGAAGTGTAGCATTTATTATTGTTACGTTCTAATTGAGCCACATCAGTATCCACGTCATTATCATTTTTCTTTCCAATTTTCCTATAATTTTTTTTAACATTTACTCATTTTTTAAATATTTACAGTTTCTCCAACCTTTCTCTATCCCTTACCTTCTCATCTCCCTATTACCCTCTACCTTAATATCACTTTTCATCTCCCCACTACCTTCTACCTTAATATATATCACTCTTCATCTTTCCCTTCATCTTCAATTTTTTTTGTCATTTCTTATTCACGCTCTCTTACTATAAATTTGTCATTCTCTCCTCCATTCTTTACATACTTTTCTCTCACCCAAAAAAAAAAAGTTCTCTCTTTCTCTGTCTCTCAATTCTTTGGTGGATTTTTTATTTTTCTTGCATCTCTGCTTTAGATTGATAAATTGTTGTGTTCTTTAGAACTTTATATTGAGCTGATGCGATTTAGTTTTGTGATTTAAGTTTTTTTTTTTTTTCTCTCTCTTTAATTGTTAATTTTATTACATGTGTTTTTCTTTAAATCCTTAGTTTGGGTTGCTTTGAATTCACCTATTTAGTTGTTCTATATATGTTATTTTTTGTACAGCATGACATTTGTTCTATGAAGTTCCCGTTAGACTTAATACATTGTCTATTCAAATTTTTTTTTTCTCTCCTCATGTACAGTGATTGACTTCTAACAAAAATTATTCTATTTATATATTTAGAAATCTATTTCTTCTTAATTCCAACTGTTTAAATTTTGTATAGGCCATAAGGAACAAAGGGGTCCATAATATATTCATGTTCTTCTCACATCATGATAAATCTGAGTAATTGAATAGTATTGTTGTTTAATTTACCACTACTACATATTTTTTCCTAAAACCTACATACCATCGATCATAACACCAATTTGATATTTCAAAGTTCATTTGCATGATTACTTTGCTATGTGGTGAGTTGAAACATTGTTGAGTAATGATGTACGTTAGATTGTATGGATAGCCTCTTGACTTGCAAAAGGTAATTACTGATTTATGCTAAGTTTTTGTTATTGGTATTCTTTAGAGCTATATACGTATAATCAGGCTCCATTAATTTATGCAAGGCTTCAATCTCACCCAAATGACAAGTAATTAATAAAACAAGACAATTCATGTTCAACTTTCAAGTTTATTCTTTTTATAATAAAAAAATGCTTAGCTTTCTGGTAACCACAAATTCATTTTGTTAACTCAACATCATAAAGTAACTTTAATTTAGTTATATGGATTAGGGTTTATCATTTTTTATGTTGCAAAAAAAAAATATATATATATATATATACTCAAGCTAACATCAATAGCATTACTACAATGATCAATTTAAATTCAATCATATCCTCCATCTCATTAAATTATTAATATTTTATCTCATTTATTTAATTTTTAAAAATTAAACATATAATGTTTTAATTAAATACAAATAAATAAAAATTTCCTTATAAAAATTGTACTCATTTTTTTTTAACATTTACACTTTCTCCAACATTTTTCATTCCTTTCACATTTTATTTCCCCACTACCTTCTACCTTAATATCCCTCTTCATCTTTCTCTTTATTTTCATCTATTTTGTTTCTTCTTCTTCTTCTTCTTCTTCTTCTTATCCTCCCATTATAAATTTTTCATTATCTTTTCTATCCTATATTTCTATGCATAATTTTCCCTCACAAAAAATGTTATTTCTTCTTTCCCTCAAATTTTTGGTGGATTTTTTATTTTTCTTGCATCTTTCCTTTATATTATTAATTTTTTGTATTTTTAAGAACTCTACTTTGAGTTGATGCAATTTAGTTTTGTGTTTTAAGTTTTTTTTTTTCTTTTTTCTTTTTTGTTCTCTTTGATTGTTTATCCTATTACATTATAAAGAATATAATATTATTCTATTACATAGCATGATTTGAATAATTTTATCATATAAGAATTTTACATAAGTTACATATATAGACAATAGTAAAACAACAACAACAACAACAACAATAAATATATATATATATATATATATATATATATATATGAGATAATTCTAAAAAAATTATCACGCGCAACGCGTGGGTCTGCGCATGACTAATATTAAATATACTTAAATCAAGCCTCATATGCACGAACTTGTTCATGAACATATTATTTTATTTGAACTTTGTTTATTTAATAGTCAAACATAAACTTAGACATGGAGTTTGCTCATTTACTAAATAAATAAACATAAATAAATGTTTTCTTAAGCTAAACTTGAATTGTTTATATTTTTATAAGATCATTATTATCGGGATTTCTAAAAAAATTATCATTTTATATTTTAAAAAATCACTGTCTATTTATTTACGATATACACTAGGTCATTGGAACTTTCTGTGTTTGGAGGTTCGAAAATTTGTCATTGAATTTGAGAAAAATTTGAACTGGTCTTTCCGTTTTCAGTAAAGGTAAAAGTTGTGAGTTGGCATAAACATTCTTAAAATAGAGCTCTTTCTTGTTAACCATATGACCTCCGAAGTGATAGCCTTAAAAAATGGGGCGGTCAACCACTAGAACTAACTGAATTCCTTTTCCTTTCTTCCACATTCCTCTCATTTCTTATATAACTAAAAAAACAAAAAACAAACAGAGAATATATACATATTCTTCTTTATCTATCTCTTTGTTTCCAAAGAAAGAAAGACCAAGTTTTTGTTTTCGTTTTTTTTTGTTTTTAAGTTTCCAGTTTTGCTTGGACACTGGTTATGTTAATGGTAGCAGTGGTGACAAAAAATTGTTGAGTAATACACATATTCAAAAGGTGTTTGTGGCAGCAGCAGTGGTGGTGGTGTTGAGTGGCTTTGAAGATTAAAGCAGTGGGAAAAAATGGCGCAGGTAGTGGTACCAACGAACACAACAAACGACACATTAGTCTGCTATGCACCAACCATGATAACAACAAATGGTATATGGCAAGGTGATAACCCTCTAGATTATTCTCTCCCTCTCTTCATACTGCAATTGACATTGATCGTCGTGACCACTCGGGCTCTGGTTTTCCTCCTCAAACCCTTTCGCCAACCTCGTGTTATCGCAGAAATTTTGGTACATCTTATATGTCTTATCATCTATATCTAACATATATATGAATTGCCATTCCTGCTTTTTTCTCAGTTTCCCATCATTGTTATGTATAAAGTTTCAAGTTTCTACATGCAATTTCTTGGTCTTTTTGCAAATTTAAGAACTTTCCTATCAAAAAAATGTGTTTATTAATGCATATGATTAGCCTCGTAAATATAATTCTTTTTTTGTTTTTGATAATTCAATAGTTTTTTTTTTTTTTTTCATAGGATAATTCAATAGTTAATAATGGATGAGTGGGGATTTAAATTCTGGATAAACATAAGACTTTTGGCAGCATCATATATAAATCATCATAAACTTTGGCATCCTATTTAATTAATTTGTTGTCTGATATTGTACCAAAGGACAAACTAGAACACACAAACTATTGGGGATGGATCTAGGATTTGAACTTAGGAGGTCAAAGCATGAACCAGAAAAATTTCAGGTAACATGGTTTATTAAAGAAACAAAAATCATGGTAAACAAAAAATTGCACTTTGTTAGATGAATGTTTAAGTCACAAAGGAAATAACATGAACCAAACAAATTAAATTTACGACATGGTATTTTAACCCTTATTTAAAATAAAATAAAATAAAAATGGAAGACTTGGTTCCAGATTTTGGGTAATTTGAAAGAGTGTTGATTTTATCACATAGACTAACATGATAATCTCATACTTCTGGATGCAACTCAGATTACACTAATGAAGTTTTCCAAAATTTTTTTGAGGATTTTCAAAAATTGGGATAATAATATTAAGGTTTGGCAATGCTACATCATTAATATTGGTTTATAAGAGGCCGTTTGGTAAGAATATTTAAATATAGTTTTTTGTTTTGCAATCCATAAAATAGTGGATCTCATACTTGAATTTATTGTTTAACTAATATTTTCTAAATACAGTTTTCAAAAAACTATATCATAGTTTCCTGATTTAAAACGGGATTTTGAAAATGGCTTAAGGGGTATTTTCAAGATACAGAAAATGTTGTTAATGAAATAGTTGTAAATAAATTGAAAACAGTAAATCTCACATAATAAATTGAAAATAGTGGATCCCATATATTAGGCCAAACTCTTTTATCTCTTAAATTTAGAAGTTTATCTTTATCACAAAAAGAATTCTCAGACTTCAAATTTGAAACTTATCATTAAAATTTTTTAAAAAAAATGATAAACTCTATTCCCTTATCATTATCCACACAAAAAAGTAATTTACAGATTCTATGCGTTACTTTTTGTAAAAAAAAATTTTTTAAATCTCAAAAATAGAAATGGTCTCCCAAAAAATTATTTTTGTTTTTAGTATTTTACAAATTTTTCTTAAAGATGGGAGCCAAACACGTAAAATATAAAAATTATTATCTGAAAACTAGTTTCAAGTTCAATTTTTTGAAAATTGTTTTTATAATGTTATGAAAACAAAAACAAAAATCCTCCTATCAATCAAACCCTAAAGAATTTGAATTATTTTTTCTTTTGAAAAAGAGTCAAATATTGTAATTGACTTTCTCATAATTTATAAATCAATTAAAAGGCATATAAATTATCTCATCTTTTATTCTCTAACCAAAAAATTAAAGTAATGTTACATTCACAAATTTTCATTTTTCACAACAATTTCAGAATAAATTTTAGACGGTAACTTGTTACTGGTTCTAATATGGGTTCACCACTTACGTCACTTTTTTTATCCATCGTTAATAATTTGTAATTTAGGATTTGTTATGAAAATGTTTTTGACTTCACATTAGTCAAAAAAAAAAAAATTAGTTAGTATATTAAGTCTATTGACACCCAAAGTGATCTCTGGGGTTGGGTGTTTTTGTTGTGTTGTATCTAGACAGTGGAGGGTGGTGATTAATTTCTTTTGGATTTTTTTAGACTAATCCAAAATTTTTGAGGGGCCAATTATAACAATCTTACACCCACACGCTAAAATATGAGTATTTCTATACACTATTTAAGTTTTTTAAAAAAACAAAATGGGGACCATGGTCCAAGATCCTAGTAGATAGCTGCTATTTCATCTGCATGATCATAATTTTTGAAAAAGTAGGATTATATAATATTGGCCAATGTGCAAAGATTGCATATTTTCAAGTTCTAGTTCAATGCTATCGCAATGGATCAATGGAAACCTTGAAGCCTACTGTTCTGTATATTATTATTGTTGTAACATTGATTTGATATGTACAAGGTCTACAGGGTGGAGTGCTATTGGGGCCATCAGTGCTTGGAAACAGCGTAACCTTTGCCAGCACAATATTTCCTCTAAGAAGTGTAATGGTGATTGAAACAATGGCAAATGTGGGTCTACTTTACTTCCTCTTCCTGGTTGGAGTGGAGATGGACATTACAGTAATCCGGCGTACCGGAAAAAAGGCATTGAGTATTGCACTTGCTGGTATGGTTTTGCCATTCGCCATAGCTATCATCTTCTCCTTCATTCTGCACAGAAAAGATACAGGCATGTCACAAGGGACATACATCCTCTTCCTTGGTGTTTCCGTCTCTGTCACCTCATTCCCAGTGCTTGCTCGAATTCTTGCTGAGCTTAAACTCATAAATACAGAGCTTGGCAAGATGGCCTTATCATCAGCTCTAGTTAGTGATGTGTGTGCTTGGATTCTATTAGCTTTAGCCCTTGCCTTGTCTGAGAACCAAAATGTAACTCCTTTAGCTTCCCTATGGGTGATACTGTCTTGCATATCATTTGTTGCCTTCTTCATTTTTGTTGTCCGTCCAGCAATCATATGGATGATCCACAGAACCCCAGAAGGCGAAAGCTTCAGTGACTTCCATATATGTCTCATTATTACTGGGGTTATGATCTCAGGCTTTATTACAGACGCCATTGGAACACATTCTGTGTTTGGAGCTTTTGTGTTTGGCTTGATAATTCCAAATGGACAACTTGGAGTTACTCTCATAGAAAAGCTTGAGGACTTTGTTTCGGGCCTTCTGCTCCCTCTCTTCTTTGCCATTAGCGGGCTGAAGACTAATGTAGGAGCTATAGGGGGACTCAGATACTGGATCTTTCTAATGCTTATCATTTTTCTTTCCTGTGTCGGCAAAATCGCAGGAACTCTACTCATGTCATTCTTTTACCAGATGCCGGCACGTGAAGGCATTACTCTTGGTTTGCTCATGAACACAAAAGGCCTTATTGAAATGATTGTTCTGAATGTTGGGAGGGAACAGAAGGTATGTACTCTTCCTCAATTGCTACAACTAGTAACTGGTGTCATAATAAAAAACTGTGTTACACTTAAGTATTCCAACCAAAATTTAAAATGAAAAAAAAAATATATATATATATATATATATATATTGAGTATATCAAATGATATACTCAAAAGAGAGTTACAAAGGATTTTTATTCCTAGTCTCATTGCTCTTTTTCTCTCTATTTGGGCACAAATTTGATGAAAATTAACACAACTAATTAATTACTTTCAGGTGTTAGATGACAGGTTATTTGCACAACTGGTGATAGCAACTATAATTATGACTGGAGTCGTCATGCCCTTTGTAACATCAATTTACAGGCCAGCAAGGAGTTACACATCATACAAAAGGCGAACTATCCAAAGTTCAAAAGAAGATGCAGAATTAAGAGTACTTACTTGCATTCACACTCCTCGAAATGTCCCAACAATCATCAACCTCCTTGAAGTCTCTCACCCCACCAAAAAATCTCCAATATGCGTCTATGTGCTCCACTTAGTGGAACTCACGGGGCGTGCATCTGCTATGCTTATAGTCCATAACACCCGGCAAACAGGCAAACCAGCCCTCAACCGGACCCAAGCTCAGTCTGATCACATCATCAATGCATTCGAGAACTATGAGCAGCATGCTGCTGGTTGTGTCTCTATTCAGCCCCTCACTGCAATTTCCCCTTACTCTACCATGCACGAAGACATCTGCAGTTTAGCTGAAGACAAACGAGTCGGCCTCATAATCATCCCTTTCCACAAACAACAAACTGTTGATGGCGGGATGGAAGCTACAAACCCAGCCTTTCGAACTGTGAACCAGAATGTACTAGCAAATGCACCTTGCTCAGTTGGAATTCTTGTTGACAGAGGCCTAAATGGCTCGACTGTACGAATGGCTGCAAACCAGGTATCTCACCACATAGCTGTGCTATTCTTTGGCGGACCAGATGATAGAGAAGCACTATGCTATGCATGGAGAATGTCCCAACATCCTGGAATAAGCCTAACAGTACTGCGGTTCATTCCTGGTGAGGATGCAAATGAGCCTGCAGTTCAGTCCAGAAGCAATCATAACAACCCAAGGACGTTAACAATTGAAACAGACAATGAAAGAGAAAAGAGACTTGATGAAGAGCTTATAAATGAGTTTAGGATGAACACCTCGAACGATGAATCAATCGTGTATACCAAGGAAGTAGTGAATAATGGGGAGGAGACCGTGGCGGTGATAAGGTCGATGGAAAGCCTTCATGACCTGTTCATTGTTGGGAGAGGTCAAGGAACGATATCACCACTTACAGCAGGACTAACTGACTGGAGTGAGTGCCCGGAGCTGGGTGCAATAGGGGATATGCTAGCTTCATCTGATTTTGCAGCCACTGTTTCTGTTTTGGTGGTGCAACAGTATGTTGGGCCATGGCTGCAAGGGGATGAGCTGCCTGGCTCTATCACACCTGATAGCACGGGACATGTGAATGAGCTGCACAACCGCCGCTCAATGGGGCAAAATGCATTTAGCCCATGACACTGGTTAGTCAATTATATTTTTCTCAAAAACAATGATATTATTGTTATGGACTATAACATGCAATCCCATGGTCCCATGTCAGGTTCTTGAAGTACAATCCTCTTGTTGGGAAGCAGGTAGAGATCAGAAAAAAATACTACGACATCAAAATATATGAAGATTCCAAGTGATACTTTTTTTCTTTTCTTTTTTTTATATGTGATAAATAATTGTGAAGACAATGTTCAGTCACAAAATTCCACTAGTTCTTACTGTAGGCTACATAGATTCGCACTCATACTGTTGAAGTGTATATTACATGAGAGTTAGAAGCAAGACCTATAAGGAACAGCTCTGGAACACCCAAAATGAGTGCCACCTAGAACATATTCTGTACAATTAAATCAACCAGATTATGCAGACAACTCCAATATATCAAGATTTCCAGATTACTTATTTTCAGTACCAAATGGCAATACTTTCCTTTGAAGAATAATATAGGCACAGGCCGTTTGTGAATTTGCTTTAATGGAAGTACTAAGATGACCAAGCTTACCTAAAAAAACAAAAATTTACTAGGGAAGTTTAGGCTATGAAATAAACTCGAAAGGCAAATAGAACAAACCTCTCCAGCAATTTTATTCAATGTCCAATTAAAGGCAGGCTGATCGTTTGATTTCTTTGCTTTGGACCATGGCTGCAAATGAAGTTCCTCAATCCACTTCTTCATAACCAATTTTGCTCCACTAGTAGGGTGAAGGAAAATCATGCAGCTACATGTGTAATTGCACCCTTTTTCCCTCGGAGGTAGAAATTAATTTATGGTTTTTCACATAACATTTATGTTGGCTTTATTACATGACAAAAAGTGTTGTAATTTCATTAATTTATTTCCTTGTATTCTATGGGATTTAATTACATGTAATGGGCTTAGTATTAAGTTGGTGAAAATTGCTCAAAACAGTTGATCTCGCAACTTGGCTCCCTACTAGCTCAAGACTCAGCACCCGCAAAAAGCCATGTGAGAAGCACATGTGGAAGTTGAAGATTCATTCTCTTTCACTTGATGTGATCATGTCGAGTACAGGTTAAGCACAAACCCAACTTGATCTGACTCATGGACACTCCTAGTATCAAGTAATTTAGGTATGAGTTTTACTTGGGAAAAAAGGAACTCATTTAAAGTGAATTTATGTTAGAAAGTACGCGTGACTTCAAGTCAGGAATAATCAAATTACACATCATTAAAAAGAAGTCACCTTATTTTTTCGTTAATCATAAAAATAAAATAAAAGTAACAGAATATGATGGAAGAATCAAACGAATTCATTATATATTACTAATTAAAATTGATCAAAAGAATAGGGACAATATAAAAGCTCAAAATATAAATTTCAACAATGTATATCAGCCATAATATAATACTAAATTTGTTGTCTATTCCCCAGTTCAAGTCCGGGCAACAACACTTTAAAAAAAACTTACTGGACCAGCCATTTACCCCGCTATGGGTCCACCCGTCACGAACAGTGATTAGTCTCTAATTGAAAGTTTTAAGGAAATACTGTGGGAAACCAAAAAAAAAAAAAAAAAATTGTTGTCAATTCCTACCAAAAAAAAAAAAGTACCGTTTACCATTAGAAAGGAGCCCTAGGCTAGTCCAAAAGGGCCAAAACCAAAGATTTGGTTCGAACTCACTGAGCTACAAAGCAATGGAGGGGGAGAGAATGCAGAGCAAAAAGCAAAAGAGGAACAAACCTCGCAAATCTCAGAACAACAATAACCCTTCTCATAAAAAATAAATAAATAAATAAATAAAAACAAAGTAACCCACGAGCCCAACCAATCTTCTTCTGCTCTTGCCCACCCCACTAATCTTCCACCTTTCTCGACAAAGTATGAATCTTTCTTCTCTTTTCTTTTCAGCCATGGATATTTGCCATAGGGTTCTCAAAATAAACCAAAAAAATAAAATAAAATGAACCAAAAGCTTTTAGAATCAAATGCTTCAACCTCCAAAACGTTGTCATTGTCAAAAAAGAGCTTTAACAATTTGTAAATGCATGATGAGGCCATAGGCAATCTCTACCAACTTGGTGTCATGGATCCTATTTGGTCCTCAAGATGTTGTCTTTGCTTGAATATATACCATTGGTATAACAATCGAAGAGCAAATTATGGGGAGAGACATCACAACTTTTCTTTTCTTTGTTTCTCATGAAAAAGTATATAGGAAAACGTTTTTTTTTCAAATTTGGTAGGCAGTGGCTGGTCATGATTATTGAGAGTTGGGGTTGTTTGGTTGTTGAAGATGAATGGGTCAAGAATGTTTTTAAGGTTTGACATGTTAGATGTGAGTTGGAGCTTATGTGTGTGTTTCTAATTATTTAACACTTTGTTATTGGAGCAGTTGTTACTTTGTAGGTAGTGCAGCTCTCGAATTTTACACATCTAATTCTCCAACTTGTCCCAACGAAAACTTATGTATTTATTTTAATAATTAAAGTACTATACAAAGCACAAACAGAGAACTTGTGATACTTCTATGTATTTAAATTATAGGTGGGCAATATTCTCCAAAAAAAAAAAAAAAAAAAAAAAACATATCTCATTTATGGCTTTGTGGACAAAAAGTGTAATGTTTTCAGAAAATGTAGCAAATATGCTCTTGCAATCTCGCTTTGGTTTTTGAGTAGCTATTCGTTTATTTTATTTTGGCCATATGAGGAATGCACACTGCATCGAAGTGTGCATTGTTATTCATTGTTGGACTAATACATTTTTCACATAAGCTATTTTAGTTCTAATTTTAAAGATCAATGACCACTAGCTTTTTTACATATTAAATTCAGTCTTCCAATGGTATACTTGCTATTTTTCTACTTGAAATTTCCAATGTAATATGAATTTGGTACTTCTCTTTAAGGAGGTGAATGAATAGCCAGCCAAGGAAAGAAAGTTCGACCCGCAACCCGATAAACCAGCTTGTTTAAAATGACCCTTTTTTACCAGACTCATTTCTTTTACTTGCAACCCGATTGGTCCGACTCAACCATTTTCCATATCTTTAAGATTGTACATTTTATTTAATTTCAAACACAAACTGGGTGTAATCTCATCATCATGCTATATTACACATTCAAGCTTAGTTCATTTTCTTACAAAACAAGCTCAAACTTTTTTACGAATTATTTGACTAACTTGTTTTTTTCCTATATATAATAAACCATATGACTAATAATAATTGATAACTAGATTATACTTGAAAGTATATTGTTTGAGTTAATTATAAAAAATAAATAAATAAAAAAAAAATTTAGTAGATGAATTTATAAAAATTAGATTTACCAACCTTGTATTGCTAAAAATTATATATACTACGAAGTGAACTATTTATATTAATATATCACAAATAACAATTTGATAGGTTACGAACATATTTTACAAATTTAAACAATCTTATCTTTGAAGTCTATATAAGTATATTTTAAACATCAATACATATGAACATATAATATTATATATTGTTTTATCAATCTTCGTAATCACAAATTTATTGAAGATGGCATTATTATGATTGAGCTTTGCTTGCTTAATAATTGAGCCTAAACTAATTCACATGTAGTGGGGTTTTAGGGTTCAATCATAATAGGTGGATGTGTACCAATTAGGGTTGTCTACAGACCCAAGCAAACAGACCCCATGTGACAAATCCAATCGAACCCAAACCAAAAATCAACCAATCCAATGATCGCAATGATCAACTACGAGTTTCCTCCTTCAAAATTTGACAAGCCTAATCCAACCAATGATGTCACCAAATCCGTTGAAGATCTACTAGATTTGACGAGATCTCTGCCTGATCTTTGCTGATTTAGTGAGATATCCTCAAGATCTTAACATCTCTGCCTTTCCTCATCATTAGCTGGTGTTCAAATTTGACAGCCACTCGTGAAAAACTTGATTCGTCTGAATTGTCGTTCCTTAATGGTTGATAGCGGGTTTCATTCTCCTCCACTTAATGTGATCAAATCAAGTACAAGTTAAGCACAAACCTGACTCAATCCGACTCATGGACACCCCTAGTATCAGGTAATTTGGGTATGGATTTTACTTGAGAAAAAAGAACTCGTTTAAAGTGAATTCATGTAAGTTTAATGGAGTACTCATTAGTTCAAGTGGCGAATAATCAAATGACACATCATTAAAAACAAGTCATCTTATTTCTTCCTTAGTCATAAAAATAACAGAACATGATGGAATCGTGGAAGAATCAAAAGAATTCATTTAGGGTTTGTTTGGGATCTACTTATTTTACTGAAACTGAATTTTTTTTTACTAAAAGTATTGTAAATAAAAATAAAAGTTAACTGAAATAGTACAGTAAAACTCATTAATAATACCAAAAAGTACAATGGGACCCATGAATAATACCAAAAATAAGCTAAATAGTAAAATAAGTTGGCAAAAATAATCTTTTCCAAACAAACACTTAATATGCGTTTGGATTACGTTTCTCCATGCTGTGTTTGCGTTTTCCTTTTTTTTTTTTTTTTTTATTGAGACCTGCGTTTCACGTGGGACACGGTACTGTCAGTGGGTCCCATACACTATGCACAAGACCCACTGCCTCTTTGACCAGCAAATATTTCACAAGAATGTGTCACACCAGTGGGTCCGGTGCATTGTTTACGGGACCCACAAATCTCTTTTTTCAACAACTTTTTCATTAAAAATTGGTCTCATGGCACTATTCACACATTAAAAATTATTTTATTACAGTATTTTCAGTTTTTAGTTTTCAACAAAATAAACAATATCTAAATGGACTCTTAATAACTAAAATTGATAATAAAAAAAAATTAGGACAATAAAAGATGAAAATATAAATTTCAAACTATCTCTCTAAAAAAAAATTGTATATTGGTCATAATAAAACTAAATTTGTTGTATTGTATATTGAAGGAAAAAAAAAACACGCACGCGCACACAACACCACTCTACCGTCTTCTAGTAGGAAGGAGCCCTAGGGCAGCCCAAGTGCCCAACACCAGAGATTTGGTGCGAACTCACTGAGCAGGGACGGACAATCAAGCATTAACCACCACCACAACCACCGGCCACTGAGCCACCGACCACGCCGCCGGCCTCTCCAACCTCCAATTTCAAGTATTTATTATTCTCTCTTTTAAAACCTAATACTGATATGATACATATATTCTCTGATGCTCTTTCTCCACACCATACGTTTATAGTTTGTGCTGAGGATGATTGTGAATTGAATATATGAATAACTGATCTGTGATTGTGTTTGTGAGTCTGTCTCTCAGAGACTGAAAATTATATTTGCTGTGTGTGAGTAAAGTTATATTATATGCAGAGAGAGTAGGGGCTGTAAAAAATAATGTTTATTTGTTTGACTGCAACAATAGGATTAGGAACATGCACAAACAGAGGGTAGCGATTTAGGAAAACAAAATCCTATAGTTAGGAAAAGTGTGTTCGTAGTTCGTTTTATGGATTTTGTTATGTCGTTTGCTTGGCTTTTGGATTAGGTCCATTTAGGATTTAACAAGCCTGCTTGGGTATTGCATTTGCTGGTTAATTTTGTCTTTTGAAATATGGATGTTTTTAATGTGTTTTTGATATTATCGGGTATGGTAGTGTGAGTTTAGAATGCTCAAAAAAAATTCTTAATGTCGGTAGTGGGTAAGTAAGGGTGTGTTTGGGGCGTGGGTGAGTAACAAAGATAAAAAAGACAAATAATTAATATAATTTCTTATATTTCAGCCCCCCCTAGCTTGAAATCCTGGGTCCGTCCCTGTCACTGAGCTTGTGAAGCAATGGAGGAGGAGAGAACGCAGAGCAAAAAGCGAAAGAGGAACAAATCTCGCAAATCTCAGAACAACAACAACCCTTCACATCAAAAAAACAAAGTAACCCATGAACCCAACCAATCTTCTTCTGCCCTTGCCCACCCCACAAAATCCTCCACCTTTCTCGACAAAGTATGAATCTTTCTTCTCTTTTCTTTTCTTTTTCAATTCAAAGTACTTCTCAAATTTTTATGATTTTTGTTTTAATTGTTTTGGGTTTTTTTTTTTTGGAATTTTGAAGATGAGAGCGAGATTATCAGGAGGGCATTTCAGGATGATAAATGAAAAGCTCTACACTTGCAGGTGATTTTTTATTTTTTTATTTTGTTAGTACTCACAAACTTCAATTTTTGTTGAAGCCCATTTGATTTTTTCATGTATATTCTTTTTGGGTATGTGTTAACACTCACTAACTTCAATTTTTGTTGAAAGCCCATTTGATTTTTTTTCATATATATTCATTTTGTGGTATGTGTTTTTCTCAGTGGGAAAGAGGCTCTTGACTATTTCAAAGATGACCCCGCATTATTTGATATGGTAAGTTTTGTACCCAACAAATAACGAAATGTCTTTTTCATTCAATGAATTATTGATTTTGATGGGTGATATGTTTGCAAAGAATTAAGACTATTGGTTTGCAAATTGTGTCCAAAAGTGTAGTCTTTGTGCTTATATGATTCATGTTATGGATTGGAAAGTAATTGATTTGCAGACCCTTTTAAGCATCACATGCATTTTGCTCAATGTCATATGATACAATACAATTGTTCCTTGGACTTTAGGCACTGCTCTTTTATAATTTGGGTATGGTTTTTGTTTGTGAATGCATTATACATATTGGAGATTATGGTTTCTACTTAAACAATTAGAGATGTAGGCTGTAGCTCAAATGTGTAACCTATGAGTCTAAGATAATGAGCATCAAAACTGAATCTAGATTTGGTCTTGGAATTTATCTGGATAAAGAAGCTATGACTTCTAAGATAATGAGCATTGAAATTGAATCTGGATTCGGTCTTGGAATTTACATTCTATCTAGATGAAACTATGACTCTAAGATAATGAGTATCCAAATTGAATCTATATTCAGTCTTGGAAATTTAAATTCTATCCGGATGAAGCTATGACTCTAAGATAATGAGTATCAATTGAATCTGGATTCGGTCTTTGAAATTTAGTTTCTATCTGGATGCAGAACAAAATGTTAAGTGTGTAATAATTTGCTTGCCTATAATAGTGAAAGGGTTCCCAAAGTTTTGAGGTCAATGGCTGGTATAAGACCATTCATTTTCCTTGTAGGGCTAAGGTCATAGAATATCACACATGCATTCTAATCCTTTATCTGTAAATCTCTCACAAAGCCTGTATATTACCTTTTTATTGTCTTGTTTGTTCCACAAAATACTTGAGCATAAAAAAATTCCGTGTAAAAGACTATTTGGATGACTTATTCTTTTATCTCGTGTAGACGTATCTAAACTTGTGTTTTACTTACCTGGCAGTATCATACAGGGTACCAGGAGCAAATGTCTCACTGGCCTGAACAACCAGTTAATATAATCATGAAATGGCTAAAGAATCACAACCCTTCTTTGGTTGTAGCTGATTTTGGCTGTGGTGAGAGTTATTGAACTCTTTTTCTAATGCTAACTGTTGCTATGAAAATTTACTGAACATTTAGAGTGTAATCAAAGTATCTAGTGCTTGCTAATATGTTCTTTTGTTACATTGTATCAGGGGATGGACGCCTTGCTAAAAATGTGAAGAATAAAGTATTCTCCTTTGATCTTGTCTCAAATGATCCCTCAGTAATTGCTTGTGACATGTCCAAGGTATGTGCTTTCATTTGAAGTAGGGTTCAAGAGGATTATTTAGAACTGAAAGGTTTTCAGAATGTTTATAAACAATTTTAAAGAGTCCCTCACTTTTGAATGAAATATTTGTGCTTATTGGCAGACACTCCTCGATTCTTCAGTCATTGATGTTGCTGTTTTCTGCCTTTCGCTTATGGGAACTAACTACCAAAATTACCTAAAGGAAGCACACAGAGTCCTTAAGCCATGGTTTGCACCCCATTTTGTCAAACACTTTCACATTAGGTTATTCGTTTTTTCAGTTAGTTATCTCACTTGTGCTGGCTCTTTACAGTGGTTGGCTTTTAATAGCTGAAGTAAAAAGCAGGTTTGATCCAAATACTGGAGGAGCAGACCCAAAAAAGTTCTCAAAAGCTGTCTGTGACCTAGGCTTTTCCTCTGTGTTAAAGGTCTATTCATGTTCTCCTCCCATATGTTTTTCTGACCGATAAAAACCAATTTTTTGTCCTAACAGATTAGTATATTTGCAGGACTACTCAAATAAGATGTTTGTATTGTTATACTTCAAGAAAAAGGTACATACATGGCCTTTTGTGGCTTGAATAATATATATATACAAACAAGGAGCAGTGTTTTATTTATCTTATTTTGTTGTAGGATAAGCAAAAATCAGAGATGAAGGAAATCGAATGGCCTGAGCTGAAACCTTGTTTGTACAAGCGCCGCTGACACCAAGGGAATTTTTCATTTTTTCTCTTTTATCACCATCCTGGATAAATGAGAGTGCCCAACTGTAATATATTAGCTCAGTTGCCAAGTTTAACAAAGTTTATAGATGAAATTTTTATTCAGGTCAGATACAGTTTTGTAGTTTTTATCATTTATGAAACTTTGGTGCAATAAAGCACTTTTCCCCTCTCAATAACAAGTTTTTTTTGTTCTTGCTCTCTCATAAACGTTTCAGGCAATAGTGTTTTTGAAAACATACCTAAAGAGGTGCCCAGATTTTTTTGTTGTGGGAACACTTTTTTTGACCTTAGGGAATAGGGATCGCACACACGTAACTACCACCATTTTTGTTAAGTAAGTATCAATTTGTAAATGTCATTTTCACACCAATAACTACTGATTTATTTTACGCCAGCTCACACATGTTATAAAATAATAGCTACTGTGGATTTTTGGAGGACTATGCGCCCTAGTCAATGGCGTGTCAAATAGGTAATATATGAAAGCAACAAGTCATGGAAGAAAATTAGGTCCTACAAAGTACTTGAATAAATAAGACAATTCCTCAAATTCAGCTTCCATGGAAAAGGATTACAAATAAACTGATATGGATTGATAAGGAATAGGAATAAGACAGTTGATAAACTAGCTTCTTTTTCCCATTTAATAATAATAATAAAACTAGCTTCTTTTTGTTTAATATTTTGATTATGAGTATGTATGGATTGAAGATCCATCTGTTACGTGGAATTCTTAGAGAAAGAAAAAATTGTGGGTATTATCTCTAATGAAATTTTTTTTTTTAACATAATTTCAACAAACAAACAAAAAAATCAATGGCAAATAGTGAAAACAAATTTTCAAAGGTAAACTTTTGTTACACCACACCAAGACAAATTAATAACTTTCTATTTTTTGTATAATTATAAAAAGCTATAACAAAACTATGTTTTTACAGCTACTCTTGATTAATGGTTGAAAAGCTTAGACGGGAATGAGAGACAACAGGTGCTCTATCATATACAGGTATAGGTAGAATCGTTGTCCCTGGTAAAAGACTATAAAATAAGGTTTTCAGACCTGCACTGTTCATTGAACCGTAAAAGGGAGAGGTTCAAGGTTTTTGAGGTCGAACCGAGGTTGAACCGGGGTCGAACTGTGATGACGTTATAATTAATTTAATAATTAATTAAAGCCTAAATTTATATATTAAATTTATAAAACTAGTAAAATTGACTAATATATTTATATATGTGAGGGAAATTTAATGATTTTCAAGCATATATTTAATAATTAAATAAGAAAGTTAATAAAATAAAATAATAATTATGAAAACATTAAAATTTATGATTAATTTTTGAAGTAAAGTTGAAAATCTTTGAAAGATTTTAATTATAATTTTTTTTATTCCTTGTAAGAGATGGATAATTTAATTAAGTAGAATAAAATTGTGTTAGGGGTTTAGGGGTCAAGAATAATATCTTGACCGGTTCGTACGGTCCAACCCCAGTTTTAGGGGTTCACGGAATTGCCACATATGCCCGGTTCTTTTTCTTTATGCTTAAAAAATCGGTTTTCATCATGGTTCACAGTTTTCACGGTCCGACCTCCCGGTCCAGTCCAGTTCTGAGAACTATGCTATAAAAGATCAAACTTCAAACTCATCACCTGCCTCATAAGTCATATCAAAACCTTAACCATTATTAGGTCACACAAGTTGCAAACGCATCCACAGCCACTATTAATATTATATTGTGTAATAAATATCCAACAATATTTTTCCTCGAAATTGGGTAGGGGAAACATAAAAATAAGACATAAATAAACAAGAGCCGCCAACAGAGACTTAGCTCAGCTGATAAGGTTCGAATGCTTTGTCTAACCCACCCAAGTTCAAGTCCCGCTGCCAGCAGGAGTCTGTTGGTGGGCATCCTTAGTAGGGTTAACCCCCTGCACAAGTCTAATAAAAGGATCACAAATGTGGTCCTCCTGGCGCCCTGCCCGGGGGTTGATGTAACCTAACTAACCCCTATTTTAGTTTACCAAAAAAAATAAAAAAATAAAAAATAAACAAGAGCCAATGGGCTATATTTAGAAGTATCAATGTAGCACCCCTTTCTAATACAAGAACCAATGGAAGGCACAAATGCTTGAATTCATTGACTCAAGGACAAGTCAATGTTTATGTCATAGCAAACTGCAAATAATAAGAAAGTCTAAGACTCAATGCCTATTTGGAGGTTTAATTTTCTCAATCATTTAAAAATGAACTCTTTAAAAAAAAGGTTATACATTTAAAAAAATATAAGTTAAAAAAATGTGAATTTATGTGTTCTAGTTAATTCAATTATTAAAACTTCTTGTTATCGAATAAAAAATTTGAAATTCAAACTTCGTTTACATCAAAAATCAGTCGATATCTTAGCTTGATAATAAGAACAGATTATCGTAATACCAAATAATCCTTATAATAAGTAGATTTCGAACCTTCAAATCAACAATACTTAACAAACATCGTGTTCATGGCTGTTAGGAACTTAGGATTAGAGTCAAATAGGGAGGCCAACCTCACCGACTACCTTCACGAAAAATGTCCAATTCTCTCTAAAAAAAAATGTCCAATTCCCAATAGTCTACCAAACCCACAAGAAAACAAACAATTTTTTTCCCTTTCTAACAAAACAAATGTAATAATTAATACCCCGTCATTCTTTTTATTTATTTTTTAAATCTACCATTTTTTTTTTTATCTAAATATAATAGAGCTAATGCAGTGGAATGTGGATTTATTCAAATCCCTCGAGCCACCAAAATCTAGACATATTAGATTCAGCCTAATAAAATGAGAAAAATAGAAAACCTCACAATTATTGAATTGCTACACAAGTACATGGCACCGTCATGTCCCACAGTAATTGTCTAATTGACAGTACACACACTCAAAGACAAAGTTAATTTCAACCTGTCTGTCGGTGTTGCTAATTAGTCAAACTTGAGATTATCCACCATTGTGATTTCCCAATCTTTAGGTAGAATGGCATTACTTAATTCACTAATTTCTTTTATAATTATATAAATTACTTCCTAACTCCTAACTTTGATTAATTTGCAAAGTAGGTTGTAGAATGTCTATTTCCATTCAATCCGTACCGTTAAGTTCATCAAAATGATATCGTTTTAAAAAGTGAAAAAAAAAATACTAAAATTAACAAGAAGATTAGATGTATTACTATTATACAAGGTAACTAATTTGAAACCGTTTTAAAATTAAACTATTGAAATGAACAAAAATAGAATTCAAATGATTAGATTGAAAATATGTCAAAATTATATAATGTAATTTGTTATTTAATCTCTTTTTTCAATCTCTTTTTTCTTTTTCTTTTTGGAAAGAATTTTAACATATGACATCTGCTCTTGATAATAGTTTTTTATCATCAGACTAAAACACTAATTAATTTTTGGTGTAGGCGGAGATTAAATTTCAAATCTCTTATACAACCATCAGAAATTTTTCCAATCTGTTAGAATAAATAAAAATAGCATCATTCTATATAAAAGTGATTGTTTATATTAGTTACCACCTCAAAAGATTATAAGGCCAAAGAATGGTCTTCTAGAACTTGGCTTGGCCTTGAGTTGACATATACTTTTTTGTATATGAGGTAAATTTTCAATCTACGATGTTCATTATTATGATTACTCTAGTCATTAAGTTAAGACATTAATTTATTTTTCATGTAGTCAGAGATTTCGAACCCTAAATTTCTTATATGATTAGGATAAATAAAAATAGCATCATTCTATATAAAAGTGATTGCTTATATTAGTTACTGCCTCAAAAGATTATAAGGTCAAAGAATAGTCTTCTAGAACTTGGCTTGGCCTGGAGTTGACATATACTTTTTTATATATGAGGTAAATTTTCAATCTACAATGTTCATTATTATGATTACTCTAGTCATTAAGTTAAGATATTAATTTATTTTTTATGTAGTTGAAGATTTCAAACCTTAAATTTCTTATTTGATTACAATAATTTTTATTAATTGAACTAACTATTTTTTTTTTTTGAGAAACCTAATTGAACTAACTAGATACTATACCGTTGACAAATACTTTGACAGCAAATAAACTTCTAGTAACAAATAAGAACTATGGCTTATACTCAGCACCAAAGGAACAAATAAAATAAAATAAAAGGAAATGATTTATGAAAAAGAGAAAAGGGTATAATTGCCTCAGCCAGTGAGCACCCAATAGTAAAAATGGCAGCCGTAATTAAGTATTCGATTGCCATTTTCAAAAGTGAACCTACTTTTTCATTTAGAATGGAATTGAAAGTCACTTTGACAAATACAAACATAGCAATGAAGAAAGTTCTACGGCAATAACGTTTGGCATTAATCAATTAATGGATTATTACATGGGCCATTGCTTTAAAGAGTTTCTTCTACCATTTTCTAGAGCTGAAAGGCTATAAAAACTAGAAGAATTCGGCTAGTAAGGAAAGACTTTTTTTACCTACAAGTTTCAATGTATTCAACCATATATCCCGTCACTAGTGTGAACTCAGATTAATTCTTTTGGTAGCCACATTCACCTGTCTTAATCCAACATTATATGCCTTTAACAATTTCATAGAAGGATTGAAGACTAAAATGCTAAAAACTGCATTATTGAGATTTGACATATGAATACTCCAAAATTCTAGTATATTTTGCTTTCAAAAGAATCAAGGGTATAAAGTTAGATCATTGAGCCATTCTCCCTTACCTAATGCTTGAAAGGAATAATCCATGTTTCTTACCGTACTTCTAAATTTCTAATTGATGCACTATATAAGTAACACATGATCTAATAATCCCTTTCATTTGACAAAATTTTAAGGTATGATGGAATACATTTTTTAAAAAATTAATTGTAATTATATCAAATTTATTATTTAAGCAAAATAAACAAAAGAAAATGAACTAATCCCAATTATACTTGCAAATGTGTTGAGTAGTGCTTGTTTTCATGCCCAAAATCCATGTCCATGTGCAACTGATTAGTGCTCTTTGGCTCTCCTGCTTTACAATAATCTAATTAGATCATTTTTACCCTTGTTACCTCCCCTTCCCTTTTTTTTTCGAATAAAAAAGAGTAAGGATGGCCATTATCCCAAAAAATAGTAAGAGTTCATTTTCTTCTTCTTTTTTAAGTACTAATGTTTAAGAGTTTCTTATTTATTATACTAATAATACACTAAAGCTATTGTAGTTCAGCGATATATCACGTGTTTCTTTGTTAAAAAAAAAAAAAATCAAGATTCAAATCTTCATTCCCTCATTATTATAACTATCAAATTATTAAAAAGAAAAAACTAATTTTTTAATATATATGTATATATATAGAGAGAGAGAGAAAGAGAGAAAGAGAGAGAGAGAGAGTTTCAATCTATGGCGTCTGCTTATGATGTTTGTTTTCTTTATCGTTAGATCAAGACACGAATCGAATTTTGGTGTAGGCAAAGACTGAATCTCAAATTTCTTATCCAAGCATCAGAAATTTTACCAATTTAGCTTGAGTAACCATTGATCTGTGGGGAGAAGCTTGAGTAACCAAAATGAATATAAAGCTGCAATAATATCTTTATTATTGACATAAATGCATAACACACTCTAGTATAACATATAAATTGTTGTAACCATTGAATTATAAAAAAATTTGGAGTAAAACACCAGCCCAACCTCCTTCGCCCTCCCTTTAAAAAAAAATCCAAACAAAATTAATTAAACACTTCCCATCCTATCTCTTATAATTCCCTCAATCCAAACACACTATTAATTAGCGACATAAATAATAATATACTCTAATACAACCTTTTTATTTTTTCTTTCTTATTTAGGAGTATAACTAATGGGAGTGCAATAATAGCTTTGTAATTGGTATTAAAATAGTACATTATATACTCTGGTATTTTTATTTTATTTTTAAATTTCTTGTTTAGGCTAGTACTCTAGTAATTAACTACTAGGGCATGTTTGGTAGACTGTAATAGACGCTGTAATGTAATAATTATTCATATAGTTTAGTTATTTTTTAGTTTGGTTATGTTTTTATTACAATGAATAATCATTCCTTATGAATAGTTATTCTTCAAAATGATGAATTACTATTCCTTTTTAAAAGGTTGTATTAGTTATTCTTTAATAAGTGCAATAATTTTAAAACTTAATATATTTCCATGTAAACAAACTTTCCATATACATTCAACAATTATAAAAATAAAAAATTATAAAAAATAACACATATCTCTCTTAAATTTTAAAAAAAAAAACATTTTTTAAGGAAATATAATTGTATGAGTAAGAAATTTCCTAAAATAAATGTTAAGTTTCATTCTAATGTTATAACTCACAACCAAACTAATGAATAGATTTAGTTATTACATTACAACACATTTTATTCCTAGTAATAAAGATTACAATTCCTGTTGTAATTCTCATTTAGTGTACCAAACGTACCCCTAGTCTTTTTTTTTTTTAAGAAGAGTTACTACTAGTCTAGTTAGTATAATGCAACAATAACTATTTTAACTAATGGAAACAATAAAAGTTTCTAATCAGTCTAGAGTCTAAACCCTTGTCGGTCAGTGATAGTATTATTTAATCCTTTTTACGAAGAAAACTGATATTCATATATCCCCCTTTTTTTAATAAAAAAAAATCCCATTTTCTATTTATTATCACAGCTGAATTATAAATAAATATAAGTTTCAACGGATATGTAGTTATTTATTTTGAATTCTTTGAAATCCCGTCAACGGATATGTAGCTATTTCTAAATCTAGACCTCATCGATCATTATTATGATAGAATCTGTATTAATGTGGTAGCTGAACTTTAATTTGCTGTTTTCAATTCTTATTTATTTATTTTGGATAAACTGGCAATTCATTTATTTGTATATAATAGAATTGACACACCATTTTGCATCATAGTAAAGGTAGCTTTTAGAAGTAACTACGCCCCTTTTGATCATTAACAAAAGTAGGTGTCACAAAAAAATGGACATTGACATTATATCTTTAGATGGTCTTAGTGATCTCTTCTTCAGTTTCGACAAAGCATCCGCACATCTGTTATTCTCGTTAAAAAAAGTGATGTAAATGCACCCTTTATGAAATTAAAACTAAATTAAAAACTTATTTATAAGAAGCATTGAAATGAATTGGATAAAAATGAAGAAATTATAAATAATTTAAAATTGATTGTTATGCATTAGAATTTAAATTTTATTGTAAATTATTATAAACACCATACATATATTATACAATCCCAAAACTAATTCAATAAGTATTGATTAGGATTATGTTTAGTATAAATCATCGAATATTTTTTAATTTAAAAATGTTAGGACAATAGATGATTGGAATGCATTATATATATATATATATATATATAAGGTTTTATAAGAAGCATTTTTTAGAAGTTTTTTTAAATCATATGGATCTCATAAAAGTAGAAGATGACAAGAATTTTGTAGCTCAACTGATTTGCACATTAAGATATTTTTAACAAAAATATCAAAAGTTCAAAACTTCCACCTCCAACTATTAATATATAAAATAAAAAATAGTAGAAACGTCTTTTTCATAATAATTACTTTTATAATTAGATTAAGAAACCAATTGGTTTATAGTTTAGGTTTTATGGCAAAATATTTTCTGATTGATCGAACTTTTTTTACTTTTTTATGATATATACTTTTTAAAATTATGACTTATAAGCTCAAATTTTTATTATATAATAATGTAATATATGATATAGATGATGTATTTTATTTTTTGGGTAAAAATATGATGATATATGGTGTCATCTAGATTTCCTTTTACACACTCAATCTCTCTCCTATTTCCCCCTCAAAAAAAAAAATTTTCTCTCTCCTATTTATGTTTGTTTATATTTATATAATCTTTTACTAAAATTAAAAGTCCACTGTTTCTGACACAGACTGAACTCCTTCCTCGGCTTTATTCTTATAGATCAAGAAACAGAGTTAAAATTCAACAATACAATACGCGCAGAATATTATAATATCAATCACAAATCCTACCGCACAACCACCATTTCAAGTGCAGCCCAAATTTTCTATCTGGGTCCTTCGTTTTTGTTTTTGTTTCGTTCTAAACTCCAACCCTCCATCAAAGGCTTTTCTTTGTCTACCACTCTGCCATTAAGAGCAACTTTTTTTTTCTTCATCTACTCTGTTTCTGATACAGAGCTTGTTGGGGTTCTTTGAGTTTATTTGGTTTTATTAGTTCAGTTTTAAAATCCTTAATAATAGTTTTAGTTGGGTGGGTGGGTGCCATAGAAGAACATGTGGGGCTTTATTCTTTGTCTCCCAAACAAAAGTACATGTTGAATTCTTTTGGATCTGCAAGCGTGATCTTGGGGATGGGTCTGTGCTGAGTGACCTGCCATTGGTGCAGAGCCAAGCATGTCCTTTTGTACTAAGTTCTACTTCTCTCTTTTTATGTTTTTATTATAGCATCTCTTTTATTCGGTGTACTTTAATTGTGTGATGCACAAAAGGGTCTACTTTGGTTAGTCAGTTTATGCTAGTTCTGTTCCTATTTTAGAGAGAGAGAGAGAGAGAGAGAGTTTTATAAGAAGAAGAAAATGGGATCTGGTAATGGGATTTACTCAGAGGGAGAGTTCAATTTGGATGCAAAGTGGCTGGTTGATCCTAAGCAACTTCTTGTTGGGCCAAAGATTGGAGAGGGTGCACATGCCAAAGTTTACAAGGGGCAGTAAGTCAACCTGGGTTCTCTTTTCCTTTTTGGGGTCTGAATTCTTTTATCTCATATTTATGAGGCTTTAGTTATTGGCTTACTGTTTTAGATCATTTAATCAGTGGTATATTGTTATGGTGCAGTTGTCTTAATCTTCAATTTGCTGGAATATCTGTTTTTTTTTCAGATATAAAAATCAAACTGTTGCTATTAAAGTTATTCATAGGGGAGAGACCCCAGAAGAAATTGCCAAGAGAGAAGCGCGGTTTGCCAGAGAGGTTGCAATGTTATCCAGAGTCCAACACAAGAATCTAGTGAAGGTTGTTTGATAAGCATATATAGGAAATGATATTTCAATTTTTTAAGCATATGATTCTATCTATATCAGGATCTGAAATTTAAGGATAGTCAGTGAATTGTTAGTGATTAGAAGAAACCATTGAAGTGCGCATTTAATCAATGTCTGACACGACTGTGTCTACTTGTGTATTACCAGTTTATTGGTGCTTGCAAGGAACCTGTTAAGGCTGTTATGGTGATAGTAACTGAACTTCTAATGGGTGGGACGTTGCGTAGATACTTGTTGGATTTGCGGCCAAGCTGCTTGGATATGCGTGTGGCAGTCGGGTTTGCACTTGATATTGCTCGCGCTATGGAATGCTTACACTCCCATGGGATCATTCACCGGGATCTGAAACCTGGTACAGTTATTTTGCTGTTTTGGTTGGAGTTTCTGTTGTTTGTACAGTTGTTGTTAACTCACAAAAGAAAAGAACAGAATATTTTATTAGCTGGAAGCGTGTCATGTCTGTACTAAGTCATTTGTAGTTCAATTCTAACTTCTATTAGAAGGATTCACGACAGTGTTGCATAACATGGTGAATGTGTTACTTGCATATACCATTTGTATCTCCATTTTTCAGTTGGTTGATAATTGCAATTGAATTTTGTTCTTGCAAGTAACTGACATATGAAGAAGAGTATTTAGTCCTGGGATACTTATCAATCGTGATTGTGAAATCCTGTATGGTGACTGGTCGTTGACATTTAAGTAAACAACTTGAGTTGTGGGCGTCGACTAATCAACTTGAGTAGCTGTAAAAAGGGTGAAAGGTGGGGAAGAAGAAGAAAGAAAACAGAAAACAAGAAAGCTTAAGATAATATTTTAGCGGTACTCATCATGAGGTCCAGCTTTCAAAACAGTTACACAAATATGGTTTTTATGTCTGTAGGTTTCAAATTAGTATAAGTTTGCACTAAAATTCTAAAGTAGTTAAGTTATTCTTGGAGATCCATGTGGCATTAACTATTCTGCTGCAGACATGGGAGTACATGAAGAAACAGGTTGACTTTAACCGTGAGCATGTCCAATGACATATGAAAATGCATACCTACAATTAGCATCAGAAGGTAGCTGCAAAATTTAATTTGGATTTTGAAATCTGATGGGAGGCTTTCCATTGTGTGGTAGAACTAGATTTAGCATCATTGATGGCATTGCTTTGGTTTGTCCCAGATTTATGTTTCCTTGGCTGTCCCTGTACCGCATCTCTTAGCTTCTCTGGCGTGCTGTCTTAAGAGAAGGTCTACTGTCTACCTGTTGATTTAGGATCACATTGCTTCTGTCAAATTCAATTTATAGTAGTTTCTTGAATTATTGTTTTTGTTTATGTCAAAATCTGATAATCATAACAAATGAGCAAATAGTGTTTGGCCATTCCTAGTTTAACTCTTGCTCATTATAGACAAGGTGAACATGGGATGGTTTCAAAAGATGAATATCTTATATTTTAGATTCTAGCTAACATCTTAGCTGAAGTAATTTTGAGCACCATCTCCAAAGTGATATCCACATAAATCAGGTGTAGCCACTTCTTGAGGAACCTAGGTTTGAGCAAAATTTTGACGACTTTGTTTCCTTTTCTTTTGACAGAGAATTTGATCTTGACCGCAGACCATAAAACAGTTAAACTTGCAGATTTTGGTTTAGCTAGAGAAGAGTCATTAACAGAGATGATGACGGCTGAAACAGGGACATATCGTTGGATGGCTCCAGAGGTACTCAATTGCTTGAAGGTTTTAGGTTTATATTGTTCAGGCAATTGGTGTTTTGTATTTACTAATGTTTCTTTCCCTATTTGGAGATAGCTTTACAGCACAGTCACGCTGAGGCATGGGGAAAAGAAGCATTACAATCACAAGGTGGATGCCTACAGCTTTGCAATTGTGCTGTGGGAGCTCATCCACAATAAATTGCCTTTTGAAGGCATGTCAAATCTACAGGCAGCATATGCAGCCGCTTTTAAGGTAGCTATATGTTTTGATCTTGTCTTATGATATATCTAAGATGGGATGATTTCTTGCATGTGTGTGATCTTAGGGTAAGACTTTAAAATAGCAACTTTAATGGTGTCTACAGTCTCATATGATCTCTTCTAAGACTATAAGACGTCAAAGTAACAAAAAATATGCTAGCTTTGGGAGCATTTCTTTTTCAACTTAATCCATAGTGTAGGAAACTTTTAGTAATTTAGGAGAACTAGCTGACACCCCTCCCCAGCAGTTTTGTTAGGTTTGATAGGCAACATTTTACACACCTCATTAAAAAACTACCAGGGAAAATTATCAAATTCAATCAGATAGACTTGAAATTTTTCTTAGGATAGTGCACTTGAACAATGCAGCCAGACCATCTTGGTGAAGATCACATGTAGGTTTAGAAAGATTCAGCAGCTGCTGTGTGGTGACACAGCGGAAAAAATAATAAATGATTGCAAGGCTAAATTGCTCGTGTAGTCCTAACTTATGTCTATCCAGTTCAAACTTTGACATTGAATGGAATGGAATGTACAATAAGCATAATTTATTCTAGAAATGGGTCTAACATCCTTATTTGTTTTTGTATGAATCTCAATGATTAGGCCATCAGGTAATTTATTTTGCAATGTGTGCCACAAGGATTCACATTGTCCCATTGCTAGATTAAATCTCATATATATCTTGGAGCTTTTAACATCATCCAAATATTTATTGTTTCAGAATGTGAGGCCCAATGCTGAAAACCTCCCTGAGGATTTGGGTTTGATTGTGACTTCATGTTGGAGAGAGGACCCAAACACTCGACCAAACTTCAGCCAAATTATACAGATGCTCTTGCATTATTTGTCTACTATTTCACCACCAGAGCCCATTATCCCTCCTCGGATATATGCTTCAGAGAATACTGTGTTTCCGCCAGAATCTCCTGGTACAAGTTCCTTAATGGCTGCAAGACATGACTCAGGGGAAACCCCAACATCCAACATAGAAGACAACTCTGTAGGTTTTTTCAGTTGCTTTAGACATTGCTACTGATCCCAATTAATAATCATTAGTCAAGTTCAATAAAATAAAGTCTCAGATATTGCAAAAATACTACATCTTACTTCAAAAAAAAAAAAAAAAAAGGTAAATTTGCTCAAACTTAGTTAGTTTAGTAAGTTGACATAGGAAATTATGTTGGAGCTGATGTTATTCTCAAGAGGCCTTCACTGGGTTCTGGAGTTGGGTTGCTGAGATGTTGTTTGACTTGTTTCATTGTAAAATAAGGTCCATCCAAAGGCCTTTACTCCTACTGCATGTATGCAAGAAATCTTCCAGATTATGTAATGACTGTTAACATTCTAGTGCTAATGAATTGTATCAGATTTAGTTATATGACCATACACTCCAAAACATGTTCTTGTCAATTCTTGATTGATTCAGAACTTGAGATGATAAAATTAATGGTCAATAATGCTGACCTGTGAGAGAGAGAGAGAGAGGATGAAAGCATTGCAAAACAGTCATAAGTTGAAATCAAACTTCTAGAGAGAGAGAGAGAGAGAGAGAAAAAAATTTTCCTTAGGTTTTCTTATTAAAGTCAAATATATGATTGAATCGAATTTTTTTTTTTTTTTTTTTTTTTTTGCTGGGTAAATGTTTATTCGGGGATCGAACCCCTGAGCTAGCAGTAACATGAGGTACTGGGTACCACTTGGGCTACAAGGCCCGGTGGTGACTGAATCGAATTTAATTGTCATTTTTTTTATAAGCGAATTTAATTGTCTTTAGAAAAATACATTGTTTGTGTTGTATTAATCGACGTAAATGAGTAATTTAAGGTTCAACTTAGTTTTGTGTAAAAAAAAAAAAAAATTAAAAAACAAAATAAAAAACAAAACGAAAAGAAGGGGACTAAGACATATGAGAAGGTAGGTTTGATCTTTAGGTGAAAAGGAAAAAGGAAAACAGTTCTTTCATCTAGAAAGAAGTTAATAAAGTAAGTTTGATCTTATCTAAGATATTCAACTTTTAATTGAAGCAACAGAAAACCATTAATATCTATAAATGTAGAACAAAATTCTTAGCAGTAATGACATAAATTAACATCCTCCAACTGAGTACTGACACATGCCTGAGCTACTTTTTTTATTTTTATGTTTTAAAATCAAGACTAGAGGGGTTGGGTTCTTGTACTTCCGCAGAAGAGCCTTTTTTTAATTAATGGGCTGGACTAGTTTTGTTAAACAAGAAATCGGTTTGGGCCAAAATGACCCGGTCCGGATACAAAATTACAAAAAAACGAAAAGAAATATCGCCGTTGCCGGGGATCGAACCCGGGTCACCCGCGTGACAGGCGGGAATACTTACCACTATACTACAACGACCTGATCGTGGCCTTTGAATTATCGAATATTATTAGTTCTTTTCTTTCAGTTCGAACATCCAGAGTTATAGCCGTTATTAAAAATCATGAAACACAATTATGAGTTTATGACAACTTTTTAAACTTAGATTTTAGTTTTTACCTTACTGGAGTAAAAATAAATACATAATAGTAATTTTTTTTTAATTACTTAAGAAAATATTTCACTAGAAATATACTTTAAAAGTTTTGAATTTTCAACAAAACTTGCTGTTATTGAAGTATTCTTTCCACCTTAACCAATCTCCTCTTATATATTATGCATAATAATTGAATCTACAGTCTTGTATTATACTATTATCATCGCTATAAAAGTATAATAAATGGAATACTAATTTAGATTACAATCAAGATTTTCTAGGAATGATTTTCTTTTTGCTAAAAAGATAACATAAAACTTTTCAACACTATCATTTTTTTTTTCAAGATGCCATTAAACTTTTACATAATAAATAAATAAATAAATGGATAAAAGTAATTTCATTTATATATATCATTATTAGCATCTGGTTTCTAAAAAATATTTCATTTTATCATCTCAAAAACTACTTTATCTATTATACCATATCATTTTACAATACACCTGTAGGGGCCCAGTTTGATCCACGCCCCAAAAGAGATTTGGACAATGGCCCAATAAGCCCACAACAATAGATTTGTTAGAGAGTGGGTTGGATAACGAACGTTCAATGAGCTAAACGTTAATCACAATGGGAATGGGATAGAGAGCAAAGAAAATGATTAAGACAAGCAAGTTTGAAAGGAAAAACACTCCTCGGTCAAGCCCGAGGAAGGTATATCTTGATATATATATATGTGTTTCTTTCTCCCTTATACAAATGATTCAATCCCCCTCTACAAAGCTCTCCCTTTTCCTTTTATACCCAGCCATAGATCATCCTAATCTTACACTTGGAGGGCTGAGATTGTACTTCTAGGACTCCTGTCTCATCCGGAACATACTAATAAGCTTTACCCTGCAATATTAGTTGTGCCACCACTATTCGTGGTCATTCCCTCATTAATGCGGTCAGATGAGTGGTTGTCTTGTATTTAATGCGGAGGGGATGGCTTCTATAGCATTCTTTCTTCATCCTTCTCGTATTTCGTGCCAAGTTTGCTTTCTTTTCTTCTTAATGTTTTAACTTTATGCATCTCACATAGCTATGCTCGTCCTCGAGGTCCAAGGTGCATCCTCATCCTCACAATAGCCCCCTAGAACCTCATTTTTCGTTCTGGACCAAGAAAGTGAGGTTTTGGCTAATAAAAGTTGTTAACAAGGGCACACTCGCAAATAAGTTCCCACGTGAGCACATCTTTTCAACGGACTATGACCCGCTCCTGACGCTTCGGAATCCCTAGCTTCACAATAAATGCAACAGGCGCCTTGCTGTTTCCCACGTTCTATAGTGAGATCGTAATTGAACAACTCAAAATTTGCCATCAGAAGGGACGGGAAGGTTACCACTCCTTTTTCCAAGCCTATATATAGAGAAATGTGAGGTCCTTATCTCCATTTCGCCTCTCTAGAAGCAGAAAAGAACATAAATACGCTCCCCACACTTGATAACCTCGTCCGAGGAGTCCTTCTTCTTTGAATTCATAAGTGTGCATTTTTCTTAGCAAAATTTCTTCCCTTATTCTTTCATATTAGTAGTTTTTTTTTTCTTTTTCTTTTTCCCATATAGGTAGATTTTTTAGTTTGATTGATACTCTTGAACACCAAGAGGAGTTTAAGAGATATTATAGGATCCTTAGTAATGTGTCAATACAGCATTGCAACTCAGGTGAGTGGCACGAGAAGTGGTCTACTGGTGCCATTGTAATTCCCATGATTGCCTTCATTGAAGGGGCTATGAGGATTCCTATAGGTAGAGTCACTAGGGATTTTTAAACCTTTTTAGGTTGTGCCCTACCCAATGTGTTCCAAATATGTTTAGAATATTAGGTAGTGTAGATACACTGAATGAAAAACTGGGTATAGACCTTACCCATCACGACGTAAACTGGGTGTAAAGTTGTCAGAAAGGTGTCAACAGGGGGTACTACTTAAAAACTAGCGTTCCTGCCATTAGGCTAATCTCTTGTCTTCTTGAGATGAACAAAGGCATGGATGAGGACTTTCTCATCATTTCAGGGGAGTGGAATGATGGACTCCATTGTCCTACCAAGGATGGAACTCCAAGTGGGATGGCTTAGGGACACTTAAAAAATCTATGTTAGCTTAGGAGATTATAAACAGTTTATTTACATGCCATTTCATCATTTTACCTTTGTGTATGTATATTTTTCTTTTACTTGTCAAGATTTAGGCTTGTCCGACCTGCAAACTAACACAACTTCTTAACTGTTCTTTCTCTAAGAAGAAAGCCACTTCCAAAAGACAAAGCTTGGTGAACTTTGATCTACTGAACCGAGTTCTGAGGTTCGAGATCTTCCTACATTGGGACAGTCAACTCCGCGCAGTTCACGTGATCCTGGATTTCAAACCCATATCCAATCGCTTCTAAGTGTCTAAGCACGTAATCAAGGCCTGAGATTCTCACCTTGTTCTAGTTGACGTGGCCATTGAAGGCTTCATAAGAAAACCTCCTCCAAAGGGAACACAAGTAGTCGAGCACCTTTAAAGGTCCTTAACCCGACGTAGAGGAAATTACATCCTCAGACGAAGCAGCCGAGACGGAATCTGAAGATAATACTTCAAAGAAGGACACTGAAAATCTCATCTGAGAAGAGGATTTTGAGATCTTTTACCATACAAACGAGTCCGAGGAGGAAGGACTCAGCCCCCCTTCAGCTGCAGCTCTAGTTAGTGAGGATCAAGACGCTATCGAAGTGCCTGAAGGGATGGTGATAGAGAAAAGATTGCCAGATCTACTTTCTCTGCTAGATTCCCACGCTGGGATCGCAGCTCCCGAGGTTCCAATTGTTCCTAGACCTCTAACTCCAATCCATCCTGCCCCCGTATAGACCGAAACAGCTGACAAAAAATGAAAGAGGGACAAAAAAGGGGGCAAAGGACTTATTGAATAGGGCGAAGTCCAAGAGGAAGCCCCTTCTGAGCCCACTAAGGTGGCAAAGATGACTCGAGCCCAACAAAGAAGGGGAAGGGAAAGCTCGGACATTGTCTCTGAGCGACGATCTCGAGTTCCGAATTAGAACCTGTCTTTGAGTTGGATGACTCGCCTCTCTCGAAGGATGCTTCCATCTGTAATTTTGACGGTGGAAGAGCGGGCTATGTGGCTAATGCTCTGGAACAAGCCCTTCTTCTCCCAAAAGACATGGATGAGCTTCGAAATCTAAAGAAGCATGAGCTCTTCTTGTCCGTGAAGAGGGACTTAGCTCTGGTAAGATTTCTTTACACTCATTTTTTTTTACCTTTAAAACCCATTCTACACATGCGTTCCCACTAACTTTTATCTTAATTATCCACACACAGGCTACCTAAGCAGCACATTTAGCAGAAGAATGGATTGACCAGGCATTCCGTGACCTAAAGGAGGAGGAATCTAAGCGATATGCTGCGCAAAAGTCTCAGGCCTTAACAGAAAAAAATCTAAATGAGACTCTCCTCAAGTTGGCCGAATGTGACAAGGCCAGAAAGAGTGCTAAAATTTCAAAAGAAAGTACAGAGAGGTAGGCTCGAGAGCAGCTCTTACAACTAAAAGAGGCAGAGAGTTAACTCACCATTGCTAGGACAACCATTTCCAAACTAAAAAAGGAGCTCAGCCAGAAGGATAAGGAAATGAACAAGGTCGAGCAAACCACATACGACCAAAGGCAGAAGGAGACTGAGGCCTACCTCAAATCTCAACTCCCAATCGTGTGTCGTAGCTTTTGCCTTCAGACATGGATTGAGGCCTTAAATGCTGCTGAAGTAGACCCCAATTCCGAGCTAAAGAATCCGGAGAAAGCCTTCTACCCCTCAGCAATCAAGGAACGTCTAATCAGCCAGTCTTCTATCAGTACCTCTGCTCTAACTCCGATGAGCTCTACTAAGAACCCCTAGCCAAAATCCAACACTGCTTCCCCTACCCAATCCAAACCAATTGAACAACAGCCAAGCACCATTACTCCTGCCAAACCCAAGCAGTCCGAGCCAGCTGTCTCCAAGCCCAGTATAGCTACTCCCCAAAGCACTGAGGTGGTAGCCAAGGCACCTCAAACAGCAAGAGACTCCTCCACAATTGTTCCAACAACTACAATGGCTCCTTTTGCCCTAACCTTAACTGCTGAAGTGCAACCCACTACAGGGACAGGGACACAGAAGACTCCCAAAGCCTAAGGAGTATGGTAGTGGGACCTTGCACTACTTTTGTTGTTGTCTCTCTCTCTTTTTTTTCTTTTTTTTTTATTTAATAGAAGGCATTTTGTCTTTACTTGCCTTCTCTTCTATATGTATCTCTTTGAACTTGGTTTAATGGAAAATTTTTGTTAAAGCTTTATTGTTCTAACTTGTATTCATATTTTTATAATTTACTCTTTACTTACCTTGTCCATTTATAAGGAAGTATTTGTACCGATATTTATATTTCCCAAGGTAGGTGATATAAGAAATTGAACATAATCAAGGTTAGATTGAACACCACAAACATAATTTAAGTATTAATTCACCCAAGGCAAGTAACTCGAGGAGTTGAACCTAGCCAAGGTTCTGTTTAACATAAAAACAACCTGAGTGTTAATTTACCCAAGGCAGGTAACCCAAGGAGTTAACTTACCCAAGGCAGGTAACCCAAGGAGTTGAACCTAGCCAAGGTTTTTTTTAACATAAAAACAACCTGAGTGTTAATTTACACAAGGCAGGTAACCCAAGGAGTTGAACCTAGCCAATGTTCTGTTTAACATAAAAAAAATTAAATGTTAATTTATCCAAGGCAAGTAACCCGAGGAATTGAACCTAGCCAAGGTTTTGTTTAACATAAAAATAACTTCAGTGTTAATTTACCTAAGGCAGGTAACCTAAGGAGTTGAACCTAGCCAATGTTTTGTTTTACATGAAAACAACCGAGTGTTAATTTACCCAAGGCAAGTAACTCGAGGAGTTGAACCTAGCCAAGGTTCTTTTTAACATAAAAACAACCTGAGTGTTAATTTACCTAAAACAGGTAACCTGAGGAGTTGAACCTAGCCAAGGTTCTGTTTAACATAAAAACAAATTAAGTGTTAATTTACCAAGGCAAGTAACTCGAGGAGTTGAACCTAGCCAAGGTTCTGTATAACTTAAAAATAGTCTGAGTGTTAATTTACCCAACGCAAGTAACCTGAAGAGTTAAACCTAGCCAAGGTTTTGTTTAATGCTTAAATGAATCACTGAAAGTATTAATTTGCCCAAGGTATGTGGTCCAAGGAACCAAGCATAATCGAGATTCTGTTTAACACTTAGATGAATAATTGAAATAACACATACAGTGGTAGAAACAGAAAATGGCAAGACTGCCTTTCATTAATAATAGTACCTTCATAGATTATTTACATTCCATGGACGTGGTACAACATTTTCATCTAGATCTTTCAAAAAGTAGGCACCTATTCCAGCCACCGAAGTGATGTGATATGACCCCTCCCAATTGGGCCCTAGCTTTCCCTATGAGGGGTTCTTTGCAGTACCCACTACTTTTCTCAACACCAAGTCACCTGGGGCTAATGGCATTGCCCTCACATCAGTATTATACCCTTGTTAAGCTTCTGCTGATAATACACTAGTTGAACCATGGCTGCTTCTCTTCGTTCATCAACCAAGTCTAAACTTCTCTCCAATAACTGATCATTATTATCTGGGGTGAATAAGCTTGTCCTCAGTGTTGGAAACCCAGCTTCTAGAGGGATCATGGCCTCAAACCCATAGGTCATTGAAAATGGTGTTTCTCTCGTTGACCGACGAGGAGTAGTCCGATATGTCTAAAGAACGTGTGGCAGCTCTTCCACCCATCTACCATTTGCTTCATTTAACATTTTCTTAATCTTATTCACTATGACTTTGTTGACTGCTTCAACTTGCCCATTTCCTTGCGAATAGGCTAGAGTTGAATATCTGTTCCTAATGCCTAGTTCACAGCAGTATCTCCTAAAAGCTTTACTGTCAAACTAGAGCCCATTGTTCGAGATGAGGGTGTGAGGAATCCCAAATCGAGTAACAATGTTCTTCCAAATAAACCTTTTTGCATCTATGTCCTTAATATTAGATAATGGCTTGGCCTCTACCCATTTCATGAAGTAATCAGTTCTGACCATGAGTCATCTTCGGTTTCCCACAGCCTTGGGAAATGGTCCTACAATGTCCAAACCCCATTGAGCAAATGGCCATGGGCTAGACAGAGGATTGAGTACACCACCAAGCTAATGAATGTTTATAGCAAATCTCTGGCATTGATCACACTATTTAACATACTCTTGCACCTCTTCTTGCATACTAGGCCACCAATATCCTTGGGTAAAAGCTCTATGTGATAACGATTTGCCCCCCGTATGACTTCCACATATTCCCTCATGCAATTCTTCCAAAAGTAGCTCCACTGCCTCAGGATGAACACAAAGCAAGTATGGTCCAGAGAAATAGCGTTTGTACAGCTTTTGCTCATCGGATAACCAAAAATGAGGAGCTTTCCTCCGTATTTTTTCTGCCTCCTCCTTCTCGTGAGGCAAAACACATTCTTTCATAAATAAAACTAAGGGATCCAAACTGGGCCCGACCCTGATCTAGTGAATCTGGACTCTCCCCTTCTTCGCCTCGGCTGGCCTATACAGATCCTCAACAAGTATGACATAAGGTAAATCCTGTCCAGAAGAGGTTGCCAAAGTTGCCAAAGAATCAGCATGTGTATTTCTACTTCTCGGGATTTGTTGTATGGTGAAAAATTCAAAACCTGACTGCAAACGCCAAGCTTGACTCAAATACCCCTACATTGTCAAATCACTGGCTTCCAACTCTCCCTTTACTTGTCCTACAATTAACCTTGAGTCCAAGAACACTTCAACAACCTTTCCTCCCATCTTCTGAACCATAACTATCCCTATTAGTAGAGCCTCATATGCAGCTTCATTGTTCATGGCCAAGAAGCCCAACCTTAAGAATTTCTCAATAGTAATCCTTTCTGGGGACACTATTACCAGCCCCACCCCAGATCCCCGTTGATTTGCCGCACCATCAACATATAACTCCCAAGGTGAGGGCCTCTGTAGAGGAACAACCAAAACCTACTTTTCCCTTTATATTTATTCCTCAACTTTCACCTCTACTGGAGATTCGGTAAACTCTGCCACTAGGTCCGCAAGAACTTGCCCCTTGATTGAGGTACGAGGCATGTACTTTATGTCAAACGCCCCCAAGATCGTCCCCTACTTGGCAATTCTCCCCTTATAGTCAGCTTTTCGTAGCAACGACTACAAAGGGAGTTGAGTTAAAACCACAATGGTATGGGCTTGGAAGTAGTGGGGGAGTTTTCGCGTAGCATGCACCACTACCAAGATGGCTTTCTCCAAAGGCAAGTAATGAATTTCAGCATCGTGAAGTGATTTGCTCACATAATAAACTAGCCGTTGTATTCCATTTTTTACCCTTACCAATACCAAACTGATTGCATGAGAGGCCACATCAATGTAGACAAAAAGGACTTCTTCCTCCTCGGGTCTAGACATAATGGGTGGCCGACAAAAATAATTCTTCAACTGCTAAAAAGCAAGGGCACATTCCTCATTCCATTCAAATCCTTTCCACTTATGCAAGAGTTGGAAAAATGGCCTATATCTATCTGCGAATCGAGAGATGAATTTGTTCAAGGCTATGGTCATTCCAGTCAACTTTTGCACTTCTTTAGAATTCCGAAGAGATTGTAAATCATTGATTACTTTAATCTGATCAGGGTTAACTTCAATCCCACAGTGGATGACCATATAGCCCAAAAACTTGCTCGAGTTGACGCCAAAGGAACATTTAGAAGCATTAAGGCACAATTTATACCTTCTCAACACCTCAAAGACACTTCCAAGGTCAGCCACATGCTCGTACACTACCTTGCTCTTCACCACCATAATTGAACAAGCTCAAGAATGTTCAATATTCCCACAGATGGCGCCAATTGTAGGGACCCAGTTTGATCCCCGGCCCAAAAGAGATTTGGACAATGGCCCAATGAGCCCACAACAATAGATTTGTTAGAGAATGGGTTGGATAACGAATGTTCAATGAGCTAAATGTTAATCACAATGGGATAGAGAGCAAAGAAAATGATTAAGACAAGCAAGTTTGAAAGGAAAAACACTCCTCGGTCAAGCCCGAGGAAGGTATATATTGATATATATGTGTTTCTTTCTCCCTTATACAAATGATTCAGTCCCCTTCTGCAAAGCTCTCCCTTTTCCTTTTATACCCAGCCACATATCATCTTAATCTTACACTTGGAGGGCTGAGATTGTACTCCTAGGACTCCTGTCTCATCTGGAACATACTAATAAGCTTTACCCTGCAATATTAGCTGTGCCACCACTGTTCATGGTCATTTCCTCATTAATGCGGCCAGAGGAGTGGTTGTCTTGTATTTAATGCGAAGGGGATAGCTTCTACACCCTTCTTTCTTCATCATTCTCATCTTCTGTGCCAAGTCTGCTTTCTTTCCTTCTTGATGTTTTAACTTTATGCACCTCACATAGTTAGTGCTCGTCCCCGAGGTCCGAGGTACATCCTCCTCCTCACAACACCCAACATTCCAACTTTTATTTTATCATACAATACATTAAAATAATATATCTACATAATAAAATAATATAACTCAATACCCAAGTAAAACCTAAAGCCCAATAAAATATTATTTTAAAAATATACCATCTTGCTACAATACCATCTTATTTATAAGATGGTACTGTAGCAGAATTAGAAAATATTTTACAATTACCGCTTCGGATAATGCTCAATTTTTGTTGATCGATGGTATAAAATACCATTTTGGGGGGTTTACAATCCCCAGTACTAATGCTCTAACCAAATGGATGATAAAATTATATTTTATAATATCCACCAAAGTCTTCTAGAACCACACCATTGACACGATTTGTTGAAGTAATTGACTGTGTGAACTCACCATTTTTTTTTACACAATAGAATTGTCACCAATTGTGTGAACTCAATTTTTTTTTTTCTCTACCGAATAGAATTGTCCTAAAGGTTAGCTAGGTGAGGCTTAGATTTAATGTGTCTTATGCACTAAACCTGATGGGATGCTGCCATGTGGCAATTTATGGACACATGGCAACATTCGGATAATGCTCAATTTTTACAATCCCCAGTACTAATGCTCTAACCAAATGGATGATAAAATTATATTTTATAAAATCCACCAAAGTGTTTTAGAACTATACCACTAACATGATTTTATTGAAGTAAATGATTGTATGAACTTACTACTTTTTTTTTTAATTTTTTACATAATAGAATTGTCACCAATTGTGTGAACTCATTATTTTTTATTATTTTTTTCTCTACCAAATAGAATTGTCCCAAAAGTTAGCTAAGAGAGGCTTTGGTGTTTGGTTTGTGTTTTCAAATAACTATTTTCAATTTTTAAACAATATTACATGTATTTCTACACACTTTTTAACCCACACATATTTCCACAAATGTTTTCAAACAACAATTTTCAGTTTTTAAACACATGTACCAGTATGTCTTATGCTTTGGATCTGAAGGGATGTTGCCATGTGACACTTTATGGACACGTGGCAATATCTTATTGGGTTCAATGCACAGGACACTAGACCCAAACTAAACTCGTGACACAATTTTTCTAAATTTTCAAAGAGTCACCGTCACAAACGATACAAAAAGTCTAGCAGTGGTCCCATATGTAAGGAACGTAATCTAACCACAAACAAAAATTATAAAATCACATAAAAAACTACAACTTTTACCATAACTGTTAACACGGTAGATTATGAGTGGCGGAAAAAAAATAATGAGTCTATATAAAAGTACTAAGTTGTTGATCAAAATCTGATACATAGACAGTGATGGCTTTTTATATGTTCCTAAAATTACTCAACCACAATTAGAGAAATGTGCAAGTCGTGGAACCGCGTAATTTACAGTAAGATTCTATTTTGCTGAGGTTCAAAGGGCAACCAAGAAAGCAAAAGGTTGGGAGGAAGTCAAATCAAACATAGACCTGAGTCATTTTGTAGAACACGCAGGGGCAGAAAGGGAAATCCGGAAAAGTGTTCGAAACGTTTCTATGTATAGGCTTGGGGAGCAAGGAAGCTAAGCACTGAGTCCCCACAAAAATTCACTATAATGACACTTTTTCTCGGATTTCGAAGTTCCAAGCTTCCCGACATCCTTCGAGCTTCGTTTCCGAACCAACTGCCTTGGACCCAGGTTTAGTCAACGGTGGGCCACACTCAAACCAAACTCCAAAACCCCCATTGGCCATTGATCCAGTCCAACAAAAGCATTTCTATTCCAAACCTTAGCCTCGGTTTACAAGCCTCTCATAACGACACCAAAGCTGTGTTTTCCCGCTCTCTCACACACACACGCACACACACTCTCTCTCTCTCTCTCTCTATATAACTCTCTCTCTCACAGTTCACTTAACTTAGTCCAGTGTACAAAATGCAAAGCTTAACACACACTAACTAAGCTCTCTCTCTCTCTCTCTCTCTCTCTCTCTCTCTCTCTCTGTATAGTTTGTGTTTAGCTTCAACATCGTCTATCTAGCTCTTAAGAACATGGCAAGGTAAGCCTAAGATTATCAACAAGTAAATATATGGATAAAGTTTTTATCTTTTTCTTTTGGGTGTCTCGTTTTTACATTTTTGTTGTGTTATTAGGAGTCTATGACGCCCAGAATACTAATCAATTTTTCTGTTCTTTTTCTTCCTCTTTTTTTTTGTTTGTTTGTTTAAGTTTCTGGGATTTATTTGGATGCTCCTTTGATTAATTGGGTATTATATATTAGTTGATTTTATAGTTAAAAAATGCTTCTTCTTTTTTTGTACTACTGGAATGGGTTATGAAATTTATAGGTAACCTAACTTGTTACTAGTTTTGGAAACCCATTTGTCAGAGGAAAATTCTCTTGCTAGATTTTGTACTTTATTGGTAGTTACCTTATTTGGTTAAATGCTGATGTTGAAGGGAGTGATAAGAAAAAAGTTTGTGTCTTTCTATTGGAAGCAAATATTAAAGTCCCTTTCTTTTATTCAATATTTTGATGAGGAAACAGATATTTGGATGTATTTTTGAGACACCCATTTCATGTCTTATCAACTTTGTTCCATACCCCTGTAGCTGGGTTTGGTTTGGTGCTGAAACCTAAACTTTCTTCCTACTCCACAATGCAGCAATGTGAGGAGTGTTCTGGATGATGATCACTTTTTGTTGGAATAAATGTTAAATTAAAAATTAATCAATATCATTCAAAGGGGGGGAAAAAGTGAAGATTGGAGTTAGTTTATATGACACATAACAGCCAGTTGATAGGGTACAGAGTACTGATATCTCATTCTTTAATTATACTGTATTCCTTATGCTTATCTATTTGAAGAAGTATTTCAATCATAAATCTTCTCAAGGAAAAGAAAATCAAGCTTAAAAATATAATCTTTTATTGGAGGAAATTGAAAATGCACATATTTTTTTAGCTTCCTTTTAGATATCCATCTGTGGTAAATAAATCCTTTATGAGTTTCATATATTAATATAATATTATATCTTTGAAAGATTAAGAAAATGAGACTTTGTAAGATTTCAATGTACTGATTGGAGTCAATTGTAGATGGTAGTGAATCTTCTATCGTTTGAACTTATTGATTGGGCAGGTCATTCCCTTCCGTATACATTATTATCTTAATAAGTAGTGATCTGCATGTTAGGATATTTATAAATTACTCAGATATCTAGTCTAGTCTCTTAATAAGTTAATATAGTTTCAATTAAAAATCTTTAGGAAGCAACAGGCTTAGAAAAACTACTTGAATGTGTGTTTCAATCTATTAATGTTCAATTTGTTGCGTGTCTCATCTTCAGTGCCTTTCTCTCTTTCATTTTTGCCATACTCTGACTTTATTATCTTTCTGCTCTACTAGGTTGGCCCAATGTTTTTGACTGTGCAAAATATGTATGCTACAATTTTGGGTTTTGTGTTTGCTTGATCAGTGTCAAAGACTTAAAGGGGCTTTGCCACCACTAGGTTTGCCCAAATTGATTTTAAGTGGGTAGCTATACAAACTTACTCTTAGCATTCCTTGCGACATTGTCCCATACACGTGTTTATCAAATATAATCATACCATTCATGATGTCTTGGACCTCAGTGTTGAGTCATATCATATGATTTGCTGATACTTTATGCATTTCAGCAATGATGTTCTACCCTAATGGTTGACTCCTGCTTTTTCCTTCATGCAAACTCTTCTTTTTTTCCTTCTGGTTCTTGTAATCTTGTTCTATGCAAACCTTTTTAAACATTGGACTTATAGCATATTTCTGCGTATAGATATAGGATGTCTTATTACTGGAATTATAAGCATATAGCGAATCATTCTTGCAGGGCTTGGCTAATCAATAGCAGGGCATTGGCAAGGAAAGTGAGAAATGTTACGTGTTCTGCTGCTCATCAAATCAAAGACTGTGGGGCAAATCGTGAATGCCCAAATTGCCATTGTCGTATAGACAATAGTGATGTAAGTTGGAACTTGAACATTTACTCAGCTTTTATACCATTCCTTGCTGTTAACTTGTACACTAAATATGCCTAGCAAATTGACTATAGATACCTTAACATTATTTAATTTTTATCTATTCTTTTAGCACCTATAACTAAATGCATGTCATGCTATTACTTTTTTCTTTTTCTTATGAGTAGAAGGTATTCACCATCTTTATCAAGGAAAGCTTGTAAAACCATTTTTGCAGAATCGTTTGACATGGATATCCTTGACTAGTTGTAGACTTTTGTTGCTAACATCGCTGCTTCTCCTGTGAAGGTTTCTCCTGAATGGCCTGGCCTGCCTGTTGGTGTGAAGTTTGAGCCTTCCGATGCAGAGCTCTTAGAACATTTAGCAGCAAAATGTGGTGTTGGAAACTCAAATCCACACTTATTTATTGATGAATTCATCCCAACACTTGAGGGGGACAAAGGAATTTGCTACAGCCATCCGGAAGACCTTCCAGGTGAGGGAATATATAAAGAATCTGCAATTCCATACTATCATTGGTATCCATGGTAGTGTATTGACTACAGAATCTGCAATATAAATCAAGGATCAAATTAGATTAATATGTGTTAGCACAAAAAAAAAGGGATCAGATTACTATCTGAAATTTATTTATTTTTTAAAATCTGGAAGGCTGCTGATTTTGATGCTTCTGTTTTTAAAAGGAGAAAGGGCAATCCAAGAGTTTGAAAAAGTGAGAAGAAAGAAAAGAAATGTATAAAAGTGAAACCTGGCTGAGCGGTTTTTGAATCCTAGCACATGCCATGGTTTCCTCCCCAAAAAAGGGGGGAAAAAGATAGAAAGAAAGCACCCCATCATAACTGGGGTATGTGAAATTGAAATTAGCAGCCAACAGAAAACTTGATCTTGCTAAAATTTTTCTCTATTTCAAATAATTTGATGTGGTTGCTGAATTACTGAGCTCAAATAATAAAATATGGTTATTCAATCATTGAGTTCATTCTAATTTTTTTATTTAGTTCCTACATAAATCACTTCTTCAATTCCTTTTTTTCTTTTATTATTCCTGTGTTGAATGGTCAAATGTAATGATAATGTGGTTGCTCAATTTGAACTGATTTTGGAATCATTGTGCCCCTATTCTCATAAGTTCTCAATCTATATGTAAATGTGTATGTAATTTGACCAAAATTGGACCAACTAATGCAACCTCGTAGAGCTGAGTCAATCAAACTATGATCTAAATTGCTGTTTTTTTTTTCCCTTCTAAATTTCCAGGTGCTAAGAAAGATGGAAGCAGTGTCCATTTCTTTCACAGAACCACTAATGCATATGCTTCTGGTCAACGGAAACGCCGCAAGATTCAAAGTGAACATAGTTCGAGTGAGGGGCCTGTCCGCTGGCACAAGACAGGTAAGACAAAACCTTTGATGGAAAATGGATTGCAGAAAGGCTGTAAGAAGATAATGGTACTGTATAAAAGTTCAAAGAAGGGCTCCAAGCCTGATAAGTCCAATTGGGTGATGCATCAATATCATCTAGGAACTGAAGAAAATGAGAAGGACGGTGAATTTGTGGTTTCAAAAATTTTCTATCAACAGCAGAAGCAGACTGAAAATAACGATGGCAATCTGGTGGTTGAGGATTCTGACATTATGACGCTGAGAACTAGTCCAAGGACCCCAAAAGCAAATCCTCCTAATCCACCACGTCCGGGAATATCTGTTCAGAGTGATGATGTTGGTGATAATAATGACCTGTCATCTCTCCAGGTATGTGGCAATTTCTTTAATATATTTTTGCGTGAAGCAGTCAATATACACCCGGGGTGAACTATTGGTGGAATTTAATTTATGAGCAAGGGGATATAAGGAAAAGAACGTGTTGTAGAAATAAGAGAAAAGAAAAGCAAGATGTGGTAACTGTAAACGAAATTAATTTTTGAGTGGTTTCTCAATTTTAAACTTCTATAGGCAAAAGAAGGTGTGTGAGGGGACATAAAATGACCATATTATGAAAAACCAGTAGAATATATATTTATATATATATTAATTTCTAAGATGCCTTAGTGTGTTAAATCTTAACTGAAATCAATGTTTGTGGATTAGGAAGTAGAGTTTGTCTCAGAAGCATCTCATGCCCCTCCACCAGATATTAAGGCTGAGGACAACATGGACTACCCTGCATGGCTGGCAGGGGAATCTCAGGCTGTCGAGAACTCTGATTTAAACTGCATGAATGATTCATTACTGTGCAGGGAGATTTTTGATAATTATGCTCCTCTAAATAATTCAGGACTGAATCACATCTCTTATACTGGCTCTTCTAGCAACACAAATGAGATGACCCTGAACAATAGTGCATCTTCTGGAATTCCTGACCTTGAGAACATATATCTGGATACTCCACCTGATTTCCAGCTTGCTGTAAGTTTCACTTTCTTCTCTTCTTTCTCTACTTTTATGCAACTGATTTCCGTATGATTTCCAGCTTGAGAACACAAATGAGAAGCTTTCTAACATATTGCTGAACTTTGTCATTTATGCTTATAGGATTTGCAGTTTGGTTCTCAAGATAGTGTTCTCAGTTGGATGGACCGGTTATGAGATGACATTATGTAGCTAACCCGGGAATTAAATTGAATTCCCAATTTTGTTCCATCCAAAGTCCGGATGTTGCTACCCTCTTCTCTTTCCAGCATTTTCTTCAACGGCAATGACTTGATTTCGTTGTTTTAGGGACATCGGAGTTTGCCCATCTCTGCTGGGGCAAGGGTATTTTTTTTTTTTTTTTTAACTCTGCAAGGCTTTAAGATACACAAGACCATGGAGTTGGCCGAACCTTTCAGCTGTCTAGTACCAGAGATCTGTACCTGGAGCTGATACCATGGTCAAGCTGAAATGGCAATGACTTTTCGTGTTCTAGCTCTATCTCTTCTTTGTCTTAGTATCAATGCACCATGTAGGTGCCTGGATCTGGTGAATCCTGTATTTAAATGCTGTTGGTGCTCTTAAGGTTTGAAATATTAAGCGGCTTCTCATTTAGATATTTGTTGCTTCTGTGGTAGTTAAAGCATCTCATTGGATACACACGTAGAAAGCATGGAAGCAGCAACTAAATAGAAACATTTGAAACATTGACATTTGTTAATGTATTGTAAGAAAGCTTATTGCATCGATAAGAATTGGCTTTGTTGTCTGTTGCGTGCTCTTTTCTTAATTTTCTGTTATTATAAAGAAAAATAGAATTGCATTATTTAGTGGCCATCTTGTTTATTCTACTTCATTCTCATGTTAGTAGAAGCTTTCCATCATTCAAGAGTCCTCACATAGCCAAACACTCATGAGAGAAATAGTGGCTAGGGAAGGTAATATATTACGTTGGGGAGTGGTGTCTCTGCGTCAATTTGCTATAGTTGATCAAATGATCAATCCAAGAATCTAAAATAGAAAATAGTAACCGATGCCATGAAACAAATATTAAGATCTATAGGTTATCAATCAAAAGTTACCAGAGCATTGTGGCAGAGAGAAAGCAAGAAAAACAGAATGGTGGTCTTACTATAGACTATAGAGGTGTGATGTTAGTGGTTAACTGTAGTGTCAGGTGTGTAGCCAATGTTTTGAAGTCATTACTAAAGATTTATCTTGGTAATGAACTCAAGTGCTCAAAGAGTTTGTATTGGTATTTAGCCAATGTTTTAAAGTCATTACTGAAGATTTGTCATGGTAATTAACTCAACTGCTCAAGGAGCTTTGAATACTTTTGATCCATTTGGTAAGAGGGTGGAGCTAACATGGAAGTTTTTCTCATTAACTCATTCTACTTAATGGGAACTACATTTATTTTGTCTCATCTCATCTACATCTATATAATAATATCTAAAAGTTAGTATTTAATGTTATTACACTCTTGTTGAGCCACATCATCAGTTACATCACAATTTTTTTATTGATTTGTTTCTCAAATTTTTTGATAATATTAAATATATTAACCAATTGACTTTACACATTCATCTTGGATGATTTTTTCCTCTTGATATGACTACTAAAAAAATATGAAAAATTGCATACCATATTCTTAAAAAAGGAAAGTAAAAAATAAAAATAAAAATAAAAATCTTTATGGTACGCTTTTTTTTCAATCCTTTTTACAATACATCAATAAATTTCTCTCACTTCCCAAACAAAGAAAAATAGTATGTACACATGTCAATCTGTCTGTAACTAAATTAATGTCTAGAATTTGTTCTGATACATACTTTCAAATTAGGTCCATTTTAGTCTACTTGGGTCCAATTCGGTCCATTTGGATCCACTTTAAACCATTTTGGTCCAATTCAAACCACTTCAGTCTATTTCGGTCTATTTGTTCCAATTCGGGCTCCTTTCATCCATTCGTTCTAATTTGATCCATTTGGTCCATTTCGGTCCACTTAAGTCTTTTTGGCCTATTTTGGTTCACTTTGGTCCATGCCCGTCCACTCGGTCAATTTCGGACCTTTTCGGTCCAAGATGACAAAAGGTAATGTTTTTATTTTTAATTGTTTAATTTAATAATTTGTGATATTATCTTTCTTTATGTTATTTTTTTCCCCTTAATTGATATTAGTATTTTAGTTTTTGAGTGAATCACACAATTTTAGGTGTTTTGATATGATATAATTTCAATTTGAAGACCAATTGAGGATTTTTTTTTTCCTTATAAAGGGATAAAAAATTTGAAGATTTATGACATTGTGCCAAATGCAACCTTTTAGCTGTCAAAAATCCTTGCCAAATGAAAATGTAATATCCAAGCTTAATAGATATGAAAAGCATAATATCAAAATGTATTGAGCAATTTTTGGACCTATTGGACTAACTTTTTTTTATAAAAAGTTTCAACCTATGACGTTCGCTTCTGATGATAGACTCTTTATTATCAGACCAAGACACCAATCAATTTTTGGTATAAGTGGGGATTGAATCCCAGATCTTTTATTCAACCATCAGAGACTTTACCAGTTGAGCTAACCGGAATCCACGTATTAGACTAACTTTAGATATAGGTATAATAGAAATTGTTGAAATAATAAATGAGTTTGCAATGCACAAAATGAACTGTTTAAAAAAATTGTTGATTTTCAGTTAATTAGTAAAAATTTATTGCTCCATATTAGAGTTGCATAATGAAGTTCATTTTGAGTTTGAAAGTCAATCTGAAATATTGTGTTTTGCTCTTCTATTTAGTTTTTCCTGATGTTATTATATTATATTGTTTGTGTTTGGTTTACTTAGTGTGCGTTTGGGAAGTGCAAATGCAGATTGTTTGTGCTTCCCAAACGCACGTTTTGCGTTTCAGCTGTTTTTTTTTTTTTTTTTTTTTTTTTGAGCCAAAATATTTGACTTTTCTCGTGAACAGCGCACGGTGTGTACTGTTCATGGACCTACAAATTTCACAGCAACTTTTTTATTAAAAATGAGTCCCACGATACTATTCACACATTTAAAAATTATTTTGCTACAGTGTTTTTCAGTTTTCAGTTTTCAGCTGTATCCAAACGGTAGTTTCCAATGTAGTTTAAGAGTTATCATAGTTTCATAATCCAATTATTAAACATATATAGATATGGATATATGATTTTGTAGTAAGTTTTGAAGGTATTTTGTAGTTGTACGAAAAATTGCTTCGCTATATGTATGATTCAAAAAAATAAAAATTTTATTTCATATGAAGATTGTAGATTAAATTATTAACCAATATCCATTTGTTTGCATTTTTTTTCACCACAAAGAAATGTATGATCATTTTATTCAAATCTCAGGACATACGTATGCCTGTGACACTAAAAGACCCCATAATAAGGCCAAGTGATAGACTCCCATGTTTCGTTGTTAAACACAGCTCATAACAAGACATTATATTTTAGAAGGAAAAATATGTTTGGGAAAAATATGTTCCATAATACTCAAAGTAACACTAATGATTACGTTCAAATTGCATATCATTTTGGATCATATCATACAAGCTCTACAAGTCATGCATTTCATCTAAATATATTTACTTATTTTCTATGGAAGAATTAGAAATGCCAAAGTGACTTGCAAATTGCAATCATAAAATTGAATGCCGAGTATGATTTGTAAACTAAATTTTTATTATTTTATTTTTATTTGGTTGTCTATAAACCTAAAACCCTTTGTGTGTGTATATATATATATATCCTCTAGAATTCATCCTACTACAGACTCAATGGTTAATATATTCACACCCGAACTTACTTTATATGGTGGACAAAAAATTGTTTTCAAAACTCTATCTTGATGAAATTTTGTAGGGCTAATATTATTTGTATTACTTTAATTTTATTTTAATAAGTTATAGATAAACATGACCAATCAAATGAAACTCTCTAATATTTCAAATGGTAATATATATATATATATATATATATATATATATATATATATATATATATTTATTTATTTATTTATTTATTTATTTATTTATCCTATAGAATTCATCCTACTACAGACTCAATGGTTAATATATTCACACCCGAGCAACTTACTTTATATGGTGGACAAAAAATTGTTTTCAAAACTCTATCTTGATGAAATTTTGTAGGGCTAATATTATTTGTGTTACTTTAATTTAATTTTAATAAGTTATAGATAAACATGACCAATCAAATGAAACTCTCTAATATTTCAAATGGTAATGTTAGCATCCACACATATTTATGTGAAGAGGATTCCAAATCACAAAAAAACATTAAATCCAAATAAAACAACTAACCACTTGATGTTTTACAGTGCTTTAATATCTGTAAATAGTAAGTAAGCACAAAAATTTCGTAACATCTTTTAGATTACCTCAAAAAGTGATGATAATAGGTTTTAAAACGGCACTACTAAGTTCATAATGCAACTTATTTGCATATGACACAACTAAAATTCTTTTATTTTATTAATAACACCACTTACACAAACTTCTTCGACAAAAGAATGAACTAACCTTGAATATATAACCTAGTCTAGTAATCAGTTTGAACTCGACTCATATTCGAAATAAAATTAAATAGACTCATCTTTAAAATCTTAATATTCGACTTGATTTGACTCCTTTAGGACCTTAATTGTGAGTTCTAGTTAGCTGAACTAGTAAAGTCTCTTGTCATTGAATAAGAGATTTTGGATTTTATATCTATCTACACCAAAAATCAATTGGTATTTTGGTATGATGATAAAGGGCAATCATCACGAGTGGACGCAAACTCCCTCTCAAAAAAAAAATAAAATAAAGAAATAATATATATATATATATATATATATATATATAAGCACCCTAATTTAGGCTGCGTTTGTCATTGGCTGAAAAATGCAACTTTTTTTACTATTTTGTTTATTTTTGCTACTATTTTTGGGTCCAATTGTACTTTTTGATACTATTAATGAGTCTCACTGTACAATTTTAGCTAGATTTTAGCTTTATCTATAATAATTTCAGCAAAAATTTTCAGTTTTAGCTAAATAAGCTATTCCTAAACGGACTCTTAGGTTGAGTTTGGGATTAGCTTAAAAGCTAACTTTTTTTACTATTTAGCTTATTTTTGCTACTATTGAGAATATTTTTGGTATTATTCATGAATCTCATTGCCCTTTTTAGTACTATTCATGAGTCTCACTGTATTATTTCAACTACCTTTTAACTTTATCTGCAGTACTTTTAGTAAAAAAATTTCAGTTTCAAATAAATAAACTATTTCCAAATAGACTCTTAATTTCCCTTATTTCCCCTTCTCTCCACAAAATAGATAGAGTAAATTCCATTAATATACATCGAGATTTGAGTTAATGCCAACTAGGTTTATAACTTTTCAAAATTAGCCAATTTGATCCCTAAAGCTAACTTTTAGTCCCTAAACGGTTAGTTATTTTTTCTTATCTGTTTTAGGGACTAAATTAGCTTTAGGGATCGTATTGGTTAGTTTTGAAAAGTCTTGAACTCGGTTGGTATTAGCCCAAATCTCAGAGTATGTTAATTAAAATTTTCCCAAATAAATACTAACCAGATAGATAAGACTCTTTCTCAAAAAAAAAAAAGATAGATAAGACTGTATGTGTAAATAATTTTGAGCTTAGGAGTTGAACTCGGTTGGTATTAGCCCAAATCTCAGAGTATGTTAATTAAAATTTTCCCAAATAAATACTAACCAATAGATAAGACTCTTTCTCAAAAAAAAAAAAAGATAGATAAGACTGTATGTGTAAATAATTTTGAGCTTAGGAGTTGAACTCGGTTGGTATTAGCCCAAATCTCAGAGTATGTTAATTAAAATTTTCCCAAATAAATACTAACCAAATAGATAAGACTCTTTCTCAAAAAAAAAAGGATAGATAAGACTATATGTGTAAATAATTTTGAGCTTAGGAGTTGAACTCGTTTGGTATTAGTCCAAATCTCAGAGTATGTTAATTAAAATTTTCCCAAATAAATACTAACCAAATAGATAAGACTCTTTCTCAAAAAAAAAAAAAAAAAAAAAAAAAAAAAAAAAAAAAAAAAAAAAAAAAAAAAAAAGAAAAAAAAGATAGATAAGACTGTATGCGTAAAAAACCCTTTAGGAGTAGATTGGTAAATAACTTCTTAAGAAACCCATACCGTTGAAAACCACAAATTGCCCCAAAACCCAAACCTAAAACCCTGAACAGTGAAAAACCCCATTGCCATTTTTCTTTGTGTTTGAACTTCGTAGAGAAGAAACAATGGAATGAAGGCAAGCAAAACAAAACAAGGTGACTGAGATAGATAGATTGATTGACGCCAATGTTTGCTGCGAGGACTCTTCAGAGGCATTCCTTCAAGACCCTCTTCTCTCTTCTCCAATCCAATCCCTCCAAGTATGCTCTCTCTCTCTCTTCCCGTTTGTTTGACTAGAAAAAGTGAAGGAAAATAAACGAGAAATGAAAAGGATAAGTGGGCTTTATGGTTTTCACCTCCACTGTGCTAAATGGGGTGTTCTAGGCTAAGCATTATAGTGAGGATTTTTGCTGTTTCGGGTTCCAAATAATAAACCCTTTTGTGATCCAGTTTTAAATGTCTCATCTTTCATAGTTTTTATGTAGAAAGCAATCAAATTTAGATTATTTTTCTCCTTATTTTTCTGGGTTTTCATCCATTTGCTTCAATCTGATTCGAAGTAGCAAAAATGTTATGTCTTTTTTTTTCTCTCTCTCTAGAGCTCCCAGTAACAAAATAGAATGATAATGAGATGTGATTTAATTTCTCTTTCATCATTTTTTGATTTTTTTTTTTTTAAATTTCTCTTTCATTCATCTATAGGGTATTGCTTTAATGTGGTTTAATTTTGGACAGCTCTGCTTTCTTGCTTATATGTTTTGGTTTTCCCATGCCTCAGATAATGAAAAATGTAAGAAACCAATGGTTCAATCCCCTCTTCTTTCCTACATTTGTACAGAAAGCAAAGAGTCTAGTTTCACTCTGTTTGGTTTCTTGGGTTTTTATTATTTTTTATGATCTGGTTTTAAATGAGATGATTAAGCTCAGTTGGTGGGTGAATGAAGAATTTGAACTCAAGAGTTTATTGTCCAATTTATGAGCAAGTCCAATTTGATACTTCTGGTTTTTGCGTAAGATTTATTCTGATATAAATTGTACTTTACATTCAGAAATCTTGTGTTTTTAAGAGATGGTTTGCCACATACCATCTCAAGCAATGTGACTCAGCCTAGTATTCCAAGTGAAGATAGTCTTTTATTTTCTTCACATGCATCATTGGATCCCTTCAAGGGGTGGTTCCGGTCTATGTCAACTTCGAAAGGGAGGAGCATGCGAAGCAAGGTGGAGAAGCGGATGCAAAGAGAGTCAGGTAAAACCCTAAGGGAGAAGCGGCGAGCACAAAAATTAAAGAAGAAGCTAATGACTGAGGAGGAAAGGCTTGTTTACAACCTCAAAAGAGTATGTTATCTAGCCCTTATGATCAATGATGAGATATGGAATTGTAACAATGTCTATTCTTTTTTTTCCTTTCTCTAAATTTTGATTGCAACAACTGGCTTTTAGATTTCTCTTAATTGTTTTACTTGGGGTATTGGATTGCCCTTTTATCGATCAATGTCATTGGGTATAAGATACTGGGGAGTTATCTGTTGGTATTGACAGGAATTTTTTATTGGCATATATGTAATAAAGGATACAAATGCTTGGGACTTGTAGATCAACTTTCATGACTTGTCATTGCCATTAAGGTGTTGTCAACTGTTTAGCTTGTCTATAATTACTATGAAAATGTCATTTTGGGAGAATGGCTTCTGATGCAGGAAGTGCAAAGACATTTTTATTTCAATTTAGTTTTATTTAATTTTTGAAAATCATGCCCTTATGGTGCATGAAATGACAAAGCTTGATGAATTGAAAAGGTTCGATACATTGGTGTTTTATGAGGATCAAGATACGGCTGTAACCTTTGCAATACTATTTCACCCCTTAGTTTTGTCATCTCAAACAAATTTAATGATATGCTGGAACAGAAAATTTCTTGTTCTTATTACAATTGAAGGTATCTAAGAGTTGAAGCAAGTATTAAATGCAAGAGTGCTTATCCTTAAACATTTTAAAAGTTACAGGTTAAGATGCTTCCAATCAGGGGAGAATGATGCAGAAAGCATGAAGACAATTTTATTTAATTTTGAAAATCAATTGTATTTTTATTGGTCAATTGGATTTTATTTTAGGTCTTATTAGTTAATTTGGTTATATAGTATTTTAGTTAATTTCCTAGAGTCAAGGATATTTTTGTAATTCAATATTTTGGCTTTCTTAAGTCAATTAAACTAGGGTTAAGTCATATGCATACATTAGCACACTATTGTATTCCAATGGATGCAAATTCACAATTCATTCAATTTTAATGAAATTCTCACTTCTCAATGGTTTGGTGCTGATTCCTAGGTTTTGCTTTCTTTTCTTGGTGCTGAGTCCAAGGTTATTTAATTTTTCTGTTCTTTAATTTCAGTGTTGCATTAGTTTTGGTTTTGTCCTGCGCCACCTTCCGATTTTAGGGTAATATCATTGCAGTTTTTAATCATTTTTCCCTATTTTCTCAGCTTATAACATCTTATTGGCTTATTGTAATCATCAGATTGACAATCCTCCACTATCTAACTAATGCAGGCCAAGAAAAAAGTGGCATTGCTCCTTCAGAAGCTCAAGAAATACGAGCTGCCAGAGTTGCCACCCCCTCGTCATGACCCTGAGCTATTGACTCCTGAACAGCTTCAGGCATTTAAAAAAATTGGCTTCAGAAATAAAAATTATGTACCTGTTGGTGTTCGTGGAGTTTTTGGTGGAGTTGTCCAAAATATGCATCTCCACTGGAAGTTTCATGAAACTGTGCAAGTTTGCTGTGACAACTTCCCCAGAGAAAAAATAAAAGAAATGGCAACCATGATTGCAAGACTGAGTGGTGGTATTGTCGTAAATATTCATAATGTGAAAACAATCATCATGTTTCGTGGCAGAAACTATCGCCAACCCAAAATTTTGATACCTATCAACACCCTTACAAAGAGGAAGGTGGGTACCGTATTCATGTTCTATTCTATAATCTTTTTCATTTCAAATCATATTATGCTTATCTTTTCCCCCTTCATTTTTGGGCATGCGTCTAGTAGAATAAAGTAGAATGCCCTTATTTGTAATTTTGGGGGAAAACCAGGTCGACTACAGGGCAAATGTCTGTTTGCACTGCTTTTCAGTTTGCATGAGGGGTAGCATTCAAGGTACCTGAAACATGTACCTTTGAGACTTTGAAAATGTAAATAACAACTGTACCCTAGAAAACTATTATCATTTTCACCAAGCCCCCAACCGCAGCCTTGGTTTGATGAACCTGCCTTAAGCTCCCAATTCAGTAGAAGAATACAAATAAAGAAACTGACCGAGTGACACTTTTCATGTTCTACATTGTGAAAAGCTCACTCTTTGCAATGCATATGACCTCCAGCCAAAAATTTTCTGGGTAAAGTGCATCAGTGCCAATCATACATTGAATTAGGATGGGATGGCATCTTTTTGTACTACTATTGTTGGTAAAAAAAGGGGGGTGGGGGGGGGGTGTCTCTGGACCGAATTTGTTCTGCAAAATAACTTGCTTGTCTTTAAATGCAGGCATTATTCAAGGCAAGATTTGAACAAGCTCTTGAATCTCAGAAGCTAAACATAAAGAAGTTAGAACAGCAGCTCCGGCGAATGGGGGTAAATCCTGAGGATCCAGTTGCCATGGCCAGCATTCAGAGAGTTGCTTCTACATTCTTCAATGCAATTGACAGGCAGGAAGGAAGTCCTTATGTCTTCCGGGAGGATAAACAGCAAGTAATGGAACCTATTAAAAACTTTGAAGAGTCAGAACCCCCTGATGATAGTGACCAGGAGGAGTTAGACAGATTCATAGCTGAGATAGAGGATGCAGCGGATAAAGAATGGGTTGCTGAAGAAGAAGCAGAGAAAGAAGAGCTTAGCAAAATTAGGTATTGGAACAGAGCAGACTTTGAAGGGAGGTTCAGGGGATCTGAAACACGTAGGGATCGCAACTCTTATGATAATGATGATGATGATGAGGTCAAACAGGCAAGGGGGTGGAGAGATGCACGTGACAAGCAGAGGACTAATGATAGAGATGGTGAAGACAATGATATTTCCGGTGGTGATGATGAATGGGATTCTAATGATGTGAGGACTGCTAGTGATCTTGAGAGTGATGCTGATGATTCTGATGAAGTTCATGAAAAGTTCAAGTCTTCTAGAGCAAACAGGTGGAAGGAGGATAAGATTCTCAGGGCCAAAAATAATGACAATTCTAAGAGAAATCCTATAGCTAATTTTAGAAGACAGGCTACTGAGGAAGATTCTGATTCAGCAAACACGTTGAGTGATACTGAAAATGCAATGTGGCAATCAGATGCGGAGGAAGAACCCAATTTAGAAGCATCAAGAGCAGCAACTTATAATTACAGAAGCAGCAGTGATGAGGAAGACAACTTATATCATGTTAAGGGAGATGAGAAGAATGGGGTGAATCAACAGGAGAGTGATGCTGATGATTTGGATGAAACTCACGTTAGATTCAAGGGATCAAGAGTGGCGCGGCGGAAGCATAATAGGATTGGCAAATCCAATAATGATTCATATTTTGATACAAAAGCTGAAGCTAAGTTCAGTGGAAATATGGCTGAGGAAGATTCTGGATCAGAAGAAATGTTTAGCGATTTGGAAAATGCAATGTGGGAGTCAGATGCTGAGGGCGACTCAAGTGCATCAACAGCTGGAAGACATGATTACAGGAGCAGTGGTGATGAGGAAGATCATCATCCGATGAAGGCTAAGGATTATGGGGTTGATAATAAAAAGTCGAGGACGCGAAAAGAATTGGACGAGGCTTGGGATAGTGATTAAATCTCTCATTGCTGAGCACTGTCCCTCGGAGATTGTTTTGATGATAAAAAGAACTCAGATTAATATGATGGTGCAGCGAATTTTTATTCTTTTGGTGCGTTTTGTACTCTGTTCTTTGTTAAAGAAATCAATACTAAAGTGCAGCATTTTGTAAAAGAAAAAATAGTTGTGGCTCTAGAGTTATTGTTTGTAACATGGATTTGGCTTGCATCCATGCCTTTGCACATTGGCTGCAAGATGCATACTTGGTGTGTTCATGAGCAAATGCACTGCATGCTAGCTGGACCCTTGTAAAATTTTCTTCTTAAACATCCCAGGGAAATGAAAATAATTGATGTATTTTACTTAACATTTACAATGAGAAGCAGCAGGTAAAACCACTCCCACGCTCTTCCATAATTCATTCCCCCAAGGACAAACTACCTTAACCCCCTGAAATCTAAGTAAGGATTTGGAAGCTCAAAAGCAAGAGTAACTGTATTTTTCTAGGATTTTGCTAGATGACAGGCGCATTGTTTACTTGTTTACTGTACATTGATTCAATGTCAGAATGAAACTCACTTCACTATTGTTATTAGGGAGAGTAGTGGAAACGAGTTGAGTCTTACTGAACTGAGTATTAAAAGTTTTGGACTGTTCATCTAATTTTATTTTGAAAAGCGTAACTAAACTAGATTAGATTACATGTTAATATTTGGTACTTTTTTTTTTTTGTCAAACAAGCTCAAACTTTTTTCACAAGATACTTGATTAATTTAATTCTTTTTTTCATATATAATAAACACTATAGCTTCAATTTTTTTTTTACTTTACAAATCTATGCTAATAACTAATAGCTAAATTAGAGTTGAAATTATATTATTTGAGTTAATTAGATAGAATAAATTTCGTTTATAAATTTATAAAAATCACATTTACCAACCTTACATTGTTAAGAAATTATATACAATTTTTACTACGAAATTGACTATTTATATTATGAATAAATAATAAATGATAATTTGATATTTTATGAAATTACTTACTAAGTTACACAATCTAATCTTAAGGGTGCGTTTGTGTAGATTGCATTTTTTTTGGCTGGTCCGTGGCACTGTTCATGGACCAGCCAAGTGACAAAAACGCGTGAATAGTAATTTGCAGCAATAAAAAATATTTTTCTACAGTATTTTTCGCAATAAGTTTTCAGTTTTCAACAAAATAAGCGGTATCCAAACGCACACTAAGTCCATATAAGTATTTTTTTTTTATAGATACATATAAACATATAATATTGTATACAAATCTAGTCTTATTCTTATGAGCATATATTATAAACATATAATTATGTTTGAGCTCACTTTGTTTAGTAGTCAAATCCAAATTTAGCCTTGAGCCTGGGTCATTTGTTGAATAAAAGAACAAAAATATTTTTCCCCCCAAGTTAAGCTCGAATTGAGCATTGATAGTTCTGTTTATTTATAGTCCTAGACGAAATTTATCAAGATAATAAGAAATATTCTTATGGGTCTTAGGCACAATAACTTAGGAGTAATAAGTTAAGATTTCCAATTAAATTCAAATGTATAGGTGCATCGAATTTAATTGTCCTTCAAAAAAATAACATTGTTTGTATTTTATTAATTAAGGCAATTAGGTGTTCGAATTTAATTGGGAAACTACATAGTTTTAACATACTCTTATCTAGGAAGTAATGATTAGGAATCTATCTGCAACTATTTCTCAGCAAAAACTTCCAAAACTATTCCAATCAAGCATTGATGGCTTTTTTTTGGCAGGGTGAGGGGAAAGGGGTGTGTTCACCAATGACCATAACTAATCCAAGTTCCAACCTAAAGTCTCAAGTTGATTATTCGTTGGTTCATAAATTGGGTTGGGCTCCTTTGTTAAGCTTAGGATGGGTCAGTTCTTGTTGGCAAAAGTTTCAACCCACAACCAACCTAACAGATGCTACATTTTTAAAATTATGTATTTTATTTATTTATTTTAATTTTAAGATTCACCCTTAACTTTGTTAATTTAATTTATTTTGGTATTTTGAGACTCAATTTGGATGAACTTGGAATGTTATGCTCAATTGTGTAAATGACTATTATTATTGAATAATTAATGGGCTTACATAATTGAATAAAACCTCTTTTAAATTATACCTAACAAAATTATCCCAACTTGATTACTTAAATCTAATCCAACTTGACCCTTATGAGTTGGGTTGGGTTTGGTTGGTTTTTAGAACTACCATGAAATTGGTTGGATTGGGATTTCTCAATCTAAAAGAGATGGGTTTAGATGAAAAAAAATACTTAATATCCAATCTAACCCCAACCATATACAACTCCCACTTAAAGGCCCCTCAACCCCTAGATAAAGACAGCCCCTCCCTCACATTAAAGGCAAAACAAATGCAACGACCAAATAGAGATTTCAAAATAGATTTTGGGCCCAACCCATATTTCCTGGACAAGGAGAAGACCCACTCTGAAATGGAAGAGATGGGTTTGGGCCCATGGAAAGGGACTACCTATTAGCTTGTCCTCAAAAAAAAAATTGCTTCTCTACGTTTTAATGCAAAATGAACTTTATTACTTTATTTCAATAACAAATTTTAAATAATATAAATGAGTATATATATCTTTGAAATTCATAATAATGTATTTAATCTTTTTCTTTAATTAAAAAAATATTTTGGTTTACTTTAAAGAAATTATGAGAAAATAGTAAAAATACATACAATATTATGAATAATGTTGCAATTTAATTAAAGAATGTTTAAAATTTTAATTTTTTAATTAAAAATAAACTATTAATATAAACTATTTTCTCCCATTTTTTCCATGATAACCAATCAATATAAGGGATAAATTTTTGTCCCTCTCTTCCGTGGACTATTCTTTCTTGCTTAGTCCTTGTGTTTATCCTCTCTACAAGTATAACTATCTTGAACTCCATCTATATATTAAAAAGAATAAAGTGAACCTCCCAATTCCTATTTTAATTGTATAAGTACGAATCAATTTAATGTTTACAGTACTAAACGTACCTTATGAGTTTCTTGTAGAACATGGAGTATCATATCATTATGTCACAATTGATTTATTATACGTAACAAGTCTTTCTCCTAAATCAACATCTAAAGGCTAATTAAACTTTGTGCTTGGCAATTTGATTTGTTGTACGGGATAAATCTATCTCCAACATCAACATCTAAGGGACCAAATCATGTTTACTTTCAAGCTCGTTTCAAGTACTATAAGTCCCCATCGTACACGACAAATTAATTATCTAAAATTATCAAATATTAATATATTTCTCGTCTTTCACAACATGTGAATTTCACACAAAAAATGTTAAAGATTTTGAAACGATAATAGTACACGATATATATATATACATAAATTGTGCGTCATTGTCGTCTTCATTAAGATTTAAGAAATGGTCCACAACCACATCCACAAAGCCACAACGTTGGAATGGTGGAACTTGGGGATTGGAAGAAAGAATAATTGATGGGTTAGATTATACTACTGTCGACTAATCTCTAATTTAATTCGAACGACCGACTTGACTTGACTTGCCCAAATCAAACGGGTCAATTCTCAAAGTGGACGGTAGATGATACACCAAGTCAACCAAGCATACTAGCTGTAATCATTGCATAATTGAGTTGTCGTGGGTCCTACAAATAAATACATTTTTTTTTCCTTACTACTATTTATCTTTGGCTAATATTAATAAGTTTGGTTACTGGGTGTCCTTAAATTGTTTGTTAACAAACTATTTAAAAAAATTATAATATTATTTTTATAGAAAAATAGAAAAAAAAAATTGTCAAAAAAATTAAAGCATCTGTTAACAAAATCCTTAAAATAAAAGCACTAAATATTATATTTATATATAAAGGTATAAAGAAGGTTTTGAGCCAAAAAAAAAAAGAGGTATAAAGAGGGTTAATTTATTTCATAATAATTGGAATCCATTAAAACTTATCTAGGTATGCATCCAACCCGCTAATATGACCAAATTGACCCAACTCAATCCCAACTCGACATCTAGGATTGGGTTTTGTGAATTGGTGAATTGGGTTGGATTAGAATTTAATTTTAAGCCTCATAATTTTGGGTTGATAGTGTTTTTTTTTTTTTTTGGGACCCAACACATCACATATATAAGTTTATTTTATTAAAATTTTTTAGTTTAATTTATTTTGGTTTTTTGGAAATTAATTTTGAGGAACTTGGAAATTTGCAATATTATAATTTAGATATATTGTAATGATTTATTGAAAAAATAAATTAAATAGTTAACAAAATTCTAATTATTTACATGTCATAAAACATGTAAATACAACCTATTGACCTAACTCAACCCAATCTAACCCACATGAATTGGGTTGGATTGGAAATATCTCAACCTGACATTATTGGGTTAGGTTTAAAAAATCCTCCAACCCTACCCATACACACCCTAGTAAAAAGTTCTATTAGGCTAGAAGAAACGATACTAAACAAATTCATTTTGAATAATATTTGTTCTTCTTTAAATAAATTATAATTACATTGTCTTTGGTCTTGCTTGTACAAATTCTATGATTTACTTTACTATTTTTCAAATAAAAATTAATTATATACTTTTTTTTTTTGGCAAAACATTCCCATGTAATATATTGAGAATGGGGTTTACATGCATTTCGTGATCATGCTATGCAACTCAATATTAGTGTTATATGACGTGTTTTTTTTAAATATATTAAAATTATTTGAATAATTTATTTTATATTAAATTAAATTTAAAAATTCATTGTTTATTTTGCATTATTTTAACAACCGACCATAGTTTTTGTGGGGCCCGTGAGCCTGGTAACCTCGGCCCACTTTACGTCCGGCCCATGGCCCATTCCGAGGAAGAAGGCTCGTCCGAGAAGGATGCGTGGGAGCCTACACTTTAAAAACCCCGCCGAGGATAACCCTATCCTCGGCAGACCGAGACTTGCTTCAGATGGGGAAACGGGCTCAGAACAGGTTGTCACCTCCGCACTAAATGCGCTCATCTAACCCTCTGGCCGCACTAATGGGGATGTGACTTTTGGACAGGGTAACCTTGACTATTGTAAATTACTTGAGTACTGATAGTGCTATTGATGGGACGGACAGTCAGAGGGAAAACACATGGATGATCAACAGATGGAAGGGAGAGATGGGAGGAAGAGGACTATATAAGAGGGACCAATAGAACAGCAATAGTGGGGGGGAGGGGGAAGAAAAGAAGAAAAAAGGAAAGGGGAAGCTCCTCGGATCAGTGCCGAGGAGCAATTTTGAGAAAAGGATTAAGTGTTCTAGCCCTCAATGGTGATGGGTTTACGGTTGGATTCTGTTTGCCTGCAAGGGCCAACTTCTTCAGCCCACTCTCTAGAAATGTATTGTTTGGGGCCTTACAAATTAAGTCCCTACAATTGGCGCCGTCTGTGAGAAGAATTTGTGCACTAGCAGGCGTAACGGACAATCGTCCCTAGGTAGCTAGTTGGCGGAAAGTTCACAAAAAAAAAAAAAAAAAAAAAAAAAAAAAAAAAAAAAAAAACGACACCATTGCAGAAAAATAGAAGATTCAAAGGAAAAGAGAGGAAAAATAGCAGTATTTTATTAGATAAAAAAGAACTACATTATACAAACAAAGGCTCAGACAGGCTTGTTTTAAAGCCAACTCTACAAACAAAGGCCCAGACGGGCCTATTCTAAAACTAATTAAAGGGAAGGGAGCTGAGGCAGGCCTGTTTTAAGGCTACCAACAACGCCCAAGCCGGTGTGGTGGCGCTAGCGCGAAGAGAGGAGCAGATGCAAGGGCGCTAGGCGGCCTTTTCTTGTGATGTTCCCTTGATTCTCTTCCAGCCCCACGGTGGTTGGCTGTTGGAGAAGGCAACACTCGGGCACCAGACGTGACATATTCTTGCACGCTTCTACCGGCGTGGGGATGCCCCGGAGAGGAGCGTTATGTACTTTGAGGACCTCCCTCTTGGCCGCTGTGCATGGCACCAGGAGGATGACGCACAAATTTGGCCGCGCCGGAAGTCTGACGCGGGCCATGGCTACGACGGCTCTCGGTCGAGGAAGGAGGACTTTGGGCCTATGCACCCTTATCGCAATTTTGGTAGAGTTATTGAGGGGGCTCTGAAAGTTGAGAGGACATATTTCGTAGAGTGTAGAGGGGCATTTCCCCCATGTAGCCTTAAATAGGGGGTGAAGAGTGATAGGAATTGATGTACGCAGAATTTGAAAAGAAGACTATCGGCGACATTAATCTTGACCAAATTCCAAGGCACCTATCAGCCGTTTGATCTGCATCAATCAAAGAGAATGTTAATGAGAGCGCGCCTCGTGTGTTGAAACGTCAAGCGCGGAACGCAAGCGGTCATGAGGCGCCTCGTAACTAATGAGGGCAGAGATTTGAACTGAAGGTGGCGTTATTGCCACGTGTAAGGTTAGAGTCCCGAACCAACCTCGCCCGGGGCACAGCGGGGTCAACAGTCCAGTCCAGTCCACACGATGCCCCACTTCCGACGAGGCACGGCCGAGGCCATCATCGCGCCAAGTATGGCCGACGCTAAGGACAATCTCCTTTGCCCAATACCTGAGTACTAGACAGAACCAAGGTATTGCATGGTCATCGGACTCAAACCTATGGGGAAACTAGCTACTTACAGAAGAATAGAAGTGTTAGACAGAACCAGGGTATTGTATGGTCCTCGGACTCAAACCTATGGGGAAACTAACCACTTAAATATACCTGGGTACTAGACAGAACCAAGGTATTGTATGGTCATCGGACTCAAACCTATGGGGAAACTAGCTACTTACAGAAGAACAAAAGTGTTAGACAGAACCAGGGTATTGTATAGTCCTCGAACTCAAACCTATGGGGAAATTAACCACTTAAATATACCTGAGTACTAGACAGAACCAAGGTATTGCATGGTCATCGGACTCAAACCTATAGGGAAACTAGCTACTTACAGAAGAACAGAAGTGTTAGACAGAACCAGGGTATTGTATGGTCCTCAGACTCAAACCTATGGGGAAACTAACCACTTAAATGTACCTGGGTACTAGACAGAACCAAGGTATTGCATGGTCATCGGATTCAAACCTATGGGGAAACTAGCTACTCACAGAAGTACTAGACAAAACCAAGGTATTGCATGGTCCTCGGACTCAAACCTATGGGGAAACTAACTACTCACAGAAGTACTAGACAGAACCAAGGTATTGCATGGTCCTCGGACTCAAACCTATGGGGAAACTAGCTACTCACAGAAGTACTAGACAAAACCAAGGTATTGCATGGTCCTCAGACTCAAACCTATGGAGAAACTAGCTACTCACAGAAGTACTAGACAGAACCAAGGTATTGCATGGTCCTCGGACTCAAACCTATGAAGAAACTAGCTACTCACAGAAGTACTAGACAGAACCAAGGTATCGTTTGGTCCTCGGACTCAAACTTATGGAAAGTTAGATATTTGTGGAAGAATAAAAGTGTTAGATAGGATCAAGTTGTGGTACGGTCCTCGGATGCAAACTCGAAAGACAGTTGGTTATCTCATGAGACTAAGCCCAGAACAGAATCAAGGTATTGAGTAAATCATTAAAGTGTAACAAGTAAAAGGAAGCATCAACTAGAGAGCTAGAAGCAAATCATTGAATGTATCTTTCAAATATAAGGCATGCAGTTTCGTTAGAACGTCGCCAAGGCGAAAAGCAAAATGAAATGAAAAAGAAAACAAATAAGAATGCCCCATGATGTCACAACGGGGTGGTCCAACGAAATAGTTCACTCCCCTAACTCGCTGGAGAGCTTGTCTTGAGGATCCTGTTGAAAGACTTGGATTAACTACAAGGGACCCTGACTCGAAAAAGTTCCTTCAAGGGATCCCTCCAACTCTCTACGGGGCTTGGCTTCCTCAGGAGGTCTGCTAGCTGAAGGTGTGTCCTCAGCAGTGTTAGTCCGACTTTCACTGGCCGCGGGTAGTACAGAACCTTCCTCGGAGGTAGTGGGGACACCCTCACAGATTGCGGGGGGGTAATATACCCTCTCTGTACTACCCGCGCCTGCATACTTCAGGTACTTGAGCCTTGAAGGTAGCTTCGGTCTTGGCCATCCCTTCAACAAAGGCCTCTTCCTCTGCCTGTTCTAAGGAGCGATCTGCATCTATTCTTGCAAACTCAGCCAGATCTTTGCCCTCACGGCCTCGTCCCTGGCATATTCGACGACACCCTTTGTCCATACCGCCTCGGCTAACTTTTTCTTCAGGTCGGCAATGTCTTCCATGGCAGACCGTAACTGGCCCTTAACATCATGCAAGCGCCTTGTTTGATCCTCGGCCTGCCTCATGGCTGCGACTAGGTCAGAGGCCGCAATGTTCCTTGCCTTTGTCATCTCCTCAAGACTTTCAGTAACCTTCTTTAGATCTGCCTCGGATCTCTTTAGGGTATTCGCAGCCTTCAAGAACTTATCACGCTCCTTTGCCAGAGCGCTACCCTGGCCGTCGACCTCCTCATCCAGCTTGAAAATAGCCTGGATAGCCTGCCAACCGAAGTAAATACGCTGTAAAGGGGAGGGGAGGTGCCAGGTAATAAAATTCAAACGAAATAAACAAGTATCAGATGTCTTACCATGCCCAGGTATCTCTTGAGGCTTTCAGCAACCTCTGACCCCTTCATGTTCCCAAGCTCAGCTATGTCAACGGGAAGGAGAAGGGACCTTTCCAAGGCATCGGCTACCCGAGCCCCCTCGCCTCCTCAGAAGTCCCGTATAGTAGCGTCATCCCTCAGAGGTTCTCCATGGAGCATGGCAGCGGGCAGCCAGGCCTGGGGCTCGGACGGTTGAATAATTTCCTTCCCTTTTCGTTTACCACCCAGTCTCAGTTGTTTAGAGGGTCGTTGGGCTTTATCCTCCTCTGGAGAGGGAGGGGATCTGCCCCCATCCACTGGGTCTTTGCCCTTGGAAGACTTCTTCCTTCTTGGTTCGGGGGACTCAGGCCGAGATTCTGAGATTGGAGGGGTGTGTAACGACCTGGCCTGCGCAGGTGAAGGCTGAGAGCTGGGTGGTGGAGGCTCAAGTTGTGGCCCCATCGGCACCCCCTTCCCAGACTTGCCCTCAAGTAGGTCAAGAAGGCTGGTCGGGGGCTGTCTCCTAGGACCCATCTGGGTTTGGGTACCAACCCTTGGGCTGATCAGCTTGGTTAAATACACCGAATTCGTCCTCAGGCGAGCTTAGTTCGATCACTTCCTCTCTTTCCCCCAAGCTCCCTTGCTCGGCCTATGCCGCTTTATGGAACAATGGAGAGCCTACCAACGAAATGCCTTCCGAAATAGAAGATCCTTCGGAAAGTGCAAAACCGCCCTCTACCACAGCGATTCACCTGAGCCGAGGTTCTTTTATGCGGCTCTAATCTGGTTATCAACCTTGTTCAGAAAAAGTTCCTTACTAATGGCTGTTTCCAAGTCCTCCTTGTTGACTAGAAGAAAAGGACACACGAAGGCGTGCGGATCTGCAGAAAAATAACCAAACCTCCTATGATTAATCAATCAAGGAGAATCCTATGCTACAGAAAGTAGAAGACTTACAGAAATGATGAGATTCTCTTCTGGCGAGCTTTCTACGATTGGAAAGGGGTGCGCGTTAATGCAGAAATTGGACCAACTTCAGAATATATGTACCGAAGTTCGTAAGTGCGCAAATGAAGAAACCAAACGGTTCAAACGAGTATTTATATCTCCAATTAAGATTAACCAAATGTAACTTCCCGCCCATAAAAGCAGGAAGTCCCTGCCGGAGGATTACCATCACACCATCGAAAGAGGGAAACATGGAGCCGCCAAAATTTAATGCAAAAGCGCTCTGAGTCTCGAAGCGCCAAAAATTTACCTGTGGTAGATAAAAAGACCCCAACGCTGACGTGGACCGAGGTTTAGCGAATCTTATGGGGGCCCAGGAATATCAAAATCCTCCTTCCCGTCTGAGAACACGGACAACAGGATTTTGAGGGGCTATTGTGGGGCCCGTGGGCCTGGTAACCTCGGCCCACTTTACGTCGGGCTCATGGCCCATTCTGAGGAAGAAGGTTCGTCCGAGGAGGATGCGTGGGAGCCTACACTTTAAAAACCTCGCCGAGGATAACTCTGTCCTCGACGGACCGAGACTTGCTTCAGATGGGGAAACGGGCCCAGGACAGGTTGTCACCTCCGCACTAAATGCGCTCACCTAACCCTCTGGCCGCACTAATGGGGATGTGACTTTTGGACAAGGTAACCTTGACTATTGTGAATTACTTGAGTACTGATAGTGCTATTGATGGGACGGACAGTCAGAGGGAAAACGCATGGATGATCAACAGATGGAAGGGAGAGATGGAAGGAAGATGACTATATAAGAGGGACCAATAGAACAACAATAGTGGGGGGGGGGGGAAAGAAAAGAAGAAAAAAGGAAAGGGGAAGCTCCTCGGATCAGTGCCGAGGAGCAATTTTGAGAAAAGGATTAAGTGTTCTAGCCCTCAATGGTGATGGGTTTACGGTTGGATTCCGTTTGCCTGCAAGGGCCAACTTCTTCAGCTCACTCTCTAGAAATGTATTGTTTGGGGCCTTACAAATTAAGTCCATACAATTTTATTTTCTAAATTATTCTAATAATCTAAAATAATTTTAGATTTTTTTATACAAAATATAATATTACATGATATTCTTCCACCAAGTAACTAAATATCTTCCCTTTTATTTTATTTTTCAATTTTTATGAGATTAATAAAATAGTCTCTTTAATCTCATATGATTTTAATTAAGCTATCTATTACACAAGCATAATTCTAAAGTAATATAATCAAAGTTAAGGTCTTACATGCCCTACTTACATCATCTGAATTTATATACGTGTTACATGTTATATGACACTAGCCTTGTACCATGTGGTTCACTATAAATTCATTAAAATTATGAAAACAATTGTATAGGGAAAATTCTATTGTGGGAGTTTCAAGACATTTGAAAATATCAATACATAAAACTCTACTGCCAAAATATTTTAAGATATTAAAAATTTTTATCATCTATCTTAAACTTTTTAATCATAAAACCACAATTTTTTATTTTTATAAAAATTTGGTTTTATACTATATGCTTTTGCTATGCAACATTAATAATTTTTATATGGTTTAAAATTATATTAAAATTTGGATCTTACATTTTGTGGGAGCAAGTGATCTGAGGACACTCTAAAGCCCATAAACCCTGACCGAGGATAATAAAAAGCCCACACATGTGTTAACCCAAGTTTGACACGTGGGCTAGGACCAAGGAGAGAGAGTGTCAAGACCACGTGGAACCGGGCTAAAACTTAGGGTAAGAGGTCCAAGGAAAAAATACTAAATGGCCCATCACTCGAGGAGCCTGAGGAGAAAATGCACCTCGGGAGAACCTTATTTGGCTCCCTGCACCAGAAGTGAAGCAGTACGAAAGATACCAAAGTCATGCAAGCAACAGAAAAAGGAAATATCTGGGGAGGTGGCCATCACTTCCACATTCAATGCTCTGCACCAACTGAGCTGGTCGCATTTATAAGGAAAAGTCACCTGAATAGTGACTCAACAGCTCATAAATCTCTTTACCACCTCCAGAAGGGTCCTGATGGGATAGGCATCCAAACCATCCCCCCTGAAACGTACAGATAGAGGGTTGAGATGCAATGGGAGGAGCTATATAAGGCAAGGAACTCCTTTGAAAAAGTGGATGCACATTTAACACACAAAAAAAGAGAGTGAGAGAAAATTGAAACTCATTGTAAAAGGATTATCATTGACTTTTAATGAACAACCCATCCTTGGACCTGCTCGAGGAAGACTTTGTGCGAAAATTGTGTCTCTTATGTTCATATTAATTGCGTTAGCCTAGTTATTCTCAAGTCTGGAATTGCTCTGCATTGTAGTTGGCTCATAGAACTCATTCTCTTATAAATCTATTGTATTGGGCTTATTGCACTGAGTCACACTGTTTTAAGTAGGCTTGGGCCATACTTCTAGTCCTTACACATTCCATATTAATGCTATGTGAACATGTTTATATATAGCTCATTATTAGTATATTAAAATTATTAAAATAATTTATTTTAAGTTAAATTATATATTACCAAAAATTTGTAAAAATATAAAAGAGATTTTTTATTTATTATAGATATATTTTAAAATCTACAATGATTTTAGTTTTTTTTTTTAAATTATCTTATATGATATTCTTCCACCATGTTAGTTGAAATTTTCCCCTTTTGTTCTAGTTATTTTATTGTTCAATAATATTACAATGATAATAAACAAACCCTACTCTTAAAATTTTTGAGTCAGCTATATATAGATTCTCAACATGCTAATCAAGTTTAGTTTTAATGATATTAATAAAATCTTTTTTTTTTATCGTTTTTAATTAACCCATTTATTACACAAGCATACTACAAGATTAAGATAATAAAAATTCAATCTTACAAAAGATATTTATATTGTGTGAATCACTATAATTCTATAAATACCTTCAAATTATGAAGATAATTTGAAATTCTATTACCCAAGTTTCAAGAAATTTAAAAACAATAATTCATTAAAACTCTACTGCTAAAACTTCAAGAAATTAAAAGAAATTCATCATTTATCATACTTTTTTTAATCATCAAAGCAATTTTTTTTTTTTTTTTTGTGCGTAAAAAATTGGTTTTGTACTAGATGTTTTTACCACGTAACATACGTAATTTTTTTTTTTGTTTGATTTTATTTTTATTTTTTTAATCAATCAATACATCACACAAACATACTACTGCTGATTAATATATTAAAAAAAATCACCTTTTCAACTTCTAAAAAAGGAAACGGTACAATTACATTGTTTTAATTTTAACTAGTCTCTATCAAAAAAAAAATAGTCAACTTTCCTTGCTATATTGTACAAAATTATACAAATGGCAAGGAAACTCATACTCCAATAAAATAATAGAAATTAGAACTGATCGATCTTATCAATTATCATTTGTGGTCAACATTTCACCAAAAAAAAAAAAAGACCTGGTGGGTTTGTACCGTCCCAAGTTGAAGTGTTTTTGTTGCTTTAAGTTATATACTATGCTATAAGTACTATTAAGTCCCACAGGTAGTGAATGAAAAAACATTATTAATTCCATTATCAGTTATCAGCTACCTGCAAAAACTTCTTGTATAATCGACAAGTCTAAGGTTGTGTGTTATAAACCAATATAAAAATATAGTCTGCCAGGAAGGAAAAATTCACATAGAAGTATTGCTCATCAATTTAGGAAAAGTCAAATAAATAAATTAGTGTACATGTTATTATCAATGAAATTAGTAGTAGGGCATGCCTTCATGGGTTGATACCATGTCCAGTCTATGATTTCTTTCCCTTTCTTTTTTTAATATATATTCAATTTGCATGAATATACTACCATTTGATTCTTCCTTTGAAGTTTCCTTGTAGTAACTTGTATATAAGAAATACTACTTACTAACTAGGTAACTAGGTGGGGTGTGGGTTCAACCGGTAAAGTTTCCAATGGTTAAATAAGAGATTCAATTTTTGTCTATACCAAAAATCAATTAACATTTTGGTGTAATAATAAATAATACAATCATAAAAAGCAGAAGCCACAAGTTGAAATTCTAATAAATAATAAATAAATATATAAATCAAATGAATCAATATTCATGCTCTTGGGAGAGAGTAAGATATGGGTTTGTTTGGAAAGCATATTGTAGGAAAGTATGATTACAGCTTGGGTGTGTTTAAAATTAAAATGGGTTGGCTTAATTTAATATCTCATCCCATTTGTCCTACTAAATTTTGGTGCAAGAGAAATGTATAACGAAATAGCATAATTGATAATTCTTGGGAAGAAAATACATGAGTTCAACTACCATGTGATCAATTAAAGAATTGTAGGTTTGATTATTTGCCCAATACATAATTCAAAGTTTTTTTTTTTTTTTTTTTTTTCATAGAAGTTGTTGGAAGGTTAGAACAAAAGGGGGGTTCACTTCTAGGGAAGGGTTTATTTATGTCAATAAATCAATATATTTTTGAAAACATTTTGTCGTGCAACTATTTAATGTGCGAATATTTTGACTAAATTAGGGGCTCGAACAATCTTATAATTTTGTTGTTATGATAACTTGGCCACTACCTATGGTGGAAAACTCTATTGATCTTGATAAGGTCCAACTATTATTTGTTACAAATATATTTATGTCTATACATTTCCCTCTCTCAAAAGAATAAACATGTACATCTGTTTTTTTATTTTTTACAAAAAAAAAAAAAAAAATCAATAGAGTGAATATTCAGACCAAAAAAAATTAGTATAGTGAATTGACAATTAATGCCTTTTTTTTCCCTCCCTCCTTGCATGTTAATTGCCGGTTAAGAAACACATAGATTAGAAGATTATATATATAATTGTTTATACGTACTTTATTACCATCTCTCAAAATACTCTTTTTTTTTTGTCTTATTTAACATAAATAGCATACAGTGGAACATGTTCTGGGATACAAATAAATTCCAGACCTTGGATACCAAAAATAATGATAGGTAGCAACTGATTGGAAATGGACTACCAAAAATTCCAAGTGTTTTTTCTACCATTGCAGTTTAAATGCTGGACCCATGAATTTCTACGAAGCTACAAAACAAAAGTTGGCTTGACTTGGTGTACGTTGTTGTCCATGAGAGAGACTCAGAGAGAGAGGACTTGGGTTTAGTAAATGGAATTCTGGGTTTAACGTACCAATTGGTGTTGTTTCTTTTGCTTGGAATTGGATGGCTGTTTCGAGTAAAACAATATAATCTAATTGCGTACTTAATTGACTAATAAGAAGATATTAATCCTTTAGAAAATATATACTCAGATATAAAAGAAATTGAATAGTATATAATCAGCTTTTTAATTTTTAAAACTTAAATGTTTTGAAGAAGAAAAGGTGAATTGAGGTTAGTTGAGAATGATCTCGTATCTCAAATTTAGTAATTAATAAAATTAATTGCTCTCATAGATATTATAGAGCTTTTTCAAGAAAAACGTTTAAGATTTAAATATTTCTCTTCAATTATTAAATTATTAAATAAATAAATAAAATTAAGATATTTTACACTTTTTTTGGGTCACGTCAAGTCGTCAATTTTTGTGTGTGTTGTACAATTGGAAGTAGTAGAGCGACTTTGTGAGATTAAATAATGAAAATGGGGCAACTCTTAGTCTTAATGCAATGAAAATTATTCTTCACAATGGCCACTAAGGATGTTACAAATACAATAGGCAAAGTTTCCTGTTAATTGTCTGTATTCTTTCTTTTATGACTGTGACTGGAATTGAATTATTAATTGATCAATTACAAAACGACTAATAAAACTTTAGGGGTCAATGCTCAATTGAAGCCATTCGTCCATGTCCAACTCAACAATTAAGCTACAGGCCAACAAGATATTATTAGACTATAATTTGATTGGTTGCCAAAGTCTAGGCCATTATTTGTTGAATGCTTCTATTGTCCTACTTCACCAAACCCTGAAACACTAAAAGCTAGAGCAATTGGTCGATGTTTTATGATAAAGTTTAGCTACAAAATTGATTATAGTCTAACCCTACAATATTACTCAATAAAATAAATATTACTACATATTTTGAAAATCTAACCGTTAAATTGCATGTTTTTTACGCTCTTAATACACATGTCAAATTTTGTGTCAATCGAATATTATTTACTATATGATCCATAAGTTATATATTACGCAGAATTTTAAACTACAAAAATTTGCAATTTTAAAAAAATTATTGATGACATAACTATTGATCTTTAATTTTCTAGAAATTTTGCAAGTATGTAGCATATAAGAAGAAGATGTAATCTAATGGTGGATATGTCAAAATGCACCTCAAATAAAAAGATAAAGATAAAGATATTGAGTAAGGTTGTAGCTTTAGGCTACAACCAGTTTTGTAACTAAATTTTGCCCGATGTTTTATCCATATCAGGATATATATTTTATAATTCGATAAAATGGGGAATTTGAATTGTGTATCGTTCAATTGAAAACACAAAGACGTGTTAATTGACTTATAAGTCTCATAACATAATATTTTATAATTTTAAAAATACTTTTATCATGGAATTCCTAAAATACTTTTCATCCATTTTAAACCGAATAGATTAGGTTTTACCATGTCATCACCATTTAAATAAAAGTTCACAATCACCTTTTGATCATACCAAATGCATAACACTTTTGCTTTTGTGGGATTTGGAAGAGGTGATTCATTCGTAACCTTACTCCCTGAAATTTGTTTCCTTTTCTTTTTGAGAGGTTAATTACCAAACTGTCACAATTTTGGTTTCTAAGATTTTAGGAACTTTTCATGATTGAATTAACTAAGACCTCTAGAGAATCCTAATCCGTTTCATCCTATTGCTGCTGCTCAAAAATTCATTCTCAGCCCTTTCATATAGTTATGCACAATATTAGTTCACAGAATATATAAGATCTGTGAAAATTTAATGGCAAAGCAGAAGATCAATACTAATCCTAATACGGAAGAAGAGGGAACATGAAATCTTGACTCATCGCTTGATGGAAAGCCAAGAAAGTTCCAAGAAGCAACATCAGAATCAGCAAAGATTGACTTATTCAACATCAGTATCAGACAAAACACAAACCCAAACAAGACCAAACGTAATTTCTAAGAAACAGCATGTGGTATCAGCTTTTTTTGGAATTTTTTTTAAGGCAATGAGAGAACAAGAACTTAATGGATTAGCACAAGAAAATTAAAACACATGAGCAAAAAAGAAAAATTCAAACCAGATAATAATCCAAAATTTGAGAATCACACACTTATTAGTGGAGAATCTAATATGGCCATTCCTTATCTCTCTAGTCTTTGTGAGCAAGTGGGTCACTTTGATGGGTCTTCACTTTGAAATTTTAAAGCGCACCTTGGGATACAATCACTAAAAGAGCCATCAATTTATGAACTCCCCCCCAAAATTTAAGAGAACCACACACAAACAATAAATCCCCATCAATAGCAGTAGGCAAAAGTAAAAGTAAAACTCACATCTCATTCAGTAAATTTAAAAGTAAACAGAGTCAGATTAGTGGTGCGTGGCCCACAAGTCACAGATTAGATTCCAAGGTCAGTTCAAATGGTCAACTAATTTCACAATAGAAGGAACTACCTCATCATGCCAGCTTCCCAAAGAAAAGAAAAAAATGATTCTGAACCCTGAAAAATGTTGACAATCTGAAAATTACACTCTTAGAATATATACAACCTAAATCTGGTGTCTAAGTTTTAGCAATAACAAGTGCTAGGCATAAACACTCTGCCTCAGAGAAGAAAAGCCATCTAATTTCCATTGTGGAGGGTCACTTCAATGCAAAATATATTGAAAGATATAGAGAGAGAGAGAAGAAGACAAACTATACACTATAACTTAATGATCAGCAACCGTATGGACAGCAATATGATCAATTGAAGATCCAAAAGCAATCAGATGGTACGATTCAAAATGATAGACAACCCAAGTTGTGATAAGATTATATGAATAAATTAGTATAAGAAAGCCAAATTCCCAGCACAGAAAAGCTGGAAAATGTCATTATGAATTTATGCAATATGGGATCATGCTACATCGGCAAGAAATGATACATAAACTAGTCACAGCCATAGACTATTCTCTCACAGTGAGCTCCCTACTCAGAAAATTGGCATGCCTCCATACCGGAAGAAACACCAACTCACCAAAAGGAGGATATAGAAAGTTTTCTGTCAAATTCCAAGGCACTGACAAGTTCCTCCGATAATCTCTTTAGGAAGTGACCTAACTTCATTAGATATAAGGTAGTATACTTGTATTGCTGCTTCACCATGACCATTAATAATCCAATTGAGCCCTGTTCAGTGCAATGCACAATCTGCATCTCCAATCTATACAGAGGAACCTCTTTTTCAAGACTCAGCCACTTTCTCTTTTGCAGTTACCAGGCAACAGATATTTGTACTTCTCAGCATTGTTCAGCAAATATGCTGGAAGATGTACTGCTGAATAAGAATGAGGAATAGGTCCCAACTTCCCAATGATCTCCTTAAATGTGTACTCCTCAGGCATCATGTCAAAGAGGTCAGCCCCTTTGCATATAATATCCTGAATCCTATCGGGATTCAGGTAATGAGAAAACTTGACCCGATCATTATGGCTGTAAGCCTTCATCTTAAAAACAAACTCACTGATACGGCGGAAGCAAAAGCTACAATGCCACCCCGCATCTGAAAAGAGGTCATCAGTTTGTCGATAATGTACATATCTAGTCTTGCCAGACTGGTACCTGTGGACCGAAGCTCTCCAGCTTTTGCTATCAATATAAAACTCATACGAATACAAGTAGTCTCTAAGCTGAAGGTGAAGAATAGGCGGGATGTTATCACACCACCTCAAGAGATTAATTGTATGGGCACTTGGAATCTCATCAACATCAGACATTATCAACAAGTCATCATCTTCTATGCCTGCAATTTTCAAAAGCCGGTCAAGTGCTAGTCTATGATATGCCTCTTCAATAAATGGATTTTCGCCTTTCTTGAATCTTCCTCCAACCATCCCATAAGTCAGCCGAGGATCAGCAAACTTGAACCGATCACGGTTCCTTGCAAAAATCAATGGTTTAGGCACGCCTGTGAATGTTGAGTTTGATTCAAGAAGAACAAACTGTGTCACATATGGATACAATTCATTCCACCGAATTGTAAGGACGTCAAGCTCATTACTGAACAGAACTGCATCAAAGACTCGTCTTGGTGATTCACGAATTCCCCACCCATGAAGTTTGCATTGGGTCTCCATCGATACATTCTCATTATAATAGTGAGGGATCTCATGAAATGGCTTTGGAGGTGATTCCCATAGTGGCCTTAGGAAATAAGTGACCTTCTGCCCATGTACATATATGCCAACAATGCATAATGGGACAAACACAAACAAGAGCAGATATGTCCTCAAATCCAACCCTCGCAGGATACACCGGAGTCTTGACATGCTCAGGGATGTAGGAGTTCCCGGCTGTGGATTTAAAAAATACACAATATAAGATACTATGACTATTTGTACCAAATAAAAAACACCTAATTAATCTTTTTTACATGAAATGATATAAACTTTGACAAATCCCAGGGATATAACACCATTTCTGTTTGCTCTAAACATTTAAATTGATTTATTAGAAGAAAAGAAAAAGGTTCAGATGCTAAAAGCCCCAAATACTAGTTCAATAGCTGCCTGACCTTCAGACAAAAATAGAATCTTGAGAAAGGAAAATCCAAAACTTGTATAGTTGAAATGACCAATGTTTCAGACACAAACTCCACACCTTTCACTTCTCAGACAATGACACTAAAAAAAGGATCTTACAAAAGGGCTAAAACTTAAAAATTCAAGAATTTAAGAGACACACACGAATTTCTATCCCTAAAACAATTCATATGCCAATTCTGAAATTAAATTCCATCTAGTTAATAGCAAACCCATCAACCAAACACTTCTAGAGTTAAAAGAGGCGTGAATATAGGTCTATATGCAGGTATATGTATAGAAAAAAAGATATTGGAGCACTTTATATAGTTAAAAGAATCCCAATTTTTTTTTTTTTATCCTTAATCAGATAAATCCAAAGATACTGAGAGGTACCCATTACTGAAAATCTCAAAAAGCAAACCCCAAAACTAAATTTAATTTTTAAAAATAGGAATAAAGACATAAAACTGAAAAAAGTAGTGTCAATTGGGAAAGACAAATGCTAGAAACAAATAAAAACTTAAGCAAATAAACTAAACAAAACAAAGAAAAAAAACACACCCACTTTCCCTTAATCCCAGAAATGAAAAATCATTTCCCAATAACCAAAGATACCCATTTCAAATAACCCAAAATCTTTAGCAAAGAAGTTAAAAGTTTGAAAATTGAACAAGTATAGAATTGGTAAAGGATTTGTACCTGGCCACAAACTTCTTCGCAGATATCATCAGTCTTCTTAGAACTATAATACCCATCTGACATGATTCTCAACTATATATATATACTATAAAATATTGTGTATATATTGAAGAAGAACCAAAAACAAAATGCCCAATTCTCTTTCTCTCTCTCTCTTCCTCAGTAAGAAAGGAGAATCAGATCTTTGAGACCCAGATCAATAACCCCTCCTCCAAAACCAAAGGCCTAAAATTTCAAAGAGAAATTTGGCGAAGTTAACCCCAACAAAACCCAACGACCTTAAAGTCTCTCTCTCTCTCTCTCTCTCTTTCTCTCTCTATGTGTGTGTGTGTGTGTCTGTCTTGTGTGTGTGTTTTTGTGTGTGTTGCAGAACTTGTAACGTCATTTATAGCCGTTTGGTGGTTTTTCGCTCTTTCTCAAGGTGTCTATTTATACTAGGAATTGAAGGATAGAGAAAGAGAGAGAATAACTGAAGCCAAAAAAAAAAAAAAACTAATAAAGAAAACACACTAAAATCAGCTTATAATTAAAACATAAAATTATTCCAAATGTGGAAATTTAAAGAATGGGAAATGGTAGAGTAATAAATTTTACATGTTTGGATATCTATAACTCCCACTTGCCATTTTAACTTTTAAATAAATGTTTAGAATAGTACTAGTAATTAATGGTCTTGGTTTAAATGTTACCATTAGTGTAAGAAAATCCAAATTATTTAATTTAGGGATAATTTTTTAGAAGATACAAGTATCTTTAATAACTTTCTAAAAAAAAATTATCTTTAATAAGTATTTTTCTTCTTATTATTTTTTAGTTGCTAATGAGTTCTTATTATTTATTTGAAGAAACTATTTATGTGTGTCGAGACGGGATTGAACCGACCATCTCATCTTATCATTAAAGATGGAATGTCAGTTGAGCTTGAATCCAACGATGCTAAAATAAGTATTGTTCACTTCGAAAGCAACAAAATTTATATACAAAAAAATGCTTACAAATTGATATGATTAATGCTACATTAACAATAGTAATAAATAAATCTTTTAACTATTTTTTTTCTTAATTTTGTGTTTAAAAATTGAATTATAAGATTTATGCTATAAGTTTTATAGTATCCCTCTAAATTCACTTTTCTTGTACTTTACCTTTGTTTAAGAAATTAAACACTACATTTTCTTTGTTTTACGTGAATTTAAAATTGTGAGGAAAATACTTCAAGAACTATTAACTAAATACTAAAAGTTGTTAACGGGTACTCTTAGAGTAATTGTTAATAAATTATTTTAAGAAAATTTTGACGCTATTTTTATAAAAATGATAAAAAGCCGTCAAAAAAAATTAGTTGCTTTTTTATATTTTCCAGTAAAAAAATTTCTAAAAAAATTTCGTAAACCAATACTCAGTATCAGATAACTTTTTCCATCTAATTTTTTGTTTAAGGTGAACAAGTAAATTAGAGGGGGGAGCAAGAATAAGGATTAATCTCAACCGTTGATTTTTAATCGAACGGCTAGTAGATGAGGAAAAGATGTGTGATAGAATGGGTGAAGTTTATTAGGTATTATGGTAGCTGGGCAGGCAGGACTAACCAAAGTGCTTATCTGACATATTACGAGGAACCGTTGGCTTTGGTTTCACCGCCGTCTTGTTTTGTTTGGCCATTTTTTAAAAAATTACTGGTATAAACAATGTTGTTTTTGTAAGGCTTTAGGCCTGTTTGGTACATGTATTTAAATACATATTTTCAGTTTTTAAACAATATTACATATATTTTTACATACTTTTTCACCCACGCGTATTTCTAAAAAAATTAAAAACTGTTGTTTAAACACATTTACCAAACAGACCCTTTTTTTTTTTTTTTTTTTTTTTTTTTTTTTTAGAAAGAAGGCTTTATTTGCTTGGTTGTTGAGAATAAGAAGAGGGTAAAATTGTCATTTCGCTTTTGGATTTATATAGTGCCTGGTTTTGGGGTTTTCTTTTCCCCACGCGCCGTTTGACTCAGTCAAGACTGCCGTTATCTTGCTCTGCACTTGTCATTTTGTATCCTTGATATTTATTTACTCTTACTTATAGATTAAAGACCTCGTCTTCTTGTTCTTTTTATTTATTTATAATAAAAGTTAACAGATATTTTAAGAATATTAACTTAAAAAAAAATTTATGAACAAAATTTTAAAAAATATTACTTCTTTGACACATTTAATTTTTATATTTCTTATAAAAATGATACTAAAACTTTTATTTTTTAAAATGGTCTATTATCAAATGTTGTTAAGTGTTAATTGGACCCTTTAGTTTTTTTCTTTTTATAAATTCAATAATTATAATGGAAACAAGAATTTAAATCCTAAACATGGTTGTTAAAAACACCTAGAAGAACATATTGAACTACATACCTAATCTTTTTTAAAGCAGCACTTTTGTTGTTTCATTAAAAATTGTGATACTTGAGTAAGCCCAAAAGCCACTTCTCTTCTTTATATTTCTTTTTTTTTTTTTTTTTTTTATACAAGATAGAATTTTACTATAGCCTAATCTAATTGTATATGTGTGTGAAGCTCCCTCCTGGAGACTTGAACTCCGGCCCTTGCCTTCCACACTCCACAAGCACTTATACTTGTGGAGTTACCATCTCACCAAAGGCGTGTGGTGATTCTTCTTTATATTTCTAATTGTTCACTTTGATGTCCCTTTTTTATTTTATAAGTCACTTTTAATTATACAAATAAAAGGCTCTTTTTGTTGGGATTGGAGATGAAGTAGTTAGGAACATCTTATTGGTTACCAACTTGTCATTACTTAGTTTAATATTATCAAAAAGGTATAGGAATAGATCCATTTACTATTTTAACATTTTTTTCCCCCTTTTTACAACTGGAAGTACCCTAAAGATGAGCTTTAAAGTTATAAATTTCATTATGAAATTCCTAAAATTTTATACTCACTTTATCCCAGTTTGTTTGTCCTCTATTCTATTTTGAGATGTCCCAAAATATTGTCCTATTTCTAAAAATAAAAGTCATTAATTTACTAATATTTCTATTATATTTATTCTCAAAACTATTTGAAAAGAAAACTAACAAATATTTAAAAAAATCAATCTAATTGAGATATCTTTTTAGTTGCCTCATTAAAAATAACTCTTTTTAAAAAAAGCTGATATATTTATTTAAGGGTAGTTTTGTAAACTTATACATTTTATAAGGCAGACAAGACAATAAATGACGTTCCCTTAAAATGTTTAATTTTTTAAACATGACAAATAAATTGGGACGGATGAAGTATTTATTTTCTTAAAATAACTAAATTTTATCATATTATTAATATTTAAACAAATTTGACTATCAATATTTTTTATATTTATTTAAATTATTGATAACATGGTAGAATTATTATAATAATTATAGAAGATCATAATTCTACATTTATTATTTACATTTATTTTTTACTTGTTGTCAGACATTTACCTACAGTTGAAGCTTTGAAGTTTCAATTTTTCATATCATTAATATTTAAATAAATTTTGACTATCAATCTTTAATATTTATTAAAACTATTCATGATGTGGTAGAGTTATCCTAATAATTGTAAAAGATCATAATCTGCATTTATTATTAACATTTACAATTTTCCTTGTTGACAACATTTTTGATTTACCTACTATTGAAGCCTTGAAGTTTCATTTAATTAAAGCTGATGTTTTGAATCTTATCAACAAAACTATGGAGTACAGAGTACGAATACACCCCAATTTTACAATTGTTAAAGTGATGAATTATAACTGGTACAATAAATAAAAATAATGAGTTCATGTAAAAAATAATAAATAAAAAGTGTCAATCGCTCACATTTCATCAATTCAATATATTATGAAATATGAAATTGACACGTGCCAAGAAATATTCTCTTGCGATGTTTCAACCTGCTAATAAGCATTTTTTTTTCGTCTTGTTTAATTGGCTGTCACTACCCAGATGGCATCTGAGTCACTTTGTTGAATTTTAAGCCATTGAGTGAATATGCTATAAAAAGAGAATAAACCCATCTCAATTATTTCATATAATCCATAGACACGTGGTGCTTTCTTCCTTGCTGCCATTTGGAGTTCATTATCCACTCATATATATTTTAAAAATAAATTCTAAGAATACCAAAAAAAAAAAAAAAATCTCAATTTTAAGTTGCGTTAAGTCTCTTATTTTTTTTAATTGTGAAAATATTATAATATTTTTGTGAAAATGTTATCTCTATATATTAAGAGAATTTAGAAAGTTAGTTATACCTTAAAAAAAGTCAAAAATACCTATAATATAATTAGATAATCCTTATTTTAAAAAAATAAAAAATAAGGTTAAAATTGTAATTCAAAAAGATTCAAAAAAAAATTACCTTGTAAACTTTTTTCTTAAAAATTAGCACGCTCTCTATTTAAACATATTTCACATATGTTTGATACATTTTTTTTCTTAAAAACTAGCACTCACTAAACCTTACAATTTACTCTATTTCAAATCCTAAATTTTAGTTTTATAAAAATCTCTTCTTGTATAACCTCATTAACAATAGATAAATTCAAATTGAAAAATTATATTAAACTAATAAAAAAAAAGCTTTATTGCACGGGTGGAGCGCGTGTGATGAGACTAATGATATTTTATTGTAGCTGCAGTATTTATTTGACGTAAGGATTCACGGGTGAGCACATAAAATTCAACATGTGTCCTTCGAAATGAACAATTGAAAAATCAAAATCTTCAATATTTTGTTGCCGATTTATCATTCATGTATTTCATTTTTTTTAAAAAAATTGCCATTCATGTAAAACAGTCAAGTTGAGTTCATGAATCATGAGTACCTTCCAATTATTTTACCATCAAAACCTATCGCCCATGGGTCTGACCTAGAACAATAGTTAAAATACTCGTAACTTCGTATGTGAACATATTCGTTTGGGGTTTTTGAAACTAGAGGCATAAGCTTCCAGTAAATTTTTTTAATAAATTTTTTTTGTTAACAATGATAAAGGTTCCAGTAATATATCCAATCAAGCAAACACAATTGTAATAAATTTGCACTTGTAAGCTAATGAATCATTAACAAGTATATTTTTTAAAATAATAATAATAAATGTATTTTCTTCTTTGAAAAATGTACATTATAATTTATTTTTGAGCATTTATTAATTCTAAACTTCACAAATTATGAGTTGTCATATTTTAAGAACGACTTTTGATAACAGATGCATTCGCATATTCCATAAGGAGAAATTTAATGAGCCACACTACATTGGGAAACAACAAAATAAAATAAATAAAACCTTTTGTAAACGGGTATCAACAAAAGCAAATAAATAAATACTTCTTTAACTGCTTAACGTGGATTTAAAAAAAAAAAAAAATGATTGAAGTGTGATTGAACCCAAAAATCTTATCAATTATAATTAAAAAAAATATTTTAAAAAAACTCAACCTTAGCTATTGCCTTCCAGACACTCATTAACTGTATCTATAAACAAAGATATTTCTTTAACGGACTAATATAGTTGCACCTAAAAAACTGATTAAGTATAATAATAAAAAATTACCTTAATATCACTAAAGAGCTAGTGAAAGTCCAACAATTCATTTATTCCCTTTATATATATATATATATATATATAGAGGGTTGGGTTCAAGTTACACTTAGTGTAATTTTAAGTAATGTTACACCATCCAATAACTTGTTATTGAATTAATATTTTAAAAATCCAACCATTGAATTACATGTTCTATATGTTCTTAACATGTATGCCATTTTTCATATCAATCGGATACTATTTATCATTTGATCTATAAACTCATCTTTTATGCATTATTTTAAACTATAAAAATTTGAATTTTAACAATTGATTGATGACATGACTATTAATCTTTGATCATCTCGAAATTTTGCAAGCATAAAGAATATATGAAGATAATGTAATCTAATGGTGGATTTGTCAATATTCGCATCCAATTAAAAAATATTGAGTGGTGTAACATTACTTAGAGTTACACCAGGTGTAATTTGAACCCAACCTATATATATATATATATAATTTTTTTCTCATGGTTATTTTTCCACTAAATTTCTTGATGCAACCATTCACGCCAAAAAAGCTTTTTGGACGCTACCCACTTAACATGATTTTAATTCAAATCAAGAGTGATTCGAAGAGAGAAACTTCTTTCTTGGTGTGTGGTAGTGTTTTTTAGGTTGTTCTATGAGTTGATTTTGGTGGGTTACAATGGGTTGATTTTGGTGGTTGTGTTTATAGCGGCCGGTGGTGGTGGGTTTGTAATAGTGGTGGGTTGTGGTGGGGGTGGGCTATGGGTGGTGGTGGTAGTGGGTGATATAGTGTTTTGTATTCTGTATTTTTTTATACTGTTGGAGTTTTTAAAATGTTTTTTTTTTATGTATTATTTTAATGTAATGAATTAAAGAATAGAAGATATGGTGTATTGTGTATTGTAAAATGGTGTGCTAAAATAATAAAGTAACTTTTGATGTGTTAAAATGTGATATTTTTAGAATGGCTTATACTGATACTTTATTTGTATGCTTTTGAAGTACGAGTGGCAAATATTGTGTACCCTTAAAACCTTTTTGGCCATTGCCCACTTAAATGATTCTATTTCAGTATGGTACGAACATCGAATCATGTCCAATTATATGAACTTTTTTATTATTTATAATATACTGTTTAGTGTAAGAAATCTAAAGCGGCAGAAGAAAATAAAACATACCTCTAGTCATTGTTGTTCAAATGATTCATAGAAAAAAAAAAAAAAAAAAAAAACCCAATGTAAAGCAAATAATTAGAAGAGAAACTTCTAGTCCATGACCTTCTCCTTAGAAACTATTTTGATGGAGAACACAGGCTTTTACAGGCTAGACTAGGGATCCCTTTAATTTAATGTCGATTCTCTATTTGTACTCCTCCCATCAAAGAATATGTTTGTTCACCAAAATAAGTCTATTTTACCAAACAACGTTGTAAATGTCTGTTCACAAAGAGAATCCTAATAGAATGGATCTTTATCTATCATTCTTATTATCAAATAAATAAAAATTCTAGATAAATAATAATTAAATAATTAAAATAAAATGTATGTGGGCCACATTATGTCTCCTAATGGAGATAATTTTACATTTAGTTCTTTCTCTTTTTTAAAAGAATTTTGTAGAGTTTTTTTTTTTTTTTTAATTCTTTAATATAATGTTTTTAACTATGTAATGTTTTCTATAAAACTATAACAAATACAGCATTTAACTTCACTAGACAAATAAAGCATTGACAATTTTTTAAAAACTATGCTATAACAAATACTATACTAGAAAAAATATAGCATTCACAACTTTTTTGAGTTAAATACTATACAATATTCTTGAAAACTATTTGTAGAGGTAAGGGCCCAAATTTGTATATTGGGCCTTGAGCATTGTCCGAGGACGTTGGTTGGTCCGAGGACGGATAAACAGTAGTGAGGGCATCAAGCTTAGAATCCCATGAGTAAGATGCAAGCAGAAAGGATGGGGAAGATGGTCCGAGGAGGAGTATCTTCTCGGATGAATGGAGCACAGATCAAAAGTATATCCTGTCGATCAAAGTGGCCTTCCAGGAGGTTCTACTGACAAGGGTGTGTATTACAAACATACAAGAGGGATGGGGGCTCAGAGGTATCAAGGGAAAAGCTGCTGCCATCGCATTGAATGTTCTGCAGCTAACTTTCTAACCACATTTATGTAGAGAAAACCCCTAAATAGTGCTACCTAGGCTATCCCAACTCACAAAAGGCTAGAGAGGGTGTCCGATGGGACAAACACTTAAGTAGTGGCCTGGATGATCAACAAATAGAGGGCCAAGATCGTGAAAAGAGGGATATATAATGCAAGGGACCCTTGGAGAAGAGGGGATCGAAAAAGAGAGAGAGAGAGAAAAAAAAAGACTGTAGCAATCAAAATTGTATTAAGAATCTGTTCAATTGGTTTATATTAGAACTTACCTCCTCGGACCGTGCCGAGAGCGAATCTATTTGGATCAATCCTTCTTACTTTCGTTTAATTATCTTTTAAACCCATTCCAGTCGTTGTCCAATTCATTAGAACCTAGTTCTCTAACTCACTCTCAACAAATTTATTGTACTGGGCTCACCGGGCCTTTATCTCTTTACATTTTGGGCTTGGGCTCAAAAACGTGCCCCTACACTATTCAGTAGACAAATAAAGCATTGATAATTTTTTATTTTTTTTTATTTTTTTATTGATGAGAACAAATCTTGTAGATGTAGGTTTCAAGATTCTTTATTTTATGCAATATTAGTAAGCTCATTTTTCTTAAGAAAGTAGTTCTCTTTTTTTCTCTAAAATTTTGGATGATGGTGAATTTGATCCAAAAGGATAGTACTACACCAAAATATTTTATCAAGTTAGGCAGCTTTTGGGATCTTCTTACTTTTTTATTTTATTTTTTATTTTTATATTTTTTATAGAATCAAACTAACTACTAAATACATACACACAATTATATTCCCTTATCAAACTTAAACACATTACTTAACTCAAAGTACGGTTTTGTCAGATAAAATGATCTTAGATGCATTAAACAACATGTAACTGGAAAACTTAAATGAAAAATAATATTAAACTTTATTGTGTTAGGCTAAGAGTTACTGGGGCTGTTTGTCCTTTTGCACGACATGGGTAGAATTTAAAAAAAAAAAAAGGAGCATGAGAGAGCTTCTTCTCCCACACCAAAACATTTTTAATATCTCACTTATAATTTATGTAAAAATTAGGAAAGAGATACAAGGGAGTAAGGGAATAAGAGAAATAAGTCTCTTGGCTCTACAATGTTAGTTGTTTCATGCAAACTAGTGTTTTTGTTACTTCCTTTTCCTGTTTAAGCATATATAATAAAAAGTGATATTGGTTGGCACGTAAAGAGAGAGAGAGAGAGAGAGTAGCAGAAGAAAATTAGGAATTTTTAGTTACTTGCCCTATCACTATCGTACGACATAGAAAAAGGGGAGCATGGGAGAGCTTCTTTTTCCAATTGTTCCCACACCAAAGCTTTTTTGATATCTCATTTATACTTCAAGTAAAATGTTGGGAAAGAGAGGCGGGAAAGGAAGGGAAGGAGAGAAATAAATCTCTTGGCTCTTCAATGTTGGCTGTTTCATCATGCAAGCTAGTACTTTGATACTTCCTTTTACTTTTAAAGCATATATAATAGAAACTAGAAAGTGATATTAGTTAGCACCCAACTTAGAACCAATTATAGATTCTAGTTAGCTCAATAAGTGAAGTATTTTTTTGTCTTTTTTTTGTTGTTGCTAAACTTAGTTTCAAATCCTTCCTACACACTAAAATGAAAGGAGAAATTGGTGTCCTGATGTAATACAAAAGGACAAACGTCATAAACCAAATGTCATAGTTTCAAATCTTATCATACCTTTTAAATAAATAAATAAAATAACAAAAAAAAAAAAAAACAGTAAAAACAAGAGAATACAATGTAATTTGTTGCAAGACCATCTTGAAGTAAACAGATTTTTTAGTTCTTGATGCAACAAATTAAGCAAGCCAATTAAGTGAGTAAGCCAAACTAATTAGCCTTGGCAGCAATCCATTGGACAACTTCATTAGCTAGACAATTGATACAAGCAAATTTAAGAAGTAATCTTGAACTATTCTCGAGAAATGTACAAATTGTTCCGATTTCTCATAGAATTTTAGCATGTTTCGTGTTTGTAGTCAAAGTGTCATTGTCTATTTCAATGACTTGATAAATAATTGAGAGGATATTTCTCTAACTGCTTCAGTCTATTGTATCAATACAAGATTAAGAGATCACATCCTAGAGGCGGTGCATCATATATCAAATAACCTTGTGGTCAAGTAGCTAGTATTATCGAGTCTCTCTCGTAAAGAAAATTCAAATCTCTTGCCCCTTCTTGTAAGCAAAAAACTAGTGCCAAGAATAATATATTATTTAGCCAAAGGTGAATGATGACTCGAAGAAGTGAACAACAAGAAGAAGCAAGGAAGTGAACAAAAAATGTATAATACATCACTGACTGAATTGACTTGAAGAAGCTATATGCATTAATATTGACTAAGAATAGTGGATTTCAGTCAGCTCAACTAGTAAAGTTTTTGATAAAAAAATCATTAGAAGTAAACGTTATAGGTTGAACTTCTATGTTGAAGCATTTAATATTAATTAAAATGAATAAATATTACAACATAAATGTAAAGATGTGAGAGTGAATATGGAAGATGGTTAGTGAAAATATTTAATCCCACACTGAAAAGGAGAGAGACTATTTTATTTTATTTAATTGTGGTGATTAATGGGCTAATATGAATTGACTCGGATATTGGGCTAGATATGTGTGCAAGGGGGAGGTATCAAAAATGGAAATGAAAAAAAATAAATAAATAAAATAGAGAGAGGTTCTTGGCAAGGAAGGGTGTTCTTTCTGGCGAAGTTTTGGGCTTGAACACTTTGTGCAGAGGTTGTTCTTACAAAGTTTAGCCAACCAAGGGCTTGAATCTCCTTAAAGAGAGCGAGTGTCGCGCTTCAATCCAAAATTTTTCTCTTTAAATTAATAATATTCAGAAGTATTATTCAGTTTCTCGTTGTGTTATTTCCATTATTATTGTGTTTGCACTAACAATTTTAGGGAGATTCATCACATAGAGCCTACACAAGAAAAACCAAACGAGCCTGTTGGAGATCTCAACAAGCCCTTTCGCTTTAAGGGAGCCCACTTCAAGAGGTGGAAATGAAAGGCCATCTTCTACTTGAGTCTTCTCAAAGTTGCCTGCATCCTCACTGACAAGAATCCATCAAAAGTTTCTACCGATGAGATGCGTGAGGAAGAATATAGTCTCCATCAAGAAAAAATAGATAAGTATACAAAAGATGAATATAATTGTCACTCTTATCTTTTGAATTGTCTTGCCGATCATTTCTATGATTATTATGATATAACTTATAATTCTGCCAAGAAAATTTGGAAAGCTTTACAAAGCAAGTATGATACCGAGGAGGCTGGTGCAAAGAAGTATGCTGCTAGTAGATTTTTCCATTACCAAATGGTGGATGGAAAATTGGTGGTGGATCAAGCACAAGACTTCCAAATGATTGGGGCAGAATTGAGATCCGAAAGCATAAAAATTGGAGACAATTTGGTGGTAGTTGGCATAATTGATAAACTACCACAATCTTGGAGGGAGTTCCAAAAGACTTTGCGACACAAACAAAAGGAGACATCCTTGGAGACTTTGATCACACGCATCCGTGTCGAGGAGGAGGCTAGGGGACAAGATGCACTCATGACACAAGAGAGCAATGGTAATTCCACCACAAAGGTAAACCTTATTTCAGCCAATAATAATATGCCCAAAAAATCATTTTCCTAGAAATAGTCAATTGAAGCCTAAAAAAGGGGTTTTCAAAAATAATAATAGACCTCAAGGAAGGGGAAACCCGAATAAAAATTACAATAAGAACCAAGGACCCCCTTTACAAGATCAATTTAATAGATCTTGTTTTGTCTGTGGCAAGAATTGGCATATTGCTCGATTTTGCAAATTTCGGAAACGTAAATCTATCCCGCAAGCTAACGTAACCGAAGAGCCTTTAGTAGCTATGATTACAGACATCAATATGGTGCAATATGTTGAAGGGTGGTGGGTAGAGTTTGGTACTAATAGGGACGTCTGCTATGATAAAAATTGGTTCAAGTTGTACACTCATTTTAAAGAAAAAAAAAAAACGGTTATGCTTGGTGACTCTAGCAAAACCAAGGTTCTTGGGAGTTGTAAGGTTGAATTGAAAATCACTTCTGGACGTGTGCTAACATTGAAAGATGTACTTTACACTCCGTCCATGAGGAAGAATTTGATGTCAAGTTTTTTGCTTAACAAGTCTAGCTTCAAGCAAACTATGGAATCTGATAACTATGTAATCACTAAAAATAGATTATTTGTGGGCAAGGGTTATACTTGTGATGGAATGTTTAAATTGAATGTTGAGAATAATAAAGCATCTACTAGTTCAGTTTATATGTTTTCTTCTATTAATTTTTGGCATGCTCGTTTGTGTCATATAAATAGTAGATATGTGGGAATCATGAGTAGTTTAGGATTAATTCCAAGACTATCAAAAGACTTTGAAAAATATGAAACTTGTAGTCAAGCTAAGATTACAAAAATGCCTCATAAAAGTGTTGTAAGAAATACTGAATTGCTTGAGTTAATTCACTCCGATTTATGTGAATTTGAGGGAATTTTAACTCGTGGAGGAAATAGATATATTATCACTTTTATTGATGATTTCTCAAAATATACAACTGTTTATTTGTTGAAAAATAAAAGTGATGCTTTTGAAAAATTTCAATATTTTTTAAAAGAAGTTGAAAATCAATTTGTTAGAAAAATAAAAAGAATAAGAAGTGATAGAGGCTGTGAGTATGGATCAAGTGCATTCAACTAATTTATTCAGTCTTTGGGAATTATCCATGAAACTACTGCACCATATTTACCTGCTTCTAATGGTGTGGCTGAAAGAAAAAATAGAATTTTAATTGAGTTAACAAATGCTATGTTAATTGAATCTGGTGCATCTTTACATTTTTGGGGTGAAGCTATTTTAACTGCATGTTATATTTTGAATAGGGTGTCACATAAAAAGTCACATACCACACATTTTGAGATGTGAAAATGACATAAGTCAAATTTGGGATATTTGAGAGTATGAGGTTGTCTTGCTTATGTAAGGGTAACTGACCCTAAAATACCTAAATTAGGTATAAAAACTATTATCTGTGATTTTCTTGGTTATGCGATTAATAGTGCAGCCCATAGATTTTTCGATCTTGAAAACAAAATAATTTTTGAATCTAGTGATGCAATTTTTCATGAAGAAAAATTTCCTTTTAAATTAAAAAATAGTGGGGGTGAAGAACATACTTTGTCACAAACTAGTTCTTCTACTTCTCATTTACAAAATCAAGAAAAATTTGAAATGGAACCTAGAAGGAGTAAAAGAGCTAGAGTTGAAAATGATTTTGGTCCTGAATATTATGTTTTTAAAATTGAGGAAAATCCTCAAAATTTAAAAGAGGCTTTAACATCACCTGAAGCTATATTTTGGAAAGAGACTGTAAATGATGAGATGAAATCTCTAATTTCTAATAGAACTTGGAAATTAGTAGATCTTCCACCGGGTTGTAAGACCATAGGTTGTAAATGGGTCCTTAGAAAAAAGTTGAAACCGAATAGATCAATAGATAAGTTTAAAGCTAGACTTGTTGCAAAAGGCTTTAAACAAAAAACTGATCTTGATTTTTTTGATATGTTTTCTCTGGTAACAATAATTACATCTATTAGATTGTTAATTGCTATTGCTGCAATTTTTTATTTGAAAATTCATCAAATAGATGTAAAAATTGTTTTTCTAAATGGGGACCCAGAAGAAGAGATTTATATGGATCAACCCGAAGGCTTTGTATAGCCTGGCCAAGAAAGCAAGGTATGTAAGCTAACTAAATCCCTATATGGCTTAAAACAAGCACGTAAGCAGTGGCATGAAAAGTTTGATTCCTGCATAATTGAGAATGGTTATAAATCAAATAAATGTGATAAATGTATTTATTCTAAATCATGGAATAATTTACATATTATTATTAGCCTCTATGTGAATGATATGTTGATTTTTGGCTCAAATATGCATGTTATAAATGAGACAAAAAATATGCTTAAAAGCCATTTTGATATGAAAGATCTTGATGAGGCTAGTTTTATTTTGGGCATGAAAATTTCAAAAACATGTGATGAAATATTTCTTGATCAATCACATTATGTTGAGAAAATATAATTTTCATGATCACAAAAGTGTAACTACTCCTTTTGATTCTAGTGTTCATTTATTTCCTGTGAATAATGATGATGAGATTTTTAATCAAAAGGATTATGCTAGTATCATTGGTAGTTTGTGTTATGCTACTGATTATACTAGACCTGACATTGCATATGCAGTAGGAGTGCTAAGCAGATTTACTAGCAAGCCTAGTAAAGATCATTGGCTAGCTATTGAGTGGGTCATGAGATATTTAATTGGTACCAAAAGTTATGGCTTATTTTATAAAAAATACCCTGTTGTGATTGAAGCTTTTAGTGATGTCGATTGGAATACTTTGTCAGATGATTCTTTCTCTACCACTGGTTATATTTTTACTTTAGGTAGTGGTGCTATTTGTTGGAAATCTAAAAAGTAGACAATAATTGCTAATTCAACAATGGAAACAGAATTAATAGCATTAGTTTCAGCTAGTGAAAAGGCAAATTGGCTTAGAGATTTGTTATATGAAATTCCACTTTGGGAAAAGCCAATTCCACCTATATTAATTCATTGTGATAGAACTATCGCAATTGGTAGAGTTAAAAACCGTTACTACAACAGTAAATCCAGACCTATAAGAAGAAAGCACAGTACTGTGCGATCTTATTTGTATAGTGGCATCATAACTGTGGATTGTATTAAATATAATGATAATCTTGCAGATCCATTTACCAAGGCCTTGGCAAAAGATAGAGTCTGGAATACGTCAAGGAGGATGTGACTAAAGTCGATAGAATCATGAGCCATGTATGAGAATACCCAACCCAAGGACCAGAGATCCTGAGAATTGGATTCAATGGGAAAAACGAATCATACTATAGTCGTAAGAAATGCACTATTTATGTATTTTTAATTATTTATCTTGTAAATAATTTTTTAAATTGTTAATTCCTATGATATAAGTGCATTTATCCTGTAATGTGGAAAGGTTGAATAAAAAACTCTTAATGAAATTTGTAACTCGCATGAGTGAGGTGTCAGAATTATAGGTGTACCCTTGACGAAATTTCACCTTTGTGAGTGTCGGGGTGGGGCCGCTCCCTATGAGATTTGGACTTAATCTTAAATACACTCATGAAACTGGGATCAACACATAGTCGTAAAGTGCTAGCCATAAAAACTCATGTTAACACCTGGGTTGTTATGTGTAAGCAGTGATGCTTAATTTTCCTAAATCAGTCCTACTTCAAGTCGAAGACCACTACGACTCTGGAGTTGAAATCGCTGTTTTACTAAGTGAAGGTTCAATGCAGAGCACACCTTCATGATGCATAGTGACCCATCTTTGCCTGGTAATCTCTCTTTAACTAAAATTTAATATTAAAATGAGTGGGGGATTGTTGGAGCATTTTAATATTAATTAATTAAAATGAATAAATATTATAACATAAATGTAAAGATGTGGGAGTGAATATAAAAGATGAAAAGTTAGTGAAAATGTTTAATCCCACATTGAAAATAAGAGAGACTATTTTATTCTTTTTAATTGTGGTGATTAATGGGCTAATATGAATTGACTCAGATATTGGGTTAGATATGTGTGTAAAAGGGAGGTGAAGGGTGGAGGTATCTTGTAACACCCACTACATCAAAATAATGGACCTAATTAATCAGATTAATTTTGGTAGTAATTTCGTGAGGCTAATTGAGCCTATAAATAAACTCATTCAAACCCAATCCAAGTTATTGCAACATACCAAAAAAAAAAATAATAATAATAATTGACCTAATTAATCATATTAATTTGGGTAGTAATTTCGTGAGGCTCATTGAGCCTATAAATAGACTCATTCAGACCCAATCCAAGTTACTGCAACATACAAACAAAAAAACAAAAAAAAATAGAAATAAAGGACCTAATTAATCAGATTACCACACTCGTTGAGCTGTTGTATTCTGGGGGAGACAAGTCAAAGAAGGTATACACCGGTTATAAATTTTAGCCAACCAAGGGCTTGAATCTCCTTAAAGAGAGCGAGTGCCGCGCCTCAGTCCAAATAGTGTTGTGTAATTTTTCTCTTTAAGTAAATAATATTCAGAAGTATTATTCAATTTCTCGTTGTGTTATTTTCATTATTATTGTGTTTGCACCAACATTCTATATTTTTTTTTTTAAAAAAAATACCAAGAATGAATTGATTCGAAGAAGCAAACAATAAATGTATAATGTATCACATACCATGAGTGATCTGACTCGAAGAAGCGATATATAAAATTTTGCATCGCTGGCCAACTTGCTAATTAAGAGTGAATTGACTCAATCAAAAGTGACAATCACAGGCAAAGAATGAATTGATTCGAAGAACCAAACAAAAAATGTAAAATGCATCACTTGACAAAAGTGAATTGATCCAAAATAGAGATAATGTCATCACTGCAGGCCAAGAGTGAATTGTAAATAACTCGAAAAAGTGAATAACATTTATGCAAATAATGTACTAGTATAGTAAGTATATATCATACAAGACAAAGTTTATCTACAAAATTAGTTGTAGTCTTAGGTTACAAACTTACTTAATATCTTTTTATTGGAGGTGAATTTTGACAAATTCACCATTGGATCACATCTTATTCTTATATCCTCCATGCTTGCAAAATTTCAAGAAAATTAAAGATCAATAGCTATGTCATCAATAAATTTTTTAAATTGCAAATTTTTGTAATTTAAAATTATGCACAAAATATAAGCTTATAGATCATATAGTAAATGATATCTGATTGACAAAAAATTTAACATGTGTATTAAAGGCGTAAAGAACATGCAATTCAACGGTTAGATTTTCAAAATATGTTGTAATATTTATTTTATTGAGTGAGTTTGTAGCCTTAAACTACAACCAATTTTGTAACTAAACTTTGTCCTATCATATATTATATAAAGTTTTTCCAAACAATTGTGTCTTGTAATACATGCAAAATATATAGAAGTATATGTAGATTTAATCTATAAGAAAGAGTTAAAAAAATTATGCAAATAATGTATAATAGTCTCGTATATACCTTATTTATATAAAGTTTTTCCGGGCAATATTTTGTGTTTTGTAATACATGCGAATTAAATATATAGAAGTATAAGTAGATTTAGTCTATAAGAAAGCTTTCTTGTTTTTACTTGATGAAGGGATAATGCATCACTAGTCAAGAATTAATTGATCAAAAGAACTGAACAACATATAAAGACAATGAGAAAATATACGCCTTATTGCGCCAAGTTTTGCAAGACAATTTTTATGTTTTGTAAATTGTAATACATACAAAATATATAGAAGTAAGTAAATGTAAATTTCATCTATAAGAAAGCTATGCCCCCTTAAACTTCTCTCATATATTTTTTATTTTACTTGTTTCCAAGAAAAACAAGAGAACATTAAAAACTAAAAAATTGCATATGCCATTGTGTGTGTGAATATATATATATATATATATATATATATAAAATACATGTATAAAAAACGTAGAAAATAAATTATTGGGTTTACCGTAAATTATAAGGAAAATTTATATTCAATCTTCACATGAAAACTTGATATTTTTCTTTACCCATGATAATTACCTATTCACTCTCCCCAAAAATGTTAATTCCAAATTGAGTAAAGAATTTAATTTGCTGAAACTATAAAATAAAATGATATTTAATTTATAATTATCACTTAATTATGTAATGTAAAATATACAACAATTTGTCCAAAAATAAATCATAGAAAAAATCAGGTCAGGGTGTGACATATATAAATCTCAATCTTATCATCAATCACATGGTCTAAGTTTAATAGATGAGGTGATTGGTATAAGGACAGCAAGGCATTATTCAAACTAAGAAAACCAAAAAAGAGGCGGCTAAGTAAGATTGGAAGCTGCTCTTCTCACAGCTACGTACACCCATGTTTCGTACTCAGGCATCCTTCCCTCTTTGTTTTATATTCAACTTATCGAATCCCTTTGATGGCTTACTCTAGATTTTTCTAGGAACCCTCACTTCTCCTCTTAGCTTAATTTTTTTGTTGACTTAAAAAAAATTTATAAATATAAAAAGAAAAATGTTAACCAATGCTCTAAGAGCATTTGTTAGTGAACCATTTTAGAAAAATTTTATGAAAAATGAAAAAAAAAAATTGTTTTGACAGCTTTTTTTAATTTCTCATAAAAGTGATGTCAAAATTTTTCTAAATGATTTGTTAACAATTGCTCTAATGACACCCATTAACATGACACATATAAAAATTATTGATAAATAATACATACATCATTTTGAACTCACAGCCACAATAATTATGGAAGAAAGTAGAATCATTTCTATTAATTTTTCATTTTATATTCAGTTTACTAGTAACAAGCCTTCAAGATTCTTAATTTTTTTAAAACATATTCATATTGCAACTTTTTTTAATTAAGAAGATAATTAATCATTAAGTATACATAACAAGAGTTGCTTGTTTTATAATAGCAACTAGGAATATTCATCATGTGCATGTACCATGTAAATGCATAATTCATGAAACCTATATACGTGCATACAAATTGGAATATACAGCTTTCAATATGACACTCCACCTCTAGTCAACTTTGATCATCCTGTTGATGTCATATAGTTTTAATTATATTTTTGAAAGATACATGTCACTTGATCACCATGTCATTTTTGCTTGTTATCTTAAAATATATTATTATGAAATTACACACGACATATGACCTCCATACGTTGGTCATACTTGTCGAATATCAAGATAATTGAAGAGTTTAAACCTTAAACGTCTTCATGAAAAATAGAATTAGGTGTCAGTTGAGATACTTAATTAACAAAAATCTTACAATTGTAATAATGTTTAATTTAATTTGATTTATCTCGGGACTCTTCATGCATTTGACAAAACGTTTTGAGAATGACTTACTTCTTCTTTCTTTTTTTGGGATATATATATATATATATATATATATATATAGAAAATAATCGTTTCATTTAATGATCACAACTTAACCACATGAGTAAACATGTAAATTTTTTTCACAACTTGTTAAGTTGATAAATTGATTGGCACAATACTTGTATATGACATTATTTTTATTATACACCAACTTATTATTATTTTGGAAAATGCTAAAACTACATGATTTTACAAACGGTTGATATTAGTAGTAGATTTATATGAAAACTAGTAAAAAATTGTCATATTAACTATTTGTAAAGATTTTGTAAAACAGTTTGTAATTATAGCATTATTCTATTATTTCTAGACTTTTGAAGAGACAGCGCTATGAAAATATCCACGTGGCATGCAGTTAGTAGGTGAAAATTGGCCAAACATTCCAAAAAGAGAGAATATTCTCCAAAAATGTTGAAGATGTGGGCTACTGCTACTGCAAAGATGTCTCCACATAAACATTGGTAGAGCATGCACATAGAGAGAGAGAGAGAGTGGGGTTTTATTATTCATATGCAGCTTCCAAGAAAGTTCGCTTTGCAAAACATATATATGCATAGTTTGTTGGATTTTAAGGTTGAGACGGAAACCCAGAAGGCATATTCTTTGTTTAGAACGAATAATATTTCCATACCCCACTGTTTGGTTTGGCAGTACTTCTGAATATGATTATGATAGGGATGTCTATAGTTCCCCATATTAATTTTGTTCCTACTCTTTCTTGTTTGGAGACAGTAATAAAGAATTATGTTTGGACCACTGGCTTTGTTTTGAAAAAGTAGCTAGGACCAAAAGGAAAAAGTAAGAGAAAGTAGAGGATGGTGAAAAAAGAAAAGAAAAGAAGGTTTTATGTTTTTCATTACAAACTTTTAGTACGATGGAGAGGAAAGTGGAGAGAAACCTAAGTATTTTATATTAAATTCTTATTATAGTTTTTGTATTAAATTGTTTTTAATTATCTAGTGAGACAAGATGTAAGGCATTTTTTTTCTTATATTTTGCTCCTATTACTCTCCTTTTATCCTTCCTTTCCACTTTCTATTTTGTCAAATGAGAGAAGATATTGATCCATCTTCAAATATTTTTTTTTCCTTTATTCTATTTCTATCTTTATCACTTCTCTACCTAACAAAATGCACTAAGTTTAGTCATTGAGAAATTAATCATGTCATGTGATGTGAATATATATAGTTGGTTGCAAACTATGAATGCTAAAATCTAAGCACACTGTGGTTGTTCAGCCTTATATTATTAACTAGCAGAGAGTCTGTGTATCTCACGTATAATGCTTTAAATTACCATGTGAAAGATTATATAAAATTTTCAAAACATATTAAAGAAATAACATGAAATAATGTCGCGAAAACTTGAATAGGATTTTATTAAATTGAATTAATATGAAATTAAGGGGATAAATATATATATATTTTTTTAATCTCAAGAGGATGAAGAAATAGAGTATGTCATAGAAATTAGTTGAAGTAATGAATTTAGCATAAAAAGTGAAAATTAAAAATTGCACATACATGTCTATTACAATTTTTCGCTAAAAGTAAAGACAACTTAGGAATATTGTAATTTATATATATATATATATATATATATATTGATTGATTGATTGATTTTTGAGTTCAGTTAACAGATGTCCTTAGAGCATCTATTAATAGACAATTTTAGGAAAGTTTTTATACAATTTTTATGGAAAATATAAAAAGCAGTAAAAAAATTAATTCTTTTTTATTTTCCCATAAAAAGTTTCTAAAAATATTTTATAAATCAATGCCCTTATGGCATCTTTTAACCTTTCCCTTAATTTAATTTATTATTCAACATTTGTGTACATATAACATGCATAAACTAGAAACATGCTCAAATTTAGCACGATATCCTTTACAAGTAAAACCATATAAATGTCTCACTATATTAACCTTCTTCTCTAGCTATAGTTTGTCTTTGTCATGACTCTAGGTTTATCTTTAAGAAGCAAAACAGAACGAAAGATTGCATGATTGATGCCCACAATATACTTCAAAGAAACTAGAAAACAGAAAATGCCTTTATATTTCTTTTTTCTTTTTAATCCTTTTTACATTTCCACCACTTTTACTTCACTTGAAAAATGCAATTACGCCACTAAAAGATGAAATAAAGCTGCTTTATGCTTTGTATTATTAACATCACTAAAAGAACCAACTTTACGCCACATCCTTATAAATATAATAAGTCAAGGCCAAGTTGGTCAAGGGCTCAAGGCAAAATATCAAGGCGCATGTATATAATATAGTCAAGAACATAAGATTGCGGAACTTGCATTAATAATCTCAACTAACTATGGATGTGTTTGGATACTGATTATTTTATTGAAAATTGAAAACTGAAAACACTATAGTAAAATAATTTTTAAATATGTGAATAGTGCCGTGGAACCCATTTTTAATAAAAGTTTTGTTGAAAAAAAAGGTTTGTAAGTCTCGTGAACAGTGCACAGGACCCACTAACAGTGCCCAAAGCAAGAGAAACGTGCTTAAAATATATATATATATATATATATATATATATACATATATATAGATGCTGGACGCTAATAAGCTGAATCCAAACGTATACTATATGTGATATGAGGCATCTTTTAACTCCATGAAGTTGATTTAGTTGTTCCTAAAATCTCATGATATTTATGAAATTCTGAGTTCAAAAGTCGAAACCTCTTGCTAGCAAATCTTGGGGTCACCTTATAAAATTCTTCTCTATAATAACTTAATGCGTGTAGGACGTGAGGACTACATATACCATCGTCTTGTAAATTTAAAAAAGAAAAAAGAAAAAAAAAAGTATCTTTATCGACAGTACACATCACTTAAAAATCATAGTGATGATGTTCCTTTTGCACAACAAAAATAAAAAAAATGGATACGTTTGTTCGTCAAATTACTGAAATCTTTACTCCTGTTCTGGTCAATCCTACTTATGCTATGATTAAAAGATTTTTCCTCTCGCCTATCATATTGGAAGGTCTTATATGTCTACTTGCACCATAGTCTGTCTCTACTTTTTCTTGAAAATTCTTAAAGCAGACATTTTTCAGTGGGACCCGGGTTATCTACGATTCTATGTATACAGTAAACTACATTGTGAATTTGTGTTATCTTAGGTGCATTTATTGCGATGCATAAGTGTTTGTCTGTTGGACTAAAAACAGTGTAAAAAATAAAAATAAAAAACTTATCCAAAAAAACAGTGTAAAAAAATCTATTTATATTCTGGTGATTGGTTTTTTTTTTTTTTTTTTGAAAATATTTTAAAAATTAGGTTTTCCGATATTTTCATATAGATATAAAAAAAACTAATTCACACAACTTTGAAATATCAATACAAAATAATTAAAATCAACCTCCATGTATTAACAAATTCTATCAATAAAAAAAATGGAAATCTAAACCTGTAAAATATATTCTGTTTTCTTATTTATTTTGTTTTCTTTATGGGATTTTGAAGACTTATAAATAAATGAGTGGTCTCAATTTGAAAATTTGGAGTAAGTTTCTTGGCTTGATCGCAGGAGTGCAGGACATTAATTTGGTCCTTATCGCTATAACTTCATAGATGTTGCCCAATGGCAATTTGAAGTCACTCTCATAAGAGACAATTATTTTTCTTTCTATTTCATTTTGCTTGAAAGTATAATTATGTGCAAACAAAACAAAAGGGGGATTGCAATGGTTTTTTTTTTTTTTTTTTAAGAAACAAAGAACAAACACACACATACAAGTGAGAGAAAATATAATTCCAACACAAAAAGTATACTATAAGTTTTACTCAAAAGCCATGATAAATTACAATGGTTGGCTATAGATGAGACGTGAGGTTTTACATGTGCCATCTTAATTGTGCGAGTAGTAAACTAATGTGAAAACGCTTTGAAATTTTAGTAAATTTTTATTGTATACTATTCCGTAGGAAAAACTCGTTTCCTTTTTTCTCTCATAATCATAAATTGAGAATGGTTGATTAACCATAATAGCGTCATTGAATGCAATATGAGGCTTATGAGCGCTGCATGATTATGACACGCAGAAACTATTAATGGACAAAGGAATATCTCATTTGTCAATTCGAATAGATGCCCATTTGCATGCTTGTAACTTGTATTCTTCTCAAAAAAACAAAAACAAAACAAAAATATCATGAAACCAAGAAATAGAAGAACTGTATTTTCATTAATTAGAATCAATGAGTACAAGCAGTATATATATACAAGCGTGAACAGTAACTACCTAAACAGACTTGGAACCATCTTCACACGTGCTAGCTACAAACTATCTCACGTATCAACACTTAAGTGCTTCTAATTAACAAGTAAACTACATGTCGTATATACAAAAACTCTAATGCAGAAACACTGTCGTTTTAGTCTTACTGCTCTGTGCTTAAGGCTTTGTTCTCTGCTCTTGCATCTGATCTAATAGCTTCATCTTCTCATCTTTACTCTGATACTCCCCCTCAAGAGCAGCTGGTTTATGTATATTAATCATTCCCATCTTACAAGTAAGATTTGAGAATTGATTATAACCCAAAGCCTTAGTCAGCATATCAGCCAACTGACAATCTGTTCTAACATGATTCAATTTGATTACCTTTTCTAAAACCTTATCTCTAACCACATGACAATCTATTTCTATGTGTTTTGTCCTCTCATGAAAGACAGGATTAGAACCAATATGAAGGGCTGCCTGACTGTCACAAAACAACAAGGCTTCTCTTTCATGATGCACTCCAATGTCCTTGAGGAAATATAAAATCCACACTATTTCACAGGTTGCAACAGCCATGGATCTGTACTCAGCTTCTGCTGAAGACCTTGAGACTGTGGATTGCTTCTTGGACTTCCAAGACACCAAAGAATCCCCAAGGAAAATGCTATACCCAGTCACAGACCTCCTAGTATCAGGGCATGCAGCCCAATCTGCATCTGCAAACCCTTTTAAATGAAAATTTGTAGTAGCAGAAAACATAAGCCCCTTGCCTGGTTCACTCTTCAAATATTGCAATACTCTATATGCTGCATCCAGGTGTGACCTTCTTGGTTTGGACATAAACTGGTCAAGCTTGTGGACAGCAAATGTAATGTCAGGTCTTGTGATTGTTAAGTACAAGAGTCTACCTACCAGCCTTCTATAGTGGCTAGGATCCTTGAGCTCTTCTCCCTCAAACTTGCTCAACTTTAGATTTTGCTCCATAGGAGTTTTAGCACACTTACATCCTAACAATCCAGCATCACTAAGCAGCTCAAGAGTGTACTTCCTTTGACAAAGAGCAATTCCTTTGTCTAATCTAGCAACCTCCAAACCAAGGAAAAACTTTAAATCCCCCAAATCTTTTAACTTGAACTTATCATCTAGCATGATCTTAAATTTGTCAACTTCAGTCTTGTCATTGTAGGCTATCAAGACATCATCCACATACACCAATAGAACCATGAAAATATCACCACACTTCCTTGTAAACAAAGAATAATCAGCTTTGGACTGAATGAAGCCAAGCTGAATTAATGTGCTTGAAAACTTGGCAAACCATTGCCTAGAAGCTTGCTTGAGACCATAAAGGGACTTGTTGAGCTTACAAACAACCTCCCCCTGGCTGTGAAACCCTTGTGGAAGAGCCATATACACCTCTTCATCCAAATCCCCATGTAGAAAAGTATTATTAACATCCAATTGACTAAGAGACCACCCTTTGATGGCAGCCATAGCAAGAAGAACTTTGACAGAAACCATCTTAGCTACTGGTGAGAAGGTTTCAAAATAGTCCACTCCCTCCTTTTGGGTAAAGCCCTTAGCCACTAACCTGGCTTTGTACCTCTCAATAGAGCCATCTGCCTTATATTTAATTTTATAAACCCACTTGCAGCCAATGGGCTTCTTATCAGTAGGCAAAGGTGTCAATGTCCATGTGTTATTAGCTTCAAGAGCTGCTATTTCAGCAGCCATGGCTGCTTGCCATTTTGGATTAGAAATAGCTTGGTAATAGAAAGTAGGTTCAACAAGAGAGGAAATGGCACAACAGAAAGTCTTATATGAAGGAGAGGGATGCTAATATGAGACATGAGAAGAAAGGGGATGAGAAGTACCTGATTGGGGTGAAGAAACATACATGACAGAAGATACTTGATTGCAATGGAACTCCTGCAAATAAGAGTGCTTTTTGATGGACCTAGAAGACCTTCTAAGTGGAATAGGATCAGCAATAGGTTCAGGAGGTTTTGCTGGCACCTCATCAAGAAAATCATCATCAATGCTATGATGAAGTTGAATAATAGAGTCATGAGAAAGAGCAGAAGAAGTAGGCTTGGACAAAATAGGATTATCAAGCAAGATAGGAATAGAAGGAGCACAAGGTAAAGGCAAGGATGTTGAGGAAGTAGAACCACTTGAAGATGAAGAGTAAGGAAATACAGACTCATGAAACATAACATCTCTTGAAACAAAAACAGAATGGGTGTCAAGATCAAAAAGTTTATACCCTTTGACATTAGGAGGATAACCAAGGAATATATACCTTCTTGCTCTTGGAGAAAATTTATTTCTATTATGAGCAATGGTAGAAGCAAAGCATAAGCACCCAAAGACTTTGAGATGAGTATAATCTGGTGCCTTATGAAATAAAAGCTCAAAAGGTGTTTTATCATGCAACAAAGAGGATGGAAGTCTATTAATGAGATAGGCAGCAGTCAAGACACAATCACCCCAGAATTGAAGAGGAACTTGAGACTGAATTTGTAAAGCCCTTGCAATGGAAAGTAGATGCTGGTGCTTTCTCTCCATAACAGAATTTTGTTGTGGAGTGTAAACACAGCTGTGTTGGTGGATGATACCATGAGAATTTAGAAAATCTGACATATCAAACTCCCTGGCATTGTCAGTTCTTATGGACTTTATATTTTGACCAAATTGAGCAGCAACCATAGTGTAAAAAGAAAGAAACAAAGGCCTAACATCAGACTTAGATTTCATCAAAAATAGCCAAGTGGCTCGGGTTGCATCATCAACAATAGTCAAGAAGTATTTAAAACCATCCAAAGTAGGAATTGAATAAGGATCCCAAACATCCATATGAATCAAATCAAAAGCACAAGAACTGATTTTATTATTAAAAGGAAAAGGCAGTCTTTTAAGTTTGGCCATAGGACAAACTTGACAATCCTTATTACAAGATGAGTACAAAGAAGGAATAGCATGACTTAAAACTCTAAGTTTAAGGTCTGAAGGATGACCTAATCTTGCATGCCAAAGATATGTAGATTGAGAAGAGGTATTGGTGGAACTGGTTGCAGAGAAAGGAGGTAAGACTGCATTGAACTTGTGATTGACCAAGTAATCAGCAAGTGAGGAAGCAGGAGTATGTTGAAGATTGTCACACTGTAGTAAGTATAAACCATCAACTGCTTTGCCCACCCCAATCGTTTTTCAAGATAAAAGGTCCTGGATAAAACAATAAGTGGAAAGAAAAACAAGGCAATAAGGTTGAGAAATGGTAAGAGTACTAACAGATAGCAAATTAAAACTAAAAGATGGAACACAAAGAACATTAGTGAGGGTGAGAGAAGAAGAAAGAGTAACAGTGCCAATGTGAGTGACTTGTGCTGATTCCCCATTTGGCAATTGAACCAAGGACTGCATAGTAGCAGTAATTGAAGTTAACAAATCAACTGAACATACAAAATGATCAGTAGCTCCAGTATCCAACACCCAAGTACATCTATCATAAGCCCTTCTATTGATCACTTGTGCAGAGAAAACACTGTGGGAAAGATCAATACCTGACATTGGCACATTGGCAGAAGTGGAAGAAAAAGCTACATTGGCCATGGAAGCTTCTTTGACTTGAGATGGTACTGCAAGAGATGAACTTGAAGCACTAAACAAGGCAAGAAGCTATTGACACTGCTCAGGTGTAAAGGCAGAATTCTGGTGATGCATTGGAGAAGCAAGGGGCAAGAATTCTAAAGAGACTTGATGAGCCATAGAAGACTTATTCTTGAACTTAAACCCTAGTGGAAAACCATGCAACCTATAGCATTTATCCACTGTATGACCAGTCTTGCCACAGTGAGTGCAAACTGGCCTGTCCTTGCCCTTGCCACCAGAATTAGTACTATGATGATCATTGGACAATTTAGTAGCTAAAACAGTAGAATCCACTTTAACAATAGAATCATTAGGAGCTGTTCTTTGTGTCTCTTCTTGAATTAACAAAGAGTAAACCTTACTAAGAGAAGGGATTGGATCCATAAGCAAGACTTGAGTCCTAACTTGGGAAAAAGAATCATTCAATCCCATTAAAAATTTCATCACAGACTATTTTACTTGCAAATCAGTGAGTCTCTTGTTAATATTGCAAAGACATTTACCACAAGTACAAGTAGGAAAAGGGCTAAGGTTTTGTAATTGATCCCAAAACACCTTCAATTGTGTAAAGAAATCAGTGATGGACATCTCACCTTGATGAAGTTCTGTGATTTGCTTTTGAAGATTGAAGACTCTAGGCCCATTAGTCTGAGCAAAACGATTCTTCAAGTCATTCTAGATTTCCAAGGCAGTGTCTTCATAGATGATGCTTGCTTGGAGTTTTGGTGAGACTGAATTGGTTAGCCATGTACCAACCATATTGTCACATCTGATCCAAGCTTGCACATTCGAAGGAGTAAACACCAATGGTGATGAGAGAGTCAAAGTCCCATCAATGAACCCTAGTTTGTTCTTGGTGAGCAAAGCTTTTCTCACAGCACGAGCCCAAACTGAGTAGTTCTCTCCACCTGTTAAAGGCTGTGTAACAAGAACTAGACTTGGATTTTCTGCGTGATGCAAGAACAGAGGGTGGTCAATTGGTGAATCTTGTGGAGAAGAAGAAGATGGATTCTCAGATTCTGTAGTACCATTCGTCGCAGCAGAAACCATTGTTGGCAAAACAATTCTCAAGAAAAGCAAACAATTCTCAAGAAAAGAAAATTTCTCAAGAACAGGGGAAATTTTCTCGAGAAAATTGAGAAAAGGAAACTGAAAATACAGCACTAAAAAGAAAAATGAAACCCTAGAGGAATTTGGGAATTCGCTCTGATACCATATCACGAAACCAAGAAATAGAAGAACTGTATTTTCATTAATTAGAATCAATGAGTACAAGCAATATATATATACAAGCGTGAACAGTAACTTCCTAAACAGACTTGGAACCATCTTCACACGTGCTAGCTACATACTATCTCACGTATCAACACTTAAGTGCTTCTAATTAACAAGTAAACTACATGTCATATATACAAAAACTCTAATGCAGAAACACTGCATAAACATTGTCGTTTTAGTCTTACTGCTCTGTGCTTAAGGCTTTGTTCTCTGCTCTTGCATCTAATCTGATAGCTTCATCTTCTCATCTTTACTCTGATATAAAAACAAAAACAAAAACAAAATTTGTAACTTGTATTGTGTGTGAGCTAATTAAGGAGGGCCATATGGGTTAGTACGTATTTAGTATTATCTAAGCTTTAAGGAGGGCCAATGGAGCTTGTAATTTTTATTTAAAAGAAAAGAAAAGAAAAGAAAAACCATCTAAAATCTTCATCTATTTTATTTATTTTTATATTTATTTAAGTGATTATGATGTTGAGACTTTAGATGACCATTTTTTAATTAAGAACCGTGAAAGTTTACTTGGTGTGTAAAATACTAGTAAATGTTTAGACTCTTAATTTCGAAAATTACCAACACAAGCTTATATTCAAATAATGTATGTGCGGAATGATAAATATAAGTTATACCTAAACAAACAAACTACTCTAAGCCATAATTTATCACAACACAGCAGTAATTAAATGGAAAGAGTAAAGGATAGAAAGAAGCAAACGCAAGATAACATCAGCACGTGTTATTGAAGAGGAAACCGAAAAACTCGATGAAAAATCTCTCCGCCACCCTCCAAGCAATAAAATGATCCACTATAAAATCAGTTGGGATACATGAATAGTAATAGACCCTCCAAGCCTAATCTACTCAATGCACCTAAGCCCTCCAAGCTTCTTGCTCCAACAAAGTTAAGCCTAACCGTGTCTTCTCTAACTTTCCGGATCCTGCAATAAGCCCATTGCATCAACCAAATGAATTGGTCTTCTCTGAATTGCTTCCCAAGCACCAAATAACCTTCTCACTGATATGAATATGGTGAGGTAATGATTTGGCTAAAGATCCTCTCAAGGGTATGACAATGGAGAGAGTGAGAGTAGAGGAATTTGAGAATCAAATATATAAAATTGTGGATGAATCAATTTTGTTGTTCTCTACTTTTTATCTGTCAAAATTCTCTCTTGAAACCCTCTACATTGCGTAGGTATAAGGGTATTTATAGTAGGGCATGAGAAGGAATGTGAAAAGTCATTTTTCTGCAAAACAGGGGGTTTTGGCGAGTGACTCACGACTGGGATGAATCGCGAGTTCCAATCGCAAACTAACAGAAAGGCCAGACTGTACTTTTTTGTCTTGTAGTGATCCAAATGTTATGACCCTTCAACTTCCTGCATGCTCCACACGTATGACACTTCTGGCGAGTCACCACTCGCGAGTCAGTCGCGAGTTCCAATTGCAAGATGCTCTTTGATTGCATAGACTTGATCAAATCTTCACACTCTCTTACACACAACCCTTACATAATTTCTACCTAAAAACTGGGTTTCTAATTGCTGAATTACAAGTAAATTTAGCACGGAATAAAACCAACACACGGTTGAATAAATTCAACCTTACAGACCGAATTGAACCAACCACAAAATTATGTGACCAAAGGGATCAAAGACGTCGAATCGACCCCATAAACATAAGGATGAAATTATTCAATTTTAGAAATTGTAGAGATTAAATCCGAAAATTTTAAATTTAGAAAATCAAAATCAAACCCCGGGACCAAAAATATAATTGACCTTATTCTATTATACTGTATTATATATATCATAGGTAAAGCAACAACTTATTTTCTGTTTAAAATAAGCTAAAGGTAGATATTTGGATACACCAAAAGGTGGACTTATAACATCGTCCTCTCACCACTGCTACGGACATATCTTGTCTCTAAGCTTTTGGCTTCTTTGGTTCTACGCAATTGTGTTAAGATTTAAGAAATATATATAAAATAATAATAATAACAATAAATAAATATGAAAACAATGAAGCAGAAGACAAGAGTGTCAAACTACAAGGCCACGAACCCCTCGTCATGTTATTAAACAATTTCTTCATTTCTTCATTTCTTAATCTGCTAGTTTTGCTATTTTTTTAACCCAAAATTCTTAATCTTTGCTACTTATAATTAAACAATCTAAATTACCGGTCTAGTTGTGTACATTGTGTGTATTGAATGGCACACAAATCAAACTTTGCTAAGTCCGTAACATTACACGCCGGATAATATGTATATGACTACATGAGTATGACGAACAAAACGGGCTTTTGCCCCGTTACGGGCAAATTAATTAGCTTTATACTCCCTTTCTCAAACTAAGTAAGGAAATGCCGCTCTTTTAAAATTCGATTTATGATAAATCGAGTTAGAAAAAAAATAAAATCTGAAGTCTTATAGTGGCGTTTTAATGAGCCTATAGTGACGTTTTTAAGACCTATATTGACTTTTTTAACTCGATTTCAATGAAATCGAGTTATAGGCAATTTTTTTTTACCTATAACTCGATTTCATTGAGGTCGATTTAAAAAACGTCACAATAGGTCTTAAAAAACGTCACTATAGGCTCCTTAAAACGCCATTATAGGGCCTAACTCGATTTATGATAAATCGAGTTTTAAAATAAAGACATTTCCCTACTTAGTTTGAAAAATGAGGTATAAAGCTAATTAATTTGTTTGAAAATGACAAAAGCCCATTTTGTCCTTAGTATGACTAATAATGATTACATAATAGAGAGGTGCACAGCATGTTGTCAAGTGGGCCATTTGCTTAATAAGACCTTTCAGACTTGATTCTTAAAAAAAAAAGTGGGCTTCTTAACCTAGTACCCAAAAAAAAAAAAAAAAAAATTTATTTGTGCATACTCAAATATGAGTAACTCTTAGCTACTCTCAAAGCACAAGAAATATTATTTTTTTCTCTCAAATTTGTGGTGGAGTTTATTTATTAAATTCATTTAAGGATCTACCATAAACATAAAATGAGGAATTTAAAAAATATATATATATATATTATTTCAGTATACTTCAAAAGTATCTAAGAATTTTCTCACTATAAGATAAAAAGAACACCCTGGTTAAATTCTTCGTCAATAAAAAAGAGGACAACTTTTATTTTTTTCTAATTCTTGCCGTGCAGGAATATTCTCCTCTTTTTCACTTGTACTTTTCATTTGTTATTTTTAATTCTTTTCAGGGTTTTTCACTTATATGTTTTAAACCTTTTTTTTATTTTATTTTTCCTACACAACCTTTTCGAGTCATCTCAAAAGGTAATTTCATTTTGAAAATGGCCCCTTTAAGGCTTTAATAAAGTGCCAATTACATCAAGTGCTAATTTTAGTGCTTAGCCGGGAGGAACTGCACTGGACTAGGGGTGCCTGTGTCACGTGTTAAATCAGTAGTTTGACTTTAAAGCGTTTAATACTCTTCCGATTTCATCCTCCTCATATATTGAAAGTTGTAACGTGGGAATCTTCTTTGCTTTATAGATATTTTGCTTAGTGCCAAGAATGAAATTTTGCTATCATATTATATTAAATATTAGTATTGATGTGTACACTACATTGAATATGATAGAGTAGATGCGGAAATAGAAATATAGAATAAGAACACAAAGGTTATGTAAACCCTTAAGAGCTATATCTTTATTGTACAAACTCTGTGTTACAATAAATCATAATACGAGTATATATAAGAAACTAAACCTTAGACTACTAGTACAAGTAGAAGACTTATACTACACACAAAGTAAGTGGGTATGAGCCTATTATATTGGACTAATATGTCAAATATATCCCTAACACTATCAAATTTGATTCTAAGTTAATGTTAATTTCACTTTTGTAGATATAAATGGAAGTAAAGGAAAGTACAATGTGTTCCACTTAGCTCCCATTGGTGTCATGGTGTAATAATTATTAGGAGTGGATACCATAATTGAAACTATCTCTTAAAAATTTTTAAAAAAAGAAAAAGAAAAGAAAAGAAAAGAAAAACAACAGTTTTTTAAACATTTAATGTTAAAACTTACAAGTTATTAGGAGTGGATACCATAGTTGAAACTATCTCTTAAAAATTTTTAAAAAAAAAAAAAGGAAAACGACAATTTTTTAAACATTTAATGTTAAAACTTACAAGTGATGGTACGATTTCTTCAAATATATATCTAAAATTTGACCAACGTTATAAAATAACTTCTTACACTTGTAAGTCAATCTATATATATTAATAAGTAAAACTTAGAGGAAGTTCAATTAGAATTTAAAATTAGAATCCAATTTTGTCTCATGTGTCTAAATTTATGTGGAGACCACACCATAAATGAGTTAATAAGTTAATGAGTGTAAAATACTAAGAATCTAATATTGATAAACTATAAAATTAAACTAATAAAAAAAACCAATCACATATACTCAATAAAAATATCACACAACAAAGATCACCACACATTCTATCTTATTAAAAATTAGAAAAAAAAATCAAAAGTAGTATTAAAAATTGTGTTTAATTATTTGACTAATTATTTATATTTTTATAATAAAAATTGTGTTTAATTTTAAATATATCTATACGTATGATATGTTACATGCTTTTTTTAATTAATAATTTGACTAATTATTTAAAATTTCATAATAAAAATTATGTTTAATTTTAAATGCATCAATGCATTTACATGACTTACATGCTTGTTTTAATTAATGCAACAAAACTAATCTCTAATTGTTTGAATAGAATCAGTCTTACATACAGACTCCAAGAAATAGTATTATTGCTACTTGAAGTCATGGTCTAAACCGTGTTGGAAAAACTAGACTACTTCTTCAGTTCTTCGTAAAGATGAAATCAATGGCATATTTAGCACTATTCTTCAAAAACTCTATTTTGTTTTAAACCAACAGTTAAAAAAAAAATTTAATAATATTTCTACCACAACCCTTGATTATTATTAATATTTTGTACCCTTTTTGGTTTGGTTTGTTTTGTTGTCGCTATCAATGGACCAAAGTGAGAAGAGGACAGCTCTATTGGCAAACTACATGGTTGTGAGTAAAAGTAGAGGACAATAATTTTTTTTTTCTGAGAAATTAAAATCAATGGTGTTTGTTTGGACTTTGGAGCCCTCGATTTGAAAAAAAAAGCACAAATATCTTCTTTGCGTTAGGGAAAGAAAAATTGTACAAAAATTACAAAGTCATGATGACTAGCTAGTGGGCTTTTATTGAAGTCAAGGTGGTTGACCCTTCTTATGGCCCTTTCCATGGGCAAGGGAGGGGATAGTACTTACTGAGAATGAAAATGAAGACTGAAGACTAAAGACTGGAGACTGAGGACCAGGTCATGATCATATTAATATGTACTATAGTTTGCTTCTACTGACGCAGTCCATACGGTTTTGGTTTGACAATTTCTGGCCTAGCTTTAAGCTTTAATAGACTTACAAGTAAAGCTTTTCTTTTTCTTTCTCTTTAAGAATTTGGATGGATGATTTTTTATGATGGACTTATTTGAGATGCCCTATTGGGCCAAACAATACGGGCTTCTAATCTTGACATGGTCTAGATTCTAATCAGGCCAAAATGGCCCTTTACCATCAATTTTCGAAATATTTGGCAAAAAAACACTGTTTCGGAAATAAACAGGAATCTACCACTTTTTCAAGTACTCGAGTTTGGTGAACTCGAGTACCCTATTTTATAGTTCCACCGTGGCTGTTGAGTTGAAAATTGGTGATTAAAAAAAATTAAGTGGTACTCGAGCTTGAAAAACTCAAGTACCATGCAACATAATACTCGAGTATTCTAAGGTCGAGTACCTTTTATAAAAAAAAATACAGAAAATTTTTTTTCTACAGTACTCGAGTTTACCAAACTCGAGTACTGTGTAAATTTTTTTTTTTTTTTGTTTTTTTTTTGCTTGAGGATAATTGACAAATAAACATAAGGATAAAAATAAGTAGCTTGTCTATCTTTTTATTTATTTAAATAGAAGCATTGTAAGATATAGAGATTTTAATTTCGAAATATGAATTTAATTTCTACATTGATTAAAATTGTTCATTGTTTTCTCATAAAAATTGTTCACTATTTTCTGTATAAACTATTTCTACGATTTTACATAAAATTAGTTTCTGTTCAGCATTATTTAAGAAATTGTTCGCTCTCTTTTTTGCATAAATTATTTTCTGTTCACTATTTAAAAAATTGTTCACTGTTTTCTCATAAAACACCTAGTGAAATCGTGTTTTCTAAATTTAAACGCCAAATCTGAATGCTTTTTCATGTTTGAATTTCACAATAATCGAATATATTTTTCTGCATTGATAAAATCTGTTTCTACATTTATGAAATTTTCTCTCTGCACATCATATTTACTGTATATTCAAATCTGTTATTGAATTCATAAAATCTTTTTTTTTGCATTAATTAAAACTGTTCACAGTTTTGTCATAAAAATTGGTCACTGTTTTTTGCATTAACTATTTCTAGCATTGGCGCAGTTATTGTACTTAAATGGTTTTTGTGTTTTTCTAAATTTGTAACCATATGAATAATGGACATACTCCATGAAAGAAAAATGAATGATTCGTATAAATCACCTAATGGTAAATGCCTCGAAAAATTCGAATTAGTTGAATGTAGAAATTCGAGAAAAATCAATGGAAAATCAATGAACGTAGCAAATCGTGAATGTGTACATAAGATGTACAGATAGTCTAGACTTGTTGAGAAATTTGATTTCGTTGAAAGTACAAAAGAATGAAAATTCAAAGGAAAAGTATGTACGTTAGATGTATAGATCGTATGAATTTGTTTAAAAATTTGAATTCATTGAATGTACAAAACTGTGAAAACTCAAGGAAAAATTGTGTACATTAGAGATACAGATAGTACGAATATGTTGAAAATTTTGAATTCGTTGAGTGTGTAAAATCGTGAAAATTCAAATGAAAATTGAAGAGCATACCAAATTGAGTAAACTTAATGGAAAATTAATTACATTAGATGTACAGATCATCTATTTTTTTGCATTGATAAAATCTGTTTCTACATTAATAAAATTTGCTCTCTGCACACCATCTTCACTGTTTTCTCATAAAAATTGTTCACTATTTTCTACATAAACTATTTCTAGCATTTTGCATAAAATTATTTTCTGTTCAACATTATTTAAAAAATTGTTCACTCTCTTTTCTGCGTAAATTATTTTATGTTCACTATTTAAAAAAAATTGTTCACTGTTTCCTCGTAAAACACCTAGTGAAATCGTGTTTTCTAAATTTAAACGTCAAATCTGAATGCTTTTTTATGTTTAAATTTCACAATAATTGAATTTGTTTTTCTGCATTGATAAAATCTGTTTCTATGTTAATAAAATTTGCTCTATGCACATCATGTTTACTCTATATTCGAATCTGATTACTACATTCATAAAACCTGTTTTCTGCATTAATTAAAACTGTTCATTGTTTTCTCATAAAAATTGTTCACTGTTTTTTGCATAAACTATTTCTACGATTTTGCATAAAATTATTTTCTGTTCAGCATTATTTAAAAAATTGTTCACTCTCTTTTCTGCATAAATTATTTCCTGTTCACTATTTAAAAAATTGTTCACTGTTTTCTCGTAAAACACCTAGTGAAATTGTGTTTTCTAAATTGAAAATCCAGATCTGTATGTTTTTTCATGTTCAAATTTCACAATAATCGAATCTGTTTTTCTGCATTGATAAAATCTATTTTGATACACACTTTGTCAAAATTATCCAACAATAATAGATTGTGATTGGTTGTTTATCTCTTTCTAATAAACTCACTATTTTTTCTACTTCACCTACAATCTACCATGTAGAAGTATAGAACAAGTGTGACAAAATGAGTAGAAATTAGAGATGATTTGAATACAATGAATCATAATGTATTGAAAATTTCCTTCTATTACATTTTATTATTATTATTATTACTCCTTATTTAGTTTATCTAAAAAGTTAAACATTTTTGGGTTTATCCAAAAATCTATGCCACGAAATACATTGTAGGAAATCAAGACCAAAGAACTGCCAAAATAAAAAATAATTTTATGGATCATAATTTTTTGCGGAATACTAGAAATAGTTTGTGCAGAAATTAGTGAACAGTATATCATGTCCTACTTGAGCCAAAATCCATCTTACAAACAGTTTTGAGTGTTATGGATCATAACATCAACATTCAGTACTTTTAACAGGCACAACTACTTTCAGACACAAAAAAAAAAAACACAGAGACAAGTTCAAAATCACACACATAAATGGACACTCAAAACATGCTCCGAGGTAAAAGTCATAATAGAAAATTGATTATTGAGCTACATTTTATTTTATTTTTCAGGCACGATTGCAGCCATTAAACCAACATAAATTCTGTTACAAACATTTTTTTTTCTAGACATATAGATTCTATTCTCTCTCAACCCCTAGACAGAGGGAAAGTATATAACAAATCTGATATTGAAAGGCTTTAAAGAAACAAAATATTTGGTCAAGAACCTGCTTCAAAGTTGTATGTGAAAACTGAAAACACAACCTACCACCTTTATTTGATCAGGTGGATGTAGTTTCTGTTTTATTTTTTATTTTTTTTGGTTGATTGGAAATTTATGCTGCTTATGACAACTTATTTAAGTACAGCAACAATGCCGCTCAATTTTTTATTTTGGCAGTTCTTTGGTCTAGATTTCCCGCAATGTATTTCGTGGCATAGATTTTTGGATAAACCCAAAAATGTTTAACTTTTTAGATAAACTAAATAAGGAGTAATAATAATAATAATAATAATAAAATGTAATAAAGGGAAATTTTCAATACATTACGATTCATTGTATTCAAATCATCTCTAATTTCTACTCATTTTGTCGAACATGTTCTATACTTCTACATGGTAGACTGTAGGTGAAGTAGAAAAAATAGTGAGTTTATTAGAAAGTGATAAACAACCAATCACAATCTATCATTGTTGGATAATTTGACAAAGTGTGTATCAAAATAGATTTTATCAATGCAGAAAAACAGATTCGATTATTGTGAAATTCGAACATGAAAAAACATATAGATTTGGATTTTAATTATTGTGAAATTTAAACATGAAAAAGTATTCAGATTTGACGTTTAAATTTAGAAAACACGATTTCACTAGGTGTTTTACGAGAAAACAATAAACAATTTTTTTAAATCAAGAACAGAAAATAATTTACGCAAAAAAGAGAGTGAACAATTTTTTAAATAATGCTGAACAGAAAATAATTTTATGCAAAATGCTAGAAATAGTTTATGCAGAAAATAGTGAACAATTTTTATGAGAAAACAGTGAAGATGGTGTGCAGAGAGCAAATTTTATTAATGTAGAAACAGATTTTTTCAATGCAAAAAAAAAAGATGATCTGTACATCTAATGTAATTAATTTTCCATTAAGTTTACTCAATTTGGTATGCTCTTCAATTTTCATTTGAATTTTCACGATTTTACACACTCAACGAATTCAAATTTTTCAACATATTCGTACTATCTATACCTCTAATGTACACAATTTTTCCTTGAGTTTTCACAGTTTTGTACATTCAATGAATTCAAAATTTTAAACAAATTCATACGATCTATACATCTAACGTACATACTTTTCCTTTGAATTTTCATTATTTTGTACTTTCAACGAAATCAAATTTCTCAACAAGTCTAGACTATCTGTACATCTTATGTACACATTCATGATTTGCTACGTTCATTGATTTTCCATTGATTTTTCTCGAATTTCTACATTCAACTAATTCGAATTTTTCGAGGCATTTACCATTAGGTGATTTATACGAATCATTCATTTTTCTTTCATGGAGTTTGTCCATTATTCATATGGTTACAAATTTAGAAAAACACAAAAACCATTTAAGTGCAATAACTGCGCCAATGCTAGAAATAGTTAATGCAAAAAACAGTGAACAATTTTTATGACAAAATAGTGAACAGTTTTAATTAATGCAAAAAAAAGATTTTATGAATGCAATAACAGATTTGAATATACAGTAAATATGATGTGCAGAGAGAAAATTTCATAAATGTAGAAACAGATTTTATCAATGCAGAAAAATATATTCGATTATTGTGAAATTCAAATATGAAAAAGCATTCAGATTTGGCGTTTAAATTTAGAAAACACGATTTCACTAGGTGTTTTATGAGAAAACAGTGAACAATTTTTTAAATAGTGAACAGAAAATAATTTATGCAAAAAAGAGAGCGAACAATTTCTTAAATAATGCTGAACAGAAAATAATTTTATGTAAAATCGTAGAAATAGTTTATACAGAAAATAGTGAACAATTTTTATGAGAAAACAATGAACAATTTTAATCAATGTAGAAATTAAATTCATATTTCGAAATTAAAATCTCTATATCTTACAATGCTTCTATTTAATCAAATAAAAAGATAGAAAAGCTACTTATTTTTATCCTTATGTTTATTTGTCAATTATCCTCAAGCAAAAAAAAAAAAAAAAAAAAAAAAAAAAAATTACACAGTACTCGAGTTTGGTAAACTCGAGTACTGTAGAAAAAAAATTTTCTGTATTTTTTTTTATTTATAAAAGGTAGTCGAGCCTAGTATATTCGAGTATTATGTTACATGGTACTCAAGTTTTCCAAGCTCGAGTACCACTTAATTTTTTTTAATCACCAATTTCTAGCTCAGCAGCCACGGTGGAACTATAAAATAGGATACTCGAGTTCACCAAATTCGAGTACTTGAAAAAGTGGTAGATTCCTGTTTATTTCCGAAACAGTGTTTTTTTGCCAAATATTTCGAAAATTGATGGTAAAGGGCCATTTTGGCCTTCTAATCTAGCCATTTATTGAATCTAGTTCAATTGCATATAGAGCAGCCCACTTCTTTTTGTTCTTTTTTGGTGAAAGGGAATTTAAATTAAACATAATTAAGAAGTACAAAGTTTAAGGTAAGAAACACTCCAAAGCATTAGCTAATAACGGGTACAAAATAAGGGAAGGAGGTTGCAAGTACAACATAAAACTATCACTAGTAGAGTGTTATTCCTTGGCCAAAAGATTCGTGCAATGATTCTCTTCACAGTAGGTGTAGTGAATGTGGGTTTCCTAAGAAAGTTTGAGGAGGTACCTGCAATCAAATATCAAATATTTCTATTTAGCTAGGAGAGCAAGAAGTTCATGTTTTAGCTAAGAGAGTAAGAAGTTCTTTTCCTTTATTAGTCTGGATGGAGGATGTTTTACAAGATATTTTTGTTTTTATTTCGTCTGATCTTCCAGTAATTTTTAATCTAAGAAAGCTATGGTCTCTTTATCAACCCAAAAAAAAAAAATCAAGGCATTACATGGATGAGTTATATACTTGTATTAGTTCATATATCATGAGAAATAAGAATTGTGATCACAACTTTTGCATCTATCTCAATGTACAACTTTCTAATATTTGAGGTTATTTGCTAAAATAAGACCATCCCGTAGGCCCAAGAGCTCAGCCGCCATAGAGTGAGTTATGCCAATGTTTCTGGTTTTGCACTATTTAGATCTATTCGTGGAGATTGTAAGTGGAAGTTCTCTTTTCTTATGGGATAGAAAGTGAACCCCAAGAGTTGTATGGGCCTCATGTTACATCTCCTTTGATCTAATTCTTGGATTTAGGGCCTCATGTGACACCACCCCTTTGCTTCATCCATTTCATGAAGCAATAGGCCGCGGTCCGTTTTGTCACACCACCTTTTTTTTTTGGGTATGCATGAGAGCATGAGTATGCTTGGTTGTGTGCATTTGAATTGGGGTGTTCTGAGCCTATTAGCTAAAGTTTTGGGTTTAGATATGCAGTCCCTGACCCAATATGTTTGTCTGCCTATATTGACCAGTAACAATATAGTGCAGTACAGCAGTTGCAATATCCATTTTTAAACTATGACATGAATATAAGCAATGTACCTCTTTTTCTTTTTCTTTTCTTTTTTTTTAATGATTCGATAGTTACAATGGAAAATGAGAAATTTGAACCATAAATATTTTTAATTAGAAAGTATCATAAAATGCTAATTAAGTTACAAAGTTCTTGACGCAATGTACCTTTTAAATTATTAGAAATTAGTCAATAACTTGTGCTTTAATGGAATATAATTTTTTTTCTCTTTTACTTTTTGTCTACGGCTGCGTTTGTTTTGGGTGAAAACTACTTCCGGAAATGCTTTTCTGTAAATGTGGGTATTTGGTTGCGCATGGAAAATAGCATTTACTGAAATTCGTTTCAGTTAACCGTGAGTCAAGGGTGAAATGCTTTTCCCTTTTTATTTTCACTTCAAATCACATTTTCCGAAAAACACAGAGAGAGAACACGAAGAGAGAGAGAGAGAGAAAGAGAGAGAGAGAGCACGAGCCGTGAGCTCGATCCGCCGCTCCAACCCCGGAGCAACCGCCGGCGACCTTTGACCCACGAACCGACGAACCCAGACCCATCGCCACGAACCACACGATCTCGACCCATCGCCTTCGAACTGACGAACCCAGACCCAAACCCATCGCCACGAACTCTCTTTTCCTCGCTCTCTCTTCCTCGATCTCTTAGTTTTGTTTTTTTAAAGTTTGATTTTTGTTGTTGTTGTGGTGGTGTGGTGGTGATGTTTTGGTGGTTGTGGCTTTTGATTGCCGGAATTTGTTGTTGAATTGGCTGTGATTTTGAAATTTTTTGTAATAAAATTTGTTTGGATGCTGAGAAAATAGCTGAGAAAATGTGAAAAAATTGTACAAAAATAGCATTTTCAGAATAGAACCAAACACATGAAAATATTTTCTACAACAATTTTTATAATGCAACCAAACACTTAAAAATATTTTCTTTTTCCGAAAATAGCATTTTCGGAAAATAGCCTATTTTCCGAAAAATATTTTACGATAACCAAACACAGCCTAAATATAAATTTTGATAATTATGGTAACTATTATTATTATTAGTAGTAGTAGTAGTAGTAGTAGTAGTAGTAGTAGTAGTTGTGGGGCCAAGAAATAGTCAGGCAACCCCGGCCCACTCCAAACTAGGCCCAAGGCCCATGCCGAGGACGCGTCCGAGGTCCGAGGACTAAAGTGTAATGCCCAGCTGCCCACGAAACGATGCCGAGGATGATAACGTCCTCGGAATTCCGAGATCTGAAAGTGGACAAGCGGCACTCCCTCAAAGGGAACCTCCCCGGGCATCCAAGGAGCAAACCGCAAGTACCAAATACCAGACATGGAAGCATGGTGGAGGAGCAAGTCCCAGACAAACTGTCACCTCCACATTAAATGCCCTCAACTAACGTCTTGGCCGCATTAATGAGGAAGGGACGCCTCAACAGTGCCACCTTGGTTGCTGCCATCCACAGAGAGAATGGGAAGGTGGCTGATGGGACAGGCACTCGAGTGATGCCCTAATCCCTCAACAAATGTAAGGCTAGGATCAACTGAGAAAGAGATATATAATGTAAGAAGTCCCTCTTGAAGAGGGGGGCGGAAAAACGACTGAAAGGAAAGATAGTAGCGGTTTACACTCTCTGAATCCTTGTAACCTTTCCCCAGGGAAATAAGAAGAACTTCAAGCTCTGTGAAACTTTCCCGAGGAACCTTATTGTGCACCCTAATTCACGTTTAAGTTAACTGCATTCTCGTACAACCATGCATAGCCGTTGCATTCCGCATTAGGGCCTAGTTCTTGAGCCCATTCTCTATAAATTCATTGCGGGGTTCGTTGGGCTTTTGACCCATATCCTTTGGGCTTGGGCAACCAAAAACCCAGACCCTACAATTGGCGCTGTCTGTGGGAAGAACTTGTGCGCTAGTAAGGACAACAGTCAAGCATGGTAGGATCGGGCCCTCATCAAGCAACTCCCAATCGACCTGAACCGGCGAAGCCACGGCATCAGGGTGACTACGGCGACCCCGGAGGTGGTCAGAATGACAATGGACAATTTCGAGAAGGGAGCGTGCATACTTCAACGGCGAATGAAAACCAGGCCCAGAAGCGCGACGATGGCCAGGCCACGCAATCGGAAGAGGCTCATAGCCACGCTTCCCAGGGAAATGATGATAAGGTGGCCATGCAGCGCGAGATAGATAACCTGAAGAAGAAGCTGCGCCGTGCGCAGCGAAGACAGCCTGAACCCAGCCCAGACTTGCCCTCTGACGACGAGAGTGACAACGAATACAGGCAAAGGTCAAGAACGCCCCCCAACAAGACTTTCTCCCACGAGGAGGAGCGCTACCAGAGGAGTAGGTGCGCCACCGAACCTCCAGGGGCGTAGGAAGTGACGCCATGAGCAAGGCGCTGGATCAGCTCTCCAAGTCGCCCTTCACGCGTTGTATAGAAGAGGCGGAGCTCCCTCGGTGGTTCCAGCAGCCAACCTTCATTGCTTACAACGGCAAAACGGACCCCGTGGAGCATGTGAGCCAGTTTAACCAGAGGATGGCTGTCCACTCCAAGAACGAGGCGCTGATGTGCAAAGTCTTCCATCCAGCTTGGGACCTGTGGCAATGAGGTGGTTCAACGGTCTGAGGACGAATTCCATAGACTCGTACAGACAGCTGACCCAGGCTTTTGGTTCTCGCTTTGTCACGAACAGTAGGCCTCCTTGGCCCATGAGCGCACTCCTGTCCCTATCCATGCATGATGGGGAGACCCTCAAGGCCTACTCGGACAAGTACTGGGAGATCTACAATGAACTGGACGGCAAGTATGACGTCGTCGCCATCAGTACATTCCAAAATGGGCTACCAATGGGGCACGGCCTGAGGAAGTCCCTGACCGGAAAGCCCGCCACCAGCGTGCGGCAACTGATGGATTGGATTGATAAATACAAGCGGGTGGAGGAAGATATGCTGCAAGGCAAGGGGAAGGATAAGGCCATCCCTCAAGAGATGAGGGATTTCAGGTCGGACCGGTATAACAACGCCCGCCAGAGGAGGGATTTCAGAGGAGAATCTGGAGCGACCAATGCTCAAACCGTCAACGCCGTATTCCGAGAACCCGTGCATAGGGTGCTGGAGAGAATAAAGGACGAGCCGTATTTCAGGTGGCCGAATAAGATGGCCGGGGAACCTGAGAGGCGCAATCGAAACCACTACTGCCAATACCACCAGGAACACGGGCATGCCACGGAGGACTGCAGGAACCTCCGGAACTACCTGGACCAGCTAGTCCGGGAAGGAAAGCTGAAGCACCTGCTGCTCAACCCTGACAATCGTCAGGGCCAAATGTATCAAGAGCTTCGAAAGGACACCGCCATGGGGCAACCCGCTGGCACAATCAACGTAATCCTGGCGGCACCGGGGAGAACGGGCATGTGCCCTTCGCGAGTGTTGTTTGTGGCCCAACCGCAAACCGAGGAGTCCCAGGCCGGGCCGAAAAGGGCCAGGAGGAGTCCCTGCCCTTCTTTGAGCTTCTCAGAGGAAGACAAGATCGAGACCACCCAGCCCCATGACGATGCTCTGGTGGTCACCCTTAGGATTGGGGGCTACGACGTGAAGAGAGTGATGGTAGACGGTGGCAGCGCAGCAGAGATCATGTACCCGGACCTCTACAAGGGGCTAGGGTTAAAACCGGAGGACTTGACGCCATATCACTCTCCCCTAATGAGTTTCGATGGGAAGCTTGTCGTCCCGAGGGGCATGATCAGGCTGCCCATACAGACCGGCCCAGAAGTGGTAGAGGTGAACTTCATAGTGGTGGACACATACTCCCCCTACACGGCCATCGTAGGAAGACCCTGGCTTCACACCTTAGGGGGCGTAGCCTCCTCTTTGCACCAGAAGGTGAAATTCCCATCAGGGGACCAGGTTCTAGAAATCCGTGGTTGCCAGCCCACAGCGAGGCAATGCACGGTGGCTGCAATATCATGCCGGCTTGACGCATAGCCCTCGACCGCCACAGAAGAGGGTTTATAGCAATCAAAGGCCACTATAGCGCACCCTAATGTAGCTGCCGAGGGGGCCAAGTGTGAGGACTTGGAGAAAGTGGTAATCGGTGACGATCCCGAGAAGTTCTTTCGGGTTGGGGCTAGGCTGCCTCCCACCGAACAAGAGGAGTTGGTTGAATTCCTTCGAAGCAATATTAATGTATTTGCATGGGACCCCTGCGACGCACCAGGGATTGACCCGTCCTTCATCTGTCACCATCTCAACGTTAGTCCATCCATAGTACCCAAGAAGCAGCTGCCCCGACACCCATCGAGGGAACACGCTAACGCCATAAGGGAAGAGGTGAATAAACTCAAGCGCACTGGGGCTATCAAGGAGATTTTCTATCCCGAGTGGCTAGCCAATACTGTGGTGGTCAGGAAGAAGAGCGGAAAGTGGAGGGTCTGTGTGGACTTCACCGACCTAAATAGGGCATGTCTAAAGGACTCGTTCCCCATGCCTCGGATCGACCAGCTGGTAGATGCGACCACGGGCCATCCTCGGATGAGCTTCCTAGACGCCTTTTAAGGCTATCATCAGATACCGCTGGCCGTGGAAGACCAGGAGAAGACCGCCTTTGTGACACCCGTCGGGAACTACCACTACAAAGTAATGCCTTTCGGTCTGAAGAACGCAGGATCCACCTATCAAAGGATGATGACGAGGATGTTTGAGCCGATGCTGGGCAAGAGCATTGAGGTCTATGTTGACGATATGGTGGTGAAGAGTAAGGTGGTATCCGAACATCTGGGGGACCTCGGCCGCACGTTTGACGTCCTGAGAAAGCACCAGCTGCGCCTGAATGCCTCAAAATGCTCGTTTGGGGTGGGGTCGGGCAAGATCCTTGGGTACATGATCACCCATAGAGGAATCGAAGTTGACCCTGACCAAATCAAGGCTATTCATGATCTGAAGCCTCCGCAGAACCCCAAAGAGGTCCAGAAGCTTACTGGGATGATCGCGGCTTTGAACAGATTCATTTCCCGATCGGCTGACAGGTGCAGGCCTTTCTATCTCCTGATCAACAAGTGAAAAGGATTTGAGTGGTCCGAAAACTGTGTTGTAGCTTTCCAACAACTCAAGGAGTACCTATCTCGGCCGCCTATCATGTCCAATCCTAACGTCGACGAGGTCTTGTACGCATACCTTGCTGTGGCGCCCCACGTAGTAAGCCTAGTACTGATACGGGATGACAATGGCGTTCAGAAGCCAGTTTATTATGTCAGCAAGTCGCTACACGAAGCGGAGGTCAAATACCTACCCCTGGAGAAGGCCATACTGGCTGTGGTCCACGCCACAAGAAAGCTACCTCACTACTTCCAAGCTCACACAGTGGTCGTCCTGACCAAACTGCCCCTGAAGTCTGTACTTCGAACTGCCGATTACATCGGGAGAATCGTAAAGTGGAACACAATCCTTGGGGCCTTCGATATCAAGTATATGCCCCGGACTTCCATAAAAGGGCAGGTCTTGGCGGATCTGACGGCCGAATTCGCCGAACCCACCGTGGAAATAGCCCCCGGGGAGGAGAGCTCGGATGAAAAATCAGTTGGGGCAGTCTCCATCCCGAGATCACCACATTGGAAAGTATATGTTGACGGCGCGGCAAACCAGAGGGGGTCCGGGGTGGGGCTAGTATTAGTATCCCCCGAGGATCATGTCATCGAGAAGTCCCTTAGGCTCGGATTCTCGACCACAAACAACGAGGCCGAGTATGAGGCGTTGCTGCAAGGGATGGTCATGGTACGAAAGATGGGAGGAAGATCGATAGAGGCGTTCTCAGACTCGAGATTGGTGGTAGGACAGGTAAACAGAGAAATGGAAGCCAGAGATCAGAGAATGCAAGAATACCTGAGCCAGGTCCGGCGCTCACAGTCGGAATTCGACTTCTTTAGCCTGTCTTATATTCCCCGGAGCGGGAACAGCCATGCCGACTCATTAGCCACGCTCGCAACGTCCTCGGCGGAGGGCCTGCCCCGGATCATACTTGTGGAGCACTTAGAAAGAGCGAACGAAGTGGCAAGGGGGCCGGTCACCGTCAATCAGATTGAAGTGGGTCCCAGCTGGATGGATCCCATAGTAAAATTCCTCAAAGATGATATCCTGCCCTAAGATAAGACAGAAGCTGAGAAAGTACGGAGGAAAGCTCCTCGGTTCTGGCTATCTGAGGATCTCCGACTATACAGGCGCTCCTACTCTGGGCCGTACCTACTATGCGTCCACCCCGAGGCAGCAGAGTTACTACTCGAAGAGCTGCACGAAGGAATCTGTGGGAGTCATACAGGAGGGAGATCCCTGTCACACCGAGCTGTCACCCAAGGATATTGGTGGCCAGGGATGCAACAGGAGGCCCTAGAATATGCCAAAAGGTGTGACCAGTGCCAGAGATTCGCCCCGAACATTCACCAGCCAGGAGGGGTCCTCAATCCCTTGTCCAGTCCCTGGCCGTTCGCCCAATGGGGCTTGGACATTGTAGGTCCCTTCCCGAAAGCGCCAGGGAATAAGAGGTATCTGCTGGTGGCCACGGACTACTTCACGAAATGGGTCGAGGCCGAGCCCCTAGCCAACATTAGGGACGTGGACGCCAAGAAATTCCTTTGGAGGAACATAGTTACGCGATTTGGGGTCCCTCACACCCTCATCTCGGATAATGGGCTCCAATTCGACAGCAAAGCCTTCAGAAGGTACTGCTGTGAACTTGGGATCACTAACAGATATTCGACGCCTGCCTACCCTCAGGGAAACGGACAGGCAGAAGCCGTCAACAAGGTTATCGTCAACGGGCTTAAGAAGAGGCTGGACGACGCCAAGGGAAGATGGGTTGAGGAGCTGCCCCACGTCCTATGGACATACCGGACTACCCCCCGACGGTCAACAGGGGAAACACCTTTTGCCATGACTTATGGCGCCGAGACGGTGATCCCCCTGGAGACGAATTTCCGGACGCTACGAACAAGGTCTTTCACTCCCAGCAGCAATGATGATCTGCTGGGAGATAGCCTAGACTTGGTGGACGAACGAAGGGAACGAGCAATGATCCAGCTGGCCTATTACCAGCAAAAGCTCAAGCAAGGGTATGACACCAACGTGAAACTCAGGCCGCTAGCACTGGGGGACCTGGTGCTGAGAAAAGTTGTCGGGGCTGCCAAGAACCCATCCTGGGGAAAGCTGGGACCCAACTGGGAAGGCCCCTACCGAATTACCTCAGTAGCAGGAATAGGTGCATACTATTTAGAAGATCTAGACGAAAAATCTGTACCTCGCCCCTGGAATGTAAATAACCTGAAAAGGTATTATTATTAATGAAGCAGTATTTCTTGAATTCCGATTCTTAACCTGTTTCAACTTGGGATCACATGTTCGGACGGCAAGACTGAGTGTTAGACAGAACCAAGGCACTGCATGGTCCTCGGACTCAGGCCTATGGGGAAACTAACTACTTCAAAATACTAAGTGTTAGACAGAACCAAGGCACTGCATGGTCCTCGGACTCAGGCCTATGGGGAAACTAACTACTTCAAAATACCAAATGTTAGACAGAACCAAGGCACTGCATGGTCCTCGGACTCAGGCCTCTGGGGAAACTAACTACTTCAAAATACCAAGTGTTAGACAGAACCAAGGCACTGCATGGTCCTCGAACTCAGGCCTATGGGGAAACTAACTACTTCAAAATACGAAGTGTTAGACAGAACCAAGGCACTGCATGGTCCTCGGACTCAGGCCTATGGGGAAACTAACTACTTCAAAATACTAAGTGTTAGACAGAACCAAGGCACTGCATGGTCCTCGGACTCAGGCCTATGGGGAAATTAATCACTTCAAATAAAAAGGGGGCCTAAGTATCGGACTAAACCAGGGTTCTTCATGGCCTTCGGACTCAAGTCCATGGGGAAGCCAACTACTTCAAGGGGACCCACGTCATAATAATTGATGCCGCGATTAGCCGAGGTGCAATTGAAGTTAAAATCGTACAAGTAAAGAAAAAGCGGATAGTGTGCAAGTAAGCAAACAACCACAACAAATAGAAAAAGAAACAAAGCTCGCATTTCATTAAGTCCAAAAGGAGTTACACGATGGGAATTACATTACAAATAAAAAAAAATGCAAAAGTAAAGTGAAGTAGGCAGATGCGCCAAGGAGCCTACTCCTTCTACTTAATTACTGGCTCCTGTGGGTGGTTGGACCAAGGTAGCTCCAGGGTCCTCTGAGCTCTGGCTGAGTGGGATGGCCTGCAGAGGTACGGCAGAAATAGCAACCCCCTCAGCAGAAGAAGCCTGGGCATCAGGGGATGGCCCTGCAACGTGCTGAGGTGCGTCCTCGTTAGAGCCATCGCTCACTTCAACCACCAGGGGAGGGTTACTCCCTTGGACTGGCTCACCAGTGGCTCCAGCATCCGAGGCCTCCTCGCCTGGAGTAGCAGCAGTTTCCACAGCAGCCTCCTCGGCCTCAGGGCAATCTGGGCCACCTGGGGCAGCCTCGCGAATGGTAGAGGGGTAGTACACACTCTGTGCACCCTCAAGGCCTGCTACTGCGCTGTCTCGAGCCTGGGTTACGGCCTTCAACTCCTGCCTGGCCTTAGCAAGGTCCTCCTCAGAGTTCTTGAGAGTCTGGGTGGCCTCCAAGCACTTCTCGCGCTCTTCTTCCATTGCCTTTCCGTGGTCGTGGGCCGCCTCCTCCAGCCTGAAGGTGGCCTGGATAGCCTGCAAAACAAAACGAGTACATGATAATAAACCGAGCTAAAAAAAAAAAAAAAAAAAAAGAGAGAGAGAGGGAAAAAGGAAGGCAGAAAAAACTAAAACAAGAAAGGACACAAGTGTTGAGGCCTTACCATCCCCAAGTAACGCTTGAGGCTGAGGAAGACCTCCCTGCTCTTCATGGTCCCCAGCTGCTCTATGTCCGCGGGAAGTAGCAGACACCTCCCCACGGCGTCGGCCACGTGCGCGCCTTCGCCCTCTCTAAAATCCCTGAGAGAGGAATCATCTCGCAGAGGAGCCCCACGAAGCATTGGGGCAGGCAGCCATGCCTGGGCCTCGGCCGGGGCATCCACCTACCTATCCTGAGACCTGGAGCCTATCCTCAACTGCTTTGAGGGCCGCCGAGAGTCATCCCCCTCCCGAGTGGACCCAGATTTCTCCTCAATGGGCCTCTTGCCCTTGTCCTTCTTCTGCTTAGAATAGGAAGGCTCGTTCCGGGAAGACGGACTCGTCCGAGGCGGAGGGGGAGGAAGCCTAGATTGGGTCGAGGCCGACCTAGTCTGGGGAGGACGATTCTTTGGAGAAGGGGGTGGGAGCTTCGGCTTAGACTTCCTCGGTTGCTCTTCGATCAGCTCGAGAAGACTGGGCTGGTTCTTCTTCTTGTAGCCCATCACAAGCCGAGAAGGTGTCTCCGACGTTGAGAGGTCTACTTCGATCAGACGAGGATCCCCCAAGTCTCCAGAAGGGTCCTCAGACTGATGAATCTGCTCAAAAACATCAAAATCGTCCCCTCCAGGACCAGGATCTGCAGCTTCCCCTTCCCTCTCTATGTTCTCTTCCGCGGCCTCTGAGAATGTACGAGAGGAAGAGGGGACTGCTACCGTGACGCCTTCTGAAGTAGAGAGACCCTTGGGAAACTCGAACCCGTCCTCGGTCATTGCTATTTTCGGCAGGCGAGGATCCTTTGCTTTGATCACGTGCTTTGGGGCCGCAAATGACTTTTGGAGCGGCGTGTACCCCAAGATTTTGTGAGCAGTTCTGACTTGGTGGTCTGCTTCGTTTTCAAAATCCGTCGACCTGAGCACTTTCTGCAAGTCTTCCCTGTTGATCAAATTGTAGCGGGGCGCGAAGGAGTGCGGATCTGCAAGAAGAAAACGCATTCGCGATTAGCAACCAAAATAGTACAAAAAGAAATGACGCATAAAACAAGTTAGAATCTTTGAACCCCCTCCTACTCCTACTACCCCACCTGGTGTCCCCTCTGTCGTCGGGCAATGGATACCATCATGCCATGCCCCGAACACAATGAGAAAGTCCTCATTCATCCCCTTGTTGGACTCCGGGAGGCACTGGATGAGCCGGACCCTGTCGTCCCTCGTCCTCATATAGTAGGACTTGTCCCTCAGGCGTTGAAGATTGTAGCAGTAGTTCACGTCATGATGGGTCAACCTTAGCCCCATCTTCTCGTTCAGAGCATCCACACTACCCAGGATTCTGAACATGTTGGAGGCGCACTGGGTGGGGGTTAACCGAAAATATGACAGGTAACCCCTCGTCATCGGCCCCATAGGGATCCTCATCCCTCCTTCAAGGAAGGCGATGATGGGAATCACCACCTCGCCCTCCTGCCTCCGGAATTCCCACTCCCCCTCCTCGCAGTACCTCAAGCCCACATTGGCCGGTATCTTATAATCGGCGATGAATTTCTCCATCGCCTCCTCAGTAAAGACATACTTCTTAAGTCTACCCATCCCAAATGACGCCTAAGAGAGCTAAAGAAAGAGCGGATAAAAGAGGAGGAAGGGTAGAGCGAAGAAAAGCTCAGAGAGGGATAGAGCGACTTACAGAAACGAGGAGAAGCTCCTCGGACAGGCTTTTTATGCTGGAGATGGTGGTAGAAATTTGGCTGGACTCTGAATGAAGGCGCAAGAGCTCTTGATTATGAATGGAAAAAGGTGAAAACGGTTCGAATGGGTATTTATACCCCGGATGGAAGAGCTGCGCGAGTTTTCCCGCCCATAAATGTTAGGCGCATCACGACCGTTCGATTGCCATCTGCCCGTTGAACGTGGGGAGCACAAAACCGCCCGAATTTAATGCAGGACACGTTGCGCACACCGAAGCGCCAGTAACGAACCTTGGGCAGACGAAAAGGCTCCAGCGCTGACAAAGGACAAGACTCGATTGGACGCGGAGCAGGTCCGAGGGTATTAAAATCCTCCTTTCCGCCCGAGGATGCGGACAGCAAGATTTTGAGGGGCTATTGTGGGGCCAAGAAATAGTTAGGCAACCCCGGCCCACTCCAAACCAGGCCCAAGGCCCATGCCGAGGACGCGTCCGAGGTCTGAGGACTGAAGTGTAATGCCCAGCTGCCCACGAAACGATGCCGAGGATGATAACGTCCTCGAAATTTCGAGATCCGAAAGTGGACAAGCGGCACTCCCTCAAAGGGAACCTCCCCGAGCATCCAAGGAGCAAACCGCAAGTACCAAATACCGGACATGGAAGCATGGTGGAGGAGCAAGTCCCAGACGAACTGTCACCTCCACATTAAATGCCCTCAACTAAAGTCCTGGCCGCATTAATGAGGAAGGGACGCCTCAACAGTGCCACCTTGGTTGCTGCCATCCACAGAGAGAATGGGAAGGTGGCTGATGGGACAAGCACTCGAGTGATGCCCTAATCCCTCAACAAATGTAAGGCTAGAATCAACTGAGAAAGAGATATATAATGTAAGAAGTCCCTCTTGAAGAGGGGGGCGGAAAAACGACTGAAAGGAAAGATAGTAGCGGTTTACACTCTCTGAATCCTTGTAACCTTTCCCCAGGGAAATAAGAAGAACTTCAAGCTCTGTGAAACTCACCCGAGGAACCTTATTGTGCACCCTAATTCACGTTTAAGTTAACTGCATTCTCGTACAACCATGCATAGCCGTTGCATTCCGCACTAGGGCCTAGTTCTTGAGCCCATTCTCTATAAATTCATTGCGGGGTTCGTTGAGCTTTTGACCCATATCCTTTGGGCTTGGGCAACCAAAAACCCAGACCCTACAGTAGTATTATTGTATGTTTGTGATTGTAATTATTAATAGATCTGTATTATGTTTTTTGTTTTGAGTGACTGGAATGCCACTCCAAATTTGTTGCAAGTTGCAACCCTTCATGACTTTTGTCTTTTAGCAATATGATTGTTGGTATTTTGTTGTCATTTTGGTCATCATTTTCAAACAATTAATGTTTTAGATTCATCTCATTGGATCTATAAAATTCTTAAAAAAAATTTAGTGGAGACTCTTAGAAACAATGGTCAAGAAATCCTCGTTTATATAGCTTAAAATTAAAAGATAATTTTAGAGTCTTTTTCATGATCTATACTAAAAAAAAAGTTGTAGATGAGTTTGATACTTGAATTAAAGAACATTTTGATTAAAAAAAAAAAAATTTGATGGAAGAGACAAAAAGCCCTCAGTTTAGACCCCTTTTTATGGTAACTGGTAAGAAACCATAGTGAAATTAAAATAGGAAAAATCTGAATAAAAATCAACCACAAGAGGCATAATGACCGATTATAATTTGATGTCCTGGTTAACCAAACCAAAGGATCAAATTTTTTTAGCAGGTTTGACGGTAAGTTTGGATTCTAGCAAAAACAATTAACAAAAGGAGTCAAGAACTTTTACAACATTTAGGGTCCGTTTGGATACAGTTGAAAACTAAAAAATACTGTAGCAAAATAATTTTTAAATATGTGAATAGTACCGTGTGACCCATTTTTAATAAAAAAGTTGTTAAAAAATGAGGTTTGTGGGTCCCATGACTAAAAAGTTGCTAAATAGTTACTAAAAAGTGGCTGAACCGTTGCTGCAAAAGTTACTGTGTGAGCACTGTTCACACCCCCAAAGTCAACAATCACGGCTTTTGGAAAAATAAAAAAAATAAAAAAATGAAAAGGCAAAACATGGACGTGGGAAGTGCAAAACGCGCTTCCCAAACACACACTTAACCTGGAAGCACGGACGCGGCGCCAAAGGAGCTGCACCTGTGTCCGACATGGCGCAACATGGCGACACGCGAGGGACACCACTGCCAGCTCGTCGATGCGTCCTGCCATGTTTTTTTTTTTTTTAGCCGACTCGCGTCGACTCGGGCTATATCTGTCGAAACCGCCGATTCAAGCCAAAATTCAAAAATAAAAATAAAAGTGCAAAACACACCATTTGAACTTAATAACAAACCCTACTTCAACTCACTTCATCCAAACACCAAACTTCAGCTCTCTCTCTCACTCCGTCACTCGTCTCTCACTCTCTCCGTACTCTCTGCGGCTCTACCTCTCTGTCTCTGCTCTCCGTCTCCCCTGTGGCTGTGAGACACTCAGCCACTCAGTCACTTCATTCAAACTTCAGCTCTCTTTCACACATTCTCAACTCAGGTATTGATATTAAGCTTTCAATCTTAATTTGATTTGTGATTTGTGATTTGTGAATCTGTGATTTGTGAATCTTAGTTTTCAATCTTAATTTTATTTAGTTAATAGTTATTACTTATTACTCATTGTGATTTGTGAATCTGTGAACTTTTTTTTTTTTTTTTTGAGAATCTTTGAATCTGTGAACTTGGGTTTGATTTATTATTAATTTATTTAGTTAATACTTAATAGTTATTATTTGTATGTTACATTGAATCTATTGAATATGCAATGGATGAAAGTACTAGTACAGAAACTTCACCTATATCTAATCAAGAAGTGCCAAATGCTGAATGTCCTCTTTGGCAGTATGTGAATAAAGTAGAAAAACCACCTGGTACTACTGTTAAATTAGGTGGAAACACAAACTTTAAGTGCAACTATTGTGGTGTAGTTTATTTGGGATCCTATTCTAGGGTTAAGGCTCATTTATTAAAAATTCCTAATAAAGGCATTAAAGCATACCCTAATGTGACACCGAGCCATAGGCTAGAAATGCAGCGAATGCATGATCAAGTTGAGAATGATAAGTTAGAGAGAGAATGGAGAAGTCAAATTCCCTTACCCCCACCTCCCCCAGGCTGTGGACCTATACCTATTTCCCCATTTCGGAGACAGGAAGAGAGTGATAATACAAATTCGGTTGATGGTAAGAGGAGGAAGGTGATTGAGAATTCTCCTTTGGAGAGAGCATTCCAGAATAATGCTAGACATGAATTGGATAGTAGAATTGCTAAGATGTTTTACACCGGTGGGCTTCTGTTTAACTTTGCAAGGAACCCACATTATCATAATTCCTATGCATATACTGCTGCCAATAGCATTCAAAGTTATGTTCCTCCTGGATACAATGTCTTGAGAACAACACTTTTGCAAAAAGAAAGAGCTCATGTTGAAAGACTTTTGAAATCAATTAAGGACTTTTGGCTTGAAAATGGTGTAAGTATAGTTTCTGATGGATGGTCAGATCCACAAAGGAGACCTCTTATTAAAATTATGGCTATATCAGATGGGTCGCTATAAAAGAGATTGGACATGAAAAAGTTGTCCAAGTCATCACTGATAATGCTAATGTGATGAAGTCTGCTAGAGCTCTTATTGAAGGTAAGTATCCTAAAATATTTTGGACACCCTATGTTGTCCACACTCTCAATCTAGTTTTGAAAAATATTTGTGCAGCAAAAAACACTGAAAAGAATGAAGTTACATATGAAGAATGCAGTTGGATTACACGTATTGCTGATGATGCATCTTTCATACGTGTTTTTATGATGAACCATTCAATGAGGTTGGCAATGTTTAATGAATTTTGCCCATTAAAACTACTCCAAGTTGTTGATACTAGATTTGTTTCAGTTGTTGTAATGCTGAAAATGTTAAAGTTGATAAAAAGATGCCTTCAAGCCATGGCTATTAGTAAGCAATGGGCTTCTTATAGGGAGGATGATGTTGGAAAATGTCAAAAGGTGAAAGATATGATTCTAAGTGATCTTTGGTGGGATAAAGTTGATTATATCCTTGAATTCACAGCACCTATTTATGATATGCTACGAGTAGCCGACACAGATAAGTTTTGTCTTCATCTTGTGTATGAGATGTGGGATTCAATGATAGAGAAAATGAAGGCAGCAATATATTGACACGAAGACTTAAAAGATGATGAGTATAGCTCATTTTGGGGTGTGGTGTATGATATACTTATTGATCGATGGAATAAAAATTGTACACCACTACATTGCTTGGCTCATTCCTTAAATCCTAAGTAAGTACATTTATTTTCTATTTTCCTTAGTTCCCCCTTCTAGTAAAACACACGTTTCATCTATATTTGTTTTTTAATTTTTAACTAGGTATTACTCCATTGAATGTCTTTCGGAGAATCCAAAATGCATCTCTCCACATCGGGATCATGAAATTTCTATGGCCTTAAACTTCTTGGATAACCTTGTTCATCCTCATGTGCTGAGAGGAATTGGAGCACATACAAATTCATTCATTCCTTAAAAAGAAACAAAATGACTCCTGCACGCGCTGAGGATTTGGTATATGTGTATTTTAATCTTCGACTCTTGTCAAGGCGCAATGAGGAGTACATAAATATAGCAACAAAGATGTGAAATATTGCAGGAGACTCTTGGAATGAGAGCGACATACATGGAGGAGCTAGAATTCTTGAAAATGCAGCCCTTACACTTAATGAGTCAGAGTTGGAAGCCATGGTTATTGGGAATGCTAACACTAGTGTCACTACTAGTGAAAGTGAAGTTCGAAGTGAAGCTATTGATCTTGATGATGATGATGTTGGTGTTTGATTGTCTTGTTGATTGTCTTTTATTTTGTTTTAGTTTCAAACTTGTGAGTTGTATTCTAATTTTCGAACATCATGGAATGTTTTAGTTTCAAACTTGTGGGTTTTATTTAATTTATGAACATCATGTTTTAGTTATTATCTACTATTGCTCTTAAATTTGGTATATGTTTATATAATGTGAAAAAGTATGCTTAGCAATATATTAAAAATATAAATAAAAATATTTTTAATAATTTTTTAATCGCCGCACCCCGTCGCACCCGTACCCAACTTTTTCAAAAATTGCCGAGTCCCGCACCCACACCCACACCCGCACCCGAATCCTGAAACGCACCCGTGCTTCATAACATTTAGCACTCCTAGAGGACATTATCATTGAATTGTAATGTCCTTTGGACTTAATATAGACATATAGTTCCTCAAGTTTTTCAAAGATTGATGGACAACATCTTTAAAGACCTTGATGGTTTTTGTATAGTTTATTGATGATATCCTTATGTTCTCTTTTTGATACCATTCCAGAAAACACGCAAGATTACAAAAGAGCTTGATTGATCATACAGCAGTGGATAGGTTTTCTAGTTGCCAACTTGGCTAGGTTGCTAACATGACTAAATACAGGCTTTGGGACATACAAGGAGCAGTAGCTTGTGTCATTGTGTTCTAAATGAGACCAATTAGCCAACAATCTCCTCTCCTGCTAATTTAGAGTCCATTTCCTATTGGTAACTTGAACAACTCTCTTACTATCACTAATGAACAAAAGATTGTTGCAACCCAATTCCCTAGCCCTCATAGCTGCTTCCAACATTGCTTCTTGGATGGTGATTGGAATTATCTTCCCTGTACAGCTTGATAACCCCTGCAAAATGATATCCCCTTGCAAGTTCGTGGCTTCATAGGCAAAACCAGCTCTGTTCAATCTCTTCAGTCTTGCTCCAACCACCTTTATAATAAGTTGCCAAGGTCTTCCAGGTATATTGGTCAAGCCAAGATGATCAGGATTTCCATGGGAGGGTGTAGAGCAGTTGGAATAAGCTCCAATGTACCTGCAAGTAAGAGATTGAGTAGTTAGAGTGACTTCCATTGGGTTTGGAGGTTTACCTTCATGGACTATTTGATTCCTGTGAGACCAAATAGTCCATAAGGTTACAAAGATTCCTTGGAGATAAAGCATATCATTCTGCTCCATATCTTTGTGAAGTTGTAGAATCTGCCTAACCCATTGCACAATAGTCATGTGGCTAAAATCTGAAGTATGTATAGTTAGAGGAGAGTCATGCCAAACAACTCTAGAGAAAGTGCAATGCAGAAACAAGTGAGATGGGGATTCATTTTCCTCGTGGCAAAGGGGGCATAAGCTTTGAACGGAAACACCCCTGTTCTTCAAGGTGAGAAGAGTGGGTAGACTATCATGGAGAAGCCTCCACATAAAGTTGCAAATTTTGAGAGGAACTTTAACTTTCCATATCAACTGCCATAAATTGGAATCAAGGGTTGCAGTCCCCTTTGAGAGAAGGTTATAAGCTTTTTTTAACTTGGTAATCACCTGAAGAAGAATGTTTCCAAATTAACTTGTCTATCCCAGTTCCTATTTTAGAGATAGGAAGGGTCAAAATTTCTTCACTAATGGGATGGGGGTACAGGGTTTTAACAAGACCAGGATTCCATGAGTGGTTTGTGTGATCAATCAGGTCTGCCACAGTACCAGTACTCAAGTTATGCAGGTTTAGCATATGGATATTTGTACCTGAACCTATGATCCACCTTCCTTCCTCATGTTCTCTAAAACAATAGAAGACATCTTAAAAGGAATCTATAGAATTTATAGGTTTAGTTTTAAATCAATTAGGTTTAAAACTACAAGAACATTTAATTTCTAAAATGAGAAATTTCTTGAAAAAATTGAAGACAATATACAATTATAAACATTTTTTTTTAGAAATTCTTAACTATGGAGGAATTATATAATTTTTTTTTTTTTAAAATCTCTCTACAAAAGAAATCCCTCTCTCATTTTTTTTTGGGAAAAACTTAAAAATGTTTGATTTATTTGGACAAAAAATATCTGAATTGATAAAACTATTCATAAGAGATTTAGGGTATGTTTGGTGGGCTGTAATAAGTACTGTAATATAATAGTTATTCATATAGTTTAGATAGTCGGTAGTTTGATTATATTTTTATTATAAGAAATAGTTATTCTTTATGAATAACTATTCTTTAAAATGATGAATAAATATTTATTTCTAAAAAGGTTGTAATAATTATTCCTTAGTAAGTATAATAATTTTTTAAATTAATATATTTCCAAATAAACAAATTTTCCATATGCACATATCAATCATGACAATAAAAAAAATCATCAAAATTAGGGCAAAAAAGTAATCTCAGTGATAGGTTTAAATTTGAACTAATAACAACTAACTACTTATGATTTGTTGTGAAAATGTTGTGGACGTAGCACTTCTCACTATGAGAAATGCTATGTCCACAGCATTTTCACAGCAAATCCTAAGTGGCAAGTTGTTATTGTTGGGGCAAAAAAGTAATCTTAGTGGTAGGTTCAAATTTGAATTAATAACAACTAACCACCTATGATTTGTTGTAAAAATATCGTGGTTGTAGCACTTCTCAAATAACTATTCTCTCTCTCTCAAATTTAAAAAAATATTATTTTTTAGGAAATATAATTATATGACTAAAATATTTCCTAAAATGTATCATAATTTTTATTTTAATGTTACATCTCATAACCAAACTTATGAATAAGTTTAGTTATTTCATTACAACACTTTTTATTTCCAGTAATAAAGATTACCATTCATGTCATAATTATAATTCAATGTACCAAACATACCCTTGGATGACTTACCTAAGATTTATTTCCTAAAAAATAAGATCAATCAAAACATTTTTCTTTTTGAGAAAATTTCAATCTATGGTGTCCTCTTCTGATGATAGCTCTTTATTATTAGACTAAGGTACCAATAAGTTTTTGGTGTAAGTGGGGATTAAACCCCAAATCTTTTATATAATCATTAGAGATTTTACTAAAAACTTGAAACAAATGTTTCATATATATGTTTTGAAAGCAATACCAAAAACGTAATGGCAAAGACATAATGGTCACACTCATGAGACCAATAGAGGAATTGGATCTAGAATAGATCCTATTTCTAAAAAACTTCAATAAGAAAAGACTTAGCGTTTATTTGGATACCACTTATTTTACTGAAACTGAAAGCTTATTGCTGAAAATACTATAGATAAAAGTAAAAATTTGTTGAAATAGTACCGTGTGACCTATGAATAGTACCAAAAAGTGCAGTGAGACCCATGAATAGTAGTAAAAATAAGTTGAACAGTGAAATAATTTTAATTTTTCATTGCTTCCCAAATGCATGCTTATAAAGTATAATACCATTGCAAATTATATAGTTTTTGACGTTTTAATATATTAAATAGGTTCTAAAAAAATCCAAAAGACGACATGTTTTCTCTTCCAAAACCACAAAGCCCAATATTGTCCAACAAAAACAAATCCAACCCTACCAAATCGCTCATTCACATAAAATCAATTGGGCTCGGAGGCCCAATATATCTCCGTCACCGGTGACTCACTGCCACACAGTACGTTAATTTTTGCGACCTCATAATCATATTCATAGTCCAACACAACAACAACCTGAAAAAAAAAAAAAACAAAAACAAAAACTACTGTGGGCTTTCGTGTGATCGTATCGAAACCACGTGAAAGCGAAAAAGCTCAGATTAACAACTCCACCGTCACACTGAGATCGCTACGCTCGTTTTCACAATCCTCAAAAATAAGCAAAAGTACAATCTTCGCGTGCTAATTAATTTCCCTATAACCCATTTCTTTCCCATCTCTCTAGGTTTTTCTTTTTCGTCAATTCCATTCTGTTACTGTAAGCCTCGTTTTGTGTTTGTGTTTGTTCTTCAAAAGTCAAACCAGCTCCAATAATTCCTTGATTCTTTTGTTTTTTTTTTTTTTTTTTGGTTGTTGTTGTTTCAGGATTTCTTGCAATTTGGTGACCCAACAACATGGATTTGGTATCTGGCTACAAGGTCACTTCTATCTCTCTCTCTCTCTCTCTAATGCATGTTCTAATAGTTGTAAATTTTTATCATTTGTGACTAATTGATTATAATCGTTTTAATGTTTTAGACTTTTAATTGTATTGTTAGACCTTAATAACCCTTCTTATATGGTCATCTATAGCATATATTAAAGTTGCAAACTCTAAAATTTCGGTATATGGGTTTATAATGAATGGTGGGCACAATAGTTTTCCAATGGTATGATTTGATTATGTACAAGTCATGGGCAGAATGGGTTTTTTTTTGGTTAGTGAGGGTTGTTGCCATTTGATTTTGAGCCAATTTATGATTGAATGGATTTTGTGGTTGTGCCTTTTATATTATGTTTGGATGTAATTGAGCTTGAAATTATTGTGCAGGGGGTTGTTGGGCTCGTTTTTGGCAATGAGAATTCTGGTTCAAATGAAGATAGGTAAAGTTCTCTTTTATGTTCATGATATTTATAAATTTGAAGAAATTGAAAATGACCCAGATACGACTTTAGTCTTTTTCTGTCATAACTAATTCTAGAAGAACTTGTGTTTGAGAAATAAGGGTTTATGACTTATGACTCAGACACACTTTGCATTCTCGTATTATACATTTTTTTTTTTTTTAAATTGTTATCCTGTGTTGTTTTCGGTCCTTCATTGGAGTTAGGAGAGAGATCATTACTGTAAAGTGTCTGAACTCGGAAGAAGTTAGGCATTTGAAAATAATGTATCATCTCATTGGAATAGGTGGTTAATGTAAAAATACATCAGTTCTGTTAGGAATTTTTGAGGAATATGCATTTAGCTGGTTTATGCAGCTGGTAGCCTGTTTTGTACTGTATTGTTTTCTCAAAGCAATTCAGTTGCCACCTTTTGCCTCTCTTGCAACTACATTTCTTATGTCCTGAATATTCTAAAGCGTTCTTTGCTTCATTTCTTATTGCCATGTATCACTGTTTTATTTGTCTGGAGAAGTATTTGCCTTTTGTAATCAATCTTCTGTGTGCTTTGTATTGATAGCTATGTTGAGCGCTTGTTAGACCGTATAAGCAATGGTAAACTGGCTGAGGACCGGAGGAGTGCCATGATTGAGCTTCAGGCTATTGTGGCAGAAAGTCGTGGTGCCCAGCTAGCATTTGGGGCAATGGGTGAATGCTTCTCTCTTGTATGATATAGTGGATTAGTTTTTGTGCCATGATTGCGTTTTATAATATTTTTAATTTACTTATGCAGGCTTCCCTGTAATGTTGGCAGTCTTAAAGGAAGAACGTGATGACGTTGAAATGGTGGAAAATCTTTCCTCCCCATATATCTTTATCCCATGTTTTTCCTTTAATTTCAATTCCATCACTCAAAAAAGTACATATTAAGAGAAAAAAAATTGAGAACTGAACTGTGGCTCTTAATTATCCACATTTTTCTGATATATCTTCCCCCTTAGGTAGCTTAAAAACAATTCTGATATGATCTTCAGTATCAGCTGTCTTATATCCTAAAATATTTTATGGTTTAATGGTTAAATTCAACAGTTTGGTAAAATCCATGGTTTGATCCATATTTCATTTTTGGAGATTCTTCTGGCTGTATTTAGGCTAAGCCATTACCAACAAGTTGAATGTTCAAATTCTGGCATGCTATATTTGATTGAAATAACGCTTATGACCAAGATGGACCAATCACACTGATTTGGTTCTGACCTTGGACAGAGGATCTGTAGTAAATATTCTTGACTGTTATCTCAGATTTTTATTTATTTTTTTTTTATTATTATTTTTACTTAGAAAAAAAAAAAAAAAATTTTGAAGGACTTCACAATCAACTTACCAAAAGAAAGATTCTCTACTGAAGATCTTTTTTGGCCATTGGTGGAAACTAAGTAAGTGTGACACGAGCCTTTTTTGGTCATGGCTGACAAATATGACCCATTTTTCCTGCAGAATTTACATTCTTATCCTGCAAGATTGATTGTTATTTGTATACCTTTTCCCATTATTTCATTCAATGTGAAATAATCTTCAGTTTTATCATGTCCAAGAACTGAGTAAGACAATGAGTTCATTCGTTCCATTTGTGCAGGTTCGGGGTGCTTTAGAAACTCTTGTAGGTGCTCTGACTCCTATTGAGCATGCAAAAGGGCCAAAAAATGAGGTTCAACCAGCTTTAATGAACACTGATTTGCTTTCCAGAGAAGCAGACAGCATTTCTCTTCTTCTAAGTTTGTTGGTGAGAGCTCCTCACTTAAATTTAACTCAATAATGCTAAGTGCTATAAAGCTGTTAAACTGTTTGGTAACCAATTTCTAAGGAGCTTTCATTTGTTCAAATTTCATCTCTAACCTTAAAGTTGTTAAAAACTCTTCATTTCTGCCAAAAAGAGCTCTAAGAGCCTTACAGAAATTTTCACCTCTCTTACATTAATACTAGACACACACATTAATTGTATTTGGTGGGTTTACTATATTTGCTTGGTTTATGCATAGCATCATGGCCTTTTTCATTGTTATTTTGGTTGGATGCTTTGGCAGTCAGAGGAGGATTTCTATGTACGATATTATACTCTTCAACTTTTGACAGCGCTCCTCACAAATTCTCCAAATAGGTATTAGTTTCTCAACTACTTCTTGCTTTTGTGCAAATTTGTGGATTCTTTTAAGTTGTAGCAGGAAGAATTTTTGCTGAGTTCGTCTTCAGGTTACAGGAAGCCATTCTTACCATTCCTCGTGGTATAACTCGGCTGATGGATATGCTAATTGATCGTGAGGTACAAAATGTGTTCATGGAATCTTGTTTCTGCTAGTTTTTCTCAATGTTATTTTATAAAGGCATATTTCTCTACAATATAAGCTTTTAGCAGTGATCTTATTTGGTAGGAAAATTCAAATTTTTTTATTATCTCCCAGAGTTTTTCTGCTTACAATTCCTGTCTGTTAGTTGAAATTTTGGCTCTTGTAATACTTTATGAGGAGAACAACATATCTTTAATTGTTTGTGTTAAAATACTGGTTAGATTAAAATCACTACTTGGTAATTTATCAGTTTGATTATCTTGTTGTACTCTTATTGAAAACAATTGTGGTTCTTAGGTTATTCGAAACGAGGCCTTATTGTTGCTTACTTATTTGACCCGTGAAGCTGAGGTAAGATCTTCCTTCCACTTTGTCATCTGATGGTTCTGCTGAACCTGTGCTTGAAAATGTGTTTGATTTCCCTACTAATTAATACAGTTTTGTGAATTTTAGGAGATTCAAAAAATTGTGGTCTTTGAAGGTGCATTTGAGAAGATTTTCAGCATCATTAAAGAGGAAGGAGGTTCAGAAGGTGGTGTTGTTGTGCAGGTGATTTACTGTTACTCAATTTATCATGGTAGTTTAATCAACTGGTTCTAGCTTGTTTGCAGATAAATCACTTGTCTTGCAAATGGCTTCTTATTGTTTGGGCTTCTACAATTTAAAGCTTCTTTTCTTTACGGTCTTTTGAATGTGATACTTTTTTCGTTTATATCAATCGATTGATTAGTTGTCATGGATTATTAAGACAGCTTCAGCAATGGAGTTATGACAGAGTTTAAGTGCCTCTATTGCATATCACTTATTCGCTAGCTAAATGAGCTGTTTATATGCTATAATTACATTGACCTTCTGCACCATTTGCAGGTTTTGTTTCTGAATATTTTATTTTGTCATTGGTTCTTTATGGTTATGATTTTACTTGTAGCTCAAATTAAGGACTCTTGTAGTTTCACCAGTTTTTTGAGTTTGAGACCCACATGCTTTATATTATCCTATGGCTGTCCTCTTCCATATGGGTTATGTTGCTCATTTGACACATACTAGTTGAACATTTTAAGTGACAAGAAAGCATTTAAAAAGGCTTTGTTGATCCATCTTCATGATTTTCTCTTTATGGTTCTACTTGCCCAGACAAACATCTAACATAGGGCGGGGAGGGGTGAATATTCTTTGTAGAAAATTTGTTACAATAAACAGAGTTATGTGTATTGGCCTTGATTCTGAGTCCCATTTTCAATACTTCTTTTTCTTCTCAGAATTAGAGTACAACTTATGGTCGCTGGCTGTTTAGCTATTCCTCAATTTATTAATTTCTATTTTTCTTTACAAGCATTTGAGAATTGTGTGAATATCTTGGTTATAAAACTATTATACACGTAATGGTGCAGGACTGTCTCCAATTGTTGAACAATCTTCTCCGAACTAACGCATCTAATCAGGTCTGCAGCCTCTGTTGTGTTATATTTTATGCATGAGATTCTCTCCTGCTCCTAATGTTTCCAAGTGGGTTTCAGATACTACTGAGAGAGACTATGGGATTTGACCCCGTAATATCAATTCTGAAGCTACGGGGAAGTACTTACAGTTTCACCCAACAAAAGGTTAGATACTCAAATGTATATAAAATTTTACCATAGATTTTTGAATTTTCTGTCACAGAAGCCTTACTGGTATTTCTTCTTTTCCTTGAAACAAACGCCATGCCAGTAGACAATTAATCTACTCAGTGCATTAGAAACCATTAATTTGTTAATGATGGGAGGTACAGAGGCTGATCCCGGAAAAGATGCAAATAAGCTGACAAATAAAGCAACACTGGTTCAGGTTTCTTACTAACTTCATATCTGCTACAATTATTTCCTTTAGAATCATTAACTTGGTGGTATCTTATCCTGTAATGTGTATATTTGTTGTAGAAAAAAGTATTGGATCATCTTCTTTTGTTGGGTATCGAAAGCCAGTGGGCACCAGTCGCCGTCCGTTGTGCGGTAAGATGACTATTCTGGACATTGTTCACTGTCTTTTTGTCTCTCTGTCTCTCTCTCAGACACACACACACACTTTTTGTGCACATATAATTTGCACAGAGAGAGAGAGAGAGAGAGAGAGAGAGAGAGAGAGAGAGTTAAAAGGTAGATATTACACAAATAAGCATTTAGGAATTCTATTTCAAATTTCTGGTACTATGTATACACCACCATGTTTCAGAATTTTTTTTCTCCCGCATTTTAAATACAGTAACTTTCATTTGTTATTGGTAGATTAAGGGGGAGTTTGAGGTATATTTGTTTTACTTTTTTGCCTATTCACTTTGCCAGGCATTACAATGCATCGGTGATCTGATTTCTGGACAACCCAAGAATCTTGATATCCTTGCAACCAAAGTTCTTGGAGAGGAGCCACAAATGGAACCTGCTTTGAACTCTATTCTTCGAATCCTTTTGCGGACGTCTAGTATGCAAGAGTTTATTACAGCTGATTACGTTTTTAAGAGCTTCTGTGAGGTTGATAACATGTATCTGCTTTATTTTGTCATTTTCTTTGGTTCCTAAGCATATTCAATGCATAGTTAATAATCTAAATCTTTTGCTCATATACATCATTGCTACTTGACCTTTTATTTTTGCTTGTTTTTGTTTGCTCTACCTCTTGTACCAGAAAAATTTTGATGGCCAAACAATGTTAGCATCCACATTAATTCCTCAACCGCATTCAGTGACTCATGCTCCCTTTGAGGAGGATGTGAACATGTCATTTGGAAGGTTTGTCTATTCTCTGTGCATTAAGGACTGCATTTTACTGATTAATCTGTTTTGAGCTTGGTCCATATATTAAATTATGTTACATGAAATAAAATAAAAAAGGCATCACATTCTTTTCTTCTTCTAAAAGCTACTTCTGATGAATAAGCTTTTTCTCCTGCAGCATGCTATTGCATGGTCTTACCTTGAGTGAAAATGACGGTGATCTTGAGGTAATGTGGTTCTTTGGTAATTTAAGTTCTAAAGACAACAGTAGTATGAGCTGAATTTGTTGGATTGTATCATCTTTATGTACATAGATTACAATCTTTCCATGTGCGCCAATGGATTTTTTTTTTGAAACAGACTTGTTGCAGAGCTGGTAGTGTTCTTTCTCATGTACTAAAGGATAATGTCCAGTGCAAAGAAAGGGTAAGCAACTGCATTTCCTTCTCATTGTTGTCTTCCCATGCTTTTAGTAATAGTCTGATCAACTGATGTATCATTTGTATGCCTGTCATGTATGTGGCTTGCATAAATACATATGCTTTTTCAGTGCTTCTTTTACCTAACAAAAGAAAAAACAATTACCATCTTCAAATTAAAAGTTATCTGGAGAATGATTGCATTCGTGTGGGAGGTTGATTCCTTTGCAGTGGGCAATGTTTTACGTAGCCTGGTCAAATACATATTTCCCTATTCTTATCTTAACATTGCTTATTTCTTAAAAGTTTAATAGCGTTTCTTTTTTCCTTTTTTGGACTAAACAAACATGATAAGGAACATTCATTAGAATTTATCATGGTTTTAAAAACCGGACCAGATGGTTCAACTGGAACTGGACACAGAACCAGTCCAGTAAAAACCGGGAAAATTGGTGGTTCAACCTGTAAAAACTGGAAACCGGACCTATTTCAGTTCTTTGACCATTCCAGTTTTTAAAAACTTGGAATTTATACTTAATTGCTGTGAAATTAATTTTCTTTCTTTTTATGTTTTATGTCTTTCATCTAGATCCAAGGCAACTGCCTCAGTGGTTGCAATGCGTGAAAAAATTTGTTGGAGTTGGGGGCTGCAGGTTCGATTCCTCTCGACAACAGTTTCAAAAGTTCTATTTCAATATAGGACACTACATTGACTTAGACAGCACGCTCATTAAATGAGCTGCGCCCCAAAACACCTTCTTTGTACTATGTTAGAGTTAGACTTGGACAGCACGTACAAGAGAATATTTTTTTTTAAATGAACAAATAGCAATATAGGTTAATTGTTGTATTGAATGTTGGGCTGTTAAGAAGCAACATATTCATAAAATGAGTGTAACTGAAATGAGAATGTTAATATGAATAAGTGAAAATAAACGGAATGATAGGATCTGAAATGAGGAAATCACTTAAAGATAGGGGTAGTTCCTACCGATGAAAAGATGAGAGAGAGTTGCTTGAGATGATTTGGTCATGTTCAAAGGAGGGCAATTAATACACTGGTAAGAAAGAGTGAGTTGATCCAAGTAGAGGGAATTAGACATAAAAAAAAAAAAAGTTGAGGGAATTAAAAAAAGGTAGAGGAATACCCAAATTAAAATTAACGGAACAAATAAAAAAGGACTCATCAATTAAAGAAGTAACAGATAATATGAATTTAGATAGGAATATAATGGAGGAAATTAATACATGTGGTCAATCCTAACTAATTTGTTGAGGATCCATAGCCAACCTCAAATTTTTGGGATTAAGGCTTCTTGTTGTTGTTATTGTTGTTTTTGTTGTATAAATGGTTATAGTGGGCGTTATTTATCCTCTATATGTTATATGATTCTGAGAACTTGGTGAAAATAACTACATGAATCTATTCTTTGTGATGGTGTGCACCTTAGGCTTACTGTTGAACTTTTTTTATCTCACACCATTGGCCACTTTGATGGCCACCTTATAAAGCTTAGTGTTTACAAAGAAATGTTTCTACATGATGGGATGTAAAGTCTTGAGGTAGGTAATTATGTGCCTCAAGATGGAAAGAAACTCATAATTAAGCTATTGAAAAAGAGAAGCCTCAAAAAAATGAAAAAGGAAAAAGTGAAAACAATGACTTTTGCATATATCAATCTGATTTTGTTAGAGTATGTGCAGGTTATTCGAATTGAACTTGAGCCACCCATGCCATCACTAGGAGCTAGTGAGCCACTAATGCACCGAATGGTAAAATACATGGCTCTTGCCTCTTCCATGAAAAATAAAGATGGAAAATCAAGCACATCAGGAAATCTGTATGTTCAACCAATTATCTTGAAATTGCTGGTCACATGGCTAGCTGATTGCCCTAATGCAGTGCATTGCTTCCTAGATTCACGTCCCCACCTTACATATCTGCTTGAGTTGGTGTCAAATTCCTCTGCAACAGTGTGCACAAGGGGTTTGGCAGCAGTTCTCTTGGGAGAATGTGTAATTTACAACAAATCCAATGATAATGGAAAGGATGCTTTTACAGTGGTTGATACCATAAGCCAGAAACTCGGGCTTACATCATACTTCCTGAAGTTCAATGAGATGCAGAAAAGCTTCCTTTTTACCTCTGTAAAGTCAGCCCAGCGTCGTAAAGCATTGACAAGATCTACTGCTGCTAGCATGGCAGATATTGAGGATGTTGACGAGAATGATTCATCTGATCAGAAAGATGAGGATCATCCGATTCTCTCGGCAATCTTTGATGTTCAATTTGTGAACCTTGTCAAGAAATTGGAGGGAGATATCAGAGAAAGCATGGTTGAGGTCTACAGTCACCCAAAGAGCAAGGTGTCAGTGGTGCCAGCAGAATTGGAACAGAGAAATGGGGAAAGTGATGGGGAGTATATCAAGCGGCTGAAAACATTTGTGGAGAAGCAGTGCTCTGAGATACAGGTATTGTACTTTTTACAATTCATGCTTTTCTAATCATTCTTCCAAAAAGTGTAGCATAATGAATGGGAAAAGCGTCACATAATGAATGGGAGGGTACCATCAGGATAGTAATATGGATCAGCTGTAGGTGACCCTCTCAGTTTGTCAGATGGCTGTCTGGTTACAAATGGTGTTACAGTTGTCAAATCTTTCTTATGCTGTACTAGTGTCAACATTTCCAACATCCTTATGTCATTCTATAATGATTCCAACATCCTTATATGTCATTCTGAGGCATGTCCTTACTCCTTGGAGAATTTTCTATAACGATAATGTTATAGCATTGGTCATATTAAAATTTGTGGTCAGAAGTGTTGCCCATTAACTCATTGTTGATGGGCATAAGCATTGGTGATTAACAGGCCATCTTGTTGGAAGATTTCTGTAGAACTGCACTTCAGTGAGGACTAAATTTGACTTTGCTCTTTTTTTTTTCCCCTGCCCTTTCCTCCTCTTGTCTTTTAGGACCTTCTTAGCCGAAATTCACTTTTGGCTGAGGACCTTGCAAAAACTGGTGGAGGCAGTAATTCCCAGCCTGAGCAGAGAGTGAGTGGGGGCCTGGATAGAGTCCAGGTAGAGAAACTCCGAAGAGATCTTCAAGAAGCATCTCAACGGTTGGAGATTCTCAAGACAGATAAGGCCAAGATCGAGTCTGAGGCATCCATGTACAGAAATTTAGCTGGGAAGATGGAATCTGATCTGAAGAGCCTATCTGATGCTTACAACAGTCTTGAACAGGCCAACTTATATCTAGAAAAGGAGTTGAGAGCTTTGAAGAGTGGAGGGCCCCCAACAATTCCAGATGTTGAGGCAATAAAGGCCGCAGCAAGGGAAGAAGCCCAGAAGGACAGTGAGGCAGAACTGAATGATTTGCTTGTGTGCCTTGGCCAAGAACAGAGCAGGGTGGAAAAATTAAGCGCGAGGTTGCTTGAGTTAGGGGAGGATGTTGACACACTGCTTGAAGGTATTGGAGATGATGTTGGGCTGCCTGAAGAAGGTGAAGAGGAGGAAGACTGAATATATGGGCCCTTCTTGTCTTCTGCATTTAGGTTTGCTTTGTTTTACCTTCTGTTTAATTGTAATTCCTCCTTGTGCCGAAGGCAAATCTTAAATTACGCACTAAAACCAGTATCTTTTTGGGTAAATTAACATAGACTAATGTTAATTATGTGATCTTTGTGCCAAGTTTGGTTTTAAAGTGTCAGCCAATTATTATTCACTAGCCAATCATATGCATGTATTACTTTGCAATCGGTCGGTCTTCGGTTCAGATCCTTCTTGGTTGGGCAGTTTTGTCGGGTTCCGGGTTATGGATGGACAGCATATGGTTAGATTGAGCATTCAATTGGATCCAACCATAAAAATTGAGTCTTGGTTGGATCAAGCAATTCATATTTCATACACTCCTCATATGGCCTAAAACAAACATTACTACAGTTCGTTTATCAATTCCCCTAGTTCTGATCTAATTAGCACCACCTATGAGCTCTACAATCCTCAAATTTTGGATAAGTGGAACTGCTTTTTAAGTTAAATTAATGTCTAACGCATGGCTTATGATTTAAGCTCGACATTCCTTAAATGAACAAATTACGACACAAACAAAAGAAGCCAGAAATTTGGGGGCAAAGCAGGAATGAACAGAATAAAGTAACATATATCTTGCAGTCTTTTGTGATTATTATTTTACTCTTAATAAATCTTAAAAATGTGTAAGCCTGACAGCAAATTAATAATGGATAAGGATTAATTATGAAGGGGATTCACATTACACCTAACTTAGGTGGCAAGAGAGAGAATATTTTTGGCTCACATCTTAATATTTTGCCACATAATCTTGAGAAGGCCTCACATTTTTTTTTTCTTGTCTTTTTTTTCACTCTAATATAATAACACATATTTTTCAATTAAGTTTGAATGGTATAAAGATTCCATTGTCACATCATATTTTCTTTAAATAGTAATATGAATAGTTTTATATACAAATACAATAATATAAATATTTATTAATAACTACTATTTTTATCAAATTCCAAATTTTAGAAGAGAAAAAAAAAACAAAAAACAAAAAACAAAAGAAAGAAAATATCATATTTTGAGAAAAATTTCTATTTATTGCACAGATTATTGGCTAATAATAATACGCATAAAATCAAAAACTTTAAACAATTTTACGCACTATTCTCAATATTTAATGTAGGGACTCACTTTGGAAGGACTCTCTGAGCTTAGAAGGAAAGTAATCCTGTAGGCCCCAAACAATAAATTTCTAGAGAGTGGGTTGAAGAAATTGGCCATTACAGGCAAACAGAACTTAATCCTGGAGTCATCCCCATTGAAGGCTGTGCGCCTGGATTCCTTATTAGAGTTACTCATCGGCATTTGTCCGAGGAGCTTGGCCCTTTTCTCCCCCTCCCAATTTCAGGAGGGGTCCCTTACATTATATACCCCTCCCCCAACCGATCCTAGCCCTACATTTGTTGAGCAATTGGGCCATTACTCAAGTACTTGTCCCATCAGCCGCCTTCCCATTCTCTTTGTGGGTCACGGCAACCAATATGGTACTGTTGCGTAGTCCTTTCCTCATTAATGCAGCCAGGGCGGTAGTCAGGTGCATTTGATACGGAGGTGACAGTTTGTCATGAACTTACTCCTCCACCAGGTTTCCATTGTTGGCCCGTGGTACTTCCCCTCGGCTCTTTGAGTAGTCAGGAAGGCTCCTTTGAATGTGTTGCCGGTTGCCTTAAGGTGTCGGATGTCCAAGGACGGGGTCGTTCTCAGCGTGGCCTGTTGGGCTCCTGGGCTTCTCGTTTTCATCCTCGGACCTTAGATGCCTCCTCGGCTCTGGCCTTCGGCCCTGGAACGAAGTGGGCTGGGTCGTAAGACTTGCTGGCCCCACATTTAAATATCTATCACACTTATTATTTAATATAATCATAATAAACAACTGTCACACTCCTACAAAACAAACTTTTGTTAATTATCATATGGCCCATCACTGACATCATATTTTTAGAAATACCATTATCCATGCCACGTTGTTAATTAATTCATTAAAAGTGAAATACCATATGTTTAGATTTGGCAGAGCGTTAGACTGAGTGTATTCATTAGATAAACTCAAACTGAAGAAAGGAAAACCTCAGCAACAGCAACACTTGAGGCTGACGTGGCACCTCGTATCGTATGTATATAGTATAATAAAACAGAAATTTAGGAAGAAGAACCCAGAAATCAGAATTGAGTTTCTGCAAATAGAAAGAAAGAACAATGGAGTCATCAGAAAGTGAGAATAACAAAAAAGTGATAGAGCACAAGGCTTATGCTAGGGTTGGACTGCTTGGAAATCCAAGCGACGTATATTACGGCCACACCATCTCTTTCACTTTCGATAACTTCTGGGCCGACGTTCAATTGCAGCCGTCTGATCACCTCATCATCACTCCCCATCCCACCCATGATCTCGTCCAGTTTCAGTCTCTCCCTCACCTGGTCTCTCTCTCTCTCTCTCTCTTATAATTGATCTGCAATGTAGTGCTTTGAATTTGAAGATCTGGGTGAATATATACGTGTTTTATTGGGTTTGGTATTGCATGCAATGTATAACAAGCTCAACTTTTGTTTTTGTTGTTTATTTTGGTGTTATCTACATTTCTCTAAATGGGTTTTTTTTTTTTTTTTTTTTTGGTATTAGAATGTGATTTAGATTTGATCTGTAGCTTGCATTTGCTGTGAAAGGTTGGATGCGATGAAATTTGAAGGTTAGATCTTGATGTGTGCGATTTAAAGGTTCAGTTTTTGATGTGGTAACCGGTGGGATTTCATGTATAAGATTTGGAGAATTAGTAATTTTACTGCTCTGGGGGGAGTGGATCCTATCAGGAATATGTTATCAATGGGACCCACTAGCATGTCAGATCCAAGTACTGAATAATTACTTTAAATCTATATATATTAAGAATCTCCTCTAACCCTTTATATGGCGATTCTACTTTTATTGTAATCACATGACTCATTGACTGATTCAAACAAGTCATGGTCTTAAAAGTACTTGTGAATAATCATTTTAGTCGCCATGTAGTGGGTTGGAAGAATTTCCTTGAAATCAATTTGGATGAACATGTTGTCCTTTATGCATAGGAGAAATGCCCCTGGAATTATTACTAAATCATGTTTGCTAGTTGAGTGTGATGGATAGAGCAAGATATGTGGATTTGTTGCACAGTTGTGGGCTGCAAGGACCGGATACGTATGGTGTCACATCAGTTCAATTGAAGCCCTTGTGAACCGGGCATTGGATATGGCTCTGAATAGAGCAAAAAATGCAGATTTCTAGAGTTGATGCAGTTGTATATTTGGTGTCTTAAACTGCTGCATTTGCCAAATCAATGGTTTAGGAGTGTGGGTATTTTTTTCACAAACCGTGTGCAATTCTATAGTTTGCATGTGGTAGGATAAAGGAGATTTGTTCAGGAGAGTATGTGTTGTCACTTAAGTTTTTATATGTTTCTTTTAACAGATTGAAAGGTAAACTGTTGCATACCAAAGTTATAGCTTTTTTGTTCTGATATGCATTTGGAGTTATGTGTGAAAATTCTTTTGTCCGGTAATTGTAGGCGATGGTGTTCCTCTAGTGTTAGTTTTTCAATTACCCAGTATACTATTAGTCGTACTTGGTTCACAAAGCTTCCACTTTGGGGTCTGGGAGAGGTCATGGTGGGCGGCTGTATGGCATTATTTTTTGGACTGGCTGATTCCCAGTATCCAGTAATACCTTCTAAATCACAATTTGTGTTTGGCTTGACATTGTCCAATTCACATCCAAATGCAAAGGCAAAATATAAATAAATAAATGAATAGGCGGTTTTGAGTTTTTTTTTGGAGGGGGGGGGGGGGGGGGGGGGGGGGGAGGGGGAAGCAGCTTATCTTACATTATTATATATTTTAGTTCGTCTCTCTCTCTTGATGGGTGTGTGTTTTAATGTTAAAGTTTTTTTCCCTTCGTATAGAATGTTGTGGTGATCAAGTCTTATCTTAGTCCATGTACATGATGCTACAGGTTCTGGATTCATCATAATAAAAAATGTTCTTTTACCTTTGTTTACAGGTGAATCGGTTAGATAATGAAGGTTATTATGGAGGTGTACGATTGCTTATGGCAATTTGTAGAGTTTTCCATAATTATTGCAAGGATAACAAGATTGATCTTCATGGAGGAAATTTCACGCTATCATATGACACTAATATCCCTCGTCAGGTAAAGCTTTAGTCCAGTTCTACCAGAAATTTCTTAGCTCTTTTTGTGATAATCATTATTTCAGTTGTGATACACATCTCTATGATTTATTTTTTTCCAGTATTCCTATGTTTGTTTGTGAAGTTTACTGTTTGCTACATGTCTATTTTATTGGCTTTGAGGTTTATGCCATCTATTTATCCAACCCTCTATCTTGGTAAAATGACAAGGAATAACATTTATTAGGTTGTGTAAAAGATTGTTTCTGTTGAGTGAGTTACATCCTTGTTGCTGATTTGATTTTCCTCTATGAACCAGTTATAAGTCCTGGTAAGACTCATTTGTTTGTTACCAATGAGCTCTTATTCAATTGGCACCTCCTCCCTTTCCAAGTTCTAGGTGTAGGGTGAGATTGTGGGTTCAAGACCTACTGGTTGTATGTATAACTTACCAATTTAAATATATATATATATATATATACACTTATTTGTTATTGTTTATTTTGAGAGGAATTGACTTACAAGATGAATAAATGACAGGGCATGAGTCCCATTTCTTGTCTTTTCTTTTTAATTTATTTTTTCTATTATGCACTTGCTCATGAATGCCATTATAACCATGGTTATCTTGCGTCTCCCAATATATTGTAATAGATGTTTAATTTAACGCATTAATATTTAAATATTTCTCACTTTGTGAAATTTTAATCTGCATCACCTTGTTTGGAGGTTATTTTTTCCTTAATGTTTGTGGACAATGCTGAAAGTGAATATAACAGTGTGAAAGAGACCACCTATACCTCAATAACTGTATTTGATGTTATATATTTTTGCTTGTAGACAAAACTGAATTGCAAGCATGTTTCACTTTTTGATTTTGTAGCAAAGTTTTTATGTGACCTTTTGTGACCAATTGTGTGATAGTGTCTCTTTGTTGTTGTTACTAATCTTCTCTTCAATAGAAGAGATAGTCATTTAGAACTTAATTTTTGACTCTTTTGATATTGCAACATGGCTTAAGTTTTGATTTTGACATTTCAGATGGGACTTTCAGGTTCTAGTGCTATTGTATGTGCTGCCTTAAGCTGCCTTCTTGACTTCTACAAAGTTAGGCATTTGATTAAAGTAGAAGTCAGGCCTAATCTTGTCCTAGCTGCAGAGAAAGAACTTGGAATTGTTGCTGGTCTCCAAGACCGGGTGGCACAGGTTTATGGGGGCCTTGTTCACATGGTATGTGGTTTGAATTTTTGACAGAGCTTGTGCACATCTAATGGGTAAAAATGTAATCACCTAGATATGCAAATTTCCTTATGTAGGATTTTAGCAAGGAATACATGGATGGCTTGGGGCGTGGCATCTATACACCCATGGATATTAGTCTTCTCCCACCTCTTCATCTCATCTATGCTGAGAATCCTAGTGATTCAGGGAAGGTTAGCATCAAACCCTGCCCTCATCTTCCTTCCTAACTTCTATATATATATATATATATATATATATATTTTTTTTTTTATGGGGGTATCATTTTCATCTTATGTAGTTAAAAAGGTTCCAAAATCTCATGTGCGCATAATTTGTATTTCTTCTAAAAAAACGACATGCAGTAGGTTTTAGTGAACAAAAGAGTGCTGAATATAGGAGAACTTTCTTATCCTACATTTTGCCTACATTGTATCTACAATGTCAAACAGACAAAAGCTTTACACTTTTCACATCTTAAATACTTTTGGTTTGATTCTTTATGGATCCTTCTTATATACGTTTCTATGCATTTGTAATGAAACTTGATACACTTTGGAATCACATGATGGATTATGAAGATGATGATTTTCATCTAAGCATAATGTTAATTGATCTTTAATAACAATCAAGTGAACTCAGTGAAGCCTTTTCCCAATTCATGGAAGCATATTCATCTATAATCATGTTGGATTTTATGTTTATTTGTTTATTATCTACTTTTGTGATATACAATCTTTCTTTCTAATTGATTGATAATATTTGTTCTAAACATCTGGTTTCCAGTGTTGCATTAACTTTTTATTAGTTACCCTATATTTGATTTTTTTCTGTTCTTTTCCAATTGAGAGAGAATAAGAGAGCATAAGAGAGAGTATCTTGATTTAGTGATATCATGTTAAGGTTCTAGTAGATAACCTTGATTTGTAATACCATCTGCTGGTTTGATCAAGGGTTTATACTTGGATCTTTCTCTGTTAACAATTTCAGTTGAAAACATTGGATCATTAGGTATTTACTTATAATCTTCAACTTCCATCATGGGAATGCAAATTGGGTAGTATTTGGGAAGCAAGCTGGCTGCTTCATGAAAAGAACCCACTAGTCTACTTATGTCTCTAAAATTCAGGGTTCTATAGCAGGAGTGTCTTCCCATATTTCCTTCCTGAAATTGTAATGGTAGAATAATTTCAATGCATTATTATAAATGCAGGTTCATAGTACAGTGCGCCAAAGATGGCTGAATGGCGATGAGTTTATAATATCATCAATGCAAGAAGTTGCAAATTTAGCAAAAGAAGGAAGAACAGCATTACTGGAAAAGGACTATTCCAAGCTTGCAAAGCTCATGAATTGTAATTTTGATCTTCGAAGGTAAGAAATTTATTTGACTGCATGGTTTAAATCACATCTGAGGAGAAGCCAATAATCAATATAATTCAGATGAGCATTCCCAACTCCAACGTATTGAAGCTCTTTTGCTTTCATATCTCTTTATATAGATTGCACTTGGTTTAATTAAAGATTTGTTTTGTGAAAGATAATGCTATTCTTATGAAGGGCTTTTTATGCAACATTTATGTCTGCTGCTTTGAAATGCAAGTTACTAAAATTGACAGAAAGATGTTTGTTATCTAAGAGGCACATGTCTTTGAAAATGCCTTCTTGTTTTCTTGTCAAATATAGTTATAGCATCAGCATTACTGAATCACTATCATTTTTATTCTTCTGAAACAAAAACCCTAGTTTTGCAATAAGAGCTTGTGTACATTTTATTGCTACTGAATATTATAATTTAAATATTGTGCAGGAGCATGTTTGGTGATGATGCCCTTGGTGCTATAAATATAAAAATGGTGGAGGTCGCACGAAAGGTGGGTGCTGCATCGAAATTTACAGGTAGTGGAGGAGCTGTAGTTGCGTTCTGCCCTGACGGGCCTTCACAAGTGAAGCTTCTGGAGAATGAATGTCAGGAAGCTGGTTTTATTGTTATACCATTGAAAGTTGTTCCATCTTGTTTAAGTGATGAAGAGCTTAAAACCCTTAAAAAATAGAGATTTAGGACCGACCTCCCCCCAAAAAGAAAAGGGGGGAAAAAATACTAAAGAGAGCAAGAAAGAATAAGCTCATATTTGTGTAGAACATTCTTTTATGCTGAATTGCTGATGTTTTATTTATTGACATATCCAATTTTTTAAGGGGCACATCTTCTAATGTGCTTAATAAATGCCAAGCCTTTTCATTTGCTTTTCTTCTATTAGTGAATTACACATGCACCCGAGTCTTAAACCCACAAGCCACAACCTAACCATTTACTTAACACTTATTAAGGGATATGTTAGTTGAATTAGAGCTCATTGGCAATACCAAACTTCTTCTTTGCTACCCCATGAGCTCCTTTCGGTTAAAGAATTCAACTCAAATTCGAACGACCCGCTATTTCTTATTTCATGAACCCTTAAATTTTATGAAAACCAAATCAGAACAATGGGATAGACTGTATCCTTGCTAACTGTGGCTCCTTATTCCATGCACTATAGTTGAATAACCAAATTACCAAATGCGGAAGAATCCACTTATTGCTGTCTTCACCATGGATATAAATTTGGAATGGAACACTTTGCCAAGAATATAATCTTTTTCTATGGACATTAGCACATGGAAAGACAACCGTGCAAGTGCAATAGCCAAGGTGGAGAAACTTGTGGTCACATTTACCTTAAATGCTATAGAACAACAATGGCGTTCAAAGTTTTCACATTTTATCTCAATTCTTATGCTCACAGCTCTAAATCAAATGATTACTCTCCCCAACCATGAGTCCATGACATCCCATTGGATCTCTAGTACCGTTCCAGAACAGGAAAATCAACCATTCCCGAGCCATTTCGTATGCCAACGATTCCTTATGTTCTCCCTAATGGTATCTCACCGCACATATTATTAATGGTGCCTCACAAACCAAACCCGTACTAGAGGTAATGGGGTCAATTCTCTGTTAGCCTAGAGACACTGTTTAGATTAGATTTTAATTTTAGTTTTCCTATTATTTCGTATTCTAATTTTAATTTTAGTTTTCATATAATATGTTAATTTGTTGAAAGTGAATATAAATATAACTATATCCAGACAAAGTAAGACTTTAAAAAGCTATACATAAGTAAATGAGTTAATTTTAGAAAGCTAGTCCAAACACGTGTGCACCAGAAATTTAGATGTTGAGCTATGGGATATAGGGGCTCCTTTTGGTTAAAACAACCAAGCGCAACCAATTTACTTTTCTCAAAATCGACTCTGTCGCTTTTGTATTTGCTATCTATTGAAGTCAGGCCAACCATGAATCAGGTGCACTTAGAGATGCTCTTCAGCAATACCTAACTCTTTTTCTTCCGACTTCCACTGTGTCTGCATAGCTCAGTAAAGATTAAATAGGCTAGTTCCATAATTGAAAAGTGGCAAATTAGATTAAATAAAAAGCCTAAGTAGACCAGACTTTCAGCCTAGGAACCAAGCATACTTCCAACCTTTTACTCTGAGATCACCGAGAAGCAAATCTATGACATTAAATGAAATGAGCTCATTCAACTCCAAATTTTATATACTGCACAATGTAATCATATCTGAAAAGCTTGATAAGAAACTGTATTAGAAATCATACATGCATATACACCACAAAGTTTGATCAGATACTACTTCACAGAAGTTACTCCAGGACACAAATTTTCTCAACCTCGTTTTGAGCATTCTCCATCTTCTATTCATTCAACAGATGGTTAGTTCAATTACACAACTCCTACTAAATCACATTATCTAACGACGAATAAACAAACTAAAAAAAATTCCCTATCTGTCTGAAAGTAATGACAACAGAATACACTAGTAAGGCCTTCTTGGAGCACTAAAATTATAGTTACAGGTGAAGATAATAAATACCAGTGGAAGACCTGGCTTTACTTTTTTTTTCTTTCCAGAGCAAAACATGACAAAATATCCAGAAGAAACTCAATCAACACAAAGTGATGCAATGAGCTCATGCGGTGAAGCCCAAATCGGAAGATCAATAAAAGATTGCTTCATTTGCTCCTCTTGTGCATTGCACATTGCTTCTGCTACATCGCATAAATTCGAAACATCACGAATTATTGCTTCCTGGGCCTCCACCTGCATTGTAAAGACCCCTTAAAAGTTAGGAAACAGCTAGAAATCAAAGCCTCGGAATTTGAGTTACAGAATTAGAAAAGCATAACAGGAACCCTCTAATTTCGGGTCATAAAGACTCAAAATCCGTGTTTAGTATTTTTAGTCTTAAAATAGTGCATATTTTGGGATTTAAAGGAACATAACTACATATAGCTACTTGCTCAGTTCCTGAGGCAACTTTTTTTTTTTTACTCTACTCTCTTTTCAAAAATTTAAGGAAACTGAAATTTAATTAAAATTAACTTAGAAAAAATGCCCTAATGATAGTATTAGCAATAGCTCTAACAATAAAGGAATAGTCTTTAGCATGAACCCTTCAACAAGAATAAGAAGTAATGAGCAAAATGAAGCAGTTAGAACCCTAAAACCCGTGTTTGGTTGCTCAGAAACTGAAGCAAAGGAAAAGTAAAGTAAAAAAGAAAAAGGAACTTTTCGAATCATATTCTCAATTTGGCTCAATTTTTCAAAGACAACATCAATTTCAGCTCAATTTAAGTGGACTTTTCTATCTTTTCGAAAAAAAACCCAAAGACCCAAATATTCAATTTCTTTCTTTTTTCCCACCAACCAAACAAACCCCAATTTTACCTGCAAGAGAAGCTCATCCACGAGTGACCCATTAACAATCTCGGGCGAAGACAATGGCAAAGCACTAAACGACGGCGTTTCTTCGTGTTCTTGTCGTTGACGCGCTCTCTCTTCCATTGCACGCAAGGTGTTCGACAAAAGCTCCCACCGGTCGATCTCTCTCTGGTACCGCTCTTTCAGCTTCAGCAAAGTCTTCCTCTTCCGCTCCCTCCGGTTCCTCTCCTCCGCCTCGGGATCCATACTCGGTGGCCGAGCCGCCACCGCCGCCAACGCGGCTTCATCTGGGTTGAGGCGGCGCTTCTTGCGCTTGTAGACGAAGCCATCGTCGTTATAGAGTTCCCACTCTTCGTCGTCTGCCAAAGATGTGGCGACCGTGTCCATCACCCAGACAGACGAAGCTTGTTTAGTACTAAAAGTTCAAATATGAGTGCGAAATTTTGATATTTTCAAAAATTTTGGGATTTTGAGAGTTGAAAGTTGTGAGAGGTGAGTGAGTGAGAGCTATTTTGGTGGGAGTTTGTATTTTATATTAGTTGTGCTTTATTTTTACTTTTTGATTGGTAGTTGATAAGGTCTGTGTCTGTGGATCCCACTTTGTGTACAGTTTGATTTTAGATGCCACTTGCCATTTTAAATGGAAATTTAAAAAAAAAATTTAATTTTATCCGTAGTTATTAAACTTGATCGATTGAACTAATGAACCGATGATTTGGTATTTAGATCAATTCAAGTCTTTAATTAGATTGTTTAAGCATATGATCTAATCAAATCCAACTCAATTAATTCTTTATAACCCATTCAAACCAAATGAAAACCTAGTTTTGTTCATATACTCAAAATCACTTATTTATTTGATTCATATTTATTATTATTATTATTATATGTAATTTGCCATTTTGACCTTTTAGATAAGAGAAATATGCTAAATCAAATAAATAAATAAACGAATAAAATTAATTTCTTGGTTTATTTTATGGTTTATACAAATTTATTGTGAAGAAAATAATAAAATTTTAAACTGGTTTTTAAAGCTATTTAATTTTTTTTTTTTTTTTCATTTTTGTTCTTGTGTATTTCTTTGTCAATGCACTTTTCATTTTCCCATAAAACCAATGGTTTTTTAGGAAATAAACACACACAAAATATCATCGCAAGCCAATATCACTGCAACCATTGTATGTGACAATCCACACACACTCTAGTGTCTAACCCAAAAATCAATCTCAACAATCACCCAACGAACTCTCACGGCAAGCCAACCAAGACCTCTCACGCCTTGTCTCGACAAACCTAAGCCTAATCAACCCCCAAACCACCCTGATCAGTGGGCCAAAACTTCAATCGACCTTTGCCCATCAACCCTTTTTCAAGCCACCTTGAGATCTAGATAATAAAAAGAGGATGATAAGAGATATAAAAAGTGTCAATGATCATTTCAATCACTGGTGTATGCAATCTAAGGCTTTGGACTTCCATTCACACATGAAGTACATTTTTTACCTGATTGTAGGCATTTGCGTAGTCAATTAGAGACTCATATCAGCCATAACATTCTCATGTAGAGGGAACGCCATTATACAAATTTCCTAGCTAAAAAAGGGTAACATTTTTAATGTTACACTTGTTTTTGTTGTAAACTTAAGGCCAGTAAAAAAAGGGGGTGTTAGCTACAAAAAAATAATATATATTGTAGGGTTAGTTTTTGTAGCCCAAGCCCACGAAGTGTGGAATATGAACCCAACAAACCCAAAATAATAAATTTGTAGAGCGTGGGTGAAAGAACTGGGCCGGATATGGATTAAACAAAAGTTGGTTGTAGTATAGGCAAATGATCTAACATGCAATCACGTAAAAACCATGAAGGACTTGGGGTCCGAAGATGAATTTTATTGAATGTACTTAGGTTACAGATTCCAGAGCTATAGTAAAGTAATTTTTTGTTCTTCTTTCTCTCTTTTTTCGATCTCTCTCTATCAGGGGCTCTCCTTCTTTATATAGCCTCTTTCCTAAACATCCCAACCGTCCACTTGTCTTCCATCTGCTATCACACTCGAGTGTAGGTCACATCAAGCATCTTCTTTAGCTTTTGGGAGTGGCGATAGTTGAGGTTACACTATTCAGGGGTCTTCTCCACATAAATGCGGCCAGAAAAGTTGCTGCAGGGTATTAAATGCGGTGGTGGCAGCTTTTTCTTGAGATATTTCTTCATCCTTATCATCTCCAAGAGTGCCCAGAGCTTATCTTTGCCACCAACATTGCCAGGAAGGGCATTCGGGCATTCTGTAAGTTTATTTGATCAGAACTATTCGTATCCGAGGAGTAAAACCTCTTCGGACAAAGGGTGACCTCTTCGGATTATGCTTTTCAGCCATCTTTGGGTCCGTTGCCCTCAGGTGAACACTATCCCAGCCCATTACTACTCTTCGAACATAAGGTAATCTAAAGAACAGGGCCCCAGACCCAATTGGTAGATCTGGGCTTTTACCCCCCACAATAGCCCCTCAAAATCTCAATTTTTCCCTTGCATCCGAAGAGAAAAAGTGTGATTTTGACTTGCCACGGAGAAAAAAGCTTGAGAATAGCCACTTGTTTGAACTGGCACGTGTGTAGGCACAGTTATAAGCGCTTCATCATTGCCGCTGCGGTTTCCATATTTCCAAGGCGTTGCATTAATTGCACTAGGTGGCGCTTTGTCCTTTGTATCCAACGGTGAATGATTGATCTGACGGACGTGGTTCTCCCGGGGTTTGGGCGAAATAACTTCCGCCCCTTCACGTGACCCAGTATAAATCCTCAGAAGAAGTCATTTCTTCCTTACTTTGCAAATTTTCAGACACTCTAGCAAGAACAAGCACGCGACTCCGTTCAAATCTCTCAGTCACCGATTCCAGTCTTCTCAGAGTCTTCACGAATCTTTCTACGAGCCTGCAAATCTTTCTCCAACCTAGTTCTCGTAAGTCGTCGTCCATCAAATCCTTCAGTTTTCTCTTCGGCCAGTTATTTTTTGTTTAAGTGCCATAGGGAAACTCCAGTACCTGGTAGATAACCCTAAGCAAATGAAGGCGTTTAGGGCCGCATATCGCATACCCCCAAATGTGGGTGTGAGGTATTGCCCCCCAAAGAAAATACTAACAGACTGGAAGACGGGCGAAGTGGTTATCCCCCTCATCGCCTTCCTAGAAGGAGGGATGACCATCCCTATGGGTGCCATCACCACTAGTTATCTTAGGAACCATAGGATTAACCCGGATCAGTGCGCGCCCAATATGTTTAGGATCCTAGGAGCGGTTGAGGATCTGAATCGTCATTTAGGATTGGGCCTCACCTGGCTTGATGTGGTGCACATGTACGAGTGCCACAGCCAACAAGGGGCAGGATACTATCTCAAATCCCGGTCCGACGAGGTTAGACTCATCTCTTGCCTCCCCAAATCCAACAAGGGAATGAAAGACGATTACGTTATCATCTCAGGCGCATGGCATGATGGTCTCCATTGTCCAACCAAGGCAGGAGAGCCAGGTGGGACATGCTAGATTTAGGTTCACTAACAATAGACTTAGGATTCCCGCCCTCTTAACAACTTTTAATCCTCTATGTCATTATTTTCGAGTTTCTAATAAAGTTTTACGGTGATTTTTAACAGATAGGAACCGTGTTTCTCCTCGGCTCAGCCTTACCAATACTGTCGTCCTCAATTATTTGTTAAGATCAGAGATTTTCGTAAGCGAGGACGGGCAGCTGCGGTCAGCTCCCCTTATTCTCGGGTATACGGTGAAAAAGAAAGACTGCCAACCGATCGGCAACGCTATAACACAAGGAGATCACCGTTTCCATCGAATAGACGTTGCTCGGAAAGGGTTTTTGGCACCACACGACCTTCCACCAGTGCCACATCCTAACCCACGGGGTGTACCACTGCTCGCCCAACTAGTTGCCCAAGTCCCCCTTGAACTGGAAGCTGCAGGTGAAAAGGTTGACTCTTCGACCTTCTCACTAGAAGAGCAAATAGACAAATTTCAGTTTAGAGGAGAAGGTTCGGGCGGGGTACAAGTTATTCCATCCTCAGACTCCGAAAAGGAGTTTGATAGGCATTCCAGCGCCCATCCACCCCTTCTGGTGACTGCCATTCCTGAAGTCTCTTATCACGAGGAAGACATGGCAGACTTAAAGGCGCTAATGAAGAGCAGAGGGAAGAAGCCCGAGCCGAAAGGCACTGGGACTTCTCAACCAGTGGCGAATCTGCCTCCGCCACCACCTCAGGTTCCTGACCCCGGCCTAAAGCCTATACCGGACCTGAGGAAGAAGAGGCCCCTCGAAACCGAGGAGAGGGAGGTGGTGGTGGTGCCACCTAAAACAAACAAACAACAGAAGGTGGCAAGAGACCACCGGAGTAGAAGGGGCTCATCTGTTGAGAGCCGGGAAGAGAATGTTGTGGCTGACGTCCGCCGAGCAGGGCCTCGAACGTGGTCTCCGAGGTTGGAGTTGGATGGCGCTCCAATCCCTTGGAACACCTCTCTCAGAAATTATGATGGGGGAATGGCAGGCTTCGTTGCTGAGGCCCTGGAGCAGCCACTCTACCTCCCCCACGATATGGAGTCCTACAGGCGCTTCAACCAGCAAGAACTCTTCCTATCCCTTAAGAGGGATATAGCAATGGTAAGTGGACTTAGTTTACTCGATCCTCTCTTTCCAATACTCTCTTTCTTGTGTCTTATACTCGGTTATTTCCATTATGTAGGTTACTCAGCAAATCTACGTGGCCGAGGAGTGGAACAAAAAGTCCTACCTCGAAACCCAAGCGGAGGCCCACTCTGGGTTCGAGGCTGAAAAATCCCTGGGCAGTCTGAAGGAAGAATATGCTCACTTATCTGAGCAATTCAAAGACATGACTAACCAGCAGAACAGCCTCGACGCTGGTTTGAAGACTGCAGAAAGGCAGGCCGAGGACCAGCGCAAGTAGCTGAACATGGCCGAGATCAACTTGGCCACTGAGAGAGAGTTGGTAAAAGGGCTCAGAGATGAGCTTAAAAAGGCCAGGGAAGCTGCCCAACTGGCTGAAAAGAATGCTCAATTAGCTAAAGAAGCAGTAGAGGCCGAGAGGAAGGCAGCGTATACGCTGGAGGTGGAGGAGACCCAACTCAGCCTTACCGAGCAGTTTGCCACGGTTGGCCGGGACTACTGCGATATCACGTGGGCCAAGGCTATAGATACTGCTAGAGTTCCTGTAGATTCTCCATTGAGGCTGCCTGGGAGTACATACTATGATCCAGAGATCCGTGTACTCTCAGAAGCTGAGGAGCATCCTCTAACCAGCCAGGCCCCTCCTGCCCCCGCGGAAGTAAGCAAAGAGTCTGCGGGTACAAAAGAAAAAGACGGAGAACAAGTCCTAGACCTTGCTGCTGCCCAATCCAGCTAAGTAACTGATCCCTCAGCTGCTCGGACGTAGATTTGACGTGGTTGCCAGTTTTTACTTAGTAGTTGTAAACAATTTTAGTTTAGTAGTATGTTTTGTTATTTGTTTGTTTGTTTTTTTTTTTTTTTTTTTTATAAGAGCCTGTAAACCTTTTTATTTAAATTAATGAAATTCTATCTTTTGCATTCAATACGCTTGTTGTTTAAATTGTAAATCTCTCTATTACAGCAAACAACTTGAACCATATGCTAACAGTAGTAAAGGCAAACTCAAACATGTTGTCATGATAATAAGGCCAATAATTTAGATCAATGCCAAAGAGAGTAGGTTACTCAATAGTTGAAAAGGAAGGGAGATGAGTGACGACCATTTCACAGGCTTTCATGTGAGCGTGCAGAGCAGGGTTTTAGCTTGAGGGTTTAATTGTAGCTTAAGGAACAGTAATGGTGTTAATTGTAACAGTGTTACAATTAACAGCGTCAACTAACCCAAATCATCTGGTCCGAGGACTATAGGCATGATTGGATTTAAGTTTAAACACTTAAGGAACGGTAACAGTATTAACACTTAAGGAACGGTAACAGTATTAACTAACCCAAATCATCTGGTCCGAGGACTACAGGCATGATTGGATTTAAGTTTAAACACTTAAGGAACAGTAACAGTGTTAACTAACCCAAATCATCTGGTCCGAGGATTACAGGCATGATTGGATTTAAGTTTAAACACTTAAGGAACAGTAACAGTGTTAACTAACCCAAATCATCTGGTCCGAGGACTACAGGCATGATTGGATTTAAGTTTAAACACTTAAGGAACAGTAACAGTGTTAACTAACCCAAATCATCTGGTTCGAGGACTACAGGCATGATTGGATTTAAGTTTAAACACTTAAGGAACAGTAACAGTAGGATATATAGAACCAGCATATTAATTGAAGAAAACGATCGACTAATAATAGTATCTTTTGAGGTTATTTACATTTTAAGGACGTGGTATTACATGACCATCCAGGTCTTCCAGGAAGTACGCCCCAATGCCAGCTCCTGAAGTGATACGATATGGCCCTTCCCAGTTGGGTTCTAACTTTCCCCAAGTTGGGGTCTTTGCAGTACCCACAACTTTCCTCAACACCAGGTCACCAGGTTCTAGAGGCCGTAGCCTTACATTAGCGTCGTAGCCCTGCCTGAGCTTTTATTGGTAATATGCCAGCTGAACCATGGCACTCTCCCTCCTTTCATCAATCAGGTCTAAACTCCTTTCTAGTTGTTCATTATTGCTAGTCGGACTGACGGAACTGGTCCTCAAGGTTGGGAATCCAGTTTCCAAAGGTATGACAGCTTCAGCTCCATAGGTCATTGAGAAGGGGGTTTCTCCAGTAGACCTGCGAGGCGTAGTTCTGTAAGCCCAAAGCACATGTGGTAGTTTTTCTACCCATTTTCCCTTCGCGTCATCTAGCCTCTTCTTCAAGCCATTCACTATGACCTTGTTGACTGCTTCTGCTTACCCATTACCCTAGGGGTAGGCAGGCGTGGAGTATCTATTTATGATCCCCAGCTCGCTACAATAACTCCTGAATGCTTTGCTATCGAATTGCAAGCCATTGTCCGAGATGAGAGTGTGAGGAATTCCAAACCGAGTGACAATGTTCTTCCATACAAACTTTTGAACGTCAACGTCTCTGATGTTGGCTAGCGGCTCTGCTTCGACCCACTTGGTGAAATAGTCTATACCAACCAGAAGGTACTTCTTGTTTCCCGCAGCTTTAGGGAATGGTCCCACGATATCCAAGCCCCATTGGACGAAAGGCCATGGGCTAGATAGCGGATTGAGAGTTCCCCTTGGCTGGTGAATGTTTGGGGCGAAACGCTGACATTGATCGCACTTTTTAACGTACTCGTGGGTTTCTTTTTGCATGTTTGGCCACCAATAGCCTTGGGTGAGGGCTCGGTGAGCCAAGGATCTGCCTCCAGTGTGGCTCCCACAAATTCCTTCATGTAGCTCTTCCAGCAGTAGCTCAGATGCTTCGGGGATGCATGCACAACAAATATGGTCCCGAATAGGAGCGTCTGTATAATTTCTGATCCTCGGACAACCAGAATCTGGTCGCCCTCCTCCGAACTTTGTCAGCTTCCACCCTCTCTTCTGGCAATACATCGTCTTTTAGGAATTTAATTATAGGGTCCATCCAGCAGAGCTCGGCCCGAACTTGGTGAACCTACATTACCTCTCTTTTTGCCTCTGTGGGCCCATGCAAGTCCTCGACGAGGATGGTTCTCGGCAAATTTTGCGCCGAGGAGGTAGCAAGCATCGCCAGGGAATCTGCATGTGAATTACCATTTCTGGGAATATGCAGCAAACTGAAAGAGTCAAACTCCGACCGCAGACATCTAACTCGGCTCAGGTACCCTTGCATTCTTTCGTCCTTCGCCTCAAATTCGCCTTGTAGGTGACTAACCTTGAGTCCGAGAACAACTCCACAGACTTCCCTCCCATTCTTCGGACCATAGCCATTCCCATCAATAGGGCCTCATACTCCGCTTCATTATTCGTTGCTGAGAAGTCCAGCCTTAACGATTTTTCGATAACGATTTTCTTGGGAGATATCAATACTAGCCCCACTCCAGAACCCTTTTGATTGGCCGCACCGTCTACGTACACTTCCCAACGGGAGGGGTCTTACTGAGAGATTATGCCAACTGATTTTTCATCCATGTCTGACATAAGCGTTACTTCTTCTAGTTGAGGCTCCGTGAATTCAGCCACTAAATCCGCAAGGACCTGGCCTTTGACCGATGTACGAGGCATATATTTAATGTCGAAAGCCCCTAAAATCGTACCCCATTTGGCAATCCGCCCAGTGTAATCGGCGCTTCGGAGTATGGCCCTGAGTGGGAGTTGAGTGAGGACAATGACAGTATGGGCCTGGAAGTAGTGAGGTAGCTTCTGTGTACCGAGTACCACTACTAGGATAGCCTTCTCCAGAGGCAAGTAACGGATCTCGGCCTCATGCAGTGACTTGCTGACGTAATAGACTGGTCTTTGCACATCGTAGTCTGATCATATCAATACCAAGCTCACCGCGCAGGTGGCTACAACGATGTAGGCGAACAATACCTCGTCTGGCTCAGGTCTGGACATGATTGGTGGCCGAGCTAAATAATCTTTGAGCTGCTGAAAGGCCAAAGCACACTCTTCTGTCCATTCGAATCCCTTCCACTTGCCGAGCAGAGAGAAAAAGGGCCGACACCTATCTGCTGATCTAGAGATAAATCGATTCAGGGCAGCGGTCATCCCAGTTAGTTTCTAAACCTCCTTGGGATTCCGAGGAGCTTGTAAATTGTTGATGGCCTTTATCTGGTCGGGGTTAACCTCAATTCCCCTGTGCGTCACCATGTATCCTAAGAACTTGCCGGATCCTACCCCGAATGAACACTTGGACGCATTCAGGCGCAGTTTGTACTTCCTTAGTACCTCAAAGGTACTTTCCAGGTCCTTCACATGCTCAGCAACAACCTTACTTTTTACCACCATGTCATCTATGTAGACCTCGATATTTTTACCCAGCTGTGCCTTGAACATCCTCGTCATCATCCTCTGATTGGTAGACCCCGCGTTCTTTAAACCAAATGGCATCACCTTATAGTGGTAGTTACCAATGGGGGTGACAAAAGCAGTTTTCTCCTAATCGTCCAGGGCTAGTGGTATCTGGTGGTAGCCTTGGAAGGCGTCCAGGAAACTCATCCGAGGATGGCCGACGGTGGCATCCACTAGTTGGTCGATTTTCGGCATAGGGAATGGATCTTTGGGGCAAGCCTTATTCAAATCAGTAAAGTCCACGCACACTCGCCACTTCCCACTCTTCTTCTTTACCACCACGGTATTCGCCAGCCACTCAGGATAAAAAACCTCCTTAATAGCTCCGGCTTGTTTGAGCTTCGCTACTTCTTCTCTTATTGCATTAGCATGCTCCTTGGATGGGCACCGAGGAGGCTGTTTCTTGGGGGTTACCAGCGGGTTTACCTTTAGATGATGACATATGAACTCTGGGTCCACCCCCGGGGCTTCGTAAGTGCTCCAGGCAAATATATCAAGATTCCGCTTGAGGAACTCTATTAACTCTCCCCTCTCTTGAAGAGGTAGCTATGATCCGACTTGGAAGAACTTATCAAGATCATCTCCAATAACCACTTTCGTTAGATCCTCACACCGAGTGCCTTCATCTGGACCTTCGACGGGCAATTCCCAAGACTTTAACTGCTATAAACCCCTTTCGGCTCTGGATGAAGACTCGGCTTCGGGCTCGTGCTGGATGGCAGCCACTAAGCACTGTCGGGCCGCGGATTGGTCTCCTCGGATCTCACAAACTTGCCATTCAGACGGGTATTTGACCTTCTGATGCAAAGTAGAGGAAACAGTCCCTAGTGCATGAAGCCAAGGTCTAGCCATAATTGCCGTATAAGGCGAATACACATCCACAACAATAAAATCCACCTCCACCACTTCGGCCCCGGTTTGCACAGGTAAGCGTATCTGGCCTTTTGGGATGACAGCTCTTCCTTCAAAACTCACGAGTGGGGAGTTGTATGGTATGAGATCCTGGGGTTTCAGGCCTAGCCCCTTGTAGAGGTCAGGGTACATTATCTCTGCAGCGTTTCCCTGGTCAACTATCACCCTTTTCACATCATACCCTCCAATTTTGAGGGTGATAACTAACGCATCATCATGGGGCTGGATGGTGCCAGCCATGTCTTCGTCCGAGAACCCTATAACAAGCGGAGCACCCGACTTAGCTCTCTTCGGAACTCTGCCTATATCCCCTGCTGGTGGTCGGCCAACCGACATAACTTTCAATGGCCAGGACCCTGTTCTTCCTGGCGCGGCGAAGATGATGTTAATAGTTCCTAGTGGCGGCTTTGAAGGGTCATCTCTTCGTGGCTCTAAGCCCATCTGCCCTCCTCGGCCGCTGAAGGGGTGTAAGAGATGTCTTAGTCTACCATCACAAACCAGTTGGTCCAAGTGATCCCACAGGCTCCTACAATCCTCCGTAGTGTGCCCATGGTCTTGATGGTACTGGCAATAGAGATTATGATTACGCCTCTCAGGGTTTCCTACCATTTTATTCGGCCACCTGAAAAACGGCTCATTTTTAATCTTTTCCAAAACTTGGTGCACCGGCTCTTTAAATACGGTATTGACCGCTTGAGGGTTGGTCGATCCTGATTGTCCAGTGAAATCTCTATGCGGTTTACTGTTATTGTAGCGATCCGATCGGAAATCTCTCCTCTCCTGGGGAATTGCTTTATCTTTTCCCTTCCCTTGTTGCTGATCCTCTTCAACTCTTTTGTACTTTTCTATACGGTCCATAAGTTGGCGCATATTAGTGACTGGTTTGCCAGATAAGGAGGTTCTTAAACCATGGTCAGTAGGGAGGCCGAACTTGAATGTGCTGAGGGCCATTGCATCAGAGTTGCCTTCCATATCATTAAACATCTCCCAGTATCTGTCCGAATACGCTTTCAGAGTCTCGCCCTCGTGCATGCTTAGGGACAATAGTGAAGACAAGGGCCTGGCTACTCTTCGGCAGGTGACAAATCGTGAACCAAATGCCTAAGTGAGCTCTTTGAAGGAATTAATAGTGTTTGCCTTCAAACCGTCAAACCACCTCATTACCACTGGTCCCAGACTGGAAGGGAAAACCTTACACATCAGAGCTTCATCTCTAGAGTATACAGCCATCCTTTGGTTAAAATGACTCACGTGCTCCACGGGGTCCGTTTTACCATTGTAGATGGTAAACGTTGGCTGATTAAAACGCCGAGGGAGTCTTGCCTCCTCAATTCTGCGAGTAAAAGGTGACCGAGAGATCTGATTCAAGGCCCTGCTTATAGCATCATTCCCTACGCCTCCGCGTGATGGGCTTTTAGATCGCTTTTTGCAATGAGGCTCTTCTTCGTAGGAAAAGGATTCACTGACCGGCATCCGAGATTTCTGCTGATAAGTGACGTCCTGCTCATCATTGGAGTCATCATCAGAATATGAGGAAATCTGTTTCCTCTTTGCATGGCGCAACTCCCTCTTCAGTTTCTCAACTTCTAGTTGCAAGCCCCGATTCTCCTCTGCATGGGACACGTGACTTCCGCCGTATGACTGGCTTTGGCCAGTATGCATAGTGTGCACACTACCCTCGCGATCCTGCCTTCTTTCCAAGTTAAGAAAAGGGTCTGCATGCTGGGATGCCCTAGATTCTGCTCGTTGTTGACTTCGTTCTGCCATCACCAACGGTTGTTTTCACCCTTACATAAGCTCTCCCCACAGACGACGCCAATTGTAGGGTCAGTTTTTGTAGCCCAAGCCCACGAAGTGTGGAATATGAACCCAACAAACCCAAAACAATAAATTTGTAGAGCGTGGGTGAAAGAACTGGGCCGGATATGGATTAAGCAAAAGTTGGTTGTAGTATAGGCAAATGATCTAACATGCAATCACGTAAAAACCATGAAGGACTTGGGGTCCGATGAGGAATTTTATTGAATGTACTTAGGTTACAGATTCCAGAGTTACAGTAAAGTAATTTTTTGTTCTTCTTTCTCTCTTTTTTCGATCCCTCTCTATCAGGGGCTTTCCTTCTTTATATAGCCTCTTTCCTAAACATCCCAACCGTCCACTTGTCTTACATCTGCTATCACACTCGAGTGTAGGTCACATCAAGCATCTTTTTTAGCTTTTGGGAGTGGCAGTAGTTGAGGTTGCACTGTTCAGGGGTCTTCTCCACATAAATGCGGCCAGAAAAGTTGCTGTAGGGCATTAAATGCGGTGGTGGCAACTTTTCCTTGAGATATTTCTTCATCCTTATCATCCCCAAGAGTGCTCAGAGCTTATCTTTGCCACCAACATTGCCAGGAAGGGCATTCGGGCCTTCTGTAAGTTTATTTGATCAGAACTATTCGTATCCGAGGAGTAAAACCTCTTCGGACAAAGGGTGACTTCTTCGGATTATGCTTTTCAGCCATCTTTGGGTCCGTTACCCTCAGGTGAACACTATCCCAGCCCATTACTACTCTTTGGACATAAGATAATCTAAAGAACAGGGCCCCATGCCCAATTGGTAGATCTGGGCTTTTACCCCCCCCCCACACACACACACACACACATATATATATATATATATATATATTTTGATATTAATAAAATATATATATTTAGTAGAAGCTACACAAACTATTTTGATTTAGGATAAATTATAATATATAAATAGTTTGGGATAGATTATAATATATCCCTTTTTAATTTCCATCCAATACAAACAAATTACCTCTTTTGGTTTGATTCAATCACAATTTAATCCAAAAAACCTTTTCAATAGTTACCTTTTAAAAATCAAATCATTCAAAATACTTTGTTAGGAACTCTAAATATTTCATTTCAGTCCAAAAATTAGAGATAATATACTAGAATTGAAGTTTGTCAATTAAATTATGATAGTATTAGCATCAAATCACATTAAGGTAAATTGTATAGATTTCCTTTTGATTTATGTTTTTTTTTATAAACCCCTTTGATTCATGTTAGTTGTTCATTTGGGCCAAACAAAAATTTCTGAGCTCAAAGGTCATACAAAATTAAAAATAAAACTTAGATATAATTCTTTAAATGCAGTCGATTAGTTTTCTCAATTAAAACAAACATATAATTATATTGATTTTAATTATTTTTTAAAAATAATATTGTTTATGTTATATCATTGATGAATACATACAATGCTAAGATCACAAAAACTTACAATTTTTTCCACAACTCTCAGTTATTAAATGATGGAATTATGGCAAAAATATTTTTTTTTGGGGGGTGTTTTGAGAATTTTGGCCCAAAAGTTGTGTGAAGTTTTTGCGTTTCTAAAAAACGGTAAAACCCAGTGACTTCAAATATGAAAAAACAACCACCTGCGAATCCTTCTTTTTTTTTCTTCATCGCCAACAATGGCGAAATCACTGTCTCTAACCCACGTATCCCTCCTTCTCCTCTCCCGTCAAAGACTCATGGCCACACGAATACACACACACTCTCTCTCACTGCCACTCCCAAACCCCAAGCCTTTCAACAAAACCATGTTTCCACACTCTTCCCTCTCTTTCTCCACCACTTCCACTCCATACCCTCTTCAATACGACATGATCATCAACCGCCCAACTCAGCCTCACCCTCCTCGCCGACTCACCCGAGTCAATAACAACCCCAACAGCTCAGAAGACTCGCCCCAATCGGACTCACCAAAAAACCCCACTTCAGAAACGGGCATTGAGGACTGGGTGGATCAGAAGCTATTGTCAGAGATTGAAACAAACAGACCCAGTTCGGGAAACTTGGAAATGAACAAGTCTATGAGGAAGTATTACAATAAGAGGAGGAAAAGAATGTATGGGTCGGATTCAGATGAGGATGGTAGGAGCTCTGAGGAGAGGTTTGTGGAGTTGAAGCCTGAGGTTGTGGAGTTTAATAGCTTGCATAAGAGAGAGGAGGAGTTGTATTTTTATGATACTTTTGCTTATCCTTGGGAAAAGGAGAAGCATTATAAGATGGTGTATCAGTTGGAGAAGAAGTATTTTCCAGATCAATGCCTTGACAAGGCGTTTCTTCAACCAGGTGAATCCAATGAGGGTAATGTGAAGAGGGGAAAGAAGAAGAAGAAAGAGGAGGATGTGGATGGTAAAGGGTTGGTTTTCTTCGATGAGGAAGGAGGAGGAGGAGAAAAGGGTAGGATAGAATTGGCGAAAAAGGATGCGAATAAGGATGTTGTGGAGAAGAAGGTGGAGGAGTTCTTTAAGTGTTTGAAGAAAGGTCCCAATAAGGATGGTGAAGTTAAGAATGAGGAGCCATATCTTTTGACAAGGAGTACCGAGCTTCCACCAAGATGGGATGGTCCTTTTGGGACAGTGGTGTTGGTGAACAAACCCAAAGGTGAGTTCCATTGGTTCATTTTGGCACCGAATGTGATTGCAACTTTCATTTCAGGGTTATTGGTCATTAGTTCTTGTTTGAACATTTTGAATTATGCTTAAGTGAATTGATTGACAAAAAATGTTGGAAGTTTTATACTCTAGTATATTTGAAGTTAAGAGTGATAAATTCTGGTACTTAGGCAGTGATTTAGAGCAATACTAATTAATAGTGGGGAGTGAGAATCCTTATCGTTATTGAAGAAAGAAACTTTGGGGAAACTCAATGGGAGTGAGAATAATTGGCCTACAACTACAAAATGTGGGAGATGTCAGATATATGAGTCAAACTTATTATCGAGAATGAAATTCATTAGTTTTGGATGGACATGCTGTGAATGCTAGGAGAAAAGAAAATGGATGTTTAATGGGATACTGGGGAAACTATTTGCCTATAATTTAGGTTGCAGCAAAGGATTATGCTCTATCCTTTGTTTTCTTGATTTAGGATTAACAGGACAATTTATCCAAATTCTCAAATCTCTTTATGTGTCACCATTTTCTTAGAGGTTACAAGTAGAATCATGACAATTTTAGGTCATTTTCCATCAATCAAAATATAACAATATCATATTGCAAGACAGGGTGGACTTCATTTACAGTTTGTGGAAAACTGCGACGCCTGGTCAAAGTTAAAAAGGTGCCTTTTTGCTATTGCATCTGCATGTAGGCATACTTTCTCATGTAACAGCTCTTCCAACCATTTATTTATATATTTGGGGTTGCAGGTAGGGCATGCTGGAACCCTTGACCCAATGGCAACTGGTTTATTGATTGTATGTGTTGGTAAAGCCACTAAGTTGGTAGAAGGGTAAGTTTTGAATCTTATCCACTTAGAATAGTGATTTACTATCTGCCCCAGGAATCTATAATTTTTTTCCCCTTATCAAATTTATGCCAATGATCTCTCTCTGAAGGCTCTTAATGTTTTTATACTGAAGATATCAAGGTATGGTTAAGGGTTACAGCGGAGTTTTCCGTTTAGGGGAGGCCACTTCAACTTGGGATGCTGATTCACCGGTGTGTTTATTTCTTCTGGATAAGTATTGTTCCTTATTTTGAACTTATATGCACCATGATATAGGTTATTTAGAGGATTGACTTGTTGAACAACTAACTACCTATTGTAACAGCCGTATAGAATGAATGTGAGGTTTAATCGAGTAAAAATAGCAAATCCCCCCACCCCCAACTATTGTATTATCAAAATAAAAATTGAGTAAAAAAAAAGCAATGCTTCGTAAGCATATAACACTATCAACATTAGAAAAAAGAATGCAGAAGATGCACTGAAGATGAAAGAGCTTGCACTGAATTTGCACTCTTTGTTTTGCTTTATGCCTTTTCTGCATATAGCATTTTTTTGAATATACATCTTTCTTACTTATTAAAAAAAAAAAAAAATAATAATAATAATAATAATAATCATACAAATTATTTGCAACAAGGGTACTGTTGTGAGTTGTGACTTATGATGTTGGCAACAGGGTATATGTATGCATACTTGGATTGAGAGAAATGGAAGTCATGGATAGCCTATAGTCCAATACTATAATCTAGTGCTTGCAGACAAGTTTATTTATATCCTTGTGCATAATTTCATCTCAAATGTGGTTAGACTGTTACAATTGTCTTGTAGGATGACCTTCATAGTTTCTACTGAGCACTAGAACTGCTAATAATGTTTTATCTCTTGCTAGGATTTAATCCATAGCTACACATGGTGCAAATATTACTCATGGATCACCTCTTGTGTAGGTTATTCAACGAGAGCCTTGGGAGCAAATCAAAGATGAGGACTTAAAGAAAACTGCTGCATCCTTTTGTGGGGAAATTTGGCAAGTTCCTCCAATGTTCTCTGCCATCAAAGTAAGTATTTCTGTCAAAATTAATGATGAATCTATATGTGGACCGATCCTTGGTTTCTTTTTCTTATATTCTTTTCTCTGAAGACTTTGGAAATACATCTATCTTCTGAAACACTTTGCCAGGAAGCTAATAAGTATATATGGGGCTGAACAACTGGCGGTATCCTCTATATGCATGCATTAAATAATCCTATTTTGTTTCATAATTGCTTCTCATGGGACAGGAAATGTATAGAATAGGCTAAAGAGTAAAGAGTTTCTGTCCTCTTCTTTGTTTTTCCTCCAGAGCTCAATCCCTGACTGTCACTGGGTTTCAGTCCACCTATTTTGAGAGTAGGACTGTCAATTGGGCAGGGCTGAATTGGAATGAGGATTCCGCAGGCTCAGCTGAAACACAAAACTCTCCTGAGCTCATTCCATGACTGGAAGACTTATGGCCAAGTTTTGGGCTCGCACAAAATCAATTGTCCCATACAGAATGCAAAGGTTTTTGAAAATAAAACAAAACTCGAGGTTAAGACTTTGATGTATAACATCTACTTGACCACTAGACCCGCAGCTCTTCTTGAAGAAAAAAATGTATAATTTATGTAAAATTAATAGAAATATCTATAAAATTAATGTAGGATTACTTTCTGGGAATTAAAGGAAAAAGTTGGTCTTCAGCCCAAAAAAACAATCAGGCTCCAGGCAAATTCACTGCTCAACCCAATTGACTGTCCTATTCAGGGGAGATCTAATATGAATCTGTTAAATAGAAATTCCATAAAAATGCAACAGAAACTTTGCAGTGTTGTAGTATCATGCGTGCTCATTTCATCTTAACTTGTCGAAATTTTACTCTCAAGTTTAATTTCATAATTTGTGTATTATATGCAATTAAGAATTATAAGAATGTATGCTAATAGACTATCAAACTCATCGTAAACTACATAAAAGTTTCAATTTCTTTGATAGGTTGGAGGAGAAAGGATGTATGAAAAAGCAAGAAGAGGAGAAAGTATTGAGCTTTCACCTAGAAGGATTTCAATCTTCCAATTTGATATCGAGCGTAGCTTAGATGACAGGTACCCTAGGTTTTGTTTGGATGTAGACAAACTCTGCCCTATGAAGCCCATTATAGTTGACGTTGTAAAATCATACATATATTTGATGACATATTATATACCTGGAATTTACTTCCTTTTTTTTTTCCTGGACTTATTGATATGTTTTGTGCTCATGGATGACTGCAGTTCCTAATATACTGTAGCAGAGTGAATTTTGCCATGTTCTGTGCCTTATGTGCACTAAATTTTTCTATGTGAAAAATCTCCGTGACATAAAGTACACAAGTTATGGTTATGCCATATTTAAATTTTCTTTTGTCACATTCAAGGGGTCAAGGCTGCAGAGGTAGGATGCTATTTAGCCAATGTAGAAGTTTGAAGGCTTCATTTTCTTATATACATATGAGTAGACAATAGACAGCATGATAACTCTGGGCCATGATTTACACCTTTCTGATCACTCTTCAAAGGTCTTGAGTCAGTTACATCCAGAAATTCATTCTACCTTTATGTTCAAGAACTTTCAGACACATTCCTTCCGTATATTCGGGTGATTAAATAAGATATGTTTCTGTAGATCATGCTTTAAGAAAAAAGGTGGTGGTGGAAGAAAAACTTCAAATACATTTGAAGGGTGTTTTCGAAATCATCACAATGAGATATGTGGTTCATGCGTTATTTTATCATGAGTTTGCCATATTTGAGCATGGTATAATTTTGTGTTGGGTCATATTTGAGCATTGTTTCATTTTGTGTTGGGTCATATTTGAGCATTGTTTCATTTTGTGTTGGGCCATATTTGAGCATTGTTTCATTTCGTGTTCGGTGTTTACAGACAAAATCTGATTTTCCGTGTGACATGCTCAAAAGGTTCATACATACGTTCATTATGTGCAGATTTTGGGAAGGCTCTTGGCAGGTAATTACTTATATTAAGCTCAATACCACATTTTGAAATTCTCTAGCTCTAGCTCAACTGGTGTCTCCTCCCCTTATAAGTGCTAGGTGGAGGGTGAGGGCTGTGTGTGTAACCTACCAATCAAAAAAAAAAAAATCCCCATTTTGAAATGTTTCCCCACAGGTATTGATATCCCCTCATCAGTCTATCCTACCAATAGTTTTCTTTCTAAAAATGGTTGGACTATCTTCAGATTTTCAATTCTGTAAAAGGCCTCTTAAACAGATAGCACTTAGGGTTTGCATTAAGAAATCCTAAAGATGAAAGAAAGATTGTGGGAACTTGAATCTCCTAAATGATTATTTTGGCTAAAGAATCTTTTGAGTTTGAAGTTTCTTTAACTTACTTCTTCACTTGCAGTTGTGCTCATTTAACTGCTCTTCGAAGGGATTCAATTGGTAAGTGCTGATCAAACACATGATTTGTTCAATACATTTACAACATACTGAAGAATTTTATGAGCTCAATATTTTATTTTGCATGATACTGAATCTAATACTACCCAAAACAAATATCTTTGAACCAGTTGATTCTTATAATAATTATTCTTAGTAATGCATGTTACCATTCGAGGAATTTGAGATTACTTATTTAAATTGTAAAGCTACATAATGCCATGTCAAACAGAGAACTTCAATTGCACATCTTCTTACACTATGATAAGCAGAAGAAGAAAATAAAGATTGAAATTTGTATATTCTCCACAATAGATGATGTGCACATCCTGAATCTTCATGTTTCTTGGTGTGGTGAGAGTGTTTACAATTAAAGCTGCATCTTCTTCCACCATTACATTCATCCAGCCTTGACTTGCAAGCTCAACAGCCCATTTCAGCGCTTGAGCTTCAACCACCCTGCCAAACATGTCATAATGCATTTAATCCAAGCCATTACCCTTTGCTCATTGTGTATCCTTGCAGTGACTACTAAACAGCAGATCTGCCTCATTGCTGAATCCTTTAGCTTGATTTGGTTCTCGAAAGGAGGGCACCATCTCTCGAGTGCCTACAACTTTAGATTCATCATTCTGTCCATAGTTTCTCCTTAGAAGTTTGTGAAAGCAGTTGTGGCATGGAACTTTATTTTTATTTTTTTCTCTATTGATAAGTTACACACACATCCATGGGTCTTGAACCCATGACCTCACCCTCCACCTAGAGCTTATAAGGAGAGGGTGCCCCGGTTGATGCTCATTGGTGCAGTTTGGAAGTCGTTGAAATGGTATATTTCCTTTTCCCATGGAAACCTTGTTTCCTATTCTTTACATGGTTTCCAAAGCAACTATTGCAAAGAGGACAAACTGGTCTTTCGGAATTCTAGACTCCGAATGCTGCGGGGGTGGCTCAACTGGGTAGCCACACAAACTGTTTGGCTGAGTTTGCTTAAATAGTTTTTATCTAAAACTCTAGTTGGTCACCATCCACGTCATCCTCAAGAAAAGAACATCTTCTTCCTCTGCTTGACATGATGGAAACATACTGTCTTCTATATGGATAATCCCTGCTCATCTTTTCCTCAATGGTAGCCCCCTGCTGCAACTCTCCATTGAAATATCTTGTCTTTCATCTAGTTTTGAACCCAATATGCTCTTCCAAAAACTCTTGTTTGATTAGTCAAATCTTCCGTGCTGGTCTATCCAATACGATTACTTGGTTGAGAATTTACCTCATTTATCATGGTTCATTTTATCTTGTTGACTGGTAGTAGACACTAGAATGTTGAATATGTTGCTGATTGTTTGTTGCTCAAATAGTAGCTCAAGTTGTTCTCTATCCTGGCAATGGGCACATTGGACTAGGTTTAGTGGTGGCTATCTGCACATCAATTCCCTTCAACTCTTACTAGAACTCTTGTAGCATATTATTGTAACCACTCCTTTGGTATTATGTAATTATCTTTTCTAGCAGGAAGGGCAAAAAAACAAAAACAAAAAAAAAGAAGTGAAAAGAAAAGAAAGAGAACTTCAACTGCAAAAGCGATTTCAAACCAATTTGTTCAATATCAAGTGTCATCTCTATTCTTGTGATTTCTTAGCAATGAAATACATAGATGGAATTTGCACATGATAAACTTTGTTTCCTTGAAAGTAGAAAAAGTTCAAGATTTCCAACGGCATGTTCAATTGAAAATTATCACAATTTTAATTATAGGGAAAAAGGCATTAGTAGTTTGATCACAGTTTCCTCCTATGCAGGGAAATATTCAGCAGATAATGCATGGGATTTCAAGGAGCTCGAAGACGCAATTACCAAAAATTATTTCTAATTGCCAATCCAGTCTGTTGCTCCCTCCCAAAACTTTTGGGGCGACTAGAATGAACAGGTCCACAGGATAGGATAGCATAGGATAGAGCCATTTTTTGAGTGCACAGTAGTAGAAGAGATTTTATGTGCTCACATTTTTGCTTCTTTGAAAATGTGATACAAAGTGAAATCTGTTGTAGCATTTACAAGACATTTACGACATTCATTGTCTGCATCAACGCGCACAGTGCAAAAGCAGGTGTGACTCAGCCCCACTGTCCATGTGTTTGTGTTCTGATTCACAGAACTTCCTCACACCTGACTCATTGTCCTAGACTCCTTTATGGCCAGAATTTATATTGTTTGTATCACAGTTCTTTCTTGTTTTCAATATTTTCACAAGCTAACGAAATGACTTGTCCTTTTTATTTTATTTTTTTAAAGCCCATTTGGTAGTGCTAAATTTCCCCTTTTTCACTAGTGAAATGTGAAGGGATATATGTGTGTGTGCGCGCGCGTATATATATATATATATATATATATATAAATATAAATATATCTAATAATTTGACAGTTGGAGGTAGAAAGTTTGAACTGTGGATATATCAGTTGGAAACACCATGAGGAACCAATTGAATTAGAAGGCTCTTAGCGTGAAGAGATATATTTGATATGGCACACATGTATCTTTGTGCTCTCAAAATGTACATGGCATCATTTCATTTCTATTAGGTTGGTAAAATTGAGTTAATTGAATTTTGATATATACATTTTTTTTTTGGCTGAGTTATATATATAATTTACCCCATAGAAGGCATCTCCCAACTTGTGCTTGGAGCATTCCATTAGGTTTGCATTACCCTGTAGACTACATTGGCTTATGCATCACTATAGAAAACAATAGAGGATGCTACAGTAACATTTTAAAATGTTACTGTGGATAATGTGTTGCTGATCGATCTAGCTGTGGGATGTGGGTTCGTTGGCCATGGCTGACGCTGGGTTTGTTTTGGTCTGCTGAAAAAAAAAAAATTTAGAATAATGCTATAGCTACAAATTATTTTACAACATTCTTACAAAATGTTGTTGTGTCCAATTCTTACTAGTTTTTATTTGGCCCTACTACTGATATCAAATTTTTTTTTTTAATAGAAAATATCAATTTTTTTACTTACTAATAACTACTCACTATATCAATAACTTGTAAAATAGTTTGCAACTCTAACATCCTCTTTATTTGAATTTTTAATGTAGTGTATTGCAAAATAAAGAACAAGATGTAGAATATGTTGTAAGAGTGGTTAGGTAAAATAAAATAATGATGGCTTTGGGTGATGCAAATTACTTTTTTTTTGGGCATAAACCTATGGGAGTGCTCTCAAAGGAGGGTTTGAGACAGGGATCAAGATTCAGGGCAGCAAAATCAGTTTTTCTCTATCTAGAAATCAGCCCGCATTTAAAAGAAGGGTATAGTTTAGATGGTGTCCAAAAAGATAACAATATAATGGATAAAAATACACTGGATGTTAGTAATTTCTGTCTGTTGGGTTCAATGAACGGGTAAATTTACAGGGGTGATTCCAAAATTGTCCCCCCTAATGAGCTGTTGAATTGGGGGGATCCTTTCCCATTGCCACAAAATATGCTTTTTCTGCATTAACTATTCGATCATGGAACATTGTCCATTCTTCCCTACACCTCTCCCTTACCTGACACATAAGAACTCAAAGTTTTCAGTGCTCTTCTTGTGGTAAAAAGTGAACCATAAAATCCAACACAAATGCCCCAAATTTGTATTTCTTCTCCATAAACAAACTAGTCTAAACAAGTGCAAGGGCGTGCACACACACAGAGCATTTAAATAAATGAAGGACATAGATTTCATTAAACTTTACATACCCCTTCCCAAGGTGCCCTCCCAATCTCTGCTTGTCCCTGTTGAAAGAAGAATTGAGTGACTATAATTTCTTTCACAGAAGATGACTTAATGACTGGTAGTTAAAAAGCTTTGAATTTACCTGGCTCCCAAGTGAAGGAACACTTTGATGAACAATCCATTGAGAATCTACAACTCCTATCTTCTCATGAGCAGGCTGTTTCCAAGCAAGGATATGAAAGCGACAAGAACCCAATAGTCATCATAAATAAGAGCAACTAAATGCCTGAGGCAGAAAATGAGAAGGGGCAACTAACCTCTACACATTTTCTAAGAGCAAAATCAAGGCCCCATCCGTGAACGAGATCATTCTGCAATGGTGGGACAACATATTTAAACTAGCTAGCAAGGGATAAATTAAGGAGTGGAAGCTAGAAAAGATAAAAATGATAATCCATACCTGAATCATATGCCAAACACAACGCCATGAATCCCGAGAAAATACAGGGGCCATGATCTCAACAAACCTGCATGTTTAGAATACAAATAAATTTATTACCACCTATTCTAAGGGTTCTTGAAATGATGGAGGAAGTAAAGCACAAATCCATTTAAGACCAGGGTCAGTTAAGTTTACATACGCTGCACATGGTGGCACATGTGGATCGTTACACCAACCAGGTCTCTCCTCTGTGACCCTGTTGGAGGGAAAAAAGATATAATATAATCAAGCTAAAGGGGAAACCATCCGTGGAATAGGAAAAGGTTTGGGAACAAATTAGTTTGTAGCCAATGGCTACAACTCTCACTCAATATATTTTTATTAGATGTGAATTTTGACAGATTTACCAACAGATTACATTTTCTTCTTATATCCTTTATACTTGTAAAATTTCCAAAAGATCAAAGATCAATAGTTATGTCATCAATTAAATGTTTAAATTTCAAGTTTTTGTAATCCAAAATTATGCATAAAAAATAAGATTATGGATCGAATAGTAAATAACATCTGATTGACACAAAATTTGACATGCGTATTAACAACATAAAGAACACAAAATCCACCAGTTAGATTTTCAAAATATGTAGCTTTGTTAATTTTTTTAGTGGGAGTTGTAGCTAATTTGTAGCCAAACTTTGTCCCGTGGAATATATTCTAGTCCTAATTAAGTGCACACATTTTTTAGCAGCAAATGAAGATAGATTTAAGGAGTCCTGTGACTCTTACTTGTGAACTTCACTATCACCTCTTCTCTTTGTCATCTGCCATGTTAATCCATTATTCGGTTCTAAACCAGGCTGTGAAATCTCCAAACCATGCTTCCTCACCAGTTTTATATATCTGCATTAGATAAAATGTGAAACTTTTAAGAATCCTATTTCATCACAACAGTTTTTCCATCTAAATCAGGATATGATTCAACACTCACTCTTCTGCATCAAAATGCTCTACACCAAGATCCTCATCCCAAATAAAGATGTAGTCGTAGGGAGCAACAATGTCAGGATGCAGAAAACGTTTGGCGTACCACCTTGGACCAATTTGCAGGGAGTTTACATGAAAACATGACTACATATGCCTTGGCAAAATTATGCTACTAGCTATTACAATAACTTAAAATTAACAAAAGAGGTGTTAATTGCTAACCATTTAGTTTGCTTCCGAGCACTCACATGGATAGCTCGCCTTGACCATTCAAACTCATCCCATTCACTTGTCCGACCATCATAGTGAAACAAGACAATGGTGAAGTTCTCTGAGAACTGTAAACATAACTTCCGAGTGAGGGAATGAAAGAGAAGGGGAATTGTGGAAATAAATTAAGAGAGCAAAAAATCAAACTGGCCTTTTTAACTGCTGCATCAATATTTTTCATCTGATCATAACCAACAGTAAAGGTCACAAGATACTTTGGCTTGATGGCTAAATCCTGCAAGTACCACCTCCATCAACAGATTCAAATTAGATAGACAAATCTAAAGAAAGTTAATCATTTGGGAAAATGGAGATATCTTCTTCATTGTTGGGTAAAGGGAAAATATTCATTACTAATCTAATTGAAGGCTAATGAAACAAACTAAAAGTTTGGTTGTTCACATTGACATCATTGTTGTGATGATGCATCTAAGAATGAGTTTAGCTTTATGTGCAATAGTGAATTTCTTTTCTTTGTTCTGCTCAAATCACTTTTAAATGATTTTGTATATTGTTCATTTTTGTTCTCTGTTTCTGGTTTTTAAAGAACATTCTGAGCCCTCCGTCTTCAGTTTAATGCAAACAACTAAACATAATTGGGGGTTATTCAATTGTCTTTAATTCATAATACGCCATTCACAGATTCTTTGTTTAGTGGGCTCGTTTCTTAATAGTCATTGCTCACATGTCAACTATCAGTCTAATTTAACCCTCCTATTCTTCATTATTCTTGCTTGTTCTCTACAAATAAACAAAGGCTCCTCTCTACCAAACTGCAGCTCTTGATGACTTTCTCTTGGGGTACTTCACTACTTTTAAATCAAAATAGCAAGGACCACACGTGAAGCAACATCACTGAGTTTCTAATAGTGAATTTACAGGCCAAATGTGTCTTTCATATTAAAGTCATGATTGAAGATGCATACCTCACTAGGTTGACCCCACAATCGGCGGAGAAAAAAATCTGACTCGGCTGCAATGATATTAGGGGGTAGTCTTTCAGCCCCTCTAGGATTTGTCGGAACCCAAATCTGCATTAGAATAAAAGGGTTAGTAGCTGGTGCTAGCACATAACATCAGCAAGGGCACATGCTGGTGATGTTCCAAGATAATTACAAAATTAGATACTAAAAATAGCAGGTCTTACAGGTTCCTCGCATTATTAGACTGAAACAGATATTAATCAGGTCAATACACCCCCCCCCCCCCCACCCCCCCAAAAAAAAAAACCCCTAAAAAAAGGAGTTAAACTGTACTAGATTTAAGTAACAACTAACAAAGACACAAGTACAGTAACTATTTGTCCTTGAGCCACATGGCATTACTAGGTTGGCTCTGATACTATTTGTCATGACTTGAGAAAAGAGTTAGTAACTTGATCACAACTAAACTATACTCCTAAAGGGCTACTCAAGTTATAACTAGAGTTCTTCGCAATAGCTTATATGGTCCAGTTCAAACAAGTAATCACCCAATGTGGGACTCAACATATGCCCAAACAACACACACTTATCCAATCCAATCCATATAATTTAAGTTACCACAATCTCACCTCTTAAATCATTGACGTCTTCATCAGGGCCCACATTATGTTCTAGTGCCCCCAAGCCACATGTCGTTACTAGGTTGGCTTCGAAACCATTTTTCTTGACTAGAGGAAAGCACTAATGACACATGTGCTATACCCCAAAAGGACTAGTCAAGTTACAATTATGGCTCCTTATAATCCCACATGTATAGCCCAACTCAACCAAGTAAACACTAGATGTGGGACTAAACACGCACACACACAACACATACTTATCTAATTCAATCCACATAACCACGGTAGCATAAACCTCCACTCAAATTCTTGACGTCCTCGTTAGGTCCCACATTGTGCTACAGTTCCCTCAAGCCACATGCATTACCAGGTTGGCTATGATGCCATTTGTCATGATCCGAGGAAAACGCTAGTCACATATGCGCTATTTAAAAGGACTAGTTATGTTATAGTTAGAATTCTTTGTAATCCTTATATGGCCCAGGTCAATCTAGTAACCACTCAATTGGGGACTCAACACATGCTCACAATACACACTCTTATTCAATCTAATCCATATAATCCAAGGTATCACATACAATGTCAAAATTTCAAGGAGGCATGGTTACATAGTACCAGACGAAGTTTGTAGGAAGCTCAAGTATAATGGATTACTTTTCTACATCCAATCATTCATCACCAAATTAAACCTAAATTTTGCAATATTAAGAACAAAACAAACACAGACACCTATAAATGATAAAGATTCACCATTATATTACACAAAAGGTGTACCTAAAACCAGGATTTTAAACCAATGAGTGCCCTAATGAGCTCCTTGTTTCTATGCAACCCACTCCCCTCACAATCAAAATAATGGTTGTGTCTAGGTCTCCTCTCACAATCAAAATAAGGGTTTGTCTACCTATATGAATAAGACTTAATTGATCCTATTTTTTAACACAACTACCAAGTTTGTATGTAATGAACAGTTTATATTCTATTAATAATAAAAACTGACAGTTCTTATTGCAAGTTGAAAGGGATTGGCTTCCAATGTATCCTACAAGGTACATATTAATTCTCTTCTTCAATAGGGCAAATAATTTCCACTCACTATTATCACAAGATGGACAATCTAGGAATTGTTACGGGCTGTTAACTCCAAATGAGGCAATATTTAGAGAACATTAGAAGAAGGCATAGAAGAATTGAGTTGAGATAAAATAATTCCAGAGCATCACAATTTCAGGACAAGAGTTTTTGGAAGGAGGGAAAAACCATATTATACCGCACAAAGCAAATAATTTGAGAGAGCCTACCTCTGTATCATTATATCTGTAAAAATAAGTGGACGTGTCTCTATTACCCTTCAGAGAAGACAAAGCATTCAACAATGCTTGGCTTGAAAGGCCTGCGTACTTGTCCTCAATATACGTGAGATCGATGGAAGGAAAAAGGCTGGTTGGAAGATTCATCTACCAAATTGATGTGCAAAAAAATAAGTTCCATTACTCCTAGTTGAAATCATTGGAATGGAATGGAGGAGACACACAACCATATAAACAAAAAGCTTTTGCACCTTGGTTAATGTGAGTGTTGGAAATGACACTCCCAAAAAGAAGCCAAATACAACTCCAACAAAAGTTGTTACAATAAGCCTCATTGTCTCATTCGGTTTTCTCAGAATTCCACTGCATCCCAAAAGATGTCCATGTTATGAACTTAGAATCAAGAGAGGCAAAAAAAGAATATAACATTTTTCCTCAACACAAGAATACTAGTCGGTGGTTCCATACCTGCGAAAGGGAGTTCCCATATCAGTCAAAATCCTCCAACTCTACAATCACAAAAGTACAAGCACAAGCTGAAACCCGGCAAGCAATCGCTTTTCCAAGCACACATAAACTTAGTATTCTCACTTCTTAGAGCTTCAAAAGTAAAACAGAACCCCTCATTTTAAAACAATCAATCCTGTCAGAATTAAAAACATTGCATAAAACGTGCTGCATTGATCAAAATCCACAACCATACAACAACACTACAATAAGACCACCAAACCTAATATTAGCAACCTCATGCTCAAGCAATGTATATAAAACATTAAAACAGCACAAAAGCTCTAATAAATTGTTCTAAACCCAACTGGTGGAGCATGACCAAAAATCAGCCGCCAAGAAACTCTAACTCAAATGACACCTCCTTCGCTTATAAGACTAAGGTGGATGGCGTGGCCATGGTTCATGGAAGAATTATCTCCTGCATATGCAGCGTGTCTCACAGTATGGGCCCCCATCAACTTTGAGACACCCATTGCTTATATCTGCTGCAAGAGATACCTCCTCGACTCAAGGGTGAGTGTGTAATTAATGAAAAAAAAAATTGAAAGAACACAAATCAGTAGGTCTGTACATAGGAACCAAATGAAATTCAGAATTGCAGACCCTACAGCGTAGAAGAAAATGTGTGACCTCCTTTTTCAAAATGGGACCCACAAGAAATCTCCAGTGGGTCATTGTGCTTGAAGAGGATGATTCATTCAATCATCCAAAACCAGAAACTGCAAAGGTTAAAGCAACCCCAACAACCTAAACAAACCAACCAATGTTAACACTTTCTAAAATATTCACACACACACACACACACTCTCTTTGACAACTTCAATTCAAATTTCGACAAACCCTTTTAAAGTTTCAACTGAAAAAACCGCTTATTCAGCTAAGAAAGTAGTACCTGCTTGTTCTTGTTATATCAACTACTCCAAACACACGCAAAACAAATAAATAAATAAAATAAAACATCGTTGAAAAAATTATCTTCTATATAAGTAGCAGTCTGAAACAAACAACCATAAAAAGGAAACGAAGATTACTATGTGACAAAACAAAATCAACTTACGTGGAAACCAATGAAGAGGATTAAACTCTCTGCCCCAGAAGAACAAAGTCCTTTAGAATGAATAACAATACACCACCGATCGAAAATTTTCTGGAGTGACTCTCCAAAGGGTCCTCAAAAAAAGTAAACTTTTTTTTTTTTTTGGGTGTGTTTGTGAACTCAGAAGTCAGAACTGAAATGAGTTCTACAAAATTTGGAAACAAATATAAAGAAGTAAATGCTAGTAATAAATAGTATTTATTAAGACTTGTAAAGAAAGGCAATTGTATAAGAAAAAGTTAATGAAACTTAAATGGGCATGTTTTTAAAGTGAACTCATTTAAGAAAATGTTTATGAGAAAGGAAAGAAGGTAATTAATATTTTGACACTCATAAATGTGATATTAGATTTTTTTTTTTTTGAAAATAATTTATTAATAATTGCTTGAAGACTTTTTTTTGAAATAGTTTATTAATAATGGTTCGAAGAGTACTTGTTAACATAACTAATATTAATAAATTATTTTAAGAAAGTTTTGACACTATTTTAATGAGAAAAAAATTTAATATTACAGTTACAAACTATTTTATAATATTTTTACAAATTGTAGATTGGTTAACTTTTTATTGGTTTTCGTTTAGTCTGACCATTAATATTACCTTTTTATTTATCAATAATCACACACCACATTAGTAAATTATAAATTTTTTTGTAAAAAAGTTTGTATCTCTAGTATTACTCTATAAAAAATATTAAAAAAATATAATTATTTTTTCTTATATTTATAAAACATTTCTAAAAATATTTTATAAATTAATGCACTTAGAACATCAGTTAACTTTTTTTTCATAATATAAAATTAAGAGATATGTGTGATTTGAATTTCAAAAGAGCAAAGCAAAGATTATATGATTTTTAACACTAAAATTTAAAGTTAATAGATGTAAACTAAGCTGTGTCTGTGTGGTTTGAATTTCAAAAGAGCTAAGCTAAGCAAACATTATCATATGATTTTTAATATTAATATTTTTGGTGTGTTTTGTTTTGTTTGTTTGTAGGGGGTGTTCTCTTTAACGTGTGATACTCAAACGGAGAGGAGCGTGTCGTTTTCGTTGGTGATCTTCTAAAGGAATTGTGGTGGGTCAGTCACACTCACTCTCTCTCTCTTATGTGGGACCCTCTTTGTTGTTTTTTTTTTTTTTTGAGAAAAGACCCTCTTTGTTGTTTACATTTAAATTTGTGATCATTGGTATAAAGTCTTTTTACAATAATATGCTATAAAGATTGAGGTTGACATATTCTAATCTGTAACGTGACTTGACATTACTTCACATTAGTTGTTACATGATTATAATATATTATGTACACTTTAAATTTAAGTAGTTTATTTATTCCTTAAATTTTGAATTTTTTTTAATAGATACAATAGAATTTCAGTCCACAGTTTTCGTTCTTACCTTTTATTATCAGACTCAAATATTGATTGATTATGGGTGCAAGTAGAATTCAAAGTTCGAACACCAGATATATTATTCATTAACAAAAAATTTTAGCTGTACCAGTTTGATTTTAAATTTTGAATTTAAATCTCTTACTTCACCATGTTACAATTAATGTAATAAAAAAAAATTAAACTTAAAAAGAACCAAACTTTGATTAGGTTTCACCATCCAAAAAAAAAAAAAAAAAACTTTGTAATTGTAATTGTGCTCCACCTTGGCTGTATCTTGCAGTTCTTGGACAGCTTTTTTGATAAACAGCATGAAAGAATTTTACAAAAACAGAGAGCAATTCTTGGACAACTGTGTCAAGAGAGAAAGGGCTGAATCAGAATATATTCAGAATATATATTGTGTCTGTCCCTGTATAAGATCACCTTTATTTATTTATTTTTCTTCCCTTAATGGAATAGAACATCCTAAAATTATGTTGGAGACCAAAAAAAAAAATTCACGACTTCTTTAAGTACTGTATCTATAATTTTATATGCGTTATTCACATTTTTTTAATTTGCATTTAAAACATAAAATAAATGATGTGTATGAACAATGTACTAACAAGTGTGTAATAATCAATCCCCGATAAATTATTTTCGTGCTCAAGCAAAATGTTGGGAAAGTGGATAATTCATAAATGGCAGCCACGTGAATGGGGGAGTGTGATGTATAAGCAGATTGATGGGAATTTTTTATCTATAATTTCTTAGTTATTTTATGGATGAACTTTGCTAATCGATGCTGTTGAGGCTCAGGCATGTGATTGAGTTTCAAATCTGGAGGTTACTACTTATTAATTAATTACATATCAGGATAGCTCTTGCAAATTAGCCGGCCAATTGTTTGATTTGTTTGTTTAAATTAAAGAGATAATGGCCTCCCACAAACTCAAATGTCTCTTTTTGCTTTGGATAAAATAAATTGCTACTTTAATCTATATATTCAAAATGAACCGGCCCCCCAATTAAAGAGTTCCCCCAAAACCCACAAAAAGGAGTTCTATTAATATAATGGGTTACACCTTTGGCCAAAAGAAGAAAGCAAGTGAATGTTTCCTTGCTGGCTTGTCACTTTAATTTATACTGGCCTTTGAGCACGCGCTTACGTGCGCGCTCAGAGGTTGTTCTTTTTTTTTTTTTTGGTGTAAAGGTTAAAAATATGTATTCATTATAATTTGAGATTATTACATTTTTCAATCACAAAAAAAATTTAGGAGTGTGATGAAAAATTATTTCACCTGCAAATGAATAATACTCATCACACCTTTATGTTTTTTTTGTGATTGAAAAATGTAATAATCCCAAATTATAATGGATGCATATTATTAACCTTTACTAAAAAAAATAGAAGAGCCGTGCATGCTCAAAGGCTAGTATTTATTTTTTTATTTATTTGAGAAACACACACCTATATATAGGGGAAGGGGGATGAGATAAGGGAATACACTCACACGTCAACACCAAAACTGCACGCAACAGTTAGTGTCGCGGAGCAAGTGATAAACCCCTTCTAAATATTTATTTATATTTATATAAATACATACTATTTGAGGAGTCCACCTATTCTCTAAGTTTAATATCAAAAGTGACGTAATTTTTTTTGGTGCATGTATTAGTTTTTTTAACCCAAGCCCAAAAGTTTAATGAATAAAAAATACCTAGGTAAAAATCTATAAAACATGTTTTTTTTTTCCTCTTTTCTTTAAAGATAAAATTATAAAATCATGGAAAAAATTGCTTCTAAATAATATCTAGATAATAGGCAAAATTTTAGGAATAAAAATACCTAAAACATGTTTTTTTTTTTAATTTTTAATGTAAAACAGTGCTAGCATGTTATTAAAATACCAAAAACATGAAACCAACTTTGGTTTTTTTTTTTTTTTTTTTTAAATTTTACATTTAAAATTTAAATGTAAAACAGTGCTGGCATTTTTTTTTTGGCTTGAAATTGTAAAAAAATATGAAACCAACGTTGAAGGACTCACAGTTTGTGCAAATTCAAAAGACATGGTTTATTTAGAGTCTTTTTGTCTTTTGGTAAGTTATTTTGAATCGGATTAAATTTTACCAATTTTTAAAATGTATGTACGTTAAAATTTAAAATGACGTAACATTTTAAACTATTAAATATAAGATATGTTTAAGGTGTAGGTTTTTACCACTAAAAGTTTGTCTATTATTTAGAAGCAAATTTCACCACAATTTTTAAATTTTATCTTTAAAGATAACTTCTTCAGTATCATTCTTGTTTTAGCAAATTTGCGTATATGGAAATTGCTTACAGAATCATCAAATGTGCAATGAAAGGCACAAAAAAGGACACTATTAAATTTCATATGGTAGGATATTTACAAACAATGTTTTTTAACAACTACTTGATAGATTGACTACCACTTTGCTCACCCTAATTCATCTAATGTGCCTGCTATGCAATCTAACCAAATTGTTGATATGTCACCCTAAAAAAAATACAAAAAAAATAGAGAGTAAGGCTTAAATGTAAGAAAACAACAGAAAAAAATAATAGGAGGAAGAGAGGGCTCCACTTAGAACACATACACTAAAATGATGAGTCAAATCCGATAACCACAAAAAAAAGGACAAATCAATATATATCATTCCTATTCTTTAAAAAATAGCCATTAATTAGAGAAAATACTTATACACCCATCAAAATGACCAAATAAAAGAAAAGAAAAGATTAAAAAGATAAGATAAGATAAAATAATGATATGGAAAGAATAAGGATAACAAAGTGTGGACCGCTAGCTTGGGGGTTCGATCCCCCGAATAAACAATTACCCAGCAAAAAAAAAGTGTGGTCCTATTTTATAGGCACTATTTTACGTGGGAGTTAAAAGTTTTTTTTTTTGTTTTCTAAACTCTAAGTTAGCAGTCATCTAAATTAAAAGAAAAATATCAATGATGACTTAATAGAATTCAATGACGACTAAACTATAACTCCATAGAATTCAATGACTACTAAAATAGATGGCCAAAAAAAAAAAAAGACGAAATGGTGATGAACTGCCTGTTTGAGGGCCAAGAGAGCAACATGAACTTCACCGAGAAGGAGGTCCAATGGGGCCAACGAAGAAGCATGGGCAAAAATAGCATTTCGATAATCAAATAGCGGCAACAATAGAGAATCCAGGTTGGTCCCATAATGTACGTGTTGGTGATGAATCAATTGATGCTAATTCAATGACTAACAAATTATAAAAAAAAAAAAAAAAGAGTCACACAATACTATGTATATAGAGTCACATTAAATGACAAAATATAATAACAAGGAGATTCACACAATACTACGTAAGAACTCAAAGACCAAGTGAAAGTGTGAAACTGAGTTCCCAATGCCTTTCTTATACAAACAACAAAGTACAACCCGGAAAACCAACATTAAAAATTACAAAGACCAAAATGTAGAAAAGAACGAAGCCAAATAGTACTAACCTCAAAGCCTACACATCAGTGAAGAGTCATTAAAAATGAAACATCTTTTAATAGCATCTTATGAAGGCCTGTAAAACAATAGATCAGAAAATATCCACTAAATCTCGAAATAACAATAAGCAAAACATGGCCAAATAGAGAGAGAAATTGAAGTGAGAAATGTAGAAATAAAAAAGTGAGATTAGAGAGAGAGAGAGGGCTGAGATTTGATCTGAGAAAGAGCTTACCTCAAGTTTGTCTTCTGTTGTTGTTGTTGTTTGTAGTAAAATCTGAAGCAAATAGGTGGGTGAGAGGAGTTTCTTAACAATGATGATAATGGTGAAAAGAAGATAAACACAGAGTTGAGAGAATTGTCAAATAGAGAGAGAAATTGAAGCGAGAAATGTAGAAATAAAAAAGTGAGATTAGAGAGAGAGAGAGGGTAAGATTTGACCTGAGAAAGAGTTTACCTCAAATCTATCTGTTGTTGTTGTTGTTGTTGTTTGTAGTGAAATTTGAAGCAAAGAGGTGGGTGAGAGGAGTTTCTTAATAATGATGATAATGGTGAAAAGAAAATTAACACATAATTGAGAGAATTGAAGAACTGAAGGAGAAGTAATTTGAGTTTGAAAACCAACGTGAGTGTACTAGGAGTGTGGTTATATTTTGTATGTAGTGTTTTACGTGGAAGTTAAAGAAGTATTTTTACCAAAGTTTGCCTCTACTTAAACATAGGTTGTAGAGGTATTTTGGAACAAAAAAAAAGGGTCCAAACAAGGAAGCTCTTTAAATAGTAGTATAAATATATATATATATATATATATATATATATATATATATATTTATAGAGTTTAGTTTTATATAGTTCATCTTGATGCTAGAGAGGTAAACTTTTATACTTGATAAGTATCAAACTTGTGTTCTTGTAAGAGTAATAATATTCTCAAAACTCATGAACATTTCACAATTTTTCATCTAACATATGAGACATTAAATGTTTTAAATCTTGTGATTTTCTCAAATTATTTCTGAAATTTATAAAATATCTCATTGAATTGGATTGTAGAACATGTTTATTTCTTAATTGCCACCTATAAAAAAAATCGTAATGAATCTTGACTATTGTAAGTGTTTGCTTTCTGAAAATTTTCTTCCATTTTCCTAATAGAATTTCCCATTTACAAACATGGACAAATGACAGAAGGTTCTCAAATCTTTGAATCTATTACTATGCCTAGAATCGCATATGTGTGCTTACTAAATTTATGAATTTTGTTTCAAATGAGTTTTGAATTACATCAATGAAGAGGACTTCGCAATTAACACAACACTAAAGTTGCAAAGTAAGGAAATTCACACTTTGCATCAACAGAGTTTGAGAAATATACAATCATTGAAGAGAGTCCTCACTCAATTTGTCAATTAGGACTATCAAACTAATTTTATGTTATTTCTAACATTAAGGATCCATTTGGATACCGGTTATTTTACTGAAAACTGAAAACACTGTAACAAATGTGAATAGTACCGTGAGACCTATTTTTAATTTTTTTTTATGAATAAAGTACTTGTGGGTTCCGTGAATAGTGCACGGGACCCACTGAACAATGCATGTTGTCTCTTGAAAGCTGAAACATGTGCATAAAATAAAAAGAAAAAAAAAAAGAAGAAAGGAAAACACAAATGCAGCTGGCGAAACGCCAATCCAAACACATACTACACTACTCATAAAGATATAAAGTAAAAGATTTTATTCAAATAATTTGTGTCCCTTTCCTCTTTTATGTCTTCCCCTTTTATAATATGAGAATTACCGTTATTATATGAAATTGCTTCTAAAGATTTAAGATGAAAGATATTGATTCAAATGATCCATGTCCCTTCCTTTCTTTACGTCATCTTCTTTTATATTGTGAGAATTTTTGCTATTATACACGGAAAAATGTGCTGACTTCTTCTAAGGTTTTTTTGTTATTAAACTCACCTCCCCACTAATTTAGAATAAAACACCCATCCCCCTTAAAATGAAAAATATTTACATTGACCTCCTTTGGATGACTGAAAAAAAAAAAGCATTAAAAATTCTTTAATTTTTTATTTTACCCTCCACTTAATTTGTTGTCCACATCACCTCTAATAGCAATTTTGTTATATGAGGAAAATTGCACTGACTTCCTTTAAGGTTTTTGGTTATTACACTCACCTCCCCAATAATTTAGGATAAAACACTCATCTCCCTTAAAATGTAAAATATTTACACTGACTTCCCTTGGATGACTGAAAAATGCCTAAATTTTTTTTTTTTAAATTTTTTAATTTAGCCCTGCTTAAACTATTGTCCACATCTCCTCTAATAGGAAATCAGGATTATTTAAAAAGTATTTTCTCAACCTTTATGATATGTTAGTGCAAATAGTTACCATTTTAGGGGTCTCTTATTCTAAGATAGAAGGGAGATGAGTATAATATCAGAAAACCTCAAGAAAATTCAATACAATTTTTTCCTACTATTCGAATATACCACAAAATTCTTTGTATTTATCCATTTTCTTCAACAAAACGTTGACACAAATCACCCTTATTGCTTTTCTCAACAAAAATAAAAAATATCACCCTTATTGCTCCATTTGTCACCCAGAAAATTAATTTATGTTGATGTGACTTTTTATTTATTTATAGTATTGATAATTGATAAGGACACATCTTTAATTACTTTCACCTTGTCTCACAATTAATATCACTTTTAATATGCATTAATTACATTGAATCATATTAGCAAATGTGAATTGATTGAAACTCAACAATCACATTTACTGCCTAACAATTTGTAAGTCTTATATAGAAAAACTTGTAATATTTTAAGCATTATTCAAAAAATATATGGATAAACAAGGAGCACAATGCCACCAAAACGAGCTTGGATATGGTACATTGTTAACACAATAACTTTTTAATCCTACCTAGGAGTGTTCACCAAACCGCACAACCACACCTAAACCAACCAAAATTCATGAATATTTCACAAATTTTCATGTAACATATGAGATCTCAATTGTTCTAAATCTTATGATTTTCTCAAATTATTTTAGAAATTTATAAAATATCTCATTGAATTGGATTGTAGAACATGTTTATTTTTAATTGCCACCTATAATAAATTTCTAATGAATCTTGACAACTGCAAGTGTTAGTTTATGATATATTTTTTCCATTTTCCTAATAAAATTCCCCATTTACAAACATGGGCAAATGAGAAAAGGTTCCCAAATCTTTGAATATATTAATTAATATGCCTAGTATTACATCGGTGTGGTTACAACTTTTATGAATTTGGTTCAAATGAGTTTGGAATTGCCTCAATGATGAGGACTTCACAATTAACACAACACTAAAGTTACAAAGTCAGAAATGATACTTAGGTTGCATTTGGTATTGGCATAAAAAGCTAGTCATTTTTACTATTTAGCTTATTTTTACTACTATTTATGAGTCTTATTGCACTTTTTGGTAATTGTTGATATTCATTTTCGTGACACATTCATACAAGCATGATTCAACTAAGCCTGAATTCTTTGTGGGCTCAATTTATATATTATATTATATTTTATTCTTTTAAACATGGCCCAAGCCCATGTGACTTATTGGAGAAATTGAGGAAGTGTGGTTTGAAGGGTATGGGTCGGTTCCTTTCGGACTTTTTGCATGAGTCCAGCCCATGCGTGCTACCAAGTGGGCAAGGGACATTGGTAGCACCTCAGGCTCATGGAGGATGTCTTATATCCAAAATTTCCACCCCAAAACAACTTTTATGCTCTGGGTGACTGTGGCCTAACTTTTCTGCTCTACCATTTTTTTGCCTAAAACACATAGTTGACCCTAAGTGGCTGACCCTGTCTACTGCAACAACCAAATGCAGACTCCAAGGGCTTGCCACGTCTAGGAAACATCAGCCCATGAATTTAGGTCACTCCATTTCCCAAATTATGTAAAAAGCAAGCCAACTCTCTTACCCAATTAAAGTAAATCTGACCATAACCTCTTTGGTTGAGACCTTGGGGTTTAAAGCCTCTTTTATTGACCAAAAACCAGTCACTAAAAGCACCCCAAACTCAATACAAAAGGCAAGAATCAGATTCAAAAGGAAAAACCACGTTCTACCTAGAGAGCTGAAACTTCAGAGCAAAAACCATCTCAGCCAGTCAACAGTCTCATAAATCCGAACCTTAGGGGTGGAAATATGGGTACAGGGGAGCTTTCCCTCTCTTCCTCACAACCTCTCTCAATTCTCTCTTCTGTGTGACTGCGGGTCGAAGTTTCAGACTTGTTACGTTTTTTATGGTTTTCTGCACTTTTGTTATAAGCATTTTGATTTTCTCTTGTCAAAGCACCATTGGCCTTTTGTTCATTATACATTTGGAATTTTGAGCTTGATTCTCCACAATAAACACTTCTAAAGAACCCAAGGGGAGATTTGGGCCGTTCTTGCATTTTTGGCCCTTGTCGCAAAAACGTCCCCGACAGTAATATTCATGAGTTCCACTGTACTATTTGAGCTACCTTTCAATTTTATTTATAGTACTTTCAGCAAACAAATTTTAGTTTTAGCTAAATGAATTGTTTCCAAACAGACTTTTACTTGTATTAACAAAGTTTGAGCAAATCTTTAAAGAGAATCCTCGCTCAATATGTCAATTAGAAATTGCTTTAAAGATTTTAATTAACAAAAAAATTGCTTTAAAGATTTAAGATGAAAGTTATTGATTCGAATAATCCATGTCCCTTCCCTCCTTTTATAATATGAGAATTCTCACTTTTATTTTTTATTTTTATTTTTTGTATTTTCTCAACTCTATTCTCGCTGTTATTTGAATATACCATTATTTAGCCAAAAAAAAAAAAAAAACCATAAAACTCTTTTTCAAATCCATTGTTTCAACAAAACATTGGCAAAACACACAAGTCACCCTTATATGTCCTTATTGCTCCATTTGTCACCCATAAAATTTGGGTTGATGTGACTTCTTTTTATTTTAAATAGGCGTAAATGCACTTTTAGTCTCTATGTTTTGGCTTTTTTTCATTTTAGTCCCTACATTTTATTTTTTCCACTTTTAGTCCCTAAAACCAATTTACGCGTTCCATTTTGGTCCTTTCCGTCAATCAACCGACGAAAATTGCTGAGGTGGTAGCCGGAAGAATTAAAATATTATAAAAAATGCCACATCACCCTGACACGTCAGCATCTATTTTTTTTTTTTGGTAAATAATTTGTAAATTTTAACTAAATAAAAAAAGAAAATTTAAAAATACAAACTCAAATTTAAAAAACAAGAACACAAGAACATAGACACAGAAAATCAGACCAATCACACGAATTCAATCACACAAATTCAATTAAAATATCACTTCTTTCTCTCTCTTCTTTGAATCACACGGTGACTCCTCTCTCTCATTTCTCATCTGCCTTTCTCTCTCCCCTCTCTCTGATTCAGTGTCTCTCTCAGATCGACGTGGACTAGAGATCGAAATCGGCAGCATGGACTGGAAGATCGGCGACAACAGCGTGGTGTTTTAGAGATCGGCGGCGACGGCGTGGTGGTTTGGAGCGGCGGTGATGGTGGATTCTCTCTCTTTCTCTCATTCCGATCCTCTCTCTCTCACTTCGATTCTCTCTCTCAGATTGGATGTGGGTTTTGGTTTTTCTTTGAATTTTTGTTGTGGGTATTGATGCAAGATTCATGGTGGTGTTTTGGAGATCGGTGGCGACGGCGTGGTGTTTTGGAGCGGCGGCGATGGTGGATTCTCTCTCTCTCTCTCTCATTCCGATCCTCTCTCTCTCACTTCGATTCTCTCTCTCAGATTGGATGTGGGTTTTGGTTTTTCTTTGAATTTTTGTTGTGGGTATTGATGCAAGATTCATGGTGGCGGCAGTGGTGGATTCCTGTGTTGTTTGTGGGGATGGGTTCACTGTGGGTTTAAGGAGGTTGCTACTGATGTGGGTGGCGATTTGGTGGCAATAGGTCTTTGGGTGTTCTGATTCTCTCTCTCAAATTGGATGTAAGTTTTGGTGCTGCTTTGAATGTTTGATGTGGGTATTAGTGCATCTGCAGCTTCATGGTGGTGGCAGTGGAGGGTTTCACACTTAATCCCTTGAGTTTTTGGGTTTCTGGGTTTTTGAGTGTTTGAGATTTCTGGGTTTCTTTGATTTTATGATATGAATCTTTGGGGAAGAACCAGAAAAATTGATGGGTTTTCAGCATGGGTCTTTCAACATTGGTCTTTGTTCTCTTCTCAAATTTTATTGCATTATTGATTTGATTTTAAGTGGGAAAGGAAGTTGATTCAATGGGTTTAATTTTGAATTCATGTTGTTGGGTCTAATTTTCTTGGTCTCTGTTCTTGTGTTCTTGTTTTTTAAATTTCAGTTTGTATTTTTAAATTTTCTTTTTTTATTTAGTTAAAATTTGCAAATTATTTACCAAAAAAAAAATTAGATGCTAATGTGTCAGGGTGATGTGGCATTTTTTATAATATTTTAATTCTTCCGGCTGCCACCTCAGCAATTTCCGTCGGTTGATTGACGGAAAGGACCAAAATGGAACGCGTAAATTGGTTTTAGGGACTAAAAGTGGAAAAAATAAAATGTAGGGACTAAAATGAAAAAAAGCCAAAATATAGGGACTAAAAGTGCATTTACGCCTTTTAAATAATGCTAAGAATACAAAATTTTTCACAAATGTTTACTTGACCTACTGTAATTGAAATAACATTAATTTCACTTTAACTCACCATTAACACCACTTTTAATATACATTAATGACAGTGAACCATTTGAAAAAAAAAAGTATCATATGATGTTGAACTTATTATTTTATTTTGGCGTGAACTAGGAGCACAATGCCAGCAATCTTTACTGTAGATTTGGTGAGTTGGGCTTTATTACTGGGTGATTTTATAATTTTGGATTTTCACTCGGTGAACAAATCTCGTCTTTGTGTAAGAGTGCATTTGTTCTTTATTATATACATAGGCAAGGTTTTTATGCAATTTGAATTGCAGGAATTTTTATGCAAGCTACTACATGACCGTTAAATAATACATGTGAATGGTTCTTTTAATGGCCACACTTTGAGTTGCATAAAAAAAAAAAAAAAAAAAATTGCAACCTAGAATATTGTATAAAAACTTTTTATGCTTATATCCATGTTCCATGTTATGCTTAAATATTGACCAAGTAAATACCCAGGTGAATAATTGAATAAATTATTATAATTAGTAGTAAGATGTTGTAGGGGTTTATTATAAGATTTTTTCATGACTAGCATTTATTTATAGGACAAAGTTTAGTTACAAAACTGGTTATAATCTAAGGCTACAACTTTACTCAATATTTTTTTATTTGAGGCGCATTTTGAAAAATCCACCATTGAATTACATCTTCTTTTTATATCTTCCATGCTTGCAAAATTTCTAAAAAATTAAAGATCAATAGCTATGTTATCAATAAATTGTTTAAATTGCAAATTTTTGTAATTTAAAGTTATGCATAATATATATGCTTATAGATCAAATAGTAAATAATACTCAATTAACACAAAATTTGACATGTGTATTAAGAGTATAAAGAACATGCAATTTAACGGTTAGATTTCCAAAATATGCAGTAATGTTTATTTTATTGAGTAATGTATTAGCCTTAGGCTACAATCAGTTTTGTAACTAAAATTTGTCCTTATTTATATTTAACTATGTATTTAGGATTAGACAAAGTTTAGCTACAAAATTGGTTGTAGCCTAAGGCTACAACTTTACTCAATAAAATAAACATTACTACATATTTTGAAATCTAACCGTTAAATCTCATATTCTTTATGCTCTTAATTCACATGACAAATTTTGCGTTAATCGGATATTATTTACTATATGATCTATAAGTTTATACTTTATGCATAATTTTAAACTACAAAAACTTGCAATTCAAAAAATTTATTGATGATATAGCTATTGATCTTTAGTTTTCTATAAATTTTGCAAGCATGGAGAATATAAGAAGATGTTATTCAATGGTGAATTTGTCAAAATTCTCCTCTAATAAAAAGATATTGGGTATGGTTGTAGCCTAAGGCTACAATCAATTTTGTAGCTTAACTTTGTTCTTTAGGATTTTAGGTTTGTTTGGCTGAATTTTAGAAATGACAATGCTTAGCTACAAAATTGGTGTAGTGTTTGATTGATATAATTCCTTTATGAGCTGGTTCATATTCTATTAAATTATATTATAGTGTGTTATGTTTTTCCAATTTTTTTCTCTACAACTAAACTTTTTAAGTTTCAAATAAATTATTTAAATTTCTCATTTTTTTTTAAAGGAGATAATCATGATAATCAAAACTCATATCAAAATTAATTTTTAATATTACTTAAATAATTGATAGACACATTCAAATACATAGCCAAAATTGTGCTTTCATATAAATTCAAATTCTCACTTCCAAATTAATTAGGTATTAAATCAAACTAAAGTTATAAGAGTGAGAGAGACTAATTGTGTTGGGGAACTCAAAAATATAACACCAAAATGTATTAATCCAAATAAAGTTATAAAAAACCACAATCATTCATCAACCTAAAGTGGAGTTGTAAGAAATAATAAAAAATCGAGAGAGAAAAAATAATTTTTTATGAGAGAATGTGAGAGATAATAACAAATTTATTGAAAATTAGATGAGAAGAAAAATAGTTAAAAAAATATAGTAATAAACACCAAATTATCATAGTCATGCTATGTAATAGAATATAACTATATTCATATATAGTATATTTATAATGCAATAGGATTGTGGGGATAAATGAGCCGAGTAGGAGTATTGGGCCGTGAGCCATGCCTGATGATATAAAGGAGCCTGAGGATGGTCGAACAGTAAGATAAGTGTGTGGGTCAATGGGTCGAGGACAAAGACAAGTAATAACGAACAAATGGTGTCTCTCGAGGATCCAAACTTCCTCAAGAAGCGTTGTGGAAGGTGGAGCCCGGTCGCCTAGAGAATACCGTGCAAGAGGCAACCATACTTTTGAGGATAAGCTTCAGATAAAGGAGTCCATAGTAAACTAAGAAATATCTGAGAAGAAGACTTCTACCACCATATTAAATGTTCTGCACCTAACGAACTGGCCACATTTATGTGGAAATGACCCCTGAGTAAGGATATCTTAGTTCACAGCTACTCACAAAGTTTCCAAAAGGTTTCTGATGAGACAAGCATCCAAAAGATTGCTTACATGATCAACAAGTGGAAGGTTGGGATTGAAAAGAATAGGACTATATAAGGAAATGGCCCCCGTGAAAAATGGGGCATGTAATCTAAGAGGAAAAGAAAGAACTCGTTGTACTTAGAAAAAACTTGAGTAAATATAAGAACACTTCATCCTCGGATTTGACTGATGAGTGTTATTCCCTTCAAATTGTGTTTTCTTATCTTTTTGGCACGAATCCAATCTATTGTAGCCCATACTTGATTTACTGAGTCTTTTATTTGTAAAATCCACTCTCTAACAAAAATATATTGTTTTGGGCTTGTTGAACCATCATCCATTTTCGTTGGGCTGAGGGTCAAATTCTAGTCCTTATAATTGGTGACGTCTATCGGAAACAAGGAAGCACTTGTAATCTTGTTCAGTCATGGTGGGTTCAGGACCAAATTGAGAAGAATCTGTGGGATCTCAACGTCAAGACCATTTTCTTAACTTAGAACGGAGGAGAGATCTTGAAGTTAGTGTGCATACGACTCATTCTAGTAGGAGTCATTCTAAAACTGGGAGTTATGTGTCGCATGGGGAGGAAACTAGGAATCTCCAGTTGGAGATAGTCCATCTACGCAAAAAATTACATCGTAAACAAAGTATTGCATCTCTTTCAAGCTCCAGATTTGAATCAAGGGAAGATAGCAGTTACAGGCCACGGTTAAGAACCCCTCATAATGAATCCTTTTCCTACAAGGAGGAATGGTATCATAAGCAAAGGAGTAAAAGTCTGACCCATAAGAGCTTGGGGAATGACACAATGAGTAGGGCTTTACGCCAAATTTTGAAATCACCGTTTACACGAAAGATTGACAAGGCCAAACTTCCCCTTCGATTTGCATAGCCCACTTTTACCATTTACAACGAGAGGATTGATCCGGTTAAGCACATCAATCATTTCAATAAGAGGATGGCTGTTTATTCAAGGAATGAGGCTGGCCTATCGCGATAGGGTGGTTTGACGGGTTGGATGAAGGCTCAATTGGCTCTTTTCAAGAGCTCACCAGGGCTTTTGGGGCCCGATTTGTTACATGTAGTAGGGTTTCTCATCCCCTAGATTCCCTATTGTCCATGGTGATGAGAGAGGGTGAGACACTGAAAACTTACTCAAATAGGTATTAGGAGACATTTAATGAGATTGATGGAGATTTTGAAGACGTGGCAATAGGGATGTTTAAGTTCGGCCTTCCTACTGAGAATGAATTGAGGAAGTCCTTGACAAAGAAACCAGTGCAAAGCATGCATCAACTCATGGATCAGATTGATAAACATAAACGGGTTGAGGATGCTCAGTAACAGGGGAAGGGGAACGCAAAAGTGGCTTACCCTGACAGAAGAGACTTATAACAACTGACCCCAGAGAGATTTTATTGGACATACTGGGCTTCCTACTGCCCAGGTGGTCAGCACAGTATTCAAGGAGCTTGTGCATCAGATTCTTGAGAAGATAAAGGTTGAACCATACTTTAAGTGGCCAAATAAAATGGAGGGTGACCCTAAGAGGTGTAATCAGGGTCTTTATTGCCAATATCATCAAGGCCATGGACACACTACAGAAGATTGTAGAATTTTACGTAACTATCTGGAGTAGCTGGTCAAGATCGAGAAGTTGAGATAGTTTTTGCACCAGCCTTCTAGACAAGGGAGTCAAATTAGGTCAGTGTATCAGAGGGAGTCTTCCTTGAGACCGTCCCTAGGAACAATCAGTGTTATTCTGGCAATCCCAGGTAGGATTGGAGCTATCCATCTGGGGTTATGTCCATAGCACAACCATGTACCGAGGACTTGGTCCCTGAGTTTAAACGAGGGAGAATTGAAGTCTGACCAGCCTTAAGTTTTTCTGATGATGATAAGGTGGGAATAGTTCAACCACATGATGATGCCTTGGTGGTTACCCTTCGAATAGGAGGGTGTGATGTAAGGAGGGTCTTGGTAGATCAGGGTAGTGGTGTAGAGATCATGTATCCCGACCTATACAATGGACTTAATCTGAAGCCCGATGATCTAGTTAGCTACGACTCCTCTCTAGTGGGGTTCGATGGGAAGACCGTTATCCTAAAAGGCCTGATCAGGCTGCCTGTTCAAGCAGGGTCAGAGGTGGTTGAAGTAAGTTTCATTGTGGTGGATGCTTGTTCTTCATATATTGCTATTTTGGCAAGACCATGGCTTCATGCTATAGGTGTTGTTTCTTCGACTTTGCATCCCAAGGTGAAATATCCCTTTGGGGAGTTGATTGGAAGTCAGGCTATGGCAAGGCAATGCCTAGTTGCAACTATCAGACACCAGTCTGAGGGTGAATCCTCGACCACCCCAAAAAGGGCCTTATAGCAATTAATAAGAGTAGAAACATCCTCGAACGTTGTAGATGGAGGAGTGAAGTGCAAGGAGTTAGAGAAGGTTATTATCGATGCTGATGTGGAGAAGTATTTCAAAATTGTAGTTTAATTGCCTCTTTAGGAAAAGGAGGAATTGCTGGCTTTTCTTAGAAAGAATGTTGATGTATTTGCTTGGAGTGCCAATGAAGCTCCCAGGGTGGATCCGAATTTCATTTGTCGTCATTTAAATGTCAATCCAACAGTGACCCCTAAGGAACAACCACATCGGTGCTCTTCTAAAGAACATGCCGAGGCTGTTAAGGAAGAAGTAATAAAACTTAAGCGTGCAGGGGTGATTAAGGAGGTCTTTTACCCAGAGTGGCTGGCCAATATAGTAGTGGTAAAGAAGAAGTCAGGAAAGTGGAGAGTTTGCATAGATTTTACCGACTTGAATAAAGTTTACCCCAAGGATCCTTTCCTGATCCCTCAGGTAGACCAATTGGTGGACACCATGGTCAGTCATCCTCGGATGAGCTTTTTGGATACCTTCTAGAGGTATCATTAGATACCATTAGCTTTGGCTAACCAGGTGAAGACTGCTTTCATGATGCCCACTTGGAATTATCACTACCAAGTAATGCCATTTGGATTGAAGAATGTTGGGTCTACTTACCAAAAGATGATGACTAAAAATGTTTGAGTCTTAACTTGGAAAGAATATTGAAGTTTACATCGATGATATGGTTGTGAAGAGTAAGATTGTAGCTGAGCATTTGAATGATCTTGGAAGTGTATTCGAGATATTGAGGAGACATAAGTTGCATCTCAATGCTTCGAAGTGTTCCTTTGGCGCCAGCTCTAGTAAATTTTTGGGCTATATGATCACGCACCGTGGAATTAAGGTTAATCTTGATTAGATTAAGGCGATAAATGATTTATGACCTCCTCAGAATCCTAAAGAAGTACAAAAGTTGACTGGGATTACTGCTGCCCTGAGCAAATTTATTTCTCGGTCAACAGATAGATGTAGACCATTCTTTCAGCCCCTTCACAAATGGAAGGGATTCGAGTGGAATGAAGAATGTAACCTCGCCTTTAAAGAGTAAAAGGATTATCTATCTCGGCCATCTATTCTTTCTCGACCGGAAAATGAAGAGGTTCTTTTTGCTTACATCGCAGTAACATGTCATGTAGTGAGTTTAGTTTTGGTCAGAAGGGAGGCTAGGTTGCAGAAATCGGTCTATTATGTGAGCAAATCTTTGGAGGAGGCAGAAATCCATTATTTGTCACTAGAAAAAGCCATTTTGGCCATAGTGCATGCAACGAGAAAGCTCTTTCACTACTTCTAGGCACATACTGTGGTAGTTCTCACTTAACTTCCTCTAAAATCATTACTTCAAAGGTCTGATTATACAGGAAGGATCGCCAATTGGGGGATGATTCTGGGGGCATATTAAAGGACTGGTTCTTGCGGATTTAGTGATTCACTGAACACCCAGGGGCAGGTGTCACTGGGGAGGGGAAATCAACAGGAGTGCAGGTCGCGAAGGTTGCGGTCTAGGAATGTTCAACATGGAAGCTTTATGTTAACGAGGCGGCTAACCAAAAAGGGTCTGGTGTGGGGATAGTGATAGTATCTCCAGATAGAATTACTATTGAAAAATCCTTGAGGTTAGGCTTTTCAGCCATTAATAATGAGGCTGAATATGAAGCCTTGTTGACTGAGGTAGCTATGATCAAGAAACTGGGTAGAAAAGTTGTTGAGGTCTTCTCAAACTCAAGGTTAGTCGTCAGGAAAATTAAAGGTGAGCTAGAGGCTAGGGATCAGAGGATGCAAGGATATCTGGGTAAAGCTCGGCAATTACAATCTGGCTTTGAGTCTTTCTCTATACAGCAAGTCCTGAGGAGTAGGAATACTCATGTAGACTCTTTGGCAACTTTGGCAACCTTTTCTGGGCAAGACCTTCCTCGAGTTATCCTCGTCAAAGATTTGGTGAGGCCTGCCAAGTTGGAGGTGATGAAAGTCGGAGTATACCAGATAAGGATTGGTCCCAGTTGGATGGACCTCATAGTTTTATTTTTGAAAGAAGGAGCATTACCTCTTGAAAGTAGGGAGGCAGAAAATATACGAAGAAAAGCTCCCCGTTTCTGGCTGTCCATGGAATAGAAGTTGTATAAACGCTCTTTTTCAGGGCCGTACTTACTTTGTGTCCATCCCGAGGCGGTGGAGCCACTTTTGGAGGAACTGCATGAAGGGATCTGTGGAAGTCATACAAGAGGCAGATCGTTGTCACATAGGGCTCTTACTCAGGGTTACTAATGGCTAAGTATGCAAAAAAAAGCACAAGATTATGTTAAAAAGTGTGATCAGTGCCAAAAGTTTGCTCCAAACAGTTATCAGCCTGAGGGCGTACTGAATCCTTTGTCTAGTTCGTGGCCATTTGCACAATGAGGCTTGGATATTGTAGGGCCATTTCCTAGAGCTGTGGGAAACCGAAGGTGGCTTTTTATCGGAACAGATTACTTCACGAAGTAGGTTGAGGCTGAGCCATTGTCAAATATCAGGGATGTTGATGCCAAGAAGTTTGTCTGGAAGAATATTGTTACCCGATTTGGGATTCCCCATACTCTTATCTCGGACAATGGGCTTCAATTTGACAGTAAGGCCTTCAGGAGGTATTGTGGTGAGTTTGGCATTAGGAATAGATACTCAACCCCAGCCTATCCGTAAGGGAATAGGTAGGCTGAAGCAGTTAATAAGGTTATAGTAAGTGGGTTCAAGAAAAGGTTAGGTGAAGCAAAGGGTAGATGGGTTGAAGAGCTCCCACATGTTCTTTGGACATATCGGACAACTTCTCGCCGTTCAACTGGGGAAACAACATTTTCCATGACATGTTCCGAGGCTGTGATCCCTTTGAAGACTAGGTTTCCGACATTAAGGACAAGCCTATTCACTCCTGACAACAATGATCAATTATTGTTAGGACATATGTGGAATTTGTTAGAACATATGTTATGTAGAATTGACTAATCCTTTGACAAAACATACTTTACTTGTAATTGGTAGATCTAGGATGTGTTTAATACTTCAAGGAACAAGAGTTCTTGTATAGTATTGAAGTCATGCAAGTCTGTCCAAGAAACAAGTGAAGAAGTGCTATTCATTAAAGCTCAACAGATAGCTTGACAAATATATCTATTGAGATTTAATGTTTAATTCTCAACAGCTCTCGACAGAAGTTGTATCTATCGAGAATTACGAAATTCAGATTTCCAGATCTGTTTTTCACATACATCCAAGCTATTTGTGTAGGGTTTATTTTCTCACAACCCTAGACATATATAAAGATTATTTTAAGGGCCGTCCAAGGTGATGCAACTTGATGCAAAATGATTATTCACTCAAATTGTGACCGGAGACAATTTGCCCTAGTTCATCTTTCTCTTGAAGAAGTTGCTGCGTCTTTACGCCGAGGGTTTTGTAACTAAGGAGCTTATTGATCTTCATCGTGTGGATAAACCGAAGAACTTTGCAGCCAACATCTTTCTGAAGTTGATGTGTTAGTCACGTATTGGGATCTGTGCATCGATTTGTTAGTCTCGTACTTGGAGCCGTGCATTGAAAGGAGAGATTGTCACTACATTACAAGTCCAATTGTGTATTGGGGTAAGGGTTCAATTGTAGGTTGGTATAAGGTACTAGGATTCTTTTACTTGTAACCGCTTATTTTGATAATAGTGATTTCTCGAGAGTGATGACCGTAAATTCACTCGGTGGGGTTTTGCCTCGGTGATTTTCCCCATTCGTAAACAAATCACCTATATGAAATTTATTTTCCACTACATTTAGTTATTTGGTGATTTGTTTGTGGTACCACGCTTATTGCATGTAATTGAACCTAATTAATTCACTTGGCTAATTAGTTGGTTAATTTACCCAAGCTATCAATACATTCTTGGCCTATCAATTACTACAGAAGAGCTTGTATTTAATCGACGAACGAAGAGAAGTGGCCATGGTCTAGTTGACACATTATCAGCAAAAGCTCAAGTAAGGGTATGATATGGGTGTGAAGGTCAGACCATTAGCACCAGGAGATTTGGTGTTGAGAAAGGTGGTGGGAACTGCAAAGAGCATAGTAACGAGAGAGAGAGAGAGAGAGAGAGAGTTGGAAATAGGTGGATGATGTGGCTACTGATATAACTCAACAAGAGCGTAATAACAATAAATACTACGTTTCAGCTTTTAGATATATACAAATATAGATACTTCTAAAGATTTAAGATGAAATATATTGATTCAAATGATCCAAGTCCCTTCATTTCTTTATGCCATCTTCTTTTATATTATAAGAATTTTTGCTTTTATATGGGAACAATTATGCTGACTTCCTCTAAGGTTTTTTTGTTGTTAGTTTATAATAAAACACTCATCTCTCTTAAAATCTAAAATATTTACATTGACTTCCCTTAAATGACTAAAAAAATGCTTTAAAAATTCTTTAATTTTTATTTTACCCTGCTTAAACGATTGTCCTATTACTCAACCATTTATGATAGGTCAATGTAAATAGTTACCATTTTAGGGGTGTCTTATTCTAAAATAGAAGGAAAGTTAGTATTGTAAGGACTAGATTTATGGCCCAAGCCCACTTAGAATAGTGGGACCCAGTATAATAAGCCTAATACAATAAATTTGTAAAAGAATGGGTTCTTTGGGGCAACTACAATGCTAAGTAATTACAGGCTTGAGGATAACAGGACTAATGCAACTAACATGAACAAAAGAGACACAAATTCAATGTAAATTCTTTCTTGGGAAAGTCTGAGGATGGGTTGTTCATTAAAAGTCAATGTTGATCTTTTTACAATAAGTTTCAGTTTTCTTTCTCTCTGTGTAGAATGTTCATCCCCCTTTTCTAGTGGAGTTTCTTTCTTTATATAACCCTTCCCATTGCATCTCAGCCCTCCATCTGTACGTCTCAAGAGGGATAATTCAAATGCTTGTCCCATAAGTACTCTTCTGGAGGTGGTAGAGAGATTTGTGAGTTGTTAAGTCACTATTTAGGTGTCTTTTCCTCATAAATGCAGCCAGTTCAGTTGGTGTAGAGCATTAAATGTGGAAGCGATAGCCACCTTCCTGGATATTTCCAATTTTCGTTACTTGCACGATTCTGATGTTTTCCACAATGCTTTACTTTCTGGTGTAGGGAGTTGCATATTGCACTCCCGAGGTGCATTTGCTCCTCGGGCTCCTTGGATGACGAGCCATTTAGCCTCCTTTCCTCATACCTCTTACTCTAAGTTTTAGCTAGGTTTTGCGTGGTCTTGATGCCTTCCCTCCTCGGTCTTAGCCCACGTGTCAAACTTGGGTTAACATATGTGTGGGCCTTTGGTTATCCTCGGTTGGGGCCCGTGGGCCTTAGAGTGTCCTCGGATCATTTGCTCCTATAAGTATAATAATAGAAAACCTTAGGAAAAGTCAATACAATTTTTTCCTACTATTTGATTATATCCCAAAACTCTTTGTATTTATCCATTTTCATCTACAAAACATTGGCACAAGTCACCCTATTGCTTTTCTCAACAAAAATATAAAAAAATAAAAAATGTCACCATTATTGCTCACTCCATTTATCACCCATTGGATTGTAGAACATGTTTATTTTTAATTGCCAAATTTCTAATGAATCTTGACTACTGTAAGTGTTAATTTATGAAATTTTTCTTCCATTTCCTTAATAAAATTCACCATTTACAAACATGGGCAGATGACAAATGGTTCCCAAATCTTTGAATATATTACTATGCTTAGAATTACATAGGTTAGATTTGAATATATTACTATGCCTAGTATTACATAGGTGTGCTTACAAAATTTATGAATTTTGTTTCAAATGAGTTTGGAATTGCCTAAATGAAGAGGACTTCGCAATTAACACGACGCTAAAGTTACAAAGTTACAAAGTAAGGAAATTCACACTTCAGAAATGATACTTGCATTAACAGAGTTTGAACAACATGTTTGATGATAATTCTCACTCAATATGTCAATTAGAACTATCAAACTAGTTTTTATCTTATTTCTAACACAACTCCTAATTCCTTAAGATATAAAATAAAAGATGTTGATTCAAATAATTTGTGTGCCTTTCCTCTTTTATCATTGTCCTCTCCTTTAAAATTATGACAATCCCCGTTATTATTTGAAATTGCTTTAAAATTTTCATTAAAAAAAATAGCTTTAAAGATTAAGATGAAAGATGCTAATTCGAATGATCCATATCCCTTCCTTCCCTTATATGTCTTCTTCTTTTACAATACGAGAATTCTCCTTTTTTTTTTTTTTTTTCTCTCAATTATATTCTCGCTGTTATTTGAATATACCATTATTTAGCAGAAAAAAGAAAAGAAAAGAATATACCATAAAACTCTTTGTCTTTATCCATTATTTCAAAAAAACATTGGCAAAATGCATGTCACCCAGTGTCCTTATTGCTCCATTTATCACCCATAAAATTTGGGTTGACGTGAGTTCTTTTTATTTTAAACTTAGTGTATAACTCATGCATATGCACTATACAATAAAAAAAACAATCATAATTACACATATATGAGTTCAAATTATAACATTAACTCACCTCAAACTGGATATGAGCAAAGCCTATGATAGGCTGGAGTGGTGCTTCTTGGAGAAAATACTATTGAAGATGGGCTTTCAGGAGTCTTGGGTTGCTCTGATTATGGAGTGCATTACCATGGTGATTTACTCTATCTTGGTTAATGGGGAACCAAAGGGTTTGATCACTCCCACAAGGGGATTAAGGCAGGGTGACCCACTATCACCTTTTTTTTTTCTCTTCTATACGGAGGGATTGAATGCTATACTCAACCAAGCTAGTGAGATTGGTGACATACATGGATTCTCTATTTGCAAAAATGGACCAAAACTCACCCATCTATTCTTTGCAGATGATTGTTTGTTATATTGTAGATCAACCTTGGAGGAGTGTGAGAAGATCCAAAAGATTCTAGAACTCTATGAGGAGGCAACAGGCCAAGTGGTAAACAAGGATAAGACCACTCTCTTTTTTAGCAAGAACACAAGTGTGCAATCCCAAGAAGCTATAAAAAATTCTCTAAATGTGCTTGCCATCCAACACTATGAGAAATACTTGGGACTACCTTCTTTCATAGGGAGATCCAAGAAAGCAAGCTTCACTCAAATAAAAGAGAGGATTTGGTCTAGGATGCAAGGGTGGAAGGAGAAGCTCCTCTCATAAGCCGGAAAGGAGGTCATGATTAAGGCGGTCATCCAATCTATCCCTACTTACTCTATGAGTGTGTTTCGATTGCCAACAAGCCTATGCAAGGATATTGAAGCCATGATTCGCAAATTTTGGTGGGGTCAAGGAGAGAATAGAAAGATTCACTGGGTGAATTAGAATACTATGTGTGCTTCAAAGTCGGTGGGTGGTATGGGGTTTCGTGACATCCATAAGTTTAATAATGCAATGTTGGCAAAGCAGGTTTGGCGCCTTTTTCATCGAAGGGATACGCTTCTATACAAGATCTTTAGCACTAAATATTTTCCACATGGTAATATTTTAGATGCTCCCATCCATCCCCAGTGTTCCTACGCTTGGAGGAGCATTTTCCAGGCAAGAGAAGTTATCCATAAAGGAGCTGTATGGCAGGTTGGAGACGGGACAGGGATTGATATTTGGGATCAAAGATGGCTTCCGGAGTTATCATATGGTAAGGTAATGTCTCCCAGGATTGATGCAAATATCAAGAAAGTTAGTGACTTATTCCTTCCAAACTCTAAGGTTTGGAATTCGGACATCATTGAAAATATGTTCTACCCGTGGGAAGCTTCAATGATCACTGACACTATTTTAAGCGAAGTGGAGGATATGGACACACTTGTCTGGCCCCTAACCCCTGATGGTGAGTACTCAGTACGGATAACCTATAGGTTATTGGAAAATGGAGTGTCTCAAGCAAACCCAAGCTCCTCAACTGACACTGATGCAACAGTCTGGAAAGGTGTGTGGAAGATTCATGCTCCCAGTAAGATCAGACATTTTATGTGGTGAGCCCTTAGAGATTCTCTGCCCACAAAACCGAATTTGCGAATCAGACAAGTCATGGTGGATGAAGTTTGCTCTCTCTGTGAGGATGGGAAGGAAATAATCATGCATAGCCTTTGGTACTGTGAACAAGCCCAAGCAGTTTGGAAGGCTGAGAGGAGCTTTGTGGACTTATACAAGAAGCAGCATCGGTCTCTTATGGATTTGTTTGAGACGGTCATTCAGGAGGGGTCCACCTACCAGATAGCTTGGTTTGCTACCATAGCTTGGAGCTTATGGCAAAGACGTAATCGGATCCAAGAGCATCAGAATACATGGCCACTCTTTGAGATTGCAAAGAGAGCTAAAGCTTTGGTGGAGGAGTATTTTGAGTTCCACAAACCGAAGCCCAAGTCGAACCCCAGACATGCCCCTGTTCGCTGGTCTCCACCGACGAAAAGGTTGTATAAGGTTAATTTCGACGTTGCTTTGTTCGATCACCTGGGGTGCGCGGGGCTGGGAGTGGTTGTGAGGGACTGGCGAGGGAATGTGCTGGCAGCTCTTAGCCAGAAAGTGGTGCTGCCCCAATCCGAGGAGATGGCTGAGGCATTGGCAGCCAAAAGGGCCGTTCAGTTTGCCACAGAGATGAGTTTCACAAGGGTGATGGTGGAGGGTGATTGTAAAAGGGTTGTCCAAGCTCTACAGACTCCAGGTAGATGCCTTACGTTGTATGGGCATGTGATTGCTGATGCACGTAGACTAGGTGCCACGTTACAGACCTGTATCTTTCACCATATTCTTAGAGAGGGTAATTTGTTAGCACATTCTCTTGCATGTAGAGCAGTTTTAACTGCAGACACTAATGTATGGGTAGAAGAGCTACCTAGTGATCTGGATGATGTATTCCAGAATGATCTTTATTTTGATTAAATAAAATTCCCTTACTTTTTCTCTCAAAAAAAAAAAAAAAAAAAAACTCACCTAAAACAAAAATTAAAAATCTTAGATAAGACACATGGCACAAAATTAAACAACAATTGGAATCCAATTTAGAATTTAGTAGTCTCTTCTCTCAATTTTAACCTTAACTAGCTTGTAACACCATGCATATGCATGGATACACTTATACTCCGTTTGGGAGTTTATAAGGGAATGAAATGGAATGATTATAAGGGAATGGAAATGAATAGAATGGAATGGAATGTATTTAAGTAAGGGAAAGGAATGGAAAAGAATGGAATGGAATGGAATTAAGTAACCTTGATTGGATGTTTTAAAATAAAGGAATGGAAATGAATGAAAATGAATGAAATGCAAGTAATCTTTTTTGGGAGTAACATGGAGGGAATGTAATGGAATCATTTTATGACAATATTACTATTAGACTCCTATTTTAAAATAAAGGGTTGAATATATAGGGGTATTTTGGGAGTTTTAGTAAATAATTCATTAAATTTAATTTTATTCCCTCCCATTCCTTCTAATTTCGGGAGGAATGAAAATTTAAGGTTTTAAGGGAATAGAGAGGAATGAGTGTTCCCTCCTATCCATTCCATTCCCTCCCACTTAAATTCTCAAATAAGGGAATGAACTTTCCATTCTGTTCATTAAAACTCCCAAACAATGGAAGGAAAGAATATTCTAAAATTATTCTTTTCATTCATTTCCATTCCATTCCATTCCATTCTCTCCTCCCAAACGAGGCCTTAGAGATATACAATAAGATGCATAATATAATTCCTATATATATAATTTAAATACTATTGATAGTCATTTTTATATCTTATTATCTCTTTAAAAAATTTTATAAGAATATTATTAGGTATAAAATGTAAATTGTTCATGTTTATTTATTATTGTGAAGAACTTTTTTTTTTTATACGATTCATTTATTCTAGACTCTTTGATTTTTGTACTTAATAACTCATTTAGATGAATATTTATAATGTGGTCCAACATTTTATTCTAAAATTAAGAAATAAAACTCTTTAAGAATAAATAATTTAGGACATATGACACAAAATTGAAACTCTAATTTGGAATTCTAATTTGAGTTTTTCTCAACTTTACCTATTATTATATATATAGATTATATATATATATATATATATATGACTCAACCTTTTTCACAAATTCTTACATGATCTATTATAATTGAAATAATATTAATTTCACCTTTGCTCGCCATTAACACTGCTTTTAATATACATTAATGACAATGAACCATGTGGAAAAAAAAAAGGTATTACCATGCTGAACTTATTATTTTATTTTGGCATCTAGGAGCACAATGCGAACAATCTTTACTATGGATTTGGTGAGCTGGGCTTTGTTACAGGGTTATTTTAGAGTTTTGGATTTTCACTTGGTGAACAAAAATCATCTGTCTTTGTGTACTAGTGTATTTGTTCTTTACTAAAATATATATATATATATATATATGAAATTTTCATTATTGTCTTCCAAACATCCGTAGCATGGAGCTTGTCCTTTGCTTGTCCAAATCATGCAGAAAATAACTTTGGAACACTTTATACTCTAGTCCAAAATAGTCTTGGAACACTTGAAACTTTAGTCCAAAAAGGTACATAAAGAATCCTCCAAGAATATTGTGAAGATTGTAGAGAGTGGACATTGTCAGAAGGAGCATGGCAAGCCAAAATAAAAAGGGGAATATAGTACACATACCGCAGGCGCATGGGAATACACAGTGATATCACAAATAGAGAACCAATCATAAACTGCAAGGGGTCAGTAGAATCTTGACTAAAACAGTTCCTGATAGTGGGAATATCAAGAAAATAGCTTTATCAATGAGAACAATAGTGCCATAAATTTAATCAGTAGAAGGAGCATCGGATGGGTATCCATCAAATGGATCAAAAGGACCTTGTGGAGAATCACATGGATGGTCATGGTAAATAGCATATTGATTACAGAATCCATAGTATAAAATAGGCTCAAACTCTGGTCTTCTTCCAGGGATGAGAAGGTTTCTTGGATTAACATGATCAGTTATTTGCAAGTGAGCAATGGCATCAGCATAGGGTCTAGGACCAAAAATTGAAATTCTATCAGTGCTCCCTATAAAATGATAATCCTGCCATAGGCTCCGGGCAACCTCAATAATTTGATTATTAAAATAATTTCTCCAGCATTCAGCAACAGCATAAGGATTTTTGAAGGACAAGTGAGACTTTCCTTCAAACCATTGTCCTTGATGAGTGTGACCATTGATGAGAATGAGATGCTTTGAAGGCTGAACATTCATCCAATTATCTCTTTCCCATTTTGGCAAAGTACTCCAGCATCTGATAGAAACAAAAGGGCTCGCAAATCTTTTAATAGCATCTTGAATAATTTGTGGCAGCTGGCTGGCTTGGCGATGGCTTGTTAATTTTAGAAACCTAATAAAGCCATATTCAAACATATGGGAAAGCCAGTTAGGATCCCTATCATCATCATCATCTGAATCATCAGGAGCAAATGAGCCATCATCATAATTAATTAAGAGACCAGGAAATGGGTGTGTCTTTTCATACACTCTGAGAGTACTCCTAAAGTGTTCTTCCCAGTCCAACTGGATAAAAACATTATCACCTTCATCTAGTTCATCAGAATCAGGAATAGTGGCTGTAACAAGTTTCTTGAAGCATTTGAACCATAGGTCGAAATACCTAAACATAGCCTTGCTTTTCAGAATACGGATTTGTATGTCTGTAGGCAAGTTGGCAAAAGCACTTCTTAATAGAGATTGGGTCTTAAGACTCAATCTAGCATAATCAGTGCCCATAATAGTCATTTTATCCTTTGAATGGATATCCTCTTTGCCAAAGAGTTGACTAATGTAGGCTTTAAGACGAATCCTAAGAGCCTCAGTTTTTGGAACAAGATTATCTTCTGAAACAAGATTACTTTCTGAAATAGGGTTGTTATTTGGAATAAGGTTGGAATAGTGGCTTATATAAGCATCATTTTGGGCAGTAAGGTTAACAAGGTGGATTTCAAGAGCCTGGAGGGTTTTTTCAAACAGGGAATAGTGGTCTTTGGTAAAGGCAGCATAGAGATTATCAAGAATAAATTTAATGGAATCTGGTAATTCACTATAGACACCATTATGAAACTGTAAGGATCTGGATAAGACTTCCTGTAAAGCAATCATCATATCACCACTGGAATAAGTCACCGTTGCCGGGACAAATTCCTGAAGGGATGTTGATCCACTGGGTTTTATCCCAGAAGATGCGCCTTCTAGCATTTTAAAAGGTCTTCCCGCTGGGAGCCTTTCATTTTGGGAATAGTCCTGTAAAGGAGCTTTTCCCTTGTTTTTCCTTTCAGAGGAAGAGGGAGCCATGATAATCCACTTACTAGTGGTATAAATATAAATATTATTATTATCCCACTTATTAGTGGTATTTATCCTCGCATCATTGTCAGATTCCTGCAAAGAATCATTAGGAATATTAGGAATATTGGTAATAGTTGACAATCTAGTACTACCATCATTACCTTGAAAACACAAACTTATCTGTGGTTCATGAGCAGAATTATTAATAGGAAAATCACAAGACAAATCTAAAGCATTATTAATGTCAATTTCAAGTTTTGAAGCAAATTCAAATTTTACTTTCTGTCCAAATGGATCAGCAGTAATTCCATCATGTTCAACAAGAAAGGGATACAAAGCATTTATAAATGGCAAACCAAGAATCACTTTGTCAGTCATATTTTTGACGAGAATAGAAGGAATATTGAAACAAACATTATTATGACAAATATGAACATCATTCAATTCATATTTAATCTTCATTTGAGAACCATTAGCAGAAACCATTCTTTCAGTTGATTTTTCAAAATATTTAGGAGGAATCAATCCTTCCTGAATACAATTCTTATCAGCACCAGAATCAATCATAGGAATAACAGTGAAACAATAATCATTTGAAACAACAATTTTCACTTTTGTGAACCATTTAGGGGGAAATATGTTGTTAACAAAAGCAAGTTGAGAATCATTACCTTTATCAGAAAGAAGAGCTTGTTGACTGGATTCATCTCCATCTATGTGCTCATCTTGTTCATTATTAGATTTGTTTTGATCAATATTTTGATCGATCTTTATCATTAACAATTCTTGTTTAAGATTATGGTTATCATCTTTCATATTCTGAAAGTCATTTTTTAAATCACTTATCTCTTGTTTAACAATATTAATTTCATGTTGGAGATTGTTAACAGTTAAATCTTTGGATTTCTTTTTGTTAAATCTTTCCAAAGTTTCTTCAAAACTTATGGTTGATTTAAGTTTTTTACCAGTTTCTTCCTTTAACAAGTTTTTCTTAAAGTTATTCAAATATTCTCTTTGTAAATCAGGGTTTTCAATTTGACTTATCAATTTAATCAACAAATTTTCATTCTCTTCACCTTTGTTAACAGAGTTAATAACATTACAACATGAATCTCTACAACCAAGTTTAATATTAGGAGAATCAGAAGATTCATCAGCAGATTGATAGCAAGAATTTGTTGAAGAAGAAAAATCATCTTCCAAGGAATCAGACCAATTGTTTGATTCAAGGATTCTGAATAATTCTTCTTGATCATTATTCCCAATGTTTAACATGTTAAACTTGTTTTTCAACTTACCAGGTTTTTGTTTACAATCTTTACTAAAATGACCAGGTTTTCCACAGTTGAAACATTTGCCTTTTCCAGATCTTTGGTTAACATATTTTTTAGAAACATTTTTCTTTTTAGCATAAAAATCATTAACATTAGTTTTGTGTTTTTTATAATTTTTGTGACTTTTATCATGTTTTTTACCCTTTTGCCGAGAAGGAGCGATTGGGGGCAAACCATATTGTTCACAAAAATTACCCATTTCATATTTAGCTTTTCTTTTATTTTTTAATTGGTATTTTAACAGTTTTTCATCATTGCACATATTAATACCGAGTTTTTTAATAGTGCTTAAAATATCACCATAGGTTAAATTATCATAATCAATAGAATCATTTTTACCAATTAATTCTTGTTTTACCTTATGAGCAAAGATAGGAGGCAGACCGTCAATAAACTTTTCTTTCCAATAAGGTTTGTAACAGTCTTTCCGCTGCATTACTCTGGAAAGAAAAACATCTTGATACCATCTATAATCAGACATAGTAGGACATCTCAAATTATTCAGTAAATTAGAAATTCGAGATGAAACATTAGATGGAGCACCAACAAAATGTTTGATAATAGTATAAATCAAGGTATTAACACCATCAGGAATACCTCGACCAATACGATCATCAAGAATAGGCAAACCTTCATCATTCTTTTTAACAGCATGTTTAATAGAGTCTCTGGAATCTTCAGTGAGATATGAATCCCACCAACCACGAAGAGTACTAGAAAAACCAGTAGCAAGCAAGTCAACAATTTCAGGTTGGTCAAAATCATGATTATTTTGATAAGCAATACCAACCATGGACATATGTCCCATTTTGTTAATAATTTCTTGTTCAGAAAAACCATCAATATTCCGTTCATAAATTTTATCAGCAGAAACAGAAAACTGAGTTTGAAAATATCTTTCTTCAAACTGAATATCAGGAGGAGTAGGTTTTGAATACCAGTTTTTTGTAAGAAAAATGGGTTTAGAAGAACTTCCAACAAATCTTTTGATTTTTGGGAAATCATTATCAAAAACCTTTTTAGCAGAAACAGAAGAAACAGTATCAGAATCCGTATCTTCATCAGAAACAATTTCTTTTTCATTTCTTGAAATAGTGCAAGCAGTATGAGTACTTGTGGAAGTACCCTCAGTTTTAACTTTTAAATCAGCAAGCATTTTTTCAACAGTGTCCAGAGTTTTGGATTGAGAAGATTTAAACTTGAATTTGTTATCAAAACTGGGTAAATTAATCAAAGGCTTCTCAGTCTTAACAGAAATGGATTTTTCAACAGTTTTTTCTTCAATACGGTCAAGCTGTTGACCAATAATATGCAAAGACTCATTAGTAAAATTGTTTTGTTCAATAAGACTAACAATAGGAGTTTTATCATCAGCAATTTTGAAAGGAGTAGCTTTAACATCAGTTTTGTCAACAGTTACCAAAATGGTGTCAAGAGGTGGATGACTAGACCTGACAATGGTTTTGTCATCTTTAACAAAATTTGATTTTATGACGTTCAAATGATTTTTTGTAACTTCATCTTTTGAAACATAATAATTTTCAAGAAAATCAAAAAACAAAATATGCCTTTCAGTTGAAGCATTTTTTCTTTCCATTTTCTTTTAACACGGTCTTTTTCAGACTGAGCAAAATTATTTTGGAAATATTTCCTTTTAGGTCTATTTTTTGAAAGCATGAACTCATTGAACAAAGAAACCATATCAATTTCAAAATCTTTATTTAAAACAGTCAAAACTCTCAATCGGTTAACATTATTGTCAATAGGAGGAAAATCAGAATCAGATGGACAAATAGATCCAGTATCTGAATCATCTTCATTGGCAGGTTTGCCATATGGAGAGGAAGATTCAGGTTTAGTAGAATAGTAAACAGAGCTGATTTGGGATTTATCACTTGAAACACCTTTTAATTTTAAATCAGAAGGTTTTTCAAAATTCTTTTGCAAAAAATCATTGAGATCTTGATCTCTTTTCGAAATACTTTTAGATCCAGCAAAGGAATGTCTTCCTTCGTTGATCCTCAAAGGTGGTTGAATATTTTGAAAACTTATTTTAAAAGTACCATCAAGATATTGTTGAATATTTGTGAGATCTAGCTCATCAAAAACAGGTTTAGCAATAGGGGATTCTTGTTCCAACAACCATTCAGTGGGAAGCATGACATCTTGCCATTGAATCATTTTTGGAACTCGAACTTTAGCATCAGGAGTTGAACATTGAATTAACATAGTTTTACCAGAGGGTTCTCTATGATTTAAACAACCAGGATTTAACTGAGTACCCAACAATCTGTAATAAATGCGGTAGATCAAAGCAAAAGGTTTACTACCTTCATCCATGATATAACCAGAAGAAGCAATATTTAGAGTCAAAGCTTTAACAATATTAGGATCATCTAAAGCAAGAGTAAGATCAGGATAACAGTTAAAATAAACAAGACCATCATACAAAGAAGCAGTAATCATACCAAGGATGCTATCTTTAAAGTGCTTAAATCTAGCATCTCGTAAACACATGAGAACAGAAGCATTGATACCCTTTCGAGTGAGTGGTTTAATAGCAACTTGAACCATACCAATATGCAAATAACTTTGTTTTTTAGCAAGGAAATCATTAATATTTCTTTTGGAAAACAAGCAACATTTTTCATGAATTTTCGAAATAGAAAATATTTGTTCAACAGTTCTCACTTTGTAAATGGGATGAAAAGTGGTTTCAGCCCAACTAGTTTTGTAAACAGTTTTAGTATCAACTTTGGGAATGTTCCATTTTCGAAAATCAAGAAGCTCATTATCTTCAACAGTGTGATCTTCTTCATTTACAATATCAGGAGGACAACCAGTCCTGGAGCTGATAGAGGAGTTGGATCTCCACAACTTATCCATACTATCCTAATTTTAACACTCAATTATCATGTTTTTCTCACAACCGTTGCATTTCGTAACACATACCCTAAGCAACCCTATACCACACACATGCCCTACACGCCCTCTCTTGGCTCAAACGGGCCTTACAGTCAGGTTCTGGGAATTCACTTTACACCTAGGGTGGCGCCAACGACGGTAAGAAGGGGACACAACAACGGAGCACCAAAGGTTCGGACAAGCACGGACAAGATACAAAGACACAACAACACTATCACCGGCCAGAAAAGAATGGCTCTAATACCATAAAGGGGGAAGGGGACGCACAGCTGAAGGGAAGGGACGGAAGCACAGTGTAATATATGTTGAAAGTAATGTAAGCAAAGTAAGTGAAAGCACAAGTTAGAACAATAATAAGGCGGTAGAACCTGCCAAGCAGTATATAACAAAATAATTCAAAGTAAATAATCAAAGTAAATGAAAGCAATTTAGAACCGTCCGGTATGGCGGTAATCCTCCATGGTGGCGGTAGCAACAAATAATATAATGAGCATAATGAACATAATACTGAAAATACTTCTTATTGAAAGTAGAGTTAAACACTTACAGTAATAGTGAATACAAGATCTCAGAACAGTTCAACAGTTACAAAGCTTGAACTAGTCCTAGTTACAAGGTTTGTAGGGAAAGTAGAAATGGGAATAAGGTGAACAAGGTAGTAGAAGATAACAGAGAACTCTCTCAAAGAAGGCTTCTAGGAAAGGAAACTCTCTCTAGAAAGAATTCTAACAAAAAAGTTCTTCCTTTAACTTAAGGGACAACCCCCCTTAAATAGGCAAAATTCGGAGTGAACAGTGTCGTGAACAGTAACGGGTGAATAGTGACGGATGAATAGTGACAGTGAATAGTGACAGGTGAATAGTGTATGGGTCTATTATAATGTTTTTTCATGACCAACATTTATTATATTTAACTATGTATTTAGGATTTTAGTTTGGTTTGGCTGAATTTTAGAAATTCATTGTTGCATTTATCTTTTTAAGTATTGACAGAATAAGATTGTTGTCATACTGTGAAAGTTTTTTTCTTTGCGTTTGATCTATCAACACTTCATTTGGTACGCTAAATTGATGTGAATAAATTATTAGAAATTACTTCATTTGCCTATATAATTTTTAATTTTTGAACCTTGATACTTATGCTGGTTGAATTCCGAATTATAAAATTTCTGTTTTCATCAATTTTGATGAACAAATATTATCATTCTTTTTTATATACATTAAAGTGCAGCGGGTTTGTATAGTGTTTTTCGAGTAAAAGCAAGTTTTTTTTTTTCGATGAAAAGCAAGGTAAGCATGCTTCTTACACGCCATATTTCATCACATTAGAACAACATTAAGGTAACGTTTGGATACAGCGTTTTAAAGCAACGTTGCGTTTGGCGTCCACGGTCAGTGGGCCCCACGGCTATAGTAGCCAAAAATCATGCCCAAGATTGAAAAATGCATTGTTCACGGGACCACAAACCTCTTTTTTCAGCAAAATTTTCATTAAAAATGGGTCTCACAGCACTATACACACATTTAAAAATTATTTTGCTACAATATTTTAGTTTTCAGTAATAAACGGTATCTAAACGGACCCAATGTTTTCACGGTAGACTATTTCCAAGGGATAAATTGGAAACAAATGAAAAGTTAAGGGTTCATTATCTCTAGTTATACGTTATCCCAATTGAGTCATCTAGAACCCCTAGCACTATTCACACATCTAATGTGTATTTTTATTATCTCTAAGTTATACGTTCTAGATGACTCAATTGGGATAACTCCATAATTAAAGAGATGGTTGCACATGGGTCAAATGGAGTGCTCTCGAGGCTTAGGCACGTAGCAGCAGTAGGAGTCCCACAGGTGCTTGTGGGAGTGAAGTGATCTCCCCCCTTTTTGGGTGGTGAGGTCAAGTTTGTGGGTTTGTGTAACAATGGCGGAAGAGCTTGAGGCACTATGGCAGAAGTTAAGGGTCATTGAAGAGGAAGAGGAAAGTGTAAACCTAGGGAGGGACTGTACAAGGGCAGCCAAAGAGAGAGGAAAGAACTGCTTAGTGATGAAGGTGTTATCATGCGGAGGGGTTATGTTAGACGCACTAAGGAAGAACTTTAGGATGTTATGGAAGCCAAATAAGAGCATAAGGATCTTGGTGATTGAAGAGGAGATGTTCTTAGTTGAGTTTGACGACGAACAGGACAAGAAGAGAGTCCTCGAGATGAGGTCGTGGCATTATGAAAAACAACTGTTTTTACTTCGGGAATTTGATGGAGATCGAGACCCAAATATGAGTGCCTATCGAATTTTTGCTACCGATGCGGACTACTGGAGCATGACCTAAAGGACTGCACGCAGAAAGATGAGATAGAAAATAACGGCGAAATGGGGGAGCTCCAATACGGTGCATGGATGAGAGGGGAATCAGTGAGGAGATCGGAAGGGAATCAACTTACCCGAAAAAAAAAGAAGGGGAGTATACCGAACAACAATAACCAGGTTTTGGGGGTTCAGACGTTGAGGAATGAAGAGGTAGGGACTGAAAAAAGAACGTCTGTGGCGCAGTTCCTCGTGGAAAAGAAGTTGGGAAGCACGTCATAGAGCACAGAAAGGGGCAACGGGGATTATCAGGAAAAGGGGTTGGTCAACACCATCGAAGAGATCCTAAAGGAAAGCTGTTCTATTTTGGTGAAAGAAAGCGTGGATGAAACGCAGATAAACACTGAGGTTGATATACGAGGGCAGGGAGCGGTGGAGACACATCAGACAAAGACCCCAAAGTTTATATTTGAGTCCATGCAAAAAGTGCAAGAAGTAGGAGGTCATATGGGCTTGGATATAACAAAAGAGGGGGAAGGCCCAATAGCCATGACTTATGATATGGATTTAGGATGGATTGCAGAGGTGTTGGGCCCAACTAGTGGGCATTGGAAGAGGAAAGCCCGTGAGGGTCAAACCAAAGGCAAAGAAAAGGCATTAAGCCCAGTGCAGAGAAAAAGAAACGCTCCAATTTCACTTATAGAGTCAGATCAGAACACGCTAGAAGTGAAGAGAAGGAGAGTGGAGGCGCAGGAAAGTGTTGAGATTGTGAACGAGACTACAAGGGATGGCGGTGAGGCGAATGCTGCGAGGCAGCTCCGCCTAGCCCAATAAGCCTCTTGGCATGGAACTGCCGGGGCCTAGGGTCAGCTTCGGCGATGCTCTCACTCACCGATAAGGTGAAAGATATCGACCCGGTTTTGGTTTTCTTATCGGAGACCAAGGCATTTCAGAATAGAATAAAGGGCCTTCAGAGAAAGCTTAATCTTACCCAGGGAATTACAGTGCCAAGCGATGGCCGGAGTGGAGGGCTGGCGATGTTGTGGAAGGAAGGGGCAGACGTGTGCTTCAAAAGTTGTTCGAATGCGAACATCGACGTGGTGGTCAGTGAGGGAGTTGACGCTAAATCGTTGAGGGCTACAGGGTTTTATGGACATCCCAACGCAGGTATGAGATTCATTTCTTGGAGATTACTTGAATCGCTAAAAAGGCAGTGTGATATGCCGTGGGTTGTCTTTGGGGACTTTAACGAAATTGTGCAATCTGATGAGAAATTGGGTTGGTTAGAGAGGGATGCAAGGCAGATGGAGATGTTTAGAGAATGTTTAACTGATTACGGTCTCATTGATTTGGGTTTTGTGGGGTAGCGTTTTACTTGGTGTAATGGTAGGATAGGAGAGCAACGTACTCTGGTTAGGCTGGATAGGATTGTGGCTAATGAGGAGTGGATGAAGATGTTCCCTGAGGCAAAAGTTTTTCATAGAGCAATGGCAGCTTCTGATAATTGTTTGCTCAACCTGTCACTGAGGCAACGGGCACAGAGAAGAGGACGTAGGAAACAGTTCATGTTTGAAGCTATGTGGACTAGAGAGGAGGGCTGTAGAGAGGTGATTGAAGCGGCTTGGGATCCTTTGAATGCTAATTCGGATGTGTAGATTAGAGATAGGATAAAGAGTTGCCAAGCTCACTTGCAGTCCTGGAATTGTAGGGAGTTTGACAATGTAAATAAGAATTTGAAGCAGAAGCAAAGTCGCTTACAGCAACTGGAGGCATTAAATTTACTACATGAGCTAGCAGAGGAGATTTAGGCTTTAAAAAAGGAGATAAACGAAGTTATGATTCGGGAAGAAATGATGTGGAATTAGAGGTCAAGGGCGTTATGGGTCAAGTGTGGGGATCAAAATACAAAATTTTTTCATGCCACGGCCAGTAATAGACGTCAGAAAAATAGAATTGAACGTTTGTATTACCCGGGAGGTAGATGGAGTGAGGACAGTGAAGAGGTGGAAGGTATAATTTTGGATTATTTCAATGAAATATATAGTACAAGCTTCCTAGTTGACTTCAGGGCTAGCCTTGGGGTTGTGGACAGAAAGATTTCAGAGGCAATGAATGAAGACTTGCTCATGGACTTTAGAGAAGAGGAGGTGTGGCGGGCATTAAAGCAGATGCATCCCACAAAGTCTCTAGGCCTAGACGGTATGTCTCTTATATTCTTTCAAAGATATTGGGATATTTTTGGCCCTCATGTAGTAGATTGTGTCCTCAAAATTCTTAGAACAGGTGTTATGCCAAATGGTTTAAATGATACTTATATTTGCCTAATCCCAAAAGTAAATTTCCCCCAAAAGATGACGGAGTTTCGACCCATAAGCCTATGTAATGTTATATATAAACTTGTATCAAAAGTTTTGGCTAATAGGTTGAAGAGAGTTCTTCCGGATGTCATTAGAGATGCTCAAAGCGCCTTTGTATCGAGAAGACAGATCACAGACAACGTTTTGGTGGCTTTCAAAATCATGCATTGTATAAATTAGAGGAGAAAAGGGAAAAAGGGATTGATGGCAATAAAGCTCGACATGAGTAAGGCATATGACTGGGTAGAATGGGCATATTTGGAGGAAATGATGCGCAAATTGGGATTCCAAAAGAGGTGGATAGCCTTGATGATGATGTGTGTGACCACAGTTTCATACTCTGTGCTTATAAATGACAAACCAAAGGGTAGGATTGTTCCAACTCGAGGGCTTAGGCAAGGGGATCTAATATCACCATACCTTTCCTTCTGTGTGCGAAGGGCTTCTCGGCCATGCTTAGAAAGGTTGAAAATGGGGGAATTCCAAGAGGTATAGCGGTGTGTAGGCGAACGCCTTTGGTCTCTCATTTACTATTTGCTGATGACTGTATTGTGTTTGGCAAAGCTTCAAAGGAGGAAGGGCTTAGACTTTTAAAAATCCTTGAGGTTTATGAAAGGGAGTTGGGGCAAAAGCTAAATAGGGGGAAGACTTCTCTCTTTTTTAGTAAAAACACAAGCGCAGAGGTTAAAGAAGAAGTGAAAGATATGTTCGGGGCAGAAATTATCCATCAGCATGAATGATACTTAGGGTTGCCCACTTTGGTGGGGAAGGGGAAGAAGAAATCATTCCACCGCATCCTGGATTAGGTGGGTCGAAAAATTGCAGGTTGGAAGGGAAAGCTGTTTTCGACAGCTAGCCGTGAAATCTTAATTAAAGTCGTTGCCCAAGCCACCCCAATGTATACGATGAATTGCTTTAAACTCCCAGATTCCTTATGCAATGAGTTGAAAACGAAGATGAGAAAAATTTGGTGGGGTCAGCGTGATAAGGAAAGGAAAATGGCTTGGATAGCTTGGGAGAAGATGTGCACACCGAAGGTTGAAGGTGGGATGGGTTTTAAGGATCTCAAAGCATTTAATTTAGCTTTGCTTGCAAAGCAGGGATGGAGGATTACTCAAGATTTAGATTCCCTAGCCCATCGAGTGCTTAAAGCTAAATACTTCCCGGATTCAAACTTTTTGGAGGCTTAGTTTCGAAAAAACCCATCTTGCACATGGAGAAGTCTGGTGGCTGCAAAGGGGGTTCTTAACCATGGACTGAGATGGAATATTGGAAATGGGCAAAAAGCGAGGATATGGACAGACAGATGGATTCCAACTCCTAATTCGTTCATGGTTGTAAGCCCTCGGCCTAAAAACTTCGAGACTGAGCTAGTGGAGATTCTTCTAGACCGTGAGTTAGGAAGGTGGAATACTAGTGCTGTGAAAAACAGCTTCTTACCACATGAAGCGGAGAATATTTTGAGTATCCCAATCAGCCATAGTTTGCCAGACAATGCCTTGGTTTGGGCGTGGACCAAAAAAGGTAACTTCACAGTGAAAAGTGCCTACCATGTAGCACACGGGTGGCTGATGGAACGTAGAGGCACATGGGGAGGAGGTGAGGAATTAAATATGAATAAGAAAAGGGAATTTTGGAAGACTATTTGGGGGTTAAAGTGCCCAAGTAAAGTCAGACACTTCATGTGGAGGGCTTGTAAGAACATTCTTCCTACCAATTTTTGCCTTTGTCTCTGAAAGGTGTCTAAGAGGGATGGGTGTGGGCTGTGTGGTTTGGTTGAATCATCGGGTCATGCCTTGTGGGATTGCTAGATGGCAGAAGCAGTATGGAAGGAGGCTAAAATATTGTTACAAAGGGGCTGCCACCCTAACTGTGACTTCATTGATGTGGTTTCGAAGTTTTGGGAAAATCGAAAAGAAGGAGAGTTAGAGCGTCTAGCGTGCATAGCGTGGTGCATTTGGAAGAATCGGAATGTGGCAAAATTTGGGGGAAGATGCAAAGAAGAGAGGAGGATTGTGACTAAAGCCAACGCTCTGGTGGAGGAATTTAGTGAGCACTTAGATGTCCCAAAACAATCTGCCCCATCGAGAACAGGAAGTTGGAAACCGTCGAGTGAAGAATGGTATAAGGTAAATGTGGACGGGGTGGTGTTTAAAGAGTCAAGCAGTTGTGGAATTGGGATAGTAATCAAAAACGAAAGGGGCGAAATCATGGGAGTGATGAGTAAGAAGTTGGACCTACCGCTAGGACCATTGGAAGTGGAAGCTAAGGCCTTTGAAGAGGGTTTGCTGTTAGCTGGGGACCTCAGGCTAAAGCAAGTTGTGCTAGAAGGAGATGCGCAAGGGGTGACAGATGCGCTAAGGGGCTGTTGCTCCCCCCCAACCTCTATTCAGATGATTATTAAAGGTATCCAAAGGCAGAAGTGTAATACGCAGGTATGGAAAGCCAGCTATATTCGCAGAGCAAGCAATATGGCAACCCATCTATTGGCTAGGAATGCAAAGTTTGTAAATGATATTGTTACCTGGGTTGAGGATATCCCACCCATCATTGAACAACAAGTATCAAAAGATGTATCTGGTTTGGACTTTGGTCCAATTTAATGAATTCTGTTGAAGTTTAAACATCAAAAAAGAAAAAAAAAAGAAAAAAAAAAGGGATGAGATTGGTAAAATAAAATCCCAGAAATTTCGAAATAATCTTTCTTCAGTAGTAAAATAAATAATGGTATTACTTAGGTACAAATATATTCTTAGTTTTCTCAAGATACTTGTCTTTGATTTGCTATCAACTTTAACATTGAAGAGTCTTTCTCACCAACACTCTGACAAGCCTCCATATTAATTGCAGGTGTTCTCAGATCAAGTCTAACCCTTGATTAACTATCTTATTGTTCTCAGATCAAGTCTAACCCTTGATTAACTATCTTATTATTATTATTATTATTATTATTATTATTATTATTTGTTGAGAAAACTCTCTCCAAAAAAAAAAAAGAAAAGAGGATTAACTGTCTTATTAATAACAAATACTCCAACACAAAGTACCACACATATTCCATTTTTAATCCAATGTCAATAATTTTATCATTGTTGGAGCATTTTAATATTAAATAATTAAAATGAAAAAATGTTACAACATAAATGTAAAGATATGAGAGTTATGGAAGATTAGGAGTTAGTGAAAATGTTTAATCCTACATTGAAAATGAGAGAGACTATTTTATTCTTTTTAATTGTGGTGATTAATGGGCTAACATGAATTGTCTTAGATATTGGGCTAGATACATGCGCAAGGGAGATGTGAAGAGTGGAGGTATCAAAAATGGAAATGAATCAGCCTCTTGGATCCTCTTACTTAACAGCCCATTCAGAGTAATTACCATATCCGTTGGTAAGTAAATGGCCTGAATTGATACTCCATTTTTATTATGGAAAATGAAGAGCCATTAACCCACTTAATGGACTATTCGTTTGGGCCTATTCATTCTTCAGAAACTCTTTATCTCATCATTAATTGTGTAACTCCAACCCATCAGATTCATATCCAACAATTAATCTTGTAACACCCACTATATCAGAATAATGGACCTAATTAATCAGATTAATTTGGATAGTAATTTCGTGAGGACCATTGAGCCTATAAATAGACTCATTCAGACTCAATCCAAGTTACTGCAATATACACTAAAAAAAATAGAGAGGTTCTTGGCCAGGAAGGGTGTTCTTTCTAGTGGAGCTTTGGGCTTAAATACTTTGTGTAGAGGTTGTTCTAGCCATACGACACTTGTTGGGATGTTGTATCTTGGGTGAGACAAGTTAGAGACCGTCTGCATCGGTTACAAAGTTTAGCCAACCAAGGGCTTGAATCTCCTTAAAGAGAGCGAGTGTCGCGTCTCAATCCAAATAGTGTTGTGTAATTTCTTTCTTTACATTAATAATATTTAGAAGTATTATTCAATTTCTCGTTGCGTTATTTCCATTATTATTGTGTTTGCACCAACAATTTTAAGGAGATTCAACACATGGAGCCTATACAAGAGAAACCAAATGAGCCTGTTGGAGATCTCAACAAGCCCTTTCGCTTTAAGGGAGCCCACTTCAAGAGGTGGAAAGGGAAGGTCCTCTTCTACTTGAGTCTTCTCAAAGTCGCCTATATCCTCACTGACAAGAATTCAACAAAGGTTTCTACTGATGAGATGAGTGAGGAAGAATATATTCTCCATCAAGAAAAAATAGATAAGTATACAAAAGATGAATATAATTGTCGCTCTTATCTTTTGAATTGTCTTGCCGATCATTTTTATGATTATTATGATACAACTTATAATTCTGCTAAGAAAATGTGGAAAAATTTACAAAGCAAGTATGATACCGAGAAGGCTGGTGCAAAGAAGTATGCTGCTAGTAGATTTTTTCGTTACCAAATGGTGGATGGAAAATCGATGGTGGATTAAGCACAAGACTTCCAAATGATTGTGGCAGAATTGAGATCTGAAGGCATAAAGATTGGAGGCAATTTGGTGGTAACTGGCATAATTGATAAACTACCACAATCTTGGAGGGAGTTCCAAAAGACTTTGCAGCACAGACAAAAGGAGATATCCTTGGAGACTTTGATCACACGCAACCGTGTGGAGGAGGAGGCTAGAGGACAAGATGCACTCATGACACAAGAGAGTAATGGTAATTCCACCACAAAGGTAAATCTTATTTTAGCCAATAATAATATGCCCAAAAATCATTTTCCTAGAAATGGTCGATAGAAGCCTAAAAAAAGAGCCTTTAAAAATAATAATAGACCTCAAGGAAGGGGAAACTCGAATAAAAATTACAATAAGAACCAAGGACCCCCTTCACAAGATCAATTTAATAGATCCTGTTTTGTCTGTGGCAAGAGTAGGCATATTGCTCGATTTTGCAAATTTTGGAAACATGAATCTATCCCGCAGGCTAACGTAACCGAAGAGCCTTTAGTGGCTATGATTATTGACATCAATATGGTGCACTATGTTGAAGGGTGGTGGACAGATTCTGGTACTAATAGGCATGTCTGCTATGACAAAAATTGATTCAAATTGTACACTTCTTTTGAAGAAGAAAAAACTGTTATGCTTGGTGACTCTATCAAAACCAAGGTTCTTGGGAGGGGTGAGGTTTAATTGAAATTCACTTCTGGATGTGTGCTAACATTGAAAGATGTACTTTACACTTTGTTCATGAGGAAGAATTTGATGTCAAGTTTTTTGCTTAACAAGGTTGGCTTCAAGCAAATTATGAAATCTGATAATTATGTAATCACTAAAAATGGATTATTTGTGGGCAAGGGATTATTTGTGGGTAAGGGTTATGCTTGTGATGGAATGTTTAAATTGAATGTTGAGAATAATAAAGCATCTACCAGTTCAGTTTATATGCTTTCTTCTATTAATTTTTGGCATGCTCGTTTGTGTCATTTAAATAGTAGATATGTGGGAGTCATGAGTAGTTTAGGATTAATTCCAATACTGTCAAAAGATTTTTAAAAATGTGAAACTTGTAGTCAAGCTAAGATTACAAAAAGGCCTCATAAAAGTGTTGTAAGAAATACCGAATTGCTTGAGTTAATTCACTCAGATTTATGTGAATTTGAGGGAATTTTAACTCGTGGAGGAAATAGATATATTATCACTTTTATTGATGATTTTTCAAAATATACAAATATTTATTTGTTGAAAAATAAAAGTGATGCTTTTGAAAAATTTCAAGATTATTTAAAAGAAGTTGAAAATCAATTCGGTAGAAAAATAAAAAGAATAAGAAGTGATAGAGGCCATGAGTATGAATCAAGTGCATTCAACTCATTTGTTCAATCTTTGGGAATTATCCATGAAACTACTGTACCATATTCACTTGCTTCTAATGGTGTGGCTGAAAGAAAAAATAGAACTCTAATTGAGTTAACAAATGCCATGTTAATTGAATTTGGTGCACCTTTACATTTTTGGGTTGAAGCTATTTTAACTGCATGTCATGTTTTGAATAGAGTGCCACATAAAAAGTCACACACCACACCTTTTGAGATGTGGAAAGGACATAAGCCAAATTTAGGATATTTGAGAGTATGGGTTGTCTTGCTTATGTAAGGCTTACTGACCCTAAAATGCCTAAATTAGGTATAAGAGCTACTACCTGTGCTTTTCTTGGTTATGCAATTAATAGTGCAGCCTATAGATTTTTTGATCTTGAAAACAAAATAATTTTTGAATCTGGTGATGCAATTTTTCATGAAGAAAAATTTCCTTTTAAATTAAAAAATAGTGGGAGTGAAGAAAATATTTTGTCACAACCTAGTTCTTCTACTTCTCATTTACAAAATCAAGAAAATTTTGAAATGGAACCTAGAAGGAGTAAAAGAGCTAGAGTTGAAAAGGATTTTGGTCCTGATTATTATGTTTTCAACATTGAGGAAAATCCTCAAAATTTAAAAGAGGCTTTAACATCACCTGATGCTATATTTTAGAAAGAGGCTGCAAATGATGAGATGAAATCTCTAATTTCTAATAGAACTTGGAAATTAGTAGATCTTCCACCGGGTTGTAAGACCATAGGTTGTAAATGGGTCCTTAGAAAAAAGTTGAAACCGGATGGATCAATAGTTAAGTTTAAAGCTAGACTTGTTGCAAAAGGCTTTAAACAAAAAGCTGATATTGATTTCTTTGATACATTTTCTCCGGTAACAAGAATTACATCTATTAGATTGTTAATTGCTATTGCTGCAATTTTTGATTTGAAAATTCATCAAATGGATGTAAAAACTGCTTTTCTAAATGGGGAACTAGAGGAAGAGATTTATATGGATTAACCCGAAGGTTTTGTAAAGCCTGGACAAGAAAGCAAGGTATGTAAGCTAACTAAATCCCTATATGGCTTAAAATAAGCACCTAAGTAGTGGCATGAGAAGTTTGATTTCTGCATGATTGAGAATGGCTATAAATCAAATGAATGTGATAAATGTATTTATTCTAAATCATGGAATAATTTACATGTTATTATTAGCCTCTATGTGGATGATATGTTGATTTTTGGCTCAAATATGCATATTATAAATGAGACAAAAAATATGCTTAAAAGCTATTTTGATATGAAAGATCTTGGTGAGACTAGTTTTATTTTGGGCATGAAAATTACAAAAACATGTGATGGAATATATCTTGATCAATCACATTATGTTAAGAAAATATTAAGAAAATATAATTTTCATGATTACAAAAGTGTAGCTACTCCTTTTGATTCTAGTGTTCATTTATTTCCTGTGAATAATGATGATGAGATTTTTAATCAAAAGGATTATGCTAACATCATTGGTAGTTTGCGTTATGCTACTGATTGTACTAGATCTGACATTGCATATGTAGTAGGAGTGCTTAGCCGATTTACTAGCAAGCCTAGTAAAGATCATTGGCTAGCTATTGAGCGAGCCATGAGATATTTAATTGGTACCAAAAGCTATGGCTTATTTTATAAAAAATATCCTGCTTGATTGAAACTTTTAGTGATGCCAATTGGAATACTTTGTCAGGTGATTCTCTCTCTACCACTGGCTATATTTTTACCTTAGGTAGTGGTGCTATTTGTTGGAAATCTAAAAAGCAAACAATAATTGCTAATTCAACAGTGAGAGCTGAATAATAGCATTACCTTTAGCTAGTGAAGAGGCAAATTGACTTAGAAATTTGTTATATGAAATTCTACTTTGGGAAAAGCCAATTCCACCTATATTAATTCATTGTGATAACACTGCTGCAATTGGTAGAGTTAAAAACTGTTACTACAATGGTAAATCTAGACCCAAAGTAAGAAAGCACAGTACCGTGCGATCTTATTTGAGTAGGGACATCATAATTGTGGATTATATTAAATCTAACGATAATCTTGCAGATCCATTTACCAAGGCCTTGGCAAAAGATAGAGTCTGGAATACATCGAGCTGGATGGGACTAAAGTCCATAGAATCATGAGCCATGTATGAGGATACCCAATCCAAGGACCAGAGATCCTGAGAATTGGATTCAATGGGAAAAACGAATCATACGATGGTTGTAAGAAATGCACTATTTATTTATTTTTTAATTATTTATTTTGTAAATAATTTTTTAATTGTTCATCCCTATGATGTAAGTGCATTTATCCTGTAATGTGGAAAGGTTGAGTAAAAGACTTTTAATGAAATTTGTAGTTTGTATGGGGTGTTAGAATTACAGGAGCACCCTTGACAAAATTTCACCTATGCGAGTGTGGGGAGTGGGGCCGCTCCCTATGAGATTGGGACTTAATCTCAAATACACTCATGAAACCAGGATTAGCACACGGCAGTAAAGTGCTAGCTATAAAAGCTCATGTCAACACCTGGGTTGTTATGTGTAAGCAGTGACACTTAATTTCTCTAAAGCAGTTCTAGTTCAAGTCGGAGACCACTACGACTCTGGAGTTGAGATCACTGTTTTACTAAGTGAAGGTTCAATGCAAAGCACACCTTCATGATGCATAGTGACCCGTCTTTGCCTGGTAATCTCTCTTTAACTAAAAAATTTAATATTAAAATGAGTGGGGGATTGTTAGAGCATTTTAATATTAAATAATTAAAATGAATAAATGTTACAACATAAACGTAAAGATATGCGAGTGAATATGGAAGATGAGAAGTTAGTGAAAATGTTTAATCCCACACTGAAAAGGAGAGAGACTATTTTATTCTTTTTAATTGTAGTGATTAATGGGCTAACATGAATTGTCTTAGATATTGGGCTAGATACGTGCGCAATGGGGAAGTGAAGAGTGGAGGTGCCTCAGTCCAAATAGTGTTGTGTAATTTCTTTCTTTACATTAATAATATTCAGAAGTATTATTCAGTATCTCGTTCTATTATTTCCATTATTATTGTGTTTGTACCAACAATCATTTTAACATAGAAAAGGTAAGTATTTTGCTATCATCAACAAGGAAATAATTTAGGCGTAAATGCTCTTTTTGTCTCTACATTTTGGGGTCATTTCTATTTTGGTCTCTACATTTCTATTTTACCACTTTTAGTCCCTAATCTAATTAACGCTTGTTATTTTAGTCATTTCCGTCATCCAACAGACGAAAATAGCTGACGTGGCTAACGACACATTAAAATAATAATTAAAAAATCTATTTTGGCATTAAAAAATTCCACATCAGCATCTAATTTAATTTTAATTAAATAAAAAAATTAAAAACAAAAAATTATAGATCTAAGAACATAAGAACTTGTTCTTCAATGTTCTTCTTAAATCAAAAAATAAACCCAGCAACGACATTAAACTCAGAATCAAAGAGCAAACCCGACATTTTCCTTTATTTGAAATCCAAATAAAAAACATTTTAGTCATTGCTCATCCACTAGATTCAACTTACTAAAGCTCTCTCTCGTCTAAAATGAAGCTTTCTTTCGTCTAAAGCTCTCTCTGTCTCTCAGATCAAAATCTTTATCTCTATCTCTATCTCTCTTTCGGCTTTCTCTTTGGATCTGGGTTTAGAGAAAGAGATGGCTTCTTCGCCTCTCTCACGCAAAGCGAAGCCGATACGATCAGCAAAAACCGCTCAGTCCTCGCTGTGTTCGAGGACCGCCGTCGCGAGCTTCACACCACTCGGTCTCTTCAATTTCTTGGCCTCAGGAACCAACGCAGTCACTGGTCCGATTCTGATTAGGGCTCCGATGTCATTATCGGTCTTCTCGATACCAGAATCTGGCCAGAGTGGCGTAGCTTTTCCGACACCACTCGGTCTTCTCAGTCCGGTTCCGTCTCGGTGGAAGGGAGCTTGTCGATGGGTGCTGGGTTTGATTGGGTTCATTGGTTAGGATTGCAAGGTTTGTTGTTGTTGTTGATCTGATCAGTGATTGTTTTAGGCATTTAGGGTTTGGGGTTTGCTGGAGATTTGGTTTTGGCGTTTGTTGGGAATTTCGCATTTTGAAATTTCTTTTTGTTTTTTAAGTTATTAACTTGTGGTGGTATTCGAAATATCTTTGATTATGGTTTGGTTTGGGAGTGGATGAGTTAGGTGCTTTGCTGGGTTTCTATTCTTTGGATGGTTTGGTTTGGGTGTGGTTTCGTGTGGGTTTTCCTGTGTTTGCTCTTGTTCATGCTCTTTGATTTGGTGATGTTCATTTTTTTTTTTTTTCTGTAGGTTTGATGTTCATGTTCTTTGATGTTCACGCTCTTTGATTCTGGGTATGCTCTTTAATTATGGGTTTGATGTCGTTGCTGGGTTTATTTTTTGATTTAAGAAGAACATTGAAGAACAAGTTCTTATGTTCTTAGATCTGTAATTTTTTGTTTTTAATTTTTTTATTGAATTAAAATTAAATTATATGCTGACGTGACATTTTTTAATGCCAAAATAGATTTTTTAATTATTATTTTAATGTGCCGTTAGCCACGTAAGCTATTTCCGTCTGTTGGTTGACGGAAATGACTAAAATAACAAGCATTAATTTGATTAGGGACTAAAAGTGGTAAAATATAAATGTAGAGATCAAAATAGAAATGACCCCAAAATGTAGGGACGAAAAGAGCATTTACGCCAATAATTTATTATTATGTTCCAAACAAACTCTTATTAAGCTGTGGGTTCTAGTTAGCTCAACTAGTAAAGTTTTCAATAGTTGAATAAAAGATTTGGGATTCAATCTGGCTACACCAAAAATTGATTGGTGTCTTAGTCTGATAATAAAAAGTTATTATTAGGAGTGGAACCTATAAGTTGAAACTCTTTAAAAAAAAACTCTTATTAAGCTAGAATCTAGTTAGCTTTTACGCATTCGCGTACGTATGTACCAAACAAAGACTCTTGTTTAACATCTCCATTCCAAAGTTACAATAAATAACGCATTTTATTGAACTTAGAAGTTTAATTGCTGTGTTATACGGACTACGTAACAAACGTATACTGAAACATTGACTTAACAAACTAAAGTAAAGGATAAAAGCACTAAAGGTAACTGATAAAGTGATAACTAATAACTAATAAGTCATCTCTCTTTGCTAATAACTAGTAAGTCATCTCAAATTCTCAATGTATCACTATTTAAAACAATCAGCTAAGGTAACAGATTGAATAGACTAATATCTGAATATATCTGAAGAGTGTATTGTGATAAATTGATAAGCGATAACAATAAAGCTGTGAAAAGCTACCAAAACCTAAGGTGAACGAGTATTAGCTAGTTAGTTTTTACGCATTTGTGTACGTACGTACCAAACAAAAAGACTTCCGTTCAACATCTCCATTCCAAAGTTATGGTAAATAATGCGTTTTTATTGAACTTAGAAGTTTAGTTGCTGTATTATTCGGACTACGTATCAAACGCATACTTAAACACTGACTTAAAAAACTAAAGTAAAGGATAAAAGCACTAAAGGTAACTGATAAAGTGATAACTAATAACTAATAAGTCATCTCTTTTTGCTAAGAACTAATAAGTCATCTCAAATTCTCAATGAATCGCTATTTAAAATAATCAGCTAAGGTAACATATTGAATAGACTAATATCTGAATATATCTGAAAAGTGTATTGTGATAAATTGATAAGTGATAACAATAAAGCTGTGAACAGTTGCCAAAACCTAAGGTGAATGAATAGTAGCTAGTTAGTTTTTACGCATTCGCGTATGTACATACCAAACAAAAAGACTCCCGTTTAACGTCTCCATTCCAAAGTTACGGTAAATAACGCGTTTTTATTGAACTAAGAAGTTTAGTTGCTGTTTTATACGGACTATGAAACAAACGTATATTGAAACATTGACTTAAAAAACTAAAGTAAATGATAAAAGCACTAAAGGTAACTGATAAAGTGATAACTAATAACTAATAAGTCATCTCTTTTTGCTAAGAACTAATAAGTCATCTCAAATTCTCAATGAATCGCTATTTAAAATAATAAGCTAAGGTAACAGATTGAATATACTAATATCTGAATATAATAGTAAAGCTGCAAAAAGCTGTCAAAACCTAAGGTAAACGAATAGTAGCTAGTTAGTTTTTATGCATTCGCGTACATACGTACCAAACAAAAAGATTTCCATTTAATGTCTCCATTCCAAAGTTACTGTAAATAATGCGTTTTTATTGAACTTAGAAGTCTAGTTGCTGTGTTATACGAACTACGTAACAAACGTATACTGAAACACTGACTTAAAAAACTAAAGGATAAAAGTACTAAAAGTAATTGATGAAATGATAACTAATAACTAATAAGTCATCTCTTTTTGTTGAGAACTAATAAGCCAACTCAAATTCTCAATGAATCATAGATCACATACACCAGACATCTAAATCAGATCTCTGCATCTAACGGAAGAGTGCTCTCATGCTCTCGTGCATGTAGTAGCAGTGTGGAGTCTTGCGCTTAGCCTGCAGGAGTAGCGTGACCTCCCCTCTGTGGTGAGGCCAGTCTTGGTACCCCATTCTTTTTGAGAAAGCAAGTGGGGGCGGTGAAATGCTAATGGCGGAGGAACTAGAGGAACTGTGGAAAAAGTTAACTGTTACAGAAGCAGAGGATGAAGATATCAAGCTGGGAAGCAGTAGCACAAGGGCTGCGAAGGAAATTGGGAAAAACTGTTTGGTAATGAAGTTACTTACCCAACACACTATCATTCTGGAGGCCCTAAAAAAGAACATGAGAATGTTATGGAAACCAAGCAAAGGAATGCAAATCTCTGAAATTGAAGAGGACTTATTCTTGGTGGAGTTTGGCGACGGGAGGGATAAGAAAAAAGTAATGGAGATGTACCCGTGGAGCTATGAGAAACAGTTGATTCTGATGCAAGAATTTGAAGGAGAGCTGGTTCCAAAGGAGATAAAACTAAAATAGGTCCCTTTTTGGGTTCAAATCTTCAACCTTCCCCTAAAATGCATGACTAGAGAGTCTGGATATGAGATTGGATTGAAGATCGGAAGGGTCTTAGACGTTGGCGTCCTGGAGAAAGGTGTACAATGGGGAAAATTCCTCAAAGTAAGAATACGTCTTGATGCCACAACAAAGCTCATAAGAAGGAAGAAGGTTTCGATGGAGGGGGGGGGGGGGGGAGCATATGGGTTTCTTCAAGTATGAATGTCTACCTAATTTCTCCGACTGGTGTGGAAAGTTAGATCATGGGGAAAAAGATTGTCTAGAAAGAAAGGAAGGGGAAAATCATGGTGATGAAGAAAGGAAGAAATACGGTGCGTGGTTGAGAAGGGAGCCAGTAAGAGGCATCGGGAGAGACTATGGCAGGATGGGTGAAGAACACATGCCAGAAAAAAGGGACGACCGCAAGGAAACCGGAACGGAGACACTGACATGTGTAAAACCCCGAATGAAGGAGAGCTCGGTGGTAGGTAGGCAGCACGTGAGTGAGCAGACCCTCTGTCAGAGGGAGGGTACACGCTACGACCATGTTGAGTATGGAGAGGTGGGTCAGAAGGTGGAGTCATATCAGAGTGTGGAGATATTTCATGAAAATGGCAAGGTTAGTTCTCCAAAGGCAAAGGTCGATGGCAAGCTAATCAAAAGTGGGAAGGATTCTCTGACGAACACGTTGAACACAAAAGATATGGAAGATAATATGCAATGGGAGGAAGTGGTGAATGACGTGGCTGGCGTTAAGTCCAAAGAAGGGAGAAAACACAAACAAGACATAAATAGGACGGGCTGGGTAGATAAAGAAAATCAACATTGGGTCAAGGTTGAGTCAAGCCCATTAGCAATGAGCTACGATCAAGAGAACGGATGGACTTTGGAAACATTAGGACCAAAAAGTGGGCATTGGAAGCGCCTAGCTAGACAAGTGAAGGAATGTGGCCCAACGGTGGTAAGTGATCCAGCAAGCCAAAAAAGAAAAGGTGAAGCACCTCTAATAGAGCTGGACCAAAAAGTAAAGTGCAAAAAACGAGCGAAAGGCAAGGCACACTCAGAGAATGCCCTTGATGAAGAAAAGAAAATGGCTGGTGGTGTGGCAGTGGCTGTGTATTGCACCGCCTAGCCAAATGATCGTACTAGCTTGGAACTATTAGGGTTTGGGGACTTCGCCAGCAGTTCTTACGCTCACCAAAGAGTTGAAAAAGAAAAACCTGTGGTGGTATTTCTAGTAGAAACAAAAGCAAACACAGACAGGATGAAAGGATTTCAGAATAAGTTGGGCTTCACTCAGGGGATCATTGTTCCTAGCGATGGCAGGAGTGGTGGGTTGGCTCTCCTGTGGCGGGAAGGAACGGACATCAGATTCAAGAGCTGTTCTTATTCCCACATTGATGTGGTTGTTCATGGTGTGGGCACTGGCGGCCCTTGGAGAGTTACAAGCTTTTACGGACACCACGATACCGGCAAAAGGTACACATTCTGGCAATTACTTGAAACACTCAATGCATAATGTGAGATGCCGTGGCTGGTGTGTGGTGATTTTAATGAGATTGTACATCCTGATGAGAAGGTGGGTTGGAAGGATAGAGATGCTGCACAAATGGATACTTTCAGAGAAGTGTCGAGCGAATGCGGTCTAATCGATTTGGGTTTTGTGGGACCGAGGTTTACTTGGTGCAACGATAGATTTGGTGAACAACGAACTCTCATCCGGTTGGACAGGATGGTTGTAAATGAAGCTTGGTCTCTAATGTTTCCGGAAGTAAAGGTTCACCATGTTTCCATGTCATCCTCGGACCATTGCCTCCTTACCCTGTTTTTGAATGAGGATCACCATCAAAGGAGAGGAAAGAAATGGTTCTTCTTTGAAGTAATGTGGACCTGGGTGGAAGAGTGTAAGGAGATTGTTGAATTGGCATGGGACCCTTATAGAGAGGATTCGACTCTATCAATTCAGGAAAGACTTGAAAGATGTCAAAAAGAGCTCCAGCAGTGGAACCAAACTGGCTTTGGGAATATATACAAAGGTTTAAAGCAGAAACAGAACCGCCTTCAACAGCTCAAGTCCCTTAACCTACTCCATTAAATGGTAGAGGATATTCAGGCCCTAAAAAAGGAGATTAATAAACTGCATACTAGGGAGGAAATTATGTGGAATCAGAGGTCATGGGTCTTGTGGTTGCAACATGGTGACTAAAACTCCAAGTTTTTTCATGCTACGACTAGCCAAAGAAGATAGAAGAATAGAATTGGGGGACTGATGGATGATTCAGGTGTTTGGCATGAAGATCAGGAAACAACAGAGAGGCTAATCCTAGACTACTTTAAGTCTATTTATAGCTCCAACCAACCAACCAACCATGTTTGATGAAAGTCTAGATGCCGTGGAAGAGAGACTGACACCTGATATTAATGAAGAGCTCTAAAGGGAATTTAAGGCAGAGGAGGTCTGGAACACCCTTAAACAAATGCAACCCACTAAGGCTCGCGGCCCGAATTGTATGTCACCTGTCTTTTACCAAAAATACTGGGATATTGTTGGCCTCTCTGTTACGAATTGTGTGCTGCAGGCCCTTAACACAGGTGTTATGCCGAAGGATATCAATAAAACATACATCTGCCTAATTCCCAAAACAAAAAGCCCCCAAAAGATAATGGAATTCCGCCCTATCAGCCTTTGCAATGTGATCTATAAAATCATCTCCAAAGTCCTTGCGAACAGGCTGAAGAAAGTCATACATAATGTTATAGATGAAGCTCAAAGTGCGTTTGTTCCGGGAAGAATGATAATGGACAATGTAATTGTAGCATTTGAATCCATGCACTGCATCAATCAGAGAAGGAGGGGGAAGGAAGGACTAATGGCAATAAAATTAGACATGAGTAAGCGTACGACAGGGTTGAGTGGGCATATCTTGAGTCAATGATGAAGAAAATGGGCTTTGGGGAAAGGTGGATATCTCTCATTATGATGTGCGTGACCTCTGTAACCTTTTCGGTTCTAATCAATGGCGAGCCAAAAGGATCGATCACTCCTTCAAAGGGCCTCTGGCAAGGGGACCCAATCTCCCCGTACCTATTCTTGCTGTGTGGAGAAGGCTTGTTGGCAATGAAAAAAAAAAAAAAAAAAAGAGAGAGGGGCTGATTAGAGGGGTGGTGGTTGCAAGACAAGCTCCAAGAATCTCTCATCTGTTTTTTGCGAATGATAGCATAATATTCTGTAGAGCTACAGTGGATGAATGTGAGCAAGTGGCTAAGGTGCTGGATGTGTATGAGGAAGAATCGGGGCAAAAACTAAACAGGGATAAAACTTCTTTGTTCTTTAGCCGGAACACGAAAGATGAAATGAAGGAGTTTGCAAAAGGAATCTTTGGAGCCCAAATTATACAACACCATGAAAAGTACCTGGGCCTACCCCCACTAATTGGAAGGGCGAAGAAAAAGGCCTTTAATCGCATAAAAGATCAAGTTGGGAGGAAGATAGCGGGTTGGAAAAGGAAGCTTCTATCTAATGCAGGAAGGGAAGTGTTAATTAAAGCGGTGGCACAGACCACTCCAACATACACCAGAATGTTTTCAAGCTCCTAGACTCATTGTGTTCAGAACTCAACTCAATGATGGGCGGTTTTTGGTGGGGTCAACGGGGAAGGGAGAAGAAGGTAGCATGGGTTTCTTGGAAAAATTTGTGCAAACCAAAGGTTGATGGCAGTATGGGTTTCAGGGACTTAAAAGCTTTTAACTTAGCCCTTCTCGCCAAGCAAGGATGGATACTTCATCAAAATCCCAACTCACTGGCGCATAGAGTTCTAAAGGCTAAGTATTTCTCGGACTAATCATTCATGGAAGCCCAACTGGGGAAAAAGCCTTCATACATATGGAAGAGCATAATGGCGGCAAAAAATATCATCAAGGAGGGATCTCGGTGGGTGGTGGGTAACGGAAGAAGCATTGAGACATGGGACGCGAGATGGCTGCCTTCAACAACATCAGGCAAGGTGATGACTACAAGAACTGCCTTGGGGCATGGTGAAAAGTAGCATCTCTTATAAGCCATGAGAAAGGGGAGTGGAGAACTACATTAGTCCAGCGCACCTTCATCCCTTGTGAAGCCGAGGAAATACTGAGCATCCCCCTCAGCCCGTTGAACTCGACAGACTCCTTAGTATGGGCTAAGACACCAAATGGATGCTTCACTGTAAAGACTGCCTACAGGACAGCGGTCAAATGCCTTGCTAAAGCAAAAAGAAGTGAGGAAGCACCTGAGTGCTCGGATAAATCCAAGATGACAACAATCTAGAGGACCATATGGGGCCTCCAATGCCCAAACAAAATAAAACATTTCTTATGGAGAGCATGTAGAGATATACTCCCCACTAATTAGTGCTTGATGCATAGGAAGATTATGAAGGATGATTGTTGCGATTTTTGCGGTGAGAGTGAAACCTCTGGCCACTGTTTATGGAACTGCATAATAGTGAAAGAAACGTGGAAGGGTTTGGGATTTAATATTGATAACTTAGTGCATTCTCCTGTGATGTTCCTAGATGTATTTTGGCTATTGCTGGAATCCTAGGGAGACAAAGATTGAGAGCTTTTTGCTATTGTAGCCTGGTGCTTGTGGAACAACAGGAATACTGTTAGGCATGGGGGTGCTAGTAAACAAGGCAAAACCATCACCATAGATGCAAGGAGATATCGGGAGGAAGTCCAGACTGCTTTACCATCTAGAGGTCGGGTGCCTAGGCCTATGTCTAAACACAAACATTAGTCCCCTCCTCCACAGGACTGGTATAAGGTGAATGTGGACGCTACTGTTTTTAGGGAACAAGGGACGTGTGGAATTGGGGTGGTCATCGGGAATAATAAGGGGCAGATCATGGGGGCAATGAGTAAAAAAGTGGAGTTTCCATTGCGGGCATTAGAAGCAGAAGCTAAGGCGGCTGAAGCTGGAATTTTCCTCGTGTGGGACCTAGGTTTGAAGAATATTATAGTTGAAGGTGACGCCCAGTTGGTGATTCAAGCTCTTAATGGAGTTGCTGTGTCTGCCATCCCAATTATAAAGATAGTTGAAGGCTCCAGGAGATACTTGCAGATGTTTTGGTCTTGGAAAGCAGTCCACATGAATAGAAGGAACAATGCGGTTGCTCACCTACTAGCTAGGGAGGCTAAGAATGTAAAAGAATGTGTAATCTGGGTTGAGGATTCCCCACCCTGTATTGAGAATCAAATCATGAATGATGTAATTGTTTTGGACGTTTGTCCTCATTAATGAAAGCTCTGGTACAAGTTGACAATGAAACAAAAAAAATTCTCAATGAATCGCTATTTAAAATAATCAGCTAATGTAACAAATTGAATAGATTAATATTTGATTATATCTAAAAAGTGTATTATAAGAGCATTAGCATTGGAAAATTCCAATGCTACTCTATTTTACAATTCTAAAAAGCCACTTTATCATTATACCATACCATTTTACAATATCTCAACATCCCAAACTTCTATTTCCCTCTTTTACTCATTAAAATAATATATCTACATAATAAAATAATATATCTCAAAATTATATCTTCTCTCCCATCTCTCTCCTCTCTCTCATTTTCAACTTTCTTCCAAATAAAATATTATTATTTTTTTACAATACTTGCTACAGTGCAATTCTATGTTTAGAATTGCACTGTAGCAGTATTGCAAAAAAATTTGCAATACTGCTGTTTAGCATTCCCCAATACAGATGATTTTAGGGCTTAAAATTTCAAATTTCCCTTAGATTTGGCATTAGCATTCCCCAATATTAATACTCTAATAAATTGATATGTGGTAACAATAAAGCTGCAAAAAATGCCAAAACCTAAGGTAAACGAATAGGCATAGGCTAATATATAGCCTATTATATTAAAGAAAGATTTTGCTAGTGTGTGCCTTAAGGGCGCATAATAATTTTCATTTATGGAAAAATTTTTCTTAAAAATTGAAAAAAATATTGACAATTTTTTCAATTCTTGAGAAAATATTTTCAAAAGTGGATAACATAATAGTAGAACTCATTAAAGAAATCTTCCTTTTGCTTATTTCTTTGTGGGCCCTAAACACTTGAACTAAAACAAAGAGCCTTCTATGTTCAAAACAGACATCGACTCCAAAAACTTGTGTCAAATCCCAAAAAAAAAAAAAAAAAAAACACAAAACCCCAAAAAAGGAAAAAAAGAAAAAAGAAAAAAGAAAAAAAAGACAAGGCAATCAGTATATCACACGTGGCAACCGAACAGAAGTTTCAGTTAAAGAAACACCATTAAAGTTTGTTTCACCTTACTTGTCAATCCTCCACGTGGCAACCTCAGTCACACAAAAAAAATCCCATAAATACCAACCTAAAAAAGAATGCCATAATACCTATACTACTTTTTAAAACCTTATTTATCCACAACTGATTCGATGAATAAACAAACATTCCCGTTCATAAAACGACATCGCTTATTTTCCTTTGCCTTTAGCAATAATTCTCAAACCCCAGCAACTACAAAATTCAGCAATTTGTCTGTAACATAATATACTTTTATTTTTAGTTCTTAGTTAGTAATTTTTTTTTTTTGGGATTCTTTAACATTGGAAAATCGAGATGATGAAAGTGAAATTGTAGTTGTTGTAAATTAAACTTGTCGACAAGAAACAATGTCGTCTTCGGAGATTTCCGGAATCTTGGAGAGCTCAAAGGAGCTCGATCGGTTAAGGAAAGAACAAGAGGACGTGCTGGTCGAGATCAACAAGATGCATAAGAAGCTTCAAGCCAGTAAGCCTTTCCTGTTTTAACTAATTGACCCAAATTTATAAATTCAAATAAAAATTGAAACTTGAGGTTCAGTCTTTATCTTTTAGTACCTTGGATTAATGGGTATGTGTTAGTTTAGTTAATGTTTGTGTTCTTGTTTAGATATTTTAATTTTTATTTAAATTTTTTTATAGTTATGTGTTTGAATGCTTTGAGTTTTTGTTTTTTTGGAGATGGGTTTGATTGAAATTAGCTGCTATTTGAGGTATCCTAGCTGATTTTTTTTTTTTCTTTTTTTTTTCAGTTTGTGAGTGTGAGAAAGTTTAAATTACTATCTGGGTGTTCATTTTTGGGGAAGCCAAGATGGGAATTATTTGATCATGGGAATTATTTGATCATGGGATTAAAATGTGTAGATTGCGGACCTGTAATCGGTTACTGTGTCGTGATCAATGAGGACCTCATCAGCTCATCACTTTAGCTAAATTTTGTTGTATAGTTCATAAATCATAATAGGTCGACTTTATGGGTTATAGAAGCTCAACTTTGTCGGGATTCCTTAAGTTAAAAATAAACGTGAATTTAAGACGACAAGTGGGATTACTGTGTTAACTTCTAGCTTATTTAGGATACTTGATAGGGATACCGGTTGTACTGACTATTTGTCATTAAGGGAATACAGCTAGTTAGATACTCTGATAATTATTTACGTGTATACAATCACTGTTTCATATGAAGACTGATGCATCTTTTGATACAAACCTCTTATAATTATATTCAACGGTATCTTATTTTGTCATAAATGATATCTTGTAAGGCTGGAAACTGAAGATCACATTTATTGGAGACCCACAGTATGGAAGTTATTTGAGGTTAAATCTTTTTAGAAACTGCTTTCCAATGGGGAATCTAACTCTTTTCCCTGGAATTCGATTTGGAAGGTCAAAGTCCCTTTAAAAGTGTCCTTTCTTGTGTGAACTATCATTTGGGTGAGAATTCTGACTTTAGATAATATTCGGACTTCGGAGGCGCGGGATTATTGTTGTTGACTGGTGCTTTTAGTGTAAGAAGAATAGACAGAATGTAGATCATATTATGCTGCATTGTGAGTATTCTAGGCTAGGGAATTATGGTCTTTGGTTTTGTGCTTATTTGGTGTGCAATGGGTTATGCCTCGCCGTGTGGTGGACTTGTTGGCTGGTTGGATGGGCCGCTTTAGCAAACTCAGGGGTGGTAATTGCTGGTAGGCCATTCCTTTATGCCTTATGTGGATCATTTGGCTTGAGTGGAACAATCGGGCCTTTGAAGTAACAGAACGCACAGCAATGGAGCTTAAGATGATTGTCTTAAGATCTCTGTTTGATTTGATGGCTGTAACGCCCATGTACTTGAGATCTATATATATTTTTTCCTTAGATTCCTGTAATAAGTCTTAATTCTGCAGTTCCAGTACACATCTTGTGTACTACTGGAGGTGTATTCCTTCATTCTACTAAAATGTCTTACTTACCTATTAAAAATATATGATATGATTGTAATCATATGTTGCCTTTTATTACTGGCCTCTTTATATTATCCATTCATGAAAGGTAAGGAATGGTAACATACAACAGTATAATAAAATATCTACTATGCGTGTCAACTCGACCTTAAGATAAATGGGTACATGTGGAAGAAGGAATACATTATGCAATAATATCTCATTAAGCCTCCATTTGGATCTGTTAACAAACATAGGAGAGTAATAGAAAAGTTTAAATTGCTTAGTTAGGTATCTAATTTCTTAAGCAATATAGTAATTTTCTATTTCTCACCCAAATTCCAAACAGATTCACATACCCGACTTTAGAAAGTTTGTGTCAAATAATTGAAAATTGTTTCATATGTATATTGAATGGGGGAAAAAAAGTGTTACAGGGTTGATTCAATTTAGGAATAGAGTCTGAAAGTACTTCAATGGAAAAAATAGAATGAAGATAATCTTTATGAGGAAATCTGTAAAAGTCTAAATCCTAAGCTAGCTAGGTTTTGTTTCTAATTATGAGCTTTGTTGACAATTGGTTTTGGTGTCATTGAATGTGGACGTGTTTTGAAGGGATGACGTGGGTGGTTTTTATCAATTTATGAGTGTGAGAAAGTTTAAATTACTATCTTGGTTTTCATTTTTAGGAAAGCCTATATTTGATCATGGGATTAAAATGTGCAGACTGTGGACCTGGAATTAGTCACTCGGTTGTGATCAATGGGGAGGTCACCACTTTAACTAAATTTTGTTGTTTAATTTAGTAGTTTGTGCTAAATCTGTAAAGGTGCCTAATTTGGATTACTAGAGTTCATATTAGATCAAGTTTATGGGTTATAGAAGCTCAACTTTGATAGGATTCCTTAAGTGATAAATAAACATGGATTTAAGACGACAAGAGGGATCACTGTGTTAGCTTCTAGAATGTTAAGGATGCTTGATGGGGATATCGGTGGTATTGAGAATTTGTCATTAAGGGAATACAGCTAGTTAGATCCTCCGATGATTATTTGAGTGTATGCAGTCACTGTTTCATATAAGGACTAGGTTTGGATAGCACTTCTTCTTACTGAAAGTGGAGTTGCGTTTTCTTTTCTTTTCTTTTTTTTTTTTTTTTTTGCCGGTTTTCTTGACTTTTGAGAGACAAAAATTACTGTGCATGAATAGTGTGTGCACTGTTTACGCACTGTTCATGTACTGTTCATACATTAAAAAATATTAAAAATGGGTCCCACGATACTATTCATCAATTTAAAAATTATTTTGCTACAGTGTTTTCAGCAACAATCAGTTTTCAACAACTTTCAGCAACAATAAGTTGTATCCAAACGGACACAAGGACTGGTGCATCTTTTCACACAAACCTCTTATAAATGATATCATTGTAATCTTATGTTACCTTTTATTACTATTTTAAAATTTTTTTTTTTTATTACCCATTTATGTAAGGTAAGAAATGGTGATATACAACTCAATAATAAAAAAATCTATGCACATCAACTTGACCTTAAGATAAATGGGTACATGTAGAAAAATGAATACTGTATGCAATAAATCATATGCCAGTTTCAACCTTTGTGCAAGAGTCAAGTGTTTGACAAAGGACAAAACCAAAATGATGCAAAAATAAATTTGAAGAACAGAAAAGTAAAAGATAGATGTCCTAGGAGTTAACACCAGGCAAGAGAATACAAACTTCTAGGAGTTAGCACCTAGGGTTGGCTGGAGTCAACATCAGACCATTATAAAATTCTAAGAGCAATTTTATTAATTGATCAAACTGTAAAACAAAACTGAAGCCTTGGATTCTTTAAATAAAGTTCCAAACATTTTATCCTAGTAGGGATAGAAAATAACTTTACTTTTCTTGCAAGAAAAGAACTCAAACGCCTAACCAAACAGGAAAAGAAAACATCAAATTTCATAAAAGAAACCCTAATTATTAAATGACTGGGGTTAGGTCTTTAGGCCCAATCATTAGTTGGTGTCATCCATAAAGCCATAGGTTGGGCCATCTTCTTTTTACATCTATGCCATAGGTCTGCGTAACTGGCGGCCTATATCTTGGCTTCTATCAATTCTTACAGATTAACTTCCTTTGCATGCATTTGTTATGTTTCATATATTATACTTCAATTGTACAGACAATTACCTATGAAGGCAAAATCTATGAGAGGCTGTTTCTCTGTAACTATGCATAAAAGTCAGTAAAGTTAAATTCTGTAAGAGATTGTTTCCAAACATCTCAAACTTACTTTATTGAGCATATTAATTATAACTTTTTCATGATCTCCAAACTCATAGCTGCTGCTGTCCATTGGACTATGTTTGATTACATGATGTTTGTTAAACTACCGATTATCCCAAAAAGCTTAAGCTATTAGGAAATGATGAATTTATTCACTTAACCATAAGTCTAACACTTTCCCTCACTTGTGGGGGCCTAACAAGTGAGAATTTAACATTTTAAATGGGAGGTAGAGTAAAGCCAGGGATCGAACTCAGGATCTCCTGCTTTGATACCATGTTAAACTACCGATTGTCCCAAAAGCTTAAACTGTTAGGAAATTGTGAATTTATTCACTTAACCATAAGTCTAACAATGTTGAAGGGAAGGGAGCATTACCTTTTTCTAAAGTGTTTGGTTTTATATTATTTGTTCCATAGTTATTAACAACTGAGACACACTCTTTTTCTTGCCTGTTCCTACCTTGTCTCCAAGTTGGAGGGCCCTAGAGGGAGTGGGCTTCATGCAATCTGCCACCCTTCTTCCCCTTCTCCACCCGATTACACAAAGAATAGCCACTTTCCTCCTTCCCTTTTCAGTTACCCACCTTTTTCCCCCTCAAGCAAGCATTGCCAAAGCCCCTATGCTAACTAAATGGTTGTTTGATGTGAAAATAACTCCATGAATGATTGGGAACTAGATGCAGCGGCGGCTTTTACTCACATCTTGGAGACCCATATTCCTCTGATGAGGTTGGATATTAGATGAGGTGGAAGTTGAGGAAGAATGGGGAGTTTGAAATTCGGTCTTTTTATTGTGGGCCTAGGGCATCATCCTTTGTTATCTTCCTTTGGAAAGCAATTTGGGGGGTTAAGGCTCCCCAGGGAGTTTCCATTTATGTTTGGACAATGGCTTGGGGAAAGATTCTCACAACTGATAGTTTAAGGAGGAAAGGCTTTTATTTAGTAGATTGGTGTTGCATGTGCATATGTGATGGGGAATCAGTGGACCATCTTTTACTTCACTGTGGGTAGGCTTGTTGGTTGTGGAATTTTGTTTTTAAATCTTTTGGGGTTGCATGGGTGATTCCTGAGAGGGTGAATGATCTTTTGCTCAGGTGGAGGAATTGGCTAGGGAAGCATTCTTTAGATATTTGGAATTTGATGCCATTGTGTTTAATGTGGTGTATTTGGAGGGATAGAAACAAGCGTACCTTTGAGGATATGGAATGCTCGTGGGAGCAACTTCTTGAGTCTTTTATAGGGACTTTGTTTGATTGGTCACAGATTTGGGGACTCACATCTATTGAGTCCCTCCCGATGTTTTTAGAGTCCCTTTCTTATTGTACATAGTTTTATGTCTCTTTTGTATTTTTGTGGCTACCTCATGTTTTTTCCATGTCATAGTCTTTTTTTTAATGATATCTTATCTTACCTATTTTTTTTAAAAAGAATTATTTACATTAAGCTAACATAAATTATATACTTTATGAAGATTCGTATTAATTAATTATCTAAAGCTACTAATTGACAACACCACTGCCACCACTGTAATAGTCTTTCACTGCAGTCACCGTTGCCTTAACTATTACACAATTACTCCACTTTTAGATGAGAACAACCACCTTTCCACCATCTTTTTGCTAGTCCTTAAGACTGTTGTTGCCACCATCAATCACTAACCCACTGCTACTATTATCTTGACCCCCATACATCACTATTATCATCTCAATTTCAGCCATTTACCTATTCCGCCACCACTATTGTCATTGACAGCCATGCAACTGAATCCCACCACTACCATCCCAATGTCTCCTGCTGTAAACTACAATGTGATCCAATATCCTTCCTTGACATTCTAGTTCTGTTTTCTTTTGTAGTTGGTTTTTATATCTTTTGTTGTATGTTGTTGCAGCTCCTGAGGTTGTTGAGAAGCCCGGGGATAATTCATTATCTAAGTTGAAAATTTTGTATACTCATGCAAAAGAACTGTCAGAGACAGAAGTAAGGTATGTCCAATTTTTTTTTTTTTGGGATTATGTCCATTCTATAACTTTATAAAGTTGGTATCTTCTACTCTCTTTCGTTTTTTTATTTTTTTAATTTTATTTTTTAATTTTATTTATTTATTTATTTTAAAGAAATGTATTTTGCACCATATATGATTCTCAGTATTGTACTTGGCTGCAGCGTTTCCACCATGTTGTTAAATCAACTTGATGCTCTGCTTCCTTCCGGGACTCCAGGACAACCACGAAGAAGGATAGGTTTGTAATAGAATCTTTGAGCTATAAGATTGGTTACTATGGACACATTAATGAATGCTGAAAGCTTTTGATCAAGGTTTCCTTTTTAAGGTTTTCAGTGATAAATAGCTTATATAAATAAAACAGTTTTCAATAATAATAACCAGCTGATAAATGTCCCTAGCCTTGGTTTGTTTTTAATTTACATTCTAATGCATATTCTACTAGCCATAAGGAGTTATGCATCAGTAACCTTGTAATCAAGCTTCCATGTTTAAAGTTTACAAAGTGGTTTTTTTTTTTTTTTTTTTTTTTTTTTTTTTTTTTACTTTCATCTTTCTTTTATGGCTGCTTTCCAATACATATTCTACTAGCCGTGTAGAGTTATGCATTTGGACTTTGATGGGAACAAATTGGAGTGTAGATAAGCATGTATGCCTATTATATTGTTGAGATAAAAAGAACTTGTGTGTGTATCAGATTGCAATTCTCTTGATTCGTAGCGGGAACTTAGCTATTCTCATGTGTACTTTTGCATTTAAAAAAAGGTTATGTTATTTTTAATTACTTTTAGTCTTTAGATTACCTGTAGTCTTTGGATTTCCATTTAGTTCTCTAAAGAGGATCAAATGCCAAGAACTTCAAGATTAGCCATCTTAAACAGCATTCTTAAATTTAATGCTGGGCATTTCATGACAAGCTAATAACTTAAATCTTTGTCTGCTATACATTGTGATAGATAGTTGCATCAACAACAATGGATATGGCATGTTATCAAGTTTTGGTGGTTGACTTGCAAAACTTCTCACAAATAAGTTTTAAAAAGGCATATAAATTAGCATTTAAGTGTCATCAACTTGTACAGCTTTGCTTGTGAATATAAAACACGAAGCCAGTAAAATGCATTTTCGTGGCTGATTCCAACGAGATGCTTGTCTTGCTTTATGGAATTAGATACTTAGTTCATTTGGCTGACAATACATAAATTACAGAAGGCAATGATCAGAAAAGGAAAAGAATGAAGAATGATTCAGATATTTCAAGGAGTTCCACTAGTATGCGAAGTCAACTTGAGGCTTGTTCTAATTTAAAGGGTGAACAGGTATATTAAGATATATTTTTTAATCATGCATGATTTCTTTATAGATAGCACATCCAACTAATTAATTCTTTTGGCAAACAAATTCTTCCACTTGAATGGTTTTTTGTGCCATTCTGTTTTATTAATGTGAATTGTTATTTCAGGTAGCAGCTAGAGTCAGACTAGATGAGGCTGATAAGGATGAGTGGTTTGTTGTAAAAGTTCTGCATTTTGATAAGGAGACAAGAGAGTAAGTTTAGTTCCTGTAAATTGGACATCATTATGTCATTATTTTAACTTTGTCAGAGAATTAAAGCACTTCTTCAAGATCATCATGAGTTTGAGCCAGCTCATCAAATGATAATTGTGTTGTTTGAGCTTGAAGCTAGCTCAAGAAAGAAAAAGAAAAAAAAGAAAAGAGCCAAGCTCATATTATGACTTTCCCATTTATCTATCAAATTTGATTGTGGCACCAATTCAATTGCCTGGCTCAACATCAAGTTGAAGCTTGGGCTATGAACTTATTTTGGAATGAATTAAGGCATGGAGGAGATGCAGCTTTTCTATTGATTAGGTGCAATGTATAACCATTTAAACACATGCCAAATGAATATAACCGTCTAACTCAGAAATATTATGTGCTCCATATTTCATATGCCTAATTAGAACTTGACTGCTTGAGGCTGAGTCATTGAGGAATGATACCATAAGGGTTAGTCTAGATTGGTTAATATACAAACTTGAATGAGCTTGTTGTGGAGATAACATCATACTGTTTGTGATCTGCTTGGTTTATTTTTACCCCAGATAGAAGTTACTGCATTTATCTTGTGTTTCCAGTAATTAGTGATGGAACAAAGGGATAAGGAATATTCTTTTTGATGCAGAACGGGTACGTAGAAAATGGATAACAAAACATCTATAGTTCAAAATTCTAAAATAAAATATGGTATTTAAATAAGAAAAAAGAAAAGAAATAATAAACTCTTAAATTATGTTGGTTGTGCTCCCTGCATCACTACTTTAAAGTCCAAATTCAAAATTCAAAATTCAAAAATGAAATATGGTATCTCAAATAAGAAAAATTCTTGAATAATAAGTCTAAAATAATTCTGGATGTACTACCTGCATCACTGTCCTAGGTCTTTTATTTATTTATATATTTTTTATTAAATTTATATATTTTTTAAATAAAAATTGTTTTACCTTCAGAGATTACTTTATTCCTGATTTATGAAGAAGCAACTCTAATTGCAGATTTGAAGTCCTTGATGAGGAACCGGGTGATGATGATGAGGGTGGTGGCCAAAGGTAACTGTCTTTTTCTGACTCCAATTTGACTGCCCAATGTTATATTCTATTTAGATACTTCTATGTTATCTTTCTATTTCCATAATTTTGTATAATTACTTGGCTTAACTATGCATGCTACTTGACTCATTGAGAATTCTCTTACATCTTAATGGTTTTAGGTTATAGAGTGATCTGGGTTTTATTGGCTTACAGATAGTTTCTACTGGAATTAAACTACATCTAAGAGGCTTAATTTTATTGAAAATCATACTGTTTCTAAGGGTTGTATGACTTTTGACTGCATCTTTTCCACCAAGGAAACATAGGGGGAGAGAGAGAAAGGAATACGAAAAAGAAAAAAGAAAAGCCTATTCCAATTTTTTGTAAAGCCTGCCTCCCCACCCCTCCTTTCTTTTTTCTTGATGCTCCTTTGTGACTAGTACTCTGTTGTGTCAAAATTGCTTTTCTTTTTGCCCTGATTTAAATTGGTCTTTAAGCTGGCCAGTTTGTTATGAAGAGTCCTTATGTGTTGGTGATTGCTAGATGCGACTTTCTTTATCAAAAATATGTAAAGAATGTGGATAAGTCTTTCAGATTTATGATTGAAACTTACATGGTTCGTGGTGAGCTGTATTTGGTCAGAGATGTTGAGCGTTGCCTTTTCTTATCATTTTTTTTTTCTTTGGCAAGTAATGATGAGTGCTGGTTGTCCTACTGTTAGTTGCATGGAGGAATAATATGGTTTACTTTTCTATGTAATTGAACTATTTTCATCTGAGATTGACATTCTTTTTTCTTTTTTCCTTGCTGCTCTTAGAAAGTACAAGCTGCCCATGTCAAGAATAATTCCTTTCCCCAAGAAAAATGATCTTAGTAACATCCAAGATTTCCCTACTGGAAGTCAAGTTTTGGCTGTCTATCCAGGAACGACTGCACTTTATAAGGCAACTGTTGTTAATGTCCATCGCAAGGTGACATTTCTATCTATTTTCTTTACTTGAACAGAAGTTATCATTAATTTCCTGTGAATTTCAATATTCTATAGATTCTTACACTCCTTTTAAATATGCCTGAGAGTTTGGCGAATCTAACTACTAGTCGTAATTTTGCATGTCGTGGCCTTCTTTCAATGGTTCAAAATATATCCAGAGGAAGACGGATGAGTAAGTGATATCATTCTTTGTCTTTTATCATCAGTGTATAATTTTGGAAAGAGTGCATAAATTTTTTGCGTTTTGGGAACCCAACCAAAAAAAAAAAAAGGACCTCAATTTGTGTTATTAGTTTCTTGTAGGTTATGGCGCACAGTTTTTAATACCATAGCTTCCTATGTAATTTGATTTCGTTAGTCACTGAAATGATAAACACATGAGAAAAAAAATTGATTGTTTAACGTTTTTTAAGGAAACAAATAGGCTGAATTTCTTTAGCAAAGTCATCTCTTCATGTAAGGAAGATGCAGAAGAATGATGACATCGCCATGTGGTTCCACTTTCCAAATGTATCAATCTTCTGTATATTGAAACCTGAGGATTTTTCATTCTAATAAGTTATTTATATTATGTTGTCAATAATATGTTATTTCATGTTTTGGTTGGGCAGTTATTTACTGGAATTTGACGATGATGAGGAAAATGGAGCATTGCCGCAAAGGATTGTACCCTTCCAAAAGGTGGTAGCTCTGCCTGAGGAACCTCGTCAATGAATTCATGCTGTTTATAGCCATGTATAAATCTCAAGTGTTATGTAGCATTGTGAACCTGAACATTGACATGCCTTATTATGTTTCCTCTTTTGGTCATTTGGAAGCGATAATGTAATACTATCTTCTGTTACTTTTCTATGTTATATAGAAGGAAAATTTATTCCTTGTTACTCTCTCTCTCTCTCTCTCTCTCTCTCTCTCTCTACTTTTGAAACAATAGACTTTCTGTTCTTCTGTCCATTCCCGTTAACTTCTATCTTACATCTCGAACCAAGTGGTACTATTTTTAGCATTAGAGAATCTGACATGAACCATTACATTTAAAAAAGAAAAAAAAAAAGGGCATGCTAGAGGTGAACAAGTGGTATGCAATTATTGTTTACGAAAGTTATTTTTAAAGTCAAGGACAAAAAAAAGATATTTTTAAATAGTTTAGGGATTAAAAAAAATAAAAAAAAAAAAAAAAATTTCAAGTTTAAGAACAAAAAGTTCATAAATGAGAAGGAACTTCGTGTAAATTTTAGGGACCGAAAAAATATGTTTGCAATGTGAGTTTTGAAGTTTAATGTTGGTTCTTACAATATTGGTAAAGTAGCTAAAGTTTATTTTGATTAGCACTAATTTTTTTTTTTTTAATAGAAGTTTTTCTTTTATTCCATCAAATAATTTCTACATTAGTAGGTATTTTTGTGAATGTGATAAGATTAGCAATGAGGACTGTATTGGGAGGAGGTTTCGTGGGTATAGACTATATAAGGAAAGTTGAAAATATAAAATACATCATTTTATTAGATGAACTCATAAACCTAAAACTAATGATGAAATTAGATGCTTAGCTTTGCTTTGTGACTATTATGGTATTTTCATATTTTGAGTGGATTGATTCACCTACTTGAAGGCGTGGGAGTGAAATTGCTGTACACCTCATGTTAAAATAAAAATCATTCCAAACTGTGTAAAATGTGCTTTAGCTTTCTTAGAAAGATTCTTCTCCAAAAAAAAAAAAAAAAAAAAAAATCCTTTCTTAGAAAGGTAAATTACATTTTAAACCTTAGATTTTAGGGGTAGTTTCAAATCAAATCATATATTAGTTTGAAAAATTTCAACTCAAACATTTAAGCTTAAGATTATTACAAGTTAAACCTTATATTTTTGTTACTTTCAAATGTAATACTACATTTCCAAAATAATGTCAATTTAAATATGAACTTTTTGGTTTTGATTAGGGGTTTAAATTGATATGATTTTTAAAAGTTCAAGGTTTGATTTGAAACCAACAAAACTAGGTTAAAAAATTATTTTCATCCTTGAATTTACATTAATTTTGTTTTTTGCCCCTCAAAAATTTTAAGGACAGTCCCCCCCCCCCCCCTCTCTCAATAGTATAGGGGTAAAAATAGGGAGGGTAAAAGAAATTTATTATTATTATTATTATTATTATTATTTTTGTATAAAAAATCTAAGGTTTAATTTGATTGGTCATAAGGATAATCATTTTTATTAAGTTAGAGGAGACCAACTTGGTGATTACCCTTTTTACTAAACCATAGGAAGCCCTGAGTAGTTTCCTGAGCAAATTTTGCACCGAACTCACCCATCCTTTTTGGTACAATAATAAAACTAGGTTAAAATATTATTTTTGCCTTTGAAATTTGCATGAATTTTTTTTGTCCCTAAAAATTTTTAAGAAGCATTTTTTCCCATTAGTTTAGGAATAAAAATAAGGACATAAATACATACATACATACATATACATATATATATATATATATATATATATAAAAGAATAGGGATGAATTTTTTTTTTAAGAAGTGTAAAGATATAAATTTAGAAAGTATAAATTTTCAAAAGTTTAGGGATGAAACTTTCTAAAGTTTAAGGATAAAAAACTAAAATTATACAAATTTTAGGGATAAATAAAGTTCAAAGGTTTTTTTTTTTCATAAATGCAAAAGGCTCTTCTTTAGAAAAATTCTTTAAGCGTAATTACGTTATAAAATAACTATTCTTAAAATTATAAGATTAAATTTTACTTAGTTAGGGACTTGAATAAAAAAAATAAAATAAAAAACTTTTACCTTAAAAAAAAAAAAACAATAACAAGTACAACAACAACACTACCCATGTATTGAAACGAATGCAAAGTCCGAGTTCGGAGTTCTGACCCGACACTCTCTTTTGCAGACTTCCACACACACACACACACACAGCTCTGGTGCTTATTTTTTGGTTTCTATTGTTTCATCCAAATTCTTGTCCTTGATAAAATCGTTCTGCTCTGTTTTTTGTTTTTGTTTTTTCCTTCATACATAATAATTCGCATTTGGCAAAGCTCCTTATCTAGTCCCAACTCAACTCAATCGAGTCCAACCCAGTTCAGCAAGTTGCACAGGGAGGGCTTTCTTCGTAGTTCTTCACACCTTTACATTCGGTAACACTCCCTAATTTCTTTATTTAAATTACACTTAGCAAAACTACATTAAAGTTTCTTTCTTTCTTTTTGTTTTTGTGAATTTGGATTCAAATTAATATATTCATAATTTTTTTTTTTATGCTTTTCCTTTTTCATTTGGATGCTAGAGATGAAATTTAGATTAGTGGGGTTGTATCAATGAGTCCTATGCTATGCACAATACCCATATCAGTGCTATCAAGATTACATACACAGAATCCTTTTATGTGGACAGCTCTCAAATATTTCATCCAAAAAAAAAAAAAAAAAAATCTTGGAAGCTTCTATATATAGTTGTTAATGCAGGTAGGAAAAGCTTGTATTGGATTTTACTTGTCGTTTGTTTTTTTCCTGCTTGAAATTTGCATAGAATTATAGTTTTCCACCCATCATTTTGTGTTTATAGAAACCCCATTTTCTCTCCTTCTAGTTTACTGTACTTATAAGCAAATGGAAAACATATTACTATTTTCCTTGGCCAATGAGCTATACCTCAAATGGCACTTTCTCATTTCATTATAATGGATGAAGGGTGAGGTTGTGGGTTCGAGACCCACTGGGTTAGTGCATAGCTCACTGATTAAAAAAGAACTGTTTTCCTTGCAATGTTTTGGTTGTTTAGCTTTAGTATTTCTAGGTTCTCATTTGCATTCTTTGGGTTATATTTGATGCGGATTGTTTAAAAGAAATTCACCTGAAAGGCCAAAAAAAAAAATCTTGGAATCTACTGTATGATTGTTAATGGAGGTGGGAAGAGCTTGTAATGGGATTTGAAATCACTTGCAATTTTTTTTCCTTCTTAATTTGCATAGGATAATAATTATAACCCTTATTTATTTATTTATATATAATAACCCCCTTTTCTGTTGTACCATTTTACTGTATATTTTTGATAAGTCACCCTTTTACTGTATATATAAGCAGATGGAAACATATTACTATTTTTCCTTGCAAAATTTTAGTTATTGGGTTTTCATTTGCATTCTCAGGGTTATATATTCTTGATAGATATTGAAGAGGTGCGTGTAAAGAACTGCAAAATGGTGCTTAAAATGCTTCTGCAAAACCTTAATTATAGTAATCATCGAGTGCATGCTCCGCTGCCCCTTCAGTACTTTATTCGAAACTTTTCACTCTGGTCAATGAAAAAGGATCCAGATCTCGAATCGGCTTTGTCTAGAAATCATCGATGGATAGTCAATAATCAGATCAAGAACATAATTCTTCGATGCCCAAACCAGGCAGCATCTGTGAAATTCCTGCAGAAGAAATTCAAGACCCTTGATCTCCAAGGCAAAGCTCTAAATTGGCTTAAAAAATACCCGTGCTGCTTTGAAGTTTATCTTGTTGGTGACGAGTACTATTGCCGGCTAACAAAACGGATGATGTTTTTGATAGAAGAGGAAGAATCTGTCAAAGATAATCAGGAACCGATATTTGTTGATAGATTGGCAAAGTTGCTTATGATGAGCTTGAATCATAGACTCAATGTTATGAAACTTAATGAATTAAAGAGGAACTTTGGTTTTCCAGATGACTATCTAATTAGAATTGTGCCGAAGTACTTGGATATGTTCCGGATAGTTAATTATAGTGGGAGACGGAGTTCAATGGAAATTGAACTGGTTTCTTGGAACCCTGATTTAGCAGTTTCCACAATAGAAGCCTCTGCTCGGAAGCATGGTTCTCAGCCATGTTTTTCATGTTCATTGCCCTCAACTTGGGTGAAGTCATGGGAAAGGTTTCATGAATTTAATGCATCTCCTTATATTTCGCCCTACTTGGACCCCAGAGGCTTATTGGAGGGATCAAAGGAGTCGGAGAAGAGGACTGTGGGCTTGGTGCATGAGTTATTGTCATTGACACTGTGGAAGAAAGTGTCAATAGTGAAGCTAGGGCATTTTAGGAGAGAGTTTGGCATGCCAGAGAAATTGAATGTTCTGCTGCTTAAGCACCCTGGCATATTTTATGTTTCAAATAAGTATCAAATATATACTGTACTTCTTAGAGAGGGATATAATGGGTCAGAACTAATAGATAAAGATCCTCTAGTTGTTGTGAAGGAAAATTTTGGGGAGCTGATGCAGGAGGGACTTCATGAATATAATAAGAGGCACTATTTGGTGAATTTAGAGAAGAGAAAGAAAGACATGGTTTTGGGTAGATTAAACAAAAGCAAGGACAGAAACTCTGAAATGTCTGAAAATGATGACCAGGGAGACAAGTTAGGAGGTCTGTTCGACCCTGAAGAAAGAAAACGGTTTTATAAAATTCTCTTTGATGATGTTGTTCCATAAACTTCAATGGAGGTGCGTTCTGGTGTTTAAGATATCAACTTTCTGCATGTATTTATTTGCAGTCTTGGAGTTCTCCATGACTTACATGTCACCAATATTTCTTATGAAGAAGTAACTCTATGTGCAGATTTGAAGTACTAGATGAGGGATTGAGTGATGATGATGAGGGTGGTGGCCAAAGGTAACTCTCTTTTTATTGACTCCAATCCACTCAATGTCAAAATTCTGTTTAGATACTTCAATGTTATCTTTTCTGTCACATTATTTTGTATGATTACATGGCTTATTATGCATGCTACTTGATTCACGTGGAGAATTCTCTTATGTCTTGATGATTTTAAGATTATGGAGTGATCTTGAGTTTATTGGCTTTCTGATAGTTTCTACTGGCATAAACAAATTAGATTTAGTTTTTTTGATAAGTAGCAAAAAACAAATAAGATTTAGTTATAGAGAATTATCGTTCCCTAGATGAATATCTTTATGTATTGAAGCCTTCAAGGTCATCTGTGATGAACTAGCTGCTATACACAAACCTGTCAATGATGCAGACAAAGTCTATTAGGCCTTCAATGGACTTGGAAGCAAGTATGACAACCTTGTCATAGCCATGCAGGTAAGATCTCCTTTACCATCTTTTGAATAGTTTGTTAATCTCTTGTCAATCTGTGAAAGAAGACATGAAAATCACAGCTTGAATGAAAATAAAGCGTTGTTTACTCAATGTCAAAATGGTCGACGGTCTTCAAACAGTCGTAGTCAAGGATATCGTGGAGGTGGCAACTTTAATCCAAATGGACAGCTTTACTCAATCTCACTACAGTTGGGCTCAACAGCCTACTTCTTGAGGCACCTTGAAAAGACTAGTTGGACAAACACAACAATGTACTCAACAGCTGAATCACAATGCTCAAAAGGACATGGCTTTACTCAATCTCACTACACTGAGGCTCAACAGCCTACTTCTTAGGTACCTTGAAAAGACTAGTTGGACAAACACAACAATGTACTCAACAGCTGAATCACAATGCTCAAAAGCAAAAGGCGATCGTTATACATCAAATATATATGAAACCGGGACATAAAGCTATCAGTTGTTGAAATAGATACAATCATGCCTATCAAGATGAAGAGATCCCCATAAGCCGTGGCAGTAATGTCTTTCTCTGATCCACAAGATCTTGAATGGATTCCTAGGTCAGGTGCAACCTCTCATGACTAATGATGCAGGTAAACTCCACTCGCTTTTCCCTTATTGAGGTGCAGATATAACTATTATTTGTGACGGGAAGAGTATAAAATCACTCATGTTGGAAATATGTCTATATCTACTCCATATGGATTACAGGATCTTAAAAATGTTCTGTTGGTGTTGAATATTACAAATAATTTGCTTTCTGTTGGAAAACTTATTGATAATTTATTTTGTGTCACCATTTTCTCATCTAATGGCTTTGTGATTGGAGATGAGAAAACATGGAAGACATTGCCTCATGGTCATGGAAAAGGTGATCTTTGCATGTGGGAGGAAGCGTGTGCTTTGTTCTCTACAAATGAAAGCTTTAGAGAAGATTTGGCACCAACAGTTAGGACACCCTCTACAAAAATTATTTCCTTTCTTAAGCAAAAATCCATTTGTTGAAGTTAGATTGGTTAAAACTTGTAAACTTCCATATCTTTTTGACAAGGCACAGAGTGATTTCCACTACATAAGATACATTGTGATCTATGGTGCATGGCACCAATTACTTCTGTCCAAATTTTTTGATACTATGTGTCCTTTATCTACGCATGGATGTATACTTTAAGGTATAAATCAATTGTCTTTGATTGATTCCAAAGATTCAAGAAATTTGTGGAATTACAACATGAGCATAAAATTAGAGCTTTGCAAAGTGATGGAGGTGGTGGATTTGGAAAACTGGAATTCTCAAAATATTTATCTACCCATTGCATAATTAGACAATGTCTTGTCCTTGAAATATACCTAATACTCCAGGAAATACCGCCATATAGTAGAATCAATTGGGTCTCACTTTACCGTATCATGGTAAAGTACCAAGTTTGTGTGTTGAAGCATTCCCTACAACAGTGTTTCTGATAGATCATCATCCTACACCAGTATTAGGTATGGAAACTCCCTTTAAACTCCTACATGGAAAAGATCTTGATACACCTATCTCTATATCTATATAATATCTAAAATTAAGTGTAGTATTTAATATTATTACGTTCCTATTAAGCTACATCATTGGCCATGTCACCATTTTTTACTATTGATTTGTTACTTTAATTTTTTGATAATATAAAATATATTAAACTGTCTAAGATATTATTAGAAAAAAAAAAAATCAAAGTTGAATGTGTAAAGTCAAGTGGTTAACATATTTAATATTATAAAAAAATAAGAACAAATCAATAAATAAAAAAATGGTGATGTGGCCAATGACTTGGTCTATTTTGATTTAATTTGGTCCAAATCGGTCTACTCGGTCCATTTGATCTACTTTGGTCCATTTCAGTGCACTTACTTAAGAATTGAAAAAGATTCTAAATTCAAATTTATTAAAAAATATAGATGGTAAAAAGTACTAATATTTTTTTTTAATTGTTTAATTTAATGATTTGTGGTATTATATTTCTTTATGTTTTTTTCCCCTTATTTGAAATTAGCATTTTAGTTTGAGTAAATTACACAATTTGAATGTTTTTATATGATATAATTGGAATTTGAAAACCAATTTTTAAGTCAGATAGAAATTAGGGGATTGCTATAACTATGATTCTTTTAACCTTTTAAATGATTCAGATGAGCACATGAAATTTTTTTTTTCTTTTTATTGACATGTGAAATGAAGCTCATTTTGCAATGTATAAGTTATTCAACATACCATGGCAAAAATTCATTTCTAAAAAAAATTATTATCCTCTCCATTCTCAAACAAGAGTGATCATATATTTTTTTTCATACAAGTACTTGAAATAGTTAATATGACAACATAAGGCCGCATGAAGCAAGCTCTTTATGTTGAGGACTCTATTATGTAGTTGGAAGAGGTACCCAACTTTTTACTGAACAAAAAAAATAACATCAACGCAACACAAAAAATTTTAACTGTCCCACGCCTGCAACTACTGGTACTAATTTATGATGTTTGACATATGGTTGGTTGTGATCACACTAATGCCTTTGACATGCTTGGATAATTGGAATTGGTGGGTCTGAGAGTGAACCATTGAGTATGTGATTAGCAAACCACTGACTAGCAGCCTGAGAGTAGTGCACACCATCCCAGCTAACATACTGTGAAGGATTAGCACAAGAAGCACCATACACCTCACTTCCATTTACAATTGCTTTTGACCCACACCAGACATGATCGTAATTCACATGATACCCACAGCAGACCTTCAGGGGATCGGCAAATCCTGTAAAAGAAGTTACTCATGTAAAACAAGTTGTCCCAGAATCACAGCATCAGTAATAGCCATCACATTTGACACTTTTCTTTGACATGAATGTAACAATGTCCTTAAGGTAGAAACCCAAATGCAGTCTTTTCACAAGGAAGGCAGAGGCCAGAATGGCAAGTGACATTATACTTTTTGAGCTTTTGTGCTCTTTTTTCCTCGGCTTTGACTTCATTTTGATATTACTTTAGTTAAAATGTATATTTCTTATTAGATAAAAATAACGACGACAACCAAGCTTTAGCCCCAAAAATTTAGGGTTGTGTATGAATTCTCAACAAACTAGTCTTGGTTTGCCACATGTATTCTTTTATGAAATATCAAACTAATTAATAGTAGTAAAATGTTCCATATCTTAACAGTGACAAAAATTGTAAGCTCAAAAGAGTGTCATGGTAAATCTTGAGAGGCATGTAAACTGGTAAGTAATGTGATGAGGATCATGATAAATACCTTCATTCTTTGCATTGCTGATAAGTCCATATTTTGCAGCATATAGATCCACATATGTTATTGCTGCTTCTTGGAGCTCTGCCCTTAGTTTGATCACCCTGTCCTTGAGCTGCTTGTTGAACTCTACAGCCATGTCATTTTGACTCTTGACACAGCCTTGCTGGTCAAGATAGCCAGGCGGTGGATTATGATTGTAAAAAAAATTCAAAGGCAAGCATCCAATAGGCCCCGTGTTGTGTATCCAAAATGTCCTCCCCCCTTCTTGATATATGCGCTGCAAGCAGTCCATTTCAATCATTTCATATTAAGACATGCTTAATTAAACTCACAATTGTTCAATGTTTCAAATCTTAGCAATGTTAGAGAAAATAGAGAGAAAAGAGAATCAACAAAGAAATTTAAGTGCTTTGGCAATGTCTTTACAGTGTATTTACTGCACATTAAATTTCCCAATATACCCTAATCATAATATCATACCCCAACCTGTTATTCAGCACAGGCCAATTTATATATACACCACTTTAAGCTAGAGGTCAGTGTTACTTTCCCTTCAGAATATGAGCCAGTCTCTAACAACAATCTTCTTAATTCAAGTAATCCTAGTAATCTTGTTACTTACTTGGACTGCTGTGGCTAACTGATTGACAATGTCTGGCAATGCTGCATGAAGTTGGTCGAAGCTCATCTTTCGAAAACCAGCAGAAAGATCATTCTGACCAATGTCAAATGTGTAAAGAGCCTTGGAGAAGTCCTGGGGTCTGGGAAGATTGTTTCTTGTCTTGGCTGGAAGTCACAACAAACAAAATAAGCGGACGAAAATAAGCTCATCCAAACACACAACAATTAGTCCTTTTTCTTTTAATGAGAATGACCTTGGTTGTAGAGATCAGCAGTGCGTGCTTTGAACTGCAGGAATTGCACAATCTGGATGTCTAGAGAGAAAGGACTAATGCCATTTTCAAATATGGTTTCATTTTGCCTTCTAATAGTTGATCCTCCAGTGGCAAAATTTGCTCCATGCCGGTAATTTGTTCCGAGTGAATTCAAGTATGCACTCAAGTATGGCAATCTTAGGTGCTCAGCTGCATATATAAAATTTCTCAAATTAGACTACTGTCCTGAATCTATGCATTTACCATAGATAAGTAGAGTGATAAAGAAATGTATGTACCTATGAAGTCTATGAGTACCCGACCATCTGAGTCCCTTCCAGCAGGCTTATGAAAGAATGAATCACCATATGGTGCTATAATGGGATCAAATGCTGCTGATATTCCTCCAGTGTCTGAATTTGAGTCACCAAAGTTGTATATTGCTGGAAACTTACAAGGAGCTGAGCGTTGCAGCTCCTTACTACTCACACCTAGAACACATAAAACCAAGAACCCAGTTAATAATAGTCTCCCAAACTCCATTGGTGCGGGATAAAAGTAGTTCATGCTTGACCACTCTAATTTATAGGGACCAAGAACCAGAGGCCTAATTTAGGAAATAGTCTATACTTACCTTCTTTTTTTTTGCTATAAATAGTCTATACTTATCTACATACTCGATCAGTTAATCTTTCAGTTAATCTTTCTGTATTGAACTACTAGAGTCTACAAGTCTAGGAACCAAAAAAAAAAAGGGTAAATTCCATTCACACCTCCTGAGGTTTGGACAAATGTTAATCAGGTCCAAGACTTTTCAAAACTAACCAATTTGGTCCCTAAAGCCAATTTAGTCCCTAAAACAATTGAGAAAAAATAACTAAATCTTTATGGACTAAGTTGGCTTTAAGGGCCAAATTGTCTAGTTTTGAAAAGTCTTGGATCTAGTTGATATTAGCCCAAACCTCAAGGTATGTTAGTGGAATTTACCCAAAAAAAAACATCTCCATTCTTTGCCATAAATAGAAAAGGAAGCATGTATATTTGTTCTTTTAAGCTGCACAATCCTAAGCATACATGGTTAGAATTGAGAAGGCCCTAATATTAGGAAGGAATGGAACCGTGATTTCATCTAAGGACCCAAAGATTGAAACAAAAATTTTCAATAATGAAAAATAAGAAATAAAAAACGCCAAATCTATATCTATATATTACTAAAAGCTGAAGCGTAACATTTAATGTTGTTACGTTCAGGTTGAGCCACATCAGCAGTCATGTCAATACCATTTTTTTTTCCTGAATTTGTAATACAATTTAAAAATAGTTTTCCTAAAATTAAAAATACTAATAAAATAAAATAATTTCTAGCCCTATATCTTTCACGGTTAGAATTTTAGAAAGCAACCCTTCGTGTTCCACGGTTACAATTTCAAATGGCAACCCTTTGTGTTCCATAGTTACAATCTCAAACGGCAACCCTTTAACTTCACATTAGCATTCACGTCATTATTTTTTTTTCTTTCCAATTTTCCTATAATTTTTTTTAACATTTATTTTTAAAAATATTTACACTTCTCCCACCTTTCTCCCTCCCTTACCTTTTCATCTCCCCATTACTTCTCCAACTTTTCTTCCTCTCTTACCTTTTCATCTCCCCACTACCCTCTACATTAATATTATTCTTCATCTTTTCCTTCATCTTTCTTTATTTTTGTCTCTTCTTATTCACATTCTCTTACTATAAATTTATCGCTATCTCTTTCGTTCTATGCATAGTTTTCCCTCACAACAAAAAAAGTTCTCTCTCTCTCTCTCTCTCACACAATTTTTTGGTGGATTTTTTTTTTGTTTTTGTTTTTCTTGTATCTCTGTTTTAGGTTGATAATTTTTTATATTATTTAAAACTCTATTTTGGGTTAATGCAATTTATTTATTTATTTATTTTAAATAATTGTTTTTTTTTTTGGTTCTCTTTTATTGTTAAATTTTATTTTAATTGCGTTATAAAAAATAAATATAACATATAAAAATATAATATTATTTTATTTCATAGCATGATTTGGATAATTTGGTATTTATTCTATTACATAGCATAATTTTTAATAGTGCTTAATTTAGATGTTAAACTATGAGACTTTACAAATTTTTGTTTATTTTTTAATCATTTATGGTGGTCAAAGTACTCTTAATAGTTGTATTAGAAGTACTCTATAATACCATTTATTTAGAGAAAAGAAAAGGTTAGCCAAATGAAAATAATCGGATAGGTGAAAAATTTTAGCTTTTGCAAATTTATTTAAATTATTATTATTTTATAACAATGCATATATAGAAATTTAATTCTTAGATTTTGTTAATAATTGTTGTGGGGGTAAAAGCCCAAACGCGTATGTTGGGCCTTAGGCCCCATTTAAAGATATAAGTATTTTCGAGAAGGGGTAAAGGATTGGGAAAGGCCCCAGAATGGAGAATCACGTAAGGAAAGGATGAGGGAGTATAGTCTGAGGAGTATATCCTCCTCGGACTTGAAGAATATCGGTCAAGTAAATACCTGGGTAGTTCAGGTGAACTTCCAAGAAGTTCCAGCGATAAGAATGAACTTCTTGCGCGTATAAAGATGATAGAAATAGAGAAATATTTAGAGAAAAAGCTGTTACCACCACATTTAATGCACTGCAGCAACTTTTCTGGCCGCATTTATGTGGAGAAGACCCTTGAACAGTGCAATCTCAGCTGTCACCACTCATGGAGAACTAAAAAAGATATCTGATGTGACATGTACTCAAGTGGATGCTTAGATTAAGAATAAGTGTACGATGAAGATGGTTTAAAAGAAAACTATATAAATGGAAGAGACCTCTCATGAAGGGGGATCGGAAAAAAGAAAGAAAAGAAGATGAAGAAGAAAAATTTATTGTAGCTCCAAGAGTGATCTTAGCCAGTTAAACTATAATTTGTCTCATCGGACCTAAATTTATTCAAGGTCGTAGCGTTTTGATGCTTGTTCTTTTAATCAAACCTTGATTAACTGTTGTTGAGTTCACAAACAACATAGTTCTTTTACACGCTCTCTACAAATTTATTGTATTGGCTTAGTGAGCTTACATCTCATATCTTTTGGGCTTGGACTACAAATCTTGACCCTACAATTGTTTATTTGATAATACGTTTTGGGTGGACGAAATTACAATTTCTGCAAAGAAAATAACCTTAATAGATTATCAACAACAAATTATTTTCCTTATTGGTCCAATTAATCATTGTTAAGTTTTATTAATTTTCTAAGTTACATTTTTTTGGTGTTTTGGATTGTAGACAGAAAAAAATAAGGTTTGGGAAAGTTTGTTTAAAAATAAAAGAATAATTTCCAAATTTTATATTCTTTTTAATGATTCACAAAATATTATAAATAACTTTTATTAAAAAAATGAATATTTTCATTAACTTGCCTTTTGAATATCTAAGAAAAATTGTACTATTTTTTTTTTGGTACAACAAAATTTATATTTATGATTTATAATTGTTTCTATATTACATTTATGATTGTTCCTATAATAAATAAAAATATGATTACGAAATACATTACTCTTTATTAAATTAGTTTAAATTGTAATAATAATAATAATAATAAAACCACCATAAAAATAATTATCACGTGCAACGTACAAGTTCGTGGCTAATTCATATATAAAAGTTTGAAACTTAATCATTATTATGTTGTATATTAACTTCAATATTTTTCTAAATGTATGTCCAGTTAAAAAGAAAAAAAAAATGAATTGATTAGGTTGAGCAAGACAATAGCATGATTGGTTTGGGTATTTGCAGTCCTATTGCTGGGATTTCTTTGTGGATGATTTTTTTTTTTTTTTTGGGGTATATTTCAAAGGGCTTTCATTCTCTTTTGACATGCAGATAGAGGCAGAGATTCTCAGAGCACACCACATTGGAATACATGCGTGTTAAATGGAAGCTGACACACCTTTTGGAAAAGCTGTTGGGTGCATCACGCACATGATCCAGCCCACCCAAGATTAGAGCTTCGGCTTGTCAAAAGGTCGAGCAGGGGGTTTTGAGGACACAAAGAAAAAGTATACAGAGCAGCAGGGGAGAAAAGAAAAGGGAGTTTCTCTCTCTTCAAATAAACTAAATTAACTTTTACCTTATATGTTAGCTTTTTAGGCGTAAATGCACTTTTAATCCCTACATTTTGTACTGTTTTTATTTTGATTCATACATTTTGTTTTTTTTTACCACTTTTAGTCTCTAAACCAATTAATGACTGACATTTAGGTCATTTTCGTTACCCAACTAACAGCAAAAGCTAACGTGGCTGGCGGTGGAATAAAAAAAATAATATAATGACACACATTAATTAATTAAATTAAAAACAAATATTAAAAAAAAAAACTCATTAGTTTTTGGGAAGAACATGACTGTTAATAATCCTCATGTTCTTCCCTAAACATGTTTGATTGCCTAAAAAAGCCACTAATCTTTTCAACTCTAGCCCTTAATTTCTATATCACTTCCCTTAGCCCACCCAAACTTCTAATCTTAGTGCCCAAAACCCTTCCTTTGTTACAATTTGGATAACTAAAATTCATATTCTTCATTGCTTTGAAGGAAAGCCCATGCCTTTTCACAGCAATCCCATTTCCCACAACCTGTAAATATGAAACCAAACTCACCATCCTTGACCCAAATCCGCCATCAACAAGACCACCCCGCTGATCAAACCCATTTCCTAAAGCAACAAACACCACCACCATCGTTGGAAAAACTCAGCCACATGGAAACCCATAAAAAACTGATCAAACCCACACCATTATTGTCGATCAAACCTAAACCTGGAAATCCAAAAAAACCTGATCAAACCCACACCAACATTGCCAATCAAACCTAGCCTCGAAAACCTAGAAAAACTCGATTAAACCCACACCACCATCGCCGATCAAGCCGGAAATACCCAACCCCATGGAAACCCAGAACAACCCAATCAAACCCACACAACCATTGCCGATCAAGTTGGAAAAACCCAGCCCCACAGAAACCTAGAAAAACTTGATCAAACCCACTCCACCATCGCCGATCAAACCTACACCACCATCATCGATCAAACAACAAAGAGAGAGAGAGAGAGAGAGAGAGAGAGAGAGAGTCAGAGATTAAGATTTAAGAGAGAGTGAGGGATCGAGAGCTTGAACAAAGGAAGAAGAAAAAGAAAGATACAAACACAAACATGCACTGTGAGAAAGAGAAAGAGAAAGAGAGGATCTGGAATTGAAATGGAAGAAGAAAAGGAAAGATCAGACATTTATACAAAGTAGGTTTTTTTAAATTGTGGAAAGAGGACTCAAGGGCATCGATGCATTATTTTAAAATTTTGAGCAATCAAACATGTTTAGGGAAGAACATGAAGAATATGAACAATCATGTTCTTCCAAAAAACTAATGAATTTTTATTTTTTATTTTAATGTTTGTTTTTTAATTTAATTAATTAATGTGTGTGATTATATTATTTTTTTTATTCCATCGTCAGCCACGTTAGTTTTTGCCGTTAGTTGGGTGATAGAAAGGATCTAAATGTTAGATGTTAATTGGTTTAGGAACTAAAAGTGTTAAAAACAAAATGTAGGGACCAAAATGGAAAAAGTGCAAAATGTAGGGACTAAAAGTGCATTTACGCTTAAATTTTATTTAAAAAAGACACCTACACATATTAAACACACAATTATGTTTTTTATTTTTCCATATTTTAAAATATGTTATTTGAAACATGGTACCATATATATTTTTTAAATTATGAATACTTTAAACATGTGTTTTCACAAAACCTTTTAAACCATAGTTTTTACATCATTTTGATCAGTGATACTTGAAATCTGCTACCAAACAAGCCCTAAAGTTCTAACCGTGGTCACAACTCAACCTACATTAATGTCAAACTCATATTGTATTAACTTACTAACATATTTATTAATTAGTTAATATGTTATTTACTTGTGTCATATCCTTTTTTTTAATAGAAATTTTTATATGTGTATTGTTTATCGATGGATGTATCAGTTGTTTAAAATGGATCGAATTAGACCAAAGTAGACCGAAATGGACAAAATGACCGAATTGGACCGAAATGCACTGAATTAGACCAAAGTAGAAAGAAATGAACCGAATTGGACGGAAATATACTGAACACTGAAGTAGACCTAAATATATTGAATTGGACTGAAATAAAGTGAATTGGACCGAATGGTACAAAAGTGGATCGAATTAGTCTGAAATGGACCGAATTGACCAAAATGCTACATTGATGTGGCTCAATAGGAGCGTAGAAAAAATAAATGTTATGCTTCAAATTTTAAATATTATATAAATTTATAAGACATATATAGTAAAATTTGTACTAACTACTGTATCACTAAAAAATAATTAGGAACTTATTTATTATGTTGTTGATGTGAAACTAACCAATCGTGTCACTTTGTAAAGGAAATTGAGAGAGATATTTTTTGGTGTGTGGACATGTAGGAGATTAGGTTGCTAATGTTGACAATTTTGATATAGGAAATTGATTTACAAAAATTAAAACCTCACAATGTTAAGAGAAATTAATTATCATTAATGGTGTCTTGGTCTAATAATAAAGAACTATCATCAAGAGCAGATACCATAAGTTGAAATTCTCTTTAAAAAAAAAAGTGTTGGGTTTTTATTAATCTAATATTTTGGAGGCGTTATTTGAGAAAAGAAAAATAATACATAACCATTACAATCATAAAATATTGGGCCTTCTTATAATAGGGGTGGACGGCTGAGCCTTTTTATAAAAAGTATAAGATGTTTTTAGTAATGGGAGCCTTGGGCCTAGGCCTTGGTCTAGCATTCATTGTCAACATCTCAATCACAAACCATCGATTTCAAAATTTTGCAAGAGGTTTGGTCAAACAAACTAGTGGATTAGTGGAGTTTGAAAGTTAAAAAAAAAAAAAAAAGATTATGTGCATGTGTAAAGTGGACAACATAAAAAACTGCATTTAAAGTCAAGAGAGTGCAAATTTCTTGGTTTGAGAAAGTTTAGAGGTTACAGGTTTTGAAATCCAGTCTCGAAGGAAAAGGTTACTAGAAGAGATGCCTTGTATGATAAAGATCTCCATGTTGAATTAGAATGAAGTAAAAGTGTGTGATGAGGGCTCAAAGGAGAAATTAACAATTGAGGTAGAGTTTGATGCAAATAGTTCATCTACTGATAAAGGTGACTATGGAAAAACTAGCAGCAGCAATAAGAGCTTATTCAATTGCTAGAGGCAGAAAGAAACAAAAGTTCATACAGCACAACAAAGATATGAATTTGAAAGTATGGTTAGGTTTGCTTTGCTTAGGTATCCAATAGTGGAGATCCATTATCTTACAATGATGCTATAAACTCCATCTTTTTTGGGATCAATATCTTGATTTGCTCTTTTAATTTTCAGATATATGTTGGCTTTAGACTAGTCTCATGTCTGCGTTTAGACATAGCCTTAGCTTTTGGAAAAGCATCTGCCATTAGCTTCTTCTTCACTCCCTTTGATTCATGCACAGAAGGACTTGTTGGAGTGGTTTAGGTAACAACACAATTTTGGTAGAAACACTAGTAAATAGCATTTGGGTGAATCTTATTTGAATCTATAGGAAAGATATAGACAATGCGATGAAGAGTATAAAGACAATGACTAGGATAAGATTCATATTATGCAGGATAGATACCTGAAGCTGTCAAGTCAACTAATCATTTTTCATCCTTAGCAGGATTAAAAGGCAGTTGAATAGCCTTCAGAGTGTTCCAAATAAATGTCTTATTATTGAAAATTTCCATATATGTAGACCGCTAAATATCGAAGAGTTCAGTAGATGCTGGAAACTCCATTAATCATCGAAAATCAATGCCTTTCAGATCCTTCTCTTGTGATAAAGCCAACTGTTCTCCAACCTAAGCTTGATATGCCCACTTGTGTGTGCCAAGCAGCATTAAAGGAGGAGTTGGAGTGGCTTGGGTTAAGCCAAATTGCCAGGCATAGTTGGGGTATAGACATTTGAGTCCAATTCTACTTCTGTTAAACATGAGCAAATATATTGAAGCCAGGAAACTCGCCCATATAACTACTGTATCTAAAAACTTACTTCCTGTACTAAAAAGTCGGTAGCATTCTGACTCGAACTTCCCGAGGGTAAATGGGGTAAGCTGAAGGTCGGTCCTTTTATGTTGTGCAAAAGTATAGAACCATCTTACAAAGGTAGGGATAGAGGAATCATATCTGGCTTCCATTAAGTATTGGCCACATGAGTGTGGACCTTCTAGATTAAGTTTTAGGAATAGGAGCAAAGGATGGAACAGAGGCATACACCCAAAGCTGCAAAAACCATAATGTTCCTTGAATGCATTTAGAAAAGCTATCACGAGTAAGGGAAAAGAGGGATCAATACAAGTGGAAAAAGAGCCAAGGCTAGCCTGTGACCTTAAGCTAAGGCTTTAGCAAAAGAAGATATCATTGAGTAACTCTTTTTGTTGTACTACACACTATAAATTGACAAATCCAGTACAAGTAAAATGAAACTTACTCATGAGTAATGATACTGGGCCCTGGGGAGCTAGAGTAGTGTTCTGCATTTGTCAAGTCATAAAGAGGGTGTAGGCCAAATCAGAAGGGTCGGCGTTTGATTTATAGTTACCATCCCTACATTGAGGTTGGGATGTAGCATTTCTCCGCAAGGGGAAAGGTCTGCTAGGTGAAAGACATCTGAAGTAACAGACATCGTACCCATGGGGAAATGAAACATATTGGTCACTAATGGCTCGAACATAGGCAACAGAGACAACAAAGACTGGTTAACAGTAGGACGATAAGCCAAACAAATGATGCTTATTCAAATTATGGCTGCTCTGATAGTGCTTTTTTTTTACTTTCTTATTCAACTATGGCTATGTTAGATAATTTTTTTGCTTATTCAAATTGACTTAATGTTGAGCATATACTTCCTTTGTTGTGCATTCTTACCATGAATCTCCATTCCACCCCTACAAATTCCCTGAATGCTACCTACTGTATTCCTCATGATGCAGCAAAATACAGTGTAACTTCTTATTTTTCCAGTTAAAAAAGAAAAGAAAAGAAAAGAAAAATCAATAAGGACTTAAGTTGTCAAGAAGCCTCCTGTAACAGTAGGCTTCTTGACAACTTAACATTATCACAATAACAAAACTCATGCAATTTTGAGACTAGTTTCAGCATTTATGCAATCTTAAGCATGATGATGGGGAAAAAAAACATGCAAACTAGAGAAGTATGACAAATCAGCTTGCCATTGCAAATATTATGGTCTTTTTTACCCTTGGTTTTTAATTTTTGATGGGCAACTGAGACAAATGTTACAATTCTGGTAGAGATGAAACTTCTCAAGACTCAATGTTATTCTTCTGATACACTGATAGTACTAATTCTCAATGTTTTTACTATTATACCTTTCCATCGCCCAATCTAACACATATGACATATGGTTGTGATCACACTAATGCTTTTGACATGCTCGGGTTATTGGAATTGGTGGATCTGACAGTGAACCATTGAGTATATGATTAGCAAACCACTGACTAGCAGCCTGAGAGTAGTGTACACCATCCCAGCTAACATACTGTGAAGGATTAGCACAAGAAGCACCAAACACTGCACTTCCATTTACAAGTGCTTTTGTCCCACACCAGACATGATCGTAATTCACATGATACCCACAGCAGACCTTCAGGGGATCCGTGAATCCTGTAAAAGAAGTAACTTGTATAAGAAATTATCCCAGATTCACAGTATCAGTAATAGCTGTTACATTGGCACTTTTCTTTGACATGATTGTAACAATTGCCTTAATGTAAAAACCCAAATGCTGTCTTTTCACAAGGAAGAAAAAGGCCAGAATTACAAACAGACATTATACTTTTTGAATTTGTGCTCATTTCCCCCCGGCATTGACTTCTTTTGATATTACTTTAGTCAAAAGGTGTATTTCTTCTCAAATAAAAACAACAATAACTACTAAGCCATAGTCCCAAAATTTTGGAGTCGGATATGGATTCTCAACAGACTAATTAAAATTGGCCACATGTATTCTTTTCCGGAGTATTAAACTTATTAATAGTAGTAAAATGTTCCATATCTTAAGAGTAACATATATTGTAAGCTCAAAAGAATGTAATGGTAAACCTTGAGAGGCATGTGAAATTGATTAAGTGATATGAATAGGATTATAATATAATAAATACCTTCATTCTTTGCATTGCTGATTAGTCCATATTTTGCAGCATATAGATCCACATATGTTATTGCTGCTTCTGGGAGCTCTGCCCTTAGTTTGATCACTCTGTCCTTGAGTTGCTTGTTGAACTCTACAGCCATGTCATTTTGACCCTTGACACAGCCATGCTGGTCAAGATAGCCAGGCGCTGGATTATGATTGTAAAAAAAGTTCACTGGCAAGCATCCAATAGGCCCTGTGTTGTGAATCCAAAATGTCCGCCCTCCTTGTTGGTATATGCGCTGAAAGTAGCCCATTACAGTAGTTTCATATCAAAGATATGCTTGATTAAACTCACAATTATTCAAAGTTTCAGATCATAGCAATGTTAGTGAAAATAGAGAGAAAAGAGAGTCAAGACAGATATTTACGTGGTTTGGCAATGGGCTTATATCCACGAGAGTAAGCAGCGGACAAAAATCACTATCAGAAAATGAAGGATTTACAATGTATTTACTGCACATTAATTTTCCCAATATACCTTTATCATACCCCAACCTATAATTCCGCCTAGGCAAAACAAAAGTAAAATAAAGCTGCATTATTAGGCTTTAAACTAGATATCAGTGTTGCCTTCTCTTCAGAATATGAACCACTATCTCTAATTTCAAACTTCTTATTTCAAGCAATGCTAGTAATCTTGTTACTTACTTGGACTGCTGTGGCTAACTGATTGACAATGTCTGGCATTGCTGCACGAAGTTGGTCGAAGTTCATCTTTCGAAAACCAACAGAAAGATCATTCTGACCGATATCGAATGTGTAAAGAGCCTTGGAAAAGTCCTGGGGCCTAGGAAGCTTGCTTCTTTCAGAGGGTGTCTTGGCTAGAAATCACAATAAAAAAACTAAATAAGCTGATGAAAAAAAACTCATCCAAACACACAACAATTAGTAATTTTTTCTTTTAATGGGAATGACCTTGGTTGTAGAGAGCATAGGTGCGTGCTTTGAACTGCAGGAATTGCACAATCTGGATGTCAAGAGAAAATGGACTAATGCCATTCTCAAATATGGTTTCATTTTGCCTTCTAATAGTTGATCCTCCAGTGGCAAAATTTGCACCATGCTGGTAATTGGTTCCAAGTGAATTCAAGTATGCACTCAAGTATGGCAATTTTAGGTGCTCAGCTACATAAATATTTTACTCATATTAGACAACTATCATGAATCTATGCTTTTACTATAAATAAGTAGAGTGACATAGAAATGTTCGTACCTATGAAGTCTATGAGGACTCGGCCATCTGAGTCCCTTCCAGCAGGCTTGTGAAAGAATGCATCACCATATGGTGCTGGAATGGGTTCAAATGCTGCTGATATGCCTCCAGTGTCTGAATTTGAGTCTCCAAAGTTGTAGATTGCTGGAAACACACAAGGTGCTGAGCCTTGCAGGTCTTTACCTCCCACACCCAGAACACACAAAACCATGAACCCAATTAATAATAGTCTTCCAAACTCCATTGGTGCAGCACAAAAGTAGTTCATGCTAGAAACACTCTAATCTATAGGGACCAGCAAGAACCAGAGGCCTGGTTTTAAGGTTATCTACCTACTTAATCTTGGTGTATATGGGGCAAAAGGAAGCAGATATTCTTGACATTCGTGTGCACACCGATTTACCGCTGCTCACTTTATATATTTAATTTAGGAAAATTGTATTTTTACTGTTGCAATATGGACAATTTTTATTGTGTTTTTATGATGTAAATTTATATTGTAGGTACAGTGTAAATATATAAAAATTTTATAATTTTATAATAGGAATTTATTACTTGTTTTATAGCAGTCAATTTGGCTGGTCAAACTTTGTAAATTTCACTTGCCGATGCTGTCATTCACTACTCATACTCTTCCTTATATGTTTTGGTTTTTGTGTGAAGGAGAATTGATACATAAGGTATTGAACTACTAGAAACAAAAAAAAAGCATCTCTATTACTTACCATAGATTAAAAAAAAAAAAAGCATCTCTTTTTATTCTTTAAGCCTAACGTTAGGGAGGAATGGAACCATGATTTCATCAAAGGGCCCAAACATTGAAAAGAAAAAAAAAATCACCAATGAAAAAAAAGAAAAAGAAAAGAAAAAACCAAACACTAAAAGGTAATATTGGAAGATGAGTGGCACATAAAACTTTTATTTTTTGCAATATTTGTAAGAAGTCATAAGATGTCGTCTTATCTCCAATTTATCTTGAAGAGGTTGATTTTGGGATTTGAACAAAAATAAAAATCATTATTATGTTCTATATTATTAGCTGGCTGCAGTATTTTTATTTTGATTGTGTTTACAATTAAAAACAAAATAAACAAATTGATTAGAATTATCTATATTATTAGCCCGCTGCAATATTTTTATTTTGATTGCGTTTGCAATTAAAAACAAAATAAACAAATTGATTAGGATGAGCTAGACAATAACAAGATAGCATTAATATTATAAAGTTCTAGGCTTTTAATTTTGTATCCTAAGAATAAATAATTAAAGTCGCAACACATGGTCAGTTGAATTAAAAAAAAAAAAAAACCCCAAAACACCATCATTTGAATGTAATTTTTTCTTCTTTAACAAAAAGCCAAACAAGTTGCTTATATTAGGAATTTTTCATCTAAAAGAAATTTTTTGTTTGAGGAAGAGACACCAGTCACAAAATTGAGTTCATAACTTCTAATTTTGGAACTACACTTTACAATCTTATACTCCATTTTTCTATATATAGTTATATACACTATTTAAAAAATAAAAATAAAAGTTTCCTTTGTTCCTTTAATAATTCCGTCCCTGCCTAATGTTATGTGGATTCTGATCAACATTGTACCAAGATCCAAGATTGGGGATGGATGTGGCTATCTTCTTCTTCTTTTCTTTTCTTTTCATTTATTTATTTATTTATTTTTGTGGTGATAAACAGCTATCTTCAGTCCAAGTAGGGTTGTAGAGAGTACAAAGCTCGTGTCCTTCGCATTTAATTTAAGCAGAAAAAGGAAAAAGAAAAAGAGAGAAGATTTGGGAAAAGGGTGGTGACAAATTAAAGAGTGTGAAGGACAGCTCAAGTGCATAAAATGCATAGGGCAACACATGTCCCTAATTGTAAGGACCAAAGGATCATAATCATGTGGCTATCTAGAAGTACCTTGAACAAAGAGAAGTCGGTGATGGGGCTTTTGTGTCTCATACCATATATTTTATTCAGTGAAACTGGACAATGGTTGTCGCTATCTGCAATAAAGTGGACAAGCAAAAAACACATATAGAAAAAATGATATTTGTTTTGCGCAATTAGCGGTCATGCATTGCAGAGACGTGAATAACGTGATAACGTTCTCCTCTGAAGTGGGCTGCATTCTGATTTCTTATTCTGAGTAGTAGCCCAAGACCCAAACACAAATAACATCAAGTTTGGGCTATGAAACCTATCCCACCATTGATGTCCAAAGCTGACATCTTCCAATAGATGAAAAGGTAGTTCTCATTTGCTGTCCAACTCCATTGACATTGAAATTCTCATTACCCAATTCTATCTTTCAAGGGCCTTATAGGGTGCTGATCCTACATAACCTCATTGGATTTCTTTTTTTTTTTTTTTCAGGTAGAAAAATCATGCTGCCACTCACAATTCCTCTGAGTCTAGTAACAGGTCAGGAAAATGATATATTTTGATATTGATGTACCATATATATTAAATGTGAGTGATTTCACCATATATATTTGGATTCTACTCTTACTAAAATTCCAGGATTGAGTTTCAAGGATAATAAATCTCCTTCAAATCCAGCTGGTTCGGTAACGTGCTTGAGAGGAGATAATGAGGGGAGAAGGTACTGGTCTGTTACCAATTATCCTACTTACTCTGCTCACGTGCAGGGTGTTAAAGGTTTTATGGGTGATCAAGTGCAGGGTCCAACTTGTTTACTGATTGAAGATGTGAAAGTGTTTCTTAACAATTTTATAAGATTGTTGTATTCTCACGTTAAGAGAAATGACAAAAGGGTTACTCATAGTCTGGCTAAAAATGTATTATGCATACTAAATTTTCAAGTATGGATGGAAGATGTTCCATTATATATTGTTTTGATTTTACCATTGAATGTAGTTGAATTACATTAATAAAATTCATCAGTTTTCTTCTCCAAAAAAAAAAAAAAAAAAAAAAGATCTCTCATAGGAACTTTATTCCATTGGTCTTACTTCATCTTTGGACTCCTAGCCTAGAAAGAAACATCAATTGTGCAAGAAAGTAGTCATTTGCGCATTAATTGTGCCCCAATAACTTCTTATTGCCTTTTTTTTTTTTTTTTTTGGTGAGAATGTTCTTATTGCATTTCATGTTAGGCGATCTGTCTCTCTCTCTCTAATAGTAGGTCTGAACATATTGAGCCATCTAATTATCTCTTGAAGACCTCCAACTTAGGACAGGTATCAAATCAATTAAAGAAAAGTTGGGCTTTAAGGCTCGATTTGAGACGAAGGAGTAGGTGTAATTTCCAAGTATAAAACCCCTCAAACATGACAAGGAGATATGCTTTTTTATTTTTTTTATTATTTTTATTTTTTTTATTCACTACTCAGAAAATTAAACTTCTATTCCCAAAAAACCCAAATTGACTTTATCATCAGAATGTCTACGGGGACAAATTGATTGCAAAACAATCATTGCTAGTTGGCGATGCATCTTTACTTCTGAAGCCTTCCTAGTTTAACCCCACCTCTCACAATTTCATTTCATGAAAGCTAAAAATGAGTTCGAGATTGGGAAAGGGGTAAACTTGGCAAACACGTCAAGTTGAACAAGGGTTTGTGTTTTATCAAGATGGATTAGAAACTTATCGAACTAAAATGGGTTACTATTCTTATGACCCTTATCGATGTCAGGTTTTGGCACCGACCTCGATCATTTTGACCCTTTGTCTTTTGAACAAGGGTCTTGGTGACAAGTGATGAGGTGTACTAGGGTTTGCCATCATCAGGTTTGTAGAGAAGATACGATTTCAAAATCGTTGAGAGGTTGACCAGCAGCAGCCATGGTGTCAGCTAAACCTTTAAATTTCTAGATATAACCATGAGTTGATAGTGGATCTGCTCTGTTGACTGAGAAGGGAACATTCTATCAAGTGCTCATGCCTAGCTGATCTTGTTGAACCTAGGTTAGAAATTCTTCATTTTTAACTAAGTTGCTCGTGTTTAAGGTTAGGTTGAAGTTGGGAATTGTTCATGAGGCAGGTGGAGGAAGAGGAAGAATTTTGATTTGCCATGTCATGAGCTTTGCTCTGCTTTAATAATATCATATGAAGCAAAGGACACCAAATGGTTTTATGAAATGTTAAATACATAAAATATGGCTAAATGAAAGTGCTCACTCTCACACTTTTAAGAGAGGAGTTTTAATATATTCGTAGTTGGAAAATGCATTGAAGATTACATCTTTGGATTGCTATATCTCTTCCTATTTAAAAATTGGATACACATAAATTTCCATCACACAGACTGACGCTTATGACAAGCATGTGTGATTGGCAATGGAGGGTCCGTGAACGAACCATTGAGGATATGATTAGAAATCCAATGATTTGCAGCCTCAGTGTAGTGCACACCATCCCAGCTAATATACTTGGAAGGATCTTCACAAGACCCCGCATATATTTCAGTACCATTTATTTTATCCCTATGTCCACACCACACATGGTTGGAATCCCCGTGATAACCACAGCAAATGCTCCTTGCATCAACAAATCCTGCAAAGGACAACTGTTATTTCATTGTTTTTTTTTTTCCCCACCATAGGATCTTGGTGGTACTTCATTTTGCATGTGACAAGTAGCAGATATCACATTGGTTTAACAAAGGTCAGGTCAAGAGCAGTCTCATGGTAGCTTTAAAAAATAAAAGAGTTTAAATTGAAACTATTAGGATTTCGAGTTTGTGAGAGTTTAATTAACACCTTGAAGGGTCTCTAACATGTTGGGACACTGCTAAATTAAGAAATTTAAATGATTGGACATTTGGACCTAGTTATGTAATATTAAACATCCACTCTTGTTAGTAGTGATATCAATAAAGTAATGTCTATTTCACACACTCACCACTTTTGCACAGTAATATTGTGACTTGTATTCCAAGTTGGAAATCGTAACTTCAAGTCACAATTTTAGTTCAAAAAACTGTGTGCACCATGTGGGTAAGTGAATGTGTGCAATAGAAATTTCCCAATTCAATATGTGACTTTACTATTTAACTAATTACATCATAAGTTTCTTCGTCAACAAGTATTACCTTGCTCCTTTGGATTGCTGATTAGTTTATACTTTGCTGCAAAAATATCCACATATGTTAATGCAGCTCCAGGTAGCTGTGTCCTCAGTTTGGTCACTCTTCTCTTCAGTTGCCTATTAAACTCTATAGCCATGTCATTTTGAGCTATGAGACATCCGTGCTGGTCAAGAATGCCAGGCATTGGATGGTGATAGTTGTGTTGGGTCACTGGCAAGCAGCCAATGGGACCTGTATTATGTAGCCAAAAGTTCCTTGCCCCTCCTTCATGCAGATGCTGAAAGAGATTTAGTTGATTTTGAGCCATAAACACAATAAACATGTTAGATTAGAGTCCCAATCTTGTTAATTTCACTTGAGATTAACTTTTTTTTTTTTTTTTTTTTGACTTACTTTAACTGCTGAAGCTAACTGGTCAATTATGTCTGGGAGTACTGCTCCAAAATTTTCACTGCTTGATTTTCGAATAGCAGCAGCAATATCATTTTGTCCAATGTCAAATGTGTAGAGAGCATCTGAGAAGTCCTGAGGCCTTGGAAGATTTCTTCTGTGGGAGTTTTTCTTGGTTGCATGTCATAAACAAAAGTAGAGGACATTGTAAGTTGGTGAGAAACGATTTCTTTTTGGGTGATTTGGTATTACCTTTGTTGTAGAGCTTGCTGGTGCGTGTCTTGAACTGGTCAAATTGCACAATCTGGATATCTAGAGAGAAAGGGCTTGCACCAGTCAAAAAGGAGGACTCATTAAGCTGCCTAATTGTTGATCCTCCTGTGGCAAAATTTGCACCATGCCTGAAACTTGCTCCAATGGAATCTAGATAGGCACTCAAGTATGGCAATCTAAGGCGCTTGGCTGCATAAAAAAATAACCAACTTCTTTTTTTCTGTGAACTTTGATAGGCAAACTATTTGAGATATGTGCTTGTTGGACAGAGAACAAGTTGATATGCATTTTACCAATAAAGTCTATTATAAGCCGCCCATCGGAGCCTCTTCCAGCTGGTTCATGAAAAAAGGTTTCGCCAGACGGTTGCCCTGCTGGATAGAATGCTGCTGATATCCCACCAGTATCTGAATTTGAGTCTCCAAAGTTGTAGATTGCTGGAAAATCACAATGTGATAAACCTGTCATTTCTTCACCTAACACACTCAAAAGCAAGAAAGCTATACTCCAAGCAATTAATACCCTTCCAACCTCCATTCTAACTGCACCAAAACTGTGACTCATATGACACTTGCACTTCCCTTGTTTATGGTAGCCCAGAGGCTTAGTCAAGACAAAGTTTTCTTTGATATAGACACAGAAAATAATATAATCATGAGAATCCTGTGCATATCAAAGCAAGTGAGAAATAAAAATGAGAAAGAATATATTATGTCTCAATCTCCTATTGGTTTCCTTAAGAATATATGTAGTCATGCAAGTCATGAGCTTTCCTATCATAGGCAATCTCAAGCTACTACGAGCTTCCTTAATCTATCTTTCTTTCTGTGTGCGTTGTAAATGACTTTTCCACACTTATTTTGTTGTTTTTTTTTTCCCCCCAACTAATATATGTGATACTCCAAATTATATGAATTGTATTAAATAAAATGTTAATTTATGGCTATGTACTACATACACATCGAATATTACTAGGTCGAATTGAATTATATAAATGATTACAAGATATGCCAATTAAATGCGAAAATGACATCACCCTTTTGCTTTATAGCATCACTGTATTCATGTTCTTAATTTGTACCTGTCTTTGCAGAAGCTTAATCTAAAATTGAAGACTTTTTAGATCTGACTGTCTAAATCCCAAAGTGCTGTGGGACATCCTTTGATGTCACTATATGCAACTTGGTTGGCCTAACTATATGTTGTACTTATTATCAAAAGAGACAACTCATATATTGTAAGCATCTTTAAAATGGAAATTACCGGCTCTTGTTCTATCTTGTTTCAATTTCTTGCTACATGAAGAATGGGGACAAAGGTGTTAATCGTATAGGAGAACGTATATCTTTTTTTCTTGACAAAATGATCACTCTTACATTTTTTTACTACGCTAGAATTAATACAAAGTTTATTACAAGAGTTTTACAAATTAATATATCACTTTTTAAACATAAAACAAAAAGTAATTAAAAAATTTCTTTATTTATGTTGTTAATGGTCACACCAATAATATTTATTGTCATGCCTGTTTATAAGCCTTTTGTAATTTTAAACAATTTCCAACATTTTTACCCAACAGCAGAAAAGTAGAGTTAAATTAGATGAGAAAATAAAAATACTATGTAATTTTTTGTAAAACCGTCAATGATAATAGATTTTATCTATTAACACAACTCATTACTCGCACATTGAACAATATTTGCCGGTATTTATCACAAAAATCGATGCAAAATCATGTGGGCTTTTTTTCTTATAATCAAAATCATGTGGGGTCTAATATAACTTGTCATGCAAATTGCATATAATTAATAAAGTTTTCATTTATCGAAAAGTCCAAGGAATTATTGTTCAGGCATTGACATTACATCATATAATCCAAGCTACCCCTGACCTAGAATCAACATAAGACATTAAATAATACAAGAATCACATACTAGCTAGGCTTTGCCACACTAAATATATACTGGTACTGAAACTGGGCATCACATGCATCTCTAAAAGAGTATAGGAGGTCATACCGTAGAGAATTTCCATAATTGGTCAGTGTATATATGGGTTGGGTTCATATATATATATATATATATATAACGCATTTCAAAATTAAGCTCATGTATGTTGCGCACTTCTTCTTTATTTACACATTTTGCCTTGAACTCTGCGTATGATTATGAACACAGACTGAAACGTTGGATGGTAATTTGATTATAAATCTTCTTTGGTCACAATCACCGATGTCAAATACATGCGCAAGAACTTCTTATTAAGTAGTGTTGGATTGTAGTAATCTTTGTCTTCCATGCTTTCTCCTTTCATATTATTTTTTGCCTATAATTTTGGATTTAAAAAAAAAAAAATGCTTTGCTTAAAGAATCGAGGTCAACATTAACTTTTTTGTTAGCTATCAAAGATGTTTAATTGCCTTAGGTCCATTAAAAAAAGTTTCATCACGCCAATGTTAAAATTTTGTCCAAAGCCAATCGACATTAAGGCTGCTTCTCGTAATCTTTTAGTAATACTTACTGGTTAAAATATTGAGCTACCCTATGAATCCATAATGTATTTGAAGAAGGCGTATAAGGTTTTTTTTTTCTTATTTTTTTATTTTTATTTATTTATAAAAGGAAATGATGTGTTAGGTATTTAAAAAAAAATTATATATGTAACAATTTGTCATCTACTAATTAATTGCTTCCTTGTATTACAAACGAAGTCAAAATGCACTTAAAAGGTACACCAAAGTCCACTTTGGTGTAGTTACATTTACAAATTTTTTACTATTATTTTAATCAAGTACATAAACCTTAGTATTATAACAAATAGACTCCCTTATTATTATTATTTTTGCCATTTTTTTTAAGCTTTCTTTGGCTTGTTTAGTATATGGTACTTACAAACAGACTGCCTAAATTGTTATGTTGTAGTAAGACGCCTTCATTTTCATTATATTAATTAGTTTCATCCTGGAAGAATCTCATTGGTATTCATCATTCAAACATGCATCGAGACCACGCCGACCACGCCAAATATGGCTTCTTGGTCATCATGGCTATAATCATTTTATAGAGTCATTCATGACAGTCAACGACTGCAATGTAAAAAAGAGCTCTCAAAATTATATGTTCTTATCATACCAGCACAACTAATATAAGTGTGATACATCATGTAAAATATTAACTATTTTCTTAAAGCTAGTATCATAATAGAGTCACAGATGCATACATGTCTTAAGATTCTTGTATCCTTCGGAAGAGGCTGAAAAACAGCTCGAATCTTTGAAGCAATTAGTGGCCAAGGAGGAGCAGGAGGCTTTGGTAGGGAAATTTGTAGAAAAATTTAAATGCAAACATGTAAGGTCTCAAAGGGGCCGTAAGTTAGTTGGCATCTCAGCTTTGTGGAATTCACCTTGTGCCTTTAACAAAGAAAATTGTTGTAGTTGTCAGGATACATCAGGGGCGGACCCAGGTGGGGGCCAGGCCCCCCTGGCCCCCAAAAAAATAAAATAAAAAAAATAATTAGTAGGTTAATTTTTAGTAAAAAATTTTATACTTAGGCTCCCTTTACTTTGTAGCTTGGGCTCCCTTCAAAATCATGAGTTATAAACCCAACCCAAGTAAATTTTAAAAAACAAAAATGTAAATCCAAAAAAATGTAAAGCCAATCCAAATGAAAAAACGAATGAAAAAAAGAAAAGAAAATTTAAAAAGCGTGATAGAGAGAAACTGAGAGGCGAGAGAGACATAAAGAGTAGAGAATAGTCGAGAGTACATAGTTATACATATGGAATAAAATTAAATACTCTCTGAAGTGCCATGGAAATTGTGCAGGGGCTAAAAGAGTTATGGGGAGGAATTTGGTTTATTCACTTCAGCACAAGGTTTCGACTAGGGTTTTCTATTGAAACCAAGAGGTAAGTGAAAATTGGTTTTGATTTATGAGAACATGATAACCATATTTTGCTACCAGAACTCTTTTGCTCCTTCTTGTCTCTTTAAGCCATTAGAAGATCATAGGAAATAAGCATGCGTTGCTTCACTATTGTTGGCCATTATGGCATATTAACTTTCTTACTATCAGCTACTCTTCAGTAACCCCACTAGCACCACTTAACTCCAAGGTTTTTAGATCCGGACCGGACCGAGAGGTCGGACCGTGAAAATCGAGAACATGGATTAAAACCGGTTTTTTAAGCATAAAGAACCGGATTTTTTGTTAATTCCATGAACCCCTAAAACCAAGGTTGGACTGCACAAACCAGTGGCAAGAACTATGAGGCCCAACCCCTTAGCAATTAAAAAAAAAAAAAAAACTTAACACAATTTTATTCTACTTAATTAAATTATCCATCTCTTACAAGGAATAAAAAAAAAAAATTATAATTATAATCCTTCAAAAATATTCAACTTTACTTCAAAAATTAATCATAAATTTTAATGTTTTCATGGTTATTATTTTATTTTATTAACTTTCTTATTTAATTATTAAATATATGCTTGAAAATTATTAAATTTCCCTCACATATATAGATATATTGTCAATTTTGCTAGTTTTATAAATTTAATATCTATATTTAGGCTTTAATTAATTATTAAATTAATTATGATGTCATCACGGTTCGACCTCAAAAATCTTAAACCTCTATCTTTTACGGTTCAATGAACTGTTCGGGTCTGAAAACCTTACTTAACTCCACTCAGTTCAAGGAGTCTATAGGAACTAATGATGTGTTGTTTGGACATGTATTTGAAAATATATTGCATAGTTATGTATATATTATGTTTATGTTAATGATTTTTTTTTTGAGAGTTTCAACCTATGGCGTTTGCTTCTAATGATAATTACTTTTTATCATCAGACTAAGACATCAATCGGTTTTTGGTGCCCCAAATCTCTTATTCAACTATCAGAGATTTTACCGGTTGAGCTAACTGGAACCCACAATTCGTTGTTAATTTAAAAAGTTTTATTTCTTTAAAAATATCATGCTGAGAAAGAGAAGATAAACAGTTATGTTTTTTTTTTTTGGTTGTAAATATGTAGGAATGCTTACAAGAGCAAGATTCCTATTTTCTAAGGGGTTGTTGCTCTGTCTTCGTGTGCTTCCTTGCGAGCAGATTTTGTGGATTTAATTCCGTCATATTTGTCTTCCCTCATTTTCTCTAGAAAAGTGGATTAGAATCTTAAATGGTTTCAGCGGCAGAAAAGTGGATTAGAATCAATATTCTATATTAAAGGAATAAACCTTTTAAATCAACAATGAATTATGCTAATGATTGATTGTGTGAAAATAGTATGTTGTGTCATGTTTTTCTTTATGTACTCTTATTGAGTGATTCTTGATTCTACCTTGTAATCCTTAAAATAACCTTTCCAAATGAGCTAAAGGTGTGAAGTTGGGTCAGCATGAGGTAGCAATAACATATAATTATTTAGTGAAATACATTAAACATAGATAAACAAACATAAACAAATATTAAATGTCTTTTTTTTTTACTTGTTACCAGGGTCACCAACTACAATGCAGATACATCAATTGAAATTTGTATCACCTATCATAATTCTACAGTACCTTTTTCCTCGAAATTGCTCATTAATCTTTTTCTCCCTTCAATAAATTATTGCCCAAATCACATTTGTTAAATGCAAATGATAGTTAAAATTAAAAAATTATTTTTGAAATCAATTTTTTTTTTCAAGGCAATTATTGTTTAAAACTAATGGGTATATGAAAGGAATGTGTTTAATTGTGGTATTAGAGTTTTCTTGCTCCTCCTTATCTCTTTAAGCCTTTAGAGGATCATAGAAAGTGATCATGTATAGCTTCACCATTGTTGACCATCATACCATATCAGATGTCTCATTTTCGGTAATATCATAAGTGCAATTTGACTCCCCTAAGTTAAAAGAGCCCATAAGAACCAAAAGATATATCGTGATTATGTCTATATTTACGTTAATGTTTATGTTAATGATTGATTGTGTGAATATGGTATGTTGTGGCATGTTTTTCTCTTTGAAAATACAATATTTTGAGCCACTATTGATTCTATCATGTACTTATCAAAAAAGAACTATTGATTATGTCATGTAGTACTTAAAATAAGCTTTCGAGATGCACAAAAATCACAAAAACAGAAATGCAGTAAAAGAGATATAAAGGTGTGAAGTTAAGTTGAGATAAACTAGCAAAATAATTATAGAAAATTTACAAAAACCCATGAAGTCTAGAACTTCATTGAGAAACCAAGTGGTGGGTAAGGTGCTTTTCGGGATTATGAAAGAGTCAATTTTCCTAAAGAAATAATTTGAGATAGAGGGTTGGGTCGGAGCTTTTGTGGGGGTGGTGTAGAAGCAAGGGTGGAGCAAGGATTCCAATTGAAGGGGGGGGGTGGGGGTGGGGGGTGGTTAATAATAATAATTTTTTTTTAAATCAATACTAGCATCCATATAGTATTAACATACTATTAGCTAGCACTTTCTCCCAAAATAAAAACTATTAACAAATGAAAAGACACAAAATAATCATTTTTTAATGTATTACAATGTATAATGCACTAAAAATATTCATTATATGATCATACGTGCGGCCAATATGCAAAATGCACTAATCATAAATTTATTTCTCTCAATTTATAAAATTATTAATTTCCCATTTATAAATTTATTTATTCTTAATTTATTAGTTCTAAATAATTATTATTTTTGTTACATTTTTATCTTATCATGCAATTAATTATTCAACTAAAGTGAAAACCAGAATTCATTCCCCTCTTACGAGAAATTATAGAGTTCTTTGTTGGACAAGTGATGTGATCCACCATTCCACTAAAAAACTTCTACTTGTTTAAAATTGCTGAGTCAGTAATTAATTTCTGTTTAAAAAAATTTTCTAACTAACAATTTTAAACAGGTGGAAGTTTTTTAATGGAATAGTGGACCACATCACTTGTCCATCATGTGGATCTTATAATTTCTCCCCTCTTACCCACATGACACCTACAGTAAATCATTTATTGCTCTCATTTTTACCACTAATTTAACCAACTACATGCTCCAAAAACCCAAATCTTTACCCTTTTAATTTTTTTAATTTTTTTTTTGGCTCAAGAGTCCAAAGCTTTGTAGTTCTTCTAAAGAGTTCTACACTCTTCTATCATTTGGTTGAATAATGCTTTACTATCTATTAGTATAAGTTACTAGTCAAGGTAGCACATGCAAGGCATGTGCTAGCCATGGGAAAAAAAAGTAGTAATTAGGATCAATTTTATATTTTATTTGTATCACAAAATAAAAATAAAAATCATTTGATTTTTAAAATACATAGAGATTTACATTAATCAAAAGAAAAATTAATTTTAAGAATTTTGATAATTATGTCATAAAAAGTTAATCTCAATCGTATAAGACCGTGACAGATCTCAGTCCAATATTTTATTATTTTATTTTGACCTATAACTTACATCTCAATAGTTGTGAATATATTGTAATAACAACAAAATGTCATGACATTTTTAGTTGTGCTAGATCTCGGTATAATATTTTATTATTTTATTTTATTTGATTTTATTTTGACCCATAAGGAATTGACACATGCGTTACAACATTTTCAAAATATCTCTATGTATACATTGTACTTAATTACAATGTAAATTTATATTGTAGACACAAAAAAATTGGCAAATTTCGTACACGTTTACAAACTATGTACAATATTTACCATTTTTTGTGCAAATGTGTATAATATTAACCACTTTTGTGTATTTACAATGTAAACTTGCATTGCAAGTACAAAGTAAACATATAAAGATCTTAAAACAAAAACAAAAATAAAACTCAAACCAATTGGCATACTTGAAGGGGAAAAAAAAGAAAAGAAAAAAGAAAAGAGAAAGTGCACCTCACTAATTGAATAAACCAAAAAAATACTGTTCATGAGCCTTTGGCTCTTTTTATATAGTTAATAGATATGTCAGCTTACATAAATATTTAAAAGAAAAAAAAAACACAAACCGATAACTGGAAAAAAAAAAAAACTTTAGGCACTGTATAAATTAATGTTAAAATGTTGTGAACTTAGCATTTTTTTTATTTGATGTATAAGAAACTGAAATCTCAACAATTATGAAAACATTGTGATAACAATAAGAGTTGTAACATTTTCTCAAAACATTTATTTTTAGTTGTGGTTGGTCACAGTCTTATATTTTATTATTTTATTTCGACTTGTAAGAAATTGACACATCAATAATTGTGAAAATGTTGTAAAATTTATTGTGTTAGTATAACAATATATAAACCAGCTTACATAAATATTTAAAAGAAAAAAAAAACACAAACCGATTACTGGAAAAAAAAAAACTTTAGGCACTATAGCTACCGTGCCAGTTGAATAAATCAAAAACGCTACACAATAAGTGTTGTAACATTTTCTCAAAACATTTATTTTTAGTTATGGTTGGTCACAATCTCATATTTTATTATTTTATTTTGGCTTGTAAGAAATTGACACGTCAATAATTGTGAAAATATTATGAAATTTATTGTGTCAGTATAACAATATATATATCAGCTTACATAAATATTTAAAAGAAAAAAAAAAAACACAAACTGATTACTAAAATAAAAAAAAAAAAAAAAACTTTAGGCACTGTAGCTACCGTGCCAATTGAATAAACCAAAAGCACTGTACGATAAGTGTTGTAACATTTTCTCAAAACATTTATTTTTAGATGTAGCTGGTCACAATCTCATATTTTATTATTTTATTTTGACTTATAAGAAATTGACACGTCAATAATTGTGAAATTTGTTGTGTCAGTATAACAATATATAGACCAGCTTACATAAATATTTAAAAGAAAAAAAAAAAACACAAACCGATTATTGAAAGGAAAAAAAAAAAACCTTTAGGCATTGTAGCTACCATGCCAGTTGAATAAACCAAAAGCACTGTACAATAAGTGTTGTAATATTTTCTCAAAACATTTATTTTTAGTTGTGATTGGTCATAGTCTTATATTTTATTATTTTATTTCGACTTGTAAGAAATTGACACGTTAATAATTGTGAACATATTGTGAAATTTGTTATGTCAGTATAACAATATATATACTAACTTACATAAATATTTAAAAGAAAAAAAAAACACAAACCGATTACTAAAAAAAAAAAAAACAAAAAACTTTAGGCACTGTAGCTATCGTGCCAGTTGAATAAACCAAAAGCACTGCACAATAAGTGTTGTAAAATTTTCTCAAAACATTTATTTTTAGTTGTGATTGGTCAATCTCATATTTTATTATTTTATTTCGACTTGTGAGAAAATGACACGTCAATAATTGTGAAAATATTGTGAAATTTTTTGTGTTAGTATAACAATATATATACCAGCTTACATAAATATTTAAAAGAAAAAAAAAACACAAATCGATTACTAAAAAAAAAAAAAAACTTTAGCCACTTGTGTCAATATAATAATATATATATCAGCTTACATAAATATTTAAAGGAAAAAAAAAAAAAACAAACCGATTACTGAAAAGAAAAAAAAAAATTGAAGCTACTGTAGCTACAATGCCACTTGGCACTGTAGTTACTATTCAAAACTTGGGAAAAAAAAGTGGCTCTCGAAACCAAAGCACTGTAGCTATAGTGATTTAGCGCATTTGTGCTTTTATATATATATATATATTCAGTTGTAGTTGGTCACAGTTTCATATTTTATTATTTTATTTTGACTTATAAGAAATTGACACCTGTAAAAATATTATGAAATTTGTTGTGTCAGTATAACAATATATATAAAAGGAAAAAAAAAAAAAGTACAAACGGAAGACTGGGGAAAAAAAAAATTGTTGCTACTGTAGCTACAATGCCGCTTGGTACTGTAGCTACTGTTCAAAACTTAAAAAAAAAAAAGAGGACAAAGTGGCTCACCAAAATGGCACTGTAGATGAACAGTGAAAAAAAACTAAATGAATAGTGCTAAAACACTAAAGCGGCAATAAAATTGACATCTCAATAATTGTGAAAATATTGTTGTGTCAGTATAACAATATATATATAAAAGGGAAAAAAAAGTATAAACGAAAGACTGGGAAAAAAAATGTAGCTACTATAGCTACAGTGCCACTTGGATCTGTAGCTACTGTTCAAAAAAAAAAAAAGACAAAGAGGCTCACCAAAATGACACTGTAGATGAACAGTGCAAACTGTAGCGGCATTGCCGCTTTTCACAAAACATTTATTTTCAGTTGTGGTTGGTCACAATTTCATATTTTATTATTTTATTTTGACTTATAAGAAATTGATACTTTAATAATTGTGAAAATATTGTGAAATTTATTGTGTCAGTACAACAATATATATAAAAGAAAAAAAAATACAAACGAAAGACTGAAAAAGGAAAAAAAAGACAAAGTGCCTCACTAAAGTACTGTTGCCGCTACAGTGTTTGCACAGTGCAAACACACTGAGTGCACAGTGCCAAAATGTTGTAGCGACATAGCCGTTTTTTATACGTAGAGACAGGGTTATAAACAACTAATAAAATAAGTCAAAAAGTAACTGAGCTCATAGAAAAAATACCACTGGGTCATCATGTATCAAAGAGTTAAAAATAGTCTTATAGAGAGAATCATAGTTAGAGAGGTGCCTCAACCCAGATGAGACAGAGAGAAATGCCATGTACGTCAATGCTGTGTTGATTTGCTCGGAGAGAAATACCATCTCAATTAGGTTCTTTTTTTTTTTTTTTTTTGTTTGGGGGGGAGGGGTGGGTGGGGAGGAGAATCTGATGCGTGAGATCAAACTGGTTTTATTTAAATTTTATGGGCTGGGTCTAAAATAAGTTGATTAGAAAAAATTTCTTTAGCTTTTTATTGGTGATTTTGTGATTGGTCTAATTTTTTTTAAGGCTTGCTAATTTGTTTTCTTGGATTTTAGATTAGTTAAATTTTAAGGGCATTAACTCTCTCTCTCTCTCTCTCTCTATATATAGTTAAGGCCTTGATGCCATCAATTGTGTGTATAAAATTTCTCAATTGAAAACCAATTACTCGTAGACCTATGCGTGATAATTTTTTTAAGGTAGTCTCACTAAATATATATATATATATATATATTGTGTAAGGACCAGATTTGGTTTCCTAGCCCAAAGATATGAACGGATTTTGGCCCCAAAAGGTCCAAAACAATGAATTTGTAGAGAAATAGGTTAGAAAACTGGGATTTAGTTAATCGGACAACAAATTGAGTAGATTCATGGTGAAAGACTGAAAATGGACGATTATAGAATGAGTGATAAGTGTCCTCGGCAATATCCGAGGAGACTGGTTCTTATATAATGATCGTAAATAGAGTTACAAGTTTGATTCTAGATTGACGCAGTGTTTTTCCTTTACTTTTCTGATCCCTCTTTTCTCGCTCCCTCCATTTCCTTTTATGCTCCTTCTCCTTTTCATCCCTATCTTCCATGTGCATGCTAGATGGTTGATCTTGATACTTGTCCCATTAGCACCTTCCATAAGTCTTCATGTAGTAGCTGTAAGGCTGAAATCCACTGTTTAGGTATCACCTTCACATTAATGCGGCCAGGGAGTTAGCTGCAGTGCATTTAATACGGAGGTAGTAGCTTTTTCCTTGGATATTTTAGGATCCTTCCATGTCTTGAGCTTCCATAGTGCTTATCTCTATCAATTAAGTATTTCTGTGACGCTTCTTCGGATAGCAGACCATCTCTATGGATCACGGCCTCGGTTTGCCGAGGTGGCTCTTATTGTCGGCACAACCCCTTAGGTCGTTATGATCTAAATTGACTTTTTTGTTTGTTAAGATGGTCCTTTTTTACAGCGTTTACACCCTTCTCGGACACTTTTAGTCCTCGGCTTGGGCCTTAGGTCCATTATACAAAATGTGTAATGGACTTCCAGGCCTAATACCGCTACAATAGCCCCTTAAAATTCTGCTTTTAGCACCTCGGGTAGAAAAGAGGATTTTGATATTCCCGGGTATTTGTTGGGCTTCTCATGTCTGGTCCTCCGCTAGTACTACTGCCTGTTTTAACTGTCCAAGGCACGCCCCTGCCGCTTGGGCGTTCAAAGCGCACCCTTATTAAATTCTGACGGCGCTTTTGTTCCCCACATTCAACGGCACGATGCAAATCCAACGGTGAAGAATTTCCTGGGGTTACGAGCGGGAATTTTCCCGCTTGTAACTTCTGTGTCACTATAAATAGCTTCATAAATCAATTCCTTTCATTACTTCCATCAATCACACAATTCTAGAGCTCATACACTGAACCTGCCACCTTCTCTCACTTCTTCGTGCATCTACAAATACAAAAAAACTTGTCCAAGGACCTTATTTTCAAAACCTGTAAGTTTCCTCGAACCCTCTTAGCTTCATTTCTTTCCACATATTCTCTTTTCATCATCCTTTTTTATTTTCGGTTCCATTTTTCATTTCAAACTTGTTGATTTCTTTTCACAACTTCTTAGAAAATGGGTAGGTTCAAGCGTTTAGTTGAATCAGAGGAGGATATAGAGAGATTTAAGGCTGAGTATAGGATCCCACCAACAGTGGGTATTAGATATGCTGCCTAAGGGGCATGGGTAGACGATAGGAAAAAGGGAGAGGTGGTCATCCCAATGATCGCCTTTATAGAGGGAGGGATGACCATCCCCATGGGTAATCTTACTAGGAACTTCCTTAGGTTCTTTAGATTATCCCCCCACATAATGCACCCAAAATATGTTCAGAGTATTAGGGAGTATAGAATCCCTGAATGAGAGAATGAACCTGGAATTGACACACCATGATGTTAATTGGGTATATAATCTACACAATTTGAAGGGGCAGGGATACTACCTTAAGTCGAGGTATCCCGAAGTAAGGCTAATCCAATGCCTCCCTACATCAAACAAGGGGTTAAAGGAAGATTTTTTGATCTTTTTTGGGGAATGGCATGACAGCCTACCTTGTTCGACGTGGGGTCTAGTTGTAAATCTGTACACCTCGGCTTATATTTCCGTTTTATTTCACATTATCTCTGTTTCTGACCAATTTTTCCTTCTGTTTTAATGATTTTGCAGACAGACATTCTACCATACCTCGGTTCAACCTAGTTAACAGAGCGAGTCTAGACAAGATCCTACGGTCTGAGGTGTTTGTGAAAGAAGTAGACGGCCAATTGCGAGCAGCACACATAATCCTCGGATACCAACCTATTTCACGTGCATTTCAAACTCCGAAGTGCGTGATAAAATCCCACGATCCTCGTCTTCAACATATTAGTGTGGCCTACGAAGGATTTGTCGTTCCTGAAGGCGTTCCAATCCCAGAGGGCACACCCATCACCCAGTCGCTTTTGTGGGTATCCCCTCAGTAGAAGCATCCTCTTCTCACCCCATTGCTAAGGAAGAAGAGGAAGAAAGAGAAGAAGAAGAAGAAGAAGAAAAAGAAGAAGCAGAGGGAGTTATAAATTTGTCAAACTCTCCAGAAGAATTTGAGGTGTTCAACCAATCTCCATCCCCCGAGAGTACCTCAGCTAGTTTGGGCGAGATGGGCATTCAAAGAAAATCCAAGAAAAGTCTGCTAGAACTAATAGAATCTCAATCAGGGAAGGACACTTCTGGGGAACCAACACAGTCTAGACTTCCTCCTCCTCTTTCCAAACTTCCTCTCCCTCATCCTCAGCCATCTTTGCTGCCCAGGGTTGATCCTATTGACCCGAAAAGAAAAAAGAGAGCAAAAGGGCAAGGACATAGTCGAAACTGGGAGATCTCGCCCCAACTTTGAAAAGGAGACTCAACGGGCTACCAAGCAGCAGAAAACTGGACAAGTAGGGCAGAGAAGTTCAGAGAGAAGAGATAGTCAACCACCCGAGCCTCAGGCTTGGCTTCTAGCTCCGATAATTAATGGTGAGCCCTTGAGGGATAATGCATCCATCAGGGATTTCCATGGAGGCACTGGATGCCATGTAGCCTCGGCTTTGGAGGAGGCTCTACTACTCCCAACTGATATGGCTGAGCTGCGGTCTATCAAGAGGCCAGAGGTTTTCCTTAACCTCAAAAGATATCTGGGCATGGTATGCAATTCCCTTCTTTTCTCTTTTTTCTTCTCTTCTTTCCCATTTTTTTATTTTTATTTATTTTTATTTTTTATTTTTAACTTCAAAAGGTGACCATCTTTTTTGTCAGGCTGTCCAAGCTACTTTCAAGGTTGAGGAGATAACCAACTCTTGCTATCGGCAGCTGGACGACGAGAGGACAAGGCGCATAGCAGCCGTGAACTCGTTCAATATTGCTGATCAGTCCAACAAGGACTTAAGGAAAAAACTGACAGAGGAAGAGCGAGCAAGAAAAAGTGTTGACTCGGCTCTGGAGAGCGCGCAAGAGCAGGTTGAGGATCAAAGGCTGCTCTTGCGTGATGCCAAGGAACAGTTGGCTTCTTCTAAAGAGCAAGTGGTGGCGCTTAAGAAGAAGTTAGCTGAAATCCAAAAGCATCTGGATCAGGCCGAGAAAGCCAAAGATGAGGCTGAAAAGGCAAGAAGGGAGGCCGAAAAGGCTATGGATGGGGCTGAGCAGCATGGTTATGACCTAGGGGTGGCCGAGATCGAGGAAACCCTTAGGGCAGAGGTCCCAGTAGTGTGCCGAACCTACTGCGCTTAGACTTAGGATGAAGTCCTCAATCAAGCTGGTGTTGAGGCTTCTTATGAGCTGAGAAAACCAGAGAGAAAATACTACCCCTCAGTTATTCGAGCCTCGGACCTCCCTTCCACCCAAGGTGAAGCAGCCTCTACAGTTGCTGATCCTATAGGAGAGACGCAGCCTCAAGATCCTCCTCTTCCTACTTAGCAGGAGCAAGCAATAGAATCTGAAACTCCCAAGGAAACCTCTTCCGAAGTGGATAAGCCCTTGGAAAAAGATATAGAAATTCCACAAGACAGGGCAGCTTCCCAAAGCTTTGAAATGTTCTTAGCTTCAGTCACCATGCTTGCTAAAGAAGATCCCAAAGAGAAAGAGAAGGTGACTCATACTAAAGCAGCCAATCAAGCTGACAAGACCTCTAAAGCTGGGCTTTAGATAAAGTTGAAATGATGAATCTTTATTTTTATAATGTAATGGCAATTTTTGTAGTGTAGCTTCCCTTTTTTAAGATATATTGTAATGGAATATGCACTTTACTTATAATGTAATTGCAATTTCTATTGTGTATTTTCTTTTTCTTTACTTATGCAATTTTCATTTCGATTATTCTTTGATTGAACATGGCAATTTTCATTTTGACTCCTCTTCAACAGCCAAGTCCAGGGCACCCCAAAATGCTTTAAATGATGCTTATGAACTTTAGTTTACATCTCCATTGAGTGATAACAAACCATGTGACCTAAGAAGGGAATTAAGAGTCTGCCTCTTTTTAATGTTTGAGATAATGCCTGACTGACATTTCAATATATGCCATAGTGTGTCAATTTTCACTGAGTTTTATGGTCCGAGAAACCTGATATGACTTAGTTTCTGTTGAACACTTTAAAAAAAAAAAAAATTAAAAGATATCAATTTTTCTAAGGTATGTGGTCCGAGGAGCCAAGCCTGACCAAAATTCTGTGTGATATACTCATAGATGTCATAACGTGTTAATTTTCCCCACGCAGATGGTCCGAGGAACCAGACATAGCTTAAGTTTTGTTTAACACTTAGAAAATTATGCAAAAGATATCAATTTTCCCAAGGTATGTGGTCCGAGAATCCAGGCATGACCAAGGTTCTGTTTGATACTCCTACAAATGTCATAACATGTTAATTTTCCCAAAGTAGATGGTCCGAGGAACCAGACATAGCTTAGGTTCAGTTTAACACTTAGAAAATTATGCAAAAGATATTAATTTTCCCAAGGTATGTGGTCCGAGGATCCAGGCATGACCAAGGTTCTGTTTGATACTCTTAGAGATGTCATAACGTGTTAATTTTTCCAAAGCAGATGATTCGAGAAACCAGACATAGCTTAGGTTCAGTTTAACACTTAGAAAATTATGCAAAAGATATCAATTTTTCCAAGGTATGTGGTCTGAGGATCCAGGCATGACCAAGGTTTTGTTTGATACTTAGAATGATGGTGAAGTCGACAGATAAGTACTATAATGGGCCCAAAGAAGACGAAGAAAAATTTATATTAATAATAATATCTTCTAAGATTATTTACATTCCAGGGACGAGGTACAACTCTTTCCTCCAAGTCTTCAAGATAATAAGCACTTATTCCAGCCATTGACGTTATACGATATGGGCCCTCCCAGTTAGGTCCTAACTTCCTCCATGCTGGGTTCTTGGCAGCTCCTACGGCATTTCTTAAAACCAAATCTCCCACTGTTAGCGGCCTTAACTTTACATTGGAATTGTACCCTTGCTTCAGTTTATGTTGGTAATATGCCAACTGAACCATGACGTTTTTTCTTCGTTCTTCAATTAAGTCTAAACGTTTCTCCAGTAACTCATCATTGCTGTTTGAAGTGAATGAACTTGTTTTGAGAGTGGGAAATTCATTTTCCAAAGGAATAACAACCTCAGCCCTATATGTCATTGAAAAAGGCGTCTCTCTTGTGGATCTTCGAGGCATGGTCCGGTAAGTCCATAAGACGTGTGACAGTTCCTTAACCAATTTCCCTTTCGCATCATCCAGACTCTTTTTGGGTCCACTTACTATGACTTCGTTGACAGCTTCAGCTTGCCCATTCCCCTATGGATATGCTAGGGTGGAGTATCTATTTGTTATACCCAGGTCGCAGCAATATTTCCTAAAGGCCTTGCTATCAAATTGCAAGCCATTATCCGAGATGAGGGTGTGAGGGACTCTGAATCTAGTTACGATGTTTTTCCAAATAAACCATTTGGCATCTACGTCCTTGATATTGGCCAGTGGTTCAACTTCGACCCATTTAGTAAAGTAATCTGTGCCGACCAGTAAATACCTCTTATTTCCTGCTGCTTTAGGGAAAGGGCCAACAATATCCAAGCCCTACTGAGCAAAAGGCCAAGGACTAGAAAGAGGATTAAGGACTCCACTAGGTTGGTGAATATTAGGGGTAAACCTCTGACAATGGTCACACTTCTTTACATAGTCTTTTGCTTCTTTCTACATCCTCGGCCACTAGTAGCCTTGTGTAATAGCCCTATGTGACAAAGACCTTCCTCCCGTATGGCTCCCACAAATTCCCTCATGCAATTCTTCCAGAATTATCTCAACTCCTTCCGAATGTATACATAGTAGATACGGGACAGAAAAAGATCTCTTATACAACTTCTGATCCTCGGACAACCAGAGCCGAGAAGCTTTTCTTTGTACTTTGTCAGCTTCGGATTTATCTTCTGGCAAGACATCTTCTTTAAGGAACAAAACAATAGGGTACATCCAGCTAGGAGCCGCTCTTATTTGATGAACATAAGCTACGGTTTTTACTGCCTTGGTAGGTTTACACAAGTCTTCTACAAGAATTACCCGAGGTAAACTTTGTGTCGAGGAGGTTGCCAATGTAGCAAGAGAATCTGCATGCGTATTACTACTTCTAGGGACTTGTGACAAATTGAAATATTTGAATTTAGACTGTAAATTTCTAACCTGGTTTAAGTACGCTTGCATTTTAGGATCTCTGGCTTCTAACTCCCCTTGGACTTGGCCTACGATCAATCTTGAATCAGAGATCAATTCCACTGCCTTTCCACCCATTTTTTGTACCATGATCATCCCTTCCAGCAGGACTTCATATTCAGCTTCATTGTTTGTAGCCGAGAATCCCAATCTTAAGGATTTTTCAACCGTAATGCCCTCTGGGGATGTCAAGACTAGCCCCACTCCAGAGCCCCTATGATTCGCTACCCCATCAATATAGACTTTCCAGGGGGCAAGTCCCTGCACGGAGATCATTCCAGCTGATTTTTCATCCATGTTCTGTTCTTCTATTTTTTCTTCTTCCGAGAATTCAGCAAACTCAGCAACCAGGTCGGTAAGAACCTGACCCTTAACAGAGGTGCGAGGCATATACTTGATGTCAAAAGCCCCTAACATGGTACCCCACTTAGCAATTATTCCTGTGTAATCAGCACTCCGTAGAAGAGATTTAAGTGGAAGCTGGGTTAGGACACTAACTGTGTGCGATTGAAAATAGTGGGAAAGCTTACGTGTAGCATGCACTACAGCCAAAATAGCCTTCTCCAAAGGTAAGTAACAGACCTCGGCCTCATGCAATGACTTACTTACGTAGTAAACTGGCCTTTGTACACCATCATCTACACGTATTAGCAACAGACTCACCGCGTCGGATGCCATTGCAATGTAGGCAAACAACACCTCATCTACCTTAGATCTGGACATAATGGGAGGTCAAGACAGATATTTTGTCAACTGTTGGAAAGCCAAGGCACACTCCTTGGTCCATTCAAACCCTTTCCACTTGTTTAATAACTAAAAAAAGGTCTACATCTGTCAGCTGACCGAGAGATGAATCGGTTTAGGGTGACAGTCATTCCTGTAAGCTTCTGAAATTCCTTGGGATTTCGAGGTGGTTGCAGGTTGTTAATTGCCTTGATCTGGTTAGGTTAACTTCATTTCCACGGTGAGTAACCATGTAGCCTAAGAATTTCCCTGATCCGACACGAAATGAACATTTGGAAGCATTAAGCTGTAGCTTACGCCTCCTTAAGGTATCAAAAGTATTCTTGAGGTCATTAACGTGGTCGGATTCTACTTTTATCTTAACCACCATATCATCAATGTAGATTTCCATGTTTTTTCCTAGTTGAGGCTCAAACATCCTGGTCATCATCCTTTGATAGGTAGCCCCTGCATTTTTCAGACAAAAGACATCACTTTATAATGGTAATTACCAATAGGGGTGACGAAAGTGGTTTTTTTCTGATTATTCGAAGCTAAAAGGTATTTGATGATACCCTTAGAAGGCATCTAAAAAACTCATCCGAGGATGACCTACAGTTGCATCCACCAGCTGGTCAATCAGAGGCATACGGAAAGGGTCCTTTGGGCAAGCTTTATTTAAGTCTGTGAAGTCCACACACACGCCCTATTTTCCACTTTTCTTTTTTACTACCACTGTGTTAGCCAACCATTTAGGGTAAAAGACCTCTTTAATAGCCCCAACCTGCTTAAGTTTCGTCACCTCATCCTTGACAGCATCAGAATGTTCCTTGGACGAACGTCGAGAGGGTTGCTTCTTTGAGATGACAGCTGGATTAACATTCAAATGATGACAGATAAAGTTTGGATCCACCCCCGGAGCTTCGTAGGCATCCCAGGCAAACACATCAATATTCTCTTTTAAAAATTCCACCAATTCTTCTTTTTCCTGAAGGGGTAGCTGAATTCCAACTCGGAAAAACTTCTTTGGATCATCCTATGATAAATTTCTCTAAATTTTCACAATTGGCATCCTCGGCCAGCCTTATATCAGGCATGAGTGTAGACTTTAACTGCTATAAACCTTCATTTATCGATGCCAAGGACTCAACTGCTGACTGATGCGAGATGGCAGACACAAGACATTACCGAGCTATGGATTGGTCACCTACCACTTCTTCAATCCAATCTCCAAATGGATACTTCACTTTTTGATGCAAGGTTGAAGAAACAGCTCCTAAAGTGTGAAGCCAAGGCCTGACCATGATGGCTGTGTAGGGGGAGTATGTGTCCACCACTATGAAGTCCACCTCTATCACCTCAGAACCTGCTTGCACTGGTAACTTGATTTGACCATTTGGGATAACCACCTTCCCATCAAAACTCACCAAAAGGGAGTCATAGGTGGTCAGATTTCCAGGGTTTAAGTGCAGCCCTTTATATAGATCAGGATACATGATTTCCACACAGTTGCCTTGATCTACCATCACTTTTCTTACGTCGTATCCACCTATTCTAAGGGTTATCACCAGAGCATCATCATGTAGCTGAATGGTCCCTATCTTATCTTCATCTGAGAAACTCAGCGCCAGTTGGATTTCTACTCTGGCCCTTTTCGGCCCTAAGTTTATATCCTCGGCTTGTGTTCTAGCTACAGACATCACCCTAGAAGGCTGCGAACCAGTCTTCCCCGGTGCAGCGAAAATTACATTAATTGTACCTGTGGGAGGTCTTGAAGAAGTATTCCCCTGGGTCGCAGACCTCGGTTGCTCACCTTGCCTATTTGGGCAAAACAGTAGATGCTGTAATTTCCCTTCCTTGACTAATTGCTCCAGATGACTCCATAGCGTCCGGCAGTCTTCGGTGGCATGCCCTCGCTCTTGATGGTACTGACAATGCAGACTTTGATTACGTCTTAAGGGATCTCCACTGATCTTGTTCGGCCATTTGAAGTATGGCTTGTTCTTTATTTTCTCTAAAACTTGATGCACCGGCTCTTTAAACACAGTGTTTACAACCTGAGGGGCTGAAGGTGAAGATTTCCCAGCAAAATCTCTCCGAGACCTGTTGTTATTGTAGCGATCTGACCTGAAATCCCTCCTCTCCTGAGGGAAAACTTTGCCCTTGCTCCTATCCTGCTGCTGGTCCTCCTCAACCCTTTTGTACTTGTCAATCTGATCCATGAGTTGACGTATACTCAAAATAGGTTTCCCAGTCAGAGACTTCCTTAAGCCATGCTCGGCAAGTAAGCCGTGCTTAAAAGTGCTAATGGCCACATCGTCGAAATCACCATCTATCTCGTTGAACATCTCCCAGTATCTGTCCGAATATGTTTTCAGAGTCTCTCCTTCTCTCATGGACAAAGACAACAAAGAAGACAGAGGCCGAGAAGCCCTTCTACATGTGACGAATCTGGATCCAAATGCTTGCATGAGCTCCTTGTAAGAATCAATGGAACCTGCCTTCAAATTATCAAACCACCTCATTGCCACCGGCTCCAAACTAGATGGGAATACTTTGCACATTAAAGGCTCATTCTTGGAGTGTACGGCCATCCTTTGATTAAAATGACTAACATGCTCCACAGGGTCTGTTCTTCCATTGTACACGGTGAACGTGGGTTGGAAAATCGCTGAGGGAGTCTCCCTCTTTCAATCTAGCGTGTAAAAGGAGACTTCGCAATCTGGTTCAGTGCTCTACTCATAGCGTTGTTTTTGAGACCGTCCAATGACGATTTTCTATCTCCATGTTCATAATGATAATCCTCATCATACGAGAAAGTCTCACTAGGAGGAGTTCTCGATCTGCATCTGTAGCTGAAATCTTTCTCACCATCAAAAGGGAAGTAAGGATCCGGTGAGGCTCGCCTATGCCATTCATGGCGCAAGCTTCTCCTTAAGTTATCAATCTCCTTCTACATATTTCTGGCATTTTCCTCCTGAGAGACGTGGCTTTTACCCTTAGCATGACTTCTACTATTATGGGTAGTATGTACACTTCCCTCCTGGTCTTGTTGTCGCTCAAGAGCGTGGAAGTGATCATGGGGTTGAGACCCCATAGATTCCGCCTGATGCGGATCTGAACCTACCATTGTTGAAAATTGGAATTACTGAAACACCAGTCTTTCCCATAGACGGCGCCAATTGTAAGGATCATATTTGGTTTCCTAGCCCAAAAATATGAACGGACTTTGGCCCCAAAAGGCCCAAAACAATGAATTTGTATAGAAATGAGTTAGAAAATTGGGCTTTAGTTAATCGGACAACAAATTGAGTAGATTCATGGTGAAAGACTGAAAATGGATGATTATAGAATGAGTAATAAGTGTCCTCGGCAATATCCGAGGAGACTGGTTTTTATATAATGATCGTAAATAGAGTTACAAGTTTGATTCTAGATTGACGTAGTGTTTTTTCCCTTACTTTTTCGATCCCTCTTTTCTCGCTCCCTCCCTTTCCTTTTATACTCCTTCTCCTTTTCATCCCTATCTTCCACGTGCATGCTAGATGGTTGATCTTGATACTTGTCCCATCAGCACCTCTCATAAGTCTTCATGTAGTAGCTGTAAGGCTGAAATCCACTGTTCAAGTATCACCTCCACATTAATGCGGCCAAGGAGTTAACTGCAACGCATTTAATGCAGAGGTAACAGCTTTTTCGTTAGATATTTTAGGATCCTTCCATGTCTTGAGCTTCCATAGTGCTTATCTGTATCAATTAAGTATTTCTGTGACGTTTCTTCTGATAGCAGACCATCTCTACGGATCATGGCCTCGGTCTGCCGAGGTGGCTCTTATTTTTGGCACAACCCCTTAGGTCGTTATGATCTAAATTGACTTCTTTGTTTGTTAAGATGGTCCCTTTTGACAACGTTTACACCCTTCTCGGACACTTTTAGTCCTTGGCTTGGGCCTTAGGTCCATTATACAAAATGTGTAATGGACTTCCAGGCCCAATACCGCTACATACATACATACATACATACATACATACATATATATATATATATATATATATATTTATTTATTATGATTATTATTATTATCAATTGATTTTTCATTATCTTTTAAGTTTAATAAAAGCTTTACAAATACCTTTTTTTTAAAAAAAAAAAAAAAACCTTTACATATATATTTTTAAATCTGAATATTTACATATACTTTAAGTAAACTTTATATATTCCACTTCTTTGGATGTGTAAAATCACAAATTACTACTCCATAATAATAATAGTGACTAATTAGTTTTAGAATAAAGTTTAACTACAAAATTGATTGTACTGCCTTTAATTTGATTGTCATTGGAGAAGAAAAAAAATGTTTGTATTCCATTGGCCAATATTACAACAATGTGTTTGAATTTAATTGAAGAGCCTAATGTATTATACCTAATGAATCGTACTTAAGTTTGGTCCACTATATTTTAGGATATCTAAGGAATTGTATTAAACTTTGGTCTGCTATGTTTTAGGAAATGTTTGGTTTGTTAGTAATGAAAACAATTTTTTTTTTTTTTACATTAATCTATATCTATATATATTTAAAAACTGAAGCATAGTATTTATTGTTACTATGCTCTTGTTAAGCTACATCAATGGCCACGTTATCCACTTATTTCCAACATTTTCTCTCTCCTCTTTAATTATTTTTCTTCTTATTAATTTATGACCTTACAATTACTCTTCCTCCAACATTTTCCCCACTTTTACCTTTTTATCTCCCCATTACCCCATACCTTAACCTTACAACTCCTCTATCCCTTCATATTCCTTTTATTTTGACTCTTCTTCATCCCATTTTATTTATTATAAATATTTGCTTTTCTCTCTTTCATTCAATCCATATTTTTCCCACATAAAAAGGTGAATATTCTCTCTCTCTCTTCCTTTCTTTTGGTGATTTTTTTTTAATTTTTTTAATTTTTTATTTTTGTGTGGAACTCTACATTGGGTTGATGCTTTTGGTTTTATTTTAATTTGTTATCTTTTTATTTTATTGTTAAATGTTATTCAATTACATCGCATAGCTTGGAGGATGTGATTAGAATATGTGATTAAAAAAAAAATGAGAGAAAATATAAATAATTTAATGACATGGAGGATGTGGCTGAATTTAAATGTTGAATAAAATAAGATGAGAAGAAAAGAAAAGTAAAAATAAAAGATATAACAATAAACACCAAATTATTTAAATCATGCTATTTAATAGAATAATACTATATTCTTATATACTATTTTTAATTCTTTATAATGCAATAGGATAACATTTAACAATCAAAGAGAACAAAAAAATTTCTTATATACTTTTTTTAATTCTTTATAATGCAATAAGATAACATTTAACAATCAAAGAGAACAATTGTAATATTTGAATGTGCCTATCAATTATTTGAGTAATATCAATTGTAAATTTGTAATGAGATTTGATTAACATGATAATCTCCTTAAGAGAATGAGAAATTTAAATAATTACTTTTGAACTTAAAAAAATTTAGTTTTAGAAATAAAAAAGGAAAACGTAACACACTATAACAAAAGTTTGAAGAATATAGATCACTTGAAAAAAGAATAATATCTCTTCTAAAAAAAAGAATAATATCAATTAAATACACCCATTTTTTTCCCAAAAAAAACTCAAAATAATAAAATGACATATTTGTTGAGATAGAGTGATGGAAAATATTTTTAGAAATAGTTCAATTTTTAAAGAGAACAAATTAGTTTCAGTAAATTTTAGAAAATTAATCATACATTCTACCACATTACAAAGTAATTATATATTCTCACACATAGCGTGGGTCTGCGACTAGTAATATATAAAACTTCATACATTAAATCTTTATAAAAACCATTGGGTTTACCTTTTGCCAACCACCATTGCCGATCTACCCATCCCCAACCATAAACCTCCCATCTTTGGTTGCCATCATTGTCATCGTCATCATCCACCACAATTGTCACAACCAACACTTTCCTTCCTTTAATTGCCATCATTGTTGGAGTTTTGGGGTGCTTAGAATGCTAGATTTTTAAACAAACAAAGAGTGTTGAAATATTCACATGTTAGTGGTGTAGTTAAGTGGTAAAGTCCCATATTAGATTATATTAATAAGAGTGAGTAGTTAATATGATATAATTTGACCAAAACTCAAACTTAAGTTTTTAGGTTAAGTAGTGTCCCTGTATATTCTATTAATCTCTCAATTGGAGTTCTACCCATGGTGTTATCTTTCCAAAAAGTGGTATTAAAGCCATGATGTTTCAATTGGACAAGTATTCATTAGTGAAAAACACTCATGTTCACTCACCCATATTTGAGTAAAGAGCACTCTATTGGTGAGCAAATTAGACTTGTTGGTGATGTATGACACTTGGATTGCTATGAAAGATCAATAGAAGTGTAACCGCACCTGTGGTATGATTGGCTAAGTGGTAAAGTTCCACATTGGAAAATAATAACAAGAGTGGATGCGCTCAAGACCATATTTTTAAAATTTTAGGTCAAGTGATGGCAAGAGATATTAATTCCTCAATTGAAGTCTCTCTAGTTCTATTATCTCCCCAACAGAGAGAACATCTTTTTTTTTAATCAATAGAGAGAACATCTATTCTTGAGACTATTCTTGATTTTTCATGTAGCTAAAACACAACGATTTAAAACAATTTTCTGTGTAGCTTGTTTGTGAATTTATATGTGTAAATTGAATACATATCTTTTGTCCCAAAAAAAAAAATCTAAATTTCTGATCATACAGATCAACCCATATGGCATGCATGTGTAATTGGAATTATTGGGTCCGAGAATGAACCATCGATTATCTGATTAGCAATCCAATGATTTGCAGCTTCAGTGTAATGAACACCATCCCAGCTAATGTACAAGGAAGGATCTTCACAAGACCCAGCATAAATTTCAGTGCCATTAATCTTACCCTTATTCCCACACCACACATGCTTGTTATCCTCGTGATACCCACAGCAAATGTTTCTTGCATCCACAAATCCTGCAAAAGGCCAACCATTTTTTCATTTTAAAAAGTTAGATTCTTGGCAGAGCTTCATTTTCATGTGACAAGTAACAAATATCATATTGGTATAGTAAAGGTCAGAAAAAAGGCATCAACTAGTATCTGATTTAGCTAGCAACAGTATCATGGTAACAACAAAATTGAAGTACTACCTTGCTTCTTTGCATTGCTAATTAGTTTGTACTTTGCTGCAAAGACATCCACATACGTTAATGCAGCATCAGGTAGCTGTTCCCTTAGCTTGGTGACACGACTCTCAAGGTGCCAATTGAACTCTTTAGCCACATCATTTTGAGCTATGACACATCCATGCTCGTCAAGAATGCCAGGCATTGGTTGGTGGTAGTAGTGTAGGGTCATTGGCAAGCAGCCAATGGGACCAGTGTTGTGTATCCAAAATGATCTTGCCCCTCCTTGGTACAGATGCTGAAAAAGATGGTTGACTTTTAGCCATAACACACAATAAACGTGTTTGATCTGACTCGCATCTAGTTAACTCTAATTGATATATGACTTTGAACATTTTATACAACTTACTTGAACTGCGGTAGCTAGCTGCTCAATTATGTCTGGGATTACTGCTTGAAACTGTTTATCACTCGTTCGAAAACCAGCAGCAATATCATTTTGGCCAATGTCAAATATATAAAGAGCCTTAGAGAAGTCCTCAGGTCTTGGAAGATTTCTTCTTTGGAACTGTTCCTGGGCTGCATAAACAACAACAAAATCATACTTTCTATTACTTCATTATTGACATGATCTTTTTTACTGATAATGTTATTTTTGGTTCCTCTCTATCTTTTTTCATGCACTCAACTTGAATCAACTCAGTCTTATTCAATTGTACATATAATAAACTTAAAATAAAGGAGATGAAAATCAGAGAGGACTATTTTCTTTTAGCAGTTGATGTTTCATATTACTTTGGTTGTAGAGATTGCTGGTACGCGCCTTGAACTGGTCGAACTGCACTATCTGGATATCTAGAGAAAACGGGCTTACACCATTTGAAAAGAAGGATTCATTAAGCCGCCTAATGGTTGATCCACCCGTGGCAAAATTTGCACCGTACCCGAAACTTGTTCCTATTGAGTTTAGGTATGCGCTCAAGTATGGCAATCTAAGGGACTCGGCTGCATAAAAACACAATAGACTGATAAATTTTCTGTGAAATTTAGAAAAACAACCATTCTAGATACATGCTTGCAGGGCAGAGAACAAGTTGAAATGCAAGATACCAATAAAGTCTATTATAAGGCGCCCATCGGAAGCTCTTCCAACTGGCTGATGGAAAAAAGTCTCGCCGGACGGTTGCCCTGCTGGGTAGAATGCTGCTGATATCCCACCAGTGTCTGAATTGGAGTCTCCAAAGTTGTAAATTGCTGGAAAATCACAAGGTGATAAGCCAGTCATGTCTTCACCTAACACACTCAAAACCAAGAAAGCTAAACTCACGGCAATAAAAACTCTCACAACCTCCATTCTCACTGGACACCAACACTTCTTTACTGTTATAGTGATATAGACTCCCAGATGCTTAGTTATAGGCGCACTTATCTTTATATAGGCAAAGAGAAATGAGTATATATATTCATGAGTCATGACAATCATGTATATTTCCAACAAGTGGAATGAAAAATATTTATCTTTATTAAAAAAAGGGAAATATTAAAAATTTATTTTTATTCCACATCAGTAGTATTGCATACATTTGTTGTTTTCCTCTGCTGTTGCTAAATCCAACGTTCCCTCTTCTATAAGGCATCTCCAGCTACTTTTCTCAACTTCGTGCTGCAAATAAACGTTATTCTTGCATTGTTATAGCTTGTCCATCTCAAATTTGGGAGTAATTATTCAGTACTTCTAGAGTAATATTTTATCCTCTCACATAACAGTAAATCTCACTAATTAAATTTATGATGCGATCTACTATTCATTCAAGAGTATGACATATTGATCCGAGATTACTAATTCCAAATTTGGTGATATTATCTATAAGATCCTAGTTATCTCGCCTTGCAGTTCCTTTGATGCATGTTACAATAATGTAACTTGGTCGGCGTTTGCTATATGGTGTTGTAGTTATTATCAAAACTTACAATTAATACATGATTTTTTATATATAAAATAATAGATTGCAAGTATATTTATATTGGAAAATACCACTTTTATGAATAAGTATAACTAAAAACTAGACAAATCAAAAGAGGAACTCAGTCCATCTAAATCTCTTATACAAAATCAAAATGGGGAATGGAAATGGAAAAAATGTTATGGTTCCCTCCTAATTACATAAATGAGCCTACTTTATATTGTTGCGAGCGACAAAACAAGATGGGGTAGTTCCATCCTAATTTCACGAAGAAAGTCCACTTCACAATATTTTAGTTTCTATAAAAGTACATGTTGATAACACTTTCATCTACTATTCTGCTTAAAATGATAGCCTTTACATAATATTTTTATGTAGAAAAGGGGTAACTACATAATTACAAAGTATTATGCATTTTTTTGTCACCATAAAACAAGTTTGCAAGTTGTAACCCCCCTAAAAAAAAAAGAAAATCTTATGGACTAACTCAAAGCATTGTCCCATATATATGACAATAATTAGCAGTATTTACCACGAAATCGATGCAAAATCATATCGGGGGTCTAAAATAATTTGTTACAGTCCTTGAGTCCAAGAAATCATTGTTCAAACATTAACACAATACATCATATAATCCAAGCTACCATCACGTATGTCGTTATCATAATAATTTATATACTCGTACTGCAACTGCTGTATCACATGCTGCAACTCTCTTTAACATTTATAAAGCTGGATGTCTCAACCCTGAAAATACATAAAAAGAAATAAATAACACGTTTAATGAATTAGAAATCATGGTAGCTATTGAGACTTGCCATTAGATCCAGTTAGTTAATGGAGTAAACATTTCCAAGAGCGTTGTAACTCAATTAGTACCTCTTGGTGTTTTCAACAGAGACATTTAAAATTTAAATCTCTCACCCCAATGAATCGATCTATAAAAAATCTGGCATAAAGATTATCATGTAGATTATCTTCTCCTCTTGATTTTAGTCATAAACAAAGGCTCACAAAGATAAACTAACATTTCCTTTCAAACTTATAGCTTGTTTGGATGGAGGGGGAGTAGAGGAGAGTAGAGTAGAGGGAGGGAGAGTAAGTTAAATTACCTTGTTTTGATATTTTTTAAGGGAGGAGAGGGAGGGATTTGGAGGGGTTTGGAGAGATTTGGAAGGAGAGTAGAGTATAAAAATGCTTGACCAAATGAATTACCAAATTTACTCTTACTATATTAACAAAATTACAAACTATGAAAATGTTAATTATTCTCCTCTCTTTTATTTAATTTTAAAAACATCTGAACTAAATTGAGGATAACCATTCTCCTCTACTTTTCTCTCTCTCAAAACTTTCAAACATAGCATTAAGGTGGCATGGAGGAAGTTAACTTGAGTTGGAGGAATTATTCTTCAATATGATAATTTGGGTCTCATTTTCCGTTGGCCAAGCTAAAGGTTTGAATTTTTCCTCCCCTGTAAAAGCATTCAGCTCATCAGATGCCTTTTCAAGTCCAATTTGGCAGATATTTTTTTGGCTTCTTTGTTGATCACTTCAATGACTTTTGGTTAAAAAATTAATGTAATCGTACCTTTTTTTTTTGGGTAAACAATGTAATCATACTGATGCATAGTGCGTGCAGCAAAAAAAATAAAAAGGAGAAAAATTTGAGGCTCATTAATTTATTTCACCAATATAAAACACATTTTAAAGGGTCAGATATGTTTGCCGACTTCTTCATTCTTTACACCTTTTCCCTTAAAATATGCCTAGGATTATGATTTATGATGCAGACTTTTGGTAATGTTGCATAATAATTTATGTCAAATCTTCTTTGCTCAGAATCAAAGATGTCAAAGTCATGCTCATGAGCCATAGTCATCTTTGTCTACCATACATTCTTCTTTTACTTTAAGCTTTGCCTATAATTATAGAGAATAAACATGCTTTGCATAAGACTCAATGTCAAAACTTTTTGGTTAGCAATCAAAGATGTATTTTCTCCTTTTAACTAAAAGCTTTGCTTATAATTCTGGAGATCAAACATGCTTTGCATAAGCATCAATGTATTTTTGTTGTTAGTAATCAGAGTGTCTACCTAAGTTAGCCCATGATTCAGTGACACCAAAACCCTCTATGATGAAATCAAACTGCCAATAGAGCTGTTACACATTATCTTTAATTAAGACATCTATAGGATGGCATGTGGAAATGTGTCGCTAAAAATTTGAGCTGTAGAATAAGAAATGATATATTGCATAATTGTTGCTTCTCAGATTATGGTTTTATGTCACTTTATCTATATATATATATATATATATATATATAAAACCGAAACTTTTGAAGTTCCTACAATTTTCCACGTCATCTTTATTTTTTATTTTTTAAATTAAAAAACTATTTCTATTTCCCCGTCCACCTCATTATTGTTTTTAAATCATCATAATTATTATAAAAAAAAATCAGCTAAAAAAATACCTATTTCTATTTTCCACGACAATATCAAACCCGATACCCAAAATTTTTGTTCTCCTTCCCCAAAATCCAACTCTGAACGCCATTCCTTTATGTTCTCTATTTCTCTCCCTCATCTCTCTTCTCAACACTTTCAGCATCCTCTGATTTGTTTTTCAATCAAACCCGATAAAACCCTAAATCTCTTCAAGAACTGATCACCACCGACTCTCACCGTTACAGTTTGCATACCTAGGCCAGGCCACAATATGTGTAAACACGTTCTCTCTGATTCGATACCCAAAAGTGAGTGTTGCCCCAAAATCTCCCAGTTCAATTTCTCAAGAACTCTTTGGTAAGATCACCTTGAACCCTCAATCTTCCTTATCTTCTTCCTTTTTTGTTGCTGTTCCCCTAATCTATTTGCTTATAATTAATTTGTGGTTTTTGTTTCCATAGTTTCTGAACATTCTTGAATTAGGACAAAATCAAGATGACTTTGAGGCTGAAGGATTGTGATAGGCCACAAACTGAATGACCCCTTGTGATTAAACCAATTAATTAATTAGCCAAGTTATTAATTAATCAATTTAACATGCAAATACGTGGAAGCACAAACAAATCACCAATACTAAATATGCAGTGGAAAGTAAATGACACGGTGATTTGTTTATGAATGGGGAAAACCCTTACGGCAAAAACCCCACTAGGTGATTTTCAAGTCACCACTCCCGAAACTCCACTATTATCAAATCAAGCGGTTACAAGTAAAGGAATCCCAAGTACCTTACCAGCCTACAGTTGAACCCTTACTCCAATACCCAATTGGACTTGATCTGTAGTGACAATTTTCACCTTTGATGCATGGCTCCCAAGTACGTGACTAACCAATGCACGGATCCCAGTACGCGACTTCAAACACCAACTAAGAAGGAGAGGCTGGCTGCAAAATTCTTCAGTTCATCATACACGATGAAGATCAGGAAGATGCTTGGTTACAAAACCCTTTGGTGCAAATACACAGCAACTACTTTAGAGAAGATGAACTAGGTCAAGAACTTCGTCTTTGATCACAATTTGCTTGAACAGAGATTGCTCAATGCTTTTGCAACTTGTGTCCAATATGACGGCTCTTAAAATAATCCTTTTATATGTTTAAGGTTAGAAGAAAAGAAAGCTCAAAAGCATATTCACGGATCCCAAGGAAATCAGATTAGAAAATTTAATTTTGTAATTCTCGACAGATAGCAGGTGTCGAGGTAGCTATCGAGCAGGTGTCGAGATTTAATGAAATTGCACTTCAGCTTGTTTTTTCTTGGACAGACTTGATGACTTCAACACTTGATCTTGAAACCTTGTTTCTTGAAGTATTAAAAACACCTAGAACTACCCAATTACAAGTAGAGTGCGTTTTGTCAAAGGATTAGCCAATTTACATAAATAAGTGACATATGTTTTTAACAAGTGAACACACATATGTCCTAACAATCTCTCCCTTTGGCAATCCGTGACAAAACTACAACAAACAAATGAACATATGAGAGAAGTCATAAATCACTCAACTCATATTCACTTGTTGAATACAATAAAATCTATCCTAACACAAACTCTTGAAAAACTTTGCAAGAAGAGAGTTTATGGCAAGTAGACTTTGACAACCTGTATTTCTGAAACACTTTAAAAAAAACTCATCAAGGCATCTTGTGTGAAATAGAAATAATAGATTGCAAACAAGTATAAGAATCATGTGTATAAAGATAGAAAAGAAACAACACATGTAGAGAGAGGTGAAAGAAACATACATCCACATATAGAAATAAAGATAAGTACAATGTATGTAAAACTGGTCACAAGGCCTCATATACAAGAACAATGTATCTATAAAGAATAGAAAAGAAAAGATATATCAAAACCTCACTACATCCCTCGAAATATCAACACTCTCCCTATCAAAAATGTCCTATACTAACTCTCCCCCTAAGATGACTACTCTCATAACCCAAAACTACTCCCCCTTTTTGTCACGAGTGACAAAGGGTAGAGTGTCATGTAGACATCTCATCAGTAGAGCTAGCATCTCCATCATCATCCGAAGCATCATCGTCATCACCATCATCATCATCATCCTCAGAGTCAGAAGCCGCTAAAGAATGTGGTGAAGGAGTAGCCTCAGAAGCAAAACCACTCATGGTCGCCTGCCGTCGTACAATACGACCAACACGAACATTCACCTGATACAACTCAGTGGAGAGTGTATCGAGGCGAGCATCCATGCGCTGCAGCTGCGCCATAATGTCTCCAAGAGATACATCACCAGTAGAGGAAGAAGGAGCAGATGTAGATGGAGTAGATCTGGATGGAGCCGAACGGGAGGGAGGAGTGAAATTCGTCTGTCGCGACCTAAACTGAGCTTTACTACGTTTTACGGTAGCAGCATCTATGGCACAGATGTGTGTGAAGTGGTTGGACACAAGAAAAGGGATAGAAAAATGGCGTAAGATCCTCGTGATAGTAGAAGGAAAGATGAGCTTATCACGGGACGCCGAATTTAGATGGACATCTATGATAGAAAGGATGAAATGAGAAGGAAAATCTATAGTAAGATGCTCTAGAAGTGATAACAAAAATCGAGCACAAGGCTTTGTGATGGAGTTGTAGTGAGAGAGTGGATGGAGTACAAAGGTCATCACCATGTTTAGAAATCTAGGACCTTTAGCAAAAGGCCTACATGATGTGTACTGATGCTTACCTCAATCAGCAGGACGCTGACAAAAAGCAGAGATGAGCTCATCTTTGGACACAGTCCTCAGACGCTCACAGGAAGGATAGTCAGGAAAATCTATCCTAGGAACCCTAAGTACATCCGCAACTAGCTGCGGTGTAACAGGGATGCGCGTACCTCGAACGCGAGTGAAAAAGAGAGGTACTGAACGATCTATCCCGTGCATGTTGGAGTAAAACTTTTGAATCAGCACGAGAGAACAGGTGACCGGGACTTCACACAGTGACTCCCATCCCCTACTGTGAATGACAGAGGGAAGGTTAGTGTCGGCGAAATCCGCCAAAATGACTTGGCGTTCCGAATGAACACCTCGTCTAGAAAAGTTCTCAGAAAATGCCTTGTGGGCATCTCCATCATGGAACCGAAGGTTAAGAGGAGCAAAATCAGAAGAAAAGAAAGCTCCAGAACGCAGAGGGTTCCGAGCCGGAGTGGATTTACGTTTAGGTGCCATAGACACTACTAACGTAAAAGAATGAGAAAGAGATAGAGAGGGAGACAATCAGAAAAGTCCCAAAACAGTTCATATATATCAGATATATTGAACAACAAGTAGGTATGCATGGGAATGCATGAACATGTGACATGCAAAGGAAAAACATCATGGGCTCAGCCCAATTCAATCCTAGCAGCACACAAACATAGATCACACATCTAAATGCATGTAAATACAATTCTAATGCACATGAAATGCAATGTATGACATTTTGAACACATTTAAGTGGAAGCCAACCCAAAATTTCAAGAAAAACTCATTGATTTTGAAAAACCCCAAAAATTTTCAAAAATCCCAAAACCTAGGTTTCAAAACATGAAATGCATGAAAAAGGAAGGGGAAAGTGATCTTACCAAGTGATTAAAAGCAAGGAATGGTCAAGATCCAAGTGGGTTGGAAGATTTGAGTGAGAAAAAGGTGATTAGGTGAGGAACCGCCTCGGACAGATCGAGAGAGAGATCGAGTGAAATGAGAGGAAAAATCGCGACAGCTCTTAATAGGCACCTCAGTAAATCTCGACAGCTGAGGTGTCGAGAGGTATCGAGGAAGCTGTTGAGGAAGGTATCGAGGAAATGGCTGTCGACAGCTGAAAGTGTCGAAAAGGTGTCGAGGAATGAACACCAGAACCAAGAACAGAAGCTCGATCGATCGACAAGATATCGAGGAGACAGGAGATTTCTCGATCGATCCACCAGGTGTCGAGATTGCGATAAGAAAAGGCTTGAAAAGCTCGACAGATAACCAGGTGTCGAGGAGGTGTCGAGCCATCTTTAAAAAGCGGTTTTTCGAGAAGTGAAAAACATAGACATAAATGCAATTCAACATACACCTCAACCATAGATCCAATCAACATGTAAAGTACTCAAAAACATCTCTCGACAAGAATTTAAGCACATGGATCCTCAAAAACACATACACACACACACTAAACAAGTCTAACCAATTTTATATTTCAAAAACAAGTCAAGACAGTTTAGTGAGCATACATTAAGCACATGTAAACACTTGTGATGGCCAAATCACATTGTACCTGCACATGTATCAAGAGTAGCAAGGAATATTGCGTGTTGTGTGTGAAAAACATCGCAAGATTGCATATGTGTATACATGTTATGACGATCTGAGATATGAGAAAATAATTTTAACTCACACACAATCATAACTGTTTGATGGGGACTATCACCTTTGAGGTACATCCTATGACTCCCACATCTCCTAGAAAATACGCTTGCAATCATATTTAAAGTATTTTAATCTTTTTGCTTTGTATTTTTCTTTGCATATTTTCTTTTAAGCATATCATGCATGGGCATATAAAGAGAGAAAAGAAATACCCAACATGTTAAGCATAGATATTGCACTTTTGCTATGCCAAAGCATACGGATGTCTTTGACACTGCACTTTTGCTATGCCGAAGCATACATGTGTCATACTATGATTGGCGGGTAACAGTGGTGAGATGGTCATTTATGCCTTTCTCTTAGGATTTTCTAGTCCTACCCGTCAAAAAGAGTGATATGAGTGTTAAGTTTTAAGAGATAACTTAATCTTACTCATCACAAATAAAAGCCACAAAGCTCACTTGCTTAGTTGTGCATAGAGATGCTCATCTAAGGTACAAAAGATACAAAGTTTAGAAAATTTTGTTTCATTGGCCATCCAAAGTACACAAGTACCAAAGTACACAAAACACACATTGTTTTTGTATTTTTCAATTTTTTTTTTATATCAAAAACAAAATAAACAAAACTGAAAATAAACAAACAAAAACATGATATCAAAGCAAAGTAAAAACTAGATGCAAATGCATGAGGAAAAGAAACAAGAGAAGGAGATCAATCCATGGAGATGACACCAACATTTTGACGAAGGAATTCAAAACGTTTGCTGTCAAGAGGTTTGGTGAACAAGTCAGCCTTCTGATCATCAGTGTGGATAAACTTAAGAGTGAGAGTACCATCTTCGACAAGCTCCCTAATGAAGTGATGTTGAATCTCTATGTGTTTGGTTCTAGAATGTTGAACCGGGTTCTTAGAGATATTGATGGCACTGGTATTGTCACAGTAAATAGTGAAATGCTCTTGACAAATACCATAATCATGAAGGAGTTTTTGCATCCAGAGGAGTTGGGTGCAGCAGCTACCGGCGGCGATGTACTCAGCTTCTGCAGTGGATAAGGAGATGGAGTTCTGCTTTTTGCTCATCCAAGAGACAAGATTGTTACCCACATAAAAACAACCCCCCGAAGTACTCTTTCTATCATCAGTATTTCTAACCCAATCAGCATCAGAGTACCCAGCTAAGAGACCATTAATGTCCTTGCTATACCACACACCGAACTCAGCAGTGGTTTTGACATACTTTATAATTCTTTTTAAAGCAGTCATGTGAGATTCTTTGGGGTTAGCCTGATATCTAGCACACACACTAACACTATAACTAATGTCAGGTCTACTAGCAGTAAGGTAAAGAAGACTACCTATCATGCTTCTATAGAGAAAATGATTAACACTCTTACCTAACAAGTCTACAGTGAGTTTAACATTAGGGCTCATAGGGGTTCTAACAGAACTAGCAGAATCCAAACCAAAATTCTTCACAAGATTCTTAGCATATTTAGATTGAGAAAGGAATATACCTGAATCTTGTTGGCGAATCTGCAATCCTAGGAAGTGAGTCAGCTCTCCAATCATGCTCATCTCGAACTCGGCTTGCATGAGTTTTGAGAAACCATGAGCAAGTTCATCCTTAGTCGACCCAAAGATGATATCATCAACATAGACTTGAACAACTATCAACTCACCATCTTTCTTTTTGATGAAGAGAGTTTGATCAGCCTTCCCTCTTGTGAACCCATGTGACACCAGATATTATGTGAGTCTATCATACCAGGCCCTAGGAGCTTGCTTCAACCCATGAAGTGCCTTTTTAAACTGAGAAGAACTGGACTGCCTGCGGTCCTTGTCGAAGCTCCTTCCATTGGCATTCTTCATAAACGTCTTGAACTGCCTGGTGATGTAGGACTTCATCTTGGAATCTTCATCATCGGAAGACTCATCTGTATCACTACTCTTTGCCTTCAAGGCCATGCTTTTGCCTTTACTTTACTTACCAATCCTAGATAACCCTATCTCATAGGTTTGCAATTTTCCAACCAGCTCAGTCAAAGGAATCTTGTCAATATCCTTTGATTCCTCTATTGCCGTAATCTTGGCATGGAATCTCTCAGGTAGAGATCTGAGCACCTTCCTTACAATCTTGGGTTCAGGGATGGTTTCCCCAAGATTGAAGGCTGAGTTCACTATGTCCTTGAGCTTGGCATAGAACTCATCAAATGACTCATCCTCTTCCATCTTAATCTCTTCAAAGCTTGCAGTGAGCCTCCGAAACTTTGAATCTTTGACAGCCTTTGTTCCTTCATAGGTTGTCTGGAGGATGGTCCACACCTCCTTAGCAGTTTCAGTTGAGGATATCTTCTTGAACTCCTCATTGGTGACCGCACTGAACAATGCATTCAATGCCCTACTGTTGAAATTTGCCGCCTTGATCTTGGCTTTATCCCAATCGGCCAGTGCTTCTTTTGGCTTAGTCCAGCCAATCTCAACAACTTGCCACACCTTTTCATCTAAGGACTGCAAAAAAGCTCTCATGCGCACTTTCCAGTATGCATAGTTAGTCCCATCAAATAAAGGAGGTATAATTAATGACTGTCCTCTATCCATGACAAACAGGGGTCAATGGATCAAACACAGCAAAGATTAAACTTTAATCAGAGTGTGCCCGCTCTGATACCACTTGATAGGCCACAAACTGAATGACCCATTGTGATTAAACCAATTAATTAATTAGCCAAGTTATTAATTAATCAATTTAACATGCAAATACATGAAAGCACAAACAAATCACTAATACTAAATATGCAGCGGAAAGTAAATGACACTGTGATTTGATTACAAATGGGGAAAACTCTTACGGCAAAAACCCCACCGGGTGATTTTCAGGTCACCACTCCCAAAACTCCACTATTATCAAATCAAGCAATTACAAGTAAAGGAATCCCAAGTACCTTACCAACCTACAGTTGAACCCTTACCCCAATACCCAATTGGACTTGATCTGTAGTGACAATTTCCACCTTTGATGCACGGCTCCCAAGTACGTGACTAACCAATGCGCGGATCCCATTACGCGACTTCAAACACCAACTAAGAAGGAGAGGTTGGCTGCAATGTTCTTCAGTTCATCATACACGATGAAGATCAGGAAGATGCTTGGTTACAAAACCCTTTGGTACAAATACACAGCAACTTCTTCAGAGAAGATGAACTAGGTTAAGAACTTCGTCTTTGATCACAATTTGCTTAAACAGAGATTGCTCAATGCTTTTGCAACTTGTGTCCAATATGACGGCTCTTAAAATAATCCTTTTATATGTTTAGGGTTAGAAGAAAAGAAAGCCCAAAAGCATATTCACGGATCCCAAGGAAATCAGAACAGAAAATCTGATTTTGTAATTCTCGACAGATAGCAGGTGTCGAGGTAGCTATCGAGCAGGTGTCGAGATTTAATGAAATTGCACTTCAGCTTGTTTTTTCTTGGACAGACTTGATGACTTCAACACTTGATCTTGAAACCTTATTTCTTGAAGTATTAAAAACACCTAGAACTACCCAATTACAAGTAGAGTACGTTTTGTCAAAGGATTAGCCAATTTACATAAATAAGTGACATATGTTCTTAACAAGTGAACACACATATGTCCTAACAGATTGATTTGGGGTTTTTATTAGTTTTGGGATTTTAGGGTTCCTAATTAGGGTTTGCTGCAATTATAGATTTCAATTGCTAATATATTTCCTCTTTGTTCTTTTTTGTTTTTCTCAGGGGAACACCATAGAAGATCAAATTCTACCTAGGCTTTGTCTCTTGGCGTTTTGAGGAATGGTTAGTGATGTTTTTAATTTAATTTAGGATTTCCTCCCTAACCTGTTCTCTTTATTTATTTGTTAGTAGGAGTGAAATTGTAGTTTTTGGGTCCAGTTTAGCACTTTGGTTTACTAATTTGTGTTTTATTTATTTATTTATAATTCAAAGCTTCTGAATAAGATTTTAAATATATTTTGGGTTCTATTTGTTATTATCCATATAATTGTAGACAAGCTATGAGTCTTCCATGGTTGAAAGACTTAATCTTCATCAAAATATATGAACGCTAACAAAAATATTTTTAATTTTGCATTTCATAGGATTTAGTTTTCTGTATTTTGGTTGGTTGGTTTTGATTTAATTTATTGGGTATCAAACCTGTGAAGAATTCTGGAGAGCAAGCTTGATCAGCTTTATGGAGGCTCTTTGTGTTCTAAACCTGGTTGTATGTTAGTTCTCAGTGCAACAATGAGCTCTAGCAAATCACACATCTTCTCCTTGTAAGAGCAAAGTGTAGGTTAGCTCAGTATGTGTAGCTTACTTATAAAAAAATGTAGGTTAGCTCAGTCTTTAGGCTTATCATAGGAATTTTTGTTGTAATTTTGTACAATATCAGCTCTGTTCCATTTCAATTCTTTTTATTCATTGTATAGTTTCTTCTTATAGTGTTATAATTTTTTCAATGATATGATTGTGATTTAAAATGGTATGGAGAGCTGCAAAGATATTTTTGATCCAAATTCCAAAAGGAGTAGCTATGCTAATTGTTACTCCCTATAAGATGCATTTAGATTTTATTTATGCTGCCACTTCCCCTATTGTTATATCATTGAATTATCCTCTGGACTTATTATATTTATAAATGCTCTTGACCGATTTCTGTCTTTGAAATAGACCCGAATAATGGTAAGTGGCCTACTTTGCAAATCAAATTCTTTTTGAAGCTACTGGCTAAATTCCACGTTGATGATAGAATATTGAAGGGTTGATTTGGAACCATTGTAATGTTTGAATAGTAGATCTGCTAGGTAATACTACCAAAAGAGCATAATCAGCCCAACTTAGAGTTATCTAATCTAGAAGAAACTTGAAAGTCTCAAATTTTGGAAGCCTTGAACTATTTAGAATTGGTTTTCAAACGGATCTTGTTGTTAGTTATTTGCTGTTATTTTAATGACTTAATTTTAAAAAGATTGCATTAAACAACTTCATTTTAGGATGTTTGGTTATTTTTGAACGGTTTTAGACCCCTTAAAACAACCAGATTAACCTAGTTAATTAGCCAAGTTATTAACTTAGTCCAATTATGCAATTCTAGGTTATCACAAGCATACAATCATATCAAAAATATAAAGCAGCAGAATAATAAAGAACACAATGATATGATCACCCAGGAAACTACACGGTAAAAACCGAGGGAGGATTTGACCTAGCTATCCTCAAGGTAAACTGAATCCACTATGCTGAAAGAATCGAAGTTCGTACAAAAGGACTTACAAGCTCCCCGCTCGACTTCCTAATGCTACCTACCAGTAGAACTTACTGACACGACCACGTGCAAGCTCCGAATCCACGGACTCCTTCTTTCTTGGATTCTCCAATCAGCTACAAGCACCCACGCTTGTTATTCTTTAAACTCCAATGGCAGCAAACAAGTTGATCATCAAGATGTTGATACTATCTCTACCTTGAAAACCCTAAACTTTGTGTAAAGGAAAGCTCCTCTAGATCTCACAAGAGATTTACACAAAACAGAAAAGTATGAGCAACAATACAACAGGAGCAATTCTAAAAACGTGGCTAGGGTTTTTCTTTATATACCTAGAGTAAAAACAGAAAACCCAAAACGTTTAATGAGTTAGGGCTGAGTTAGAAACTTCTACAGAAAAGCATTCTGCCTGAGATTCGATCGATCGAGCCAGGCCGAAATGCACCAGTGCATCTGTAGCCTCTCGATTCCAACTTTACATGAAATACACGACTTTGAGCAAGCCTAAACAAGACTAAACAACCTGTTTTGATCATGGTTTGCCAATAATACAAATTAGAGTTCTAAATACATAAATTCCTAAATCTTTAGAACCTAACAATTTTGGTGTTTTAGAAGGTGTAGAAGTGGTGGAAAAAGTTCTGTTTACATAATGTATATTTTTTACTTTGAAATCTTTGTGAACATGTACTTTTTTTTTTTTTTTGCCTCCTATCCATATGGTTGTGGCATGTTCTTTTTTATTTTAGGGTAATTCTATAGATTTCTTAGAGTAATGCAGGATGGAGGTTGTCTAATCTTGGCTTTTGAGTAAAATTTGATGGCCAAAATTGCACCATATTTGAGTAAAAAGATATATGTTGCAAGTAACAATGGCAAAATTGCTGATTGATGTGCAATCATAAAAATGTTGAATTTTGGTTAAAAGGTTGACATCAACCTAATTTTTAGCATCTTTCACAATTTTAAGTAAATACATGTAAATTTGGTCAAATGTTAATTTTTATGCCTTACAGGGCTTTGAGAAGTACATAAATTTGATTTTGGAAGATGTTGGAAAAATCAACATCAAGAGGGAGAGAAAAAAACTTTAGGTGGGTTCATTTTCTCATTTTACTTTACTTTTATCTCCCAAATGTGCATACTCTAAATGTGGTACATCTATTTTGTTATTTGTCAATTACATATAAAAAAATGTATAGGGTAGATTCTTCTTAAGAGATGCAACACAACAGCCACCCCTCTCTCTCTCGCTCTCTCAATAGTGGAAATACTGATTTCAGAAATTGTGTAAATTGGCATTATGTTGCCTTTTCAATCCCATTGAGGTCTAGCATCTTTGTTTACTGGCAATGTTAGAATTTAGATACATCTTGGACATCAAGAACGATTAATGTAATTTATGAAAAATACTTGATTGAATGAGTATGGAATTAACTATATTTGTGTAATTAATTGTATTGAAGTGTACTTATATCAGTTATATATTTTCTAAATATGATCTCAAGCTCTTGGTTATCATGATATCTCATTTTATGTGATAGATTTTATTACTTTGTAAGTTATAGATTTTATTGGTTTGGTATATAATTTATACCATGATATTGAATTTTTTATATATATAATATATTAGAGAAGTTATTAATAGCTTTCCCGTGTATCGCACTGGTTAGCGACTAGTTATTATAATAATTATTAATTTTTTGAATTATCTTTAATTGTTTACTAATTACGGTTCAGCATTTGGTCCAATTCGGTCCCCTCAATTCATTTTGGTCAATTTTAGTCCACTTTGATGTACTTACTTAAGATTGGGAAAAGACATGTTTGAGTTAAGAGTATTATCAATTATTTGAGTAATATTAATTTTAATTATATGATAATTTTTTTTATTATCATGATAATCTCTTTAAAAGAAATAAATTTGAATGATAAGTTTGAAACTTAAAAATCTTAGTTGTACAAAAATAAATTAGAAAAATATAATGCATAATAACAATAATATGGATCACTAGTGCAATTTGACTCCCCTAAGTTCTAAGAGTCCACAAGAACCAAAAGATATATCGTGATTATGATTGAAAAATGTATGGACACGTTTTGCAGCCCAAGCCCAAAATGTAAGGGATGTTGGCCCAATGAGCTCAAAACAATAAATTTGTAGAGAGTGGCTCAAAGAACTCGGCCCTAATGAATTTGACAACGGCTAGTATGGATTCAGGAGATGATCAAGCAAGAACAAAGAATATAGAACTGACTGAATTTCCCTGTCCGAGGAGGTAAATCTCTATATAAATCAATTAAACTAATTACATGTATAACTTTGATTGCTACAGTACTCTTTCTCTATTTTTCCGATCCCCTCCTCATAGAGGGTCTCTTACATTATATATCTCCTCTTGGACCATCTTAATCCTACACTTGTTGATCATTTGAGCCCTTACTTGAGTGTTCGTCCCATCAGACACCCTCTTTGGCTTTCTGTGAGTTGTGGTAGTTAAGGCAGCACTATTTAGAGGTCTTCTTCACATAAATGCGGTCAGAAAAGTAGCTACAGTGCATTTAATGTGGTGGTAGCAGCTTTTCCTTAGATTTTTTTGGGTTTCCTTCCTTCTCGTATGTTCATGATGCATATCCCTATCACTGGAGCTTCTATGAAGGTTACTTTCGTCGTTGGAATACACATCTGAGCGATATTTATCATATCCAATGAGATATTCCTCCTCGGACCTCCTTCCCATTTGTATCTTACTCATTAAATTTTGAGTCTAATCCATTCATTACCATTTGTTCCTCCTCGGACTACTTACGCTCTCGGCCAAGGCCCAAGGTCCAATATATGATTTAGGCCCTTAATCCTACAATAGCCCCTCAAAACTTCGGTTTTTCCCTCTTATCCGAGGAGAAAACTGGGGTCTTGAATTTTTTAGAGTTAACTCTACTTGATTCTCTGATTTACACGTGTGGGAGTACTGTTTTATGTGCCCCATAATTGCCACTGAAGCTTTGAAGTCCGCGAGGTGCCATTAATTACTCCAGGCGGCATTCTGTTCTCTGCATCCAATGGTGAGGCGCTAATCCAACAGTGGATATTTTTCTCCGAATTTTGAGCGAGATAACTCCCATATGATTCTCCCTCCTATATAAGGCGTACAAAGGGCTTGCATTTTCTCACTTTACAATGACTTTCAAACTCTCAAAATCACTCAACCTTTTCAAAGCTTTCAATCGTTCAAGAACCTCCCACCATGTCACTTGTTCATTTTCCCGAACAGTCTTCTCAGCCCTCCATTCTTTATCTTCTTTCTTTAAAAAACTTCACCCACTTCCTTTTAGCCTAACCAGATGGGTAGATTTAAGCATCTAGTAGATTCCCATACCAAAAAAGAGGCCTTTAAGGATAAATACCACATACCACAGGAAGTTGCCCTACGATACTGTTCCCCGAAACAAATAGTGACACACAAAGAAGAAGGGGAAGTCATCATCCCCATGATAGCCTTCATAGAAAGGGGAATGACTCTCCCCATGGGTAGGATAACATGGGACTACCTCATCAACCATAGGATATGCCCCCACCAATGCACGCCCAACCTATTTTGGATCTTGGGTAGCATCTGGGTCTGTGGCTCACTTGGCACGATGTGGTCCACATGTACGAGTGCCACTCTTTGAAAAACACGGCATATTATCTCAAGTCCCGATCCGACATTGTTAGACTAGTATCGTGTCTACCTAAGTTTAACAAGGGTATGAAAGACGACTATCTGATAGTTTCGGGAGTATGGCATAATGACCTTCACTGCCCCGTCCGAGAGGGAGTGCCAGGTGGGATACCTTAGAGTTAGGTTCCTTAGCAAGAGCTTTAAACTCTTTAACCCTGACCATGTTTTGCTCTTTTTAATGATGGATTCCAATTTTCTAACCATGTTTTGCTCCTCGGCTATTTTCGCAGATAAGAGGCAAGTTGCTCCTAGGCTTAGCCTAACCAACATTGAAGCTCTCAATTACTTGTTGAGATTCGAAATCTTCATAAGTGAAGACAGGTAGCTGCGAGTTGTCCACCTGATTTTGGACTTCTAGCCCATCTGAGAGATATACCAAGAAATCGGCCATGCCATAAGAGTGGGTGACCCATGATTGGCCCGGATTTACGTATCACAGCCCAACTTTCTAGCCCGAGACAACCTTCCACTAGTCGCACATCCCTTCCAACAGAACCTTCCACTAGTCGTACAACCATTTCAGCAGGTTCTGCCTGAAGCAGCAGCAGCAGGAGAAGAGATTGCCTCCTCAAATTCCTTGCTCGAAGAAGAAATTTACAAGTTTCATTTCGTGGAGGAGGAGACTCAGGGAGTGCAAGTGATTCCCATCTCAGACGCTAAGGACGAACCTGATAGGCATTTTAATGTCCACATTTCGACCCTTGTGACTTCCTGTCCAAACGGTACCTTCAAAGAAGAGGAAGGTGAAATGGCCTTGAACCGGGGGAATAAGAGTCTAAGAGATCTTATGGCCGCAAAGGGCAAGGTGTCAGCTTCCAAAGAAGCCACCAAGTCCTAAGTTCCAGCTAATCTTCCACCTCCCCTTCCTCTCCCCGTGACTTCGGTCAGGCTACTCCCTTGCCCTGGTCTGAAGAAGAAGAGGAAAGTGTCAGAGGTGCACGACGTAGAGGAGGGCAAGATGGTTCCTCCAAAGGGGGCGAAGTAGCCCATGCATGCCAAAGACAAACGGGCTTCCTCCATGGATAGCAGGGAGGATTCTCAAGGGGCCAATGTACGCTGACCACCGCGTACTTGGTCCCCCAGACTGGAGGTGGATGGTGCCCTTATCCCTTAGGATGCCTCAGTCCGAAACTTTCGGAGGGGGCACTCGAGTTATGTTGCTGAAGCCCTTGAGCAACCACTTCTTCTGTCGAGAGATATGGATGCTTACAGGTACTTTAAGCAACTTGACCTCATCCTGTCCCTGAAGAGGGACCTTGCTATGGTAAGTGGTTTGTTACATCTTTTGAATTACATACTTAGCCGTTTTTTTCATTTTTCATTTTTCTCACGTGGAATCCTTCTGTTATTTTTATGCAGGTGGCCGAGGAGTGGGTCAAGGACGCCTGCAATAAAGTCAGGGCGGAGGCCCACTCTCGTGCCAAGACCAAAAAGATTTTGGGGGCTCTTAAAGAGGAGCATACCGAGTTGACCAACAAGCTGACTACTTTAGAAGGGGAATGCCTAAGTGCTCTGGCTGGTCTGAAAAGCGCTGAGGCCCAAGCCGAGGACCAGCGTAAGCAGCTCTACACAATGGAACTTGAGTTGGCCACTCAGAAACAGCAAGTTCTAGATCTCAAGGCTGAGCTGCAGAAGGCTAAGGAGGCAGCCCAACTGGCCAATGAGGCACTCAAGGCTGAGAAGCAAGTGTCTTATCAGCTCGATGTGGAAGAAATGCAAGTGAGGCTCACTGAGGAGCTTTTTAAGGTGTGTAGGGATTACTGCAATGTATCATGGGATAGGGCTCTTGATGTTGTAGGAGTCCCTGTAAACTCAGTCTGGAGGCAGTCTAGGAGCATACACTACCATATAGACATCTGTGAAGCCCCAGATGCCACCCCCTTTTCTCTTGCCCATGCTTTAGAGACCTCGGAGCAGCCCTTGACCATCCAAGCTGCTCTCCCTCCTCCGGAGGTTTTGAAGGGATCCAGCCAAACTGGTGATCAGGGACAGGGGGCAGTAGAGGCTGAAGACGGGGGTAAGGGCGAGGAGAACAAGCCCTCAGCAGGAGCTAAGGACGCTGCCAAGGCCAAGAAAGTTGAAGCCAAGGCAATGAAAGTTGAAACCAAGGAAAAGGAAGCAGAGACCAAGACTAGAGAAGCTGATCCTAAGGCCAAAGATGCTGACACCTCACAGCCGAGCCAGAAAGAAGACTCTCCTGCCCCCAAGGCCAAGGTTTAGTACTTAGGATTTTCTTTGTATTTTTCTTTGTGTATAACTTTTTGTAATGGCGTTCTGCCACTAGACATAATGTATTCCCTTTTTGGCTTAATGGAAATGTTTTTTCTTTTTATCTCTCATACCTTTACTTTTATGTGCTTCGAAGCTTATTACTGTTATAAATAGTATTAAACTGCTGCTGCTTGTCTTTATTAAAAGCTAACGATAATCTACTGCTAACAATCTAAGTAATTTGATAAAATACCAGCAACATATAGGTTTAGCACATATTTGTATTGAGAACTAAACCTTTTGTAATGAAGGCTAAGTCCAATAAAGATGAATATATACTTTGTAAAAAAAAAAAAAAATAGAAGGGAGAGAATGTCTTCATCCTGCTCATTACTTAGATAAATAAATAAGGACTTCTACTAACACAAAATCATTGATCCGTGGAGTTAGGTATGACCTTTGATTTGTATTGACACTTAACAAAAGAACAATAGGCATCACGGTGTTAATTTTCTCTTAGTATGTGATCCAGGGGATCAGTCATGACTAGGATTCTATTTAACACGTAGAAAGATGTCATAGAGTGTTAATTTCCCCAAAGCATCTGGTCATCTGGTCCGAGGACTCAGGCATGACTAAGGTTCTGTTTAAATACTTAGAAAGAGTTCATAGAGTGTTTTAATTTCCCCAAAGCATCTAGTCTGAGGACCCAGACATGACTAAGGTTCTGTTTAAGCACTTATAAAGATGTCATAAAGTGTTAATTTTCCTAAAGCATCTAGTCCGAGGACCTAGGTTTGACTAAGGTTCTATTTAATCACTTATATAAAGATGTCATAGAGTGTTAATTTCTCCAAAACATCTAGTCTGAGGACCAAGGCATGACTAAGGTTCTGTTTAAGCACTTATAAAGAAAGAATAATAGAAAATACAATGCCTTTATATAACAAATGAATGTATTGATAAAGAAAACTTTTATTAATAATAATACATTTTCAAGTTGTTTACATTTCAAGGGCATTGAATTACATGCTCATCTAAGTCTTCGAGAAAATACGCTCCTATACCAGCCACCGAGGTGATGCGATATGGTCCTTCCCAATTGGGCCCTAGCTTTCCCCATGTTGGGTTCTTTGCAATACCTAGAACTTTTCTCATTACCAAGTCACTTAGCATTAATGGCCTCAGCTTTACATTGGCATCATAACCTTTCTTGAGTTTGTGTTGGTAGTATGCCAATTGAACCATTGCATTTTCTATTCTTTTCTCAATAAAATCTAAGCTCTTTTCTAACAACTCATTATTACTGCTCAGATTGAATGAGCTAGTCCTTAACGTTGAGAAGTCAGTCTCTAAAGGAATAACAGCCTCAACCCCATAAGTCATTGAAAAGGGGGTCTCCCCGGTTGACTTGCGGGGCATGGTTCGATATGTCCAGAGGACATGTGACAGCTCTTCTACCCACTTTCCCTTCGCATCATCCAACCTCTTCTTGAATCCATTAACTATGACCTTGTTAATAGTCTCGGCTTGTCCATTTCCTTGGGGATAGGCTGGGGTAGAATATCTATTCATAATTCCCAAATCACAGCAGTACCTCCTGAAAGATTTGCTATCAAACTAAAGGCCATTGTCCAAAATAAGGGTACGAGGGACCTCAAACCGGGAGACAATGTTTTTCCAGAAAAAAATCTTGGCATCCACATCTCTGATATTCACCAAGAGCTCAACTTCAACCCACTTAGTGAAGTAGTCCGTGTCGACTAGCAAATATCTCTCATTCCCTGCTGCATTGGGGAAATGACTAACAATGTCCAAGCCCCATTGAGCGAATGGCCAGGGGTTGGACAGAGGATTAAGGACTCCTTCCGGTTAGTGTATGTTTGGTGCGAATCTTTGACACTGGTCACACTTCTTTACATATTCTTGTACTTCTTTTTGCATGTTGTGCCACCAATAGCCTTGAGTGATGGCTCTGTACGACAAGGATCTTCCTCTAGTGTGGCTTCCATAAATCCCCTCATGTAACTCCTCAAGCAGTAACTCTGTTATTTTGGGGTGTATGCATAGTAGGTATGGCCCAGAAAATGAGCATTTGTACAATTTCTGGTCCTCGGATAGCCAAAACTGAGGGGCCTTTCTTCGTATTTTGTCAACTTCTGACCTCTCCTCGGGTAGGATATCCTCCTTCAAGAATAATACTATGGGGTCCATCCAACTAGGCCCCATTCTAACTTGGTGAACATGAACCCCCTCTCTATTCACCTTGTGGCTTTGCATAAGTCTTCCACAAGGATGACCCGAGGTAAACTTTACGCCGTGGAGGTTGCAAGTGTGTCTAGGGAATCATCATGTGTGTTTCCACTTCTAGGGATATGCAATAGGTTGAAAGATTCAAAACTTGATTGCAAACATCTAACCTAACTCAAGTACCCTCGCATTCTTTCATCTTTGGCTTCAAACTCTCCTTTCATTTGGCCGACGACCAATCTTGAGTCTGAGAAGACTTCTACAGCCTTTCCATCCATTTTTTGAACCATGGCCATTCCCATCAGCAGAGCCTTATATTCGGCTTCATTATTTATGGCCGAGAATCCCAATCTTAATGATTTCTCAATGGCGATTTTCTCGGGTGAGACCAGAACTAACCCCACTCCAGACCCCTTTTGATTTACTGCACCATCAACGTACGCTTTCCAGGATAAGGGACCTTACTAGGAGATCATGCCAACCGATTTTTCATCCATGTTTTGATTCTTTGTCTCTACTTCCAATGGGGATTCAGCAAACTCGGCTACTAGATCCGCAAGGACTTGACCCTTGATAGAGGTGCGAGGAGGTAGCTGAGCCCCGATCTGAAAGAACTTCTCCGGATCATCACCAACAACGACTGTTTCCAAATCCTCACATTTCGCCTCTGTGGCCGATTCATTGACAGGCAACACCGGAGCTCTCAATTGCTATAAGCCCTCTTCAGCAGAGGCCGAGGACTCAGTTTTGGGTTAATGTAAGATGGCAGCCACTAAGCACTGCCTAGCCGTGGATTGACTTCCCAGGATTTCCTTAACCTAGCCCTCGAGCGGATATTTCACCTTTTGGTGCAGAGTAGAAGAGACGGCTCCTAAGGTATGAAGCCAAGGTCTGGCCACAATGGCTGTGTAGGGTGAGTAAGCGTCCACCATGATGAAATCCACCTCCACCACTTCTAAACCAGTCTGTACGAGTAGTCTAATCTGGCCCTTTGGAATAACGTCTTTCCCATCAAAACTTACCAAGGGCAAATTGTAGGCTGTTAGGTCCTTGGGTCTCAAATTTAGTCCCTCGTACAGGTCGGGGTACATAATCTCAACACCACTGCCCTAGTCAACCAATACTCTCTTCACATCGTACCCTCCAATCCTGAGTATGACCATTAAAGCATCATCATGGGGTTGGATGGTTCCGATCTTATCCTCGTCCGAGAAGCCCAAAACTAGTTGGATTTCTATTCTAGCCTTCTTTGGCTCCAGATTAGTGCCCTTGGCAGATAGCTGAGCCACAGACATCACTCCGGAAGGGCAGGAACCGGTCCTTCCTAGAGCGGCGAAGATGACATTTATCGTTCCCAAGGGCGGTTTTGAAGAATCATCCCTCCGAGATTCTGAGTTTGTCTGGCCCCCCTAGCCACTAAAGTAATGTAAGAGTTGTTTAACTTTCCTTCGCGGACGTGCTGGTCCAGATGATCCCACAGATTTCTACAATCTTTCGTGGTGTGTCCTTGGTCTCTCCGAGTATGTTTTCAGGGTCTCTCCCTCTCGCATGCTTAAGGACAGTAAGGATGCCAAGGGCCAAGGAGCCATTCTCTGATTGAAGTGGCTCACATGCTTCACGGGGTCTATTCTACCATTGTACATGGTAAAAGCGGGCTGAGTGAATCATTGAGGAAGTTTTGCCCCCTCGATTTTGCGCGTGAAGGGCAACTTGAAGATCTGGTTCAAGGCCTTGCTCATAGCGTCGTTTCCCACGCCTTTACAAGGTGGGCTTTTAACCCTCCGTTCATGATGGTATTCCTCCTCGTAGGAGAAAGATTCGCTAGGCGGGGTTCGAGTCCTTCGTCTATAATTGACGTCCCTTTTGTCATTAGAAGAAACATCAAAGTTGGAGGGGGTTTGCCTTCGCCGTGCATGGCGCAACTTCCTCTTCAATTGGTCAATCTCCAGTTGCATGTCCTTGTTACTCTTTGCATGGGAGATATGACTTCCACCTCGAGGTTGACTCTTACTAGTATGTGTGGTATGCACACTTCCCTCACGGTCACCTCTTCGCTTAAGGTTGACAAAAGGATCGCCATGCTAGGATCCCAAAGATTCTGCTTGGTATGGACCTGATCCTACCATAGTTAAGCGTTGCACTCACTATATCACCAGTTCTTCCTACAGATGGCGCCAATTGTATAGACACGTTTTGCAGCACAAGCCCAAAATGTAAGGGATGTTGGCCCAGTGAGCCCAATACAATAAATTTGTAGAGAGTGGGTCAAAGAACTCGGTCCTAATGAATTTGACAATGGCTAGTATGGATTCAGGAGATGATCAAGCAAGAACAAGGAACATAGAACTGACTGAATTTCCCTGTCCGAGGAGGTAAATCTCTATATAAATCAATTAAATTAATTACAGGTATAACTTTGATTGCTACATTATTCTTTCTCTATTTTTCAGGAGGGTCTCTTACATTATATATCTCCCCTTGGACCATCTTGATCCTACACTTGTTGATCATTTGAGCCCTTACTTGAGTGCCCGTCCCATCAGACACCCTCTTTGGCTTTCTGTGAGTTGTGGTACCAAGGCAGCACTGTTTAGGGGTCTTCTCCACATAAATGCGATCAGAAAAGTAGCTGTAGTGCATTTAATGCAGTGGTAGCAGCTTTTCCTTAAATATTTTTGGGTTCCCTTCCTTCTCATATGTTCATGAGGCACGTCCTTATCACTGGAGCTTCTATGAAGGTTACTTTCCTCGTTGGAATACACATCTTTGCGATATTTATCATATCCGATGAGATATTCCTCCTCGGATCTCCTTTCCATTTGTATCTTGCTCATTAAATTCTGAGTCTGATCCATTCATTACCATCCGTTCCTCCTTGGACTACTTACGCACTCGGCCAAGGCCCAATATATGATTTGGGCCCTTAATCCTACAAAAAATATTTTCCAGATTTTTTTTTCTTTGAAAATTTTATTAAAAGTTGACGGAAAATCCTTAATTGAATAAATTTGAAATTTAGAAGATTAAAATTAACGAAAGTAAAATTAAAAAACTGAAATAAAATCTAAAAAAATTTAGAGTATCAGTTTTACATTTTAGCCTAAAATAAAATAAAACACTCTGTGTTTGATTCATCCACTTCTTTCTAAAAGCAAGTGAATTTAAAAAGAATTAAAATTAATGCTTTTTCACTAGGATTATATTTTTTTAGCGGAGTGGAGTTCCCACTTCCTAGCACTAAAATTGGACCATATAGATTTAGTGTGACACTTCATCAAGATTATACTTTTTCAAAAATTATAGTTAATAAGAATTCTAGGAGTAAAACAAAACAGTAGTCAATAATCTATATATTAAGAAAAGAGGCATGTTTTAATGTTTATATTTGAAACAGTAGTCAATAATCTATTTATGTTTATGTTTATGTTAATGATTGATTGTGTGAATATAGTATGTTGGGGCATGTTTTTCTCTTTCAAAATACAATATTTTGAGCCACTATTTGATTCTATCATGTACTTATCAAAAAATAACTATTGATTCCATCACGTAGTACTTAAAATAAGTTTTCGAGATGCACAAAAAAAATCACAAAAAACAGAAATTCAATAAAAGAGATATAAATGCGTGAAGTTAAGTTAGTTTGGATAAACTAGCAAAATAACTATAAAAAATTTGCAAAAACCCATAAAGTCTAGAACTTTATTTAGAAACCAAATGGCGGGTAAGGTGCTTTTCGGAATTAAGAAAGAGTCAATTTTCCTAAAGAAATAATTAAAGATATAAGATAGACAGAGGGTTGGGTTTGAGCTTTTGTGGGGGGTGGTGAGCCATGATTCCAATTGAAAAGAGGGGGGGGGGGGGGGGGGGTGGTTGGAATTCGAATAATAATAATTTTAAAAAATCAATACTAGCATCCATATAGTATTAACATACTACTAGCACTTTCTCCCAAAAAAAAAAAAAAAAAACCATTAGCAAATGAAGAGACACAAAATAATCATTTTTTTTATGTATTACAATGTATGATGCACTAGAAATATTCATTACCTGATCATATGATAATTTTAAAAAATCATGATAATCTTTTTAAAAGAAAGAAATTTGAATAATAAGTTTGAAACTTAAAAATGTTAGTTGTACAAAAATAAATTAGAAAAATATAATGCATAATAACAATAATATGGATCACTTCAAAACAGATTAATATCAATAAAAAAACCAAAAATGATAAAATTGTATATTTGTAAAAATAGAAAGATTGAAATTACTTTTAGAAATTATTTTATTTTTAGGAAAAATAAATTATCTACAATAAATTTATAAAATAAATTATACATTATACCACATTTCAAAATAATAATATATTTCCACACATCATGTGGGTACGTGACTAGTAAGGTAAAAATACAATTTACACTTTATAAGGTTAGTGAATTTTCATTTTAATCCGCTAAGTTTAATTTTTATCAATTTAATCTGTTCACTTTGATAACATTATCATTTTAGTCATTTCATCTATTACTGTGTGGAAAATGCTATAAGATCTCTTAAAACAACATTGTTTCACATTTAAAAAATTATATACAATGACATCATTTCACATTTATAGCATTATAAATTATTTAAAATGACTCCATTTAAGAGATTTAACAATGTTTTTCAAATGGCAATGGATAGAGACTAAAACCATTTTGTTATTTATATATATATATATATATATATAAATTTTGCCATATAAGTGTTGATGCTCATTTTGGAAGCCCAATAGCGGGAAGAAGCCCAACAATATGGGCAGAAAAGAGTTAGTGGATTGATAGAAAAACCATTAAGCCCTAATGGCAGGAATAATGGATCAGAGGCCTATAAAGTAAATAAATGGGTCTTACGGAAAGCAAATGGGCCTAGAGGAGCCAAGAGAAAGAAGTAGTAAACCCATGGGCATTATGTGATGTAAAAAAGCAAGAATGGGCCACAGCAGACTCGAAGTAATGAAGTAAAAAAGTAAGGGGTTGATGGAAAGCTCATGAGCCCCAAGGATGAAAGACAAAGTAATTGGGTCAGGGAAGCCCAAAAGAGTTAGTAAAAGTCCATGGGAATGCAGAAATTAGAAAATGGGCCGAGGATGCCCAAGGAGAAAGAAATGGGCCAAAAGAGCTCACAAGCAATGTAATGGGTCAAGAAAGCCCAAAGTAGCATGAGTATAAATCCAATGACCATACTGGGTCATTGTAACCAATTGAGAGAAGAACATGCAACAGTCTTAAAAGAGGCCCAGCAAGCATAGGTCAAATAACACCGCGGCAGGAATAGCAGAGTGATATGGCAGGAATGGCAACAAGATTACGGAAGGAGCAAGAATGGGCTAAAGAGGGAAAAACCCACAATCAAGCAAGGTCTAGCCCTTGAAAGGAGCAAGCCAATAAAAAATGGAAAATCAGAAGACAGTTCACGCCATAAGAGGTTAAGAATGAGCGGTCGAATGCACAGATGAACCTCCAAACCATAGCAAACGCATGAGCAGCAGACAAGCTTTTGATGTACAAGGAAATGGAGCACGCACAAGGCCCAGGCACTACCAACATGTACCTAGCCAATACAGGGGTGATGGGTCATGGGTCAGAGGTAATAGAGGGTATGGTCTAGTGGTGGGGTGAAAGGAAAGCCTATTCTAAGGTTCCCGCTCAGATTTTTTTGGGGGAGATATCTTGCTGGGATGACATTCCACTGAAAAGAAGGAATGATGAGTTAGAACCATTAGGTGCATGCCATGAGGGATAGCAAGAGAGAATACACACACTGTGGTGGATAAGAATGTCACGGTGAACAAGCAAACAAAACAGTCTTCTTTGTCTGGTAATGGGGAGTGGCATAACCAACACAGGTAAGTGGTGGTGGCTGGGCAGCTAACAAACCAGTGGGTGGTCGGGAAGGACAACCTAATCTAGACAAAAATAATTAAAGGCTAAAATAGTAAAAACCAGTCACGGTAGGCAGTATATAAAGGGTCCTTGCCGTGCATAGCAACATCATTGCAACAATAACAACCACTAGGAGAGAATCACAGAATCACCATCACCATAACACTACAAGAGCAAGCACTAAGAAAGAAAAGAGTGGAAAAGAATCAGAGTAACAAAGCTTAGAAAAAAGAGAAAGAGAGTGAGGAAGAAAGAATACAGAGAATAGGATGGCAGGCATGCACTAATAGGCTAATCTCTTCTCTCTCTCTCTCTAAAAGCCTACCCTCTGTTAAGGATAAAAGATTTGCTTGGGCATAAACCATTCAGGCCCGTTCCCTTAAAGTTGATAATTTTTATAGCAGGATTCTCCTGCGAGGTTGTCCACGTTGAGGAAGTAGTTCCCTCTTTGATCTTAGTCCCGTAACACAACTTAACACGGCAGGCTAATCTTTTCCTTCTTTGATTTAATTATCATTATTATTTCCCCTCTTATTTCTGCCATTCCATTTACGATGCGTTTCTTGTTGTTGTGTTCTTCATTTTAATTAAGGATCCTTTATTTATTCAATCTAACAGCAAATGTATTTATTTTATTATTTTATTACATCTGTCTGTCATAACTTTGTTGTAACAGCTACGCCTGCCATGGGCATATAATCAAAGTTTTAGAAAAAATGGACATAGTTTGTACACAAGCCAGACCAAGGTGAGTTGCAATTGGAGCAGTTCTAACTCTCTTACCCATAATACTTGGACCTCAGTGCAGCATGAGGTAGCCTAGCCCAACATCTCAAAAAGGCCCACCAAAATAAGCAATAAGCCAAGAATTATAACTGCAAAGTTATGGAAGGATTAATTTGGTGAAATTACAAAATTTAAAGGACAAAAATAAAGATTTTCAAATTTCAGCGACTAAAATTATATTTTTGCCAATAAAAAGTAATGGCGTAAATGCACTTTTAGTTGCTACATTTTGACTTTTTTCCATTTTAGTCCTTACATTTTATTTTTACCATTTTTAGTCCCTAAGCCAATTAACGCCCTTCATTTAAGTCCTTGAAACACCATTCCGTCAGCAAACTAACGGGGAAAGCTGATATGGCTGGCGAATCAATAAAATAATGATTTTTTTTACACGTTGGTCAATAAAATAACGGGAAACTCACATGAAGGCAAGTACGTGTTGGCTCTTTTCTTCGTATTTTTGCTAGCCTTTGCAATCGAGGTGTTGTCCATCTTGCCCGATGTCAAGCCTACAAGCACGAATCCCATGCTGGGTGCCTTGACTCAAACTATCATATATAATTGTCGCCAGGGGCGAAGCCAAGAGGGGATCGAAGGGGGGCAGTCGCACCCCCCTAGCCCGCCCAAAAAATACCTTTAGTTATTTTGTTATTTTCCAAATATTTGTTGGTTATATTAATTACTATCCAGTTATATTTGTAGATGAACTTGTGTTTTGTTGTACCTGGCGTTTATTACTGTTAAGCGTTTTAACTATTTATTTCGATCATTAGACTTGATCAAGTAAACTCACAAAATAGTCAATCAACCTTTTTCATTTAGTAAGTTGGCTTTTAAATTGATCTACATGTTAAAAAGGTCAATTAATTTATCATCTACCTACTGATTTAAAAGGAGGGGTAAATTGCCTTTCATGTTAGGAGCTATGCTCTGTTTCTTGGTCCTGAAACAGAGTGTTTTTTAAGCCAGTTAAACCGTTTTTTTCTCATATCACTTCATTTCTTAATTAAGTCCTTTTTTTAATTAAAATAATCTTCTACTAAACCAAGTTTAAAATTTCTCACCACTTCAGCTTAAAGTAGCAGGTCTATAGCCGATGCCCCAATGAGTCATTATACAAACATTTTAAATATATTGTTATAGTTTTGACACTTTTATATTGAGTTAATCTCACAGTTTATTTTTGAGTACATCGATTAATTTCTTGAATTGTAGATAAATACATTGATTAATCTCTTCAATTGATTTTTATTTAATATGAATTGATTATCTTTATTTATTTATTTTTATTAATATAGACTAATATTTGATTTTGTTTTCAATCATAACCTTGCCCCCCCACCCCCCCAAAAAACTAAAATCTTGGCTTCGCCACTGCTTGTTGCATGAGTTTTGCTTACTTAGTCATGCTCTTTGTCAAGTCCTTCAACCTCGAAATCTTCATAGCCGCTCTCTATGTGTGTGTTGTTTTCTAGGTATAGGATTTTATGAGGATTGGAAATATTGTGATGTGCTTGTTGGTAAATAATTTGGTTTATGCTTTTGTATATTTCGGGTACCTGTTAGAAATGGAAACCAGGGCGGCTATGAAGATTCCAAGGTTGAAGGACATGACAGAGAGCATGACTAAATAAGCAAAACCCATGTGACAAGTATAAATGATGGTTTGAGTCAAGGCGCCCAGCATGGGATTTGTGCTTGTAGGCTTGACATCGGGCAAGATGGACAACACCTCAATTGCAAAGGCTAGCAAAAACACGAAGAAAAGAGCCTACACGTACTTGCCTTCACGTGAGTTTCCCGTCATTTTATTGACCAACGTGTAAAAAAATTATTATTTTATTGATCTGTCAACCACATCAGCTTTCCCCGTTAGTTTAGTGACGGAATGGTGCTTCAAGGACTTAAATTAAGGACGTTAATTGGTTTAGGGACTAAAAGTGGTAAAAATAAAATATAGGTACTAAAATGAAAAAAAGTCAAAATGTAAGGACTAAAAATGCATTTACGCCAAACGTAATTCAAGACTGCGTGTCGTTTTGCTACGCCAAAGCTTCCCTTTTCAAACACAAACACTAGGGTTTTTCAGCACCGTACCAATGGCGACGAACAGCGAAGAAGACAAGGCATCGAAGACGAAGAAGGAAGGGACGAGCCTATTGGGCGCACCGAGCTTCACAAAGCTCGATAATGGCCGATTCAAGTGCGTGGAGACCGGTCACGAAATGCTCGCCAAAGACAAGGACTCCTACTCTAACTCAAAACGGTGCCGTTTGGGTCTCATCGACTTCGCTTTGTCCAAAAACAAACCCCCTCTCAATATCTTCAAGCAAGACCCTCTCTCTCGGTACCAAAAAGTTCCCATCTCTCTCTCTTTTTCTCTCTAAGCCCATGTGTTATTTTGAGCTATTGAATTGAAAGCAATTATCTTTCTCTTTTTTTAATGCAAATTGAAATGGGTATTGGTTAATTTAACTTGATTGTGTTTTTTTCAGAAGAATTAAGGTTAATAAGAAAAAATTGAATATGGGTTTGTGAAAATTTATATTGGGTGTTTGTTTATTTTTTTATCCGTATATGTTGGAAAATTTAGCATTCTAGTTATTTACTTTGATTTTTGTGGGTATGCTGATACCATTATCCATTTGATCATTTTTGTAGCTCAAAGTTGATATGTAAGCTGACAGGGGATACCATTAATAAGTCTGAGGAACATATATGGAAGCACATCAATGGGAAACGATTCCTCAATAAACTAGGTTTGTGTTTTTTTTTTTTTTTCCCAGTTCTTTTCGCTGTGATTGTTTATGATCAGTTATCTTGATGATCCATTTAAGTATTTGCCTTTAGATTTTCAAGTTTTAATATATTATATGTTCCAAGGTTGCCCAAGATTATAATATGGACTTTCTTTAATAGAGGAAAAGGAAACAGGGAAGCCAACCTCAAATGGAACAGTAGAAGAGAGAGTTGAGCAGAAGCCCAAAAAGGCTTCAAAGCAAAGTACAGATGGTTTGAAGAAGAAGAAGAAGCAGAAGGAGAAGAAGAAAAAGAAGAAGGGGAAGGAGAAGGAGAAGGAAGTTGAAGAGATTATCTCTGAAGTTAGAAATATGTCTGATAATGAGAGTGATGCAGAAGAAGATGATTTCTGGATGCCTCCATTGGGAGATCGTTGGGATTTTGATGACGGAGGAGATCGATGGGGTTCTGGTTCAGAGTCAGGGCAGGAAAGTGATGAGGATAATGAAACAGGTTTGTTTTGTCTCTATTTCAAACTCAAATTATATTACTTTGTCATAGATGAGTCACTTGTGCATTCTGTGAATAATGGTCCTTCACGTAAATTACTTTGGATGGTAAATCAAACATGTGTCTACTGTCTATTAGTTTGGACTTGTTCATTGTTGAATTGGGAGCGAGACTAAAAAGGAAAATAGTTCTGTTGAACAGGCTAGGATATAGAAGATTATGATGATGAATATAAAGACTTAGAAATAATCTTGCCAAACCAGACAATGAGAAATGTCTGGATGATTCTTTGAAAAGTTCCAAGTTAATGAATAATCACAAGGGTAGCACAATCTACTGGGGACCATGTCTTATGAAGCAGATGTCATTAATATAAATCTCCCCTTTCCCTTCCCCTTGGTGCCAAAATTTACTATAAAAAATTTATTTAAAAAAAAGGGTTCAAAAGTTGATGAATACTTGTGTCTTCATCAAATTCTGGAAGTAAGTTCTAATGACTTGACTGCAACTACATGGCCAAATAATCTTTCTTTATGGTAGAACACTAGAACTCATTACATCAATCAATCTCCTCGAAGTTCCAAGTGAGAATTTACAAAGTCAAGGTCACTTAGTTGTATATATGCTAGACATATTTGGCAAAGTTAAATGTGGTCTAACCCTCTCAGTATACTTGCTCGAGGGAAATATGTCTAACCCTGTTCATTACATCCTTCTCATCCCTGCTTTTGCTGATATTTTTTTAATTTATTTATTCATTTTAGGATTGGTATGTTGTACGCACCACCCATGTCTTGAATCCACGACCTAGAGCTTATTGGCTCACTTATTGCAAAAAGTCATCTAGTCCAATGTGAAGTTGTCTTAGTTGATTATCTTTGTCTGGATAACATCGGAGCATATTTGTTTGACTACCAGTTGCCTATAGCCAAACCATTGCAAATCTTTAATGAAAGTTTCTTTTTCACATAGTAGTTTATTGAATTCTAGAAATCTCTCTCTCTCTCTGTTACTGAATTTGATGGTATATCATATTATCAGATGATCCAGCTGAAGTGGGCGAGCAGGAGACAGAAGAAGGCATATCATTATTATCAGATGGTCCAGCTGAAGAGGTTGAGCAGGAGACAGAAGAACTCTCTACACGGTATCTTCCTTCATCATGTGTGTCTGAATCATTTTATTTTTTATTGACATTCAATGTTTTTCGCCACCGTGGGTCTTATCCTTTTTTTATTGGCTATGCAGGACAAAAAGAATGTCCATAGAAATTGGACCCAGTAGTTTTGCTTCAAGGAAGAAGAAGAGTAAGAAGAATCACACAAATTAATCTTTATTCAACAGAATTTAGGTGCCAGTAATTCGTTGCAAAATGAAAATTTTCCCCTTGTAGTCAATTAAATTAACTTCGTTCAGTAGCTTGTATGAAGATAAAAATAATTACTCTATACACTAAAATTTTGTTAGCATTATATTAAATGGAGGTACTGTTAATTGTGCATTTTTCTCTCCTCTTGTTCCCCCTTAATTGTGCACTTTTTGAACATACTTCCTTGGCTAGGGAATCGAAATTCCTACCCATGTAAGAATGTAATTAAACTGAGGAGGTTAGGGATGGTATCGCCTTAGATAGGCTAGGATGAAGTAAATAGATGTTGATTGCAATTATTTGGAAATGACAATAGGAGCAAATGGAACTTAAAAGTGACCAATCGGGTTCTGCAAGGTGAAGTATTTTCTTATCTGGCTCCTGAGTAGAATGCTCTTTGGCTACAAACAATCTTTTGATCATATACAAAATATTAGAATAGGTAACTATCAATTCATTAACATTACATTGTGCCAATTTTTGTGCCCAACCATAGATGCATAATCAAACCATCCAAGAACAGACCAATATTTAACAAAAAAAAAAAAAAAAAAACAACACTACCAACATGTCAACTTCGTTTGAAAACTTGGCCAAAGCCTCGTAATAATTCTGTCAACTGTGGTATCGGATTAGTTCTTTCACAATCATGATAGTTGCATGGACTTCTATACTAGCATGCCAGATTTGTTCCAAACTTAAAGTACTGGTACCCCAATCACTTAAAGCAACATTTGTAGATTTACCAAAAGTCTTTTCCCATTTTGGATATTTAAAAACAAACTTGAACAAATCTGGCAAACTATAAGCACTTAAAATAGGCTTCTTTTGAACAGCAGCTGCAAAAGGACCCAACTCAACCAAATTCCTACATTGAACCCCATAATCCCTTTGAAGATCACTGAGGTTGTGTTTGATGCTCATTCCAACGAATGTTACATCTGAAAGGTTAAGAAACTTGGCAAGGGAAGTGGGTATTTTCTTGAAGTGTGTAAGGTGGACAAGGAGGCAATCATTTTCTGAACATAGTTTCAACAATGCAACTTTGTCACTGACTAACCCATCACTTGTTGAACTGAATGACTTCTCTGTATCTAAACCCACAACTCTCTCAAAGTTTTGACCTACATTGTTTTTTTCTGATTCCTCTACATTAAAAGTAGATAATAGAAACTTAAGGCCTTCTTCCAGCGCTGACTCATGAGTTATGACAGTTGTTCTGATGTCTCCGGCCCCTAAGTTACATGTATAAGACTTGGACATCTCTTAAAAAGAAGAGAAGAAAAAATTATGGATAGAAGAAAATGAGAAACTAGATTAAATTGCATTGAAAACACAAGACAAGTGGTCAGTGGTGGCTACTTATAGTTATATGATATGAACCAAGCCATTCTCATCATCTAGTGCTAAATAACTCTGCTTCTTCGGTTGTAGCAATGCTAGAATTCCAAGATATAGTACGTTGGTTTTATGGGATACATTCAAAGTAAGTTGGGAAGCTACACTGTCTTTCCCTACTATACATGAACCTCTGAAGAGCAACTCCAAGAGTCACCTCCTGGTATACCGTGTGGTTATGAGAAATGAAAATAATTTATGCAGGTTACAAATATCTCTTTCTTCTTTTTCCCCACTTGTTTCTGATAGTACTTTGATGATTGAATTTAGATTTTGCTGCGGTGTACCATTATGATCTCCTAGAAAACTCAGGGGATGCGACACCTTCATGTGCTGTAATGAATCTCATTCCTTGCATGCAATTTCAGCAAAAATCAGGATATTTGTTTTTCTCACACTGGTAGTAAAAACTAAACAGCATTAATATTATCAAGGTTCATAAGCAATATTATTATTTTTATGCTTTGTGCTTACACGATCATGTGGAATGTCTTTTGTTATTAAAAAAAAAAATGAGGAATGTCTTTTGATTCTCTAAAATAAAAGAAAATTATTAATAAAAATAAATAAATAAATAAAAAAAGCAGGGAGGGGAGGACCCATTGTCATTGTCATGGGTGTTCGAGAGTCATTTTGCTTGAGAAAAAAATATTGGAGAATAAATTTCAATTTAAGCTTATAGAATTTATATCAAATGTAATTTACTTTTCCAACAATTAATTAATTGTAGCATTTATATCTTACCTTCAAAGTAATTCCCAAAATCTCATGCCAAATATTAAAGTTATCTTTCTAATAGTGTGTCGTACAAATGTATTCAAAACCAGTTATCATCAAGAGTTGCGCGTTGTGGGGTACCTAATACATTTTCCATACGTAATTGAGCTCTCAAGTCCATGTCCTCTGCTTTAAATTTTATTTTTATTTTCTATTTAGCTTAGGAGCCCTTAGGACCTTCTTTATCTAATTTTAAGAATAAAATCAATTAGACATATGTGACCAATCACACTTAGAAAACTAAGAGTTGTTGGTGATTCCATTAAAATGAACAAAAGATAAAAGGGCACGAAAATCTTGTATATGTTTGGCGTATATGTGGGGTCTACATATCAGTCTCACATAAGTTTTGTACATCGAGTGTATAAGATATTTTTCCTAAAACGGCACACTCATGCACGCACATCATCCCAAGTATCACACAACCATATGCTTGTTGTCAAGGCCTCTAAGAAAAGGTCGTGTGTGGGGTCTATGCTGTTAAGTTACAGATGGAAAACGCCGATGGGGCTAACGGCCCAAATAAAAAAATTATTCTAATGCCACTTAGGATGCCATGTGTACTACCATGTGTTCTAAAAAAAACCCAATCCATGTGTAAACAACACATTTTCTATCTCATTTTCTCTTGGTTTCTCTGGAAATGATCGCTTACAGAGGGGGGAAAAATGTTATAAACCCCAGCCAACAAGAAAAAATCTCATTTTCTTGGCATCCAATAAAGCCAAGAACCCAAAACGGGCCATTTGATTTTAACTATTTTCAAAGAGCATAGTGCCTAACAGTAACACACACTATAACAGTACTCCAGTATAATTCAATCTTTATGAAGAAAGCAAAAAAAAAAAAAAAAAAAAAAAATAGAAGCCTTGCCATCTAAAGTCTGAACACATTGCCAAGAATATGAGATTTTCATGGTGGCTGGAGTTTAATTCTTGGTTACGATTTATGAGTTTCTTTTTTGCAAGTGTTTGTTTCTAGACAAAGTGCAAAGAGAAAGTGTAAAGAGAAGAAAAATTAGATTGAAATTATTCAGTGGTGGCTCCAGACACATTTTTTAGGGGGGTCATTCGAATTTATGAAGTTAACAATGACCTTTTTGTAAATAATATTTTTTTTATTTCATATTGATTATTAGGATAATAAGATGAGATTTTTCAACCATCTATGAATTATGATTTGAATGAATATTTTTCAAGTCAACACAAATTTTTTTTAAATAATAAATTTTAGGTGGGAGATGAATCTTGCAGTATACGTGATTTCTTTATAAAAAATTTATCTGTAATACAGCAAGAGAATAAATGATAGACTATAAGTTCATTGAGTATATTGTTCCTTAGTATATTGAAGATTAGTGTTGCTAAAATTAAATCTTGGAAATTATCAATTGTCTCTTACTATTATAACAAAGTCATTAATTATTATTATTAAGTGAACTTTAATTATATTGCTTAGAATATTTTAATTTATTATTTATTAGTTTTTTTCTTAACTCTTTTCAATTATTTTATTCAATAATTCAACTCAACTTTGACAACTTATTAGTCTTTATAATTTATTAAGAATAAATTTTTTTTTTGGGTTGTGTTTTTTTGCATTAATCTATCAAGATTTCAACGCAATAATACAATCATTAAAAATAAAATAAAAATTGGCTTCACTTCCTAGTTCCTAGTTCTCACTGTTTACACTTTACTGCCCACTTAATTATTATTTTTCCTGAGATTTAAGATCAATAAATTACTATTTTTTGTTGTTAGGTTTGCTATTTTTTTTTTATTAGATTTTAGATCAAATTGGTTGTTGTTGATTTTTTTTTTTTAATAGAAAAGCCAAGATACATGTTGTTGTTGAATTGATTTATTATTGGGTTTATTTATAAAGGGGGTTCAAAATTTCAATTTAGGGTGATCAAAACAAAAACTTTAAAAATATTATTATATGTAAAAATAAAAATAAAAATAAAAAGTCAAGGGGTTCATTTGAATTCCTGAACACTATGTGGCGCCACCATTGAAAGTATTCTGTACATGTGGATTGGGTTTTTTGTTTAGTCCAGATGGCATGAGAATAATTTTTTATTTGGGTTATTAGTCATGTCAACATTTTTCACCTGTAACTTAATAGCATGGACTGTTTTGACACAACATAGAGGTTAAAGACTAAATTAACACATTTTAAATATATATTTTGCTGCCCCTAATTGCAGCAGCCCTCCCATCTAAATTGGCAACGTCATTCCCTTTGTAGCCAATGCCTCTGTTTTGGTTGCCTGCTCATGTCATATTGAAAAAGTAGAGCAAAGTTACATCAACATAATTATTATAATGCAATAGATAAGTTATAGTCTAAACGACAGGAATTTAATGACCTGATTTTACTTTAAACTAGTATTATATATGTTTGTGCGATGCATGAACATAATACTAGTTTAATATACATTGAGTCACTTTGTGCAAACACGGTATATAGTATATGTAAACTTTACTCTATTAAAACATAAAATTATGATATATAATCTTGATAATTATTGAAAGTACTAAGTTAGATACTTGTTGCAAATAGAAGATAACTACTTGGTGCAGCCGCAACTTCAAGGACTCGATAGAGTTTAATCATCTAAAGTAAATTATCTTAGTTATTACTGATAATGTAAATACTTTTTTTTTTTTTTTTTGGAGATAAAAGATAGAGATAATGTAAATACTTATTGCAAAGCAAAGATAACCGTTTGGTGCTATCACAACTTGTGGGACCCAACTTTTATTATATAATATTTGATTTACTACAATATCACATTACAAAATAAATATGGTATAAACATTTTTTTTATGAGATGACATTATTTCTATCAAGGGGAAAAAAGATTGCATTCTTCAAGAGGAAGAAAGTGATAAGCTTTAAAAATGAACAAAAGATAAAATGGCGTAATCATGCACACACTTCATCACAAATGTCATACACAAATAATGACAACTATACACGCGTTGTCTAGGCCTCTAAGAAAGGTCATGTGTGTAGGGTTCACCCTAAAATCCATTCCAGTGTGGTCAACATCTTCTAAAATTATTTAAAACTTTATTAGTAGGTTCTTGCAATGAAATTGGTTCATGGAATTTTTACAGGCCGGTGGTGGACCAAATGGACCACAATATTTATCACATTCTGCTCTCTCTACGTAGCAAATTCTTTTGCAATACCACACATTGTAGTCTCTATCTAGTTTGCAGAATCAAACATGTATTTTGCTGTACCTAATTGCATCAGCTCCCCCATCTAAATCGGAAACATCATTCCCCTTGTAGCTAATGCCATTGTTTTGGTTGCCTACTTATGTCATATTGAAAAAAATTGATCAAAGTTACATCAACATATAAATATTAATGCAATAAATGGCATACGGTTTATGGGCTAAACAACATGAGTTCTCTGACCTGATTTTCTCAAAATTTGAGGATGGTCATCAACATTTAAGAGGAATCAAATTAAATTTAAAAAAAAAATAAATGATTGTATTTGTATTAAAAAAAATTGAATTGAGACTTTTTATATTTTCTAATTCTAAGTTTAGATATATGATTTTTCATGTAAATATAATAAATACAAAATTAGAGTGCACTGTAATCTAAAGCCTAAAGGCATTTGGCGTCAAATTATATTTCTATTATAAGGAGATTTTCCACAAAATTAAACTACAATTAGAATCTAACTTGAATATATGATTGAGTTGAACTTTAATATATAAATAGCTTGTAACCTCATTAATACCATATGGATGCATTTAAAAATAAGCATATTATTTTAGAATCAAAATAAACATGATTAAAGGCATATTAACATTCTTACCTAAGTTTGAATACTACTTAGTATCATTTTTATATTATTGTCAACTCTTTAAAAAAAAAAAAAAAAAAAACCTTGTAGTGATATTATTTGATAAAGTATGAAAATTGTTCATTCTTCATTGTTTTATTCTAGAAATTAATATATAATTTGCTACTTCTTAACTTAATCTTTATTATTTTGATGTAATAGATTTATTTCACGTTTACATTTTTAAAATAAGATATCAACAACCAATTTTTTTCAGCAATGGTAAAAAAATTATTGAAATTTATATTTAAACTAAAAATAATAATTTGAGAAACAGCCAAGTGCTATTTTATTTTTTAATTCATTTTTATAAAAGTTTATTTTAATAAAATGAGTTTTTATTAAAATTTATTAAATGAATTATTTATAATAAAGTGGATCCGTCAATAATAAACTCAGGAACCATTTTTTTTATTTTTTATAATGAATAAAATCAGGATTCAAAAACACAAAATTGAAAGTATATGCGTTGATGCAAATTCTAGATGGTGTTTTTGCATTTTATTCATATGTTAACTTGGCCTAGCTTTTTTTCTTTTTTCTTTTTTGACTCAACCAATATATATGAATATGATGAAGAATGAAAGAGAAATTGACGAAATGCAATACTCTTTATCTCCATTGATATTAAAGAAAGAGAAATATCGGTCATATTCAGGGGCGTAGCCAGGAATAAATACATGGGGGGGCCGGGTTGTAATATAAATATACTAAATATAATTCTTAAGTCTATTGGATACAAAATTATCAACTTTCAAATAGCGAAAACAAAACGCCAAAAGAAAAACAATCACACGCACAAGACAGTATTTACGTGGTTCGGCAATTTGCCTACGTCCACGGAGTTGCAGGGATTTCACTATTATCAAAAAAAATTACAATGTGTGGCTACAGTATTTTGCTTTCTCAAAAACAACAACAAGACAAAACCCTAATCACAAAAAAAAAATGCTTTTATATCCTGCGCACAGGATTCACAATAGGCTACAAAACGGGCCAAAAAAATTTTGTCTGCCCAAGCCTCTGCTCCATGGATTAAGCCTCAGTAAATCTCCCATTAAAATCCACACAATATTATTCAAGTCAGGTCGGGTCATCAACCGGATCAAATCATGCCTGACGACGATTTTTCATGGAATAAAATTCATCCATTATCATCTCCATAGTGAAATTCCCTGCAATTTCCTTCTCTATATAAACTATCATATTATCTGCCAAAAACTCATCCTCAATTCTATTGCGAAGTCTTGTTTTTAACAACTTCATAGCTGAGAAAGCTCGTTCTGTAGTTGCTGTAGAAACTGGAAGGGTCAACACAAGACGAATAAGTCTATCAATCAAAAAATAGATATTAGACTTTCCTGAAGTTTTTAATCCCCTACATAGCTCGGAAATTGTACTCATATTCTGAAAATCTGGATGTTTTATCACATCAAGCTCATAATGTTGCAATTGAGACTCCAAAAGTTCTTGTTCATGTTCAGTAAAATCTTGAGGATAATATTTCTTAACTAAATTGCATATATGAACAATTTTGAATAATTTAAAAGCATCCTTGGGATTTAAAGCTGAACTAAGAATGACAAGTTCCGTTGTTAGCTCACAAAATCTACTTTTCAATTCTTGCAATTGAAAGTCTATTGCAACTGTAAATATGCAAATTCTAAAATGATGTTCCATTGTTAAATCTCCATCTTGACGACGATATCTACCTCGACCTTTAGTGTAACGAGCATTCATATCAGGAATATCAATTTCATGTTGCTCACAAAATGCTATAACACTAGCAAGTAAAGGCTCCCATCCATCATCTCTCAACTTTTGAATAAGTGATTTTGTAGTTGAAACTAAATGCATGGCATTTAAAAGGTCTTGAGAACGTTGTTGCAAAGCTTGACAAAGAACATTAGTAATTCCCATTATCTCTTTCATCAAATGCAAGATTAAAATAAATTCAAATGATGTTAATACCTGATAAGCTCCCTCGGCATCACCACGTTGTTTATAGTTAGCCCCTTCCTCAGAGATATTGTTGATAACTTTGCAAGTAGCATCAAACATGTTAATCAAACTACAAATAGATTGAAAATGAGATCCCCACCTAGTATCTCCAGCTCGTTGCAAAGTACCAATCTGGTTTGCACCTCTTCCAGTCTCAATTTCATTAGAAGCAATCATATTCTCAACTTGTTCTGCTTGAGCATATTGCAATTCATCATTACGCTTACTAAAAGCAACAACAATATTGATAATATTAACCAAATGATCAAAGAACTGATGAACGTCTTTTACTTCTCTAGATGCTGTAACTAGAGCTAATTGCAACCTATGAGCCATACAGTGTACATAATAAGCATATGGGAACTCTTTAAGAAAAAGAGCTTGTAATCCATTCCATTCACCACGCATGTTACTAGCCCCATCATATCCTTGACCTCGAATATTTTCAATGTGGAGGTTGTAATGAGAAAGGACAGCACATATCTCATTCTTTAAAGTCAATGCAGTAGTGTCTCTAACATGCACAACATGAAAGAAACGCTCTTTAATGAAACCTTCTTTATCAACAAACCTCAAATCATATCCTTGACCTCGAATATTTTCAATGTGGAGGTTGTAATGAGAAAGGACAGCACATATCTCATTCTTTAAAGTCAATGCAGTAGTGTCTCTAACATGCACAACATGAAAGAAACGCTCTTTAATGAAACCTTCTTTATCAACAAACCTCAAAATGATGGCCATTTGCTCTCTCTTTCACTCATCCCGAGCTTCATCAACAAGAATGCAAAATTTTGCATCCCCAATTTCTTCACGAATAGCATTTCGCACATTACTAGCAAGAATATGCAAAATCTCCTTTTGAATTGTGGGTGATGTATATTTGGCATTTCCTGGTGCATTTTCTAAGACAACACTAGCTACTTTGTCATTGAAAGTTGATGTGAATTTTATCAATTCAATAAAATTACCTCTATTTTTTGAATCAAGGCTTTCATCATGACCTCTAAAAGCACAAGCTTGGAATGCTAGCCATCGAGCACACTCTACTGAGGTTTTGAGCCGCAACCGATTATTCTCTAATTCTTTTGACGTTTGTTTCTCAATCAGCTTGTCAATATGCCGTGAATGATTCTTTAAATTCTCGCAACAGTTCATAGCAATTTTATGTGGGGAGTTTGGTTCTTTCCCTTCATGACGAATTAAAGCACAATTCATTCCATCTTTCACCTTTTTCCAATTATTAAAACCTCGTGAAATGAATACATCTGATCCGGGACGACCTATTGGTTTCTTACTAAAAAGGTAGCAAGGTAGTACAGTAGAACCCATTTTTAATAAAAAAATTGCTGAAACGTGAAGTTTGTAAGTCCCGTGAATAATGCACGGGACCCATTGGTATGCACTGTTCATGAAAAAAGTCAACAATCATGGCTTAAAAAAAAAAAATCGCAGACATTGGAAATGCGTGAAACGCGTTATCCAAACATTGCTATAAATTTGCATAAATAAATTTTTTTTATGAGTTTAACTTCCCAAAATAATATGAATTTGCCCCCCTAAGAAATATAGTCTTCTAACTTCTAAGTTACGTAAAAATAAAAATGGTAGTATCTCATAAAAAATAACAATATACAAATAGAATATAATATAATTTTTTATATAAAAGTTCTAATTAAATTCATTAATTTTTAGAAATTATTACTTGAAAATTATTATGTGGTTCTAAACTACTTCTAATACAATTAATAATAACTAGATTACAAATAGATTATACAAATTTTATAAAAGTCCCATTCAAATTCATTAATTTTTGGGAAAAAAATACATGAAAATTCTTAAATGATTCTTATATATATAATTTTATTTAAGGCATGTGGCTAAAGAAAATTTATTGTTCAATCCAAAATAAAATACTTATTTAATAGGAACACTCAAATATTGTTTCTTTAATTTCTTGTTCTTTTTCTTATATTATAGTATATTTTTTATTTTTGGGTCAAGAAAGAGTGCAAAGTCACATAAGATATCAACTGAAAAAAAAAAAATCAAGTTTTGATTTTTTATTTATTTATTTATTTATTTTTAAGATTGATTAGAATGATAGTTTTCCAAGTTCTTCGTTAGTGTATTGCTTTGGTACCTATGGGTAAAATTAACTAATACATATTTTAACCATTTATTGTATTACACAAGTTTGTTAGTATTGTGATTGTTTAATAAAAATGATTTTATTTATAAAAAAATATTTTCTCATTTTTCCTCTATATACAAATATGAATTTTGATAATTATAATAGTTGTTAATAATTAACTATTTGTGGGGACTGGGTTTTCGGCTGCCCAAGCCCAATGGACCCGGGTCAAAAGCCCAACGAACCCCGCAATGAATTTGTAGAGAGTGGGTTGAAGGTCTAGGCACCCGCCGGCGCTCGAATGCCGTGGACTCCGGCCCCTTTTATTTAAAGAACAAAGGATTTAGAGCAAATTACATCTGGGATGGGATCCTCGGCCCGTGGCCGAGGAGGCTCTTACCCCTTTTTCTCTCTCTTCTTCTTCCTTTCTTTCTCCAGGATCCCCCCCCCCCGAATCTCCCCTTTAAGGAGGATTCCTTTACATTATATATTCCCCCTACAATTGATCCTAGCCCTACATGTGTTGAGCGATTAGGCCCTTTGATTAGATGCTTGTCCCATCAGCCGCTTTCCCAGTCTCTTTGGGAGTCACGGCCTCCAAGGTGATACTGGTGGAGGTCCCTTCCTCATTAAGGCGGCCAGGATGATTGTCAGGTGTATTTAATGCTGAGGTGACCGTTTGGTTCGAGCCTATCCTTTAAACCCTCGGACGTCCGATGATGAGGTTGTCCTCGGACTTGGATTGTCCCCTTGGCTCGGGCCTTCGGCCCAGGAATGCAGTGGGCTGGGCCACAGGATTATTTGGCCCCACAATAGCCCCTCAAAATTTTGTTGTCCGCCTCCTCGGGCGGAGAGGAGGATTTTGATGTCCTCGGGCATGCATTATGTACCGCTGGAGTTTGGCCCTCTGGGGGTATTGGAGTCTTTTCGCCTGCTTCAGAAGCGTTACTAATGCCTTGAAGGGCGCGACGTGCCCCTCATTAAATCCAGGCGACTTTATGCTCCCCACGTTCAACGGGAGGATGTCAATCCAACGGTGGGGATTCGCATAGCAGTTAGAAGTGGGAGAAACCGCACTGTTCCTTAATTTGAGGGTATAAATACCCATTTGAAAACTCGGTTCTTCTGCATCTTTGCACCCAAGAGTCCACATCTCCAGCATAAAAAGCCTGTCCGAGGAGCTTCTACACATTTCTGTAAGTCACTCTGTCTCCCTTGGAACTTTTTCCCCTTTTTCCTCTCTGCCTCTTTTTCGTTTACACCTTCTTAGCTCGTATAGGCTTCGTTTGGGATGGGTATTTTTAAGAAGTATGTCTTCACTGAAGAGGCGATGGAGAAATTCATCGCTGATTACAAGATACCGGCCAACGTGGGCTTGAGGTATTGTGAGCAGGGTGAGTGGCGTTTCCTAAGGCAGGAGGGTGAAGTGGTGATTTCCATTGTTGCCTTCGTCGAAGGTGGCATGAGGATACCCATGGGTCCGGTGATGAGGGACTATCTGATACACTTTCGACTAGCCCCCACTTAGTGCGCCATTAACGTCTTTAGGGTTCTGGGCTGTGTGGATGCCCTAAATGAGAAGATGGGCCTGAGACTGACCCACCATGACGTCAACTGGTGTTATAATCTCCAGTGCTTGAAGGGCGAAACCTACTATCTGAAGACCAGGGATGACAGAGTCCGGCTCATTCAGTGTCTCCCTGAGTCCAGCAAGGGGTTGAACAAAGATTTTCTCATTGTGTCTGGAGAGTGGCATGATGGCCTTCACTGCCCGACGACAGAGGGGACCCCAGGTGGGCAGCGGAAAAATGGAGAGAGAGAGAGTTCTAGGACCCTAATCAGTTCCATCCTTTCTCTCGCCCCTTTCTCTTGCAATGTTTGGTTTCTAATATGGATGTGTTTCCTTTTGCAGATCCGCACGCCTTCACGCGCCACTTCAGCCTAATCAACCGGGAAGACCTGCAGAAGGCGCTGAGGGCGGAGGTTTTTGTGAACGCAGCAGATAATCAAGTTAGGGCCGCTCACGAAATTTTGAAATACGACCCGGCTCACAAGGTATTTGCGGCGCTAAAGCACGTGATCAGAGCAAAGGATCCTCGTCTTCAGAAGATAACGGTGACCGAGGACGGGTTTCGGTTCCCTGAGGTGCCCTCCACATCAGGAGGCGCAACACTTGCGGGTCCCTCCTCCTCCCCTAGGATCTCGGAGCCCGCCGAAGCAGGCCCTGAGAGGGAAGTGGAGGTTGCTGATCTTGGTCCCGCCGAGGACGAATTTGACGCGTTTGATCAAGCTCACCAGTCCGAGGATCCTCCAGGGGATTTGGGCGACCCTCATCTGACCGAAGCGGACTTCTCAGCATCCAAGTCCTCTTCTCGACGAAAAATGGGCTACAAGAAGAAGCCGCAAGCTAGCTTGGCTGAACTGCTTGAAGGCCAGCCAGGGAAATCTAAGTCAGAGGTCCCTCCTCCTCCTCCGAGAACTCGCTCTGCCCAGGGCAAGTCGGCCTCCGCACAATCAGGGCTTCCTCCCCCTCCGCCCGAGACGAGTCTGCCTTCCAGGCGTGAGCCCTCTGATCCCAAGCAGAAGAGGGATAAGGGCAAAAGGCCGGCTGAGGAGAGGTCCGAGCTCCCACGGGAGGAGGGTGATGATCGGCGGCCCTCCAAACAGCTGAAGATAGGCTCCCGAGGCCCGGACAAACAGATTGACGACCAACCCGAGCCTAGGGCCTGGCTTCCTGCCCCAATGCTCCGTGGGGCGCCGCTGAGGGAAGACTCCTCCCTCAGAGATTTCAATGAGGGCGAAGGCACATACGTAGCTGATGCGGTCGAAAGGTGCCTGTTACTCCCTGCCGACATGGCAGAACTGGCGACTATGAGGAGCAGGGAGGTCTTCTTCTGCCTCAAGCGGTATTTGGGGATGGTAAGCTCCTCAATATTTGGGACTTTTCCTAGGTGTAGCTCTCCTCTTTCGCTTTTTTGGTCTCAGCTAAAGGTTTATTTGCTTTGTTGGGCAGGCCGTTCAGGCTACCTTTAGGTTGGAGGATATAGCCCAGGGCCAGGGGAAGGCCATGGAGGTAGAGCGCGAGAAGCGTCTGGAGGCCACCCAGGTCCTGAAACACTCTGAGGCCGATCTGTCCAAGGCCCGGGAGGAGCTGAGTGCGATGACCAGTGCCCGGGATACTGCCCTGTCCGGCCTCGTCGGTTTTCAGAAGCAGGCCGAGGATTACTCAAAGCGCCTGGCTGAGGCGGAGGAGCAGCTGAAGGCTGCCAAGGGGTTGTTAGCTGATCTACCCCAAAAGGTGGCCGCCGCCGAGTCGGACAAAAAGGCGGCTGAGTGGGCGAGGGATGAGGCCCTGAGGGCCAAGTTAGAGGCTGACCAGGGCAGGGAGGAGGCCTTGGCCACTAAGAGGGAGGCCGAGGAGGAGGCTTACACCACGGGGATGGAAGAGACCGCAGCAACCTTCAGGTCTGAAGTCCCCGCGTTGTGCAGGCGCTACTCTGCCGAGGTTTGGCGCGAGGCTCTTAGGCAGGCTGGGGTCGAGGCCTCATCCGACTTGTGGAAGGAGGAGAACGTGTACTACCCCCCTGCCATCCGTGAGGCGGCTCCAAGTGGCACCGAGGCCGACGAGGCTGTGGAGGAAGCCGGCACTGCTACGAGTGAGGACACATCAACTGCTGAGCCCGTGGCTGAGCCCGCCCAAGGAAGTGACCCTTCCAAGGTAGCAGAATCGGGTGAGGACCCCGTTGGGGAGGCGCCCCAGGAGGCTGTGAAGTCTGGCGCTGGGGCTGAAGCTCCCGCTGCTGAGGAGGCAGCTATTCTTGCTTCGCCTTCGCGGGCCGTCCCCTCTGGCCAGAGTTCAGAAATCCTTGATGCTGCTATGGTCCAGCCCCCAGCTGAGGGAGGAGTATAAGTGAGTGGGGCAGGCCCTCCGACCCTGTTGTCTTTCTGGTCCTTTGTATTTTCTTCTTTTTTCTTTTGGCTTTGTGACTGTAATGTGGTACTCACCATGTAGCATTTGTGGACTTAATGGAATGCGAATTTTATTCCTTTTCCTGTTTGTTGTGGTTGTTTGCTTACTCGCACGTTATTCATTCCTGCTTTACTTGTGTAATTTTATCTTTAATTGCATCGCGGCCAGTCGCGGCATCAATTGTTGCAGCGAGGGCATGTGTGCTCGAGTGGGCCCATCATTCCCTAAGGGCTGGGTAGAAAATTCTTTAGGTTGACACTTAGGCTCTCCTTGAGGTGATTGACTTCCCCACAAGCCCGCGTCCGAGGACCGTATAGTGCTTTGGGTTCTGGCTAACACTTAGAATCCCCTGAAGTGGTTAGTTTCCCCATAGGTTTGGGTCCCGGGATCATGCAGTGCTTTTGGTTCTGTCCAACACCTGGAATCCTCTGAAGGAGTTAGTTTCCCCATAGGCCTGAGTCCTGGGACCATGCAGTGCCTTGGTTCTGTCTAACTCTTAGGATCATCTAAGGTGGTTGGTTTCCCCGTGAGCCTGAGTCCGAGGATCGTGCAGAGCCTTGGTTCTGCCTAACACTTAGGTTCATCTCAAGCATTTAGCTTCCCCGTTAGCCTGAGTCTGAGGGCCATGCAGTGTCTTGGTTCGGTTGCCGCCTTCGTGATAAGTGGCCAGCTCCCCATAGGCTTGAGTCCGAGGACCATGCAAGACCTAGGTACAGTTGCTGCCTTCAAGGTAAGTGGCTAGCTCCCCGTAGGCTTGAGTCCGAGGACCATGCAAGACCTAGGTACAGTTGCTGCCTTCAAGGTAAGTGGCTAGCTCCCCGTAGGCTTGAGTCCGAGGACCATGCAAGACCTAGGTACAGTTGCTGCCTTCAAGGTAAGTGGCTAGCTCCCCGTAGGCTTGAGTCCGAGGACCATGCAAGACCTAGGTACAGTTGCTGCCTTCAAGGTAAGTGGCTAGCTCCCCGTAGGCTTGAGTCCGAGGACCATGCAAGACCTAGGTACAGTTGCTGCCTTCAAGGTAAGTGGCTAGCTCCCCGTAGGCTTGAGTCCGAGGACCATGCAAGACCTAGGTACAGTTGCTGCCTTCAAGGTAAGTGGCTAGCTCCCCGTAGGCTTGAGTCCGAGGACCATGCAAGACCTAGGTACAGTTGCTGCCTTCAAGGTAAGTGGCTAGCTCCCCGTAGGCTTGAGTCCGAGGACCATGCAAGACCTAGGTACAGTTGCTGCCTTCAAGGTAAGTGGCTAGCTCCCCGTAGGCTTGAGTCCGAGGACCATGCAAGACCTAGGTACAGTTGCTGCCTTCAAGGTAAGTGGCTAGCTCCCCGTAGGCTTGAGTCCGAGGACCATGCAAGACCTAGGTACAGTTGCTGCCTTCAAGGTAAGTGGCTAGCTCCCCGTAGGCTTGAGTCCGAGGACCATGCAAGACTTAGGTACAGTTGCTGCCTTCAAGGTAAGTGGCTAGCTCCCCGTAGGCTTGAGTCTGAGGACCATGCAAGACCTAGGTACAGTTGCTGCCTTCAAGGTAAGTGGCTAGCTCCCCGTAGGCTTGAGTCCGAGGACCATGCAAGACCTAGGTACAGTTGCTGCCTAGCGCTGGGTGCCTGGAGCGGTTAGTTTCCCCATAAGCCTGAGTCCGAGGACCATGCAGGACCTAGGTTCTGTCTAACGCTTGGCATCTGGAGCGGTTAGTTTCCCCATAGGCCTGAGTCCGAGGACCATGCAGTGCCTTGGTTCTGTCTAACGCTTGGGATCTGGAAGTAGGAGTTTGTCCTCGGTTTGCTTTACTGAGGACAATTCCTCCTTCGGGAGGCTCATGATCTTGCACGTGGCATTGATCTCATCTCCATCTCGAGCCCTCATCCCTGTCATTTGCGAAGCGTCCTTTGGCCGTTCGTATTCCGCGCCTGACGCTTCAGTGCGCGAGACGCGCCTTCATTAATGGCCTCGTGAATTGATGGCTTCATTATTATCCAACGCTTCGGTAACCCTCTTTTTGGGCTCCGCGTGAATTAATTCTCACCAACCCTATCCCTCTATATAAGGCCTTCTGAGGGGAATGGTTTCCTCATACTCCATGAGCTTCCCAACACAAACAGAAAGAACACACCCTTCTAGCTTCTCCATCCCCTTTAATAACCCCGCCGGAATTGTGACCGGAGTCAGTTGGTATGAGGCGGTTTTGGGCGGGTGTGAGGACATCCGCGCCAAGAACCGTGGTGGCCGCAGCCCCCACTGGGCTTTCGGTGCGGCAGAATCTAGGCGTAACCCCGATGGCGCCATGCACGGTGGCCCGGAGGGATATTGTTGAAGTACCTAACGTCCCTCCTCAGAGCGCACCCCCGACGGAGGAGACATGCGAACTCTCATTACGGGCAGTGCCCGAGTGTTGCCGTCACCGACGGCCAACTCTCGTGGGGGTTGGAGAGAATCAAGGGAACATCATGGGGAGGGCGTCTCGGAGCCCCTGTACCTGCTCCTCGCTTTGTTCAAGCTCCGCCGCTCCGAGAAAGGAGTCGTTGAGGGCCTTGGAACGAGCTAGCCCCAGCCCCCTCCAGCCCGCTTATTGTCAAGTTCTCCCATTCTCTTGATGCCAATAAGAGCACGGGTTGACACTTCCCTCTAGCTAGTTTTAGGACGGGTCCACCTGGGCCTCTGATTGTAATCTGTAAATTTTTCTTTATGAAATAATATAAAGCCCTTTTTTTTTTTTTTGATAAACCTCTTGTCTTCCAATTTTTATCTTTCTGCAATGCTCTTCTTTTTGATAGTTTTTTTTTTTGCATCCCCGTCGATCTTCCATAGAATGGCTACTTAGGATGGTCACCCGTTGCGCCCACCGGTGCACTAATCCTTCCCACAGACGGCGCCAATTGTGGGGACTGGGTTTTCGGCTGCCCAAGCCCAATGGACCCGGGTCAAAAGCCCAACGAACCCCGCAATGAATTTGTAGAGAGTGGGTTGAAGGTCTAGGCACCCGCCGGCGCTCGAATGGCGTGGACTCCGGCCCCTTTTATTTAAAGAACAAAGGATTTAGAGCAAATTACATCTGGGATGGGATCCTCGGCCCGTGGCCGAGGAGGCTCTTACCCCTTTTTCTCTCTCTTCTTCTTCCTTTCTTTCTCCAGGATCCCCCCCCCCCTGAATCTCCCCTTTAAGGAGGATTCCTTTACATTATATATTCCCCCTACAATTGATCCTAGCCCTACATGTGTTGAGCGATTAGGCCCTTTGATTAGATGCTTGTCCCATCAGCCGCCTTCCCAGTCTCTTTGGGAGTCACGGCCTCCAAGGTGATACTGGTGGAGGTCCCTTCCTCATTAAGGCGGCCAGGATGATTGTCAGGTGTATTTAATGCTGAGGTGACCGTTTGGTTCGAGCCTATCCTTTAAACCCTCGGACGTCCGATGATGAGGTCGTCCTCGGACTTGGATTGTCCCCTTGGCTCGGGCCTTCGGCCCAGGAATGCAGTGGGCTGGGCCGCAGGATTATTTGGCCCCACACTATTTATTATGATTGTATTTGTATATGAAATTTGATAATTATGGTAGTTATTAATAGGTATTTATTATGTTTATTTTTTATATGGAACTACTGAATATATACTTATGATACTTGTAGGGTCACAATTTGTAGCCCAAGTCCTAAAGATATGGGATATAGACCCAATGAGCCCAATACAATAAATTTGTAGAGAGTGAGTAAAAGAACTGGGCCTTTAGTGAATTTAACAACGGTTACTAGAGATTTGAAAGATAAACAAGTAAGAAAGACACGTACAAACTAAATGAACTGGTTGTCCAAGGAGATGGATTATAGAAATAAAACAATAGAACTAGATACTAATACAGATTTGAATACCACAGTCGTTCTTTTTTGATTTTTTTCGATCCCCCTCTCATGGGGGATCTTTTACATTATATAGTTCCTGTAACGACCCCGCCCCAACTATGTAGATATTGTCCGCTTTGGGTCTCATACCTCTCACGGTTTTATTCTTCCCCAGGTTGCGCTAGGGAAAAGGCCTCTACACATTGAAAGGAGGTCATTCCTTATAAGCACATCCCTATGTGCTTCCCTAGGCGATGTGGGATTCCATGAATTGCAAGACCCCCATTTTTGGGTCACTACAATCCACCCCCCTTACGAGCACACGCGTCCTCGCGTGTGGGACCCACGCTTCCGGCTAGGGTATGGCTCTGATACCATTTGTAACGACCCCGCCCCAACTATGTAGATATTGTCCGCTTTGGGTCCCATACCCCTCACGGTTTTGTTCTTCCCCAGGTTGCGCTAGGGAAAAGGCCTCTACACATTGAAAGGAGGTCATTCCTTATAAGCACATCCCTGTGTGCTTCCCTAGGCGATGTGGGATTCCATGAATTGCAAGACCCCCATTTTTGGGTCACTACAGTTCCTTTTCGACCATCCTGATCATACACTTGTTAATTACCTAAACTTTCGCTCGAATGCATGTCCCATCAAACATCTTCTTTAGCTCTCTGTGAATGGTGGTAGCTGAAACTGCACTGTTCATGAGTCATCTCCACATAAATACGATCAGAAAAGTTGCTGCAGTGTATTTAATGCAGTGGTAACAGCTTTTCTTTTAGATATTTTTGAGTTCCTATTGCCTTTGTACGTGCCTGGATCTCATCATTATCAGTTCCTATCGCCTTTGTACGTGCCTGTATCTCATCCTTATCGTCAAAAATTCCTGGAAGGTCACCCAAATATCCCAAATACAGAATTGATTAATATTCATCGTATCCGAGAAAGAGCTACTCCTCAGACTATATTCCTCCATTTTTTCCTTAGGTAATTCTCAACTTTGGGGTATCTCCCAATCATTTACTCATCCTCTGACATGTCCACATCGTCGGACAAGGCCTAAGGCCCAATATACGAATTTGGGCCCTTACTCCCACAAGTTATTAATAAGAATTTATTATGAAATTTAATACTTCTGATAGTCATTGATGTGCATTTATTATTGTTTTTGTTTGTATATGAATTATTAAATATGAAATTTGATAATTATGATGTTATTAATAGTTATTTATTGCCAAGAGCTCTTGTAACTTAATTGCTTGACGCCTATGTTTCTGAAGGAGACATCCAAGGTTCAAATTTTTCCACCCTAATTATTGATTTTTTAAAATTCTAGAGTTCTTATGATTGTGATTTCTTTTTGATACAATATAGAATTTTTACTCTAACTTAATCTAAGTTTATATGTGTGTGAAGCTTTATTTTAGAAACTTGAACTCCGGCTTTTACCCCCCACACTCCACAAGCATTTATACTTATCGAGTGACCACCACACCAAAAGTGTGCGGTGGTGATTTCAGTCAATAGAAAACACTTGAAACACAAACACAACCCCCCCCCCCCCCCCCCCCCCCCTCTTATTATTACTTGTCTGTATAGCTAAAAATTCAGTCTTGAAAATCAAAATGATCCTTTTTTTTTTGGTGAACCTATAAATAAAGTAATGAAATGCAGCTTAGAAAGATTAACCAATCTTTTTTCTTTTCTTTTTTTAAATCAATCTGCTTGCAGTTGCTGGAATACATTTAAATGATGTTAGCAAAGAGCGTGGTGCTCCTGAGTATGTGAATCGTTATGTTGGTGATTTGGATAATACAAATAATCCATTATATTTACTAGGAAAAAATATATTTATTCCAAGTAAGGATGGTGTGTTGAAAAACCCATGAGTAGAGATCGAGTACATCTTTATGGATCCATTGTGACCGAAATTGCCATCGACATCGAAGCTTTAAAGGAAGTTTAAGACATGAAAGACAGGTAGAGAGACAATTGGTTATTAAAAAGTTGATAAGAACAAAAATAAATAAATAAATAAATAGGTTATGTGCTGAAAGACTGTTAACAAAAATAAAAACACTACATGTGACAATTAAGTAAGATATCTTATTGGAACAATCCTAACTTTTAGGACCCAACTTTATGTGTAGTATATGGTATACTATTATTTTAAATTATAAATTTTTTTATTGTTTATTTATCTTGTGATTGGTTTTCTAATATTTAATTTTGTAAATCATATCATATCATATTATTATATATAATAAAAATTGGCCTTAAACGCTGTGGTTGGGCCACGTAGCTTTACCAAATTGCAAAAAATTTATTAAAATTTTAGAATTTTAAAGAACTAAAAAGAAATAGTATACAACCAGGACTCTAATTCATTCTTATCATTAAATAAAATTAGATTAACATTATTTTTTTATTTGTTAGGATATATTTTTTAAATTAAGGGATAATATTTAACATACAAAAATTTAATTTAAATAATATTTATCATATAATTAACATTAATTTTTTGTTTGTTAGGATATATTTCTTAAATTAGGGGATAATATTTAACATGCAAAAATTTAATTTAGATAATATTTATCATCTAAATTTTCAAAATTTTAATATTATTAAATTAATATTATTTTATCAGAATATCAAACTACAAAACTTGATTATTAAGGGATAAGCACAATCCAAATTCTGCAAGAGGTGATTAATATAAATAGATCCCAAGAAACAGTATATATCTCCAATAATTTAATAATCTCTGTCTATTCTAAAAAACAACATATATCTCTATTAACTGATAATTTCTATGTTGATGACATTTAATATATATATATATATATATATATATATATCAAAATTCCTTATAACTATCAACCACATTCTTTTTCTCTCTCTCTCTTTTTTTTAATTTTTTTAAAATTTTTAATTTTTTATATGTTACGTTATGTTGAATTGGCTCTTTTTTCTTTTTTCTTTTTTCTTTTTTCTTTTTTTTCCATTCTATTCATATGACCTTATTTTAATTCCAATTTTTATGGGATAAAAACAAAAACATTGATTAGATATCTTTAATTTCAATAAGATTTAAATGAATTATATTTCAAATGGAACTCTACTAATACATATAACCCTATAAATCCTTTTTGGAGTGAAGTTTATTTCAATATTTGAATGCCTAAATCCCATGACAATGCAAGGTTGCATTCTTTCTTCTTTTATTATTATTATTTTCATTTTGTTTATTTTCGTTATTGTTATTATTGGTTTTTTGTCTTCACGTGATTTTAATTAATGAATTCAAAACATTCGAAAACATTGTCAAGATTCTAAAGGCTCCTTTGTTTTTGTATTTTGTTTTTATTAAATTGATTAGGTTTTGTGTATTGGTTGCCTTTTGTTTAAACTAATTTTCTTAGCTTTGATCTAATTTATATGCTTAGGGTTAGGGTATTAGAATTAATCATTAAATATGGTTAGAATTAATAGATTAATTTTAACAATTTTCTTATTTGATTTTTATGTTACATCAAATTATCAAGATGTTCTACACTTGTATTCTTGAATTATCAACTTTAATTTTAATTTATAATATTATCAAGATTATATTAATTTTAGATTTATCAATTGTTTAGTACTTTTTTTATAAATAATTATCAATTTAAAATTCAATTTGGAATTATCAATTTAATTTAGTCTTAGGAAGAAATCTTACCCCTTATTTTAGTGAGATAATTATTTACACTTGATAATTGTTTCTTTTATCTTTATTGAATCTATTAAAATATATAATTATTTATACATTTATTTTATAAGTTTTTTCATAAAACCGTGCAAAGTACAGAACTATAACTAGTTGATACGATAAGAGAGGAGCCTAAATTCACTGTTTCTTTCTTTTTTTGAAGAAGGCTTATGCATATTTTGCAAAAATTTTAGCTCACAAACAACTCATTGGTGAGGGGAAGGACTTAGGAGCTAGGAGTCTTCATCCTTTACAGTCCTTTTATTCATAGGGTTATGCTAACGAGTGCCCTTAGGGCACTCGTTAATAATCCATTTTAGGAAAGTTTTTATACCACTTTTATGGGAAATGAAAAAAGCTATCAAAATATTAATTACTTTTTTTTCATTTCCCATAAAAACTTTCTTTAAATGAATTATTAACCAGTGCCCTAAGGGCACTCGTTAGCATTTCCCTTATTCATAATAGATTTATATGGGTAATAAAATTGGAGGGCAACTCGGGAGAGGATAGGGTTTCATGGTGATGGAGGAGGTCTTGGACCAAATGGACCGCTAGTTTTATCACATTCTAGCTAGTCTGTCAGAGGCGCATAACCTCGCCTTGCAACACCACAGACCACGCACATCTAATCTACAAAATGAAATATAGAGATCCGGATGATCATTTCCTTTGTTGCTAATGCCATTGTCTGTGTTGCCTGCTCATTGTCATATTGAAAAAATTAGAGCAAAGTTACATCAACATAAATAATATTGCAATAGATGAGCTGTATATGGGCTAAACTGACAGGAGTTTAGTGACCTGATTTTACACAGAGAGAGAGAGAGAGGGGGTTTAGGGAGAATGAGAGAAAGTAACTTTTTTTAAGGTTGCTGGTTTTGATACATTTGAGAGTCAAATTTTTGGTTCAATCAATAGTAAGTCACAATTAGATGTGTATTTGGAAGAGGCCCGGTTGACCATAACACTCATATGGACTTGGATATTCTTGAATATTGGGAATCACATTGTGGTTGCTTTCCAGAACTTTCACTAATGGCTCGTGACATTATGAGTATTCCTATCACTACTGTTGCCTCAGAGTCTGCGTTTAGCATTGGTGGTCGAATTCTTGATAAGTACCGCAGTTGTCTATTGCCACAAAATGCAGAGGCTTTGTTATGTTCCCGCAGCTGGTTGTTTGGTGGGCAGGGTAAATGTCTTTTTCATATACTTGTAATTTTTATTAAATTATGCATTCTCCCTTTTTATATTTACTTACTAGTTTTTTACTTTGCTAGTTATACCTAATCATGATGACGAGTACCTTGAGGAGGATTTTGAACACCTATGCATTTCTGGACACATTACATATAATGATGAGGTTTAGGTAATTTTAATAATTCCAGCTCAATTAGTTCTAATTAAATGCCAAGTATTTTTTTTTTCTGGACTATTTGTTGCTTTTAATATAGTTCTAATTAAATGCCTGATTTTTGTTTCTATTTGATAGAATTAGTGGACCCCCAAATATTTTGGAAAAGAACAGTTTCTGCTGATGACTCTGCAATTATCACTATTTGCCTTCCAAGACTTCATCTTTGGATCAAGACAACCTATATTGATGTTTGGAAATTCCCATCTCAGAAATTGTTTTCAATGGAAATTCGCATTTCGTATTTGAAACATGACATTGTACTGATTGTGGTGCTACTCGCTCCAGTTTTTGTTGTTTTGAGGCAGGCATGGTTTATAATTGGCATAACTATTTCTGTAAACTCTTAAATACTGGAGGTGACTTAAATCCGGATGTGGGAAACTCCCAATATCTTTTAGGTGGCTTTTGAATGGTTCCAAACTATTTTGTGCAGCATTTGGAAGAAATATTGCATGGGTAGAGCCATTACTGTCTAAACTGTATTGAAATTAATAATTCACCTTGTTTTATGAAGCCTTCAACTGATATACTGGTCAGGCTATACATGATATTTAGTAAATCGCATCAACTTTATTCTCAATGCTGACGGGTTAGTCAAATGAAGTTGTCTGGTATTGGCAATCAGCTGCTAGTTAAATATTTTGTCTCTCAATTGTGCAGTTACAGTCTATTCATTTATTTATCATTGTGTACTTTAATTATTCGTGTTGTTCTTTGTTCTTTTTCCTAGAGATATTTGGGATCATTGAATTCAATGTATGACCATTGAACACAACAATTACAATAGCTCAAAATGAATAAGCTGGAACAAAATAAGAAAAAGCTCAGATTTATCATTCTAGGGGTATTTTGGTAATTTTGGATGTCTAAGGGTATATTGGTAATTTTGAAAGTGTAGGGGGTATTTGGGTCATTTTGGATATTTAAGGCTATTTTGGTAATTTTGGAAGTCAATAGGGTATTCAACTAGTTTTAGATGTATTTGGGTTATATTGGGTTAAATGGGCGGGTTACTAATTAAATGGGTTGGGCGGGTAATGAATAATTAATTTATATATAAACGAGCCATAAATGGATAAATAAATAATTACACACCCAACCCATTTATGACCCAACCCGCCCATTTGCCACCCCTAGTTTGGATAGATTATATTTGGCAGCTTATTTTACTATTCAGTTTATTTTTATTACTATTCATGAGTCTTATTACACTCTTCGGTACTATATATGGATACTACTGTACTATTTCAACTAACTTTTAGTTTTATCTACAGTACTTTTAGTAAAAAAATTTCAGTTTTAGCTAAATAAGTTATTCCCAAATGGACCCTAAGTGTGATTTCTTTTTTTAATTCATTTAAGTAAAAGTTTATTTTAAAATGAGTTTTTATTAAAATTTATTAAATGAATTATTTATGATAGAGTGGTTACCTAAATAATAAACTCAGGAACTTTTTTTTTTTTTTTTTGATAATGAATAAACTCATGATTCAATAACACAAAATTGGAAGTATATGGGGTGTGTTTGCTGCTGATGCATATCCTAGAGGGTGTTTTTCCATTTTAGTCATATGTTAACTCGGCCCTCTTAAGAAATTAGCAAAGAGGGCAGCAAAGACGAGGCAGAATAGAGCCAAACGAAATGCAATACTCTTTATCTCCATTGATTTAAAGAAAGAGAAATTTGTATATGAAATTTGATTGTATTTGTATGCATATGAAAGAGCAAAATTAACCCTCTTATAATTGTATTTGTATATAAAAATTGATAATTATGATGGTTATTAATAGGTATTTAGTATTTTTTTTTTAAATTGAACTATTAAATATATAATTATGGTACTTATTAATAAGAATTTATTATGAAATTTATAATTATGATAGTTATTAATGTGCATTTATTATGGTTTTTGTTTGAATAAGATATATTAAATATGAAATTTGATAATTATAATAGTGTTCAAGTAGAGTCGACCACGCATAATTAATTAAAATTAATTTTGATTGGTTGAAAAATTAAAATTAATTAAATAATTTTGTGATTGGTTGATAATTAGTGTCTAAAATAGGTTTGCTTGCATGAGAATAAATGGGATAGTTGGATAACAATAAAATTGTAGATAATCTGAACTTTATCAAGATTTATTTTAGAGTATTTATCTACAAGATAATTGTTGCTGAAAAGACCTGAATTATCCAGAAAAGAGTTAAAAATCTTAGAATACAGATTGAAAACACGTCTAAGTGCAAGTCCCGGCTCAAGAAAACCTAAAAAAGAGTTCAAAACGCATCCGAACATGAAAGCGCAATTGGCGACCAAGAGTGCCATTCGGCACTATTGGAGTGCCGATCGGCACTTTTTGAGTGTTGAACGGCACTTTCAAAGTGCCGAATGGCATCTATGAAGGCTTTGGCCCAACGGTCTTCAAGTGACGATAAAACACATCATTTTTTACTTTTTCGCAAAAGGACGCGTCCCGATTCGCATTCTAATCGTTTGAGCTATTTTTTGGAGTTTCCCAGCCTCTATAAATAGATACTGGATCTCAAAATTCAACACACTCTTTTACGTTCTCAGAGAGACTTTTTCACGCTCTCAAATTTCTCATATTTCTGACCCCCTTTTTGAAATTCTTTCTCTTACATTAAAGAGGTTCTGGAAGCTTTAGTCTTAAGAATTTTTTTTTTTTGTGAGCAAGGGTTTTCAAGTTTCAAAGACAATTGCATAAATTTCTTTGAACCCTAAAATATCTCCTTCAAGAAGAAGAGTGCTCCATGCAAGAGGTTGTTTCTTATTAACCATTTTTCTTATGTTTCTCTTATTGTGATGATGCATATTTTTATATTTCTTTCAGTTTAGTTGTTTTAAATATTCATATCATGAATTGTTGATTTGTTTTGTGGAAATATATTCTTGATTCTTTTTATTATTGTCATTATTTTTTAATTTCAAAAATCTGCATGTTATTTACATCTTTTTCTTAAATCAAAAACTGATCTACACCTTCCTTAGATGCAGATCTGAATTTTTCTTGAATAAAAAAACTGATCTACACCTTTCCTAGATGCAGATCTGAATTTTTCTCAAATAAAAAACTGATTTGCATCTTCATTAGATGTAGATCTGAATTTTTTAAACAAAAACTAGTTTGTATCTTCCTTAGATGCAAATCCGAATTTTTCTTATTTAAAAAACTGATCTACGTTTTCTTTAGTTGTAGATCTTTTTCTTTTTTTTAACATAGCAGATTTTGAAATAAAAAGGGTCATGAGTGGTTTTGTTTGTTTGTTTAGTGCATGTGGCATAGATTTATTTCATGAATAAAGTCCTCTTCCCAAAAAAAAAAAAAAAAATCTTTTTCTTAATATTATTTACACATATAAAAACATATCTGATTATTTTAATATACAAATCTGATTTTTTTTTATCACAAAATAAATCTGATTTTTCTTTCATCAAAAAACTAATTCTTTTAGTTCCTAAAAACAGATCTGATTTTTCTTTCATCAACAAACCATTTTTTTAGTTCTAAAAAAATAGATCTCATTTTTCTAAACCCAATTCAAAAAATTTTAATCCACAAAAGCAGATCTGAATTGTTAACAAAGAAGAGGATGCATTCATAAATAAACTCATGTAATTTAATTTTGTTCATATGAGCAACATGTCATTCATAGCATGCATAAAGGGGTACATTGGTCAAAAGAGTCTAAAATACCAGACTCTGTCAGGGCGGAATGGGTGCCTACACCTTCTCATTCCGTAATCTAGCCTCCGAATTTGGTTTCTTTGGATAGGTAGACCTAGGTTTTTTTTTTTTTTTTTTTTTTTTTAATGGGTGCCTAACATCTTCCCATTCCGTAACCTAGCCTTCGAATTTAGTTTCTTTGGATAGGTAGACCTAGGCTTTATCCATTTTTTTTTTTTGGGTAGATTGTAACTAGGATAAAAGGCCATGTAATTATTTGGTAGTTTATAACTAGGACCCAAAGCTATGTAATTTTCAATTTGTCAAACACGTATTCTTTTTTATTCAATTAATGAGAAAAGAACAATTCAGTCATGTACTTTGTATTTAGTTTTTTTTTTTTTTTTTGGTATAAAAAAAAAGTGGCGACTCCACACCACTTACCCAAAAAGAGAGGTGTCTTTCAAAGCACCCAAAAATCTCACTTTTATTTTAGAGGCACTTTTGCAGTCTCTCACAGGGGGTTCAAATGAACCTCCCTAAATTGGCCCAAAAATTTTATGTATTTTGGTTTTTGTTTTTTGTTTTTTTGTTTTTTTGTTTTTTTTTTTGTGATATCAATATATTCAAGTTCTCTTTTGTTTTATATTTTTTATAATTTATGTTTCTTATTGACCCCCACTAAAATAAAATAATCCTGGAACCGCCACTTGCATGCAGGAATACATTTCAATGATGCTGGCAAAGAGCATGGTGCTCCTGAGTATGTGAATCATTAAGTTAGTGGTATGGGAAATACAAATAATCCATCATATTTTCTAAGAAAAAATTATCTATTCGAAGAAAGGATGGTGTTGAAAAACACATGAGTAAAGTTTATGTACATCTTAATGGGTCCATTGTGATGTCGTAGAAGCTACAAGAAAAAAAAACACGTCACTTTTTTAATGAAAAAAAAAAAAAAAAACTAAAAACATTAGCTTCTGAATGAAAACCTCAAATTCATGAGGATTTTTTTGAATCCATAAAATGATAAGGTTCTAGAATCCTCCAGAAAGACAATAGATAAAGTTTGAATTTTTATTAATTTGAAAACTGAATTACCTAGGGTGGTTTGGAAAACACCCAAAAAAAAAACTCTAATTCGTGCTAATCATGTAATTAGGTGGTGAAATAATGAATTTTACCAAAAATAACAAAAATGAGAAAATTGAAATAAATAAATAATTTTATAACTAGTCATTTTAACTAAAAATAAATAAATAATAGTAATATATTAAACATTAACTTACCAACTTTTGGACACCACTTAACAATTTAACCAAAAAAAAACATAAAGAGGTCAGTAGTAACCAATACAAAGCATTTTATTTATTTATTAATTTTTCAAATAACAAAAAGTAAAAGCACCAATGGGTACCAATATCATTGCCCACTTGATTTTTTTTCCCACCTATCACACTTACACATTGATGTCACACCCACCCAGTGGCGAAGCTAGGATTGAGTTTTGTCAGGGGGGGGGGGGGGGGGGGGGATGATTTTGTATATGATATATGTGTAAGGCATGCTAGTGGAGGACTTGTAGTTGCTTATTGGTTCATTTAGATGGTAGAGTTATGCTTTGTTTCAAGACCAAAGAAACAGAGTGGAGTTTTAGTTGGCTAAATTATCATTAAATGTGAGTGAGTAGAGCTTTTAGTTAGATGATATTCCTCCCAACTTAAGAAAGTTAGTCCAAGTTGATGTATTACTTTGATCTAGATTGCTATTTCTATCAAAAGAAAAAAGTACACAAGGATTTTAAATAAGTATTAACAAAGAACTAAGGGTTTTTTCTAGGTAGACCCCGGGGGGGTGGGGGGTGGGTGTGGACAACTACCCCCCCTCAACCCCCCTGGCTCTGCCCCTGCACCCACCAGACATTTTGAAAACCTACTACATCCACACATTTTGTTCAAACTTCAAACAACAATTCTGTACTTAGTTTCCTTCTTATCTAACTTTTTGCTAAATTTTCATCTCTCTTCAATATTCTCCTTCTCAGTCTCTTCCTCAATATGGGTATGTACAAGAGCAGCAAACAAAGACTGAAGTGGACAGATCAAATCATTTTAAGCCTGCTTCATCTTTAGGCTCCTTCCTCCACAAAAATATAGGAAATCTGAAGTTTTTGGGGTCACTATAGGTGTCTTAGACTTAACCACTTTAGGCTTGAGAGCATTTTCAAAATCAAAATCTCTCCTCTTAAATTTGAAATAAGGGGTCATTTGGTAATATTGTTCTAGTAACGTTATTTAAGTGGTGTGGAAATATGTGTGAGTAAAGTGTTGTGGAAATACGTGTTGTGTTGTTTAAATAACGAAAATTATTGTTTAAACAACACAACCAAAGAACTCTTATATATATATATATATATATATATTGTAAAAAACACATAATCTAAAGTTTTTATGAAGAACGGTTAAAAACCGGTTTAACCATACAGATTTTTGGCTTTGTTGGTTCAATCGGCGGTTTCCGATTTTTAGCGGTTTTTCTCTTATTTTCAATTTTTAATAATAATTGGACTGGATTAAGGTTTAGTTCTTGGTTGAACCGATTGGTCTAGTTCAATTTTTAAAATCATTCTTATTATGACTTTTAAACTAAAAATTATTAGGGAAAATAAATATAAGGGTCTTGTTAATAGGTGTTCTTAGGGCATTGGTTAATGGACAATTTTAGAAAAGTCTTAATATCACTTTCATGAGAAATATAAACAGTTGTCAAAAAAGTTAGGGTATGTTTAGTAACTGTTTTTTCCCCTTATTTTCTGTTTTCAAAAACAATTTTCTATTTTTGAAACTAAAAAACTTGTTTGGCAACCCAAAACGGACAGAAAACAAAAATTATTCTCAAAACTCAATTTGTGAAGGAAACTGAAAATATGCAAAAGGCTGTTTTTAGTTTCTAATTTTCAAAAGTCAATAAAAATACACATTTAATTTAATGAATCTAACTCATTTAATGAGTTATCATTAGAGTTCAAATCTTAATAACAACATATTTTAGTATTTTCTATTTTTTTCTTCAAAAATCTATCTTTTTAATTTCAACTAACCAGACATGTATTTTATTTCAAAAATATATGAAAATTGTTTTTTCTTTATATTCTCAAAAACAAGTTTTTGAAAATAGAAAATAAAAACTGTTACCAAACATAACCTTAGTTACTCTTTTCTTTTTTTATAAAAAGTTTCTAAAAATATTTTATAAATCAATGTCTTTATAGCATTCGTTAATTTTTCTCAAATTGCAGTTACAATTTATGTGAAATGTGTTACTTTAATTAGTTAATATTGACTTATTAGGGAAGAAATAATTTAAAATTTCATGGTTTTGCTTGAATATTTTTAAAAGTTACCATTTAATTTGGATACTATAGGGGAATTATGTAATTTACCTAAGTGTTTAATAATTAAAAAAATACCAATTGCCGCAAGGAGATCATAGCCACGTGACACGACACAACTTATATGACCCAAGGGAAAAATGCCAAGAGACCCCCTAAACTTTGAAGTAATGGCCAAAACACCCTATAAACTTTTAGTTTGGTCAATTTGCTCCTTAAACTATACAAGCCTACCAAATAAAGCCATTCGTTAATCTGTCTATTAAATGACTAACGGAACACAACACACATGTGCGTTTCATTTAAACTAAAAAATAAATAAATAAATAAAATCTACAACATTCTAATAGAGAGTGCATTGCTTGAGTTTATGGTTCTACCGCCATTTATATTTTCTGCCACCTATCATCGTCTATAAATTTGCAGCCATTATTGCCATATGAAAGAGAGTATACGACCTTGAGAGAGAAACCCAGATTGGAGAAATCTATGGATTAATTTTAAGAGAGGGAGAGAGAGTTTGAGATGTGGAGATTAGAGTTGGGATTAGTTCTGACTTCTTAGAGGCTAGAGCTTGAGACTTTTTTACTATGGAGGCTATAGATTGGCTATAGAGAGAAAATTGCAAGAGAAAGAAATTGCTAGAGAGATGGCTTGGTCTTAGGAGCCGCAGCCGGCAATGGTGGTAGCGGTCTTGAGTCAACCACGGTGACTGACCTGTGAGTTTGAGAGAGAGGCTGATCTGTGGGTTTAGAAAGAGAAGTTGCATAATGAAGCTTTGGTTTGGGCTTTAAGATTTTGCTGAAAACCCAAGATGGTACTTGCCGAACATGATCCGATGGTGGTGCATACCTACGGCGATTCCACAACCTCCTGAATGCTTCCTGTGCTTGCTGATATAGCCATGTCTAGCGCTCACTATTTATGGCCTCAAACAAGTTTACATCATTTGAAACTCTCTTTTCTTTCAACAATAGAACAATTGAAAAAGAAACTCAATTCTAGAAAGTGATATAAAGAATTTTAAAGTAGCCATGACAGAAGGATTTGAAGCTTATGATGAAGAAAAGAGTGACAGAAGTGACGAACATGTTGAAAACACATCTATATAATCTCTTCACAAATGTGCTAATCTTTTGACTTAAATGAAGCTAGAAGTTAAGACGATGGTTATTTTGCCAAGGTAGGTGAACTCAGCATTGAAGATGATATGACGTGTCCATGCTTCTTCCTATTCCTCTTCAAATGTGTCGCCATTCTTAGGATCTCTCAATCAGTTTGGATAGTTTTATATATATATATATATATATATATATAAATGAAATGCACGTGTGTTACGTGAGTCACTTAACAGACAAACTAACAAATGGCTTTATTTGGCAAGCTTGTATAGTTCAAGGAGCAAATTGGCAAAAATAAAAGTTTAGGGGGTGTTCTTGCCACTACTTCAAAGTTTAGGAGGTATCTTGGCATTTTTCCCTATGACCCAATATAGTATATTAGGCTGCTAGCATGCTAGAATTGTTTTGAACTTAAGCAACAATATTGGTAGATTTGCCAAAAGTCTTTTCCCATTTAGGAAATTTAAAAACAGACTTAAACAAATCTGGCAAACTATAAGCACTTAAAATAGGCTTCTCTTGAACAGAAGCAGCAGCAAAAGGTTCCAACTCAATCACATTCCTACATTGAACCCCATAATCCCTTTGAAGATCACTGAGGTTGTGTTTGATGCAGATTCCAACAAATATTACATCTGAAATGTTAAGAAACTTGGCAAGGGAAGTGGGAATTTTCTTGAAGTGTGTAAGGTGGACAAGAAGGCTGTCATTTTCTTAACATAGTTTCAACAATTCAACTTTGTCACTGAGTAACCCATCCCTATTTGAACTAAATGACTTCTCTATATCTAAACCCACTACTCTCAAAGCTTTGACCTACATTGTTTTTCTCTGATATCTCTATGTTATAAAAGAAACTTAAGGCCTTTTTCCAAAGCTGACTCATGGATTATGACAGTTGTTCTGATGTCTCTGGCCCCTAAGTTCAGGCTGACTTGTACATCTCTTAAAAATAAGAGAAGAAAAAACTAAGGATAGAAGAAAATGAGAAACTAGATTAAATTGCATTGAACCCACAAGAGAAGTGGTGGCTACTTATAGTAATATGAACCAAACCATTCTTAAAATCTAGTGCTCAATAACTCTGCTTCTTCGGTTGTAGCAACGCTAGAATTACAAGATATAGTATCCTGGTTATGGGATACATTCAATGGAAATTGGGAAGCCAAGCCACACTATCTTCGCCTATTCTATATACATGAACCTTTGAAAAGCAACACCAACAACCACTTCTTGGTATATACCGCGTGTTTATGATAATAATTATCCCTTTCTTCATTTCCCCACTTGTTTCTGCTAGTGCTTGATTGAATTTAAATAGTGCTAGCTCCAGTGTACCTTTATGATCTCCTAGCAAACTACGGGCATGGGACACCAGCATGTGTACTGTAATAAATCACATTGCTCGCATGCAATTTGTAGTGATGAAATGTCACATGAAAATTAATCATATCTTAAAATCAAGGGAGAAGCCTAGATTCATATCTTCTTTATTTAAGGTTTAGGCATTTTGCATAATTTTTACCTCACAAGCAACTGATTGGTGAGGGGTAGGAGCCTCCATGCCTCCTTTACAATCCTTTATTTCAGAATAGATTTGTGGGTAAAAATTGGAAGGCAATTACTCAGGAGAGGATGGGGTTCATGGCGGTGTTGGCCCAGCTGGACCACAATATTACTTAAAAATCATATTATCTAACTAGTGATTTTTAAGTAATTATCTTTAAAAAATTATTTTAAAAAAAATCCTAATTATCACTAATTTACATACTTATTGAACATGTATTACATTGAATGGAGATTGCGACAAGAATGGTTTTATTTATTTATTTATAGAGTTCCAAACCTATGATATCTGCTTCTAATTATTGCGCTCTTTATCATCAAACTAAGATGCCAATTGATTTTTGGTTTAGGCAGGAATTGAACCTTAGTTATTTTATTCAACTATTAGAAACAAGAATGATAATCTTTATTATTGAGTATAAAATGTATTGTAATAGAATAACTAAACATATTCATAAGTTTGATTATAAGTTGTAACATTAAAATAAAACTTCAGATCTATTTTAGGAAATATGTTACTCATACAATTATGTTTCCTAGAAAATATTTTTTTTTTTTCGGTTCAAGAAAATAATATTTTTTTAATTTGAAAGAGAGATGAGTTATTTTTTTATGAATTTTTATTTTCATATGAAAAGTTTGTTTATTTGAAATATATTAATTTTAGAAATTATTACACTTACTAAAGAATAGTTTTTTTTTTTTTGAGCTAAATGATAGACTTACTAAAGAATAGTTAACAACCCTTTTAGAGGTGAATAATTATTCTTCATTTTAAAAAATAGCTATTTTTAAAGAATGAGTATTCCCATAAATAAATAAAAAAAAACATAATTAATCACTAAATAGCTAAAATATAATAATAGTTTTTACATTATAGTGCCTATAGCAATTTACCAAACTTGCCCTTATATTCATGAAGAGCAAAGAGGGCAGCAATGACAATGCATATAATCGCCAAATGAAATGCAATGCTCTTTGTGGCCATGGATATTAAAGAAAGAGAAGTGTTGGAGAAATTATAAGGTCCTCATGATGGACAAGTGACGTGATCTACCATTCCACTAAAAAACTCTCATCTGTTTAAAATTGCTGATTTAGAAAAAAAAAAATTTAACAGAAATTGATTACTGACTCAGCAATTTTAAACAAATGGAAATCTTTTAGTGGAATGGTGGACAAATGACATGGTCCACCAGAGAACTGTATAATTTCTCGAAGTGTTGGTCATATTCATATCTTAGCTGGCAAACCAAACTAAGTTTCTATACTAATGCCGATCTATAATCCAACTTTCTTTTATGGCAAGTTATTATTGAGTATGGAACATGCATCTATGATCTAACCACCACCTCCTCACCCCCCACCCCCCGCCCTCTCTCATTCACATATAATGCAGGTATTTTCTTTTTATAGAAAAAGGTATTGAGTATGGTATATATATCTTTCTTCTCTCATATATGTCACATATTGCAAGAGTGGCAAAATTTGACACGACACAGTACGAATTTAGCATGTTATTATGAGTTAAGGTCTAATGAGTTCATGTCATATTTGGGTTGACACGACTAACCTGTTTAATAAAAGTGTCAAGTTCATGTCCAACTCATGGAACCTATTTGACATGTTTAATTAAATGATATTTTACCACTAAACCCTTCAAATCCTAGGTATATAAATTTATTAGTTGTTGTGGATTTTTTTTTGACATATTGTGATTTATTATTTGAGATATTAAGATATGCTTTAATTTTGAATGATTATTTGTGATGCAGTTACTCGTTAGTTCTGAATTTTATATTAAAAAAAATTATTTGTTTGGTTTTTCATAATTTAGATCAATATGGTTAATACTAAAATTTGTATTTTTTTTCGTTTTGATAAAATCTAATAAATGAGTCGACACGACTAACTCGTTAATTAGTAAATAGATTATGTTAGGGTTGAGGAATCTTGACCCGTTAAATCAACATGTTAGGTTAGTGTTGACTCATACAATCAAATACTCATGAGTCAACACGACACGCGAGCACGAGTTGCCACCCTTAATGTATTGTCTACGTATCTTTCTTTCTATGGAAAGTCATTGGGTAAGGTATATGCATCTCTCTTCTCTCCTATTATGATTGTGTTTTTATATGGAACTAATAAATACATAATTATTGTACTCCCTCCGTCCCCTTTTTTTTGTCTTCTATTCCATTTTGAGATGTCCCAAAATATTGTCCTGTTTCTAAAAATAAAAGTCATTAATTTACTAATATTCCTATTATACCCTTAATAATTTACTAATTTAATTTTTTAATAAATTTTTTTAAGGGTAGTTTTGGAAACTTATACATTTTTAAAAGGTAGACAAGACAATAAATGATGTTCCCTTAAAAAGTTTGACTTTTCAAACAGGACAAAAAAATTGGGACGGAGGGAGTAATTATTTGTACGAATTTATTATGAAATTTTGATAAGTATGATAGTTATTAATATGCATTTATTATAATTGTGTTTCCAGTAGACAAAAAACATTTACAAGATTGACCAAACTTTTACAGCAAAGGGAAAAGTTAATAGATACCTTAAAGACATTTGTTTAAAAATATTTGTAGAAACTTTTTATATTTATCATAAAAGTAGTATTAAAACTTTTCTAAAATTGATTATTAGAAAATGTCACAAGCGCATCTATTAATTGGATCCTACAACATATATATATTGTGGGGCCAAATAATCCCACGGCCCAGTACACTTCATTCCTGGGCCGAAGGCCCGAGCCGAGGAGGCACCTATGTCCGAGGATGACCTCATCATCGGTCATCTCGGCATTAAAGGTACCTGACTCCTGTCCTGGTCGCATTAATGAGGAAAGGACCCCGCACCAGCATCGCCTTGGTTGCCGTGACTCCCAAAAGAGACTGAGAAGGCGGCTGATGGGACAAGCACCTGAGCAACGTCCAGATCGTTCGACAAGTGTAGGGCTAGGATTGGTTGGGTAAAGGGTATATAATGTAAAGGAATCCCTCAGAGGAAGGGGGGGGCCGGAGGACGAAAAGTCTAAGAATAAAGGGGAAGAAAAGTCTCCTCGACCGTGGGCCGAGGAGCAACCCCAGTTGTAAATTGCTCTAAGTCTTTCATTGAATAAAAGAGACCGGAGTTCACGCCTCGTGAACGCCGGCCGGCGCCTAGACCTTCGATCCCACTCTCTATAAATTCATTGCGGGGTTCGTTGGGCTTTTGACCCGTGTCCCTTGGGCTTGGACAACCAAAAACCCAGACCCTACAATTGGCGCCGTCTGTGGGAAGGATTAGTGCGCCGCCGGCGCAACAGGCGACTGTTCTAAATAGATATGCTATGGAAGATTGGTGGTGATGCAAGAAAAAAAGAAGAACTATCAAACAAACATCGCAGAAAGATAAAAGCTCAAAGATAGAAGATTCAACAAAAAAAAAAAAAAAAAGCTTGAATATTATTTCATATAAAGAAAAAAGGTTACAGATTACAATCAGAGGCTCAGGCAGGCTTGTTTTACAACTGTTCCTACCAGCTAGTCCTACAATCAGAGGCCCAGGCGGACCCGTCCTAAAACTAGCTAGAGGGAAGTGTCAACCCGTACCCTTATTGGCATCAAGAGAATGGGAGAACTTGACAATAAGGGGGCGGAAGGGGGCTAAGGGCTTGAACAAAGTGAGGAGCAGATGCAGGGGCTCCAGGAGGCCCTCCCCCATGATGTTCCCTTGATTCTCTCCAGCCCACGCGAGCGTTGGCCGTCGGTGACGGCAACACTCGGGCACCGCTCATAATGTGAGTTCGCATGTCCCCTCCGTCGGGGGTGCGCTCTGAGAAGGGACGTTAGGTACTTCAACGACATCCCTCCGGGCCACCGTGCATGGCGCCATCGGTGTTACGCCTAGACTCTGCCGCACCGGAAGCCCAGTGGGGGCTGCGGCCACAACGGCTCTTGGCACGGATGTCCTCACACCCGTCCAAAGCCGCCCCATATCTCCTAACTCCGGTCACAATTCCGGCGGGGTTATTAAAGGGACATGAAGGGTTGAAGGGGTGTTTCTTTCTGTTTGTCTTGGGAGGCACTACAAAAAAATGGTCCTGTCCCAACGTTTTTTTCCCGGCGTTTTTCAAAACCGCTGTTATAGATAAGCTTGTACCAGCGTTTTTTGAAAGCGCTGGTATAGGAAACCCTATTGCGGCGTTTTTTTCCTGGCGCTTTACAAACCGCTGTAATAGGAGGACTATAGCGGCATTTTTAAAAAAACGCTGGTATAGGACGTCCAAAAACGCTGGGATAGGGTGACCCTATCCCAGCGCTTCCAAAAGCGCTGGGACAGGCCTTCCTTCATAAGGTTACGGAGGGGCCTGTCCCAGCGCTTCCAAAAGCACTGGGATAAGGTGACCCTATCCCAGCGTTTCCAAAAGCGCTGGGACAAGCCCTTCCTCCGTAAAGAAACGGAGGGGCCTGTCCCAGCGCTTCCAAAAGCGCTGGGACAGGTCTCCTCATTCTCTTATGGAGAAAGACCTATCCCAGCGCTTCAAAAAGCGCTGGGATAGGTCACCACCTATAGAATTTTTTTTTTTTTTTTTTTTTTTTTTTTTTACAAGATAGAATTTCTACTCTAGCACTTATACTTGTGGAGGGATTTGTTAATTATCAAATGACCAATACTCCCCTAAACCTAGAAAAAGACCAAAGTACCCTCCAAAACATCGAAAAAGAGCAAAAACACCCCGATACCTAAAAAAAGACTGATATACCCCCCAAACCTAATAAATGACTAAAATACCCCCAAAACATAAAAAATGACCCAAGCACCCCCTAAGACATTGAAACTGACCGAAGTACTCCTTGTGCCTAAAACTAGCCAAAATAGCCTCGATTATTTGAATAAAACCAAAATACCCCTATAAGTTTGATAAATGACCACAATGCCCCCAAAAAGATAAAAAATGTCCAAAACACAACCGACACACAGAAAAGGAGTAATACACCCCGGAAACATAAAACATGACCGAAATACCCCCAAAACATCGAAATGACCGAAATACCTCCAAAATACATCAGGTGTAACTTGAACCCAACCCTATATTTCTTAATTCAACGTGAATTTTGACAAACCTACCATTAGATTATATTATCTTCATATATTTTTCATGCTTAAAAAATTTCAAGGTGATCAAAGATTAATAGCCATGTCATCAATCAGTTGTTTAAATTCAAGTTTTTGTAGTTTAAACTAACGCATAAAAGATGAGCAGCTAAGATCAAATCGTAAATTACATCCGATTGACATGAAAATTGGCATGCATGTTAAGAACATATAGAACATGTAATCCAACGGTTGGATTTTCAAAATATGAATTCAATAATAAGTTATTGGTTAGTGTAACATTTTTTAGAGTTACATCAGGTGTATCTTGAACCCAACCCTATATTTCTTAATTCAATGTGAATTTTGACAAATCTACCGTTAGATTACATTATCTTTTATATATTTTTCATGCTTAAAAAATTTCAAGGTGATCAAAGATTAATAGCTATGTCATCAATCAGTTGTTTAAATTCAAGTTTTTGTAATTTAAACTAACGCATAAAAGATGAGCAGCTAAGATCAAATGGTAAATTACATCCGATTGGCATGAATATTGGCATGAATATTGGCATGCATGTTAAGAACATATAGAAAATGTAATCGAACGGTTGGATTTTCAAAATATGAATTCAATAGTAAGTTATTGGTTAGTGTAACATTTTTTAGAGTTACATCAGGTGTAACTTGAACCCAATCCTATATTTCTTAATTCAATGTGAATTTTGACAAACCTACCGTTAGATTACATTATCTTTATATATTTTTCATGCTTAAAAAATTTCAAGGTGATCAAAGATTAATAGCCATGTCATCAATCAGTTGTTTAAATTCAAGTTTTTGTAGTTTAAACTAATGCATAAAAGATGAGCAGCTAAGATCAAATCGTAAATTACATCCGATTGGTATGAAAATTGGCATGCATGTTAAGAACATATAGAAAATGTAATCCAACGGTTGGATTTTCAAAATATGAATTCAATAATAAGTTATTGGTTAGTGTAACATTTTTTAGAGTTACATTAGGTGTAACTTGAACCTAACCCTATATTTCTTAATTCAATGTGTATTTTGACAAACCTACCGTTAGATTACATTATCTTCATATATTTTTCATGCTTACAAAATTTTAAGGTGATCAAAGATTAATAGTCATGTCATCAATCAGTTGTTTAAATTCAAATTTTTATAGTTTAAACTAACGCATAAAAGATGAGCAGCAAAGATAAAATGGTAAATTACATCCAATTTGAATTTGATTTTCCCCAAGTCCAGTGGTATTGAGTCTATCTATTAAGTTTGACCGGGTTTGACCAACTCTTACTAAACTTTGACTGCGTCTTTCTCTAAATCCAACCGTTTAATTGTGACCATAATTTACTAGAATGAACCTTTCATTACACTCTTCAAATCCAACCGTTTATATGTGGTGAATTTTATTGAGTATATGTGATTGTTTTTTGTTTTTAAATTTTATTTCATAGCTCATTAATAAAATGACTAAGTGACTTCACCAAATTACAGATTTTTTTTAAAAATAAATATAATTTTTTTTACACTACTAAATGCATAAATATAGTTAATTGTCATTAATTATTAATGTAAATAGAGTAGAAATTCTATCTTGTAAAATAATAATAATAATAATAATAATAATAATAATAATAATAATAATAATAAAAACTTATATGGGACCTATCCCAGCGCTTCAAAAAGCGCTGGGACAGGTCCTCTCCATTAGACCTGTCCCTGCGCTTTTAGAAGCGCTGGAATAGGGTCTACCTATCCCAGCGCTTCTAAAAGCGCCGGGACAGATCTCTTTTCATAAGGGAATGGATGGACCTGTCCCAGCGCTTTTTGAAGCGCTGGGACAGGTCCACCTATTCCAGCGCTTCAAAAAGCGCTGGGATAGGTCAGCCATAGAGATTTTTTTTTTTTCCCCTTCCCGCACAAAATTTCGCCCAGTTTTCATTTCCCTATTTTTTTTATTTTTTCCTACACTAGTTTTTCTTTCTTTTGTTCGTTCAACTCCCACTTCTTTCTTTCCCCTCACACCACTTCTCTCTCTCCCCTCATGCCACTGCCGTACCCAGCACGCCGTCGTCATCGTCGCCAATGTCATCGTCGCCGATCCAGATCGCGACGCTTCACTTCGTCGCCGATCTAGATCGCGACGCTTCACCTCGTCGCAGATCTAGATCGCGACGCTTCACAGCGTCGCCGATCCAGATCGCGACGCTTCACCTCGTCGCCGGCGTCGCTTCAGCTCGCTCCCAATCGCGACCCTTCAGCTTGCAATCGCGATGATTCAGTCGCCGGCGACGCTTCAGCTCGCTCCCAATCGCGACGATTCAGACGCCGGTGACGCTTCAGCTCGCTCCCAATCGCGACGCTTCAGTTTCGATCGGGACGCTTCAGTTCCGACGCGACGCTTCAGCTCTCGATCGCCGGCGACGCTTCATCCTTCGCAACATCCAGCGATGCTTCCGGCGACGCTTTAGTTAGCGACGCTTCCAGGTTTTTTTTTTTTTTTTTTTTTTTTTCCTTTTGAGTTAATTTTTTTGTTAATGTTTGTTTTATAGAGATATTGTCTTTTGAGTTGGTTATTATGTTAGTTTAGGCATTGGTAGAGTTAGTTAAGGTTTATTTGGTAGATCTAGTCATTTTTCTTTCATTTTAGTTGTTTTATTATGAAATATTTCCACAATAGCCTTTTGATTTTAGTTTTTTTTATTATGAAACATATAGATAATGTTTCACTTGGTATTTTGTGATTTATTTTGGCCCATGTTGCACTCCTTCTTGCTAGGTCCAATTTGTTGATTATTAGGAATATAGTGGGCAAATCTTATGCTTGGTTTTGAGCAAGTAAATCATTTTTCCGATTATTATCTTTTTCTTATTCATCTTGATGCTGATTTTGGAGCACATGTAGTAACCCATATCTATTAAATACTGTGTATGATACTTTTAGGATGCCAAAATATTACTCTCTTATTAATTGATTTACTTTTTTTGCCTTTGGCTTTAAAATAAAGCAGTAGATTGAAGTGTTAATGGTAAGAATATTGAGATTTTTTAGTAAAGCATCATATTAACTCCACTGAGTAGTTCCCTACAGCTTTTGACTGGGAAATACAAAAAAAAATTGTTATTAATTATCTGTGCCCTATTTTATTTAATTTTATCTTCTCTTTTAAGATCATTATTTTGCTTATATTGTGGTCGATCAACTTGCTTAGCTTGCATATTTGGCTTTTCTCTGATGGTCCTAGTGTTTATGTAGTTAGCCTTAAGTCTTACATGGGTATGGGTCTGACAAGATCCATTCATAGGTAACCAAAATTATAGGGTGTTGTGTTTCACATAATTCACAAGACCCTAGCCAAGAGCCAAATGTTTGATCTGATGGTTGACAAGGTAGTGTTTAAAGAGGACATTGGCCAATGCAATCACCTTACAATTAATGTAGTAATATTGTTGCAGTAAAGTCTGTAAAGAGGACTGAGACAATTGTGTCTACTGCCACCTTGCTTTGCAAAATCAGACATATTTGAATTTGAATCAAGTATATATTCATCTTGAAACTTTATTGCATATGAGTATATGACACTTAACACATATTATATCAAATTAAAAAGTACAATCATCCTGACTTATTACAAGAAAACTTCAACACCAAGCTGTAAACAAATTAACAAGATGATATGGCTTGAAACCTTTTAACTGGCCCTGGTTTCATTAAAGAGTTTTGCAACCATGGTTTGTGGACATGACTTTTATTTTCTGCTTGTATGCTTTGATATTTGATATTTTCAATTTGGAGTAATTGTTTTAGAGTAAGGATCTAGTTACAACTAGTGTAACTTTTGGATGTTACATCATTAAATAATATTTTCTTTGATCAATATTTTGAAAATTCAACCTTGACATCATCCAATCAGGGGAGGATTTTAGGATTTTTACTTTTACAAAAATACCAGAACAAGGGACTTGTAAGTTTTGCTTGCTTTAGTTTTGATTTTTTAATTGAATATAATAAAAGGCTGTTTGTGATTGTATATGGAATTGACGAAATGCTTGAACTTTATTGGGTTTAGATAAAGATAGAATTTGGCAGGCACAGGGGTATAAGTTTAGCTTGAATAAGAAATATAGAGAAAGAGATAGAGGGATAGAGGGAGGTGTGTGAGTATAAGAGAAAGAGATAGAGGGAGGTGGTACTTTGAGGCAGAATGTGTAAACTTGTGCGTATATTGGAGATACACTACACCATCCACTTGTAAAGGTATTCGCATTTATCCACATTTTAAACGTTTGATGGTAAACACGGTGTTTTTTTTTGAATCTCTGTGCTTATGGATAATTCATAGTAATTGTTTTTACCTTTTGATTAATTTTGAGTATTGAAATCTTGTTTTAGTATTTTGTATCCTATAACTATATAATGGTAAACTAAAGCACAAGCTCTCACAATATGACTCATTTATCAAGGTCTCAAAAGCTAAGTCACCACAAATTTATTCTTATTTTGATATGGTGGGCTTGGGGTTTCTAGAAATGCTTGATTCCATATAATTTAAGTTATTCTTAAAGTATTCTTTTCTTATTGGCAGATTGCAAAAAGAAGAGGCATTACAAGTTCGTGTGAACAAAGCAAGTGAATTTGTTTGTGTTAGACTTAAGGTACTCTGTGTGTGTGTGTGTGTGTGTGTGTGTTTGTGGTGGGCTATTGAATTGGGGCAAGCAGGTGGCTTGCATGGAGATATAAGGTGGTTTTAGATGATATTGGGAGTGTTGACTGTTTTGTGTAATATTGGATGATTCCTGTTGAGTTGTTTTTATTTGATTAATTCATTTTAGGGGCTTCTCTCTATCATTTTCACAAACGAGGAACACTAAAATGAAATGGGATATTTAAAGAGATGTCCATTCCTAAAGAATATTGCTAGTAATAATGTTATAGTTACCAAATGTGTTGATAACTTTTGTATGCGTTTAAATTCATTGTTTTCTTAGGAACATAGCTGGTTGTTGGGTCACTTGACTAGTCAATTAGGCCAGCATAGATATGATACTACTCTCCTTAGCCTACTTTGGAATGTGATCGACATGCTTATAGTATGTTTACAGTTTTGGATGCTCTTAAATGATAGTAGCAGTTTATAGTATGTTAGGTTCTTTGCTTTTTTGTCTTTAGACCACCCTATTTTATTTTGATAAGTTACATTCCACTCTAATTATAGCAACTAGCATGTATGGCACGTAGTTGGCTAGTAGCATTTATCCCATTTCAAATTGTTTTGAAACCAAGCAGCCAGTCATTAAAGTTGTAGTTTGCAAAACCACAACTTTAATTGGTTTGAGATTTCCAGTTTCTCATAGTAACATGCCCCAACTGTTGGACCTTCCAACATTTACTTTAAAGACTTATTAAAAGTAATTCAATTCTTAGAAATGGCGGAACTCTATTTTCCATAATAGAGACCTTAACATGTCTTAATATTCAATTTTTATGATGGCTATACTTGTTTATTTTTTACACATGCCCCTCTAGTTTATTGACTATATCTTTCACTATGCTAATTTCTTTAGTTAGCCATTTTATATTTATTTACCAGGTGCACTTAATTTCTTTAGTTATCCATTTGAAATCAAAAGTTCTGTGCAATGCTAAAAATAGATTTGATGCTAGCTATTAGCGGATATGACTTTTGGATGCTGGGTCTTTGACACTTTTATACCTTGATTTAATTGGGAGAATTTCTTAATCACATGAAGAATTTCTAAGTGATGTCCACTTAGTTATGCCTGCAAATTTTGTTTCTTTACCTCTATAGTTTTACTTGTGTTTAGGATCAGCAAAGTAGGGAGCCTTCTCAACGTCATGTATCTAAGCAAGCCAAGAAACTGAGGGTGAAGGTATGAGTGATGAGTTGGTACTTTTCACCCTTATTTATGATATTACTAAGTTCATTTGTATTATTGCTTCTGCTGTATTAAAATAAAAAAACAACTCAATTCTGACTGTTGGATTTGTTAAATTGCTAGATTAAACATTTGGTGGCTTTGAAACTTTGAAATTATGTTGGTGATTTCTCTTATTGGTATGGTGCAGGTAGATTGATGCTGATATTGTGCTTGCCCATGTTAAGTTCTTCAGGTTGTTGGTTTGTCCTGTGATTGGCATGACTTAGGCTTTTTGTGAATCGAATTCTTTTAACTTACACATTTGGTCTTAGCATTATTATTTGTAAAAATTCTGTGAATCAAGTTCTTTTAATCTATGTATTTGGTTTTCGCATTATTATTTGTAAAAACATGCATTATTATTTGCATTATTACAGGTGTTATAAAATGTGTTGGAAAATATGTATTGTAGGTACATTTCATGTGCTATAAAATTTAATTTTTTTTTTAAAAATAGGCCCTATTGCAGCGTTTTGAAAAGTGCTGCAATAGGGCCTTTTTAATTATATTCATTATAGACCTATACCAGCGTTTTTGAGAACGCTGGAATAGGTACAACCTATACCAGCGTTTTTGAAAGCGCTGGTACAGGTCTTTTCAATTTTATTCGTTCAAGACCTATACCAGCGCTTTTGAAAGCGCTGGCATAGGTAGTACTTATCCCAGCGCTTTTAAAAGCGCTGGTATAGGTCTTGAACCAATATAATTGAAAAGACCTGTACCAGCGCTTTCAAAAACGCTGGTATAGGGCATGCCTGTCCCGGCGCTTTTGAAAAGCGCTGGTACAAGTCCTGCGACCCTATACCCACAGTCACTGTGCGGAGGTTTGAAGCGCTGGGAAAAAAAAACGCTGGGATAGGAATTTTGACCCTATCCCAGCACTTTTTGGGGCTATCCCAGCGTTTTCAAAAACGCTGGGATAGCCCTGTTTTTTTGTAGTGAGGTTCATGGAGTGTGGAGAAACCATCCCCCCAGGAGGCCTTATATAGGGGATGAAGGTTGGAGAGAATTAATTCACGCAGAGTTCAAAAAGGGAGTTACCGAAGCGTTGGATAATAATGGAGCTGCCAGATCCCAAAGGAGCCGCAGACCGTTGGACTTCTGCGGAATCACGAGGCCATTAATGAAGGCACGTCTCGCGCACCGGAGCGTCAGGCGCGGAATACGAATGGCCAAGAGACGCTTCGCAAATGAAAAAAATGAGGGCTCGAGCTGGAGGCGAGATCAATGTCACGTGTAAGATCATGAGCCGTTCAAAGGAGGAATCGTCCCTAGTAAAGCAATCCGAGGACAAACCCCTACTTACGGACAAACGAAAGCGTTAGACAGAACCAAGGCTCCGCATGGTCCTCGGACTCAGGCCTATGGGGAAACTAACCGCTCCAGACGCCTAAGCGTTAGACAGAACCAAGGCACTGCATGGTCCTCGGACTCAAGCCTATGGGGAAACTAACCGCTCCAGAAGGCCAGGCGTTAGACAGAACCAAGGCTCTGCATGGTCCTCGGACTCAGGCCTATGGGGAAACTAACCGCTCCAGACGCCCAAGCGTTAGACAAAACCAAGGCACTGCATGGTCCACGGACTCAGGCCTACGGGGAAACTAACCGCTCCAGAAGGCCAGGCGTTAGGCAGAACCAAGGCTCTGCATGGTCCTCGGACTCAGGCCTATGGGGAAACTAACCGCTCCAGAAGGCCAGGCGTTAGGCAGAACCAAGGCTCTGCATGGTCCTCGGACTCAGGCCTATGGGGAAACTAACCGCTCCAGATGCCAAGCGTTAGACAGAACCAAGGCACTGCATGGTCCTCGAACTCAGGCCTATGGGGAAACTAACCGCTCCAGAAGGCCAGGCGTTAAACAGAACCAAGGCTCTGCATGGCCCTCGGACTCAGGCCTATGGGGAAACTAACCGCTCCAGATGCCAAGCGTTAGACAGAACCAAGGCACTGCATGGTCCTCGGACTCAGGCCTATGGGAAAACTAACTGCTCCAGAAGGCCAAGCGTTAGACAGAACCAAGGCACTACATGGTCCTCGGACTCAGGCCTATGGGGAAACTAACCGCTCCAGACGCCCAAGCGTTAGACAGAACCAAGGCACTGCATGGTCCTTGGACTCAGGCCTATGGGGAAACTAACCGCTCCAGACGCCCAAGCGTTAGACAGAACCAAGGCACTGCATGGTCCTCAGACTCAGGCCTATGGGGAAACTAACCGCTCCAGAAGGCCAGGCGTTAGACAGAACCAACGCTCTGCATGGTCCTCGGACTCAGGCCTATGGGGAAACTAACTGCTCCAGACGCCCAAGCGTTAGACAGAACCAAGGCACTGCATGGTCCTCGGACTCAGGCCTATGGGGAAACTAACCACTCCAGAAGGCCAGGCGTTAGGCAGAACCAAGGCTCTGCATGGTCCTCGGACTCAGGCCTATGGGGAAACTAACCGCTCCAGATGCCAAGCGTTAGACAGAACCAAGGCACTGCATGGTCCTCGGACTCAGGCCTATGGGAAAACTAACCGCTCCAGAAGGCCAGGCGTTAGACAGAACCAAGGCTCTGCATGGTCCTCGGACTCAGGCCTATGGGGAAACTAACTGCTCCAGATGCCAACCGTTAGACAGAACCAAGGCACTGCATGGTCCTCGGACTCAGGCCTATGGGGAAACTAACCGCTCCAGACGCCCAAGCGTTAGACAGAACCAAGGCACTACATGGTCCTCGGACTCAGGCCTATGGGGAAACTAACCGCTCCAGAAGGCCAGGCGTTAGACAGAACCAAGGCTCTGCATGGTCCTCGGACTCAGGCCTATGGGGAAACTAACCGCTCCAGAAGGCCAAGCGTTAGACAAAACCAAGGCACTGCATGGTCCTCGGACTCAGGCCTATGGGGAAACTAACCGCTCCAGACGCCCAAGCGTTAGATAGAACCAAGGCACTGCATGGTCCTCGGACTCAGGCCTATGGGGAAACTAACCACTCCAGAAGGCCAGGCGTTAGACAGAACCACGGCTCTGCATGGTCCTCGGACTCAGGCCTGTGGGGAAACTAACCGCTCCAGATGCTAAGCGTTAGACAGAACCAAGGCACTGCATGGTCCTCGGACTCAGGCCTATGGGGAAACTAACCGCTCCAGAAGGCCAGGCGTTAGACAGAACCAAGGCTCTGCATGGTCCTCGGACTCAGGCCTATGGGGAAACTAACCGCTCCAGACGCCCAAGCTTTAGACAGAACCAAGGCACTGCATGGTCCTCGGACTCAGGCCTATGGGGAAACTAACCGCTCCAGATGCCAAGCGTTAGATAGAACCAAGGCACTGCATGGTCCTCGGACTCAGGCCCATGGGGAAACTAACCGCTCCAGACGCCCAAGCGTTAGACAGAACCAAGGCACTGCATGGTCCTCGGACTCAGGCCTATGGGGAAACTAACCGCTCCAGAAGGCCAAGCGTTAGACAGAACCAAGGCTCTGCATGGTCCCCGGACTCAGGCCTATGGGGAAACTAACCGCTCCAGAAGGCCAAGCGTTAGATAGAACCAAGGCACTGCATGGTCCTCGGACTCAGGCCTATGGGGAAACTAACCGCTCCAGACGCCCAAGCGTTAGACAGAACCAAGGCACTTCATGGTCCTCGGACTCAGGCCTATGGGGAAACTAACCGCTCCAGAAGGCCAGGCATTAGACAGAACCAAGGCTCTGCATGGTCCCCGGACTCAGGCCTATGGGGAAACTAACCGCTCCAGAAGGCCAAGCGTTAGATAGAACCAAGGCACTGCATGGTCCTCGGACTCAGGCCTATGGGGAAACTAACCGCTCCAGACGCCCAAGCGTTAGACAGAACCAAGGCACTTCATGGTCCTCGGACTTAGGCCTATGGGGAAACTAACCGCTCCAGAAGGCCAGGCATTAGACAGAACCAAGGCTCTGCATGGTCCTCGGACTCAGGCCTATGGGGAAACTAACCGCTCCAGATGCTAAGCGTTAGACAGAACCAAGGCACTGCATGGTCCTCGGACTCAGGCCTATGGGGAAACTAACCGCTCCAGACGCCCAAGCTTTAGACAGAACCAAGGCACTGCATGGTCCTCGGACTCATGCCTATGGGGAAACTAACCGCTCCAGAAGGCCAGGCGTTAGACAGAACCAAGGCTCTGCATGGTCCTCGGACTCAGGCCTATGGGGAAACTAACCGCTCCAGAAGGCCAAGCGTTAGACAGAACCAAGGCACTGCATGGTCCTCGGACTCAGGCCTATGGGGAAACTAACCGCTCCAGACGCCCAAGCGTTAGACAGAACCAAGGCACTGCATGGTCCTCGGACTCAGGCCTATGGGGAAACTAACCGCTCCAGACGCCCAAGCGTTAGACAGAACCAAGGCACTGCATGGTCCTCGGACTCAGGCCTATGGGGAAACTAACCGCTCCAGAAGGCCAGGCGTTAGACAGAACCAAGGCTCTGCATGGTCCTCGGACTCAGGCCTATGGGGAAACTAACCGCTCCAGACGCCCAAGCGTTAGACAGAACCAAGGCACTGCATGGTCCTCGGACTTAGGCCTATGGGGAAACTAACCGCTCCAGACGCCCAAGCGTTTGACAGAAGCAAAGCACTGCATGGTCCTCGGACTCAGGCTTATGGGGAAACTAACTACTTCAGATGACCCTAAATGTTAGACAGAACCAAGGCTCTGCATGGTCCTCGGGCTCAGGCTCACGGGGAAACTAACCACCTCAGATGATCCTAAGAGTTAGACAGAATCAAGGCACTGCATGGTCCCAGGACTCAGGCCTAAGGGGAAACTAACTCCTTCAGAGGATTCCAGGTGGTAGACAGAACCAAAAGCGCTGCATGATCCCAGGACTCAGACCTATGGGGAAACTAACTCCTTCAGTGGATTCTAAGTGTTAGACAGAACCAAAGGCACTGTATGGTCCTCGGACTCAAGCCTGCGAGGAAGCCAACTACCTCAAGGGGATCCTAAATGTCTACCCAAAGAATTTTCTACCTAGCCCTTAGGGAGCGATGGGTCCACCCAAGCATACATGCCCTCACTATAATGATTGATGCCGTGATTGGCCGAGATGCGATTGAAGTTAAAACCATACAAGTAAAGAAAAAACAGATAGCGAACAATCACAAAACAAAAAGAAAAAAGAAGAAAATGCAAAAGACCGAAGGGACAACAGGGTCGAAGGGCCTGCTCTGCTCACTTATTCTCCTCCCTCAGCCGGGGGCTGGACTATAGCAGCTTCAAGGCCTTCTGAGCTTTGGCCAGGAGGGACAGCCTGCGAAGGCGTGGCAGGAATGGCTGCCTCCTCAGCAGCAGGAACTTCAGCTTCAGAGGTAGACTTCGCAACCTCCTGGGGCGCCTCCTCAACGGGGCCCTCACCCGATTCTGCCCCCTTGGGAGGGTCACTTCCTTGGACGAGCTCACCCACGGGCTCAGCAACTGATGTGTCCTCACCCGTAACAGTGCCGGTTTCCTCCGCAGCCTCCTCGGCCTCAGCGCCACTTGGAGTTGCCTCGCGGATGGCAGGAGGGTAGTACACATTCTCCTCTTTCCACAAATCGGATGAGGCCTCGACCCCAGCCTGTCTGAGAGCCTCCCTCCAAACCTCAGCAGAGTACCGCCTGCACAACCCAAGGACTTGAGCCTTAAAGGCTGCCCCGGTCTCTGCCATCCCCGCAGCATAAGCCTCCTCCTCGGCTTCCTGCTTAGTGGCCAGGGCTTCCTCCCTACCCTGGTCAGCCTCCGAGAGTCTAAGGGAGGAGGAGGGGCCCACAGGTATTACGCCTTCTGATGTGGAGGGCACTTCGGGGAACTGAAACCCGTCCTCGGTCACTGTTATTTTTTGAAGCCGAGGATCCTTTGCTTTGATCACGTACTTCGGCGCCGCAAATGACTTGTGAGCCGGGTCGTATTTCAAGATCTCGTGGGCGGCCCTAACCTGATTGTCGGCCTCATTCACGAAAACCTCTGCCCTCAGCGCCTTTTGCAGGTCTTCCCGTTTGATTAGGCTGAAATGGCGCGTGAAGGCGTGCGGATCTGCAAGAGGAAACACATTCATATCAGAAACCAGACAGTGCAAAAAGAAATGGATGAGGTAAAGAATGGAACTAGTCGAAGTCCCAGGACCGTCTCCCCATTTTCCCACTGCCCACCTGGGGTCCCCTCCGTCGTCGGGCAGTGAAGGCCATCATGCCACTCTCCAGACACGATGAGGAAGTCCTTGTTCAACCCCTTGCTGGACTCAGGGAGACACTGAATGAGCCTCACTCTATCATCCTTGGTCTTCAGATAGTAAGTCTCGCCCTTCAGGCACTGGAGGTTATAACACCAGTTGACGTCATGATGGGTCAACCTCAGGCCCATCTTCTCATTTAGGGCATCCACGCAGCCCAGAATCCTAAAGACATTGATGGCACACTGGGTAGGGGCTATCCGGAAGTGCATCAGATAGTCCCTCATCACCGGACCCATGAGTATCCTCATGCCACCTTCAACGAAGGCAGCGATGGGAATCACCACCTCACCCTCCTGCCTCCGAAAGCGCCACTCGCCCTCCGCACAATACCTCAAGCCCACGTTGGCTGGTATCTTGTAATCAGCGATGAATTTCTCCATCGCCTCCTCAGTGAAGACATACTTCTTAAATATACCCATCACAACTGATGCCTAAGCAGGCTAAGAGAGAGCAAATGAAAGAAAAGGAAGAAGTGGAGAAAGAGAAAGTTCCAAGAGAGATAGTGACTTACAGAAATGTGTAGAAGCTCCTCGGACAGACTTTTTATGCTGGAGATGTAGACTCTTGAGTGCAAGTGAACAGAGAAACCGGCTTTTCAAACGGGTATTTATACCCCCAAATCAAGGAGCTGTGCGGGTTTTCCCACCCCTAACTGCTAGGCGAATCCCCACCGTTGGATTATCATCCTCCCGTTGAACGTGGGGAGCACGGAGCCGTCTGGATTTAATGAGAGGCACGTCGCACCCTTCGAGGCGTCAGTAACGCTTCTGGGGCAGGCGAAAAGACTCTAGTACCCACGGAGGACCAAACTCAATGGGTCGTGTGACAGGCCCGAGGACATCAAAATCCTCATCTCCGCCCGAGGATGCAGACAGCAAAATTTTGAGGGGCTATTGTGGGGCCAAATAATCCCACGACCCAGCCCACTTCATTCCTGGGCCGAAGGCCCGAACCAAGGAGGCACCTATGTCCGAGGATGACCTCATCATCAGTCATCTCGGCATTAAAGGTACCTGACTCCTGTCCTGGTCGCATTAATGAGGAAAGGACCCCGCACCAGCATCGCCTTGGTTGCCGTGACTCCCAAAAGAGACTGAGAAGGCGGCTGATAGGACAAGCACCTGAGCAACGTCCAGATCGTTCGACAAGTGTAGGGCTAGGATTGGTTGGGTAAAGGGTATATAATGTAAAGGAATCCCTCAGAGGAAGGGGGGGCCGGAGGACGAAAAGTCTAAGAATAAAGGGGAAGAAAAGTCTCCTCGGCCGTGGGCCGAGGAGCAACCCCAGTTGTAAATTGCTCTAAGTCTTTCATTGAATAAAAGAGACCGGAGTTCACGCCTCGTGAACGCCGACCGGCGCCTAGACCTTCGATCCCACTCTCTATAAATTCATTGCGGGGTTCGTTGGGCTTTTGACCCGTGTCCCTTGGGCTTGGGCAACCAAAAAGCCAGACCCTACATATATATATATATATATATATATAACAACTATATATAGGTTTTTTCATACTTTTTTTTGAGACGATTGTATTCAATGTATTGTTGTTACCGTACTACTTATTAGCTATTATTTTACTTATTGATGGGATCTGGTGCATTAGTATTAGTATCATCAAGAGTAGATGCAAAAGGTTGAAATGCTATATAAAAAAATTATTATTTTTCAAACTAATACTTAAAATAAATATAAATATAATAAAATAAAATAAAACTTATGTAAATATAATTGTATTTTCATTTTATTTTTTATTTAATACAATTGATAAAAGCATCTTTATTAATTATATGTAATATAATGAATTTTGGCTTTATATATATATATATATATATAAAGCCAAAACTCATAGAAAATTCAATTAGATTCTCAATTTTGCACCACGTGTCTCATTAAAATTTTTAATTTTTATGCCAAGTAAATTATTAGTGTGAAACCCGAAGAGTTTATAAAAAAAATGCAAATGCTATGTAAAACCCGAAGAGTTTATATCAAAAACTATATATATTCTGCAATGGAGAAATTGGATTGTCACAAAAGCTAAACTCTTTGAATTCTCTCCCTTTAATGGAATTTAGAGCAAAAAATCAAATCATTTAATTTAATTTTTTTTTTTTTGAGAGAGAGTTTCAACTTATGGCAATCACTCTTGATGATAACTCTTTATCATCAAACCAAAACAATAATCGATTTTTGGTGTAGGCGGGGAATAGTAACTTTATTATTATTTGAATGGTTTTAGAGAAGCTTGTTGTCTTCATTGCACCATCATTCTCAACCTTAGGTCCCTTCCCCCCCCCCCCCTCTCTCTCTCTCTCTCTCTCTCTCTCTCTCTCTCTCTCTCTCTCTGTAAATAGTTTTTTATGTTCAATTATTGTCTATGGATTTGTTTCTTTCTTTCTTTCATTTTTTTATTTTCATTTTTTTATTATCATTCTTACTAAGATTCATATCTCTTGCTCTGTAAATTTTCCATTTAGTTTTGATTCTCTTATTTGGAATACTAATGGTTTTTGTCAATTTAGGAATATTGCTACTTCAACAGTTTAATTTTTATTCTCTTTTTATCACCATTGTTTAATGATAATAAAAACTAAGACGGTTGAAATCTAGAAATACTAATTGAGTTAAAAGGTTTTTGATAACAATAATTAAGTAAATGATTATTACATAATTTCAGGGAAAATATAATTTAATAAAAACAATTTAAAGCATAGTTATCCAAAAGCTTCAATTGATTTATATATATAAATATATAAAAAAAAATAGGTAAAAAGGGCCTTAAGTTTCTTTTATCTACTTTTAACGTAGAGGGATCAGGAAGAAACAATGAAGGCCAAAACTTTGAGAGACTTGTGGGTTTAGATATAGAAAAGTCATTCAGTTCAACTAGTGATGGCAATATGTTGTGCATAACTGCCAATATGTTGACCTCGTTATTTTTCTTATATTACAATCACCTTCCCATGAAGCCGCATTCCTATCAGCCCGTTGACAAAAATGGATGACTAGTGCCAAATGTACATCACCAAAGAAACAACTCACTAAACTGGGATAGCTAACTAATTATAAGTACTAAGAGCATTCATAGCAGTGTAGCTAAATAGCTATATAGCTATTTTAGCTACCCCAAAACACAAAAAAGAGGGTTGTTAGTGCGGCGGGAAAGAAACTGTATGCATGAGAAGCCGTCCATTCCCTAGTTTCTATATGAACAGCCCAACCCGAATGAGCCAGCTTCAACACCACCTAGACTCTTAATCATAGACAGACTTGCACTGACCTTAACATAAAAAGATGAACCTGGTCTGTCTATTTGTATGCATTGGCTTCAGTCACTCCTTTATTACACTTCTCTCTCTTCTCTCATTAAACAAACATTTCCTTTTTTTTTTTTTTTTTTTCTCTCCAGCTTGCCGGCCAGCTCCCTCATCTCCCTCATCCCTCAGCTCGCCGGCTAGCTCCCTCATCGCTGATCTAGTCCGCCGACCCACCCCAAGCCCCATCGCCGAGTCGACCTGGTTCCCAAGTACCCAGATGGGTTACCGTTGTTTTCTTAGTTGGCAAGCTGTGAAGGCAAGCTGGTTTTGATGGGTGGGTGGGACCCAGTGAGTTATAACCCGGTCACCGATGTGTTCGTCTACAACTTCACGACTCGTCGTTGGAGACGCGACAACGACATGCCATCTAAGCGCTCGTTTTTCGCTATCAAAGCCTTTTCGGGTTGGGTTTACATAGCGGGCGGGCACGATGAGAACAAGAACGCGTTGGAATTGGCGTGAGTTTACGATCTAAGGAAGGACGAGTGGGCCGAGTTGACTCGAATGAGTCAGGAACGAGACGAGTGCGAAGGGGTGGTGATTGGGTGGTGGTTTTTTCTTTCCTGCTGTGGACTGCTAGTGGTGGTGGTGGATGATTATGCTGTGTTGTGCTGGTGTTTTTTTTTTTTTTTTTTTTTTGGGTGGATGTTTTTATTATTATATTAATGAGTTATTTGTATTATTTTAATCAAATAGCTAAAAATATAGCTTCATTGTTGTGGGGTGTAAGGAGGTAAAATAGATAAAATGACTTTTGTAGATGTCAAATAACTATATTTTTTGCTTCACTGCAGTGGATGCTCTAATATAATAGAAAGGAATTGTCTTTTCTATATACTTTCCTCGGTTTCGTTGCTACGATGAGCTTAACGGTAGAATGGTTCACAATAAATTCATTAACATTATATCGTGCCAAATTTTGTGCCGAACTTTAGATACGCAATCAAACCATCCAACAATGATACCAACATTTTACCAGAACAAAAACAAAACAAAAAAGAGCAATATACTATATATACAACAACAACAATAGAAAAATAAAAAATGTCAGCAACTTCCTTTGAAAACTTAGACAAAGCCTAGAATTAATTCTGTCATCTGTAGATTCTTCGAAGTTCTTTCACAATCATAATGGTTGCATGGACTTCTATACTAGCATGCGAGATTTGTTCCAAACTTAATGTACTGGTACCCCAATCACTGAGGTTGTGTTTGATGCTCAATTCAACAAAGGTTACAACTGAAAGGTTAAGAAACTTGGCAATGGAAGTGGGTATTTTCTTGAAGTATGTAAGGTGGACAAGGAGGCAATCATTTTCTGAACATAGTCTCAACAATGAAACATTGTCACTGACTAACCCATCACTAGTTGAACTGAATGACTTCTCTATATCTAAATCCACAACTCTCTCAAAGTTTTGACCTACATTGTTTTTCTCTGATTCCTCTGTACACACAATTTTCATAAATGATAAACCACACGATCACGAAATAGTGTAACAAATAATCAATTTGTATCTGATTTATATATATATATATGTGAGTACAATCCTCTGTATGAATCTTTACAATGAAAGAGTACAATAAATTCCTCTGATTCGATCTCCAAGAAACGTTACGATTCGAAGGGGCAATGAAGCGTGATCTTGAATCGTACTTTGATGTCTCCAAGTTGAATGAATGATTGAACGTGCTTGATTTGATGCGAGGGCCGTTGGCTTGATCTCGAGCTAGGTTAAAGGAGAATCCCCACTTTGGTTTGAAGAAGTAGGGATAGGCCTTGATGAACAATGGAATTCTTGTGAACTTTACAGATGACTCTCTATTTTAGCAGAGTGTCAGTAGTGTTTTCTCTCTAAGTGTCCTCCCCTTTTCTCATATGAGAAGCCCCTATTTATAGGCAACTCAATAGTATTTAATTTGGAGTTTTCTCTCAGCATTTATTGAGAGCTAATTATGGATTTAATTTAGTCTCCCATTTAATAAGCACTTTCCATATAGGTCTTTTCTTCTGGCATTGCCATATGGCTTTCTTATTTGATGTTGCCACATGGCTTGATTTCATTTGCTGATTGTCCACCTCATCAATTGGAGATTAATTTGATCACAAATATTTTATCATGAACAATCGGACGGCTGTAAATACATCATAAAATTTTAATGTCTACAAATGCCCCCACTTCAAGATTCGGCTTTGCTCCCAATTGTCGTGCAAGGAAGACAAGGCTTGAAGTATTTTATTAATCTCCATTTGGACTAAGTTCACGGAAAGCAAGACCTTCATCCACGTACATGAAGGATTTAGACAGTTAACAGTTCACCCACGTATAAGAAGGATTTCAACTTGTCTTCTTCTTCTTTTTTCTTTTTTCCTTTTTTTAGACAGTTGACACCTTGTGGGCTTGATTGCACAAGAGAACCCCTCTTCTTTTTTTTTTTTTTTTTTTTTTAAACACAAGCCCACGTTGGTCTCCTTAGTAGAGTTAGTGTTGAAGTTGTCTTGCTCGGCAAGGAACTTTTTTTTTTTTTTTTTTTTTTTTGAATACTGGGTTTCAGTTTCATGGGCTTAGTCACACACAAGGGACTTCCCCTTACAAGCCCACCTTTGGTTTTGTTAGGCAGGTCGGTGCCGCGATTGTCTTGCTCGGCAAGCATTTTTTTTTTTTTTTTTTTTTTGGCTGCACCCTTACAAATTACGAGGGTTTCTTGCGAGTGCCACCCCTATAAAAGGACTTGATGTTAACGGGTTAGAGGAAATTGAGCACCGTTCTTTTTCTTTTCGGGTTCTCTTTTTTTTTTTCTTCAGCCGTAGCAGGCATCTTCTCTCTTTCTCATTCTTTCTTATGCTTGTCTTTGTATTTTTTTTTTTTTTTTTTTGAACCCTTGATTTACTTTGTGCAGGTCATAGAAGTTGGCACTGCATGAGCCAAGGTCATAGAAGCTAGTATTGCGTGGACCAAACCTCGGTTTCAAGCAAGTCTACCATCTTGCCTTTCTTATCTTGGCGTCCGACGGATTCGAGCACAACAGTCCTCTTACCTTCCTCGGACACGGAGTGCAAGCTTCAACAACGCATCCATTCCGCTGCCCCTTTGTCTCGTGACCAGTGGTGTGAGTGCTTCGTCTGCGCAACCTTCTCACAGCCTCCGTCCTGCGGCCACCAATACGGGAGTTCCATCAGCACGCCCCTCTCACTGCTCTCATCTTGCGGCTTTCAATACTGGAGTTCCATCAGCGAGCCCTTCTCATTGCCTTCATCTTGCGGCCTTCAATACGGGAGTTCCATCAGCACGCCCCTCTCACTGCCCTCATCTTGCGGCTTTCAATACTTTGCCTTCATCTTGCGGCCTTCAATACAGGAGTTCCATCAGCACGCCCCACTCACTGCCCTCAGCTTGCGGCTTTCAATACTTTGGGTACTCCAACTCCATCCTTAACGGTTGCTTATGGCCATGACGCTTGTACTTTCTAGGCTCAAACAATTGGCGCGATGTCCTTCACACTCCTAAAAGTGACGAATATATATCAGTTCTATGTGTCGCACTTGGTCACTACGAAATATTGGCTTGTCCATTGATGCCGCCTCCACAAGGGAGAACGCCCCACTTTCACGCTTTCTATTGTTTTGCATGTACAGTTTATGCCATATTATTGACACATCCCAAGCCTTAAATTCACTAGAAGCATGGTGGCATCTTTGTACACACATGATCTTTGCACTTAATGGCCAACATGCATGCTTCCACTTGTCTTTTGTCTTTACATACATATATAGTTATTGCAACACGTACCTAAGATGCCCAAGCCCTTGAATGTTGATATTGAATGAATATCCTGCTTGTAGTTTTGAATATTAATGCCATATGCTCTTCTTTATAATAAGCCATCATTGCACGTGCTCCTTTTCTTTCTTTTTTTTTTTTTTTTTGTTATTATTTATTAGTAAAGAGCAGAATAAGGTATTCATCCTTTCCTATGGTTTGTTATCAAGTGATACAAGCTTGCCAACCCTTTGCTCGACTTGTGACTCTTCTACCTTTGCTCAAGTCGTGACCTCTACGAGCTTCGTCTTCTCCAAGTGGCTGCCATCAAGTGTGCTTCATCATGGTCATCTTTTACGACTCATCAAGGACTCTCAATGATCAATCCGTCACTCTCTTGCGCTCTACGAACGAACCCCTGGAGAAAGGCGTCGTCTTGAAAGTCCATCCACTTGGTAGCAGTGTCCCTTCATCCTCGTCTACTACCATTCCTCGTCCTCTGAGTCTATCTCAATGGTAGGTCGAATCATCTCACGAACTACAAGACCTGACTAGAAAGGATTCGCATGTCGTTTCGAGGACGTTTACTTTGGCCTCCAACCTTCACTCAACCGTGGACCACATCCATCCATTCCCTCTCCTCGGTCGTCGGATAAGTGCGGGAGAAGTGCAATGGGCCTTACCTTCTACCAAGACTCCTCCACTCCAATATAGGGGTGAGTTTTCCTACCTCCCTAAATATTGGGAGTGGCTAGAAGACATATTGAGCCGCAATACTAAAGTCTTAAGTGATGCCCATCTTTACGAGCCGTTACTCACATTGTTATTCACATATGATCGGAACACCCATGTCCTGCAAGCCTTTCTAGAATGTTGGTGTAGGACTACGAACACATTGCACACGTCTGTAGGAGAAGTCTCCATCAGCTTATGGGACTTGCATTCGATCGATGGGCTTCCCATGTACGACTCATTTTACGAAGAGGTCGTTCCAAACTCGAAAGACATATTATCTCTCCCCTCATGCTGTCATCATCTATTTGCCGCCTTCCATCACCTGAGTCTTAAGCTTGGTGGTTCGCACTTGGTCACTACGGCCTCATGAGTGAAGTTTTGGTTCCGTGGCAAGTCTAAATATCAGAAACCGCCGACTAGAAGGTCACTAAAGAGGAATGCAAGAGGCAAGCAATCTCATAACCCCTCTGGTAAAATTGATGCCCCCAGAATTCTGACTAAAGAAGACAAGGCTCCCTTCAATGTGCTCGAAGTAGAGAGAAGGCTTATAGAAGAGACTTGGTTAGCTACTTTGATCTCGTGTTGGCTGTGTGAGTTCGCTCTTCCCGATGGAGGACCAAACTTAATCAGACCTGGTGTTTTCAAGAGCGCAAGTGCGATGGCTCGTGGTAAGAGATACTGCCTTGCAGTCCCAGTCTTAGCCAACATTTATAGGGGCCTGAATGAAATTGTGTCTTCTAAGACTCCTAGTAAATGCGATGCCACTTTTCCTGCACACTACTTGAATGCTTGGTTGGCCGAATACTTCGACACTCACTTTGAACTTGAAGGGTCTCGCTCCAAGGCTGTTCCGCGCATGTTTAGATGCTCCGAAGAAGGTGCAGCCAAGCATTACGACGAGGTTACGGCCTGTAAGCTATTTCGTGCCGTTAGTAGCTTCAAGTTTCATCGCTTAGGCCTTTTTAAAGGCCATCGAGAGATTCTGGTGGATGATGACAAGCTACCTAGCTCTTATGCAGATTACTTCATCAGCCAACACTCTAGCTACTTAGCCTCTCGTCGCGGAAGTATATGTATAGTTGAGCCATATAGCCCTCACCGCTTTGGTCGACAGTTCGGTTTCAATCAACACATCCCTGGGGAGCTTAATGAGGATTTTTGCACCGTCACCTTAGAGCAAGTGGTATGCTTCTGGCGCCGATGTCTTCGTCTCGCTACTAATTCAAAGTTCTTGATCCCTGTCTGCCCATCTGAGCACGGGGTTCCGTGCACGAAGGACTATATAAATTGGTGGGCTAGAAGATCTGATGGTTTCTTTTCAAGTAGGGCTGAGCAACCGATTGGGAATGTTAACCCAAGCAAGATAAGACTCAAAATAATACAGCCTAATGAAGTAGTTGAGCCCGTGAAGCACCAAAACGAAGGGAAGCCCTATTTTGGGATTTCGGAGGCTACTGATGAGTCTTTAGGAGGAGCGTGTGTGGACAAGGCACATTCTCCAAAGCGTGGGCCTTCTTGCATAGTCTTAACGCCTCAAGATGTGGAGGTGACCAAGGGTAAGGATGCGTCAGATTCCGAGCAGAATAGTGGCAACTCAGACTCTCATTGGAGACGCAAAAGGCAGAGGGACAATCCCAACAAGAATCTGGATCATGAGGGGGTCACCCAGGCGACTGACCATGGTGTCGATATGGATTCACTTCCCGACCCTTCTGGTGGCAGTGCACAAGTGAGTCTTAATTTCTTTTTGATAATTTTGATCTTGAATCCATTAAAGACCTTTGTTTCCTTCACGATGACCTTGAAGCTATTTCTGGTATCCAAGAACTTTTTGAGAATGACAATCTTGGTATTCTTCCAATGCAGGATGACAATTATCCTTCGAAAAGAGCAGGAGAGAAATGTACGCCAGTTGCCACTAGCCCTTCTACGAGCGAGTTTTCCATTCAAGGTCCGACAGCCTTTGATTTGGCTACTAAGGAAATTGACCCATCACATTCGGGGAAGACTAACGCCACTCTTTCTTCCGGCCTTATTCACAAGCCTTCAAGGGACGTGACTCGAAATAAATCCATTATGTGTAGTTTGAGCATCCCAGCCACTTCAACTTTCACAAAGTTTGAACCCGATGATTTGATTTCGAAGGCCAATCGACAGCGTGCAAAAATGCTAGGAGGGGACCTAATTGAGAAGGTCGTCAAAACCCCTTTTAATCTTGTGACTTCATTTAGAGATGGAGTCGAGAAAATCCTTCAGGTTATCGCACAAATAAAAGTTGTGGACGCAACACCTTTAAGAGAGCGTATTTCGAAATATATGGATGATGTAGACCGATATTCTTCCCTCCATCATGCTCTTTCACAAGGCATCGCACCTGAAGACAAGGAACGGAAGCTTACCTACGCTCGGCATCGTCTCACTCTTGCCCTCGACTTGGAAGCCATTAAGATCAATCAGAAAGTTGCAGCCAAGGCGAACTTAGACAAGGTCTTAGCTAGAGAGATTGAATTGAAGAAGGAACTTAAGTCGTTTTCAATGCAAAAGGCAGAGTTCACAGCGTCGAGCACCCTTTGTGATGCAGAGCTAGCCCAATAACAAGTGATCATTTCTCAAATCAAGGGGGAGGTTTCCAAGATTGAGGCTACTCCAACCTTAGAAGCTTCTGATGATGCAAAACTTAGAGAGCTACAAGGGTTACTAGAGACTAGCAAAGAGGAGTTGAGGCATTTAGATTGGATAGGTTAATCTTTTTTTTATTTTTATTGATGTGGTCATTACAATGTAACGACACCTATCTCATTATTAATAAAGAAATTCATTTATTTCCAGATCAATGTTTGCTTCCCTTTTTTTTTCTTTTTTCTTTTCTTTTTTTTTTTCTTTTTTTTCTTTTGCGACTGTGCTTAGCAAAGGATGCTAGGCTGCCTACATACCCAAAAGGGATTAAGTCATAACGTAGTTCAAAGGAGAAAATATATATATATATATATATATATATATTTTAAAGTACATATGTGACTGAACTTAGTAACGAATACCAAGCTGCTTACGTACCTAAAAGGGATCAAGTCATAACGTAGTTCAAAGGACTTATTATTATTTTAAAAAAAAACAATTTAAAGTACATATGTGACTGAACTTAGTAACGAATACCAAGCTACCTACGTACCCAAAAAAGGATCAAGTCATAACATAGTTCAAAGGAGTTGGTTTTTTTTTTTTTTTTTTTTTTTTGTCCCTAAATTTTGCCTAGGTCGCCTCTTTCAAAGTTTTCAACCTAGCGGGAATTTTTTTTTGTCCCTAACTTTTGCCTAGATCGCCTCTTTCAAGGTTTTCAACCTAGCGGGAATTTTTTTTTTTTTTTTTTTTTTTTGGTGGGCAGTTTAAGCTCTTACCGAGGAGCATCTCCAATACTTCAGGCATAGTATCGCTTTAGGAACTTTGCATTTATGGGACCTACCCTCAGGCCATCTCCGTCGACTATCTTGTAAGCACCATTAGTGTAGACCTCCTGTACGACATAGGGGCCATCCCATTTTGATGTGAACTTGTTCCCAGTCTTGTGAGAGATGTTGATGGGCCTTCGCATAGCAAGTACTAGGTCCCCTACTTGGAAAGATCGAGGTCGGACTCTCTTGTTGAACGCTCGCGAAAGCCACGCTTGGTAGCATTCAAGACGTTGTTGAGCTTCCAATCTCTTTTCATCAAGTGCTTCCAACTCTTCTAGTCTTAAACACGCATTTTCTTCATTTGTGAACCCTTCTTGGATAGCAATTCGAAGTGATGGAATTTGTCGCTCCAAAGGCAGGACTGCCTCGACACCATACACTAATGAATACGAAGTGGCTTGCGTGGGTGTCCTGTATGTTGTTCGGTATGCCCATAAAGCTTCTCCAATCTTTTCATGCCAATCCCTCTTCGAGCGCTCTACTACCTTTTACAACAAATTACAAAGCGTCTTGTTGAAAGCCTCGGCAAGACCGTTAGCTGGCGCGTTATACATGGATGACTTGTATTGCTTGAACTCGAACTTCTCGCATAGTTGGGTCACCAAACTATTGTAGAATGGCTTACCGTTATCCGTGATGATATAGCGAGGGACACCATACCGATAGATCAAGCGAGTCCAGATGAAGTTCACCACATTTTCCTTTTTTACTTCCCTGAGAGGTATGGCTTCCGCCCATTTAGAAAAATAGTCAGTCACAGCTAATATGTACAGGTGACTCCCTGACGACTTAGGCAATGGTCCTACAACATCGAGTCCCCATGCATCAAAAGGCCAGGACGCGACTGTAGGATGCAAGGGCTCCGGTGGCTGATGGATGTAGTTCGCATGAAGCTGGCATGCTTCACATGTCTTTGCATAGTCCATACAATCTTTGACCATGGTGGGCCAATAATAACCCATTCGTTTTATCCGATGATACAATTTGGGACCAGACTGATGGGTGCCACACACTCCCGAATGAGCTTCTTCCATGGCTTGATCACCTTCTTCTTTGCCAAGACATCGTAAGAATAGACCGTCAAAAGACCTCCTATATAACGTGCCCTTGTAGTGTGTAAAACGAGGCGCCCTTCGCCGTACCTCAGTCTTGTGGCGGAGATCTTCGGGTAGCTTGCCATGTTCTAAGTAATCAATCAGGGGTTGGCGCCAATCCTCATCCTTCACTATAGATATTGATATGGTATTCGTTGCACTCGCGTCTTCTTCCATGTAAGAGAGCACCCAACGGTTGCAAACAGGGACATTCGCCTCTTTACCCTTCGACAGAGCCAACGTGATGGCTAGGTTGGCTAGAGCATTTGCCATCCTATTCTCGTTTCTGGGGATATGCTCTAAGGAAACTCCGTCGAACTTCTCAATTAGTCGCGTAGCCATCTGAAAGTAAGGAATCAAACCCTCATGTTTAACTCCATATTGTGTCAAAAGTTGATTGATCACCAACTTGGAATCGCCGTAGACTTCTAAGTATGAGATCTTCATATCGAGGGCCATTTGAAGGCCGGCAATAAGGGCTTGATACTCAGCAACATTGTTTGAACATGGTTCACTAAGCACAAAGGCAAATGGTAACACTTGTTTCTGTGGCGACACGAAAACAACCCCAACACCAGATTCCTCTTGCCGTGCGGCTCCATCAAAGAACATCATCCAAGGTGGGAGGACTTCGGTGTACAATACATCTTCATCTGGAAAATCATCTGAGAGCTCCCAATCGGCAGGAATGGGATGATCAGCAAGGAAATTTGCTAGGGCTTGCCCATTGATGGCCTTTTGGGGCACATACATGATTTCAAACTCTTGAAAGGCCACAGCCCATTTTGCCAACCGTCCAGACATGATTGCCCTAGACAAGACGTATTTGACCAGATCTATCTTTGCAACCAAGTGTATTACGTGTGCTTGCATGTAGTGCCTTAATTTTTGAATGGAGAAGAAAAGTGCAAGACACATCTTCTCTATTGGAGAATACCTTAGTTCTACCCCAGTTAGCTTTCGACTAAGGTAATACAATGCTTTCTCTTTTTCTTCTTCATTTTTCTGAGCTAAGAGGGCCCCAAGTGATTGTTCTTGTGCAGCAATGTAGAGCACTAGAGGTTTTCCTGGCATGGGCACTCCTAAGACAGGCGGGTTAAGCAGATATCTTTTAATGCTCTCAAATGCATTCCTGCAAGCCTCATCTCATTCAAAGGTGGCATCTTTCCTCATCAATCGACTGAATGTTTGACACCATCTTGCTAGATTAGATATGAAACGTCGAATGTATGCAAGATGGCCTTGTAAGCTTCGAAGCTCTCGCAGGTTCTTTGGTTCAGGCACCCTTTGGATAGCGTCTATTTTAGATTGATCCACTTCAATACCTCGATGTCGAACAATAAAGCCTAGAAACTTCCCAGATGTGACACCAAATGCGCATTTGAGGATTCATTTTGAGTTGATATTTCCTTAGCCGATTAAATACGATGCGCAAGTCCCATAAATGATCCCCTCTTTTCTTTGTCTTAACAACTAAATCGTCAACATAACATTGCATAATTTTGTGGAGTATGTCATCAAAAATTCGTTGCATTGCCCGTTGATATGTTGCACCAGCATTCTTGAGCCCAGAAGGCATCACCTTATAACAGTAGATCCCCTTTGGAGTTCGAAAAGCTGTGAGCTCTTCATCCTCGGGTGCCATTCGAATTTGGTTGTATCCTGTTGAGCCATCCATGAATGATAATACTTCATGACCAATAGTCGCATCAACCATAAGTTTTGTATTTGGAAGTGGGAAGTCATCCTTTGGGCACGCTCTATTCAAGTCTCGAAAATCAACACAAACTCGAATTTGTCCATTCTTCCTTTTGACAGGGACAATGTTTACAATCCACTTTGGGAATTGTACTTCTCGGATGAATCCTGCCTACTCGAGTTTGTTAACTTCTGCCTCAATTTGTGGGAGAAGTTCGGGTCGAAAGCGACGTTGGGCCTACTTGATTGGGCGCACTCCTTGCTTTATTGCTAACCAGTGAACTGCAATTGTTGGGTCTAAACCTGGCATCTCCTTGTATGTCCAAGCGAACACATCTTTGTACTCCATTAAAAGCTCAAAGTATTTGCTTTCTTCCTCCGGTGTCAAAAGCGAACTCACGTAGATCGGGCGAGGTTCCTCGTCAGTCCCTAAGTTTAATTCTTTGAGCTCATCTACGATAGCTTGCCCCCCATCTTCTATTGCTTGAGGGGCTTCATTTGGTTCATCGTCTGATGCATCTGATTCAGAATCAGTTTCCGTTGTCACATGGCAAGAAGGAAGGACTAGTGTCTCGTGATCCTCCTCCCCATCATCAACTTGCTTCTCGAGCTCTCGTGTGTGCACAATAGTCCGCCGCTTTACTTTAAGGGAGTTTCCTGTACTAACTTCTACAGTCAACTCACGTTTCATGCGCGAAGGGATAAGGCTGTAAGCTTCGGTGCCCTTTCTCTTTTGTAGGCCACTTTTCTCCTCCTTGAGTTCTGGGGTGTCAGTTGAGCTACTCGTAGACCCAAGCCTATCAAATGCCGACCTACATGTACGTGAGGTTCCTTCTTTCGTAGGGAGAGAGATGCTTAATCTATTAAATACTAACTCTCGAGGAGCAGCTGTTCCTAGACGATCAAATACAAAAGATCTTGACACAGGCTTCGGCTTCCCCTCCTCCTCAACTTCAAAGGTGATGTGTTGTGATGTCGCTTTTTTTTCTTTCCCTTTGGCCGAGATTCGAACTGGCTCTTGTGATGAATACCCCAGCCCAATTCTAGGAATCTCAATTGCATAACCTTGTTGCTTCAGTTTGCTTTGGGTCGAGTTAAGCCCATGTGACTTTTCTTCCACACAATTTGAATAAAGTTGTCCCAATTGCGGAAAATTTTGGAAATCATAGCCTGATTTTGCCAAAAGTGTATACGCTTTAGGGTCGAAACCCTCTTCTGTCCTTCTGACTGGCAATGAATCTTCTTCAACAAGGTTACGTATGGCTCTAGTGAAACCTTTGAGTGGGGGTTTTGTGGATGCCACTTGGCCTAGCTTCGATAATGGTAAGGTGAAATCACTTTTAAGGATGGCGATATCTTCCTCTTGAATAGACTTTTTGCACTTATCCTTAGTCTCCATTGTCAACCCGAATGGGGATTGCCCTTCCTTTTGTTTAGACGCGGGCATATATCGTAAGACCATGGGTGCCTCTTTCTTCTCTTCACGAAACTTCTGTCTTACTTCAGAGTTAGGTTTTGGACCTTCCGTGAGGGGCTCGCCTCCTTCCTTACGTTTTGCCTTCTTCTTTTCCATAGACTCTTCTTGTGGTACATCATAGGTTGTATCGCAATCCAAGTAAAACTTGGCATCTGCAAAGTGAGATTCTGCCACTGTAAATGGTTGCAAATCTGCTGTCACCACCTTTACTTCCTTGCTATCGCAATACTTGAAGCATTGATGCAATGTAGAAGGTACAACACCATTCCCATGAATCCATGGTCGTCCTAACAACAGGTTATAAGAGGTCCTCGAATCGATCACATGGAAGAGAGGTCTTGCTTTCAACTCATCAATAGTCACATCTAACCGAATCATGCCGATTGCCCTTTGTCCTTCTTGGTTGAAGCCCTGGATGACGAGTCGACTTTTGGATAACTCTTCCATGGATATGCCTAGGCGCCTCATTGTTCCTTTAGGCATTATGTTGACGGCAGACCCATCGTCTATGAGGATGCGGCTTACTTTTTCCCCCCTGTGTAACCTGAGACAAAAAGTGGTCGATTGTGTGGTTTGGAGCCCAATAGGAGATCCTCATCAGCGAACGTCATCTTGTCGTGGCAATGAGCACATATAGCAACTGTTTCTTCCAAGGCATGGGTTTCGCTTTCCTCTTCCTTTGTTCCTCTGGTTTCTTCAAGGTTCACTTTTTCCTCCTTTTCAGTGAGGTCTTCTTGATCATCAACATCATGGCAAGAAACCATGTAAGTGGTTGTCATTAGGCCCTCTGTAAGAAAGCCTTTAGGGAAAAACTCATGTAGCGTGACCGATAGGAGGCCTTCATTCGAACAAGCTCCCTTTCTTTGTTCCTTCAGACCATTTGTTCCCTTCCCCTTAGGAGCAACTTTTGAATCGCTTGCTCGAAGTTCCCTTTTCTTGTAAGGAACATAGGGTTTTGGGTTACGCTGTTTTCGAAGTCTCTTGTAGGTCACAAAAGTCCAACCCTCTTCGTCACCTACCAATTCTTCGACAGCTCTATCATCATCTTGAGGGTTGAAGCGTAACGTATGCATAGGCTCAAGCGTTCCAAATTGGATGTGCTTGCAATATGCCCTTGATGTTGATGGCAAGGTGGACCGCACTTCCGTTGGAGTTGGTGACTTCACAGAAATTGGGGATCCAGCAGCAAACGTAGCATGATTCGCCTCAGCAGTTTCATCTAGGTCTAAAAGAATTTTACCCTCCTTTGCAAGCCTTAGGATAAGGTCCTTCAGAACAAAACATCTTTCCACAGGGTGACTTACAACTCGATGGTATACGCAGTATTTTGGGTCGTTGGTACGCCCCATTTCCTCCGGACGCTTGCATTCTGGAAGCTTGATGACATTCTTCTCTAATAAGTCCTCGAGCATGCCTCGAACGTCGGCATCTGGAAACGGATACGTCTTTTCTTCCATCTCCTTCAAAGTCAATCGACGCTTCTCCCGTTCTTGCATTGGACCGGCCCTTTTCTCCTTTCTCTTATTCTCTTTACTGGAGATCTTCACAAGCTCCACAGCAATGGCCATAGATTCCTTAACCATGGGTCTAGAAGACTTATCCCCCCCTCCTCGTATCTTTCTTCTCTTTATGCTGCTCATTAACAGGTAAGCCCTTTTCTCCATGGCTGGACAGGCTAAGCTCCATATCATGGGCTCGGGTAGCAAGTTCTTCAAAGGTGTGAGGTTTGATTCCTTGGAGGATGTAAAGCAACCCCCAGTGCATACCTTGGATGCACATTGCCACTCCTGAAGATTCGGAAAGGCGATCTTTGCAGTCGAGGCTCAATGAGCGCCAACAATTGATGTAATCTACCACTGGTTCATCTTTCCATTGCTTCGTGTTGGTTAATTCCAGCATACTTACGATACATCGGGTACTGTAGAAAAGGTTCAAGAATTCCCTTTCCATTTGCTCCCAACTATCAATGGACTCGGGTTCAAGATCCGTGTACCAATCAAAGGCATTTCGTCGAAGAGTACACACGAATTGCTTCGTGAGCAAGTCTCCATCCGTACTGGCATTATTGCAAGTCTCGATGAAATGAGCAATATGTTGCTTCGGATTCCCTTTCCCATCAAACTGTTGAAACTTAGGAGGTTGGTAACCCACAGGCATCTGTAAAATGTCAATCCTCTTGGTGTATGGTTTTGAATACATCAGAGAGTTTTGTGGTGCCCCACCATATTGAGCTCGAATGGTGTTCGTTATCATGTCCTGTAACTGTTGGACTGATAGAGAAGAAATTGAGGTAGAGCTCCCTTGTGGACCACCAGCCTTCTTTGGAGAAGATGTGTGAGCATCTTGGGATGTATGCTGATGCGTGTGAGAATGGCCTCTGCTAGACTCCCCTCGATTCTGAACCTTGAGCTTGTTCATAAGCGTGGCAATTTGAAGGTCTTTCTCCTCCACAGTCTTGGTAAGCTTAGCTATAGCATGTCCCATTTCAGCAATCTTTTCGTCAATGGTGGCAGTCTCCGTCATCATGGCCGCCATAGCTATTGTACGAGAAGAATTTTCTGAGAAGATAGATGAAGTGACTTCTCGGGGAGATCCTTGGGAAGAACTTGACTGTGAAGCATTACTTGACCCAGCATCTAATGCAGAATAGTGATATTCGCTCCCAATCATTGAGTCTTCTAGAACGAATGCTGAATCTCCCTTCCTAGAGGAAGTGTGCTTGCTTGTCCTCAAAGTGCTCAAGGAGATGACAGTCTTTGGCTGGGCTGGGGCACTTATGAGTTTCGTCATAGGAGTTTTTCCCTTGACTTCTTGTGATGTGAGGAGCCTCATTGCCTTAGCTTTGTTTCGAGTCATGGGACCTGTGGAAGTACTGCTGCTTGTTGACCCCCCAATGCTTTTGGTAGCATTCTTGGAAATCTGAGACTTCTTCAAGGCCATTGAACTAGGTGGATTGGAGACTTGAAGATTTCTAGGATGGAGAAAGAGATGAGTGGCAGAGAGGTCCCACTGGGCGTGCCAGAAATTTGTACACACAATTTTCGTAAAAGATAAACCACACGATCACGAAATAGTGTAACAAATAATCAATTTGTATTTGATTTATATATATATATATATATATGTGAGTACAATCCTCTGTATGAATCTTTACAATGAAAGAGTACAATAAATTCCCCTGATTCGATCTCCAAGAAATGTTACGATTCGAAGGGGCAATGAAGCGTGATCTTGAATCGTGCTTTGATGTCTCCAAGTTGAATGAATGGTTGAACGTGCTTGATTTGATGCGAGGGCCGTTGGCTTGATCTCGAGCTAGGTTAAAGGAGAATCCCCACTTTGGTTTGAAGAAGTAGGGATAGGCCTTGATGAACAATGGAATTCTTGTGAACTTTAGAGATGACTCTCTATTTTGGCAGAGTGTCGGTAGTGTTTTCTCTCTAAGTGTCCTCCCCTTTTCTCATATGAGAAGCCCCTATTTATAGGCAACTCAATCGTATTTAATTTGGAGTTTTCTCTCAGCATTTATTGAGAGCTAATTATGGAGTTAATTTAGTCTCCCATTTAATAAGCACTTTCCATATAGGTCTTTTCTTCTGGCATTGCCATATGGCTTTCTTATTTGATGTTGCCACATGGCTTGATTTCATTTGCTGATTGTCCACCTCATCAATTGGAGATTAATTTGATCACAAATATTTTATCATGAACAATTGGACGGCTGTAAATACATCATAAAATTTTAATGTCTACATCCTCTACGTTAGAAGTTGATAAAAGAAACTTTGTTCTAATCTCTGCAGGCCCTAGGCTAAAGGTATAAGACTTGGACATCTCTTAAAAAGAAGAGAAGAAAAAACCAAAAAATAGAAGAAAATGAGTGCATTGCACCCACAAGATAAGTGGTGGCTACTTATAGTAATATGAACCAAGCCATTCTTAGAATCTAGTGCTAAATAACTCTGCTTCTTCGGTTATAGCAACGCTAGAATTCCAAGATATAGTATCTTGGTTACGGGATGCATTCAATGTAAATTGGGAAGCTACACTACATGAACCTTTGAAGAGCAACACCAAGAGCCACCTCTTGGTATACCCTGTGTTTATGATAGTACTTGATTGAATTTACATAGTGCTCCAGTGTACCTTTATGATCTCCTGACAAACTACAGGCATGCATCACCAACATGTGTTGTAATAAATCTCATTGCTTGCGTGCAATTTACAGGAAGGTGACCAAATGGACCAAAGTCAAATTGGCCTGAATAAACTGAAGTGGTCACCATTTTTTTTTTTTTTTTTTTATTTGTTCCTCTTATTTTTTGATAATATATATATATATATATATATATATATATATATATATATATATATATATTAACTAATTGATTTTACACATTCATCTTGAATATTTTTTTTTTCCTAATAATATCTTAAACAGTTTAAATTTATTTATACTTTGCTTTTTACACATTCATCTACTTTAATTTAGAAAGAACTTTTCCCACACTTTTTTTTTTCTTCATTACTCTTACTTCGACTTATTTTTCTTAATTTTTTTAATATTATAAAAAATTAGGGGAATAAAATCAATAAAAAAAAAATGATAATAACATGGCCGATGATGTATTGCTCAACAAGAGTGGAGAAAAATTAAACGTTACACTTTAAAATAATATATAGATGATATAGAAGATTGGTGAGACGGTTTAGTCTCACTTATGGTCTAATCTCTTTATATAGACTCACCATTTCACAACCAATAAAATTTCAACTAAACCTTATCGAAATTAAAACTAATCATAATGATTAAATGTCACATAGCTTTATTTTTCAACTCATTTAAAGTTGCTACCAAACATAAGAAATAAGATAGCTTTATAAACCACTGCGCACCCTTAACGCGATGATCACTCCACAAGTATAAGTACTTGTGAGGTGTGTGTGGGTGGGGGGGGGGGGGGGGAAGGGTTGGGATTCAAATCTCTAAAAATGAGCTTCACACACATATATACTTAGATTAGGCTAGAGTAGAATTTCTATCTTGTATAAAAAAAAATTAAAAAAAATAATAAAAAAAAAAGATAGCTTTATAGAAAATACTAAAAAAAAGATAGCTTTATAGAAAATACTTTTTGGAAAATGATTCATTTTCTATAAAACTCATTTTTCAAAAAACATTTATGGCCGAAACAAACAAGTTGTTACAGGTTGTTATTATTGGGGCAAAAAAGTAATTTAGTGGTAGATTCAAATTAGAACAAATAACAACTTACCACATATGATTTTCTGTGACAGTATTGTGAAAATGTTTGGAACATAGTGTGGGGATAAAAGCCCAAATTTATATATTGGGTCTTGGGCCCTATTTGAAGATATGTGTGCATCCGAGGAGGAGCAAATGATTGAAAAATGCCTCGGACTAGAGAACCATGCAAGGAAGTGATAGAGGAATATAGTCCGAGGAGTATATCCTTCTCGGATACGAAGAATACTAGTCTAGCAAATACCTGGGTGGCTTGGGCAATCTTCCGGGAAGTTCCAACGATAAGGATGAACTTCATGCACATATAAAGATGATAAGAACAGAGAACTATCTAAGGGAAAAGCTACTGTCACCGCATTAAATGTACTGCGGCAACTTTTCTGACCGCATTTATGTGGAGAAGACCCCTGAACAGTGCAGCTTCAGTTACCACCACTCATGGAGAACCAAAGAAGATACCTGATGGGACATATACTCAAGTGAATGCTTAGATGAAGAACAAGTGTACGATCAAGATGGAGAAAAAGAAAACTATATAAATGAAAAGGACCTCTTATATGGGGGGGATCAGAAAACCAATAGAGAAAGGGAGAAGAAAGGTTTACTATAGCTCTAAGAATTGTATAAACAAGAGTTTGCCTCCTCGGACAACAATTTATTCAATTTTCAAGTTTGTTCTTGCACTTATTTATCTGTCGAACATTTGTCAAACGTTGTTGAGTTCACTATCTGCCCAGATTTTTCACCCACTCTCTACAAATTTATTGTATTGGGCTTGTTGGGCTCATATTCCATATCTCTTGAGTTTGGGCCACAAATATAGACCCTACAATTGGCGCCGTCTATGGGGAGAGCTTGAGCGAGGGTGGAAGCAACCGTTGACGATGGCCAAACCAGGGCAACAACTAGCAGAATCCAGGACATCCCAACACATTGATCCTTTTCTCAACTTGGAGCAAAGACATGATCGTGAAGGTAGTGTACATACTACGCATACTGACCAAAGCCAGCCACAAGGTGAAAGTCACGTGTCTCATGTAGAGAAGAACAAAAACATGCAACTAGAGATTGACCAGTTGAAAAGAGAGTTGCGCCATGCAAAGAGGAGGCAGACTTCTTCATACTCTGATGATAATTCTGACGACGAACAAGACGTCACTTATAAACGGAGATCTCGAACACCAATTAGTGGTCTTTTTCCTATGAAGAAGAACATTATCGTAAACGGAAACCTAGAAGTCCATCACATGGACGCGTAGGGAACGATGCTATGAGCAAGGCCTTGAACTAAATCTCCAGATCGCCTTTCACACGTAGGATTGAAGAGGCAAGACTTCCTCGTCATTTTCATCAACCGACGTTCACTATCTATAATGGTAGAACAGACCCTGTGGAGCATGTGAGCCACTTCAACCAAAGGACGGCTGTCCATTCCAAGGATGAAGCTTTGATGTACAAAGTTTTCCCCTCCAGTTTGGGACTAGTTGCGATGAGATGGTTTGACAGCCTGAAAGCAGATTCTATTAGTTTCTTCAAAGAACTCACTCAAGCATTTGGTTCCCGTTTTGTCACCTACCGAAGAGTCGCTCGGCCCTTAGCTTCATTGCTATCCTTGAGCATGCAAGAAGGTGAGACCTTGAAAACGTACTCAGATAGGTACTGGGAGATGTTCAATGAGATGGAAGGCCATTTTGATGGAGTGGCCCTTAATACATTTAAGCTCGGCCTTCCGTCCGAGCACGGTTTAAAAAAATCCTTAACTGGTAAGCCTGTTACTAACATGCGTCAGCTCATGGACTGTATTGACAAGTATAAAAGAGTTGAGGAAGATCAGTAGCAAGGAAAGGGAAAAGACAAGGTTATCCCCTAGGAGAGGAGGGATTTCAGGTCGGACCGTTACAATAACAATAAACCACGCAGAGATTTTGCTGGACAGTCTGGATCGGCGAATCCTCAAGCAGTCAACGCAGTATTCCGAGAGCCAGTGCATCAAGTTTTGGAGAAGATTAAAAATGAACCATTCTTCAAACAACCGAACGCGATGGTGGAAAATCTTGAGAGACGTAATCATAACTTCTACTGCCAGTATCACCAGGATCATGGGCATACCACAGAAGATTGTAAAAGTCTTTGGGATCATTTGGAACAGCTTGTCCGCAAGGGTAAGTTAAAACAACTCTTGCATCACTCCAGTGGCCGAGGAAGTCAGGTGAACTCGGAGCCCCGAAGGGATGATTCTTCAAGGCCCCTTTTGGGAACTATCAATCTCATCTTCACTGCACCAAGGAGAACAGGATCCTGGCCATTTAGGGTAATGTCGGTAGCCCATCTACCCACAGGAGACGTTAATCACGATCCGAAGAAAACTAAAGCGAGTATTCCACCAGTTTTAAGATTCTCGGACGAAGACAAGATTGGAACTATCCAATCCCATGATGATGCTTTAGTAATTACCCTCAGGATTGGAGGGTATGATGTGAAGAGGGTAATGGTGGACCAAGGCAGCGCAACAGAGATAATGTACCCTGATCTCTATAAGGGGCTGAACTTAAAACCTGATGACTAAACTCCATACAGTTCTCCCCTGGTGAGTTTTGAAGGAAGAGTTGTTATCCCCAAGGGCCAAATACGATTACCCGTGCAGACTGGTACAGAGGTAGTAGAGGTAGACTTTATTGTTGTAGACGCGTATTCGCACTATACTGCAATTATGGCTAGACCTTGGCTTCATATGCTAGGGGTTGTTTCCTCTACTCTACATCAGAAGGTTAAGTATCCATCTGAGGTCAAGTTGAAATCCTAGGAGATCAATCTATGGCGAGACAATGCTTAGTGGCCGCCATCCAGCATAAACCCAAAGCTGAGTCCTCGGCCCATGCTGGAAGGGATTTATAACAATCAAAACCCCTAGCACGGCACATCAATGGTTCAACCGAGGGTGCAAGGTGCAAAGATTTGATAAAATTTACTATCGGAGATGATCCAGAGAAGTTCTTTCAAGTTGGATCTCAATTACCTCTTGAGGAGAAGGAAGAGCTTATAGAATTCCTTAAGAGAAACATCGATGTATTTGCTTGGAATGCTTACGAGGCCCCGGGGGTGGATCCAGAATTCATTTGTCACCATCTGAAGGTTAACCCACTAATCACCCCTAAGAAACAGTCTCCTCGGCGCCCATCCAAGGAGCACGCTGACGCAGTGCGAGAGGAAGTAACCAAGCTCAAACAAGCTGAAGCTATTAAAGAAGTTTTTTATCCTGAGTGGCTAGCGAATACTGTGGTGGTAAAGAAGAAGAATGGGAAATGGCGAGTATGCATAGATTTCACTGACTTAAATAAGGTTTGCCCTAAAGATCCATTTCCTATGCCTAAAATAGACCAGCTAGTGGATGCAACTGTTGGCCATCCTCGGATGAGTTTTCTGGATGCTTTCCAAGGTTATCACTAAATACCATCACCCCTGGATGATCAGGAGAAGACTGCCTTTGTCACCCCTATTGGGAACTACCACTACAAAGTGATGCCATTTGTTTTGAAAAACGCAGGATCCACCTATCAAAAAATGATGACGAGGATGTTCGAGCCACAATTGGGTAAAAGTATTGAGATTTACATAGATGACATGGTGGTGAAGAGTAAGATTGTTTCTAAGCATGTGAGAGATCTTGGAAACATTTTTGAAGTTCTCAGAAGATACAAGTTGCGTTTAAATGCATCCAAATGTTCGTTTGGTGTGGGATCAGGCAAATTCTTGGGTTACATGGTCACTCACAGGGGAATTAAGGTCAACCCAGATCAGATAAAGGCTATCAACAATTTACATCCTCCTCGGAATCCCAAAGAGGTCTAGAAGTTGACTGGAATGGCTGCTGCTCTGAACCGATTTATCTCTCGGTCAGCAGATAGGTGTAGGCCTTTCTTCTCTCTGATCAATAAGTGGAAGGGATTTGAGTGGAATGAAGAATGTGCTTTAGCTTTCTAGCAACTTAAAGACTATCTAGCTCGGCCACTAATCATGTCCAGTCCTGAGCCAGAAGAAATCTTGTTTGCCTACATTGCTGTAGCTCCTTATGCTGTAAGCTTGGTGTTAATACGAGTGGATTGTGGTGTGCAAAAGCTAATTTATTATGTGAGTAAGTCGCTGCATGAAGCCGAGATTCGTTACCTGCCACTAGAGAAAGCTATCCTGGCAGTAGTGCTTGGTACGCGGAAGCTACCTCATTATTTTCAAGCACATACAGTTATTGTTCTTACCCAACTCCCACTTAAGACCATACTTAGAAGTGTTAACTACACAGGGAGAATAGCCAAATGGGGCACTATCCTAGGGGCTTTTGACATCAAGTATATGCCTCGTACCTCTACAAAGGGACAGGTCCTCGCAGATCTAGTAGCTGAGTTCACTGAGCCCTCGTTAGAAGAATTAACACCAACACAAAACATAAATGAAAAATCAGTTGGTTTAATCTCTCAGAAAGGCCCCTCGTTATGGGAGGTATATGTAGACGGTGCAGCAAACCAGAAAGGATCTGGAGTGGGGCTAGTGCTAATATCCCCAGAGAATATCATTATTGAAAAGTCGCTAAGACTAGGCTTCACAACTACAAATAATGAGGCAGAATATGAAGCTCTACTGATGGGAATGGCAATGGTCCAGAGAATGGGAGGAAAGTCAGTGGAAATGTTCTCAAACTCAAGGCTAGTCGTCGGCCAGGTACAAGGGGAATTCGAGGCGAAAGATGAAAGAATGCAAGGGTACTTGAGCCAAGTTAATTGTCTGCAGTCAGAGTTTGAATATTTTAAATTGCTACACATCCCCAGAAATGGTAATGCACATGCTGATTCTCTGGCCACATTTGCAACCTCTTCGGCACAGAATCTGCCTCGGGTTATTCTTGTTGAGGACTTGTATAAACCCACCGAGATAAGAAAAGAGCCAGTCCGCGTTCATCAAATCCGAATTAAGCCAAGTTGGATGGACCCTATAATTCAATTCCTGAAGGAGGATACTTTGCCTGAAACACGGTTAGAAGCGAACAAAGTTCGGAGGAAGGCTACTAGATTCCAGCTCTCCGAGGACCAGAAATTGTACAAACACTCCTATCCGGGGCCGTATTTATTGTGCATACATCCTGAGACAGCTGAATCACTCCTCGAGGAGTTACATGAAGGAATCTGTGGAAGCCATACTGGAGGTAGATCTTTGGCACATAGAGTCATTACCCATGGCTATTGATGGCCAAATATGCAAAAGGAAGCCCATGAATATGTTAAAAAGTGCGATCAATGTCAACGGTTTGCACCAAACATACATCAACCGGGTGGAGTCCTTAATCCATTATCCAGCCCATGGCCCCTTGCTCAATGGGGCTTAGATATCGTGGGTCCATTCCCTAAAGCAGTAGGAAACAAGAAGTACCTTCTGGTTGGCACAAATTATTTCTCTAAATGGATTAAAGCTGAACCTTTAGCTAATATTAGAGACGTAGACGCAAAGAAATTTGTCTGAAAAAATATTATCACTCAGTTTGGGATTCCTCATGCTCTCATCTTGGACAACAGTCTCCAGTTTGACAGCAAAGCATTCAGAAATTATTGTCGCAAATTGGGAATCACAAATAGATACTCCACCCCTGCTTACCCCTAGGGGAATGGGCAAGCAGAAGCTGTTAACAAGGTCATAGTAAATTGATTAAAGAAGAGGGTAGATGACGCGAAGGGTAAATGGGTGGAAGAACTGCTACACGTATTCTGGACATACAGAACTACGCCTCGTAGGTCTACTGGAGAGACCCCTTTTTCAATGACTTATGGGGCTAAGGTTGTTATCCCTCTGAAGACTGGGTTCCCAACATTGAGAACCAGTTCACTCAGTCCGAATAGCAATAATGAACTGCTAAAGAAGAGTTTGGATCTAATGGAGGAAAGGAGGGAAAATGCAACGGTCCAATTGGCGTATTACCAACAAAAGCTCAGACAGGACTATGATGCCAACGTAAAGCTAAGGCCCTTAACACCTGGTGATCTCGTGCTTAGGAAAGTGGTGGGCACTGCAAAGAACCCAGCTTGGGGGAAGTTAGGACCCAACTGGGAAGGGTCATATCGTATTACTTCAGGGGCTGGCATTAGGGCATATTTTTTGGAGGACTTAGATGGTCATGTAATACCACGTCCCTGAAATGTAAACAACCTTAAAAGGTATTATTATTAATTGAGTTTTTTCCTTGTTCAATATATTTGTGTATTACATAAAAGTTTTAGGGAAAGTGTTTAAACTTAAACCCAATCATGCCTGAAGTCCTCGAACCAGATGATATGGGTTGGTTAACACTCCTTTCCAATTCTTATAGATGTTTAAACTTAAATCCAATCATGCCTGAAGTTCTCGGACGAAATGATATGGGTTAGTTAACACTCCATGGCAGGTCTTATAAACGCTCAAACTTAAAAATAGTCGTGCCTGAAGTCTTCAGAACATAGGGTATAAATTAGTTTACACACAGTGACTATTTTCACACGCTGAAATAGATCTTAAATCATACTGGACTTCTCAGACCATGTACTGGCCATAATCCAGTTCAAGGTAAGTGTCTAACCATTAACTTTAGTACTTGAGACTTTCTTATCTGTTATTATTCTATAAGAACGGCAGCAATTCTTATATGATTCAATGTTTGCCTATACTTATTTAAGTTATTTGCATCATTAGCAAAGTATTGTTGTTAAGCTTACTCAGATTAAGATAAATGCAGGTTAGCATTACTTATAATGACAACAAATTTTATAAGGTAAGTAACAAAAATGTAGAGAATAAAAAAAAAACAACAACCCACTTTCATTGATCAAAAAGATAGTACTTCTTAGTTCCTTACATAGTAAAATTAAAAATTAAAAAAACCTAGCTTCTAAGCTTTCTTTATGACAAAGGGATCAATAGTCTGGCTGGACTGGCTGGCAACATCATCTTGGGCTTGGCCCTCGGGTTCAGGAGGAGTTATCTTCTTACCCAAGTCCTTACCCTTGTCCTTAGGATCCTCAATTTGCTTGCCTTGATCACCAGCTTTACCAGATTCTTGGGAAACCTCAAGAAGGACAAGAGGGATTTGGCCGACCAGGGGCTGCTCCACGATTTATGGGGGTTGCGTTTAGGGAGAGGATTCAGGACCTGGGAGTTCGCGAATATCAGGATCATAGTAGATTCTCCCAGGCCTCCTCAAGTCAAAGTCTGTAGGGATTCCAGCAGCATCGAGGGCTTTACCCCAAGTTATGTCGCAGTAATCCCTGCAAACTGTAGAAAATTCCCCTCTGAGTCTGACTTGAGTATCTTCCACCCCATGCTTGTATGCAGCCTGCTTCTCAGCCTCCATTGCCTCTCTGGCTAGTTGGGCAGCGTTCCTGGCTTTCTGAAGCTCAGCTCAAAGATCCTTGACCATTTGTCTCTCTGTCTCCAGGTTGATCTCGGTCATACGCAATTGCTTGCGTTGATCGTCAGCCTGCCTTTCAGCATTCTTAAGGCCTGCATTAAGGTTATTTCTAGCCTTAGTCACCTCCTTCAGCTGCTCAGACAGCTTATCGTAATCTTCCTTAAGATTATCCATTTTCTTCTCAACTTCAAACCGAGAATGGGCCTCCACTTGGGCTTCATTGCGGGCTTCTTTATTCCACTCCTCAGCCACATAAACTTGTTGGGTAATCTACATAATAGAATGGGAAAACTTCAATATAAAATAAGGAAAAATGACAAATAAAAATAACCAACAGTCCAAGTGGAGAAATGGATGGCATCATTTACCATGGCTAGGTCCCTTTTAAGGGATAGGAAGAGTTCATGCTGGTTAAAGCGCCTGTAAGCATCCATGTCAGCTGGCAGAAAAAGTGGTTACTCTAGGGCCTCAGCGATGAGACCTGCCTTCCCCCCTTGGTAGTTTCTGACCGAGGTGTCCCAGGGGAAGGGAATACCATCCAGCTCTAACTTCAGGGACCAAGTGCGCCGTCCTCGGCGCACATTAGCATTGAGAGCTTCCTCTCAACTCTCAACGGACGAAGCCATTTTACCCCATTGGTCCTTAACTACTCTCTGCTGTTTATTGCCTTTGGCAGGCTCCAATTCTCCCTCTTCAAGACCCGTATAAGGCCTTTTCTTCTTTAGTTCAGGCACAGGCTTCAGGCCGAGGTTAGAAGGGAGCTGAGGAGGGGGTGGAGGAAGATTAACAAGAGGCTGGGACTTGGCAGCCTCTGTTGGCACAACTATTTTATTCCTGGCCTTCATCAGATCTTCCAAGCTCAAAGCCATCTCCTCTTCCTCTTCGGATGAGTTATCTAGAATGGAAGTTACTAAAACAGGAGCTTGAACGCTAGAATGCCTATCAGCTTTTTCCTCGGCGTCCGAAAGGGAGATTAACTGAACTTCCCTCGGCTCCTCTTCTTCAAAACGAAAATTTTCAATTTGTTCCTCTAATGAAGAGGTCGAGGACGCGATTCCTTCCTCTGCTGCAACTGCCTCAAGGGGAACTTGTTGAACTGGAGGAATGAATAGTGGTACACCCTGCGGAGCCGGATGTGGTACAGGGGGAAGATCGATCTAGGACAAAAAATTTGGCCAACCTACGTCAATTCGATTTAAGCAATGGTCACCCTGCCTTATCGCGTTACCTACTGGCTGAAACGTGACTGAAAGTGGCTTGAAATCAAGAATGAGATGGGCGGCCCCAAGTTGCCCGTCTTCACTTACGAAAATCTCTGATCTTAATAGGTAGTTGAGCGCGGCAACGTTAGTCAAGCTGAGCCGAGGAGATATGTGTCTTTTATCTGTTAACAAGACAAACATAATCAGAAACTAAAGGTGAAATAATAGTACGAAAAGAAAAAACGCAACGCTAATAATGAAGATTCTAAATCTATTTCTAAGGAACCTAGGTCTAGGATATCCCACCTGGCGGTTGGGTTGGGCAATGAAGAACGTCATGCCACGCTCCCGAGACGATCAGATAATCGTCTTTCATCCCCTTGTTAGACTTAGGAAGACAGGAGATGAGCCTAATGATGTTGGATCGGGATTTAAGATAGTATCCCGCCCCCTTTTATCTATGACACTCGTACATCTAGACTACGTCGAGCCAGGTGAGTCCCAGGCCTAAATGTCGGTTCAACGCATCAACTGATCATAAGATCCTAAAGACGTTAGGTGCACATTGATCGGGACTAAGCCTATGATTACGAAGGTAATCTCTGGTAATGGGACCCATAGGGATGGTCATTCTCCCTTCTATAAAGGCTATGACAGGAATTATGACTTCCTCCACCCCTCGGTCTGTCAATAGTCTTTCCGGGGGACAATACCGTAGGTTTACATCCTGTGGTATGTGATACATTTCTTTAAATATCTCTATCTGGGAGGGACTATCCACTAAATACCTAAATCTACCCATTTCGAATAAGCAGAAAGAGGGAAACACTAAGAACGATAACTAGGAAATGAGAATTTAAAGGCCGAGGATGCTGGCCGAGGAGAAAATGAGGGTTTGAAGAAATTGAAACTTACAAAAACTGGGTGGGGGAGTGATCTTTAAATCCTTAAAAGGATTCTTGAGAATTTATGAAGAAATGATACTGATGATTTGAAAAGCTTTGTAGGTTTGAATGCTTTAGTTCACTGGAGAGTTTGAGAAATCGTGAGGTAGAGGAGAAATGATCTCCTTTAAGGCTTTATATAGGGGCCAGAAAATGAGTGGGAATTATCCCACCTAGATTCTGAGGAAAAATATCGTCTGTTGGATCAATGGCTCACCATTGGATGCCAAAGACATAGCGCCGCCTAGAGCAATTAATAGCGCTTCGTAAATACCGAAACGTCAGCAACAATGATGAAGCGTTTAAATCTATGCTCCCACGCGTGTAAACTCAAGTAATTTTTACATTATTAGCCTTTATTTTTGCGGCATATCAAAATCCTATTTTTTTCTCCTCGGATGCGAGGGAAAAATTAAAATTTTGAGGGGCTATTGTGGGGATAAAAGCCCAAATTTATATATTGGGCCTTAGGCCCTATTTGAAGATATGTGTGCGTCCGAGGATGAGCAAATGATTGGGAAAGGCCTCAGACTGGAGAACCATGCAAGGAAGTGATAGAGGAATATAGTCCGAGGAGTATATCCTTCTCGGATACGAAGAATACTAGTCTAGCAAATATCTGGGTGGCTTGGGCAATCTTCCAGGAAGTTCCAACGATAAGGATGAACTTCATGCACGTATAAAGATGATAAGAACAGAGAAATATCTAAGGGAAAAGTTGCTGCCACCGTATTAAATGTACTACAGCAACTTTTCTGGACGCATTTATGTGGAGAAGACCCCTGAACAGTGCAGCCTCAGCTACCACCACTCATGGAGAACCAAAGAAGATACCTGATGGGACATATACTCAAGTGAATGCTTAGATGAAGAACAAGTGTACAATCAAGATGGAGAATAAGAAAACTATATAAATGTAAAGGACCTCTCATGAGGGGGGGATCGAAAAATCAACAGAGCAAGGGAGAAGAAAGGTTTACTGTAGCTCTAAGAATTATATAAACAAAAGTTTGCCTCCTCGGACAACAATTTATTCAATTTTCAAGTTTGTTTTTGCACTTATTTATCTGTCGAACCTTTGTCAAACGTTGTTGAGTTCACTATCTACCCAACTCTTTCACCCACTCTCTACAAATTTATTGTATTGGGCTTGTTGGGCTCATATTCCATATCTCTTGGTTTTGGGCCACAAATATAGACCCTACACATAGTATTTATATAATACTCGTAATTATTAAGTCACTTAAAATGTTACTATTGACATAATTACATTCATGAAGAGGAAAGAGAGCAGCAGTGATAATGCAGAATAGGGCCAAACGAAATGCAATGCTCTTTGTCGCCATGGATATTGTCAAGAAATAAGACTTTGGAAAAATATGATTCAATTAATTAATTGAATGTACAAGATTTGCTTTATATACACAGCAGATATGGAAAACAAAAATAACCGTAATCCAAACTATGCAGATTACCTGAGGACTCTAACTAACTAATTGTAGACACGTCATCTACCACCCATAATTAATTTAATCTTAGAAAATAGCAAGATGGTCATTTCGAATATCACACTAATACGTTCGGTTTCTCAATCAAACAGTTAGATTGAAAGATATCATAAGATCGAGTTCTAACCGTTAGCATGCATTTAATTGTGTGAGACTAATCACGCAGAATTAGTGGAAATTAATCTTTATTGGTCACTAATTAAATTAATTAAAGAAATTTTGTGATTGGTCTAAAAATGTGGCCTGTTGTACTGATAAGATTTAAAAATTGTCAAATAACATGATTTTTAAGTAATTATCTCAAAAAAGAGTATGGGATTGATTATGAAGAGACCTTTGCTCCGGTTGCTCGTATCTCATCTGTTCGTGCCCTCTTAGCTATTGCTACTGCCAGTAAATGGGACTTTTTTCAGATGAATGTCAAAAATTCATTCCTTAATGGATCCGTGAAGAAGTGTATATGCAACCTCCATCTGGTCTCTCTGTTGACTCGAACAAGGTCTGTCACCTTCGACGTGCACTTTATGGTCTTAAACAAGCTCCACGAGCTTGGTTTGCCAAATTCAGCTCTACCATCTCTCGCTTGGGTTACATGGCCAGTCATTATGATTCTGCCTTATTTCTTCGTGGCACTGACAAAGGCACTATTTTACTTCTCCTATATGTGGATGATATGATCATAACTGGTGATGACCTCAGTGGCATTCAAGAACTCAAGGCTTTTCTCAGTCAGCAATTTAAGATGAAAGATCTTGGACATCTCAGCTACTTCTTGGGTCTTAAAATCACTCATTCTACAGATGGACTTTATATTACTCAAGCCAAGTATGCCTCTGAACTCTTGTCTCGAGCTGGACTCACTGATAGCAAGACTGTTGACACTCCAGTTGAGCTTAATTCGCATCTAACTCCTTCCGGGAGGAAACCATTATCTAATCCCTCTCTTTACAGATGCTTGGTTGGCAGCTTAGTTTATCTCACTGTCACTCGTCCAGACATTTCCTATGCTGTTCACTAGGTGAGCCAGTATCTATCTACTCCACGATCGACTCACTATGCTGCTGTTCTGCGCATTCTTCGATAACTAAAGGGCACTCTCTTCCATGGTCTTCTCTACTTTGCTCAGTCTCCTCTTATTCTCCGTGCATTTTTTGATGCTGATTGGGCAAGAGATCCCACTGATCGCAGGTCCACCACTGGTTATTGCTTTCTTCTTGGTTTTTCTCTGATTTCTTGGCGAAGCAAGAAACAAACTCATGTGGCCCGCTCTAGTACTAAAGCAGAATATCGTGCCTTGCTGATACCACATCTGAGCTCCTTTAGCTACGATGGCTTCTCAAAGACTTAGGTGTGTCTACATCCTCTGCTACTCCTCTTTATTGTGACAACCAGAGTGCTATTCATATTGCTCACAATGATGTCTTCCATGAACTGACTAAACACATAGATATCGATTGTCATTTTATCCGTTATCATCTTGTCCATGGTGCTCTCAAGCTGATCTCAGTCTCCTCTAAAGATCAACTTGCAAATATCTTCACCAAGTCACATCCTAAGGGACACCTTCGTACTTTGGTTGACAACCTCAAGTTGGTCTCACATCCACCTTGAGTTTGAGGGGGGCTGTTAACGTATATAGTGTTATGGGCTTTAGGCCCAATTAGATTACTTGTATAGCACACATTCTTGTACTACACTCTTACTTGTACTGCACTTATATGTCTCCTATATAAAGGCACTCATGTATATTCTTTCAATGATGAAATACAATACAATTACATTCAGTATTTCTAAAAAATAATAATAGACTTTTTATATATATATATATATATATATATGTACATATGAGTAATAAAATCGGAAGGCAACTTGATCTATCAGGAAGGGCTTGGTGGTTGTGGACCTGCTGGACCACAATGACTTTCACATTCTTCACTACTAAAGTAGCATTGCGTATCGCAACACCACACACTCTGACTGTAATGGCAAAATGTAAGAGTTATATCGGGATGATAATTTCCTTTGTCACTAACGCGCACCCTTGTTTTCATTGCCTGCTCATGTCATATTGAAAAAATTAGAGCAAAGTTACATCTACATATATAATTTTTTTTTCTTTTTTTTTTTTTTGGTTAAGGGGAATATATATATTAAACTAAGAAGCCATAAATGGCGAAGTCGTGGCTGTGAGCCTTAAAGAGTACAGACCAGTAGCATCTGAACTTAACATATTAAGTAATACATCACTAGATGGTAAATCTAATACAACAAACTCCTCATCCAGAGCAGCCAGCACGAGCAAGAAAGTCAGCACATCGGTTCGCCTCTCTAAAGGTATGGCTGGCCTTGAAGCGATGAAACTATCTCAGGAGGAACCTGCAATCATTTAGAATAGGGGAGTATGATCTATTAGATGTTGAACTGTCAGATACAAGTTTAGCAACAGTGAGAGCATCAAGTTCAACAGCTAAATATTTAATGCCCAATTGAATTGCAAGTAGCAGCCAGTCCCTCAAGGCCCAGCACTCAGCAGCAAAGCTCGACGCCACACCTATTCTCCTCATATATCCCTTGATCCACATCCCCTGATGATCCCGAATGAGACCTCCACCCCCAGCCTTTCCCAGGTTGCCTTGAGAAGCCCCATCAAAATTAAGTTTGAACCATCCTTGCTCAGGTTTGCGCCAACCAATAGGAGTAACAATATGTCTCTTTAGTTGCTGCCCCTTCCCCACGCAATAATAATATTCTCTAGCCATATAAATACACGCAGCATGGAGGTTAGGATTACTAACAGAGTTGTCGAAAACTACTCTGTTTCTATGCTTCCATAGACACCATAGCGCAAATGGAAAAAGAGTAATCCACGGAATCCCGTTAGCTTGAATCTGGTTATTACAAAGGCAGTTCTGTGCAATCCATTCCGTCAAGTCAAGTTGTATAAAATTAGCGCAAGCCTGAGGTGTTCCAATTTTATTCTAGAAGCTCAAGGCAAAAGGACAGTCCCTCAATAGGTGGAGAATAGATTCATCTTGGAATTGACACAACGAGCAGCAAGTATTACATTGGATACCCCTAGTATTAAGAATCTGCCTAACTGGAACACTGTGGTGGAAACACAGCCATATAAAATGCTTAATTTTTGGAAGTGTATCCAACTTCCATAGCCATTTACCCGAAAAAGATTGCAGACCCTTGTTCTCTGCACTCGCCAAATCATAAGCTGAAGCAGTACTAAAATCACCGTCTTTAGAATACTTTCAAGCTAGGGTATCTTCTTTTTCCCCATACATCTGCATTGGGTTAGCAATAATTTTTCCCCGAACTTCAAAAGGAAGGTCAAAAGATATTTTTACAAAACACCATCTTCCCACCTGGAACATATCAGCAATGGTGAACTCAGCGTCATGTCTTATGTAAGGTTGAATTTAATCAACCATCTAATTGGCTTTATTCCGTGACCAATTTGCTTGTAATTTAGCACATAGTAACCCTGTATTTAGGTGGGAAAATTGTAAGGGTAGTGTGTGAGAAGATGTGAAGAAAAGCTCAAGAGTGTGCAAGAAAACAGAGTCTCGCGGCTAGGGCTCGCGGGTGGATCGCGACTGGCAAGCCGCGAAAGGCAGGCATGTGAGACGCACACTGGGAAGCTGAAGGGTTGCACCAGCTGTCACGCTACAGGACAAAAGTTCCAGGCCGTTACGTCGCGACTGGAACTCGCGACTTGGACAAGCCGCGAGGTCAAGCCGCGAGTAAACCCTGTTTGGCAAAAACTGACGTTTTGCATTCCCTTCTCACCCTACTATATATACACCCTTATACCCACTAAATTGAGAGAGCTTCCAGAGAGAATTTTGTGAGAGAAACCCTAGAGAAAAACAAGATTGCCTCATCCCCAATCTTTACCTTAGAGACTCTACAAATTCCTTTACTCTCTCCCTCTCCATTGTTATACCCTTGAGAGGTTCTTAGCCAAATCCTTTTCTCACCATACCCATATCCGTGAGAAGGTTTATTTGGTGCTTTGGGAAGCAGTTAGGAAGGAACCAATCTAATTGGTTGATGCTATGGGCTATAGCGGAATCCGGGAAGCTAAAGAAGAAATAGGTTCGGCGTAACCTCGTTGGAGCAAGAAGCTTGGAGGGCTTAGGTACTTAGGTAGATTAGGCTTGGAGGGTCTTCTGCTGTTCATGTATCCCAACTACATTCTTTAGTGGATTATTTGACCGCTTGGAGGGCGGCGGATAGGTTTTACGCTGAGGACTTCGGTTTCCTCTTCGATAACACATCGTGTGTTGTCCGTGTGTTTGCATCTTCTTTCCCTTTATCTTTGTCTTATATTTACTGCTGTGAATGTGTTTATATTTGGCTTAGATTGTTCTATCAATTCTGTTATAAGCTTGTTATCATATTCCGCACATTAATTGTTTGATATAAAGCTTGAATTGGTATTTTTGTAATTTGGGGTCTAAACGTTCAAATGTGTTTTATACCCTTTTTGAACTTTCAATTGGTATCAGAGCGGATACACTTATGGTTTAAATACCTAAGTGTGATCCTTGACCCCTTGTGTATTTGCCATGGATTGTGCTTTGTATGTCTCTTTATATGATTTGGTTGGTGATGAATGTAACATGCCACGTGTTTGTGAAAATGCCTCTATGAGTAATAATCCTCATGATTGTGATGCTATGTTACATGAATCTTTGGATGTTATTGATATTCCAAATGACAAACTCTCAAAGAAAAAGGCTAAGAAATTTCAAAAGAATTTGAGCAAGTTATTTTGTGAAAAGGATGATTTGATTGCTAAGCTCAATGAATCCAACAAATTGGTTGAGAAATATAAAAAACTTACTGAAATTTCTCTTGAAAAGCTGAAAGAGTTTGAATGTTTGAATATGGACTTGGATGCTAAACTTGTTTTGTCTAACAAACTTGTTGATGATCTTAAATCTGAAAATGAATCTCTTAAAATGCATCCCAAGTGTTTGATTGCTGAATCTATTGCTAAAATGGATGATAATATATGTTGCAATCATGTTGTGGTACCCGATTTTGTGTCTAATGTGTGTTCTACCTCTAAGGACAAATCAGTGTACATTCCTCCACATAAAAGAAACCAAAAGGTGGAAAGAAAGGCTGTTAAGTCAAAGCCTCCGTTTAGGTCTCAACCTAAGGTTTTGAAGGGATCTAAGTTTGTTCCAACTTGCCACCATTGCGGTGTGATCGGTCACATAAGACCTCAATGTTATAAGTTGAAGAGAGAACAAAACCTTGTTGCTAGATCCCTTCCCAAAAAGCCTGGTGGACCTAAACACAGTGTTTGTCACCATTGTGGTGCCTTTGGTCATCTAAGACCTCATTGCTCTAAGTTTCATGCTCTCAAAAGAAAAGAGAAACTTGAGCTTCTTGGAAGTTATGCTAAAAAGGGTAAACCGGTTTTGAGTGAAAATAGCATGTTGATTAAGAAAATGTTTAATGCTCTTAACTCCTTGACTATGTGCATCTCCGGTTCTCATTCTTCCAACCCTCGTCTCACTTCTCTTGAGACACTCATTCCAAACAATCGTTCTGTTTGGATGAGGAAAGGTTCTTATGGTTGAGCTTTTGCTCTTTTGGTCATTGATCTAATTTTTTCGATATTTGTGGGACCCCTCATGCATTGCATGTTATATCTTCATGCATTTTGTGCATCTTGCATTTATTCATATGCATTGTTTTTGTTTTGATCTTACTTTTATGTCTTTGTTTTGTGTGAGTAAAAATCCAAAACCACATAAAAAGTGAAAAATTCAAAAAGTTTGATCGTATATGTTTGAGCACATATCACATGTGAGTTTTGCCTTGTACCTTCGTACAAATGGCCTTATGCATTTACGAGCTTAGCTTGTTCTTTATGCACTTATATCTTTGTGGGAAAAATCTTGACATCTTTGTGTGATTGTTGTAAATCGATCTTCAAGCTTGTCATGAATGATTAGTCAATAGTCATGTTGGTTTTGATACATGCATAGACTTGTGCCTATATATCTTCCCACTCTTTTTTTTTTTTTTTTTGCTTAAAGAGCTCAACAAATGTAAATCTCAAAATGAAAAGAGATAATGAGCTGCAAAAGCCGTCGCATATACTAGTATTTGACTAGGAAAAAGGGAAAGCGACTTTTATGAAATTGTATGATGCTAAAAAAGTCAAAGGCTTGTTCATCAAATTGAAATATCAAAAATTTCAGGCATCTATCTCACAATGAGATTTTCTTTGCTCAAAAATGGCAAATGATATGTTGAATATGGAGCCAAATGAAAAGCTTCAAAGAATTGTTATCAAGTTCCTGTGGGAGGTCATATATGCATGTTTCTTTCATCTTATAAGAGGGCCCTCAATCAACTCCCTAACCGTGCCTCCTTTAACCCATTTACTCTCCCAAAAATTAAGCTTAGAGTTAGTTCCCACATACCAACATACACCTTTTTCGAACACATTGAAACCCACCTTGACAGCAGTCCAAATGGGGGAGCATGTCAATTTTTTCGGATCCTTAGATCGTCTTCTAGACTGAGAGCAATATTTATTAAGCACAACTTTGGCCCACAAAGCATCCTTTTCCTGATAGAGCCGCCAATTTAGTCTGGCAAGAAGAGCAATATTCCTTGCCCTAGTTGCTTGTATGCCTAACCCACCCTCGTCTTTAGATTTGATGATTTTGTTCCAACCAACCAGGTGTAATTTTTTCTTTTCCATGGTGGAGCCCTATAGGAAATCCCTATTAATTTTATCAATTTTTTCATAGAGATGTACAGGAAGTGCAGCCCCATACATCACATAGTTAGGGATAGTTGTCATTACAAATTTGACCAACACAGTCCTCCCAGCAAAAGATAAAAATGTAGCCTTCCACCCAGAGAGTTTAGAAATAATCTTTTCAGCAATGAAATTGTATTGGGATCTGCCAACACCTTTGTGTCTTAATGGAAAGCCCAAGTACTTACCCAGACAAGAAGTAGCTTGAATGTTTAGAATGGCACTGATGTTCTCCTTAACCCCATCCTGAGAATTCGAGGATATATATATAAATTTTATTGCAATAGATAAGCCATGGAGTTTAATTAATGACTTGATTTTACTTTAAACTAGTATTTTGTTTGTGTAGAGGAGGCCAAGATTAAAAGACAATAAAAAAAAAATAACTTAATATTTTTAATCAATATTAATAATAAAATTATAAACGAACAGTAATTGTAATACAAAATTTATTAAAATTAAACAATTGTAAAACATCTAATTCATAGTTAATGACGATTAATTATCAAAGTAAGAGATTAATCTATGTACATAAAGTTTAGAAATCTAATTTGATTCTTCAAAATAAATTGAGAAAATAAATTTTTACTTTTCTCTACTCTTCTAGTTATGTAAAATTTTGGATTTATGGTTGAAACTCAAATTTTGAAACTTTGAAAATGCAGGAGATGATGGACATTTTAATGCTTTAGTACCGTACAAGACATTATTATTATTATTATTATTATTATTATTATTATTATCTCTTATCTATATATTAAGACAATTCAGAAAGTTAGTTATGCCTTTGAAAATGTAAAAAATACCCTTAATTTAATTAGATAATCTTTATTCTTAAAAAATTTAAAATAGGGTTAAAATTGTAATTAAACAAAATTTAAAAAAAAAAAACTACCAGATAAACTTTTCCTAAAAATTAGCACACTCTCTATTTCAATATATCTTAGGCACGTTTAATATAATAATACTAAACCTAGCCGTTTACTTATTTTCAAATCCTAAATTTTAGATTAGATTAGATATATTCAAATTGAAAAATTACATTAAACTCAAAATAATAATAAAAGAATTTCATCACATGTACGAAGCGTGTGGGGATAAGGCCCAAAACAGTATATTGGGCCTTGGGCCCTATCCAAGAACGTTGGCATGTCCAAGGAGAGATAAATAGTTGAGGGATTCCAGCTCAGCACCTCACGAGTAAGAAAGGAGAAGAAGGCCCTCCGAGGAGGGATACCTCCTCGGCCATGATAAACATTGCTCCAATATGTGTTCCAGCAATGAAAATGACCTCAATGGAGGCACCAGTGTCAAAAGCATGTCTCGTAAATACATGAGAAGGAGGGAAATCCAAAAATATCTAAGGAAAAAGGTGCCACCTCTGCATTAAATGCACTGCAGCTACTTTTCTGGCCGCATTTATGTGGAGAAGACCCCTGAACAGTATTTTCTTGGCCACCACGACTCAGAGAGCCAAAAGGGGTGTCTGATGGGACGAGTACTCGAGTAGTGGCTTGGACGGTTGACAAATGGAGGGCCAAGATCACCAGAAAGGAGATATATAATGTGAGAGACCCCTGAAGGAAGGGGGATCGAAAATTCAAGAAAGAAATATTGTAGCAGTCTAGAACCAAACTTGTAATCAATTCTCGAGAGCAATATAATAGAATCAGTCTCCTTGAATTTGGTTGAGGACGTTTGATCTTTAGTAAATGTCTATTATATTTTCTTTTTATCACCAAAATCTATTAGCTCGTTGTGTAATTCACTAAAGTCCAATTCTTCAATCCGCTTTCTACAAATTTATTGCTTTGGGCTATTTGGGCTTGAGTCCATACTCCTTTTGGGCCAAGAGCTCAAAATTGGGTCCTTACAATTGGTGTCGTCTGTGGGAAGAACTTGTGTAATAGTGAGTGCAACGGCTAACGATGGTAGGTTCAGGTCCACAACAGGTAGAATCCATAGGATCCCAATGTGAAAATCCTTTTGTCAACCTCGAACGTAGAAAGGACCGGGAGGGAAGCATGCATACTGTCCAATCTGGTAAGAGTCGCTCATGAGGTAAGAGCCATATCTCCCACGAGGAAGGTACTAGAGCCTTGTAACTGGAAGTTGCCCGACTAAAGAGAAAGCTGCGCCATGCACAGCGAAAACAAACCCCCTCCAGCTTCGACGCTTCCTCTGATGATAGAGAGGATGCCAGTTATAAGCGAAGGTCAAGAACCCCATCCAGCTAGTCTTTCTCCTACCAGGAAGAGTGCCACCACAATCGTAGGCGTAAGAGTCCACCCTGCAAAGGTCTAGGAAATGACGCTATGAGCAAGGCGTTGAACCAGATTTCCAAGTCGCCCTTCACACGCAAGATTGAAGCAGCGACGCTTCCTCGGCGTTTCCACCAACCAACGTTCGCCATCTACAATGGTCGAACAGATCCTGTAGGGCATGTGAGCCACTTCAACCAAAGGATGGTAGTGCACGCCAAAAACGAGGCCTTGATGTGCAAAATTTTCCCTTTCAACTTGGGACCTGTGGCAATGAGGTGGTTTGACGGCTTGAGGGCAGGTTCTATTGATTCCTTTAAGGAGCTCACCCAAGCATTTGGGGCCCATTTCATAACATGCAACAGGGTCCCTCAGCCTCTAGCCTCCTTGCTGTCTCTGTCCATGAGGGAAGGAGAAACTCTGAAAACATATTCGGGCAAATATTAGGAAATGTTCAATGAGATATATGGCGACTTTGACGATGTCGCCGTCGGCACTTTCAAGCTCAGACTGCCTGCCAAACATGGCCTAAGGAAATCATTGACTAGAAAACCAGTTACTAGTATACTCCAGCTTATGGATCAGATTGACAAGTATAAAAGGGTCGAGAAAGACCAGCTGCAAGGGAAAGGAAAGGAGAAGGTTGTCCCTCAAGAGAGTAGGGATTTCAGGTCGAACTAATACAGTAACAACCGACCACAAAGAGACTTTGCTGGGCAGGCAGTATCTGCTAGTACCCAGGCAATCAATGCTATGTTCTGAGAACCGGTACAACAGGTTCTAGAGAAGATCAAGCACGAGCCATTCTTCAAATGGCCAAATAAGATGGCAGGAAACCCCGCAAGGCGCAACCAGAACCTTTATTGCCAGTACCACCAAGAGCCCAGACATACTACCGAAGACTATAGGAACTTGGGGGATCACTTGGACCAGCTGGTTCGAGAAGGGAAGTTGAAGAACCTCTTACACCATTCTAGTGGCTATGGGAACCAGATTAGCCAAGAGCCACGGAGGGATGCTCTTACAAGACCTCCTTTGGACACTATAAATGTTATCTTCGCCGCTCCAAGGAGGACCGGGTCTTGCCCCTCTAGGATAATGACTGTCGCCCGGCTACCTGCCGAGGACTCAAATTCTGAGTCAAAGAGGGCTAAAGTAAATGCCCAACTAGCGTTGAGCTTTGTAAAGGAAGATAAGGTTGGAACCATACAGCCCTACGATGATGCTCTGGTGGTCACGCTCAGGATTAGGGACTATGACGTGAAGAGGGTAATGGTGGATCAGGGCAGTGGCGCCGAGATCATGTACCTCGATTTGTACAAGGGGCTGAACCTGAGACCCGACGACCTAACGGCCTACAGTTCTCCTCTAATAAGTTTTGACGGAAAGGTTGTCATTCCGAGGGGTCAAATCAGACTACCCGTACAAACTGGCTCAGAAGTAGTGGAAGTGGACTTCATCATGGTGGACACATATTCCCCCTACACTGCCATTATGGGCAACCCTAACTTCATGCTCTAGGGGCTGTCTCCTCTACCCTACACCAGAAAGTGAAATACCCGTTAGGGGATCAGATTGAAGAGATTGTTGGGAGTCAATCCGCAGCTAGACAATGCCTAGTGGACACCAATCGGCATCGGCCCGAGGCCAAATCCTCAACCCATACCGAAGAAGGCTTATAGCAACTAAGAGCTCCGATGTTGCCTATCAATGGGCCAGCCGAGGAGGCGAAATGCGAGGACTTGGTAAAGGTTATTATTAGTGACGACCCGGAGAAGTTCTTTCAGATCGGGGCTCAGTTGCCCACTCCAAAAAAGGAAGGGATAGTGGGGTTTCTTAGAAAAAAATATTGACGTGTTCGCCTGGAATGCTTATGAGGCCCCAGGGGTGGATCCGAGCTTCATCTGTCATCATTTAAACGTTAATCCCACTATCACTCCCAAGAAGCAACCTCATCGGCGCTCGTCCAGGGACCACTCTGAAGCCGTCAAAGATGAGGCGAAGAAGCTCAAACATTCGGGGGCTATCAAGGAGGTATTCTACCCCAAGTGGTTAGCCAATACTGTGGTGATAAAGAAGAAAAGCGGGAAGTGGTGTGTGTGTGTGGACTTCACAGACCTGAACAAGGCTTGCCCAAAGGATCCCTTCTCTATGCCCAAGATAGACCAATTGGTGAATGCAACCGTAGGCCATCTCCGGATGAGCTTCCCAGACACCTTTCAGGGATACCACCAAATACCGCTAGCCCTGGAAGATCAAGAAAGACTGCTTTCATCACACCCACCGACAACTACCACTACAAAGTGATGTCATTCGATCTAAATAACGCAGGGGCCACCTATCAAAGGATGATGACTACGATGTTTGAACCGCAGTTAGGCAAGAGCATTGAGGTTTATATAGACGACATGGTAGTGAAAAGCAAGGTAGTGTCTAAGCACTTGAGAGACCTCGGGAGCATTTTTGAAGTCCTGAGAAGACATAAGTTGCGCCTCAACGCTTCCAAATGTTCCTTCGGTGTGAGGTCAGGCAAATTTCTGGGCTACATGGTAACCTATAGGGGAATTGAAGTTAACCCTGATCAGATTAAAGCAATCAACAGTTTACAACCACCTAGGAATCCCAAGGAAGTCCATAAACTAATCGGAATAACCGTTGCCCTTAACCGATTTATCTCTCGGTCAGCGGATAGGTGCCGACCCTTTTTCCTACTGATGAATAAATTAAAGGAATTTGAGTGGACCAAGGAGTATGCCTTGGCCTTCTAGCAGCTTAAAGATTATCTCTTTCGGCCTTCTATCATGTCCAGCCCTGAGGTTGACGAAGTCCTATTCGCTTATATTGTTGTGGCCCCTTGTGCTATAAGTCTGGTCCTGATACGAATTGATGACGGCACACAAAGGCCAGTTTATTATGTGAGCAAGTCACTACATGAAGCCGAGATCTGCTATCTGCCGCTGGAAAAAGCTATTCTGGCAGTGGTGCATGCCACACGCAAACTCCCTCATTACTTTAAGGCACACACGGTCGTTGTTCTAACTCAACTCCCGCTCAGAGCTCTCCTCTAGAGCGCCGATTACACAGGGAAGATCGCTACATGTGCCACAATCCTAGGGGCTTTCGACATCAAATACATGTCCCGCACCTCTGTCAAGGTACAAGTCCTCGCGGATCTGGTAGCCGAGTTTGCTGAATCCCTGCTAGGAGAAGGAACGAAAACGTAATCCATGGATGGAAAATCGATTGGCATGATCTCCCAACAGGGCCCCCTATCCTAGGAAGTGTACGTTGATGGTGCATCAAATCAGAAAGGTTCTAGAATGGGGTTAGTACTAGTATCCCCCGAGAAAATGACCATCGAGAAATCATTAAGATTGGGGTTCTCGGCCATGAATAACGAAACTGAGTATGAGGCTCTGCTAATGGGAATGGCCATGAATCAAAGAATGGGCAAAAAGGTAATAAAGATATTCTCGGACTCCAGATTGGTCGTCGGCCAAGTGAAAGGGGAATTTGAAGCAAGTGATGATAGAATGCAAGGGTACTAAAGCCGGGTTAGGCACCTGCAGAAAAGCTTCGAATCCTTTAATCTGTTACATATTCCCAGGAGTGGAAATACCCATACTGATTCCCTAGCCACACTTGCAACCTCCTCGGCGCAAAGCTTACCCCATGTCATCCTTGTAGAAGACTTATGCAAACCCGCAGAGATGTACAGAAAGGCGTTTCACGTCCACCAAGTTAGAATGGGGCCTAACTGGATGGACCCCATTATACTGTTCTTAAAGGAAGATACCCTACCCAAAGTAAAGTTCGAGGCTGATAAAGTGCAGAGAAAAACTCCTCGTTTCTGGCTGTTTAAGGATCAAAAATTGTACAAACGGTCCTTTTCTGAGCCATACCTACTGTGCGTACACCCCTAGGCAACGAAATTACTCCTCAAAGAATGACATGAGGGAATTTGCGGAAGCCACACTGGAGGTAGATCTTTGGCACACAGAGCCATCACTCAAGACTACTGGTGCCGAACATGCAAAAAGAAGCACAGGAATATGTAAAAAAGTGCGACCAATGTCAAAGGTTCACGCCGAACATACACCAACCAGGAGGAGTCCTTAACCCCTTGTCCAGCCCTTGGCCGTTCGTACAATAGGGCTTAGACATTGTAGGCCCTTTCCCCAAAGCAGCAGGAAACAAAAGATATTTGCTGGTCGGCACAGACTACTTCACCAAATGGGTGGAGGCCGAGCCCCTGGCCAATATCAGAGACGTGGACGCCAAGAAGTTTGTTTGGAAAAACATTGTCACCTGGTTCGAGGTCCCTAATGCCCTCATCTTAGACAACGGCCTTCAATTTGATAGCAAATCCTTTAGGAGATATTGCTGTGAGTTGGGAATTACGAATAGATATTTCACCCCAGCCTATCCCCAAGGGAACGGACAAGCCAAGGCTGTCAACAAGGTTATAGTGAATGGACTCAAGAAGAGGTTGGATGATGCAAAAGGAAAATGGGTGGAAGAGCTGCTGCATGTCCTCTGGACATACAGAACCACACCTCGCAGATCCACTAAAGAAACCCCCTTCTCGATGACTTATGGAGCTGAGGCTGTTATCCCTCTGGAGACTGGCTTCCCAACGTTCAGGACCAGCTCATTCAATCTAAGCAATAACAATGGGCTAGAGAAAAGCTTAGACTTGGTTGAAGAGAAAAGGGAAAACGCAATGGTACATTGGCATACTACCAACACAAACTCAAGCAGGGTTATGATGCCAACGTGAAACTGAGACCGTTAGCACCCGGTGATCTGGTGTTGAGAAAGGTCCTGGGTATTGCAAAGAACTTGGCGTGGGGGAAGTTAGGACCTAATTGGGAAGGACCATATCGCATCACCTCGGTGGTTGGAATAGGAGCATATTTTCTGGAAGACTTAGATGAATATGTAATACCACGCCCGTGGAATGTAAACAACCTGAAAATGTACTACTATTAATGAAAGTCTCTTCTGTTAATATGTTCGTTTGTTAAAGGCATTATATTTCTCGTTATTCAATCCTTATAAGTGTTCAAACAAAACTATAGTCATGCCTGAAGTCCTCGGACCAGATGTTATGGGGAAATTAACACTTAATGACAACTCTTATAAGTGTTTAAACTGAAACTCAATCATGCCTTAAGTCCTCAGATCAGATGATGTGGGGAGGTTAACACTCAATGACAACTCTTATAAGTGTTTAAATTGAAACTCAATCATGCCTGACGTCCTCGAACTAGATGATGTAGGGAGGTTAACACTCAATGACAACTCTTATAAGTGTTTAAATTGAAACTCAATCATGCCTGAAGTTCTCGGACCAGATGATGTGGGGAGGTTAACACTCAATGACGACTTTTATAAGTGTTTAAATCGATCCTAAGATGTGTCAGGTCTCTCAGACCACATGCATAGTTTAAATTATCACATACATGATATAATGAACACCCTAATACACCTATTTAAATCTTTTAAAATATTCGATGAATCATACTTATCCATGCAAATACGCAATAAGTCTCTCCACGGATGGTACTTATTCATATTATTTAAGCCAGCAACCTGATATTAATGTTACTTGTTATTAAAGGCAAGAAAATTTAAGAAGCATATAAGATAAGAGAACGAGTAAATAGAAACAAAATTCTATTCATTGATCAAAGGAAGATTCATTACAAAAGGCGGGCAGAACGTCGTTACAAAGAAATATGTACATAAAATTACAAAAGAAAATCCTACGCCTAAGGCTTCGCCTGTGGAGGGGCTTCTTTGGATCTGCCTCCTCGAGTTGAGGATCTGCTGCATCCTTAGCCTGGGCAACCACATCCCTGATCGTGAGGGAGTCCTTGGAGGGCTTAGCCTTCGTTGGAGGCTGAGCCTCCTCGCCCACCCCAGCCTCTTTAGAAGCTTCAGTGTCAGGAGGGAGAGCTTGGGTGGTGAGGAGCTGCTCAAGAGGAGGAACCACATCCGGAATTTCACGAATGTCCACTGGGTAAAAGATATTCTCGTCTCTCCTCAGCTCGGAGTCTACAGGAACCCCCACCCTATCCATGGCCACTCCCCATGACATGGCGTAGTAGTCCCTGCACACCACAGCTATCTCCTCAGCTAGCCGTTTCTCCGTGTCCTCCACCCCATGCTAGTAGGATGCCGCCACAGTGGCCTCAAAATCTTCCCTGGCCATCCGAGCCGCATCTTTGGCTTTCTGCAGCTCCACCTTTAGATCCAAAACAGTTTGCTTCTCGGTGGCCAGGTTGATCTCAGTAATATGTAGCTTTTGGCGCTGACCCTCGACTTGCCTCTCCGCAGTCCTTATTCCCACCTCAGCACTAAAGAGAGCTTTGTTCGCCTCTTTTAGTTTCTTGGACAGCTCGGCCTGTTCCTGCTTCAAAGCCCCCAGTTGCTTCTCAGTCTTAACCCAGGAAAAGGCCTCCGCCTTTGCTTGGTCACGGGTGTCCTTAACCCAGTCCTCGGCCACAAAAATTTGCTGGGTGACCTGCGTAGAAATAACCTGGGAGTGAGGTAGAATAAAGGAACTGCTAAATGCTTAATTCAAGAGACAGGCCGAAACACTCAACATAGCAAGATCCCTTTTTAGGGATAGGAAGAGCTCTGGCTACTTATAGCACCTATAGGCCTCCATATCCCTCAGCAAGAGGAGTGGCTGCTCGAGGGCTTTAGCAACGTAACCTAAGAGTCCCCTTTGGAAATTTCAGACCGAGGCGTCCCAGGCAATGGGGGCCCATCCATCTCCAGCCTGGGGGCCCAAGTTCGTGGCGGTTGGCGCACATCAACCCCGAGGGAATCGTCCTTGCTCTCCACAGAGGAGCCCATCTTTCCTCTTGTGGTTTTTTGTTGCTTCCCCCCTTTCGGAGGGACCACTTTGCCCTCCTCCACCTCTGACACTTCTGGTACCTTCCTCTTCTTCTTTAAATCCAGATTAGGGAGCGGTCCAATCAGCGCCATAGTAGGGGGAGGAGGAGGCGGGAGATTGGCAGGAACTTGGGACTTGAGGGCATCCTTGGACGACCCCCCTTAGCCCCTCGCAACAAAGAGACCCTTTAACCTCTTCCTTAGTTTAATGTCCATGTCTTCTTCCTCTTCAAAACTAGGATCAACACAGGCAATAACCAGCCTGGGAGATTGGGCAGCAGAATGTCTGTCTAGTTCCTCTTCGAAACTCGCAAGTTGAATTATGGAGTTTATGTGTTCTTCCTCGTCCTCCACAAAGCGAAATCAATCAATCTCGGCTTTGAGGGACGAATGTGCAAAGGCTACCTCCTCTCTTGGGGCACGCTGCCTGGCAAAAGTTCTCTCCGGGCCAAAAATCCCGGCTTGAAAACGTTTATCCTAGCCAACCGAGAGCTTCTAGCCCTTATTGCCTAGCCTGCGTCCTGAAATATGCGAGACAAGGGCTTATAGTCCAAGATCAGGTGAACGGCCCGTAGATGTCCGTCCTCGCTCACGAATACCTCTGACCTTAAGAGGAAGTTGAGAGCCTGAACGTTGGTTAGGTTGAGCCTCGGAGCGACGTAGTTCTTATTTGCAAAAACGTCTGAGAAGAAAATCGTGCTCAGAACAGAGAAGATTATCATTGGAAGAGGAATAAGAATAGAAGGGCTAAGTTCCTTACCTAAAGAGACTAATCCTAGGGTACCCCATCTGGCTCTCCTGCCCGAGTTGGGCAAGGAAGATCGTCGTGCCACTCCTTGGAGGCGATCAGATAATCATCCTTCAAGCCCTTGTTGGACTTAGGAAGGCAGGATATCAACCTAACGACGTCGGACCGGGACTCGAGGTAATATCCCGTGCTAGCAAGGAAATGACACTCATACATATGAACGACGTCGTGCCATGTCAGCCCCAAGTTCATCTAGTCATTCAAAGCGTCTATGCACCCTAAGACTCTAAACGTGTTGGGAGCGCACTGATGGGGGCATATTCTGTGGTTAAGCAGATAATCTCTGGTTATCCTACCCATGGGAAGCGTCATCCCTCCCTCTATAAAAGCAATCATCGGAATGATGACTTCACCCACTTCTCTATCAGTAAGTATCCGTTCCGGGGGACAATACTCTAAGCCCACTCCTTGTGGGATGTGGTACTTGGCCCTAAAACCCTCTATACCGGACGAAGATTCTACTAAATGTTTAAACCTTCCCATCTACGCGAATATGGATGACAAAGAAGCAGTTTTCAAAAAAGAAAGAAGGCCGAGGAGCCCAACCGAGGAGAAGTTGAAAGTCTGGAAAGATAGATACTTGTGAGGATTGTTGTACTGAACCCTGAACCTTTAAGAAAAATCCTTGTGAAATTTCTTAAGGAAAAGATTTAAGGAGTTTTAATGACTGAGAGAGCTTTGTGAGCTTGAGCGCTTGGGATCTCTGAAGAGCTTGAAGGTGTAAAATGGAGGAAATGAGTTCTCCAGATGATTTATATAGGGGGTGGGATTAAATGGGAATTACATCGCTCAAAACCCAAGAACGAATGTCAGCCATTGGATCTGCGCTTAGCTGTTGGATGCAGGGAATATCAAGCCGCCTGGAGCAATTAATGATGCCTCGTAAGGCACAAAGCGTCAGAAGCAATTATGGGGCGCGTAAAACGACACTCCTGCACGTGTAAACCAGAGAAATTAATAGTATTATCCCTTAAAGATCAAAACCCCACTTTCTCTCCTCGGATGAGAGGGAGAAACCGGAGTTTTGAGGGGCTATTGTGGGGACAAGGCCCAAAACAGTATATTGGGCCTTGGGCCCTATCTAAGGATGTTGGCATGTGCAAGGAGAGACAAATAGTTGAGGGATTCCAGCTCAGCGCCTCACGAGTAAGAAAGGGGAAGAAGGCCCTCCGAGGAGGGATACCTCCTCGGCCATGACAAACATTGCTCCGATACGTGTTCGAGCTACGAAAATGACCTTAATGGAGGCACCAGTGTCAGAAGCATGTCTCGTAAACACACGAGAAGGAAGGAAATCCAAAAATATCTAAGAAAAAAGGCGCCACCTCTGTATTAAATGCACTGCAGCTACTTTTCTAACTGCATTTATGTGGAGAAAACCCCTGAACAGTGTTTTCTTGGCTATCGTGACTCACAGAGAGCTAGAAGGGGTGTTTGATGGGACGGGTACTCGAGTAGTGGCTTGAACGGTTGACAAATAGAAGGCCAAGATCACCAAGAAGAAAATATATAATGTGAGAGACCCTTGAAGGAAGGAGGATCGGAAATTCAAGAAAGAAATACTGTAGCAATCTAGAACCAAACTTGTAATCAATTCTCGAGAGCAATATACTAGAATCAGTCTTCTCGGATTTGGCCGAGGACGTTTGATCTTTATTAAGGTCTATTATATTTTCTTTTTATCACCAAAATCTATTAGCTCATTGTGTAATTCACTAAAGTCCAGTTCTTCAATCCGCTCTCTACAAATTTATTGCTTTGGGCTATTTGGGCTTGAGTCCATAATGCTTTTGGGCCAAGAGCTCAAAATTGGGTCCTTACAAAGCGCTTGTGATGAGACTAGTTATTATTATTATTATTATTATTTTGTGTAATTTGAGTTCCACGGGCTGAACTTGAAATGTAAAGAAGGAACTTTGGATAAGTGAAAAAATAATAAAGAATAAAGAAAAAGTGAATATTGGTTAAAAGTGTGAATAGCTTTAACAAGTTTAGTGGCATCTATTTTGTGTTAGGTTGATTGGTTATTGTTTTTCTTTTTTTTAGAGATAATTTCAAATTATGGTGTCTGCTCCTAATGATAGCTTTTTATCATTAAACCTAGACACTAAATGTTTTTTTGTATAGGCAAGTATTGAACCTCAGATCTCTTATTTAACCATGAGAGACTTTATCAATTAAGCTCTTTAAAGTGGAATGAGTTGTTTTAGTAACACCAAAAAAGTATTTTGAGATTCATCTCAACTAAAAACAAGAGTATTGTGAAAATATTGTGAGATTTTATTATATCTCTAAACTTTCTCAGTTGGAAGATTTGTTTTTTATTATTTATTTCATGTGTACAGTTTGTTTAGGGAAAATGTTTCTTTGTTTTTCTATTCTACATCAGGAGAATAACTCAACTTTACATATGCATATATAATGGACTTTTTAAGAGGAGCCAAGGGAGAGGTGCCCCCTCCATCGCCTCTGGCTATGCCCTAGTAAAAATGTTATGTCCACAATATTTTCACAACAAATTCTAAATGGTAGGTTGTTACGGGTTGTTATTGGTGGAGCAAAAAAGTAATTTCAGTAATAGATTCAAATTAGAACCAATAACAACTTATTATCTATAATTTGTTGTGAAAATGTTATAAATATAACATTTCTCTAATTATTGTTAAGTCTCTTAAAACATTACTATTTACATAATTACATTCATGAAGAGGAAAGTGGGCAGCAACGATAATGCACAGTAGGGCCAAACGAAATGCAATGCTCTTTGTTGCCATGGATATTATCAAGAAATATGACTTTGGAAAAATATGGTCCGATTAATAAATTGAATGTACAAGATCTGCTTTATATGCACAGCAGATATGGAAAACAAAAATAACTGAAATCCAAACAATGCGGATTACCAGAGGACTCTAACTAACTAATTGTAGATATCTCATTTAACACCCATAATTAATCTATATATATATAATAATAATAATAATAATAATAGTAGGTAAAACAGATAGAAAATTCAATTAATTTTCAAATTGAAATTTAATTAGAGTCTAATTTTGAGCCACGTATCTCATCTAATTTAAATTTAGAATTTTGTGCCAAGTGAGTTAATCTAGTATAAAAATTGAATTTCAATTAGAGTTTAATTTTGTGCCACGTGTCTCATCTAATCTAAATTTTTAAATTTTTGTGCCAAATTAGTTAATCTAGTGTAGAAAACGAGGAGTCCAATATAATAAACCATAAAAAAACATAATCATATAACTAAAAAAAATTCAAATTTATAAGTCATCTATATATATATTAATAGGTAAAACTTAGAGAAAGTTGAATTAGAATTTGAAATTATAATCCAATTTTGCACGTGTCTAAATTTATGTGGGGACTACACCATAATTATCCACTTAAGCATGTGCCATGTGTCTACTTAAGTTTTTTAATCTTTGTGTCAAGTGAGTTAACGAGTGTAAAATACTAAGTGTAGGGCCAAATAATCCCACGGCCCAGCCCACTTCATTCCTGGGCCGAAGGCCCGAGCCGAGGAGGCACCTATGTTCGAGGATGACCTCATCATCGGTCACCTCGGCATTAAAGGTACCTGACTCCTGTCCTGGTCGCATTAATGAGGAAAGGACCCCGCACTAGCATCGCCTTGGTTGCCGTGACTCCCAAAAGAGACTGAGAAGGCGGCTGATGGGACAAGCACCTGAGCAACGTCCAGATCGTTCGACAAGTGTAGGGCTAGGATTGGTTGGGTAAAGGGTATATAATGTAAAGGAATCCCTCAGAGGAAGGGGGGGCCGGAGGACGAAAAGTCTAAGAATAAAGGGGAAGAAAAGCCTCCTCGGCCGTGGGCCGAGGAGCAACCCCAGTTGTAAATTGCTCTAAGTCTTTCATTGAATAAAAGAGACTGGAGTTCACGCCTCGTGAACGCCGGCCAGCGCCTAGACCTTCGATCCCACTCTCTATAAATTCATTGCGGGGTTCGTTGGGCTTTTGACCCGTGTCCCTTGGGCTTGGGCAACCAAAAACCTAGACCCTACAATTGGTGCCGTCTGTGGGAAGGATTAGTGCGCCGCCGGCACAACAGGCGACTGTTCTAAATAGATATGCTATGGAAGATTGGTGGTGATGCAAGAAAAAAAGAAGAACTATCAAACAAACATCGCAGAAAGATAAAAGCTCAAAGATAGAAGATTCAACCAAAAAAAAAAAAAAAAAAAAGCTTGAATATTATTTCATATAAAGAAAAAAGGTTACAGATTACAATCAGAGGCTCAGGCAGGCTTGTTTTACAACTGTTCCCACCAGCTAGTCCTACAATCAGAGGCTCAGGCAGGCTTGTTTTACAACTGTTCCCACCAGCTAGTCCTACAATCAGAGGCCCAGGCGGACCCGTCCTAAAACTAGCTAGAGGGAAGTGTCAACCCGTACCCTTATTGGCGTCAAGAGAATGGGAGAACTTGACAATAAGGGGGCGGAAGGGGGCTAAGGGCTTGAACAAAGTAAGGAGCAGATGCAGGGGCTCCAGGAGGCCCTCCCCCATGATGTTCCCTTGATTCTCTCCAGCCCACGCGAGCGTTGGCCGTCGGTGACGGCAACACTCGGGCACCGCCCATAATGTGAGTTCGCATGTCTCCTCCGTCGGGGGTGCGCTCTGAGGAGGGACGTTAGGTACTTCAACGACATCCCTCCGGGCCACCGTCCATGGCGCCATCGGTGTTACGCCTAGACTCTGCCGCACCGGAAGCCCAGTGGGGGCTGCGGCCACAACGGCTCTTGGCACGGATGTCCTCACACCCGTCCAAAGCCGCCCCATATCTCCTAACTCCGGTCACAATTCCGGCGGGGTTATTAAAGGGACATGAAGGGTTGAAGGGGTGTTTCTTTCTGTTTGTCTTGGGAGGTTCACAGAGTGTGGAGAAACCATCCCCCCAGGAGGCCTTATATAGAGGATGAAGGTTGGTGAGAATTAATTCACGCAGAGTTCAAAAAGGGAGTTACCGAAGTGTTGGATAATAATGGAGCTGCCAGATCCCAAAGGAGCCGCAGACCGTTGGACTTCTGCGGATTCACGAGGCCATTAATGAAGGCGCGTCTCGCGCACCGGAGCGTCAGGCGCGGAATACGAATGGCCAAGAGACGCTTCGCAAATGAAAAAAATGAGGGCTCGAGCTGGAGGCGAGATCAATGCCACGTGTAAGATCATGAGCCGTTCAAAGGAGGAATCGTCCCCAGTAAAGCAATCCGAGGACAAACCCCTACTTACGGAGAAACGAAAGCGTTAGACAGAACCAAGGCTCTGCATGGTCCTCGGACTCAGGCCTATGGGGAAACTAACCGCTCCAGACGCCCAAGCGTTAGACAGAACCAAGGCACTGCATGGTCCTCGGACTCAGGCCTATGGGAAAACTAACCGCTCCAGATGCCAAGCGTTAGACAGAACCAAGGCACTGCATGGTCCTCGGACTCAGGCCTATGGGGAAACTAACCGCTCCAGACGCCCAAGCGTTAGACAGAACCAAGGCACTGCATGGTCCTCGGACTCAGGCCTATGGGGAAACTAACCGCTCCAGAAGGCCAGGCGTTAGACAGAACCAAGGCTCTGCATGGTCCTCGGACTCAGGCCTATGGGGAAACTAACCGCTCCAGACGCCCAAGCGTTAGACAGAACCAAGGCACTGCATGGTCCTCGGACTCAGGCCTATGGGGAAACTAACCGCTCCAGAAGGCCAGGCGTTAGACAGAACCAAGGCTCTGCATGGTCCTCGGACTCAGGCCTATGGGGAAACTAACCGCTCCAGACGCCCAAGCGTTAGACAGAACCAAGGCACTGCATGGTCCTCGGACTCAGGCCTATGGGGAAACTAACCGCTCCAGAAGGCCAGGCGTTAGGCAGAACCAAGGCTCTGCATGGTCCTCGGACTCAGGCCTATGGGGAAACTAACCGCTCCAGATGCCAAGCGTTAGACAGAACCAAGGCTCTGCATGGTCCTCGGACTCAGGCCTATGGGGAAACTAACCGCTCCAGAAGGCCAGGCGTTAGACAGAACCAAGGCTCTGCATGGTCCTCGGACTCAGGCCTATGGGGAAACTAACCGCTCCAAATGCCAAGCGTTAGACAGAACCAAGGCACTGCATGGTCCTCGGACTCAGGCCTATGGGGAAACTAACCGCTCCAGAAGGCCAAGCGTTAGACAGAACCAAGGCTCTGCATGGTCCTCGGACTCAGGCCTATGGGGAAACTAACCGCTCCAGATGCCAAGCGTTAGACAGAACCAAGGCACTGCATGGTCCTCGAACTCAGGCCTATGGGGAAACTAACCGCTCCAGACGCCCAAGCGTTAGACAGAACCAAGGCACTGCATGGTCCTCGGACTCAGGCCTATGGGGAAACTAACCGCTCCAGACGCCCAAGCGTTAGACAGAACCAAGGCACTGCATGGTCCTCGAACTCAGGCCTATGGGGAAACTAACTGCTCCAGAAGGCCAGGCATTAGACAAAACCAAGGCTCTGCATGGTCCTCGGACTCAGGCCTATGGGGAAACTAACCGCTCCAGACGCCCAAGCGTTAGACAGAACCAAGGCACTGCATGGTCCTCGAACTCAGGCCTATAGGGAAACTAACCGCTCCAGAAGGCCAGGCGTTAGGTAGAACCAAGCCTCTGCATGGTCCTCGGACTCAGGCCTATGGGGAAACTAACCGCTCCAGATGCCAAGCGTTAGACAGAACCAAGGCACTGCATGGTCCTCGGACTCAGGCCTATGGGGAAACTAACCGCTCCAGAAGGCCAGGCGTTAGACAGAACCAAGGCTCTGCATGGTCCTCGGACTCAGGCCTATGGGGAAACTAACCGTTCCAGATGCCAAGCGTTAGACAGAACCAAGGCACTGCATGGTCCTCGGACTCAGGCCTATGGGGAAACTAACCGCTCCAGACACCCAAGCGTTAGACAAAACCAAGGCACTGCATGGTCCTCGGACTCAGGCCTATGGGGAAACTAACCGCTCCAGAAGACCAGGCGTTAGACAGAACCAAGGCTCTGCATGGTCCTCGGACTCAGGCCTATGGGGAAACTAACCGCTCCAGAAGGCCAAGCGTTAGACAGAACCAAGGCACTGCATGGTCCTCGGACTCAGGCCTATGGGGAAACTAACCGCTCCAGACGCCCAAGCGTTAGACAGAACCAAGGCACTGCATGGTCCTCGGACTCAGGCCTATGGGGCCTCTTCTTGTAACCCATTTCGTGCCGGGAGGAGGACTTGGACACTGAGAAGTATGCTTCAGTCAGACGAGGGTCACCCAAGTCTCCTGGAGGGTCCTCGGACTGGCGAGCTTGTTCAAACACGTCAAATTCGTCCTCGGCGGGGCCTAAATCAGCAACTTCCACTTCCCTCTCTGGGCCTACTTCAGCGGGCTCCGAGAGTCTAAGGGAGGAGGAGGGGCCCGCAGGTATTACGCCTTCTGATGTGGAGGGCACCTCGGGGAACCGAAACCCGTCCTCGGTCACTGTTATTTTTCGAAGCCGAGGATCCTTTGCTTTGATCACGTACTTCGGCGCCGCAAATAACTTGTGAGCCGGGTCGTATTTCAAGATCTCGTGGGCGGCCCTAACCTGATTGTCGGCCTCGTTCACGAAAACCTCTGCCCTCAGCGCCTTTTGCAGGTCTTCCCGGTTGATTAGGCTGAAATGGCGCGTGAAGGCGTGCGGATCTGCAAGAGGAAACACATTCATATCAGAAACCAAACAGTGCAAAAAGAAATGGACGAGGTAAAGAATGGAACTAGTCGAAGTCCCAGGACCGTCTCCCCATTTTCCCACTGCCCATCTGGGGTCCCCTCCGTCGTCGAGCAGTGAAGGCCATCATGCCACTCTCCAGACACGATGAGGAAGTCCTTGTTCAACCCCTTGCTGGACTCAGGGAGACACTGAATGAGCCTGACTCTATCATCCCTGGTTTTCAGATAGTAAGTCTCGCCCTTCAGGCACTGGAGGTTATAACACCAGTTGACGTCATGATGGGTCAACCTCAGGCCCATCTTCTCATTTAGGGCATCCACGCAGCCCAGAATCCTAAAGACATTGATGGCACACTGGGTAGGGGCTATCCGGAAGTGCATCAGATAGTCCCTCATCACCGGACCCATGGGTATCCTCATGCCACCTTCAACGAAGGCAGCGATGGGAATCACCACCTCACCCTCCTGCCTCCGAAAGCGCCACTCGCCCTCCACACAATACCTCAAGCCCACGTTGGCCGGTATCTTGTAATCGGCGATGAATTTCTCCATCGCCTCCTCAGTGAAGACATACTTCTTAAATATACCCATCACAACTGATGCCTAAGCAGGCTAAGAGAGAGCAAATGAAAGAAAAGGAAGAAGTGGAGAAAGAGAAAGTTCCAAGAGAGATAGTGACTTACAGAAATGTGTAGAAGCTCCTCGGACAGACTTTTTATGCTGGAGATGTAGACTCTTGAGTGCAAGTGAATAGAGAAACCGGCTTTTCAAACGAGTATTTATACCCCCAAATCAAGGAGCTGTGCGGGTTTTCCCACCCCTAACTGCTAGGCGAATCCCCACCGTTGGATTATCATCCTCCCGTTGAACGTGGGGAGCACGGAGCCGTCTGGATTTAATGAGGGGCACGTCGCACCCTTCGAGGCGTCAGTAACGCTTCTGGGGCAGGCGAAAAGACTCTAGTACCCACGGAGGACCAAACTCAATGGGTCGTGTGGCAGGCCCGAGGACATCAAAATCCTCCTCTCCGCCCGAGGATGCGGACAGCAAAATTTTGAGGGGCTATTGTGGGGCCAAATAATCCCACGGCCCAGCCCACTTCATTCCTGGGCCGAAGGCCCGAGCTGAGGAGGCACCTATGTCCGAGGATGACCTCATCATCGGTCATCTCGGCATTAAAGGTACCTGACTCCTGTCCTGGTCGCATTAATGAGGAAAGGACCCCGCACCAGCATCGCCTTGGTTGCCGTGACTCCCAAAAGAGACTGAGAAGGCGGCTGATGGGACAAGCACCTGAGCAACGTCCAGATCGTTCGACAAGTGTAGGGCTAGGATTGGTTGGGTAAAGGGTATATAATGTAAAGGAATCCCTCAGAGGAAGGGGGGGGCCGGAGGACGAAAAGTCTAAGAATAAAGGGGAAGAAAAGCCTCCTCGGCCGTGGGCCGAGGAGCAACCCCAGTTGTAAATTGCTCTAAGTCTTTCATTGAATAAAAGAGACCGGAGTTCACGCCTCGTGAACGCCGGCCGGCGCCTAGACCTTCGATCCCACTCTCTATAAATTCATTGTGGGGTTCGTTAGGCTTTTGACCCGTGTCCCTTGGGCTTGGGCAACCAAAAACCCAGACCCTACACTAAGAATCTAATATTAATGAACTATAAAATTTATAATAAAAAACCAATTATATATACTCAATAAAAATCACCACTTGTTTCTTAAAAAATAAATAAAATAAAAATCACCACACGTTCTATCTTATTAAAAATTAGAAGAAAAAAAATGACCATCGGTAGTATTAAATTTAGCTAAGAATTTTAATATGTGACTAATTATATTTACTTTAAAAAAATAATTTGACTAATTATCTATATTTTATGATAAAAATTGTGTTTAATTTTAAATGTATCTATACGTATGCATGAATGCATGTGTTACATTTTTTTTTTAAATAATTATTTGACTAATTATTTATATTTTTATAATAAAAATTTTATTTAATTTTAAATGCATCCATGCGTTTGCATGGAGTTACATGCTAGTTTAATCTTAAAAGATAGCAAGATGGTCATTTCACATATCCAAAATATGATTGTAATTGAGTCACCTACTCATTAATCACATTTCATAAAAATGATCTTGACTTTTCGTCTATCACAACAATACGTTCTGTTTCTCAATCAAACGGTTGGATTGAAAGATATCGCAAGATCAAGTTCTAACGGTTAGCATGCATTTAATTGGGTGAGACTAATCACACATAATTAATTAAAATTAATTTTGATTGGTCACTAATTAAAATTAATTAAAGAAATTTTGTGATTGGTTGAGTTTGTCTAAAAATGTGGCCTGTAGTATGGGATTAGAATAAAATAACTATAAGATTTGAAAATTGTCAAATAACATTATTTTTAAGTAATTATCTTCCGCTACAAGATTAGTTGTAACTATCTCAAAAAAAAATTGAGAATTATGATACTTATCAATAAGTATTTATTATGATTATTTATACTATTAATAAGAGGATTCCTCTCTTTGAAGTAGACTTTTATATGGTTCAGAAATACAATTAAACCTTACATTTAACATGGAAAAAATTTGAGGACAGTCTGGTAAAAATATATCTCAAACTCCACTTAAAATGCCTACAAAATATGACACTCTTCTACTAATTCATATCTTCAAAAAAAAAAAAGACTTATCAAAAAATTATATAAAAAAAAAAAAAAAAAAACCTCATCGCACGCGCAAAGTGCGTATGATGAGGTTAGTGTTTTTATATTGACCTATTAAATATATAATTATTGTAATTATTTAATATATTTATATGAATTTATTATGAAATTTTGATAATTATGATAGTTATTGATATGTATTTATTATGGTTGTGTTTTCCAGTCAACAAAAGACATTTACATGATTGACCAAGCTTTTACAATAAAGGAAAAAGTTAACAAATACTGGCATTGGTTTAAAAAATATCTTTAGAAACTTTTTATGGAAAAGGAAAAAGGCAAAAAGTAGTATCAAAACTTTCTTTAAATTAACTATTAATAAATGTCATAAACGTACCCATTAACCGGATCCAATAACAAATACAAGCAAACAAATTGAGCATTAGAGGAAGAAAAATAATTGAAAGCATGGTTAGCCAAAAGCTTCAATTGAAATTTTTTATAAAAAATAAAAATCATTAAAAAAATTGTTAGCAACCAAGAGTCTTGTAATTTAATTAGCACATCCTGGTATTTCCAACATTAACATTCTAGGGTTCAAATCCCTCCTCTTTCTTCTTTTTTTTTACATCCAAGATAGAAGTATATTAATAAAAAGAGAAAGAAAAGTACAAAAGAAAACTTGGGGTGTGGGACTGTGTTACAGAGCGGCAGCCAACACCTAGCTACCTACAATTCCTACTAGTCCCAAGTAAAAAACGAAAAAAAGAATAGAAAACATATAAAAAGGACAGCGGTGTAGAAACATCATGTCCACTGTTTTTGAACAAGGTCTCTAACGTGTTTTTGATATTCCTTGATAAGAGATGTGGCTTGCTTAAAAATCTCCTCAGGGTGGGACTGTGTACTCTGGAACTGGACTCTATTGCATGAATTCCACAGCGACCATGCAATTGTAGCCCACAACTCAAACTCCTTGCTTGATAGTCTCTCTAACATCTGCCTTGTGAGTAGGAAGAAATTCATGGCTGAAAAGTTTGTTTTCTATATCTTACCCCAGGCCAGGGCCCATACTTTGTGAGCGAAAGGGCATTCCCATAAGATATGTCCCGTGGTTTCTTCTATCTGACCACATATAGTACAGATGGGATCAACCTGCACTTTTTTTCGAGAAAGGTTTGCCTTTGTTGAAAGTATATCAAAACAGGCTCTCCAGACAAAGGTTCGGACTTTAGGAGGGACGTTCATGGCCCATATTCTTTTCCACATTCTCTGATCCAAGGTTGCTAAAGAGTGCTCCCCGGTCGATGGGTGATGAAGCCTAAGGGCCACTTGGTAGGTTGTTTTCACCGAGAATACTTTAGCTTTATTCTCATTCCACACCAACTTGTCTCTTGAGCTCAGGTTCCCCAACTTGATTCAAAGGATATCCTCACTTGTGCTCGGGGTAAACATGGAGTGTACTATAGCCCTATTCCACTACTTGGAGTTACTGTCAATCAGGTCGGCAACCTTTAGCCTTCGGTCTGCCCCCTCTCTGAAGCTGGGTGGCCGAGGGAACCACTTGTGGGTGTTAACACCAATCATGCATCCATCGCCAACTTGGCAAACCGACCCTTCCCGTATCACGTCCCGAGCTTGGAGCAAACTACGCCACACGAATGAGGGGTTTGTTCCCAGATCAGCAGGGGCGGAGCCACATAGTGGCTTGAGGGGGCCGAGGCCCCTGCAAAAAATTTTTTTTTCCCATTAGACTAGGAAGAAAAAATTAATAGGCCCCCCCATCGTTAACCAGCCGGCCCCCCTACCCATTTCTCAACCATTTTCCCAGCCCCCAATCAAAAATTATAAACACCTCAAATTAAAAAAAATATATGTATCTGTTCTACTTTCAAGCAAAAAAAAAAAAAAAAAAAGCCCAAAACAAATTTGAACTAAAATCTGAAAAAAAAAAAAAAAAAAAAAAATTGTAACAGAGCCCACAGCAAGCCAAGCCCACGGCGAGCTTGACAGAGCCCACGGCAAGCCAAGCCCACGGCGAGCCCAAGCTCGCTCACGGCAAGCCCACGGATTCTCAACCAAAAAAAAAAAAAAAAAATCAGTACAGAGCATCACGTCGAAACCATCACGTCGCTGGCAGTGCAGAGAAATCAAACCCCAATGCACATCAAACTCTTACTCCAGCAAACCAAAATGCAAAACACTCCAGCAAACCCAAACCAAAACGCAAAACACTCCAGCAAACCCCAAAACGCAAAACAGAGGTGTTTCTCAAAAAAAAAAAAAAAAAAACCCCCAATACACAAACCAAAACCAAACCCAGTAACCACGGTGACGTCGCCGTCGTCGTCGTCGTCGTCGTTGCTCGCCCGGTCACCGCTCATCGCAGATCAGAGATCGGAGATCGCAGAGTTCTCTGCCTCTGCTCCGGTGCTCCCTCCGGCCTTCCCTCAAGGTATTTCTCACTTTTTCTCTCTAACTCTCTCAGTCTCTCTCTCTTTATCTCACTGAAAATTTGAAATCTTTTTTTCGCAGATCGTAGCTGTCAGTGCCTCATCGGAGATCGCAGATCGTGCTCCGGTGCAGCGGCGCTCGTTGGCAGTTGCTCCCTCCGCTCCGGCCTGGCCCTCCCTCACGGTTTTTCTCTCTAACTCTCTCTCAGTCTCTCTCTCTTTATTTCACTGAAGGAGAAAATTGAAATGAATATTTATGAAGACTCTTTATTCTTTATCTAAGCCTCTGATGTCTCACATTTCGGTAAGTGTCTCTCTCCCTTTTGAATTGTGGCTCTCTGATTGGCTCATTGGCTGGTTTTACTTTTTGCCTGTGTTAGTGTTTTTGTCTTTTTAAATTTGGCATTATCTTATCCTTTTTGTTGTTGGTCAGTGACTTGGTGTTTGATAAAATATTAATTGTCATTTAGTTAGTGTAATGTGTGTTATGATTTATAATTGGCATTGCGAAATTTTCTGATTGTAGCTAACTATTGTGATTGGGGCGCATTTTGTGCTTGTCTGTTGCTATGGGCACATGGGCCGGGTGCCGCATAATAATTAAAGTAATGTAATTAAATTAGCCAATATATAATAAAAGCTATATAATTAAAGCTATAGTGAAAATTAAATTAAAGCTAAACAATAATAATTAAAGCTATATAATTAAATTAACCAATATATAATAAAAGCTATATAATTAAAGCTATAGTGAAAATTAAATTAAAGCTAAACAATAATAATTAAAGCTATATAATTAAATTAACCAATATATAATAAAAACTATATAATTAAAGCTATAGTGAAAATTAAATTAAAGCTAAACAATAATAATTAAAGCTATATAATTAAATTAACCAATATATAATAAAAGCTATATAATTAAAGCTATAGTGAAAATTAAATTAAAGCTAAACAATAATAATTAAAGCTATATAATTAAATTAACCAATATATAATAAAAACTATATAATTAAAGCTATAGTGAAAATTAAATTAAAGCTAAACAATAATAATTAAAGCTATATAATTAAATTAACCAATATATTATAAAAGACAAATTAATTAAATTATTTTTGTTTTTGTTTGAGGGGTTATTATTAATTAAAGTTGTATTAAAAATGGGCTGACTGTTTAAATTATAGTGAAAATTTTGTTTTTTTCTTGAGTATGAATAACATTCATATAACTAAGTAAAAATTTCTAATTAAAATTTTTTTTTTTTTAAATTCTTTTCAGGTTAATTTTTGAGTCATATTCTTAAAGCTAAAAGAATTATGAGCAAACGAAAAACAATTGATGCATTCTTTAAGAAAAAAGATGCTAGCAATTCAGAAATTAGGACACCTGTGGCTGTAGAAACAAATCTTAATACTTCAATACCTGATGAACACCCCTCCAAATGTCCAAAACTTCAATTTGAAGAGATAGATCGTGATCCAGGATCACGTAAACAAATATGTGAATTTCCTATCAACCAACAAGATGAAATCCGATGAGCTTATCTCAAAAAAGGTCCATATCAACCTGAAAATATAGACTATCCATACAGTGATGATACTTATCGTCGTCGATTTCAACCTTCATGGTTTGGTTCACATAAGGATTGGTTAGAATACTCACCTTCAATGGATGCGATATATTGTCTACCTTGCTACCTTTTTAGTAAGAAACCAATAGGTCGTCCCGGATCAGATGTATTCATTTCACGAGGTTTTAATAATTGGAAAAAGGTGAAAGATGGAATGAATTGTGCTTTAATTTGTCATGAAGGGAAAGAACCAAACTCCCCACATAAAATTGCTATGAACTGTTGCGAGAATTTAAAGAATCATTCACGGCATATTGACAAGCTGATTGAGAAACAAACGTCAAAAGAATTAGAGAATAATCGGTTGCGGCTCAAAACCTCAGTAGAGTGTGCTCGATGGCTAGCATTCCAAGCTTGTGCTTTTAGAGGTCATGATGAAAGCCCTGATTCAAAAAATAGAGGTAATTTTATTGAATTGATAAAATTCATGTAGACGACTAAATTTCTAGTTTGAAATAAATCAAACAAGTAAAAATAGTTTCACAAATGCGAATTTGTATTGATGATTGTGGTATAATTCTCTGTGATTACAAAAGAGTTATCCTCTGATTCAATCTCCTTGCAAGACTTATTGATTGGAGTTATGGTAATGTGATTTTGATTTGAACACCAAATATCCTTCAATTTGGTTGAGGGATGGATCGAAGATTGTTGAAACAGAATTACAATGAATCTCTGGCTATGAGCTTGTTAGAAATTCTTTGTTCTTCACGTTCTTCGTGTTCTTCGTGTGTTCTTGGTGCGTTCTTCGTCTTCGAAGGTTTATGGTGGAAGTTCTTCGGTGCTTTAGAGGCTTGAATCCGTAGAGCTTCGTTGATTTGTGATTTGTTGATGTTTTTCGGACACTTTAGGCTTGATTCCCGTAGACTTTTGGATCTAGGCGGATGATTTGGATGATTTCTCTTCGAATGTTCTTCGTATTCGAAGTTGAAGTTCTTGAAGTTCTTGGAGGCTTTAGAGCTTGGTTCCGGCAGAGCTTCTGGATTTCTGAATCTTCTCTTATGCTGCTTGTGCTTCAGATGGCTTGATGTGTCCTCCCAAATGTCTTAGGAAGGCTTCTATTTATAGGAGTTTAGGGGTGGATGAGTGACACGTGGCGGAGTCTGATTGGTGACACATGTCACAGCCTGATTGGTCCGCTTATGTCATCGCTTACACGTGCGGGGTTGATTATGTCATCGCTTACACGTGCGAGGCTGATTATGTCATCGCTTACACGTGCGCTGATGTGTGATTGGTTTTTGCATGACACTTGGCAAATTTCTGTTGGTTTCTGAGTAGTGATAGCAAAACCTAGTAGCAATACGTGGAGTTTTGTAATTGGTTGTATTTTGTAGACTTGGTAGTGTGATGTGTTAGCTTGTGATAGGTCGGGAATTTTCCCTCTCTACAAATGCCCCCTCGAGACTCGTTCACGCACACAGTTTCGGAGTGGAGTGTGGGAATGAGTTTCGAAAACAGATTTTTTTTTTTTTTTTTTTTTTTTTTGCACTGGACTTTTTAAGTGAAGTAGCTGAAGGTGGTGGAGCTTTCAGCAGGATGAGATAATTTCTGAGGAGTAGACCCACCCATATGAAAGGTTTTGATGAAACTGAAAAGAGGTCCGCGAGTATTTGAATGTAATTGCGTGACCGAGCCTTCTCAGGAGAGGTTAAGTTGAAGTAACTTCAGAAGAGTACCTTTGGATCGTTGGCGGCGATCACAGGGTGTAGAAGATAGGGATGAAGCAAAGTGAATGGGTGAAACACACGCCACCATGGTGCTGGCCCTGTATGTTGGGGACCCTATGGTGTAGATGTTTCTATGAAGTACACCTTTGAATATGGGACTGACTGTATGTTTGCATGGGGTCTGACAGTAAGTCGTAGAATGTGCATGCGTAAAGGGACCAAACCGACAGACATTATGTTGAAGTAATTTCAGAAGAGTACCTTCTAAAATACTTCAACCTAGATTTAAGTTGGAGTAATTTCAGAAAATGTGTTTTGAGGTACCAGCAACGATGACCTTTGAGTCCCATAGTGGTGGGGACATGGAATAAGGCTCTGGTGACCATTTACCAGCCCCAAAGGCTGAACTCTGATGAGCTGGTGCCTTGAAGGTTGCCTCAAATGTTGGATGGAAGACAATTTGTAGGATACCCCAACACTTTTTACCATCTTCACTTACTGCTACTTGTTGGAAAAGCACAGAAAAATGAAAGATGGAGCTAACTTGTGATTCTGGTCTTAGAAACCAGCCAAGTTGCTGTTTGTTCCGAACCGCTGCCTCTGCTGGAAGACCAAGCAATTGGAGAGAGACTATGGGAGCCTTAAGGTTAGGAACAGGAGTTTCTGCTGGACTTGGATTTCCTGGCCAACCAAATCCGAGGAAGCATGAAACCAAAATGCAGACCTTGTTATGAGTAATTTTATGGACAACTCTGGTCGTTAAGGGGAGAAACAAAATTTGTTTGGATCTCAAAACTACAATGATGTTGTGAAGAGGGTTTCTACCGAACCCTGAGAGGGTTGATTTCAGATGAATTATGAAGCAATATTGGTTGCTAAGTGTTGGGAATGATGAGGCCATAGTGAAAAACGACTGTGAGAAGGAGGACTTGAAAATTTGAAAGAAGCAAATCTTCATTTCATGATTCAGTGTGTTTTTCTTTTCTTTTCTTTTCTTTCTTTTGATGAGTTTTTTTTTTTTGAACCCGGACCTTCTATTTATAGTGGAGAACCGAAGGATGGTAGATGGGTAGTTGAGAATGGTAGATGTGAATTTTTGGTGAGACCGGTGGATAGGAATGGTAGGTGGGAACGGTGGCTAGGAATGGTAGGTGGGAACGGTAGGCACCGAACGAGAATGGTAGGTTGGAGACTGGTAGGCGCCGAACGAGAATGGTAGGTTGGAGACTGGTAGGCGCCGAACGAGAATAGTAGGTTGAACTAGTGACCCAGTGTAATTTCAAGTTCAGGACACACTTGTGAAAGTTCATTTGTGCTTTGGAAGGGAAGTCTCTATGAAGTCCGGAGGATAACCCTAAGGGAATCCAGACCAAGTAGGTGAATCTCAAATTTTGATTTTAGGGGCTAATTTTTTTTTTTTTTTTTTGGACATTGCTAGTACTTCGGAGAAGTGGGTCACATAGGTGGTTTCCAAGTCCAAAACAAATAAGCAGATTTCAAAATCAGAATCTATGTGAAAATCTGAATAGGACAAGCTTTGCCTGGACATCTTGATTCTTGGTCAAAGTTCACATTAAAGCCGACAACTTTAGAATCACACGATTTGAGCAATTTCGGATTCTCAAATGAAGAAATGGATTCCAAAATCGAAATCTATGCGAGAAATTAGGCAAGACAGGTCCTTCTTGAAAATTTTGACTTTTGGTTAGGATTAGTACAAAAGTCAACTTTCTGAAAACTGGACAGTTTGCACAATTTCTGAATCTCGGATAAAGAAACGGATTCCAAAATCGGAATATACGCGAAAAATCGAGTGTGACAGGCCCCTTTTGAAAATTTTGACTTTTTGGTCAAAGTCAAAGTAGTCAAAGCATTTTCTCTCTCACTTTTTTTTCTTTTTTTTTTTTTTTTTTTTAGTTTCAGGCGGTTCGGACCGGGTCAGGGTGAACGGGTCAAACCGGGCCGGCCTGGACAAATGGGTCAGTTAGTGGAGGATGACGTCATCGGTGACGTCATGGTGCTGGGACGCGTGTACGCGTAAGCGCGTGGCGCGCGTGAGCGCGTGATTTGGTGGGGCGGCGCGTGTAGGCGAGTGAAACTGACGCTGTGAATGCCGGAGTTTCCTGAGGCGCGTGGCGGCGCGTGGATGCTTTTTTGGTCTCTAATTTTTTGGGCTTTGTCGATCTGAGGCCGTTGAAGACCCCTGTAGGGTCAGTTTTGTGAAATTATTAACAGGTTTGCACAGATTTGAAGGACTAAGCCGCGGTTCATCGAGAGATTGTAGCGGCGCGTGGTGGCGCGTGGTAGATCCGTTGTTGATGATCTTTCTGGGTTTTGTAGATCGAGGGTCGATGGATCTAGTGGTGTCACCAGTTCTGTAAAAATTTTCTTGGATTTGTGCAGATTTGAATGAGAAACCCGCGGGACGTCGGGAGTTTTTGGCCGCGCGTGGCGGCGTGTTACGGCTTTACTGTGCACGTCTTTTTCTGGGTTTTGTTGCTCAAAGTCCTTAGAAGATTTCGGTGGGTTGATTTTTTGTGAAATCTTGTCAGGAGTTTTAGAAATCTGGAGAGCAGATATTGTTGATTTTGCTGGTATTTTGGTCTTCTTTGGCGTTGGCAACGTTGACAACCAAGGCGAGGAGTAGTTCCAGGCTATCCACTGAGTGTCTCTGTTGTTTTCAATAGTTGGTGATCCAGTAAAATAAGCTATTCTTCTTTGCTGGCCTATAGCTTCATCCAAAGTCAGTGCCATAGTTTTTTTTTTTTCTTAAGGACATGTTACACTCTGTAGACCGGTTCTTTCTGAAGTTTAGCGTGACCATTTCTTTCTGACAGTGTGATCCTTTTATCAGCATTTACTCTCTTCCCCTTTTTTTCAAGGTTCGGTGCAGTATCTTTGAAAAAATGGCGCGTAATTTTTTTTTCTTTTGTCCACAAGCTTTTCAAGGATCCCTATATAAAGCCATCCGGAGCTTACACTAAGTTTGCACTAGCATTGTTTTCAGCTACCAATACTCTTTAAGTGTAAAGAAACTCTGCCTTTTTACTCTCTTTTTTTTTTTTTTTTTTTTCAATAACGTTTTGTCTGTACTAATCTTCTCCCTTTTTATTATTTTTTATTATTATTATTAATGTTTTGTCTAATCCTTTTTTCTTTTTTTCTTTTTTTTTTTTTTTTTTTTTTTATTTTTTTTTTTTTTTACAGCTATCACGATGCTTTTTTTTAGGGATTCGAAGATTGGTCAGGAACCAGCCTTGTTTATTTGTAAGGAGAAAGATGACAAGGATGCAAAGGCTACAACTTTGATTGTTCGTCCGCCCATAATTGGAAGATTTTCGGAAAGATGGGGCCATAACTCTTATCCTCTCAATTTGCCAAAATGGTCACAGGTTGTTCCTTCTGAGGGCGGCTCTAACTTGGAGACAATTATCCTTCTTGCTTCGCATCACAAAAATGTTGCTAAATCAAAGCCATATAATACTTTGGGACGAGAGATAATTGCAAAGCGTGCCAATTGGGATTCTTCCTTTAACGTGAACGGAGGGTTTTCCTATCTCTCCCTTTATTGGGATTGGCTAGAAGATGTGCTTGGTCGATGCAAACACCTCCTTGATGCAACCCACCTTTACAGCGCTGTCTTTGCCTCCTTGTTCACATACGATCATGATGAGAACCTTATGAAAGCATTTTGTGAGTGTTGGAGTCCATCGACCAATACTCTTCATACCTTAGTTGGAGAAATTTCCATCACACCATGGGATCTTTCCATTCTTGGTGGACTTCCTTGCACAGGTGCATTTTATGATGAAGTGGTACCCAATGCGCAAGAGCTGGATGGAACCAACGACCAAGGACGACCCTATTTGCCGTACAGTTGTCGCTTCCTTTTCATGGCATATCATCACCTTCAAAACCGGCTGAAGAGACAAGGGAAAGTGAGTGTTCGCGACTGGATTAATTTTTGGTATAGAGGAAATGGCAGGTACCCGGCTCCTAGAAAACCAGCAAGACGGACGACTATTCCCAAGTGTAGTCAGAATCCCTTTGGTGTGATAAATGAGCGTGGACCATGGTCTGATAAAGAACACGGGGTCTTTGCGGATCTTCAAGTTGAGGGTGACTTAAAGGAGGAGACTTACTTGTCAGCATTTCTTTCTTGTTGGCTGTGCGTATTCGTCTTTCCTATCAAGGATCCAAATAGCATCCGTCCAGGCACTTTCAAGATTGCTAGTTTCATGGCCAATGGTCGTTCGTTTGGCCTTGCTACCCCAGTTTTGGCTAGCATTTATCGCGGACTTAACACCATTTCTTCTTCTCCTACTCCGAGCAAGTCTGGAGCTAGTTTTGCCATTCACTATGTTTATGCCTGGGTGGGTCATTTTTTCAGGAGCAATCGCATCACCAATGACAAACTATCTGATCCTTTGATGACAAAATATTCTGGTGTAGGCTATGCTTCTCCGTTCAGTGAATCCTCCGCACGAAAGCATATACGAACCGCCACCGACTTCCTTTGGCACGGGACTGCTTTCAAGAAAAGCTATGACCAGACATTCATTGACAATGATCATTTACCCATTCAGAAGTTTGACTACTTTATGAGCCTTCGTTCAGGGTACTTGTCACTTCGATGTGAAGACCAACACGCTATAGAAGCATATAGTCCTCATAGATTTAGCCGGCGCTTTGGGTTTCACCAAGATATTCCAAGTGATTTGAAGGAAGAAATTCGTACAGGCTCTTTAAAAGATCTACACCAATTCTACCAATCTTTCACTCGTTGCAACACAGACTCAAAGGTACTCATTCCGGCATTTGCCACAGACTTTGGAAGCCGGGTCAGACATAGCTATAAGCGATGGTGGGAAGGAGTTTGCAGAAATGATTTTACCAAAGGAACAAATTTTTTGGCTGACATTGCCTCTTTCCATGTTAAATCACTAACACCCAACAAATCTCAAAAAAGAAAGAGGGAGCTACAAGACCCATACATTCCACAGCCCTTGTTAGAGTTTGCACAACATCCTCTTGAAGATGGTCGTCATTCAAAAGACTCATCTCGACATACTGGAGTTGCTCGGAGCCAAGGTACCAGAGGTTCGCTTGTCGTACCAGCTAGGGACGCCATTAAAATTTCTGAAGAGAAGGTGTGTAATGACTTAGACTACAATCGGAAACATTTGAAGAGTCCAATGAAGGGCGTTGGTGCAGAGACTTCTATTGATCATGCGCATCTTCTTGCAAATAGTGAGTCTTCCATCTCGAAGCCATCTACGAAGAGCTCTGATCTTAAGAGGCACAAGTTTGCCGATGTTGGTACGTCATCCAAACTTTTGACTGAGACAGGAAGGACATTTCTCTCATCACTGCAACCGACCAACCCTCCGGAAGTCTCTATGTTCCAGGCCATGGCGCATGTTTCTTCTGTGCGTAGGAAAGGGGCTTCTATGTTGGGAGATGTCCTTTTAAACAAGCTTTCGACTCTTTCTGTGGACAACATCCTCCCACGGGTTGAAATAAATGAAATCTATAGTGGGATTGAAAGTCTTGGAGTGGATCCTCGACACTTGCGCGAACATGTTGACAAACATTATGAAGGGGTTGCAGACTTTTTGAGGATGAAAGAATCTTTGAACAAACGACCTAGTCCTGTCAACTTGATTCAACATGAGGCTGAAATTGAACTCCTCCTTTCTGAAGCATCGCACAAGAAAGCATCTTTGAAGATTGAGCTTGATACCATCAGGTTGAAGATGGCTGACCTGCGAACCGAGCTTGTCCAATTAGAGCAATCAGTTTCTCAAGTTGAATCTCATCAAGTTGAACAAGACGATGTTGTGCAAGCCTTAGAAGAACAACTTGAAGAAGTCAAATCCACTCCCGTACTTGAAGACCAGGATATGGAGGCTTTAGAAAAGATACGAGCCCTTCTAGAAGATAATTGTTCTAGCTTGAAAGACTTGAAATGGATGTTGTAAGCTTTTTGTTTTAATTCCCTCCATATGTGACATCAAGCTTTCTCCTGTACTATTTTCCTTTTGTCAATCAATAAAGAAAACTTCATTCTCTGCTCCTTCATTTTTTTTTTTGATAATTTGGTAATAAAATTTTTTTAGTGCGTGACTGAACTTAGCAAAAGATACTAAGTTGCCTACGTACCCTGAAGAGGGATCAAGTCATCACGTAGTTCAAAATAAAAATTGTTTTTTTTTAATTTTTTTTTTTTGTTATTGTTGTTTTTTTTTTGTTTTTTTTTTTACAAAAAGGGGGGCTCAGTGTGTAATAGTGGGTATCACCACTGATCGAACCCGAGACCCCTCAAGGGCGACATGGGCATCCAACCACTACGCCACACTAGCAATTGGTGACATAGAATGGGATTAATTTCTTCTTATTGATACGCTTTCAGAGGCAATGGGAAGACATCATATACTCTTGCAGCGTTACAGTGGGCAGTTTAAACTCGTGCCAAGGAGCATTTCCTCAACTTTCAGGCATAGAAGCGCTTGAGGAACTTCCCATTGATGGGGCCGATCCTTACACCATCATTATCAATCAACTTGTAAGCTCCATTGGTGTAGACTTCTTGCACAACATAAGGTCCATCCCATTTTGAAGTGAACTTATTGCCTGTACGATGAGTTGTGATGATAGGTCTTCGAACGGCAAGGACTAAGTCACCAACTTGGAATGATCGTGGTTTAACTCTTTTATTAAAGGCGCTTGAAAGACGAGCTTGATAGCACTCAAGGCGTTGTTGGGCCTCGAGCCTTTTCTCATCAAGTGCCTCTAATTCTTGCAATCTGAGCTTGGCATTTTCTTCTCCAGTCAATCCTTCTTGAATGGCAATCCGTAATGACGGGATTTGACGTTCCAAAGGAAGGACGGCTTCCACTCCATAGACAAGAGAATATGGTGTCGCTTGAGTAGGCGTTCGAAATGTTGTTCGATATGCCCATAATGCTTCTCCGATTCTTTCATGCCAGTCCCTCTTTGTTTTGGATACCACCTTCTTTAACAAACTGCCAAGTGTTTTGTTGAATGCTTCAGCTAGTCCATTTGCCGGGGCATTATACATGGAGGAGTTGTATTGTTTAAACTCAAACTTCTCGCATAATTCCGTCATCAACCTATTGTAGAACGGCTTTCCATTATCAGTTATGATATACCGCGGGACACCATACCGATAGATCAAATGAGTTCGAATGAAATTGACCACCGTCTCTTTTTTCACTTCCCTAAGGGGCACAGCTTCCGCCCATTTTGAAAAGTAATCAGTTGCAGCCAAGATGTACAAATGGCCACCGGATGACTTTGGTAATGGTCCTATTGCATCAAGCCCCCACGCATCAAAAGGCCAAGAAGCTACAGTTGGGTGTAGAGGTTCTGGCGGCTGGTGGATGAAGTTCGCATGATACTGACAAGCTTCACATTTCTTAGCGCACCCCATGGAATCTTGCACCATTGTAGGCCAATAGTAACCCATTCGTTTGATCCTATAATGTAACTTAGGACCTGACTGATGTGCGCCACATATTCCTGAGTGAGCCTCCTCTAAGGCTTGTTTAGCCTCCTCCTCTCCTAAGCAACGAAGAAACAATCCATCAAATGAACGGCGGTAGAGAGTGTCTTTATAGTAAATGAATCGAGCAGCCCTTCGCTGAACTTCACTCCTGTGGCGTTTATCATCCGGGAGTCTTCCATGTTGAAGGTATTCAATGATCGCTTGTCGCCAATCTTCTTTTTCAACAAGGCATACCGAAATGATGTTGGCTTGCTCTTCTTCTTCTTCTTCGATCACGAGAGGTACCACCCACCTTTGGGAAATAGCAACTTTGGTGGTCTCTTCTTGGGATAATGCCAAGGCGGTAGCCAAATTAGCTAAAGCATCGGCCTGTCTATTCTCCTTCCTTGGTATATGCTCCAATGTGACGGCCTCAAAATTTGTTAGTAATTTCTTCGCATATTTGCAATAAGGGATGAGGTCTTCCTTCTTGACGTCATATTGCTCCAATACTTGGTTGATAATTAATTTGGAATCCCCAAAGATCTCAAGTTGCGATATGCTCATCTCAATGGCCATTTGTAGACCAATAATCAATGCTTGATATTCGGCTACGTTGTTAGAGCAAAGTTCGCTTAATGAGAACGAGTACAGAAGTATTTGCCGTTGTGGAGGAACAAACACTACACCTGCCCCCGCTCCTTCTCGACGTGCAGCCCCATCGAAAAACATCATCCATGGTGGCATTACCTCAATGTAAAACACGTCTTCATCTGGAAAATCATCAGAAAATTCCCAATCAGATGGCACTGGGTGATCAGCTAAGAAATCTGCCAATGCTTGTCCCTTGACAGCTTTTTGTGGGACATATGCGAGGTCATATTGTTGTAGCAAGACCGCCCATCGAGCTATACGACCTGCAACCACTGGCCTAGAAAGGACATACTTAATTGGGTCCGCTTTTGCTATCAAGCGAACCGTGTATGCATGCATGTAGTGCTCCAGTTTATCTATAGCAAAGAAAAGAGCGAGACACATCTTTTCAATAGGAGAATAATTCAATTCAGGCCCATTGAGAGTTCGACTTAGATAATAAAGGGCTCTTTCTTTCCCCCCTTCATTTTCTTGCGCCATAAGAGCACCCAGAGACTTTTCTTGTGCGGCAATGTACAACACTAGAGACTTTCCTGGAATAGGAGCACCCAAAACTGGAGGATTAAGTAAGTATCTTTTGATGCGCGCAAAAGCATTGCTACAAGCCTCATCCCATTCAAAGTTCACATCCTTCTTCATCAATCTATTGAAAGGTTGACATCGACCAGCCAAGTTCGAGATAAATCGTCGTATGTAGGCTAGTTTTCCTTGCAAACCTCTAAGTTCTCGTAGATTCTTGGGCTCTGGCATTTTCTGGATGGCTTCAATTTTGGACTGGTCAATTTCAATACCACGGTGTCTCACAATGAAACCAAGAAATTTCCCAGATGTTACGCCAAAAGCACATTTGCGGGGGTTCATCTTGAGCTGATACTTTCTTAGGCGGTTGAACACAGATCGCAGATCTACCAGATGGTCTTCCCTCCTTTTTGTTTTAACCACCAGATCATCGACATAACACTCCACGTATTTGTGAAGTACATTATCAAAGATCTTTTGCATGGCCCGTTGATAAGTAGCACCAGCGTTCTTCAGTCCAAAAGGCATCACTTTGTAACAGTAAATGCCCTTAGGGGTACGAAAAGCTGTGAGCTCTTCATCCTTAGGATTCATTCGAATTTGGTTGTAGCCTGAAGAACCATCCATGAAAGATAAAGCTTCATGACCAGTAGTGGCGTCAACCATGACCTCAGTGATGGGTAATGGAAAATCATCCTTGGGACATGCATTGTTCAAATCACGGAAGTCAACGCACACCCGGATTTGTCCATTCTTCTTTTTGACAGGGACGATGTTAGCGATCCATTCCGGGTACTGTACTTCACGAATGAAACCTGCCTCAATTAGCTTATTGACCTCAGTTTCTATTTGAGGGATAAGCTCCGGCCGAAAGCGTCTTTGGGCTTGTTTAACTGGGCGCACGCCTTTCTTTACCGCCAAATGATGTAGAGCAATACATGGATTAAGCCCGGGCATTTCCTTGTAAGTCCAAGCAAATACATCTTTGTATTCTACTAGGAGCTTGAGGTACCTTTCTTCTTCTTCAGGGGTGAGAAGCGCACTGATGAAAGTTGGCCGGGGTTCTTCAGTAGTTCCTAAATTGACCTCTTTAAGTTCATCAACTGTAGCTTGCCCTCCATCTTCCAAGGCTGGAGGAGCTTCATCAACCTCTTCAGCTTCAGCATCTGAAAGTGTATCCTCTTCTGTTGTAATATGAAACGAGGATGATACCTCTTCAATTTGCTCATTGTGGGCGAGTGATTGACTTGTATGTACAATCGTTCGTCTTTTGACTTTGAGCGATCCTTCAGTGCTGATATCTAAGGTAAAGTTACGTTTCATGCGTGAAGGAATGCTACTGCGGATCTCATCATTAGCTTTCTTCTCCCTTTGAACCTCAAAGCTTATTGAATTTTGAGAATGACTATCAACAGGCCTTTTTGTTGCCCCCAATCGATCAAAGACTGATTTACAAGCATCAGTGTCACGATTTTGTGTTAAGCAAGTTGTATTTAACCTGTCAAACACTGTAATTCGTGACGATGAGGCCTCGATGCGATCAAACACCGAGACACGCGATGAAGAGTGATCTTTTCTTTGATTCAAACTTCCGCCGACCTTTACTGTTATGTATTGGGAACTTGAAGCATCGCTTCTCCTCTTGATCCATATCTGAGCAGGTTGTTCTGGAGTATAACCTAATCCGGTCTTTGGGATAGGAATCTTATGCCCTTCAAGGCGCATTTTCCTTTGTGTCTTGCTAAGGCCATGCATCTTTTCTCCGGTGGCTTCTGGAATTAGTTTCCCTAAGTCTCCTTGTTTTGAGAAATCGTAGCCTGCTCTAGCTAACAACCTGTATGCCTTTGGGTCGAACCATTCTTTCGTCTGCTCACTTGGTAGAATACCATGCTCCGTCAGACTTTGTGAAGACCTCACGAATCCATTTAGTGGTTTCGAAGGCAAAGGATTTGTGGATGAAGTTAAAGGCATTACATGATTTTCTTTCAATATGGCTACATCCTCCATTGTAAGCTTTGTAGGAAGCTTTCCCATGTCTTTTGTAGGTTGAAGGCATTCCGCAAATGGAGATTGTCCATTCTTACGGCGTGACAATGGTACGTAACGGATGAATGGAGGGTTATTGGAAGATGTTGAAATTTTCGCTCTCATTGAATTACTGGTAGATTCAATAGGATGATCATTCCCGCATTCTGGACCTTTCTTTGAGGAAGAATTATCCTTTTCAGTGATGAATCTAACATGCTTCTTCTTACTCTGCTTGCTTTCCATAGCCGGGATCTCAACTGGGAGAACTTCACTAGCAATGTTATCTTCTACATAAAATTTTGCGTCAGCAAAGTGAGCTTCAGTCTCAGCAAAAGGTTTTAAGTCAGCATTGACCTTCTTTATTCCACCTTGAAGATACTTGAAACATTGATGCAAAGTTGATGGCACTATTCCATTTCCATGGATCCATGGACGCCCTAACAACATGTTGTAGGTTGTCTTGGCATCGATGACATGGAACAAAACGTTACTTATCAATTCTCCAATGATTAATTCCAAGTGTATCATGCCGATTGCGCGTTGTCCTCCTTGGTTAAAACCTTGAATGACCAAACGACTGTGCGATAATTCCTCCATAGTAAGACCAAGTCGTCTCATCGTCATTTTTGGTAGTATATTAACAGCTGAACCTCCGTCAATGAGAATACGATCGATCTTTTGTTCACGAGCATAACCAGAGACATAAAGTGGACGATTGTGGGACTTAGAGCCTAACAATAGATCCTCATCAGTGAAAATTAAGTCTGGAGAGCACGCGTAACATTCCTGGGTTTGTTGAAGCGTGTCGGTAGAAGGAGTGTACACTTCTAGCTTTTCAAGAGCTTGAGTGAGTGCTTCTTTTGGTGAGATGGAGGATTGCAAGGGTTCAACTTCATCAACTCGAGATTGGAGTTCTTCCAAAGATGACAAAGTCTTGTTTGGACCACCATGGTCAACATCCTCCTTTTCATCCTGAATCTCGCAACGAGAAACCGTGTGAACGGCCTCGGCTGAGTCACTTCGAAAGAATTTTCTGGGGAAGAATTCTTCCAATGTGATGAGATTTCGAAATTTTTGGGTTTGTGCTGAATCGTCAGACATTTTTGGTCCCAGTCTTTCTTGCCTTTTATCACTCCTTCTTCTTGACCAAGGCTGAATCTGGTTTTGTGCTTTTCTAGACTCTTGGGTGATCAAATGAAGAGGGAATGTACGTCTCTTCTTCCATCTCCTGCGAGTAACCACCGTCCAGCCTTCTTCCTCATCCATTGTCGACCTTTTATCATCATTTGAATTATAATCAGATGCCTTTTGTGAGAGCTGAATTTGAACAGGTTCTAGAGAACCAAACTGAACGAGAGTGGTATTTGCCCCCTTCTTAGTAGTTGGAGACATGCAACTAGGTAACCGACAAGCAAAGGTTGCAAGGTTTGATTGAGCAACATCATTAAAATCCAAGTCGATTTTCCTTTCCTTGGCTAGCTTCATGATGAGTTCTTTAAGAACAAAGCATTTTTGGATTGGATGGCTTATGATGCGATGATACTTACAATAGTTTGGGTTATCAATTTTTCCCATCTCTTCCGGTCGTTTGCATTCTGGCAATTCAATTAATTTCAACTTGAGTAGTTGTTCTAGCATTTCTGGCATATCGGCATCTAGGAAAGGATACACCTTTTGTTCCCATTCCTTAAGTGATGAGCGTCGCGTCTCACGCTGTTGGCCTACCTCAGGCCTCTTCTCATTGGCCTTTACATTTCTTGTTGGAATTTTGATTGGGGCAGAGTTGACATTCATTGAGTCTTTGACATTACTTTTCGGATTCCTGTCATTTTTCCTTATTTCCCGTCTTTCTTTCCTTTCCTCAGGTACGGGAGGCTTTGTATTTCCATGGCTAGAGATACTCAATTCCATGTCATGCGCACGAGTTGCTAATTCCTCAAATGTTCGGGGCTTTATCCCTTGAAGGATGTAAAGAAGTCCCCAATGCATGCCTTGGATGCACATCTCTACAGCAGATATTTCAGAAAGTCTATCCTTGCAATCTAGACTCAAAGAACGCCACCGATTGATATAATCAACGACGGGCTCATCTTTCCACTGTTTGGTATTGGTAAGCTCCATCATGCTTACTGTGCGCCGTGTGCAATAGAATCGGTTGAGAAACTCTCTTTCAAGTTGTTCCCAGCTATCGATTGACTCAGGTTCTAAGTCTGTATACCAATCAAAGGCATTTCCTTTCAGTGAACGAACAAACTGTTTTACAAAGAGGCCTCCTTGAGTCCCTGCATTCTCACACGTTTCTACAAAGTGAGCCACGTGTTGCTTAGGGTTTCCTTTGCCATCAAATTGTAAGAACTTGGGGGGTTGATACCCATTTGGCATCCTCATATTATCGATGCGCTTTGTATAGGGCTTCGAATATATGAGAGAACTTGTAGAAGAACCTCCATATTGTGCCCGAATGGTGTTCGTTATCATGTCCTGCAATTGTTGGACAGATATCGAAGCCATTGAGGTGGAATGTCCATGTTGAGAAGTGCCTTCACCTCCTTTTCCCTTATCACCTTTAGCATTTTCTCCTTTCAAGGTAAAGCCTGGTGGGCGCTCAGGGCCATGACTTGATTCGCCCGAATCTTCTACCTCCAGCTTGTTCATTAGGGTTGCAATTTTGACGTCCTTTTCTTCAAGTGATTTTGTGAGGAGGGTGATCCTTTGTTCCATTTCAGCCATCTTTTCTTCCATGGTAGAGGTGTTAGTCATCATTACTGGCATGACTTCTAGATATGATGGAGAAAATGATGAAATAGGATGAGTCAAAGGTACTTTATTCCTTAAGTTCCTCATCACAGGTGAAGAGTTGATAGAAAAGGTCTTTGTTGGGGATGATTCATTACTGCTCTCCAAATCTTTCGAGAGATATGAATCCTTAGTGGTAGCTTTCCTATTTGCAAGAAAGTCCAGAGAGATGACAGTAGGAGGTTGGCTTTCTTTGGTTGGTTGGGGTTGAAGTTGATCAAGAGCTTTGGATCGACTGCGAGTGATTGGGCCAACGTAATCCTCAGCACTGGAAGCATCAACTACTGATTTTTGGGCATTCTTGTTAAAGGCCATTGAAGCTGGTAGCAAAATGATGTCGAATTTCTTTTCCTTTGAAGGAGAAAGAGATGAGAGGCAGAGAGGTCCAACCGGGCGTGCCAGAATATGTAGACGACTAAATTTCTAGTTTGAAATAAATCAAACAAGTAAAAATAGTTTCACAAATGCGAATTTGTATTGATGATTGTGGTATAATTCTCTGTGATTACAAAAGAGTTATCCTCTGATTCAATCTCCTTGCAAGACTTATTGATTGGAGTTATGGTAATGTGATTTTGATTTGAACACCAAATATCCTTCAATTTGGTTGAGGGATGGATCGAAGATTGTTGAAACAGAATTACAATGAATCTCTGGCTATGAGCTTGTTAGAAATTCTTTGTTCTTCACGTTCTTCGTGTTCTTCGTGTGTTCTTGGTGCGTTCTTCGTCTTCGAAGGTTTATGGTGGAAGTTCTTCGGTGCTTTAGAGGCTTGAATCCGTAGAGCTTCGTTGATTTGTGATTTGTTGATGTTTTTCGGACACTTTAGGCTTGATTCCCGTAGACTTTTGGATCTAGGCGGATGATTTGGATGATTTCTCTTCGAATGTTCTTCGTATTCGAAGTTGAAGTTCTTGGAGGCTTTAGAGCTTGGTTCCGGCAGAGCTTCTGGATTTCTGAATCTTCTCTTATGCTGCTTGTGCTTCAGATGGCTTGATGTGTCCTCCCAAATGTCTTAGGAAGGCTTCTATTTATAGGAGTTTAGGGGTGGATGAGTGACACGTGGCGGAGTCTGATTGGTGACACATGTCACAGCCTGATTGGTCCGCTTATGTCATCGCTTACACGTGCGGGGTTGATTATGTCATCGCTTACACGTGCGAGGCTGATTATGTCATCGCTTACACGTGCGAGGCTGATTATGTCATCGCTTACACGTGCGCTGATGTGTGATTGGTTTTTGCATGACACTTGGCAAATTTCTGTTGGTTTCTGAGTAGTGATAGCAAAACCTAGTAGCAATACGTGGAGTTTTGTAATTGGTTGTATTTTGTAGACTTGGTAGTGTGATGTGTTAGCTTGTGATAGGTCGGGAATTTTCCCTCTCTACAATTCACATCAACTTTCAATGACAAAGTAGCTAGTGTTGTCTTAGAAAATGCACCAGGAAATGCCAAATATACATCACCCACAATTCAAAAGGAGATTTTGCATATTCTTGCTAGTAATGTGCGAAATGCTATTCGTGAAGAAATTGGGGATGCAAAATTTTGCATTCTTGTTGATGAAGCTCGGGATGAGTCAAAGAGAGAGCAAATGGCCATCATTTTGAGGTTTGTTGATAAAGAAGGTTTCATTAAAGAGCGTTTCTTTCATGTTGTGCATGTTAGAGACACTACTGCATTAACTTTAAAGAATGAGATATGTGCTGTCCTTTCTCATTACAACCTCCACATTGAAAATATTCGAGGTCAAGGATATGATAGGGCTAGTAACATGCGTGGTGAATGGAATGGATTACAAGCTCTTTTTCTTAAAGAGTGCCCATATGCTTATTATGTACACTGTATGGCTCATAGGTTGCAATTAGCTCTAGTTACAGCATCTAGAGAAGTAAAAGACGTTCATCAGTTCTTTGATCATTTGGTTAATATTATCAATATTGTTGTTGCTTCTAGTAAGCGTAATGATGAATTGCAATATGCTCAAGCAGAACAAGTTGAGAATATGATTGCTTCTAATGAAATTGAGACTGGAAGAGGTGCAAACCAGATTGGTACTTTGCAACGAGCTGGAGATACTAGGTGGGGATCTCATTTTCAATCTATTTGTAGTTTGATTAACATGTTTGATGCTACTTGCAAAGTTATCAACAATATCTCTGAGGAAGGGGCTAACTATAAACAACGCGGTGATGCCGAGGGAGCTTATCAGGTATTAACATCATTTGAATTTATTTTAATCTTGCATTTGATGAAAGAGATAATGGGAATTACTAATGTTCTTTGTCAAGCTTTGCAACAACGTTCTCAAGACCTTTTAAATGCCATGCATTTAGTTTCAACTACAAAATCACTTATTCAAAAGTTGAGAGATGATGGATGGGAGCCTTTACTTGCTAGTGTTATAGCATTTTGTGAGCAACATGAAATTGATATTCCTGATATGAATGCTCGTTACACTAAAGGTCGAGGTAGATATCGTCGTCAAGATGGAGATTTAACAATGGAACATCATTTTAGAATTTGCATATTTACAGTTGCAATAGACTTTCAATTGCAAGAATTGAAAAGTAGATTTTGTGAGCTAACAACGGAACTTGTCATTCTTAGTTCAGCTTTAAATCCCAAGGATGCTTTTAAATTATTCAAAATTGTTCATATATGCAATTTAGTTAAGAAATATTATCCTCAAGATTTTACTGAACATGAACAAGAACTTTTGGAGTCTCAATTGCAACATTATGAGCTTGATGTGATAAAACATTCAGATTTTCAGAATATGAGTACAATTTCCGAGCTATGTAGGGGATTAAAAACTTCAGGAAAGTCTAATATCTATTTTTTGATTGATAGACTTATTCGTCTTGTGTTGACCCTTCTAGTTTCTACAGCAACTACAGAACGAGCTTTCTCAGCTATGAAGTTGTTAAAAACAAGACTTCGCAATAGAATGGAGGATGAGTTTTTGGCAGATAATATGATAGTTTATATAGAGAAGGAAATTGCAGGGAATTTCACTATGGAGATGATAATGGATGAATTTTATTCCATGAAAAATCGTCGTCAGGCATGATTTGATCCGGTTGATGACCCGACCTGACTTGAATAATATTGTGTGGATTTTAATGGGAGATTTACTGAGGCTTAATCCATGGAGCAGAGGCTTGGGCAGACAAAATTTTTTTGGCCCGTTTTGTAGCCAATTGTGAATCATGTGCGCAGGATATAAAAGCCTTTTTTTTGTGATTAGGGTTTTGTCTTGTTGTTGTTTTTGAGAAAGCAAAATACTGTAGCCACACATTGTAATTTTTTTTGATAATAGTGAAATCCCTGCAACTCCGTGGACGTAGGTAAATTGCCGAACCACGTAAATACTGTCTTGTGCGTGTGATTGTTTTTCTTTTGGCGTTTTGTTTTCGCTATTTGAAAGTTGATAATTTTGTATCCAATAGACTTAAGAATTATATTTAGTATATTTATGTTATAAACCCGGCCCCCCCATGTATTTATTCCTGGCTACGCCCCTGCAGATCAGCTTCCAAAAAAGAGCATAAGGGGAAATATCGTGCCTTGTAGACACAGTAAAATAGTGAGTGAGTCTCATGGATAAGCCGCCATGCCTGCTTTGCCAATATCGCCAAATTAAAATCATGGATATCCCGAAACCCCATTCCACCCTTTCCTTTAGAGTTGCATAGTCGCCCCTAGTTAATCTAGTGGATTTTCTTCTCATCTCTAGTTTGTCCCCACCAATATTTAGATAGAGCTGAGTTTATCCCATCGCAAATTGTCTTAGGAATCTTGAAAAGGCTCATCGAGTAAGTGGGAATTGCTTAAGCGACAGTCTTGATCAGCACCTCCCTCCCTACCTTAGATGTATGCTTCTCCTTCCATCCCATCACCCATTTTGTTACCCTCTCTTGTAGTTCTTTAACAATTTCAACCTTAGATTTTCCCCCAACCATTGGCAATCCCAAGTTGTGCTCCTATGATACCCCAAATCTCCTCCTTCACTTCATATTTGGTATTTCAGCTAAAGAAAATGGAGGTTTTCTGCCCGTTAATGGCTTGTCCAGATGCACCTTCATATTTGGCCAGGATATCAAGCAAATGGTGGCATTCAATTGGAGCGGCTTCATTGAAGAGTAAGCTATCGTCTGCGAAAAGGAGGTGCGATAGTTGGACCCTTCCCCTACACAATGTAATACCATGCAACCTGCTAGTTTCTGTTGCCTTTCTCAACATAGAAGACAAACCTTTAGCACATAACAAGAAGAGATAGGGGGAGAGGGCGTCACCTTGTTTAATCCCACGGGTTGGAACAATATGTCCTTTTAGCGTGCCATTGATAAGGATCGAATAGGAGGCTGTTTGTACTGTCTCCATGGCCAGGTCCACCCATAGTTCAGGCAGTCCGAGTTTGAGCATTATTTGTCTGAGGAAGCTCCATTCGACCCTATTGTAGGCCTTACTAATGTCTAGTTTCACCGCCATGTGCATGATCTTCCATTTCTGTCTATTTCTCATACGGTGTATCATCTCAAAGGCCACTGTGGTATTGTTAGTGATGAGTCTGTGTGGCACGAAGGCACTCTGAGCATCAGATATGACACTAGGCAGGATTTGCTTTAGGTGGTTTGCGATGACTTTTGAGACAATCCTGGAAACTACATTTCCCAAGCTGATAGGGCGGTACTCACTGATGTGCTTGGGATTGTTCTTTTTTGGTATAAGTACGATGTGGGCCATATTCATCTTGCATAGGTATCTTCTAGAGTGTAGCATAGATAGCACTACTAATATTACATCCAGGCGACGATGTGCCAAAATTTTTGGAAGAAGTACAGTGACATACTGTCTGGTCCAGGGGATTTGGAAGTATGCATCTGAAATAGTGCCACCCTTACCTCATTCTCAATGTATAGGAATAGTAGTGTATGCCTCATTCCATCGGTCACAATCTTGTCCATCGAGTCTATCACTTCTAGCGTGTGTGTAGGCGATGTCGTAGAGAAAAGGTTTTTATAGTACTCCACTGCGCTGTTTGCCACTCTAGTTTCCTCGTTTTGCCATACCCCCTCTGTATCAAACAAACCATCTATATGGTTTTTTTACCGTTGCTGACTCGCCTGTTGATGGAAGAATTTGGTATTCTTGTCACCAACAAGCAGCCATACTGCCTTGGATTGTTGTCTCCAAAAGAATTCCTCCTTATGGAGGAGTTCGTTAACCTCTCTTTTCGTCTGATTAATCTGCTCTAGGTTGATCCCATAATTAGAGGTTACCATCTATTGTAGCTCTTGCTGTTTGGGCTTTAAGCGGTCACAAGTGTTGCCAAAGGCACCCCGACTCCATTTTACTAGGTCCATACGGCATCTTCTAATTTTTTTGAAAAGACAATACATTGGACTACCCCTCGGTTAAGTCTGAATCGACGAGGTACGTATCTATTTTTTGCACTCTACATGTACCACCCACTTTTCCTCAAAACATTCTACTTTCTTTCTTTGTCGATTCCTCGTCTGAGCAAGCTCCGTTTCCAAGATAATAGGGCCATGGTCAAAATATGATGCTATTTGGTGTCTTACTTCAGCCGTAGGGAACAGGTCTCTCCATCTCAAATTTGCACAAACCCTGTCCAACCTCTCCTCCACAAACACAGTCCCAAAACGACCATTTCGCCATGTATATCTATACCTATGATAACCCAGGTCATCCAAATCACAATGTAGCAATGTGTTTCGGAACTCTTCCATTGGCCCCAGCGGTTTGGGTACACCACCGCTCTTCTCATCAAAGGATAGTATCTCGTTAAAGTCACCTATGCACACCCATGGCATGGAGGCCCTAAAGTGGAGATGCCGAAGTAAGGTCCATGTTTCCTTCTTCCTCTGTTCTTCGGGGTGGCCGTACACTCTGGTCAATCACCATTCCACCTTAAATGGAGACATAACTTTGACATCAATATGATTAAGGGAGTAAGTCTGGGTATCTACCCGTAACGTTATCTTTCCATAGCATGGTCAGCCCGCCATTTCTTCTCACACTTGGCACCGCAAGCATTGACCGATAGCCTAGTTCGCCCCTGATAGGTATCATTTCTTGCACAAACAGTTTTGTTTCCATGAGAAACAACACTGAGGGTCCTTTTGATCTCATCAAGTCAACAAGTACTTGAATTATCGGGCAGTTCCCAAGCCCCTATAGTTCCAACTCATGATGATCATTGTGCTCAACAGGGCTAAGCACCAGCCTCCGCCATTTGAGAAATGTATGGCTGTCCAGCACTCTTAAAATGCTTGCTGTCTATTTCATCACCGTTGATAATGACCTTATATCCCCCTTATGTTGTCGTTTTTGGCCCACTATTGGTGTGAGAGATGTCTCACCCACTTCCATTAATGTATTCTGGAGGCATGGAATTTTTCTCCTAGTGGCTTGCATGGATGTTACGTGTGGGCCCTAAACTAGCATCTCATGCACAGTACCATGCAAATGTTGTGTATAGCTATTCTCTCGACTGTCCTTGTCCATGGTGGGAGTATTAATTTCATTGCTTCCTTTATCCTTCAATCTCGTGCTTACCATATCGGGTTCCGAGATAGGTGTGTTCAAAAATGCAGGAGTATCCATAATTGGTGCTAGCACGAGATTTTGTGGGCCCTCATCACTAATAGCAATAACTACAGGACTGGGTGTACTATCCGAGGTCAACTATGTTGCCCTAGGTCGTTGTGGCGCTACCCTCATCGTCTCACTCTCTTGTTCCAGCCTTCTAGATGGGCTTTCAGAGGATCGGTGCTTCTCATCCTGTTGTCTTCTTCCTCCCACTTTCATTCATTTGCCATGGGGACTGTCTTCCCCAAGTGTGCTTAGACTTTGGTGAGGGAAAGCTTTCTTCTCATGTCCGAATCTACCACATGAGAAACATAGGCCAACGATACGCTCAAATTTGAATAGGACCCATAAGCATTCGCCCTCTAGGTTTACCACTGGTCCGTCTTGTCGAAGAGGCTGATTCAAGGGTATTTCCACTCTAATTCTCAGAAACCGTGCTTGCTCTAAGGAAAACTGCTTATCGTCGACGTCGATCACAGTCCCAATACCACCGCCGATATCTCTTGCTGCCAATGGCGACTCCAGAAAATTTTTTCAGGGTGTTCCTCAACAAGCATAAATTACACAATCTAATAAAAAAAAAATTGTATATTGACAACAACAACAATCAAAAAATACGCAAATACATAAAATTTACAATTGCCTTCTACAAGTTTTCATCTTTTAAAATCGTTGCATAATAGTTTCATTATCAATGCTATAAGCTACATCTTTTTCAATATACACCACTAAGCAATCATTCATCAATTGATCTCCCATTCGATTGCGCAGTTCATTCTTTATATATTTCATTGCTGAAAAACTTCTTTCTACTGTTGCAGTAGCAACTGGAAGGGTCAAAGCTAGCTTCACAAGCAAATAGACTAATAGATAAGTCTCGTGCTTCTTTGTACTCACTAACTTTTCAGTAAGTTCACTAACTCCTTGAAGCTCTAAAAAGAAGTCATTGCTGTGCATATCAAAAATGTAATTCTGCAGTTGAGAGTCAAGTGCCAAAATATCTATCCCAAGAAAATCAGAGGGATAGAACTTAGCTAGACGTATCAATTTTTCCTTATCGAAAGCTACAAATGAATTACTTGGATCCAAGCAAGCCATACAAAGTAGCAAATCGGTATTCACCTCAGAAAAGCGGTTATTAAGCTCTTGAAGTTGCATATCTATGACTGTGCAGAATAGCTCAACACGATAATGATGTAAATTTGAATTTTTTTGGGTGTTGCGTCGCGGCCTCCCAATAACTACAAACATCACTTCCATGTCCAAGATAGGAATATCATGTGAGTTACAAAATAAAGATACTTCAGCCAATAAAGATGCCCATCCATCATCTCTCATCACTTGCAACCGTTGCTTAGACACCTTAACAAGATCCATAGCATTTACTATATCTTGATTTTTTTTTTGCAATGCTATTGACAACTCATTTGTGATCCCTAAAATATTTTTCATCAAGTGTAGAGCAAAGACAAATTCAAAAGTTAGAATTGACCTCATAATAAATCGAGCTTCAACTTTTTGGTCAGGGAGGCCATCTTCTTCAATAATCTCTAATACATCAACAACAGCAGAGAACATCAAAATCAAGTTCAGAATAGTCCCATAATATGATCCCCAACATGTATCACCAGGACGTTTAAGATTTGTCTCTTGATTCAAACCTTGCCCACTTCTACGTACACCATTCTCTAAATCTTCTTTAATTTTGGCAAATTGTGCATCTCGAAGAGCATCTCATCTCTTACAAGAGCCTCCAACAACAGTTACTAAATTACTAACCACATAAAAAAATTTAGCAATGTTAATGTGATTTTTAGCAACAGCAACAAGTGTCAATTGAAGTTGATGAGCAAAACAATGGACATAAAATGCTGACTTGTTCTCTTTCAAAATTAAATTTTTGAGTCCATTGATATCACCTTGCATATTACTAGCCCCGTCATAACCTTACCCACGTAGGTTCGACAAACTCAAATTATGTTCACAAAGTAAACCTTCAATAGCATGCTTGAGTGACAAAGCAGTGGTACTTGCTACATGTACAATAGCAAGGAACCGCTCTATAATAATTCATTCTTTGTTCACATAACGAAGAACGAGGGCCATTTGTTCTTTCACTGAGATATCACGTGACTCATCAACTAATATTGAAAAGAACCCATTGTCAAGATCGTTGATGATGACTTTGGATGTTTCACATGCAATTGCATTCACAATGTCTTTTTGAATATCAGAGTGGGTAAGCTTGCAATTTTTCCAAGATTTTTGCAACACTTCATTGATAGATTCATTGTGATCCCCCAAAAATTTTAAGAGCTCAAGGAAGTTTCCTCTATCACTTGAACCTTGAGATTCATCGTGACCACGAAAAGCTAATCCTCGGCATAAAAGGAATTTTACGCAATCAACTATTGCATTTAATTGAATCCGATATTCGGTTTATCTTGTTTTGATTGCTTAACAAAAACACTTTGAATGTGTTGTTTTTCCTTCAGTAGATCTTCACTCTTCTTGACAGCTTGGTTATGAGCACTATTAACTTCTCCAACATGGGAATCTAATTTTGCAACATGATTCCAAAGTTTGAATCCCTTCGTTACAAAAGTCTCACCTCCCCCTTGCTTACCAACCTCTTGCCCAAATAGGTAGCAATAAAAACAAAATGTCGCATCCTTGTCTATACTATATTCCAACCACTTTCTATTTATATACCATTCTGATCTAAATCGACGGGGCTTTCCAGAAAAATATGATACAGGGCAATCCTGAACAACTAGTTGACAAGGGTCTTTTGTTAAATAATATCTTCTGATTTCATCGTGATTATTAGGATGATAAGATGATATCTTTTGTCGTAGCCCAGGATCTGAAGGAAGATTTTCTAAGTTAAAGTCAATACGAATTCGCTTAGAAGATGTAGATGAATCTTGCACAGGAGATGAATCTTGGGTACGTGGTTTTCTTATCAAATATTTGTTCATAATTCTAGCAAAAGAATAAACAATAAACTATAAGTTTATTTGAAATATTAATAAAATTATTAATTATTATTGTTTAGTTGTTTCATTAATTTGTTTTTCTTTTATAAATTATAATTTGTTATATTGTTGTTGCATTAATTATAAAATTATTAATTGTTATTTAGCCCAACATAATTTAATTTATTTGTCTTTTATAATGTGTAGGGCCAGCAAGTCTTACAGCCCAGCCCACTTCGTTCCAGGGCTGAAGGCCTGAGCCAAGGAGGCACCCAAGGTCCGAGGATGAAGACGAGAAGTCCAGGAACCCAACAGGCCACGTCGAGGACGACCCTGTCCTCGGACATCCGCCACCTTAAGGCAACCGGCAACACACTCAAGGGAGCCTTCCTAGCTACTCAAAGAACAGAGAGGAAGTACCACGCACCAGTAATGCAAAACCTGGTGGAGGAGCAGGTTCATGACAGATTGTCACCTCCGCATTTAATGCACCTGGCTACCGCCCTGGCCGCATTAATGGGGAAAGGATCCCACAATAGTGCCACCTTGGTTGCCACGACCCACAAAGGGAATGGGAAGGCGACTGATGGGACAAGCACCTAAGTAATGGTCTGAATGTTTAACAAGTGTAGGGCTAGGATCAGTTGGGGGAAGGATATATAATGTAAGGGACCCCTGAGGGGGGGGAGGACCGAGCTCCTCGGACGAGCGCCGAGGAGCAACCTTTGTGAAGAATTCAAGCACACAGCCTTCGATGGTGTTGAGTCCAGGATAAAGTTCCGTCCGCCTGTAAGGGCCAATTCCTTCAACCCACTCTCTACAAATTTATTGTTTGGGGCTTATAGGATTATATCCCCTCTAAATTCAGAGGGTCCTTCCAAACCGAGTCCCTACAATTGGCGCCGTCTGTGGGAAGGAATTTGTGCACTAGCAGGTGCAGCGGACAATCGTCCCCAGGCAGTCAGTTGACGGGAAGTTCGCAAAAAAAAAACAAAAAAAACAAAAAAAAAAATGCCATTGTAGAAAAGTAAAAGATTCAAAGGAAAGAAGACGAATATCAATACTTTATTAGATTGAAAAGGAGTTACATGATACAAATAAAGGCTCAGACAGGCTTGTTTTAAAGCCAACTCTACAAACAAAGGCCCAGACGGGCCTGTTTTAAAGCTAACTAAAGGGAAGGGGGCTGAGGCCGGCCTGCTTCAAGGCTACCAACAACGCCCAAGCCGGTGCGGTGGCGCTGACGCGAAGAGAGGAGCAGATGCAAAGGCGCTGGACGGCCCTTCCTCATGTTGTTCCCTTGATTCTCTTCCAGCCCCACGGTGGTTGGCCGTTGGAGACGGCAACACTTGGGCACCAGATATGACGTATCCTTGCGCGCTTCCACCGGCGTGGCAGCGCCCTAGGGAAGAACGTTATGTACTTCAGAGACCTCCCTCTTGGCCGCTGTGCGGGGCACCATCAGGATGACGCACGGATTCGGCCGCGCCGGAGATCTGACGCAAGCCATTGCTACGGCGGCTCTCCGTCGAGGGAGGAGGGCTTTGGGCCTACACACCCTCACTCCCATCCAGAGACGTTCCATTTCTCCAAACTCTTATCACAGTTTTCGCAGGGTCATTGAGAGGGCTTTGAAAGTTGGGAGGACATGTTTCCTGGTGTATTGGAGGTTTCGTGAAGAGTAGAAGGTCATTTCCCCCACATAACCTTAAATAGGGGGTGAAGGTTGATAGGAATGGAACTACGCAGAATTCGAAAGGTGGATTACCGGTGACATTAATCCTGACCAAATTTCAAAGCGCCTATCAGCCATTCGATCCGCAACAATCTAAGAGAATATTAATGAGAGCGCGCCTCGTGTGTTGAAACGTCAAGCGCGAACGCGAACCGTCAGGGGACGCCTCGTAACTGACGAATGCAGAAACATGAACTGAGGGCAGCGTCACTGCCACGTGTAAGGTTAAGAGTCACAAACCAGCCTCGCCCGGGGCACTGCGGGGTCAACAGTCGGGTACGCACGACGCCCCACCTTCGACGAGGAAGGGCCGGGGCTATTGTCACGCCAAAACTAGTATGGCCAATGCTGAGGATACCAAAGTGTTAGACAGAACCAAGGCACTGCATGGTCGGCCTCGGAGTTTTTGAGGGTCCGAGTGGCCTCCAAGCGTTTCTCGCGCTCCACGTCCATTGCTTTTCCTTGATCACGGGCCGCCTCCTCCAACCTATAAGTGGCCTGGACAGCCTGACAAACACAACAAGTACACAATGAGCCGAGCTCAGAAAAGGGGAAGAAAAACTGAAACTAAGAAAAAATCATAAGTGTTGAGAGGCTTACCATTCCCAAGTACCGCTTGAGGCAAAGGAAGACCTCCCTACTCCTCATAGTCCCCAGTTCCGCCATGTCAGCTGGGAGTAGTAGGCACCTTTCCAGCGCGTCGGCCACATACGCGCCTTCGCCCTCTTTGAAATCCCTGAGGGAGGAGTCGTCCCTCAGAGGCCCTCCATGGAGCATTGGGGCAGGAAGCCAGGCCTGGGCCTCGAGCTGGGCGTCAACTTGCTTATCCTGGCCTCGGGAGCCTATCTTCAACTATTTGGACGACCGCCGAGCATCGCCCTCCTCCTGGGGGGACCCAGACTTTTCCTCAACTAGCCTCTTGCCCTTATCCTTTTTCTACTTAGGATCAGAGGGCTCATGCCTAGAGGGTAGACTCGTCTGAGGCGGAGAAGGAGGAGGCCTTGACTGGGTCGGGGCCGACCTGCCTTGGGCAGGGTGAGTCTTGGGAGGAGGAGGAGGAAGCTTTGGCTCAGACTTCCCCGGTTGGCCTTCGATCAGATCCAACAGGCTGGATTGGGGCCTCTTCTTGTAACCCATCTCGAGCCGAAGAAGGGACTTTGACGTTAGGAAGTCTGCTTCCGTCAGACGGGGGTCACCCAAGTCTCCTGGAGGGTCCTCAGACTGGTGGACTTGTTCAAACACGTCAAACTCGTCCTCAGCAGGGCCAATGTCAGCAACTTCCTCTTCCCTCTCTAGGCCTTCTTCTGCGGCCTCTGAGAATCTATGGGAGGAGGAGGGACCTGCAGGTGCTGCGCCTTCTGATGTGGAGGGCTCTTCGGGGAACTGGAACCCGTCCTCGGTCACGGTTATTTTCCGCAGCCGAGGGTCTTTTGCCCTGATCACGTACTTCGGTGCCGCAAACGACTTTTGAATCGGATCGTATCTCAAGATCCTGTGAGCGGCCCTAACTTGATTGTTGGCTTCGTTCACAAAAACCTCCGCCCTCAGCGCTTTTTGCAAGTCTTCCCGGTTGATCAAGTTGAAGTGGTGCGTGAAGGCGTGCGGATCTGCGAAAAGAAAACACATTCACGTTAGTAACCAAACGGTGCAAAAAAAATGGACGAAGCAAAGAATGAAACTGACTAAGGTCCTAGAGCCCTCCCCCCATTTTCCCACTGCCCCACCTGGGGTCCCCTCCGTCATTGGGCAGTGAAGGCCATCGTGCCACTCTCCGAACACAATGAGGAAGTCCTTGTTCAGCCCCTTGCTGGACTCAGGGAGGCACTGGATAAGCCGGACCCTGTCATCCTTGGTCTTCAAGTAGTACGATTTGCCCTTCAGGCACTGGAGGTTATAACACCAGTTTACGTTGTGGTGGGTCAACCTCAGCCCCATCTTCTCGTTCAGGGCGTCCACACAACCCAGAATCCTGAAGACGTTGGTGGCACACTGGGTGGGGGCTAGCCGGAAGTACGTCAGGTAGCCCCTCATCACCGGTCCCATGGGGATCCTCATGCCACCTTCAAGGAAGGCAACGATGGGAATCACCACCTCACCCTCCTGCCTCCGAAGGTGCCACTCCCCCTCCTCACAATACCTCAAGCCCACGTTGCTTGGTATATTATAGTCGGCGATGAATTTCTCCATCGCCTCCTCAGTATAGACATATTTCTTAAATCTACCCATTCCAAATGATGCCTAAAAGAGCTAAGAAAGAACAAATGAAAGAGAAGGAAGAATAGAGAAGAAGAAAGCTCGAAGAGAGATAGAGAGACTTACAGAAATGAGGAGAAGCTCCTCGAACAGGCTTTTTATGCTGGAGATGTAAATGGAAAGTTGGCTGGATTCAGGATGTACGAGCAAGAGCTCTTGGTTGCGAGCAAACAGAGGGACCGGCTTTTCGATAGGGTATTTATACCCCAAATTAAGGAGCCATGCGGGTTTTCCCGCCCATAAATGTTAGGCGAATCCCCACCGTTGGATTGCCATCCTCCCGTTGAACGTGAGGAGCACAGAGCCGTTTGGATTTAATGGAGGGCGCATTGCGCGCTTCGAGGCATCAGTAACGTATCTGGGGGAGTTGAAAAGACTCCAATACTGACAGAAAGGCAGGCTCGATGAGACGCGTCGCAGGTCCGAGGACGTCAAAATCCTCCTCTCCGCCAGAGGATGCAGACAGCAAGATTTTGAAGGGCTATTGTGGGGCCAGCAAGTCTTACGGCCCAGCCCACTTCGTTCCAGGGCCGAAGGCCTGAGCCGAGAAGGCACCCAAGGTCCGAGGATGAAAACGAGAAGCCCAGGAACCCAACAGGCCACGTCGAGGACGACCCTGTCCTCGGACATCCGCCACCTTAAGGCAACCGGTAACACACTCAAGGGAGCCTTCCTAGCTACTCAAAGAACAGAGAGGAAGTACCACGCGCCAGTAATGCAAAACCTGGTGGAGGAGCAGGTTCATGACAGACTGTCACCTCCGCATTTAATGCACCTGGCTACCGCCCTGGCCGCATTAATGGGGAAAGGATCCCACAATAGTTCCACCTTGGTTGCCGCAACCCACAAAGGGAATGGGAAGGCGACTGATGGGACAAGCACCTAAGTAATGGTCTGAATGTTTAACAAGTGTAGGGCTAGGATCAGTTGGGGGAAGGATATATAATGTAAGGGACCCCTGAGGGGGGGGAGGACCGAGCTCCTCGGACGAGCGCCGAGGAGCAACCTTTGTGAAGAATTCAAGCACACAGCCTTCGATGGTGTTGAGTCCAGGATAAAGTTCCGTCCGCCTATAAGGGCCAATTCCTTCAACCCACTCTCTACAAATTTATTGTTTAGGGCTTAGAGGATTATATCCCTTCTAAATTCAGAGGGTCCTTCCAAACCGAGTCCCTACATAATGTATTAGTTAATTTAATTATATAGCTTTAATTATTGTTATTTAGCGTAACAATAAACTATATTGTTTTAATTTGTTTGTCATTAATTATACTACTTTAATTTATTATATTTGTTTGTCTTTTATTTGTCTTATGCACGTTACACATTCTATGTGTATCACAATAATTAAAACAGTGTAATGTGTAGCACATTACACTGCTAATCAGCAATCACAAACAATAACCTGCTAATCAGAAAATTTCACAATCACAATAGACAATTTACATCACACTAAAAGACAATCAATATATTACTAACACATTGACCAACACCAACGCACGTTACACAAGAACCAACACCAATAGGCAACAGGGAAGATAAGGCCAAATTAAAAAAAGAAAGAGGCAAAAGCAAGCAATTCGGCCAGAAAATCTGACCAACTGCTTGCTTTTGCTTTTTTTTTTTTTTTTTTTTTTTTTGAATTTGTCCTAATCCTATTGGTCAGTGTGTTGGTGTAATGGTGTTCACCAACACCATTACACCAACACACTAACCAATAGGATAAGGACAAATTCAAAAAGACAAAAAAAAAAAAAAAAAAAGGCAAAAGCATATAATTATGTAGAGAGAGAGAGAGTTACCGGTATTAAAGAATAAAGAGAGAGAAATTGTTATTCATTTCAGTTTTGCATTTCATAGGTAAAGAGAGAAACTAAGAGACTTAGAGAAAAAGAGAGAAAAAGAGAGAGAAATACCCAGCACGAGGTCCGAGCGGCGAGCGGCGAGCACCGAGGTCCGAGCGGCGAGACTGCGATCTGTGATCTGCGACGGCGATGACTGCGATCTACGATCTGTGACGGCGATGACTGCGAGACTGCGATGAGGGCGAGGCGGCGAGTGGCGAGCGGCGAGCACCGAACACCGATCTGCGAGACTGCGACAACGACGACAAGCGGTCTTCAAGCGACGGCGACGTGACCGTCCGTGGGCAGTGTATCAGTGTATGCTGGGGTTTGTTTTGGTTTTCTCTGTATTGGGAGCTTTTTTTTTTTTTAGATAAAGGGTCTGTTTGGATTGAACTTATTGTTGCTAAAACTAAAAACACTGTAGCAAAATAATTTTTAAATGTAGAAATAGTACCGTGAGACCCATTTTTAATATTTTTTAGTGCGTGAACAGTGTTGTGAACAGTGCTAAACAGTGCATGAACAGTATTTTTTGTCCCCTGCACAGTGAAATCATGTGATTTTACTATTCACTGGCAGGAGAAAAAAAAAAAAAAAAAAAACGCAAAACGTGGATTCAGCTGAAAGCTGAATCCAAACGCCCTCAAACACTAACTTAGTTGGGGTTTGTTTTGCTTTGCTGATGGACTAGCTGTATTGGGGTTTGGGGTTTGGTTTCTGATTTCCCTGCCAGCAACGTGACCGTGGGTTGATTTCTGTTCTCTGTTTTTTTTTTTTTTTTTTTTTTTTTTTGGAGAATCCGTGGGCTACGGGCTACCTGTGTAATCTATTGGGATCACCGTGGTTGCTTGGCTCTATTACTTCTTCTTCTTTTTTTTCAAATTTTAGTTCAAATTTTTTTTGGGGTTTTTTTTTTTTTTTTTTTTGCTTGGAAGTAGAACAGATTTTTTTTTTTTTTTTTTTAATTTGAGGGTGTTCCTAATTTTGTTACTAAGGGTGTTGCTAATTTTGTGATTAGGGTGTTCCTAATTAAGATTAAGTATAAATTTTTTTTTTTTTTTTCAAGTCAGGGTGTTCCTAGGAACACCCTGACTTAGACGTGGCGTCGCTACTGCTTGCTGCTTCTTCATTGAAAAGTTCAAATGGCACACCCCAAACTTGAACCCAGAGTGATACCGTAGGAAATGTAATGTTTTGGGCGGTCATACCTTTTTCCCACCGTCGCACAACCAACAGGTGGTTGTCAAAACTCCAGGAACCCTTGTCGAAGACCCACTCCATTTGGCTTTTGATTTTAAATCAGAACTGGAAAAGACCATCACCAACGTCCACTATCTTTAGGTCGTTTCCCATCTTCCAACTAGTACATAGAAGGTTCTTAGCTATTCGCTAGTTGAAAGGTTTGTCCGTGAGGAACAACCCTATGGGGCTTAGGGAACACTCCTCTAAAGTTTTGTCCCTACTACTGTGTTGTATAGAGATATCAATCTCTTCTTCAGGTGTCAATGATATCCTTGAGATACGTTCTAGGATGTCGGGGTCCATCCTTTGACTCCGTAGCACAATACAAGTTTTGCTGGGTAGTATCACGTGGATTGACGATGGTAGGTAGGTGTGTATGGAGAGATAAGTAGGTGGAGAAAGGACAAAAAAGGGGTAAAGTTATACTCAGCGGCGCAGCATAGTGGAAAAAAGAAAACTCACCCTAGGTGAGAGGGAAAGGCTCCTATCGAGAGGAGAAGGGCATAAACTTTTAAAACCTCCCTCCCCCATTATTACTATCAAATTATAATGAAAAAAAAAATGGTAGCAGGGTTGAAGCAAAAGCCAAGGAGACTCGCTAGCTGTCAATATGTTGACCTCCTTACTTTTTTTATGTTACGATCACCTTCCCATGAATCCCCCTTTCTTCTCAACCCACAAAGATAAAAATGGAAGACTAGTACCAACAATTCATCACGAAAGAAATGACTCGCTAAACCAAGATTTTAATTAATTATTAATATCTATATTACTATTTAAAGGGCTTCTAAATTGGTTTTCAAACTGTGGATTCTAAGTTTTGGATATTTCAAACTATCTCTTCCCAACTCACTTATAAGTTTTCAATTAAAGGGAATATATTTGTAAAATAAAACCCCACAAGCCCCTAAATTTTAAGCATTTCTTCTTATGTTCTTTATCTGAAATACCAATATTATTTAGAATTCAAATTTTAAAACCCTCCTGAAAGTCTGAAACGTAACTTGCACATAAATGCCCAAAGAAATTGCTAAAAATTAGGATTTTATCCCTATCTGAATACACAACTCACACAATGATTACCATTTACCAAGTTCTATTTACCAAATGGCAAATGTTCCAACTCTCTATGGTACCGAAAATTCCTTCCTTTTCAGTTTCTCTCACTCTCAGAAGATGAGAAGAAAGGTCCAAAAGCTTCCTTCCAAAATAGTCTTTCTCACCAAGGTCTTGCCGTTAAGGACATGTGATGTGGGATACGCAAAAAGATTATTATTTAGTATTATTTATGTTTGCAAGCCAATTGTATTTTTATGTTTTAGGTCCTATTAGTTTATTGGGCTATTAGTATTTTAATTTAGAAGCAATGTTATTTTTGTAATAAGGCAATTAGGGTTTCCTAGCCAATTAGAATTAGGGTTTAGCAATCCTTTATAAGCAACCTATTGTATTCCTTGAGAGACAGTTGATATTTTGATTAATGAAAAAATGGTCGTTTGATCTTTCTCTGGTCTAGTGTTGACTCCAGGTCTACCCTAGGTGCTGACTCCTAGTGGTTTTCCCACTTGGTGCTGACTCCAAGCTAGGCCTAGGTGCTGACTCCAATGTCATTTTCCTTTATTTTGTTGTTGTTTCAATTTTGTTTTGGTTGTCCTACATCAACATGCCTATGCTTTTTAATGACGTAAAAAAATAAAATAAAAATAGAATGTTGACTATGTGTGACTTTTTTTTTTTTAAAGGTTAGCATTAATGTGTTTGAGGGAATTTATAGATAAAGATCTGATTTACTTACTTGATCTATGGTACCTCTTGAAACTAAAGGTACATATTTTGTTTTACTAATAATTCTTAGTCTTAAACTAGGTTTCTAACATTTACTAATAATTCTTAGTCTTAAATAAACTTTGAATAAAATTGATAAAAGCCCATTTCTAAAAAGAGAAGTATTATGTCTACAACATTTTCACAACATTTTTACTACAAATTATACGTGGTTAATTATTATTAGTTATAATTTAAATTTATCATTAAAATTACTTTTTTGCTCCACTAATAACAACTTATAACAACCTGCCACTTAAAATTTGTTGTGAAAATGTTGTAGATATAGCATTTCTCTTCTAAGAAACATTTTACAACTTTTGTAAAATGCTACCCTCATAAATTAGGTTCCATCTTGTTGTAGGTCCTTTATTTCTTCAATCTCAGAGTTCTCATTGTCTGGGCTTATTTCTTCCTTTCTTTTGTGCATGAATCAGACTTCAATTCAACAAATTACAATAAAACTACAGTAGCAGTACAACACACTAGCCAATAAAGCTACAAATTCACTAACATTAAATTGTGCCAAATGTTGAATAGTTCACCATAAATTCGTTAACATTATATTGTGTCAAATTTTGTGCCGAACTTTAGATACATAAACCATCCAACAATGATACCAACATTTTACTCAAACAAAAAAAAATAAATAAATAATAATAATAATAATAATAATAATAATAATAATAAAAGAGCAAAATACTATACATCAACAACAATAGCAACGTGTCATCAACCTCCTTTGAAAACTTAGACAAAGCCTAGATTAATCCTCTCAGCTGTAGAATCTTCGAAGTTCTTTCACAATCATGATGGTTGCATGGACTTCTATACTAGCGTGGGAGATTTGTTCCAAACTTAATGCACTGGTGCCCCAGTCACTTAAAGCAACATTGGTAGATTTACCAAAAGTCTTTTCCCATTGTGGATATTTAAAAACAAACTTGAACAGATCTGGCAGACTGTAAGCACTTGGAATAGGCTTCTTTTGAACAGCAGCAGCAAAAGGTCCCAGCTCTATCACATTTCTACATTGAATCCCATAATCTCTTTGAAGATCACTGAGGTTGTGTTTGATGCTCATTCCAACAAAGGTTACATCTGAAAGGTTAAGAAATTTGGCCAGGGAAGTGGGTATTTTTTTGAAGTGTGTAAGGTGGACAAGGAGGCAATCATTTTCTGAACATAGTTTTAACAATGCAACTTTGTCACTGACTAACCCATCACTAGTTGAACTGAATGACTTCTCTATATCTAAACCCACAACTCTCTCAAAGTTTTGACCTACATTGTTTTTCTCCGATTCCTCTACGTTAAAAGTAGATAAAAGAACCTTAAGGCCTTCTTCCACCGCTGACTCATGGGTTATGACAGTTGTTCTAATCTCTCTAGCCCCGAGGTTAAAGGTATAAGACTTGGACATCTCTTAAAAAGAAGAGAAGAAAAAACCAAGGAATAAGAAACTAGATTAAATTGCATTGAACCCACAAGATAAGTGGTGGCTACTTATAGTTCTATCAACCAAGCCACTCTTTATCTACTAAATAACTCTGCTTCTTCGGTTGTAGCAACACTAGAATTCCAAGATATAGTATCTTGGTTATGGGAAACATTCAATATAAATTGGGAAGTTACACTATCTTTGCCTACTATACATGAACCTTTGAAGAGCAACACCAAGAGCCACCTCTTGGTATACCATATGGTTATGATAAATTAATATAATTAGGGTCTTGTTAACAAGTGTCTTTAAGACAATTGTTAATTAATCATTTTAGGAAAGCTCTAACACCACTTTTATGGAAAATATGAAAAGCCATAAAAAAAATTAATTACTTTTTTTCCCATAAAAAGTTTTAAAAAATATATTCTAAACTAATGCTATTAGGGCATCCATTAACTTTTCCCTATAGGTTAACCGGTTACAATAGTTACTTTCTTCTTTTTACCCACTTGTTTCTAATAGTACTTGATTGAATTTACATTGTGCCCCAGTGTACCATTATGATCTCTTGGCAAAAATTTCTTTAGACCATTCACAACAAAGATGTCAAAAAATATAATCTTTAACAACTCAAAAAGCCACTTTATTTATTTTAACAACCCACTTTTAAATACACCCAATTTTAAAGGTTCTATTTTAACACACAACACATTAAAATAATATAAACAACCCAATTAAATAAATATAATAAACCTAACAAATTCATTTCACCCTAACCTTTCTCTCTCTCTCCTCCCTTATCCTCCAGCCTCCTCTCCCTCTCTCTCACTCTCCTCTCTCATCCTCTCCGCCTGTTCTATCCCTCTCTCTGTCTCTCTCTCACGCACCACCATACAAAGCTGCCACCACAACCAACTACCACCACCAACCACAAGCCACTGCCACCATCAACCACTACCCACTGCCACCCAATAAAACAATCCACAACCCCCGAACAACCCTTGAAACCTAGCAACCCACAAACCCACAATCCAACCCCCAACCACCACAAATCACAAACCCACAGCAGATCGGTTAGAATAGAGAGAAGTGTCGACGACGGATCAATTACAGTAGAGGAGAACGCCAGCGGAGAAGTGGTAGTGGGAAAGTTGCCATGAAGCATCGACGGCAGATCACTTTCCCTTTGGCTTTGGCTTCTTTATCCATGAGAGAGAGAGAGAGAGAGAGAGAGAGAGAGAGATTAGAGTTTTGGAGATGAAGGAGGGATTGGAGCTGAAGCCACCATGTGAGAGGAGAGAGCTGTGAGTGTGACAGAGGCACATGAGAGAGAGAGAGAGAGAGAGAGAGAGAGAGAGAGAAGAAAGAAGAGAGAAGTGAGGCACAGATCAGAGAGAAAGAAATAAATAAATTAATAAAAAAAATGTAGCAACTTTCTACAATAAGTTGTTATCAAGTTGCTAAAAAATTTTAAGTTTAGCACCCTTGATAAAGGCCTCTTTTTGGTGTTTGAGTTGTTAAAAACAGCTTTAGTGTGAATGATCTTATGTTGTAAGAGCATCCACAGCAATGAAGCTAAAAATTTAGCTACTTGGCACCACAAAAAGTTACTTTATCTATTTTACCTACTCATTTTACAAAACATGCTGCAACAGTGGATCTATTTTAGCTTTCAATACAATAAAATAATATAAACATCACAATAAAATAATATATCCACACAATAAAATAATATATCAAACCCAATAAAAATTAATTTCCCTATAACCCACAGCACAATGATGATCATCCACAACCCATAGCAACCATCAGAACCACCATGATCACCTACTAGTTCACATCACCCACAGCAAAAAACCACTATGATCAACCCAACCAAAAGCCCACTAGATCATCCACAGTTAACAAAAGCCACAGTGATCAACCCAACCAAAAACCCAAATCAAACTTAGACGGATCGGCGGCGTGCCATGATCACCCACTAGTTCACATCACCCACAGCACCATCAAAACCCAAAACCACCATGATCCACCACCGACAACCAATCAAAAATAAAAAGCCTACTATGGTCAACCCAACCAAAAGCCCACTAGATCATCCACAGTTGACAAAAGCCACAGTGATCAACCCAACCAAAAACCCAGATCAAACTCAGACAAATCGGCGGTGTGGGTCTGAGGCGAATCGGTGGCGTAGGTCTGAGGCTGATCGGCGACTTGGGAGTTCGACGAAGTGGGTCGGCTGGTGGGTCGGTGATGTCGAGCTTCGGTGGGCGGTGACATTGAGGATCAAGTCGAGTCGGCGGCGGTGAGATAGAGAGGTGAAAGTTTGAGAGAGTGAGCTTGAGAGAGTTTTGAGAAAAGGTGAGACAGAGAGGTGAGAGCTTGAGAGGGTGAGTTGAGAGTGAGTCTGAGAGGCAAAATTAGGAGAATAGAAGAAAATAAAAAAAATAAACAAACATGTATTATTATAATCCAGCTGAGAATTAAAAAAAAAAATTTAGCTCTCAGTTACAGTGCACAACCATACATAGCTGTGCACTATAGCAATGAAGGTAAAAATTTTAGCTTTAGCTCCACTGCTGTAATGTGAATTTTTGTGTTTTGGTGAAACTAAAATAGCTATATAGCTATTTATCTTCACTCCTATGAGTGCTTTAATGAACCTCATTCCTCGCATGCAATTTATAAGAAGGTAAAAATCAGGATATTTGTTTTTTCTCACACTGGTAGTAAGCCCTAAACAGCACTAATATTATCAAGGTTCATAAGCACTTATCTTATTTTTATGCTTTGTGCTTGCATGATAATGTGAAATGTATTTTCAATTACTCCCCAAAAAGATTAATACTTCATTAATATCCTGATTTTTACCTTCTTATAAATTGCATGCGAGGAATGAACCTCATAACTCCAAGGCATACGGTTATTTATCTTTTGAATCTCACTTGGACCATCCTCTAGTTAGAGTGACCACCGGGCCTTGTAGCCTAGTGGTACCCGGTTCTGTTGTAACCGTTAGCTCAGGGGTTCTATCCCCCGCAATTACTCAACAAAAAAAAAAAAAAAAAGTTCCTCTAGTTAGAGTGGAGAAAAGTGTGGACCATATTCGTGAGCTCCTACATAACTCCATAGCCCAAATATCTAATATGGTGGTCAAATTGATTTTAGTCCAAAAAAACAAAGAATCACAAACTATTTTCCAAAGTGCAATATGCAATTAAAAACTCAAATTTCATAAATCATATTGCTCAATATCAATTTTTTAAAATCTAATTCTGATAATAGTATGGTCCATATAGTCCATAGTCTCTTCGGTTGGAGCCATGGATTAAGTAATTCACACAGGATATATGAAAGAATAAATCAAGGTTATAACTCATATGAGGAGTATCTATAGGCTTATATAACAATTTCCAGATTAATTTTGGCAATAATTTTAATCACGAAAACTCACATCCCAAAAAATATAAAATAAATTATCTAGCTTACGCAGGTATGCTTCTACTTGTCATGGATAGTAATGGTTGTCACTGTTTACAGCTACGTGTCTCTGTATGGTTGCACATTCTGCAAACGGATTGTTTCTATATATGCCGTAGTCCCATTTTCACCTCGAGGCAAATTAAGTAGTGGTCGCAAAGAGCAACTGAAAGCAATTTCCATGCTCCCGGCACTGCAAACTTTCTGTTCGGTTGTGGCTTAGATGCTCCCAAAAGTGCAGACTCACATGCCTGGTAAAAAGGAAATAACTTCATCAGAAAGTAAATTTGCACTCAATAGATTAAACCATTTTCTTTTGTTTCACCAATCCAAAGTTGTATTTAGTAAGAATATTAATATCAACACCAAAATTCTTGATTTACATACATCATCTTCCGACAATGTTTCATAATCTGACTGCTCAAAATTGAAAATTTGTTATCAAATGATTGTTCAGAATATTATATATTTTCAATTCTTAACCCATCCTAATTTGCTGATGTACACACGTAATGCAAATGAATTGGCATAAAAATTTCACATGATGATCTAAAGATATGAGCAAGTGACTTGGATATCATGACCAAACAACTGTCATGTGCTCGAAGAAACAGAAATGCAGAGCACACACCTGGCTGGCTGGACGCACAAAAGAATTTACATTTTCATAATTCCGTCATCCCACAACTTTTTTCTTGCAATCAAAACTCTTTCTTCAGTTGAGGAGAGAGCATCAACCCTTGGTTCTACTTCTGATACCCAGCCATCCCACCTTAAGGCAGTCAGAAATTTCCGAATATAGTTAATGGTTGAGGGTTTGTCTCTAATGATGACAAAACCATCTGGCCGTAGAATTCGATCCATTTCAATTAGTAGATCTTCTACGCCACACCCACGCTCATCAATAGCTGAAAATAATGTCCAGGCATGCAGAAGATCATACGTCCGTGGATATGTAGAAAATGCTTCACACCTACAAAAGACAAATTTGTGAAGCTGACAGTAAAATCTCAAAAACAGGAAAAGTTGAAGCAACATAGAAAAAAAAAATGTTATGCTTCCTGTACACAATATTAGGTACAAACATAGTTCCATGTATGATGGGAATTTAAAAACATACCAGTCATGAACAGTCCCCATTAAGCCTCGATCATATATAATCTTTAATCTGGCAAATGCATTGACAGGAGCAACATTCATCACCCAGACATCTTTATCACTAAGGGCAGCAGCAAACCCACCAAGATTTGAGTTCATATCCATGACATTTCTGATGGAATTCTTCTGGATAACAGATTTCATCTGCTTCCAGTATTCAGTCACTCTAAAATGCCAAATGCTCTGCATTATATAAACTTCTAATTCATATAAGGTTGAACATCACTCATAAAGAAAACAAACAGAAAACCAGCAAAAAACTGACAGTATCATGCAGCAATCTATTGTAATTTGAGAAACATACAGTGTCCTCTTGAAATTCCTCACGTCTCACACCAATTTCTTCCAGGCGAGGTGGTGCAGCAGAAAGTCTTTGTGGCCAAGGAACTAGTCCGCTTCCCTTTTCCTTGTGCATCTCTGTTTTATCAAAAAAAGTAATAGAAGTTTAAGAACAAAGAAGTAAATGAAAAACCAAAATCCCCGCCAGAACAACATAAACTGTTAACACAGAATGAATAGCCAAAATACAGTGTATTAACCTATCTGCCTTTAGGGGGTAAAAAGGGAGGAGGTGAAAAAGGATAACAATCAGCATGCTCAGCAAAATAAAGTGAAAACCTGAGGATCCTGACCAAAGAAGTAAGCTAGTATGACGCAGGACAACTAGAACAAAACTGAAACAACAATAAAATAAAGGGATATGACATAAGAGTCAGCACCTAGGCCTTGCTTGGAGTCAGCACCAAGCGGGGATACCACTAGGAGTCAGCACCTAGTGTGGACCTGGAGTCAGCACCAAACCAAGGAAAGACCAAACGGCCATTTTTTTCATTCATCCAAATATCAACTATCTCTCAAGGAGTATAATAAGTTGCTTATAAAGGATTGCTAAACCCTAGTTCTAATTGGCTAGAAAACTCTAATTGCTTTATTACAAAAATAACCTTACTTCTAAATTAAAATACTAAAAGCCCAATAAACTAATAGGACCTAAAACATAAAAATACAATTGGCTTGCAAATATAAATAATACTAAACAATAATCTTCTTGCGTCTACCGCATCATTCTCCTCTGGTTGGAGAAAACTCGACCTCGAGTTCTAAAGTGTTGAAGGATTAGGATGCTAACAAGAAATACTTGCTTCAAGTCTGGAATCACCTTAGGGAACTTAGGGAAAAGAAAAACTTTGAATTCCACCATGACAAACTCTTCTGGAATAACCATTGGAACGTGACAATGGGCAAAACTGAAATCATGGCGGCGCGGAACAGAGGTGATGGTGAGGATCGAAGCTGCTGGCAGTGAGTCGCTGCAACTGGGGTTTGCGAATGCATATAGCGGTAGTCACGGCGGCAAGCGAGAACCGATGGAGGTGTATCTCCGGCGCGAGGAAGACCAAAAATTGATGAACCAGGGTCAGCGGTGATAGAACTTCTCTGTCTTCGTGCTTGCAACTGGTTTGGTGAATGGGCTTAGGATCTGTGGCCGTGGGGTTGGGGTCTTGGAGTGATTGGGATGTTTGTGTCAAATTGTCAATGGTGGCGATATGGTGGTGGTGCTGGCAAGATTTTTTTTTTTGTGGGGTCTTCTAGCGGTGGTAAGAAGCAACGGTGATTGGGATTTCTAATGGGTTGTGACAGTGGTTCAACAGAATTTTTTTTTTTTTTTTTTTGGATTGACTGCGATGATGCTTCAAACAGATCGGTGTTTGCTCTGATACCAAAACTAACACAGGACAACCAGAACAAAATTGAAACAACAATAAAATAAAGGGATATGACTTAGGAGTCAGCAACTAGGCCTTGCTTGGAGTCAGCACCAAACGGGGAAACCACTAGGAGTCGACACCTAGGGTGGACTTGGAGTCAGCACCAGACCAATGAAAGACCAAACAGCCATTTTTTTTCATTCATCCAAATATCAACTATCTCTCAAGGAGTACAATAGGTTGCTTATAAAGGATTGCTAAACCCTAGTTTTAATTGGCTAGGAAATCCTAATTGCCTTATTACAAAAATAACCTTACTTCTAAATTAAAATACTAAAAGCCCAATAAACTAATAGGACCTAAAACATAAAAATACAATTGGCTAGCAAATATAAATAATACTAAACAATAATCTTCTTGCGTCTCCCGCAACATAGTATTTCTAATTGTGTTTGCATTTGCCTCACTTTTGATTGGAAGGATCTCAACCATTTGTGAATGCTATCCAGCCACTCATTGAAAATTAAAACTTATATCTATTTAATGGAGATTATCAGCACTACAGAAATCTTTTTTAACACAAATTCCTAAGACCTGCATATAACCTCATAAAGAGAAAAATGCAAGTAGAGGTCCTAGCCATGACTTCAGATAATCAGAAAGAAATAACATAAACTGCCTGATGTCTATGAGCTAAGCATTAACACTGAAGGTCAACACGGAATTTCTACAGCCTACCACGTCATGTTTTTCTGAAGTGCAGTGCATTTCAAAGTCAAATCACACGTATAGAATTGGATTCTCATAGAAAATATGAGACAAAGCAAATTAATGGAGAATCATGCATTTATAAATATAATTTCATAATTAATCACCTTCTCTTGGTGAATTAAATTTTTCTACAGTATGCTAGTCACAGTAATATATCTCATTCATTGTTATAAAATCAATGATTAGAGAGCTAACTGATGTAGTTGTGTATCTGATTCACATACATTGCCAGGAAGCTATCAATGTCACCAACCTCTTGCTTTTTACAGTATGCTAGTCACAGTAATATATTTCATTCATTGTTGTGAGATCAATAATTAGAGAGCTAACAGATGCAGTTGTGTATCTAATTCAGATGCATAGCCAGGAAGCTATCTATGTCACCAATAGCTTCAAATACATTTTCACCATGTAACCCCATTTCTCAGAGTGATGGAAATCCTTCAGGTTCTAGATTTCTAATTCACAAAATTAAACTAGTTTCACTATAGTACCCAAAAGCATCAAAGTCACTGAACATTAAATGTAATGCCTACCTATACAAATGCTAGATTATGAGAAAAAGACAAAAATTCCACCAACCACCACAAACATCAATGCATTGGCAGATTATATATTAATGCTACTTACTCTTAGAGTATGGGGAGATGCATGCCTTCATGGACACATTCCAAGTTGCATCTGGGTCATCATCAGAACTGCACAAAGGGGGCAATGTCCCACGTTCTCTCTTTAAGTAACAGCTATTTGTCAATGGCTTTGCCCATATAACAGTCTGGTCTTGCTTTACAACAAGTCTCCAGCACATTCTTCTAAGAAGATTGCACATAGCATTCCAGATCCTCCGATTTTCTAGATCATGTGCATATGCTTCAGGAGAAGAGTATACAAAATACCCTCCCGGTCTTAGTAATCTGTCAAGTTCTAATAAGAGAATTCCATCTCTTTGAAGCCAATCAATTCGACATCGTGAACAATGAGCCAGTTCAAATGATCTGCTCGGATAAGGAAGTCTTTTTGTTGCCAAGACACCAAGAGTTGCTGGAATTCCTCTCTCTAGTGCAAATTGTATTTGATTCTCATGTACATCATTAGGAGCAAGAGACATAGCTATAATGTTGAGGGGAAGAAGATAGGCTCCAAAACTTGCAACACCACAACCCACATCAAGAACATTTCGAATATTTCCGCCATTGTGGAGTTTATCACCAGAAAACTTAAGCATCTATACCAATATATTCATAGAATTAACATTAAAAAAAAGTCACTTGGATTACATAATGCTTCATTAATTACCAATTTATAAGATTCAAAACAAATTTACGAAAACGAAATGAAATTACCATTGAGAATTAAAATGTTATTAATGGGACTCAAGTAAACAGCCTTGAGAGTAACATATACCTTAGCAAGAGCAATGATGTACTTATCAGCTCCATCGTGGAAATGAGTACCTCCACCGGGAAAATTTATCTTGTCCCCATTAACAACCATCCAATTCTGATCTGATTTCTCTTGTGCAAGATGTGTGTGGGGTATATTTGCCTTCCACACTTCGTCCCTACTTGCCGGCCATCTAATAGGGATCTGAAACACTAGTAACAAATTTTGTCGGAATCAAGAACTTAAAATGAACCCAATCTAAACAATATTTCTACATGAACAATGCCAGCCACCAACCTTGTAACCAGATGGGGGTGGAACCAGACAGTTATACCGACGAGCTGGAGGCGGGCAATGACGCTCATAGTGCTCCATTAACGACAAATTCAGCTTCAATTTCAGTCGGTAGATAAGGTTCCTATCTAAACAAGGTATCAACTCTGAAAACCTCAAATCACAGATCTGAAACAACATCATTTCCACCATATCAAAAAAAAAAAAAAAAAAAAAAAACACTTTAACAATACCCTTTTGCAGCACAACCCAAAAACAAAAATCAATTGAAACAATCAGTTGCATTTACTTATGCTGCTTACCCAAGTCCCAAATCAAAAAATTATGAACAGCATTATGAGGCTAATGCACTAATGCTACTTATTCTTGTACCTATTGCCATTAATTGCATATGGGGGTTTCTTATTTCTCACATGAAAGCCTACAAATTATTCACAAACAGTTCAATTAATACTATTTGCAACAAAGAATTACAAATTTTTTTCACAAACCCATTAACTAAAAGTGCAAAAATTGAAATTAAACATAAAAATCGAAAGCATTACGTACAGGGATGCTTCTGGGGGCTTCAGGATTTAGGTCCTGGACTTGAAGGAAATCATCGACATCATGGGTTTGGAGAACCGGGTCGGATCCGAGGAATCCGGAAGCTTCTTGGTCGGATCTACGCGATCCCGGAGCTAAAAAAGATACGAGGTACAAGCAGACAAGACCGAGAAACACGATGAGTCCGATGAGAAAGTAGTTGAGTAGCTTGGTGGTGGAACTGTGCTCGGCCTTGTGCTTCATTTTTCTTTTTTCTTTTTTTTGGGATCCGACCCGAACTTAGTTTGGACTTTGGAACATAAACCTAGTACTAAAACCCTTTTTAGTATTTAGCTCGTAGAGTTTAAGGAGAGAGAGTGAGAGAGGTCGAGACACTAGAACTGTACCTATTTGCCTATGCTGGAGTTTTCGCGGGAGAGAGAGAGAGAGAGAGAGAGATGCAGATTGGGTGTGTAGGGACTGGTTCTTGGGTACACCGTTGATCTGCCTTTGCGGTCACGGCATCGAACGCATTTCCCGAGTTTGATTGTTTAAGTGTTGACTTCTACACACAATAGACGACGTAGAGTACAACTTTTCGCATACTCGATCGACTTTATTGTTGTTTTACTACTTTGTATCTTGTTCAATACTGGAAATTGGGTCAGATTTAGTTAAATTGTTCAGTGGTGTTAGACTTGTTAAGATAATGATATGTGTCTATTTTTAAATATGTGTTATCAACTGATCGGATTCAGTGCACTATTCAATTAAAAATCTTAATCTACATGAAAATATATATATATATATATATATTCATTTATAAATTATTATTATCCATTTTTTTTAAGAACACTTACATTGCTTCTTTTTTCCTTTTCAAAAAAAAAAAAAAAAAAAAAACATTGCTTTTTTTTTTCCCTTAAGGTGGGTGTTTATAGCTATTTTAGATTCTAATTATTCTTTCTGTAGTTCGTTTTTTAGATGTAGAGAGTGAAATTTTAAACCGATCACAAATTACCAAAATATACTATCAAACCTATGTATTACATTAAAATGACTAATTACATAGTATCATGTGTTACATTATGAGTCTCACCATTGTTATTCTTAGACTAGTAGATATTTGCCAGGTGACACTATGAATGAAAATTATAAAGAATGTTCAACAGCCAATTATGTGCCAAAATTTTAATTTAAACGGACACAAATGTTTTAATCACATATTACCACTAGTAGTTAACCCATGCGATGCACTGAAATAACTATTGAATGAGTTTTAGGGAAGAAAAAAAAAACCATTATTTTTGAGTTGGGGTAGTAAGTAAAAATTCATGAAGTTTAAAAAAAAAAACAAAAAAAGATATTAAAAGAAATAGTAAAAAGTTTTATTAGCTAGGTAGAAAAAGCAATATTGTTTTATTTATTAATTTTTTGTGGGAAGGAATAAAATACAAAATGTTGCTTCTCTAGTTTAGTTTGTATTGTATATAAAAGATATAAGTTGTAATATATATGCCAACAAGTGCTTATTGAAAGGTCATAACCCTTCAAATTTGATATACCAAAATGTGCCTACTAAAATGTCATAACCTTTCAAATTTGATATACCAAAAGGTATCTATTGAGGAAAATTATTAAGTATTCCTGAAGTACCATAAATGCGTACTCTTTTCTCTCACATGAATGGTGGGTCCCACGATGAATTTAATTAGTGGAACCCATCATTCAAGTGAGAGGAGGGAGTACGCATTTATGGTACTCCGAGAGTACACAATAATTTCCCGTCTATTGAAAGGTTATAACCCTTCACATTGGATATAACAAAAAGTGCCTATTAACAAAAAAAAAAAAATGCTTATTGAATGAAAAGATGTCTATTGGCCGAAAAGGTGCCTAATAAATGAAAATGTGTCTATTGATCGTAAATGTATCTATTGAATGAAAATGTGTCTATTAACATAAAATGTGTTTATTGAAAAATGAAAATACACAATTGGTCAATTTTTTTTAATGTATACGTAATATTAATTTATGTAGTCATGTATAGCGTTTTTAAATATATACTTAAATGTTTATTTAAGTATACATTTAAAAACGTCACGTGTCAAACGCTATTTAAATTATGACATGCTTTGCTAATAAATTAAAAAAAAAAAAAAAATCATCTGTTCTTAACACTTTTATAAATGTAGGCATTCATCACTCTCGTATTGTTGCTATTGCAATTGCTTTTGAGAGTTATTTGTTTTCCTTTGATTGCCTTCTCTTTATATTTATGAGAGAGAGAGAGAGAGAGAGAGAGAGAGAGAGAGCTTCCTCGATGAGGATGGCTTCAAATTGCAAAGCAGATTTTTTTTTTTTTAATCCAAATAAATTTATGAAAAGAAAAATATTGGATCAATTAGCATAAGTAGCATGCTTACGTATTACTTAATGAACTCATCAACAAGTACATTAACAAAATAGGTGTCAATTCAAACAAATCCTTAACGTTAAAAAAAGGGGAACATAATTTTTACAATTTAGGGGGAAAATCAAGATTATCCCAAACTAATTAGGGGCGCAATCTAAACTTTAGTTTTTAATAAGTATAAGTTTTGCTGTAGTACACATTTTGTTTATATTTTAAATTGTTTTATAGTACCATTATACACTATCAATGGCAGAGCTAGGAATTTATCTTTGGGGGGCTATATATAATTTTTTTTTTTTTTTTTTGTGGGTATGAAAAGTAAAATATGTACTATAAACAAAAGTGTATTTAATTAAAATTAAAAGGAAAATGTGTTATAAACAAAAGTATATTTAATTAAAATTAAAAGGAATATAAAAAAAAATAAATAAATAAATAAAGCAATGAAAAGTAAAGTAAAAAAAAAAATTCAAAACAAAGCAAATGTAAAGTACTTGGGAAAGAGTTAAAAACAAGGGGTCAACTAGGGGCATAGAGCATTGCACAGTCAGGGGATGAGGGGCCCACGACACGAAAACTTCAATCTTTCACTCTTTCTTGTCTAGTTTAGTCACATAGTACAGAACTTTTACTTTTAAACAAACTACAGTAGTAGTGGGAGAGAGGAAAAGGAAAGAACTAAAAAGAAAAGGTAAAAATCTAAAACTGACCTTCTAACTTTTAGCCTTTTTTTCATTTCAGTCCTCTAACTTTCAGTTTTGTCATTTCAGTCCTTTAACTTTCAGTTATAGTCAATTCGGTATTCTGTTAACCATCTGTTAACTGTCTCCGTTAAATGAGCAAAACGACGTCATTTTGGCTCTTTTTTTTTCGTAATTAAAAGAAATTAAAAAACTGTTATTAAAAAAAAAAAGGTTAGGGGAATGACGTTGTTCCCCGTACCTAAAATCAAAACACAATTCCTACCTAATCATCCACCACCACTTCTCCTCTACAAACTGATATCCAACCATTACCTCAATACATACATATATCCACCTCAAGTCATTACACCTTAGTGTCTCATCCATACAAACACTACACTAGAAGCTTTTTTTTACTAGGAAAATGGCTAGAGTCTTATCTCTGTTCACTTTTCTTGATTGGGTTCTTCTCAAAGATCTCATTAATAGCAAGCACTTGCCCATTGCTCTTCTTGACCTTCTTCAGCTTCCTCAGAAAATACCAGAACTTGGACTTGGCGTGAACCTCATTCGTGGCCCAGAGCTTCATGCTGTAAATCTTAGGGTGCTCATCAAATTCGGTGGGCAAAGCACGCTCAACAACTTGGTACTGGTGGAACCTAAAAGTAACCATTTTCTATAACAAGCTGAGATCTCTGAAGCCTCTCTCTCGCCCTCTCTCTCTTAGTGTGTATGAAGAAGTCTCTGTTCACTTTTCTTTTCCTTGGATTTCTTGGCTTAATTTCTTTTCCAGCTGAAGCTGCCATAAAGGAGTACCAATTTGATGTGAGAAACTTTAGGGATGTGAGAAACTTTACACGATTTGTGTTCTGATTAGGTAGGAATTGTGTTTTGATTTTAGGTAAGGGGAACGACGTCGTTCCCCTAAATGTTTTTTTTTATTATTATTTAATTACAGTTTTTTTAATTTCTTTTAATTATGATTTTTTTTTTTAAAGTCAAAACGACGTCGTTTTGCTCATTTAACGGAGACAATTAACAAATGGTTAACTAAATACCGAATTGACAATAATTATAAATTAGATGACTAAAATGACAAAACTAAAAGTTAAATGACTGAAATGAAAAAGGCTGAAAGTTAGGGGATTAGTTTTGGATTTTTGCTAAAAGAAAAAGAAGGCAAACGCCAAGTCGCCAACGGAGACAAAGAGAGTGAGCGAAAGAGAGAGTAATCTGTGTGAGGCAAAATGTTTTTGCAACTGTGTGGGGGACTTGGTGGTGCGACACATCAACAAATTTTTTTACTTTTCAATTATTCTAATGCTATGTACAAGTAAGCCCTAGATGTATTGGGATGAAAATTAGAATTTGTTTCCCTTTTATTTGTTGAGATAATTGTTAAAATACTTATGTGTTCATTTTAAAGATGCTGAATGTTTAATTATTGTAATTTGCTAACATATTTATTTATGGATTGTATTTTATTTAAATGAAAATTAGGTTTATTTTTAGACTTTCTTTTATATATATATATATATATATTATCAAGTATAGGGGGCCAAAATGATAAGATTATTTAAAAATTTTCAAATTATTTAAGATATTTCCACACACAAAATTTTGGAGGAACCAAGGCCCTATCGATCATCAAGTGGCTCCGCCATTGTATACTATGTATCTGTTTGGATTCGGCTATTGCGTTTTGAGTTTGCGTTTCTTCTCTCTCTTTTTTTTTCTTTTTTTTTGCTGCAGCACGCGTTTCAAGGGGACAAACGGCCACTGTTCATGAACAGTAGCCATATATTTCTGACTTTTTAGCCACTTTTCATCACACCCGTGAGTCCCGTGAACAGTGCACGGGATCAACAAACTTCACTTTTCAGCAACTTTTTCGTTAAAAATAGGTCCCACGGCACTATTTATACATTTAAAAATTATTTTGCTACAGTGTTTTCAGTTTCAACAAAATAAGTTCTATCCAAACAGATCCTATACATAAAAGGAATACAGTATCTATAAACAAACCCAAAAAAAAAAAAAAAAAACCTTAATAGTTATATTTTTATTCATTCTCTTTGAAAATAAATTCCTATCTTCGTCACTTGTAACGAGTCTCGTTACATAGAAGTAGAAGAGAAGGGTGTGGAAGCAATACTTTTGGATGTTGAAAATCGTTTACCAAATTTTCAACAGAGATAGGGATGGTACATCATTGGAAACTCACCTACATGGATCTGCATGTAGAAGCCTAACTCGAATATTGACAAGCCACCTCATTGTTGTCCATATTGAAAAACTTTCACATCGATATCATCTATGATCAATAAGTGGACCACGTCCATCAAAAAAAAAAAAAATAAGTGGACCACGAGCCTTTTTTGTACGAATATTTATCACTTCTTTTTCACAACACCTGTTGTGTCCAGTAATAAGAGATAATGTTTTCTTGTTAAAAAAAAAAAAACTTCTACACTGTAAGGAGGATTTTCATATTTAATAACTTCTACACTCTTAATTAAAAAAAAAAACTTCTACACTATGTTGGTAAATATGGAAGGAGAATAAAGAAATTTTTGGAAAATTGAAGGGAAGTGAGAAAGTAAAAAGCATTATTTATATTATATTTAATAACTTCTACACTATGTTGGTAAATATGGAAGGAAAATAAAGAAGTGTTTGGAAATTTGAAGGGAGAATAAAAAAATTAGATGGGGTAAAAAAAAAAAAAATCAGAGAAAGGATCATGTTTATTGATAATGTAGTTGTATTGGCTAAAATCCAAAGGGCCTAAAAAGATGCTGGGCTTGGACTAAAGTCTACAACAATTAATTTATAAAGATGAGTTTCTGAACCAACATTTGACATTGAAACAACAATTTCTCATGAGAGAATGATAATAAACAGCGTGTGGAACTAAAGCTGGTAATGAAACATGTTTTTCTTTATTTCTTCTTCCTCGGAATGGCTAAGGAGCCTTTACACTTAATCAAATACTAGATTTCACTCGTGTTTCTATTGTATTCTTTCTTTTCTTTCTTTTCATTTTTCTCTTCTCAAGATCCAATCCCTGCACATTAAGAATCCTTTTTTCTTTTTCTTTTTTAGTCCCATTGCTTCAATTCTGGCGTTCCACCTAGATGGTGGATGGTTTTTTTCTTGGATTCTTATCTCATCATTTTCCTCCCCTCCTTTTGAGGCTATGTTGGGCAGGTAACAGGCTGTATGGCGTTGTTCAGGTATCATTCGGTCATTAATGCGACATGCCTAGTTGGTGCAATGCATTTAATGCGAAGTTATAGTCCCATTGCTTCAATTCTGGCGTTCCACCTAAATGGTGGATGGTTTTTTTTTTGGATTCTTATCTCATCATTTTCCTCCCCTTCTTTTGAGGCTGTGTTAGGCAGGTAACAGGTTGTGTGGCGTTGTTCAGGTATCATTCGGTCATTAATGCGACATGCTTAGTTGGTGCAGTGCATTTAATGCGAAAGTAATGGTAGCTTCACTAGGAAGTTTCCCCAAATTCTTATTCACACTGGTTACTGTTACCTTCCTCGAATCAGTACCCTTGGTTCATTCAAAAGAACCTCTCAACTTCTTCAGACTATCATTCTCTGAGCGCCTTCCTTGGAAAAATTATTTCTTCAGTTATCTCTTTTTTTCGGTCTACCTGGGCCAACTTGAATTAAGCGAGTTGACAGTTGGGCCCTTATGTACCTCAATTTAAGCCTAAATGGGATCAAGCTTTCTGGTCTCCCATAGTAGTTATTATCAATTTTATTATAAAAATACTACAAATTGACGTGTAATTTAATGTGATTATTGCCACATTAACAAGATAATAAATATTTGGACAAGGATTTGTTGGAAACTAAGTGGTAACAACTCTTGCAAAAATGCACACATGTCAATGCCTCTAATAGACACTTGTCTAGGCTTATGTTTAAATAAAAATTTCTGTGTCAATATTGAATTTTTCACCAAATAAGGCATTGACATGTGTGTATTTTGCAGAAGTTGCTGTAACTTAGTGTGCAGCAAATCCTTACCCTTAAATATATATTTTTTATTATTTGAAAATCGGTTACCAAACATTTTTAACAACTTTAAAGTACTTTAGCATTGATTTACATCTTTAAACAGCTTTAAAGTACTTAAGCATTGATTTTTATCGAACATTATGGAGGGATTATTTTTTCAGCCCATCTCCTCTAGACATTAAGGCCTAGCCCAATCGGTTGGGACAATGTCAACAATTTACAAAAGAAATGCCCAATCGGTTGGGATAATGTCAAAAATTTACAAAAGAAATGTCCACTTGGGCCAAAAATAAACGAATGGCACTGTAGCTCCATTCAGGCAGAGGGATAGACGAAACAAGGACCCACAATCTTATTGTGTTTTTAGGTATAATTTATTTTCGATAACTTATTTGAATATATGAGACAAAAGGCAAAAAAATTAGCTTATTTCTAAAATATTAAAAGTTATATATTTAAAATAAAGCTAAAGAAAAAGCAAAAGCTAAAATTTGTAGTTAAACGAGACAAATTTAAACCTCTTTATCCCAAAATCTTGACAATTAAACCTCTAACTCTAAAACTCCCCTCTTATAGCAATGGCAATATCATAAGGACACAAAGGCCCTCTGTATTAGCAAATGAAACCACTCAAACTTTAGTAGCTCTTTTTTATTTTGTACATAGAATATTTGACAAGACTCGCAGATTTAAAAACAGAGAGATAGAAGAGAATTTGTCCATGGTTTTCTTCTCTAGAACATGCTGAAGGCTTATTGTTCATAGTCATAGGTCAAAAGGGAGACACAAATAGGTTCTCTGCATGATCTTCAACATGGGAAATGTGAATAAATTAACGCCATTGATCTGCTGCAGCCAGGATATTCTATTAAATACCAAAAAATTTTAAAAAAATTCATGTTTAAATTTTGCTTCATTTCTATTTCACACGGCTCAAAAAGGATCACGTGAAAGGTAAACTATTAAATATTTATGAAAGTTCAACATGTGAATATATTTCACAATTTTGTTGAGTATTTTAGTATTATCCAATGCACCGAGACTTGTGAAATTTTTTTCCATGAAGAAATTAATTTCTACCACCGTCAAAGTATTCTCTAATCTTAAAATCTGCACGCAATCTTAAAATATTTATTCTCTTTATGACTAGACCATTTCAAATAATGTTTGTCTTTAACTCAAAGTTTTAGACTAAGTTTTTTTTTTTTTGGAGAAACTTTTAGCCTAAGATTTAATAGAAAAGGAACAGAAATAACCAAAGAATGATACAGAAAGATGATTTGCTTTTCAAAGAAAATTGCAGCCGTATGTGTAACATAACTACTCCAACAATTGCTTAATCCTTGTCCTGCAATTTTTTATTTTTTCTTTTTCTTTTGAGAATTGAGATAGCCTTCACCTGCATTTTCTATTCAACATTTGGCATCTTCCCGTGGAAACTTTCAGGTCCATATATACTATATTCGTAACACTTTTTTTGCAGGACCAAGACAAACATGGGAAAAAAAAGAAAAAAAAAATTATGGTCAATCTTAAGGTCTCTACCGTAATTTATGAGAACACTTTCAGGGGCGGAACTAAGAAATTTTCGCTTGGGGCCAACCCCTATTTTTATAGGCTACACCTTTAAAAATGTTTAATAATTATAATTATTATAAAGGATTTTTTAAAAAAATTGGCAGGATCATATATTATATATTTTGTAATTACCACTTAACTTGAGATTAATTTGCCATGTTCTTTCTTCTATATAAAAAAATTAAAAAAAAATTGCCATTTTCATGCCACCAACGAAAAATCAATATTAAAAGGTGAAAAATATATAAATGGTTCCCAAAATTTGAGTCTAGTTCCATTTTAGTCTTTAGTGCATGAAAGTTGAAAAGTTATTTATTTATGTATAATTCCATAGTTTAGCTCTCAATCACAAAAAACCATGATACAGCAGTGGAGCTAAGGGCACGTTTGGTACACTGTAATGATTATTACATGAGAATATGAATAAGTATTACAATGACTACATTAAGTTGGAATGTAATAAGTATTACTATTCATTAGTTTGGTGAGTTTTTAGGAATAGAATTCTAAATATGCATCCACAATTTAGTAGAGTATAAAAAGAATGTGTAATTAAATCATTTTTAAGTCAAATTTCCTAAAATATACTTATTTTATGGTGTTCAAAATAGAGCTAATAATTAATAACAAGGAAAATTTATTTTCTTTCCTTTTGAAGATGTGACAACTAATGGTTTTTTAGGAAATTTTTTTTAAAAGTTATTACACAAGGTGAAGGAATAGATATTCAGTACTTTTGATAAGGAATAGTTATTCCTCATTTTAAAGAATAGCTATTCAAAAGGAATAACTATTCATTGTAATAAAAACATAACCAAACAACTGAATAGTTATGCCATAGGAATATCTATTACATTACAGTGTCTATTACAGTCTACCAAACGTGCCCTAAATCTAAAAGATTTAGCTTCTCAGTTACAGTGCACATCTATCTTTAGATGTGCACTGTAACTCAAAGGTAAAAAAAAAAAAAAAATTTATTACACTTCTCTCCCTTCTCTCATTAAATAAACATTTCCTATTCTCTCTCTCTCTCCTGCTTCTCTTCTTTCTTCTTTCTTCTTTCTTCCTCAATTTTTTTCCTCTCTAGCTTGCCGGCCAGCTCCCTTATCTCCCTCATCCCTTTGCTCGTCGGCCAACTCCTTCATCGCTGATCTGTTTCGTTGACCCAGCTCGCCAACCCACCCCAAGCCCCATCGTCTAGTCCGTGCCTCTCTCTCTCTCTCTCTCTCTCTCTCTCTCTCTCAACATCTCCGACCCACGCCTCTGCCAGCCTCAATGACACCGGCCCAAGCCGCCAATCCACGCTTCCGACCCACGCCTCCGCCCAGTCCTCCATCCCAACGCTGACCCAACGCCGACACTGTCCTCCCCAAGCCGCAAGCCACCGCTGCTGCCCATCTCTCTATTCTCTTTGCTGTGATTGAGTTTTTTTTTTTTTTTTTTTTTTTTTTTAATGTATTTTCATATGGGTTTGGTGGCTGTAGTGGTGGTGGTTGATTTTGGCTATGGTAGTGGTGGTGGATGATTTTGACAGTGGGTTTGTGGATTTTGGTTGTGGTGGTGGTGGTGGTGAATGATTTTGGCTTTGGCAGTGGGTTTTGTGTATTTTAGTTATAAGTTTTGTGGTTTATGGTTGTGGTTGTGGTTGTGGCAGTGGCAGTGGCAGTGGGTTGTTGTTGTGGTTGTTATGGCTAGTGGTTTGTGGTGATTGGTGGTGATGGGGTTGTGGTTTTTTTTTTTTTTTTTTTTTTTTTTTTTTTTTTTTTTTTTTTTTTCTTCTATGTTGTGTTGTGGTTGCCAAAGTAGAGTGGTGGTTGTGGCCGGTGGTGGTGGTGGTGGTGATTATGGGTGTGGTTGTGGCTGTGGCTGATGGTAGAGGTGGTTGTGGTTGGTGCTATAGATGTTTTTTTGAATAGTGTGATATATTATTTTATTATGATATTTATATTATTTTGTTGTGTTGAAAGATAAAATAGATCCACTGCTGCAACATATGTGTAGGTAAAATAGATAAAGTAACTTTTGGTAGAGATAAAAAGCTAAATTTTTAGCTCTACTACTATGGATGCTCTAGTGATTAAAGATAGGGTGTTTGGTAAAGTAGTTTGAGAAATATTGTTTGTAATTTTTTAAAATACATCTGGGTGAAAAAGTGTGTGAAAAAGTGTGTAATGTTGTTTAAAATATAAAAATGTGAGTTTGAGATTATATACCAAACAGGCGTATCTCAAGGTGTCAACTAATTTAGTTACAAAGTTTTTCGCGATTTTTTTTTAAATAGCCTCCTTTTTTAGATAACTCCAGTCTTCCTTTTCTTTTTCTTTTTTCAAAAGTTATCTTCATCAAAATGGGGAACCTAATTTAGCTAACCCGAAATTTATGGATCAAACATATATTTTTGTCAAAATTAAAATATTTAAAACTAATTGTGATGAACAATTCAAATGAATATAAATTAGTATTAACCGGCCTATTTGATGGTAGAATGAACATTGTAAATATTGACTACTGTTTTATAATTAAGTAATGCTACAAACACAAACTATTTTACAACATTTTTACAAACTGTTGATATGACTTTAATAATTTTCAAATAATTATTGGTAAACATAAATGTGATGTTAGTAACAGACCCATATTAGAACTAATAAGAATTTGCCACATCACTAGTTTGTAAAAATGTTGTAAAATAGTTTGTGATTGTAGTATTACTTTTTATAATTTAAAATGACTATCAGAAATGACCTTATAATTTCAGCAAAATATAATAATTCTAGAAGACATATACAATTTTTTTTTTTTTTTTATGGAAGAATAATATATAACAAATTTTACTACACTAGTTGTTAATCCGTGCAAAACATAAGAAGGTATGGAAAAAAATATATTTATATAGAGTTATTTAATTGATAAGTATTGAATATTCTCAATAAAAAAAATCTTTAATTAGAGAATTAGTACAAAATAAAATATCTAATTTGATTAAATTTATTTAGGAAATATCAAATCTGATTTAATAAGAATTTCTTTAATGTTAAGTTGCTTATGAGTTATCTAAAAAACGACTGTGAAATTGAAAGTATATTACAAGGAAGAAAAGGAAAATTATGGGTTTTGAAATACTTACGTGGTAACTTTAGAAAAAACAAAAAAGTTAAAAACTTTCATTTAATTTATATATATGAATGGAATAGAACTCTTATTATTTGTTATATCTTATCTTATATATTCACTTTTATTAAACTTTATTGTTTTGTTTGAAATGGTTTTTCCAAAAAAAGAAAAAGAAAAAAAAGAATTGAATAAGTTTTGAAGAAGAGAAGTGTTACGTTCACAACATTTTCACAACAAAAAATTGTCATGTTCACGCTACCAACAAAAAATCAATATTAAAAGGTGAAAAATATATAAATGGTCCCCAAATTTTGAGTCTAGTTCTATTTTAGTCTTTAGCACATGAAAGTTGAAAAGTTATTTATTTGTGTATAATTCCATAGTTAGAGATTGGAGAATTAAACCTTTAATATCTCAAGGTGTCAACTAGATTAGTTACAACTTACAAAGCTTTTCACGAAATTTTTTATTTTATTTTATTTTATTGCTGTTCATTTTTTTTTTTTTTTTTTTAAGAAACAAACACACACACACAAGGAAGAAGAAAAAATGTTCTAATATAAAGACACACCACAACTCTATTCAAAAGCCATGATAACTTTTAAGGGATGGTGGAGCAAGTTATACTACACATAACACACACTCTTAAGCAATGTAAACCCTTATTTTATTTTATTGCAGTTCTTAATAAATTGTGAAGGTACTAGGTAAAGTTGTAAAGTTCTTTGAAAAGCATCGTGGATAACTCATAGTCTCCTTCTTCTTCTTCTTTTTTTCTTTTTTTTTTTAAGATAACTCAGTCTTTCCTTTTTTTCTTTTTTTCTTTTCAAAAGTTATCCTCATCGAAATGAGGAACCTAATTGACTAACCAAAACTTATGGATCAAACATATATTTTTATCAAAATTATAATATTTAAAACTAATTGTGATGAACAATTCAAATGAATATAAATTGGTATTAACCGGTCTATTTGACGGTAGAATGAACATTGTAAATATTGACTACAGTTTTATAATTTAAGATGACCATCATAAATGACATTATAATTTTGGCAAAATATAATAATGCTAGTAGACATATAACATTTTTTTTTTTTGGGTAGAATAATATATAACAAATTTGACTACACTAGTTATTAATCCGTGCAAAACATAAGAAGGTATGGAAAAAAAATATTTATATAGAGTTATTTAATTGATAAGTATTGAATATTCTCAATAAAAAAATCTTAAATTAGAGAATTTTCCTTCTTTTTTTTTTCCTTTTTGAGAATTAGTACAAAAGAAAATATCTAATTTGATTAAATTTATTAGGAAATATCAAATCGAATTTAATAAGAATTTGTTTAGTGTTAAGTTGCTTATTGTTGGGTTAAGATAGTTTGACTCCGGTTAATTAATTCAATTATCCAAATTGATTAATTAAGTCAAATTACATGCAAATCGTGGAGGCACCAACAAATAACCAAATAAACTAATATGCAATAGAAAATAAATTAACACAGTGATTTGTTGACAAATGGGGAAAACCTCTTACAAGGCAAAAACCCTACCGAGTGAATTTAAGGTCACCACTCCTATGAATCCACTAATCAATAATCAAGCGGTTACAAGTATGAGGAATCTTACCACTACTCTGGTTTATCCCAAAATACCAATTTATAGTTGAACCTTCGCTCCAATACCCAATTGGACTTGATCTTGTAGTGGTCTTCTCTCCTTTGATGCACAAATCTCTAATTTGTGACTAATTCTTTTGCATGAATCTCAGTACGTGACTAACTCCAACAACTTGAATGATTTTTGTTGGTTGCAAAGTTCTTCATTTCATAAACGATGAAGATCAGAAAGCACTTGGTTACAAAATCCTATAGCGTACAAATGCAGTAGTTTCTCACAAAAAAAATTAAACTCTTGGTTTTTGTATCCGTGTGTGGCGGCCTTTAAATAAGACTTATATATGTCTAGGGTTGTGAAAAAAGAAACCCTAAACAAATACACCAACATGGGCCGAAATTTAGATCTAGAAATTTTGAATTCGTAAAGCTCGATAGATTGAGCTTGTGTTGAGCTACCCATTAAATCTCGATAGCATATTTCTGATGAGCTATCTGTCGAGCCTCAGTAAAACAACTTTTCTTCACTTGTTTCTTGGATCAATCTCCAATTCTTTAATACAACTACTTGATATGTATCAAACCCAACTTTGATCTACCTAATTTACAAGTAAAGTGCCTTTTGTCAATGGATTAGCCAATTACAAAGAAAATATGACCCTAACACTTATGAGTACCACCGCACACACTTGGTGCATTCGTCACTCTACAAGTATAAGTGTTTATAAGGTGTGGGGGGTAAGGGTCGGGGTTCAAGTCTCTAGAAAGGAGTTTTACATACATATACACTTTCGTTTGGGTGTTCATAAGGGAATGAAATGTATTTAAGCAAGGAAAATGAATGGAAAAGAAAGGAATGGAATGGAATCAAGTAACCTTGATTGGATGTTTTAAAATAAAGTAATGAAAATGAATGGAATGTAAGTAATCTTATTTGGGAGTAACATAGAGGGAATAGAATGAAATCATTTTATGACAATATTACTATTAGACCCCTATTTTAAAATAAATGGTTGAATATATAGAGATATTTTGGGAGTTTTAGAGATCGTTTGGCCAACGCGTTGGGCGTTGCGCGTTTACGTTTTCAGCTCTTTTTTGTTTTTTTGTTTTTTTTTTTTTTCATTTCACGCGTTTTCAGCTTTCCCAGTCACTTTTGTACTGTAGCAATACTGTTGCAGCTACTGTTCATTGAACAGTAGCAGCAACATGTGACTTTTCCACACAACTTTTACTGTTCATGGACACACAAATTTCACTTTTCAGCAACTTTTTCATTAAAAATGGGTCCCACGGTACTATTTACACATTTAAAAATTATTTGTTACAGTGTTTTTCAGTTTTCAGTTTTCAGTTTCCAGCTGTACCCAAACAGACCCTTAGAAAAAAAATTATTAAATCTAATTTCATTCTCTTTCATTCCTCCCAATTTCGGGGGGAATGAAAATTTAAGGTTTTAAGGGAATAGAGAGGAATGAATGTTCTCTCTTACCCATTCAATTCCCTCTCATTTAAACTCTAAAACAAATGAATGGACTTTCCATTCCCTCCATTAAAACTCCTAAACAATGGAAGGAAAGAATACTCTAAAATTATTATTTTCATTTCTTTTCATTCCATTCTGTCGGACCGTGAGCTGTGTCATTCCACCTCAAAACCAAATGGTGAATAAGAAGACACACTCAAATATTTTATGGCATTTGACATCACGCCACGCGTGCCTTTTTTAGAGTGGTTGTAGGGAGTCAAATTGTGGTCCCCCCAACACATTCCATTCATTCCTCCTAAACGATGGCTTAGATTAGGTTAGAGTAGAATTTATATCTTGTATAAAAAAAAGTTGCTAAAAAAATGACTATGAAATTGAAATTATATTACAAGGAAGAAAAGGAAAATTATGGGTTTTGGAATACTTATGTGGTAACTTTAGAAAAAAAAAAGTTAAAAATTTTCATTTAATTTGTATATATGAATGGAATAGAACTTTTAGAGCATTCACACCCACACTGCCATATGCCATATGTAGATATATTTTACCATCAAAATAGAAAAACGTCCCAATATTCGGTCTTGTATCTTAAAAAAATTTACAATTGTGTTACAGTACCGTCACAAATTTGTGACAGTACTATAACACAATTGTAAAATGAAATAATATTTTTTATTCACTCACTTAAACATATCTGACTCTTTCTCTCTCTTCATTTTATCTATTTCTTATCTCCTCTCTCTTTCTCCACAATGTTCTAGCCTCTCTCTCTCATCACAGCTGTCTTTCATAACATCTCTCTCTCACGGTGGGTATATTCTGGCATGGGTCGTGGGTCCGACAAGGATCTAGCGGCGGCGTGGATTTGGTGGTGTCGTGAATCTGGTGGTTTCATCGGCGTGGTCCTCTAATGGAGGCGCTCAACCTCGCCTCCAATGATGGGTTGCTCAAGCTCGCCGATGATAGGCTGTGATTTTTCTGGTGTGGGTCCGGTGGTAGGTTGTGGTGTGCGGGTGGTTTGAGGGGCTACGGGTTGCTGGGTTTTGTGTGTTGTGGTGCGATGGTAGTGACGTTGATCTAGCGGCTGCGGTGGCTGGATGTGGCAATGAGGCATGGATGGATTGTTGGGTTTTTTCTGGTGGTCTATTTCGTCTCCAGAATATGTTTGGTGTGTTTGTGTGTGTGTTTTGCAGTAAGGCGTGGATTGATTTTTGTCTTTTGGGTTTGGATAAGTTGAATTTTGGATTCTGATGGGTTGGATTTTGATGGGGTTTAGGTTGGATTTGGATTGGTTGGTTAAGGTTAGCATGGTGGGCAGTGGTGGTGGCGTGGTGTGATTGAGTTGTTTTTGCTATGGGATTTTTTTTTTTTTTTTTTTTTTTTCAATTTAGGTTTTTGGTAGACCTGTTCAGGACTTGATGAGCACCGATGAAATTGGCCGGTGCCAAACCAATTTGATCTATTCAAAGCTCCATCATAGATACTTGGAGAGGTGGTTGGCAAAGATCTGAGCATACCGAAGGCAGCCGATGCAACGATCGGCAACCATTTTTCACTCTGATGAGAAACTGCACTGCACCGTTGTGTGTATATATATATATATATATATATGCTATATAATTTATATATGTAGTTACTATAGGTTTCAATAGAGAGAATGTGAGAGTTTGAGAGAGGTAAGGAAGGGAGGAGGAGGAAGAAGGGGAAACGGCGCAAGAGAATGAGATGGGAAATGTAGGGTTTTTAAATTTTAACTCTACAGTACCAAAATGACGCTATTTGAGCCTGATATTAATTTTAATATCAGTTCCAAAATGACGTCGTTTTGGTATTAGATTTTTTTTAAAAAAAACCTTGTAACCTTGTCGTTTTATAAACCCTAAATATCTTATATCCCCATCCCCAATCAGTTCACTACCTCTCTTTCTCTCTCTTCCCGTTAGTCTTTCTCACCTAAGCATCTCCGCCTCTCCTCTCTCTCCCCTCCTTCTTCAGCTGTTACCATACTCTACTGCTTGATGCTTTGTTCTTGGAGTTTCACCCATGCCATTGTTCTTGGAGTTTCACCCTCTCCCCTCCCCTTTGTTCTATTAGGTTTGTTTATATATTTTCCTTTGATAGTTTTGTTTCATCTTTTATGACTTAGGTTTAGCTTAGCTTAGTTTAGTTTAGGGTTTTTTTTTTTTTTTTTTGGTGATTTGAAATGGTATATTTTTTAGAGAGATTGTGAATTTGTGCGTATCTTGTTTGTTTTCTTTTCTGTATGTTTTTTTTTTTGTGTGAAATATTTGGGTTATCTAATGATTATGTTGTGGTTTGGGAGTGTTAAATGCTATGTTTGGATTCTGATAAAATTGAGGAATTCATCGAACTAACTGCACCAGACCGGTATCTTGCACTGCACCTTATGTAGACTGGTTTTACTCCTCCATTGGTGAGGTGCGGTTGAGCACTAGGAAAAACCGCACCTTATAGGTGCAGTGCTAAAAACACTCTCATAACTGGGCGCATCGCACCATGTATAGGCCTAGTTTTTGGTTCCGGTGGGATTTTGGTGGGCAGTGGGCAGTGGTGGCATGGTGGGCATGGTGGTGATTGTGTTGTTGGTATTTTTTTAATGGGTTTGTTGGGTTTTTGGTGGGAATATATTGGGTTTTTTTTTTGTTTTTTTTATTATTTGGGTTTTTGGTTCTAGTGGGATTTTGGTGGGTAGTGGGCAATGGTAGCGTGGTGGGCATGGTGGTGGCATGGTGGTGATTGGGTTGTTTGGTTGTTGAGAGAGGGACAGAGAGGCAGGGATAGAAATGAGAGAGAGATGAGAGATAAATAATTTGTTTATTATTTTTATCGTATAATTTATATTATTTTAACGTGTTGTATTGTAAAATAAAAGTTAGGATGTTGGGAGTATTGTAAAATAGTATGGTATAGATAAAATAACTTTTGAGATGGTAAAATAGAATAGTTCGGAGATATAAGAGGTGAATACTCTTATTATTAGTTATATCTTATCTTATATTTTCACTTTTATTAAACTTTATTGTTTTGTTCAAAGTGATTTTCCTTAGAAAAAAATGAAAAAAAGAATTGAAAAAGTTTTGAAAAAGAGAAGTGTTATGTTCACAATAAATCATTATAAGTTGTTATTGGTTTTAATTTGAATCAACAACTTAAATTACTTTTTTGCCCAACCATAATAATCTACCACTTAGGATTTGTTGTGAAAGTATTGTGAAAATATTGTGTACATAATATTTTTCTTTGAGATAATGGTTAAAAGACAAATTGAAATAAAATAAAAAGATAAGGGATAAAATAGTCTAATTGAAAACAAATCTCCTAAATATATATATTTTTGGTAAAACTCCTAAATATATCTAACTTCATACCTATAAATCATCTTCTTCTTTTTTTTCTTTTTTTTTTATGGGACTTATAAATCATCTCTAATTTTTTGCCAATTTTGGTCTGGTTTCTCAAAAAAAAAAAAAAAAAAACTATGAAACTTTCAAAACTCTTTGACATCTAATAAATTACTCATCTTGATAAATTATTTATCTTTGAACGAAAAGAATATTACATAGCTGCATGTGAAGCTAGTGTAGATCATAGATAAACATGAAAAGTGATTTACCAACTTTTAGATAAAAAAATAATTATTTAAAATTTATTTATTACACCATTATCAACTTGTTAGTCTTTTATAATAAAAAATGATAATAAAACAAAAAAAATATATTCAAGATATCTTTTGATAAAAGGTCAAAAAAATTTAAGATTTTTATTTATTATATTATTATTAATATGATAACATCATTATCAACCAATTTTTATATAATAATAAAACAAACACCACCAAAACAAAAAAGAAATTTATAAACATAAAAAAAATTGACAAAAATTTCATACATGTTAATCTTATCCTTGTTCGGATTCCTCATTTTTTAGTTCAAAAATGTCCTTACACCTTTATGTTTAAGTAGAGACAAAACTAAAGGACAATCTAGTAAAAATGCAACTTTAACTTTTACTAAAACATCGTTCAAAAAATATGACAACTCTCCTGTTAATTTTGAAATTGGTTTATCCACTTATAAATTAAATTTTCAAAATAAAAATTATATATATAGAATAAAAACACAATTTTTTTTTTGCTAAAAAAAAGCCTCGTCACACGCACAAAGCGCGTGTGATGAGGCTAGTATATTATTAGCGTTTATTTGCCAAGTAATGATTTTGTGTTTTGCGTTTTTTTATTGGGTCCCATGGCACTGTTCATAGACCAACCAAGTACTAAAAACGCAGCAATAAGCAATAAATCCTTGGTCCCACGACAATATTCATAGTTTAAAAATTATTTTGCTACAGTGTTTTCAGCAATAAATTTTCAGTTTTTAGCAAAATAAACAGTATCCAAACAAACCCTTAGTGGTGTGATGTTAATAGTGACTTATTATGAAAATTATTAAAAGCTTGTCAACTCAATTGTAAAAAAAAAAATAGTGAAATTTATGTGTATGCAAAATTATTCCATCAAGGAAAAAATTAACAAATAATGTAAGAACATTTATTTAAGAAAATTTTTTATGAAAAAAAATATTAATTTTTTAACTGCTTTTGATATTATTCATAGAGTTATGTTACAATTACAAACTAATTTATAATATTTTTATAAGCCGTTATGTTGTCAGTTTTTTATTAGTTTTCATCTAAACTCACTATTAATATCATTTTTTTTATTTATCAATTATTACTCACCATGTTAACAATTAGTAAAATATTTTTTTTTTAAAATTTGTATTTCAAACCTTAATTAAAATTGTTTATTAACAGTGCCGACGGTTATCCCAAACAAAAGACATGATGTAACCAAACCCACTCTGTCACGCTTTGGTCCATGCGATCCACTGTACCACATCTGTTTGCTTTCCACTCACACAATCAATCAAATCATTTGCCTAAAGAAACGGATCAAATCTTGATTCCTCTTTGATTTTTCAAGCAAAATTATTGTATTTATAGTATCACTAACAGAGATACCCATAAATAATAGCATCTCATTTCAAAAAAAATAATAGCATCTCGCGAAATTTCCAAGTGCTGCTGCAACAACAGCAACCAAAAAAAAAAAAAAAAAGAGAGCGAATCACGTTTAAAATTTCAAAAAAGAAAAAGCTTTTGGACTTTTTGAGGTTTGAAATTTAAACAAAGAAAGAGAAATTTCAGAGATTCCTGATCCTCTTTTAAGACTTGTAACGTTCAAGAAGAAAGACTAGTTCGAACTTGGAAGCAACTCTGCTAGTGCTTATAAAGGAAAGACAATGGTACAAGGTATTCTCTGTTTCTGTTACTCTATATATGTTGTGTGCCACTGCAAACAAGATCTCCAACCAATGCGGTGTGTCTTTTGCAGTGTTTCTCGCCGACCCATTTGGCTGTTCTGTTTCTATATTAAGAGATTGCTGTTGTTAGTAACAAACTCCCCTGCAATTTTGCTTACTCTTATGTGTTTTTTTTTGTTGGGAATTCTGTAATTTTGTTTACTCTATTTGTTTTCTTTTCTTATTAATTGGGAATTCTGATAAAATTTAAGTAACAATATTGTTTTCTGTTTGTGCCGTGTCGTGTTTGTATTTGTGGATTTTTTGTATATAACTGATGAAGCTTAAGGTGGAGGGTTTTACTCTCTTACTTTTATAAGTCAGTTACGTAATAAAGTCGTATACAAATAGCTTACGTTAAGGAACCGCCTTTGATTATTATTAACTTTTTTTTTTTTTTTTTGGATTTCTATATAAACAGCAAACGGCGTTCGCTAGAAGATTTCTTTGGTGGGTCTTGCTTTCTAAGTAACAAAAACGCCTTTTCTTTTTTTGGTTGGTTTATTGGCCTGATCGGTAGGCAAGCTCAATCTCACGTTTTAAATAAGTATTTCAAAAAACTACCAACAGCGTTACTCAAATTTCTCTGCTAAACACCCCTGCATTGTGAAAAAGAAAAAAGTAGGCAAATTTGGGAGTTGGTTTATCAGCTTCTTTCTTGCATTGTGAAAAAAGAAGAAGTAGGCAGATTTTTAGGGGTGTTATTGTGTTTTTCTTTGGTGGGTCTTGCTTTTTAGGTGTTGGTTTGGTCTATTAGTTTATTGCATCTTGAAAGACAAGAATTAGGCGGATTTGGGGTTGTTATTGAATTTGGGATTTTTTTTGGTTGGCTTGCATGTTAAGAAATTTTGGGAAATCTTTTCTTTGTAGAGAATTGAGTGAATGGGTGGTAAGAGTTCCAAGGACGGGAGTTGGAGGCAAACTTCATCTGTCCGTTCGACTGCGTCTTCTTCTTCTAATACGTGGGGTGGATTATATCAGTCTCCGTTTGATCAAGAAAGTCAGAACTATGCGCCGCCCCAACAATCCTATACGCAGCAGTATTATGCTCCTGCCCAAGACTATGGTTCACAAAATTATGGTGTTGATGCCGAGAACTTTGATCTCAGAAGGAGACTAGACAGGAGGTATTCAAGAATTGCCGATAATTTCAATTCATTGGAGCAGGTACTTATACTATCACCAAGCTTAGGAAAGGATATGGTAGTCTACTTTTAACATTTAATAACTTTGCTGCTTGAAACTGTGGTATGTTGTATGGAGTGGTAGTATTTGTTTAGGGCTTTGAAACAATTAAGGAAAACAATCTTCTTTTTTTGAGGAAGATATTGTTCATTTTGCATGCATATGAAACCAATGCTTTTCCTTATATTAACAATGAGTTAAATAAAATATACTCTTTACTTATATTAACAATGAGTTAAATAAATGATGCTTTTCAAATTATAATGATTCTATACTCTTACTTATATTAACAATGAGTTAAATAAAGTATTTCTACCTTGCCTTGCAGGTGACTGAGGCTCTTGCACGTGCTGGCCTTGAGTCTTCCAATCTTATTGTTGGCATTGATTTCACAAAAAGCAATGAGTGGACAGGTTAAGCCTTATTTCCAATGTAATGCTATATAGGTTGTGTGTTGTAATGGAACTTTCTGAACTTGGTTTCATGAATAGGTGCAAAATCATTCCAGAAACGAAGTTTGCATCATATTGGAGGTGGCTTAAATCCCTATGAACAAGCTATATCCATTATTGGGAAGACATTGTCCGCATTTGATGAGGATAACCTGATTCCATGTTTTGGATTTGGAGATGGTAATTTTTTTTTTTTTTTTAATTTAGTTAGTTGATTTTTTTAATCATCATCATCCTCCTTATCTCTACTATATTTATATCATTATAACTATCATTGAAATTTGGGAATGATAAGGATTACTTTCACCCCTTCACAGCATCAACACATGATAGAGATGTATTCAGTTTCTACCCAGATGGGAGATTTTGTAATGGATTTGAGGAAGTGTTGAGGCGCTACAGGGAAATAGTCCCAAAATTACGACTTGCAGGTTTTAATTCGTTTTCACCATAGTTTTGATTTAGTTTGACATAATTCTCATATTAGTTTTGTAATTTATACAAGTCCTTTTTTGTTGTAGGACCAACTTCGTTTGCACCTGTAATTGAGATGGCCATGACCATCGTGGAGCAGAGTGGGGGCCAATATCATGTGTTAGTAATAATTGCTGATGGACAGGTATTTTGCATCTTGTATGAATTTTATCATAATCATGTAAGCTGAAGGGTAGAATGCTGATGCAACATATTTGGAACATTAAGTAGATTTGCTAAGTTCTGAAAGAAATTAAATTAGATTGTCTTCAAAATTGCAAGTTTTACATTGAAATCTAGTTAAAATACTTGTACTTGGTGCATGAGATTGGTCACATGATCATTGTGTCAGATGGCAAGATCCGGTGCAATGATGTCTATGAGAACATCTGTATACACAATTTCAATGAACTACAAGTACAAGTAGAGGGCTAGGGCCAGAGAAAGTGCAATTGGTGTCTGTGAGAAATGCTCTTGTTTGTAATAATTGCAGATGGACAGGTATTTTTCATCTTATATGAATATTATCATAGTTGAGTAAGTTGAGGGGTAGAATGCCAATACAACAAGAAAATTAAATTATCTTGTCATCTAAATTGCAAGTTTTACATTGAAATTTAGTTAAAATACTCGTACTTAGTGTATGAGATTAGATTGAGATTGGTCATATGATCATTGTATCAGATCACATGAAATAGGTGCAATGATGTTAATGAGAATATCTGTATGCACAATTTCAATGAACTACAGGTAGAGGGCTAGGACTAGAGAAAGTGCAAGTGGTGTTGGTGAGAAATGCTCTAGAGTAGAACTTAACAATAAATAAAATTGCATGGTGGAGCTGAATGTTAAATATAGGTTCATGTGCTGATACCAAGCTTTGATAAGTGGATATTGGGTTTAAACGCACAATCAATTTTAATTGTAAACTTAATTTGTAGGTCACTATGTGTATGTTTTCAAGTAATATGGTTGACAAATTTTCAGAGTAATTTATTTGTTTATCACACATTGTTTGGACATTATTTAGTAACATTTTGAATATATGATGCAGAGGAACCTGCTATCTTACAAGTTTTTTAATTAACTGCAATTCTAGCATTTGTCGCGTGCTTGGACCTTATCATGTGTCTAGTTGGAAGTTTTGGGATTGCTGTTTTCCTTAATTGAAGTTATTGCCACTTTCTTGGACCTTGCCATGTGTTAGGTTGAAAGTTTTGGGATACCCTAATTTTTCCTTTATTCAGTTAGTAGAGTTTTGCCAGCAGACCCTCTTTGATTGGTCTTGATGTTGGGGTTTCTTGGATTGTTCTACCCTTTTGGATTTTCTTTCGTCTATTAGAATAGATTAGGGGCTACTTCTATCTTTTTGTTCATTTGTTCACTACCGTGAATTTTTTGTGTTTTTCTTGCTATTCTTTTATTAATAATATTCTTTTCTTACTTATCGAAAAAAAATAAAAGCTGCATTTGTCATTATTGTTATGAATGCTGCGTTGAATCTTGGTATTGAGGTTTAGTTCAATTGGCTTGTGCTTATGTTGATATGGAAAAAAAAATGCTTTTCCCAATGTTGGAAGGGGATGCCCAAACATTGATAACTGCATAAGAAGGAACTTCATTTGGTTTTTCTACATGTCATCATTCTTGCAATGCAAAAATTATTTATTTTCATTTAAGAGTATCTTCTTGTAATGCCTTTATTTCTCTATGGATCATCTTACTTAAATTGATGGTTACCCTAGGTAACGAGAAGTGTTGATACTGAGCATGGAAAGCTAAGTCCGCAAGAGCAGAAGACTGTCGATGCCATTGTTGAAGCAAGGTGAATATGGGGCAATTTATTTACTCCAATGCTTTTTGGCCAGTTGTCTTCTTGTCTTATATGCTTCTTCTTTTTTTCTCCAGCAAGTTTCCTTTGTCAATCATATTAGTTGGAGTTGGAGATGGACCTTGGGACATGATGAAGGAATTTGATGATAATATTCCTGCTAGGGAATTTGATAATTTTCAAGTAAGTCTCAGTTGGCATTTAGAATTTTCAAAATTTTATTGTTTGTATCTTCATGTATATTGTTATTGGAAAATTCTTGACTGGAAATTTTTTTGCTATATTGTTTTTCTTCAGTTTGTGAATTTTACAGAAATTATGTCAAAAAATGTTGCTCCAGCTCGAAAGGAGACAGAATTTGCTCTTACAGCCTTGATGGAAATTCCTTCTCAGTATAAGGCAACTATAGAGCTTAATATACTAGGGTAAGTCAATAATTTTCTCTAATTGTTTTTGTTCGAGAATTTTGAACACTTTTTTTGTTTTTCTTAATTTTTTTTTTAAGACTTTCCATTTCTTCTTACTTTTGAAATAGTGATCAGAAGGGCACTTCTCCCGGGAGGGTTCCCCTACCCACACCTATCTATGGTACAACATCTTCCAGCAGTTCCAGCAGCTTGAAACCTTCTTATTCTTCCAGCAGTTATGAACCGACAACTATCTATGGTACATCTTCCAGCAGTGCACCAAGTGGTCCTCCTTATCATGAAGATATCAACCCTATGAGCACAGCTCCACCTGTTCCTAATTCCACTTATGAAAATCAGGTATTAGGCTTATTAACAATATGATCTTTGTAATTCTTCATAATTTTTCCTTCTAGAAAGTGCTGTCGCTTGATATTTGGTTACAAAAAGGAGAAAATTCTAGGTTAGCCATACCTCTAAGAGGAGGAAGTGTTATTTTGATTGAAGATAACTTTTTCCTATTAGTTAATACTCTTGTTGGTTAATAAAACTGCATGAGGATTAAGAAATGGGATATTTAGATTTACTCTATCCCTGCTTTCTTACCATTTCAATTGTGTTGGTCATAGCAATACATGGTCCAATTAACAGTAACACAAATGATTTGTTATCTTTGATTGCCTGTGGCATATTTTGCTTGGATGCCTGGGTTGTTCAGTATGTGTGCATGCGTTAACAAGAACTGCATTCACTGTAATGTAATTTTGTTTGTTAGTCAAGAGTTAGTATTGACATTTATCATGGTTTTGGACAGCTTTGCCCCATTTGCCTTACTAATGTCAAGGACATGGCCTATGGTTGTGGACATCAGGTAAATTTTCCTCTTCCATTTGCTCATTCTCTTTAGAAGAGATAAGTGAGGGAAATGTATTAACATTTAACAAATTTCTTCTATAAATGTCTTTGTATGCAGACATGTTGCGATTGTGGAGAAGACCTTGAGATATGCCCAATATGTAGGAGGAAAATCGAAACCAGAATAAGGCTCTACTAAATAGTGTTCTATTTCCTTCCAAATTTGTTTTCATGCACGAAATTCTTTGTAGTTAGTCAATTTCATCATCCTTTGTAATTAAACATTTTAGATTTCTAAAGAATGACTGTAAATTGATTTATCAACACCGGTAAAGCACATTCTGGCTTGATCTTTGTTTCTTTTGCACAAAACTGTTCGATTAGGTTTGGTGTTGCGTGAGAAATCTTATTGCTTAGGATATAAATGACAGTTTTGCTAGTGATACCTATTAGTCTTGTTGGGTGTGCAACTCTTTTTCTGTGGCTAAATTGGTTTGTGTCACCTTGGATTCTCATCCATTTTCCAGATTCATTCACAACAAATTTATAAAAATATCTTTAGAAATGTGGCCTTGGAATCATTTGAGTAAATGTCTATGCCGTTATAGTGTTTGATTGCTGTCATATTCTCACCAATTGTACGTGGTCCAATGTGTTTCTGCATCTAGACTGGAAACTACGCAATTTCTTCATGTAGTGTGGGGACTCTTATTTAAAAAAAAAAGAAAAAAGAAAAGAAAAGAAAGAAGAATGGCACATGTCAACTTTCTTAAACATGATCATTAATTTGGTTATGGGGCTGTTTTCAGTGATGCTGAAATGGGGGTCCTCGTATTCCTGAAAAGATGAGGAAATTGTTCATTTTCAAGATTTAATTTCCCACATGCCTTTGTCAGTGATGCACAGCTTCTCATATCTTTTCAGTTCTAACTTGAGGGAACTGAGACTTATGCGATGTGTTATGGATGGGGCTTTCACGTGTATGGAGAGGTATTTTTCAAATTATTCTAAGCATTAGTGAGGTTAATTGAAATCAATCAAACATTGGTTTGGCTAAGAAAAAAAAAAGATAAAACATCGTTTTTTCTATCAAAATAGATGGTCAGTGTGAGCTTGATTCAATTCACGAATTAATATTTGGCCAACTTTAATTTACTCTCCTTTACTCTCTCTCCCTCCTCTCTCAATCTACACAGTCCATAAAACTTTAGCTTTGTCAATACCATTTTTTGGATATTATATTCCAAGAAAGGGTTACACGGACTGGAGGGTAACATTGATAACTAATAATAAAAAAAATTATGTCAAAAAAATATATTTTTTTCTTTTAAAATATTCAAATGTGTAAGATGTACAATAATTTGGAATCAAAGGGGTGGTAATTCCCTTGGTTTCTTCTCTTTTTGTAATGTCAAAGTACTCCACAAGGTCGTACGTGCAACTAATGGTGAAATATATGATCCATGATATTGGCCCAATGGATCCTAAGTCTCCTCAGATTTTGGGTATAAAAACCTCTAACTATTGTATTGGAGCTGCATTACATTTTTCTCCTTATAATTATTTGGTGTGTGAAAACAGAAAATTATTTACATCCGTAAGAATAGTCAACTGGTGGATGAGTTTTATGCACTGGCGTTGAAAAAAAAAAAAAAACCCAGCTGTTTAGTGTAATTTGTGAAGGTCAGCATTCAATGGCTATGGCAGAAAAAAATTTAATCTTACGGACGTAGAGATGGTTGTTGATGAAAACTCTATGGGTTTTTGGACACCTAGGCCCTGGTCCCCACCACCTGATTACAAGTCAATAATTGTTTAATAATGTATTCATTTATAAATAACTTATCTAGCTATTTGTTAAAAATACTGTAAATAAAAGATAAAAAAATAAGAGCTAAATAAAATAAGTAGGGAATTTCGTGGGACTTACAAGTAGTAGGAAAAATAAGTAATAAACTAGCGTATAAATGCATCCTAAATGGGCACATGTGTTTGTTTGCCTTCATCTTATTCAACAAGGTTTTAACTTTTAGTTTTTATTTGTAACTTTTTAAAACCACACATTTAAAAAAAAAATTCACTTTTTCAAAGAACAAGTATACTTTAACACACTTTTAGCAAAAAAACAATTTAACAAAAAGCTAAATAAGCTGATACGCACACTAAGAATCTCGTTATTAGTTAAACTATTCTTTATGTAAACCAACTTTGGATGTCTGTTTATTTAATTTTCTTTCTTTTATTCATCGACTTTATCTTAGATGTACTTATGTGTCACTTATGATTAGATTATATCACTTACGAATGATTTCATCACTAATATACTTGATGAAAATGTAACTTAATCATTAATTAAAATATGTGTAAATTGTGAGAAAATGTATGTTTAGAATGTAAGCATCATATTATTATTTGTGTAGGGACTCAATTTGGATTGGACCCAGAATAAGAATGAGTTTCTAGCCCAACAAGCCCAAACAATAAATTTTTAGAGCGTGAGTACAAGAACTAGTTCTACTTGATAGAAAAGGTCATGGTTACGGTGCAGTAAAAGACCCTTCAAGCTAACTGTGTGATAAAAACTCTCCTCGGCTAGGTTTCGTGGGGTGTCTTTTTGAGTTTTATTGTTCTTCTTCCTTTTCTTCCAAAAGTCCTCTCTAATGTCACCTGCTTTCATGTTATATATTGCGTTCCTTACCTCATTTTCACCGTACACGTGTACTTTCTATCTTGAGAACTCCTTTCTGTCCCATCCAACACCTCCCGGAACTTTTGCTCAGTAGCCATAAAGCTGCTTGGTTACTGTTCAGGTATCACCTCCACATTAATGCGGCCAAAGAGTTAGCTGGAAAGCATTTAATGTGGAGGTAGTAGCTTTAGAAGATATTTGTTATATTCCTCGGTTCCTCCTTAGGTCTATATTCACTTTCCAGTTCTAATACAACTTTGCGGGGTACCCTGGATGGAGAGATAGTTACATCCACCTTGGACTGTGGTATCCGAGATGAGTCTTATCCTCGGACGCGCTTTGGGTTTTTATATATGATTTCCATCCCTCTTTCTCATCCTGGTCCCACCATACATTTCTTTAACCGTCCTCGAACAAGCGAATGTCCTCGGACTGGGCCGTTGGGCCCCAAGCCCATTTCCTATGATTCCTATATCTTTTTAGATAACAGGCCCCACAATAGCCCCTCAAAATCTCACTTTTTGTTAACTCGGAAAAAAGGAGATTTTGATATCCTACCCTCACCTTCTCTGCGGACTTTCTTAGCCTTCAGAGCACCTTTCTATCTGCCCAAGGTGCGCACCTGACGTTTCAGCATCAGGAGCATGCCATCATTAAAATGATGACGGCTCCTTTGTCCCCCACGTTCAACGGCAAGATGTGAATCTAACGGTGGAGGACTTTCAGTATTTATGGGCGGGATTTTTCCCGCTTACAATTTCTGCGCCACTATAAAAAGCTTTTCAAATCAACTCTCTTTTTAGTTACAAAAATCGCACCGTCTCAGCGCATATTTATTGAACCTGCCTCTCTCTCTCACCACTCCACGCTCTCATAAATACTAAGAGTCTGTCCGAGGAGCTCATTTTCCAAACCTGTAAGTTTCCTTAACCCACTTTAGTTTTCCATCTTCTTCGCCAATTTTTCTTCATAACTGTTAGGAAATGGGTAGGTTCAAGCATCTAGTTGACTCCGAGGAGCAAATAGAGGCATTTAGAGCTAAGTATAGGATTCCCCCCACGGTGGGTATGAGATATGCTTTCACAGAAACATGGTTAAACGATAGGAAAACCGGGGAAGTGGTCATTCCTATGATCGCTTTTATAGAAGGAGGGATGACTATCCCTATGGGTAGCCTTACCAGAAGTTATCTTAGGTTCTTTAGATTATCTCCCACTCAATGCGCCTCAAATATGTTCAGGGTGCTTGGGAGTATAGAAGCCCTAAATGCCAAGATGAACCTAGGTCTGACCTATCACGATGTGAATTGGGTGTACAATCTCAATCATTTGAAGGGTCAGGGGTACTATCTGAAATCTAGGTTCCCTGAAGTAAGGTTGATTCAGTGTCTCCCCTTATCGAATAAGGGCTTAAAAGACGATTTTCTTATTTTTTCTGGGGAATGGCATGATGGTTTACCCTGTCCGACTAAAGAGGGGAAACCAGGTGGGGTTTTTGGGCTATAAGCCCCTATAATTTGGATTGTGTTCTTTAGTTTGAGTTACCTCTATTTCTGACAAAGTTTTTCTTCTGTTGAAATGATTTTGCAGACAAGCGTGCTACCAAACCTCATTTCAGACTGGTTAATAGGGAGAGTTTAGATAGAATCCTGCGGTCCGAGGTGTATGTAAACCCATTAGACGGTCAACTGAGAGTAGCCCATATAATCCTTCGATACAAGCCAATTTCTACGGCGTTTCAAGCTCCCAAGTGCGTGATAAGGGCCAAAGATCCTCAGCTTCACCGTATCAGTGTAGCCTTTGAGGGATTTATTGTTCCTGAGGGTGTTCCGATTCCTAAAGGTGCTCCTTTCACTGAGCCGTTATCCGATGCCATTTCTTCTATAGGAGCTTCATCATCACGCTCCGTTCCTCGGGAAGTGAAGGAGGAAGAGGAAGAAGGAGAAGAAGAAGAAGAAGAAGAAGAAGAAGAAGAAGAAGAAGAAAAAAAAAACTTCCGAGGGAGTAGTAGAACTGTTGGACTCTGCAGACGAGTTTGAAGTTTTCAACCAACCTCAATCTCCCGAGGTGACTTCTGAAGAAATGGGCATCCAAAGAAAGAGTCAGAGGAGCTTAATGGATGTGATCGAAAGCCAGCCTGGAAAGGGGGCGCCGGGGAAGTTAGTTCAACCTAACCTCCCCCCTCCTCCTCTTCCTCCTCAGCCACCCTAACCACAGGGGACCGAACCTAATGACCCAAAGAGGAGGAGAGAGCCCAAAGACAAAGAGGTGATGAAGCCTGGGAGATCTCTCCCGCCTCGTGAAGATGAGGTCCAACGAGCTGCAAAGCAGTAAAAGGTTGCTCATGGACCTACACGAGGCGTGGCAAGGCCCATTACTCAGTCCTCGGAATCCGAGGCTTGGCTTCCTGCTCCCATGCTCGATGGTGAGCCTCTGAGGGAGGATGCCTCAATTAGGGACTTTAACGGCGGAGTTGGATGCCACGTTGCCTCAGTTTTAGAGGAAACTCTCCTCCTTCCCAAGGATATGGCCGAACTGAGGAGATTGAAGAGAAACGAAGTTTTCCAAAATACGAAAAGATACTTGGGCATGGTAGGATGTCCTTGATATTTTATTATTATTATTATTATCTTTCTTTTACACACAACTTCACGCATTGCACTTCTCACTTTTTTTCTCCTAGGCCGTCCAAGCCACTTTCAGGCTGGAGGAGATAACCAATTCTTGCTACCAGCAAATTGATGATGAGAGGAAGAAGCAGGCCACAGCTGTGCACACACTCAAAGCTGCTGAACAAATTAACGTGCAGCTGAAGAAAAGGCTAACAGAGGAAGAACATGCTCGGAAGAGTGCTGAGTCAGCTTTGGATAACACTCAAAAGCAAGCCGAGGACCAGAGGAAACTCTTGCGTGACGCTTACGCCCAGCTGGAAACTTCCAAGGAACAGATATCATCTCTGTAGAAATAATTGGAGAAAGCCCACAGACTTAGAGATCAAGCTGAAAAAGCTAAGGCTGAGGCTGAAAAGGCAAAAGCTGAGGTTGAAAAGGAAAGAGACACAGCTGAGCAACATGGCTATGACGTTGGTGTTGCTGAAACCGAGGAAAATTTCCAGGCTGAGGTGCCCGTCGTGTGCCGAGCATACTGTGCTCTGACCTGGGGAAAAGCTTTCCTTCTGCTCAACAAGAAGAGGCACCCTCCACAGTTGTTGAATCGGCCCAGGAAGCTCAAACTCAGGCTCCTTCCTCCCTCAATCAGCAAAATCAACCTGAAGTACTTGAAGTTGCAAAGGACATCTCCTCGGACAAAGGAACAGAGGGGCCTAAGGATGGAACAGCTTCTCAAAGCTTTGAACAATCCTTAGCCTTGACCACCCTACCTGTTGGAGATGATCCAAAGGCAAAGGACAAAGATGTTCCTTCTGAGGCAACTGGCAAAGCCCCTCAACCCAAGCTCCAAATAAAATTAAACAAATAGTTAATGTAGTTAAATTTCCTTTGTTTTCCCGTTCATTTTATTTTTCTTCTCTTCTCTTTTTTAAAAAAGCTTTTTGAGGACATTTCTAATTGTAATTGTACTTCCCTTTCCAAATTTTTATGAGATATTGTAGTTTTGTCTATCGTTTGTATAATTTCTTGCGCGAACGTTCTTTATTTTTACATGATCTCAAACTGTAGAATAATGAAATTTGATACTATTAGGAAAAACTTAACTTTATGTATACTACTTGGGAACCAAAGCAGATAGTAACAATGAACTTTACAGCCCGAAAGGCTTGTTTTAAATTCATTAAGAAATATCCACATTTAAGATAGCATCCTAACGTTTCACCCAGGGAGGTATTGAACACCTTGAAATGCTTTAAGTGATGCTCATGGAATTTGCCTTGATATACAATTTTAATTGCATGGACCCCATTTGAGAAACATTGATCCCAACTAAGTTTGTTGTCCAAACAATTTGTCGTGCTTTATCCTCTATATACTACTTCAATTAAAGTCGCAGTGTATTAATTTTTACTAAGCTGTGGTCCGAGGACCTGACATGACTTAGTTTCTGTTTAATACTTCAATAGATTTCAGTGTATTAATTTCCATTAAGTTGTGGTCCGAGGACCTGACATGACTTAGTTTCTGTTTAATACTTCAATAGATTTCAGTGTATTAATTTCCACTAAATTGTGGTCCGAGGACCTGACATGACTTAATTTTTGTTTAATACTTCAATAGATTTCAGTGTATTAATTTCCACTAAGTTGTGGTCCGAGGACCTGACATGACTTAGTTTTTGTTTAATACTTCAATAGATTTCAGTGTATTAGTTTCCACTAAGTTGTGGTCCGAGGACCTGACATGACTTAGTTTTTGTTTAATACTTCAATAGATTTCAGTGTATTAATTTCCACTAAGTTGTGGTCCGAGTACCTGACATGACTTAGTTTCTGTTTAATACTTCAATAGATTACAGTGTATTAATTTCCACTAAGTTGTGGTCCGAGGACCTGACATGACTTAATTTCTGTTTAATACTTCAATAGATTTCAGTGTATTAATTTCCACTAAGTTGTGATCCGAGAACCTGACATGACTTAGTTTCTGTTTAATACTTCAATATATTTAGAAGCACACATTGCAGAGATAAGACAAATTATAAAAGGAAGTAAAACAGAACTTGTTAATAATAATACCTCTTTAGGTTGCTTACATTCTAGGGATGGAGTACAGTTTTTTCATTTAAATCTTCTAAGTAATAAGCATCTATCCCTGCTACAGATGTGATACGGTATGACCCTTCCCAATTAGGCCCCAACTTTCCCCAGTTTGGATTTTTGGTAGTTCCCAAGACTTTTCTCAACACCAAATCTCCTGGAACTAACGGTCTCAACCTGACATTTGCATCATAACCTTGCTTTAGCTTTTGCTGATAGTAGGCCAATTGAACCACCGCATTTTCTCGTCGTTCGTCTATCAAGTCCAGATTCCTCTTCAATAGTTCATCATTTCCATTTGAGGTGAATGAGCTGGTCTTTAGCGTCGGAAAACCCGTTTCGAGAGGAATCATAGCCTCAGCCCCATACGTCATTGAGAATGGGGTTTCCCCTGTTGACCACCGAGGTGTAGTTCGATACGTCCATAGGACATGCGGCAACTCCTCCACCCATCTTCCTTTTGCGTCATCCAGCGTTTTCTTAAGCCCGCCTATTATGACTTTGTTGACAGCCTCAATCTGTCCATTTCCTTGGGGATAGGCAGGAGTGGAATATCTATTCTTTATCCCCAAATCAGAACAATACTTTCTGAAAGCTTTGCTGTCGAACTGGAGACCATTATCCGAGATGAGAGCTTGGGAAACTTTGAACTGAGTAATAATATTTTTCCAAACAAACCTCTTGGCATCCACATCCTTGATATTGGCCAGAGGCTCAGCTTCTACCCATTTCGTAAAATAGTCTGTGCCAACTAGTAAATATTTTTTATTTCCTACTGTCCGAGGGAAAGGGCCAACGATGTCTAAACCCCATTGAGCAAAAGGCCAAAGGCTAGAAAGAGGATTGAGAACTCCCCCCGGCTGATGGATGTTTGGTGCGAACCTCTAGCACTGATTGCACTTCTTAACATACTCCTGTACTTTTTTTTGCATGCCTGGCCACCAATACCCCTGAGTAATTGCCCGGTGAGATAAAGATCTTCCTCCAGTGTGACTACCACAGATCCCTTCATGTAACTCTTCCAAAAGTGCCTCCGATGTTTCGGGATGCACACAGAGCAGATATGGCCCAAAATAAGAGTGTTTGTACAACATTTTGTCCTCGGACAGCCAGAACCGAGGAGCTTTTCTACGTATCTTCTCTGCCTCTGACTTGTCCTCGGGCAGTATATCTTTCTCAAGGAATAATTTTATAGGATCCATCCAGCTAGGCGCCAACCTGATTTGGTTGACCAGAAGCGAGTTCCCCGTTATTGGGGTGGGCGTGTTTAAGTCTTCAACCATTATCATCCGGGGTAAGTTTTGCGCCGAGGAGGTAGCAAGGGTAGCCAAAGAATTTGCGTGGACATTTTCGCTCCTAGGGACATGGGTCACTTCAAAAGATTCAAAATTTACTTGCAGACGCCTAACCTGGCCTAAGTACTCCTTCATCCTGGTGTCCCGAGCTTCCAATTCTCCTCTAACCTGACACACGACCAGCTGAGAATCTGAAAACATCTCCAGTGTTTTTCCACCCAGTTTCCTAACCATCACCATCCCCATTAACAAAGCTTCATACTCTGCCTCATTATTAGTGGCTGAGAACCCCAACCTTAAAGACTTTTCGATAATGACCTGTTCAGGAGACATCAGAACCAGCCCCACTCCTGACCTCCTCTGATTTGCTACTCCATCCACATACACTTTCCAGGGTAAAGCATGTTGTGCGGAGATGAGGCCAACTGATTTTTCATCCATGCCACGCGGGCTTGTCTCTATTTCTTCAAGGCCCTCAGCAAATTTAGCCACCAGGTTGGCGAGAACCTGGCCCTTCACAGAGGTACGGGGCATGTACTTAATGTCAAAAGCCCCTAAAATCGTGCCCCACTTGGCAATCCTACCGGTGTAGTCTGCACTCCGAAGTACTGCCTTGAGCGGATATTGAGTTCGGACGACCACAGTGTGTGCTTGGAAATAATGGGGGAGTTTCCTTATAGCGTGCACCACTGCCAAGATGGCCTTTTCCAACGGTAGATAACGTACCTCAGCCTCGTGAAGCGACTTGCTCGCATAATGAACTGGCCGTTGTATGCCATTATCTACTCGTATCAGAACAAAACTAATCGCGTAAGTGGCTATCGCCAAGTAGCAGAAAAGGACCTTATCCACCTTAGGACTAGACATAATGGGTGGCCAAGATAAATATTCTTTAAACTGCTGGAATGCCAGGGCGCACTCCTCTGTCCATTCAAATCCTTTCCATTTGTGGAGTAGCAAGAAAAAAGGTCTACACCTGTCCGCCGACCGGGATATGAATCTGTTCAAAGCAGCGATCATCCTAGTCAACCTTTGGACCTCCTTGGGATTTCGAGGTGGTCGCAAACTGCTTATGGCTCTAATTTGATTAGGGTTCACCTCAATCCCTCCGTGAGTCACCATGTAGCCCAAAAACTTCCCTGAGCTTACCCCGAATGAGCACTTGGATGCGTTCAGTCGTAATTTATGTTTCCTTAAAATCTCAAAAGTGTTGGTGAGGTCCGTCACATGCTCGGCCACTACCTTACTCTTTACAACCATATCGTCAATATAGACCTCAATGCTCCTGCCCAGCTATGGCTCAAACATCTTCGTCATCATCCGCTGGTAAGTAGACCCCACGTTCTTCAAGCCAAAGGGCATTACCTTGTAGTGATAATTTCCAATAGGAGTAAGAAAAGCGGTCTTCACCTGGTCATCCAATGCCAGTGGGATCTGATGATAGCCCTGAAAGGCATCTAGGAAGCTCATCTGAGGATGGCCCACTATTGCATCCACCAGCTGATCTATACGGGACATAGGAAAATGGTCTTTTGGACAAGCTCTATTGAGATCCGTGAAATCAACACGTACGCACCATTTTCAATTTTTCTTTTTAACCACGACCGTATTGGCCAACTACTGAGGGTAAAACACCTCCTTGATAGCCCCTGCCTGCTTGAACTTGGTTACCTCGTCTTTGATAGACTCGGCATGTACCCTGGACGGACGCCGAGGTGACTGTTTCTTTGGAATAACAGAAGGATTGACGTTCAAATGATGACAAATGAACTCCGGATCCACCCCTGGGGCTTCGTAGGCATTCCATGCGAACACATCAACGTTTCTCCTAAGGACCTCAACCAACCGCTCCTTCTCTAACAAAGGTAACTGTGCTCCAACCTGAAAGTACTTTTCTAGATCATCACCAACACTCACCCTCTCCAAATTCTCACACTCCATTTCCCCAGCGGATGTGCTGAAGTGGGTTCCTTGAGTCATTGATTGCTATAAGTCATCCTTGGCTGCGGCCGAAGTATCTGTCTCTGGCCGATGTTGAATGGCCATTATCAAGCACTGCCTAGTCATGGCTTGATTTCCCAAAATTTCTGAGACCTGGCCTTCTGAGGGATACTTCACCTTCTGATGAAGAGTGGAAGAGACGGCCCCCAAGGCATGCAACCAGGGTCTACCCAAAATAGCCGTATACGGAGAAAAAGCATCCACCACAATAAAATCCACCTCCACCACCTCTGAACCAGTCTGCACAGGTAATCTAATCATCCCCACCAGAATGACCGATCTGCCTTCGAAACCCACCAGTGGGGAGCTGTAGGCTATCAAGTCCTCGGGTTTCAAATTCAGCCTCCTAAATAGGCCAGGATACATTATCTCGGCTGCACTCCCCTCATCAACCATCACCCTTCTCACATCATACCCTTCAATCCTAATCGTAACCACCAAAGCATCATCATGTGGTTGTGTGGTTCCTCTCTTATCTTCCTCTGAAAAGCCTAACACCAGTGAGGTGCCCAGTCTGGCTCTCTTCGGCCTTGAACTGGAGCCTTCATCCAAGCACTGTGACACAGACATTACCCTGGAAGGGCAAGACCCAGTTCTTCCCGGGGCAGCAAATATAATGTTTATCGTGCCTAAAGGGGGTCTTGAAGAAGCATTCCCCCGAAATGTTGAACCTGCCTGGCCTCCTCGGCCGCTGGAATGGTGTAGAAGCTGGGTCAACTTCCCTTCTCGGACCAGCTGTTCCAAGTGGTCCCACAAGTTTTTGCAATCTTCAGTAGTATGCCCATGGTCTTGGTGGTATTGGCAGTAAAGGTTTCGATTACGTTTCACAGGATCCCCTGCCATCCTATTGGGCCATCTGAAGAATGGATCATTTTTTATCTTCTCTAGAACCCGTTGCACTGGTTCTCGGAACACGGCATTAACCGCCTGGGAGTTGGCAGACTCTGATTGCCCCCCAAAGTCCCTCCGAGGTCGGTTGTTATTGTACCGGTCCGACCTGAAATCCCTCCTTTCCTGAGGGACTGTCTTAGACTTTCCTCTACCTTGTATCTGATCCTCCTCTACTCTTCTATACTTGTCTATCCGATCCATAAGCTGACGCACGCTAGTAACAGGTTTACCAGTCAGAGATTTCCTTAGGCCATGCTCGGTTGGAAGGCCTTCCTTAAAGGTATTAATGGTCACGTCATCATGAGCTCCGTCTACCTCGTTAAACATTTCCCAATATCTATCAAAATAGGCCTTCAGGGTTTCCCCCTCCCGCATAGACATGGATAATAACGATCCCAAGGGCTGAACAACCCTCTTGCAGGTGATAAAACGGGCGCCAAAAGCCTGGGTGAGCTTCTCAAAGGAATCAATGGTATTCGCCTTTAGACCGTCGAACCATCTCATCGCCACTGGACCTAGGCTGGATGGGAAAACCTTGCACATCAAGGTCTCGTCCTTAGCATGAACGGCCATTCTCTGACTGAAATGGCTAACATGTTCCACTGGATCTGTTCAGCCATTATAAATGGTGAACGCAGGCTGATTGAACCGCCGAGGAAGACTTGCATCCTCAATGCGTCGCGTGAAGGGCGATTTGAAAATTTGACTCAAAGCTTTGTTCAGGGCATCATTCCCTAAGCCCTAGCGAGGTGGACTCTTATATTTTCGCTCACGGCGATACTCCTCATCATACGAGAAAGTCTCACTGGTTGGAGTTCTTGACCTCCGCCGGTAACTGGTGTCATCTGACTCCTCAGAGGATTGCCCAGAGTTGTGTGCCATACGCTTCCGTCGCTCGTGTCGTAACTCCCTTTTTAATCTGTTAATCTCATGTTGCATGTCCCTGTCGTTCTCCACGTGGAAAATATGACTTTTCCCCCGAGACCGACTTCTATCTGTGTGGGTTGTTCGAGCACTTCCCTCACGATCTCCCCTTTGTTCATGGATTACCAGTGGATTACCATGCTAAGAGCCCCTAGACTCTGCCTGGTGTGGATTAATGTCCACCTGCTGCAGGTCCACCACCAGTTCCTGCAGTGCTCCCCCTTCCATCACAACCACTGCACTTGCCTTTTCTTACAAACAGAGCAAGGACTACCCACAGACGGTGCCAATTGTAGGGACTCAATTTGGATTAGACCCAGAATAAGGATGGGTTTCTAGCCTAATAAGCCCAAACAATAAATTTTTAGAGCGTAGGTACAAGAACTAGTTCTACTTGATAGAAAAGGTCATGGTTACAGTGCAGTAAAAGACCCTTCAAGCTAACTGTGTGATAAAAACTCTCCTCGGCTAGGTTTCGTGGGGTGTCTTTTTGAGTTTTATTGTTCTTCTTCCTTTTCTTCCAAAAGTCCTCTCTAATGTCACATGCTTTCATGTTATATACTGCGTTCCTTACCTCATTTTCACCGTACACGTGTAGTTTCTATCCTGTGAACTCCTTTCTGTTCCATCCAACACCTCCCGGAACTTTTGCTTAGTAGTCATAAAACTGCTTGGTTACTGTTCAAGTATCACCTCCACATTAATGCGGCCAGAGAGTTAGCTGGAAAGCATTTAATGTGGAGGTAGTAGCTTTAGAAGATATTTGTTATCTTTCCCAGTTCCTCCTTAGGTCTATATTCACTTTTCAGTTCTAATACAACTTTGCGGGGTACCCTGGATGGAGGGATAGTTACATCTACCTCGGATCGTGGTATCCGAGGTGAGTCTTATCCTCGGACGCGCTTTGGGCTTTTATATATGATTTCCATCCCTCTTTCTCATCTTGGTCCCATCATACATTTCTTTAACCGTCCTCGGACAAGCGAATATCCTCGGACTGGGCCGTTGAACCCCAAACCCATTTCCTATGATTCCTATATCTTTTTAAATAACAGGCTCTACCATTTGTATATTTATGAAGAATGTGAGCAAGAGTATTTATTTATTTATTGCTTGGTTGACAAAAGTGAGTATGCATCTATCCACTATTTTTTAGCTGGATATATATCTATCTATTTGTTTGTTTTTTGACAAAAGATAGCAAGTCCGTGTGTGGTCATATTCTCACTCGTAACTTGTGACTTCCTTTGTCAATGGTCATTAATAGTTTTTGGTACCACTAGGCAATTTTCAACAGCTTCCTTTCTCGCATTTAATGTATCCAACAGCTTCTGAAAACCAACCCTTCTTTCCTTTTTGTGATTATTAATATAGTACGTATTTGATAAGAAGACCAACTACTAGAGTATAATTACAGTTGGGCTACTATCTGAATAGAAATAAAAGGACTGGCTATACATTCTTCACAACATACATTCATTTGGGTTGTCTTTGTTTTTTGTTTCTAAAATTTTAGCCATGTCTGGCACTGAGATGGCCTCACTAACCAAGTTTCTTCCTTACCAAAGACTTGGACATGATGATGGTTTTGATGGTTATGATGATGAAGAAATTGGAGAGAGGTATGTTGGGAAATCAAGGAGCTGGTTCAGGTTCAAAAGGGTGCCTATAAGGAGGAGATTCAAGCTTAAAGTTCCAAGCTTGAGAAGGTTCTTGAGGAGGAAAGTTAGGCTGTTCTCTTCAGTGAGACTCTCATGTGCTAAGGTGTTGAAGAGATTCAAGGAAAGTCAGGCTCATTTTGGTGATATTTTTTCTGGCAATTACTTCTTCGTACAGATCAACCCTACCTCATTGAAGTGCCTTAAGAAAGGTCATGACCTTAATGGCTTGTCCTCAAGGTACTCTATTTCAAAAGTTGCTTAATGGGCCTTCATTGGATTTACATGTCCTTGATCATAAGTGATCCTGTAATGCATTGTAATTTGGTTTGTAATTCGTTTAAGAATGATCTTGCTTTTTTGGTTTACGTTATCCTTTTCTTTTCCAAATACTACCTGGAATGGTAAGTTCATTATTGGTAGAAGGCAGGGGCGTAGCTACGTGTAAGGGAGGGTAAGAGTTGGCCCTCCCCAAATATTTGATTTAGTTCAATGATGCTCTTAAAAAAAAATTGGTCTAATAAATATAGAGACATAACATTATTTTTTACAATTCTATTTTTTTATTATAAAATATGCTTTTATATCTGTTAAATATTTGATAAAGTTTGGCACTAAACATATTTGAATCTATATCTTTTTCAACCAGTTATGTGGCAATTAACAAGTCACTGACTCATTAAAAAAATAATGTCACTAAAACTATACATGAAATGTCTTTTTAGTTACTACATAATGGGTTAGAGCAAGATAGCATCAAATATGTTTGAAGCTTAACTTATTCCTCCAAGTTTTTGATCATTTATGTTTTTAAAAATTTCATTAGTTCAATTGAAAGATTTTTTACTTTAGTATAAAATTTGATAATTTGTATTTTTTAAGAATTTCACTATATAAAAATAGTAAAAATGAATTTTATTTTATGAAAGATCGCCACCAAATATAATTTTGATTAAAATTACTAAGCACTTTTTGTTTTTGTTTGGTGTGTGTATATATAACTTATCAAATAAAAAAGTGTGTTTATATAATAAAAAAGCGTGTGTATAATTGTATGTGAGGGTTATCTTAATAAATATATTAGAGTTGCAACTTGGCTCCCTAAACGAAAATTCCTAGCTCCGCCCCTGGTAGAAGGGTTGGTATTATATCTGCATTCTACACCCTGTTCTTGCACTCTTGCACATCTAAACCAGTGCTTGTTACTCTTAATCTCAAGCTTATTTTTTAAGCGAACTTATTTAATAACCAATGAATTTAGGAACACAATGCATGTTATTTTCTTCTCTTTCTTGTTGGTGGCATTTAGGTTTTTTCTTTATTATTATTTTTTTTTTTAGGGTGTTGAAAAATCACAATCAGTTCATGTGCATTTCGAATGAGTTTAATTGTTAGAAAATTCTTGGAAACCAATTCAATATTAGATTGTGCTAAATGTAAATTTGGAAGTGGCAAATGGTAGAACATCTGCAATAGTTAGGGGAAAAGAGAAGCATATGCAATTGGTATGGTAATAACCAAAATAACTAGAAATCAAATCAAGCAGCATATTATGAAGTCATTTGGAATCTTCAGAATTCTAATCCGTGTAAGTGAAGGATAACAGGTCCTAATCATCATTTAAGCAGTTCGGCGAAAAAAAGTAGAAAAAGAATTGTGAAGGATAACAGGTCCTAATCATCATTATAGCAGTTCGGCCCAAAAAAAGTAGAAAAAGAATTTTAGTTACAAATTCAGGGTGGTGGTACCTACTACCTAGCCACCTTAAATCATCAATTGGTCACGGATATGGGTATTGCAGTAGGAAAAGTGAAAACTTTATTTTGTTGGTGGCATTGCAAGGGTTGAAAAAAAAGGCCAACTAATCAATTAAATGAAACCATAAAAGAAAGCACTATAATGAACGTGCATGAAGCAAGAAAATTAAATGGAAGGCCCGTATATATAGGTGCATTCATTCAGACAGACTGTGAGAATTAAAGGATGTGCAATGATCTGATACGAGAACCATATATAGGATCAAACTTCTTTTTTTAGATAGTCTGATAGATGGGAGAGGAGGTGCCAATCAGTTGAATATACGTTCTTTTCTCATAAAAAAATTTAAATATAAGACATAAATTTATTTTATGATTGTTAAGTTGATATGTTGTGATTAATGCTAATTTAAGTGATATTAATGGTGAATCTATGAGAACAAAATGTTTCAAATGTTACTCTTTGAAAATATATATTTATGCCTTTAAAGTCGTTTCAAATTAAACTTTACAATAATTTTTTCCAAAATTTTTAAATTAGATTCTACAATTTTAAGGAAATTTTTTTTTTTAATTTAAACCCATAACCCATTATGTGTGATGATGCCGTTGATGAAAAATACTTCAGTAAAATAATTTTCATAAACGATAGATGCATGTATCAAGTAATCACATCAAATAATTTGTTTAAGCACTTTTTCTTAACAATGTTATCGTAAAAAGGTATGTAGTTTATTTAAAAAAAAAAAAACTAATAAGGTTTATCGTTTGAAACTTCAAGTTAAACAATTTTTAATATGTAGAGCTTAATTTTTTTTAGAACAAATATTTAGAGCTTAATTTGAACTCTATAATTTAATTTGAAATCAATCCTACACTATATATATATATATATATATATAGATATTTATATAACCACCTTATCACATATGTTACAAAAAATCTCCCAAGTCCAAAAGTGTTAACGAACAATGCAAATTTTTTTTGATGAACTAAAAATAGATAGAGGAGAAGGCAACTTGAGTTGGCGTCTTTCACTTGGTACGTTTTCTATTACGAGATTTGAACTTGGGACATTCACCTCCCAAACCCTTAAGAGTGAGCCCATAATGACATGACCACTAGACCAATCACCCCCGGTGATTAACATTGCAAAATTATATCTTCATCATCTCCAACATTTAATATTTCTTCTTGACATTCAAGTTTTTTGGATTCATAAAAATAAAATAAAAATTATATGGTTATTTAATACTTTATTCATAATTATAAATAATAATAAAAAAAATTCAAATGTCCAACTAAAATGTCTAAGTGTGGTCCAAATTTTGTATGAGAGTAAAAAAAAAAAAAAAAAAAAAAAATCATGAACATGTTATCTTATTGGGTTCAACCAATAACCCAATAATTTTTTACTAAAAAACAAGTCCAACGACTTGTTACACTCAAGTAAAAGCAGAAATTTGAACAAAAAATTTAATTTAAATGCACATATATCTATGTATTATCCGATACATGTTACTTATATTATTATTATTATTTTATGAACGATACATGGGATTTATAACTCAAATACACATATGTATCATACGATTTATGAATATGGTTGATACGTTGACACTTTTTTCACTCAATCAATACATATTGTAGTTTTACCTAAAAAAATAACCATAGGACAGTGAAGCTCAATTTCTATTTATTAGTTCAGTGTTTAATTAGGTCCTTATGGAATGAGTACATGCCTGCAACTCATTGCTGTATACAAGAATAGAAAGTGGAAGGAAAGGGGCAAGAAGCCAAGAACTAAGAAGCAGCCAACACATTGATGCTTTACTTGAAGAAATATCAAAATACTACAATGTCCTTATTCCTCATGTTTCTCATTCTAAAACTTGATTAAAACTGTGTATGAAGCTAAGAACAATACAGAGACCATTATAAATTCTACATGATCTTTGATACAACAGAGGATTAGGCCTGCACAAATCCTTGTAGTTGTATCTCTTGCATCAAAACATAAATAATATAACCAAAAAATCCATGCCAAAGACTCTCCAAGGAATCTTTCGTTATCATCCAACTAAGGTCGTCGAGGTCCTGGTCCAGATCTTTGGCGAAGGTTGTCGTAAGTCTTAGAAACTAGCAACAGTCGTGGATCATCTTCAGGTATTTCACGTTCCTGAACCCAGAACAAAAATGGACACAGTTACGAATATGCACATAATGGGAATCAGTTATGAATATGCACATAATTCATATATTAAGAGATATCTAGCTATATGAGGGCCAGCATGGCCAGACAGAGTAGCAATTGCAGGCATTTGGATGCATCCAGAAGACCAAGGACTGGAATTTGACAACTTATGAGGATATTGTTACTGACTGTAAAAATAACTAGCTGCACTTTCTGCTATGAAGCATTACAATTTCCGGTTGTGTTGGGCTGGACACAATCTAGGTCATTACTAACTTCTTGGATCTAAAAAAAAAAAAATCCCCCATACATGACAATAAATGATTTCTATTCCCTCTTCTGGCTTAGTCTTCAATACTCAAACAATACTTTCTAGCCCAGCACTAGCAGTCTAGCACAATTAACTTAAATGTTGCTCCCCAAAAAAATACTCAAAACAGTAGTTTTAGGCTCCTTTTGTTAAAGATTTCAAATTGTTTTCAAAGTTTTCAAACAATATTTAACACCATAGATTTCTAAGTAACATCCAGAGTAATTTGCAGTCTAACAGCTAAGTAACAACATTGTTGAAACAGATGTGCTAAGAAAATCACTCATGAGAATTTACTATTTCTTAAGCATTATCTGGGCAAGAAACTCACTTTTAAGCCCTTGTAATATGCTTCCACAGCAGGAAGTGAAGGAATAAAGTTGCGAGCTTGCATCAGATCCCATATATAGTTAGCAGTAGTATATCCACCAGTCTGCAAGGGTATATTATAATTTAGTAGGAAAATAGACAGTATAAACCAAAATATACAGGCTAGGAAGAATGATAAAGAATCATATAGAGCCAGGACAAATAACAAAATCTCTCTTTCTCCCTACCAACCACAGGGATCTAATCAAGTAATTAAACAAGGTATTACGTACTTTTTCCCCAGAAGCTAAAAGGAGGAGATCACTCCCCATTTTTGGGCTCAAAAAGAAGTCCCTGGAATTCATGTTTACCTGCATAAGAAAATGTAGAACCGCAGATAGGGTTAAAACAATCAAGAGAATGAATCAGGAACTCAAGTAAGAAGCTACATAACAACCATACCAGCGTGTCTTGAGCAAGTTGCATTCCCTTGGGAGTATGCCCAACCATGGCTCCCTCTACAAGTGTCTACAACCACATAAATCACAGTAATTTAATGTCTGTATAATACAATAGTATCTTGATATGATTGTACATTACATAAATATGAAATCTACTTTTAACCGGCACAAAGTAACCAAACGATTGTCCCTGACAAACATGAATAGAAACATCTTCGTTGTCCCCCCAAGGAGCTTTTTCCTTTTCAATAACAAACTGAATATCATTAAAATAGCACCCCCCAAAACAAAAGCACTATCCTAGTACACAGGAAAATGAAAAGAAAGAGCCAAAAGGAACAAAAACAAAATTGAAAAATACATCTACACAAAAAAGTAATGAGATAAACATTGGGATGGAGGAAATTTATAATGGGAAAAAATATTCTAAGAAAAGCTGGTCCGATAAACTTTTTTGATTAGTACAAATTACCCTGATAACTTAATGCAGTATTAACAGCAAAGTGATATGTTCATCGGGTTGTCTAAAACCAAGAACAATGTAAAACTGTAAATCCAAAATTTTGTCAAGATCATATAAAAAAGGTAACAGCATTCAGATATTAAGAATTAATATATTCATTCATAATTGCAATTCTCTCTTAAAATTTTATTCTAATTTCTTGGGAAGTAGTATACTCTTCCTGTCTATCTGTTCATTAATTTTTAAAAGAATTTTTATTATTTACTGAAAGAAAAGATATATGACTTAGCACATTGCAGAAATTGTATTGCTTTAAAAACTCACCACATATAGTTCCACTATAGGCGGCTTCCCTGAACTCATGTAGTCTTCAAAAGTTTTAAGGCCACGATCGATGTCCCCAGAATGTAGATAGCACCTGCAAATAAATGTTAGTTTAAGGCAATACAGAAATATGTAAAGTGATATGGCCAAAAAGAAAGGTCAAGTAAGATAAGATGAAGGCAAAATAAAAGAATATAACATCAAGAGCACCGTCAAGTAAATAGAGAAAGTATTCCAGAACACATACACACAAAATACAAAATGGCAAGGTGGATAGAACGTAATGTCCAGAGAAATCAGGTTAATAGAGAGATTGCAGAATAGAGTCAACAGACACAGACAGACCTAACCAGAGTTTACAAGGAATGGAAGAAAATAGAAAAGCCTACCTTACAAAGATATAGATCAGTGGAACTTCTGAAGATACAACCAAAGAAAAGATTAAGCTTTTGGCTCACTGCAAAGGACCTATAAAGTGACGGCTGAATTGCAAAATGTTATTAGCCATGACAAACTTACTTGGCAGTGCTGCTGGTCCTGAGTTAAGTTTTTATTTCTCTTTGACAATATATTTTTTGATAAGAATTCTCTTTAACAATATATCATAATGCAAACCACATCCCATCCAAGAATATGCCTGGGCAAGTGGGATTTGTAAAACCAAAGATATTCATCTATAGAACTGCTCTAAGCTTATCAACCAGACCATAAAGTTTTTGCCTTTTCTTTTCTTTTTTTATTAAAAAAATTCTAATTAACATGCAGCAGCTACTGGTGAGAGATACCAATTTCATGAGACAATCAGCAGGGCAGTTAGCTTACATGTAAGTTCACCTTCACATTGATAACCAAAAATTAATTTTCTTCCAGTTTGTTATCAGAGAAGCATACATAATTTTTTTACCAATTTAGCTTGACTCAAATGGACTGCAATGCTCTAGCTTAACCAAATCAGACAAACACATATTCTATATGTATTGGCCACTTTAGGAGCATGCCTTGTTGCAGTTTACATATGCAGATACACACTCTTTTTTGATAATTATAACCAAAATTATTTTCTTCTAGTTTTGTTATCATAGAAGTGTAGCATATTAGATTCTCAATTTAAAAAAAGAAGAAGAAGAAGAAAGTGTAGCATGTATGTTGGTCAATTAAAATAAACTCAAATGGATTAGAAATATCCTTACATAATCAAATAACACACACACACACACATCCCACTCCAGCTCAAATGGCACACAACCAAAAATATGCATTCGCCAGTCAGGAGTATCAATTGTTGCATTTTACAAAATTTATCTAACGCACACAACAAGAGAATCACAAATCATTAACATCAAAATGGGTTGCAGATTAAAGTAGGCTACTGCACCAAATGTTCCATGGCCAGGATGCCCATATTGAGTAGTTATCAAGAAGGTCATGTAAATACAGATTCTAAACCTTATATAAAATTAGTGAATCTGTGACAGCTGCATATCTTAATGACTTACATGCAAAGGCTTTTTCACTCTTTTTTTTTTTGTTCCTTTTTAGGCCAGTGTTGCACAGAGAAGAACAGATCAACTAAACTAAGAGACAAAGCTATTCTCACTTAAAATGCAAGTATGAACCACAAGTGAAAAAGCACACATGCACTAAGAATTGAACTTTTCAGTCATGATCTTAATATCAATGAATGCATCTGTACAAATAACATATATCATGTATGTATACATGTATTTGCCACATCCATGGTAGTCCATAGCTCATTTAAGCAAGAAATAATTCGAAATTATTCATCAACAACTATTTACCTCATAACTTGCATCACAATAAAGACATCAGGGGTATTTCCATTATTCTTTAGCATCTCCAACAAAGTTTCCATCACCTACCATGGTCATAAAAAAAAGCACCCATATAAAAGCAGAAAATTACTTCACAGTATTCAACAGAAAATTCTCTCAATTCTTAGATATTAAGCAACAGAAAAATAAATGAAAATTAAGCAATTAATTAGTTGAAGCTTCTCTTCTTTCAGACTTTCTTTGGATGGGTAAATGCTTCAACTGTTTTTACTTTCAACTCTCTGCCTGATCTGCTTGATTTTTATACTTTCTTTGTTATTTAATTTTTTTTTTTTTCAGTTTGCCTCTTGACACGCTGCCTGTGTGCTTTGCTTTCTTTGTAATTTCTTTTAGCTTTTTTTCAATGAAATTTATTACTTATTAAAAAAAAAAAAATCACTAAACCCAGCAACAATAAAGAAAAATTTATGTTATAAGTAAGGACTTCTACATTAGGGCTTCAAAACAACAATCTTTTCCTGGTCTTCTGTGTCTGTATATAATTATAGGTACAAACTAACAAATGAAATAGGTGACAGAAGGTCATGAGAGCATATTGTTCAGACAAAAGTAAGGCTTGAGCCTGCTTATCCGAAAAAAAAGAGAGTAAGGCTTGAGCTATTCATTTGCAGCCATGATGACAAAACCATTCAAAATGAAGAGCTTTACAAGCGGCATTGCCCTTCTTCACTCACATGATATTGCAGGATCGGGTATAAGACATCATACTGATGGGGATCTACTAATCAAATGCAGCCTCTCTCAGGAAACATAGCCCAATTTTTATTCTTTCTTATTGATTTCGGATTTCTTGGACCCAGAATATGAACAATTTTAAACAGAACTTGCCTGAATAAGCTCCTTTTGTTTTTACAGATGAAAAAATAAATGTGAAAATGGGAAAAAAAGTTCAAATATACTAGAGTATCAAGAATGTCAACTAATTTGATGGTGGTAACAAGGTTTTAAACTATGTTCAGAAGTAACATGTAACCTACAAAGTTTCGGTCTAATTTTACAGCTAGCTTTTCCCAAGTAAAGATTTGTATCATAAGCATTGGCTCATCATCACATATAATGCTACCTTGTCAGACAAGATATTTTTTTTCCCTTGTTGGTAAGTTGCATGCACACTGGTCTTGAAACCATGATGGCATGACCTCACCCTTCCACCTTACTCTTACAAGGGGAGAAGGTACTAGTGTTGGTAAAAATGTCGAGCACGCATGAATCCTGTAGTCTATGCGCAATTCACAAGTGCACACCTTGTTGAAGTATAGTGCACATGTTTCAAATATAATGAATGACAACCTCTAATATTCATAGCATATAATAAAAAAAAGTTAATAAATCAAGATAATATATTTTATCCTAAGCTCAAATGGATATGGCATTGCATAAAATTTGTAAGTTCAAATTTTAAATATATTATTTCAATTTTGAAATATAAAATTTGTAAACAATTAGCAATGAACAATATGATAATAGTCTAGTCACATTAAATTTACACATAAAAATTTATACAATACTTATCTTTTGTGCTTTATAAAAATACATAATTATAATAGCTATGATTAAAATGAAGTATTTGGTTCAATCAAAATATATACCAAAGGCAAACACCAAAAAGCACAAGAATGATAAAATTATAATTGTTCTTGTCTTTTGATACAACAACAGAAAAGCCTTAGTCCCAAAATTTTGGAGTCGGCTATGGATCCTTAACAAACTAGTTAGGGTCAATCACATTTATTCTTTTCTTCTATTGTATTCTATTTGAAGTCATACTCTCTGTTACTTCATTAATTGATACGTCCCTTTTTTTTTTACTTCTACTAATATTATTTTTGATCTTCCTCTACCTCTTTTCGTTGCCTCAACTAGAATCAATTCTCTATTTCTTATCGGTGCATTAATTGCTCTCCTTTCATGACCAAACCATCTCAAGTGACTTTCTCTCATCTTTTCATCAATAGGGGTTACCCTGATCTTTAAGTGGATTTCCTTATTTTGAATCCTGTTTTTCCGTACATTTTCACTCATCCATCTTAACATTTGCATTTCAGCTACACTCATTTTATGAACATGTTGCCTCTTAACAGTTCAACATTCATTAGAGCACAGTAGTTCGTATAGCAGTTTTATAAAAATTTCCCTTTTAACTTAATAGATATTCTACGATTGCACAATACTCCTGATGTGGTTCTCCACTTCATCCACCCTACTCTTGTCTAGATTCATCCACTAAAACTATATTGTTCTTGTCTTTTTATATGTAAACAAAAAATTGTTTGTGTAATAGAACACCTTAAGAATACTATTTGTATAATGATTCAGTGGTCTATGTCATTTCCTTCACAATTAAGTAATTAATTATAATAATTCAAATATTTTTAAACCAAAAAAGAAAAAAAGGAATGCCTAGGCAAGCTTTTGTGCTTCTTCAAAAAGCACCAAAAACGTGTTCACTTGAGACAAGCTTCATTAGATAAGATTTGCTTTGGCCAACAATGTGCTTAGGCTTTAAGCTTTAAGCATGTTTTTGAATGTCGTTTGAGCTAGCACTTGTTGGCTTATCAGATAAGAGATTTTTGTTGTCAGTACCAAAATTTGTAAGAACAGTCACACGCGTGCATAGGAGCTGGAAGAATTTGATTTTTCCTAACAAGTAAAATCAAGAGGTAAGCAGAGATGTCGACTAGTACCTCTACATTCTTGAGATCAGCACAAGCATGAAGAGCAACATGATAAATCATCAGCTGCCTGTTTATAAAACCTCCACGCCTAAAAACATATTCGGCAGTGGGTATATTATACATTTCTTCTTCTGAAACACCCATCATCACATTTTCAGCAGTAGCGCCAGTTGAATCAACTGCCAAAGAGTCCTTAGACCGCTCAACAAACTCAATGACCTTTCCACAAAAGCGAAATATTAGAAAACTCTTAAAAGAAAAATGAGACAATACGAACTAATTAAAGCAGAGAAACATATTTGGATACTTTGGTGGCAAAATCATCTGCTACAGGTGTCTTGTTCTTGTGTGCAGTTATAAGTCCTGCATAGCAGAATTTGTTCAACCCAACACCAGCAGCAGTCATATCACGAACAATTGCATACCTATCATGTTAAGTGTAGCTTATAATTTTGTAGTAAAAAATGTACCAAGTAGGCCAATATGAAAACTCATAGCAAAAAGTAACATACACTCGATCTAACCGGCCTGCTGCAGCACATGCATTAAGTAGACAGACAAAAGTTTGGGCATTGGGCTTTACTTCAGATTTCTTCATTTCTTCCAAAATCTTTTATTCAAATAGAAAAAGTTATTAAGAAAACAGTCTGATTAAGCTTCAAATGCTATACAAACGAAATAATGTATTCACTACAAATTAATGCTCCAATATACCTGGACTGCCTGGTCAGAGTTTTTGCATTTCCCGCATAACGAGATTAAAATGTTGTATAAATTAACCTATAACATTAATAAAAACACAAATTCACATCTGTTAAAAAAAAAGATTAATAATAAATTTGGCTTACATAATTGAAAGCTTTGACATTAAGAGATACAAAACAGAGCACATACACAAATATTGGATCAACTTATTTACTGGACTAGTGGATTCATGCATTTGAAAATAATTAAATTTGCAGCATACTATAAATAAGAGAATAAAACAATCTCTCCCTACTCGAGGGGGGGGGGGGGGGGGACTTCAAAAGGAACACATATTTAGTTTTGGTACAGATGAATGCACACAGCTTCTCCCTGAAACACACACACACAACAAGCACAGAAAAAAGATCCTAATACTGATTGCATAAGCTTATCTTATCTGTGATTCACTGTATCAGCCACAAGAAGTTCTCTGTCATATTCAAGCACAATGCCCTAAAAGGTATAGCAAATACAATAAATAACGAACATGCACAACCCTACTTCACACAACTAATATTAAGATTTAACTAACCAAACCCATCTTCTTTATGTCCTATGAGAGAAACATCAGTACAAAACAAAAATCAAACCAATACGTTTCTCCTTGCAAGATTTTAAACAGAAAAAGAAAAGGTCCCAGCTTCCTTACTACTTTTTCCTCATACACATCAGCAATCAAACAGAACATTAACATGAGAAAACGAATTGGGGTTCTAAAATTCTCACAGAGATCACATGAGAAAATTTTAATATACAAACATCACATTTCTGACCTGCAATAAATCCCATACATACACAGCATCAATCATCCAACCCAAAAAATAAAAAATAAAAACCAAACGGGCCTCTATAATTGCTCAATAAGGATCAATATAAAAACTTGTTATCTACAAACATCACATTTCTGAAAATCCCATATATACTGAATGGGAAAAACTTAAGCTCCCCAATTAAATTCAATCGCTTGACTGCATTATGAATACAGAACAAGCAGTGTTATCTTCCCTAACGACAATTAAATTCCAATGAAACCGAGCTGTTAAATTTAATTTAAGTAATATAAGCCACAACACCTAAGAAAAACTATAGTCCTAAGTCCTACTACATGAATTATACTAGTTAAAAAAAAAAAAAAAAGGAGTAAAAGACACATACATCAGGAAGCAAACCGGTGGTTTTCATTTGATCCTTGAAGTAAAAACCATCTTGCAAGCGGACGCCTTTCATGGTCCCAACAATGAGGGAGTGGAACACATCCCTTGTGGGCTGCACCCCATCCAACATCATATCATCATACACATCCCTCAACAAGAAATGCCTATATAGTATACACCCATAAAAATCAAGTCTTGTACTATATATAAAAAAAAAAAAGTAAGTTCTTTTCACATACTAATAAAGATAAAGATGAAAAATTTGTTAATGTTAAAAAGCTAAAAATGAATGTATATATAGAAATATTAAAAAAAAAAAAAAAAAAAGAGTACCTTCTTTGGGCAGTGAGTGAGCCCACAACAGAGTTGTACTCAGAGACATTGTTGGCGTAGTTTCGCTTTGCATATTCTTCTGTTGAAGCTGCAAAGTACCGGCGACCCAGTACTCGAGCTACTGATCTATGGTGGCCTGAAAATTTATATTAAAAAAAAAATCATATTTGTGAGATTTAAATGAAAAAAAAAAAGGGAAATTGGGAAGATGGGTTTTGAGAGATAGAGAAATGGGAAATGGGAAATGGAAATGGAGGAGTACCGGTGAAAGACTGGAAGAGGAGCTTCATCGCTATTCGTCTCTGTTTCTGTTTCACTCTGTACAAGTACAAGTAAAACCCTTTGGCTATGGGATAGTGAAATTTTTGGCTGGGTTTTTTGGGGTTAAGCGCACCGTTTTAATTTATGTGGATATATGGGCTGGGTTACTTTTTTCTCTTTTTATTTTTAATATATATATTAATGAATAATGATCATGATATATAGAGCAAAAAAAAAAAAAAAAAAAAAAAAGGATAGTCCCAATCCAACTCAATCTTCTAGGGAGAAAAGCCAAGACGGAAGAGGGGAGATGATCACGAGCCAATTCTAGTTATAACTAGTAGCCCAACGAGCACAGTTACGGGGCAAAAATGAATCTCATACATATTGGGCTTATTTATGTAAGTGGTTGAAAAACAGTGTTTTGAGTTTAAAATGATATTCTAAAAAAAAAAAAGAATATGAAGACTTGTGGTTGCAAAACAAAATTTTGGATTTTTAAAACACTATTTTAAGCTTCAAAAATGTCTAACCTAGCGGACCCATTATATTCTAATGAATCTTGGAAGTCTAAGGGTCTGTTTGGTAGAGGAGTTTGAGTAATGTTATTTAAAATGACGTGAAAATGTGATTTAAAAAGTGTTGTCAAAAATATGTTTTTATAGTATTCATAAAGAAAAAAATGTGCTTGGTAATGTGTTTCAAATAGATATTTTGGTGTTTAAAAATATGAAATTGTGTGTTTGGTATGTGTGTTTTTTTTTTTTTAAAAGCTGCCACCGGTACTGTTACACATCAGAGGAAGACAACACATAGAGTGGGAGAGCACAGTGAATTTCCGCGTGGGATAGCACAATAAATTTGCGTCAGGTGAGCCTAGAGTGTTAGACTCTCATGTGAAACACAACTCAAACAACGCTTGAATACTAAACTCAAACAACAATAGTTAAGAATCACTTACCAAACATATATTTCAGCATGGGGCCCACCTATTTGGGTGTTTAAACAGCAAATAACATTGTTGAAGATGGGATACCAAATGGGCCCTAAGTATAAGATAGATTCAATTCATTTTGATTTATCAAAAAAAAAAAAGAGATTCATTTTTATGTGAGAGAGAGAATAGAATATTTGGTGTCTTGAAAGCCATTTGATTTGTGTCATCACATGTCAAGATGGGGATATCTAATTCTTAATACATCAATTTATTTATTATTATTATTTTCACAAACCTGTTTTTTGATAATTTGATAATTAAGAAAGAGAAGATTTTTAAGATTCAGCTTGGGTTCAGTGTCCTATGCACTAGACCTGATAGAATGTTTTGGTGTCAAAAAAATTATCAGGTGGCAGTATTCCATTAAATTTAGTGCACAAAACGCATTGAAGCCAAGCATTTCCCAAGATTTTGAACATCAAACGTGTTTGTTGGAAATCAAAACTTTCATTGGTTGGGAAAATTTTAATGAGCCTAGCAAACAAAGTCAAGTAAGAAAAATTCTCGTCTTAAAAAAAAAAAAAAAAAAAAAAAACTCTACAAAGTAAGTGGGCTTGAAGGGTTTGTTTAAGTTACGGCCCAGCTGACCAAGCAGTATACCACCCCCATCGAATTTCCCTCTCTTCTCTCTATCACTGTCCTCTCTTTCTTCTCTCGTCTCGCGCACTCACAATCTCAGCTCGGCGGCGTCACCCACAATCTTCAGGTTCTCTCTCTCTCTCTCTCTACATAGGGTTATACGCTGATATGGGTTTATGCTATTGTTGTTCTGTTTGAGTTTTTGTTGTTATATATGTGAAAAAAATTTGTTCTTTACACTGTTGAGTTTTGGGTATCTTGAAACTTTAGAGAGAGACTGAGAGAGAGAGTTTTCTGAATTGGGTGGGTGATGTAAATTATGTAATGTGTATAGGTGTGAAACTGTGTAATGGAAGTGGGGTGGTTTGTACTTTCACTGCCTTGCTTTGTAGTTTGTTGAATTTGAAGGTTTATCTGAATTTCTCTCTAGTTTGAAAGCCACTAATTTGAGGTAATGATACTGATAAACGTCTATTTTGATTGTGATATGCATGGTTAATCTTTTGTCAGATTGATTTTTTTGGCTTTCTTTCTAAGGTGGAGGAGTCATGGGTTAAAATGAGAATTGGGGGGGGGGTTTGAAATTGTATGAAATAAGTTTTGTATATTGCTTTTCTTGCTGCTGTTATTTATTTACTTATGGTTGTCAGTTTGATGTTGTCTTTTTTTTGTAGTGTGATCGTCAAACTGTGATTTCTGTCTTGTTTTCATTCTTAAGAATGGCTGATGAAGAATGCGATTTTCATAGTGCAAAATCCAGGGGTAAAAGTAGCATAAAAAAGAAAAATATAAAGAAGCAATTATTAAATGAAAAGGAAGCAGTTGACATGAGGTTCGTAATGGAAGGGAATCCAAAATTCAATGATGCAATCACAAACAGCAAGAAAAAGGGTTTATTAGTGGGAACTGTGAAGGTTGAGGATAAACAAGAGGATCAACTAGAGTTTAAGGGAGGGAATCTTCTAGAGGAGAAAGACGAGGTTAATAGTCTGAAATCCAATGATGAAATGCCAATTGAACATAGGTTATTGTTAAACGAAAAAGAAGTGGCATACAAAGAGAGGTCCATAATGGAGGGGAATTCAAAATCTGATGATGATGCTAGTGAAAATGAAGAAAAAAATTTGTCGGTGGAAGTTGGGAAGGCTAAGATTAAAGAAGAGGTGAATGGAGAGAGTCATTTGGATGAGGAAGAACAAATGGTTAAAAAATATAAGGAGTATTCAGAAGCAAATGCTAAGATCGCCGCAGATCTTCAGAAAGAAAAAAAGAAGAAGCGGGTTTTGGAGCGAGCTGCAAAGGGTGGCATACGTGGCATTTGCTACTTGAGTCGGATTCCTCCAAAAATGGATCCTGATGGTCTTCGTGTTATTCTCTCTCAATATGGAGAAATAGATCGGATTTATCTGGTATCTCAAAGTAAACAACCAGTGTAAATTTCTTTTGTCATTTTTATTAATTTAAAAAATTACATGGTTTTTCTTGTTTCCTTTTTGGTTTTCCTTTTCCTTCAATGATTTTCTATACGTGTTGAAATTTTGGTTTTTTACAGATCCTGCTTCTCAAGTATATCGTAGTCGAGCTGGTAAGTACGGAAAGCAAAAATTTTCTGAAGGGTATGTCTGAAAATTCTTTTATATCTCCCATTTTAGTTTATTAAAGCTAGATAATTGTAATTGGTAGTATCCAATTATTTGATAGTTGTTGTTTGCCATGTAGATGGGTTGAATTTACGGATAAAAAGGTTGCTAAGAGAGTTGCTAATATGTTAAATGGTGAACAAATAGGTATGTGTTTCGATGGAAATTTTCACCTTCTTTTTCGGTTCTTTTAAAAAAAAATTGTCTATACATAAAGATTATTGGTGTTCCTCTCAAGACCTGCAAAGTGGGTTCTTTTGGACAGCTAAATTTTGTACATTAATTATGAATTTTCAGGGTCCTATTTAGTTGTGCATTAATTATGGTTTCCAGAGGCCTTACTTAGTTTGTCAATGTGTTTCATTGAATACACTTTAGAGGGCCAACAGCCTTATAGCTCAACTAGCACCTGGTGTTTCCAACAGTGATATCTAGGGTTCAAATCCTCTCTCCCCCAGCTATTGAATTATAAAAAATAAATTAAAAAAAAAAACATTTTAGAGGATTTATTTCTCTAAGTTTGCTTATATATATTATTCGTTTTTTCTAGTAAATTGTGGCCAACTTGTCTTTCTTTTGTAATTGAGAATCAATTGTCTGCTTTTTTTTTTTGTTCATCTTTAGGTGGAAGGAAGAGGTCACAATTCTATTATGATATGTGGAATATCAAGTACTTGAGTAAATTCAAGTGGGATGATCTTACTGCAGAGATTGGTAGGACCTTTATGAATTGTGCTGTGATATAAATCGTAGTGCTTTAGTGATATAACCTAAGATGCTTCTATTGCAGTTGAGAAGAATGCCATTCGAGAGCAAAAACTAGATTTAGAAATTTCTGCTGCCAAAAGGGAACGGGATTTCTATCTCAAAAAAGTTGATAAGTCCCGTGCTTTGAGTGCTATAGAAGAACGATTACAGAAGGTACAAAATATATTTTGTCAAAATAATACTTTTTCTTGATCACACTATGGATGCAGTTGACCAGACTCTGTATGTTGATTGACATAGTTAATATAAAAACTCAGCTTTGGATGTTTAAAAAGGTTTTTTAAGATCTTTATACATTGCCGTTTTGCGGAGTTGATTACTTTTAACAAGCTGGAATGCTAAATAGAGAATATCCACATTGTCAAATTTACTAGCAGGCATGATCTTTGAATTTAGTGCTGTTTCCTCAAGTATAACAAGAGATCGAGAATGAGATGTAGGGTTCAGTGAGTGTATGAGTTGTGTTTTTCCCATGAAAAAAACCATTAGTTTGATTGAGCTTTTTGTAGAATTATGTCTATATTCTTTATTTGGAAATATTCAAAATGCATTGGTATCACTGAAATTTTTGATTTGATGAAGGTTTAAAACTTCGCAAAACTATGTCATGTATTTAAATTAAAAATGGGTTTAATTATTATTAATGGATGGAGCTATCTGCTTCTATAAAAAACTAATGGATATTCATGAATTTTGGATTATGCATTTTGTGGCAGTTGATTTACTCTTTTGTGGTTTTGCTCAATCATGTTGACTCATACATATTGCTCCTTAGGCATGGCATTCTTAGTCAGAAATTTAGTTCACTGAGGGCATTCAGTTTAGGATTTTCTTGGTTTGAGAAGTGTTACAGTAATTCAATACGATCTGTTTTATCTTGCATCCACAGAAGCGAAAGGTCCAACAAGAGTTAGGAGTGAACTCCGATCTCCCTGTTAGCCAGCAGGCAGCGAAGGTTATTCGCCATTTCCCACAAAAGCAACCAGTTGCAAATAATGGACAAGCCAAACCTCGACTTTCGAAAGATACCCTGGCTGGGGTAAGTCAGTTTGTTAATTGACAACTATTTCATCTATTTTATTGTCATTTCTTGTTTAAGTTTGTCCAACAATTCTCTTTGCAGGTATTTGCTGATTCTTAGTGATGAAGTATTCAAGCAATTGACATAAGTTAAATATCAAGTTCTTGAGTTGAGTGCCAAATGCGTATACTCGTCAATACTTGTGTGAAAACTCATTTTTGTAATTTGAGTTCCAACATTTTAATGAGTCTATAGTCAGTCTTGGTTTTGTTGTTTTCATTTAAATTCTTCTGTAGTTTATTCTGTGCTCTCTGATTACTCAAGGGACCATTTGAAATCAAAGTGTGAACCACAGTTGACAGATGACACCAATACAGTTATGAACTGCTGACTTTCTTGGAGTTTCAGATAATCAATCGGTTCTTTCCATGTCTGAAGTGGATTTTCTTGAGGTTACTTTCAATGTCTGCCCTACACTTTGTGAAAATTTCTGGGCCAAATCATTAGCATGGTTGTCTACTTTATTTTTTACTAATTCCATATTTTAATTCAAATTTGATTTGTACAAAGTATCATCACAGTTGCACTTATATGGAGCTGTGGCTGTAAAACGTATTTTTTTGTTCGTTGGATTGCTTGCGAGGCCTGCGAAAGGAATTCATTCACAACTGTCACACGTAATAACAGAGGTCGAGGCAATGGTTATCTGGTCTCCGATTCCATAGTTTTTAACATGTCTACCTAGAAGTCATAATGGTCAGGGCCTACCACGGCACTATAAATCTTTCTTACCAAATTACGTTATTCATTGAAACATGCAGAGCATCAAAGAGAAACGGGGCATATATTTTGCCTTGAGCAATGCTGAATGCACAAAAAAAATTTATCCTACTTTTCACAACAACAATTGAGTTAACAAGTTTTTACTGATTCTTATCTAGGCGCACTAATGACATCTTGCTACCAACAATCTGTCACAATAGGTGTGAAAATTTTTGTATATAGAGAATTTCTTTTCTGCCCTTCGCGGGCGGAGATAAATTTTCTTTCTTGAAAGCATTCACATTAGGCTCTACACATTATCTATATTCTTTTTTTTAATTTTTTTTCTTACTCCTTTCCAAAATCAACTTAGTCTCTTGCAAACCCACAAGTTCTGCCACTGCAACCCGTAACCCGGACAACCCGCGAGCTCTGCCATTGCAACCCAGTCAACCCACGAGCTCCGTCACCGTGAGCAACCCAAATCTACATACATTAGCTTTGATCTATCATTTCCAACTCTGATTCGAGCTCCAAGTCGTCATTAGCTCCACAATAACCATGTTGATGAAGCAACCCAAAGTTGATCCGCAAAAATCAATCAAAATATAAAACTTCCGCAAGCAACCCAAGCAAAATCAATCCAAATCTGCGAGAGAGCTCTGTGGAGAACACAAGAGTGTGTAGAACGTAGATAACTCAATATCTCTATTGAGTTACTATTCCTTTATTCATTTGTTATTGTTGAATGCTACGTTATTGAGCCTGATGCATGCTATTTTTAGGGGTGTTTATTTATTATTTTACCAAATAGCTAGTTTGACTAGCCTGATGAGGATGCTCTATTAAGAGTTTATTTATAATTGTACTTTTAAAGCTTGGATATGACATGTCTGGTATACTTCCTGTGTACTTGATCTTCATTTTTCTAATAAAACTTACTACTTATACATGTAGCAAAAATAAATAAATAAACAAATCTGCTTTTGGTGGCGCATTTGTAGATCAACAGAATGCAATGCAACTCTTCACCAGCGCACCATCCTCATTATGGAAGTGTTACATCCCCTTGAGTAGGGGAAAGAAAATTGGGCAAGGCTACGCACAATATGTGACCTCTCACCATTTAATTGAACCACCAAAAAAGAAATGAAAGAGTTGGGAACTCAAGCAAGCATTCTCATTCTCCAAAAAGTACACTAAAGAAAAAAGTAATATCCACATATCATTAACCAATTTTGTCAAGGTGCAAACGTCATTAAGTTATCTTTGAGCACTAAGAGTTGAATTACTGGCATAAGAACCAAATCTGTCCCAACTCCCAAGAACAACTGAAGTTAAATCTATACATCTTAATGCTCTTCACAAGTCAGCATGACAGTTTAAAGAGTGTATTCATGTAGTGGGGATGAACAAACGAAGTAAATTGCACTAAAGGATCAAGTACAGAAGTTCTTCCTATTTCATCAGCCACAACAACCACCTCTCTGAGCAACTGCTCCATCTCTTGCACCTGATGGACCCTGGGGGCGCCCATACCCAACCTTGATGCCAGATGACTGCAGATATTAACAAAAAGGGTGTTAGGATCTAAAAGATAATCTTTTAGAGGAAGGACATCATGAGGCTCCAGAAATGTGGAACCAACCATCTCTGACTCGGCCTGTTTACTTAAGAGTTAAGTCTGTGGAGTGGACATCATTAAGAAGTCGGGATTTATACCCATAACTTTGTTTAGACAAACTGATCCAATCAGAAAGCCCCAACAATCTAATCAAGCAATTGACTATTCTAAAATTCCTGGTAACTCTACCAACACAAAACCACAAGGATGTGATTGCATTTGAGGATTTAAAATCAAGAGATTTGAAGAACAATTGCTAGTATGAATTGCTTGATATAAATCCAACAACACATGATGGCATAAGTTTTGGAGATTTTTCTCGAACAAAAACAATGACATCTTACACAGTCATTTCCTATTTACATTAATAAAACTCTAATCCCTGCATAAATTATAAATTGATAGAGAAAAAAGTGTCATTTCATACTTTATTCAAGTTATTTAAACTAAAAATTGAAATCCTGGAGGACCAGGACATACAAATCCTTCTCCTTGAATACATCTATACAAGTTTAACCAAAAGAGATCAAAATAGAGAGCTGGATAATCAAACAAATCAATTTTGCTCATGCAAATATCCAGCCGGAGCAAGATAGCCCGAGGATAAGAAAAATTGCTCGTTTTGCATTTATCAAATTTTCTATTATTTGTCATGCACTTAAATACTGCATGTTAAATCAGAACAAGAAACAACAGAACTAAAGATACTGTCTCAAGTCCCAATAGCCTAAAGTTTCTCTACAACAAAATGACTATTCAGTTACCTCATTAGATACATCAAATACACCCTCCTGAATATTCTGAAGGATCTTTGCAGCAGTCTTTATGAAAGCCTGTAAGATATGACACTATATTAGATTAAAGAAATAAAAAGTTGACATTTAAACTTGTAAGGCCTAACACTTTAGAGGCCTTTCTTGACGTTGTTAAGTTACACCACCTCCTCAACATTTTGAGCTGTTCTTGCAGATGCCTCCAAGAATAAAAGCCCATTTTCCTTTGCAAATTGTTCCCCTTCCTCTTTGCTGACAGCCCTCCGATGTGCAAGATCACTCTTGTTCCCTATGAGCATGATTGACATGTTGGGATTAGCATGCTGCCGAGCATCCTCTAGCCAGCTCGCCAAATGATTAAATGTCTCTCTCCTAGGAAAAAGAATAAATTCCTGGTTTTAGTTGTACCAGAACAGGGGATTGGAGGCACAAATATACAAGTTTTAGAACTCCAAAGCTAGCATGATGTCATGAGCTTAACCTCAGACCACTGGCATCAGTAATTATGTATCAGGAGCTAAGGTCAACTTAGGAGTCCACATGAGCATTTACTAACTACTATTAATGGTGCCAATACAGGGTTCCACACTGTTTTTAACATGTCACCTTGATTTTAGCCGAAAGGAAACCCTCCCCTCCTCTTTTTCCCATTCACAACTCTTTTTTTTTTGTTTGGGGGGGGGGGGACGATCAAGTCTGCCACGATGCCTAATGATTCTTTTTAGAGGAAATAAGGTGCAAACCCGCAAAAATCACATAGATTGGTCTTCGGACCAACTGATCATACTCTACAGTGGTTGCTATAAAAAACTCTCAATGCATAAAACTATCACAGGATTCACAGCAAGGGCATGAAATGTATTTGCAATTCTTCACTCAACTGCAATAACTTGAAAATAAATCTATGGCAAATATATATATATATATATATATATAAAATTCCTGAAGCTGTTCATTGCTCACAAAAGACTACACTAATGGGCAAGCATGCAGATGCTAAAATGCATTTTCTACGTAAGTATACACGAATCTAAAATCTTTCTTTGCCAAAAATGATATGCTCTCTCTCTCACACCCCCACACACCTGGTTATGTCATATACCAGAAGTGCTCCAGCTGCTCCTCTGTAGTAAGATCTAGTGATGGACCGGAAAGATTCTTGCCCAGCCTGAAAGAAAACCAAGTTCCATGGCTTATGAATATGTTCAATGCAACCTTGAAATACAGTGGTCAACAGAAGCAAGTGAATGCGATGAAGGTGATTGCTTAAATATATGGATGTACAAATTGATGAATTCAGAACAAAATAATAAGAAAAAGAACCTTCACTGAACATACTCATAAGCCAACTTAATACTGCCTATCTACAACCTGTTCTATGCATGTATCTAGAACCTTCATTCATGATGCCTATAAGGCTAAGAGTCTAAGACATAAGGGCCAAGTAACATTATTTTGGATTAATATTCTTTTTCTTTTTTTAATAAGTAATTTTGGATTAATATTCAACCCACAGAAACTAGGAAACATAAATATGTTGGATTGAGAAGGAACTAGGTAGTCACAAGCTTCAATAAATTCCAAAATATTGCATTAACTTTAATAGATTTGAGATCAATTACTTTTTTCCTCCCCATCTGCAATCAAATGAGTAACAGCCAACCAGTTGTACTAATCACGTGGGGAGAATAACAAATTTGACATGATTCGACATAATTTTTCAGAAGCAATTTTTCACTTAGTGGATGAAGAGAAGTATAATAAATCCAAAATTAACTTTTTAATTACTCTTTCCAATGAAAGAACCATATGGTTTTAATGATAGAACTGGATGAAAGTGATGAACAGCGTCAAATTACAACAAACTAGTAACACAATTACAGCTTTACTTGACCCTTTGTATAACCTTGTAATATTATCTAATTATTGCTAAATTTTGTAATAGCATACTTTTAACTTTTAGTTATGATAGCAACACAAAGATAAAAATAAACTTCCAAAAAAAAAATTTGAAAAATTAACCCTCCGTTTCTAGAACACTCTCCATTTTGCTTAGGAATGAAGAAAGCTGATTTTATGACTATAGATGTAATTTTCGACATATCTATAGATGTATAAATATGATAACAAGTCATTTAAAATCTTGTCAATAACTTATAGTAACTGATTTTAAATGACATGAAATCGCCTATACCTTTACACTATGTTTGGGAGTTTATAAAAGAAAGAATGAAAATGAAAGAAATATATAATTTTTACTATTATAGATGATATCAATATTTCACCTCCATTTTTAAGGGCCTATTTTGGTTACTACTTGCTAAAATTTCAAACCTCAAGAGTTATAGACTCTTTAGAGTTTAAACTCATGACAACTATAATTCCCAATAGTTGACTTTCTACTGTTCAGATCTACTAAGAACTTATATTTATACCATTTTTTAGATATTAGCAATTAAAAATATAAACTTTATTTGTTCAAAATAATCTTATACATAGCCCGCACAGGGTAGCTCAATTGGTTGCCCTCATGGGAACCCCCCATGAGGTCTCTAGTTCAAGTCTTGGGATTACCTGATACACATTTCTTGCGGGCTAGGTTGTGCATTTGGGGTGGGTAAACAAAATGGTCATGTATATATTCCTATTTTTAAAAATTAACCCTACATAGTTAAAAGCCTTGTAGCTAAATTGGTTAACACCTCCTAATGTTTCCAACAAAGACATCTAGAGTTTAAAATTAAACCCCCTATCCCCAACTATTGAATTATAAATAATAACCCAACATAGTTAGTTTAAAGGAAAAGAGAAATGAAAGGTTAAATTTAAGTATCATCTTTGTTTATCAATGATTCTCATCCAAACTATCACAAATAATTGGGAATCAATAATTCTCATCCTAATAAAAAAACTCCTACTAAAAAGAATTGAGTTTTGGGAGGCATGCCCACTTGCCCAATTTGATTCCTTCCCTTCCCACTAATGACTAAACTACCAAACAGTATAATTACTAGAATATTCCTTACAAATCCCTTTCAACCCAAACAAAGCTGCTACACCTTCATCAATTTCACAAGCAAATGAATTGGAAAAAAAAAACCTTAAACAACGCCAAATAGTGGTACCAGGCTAATCCAAACGTGGGGGTTTTTTAGCATTCAAAAAAAAAAAAAAAACTAATAATATACGATGCTAAATTTAACATTTTTGTTGTTGGGTTTTTCAAAAAAAAAAAAGAAAATAGAAAAGAAAAGAGAAAGATGGGACTTACAGTGTCCCAAATCTGAAGCTTGATAGGACGACTGTCGATGGTGACCATGCGAGCTCCGAACTCGACACCAATGGTGAGATCATGCACGGGTTGGAATCTCTTGTCAGTGAATTGCAAGAGCAGACACGATTTCCCTACACCTGTATCACACCCAATTATTATTCACCCACCAAAAAAGCAAAAATGAAAAAAAAAACATGTTTGATGACTAAATATGAAACCTGTGTCTCCGATGATGATGTACTTGAAGAGGTAGTCGTACGACATGGCCGATGATACGATGTCGTGTAGAGAAATCAAGCAGAGACACCAACACCACCACCAACAACAACAACAACACACACACAAACCTGAAACCTTAAAGGAAAGAAAGAAGGTTCGAGTTGGAGAGTTGGAGAGGCTGAAATGAGAGGAAAGGAATGTAAATTATTTATGTCTTTTGTATTTATATAAATATAATGTTTTTGAAAAAAATAATAAAAATGATTAGAATTTAGAAGAAGAAACTGAAAAGAAAGAAAGAAAGACACGGTGACGTATTTTGTTATACCGACACGCTATCTAAAAAAGAGCCTAAAAATTAGTAAATGTTGTGCTGTATTTTTATTTAATAGATACTGTATAATTTAAATATGCAGTCTCCATTATATAGTAATTGCTTTTGTTATTCGGGTAATGTGGCAGTTGAATTTTGGTATAAGCGGGATTAAATTTAAAATTTTTTATTTAGTTTTATTAGTTGAGCTACTCACAGTGTGTTTTTTTTTTTTTTTTTGACTTTTTGTTTGTTACCTTTTTTTTTTTTTTTTTTGAATTTATAAAGTTGTTGTTTAATTAAATGGAGAGGATTGGACTTAATCCGATTTATGGGATGTAATTCATCTTGCTGTGTTTGTCATGTGCCACAACTCTGGCGCAAACCTACTTGTGGCACACAAAATATTCGGTTTTCTGTTTTTAGTGATTTTTGTGGTACTTTTTTTTTTTTATTGGAAAATTTCTCATATTTTATTTGAGGTGTAAGGAAATATAATAATGTCCGTAACGTGTTGCAAAATTGATATTCGATTGAGTTATTCATTAATCATTATAGTGATTTGATTAAGCTTTTTTTTCTTTTCCTAATCAGATATATCGTAAGAATAATAGAGATTTCATCAAGATGCTAATGATAAATTGGGGACATCATCAGGTTAATCCATGAAAATAAGGTAACTCAAGGACAAAGGAGGAATTGTATCTTATCTTTTAGGTTCATAAAACAAAACTTAGGAGGATTGTTATTTCAGCAACACTTGTACATAGGTTTCATATGTGGTAAGGATTCACGTATCGAAAGCAATTCCTATTGTCAATACAACTTTTTTGGTACTTGTCTTTTCACTTTCGGCTTCCTTCAAACAAAGGCCTATCCTTCTTTGGGGACTTCTAGTTTGATGGTTTGAGCAAAATGTACAGAGGATATCGTACGCATGTGTTTCTGTTTACGTGAGGGAGAAGAAATGTATGAGAGAAAGTAACTATTTTTTTTTTCTTTTTTTGAGAATCATAGAAAGTAACTTTGGAAGAATAGTTTATTCAGATTATCTTTACCTTTATAATTTTATCTTTTTATATATCCACTGTACTAGTTTCTTTGTGAATTAAAAGGTAATTTGAAACAGTACTAGCACTAGCAGTACTGTAATAGGATTTCCATTGTTGGTTTTTGTAATTTGACATGTAAACTGCAAATGTTAACAGTTACCATATGTTTATCACTTTAGATTTGACCATAAAATCTGTTGTTATTGAATAAGAAACTTATAATCATATCCCACCTACATAAGACCCTTTTTTTTTAAGAAAAAAAAAAATTTATCAAAAGGATAACGTAGCAAGAGATGACCTGATGAAATCCATCGTGATCAGTCTCCTTAATAAAATATTTGCTTCCAGTATTAGTTTAACAATGTTTTCTTCAATATCAGTTTGATTCTATAACAATGCACTTTCGAGTAAACTCCCTCAAAATGGCCCTAGTTGCTTTGCTTTAAGATAATCATCATACCAAGATTTAAAGGAACGTAGGAATCACAGTCTGGGCCTATTTTTCCAATTGGCATAGCTGTCATGGTTTTATCAGTGAACCCAAACTAATGAAATCATGATTTAAATTATCGGGTTGTAATGTTATATAATAAAAATCACCCAGCACTAGACCTTCATAGTTTAATCTCTACTTTTGCGTTCAATCAATGAAAATCACATTTTAAGGAAAACACAGCAGTTTAAAACTAGAGATTACTCAATAAAATTGAGTTTCTACCAAGTGTGAATCTGAGGTACGATTTAAGCAATCAGGATCTTAAATCAGGATACAAGACTCATACAGTACAAATGACCAAATTATCTTGCCAGTCTGCAAGCGAGTTTGGAAAGTATAATCCATAACAAGTTCATGTCGAGATATTGAAGCTGAATACTGAGAACTACATCAGATTCTGCTTAATACAACAATTATAATGGAAGTTGTGAAAAGCAATGCAACTGACACAGTCTTTTGTACTGCTCACGGCTTACTCGTTTGTACTGCTTCTGTGTGATGGATTTCACTCTTCCATTGCATCTCCTCCTTCAATCACTTCCACCTTCTCCTTCAATGGAGTAATCTTCGTTAAGAGAACTTCTGTAAACATAGTAAAAGGAAGATAATCAAACAGTCAGTAATGAATTTTACAAGAGTAAGCATCATATTGCTGAAACGAGGCAAGAGATAAGGAGCTGAATATGTCAATCTCAGTTTTTGCTTAAACGAAGGAATGCAAATAAAATAAACTAATAATGCAAGCTTCCTCGCAAGCATTAAAGATGAACCATCTGGAAAAGCAATACTTATATGCCATGAACAAGCTAAATTGCGCATTAATTTAACCGTACCGACCAAAATCAGCCAGCCATAAAATTGAGCAAATATGCTAGGGATATAGTAAATGTATGTATAATAAATAAAGTGAGGGAGTATGTCACTAACCAGTCTTCTTAGTAAAAGAAAAGCCTTTTGGATTGACATAGGTACGGGGATTAGGCAACAGATGGTTTCTAAGGTACTCCTTGTGCCCCTGTGGCAGCAGTTCAAGAGGAGAAGAAACTTGCATCAGTATTAGATTAAGAATTACTTTTACCACAACAATTAAGTGGTGAAAACTTGCAAGGAACAACAAACCTTGGTTATCACACAAACATCAACATTGCTTCCACTTCCCAAATCATTAAATATACCAGAGCATATAGCTTCAACAACAAGTTTGATTCCTTCGTCCCTCTGCAGCATAGGAGGCCAGGAAAAAAGGTCCAAGTGAGAAAACTAAATAAGCATTTCAGATACAATCAATACTGTTAAAGTAGAAAGCAGGTCATGCTAAAGCAGCCATGTTTGTCTCCTACAAGTTACTAGTTTCTTGAGATACTAAAATTTAGCCTCCTGACAGTTGTACTGGACACACAACCATATGTAAATCATAATTGAAGATAGAAAGATAATTACTCATCATCATAATAGATGAACATTGAAGTGAAAGTTGTATTGAAGTTGTCTACATCTTAACTACTACTACATCATTGTGAGCTCATCAAACATGTAAAAAACTTTACAACCATAACATTCTGACTTACAGTCAGGCCTTCTTTGTACTTGGACTCGAACATGGCCATGGCAGCAAGTGAACCAGATCCCATTGTTGCAAACGGCAGCGTGTCAGTTGATCCATGGGGATATATCTACCAAAATATAGGTTTCAACGTTCAACCTTAAGAAATCAACTAATTATGAAAGCTAATATAGAAGGTTATTGCCAAATTAAATGCTTGAAACTAAACTCACAGTATGTAGATGAGGTCCAGTAACATCAACCCCACCAAGAACCAGAGCAGCTGAAACATGGCCTTGGTAGCTGAAACCATATTCAGCAATTAGAATTTTATGCCATTTAACTAGATATAAGTCAAGAAGTGTCCGAAACAAATAAACTTACTTGAAAAGGTGTTTCTTAAGAAGGGTCAATGCTGTAATAACCCTTGATTCTCGACCAGTATGGTAGCGATGCAGTTGTAGCTGTGAGCTGACCATGTCTAAATAAGTAAACACCAAAGCAATGCATTAGCTATGGTCGTACAAAGAAAATAAGACAATTTCATATCCTTCATCTTCCTGCAGCCTTGAGGTGCTAAACAACAATAGTGCAACAAATATAACCACATTAAACATCCACGTTAACAAATACCTGTTACTGCCTCTGTATCAGCAGCAGTTCCGGCTCCACAACAATATATGTTTGGTGCCATATAATGAATCTTTTCACAGTTCTTATCACAAACTATGGGTCCTTCAGTGGCTCTCGTATCTGCTCCAAGAATGACGCCATCCTGAATAAAATGTTGAAAAAGGAATAAAAGATAAGTATATTAATCGTGGAAGAAGTCTCTCAGAATACGCTACCTAAAACAAACAAATAACAACATATATATGCTCATGTACATTTGGAGCACATGAACATGCGATGGGTGTCTACTAATAAATCATGCATATCATTAAATAACTCTCGCTACTGTACTATTTATTTTTTCAAGATCATAACTAATTACTACACTATTTATTTGCTTTTCTATTGCACCAGTTCCAACTAATTATCACTACTATACTATATGCCATCTACAAACTACATGCATTTAATTATGCGCTCAATAGTTTCCATTTCAGAAGTCTTTTTCATCTGTACTGTCAGAAGTCAGAGCAAGATTATTGCAATGCTACTTTTATTCTGATATGCAAATTATGGACATGAACTTAAATTCTTACAGGAATGATACAAAAGCAATATCAATTCTAAATGACTACACATGATATCAATCCATCTATTTGAATATACGCTTATGATAAATATATTTAACAAAATAGATCATTGACTTATGATCCAGTTGTTTGATCTACATGCCAAGTAATATTAATGCATAAATTTTGACTCTGTAAACCTAGCATCAACATCATTAGCTTGAAAGTCAGGAAGTATTTATCAGTGAAGAATATGGCTCAATCTGCAATTCATTCACTACTTTTTCCAGCATCATATCTCATACATATAAAATATATATATACACACACATATATATAACAATAGCTGATCAATAGCACATCAAACAGTCATACCTGGAAAACTAAACCAACAATTGTAGTTCCTGTCTTCCGATATGATGGTGGCTGAACTCCCTTCTTACTAAGCATGTCATTTCTTCTGCAGAGATCAAAACTAAATCCGCCCTTGGGGGGAACATCTATAGCTGAGTTAGACATCTTAAAACTTCAACTTAACCTGCACATAGAAAGCAAAAGATACTTATCGGTTATCACACCCATCTACCATGAAAACCAATTATCGAAACAAAGACAAAAAAAGCAAAAGAAAAACTTTGCACCTCTATATTTTTGTGTTTCAGAAAGTTTTATTAAATAAAAAACCAGCTCAACTAGGCCAAATATTGTATTGAGTTCAACTGAGTAGGAGTTTTTGTACCCTTCCACTGGTCTAAAATAATTAAAACCCTAAAATCTGAAATTTCAGTTCCTTTTCCACCCTCATAATAAATCTACTAAGCAATCAAACACTTTATATCAGACCCTGATTTAGAAACCCTATGCTTCAACAAGTCTATATCAACAGCTACCCTATCAAGTTTGAGACCTCTGGGCCCCTAGCTCGGGTGGTAAGAAAACAAGTTAGGGCAGTATTGGGGTTTCTTAGTTTTTATCTTGACTGCACACACAAATGGCTCAAGAGTCAAGACCACAATTGTCAAGCTTTCCAGATCAAAACCTAAGTTTTATTCCCCCCTGTCAGCTATAAGTTCAGGTGCAAAGTGCAAACTAATTAATTAGCATTTAACTTTAAATTAATCACCTAGAAGAAACAGTATTCATAGATAACCCCAAAATATTTGGGACTAAAGCTTTGTTTTAGTTTTTGTTTTTTAATTTAATTTTTGTAAGTACGATTAATATCTAATCTTGTACAACTTTCTCACACACCCAAATGACTCAAGCCCATAAATTTACAAGCTTTCCAGATCAAAACCAAGCAGCTATAAGTTCAAATGCAAACTAAGTAATTAGCATTTAATTACAAAATAATCACCTAGAAGAAACAGAATCCAGGTAACCATGTCAAATGTCTGACCTTGTACAACTTTCTCACACCCAAACAGCTCAAGCCCACAAATTTTCAAGCTTTCCAGATCAAAACCCAGAATTTTTTTTCCCCAGTCAGCTATAAGTTCAAGTGCAAACTAGGTAATCAGAATTTAACTTCAAATTAATCACATAAAAGAAACCGTATCCACGCAACAATATTCAATGACTGATGTTGTACAATTTTCTCACTCACACACAAATGGCTCAAACCTATAAATTTTCAAGCTTTCCAGAACAAAACGCAATAAGTATTTAGCATGTTAAACTAAATTAATCACCTAAAAGGAACTGCACCCATGTAACAACGTTCAATGCTCAATCTTATACAATGTCTCTCTCTCTCTCTCTCTCTCTCTCACAAACACACAAATGGGTCAAGCCCACACATTTTCAAGCTTATCAGATCAAAACCCACAATTTTTTTGCTCCACAATAATCAATACTTACAAGTAAAAACTAGTAAAACACAGGATCTTTCACAAATTTCACTTGAAATTCATAATACTAACATTTTACAAGCTACCCTAATCATGATTCATACTCAGAGAGTAAAAAAACTAAAAAAAGTCCCACACTTGGAATCGAAAAGATCGAAATCTCGTAGCTAAGGTTAACAGAGAACAACAACGTTGTGGAAAATAAGGAACAAGATTTACCTGAGAGAGACACCGAGGAAACCCAATTGCCAAGCAAAAGCGAATACCAGTGAGAGATTATTATTATAGTTTTTATTTTTATTTATTTATTCTTTATCTATGGAAAACCTAGAAGAGAAATCCAAGACTTTGAGAGCCTTTTTAATTATGGCTTCTGTCGTATATGCGTCCCTTTTTTCTTAAACCCATTTAAGTTTTGGAACTGGGCTTTGGGCTTGTTGTGTACACCTAATAAGTGTTTCACATGTGTCAACGATTCACTGCACAAGAATACTAGACTTAATCTTTGCCTTTAATTTTTAGCTTAAAATGTATTTTATTTTTACTATATTTAATTTTGGAGTACCTATTAAATTGATTTTCAGAAATTAAATATTATATACTTAGCTATTAGGATTTAGGATGATATTGATGTGCCCCTTCTATCATGATCCGTCATAATATTACTGTCATAAAACAACATCGTCATGCCAACTTTCTAGTTTCTACATTTTTTTTTTTTACAAAACAAATAATAAAAGAGAAGAAAATTAAGATACCCATTTAATAAACCATTTAGGTTCCTAATAAATGATTTCAATTAACACAATCAAGCCTAATAACATGGATTGGGTCAAGTTACTTGGGTTGAAAATTTTATTAACCCGACCGAACCAACCTAAGCTTAAAAAAAGAGGAGAGGACCAAGTTAACCCATCAACCCATTAATAACTAACACCAAAACATCAAGCTGGGTTGGATGTAGTCAATGGATTGAATGCACATCCCTACTCTCAAAGGAGTACTAGCCTATTGATATCTTGTTTTTCATTTTCTTTTTTGACAAATGAAGCAATTAAAATTTTGGTGAAATGACGTCATTTTATATTCGGTTAATGACAAAAAATAATGTGACAAACCTTGACAAAATGGGCATTTTAGCATTGTCTTAATAGTTAAGAGTGCAAAATGCAATTTTTGAAAGTTGAAGGACTGATTTAAAAGCGACTCAAACCTAAAAGATGTAAAATGCATTTTAGCCTAATTTTTACTTAATTTTTTAATCTCAATCAACTCTTAATTTTTGTTTAAAAAAATTGAAAATCATATCTTGAGATATTAACTAGAAATGTTTCCATCAAAATTGAAACTATTAGTGATATATATATATAAAATTGTGCGGGAGGATTTGTTCGGCTTTGTTCTTTGCAAGCAACGTGAGCAGTGTTTTAGACTTGCTCCCACATCGAAGAAAGATGCACCCTACTCATGCCTTATAAGCCTTAGCTGAAGGCAAGAGTGTACCGCAAAATAGTATCAATTCAGTATAGGTGATTTATAATATTGGTTGAAAAATGAAATATCAAAATTAGAATAAAAATTATCTCAAATTATTGAATTAACAAATATTAAAATATCAATTATCACAAAAACAAAAATCTTGGTACGTGACAATTTCTTTTTTGATAAAATGTATTTTTGAGATTTTTTAAAATGATAAAAACAATTTTTTTTTTAAAAGCTTGATTCTTTTTCTTGCTAGGAATTTGTTATTTGAACCATAGATATGGAGTACCATACTAGACTATCATTTGATACAACTCAGTTACTTCTTAGCATATATTTGGAATTGAGTTAATGATGGCATGTTTCTCTAACCAGAATCATTAGCGGTGTTAAAATTGAGTTGACAGACGAGATTTTCAAATAGATCTACGCAATAGCTTGTCATGTTCCAATTTGGACATTCATCTAGTAGTTTTTGACTTCATTTCACTTATATATTTTTTATTAAGTTGCCTCTACAATTTTTTTTCCCACTTCTAAATATCAATTATTCATCATATATCTTAGGCTAAACTTTATCTTGTAGGGATTTAAAAATATATATTTTATGAAATATAGTTTTTTCTCCCTGTTTAAGAACATTAATTGATGCGCATTTGCCTTGTTCCATTGTTATTTGTTTTCTCTTTTTCTAACTTGGGTTTTTCTTAACAGTATGTATCCTTTTCCAATGAACCATTTATTGTAAGTGGGTCAACGATTTTACTAAATTATCAAAATTGGAATTGTTCAATATGTATGCTTTGTTGTCAGTCAGAAGTTATTTTTATCGCTGATAGTTGTACTTAAAAGAGCTCCTTTCATTTGTCCCTGGCAGATGATAATAAAGTCTCTAAGTGCAAGTGCAATTTTAGAAGCAGTCCTTGAAGCCTTTGGTGTGAAGGAGAATTCAAATGGGGTTGCAAGTAAGATAATTATAATGAATCAATGTTGGTGATTATATTGGTTTCTTGCATTATTTCTCACCTTGTAGTAGCTTTGTTTCCTAGCGTTTAAAATGGTCATTCATTACCAGCAAACTCTTTACTTCAAGTGGTACCTCCCCAAGTGCTTTGAGCCCCATGATCTTTACTCTCCACCTTACTCTTACAAGAAAAAGAGCTGCCATTTGAGTTGGAGCTCATAATGAAAACTAGCGCGTTCAAAAGACGTGAATGCGAAGCCTTAAGTAAAGCCCATGAAAGTTAAGTGTCCATTGAAAGAGAGCAAGTGGTTCTTGCTTTTTTTTGATAATTCAATAATTACAACGGGAAAAAAAGATTTGAACCCTTAATGTTTGGGAAACACCAAAAGGTGCCAACAATTGAGCTCTTGGCATGGTTCTTGCAATTTATATATTACATTACATACAAATACTGACCAATAGCAAGTAACATTCATCCACAAGTTTTACTTACTGAATAGTAGATACAGAAATGATTCTTCCAGACAATTTCCAATCAACACATACATCAGGTAACTTACACTGCCAAATGTTAATCAGGGTAGCACTCATAGTAACGTATGGAAAAAATTAACATATCTTTCTCATAAGTTTAGTTTCAAGAACAGCTAAGAAAAAAGAATATTTTCTAACTGCAGAAACTTACTTCAAGCTCTTCAATAAAGTTAAATACAGATTTTCAATGGAAGAAACCCCATGATGAAAGATAAAGAGGCATACTTTGAGATTCTGAAAGGCAGTCAATATTAAGTATCATTTGAAACCAGCACGCATGCCTCGGAATCAAGAAAGAAATGCATTGTCCAACAATCTCCGCATCAGTTCTGAAATAGCCAGCTTCAAATCTATGTTCAATTAATTATTGCTTTTTAACTTTCCACAGTACCTCCTCTCAACCATGTATAAGGTGCCATGCCAAACTGCAAGCTTCAAAGAGAATGAAAGACACATCTGTATTAAGGAGTTGGAGCAGCAGTGCTACTCCCAAATCCCATCTTATGCCCCAACAGTGTAAGCTGCTCAATAAACTCCACTCCTGTGAGAATTTCTGTAGTTCCATATATAACATGCTTGACAGGCTGCTGGTGCTGTACAAGCTCTTGCAAGCTCCCGTACTCAACATAATTACCACCGCCAATCATGAACACAATAGCTTCCTTAAACGGTCCTTTCAAATGACTACTACCAGAACCTGACTTAGGAGTGCGAGGATCAAATACGAGGTAATTATCAGTTTCAGGATTCGGCTTCCCTTCCATCAAGGCTTCCACTGTCCTTGGCAATGCCAGTTGCCTATCACTAGATAAGAGATTCTTCACACCAGCGGTCACAGCATAAAATTTCTCAGCCCAGTCGACAATGTTATTTCTGCTGGCTGAATTTGCTGATGCCATTGAGACATTCAATGACTTCAATTTTTTCACATACTGAAATGCACTAGTATCAACCTCGGACTCTCTGAGTGCTGCTTCTACTGATTCCACTTCCGATTGATTAATGCTTTCTGAAGAGATCAGATACATGATAGCGAACCTCAGCTTATCCAGCTTTGTCCCTTTCCCTCTGAGCACACCAAGGAGCTCATTCCGATCAATGGTTCCTCTGACCAACATCTCATTCTCCTTTTTTGCATAAGAATCAAGTGACCTCTCCTTGATCTCACCCAACAAAACAGTTGCAATATTGGTGTGCTTATCTATCACCTGCTTCCGCTCTGTCAACTCAGGCAGTGAGTTCACTGCATTCATCAAATGCTTTGTGTTCCCCATCAAGTCTGTCCCATCAAACTCTGCCCCGTCAGTCCCACCGGTCCTCCTATTGACCTCATCAACATCCTTCTTATACTTGTTCAATTGAGTCTCAATCTCCACTGCGACTTCAGGAAATTCCAACAATCCATTAGCCACCCAAAATGGGTCAGAACTATCCAACTCAAACGACTTCATCCCACCCTTTTCACCTTGTAAACTCAACCTATTCAGCCTCAATCCAAGAACATCATGAACAAGAGCTCGATACCTAAAATCATGCTGTATTGCAACTGACAACTCAAAATTCCTATCAAATATACACAAAACTGGCCGCTGGAAAGAGCTCGTGAAACTCCCACCTTCTGTAAACAAATTGTTCTTCGACAACAAATGGTCTCGCAATCTCTGATCTAATGCTGAAGCAACCATCTCAGCTGGCCCACCACGTGGGCACCTAATTATTGGCACCACGACCAGTGTAGCCAATACACAAAACAAACCAGTTACAATCCTCTCCACAATCTCCTCAATCTCACGATCCCCAGCTGATGGATCATTCAATTGCACAAAACTAGACTTCTGTGCCAACGAAAACAAATTATCCTCCAATGTCACAAACTCCAAGTACTGATCATGCACCTTTGCAATCCGTTGGATTGAATCCGAACTCAAAGTCCCAGATGCAATATCTTCAAGCAGCAGGCGGGGTACAGCGGATGAAAAATTCAAGTGAAAAGTATCATACAGCGACCGGGAGGCATCAGCAATGATTCGCTGAATGTTGGATTGATTGGCTTGGACAAAATACACGGCAGGCACATCATGGACAGGTTTTCGATCCTTATCAATGAGAAAGTATAAGGTCACACCATGTTTTCGAAGGTCCTTGACACTAATCAATGGGGACAGGATGTTTTGGCAAAACTTATCATAGATCAAGATCTTGTACACCTCTTCGTTTGCAGTACCCGTTGCATTCACGGGTTGGTTCAAATTCAACATTCGGGTAATACATTCTGAACCCACAAACAATATAACACATCGAATTCAATAACACATATAAACTTAATTCACACATATATGAAATGGGTTATTGTTTATTGTTCGAATTTTATTTCAGTTACTTTGTTAATGCAGATATTGACATTTTCTGAACCAAAAATTGCAGACCCAATTGAACAATAAAAAAAATAATTCCATTTCAGTCTCTTTTTTTAGCCAAAAACATAAAATTTATGGATGAAATTAGGTGGGTATAAGCTAATATTCTCATAAACGAAATGGGTTTTCGATTAATTTTTGGAATTTCAATTTAGTTTCTCAGATTTGAAAAAAAAAAAATCTAAAGCAAGCAAGAAGAAGATCCAGAGTGAGAGAGAGAGTACCTGTTTGCTTTTGACGGAGATTGAGAGCCATGGCAGTGAAAACTGTGTTCCGAAAACACCAGTAATTTTCGCTTACTTTCTGTGTACGTAAAATGTTTTTTTTGAGCTCTGCAAATTTGGGGGCTCTGTGCCTGAGAAAGCGTTGCGTTCTGTCCTTGTTTGTTTCTTCGGAAATTTTTTCTTTTCTTTTTTGAGAATGTCTTCAGAAAATTATTTCATTATGGGATTTTGATTTTTTTTTTTTTTAATGTGTGATAATGACATGAAATTATTTCATAAATAACTCAGCCAACAAAAAAAAAAAAAAAAAAAAAAGGAGAGAGAGGGTATTATCAAATTAAAAACACTCTTTCTGTCTTTCATCTTACAAAATTGTGTTAATTTTCAAATCTGTGTTAAAGAGTAAGAGGTTTTGTAGCTGAATTGACACCTCTCCATGCACAAAGTGCTTAGGGGTTTAGGAGAGAAAGGGTTCGAGATGCGGAGTTAGCAACATGTTGTAATTATTTCTTAAAAATTGTGTTAATTTTCATTATATTCATAGGAAAATGTTTAGTAAAATGTTTCACTATACATTCTATTAGTATTTATTTTTTCATGATTCTCAAAAACCGGGTTAATAAACAAGTGGAAAGTATGGGAGGTTGGATTGGAAATTTAAAATGAGTTTTGAGCTTTTAAAATAGGGATAATTACAAATTACCCACCTGTGGTTTAACCCGAATTTAACTTACCCACCCATGGTTTTATTTTTGACACTTTATCCACCCGTAGTTCATTCTGTCTATGCTCTGTAACCCACCTCTAATTTTTCCGTTACTTTAACACGTTTCATCAAAAAATCAAACAAGAAATCATATCAAACACTCTTCTCCCACACACTCTCTACGCTTGCTCACCCACTTGGGATCTTAGATGCTACAATGCCACCCACTTAATTTATTAGACAGAGAATCATTTGGGTTTTGATCGTGCAAGGAAACTGAATTTCCTAATCTAAAAGTGAAAACCTTTCCAGACAATTCCAATAATGCACCTGCTCAAAAAAAAAATTCTAGAAACACCAAAATTGAAGTAACAACGTGGAAGTTCCCAAATCACAAACCCCCTTGCAATAAACCCCACAACAATCAAAAACCCCAAACAAAAAAGGAAACTAAATTTCCTAATCTGAAAAAACACAAACACTTTTACATCAAACCCCAGAAAATTCAAACCCTAAAAAAAAATAATCAAGAAAAACCCAAACATAATATTTCCCCCATAATCAAGAAAAACCCAAACAGATTCGATTAAACACACACACATATATAGTACACAATTGCATAAATTGAGCAATGAAGTTGTTGGGACTAGAGCTCAGTGGAAGGAGAAGTCGTTTTAATAAAATGAGCTCACGGCGAGGCCTTTTGGGTCTAGTCCACCGCCCAAAACACTATCCAAGTGTTTAATCTCATCATAGCAACCAAGTCCCACAAATCAAATTTAACAATTAAAAGGAAAAAAAAAAGTGAAACTATATAATATTTAAAAGACAACATACATATTATTAGGGGGCTTCAGTGTGTGTAACGTTCAGATCATTGAAATAAATCTCTCACCGAAATCCGCTAAGATAATAAAGTTATCATCATTAGCCCAATTCAAAAAATCATGCATCTTTTATACACAAATATAAAAAAAAAAAAAAAAATTAAAAACCAAAAAATAAAAAAGAAATAGAGGAGGTAATGTGCTTAAACAGCCAAGGGTTTGTAATCAGAATATGGGAAGAAGAACCCAGATCAGAAACTCTAGTCCACAAATAGCCTCATCACTGCACACTTCAAACAAACACAGACAGAGACAGAAAAATTAGAGGTGGATTACCCTCACATCTGAATCCAAGTTCTTTAGCGTAAACAGAAGCAACAAGTGAAGAGATCAGTCCTGTTTGTGGAGCATCTAAGATCCCAAGTGGTTGAGCAAGCATAGAGAGCACGTGGGAGAAGAGTGTTTGATCTGATTTCTTGTTTGATTTTTTGATGAAACGTGTTAGAGTAACAAAAAAATTAGAGATGGGTTACGGAGCATAGACGGAATAAACCACGGGTGGGTAAAGTGTCAAAAATAAAACCATTGGTAGGTAAGTTAAATTCGGGCTAAACCATAGGAGAGTAATCTGTAATTATCCCTTTAAAATATTCATTCACCCCAAATTATCGGTCCTTTATTTTATTTTGAGTAGGGTGTTAAATGGGCGGAGTTTGGATTGGGCATAAATGAGTTAGATACATAAATTGAGTATTTTAGCCATTTTAGAGATTTGAGATTTTTTTTTGTTCATTTTAGGGCTTTTAAAATATTCACTCACCCCAAATTATAGGTCCTTTATTTTATTTTGAGTAGGGAGTCAAATGGGTGGAGTTTGGATTGAGCATAAATGAGTTAGATACATAAATTAGAGTATTTTAGCCATTTTAGAGATTTGGGATTTTTTTTTTGTCATTTTAGAAGTTTCATGTGTATTTTAGTCATTTTAGAGGTTTAAGAGTATTTTGGTCATTTTAAATGTCTCAAAAGTATTTTGGTCGTTTTAGATATTTTGAGGGTATTTTTGATCATTTTAGAGATTTGAGGGTATATTTGGCAATTTTAGAGGTTTCGGGGTTATTTTTAGTAAGGTTTTGAGAATATTTTGATCGTTTTAGATATTTTATATTTCAGGGATATTTTGGTCATTTTAGAGGTTTACGAGTGTTTTTCTCATTTTTGATGTTTTCAAAGGCATTTTGGTTGTTGTAGTGGACCTTTTTGTTATATTGAGCTGGGCTGTCTCTTGCGGTACTAGGCCTAAATATTCTGAGTAAGGGAGTTGAGACCGGTCCAACTGCAACTCAATTTGGTCCGGCTTGTGCGCAAACTATGCCTCGTCTGCCAAGAGCATGCTTACAGCAGGCAGGGTTATTTTAGGTGAGTTGTGGCAAACAGACATGATAATAATAAAACAAAAAAAAAGAGTATTTTGGCTTCTTAATTAAAGTGAGTAAATAACCCCTAATTACGAAGGATAATCATAATAACAACAATAAATTTTATAAAGAGAGCGAGGGAATAAGTGGATTGCATATGGGTTAATCAAAAAGAAAGAAATCAGATTAAGTCTGATCCGCAGGACCGAAACCAGATAGAGAAGAAGGTTTCTTCTCAACGCGAATAATCCCCCAGGGAAATCCTGCTGTGAAAATTAATCACTTTGAGGGAAACAGACCTGAATGGTTGGTGCCTAAGTGAGCTCCTTGCTTTTGGTAGAGAGTAGGACTTTGAGAATGAGAGAGAGAATCAACCTATTGGTGCATGCCTGCCGATCTAACTCTCTGTATATTTCTTTCTTCCTTTTTTAATTTTCCTCTTATCTTTCTTTTCTTTCCTCCACACTTGTTTTCTATTTTGTAGTTTTCCTTAGAGGTTCTTGTTACCGTGATTGTGGGTCCCCCCTTTTTGTGTGCGACAAAGGCCTCATTTTATAGTACCTGCAGTGATCGGGTTTTACTATTTTAGCCCTTAACCACATTTGTCTGGTTTGGGTGTACTTGCCGACCACCACTGGTCCGTCTATGTGCCACTCCCCATCACCAAACAAAAAAGACTCTTTTGTTTGTTTGTCTGCCGTGGCACCCTTTCCTGCTACGGTGTGGGTGCTCTCTTTCCCTATCCCTTATGGCATGCACCTAGTGGTTTCAACTCAGCCTTGCTTCTTTTGAATGGTATATCATCCCAGCAGGACACTTCCCCCAAAAGAGCCTGAGCAAGAACCTCAGAATAGATTTTTCCCCTCTCCCCACCGCCAAACCATGCCCTCTTACCTCTGACCCATGACCTCACCATGTCCTGAATTGGCTGGGTACATGTTGGTGATGTTTGGGCCTTGCGCGTGCCTCATTTCCATGTATATCCAAAATTACCTGCTGCTCATGCGTTTGCCGTGATTTGGAGGCTTGCCTGCACAGTCTGCCATCCGTCCTTGACTTTTTATGTGAGCTACTTTATGATTTCCCGTTCCCCTTAGGGGCTGGGCTTTAGCTGATGTTGGGCTTTGCCTTCTTTCAGTCTACTCCTTGACTGCTATCATTTCTTGCCATATCACTCTGTCATTCCTGCTGTGATATTTATTTGACCCAATCCTGCTGGACTTCTTTGGATTTGACGTTTATTCTTTCCCCAGTGGCTTAGTATGACCATTGATTTTTTCATCACATTACTTGCGAGCTCCTGTGTCCCATTTGTTTTCTCTTGGGCATCCTTAGCCCATTTGCTTTTCTTGGGCTTCCTTGGTCCTTTTCCTAACTCTGTATTCCCATGAGCTTTTACTAACTCCATTGGGCTTCCCCGGCCCAATTACCTTGTCCTCATCCTTAGGGTTCATGGGCTTGCTATCAACCCCTTACTTTCTTTACTTGCATTATTTTGGGTCTGCCGTGACCCATTCTCACTTTTCTACATCATATACTGCCCATGGGTTTGCTATTTCTCTATTTCCAGGCTCCTTTAGGCCCGTTTGCTTCCTCAAGGCCCATTTGTTTATTTCATGGACCTGTGATCCATTATTTTGCCGCTTGGGCTTAATAATTTTTTCTATCTATTTACCAACTTCTTCCTACCCGTGTTGCTGGGCTCCTTCTTTCTTTTTGACTTCCAAAATGACCATCAACAGTTCTTTTAGAGATTTTCTGGGTTTTAAATCATTTTAGAAGTTTTTGGATATTTTGGTCATTTTAGAAGTTTTGAAAGTATTTTGGTTATTTTGGTGGTTTTGGGTATTTTGGCTCATTTTAGAGACTTTTGGGATATTTTGGTCATTTTAAAGGTTTTGGGGGGTATTTTGGTCATTTTAGAGGTTTTTGGGTGTTATGGTTTTTAAAAAAGATTTCGGGGTATTTTCGGTCATTTTAGAAATTTTGGGGGTATTTTGGTTATTTTAGAAATTTTAGGGTATTTTGGTTTATTTTAGAGATTCTAAAAGTATTTTGATCATTTTAGAGATTCAAAGATATTTTCATTATTTTAGGGGTTTCAGGGTATTTTTTGTTATTAATTTGGAGTGTATTTTAGTCATGTTGGTGGATCTAAGGGTATTTTGGTCTTTTTCAGTGGTTTTAGAGGTATTTTAGGGTTGAATAATTTGGGTAAATGATACGTGGATAATACTTGGATCTAATTGGGTGCCTAATTAGAATACTCATGTTAATTGGATTTAGTTGAGTCAATACCCATTTGACCCAATTAATAATTTGGTGGGTTTAGGTCTTATTTTTGTGAGTAGGTTTGGATGGGTAAATGAGTTTGGGTTGATTTTGTCACCCTAAGTTTGAGATGTTTGAAAATATAGTCTTATTTTAAAAAAATCCATAAAAAAAATTCTATAACTTACATTTTTTTTTTTAAAAGGTTAATACTATTCTTTCACTAAAGTTTAATTTTTTGGGGGGTATTTTTGCAAAATTGTACTTTTTTTATGAAGCAAAATTGTATGTTTTAACCAAAATGCAAAACATTAAATGATATTTACTTAAAAAGTTAGAATTTTTTCTCTCTCTAAAAAAAGTTTTTTTTTTTTCTTTTAAACAAGACAACAATTTGGAATTGAAGGAGTAATTTTTTAAAATTGAAATGAGGGAGTGATAATAAGTTTAGGAATGCATAAATGGCAACAGGTTAGGCGAGGTGCAATGCTGTAGGCAGATTTGCATAAATGGCAATTTTTAATTATTTTCTTGTTATTCATGTTCCAAACTAGATGGTTCTTCGTATTTGACTATTGCTGAGCATACATATTTTTTTTGTTGACAAAATGCAAAATGCATAGCATAAATTAGAAATAGTGATTGTATCCTAAAAAAAAGAAAGAAAAAGAAATAGTGAGTGTATATTGTTGTTAAATTACTGATTTTTTTTTAAAAAGTTTAAGTTAATAGGAGATGGTGAATTTAATTATTTAATCTATTACTCTTTTTTCATGTGTGGGCCACCTAAGCTGTCATTAAGTAAGGGCCAAAAACAAGAAAATTTAAATGGAGTGTAAGGTAGATACAAGAGATTGAACTCAAAATTTATTATTTTAATACCATGTTAAATTAATGATTATTCCAAAAGCACGTGCTACACTCAGTTATCAACGTTGTGAATTTAAACTAAAACTAAATTGTAGGAGAGAGGCGGCGAGAGAGTGAGAGAGTTTTTGTGTTTTCAATATAAATGAGAGAGATAACTGAATAAAAAATAAAGATAAGCAACAATGGGCATGTATATATTTACATGTTCACTAGGTAGCATGTTGTAGGAATTTTTGCAAAATACATTATCAAATGTGGGTGTGTTTTTGGTATTTTCTGCTACAGTATCATCTAAAATGCTTTTTGCATCTTTGAAAGCCGAATGCTATAATGCATTTGGGCTGATCATTTAGCCAAAAAAAAAAATATTGAATATATTTTCAATTTAATGTAATATTCATTTTCTTTATTTTTTTTTTCATTTTCTTTATTCTTTAGGACATTGTTGCAATTTACAATGTAGCCTACCTAGGGGACTATGTAATTTTTTTTTTTTTTTGGCTGAATAGGGGACTATTAAATATTCTAGGGGGGGCTTCAATCCCAACATATCAATGAGTCGCAACTTGTTTGGTCCCCAATGCGAATAGGCTTGACTTTAGCTTTTGAGGACATAAATAGTTGAAACCCAACTAAGATTCCCTTCCAAAAATCTTCCCTATTGGTTCAATCTCCAGTAGCAAGCCTCTTCGGAATTCCACATAAGGGTGAGCAAGTGGGTAGTCATCTGCTTTTGTTTTCCACCTGGTGCAAGAACATAGAATATAGCATCAAAAGGAAGAAGCACTAATAAGTTTTACATGAAATTTTGAGTATACTTGATAAAGAGCTGCTTTAATTATACACTATCACCTAAACCAAAGACTTATGTTCCTCCTTATGGAAAGTGGTACTATGAGTGAGAATATCAATTAAAATGATTGCTGGAAAAAGATAAAGCAAGCTCAATTATATAGAACCCTAAATGGGTTGCAGTAGGTTGCTAGATTAACCTGCCTATTGTCATCCATAATCCATACATGCCATCATTTTAGTGGGGGCTGGGTTAGTGAAATTTTACCTATAATTAAGGACAAGATGATGAAGGAAGCATGCAATCTCTACTTTGGCAAGTTCAGCACCTGGACATAGCCTTGGTCCACCACCAAACGGTGACACTTTTTTGCTTGTTTCTTCATCCTGCCAATGGGGTCAATGATTGAAATTGGAATTATTGGGAGATTAAGAAAATGTCACTAATATACATGCAAAAAATGCATAACTACTACAAAGTCCTGTGTCTGCATCTATGTTAGCATTAATTAAAGGCATTTTCAAATGTTGTTCAAATTCTTTATCCATATATACTTTTTAATAACTTGTAACTAACATGAAAATGAATGCTTACCTATATACATATGATACATATGAACAACTAAAATAAAGGATACTTGCAGATATTTGGGAAGAAAAAAATAAGTGAGTATTAAATTTTCATCAAAAATTAGTTGGAAAAAGGTTCCTAGTTGTTTATAGGACAAAATGATAATAACAAAATGGAGACAAAATTGTAGAAGAGACAAGGACTGCAGATAAAAAAAAAGTTTAAATCACTAAAATTATTATAATGATATCAGAAAGTTTATTATTTCATTTCATTCAAAGATTAGTCGTCAAAGAAGGTGTCTGCTAATTTTTTGTGACAAAAAATCTGACATGAAGTTTTTAATTATTATTAGTAGTAGAGGTTTATGTCCAAATGAGGTGTCTGGTTTTACATATTGGACTAGAGGAAGAATTGATATACTTACAAACCATCTCCAAGGATTAAACTCTAAGGGGTTTTTATGGAGAGCTGAATCAAAATTTACTGCTGTGAAGATGGGAAAAACCTTCCATCCTGAGGGTATGAGAATATCTGCAACATTTTTAATCATGATCTCCATTAAGTTAGAAGCTGTCACCAATTATTGCAATAAAGAGACAATCATATAATATACTACAAAACAGTACTTCTAATTATGTAAATTAAGAACCTTTATATTTAACATCTTGCAGAGCTTTCCTGTGCAGAAATTTTACTACATTCCCACATCTCATTGCTTCATATATAACCTACAGTTAGCATGTGTTAGTTCTATATGAAGACTTTTATAACCTTTCTAGTGGAAAATTAATCACTATATATAAATATGATGTTAATAATTACATTGCGGGTGAACTTCATTTTCTTGTAATCTTCCCAGTTCAAAGGTTCTCCATCCTCTTTTCTTTTCCTTATCCCTTGGTGTTCTTCCTGTGTAGTACACATAAATGTTGAACAAAATAACCCTCTTTAGCAATTAACATGTAATATTTTTGTTCATGCAGATTCTAAGAGAGAGAAAACAGAGAGCAACCTTCAAATTTTCTAAAGCATTTGGTGCTTGCCCAAGAAAGTAGACAATTAAGGACATGAGTGTTGCAGTTGTCTCGTAACCCCCTAACAAGATGTCCAATACAATGCTTACTATCTCGTCATTGGTTAGGCTCTTCTTTGACAAAACCACATCTAAGAAGTCTCCTCTTTCTATAAGCCCCACAATATTCCTTTGTTCCCTCTCTTTAATCATTTGTTTAACAGTGGAAGAAAGTCTTGCTCTAGCCTAAAGAAGCCAACAAAAGAGAATATCAAAGATAGCTTTGAGTATTAGCATAAGCATAATTTAGCACATGGATCAATGGGTGCATTTTATTTAGAGTGATGTTAAGTTCACACACCAATTTGCACACACGTTCTTACACACAGATGAAAAACAACTAAAATCGTGCATTGAAGACACGATTTCAAGTTGTGCAAATTGGTGTACGCAACAAGTTTTACCGTTTTATTTAATCATACATGTTAAGTTACCTTCACAGTGTTGGCATATGCACTCCCAGGTATATTTAATGGCAAAGACACAAAGCCTCTCATGTAGGTCTCGAAGTCTTCTAATATCTTTGAGGCTAGTGGTTCATCTGGTTCAATACTCAAAATCTCCTTCACCATAATTTTGAGTGCAAACTGCGTTGAATTGAAAAAGTTAAATTAAACATGAATTCAATTGGTATATTTTTGTTTTCTTGTTATTGTTGTTGCTAATTTTATTTTTACTTAAATGGCATATTTGGTTATTAACATTTTACCTTTGTTTCTAAATTGTCTTTATATTTAAAACTGTTTCATGGTAGTCCATGTATTTTGGAAAATTGATTATAATAAATTTTTAACGGTTCTTTTGTGGATAGAAAATACTAACATGGCAAATAAAATCATGTCAAGTTATGGTTGGCATTGCAAAAGATTGACACAAAGATATTGATGAGTATTTTTTAAATTTTGCTATCATAGATGAAATTTTCTAAAGGGATAAGTACAACAACAATTTTTCAGAATAGGAAAAAAAATTAAGAAAGGGGTTGTAACTAATCCTTCTTCTTTTCTATTGATTATAAACTCATCCAAATGCATGAATATAATTTTAAATGTAATAACACTTTTATATGTAAGTTGTGATTGGTGAAATATAAAGTTTTTGAGAAACAAATACACACACAGAGGAGAGAGGAAAAGGGGTTGGTGAAGTATAAAGTTGAACACAAAAAATGGGACATGACATTTATACCCAATTAGATAACATACAAGAAAATTACCAAAAATAACATAAGATTAAAATAACAAGAAGAGTACCAAAACTAATGTAAGATTAAAATACATATAATACAACATGCATAGAAACTCTCTCAGACCTCACAAAAAAGAGAGTTTTATGTACTAACAATGACTTTTTTATAAACTCCACCTCATCAAAGTGATTTTGATTTCATGAATTCCATTTGCTACATCATAATTTTTATCCATTAAAAATGATGATAAGGACCTTTTCCCAACATTTTAAAACACGAGGATGAATTTAAGACAAAGATTAAAGCTAAGTATCAAATATGCAATTTAACCTTATTTTTACCATGTAATTAAGCTGCTGAAAGTACTATATACCTCTTTAGCTTCTTTGTAAAACGAAACTGGTTTACAGCTTTTCCATGAATCCATCATTGAAATTGACATATTTTCCGCAAGATGAAAGAATTCTGGTGTTGACTTGGACGTGCCGCTGAAGCTGACAGCAAAGCTTCTAAGCTTCTTGTGAATCTCTCCGGTTGCGATAATCAAAGAATACTTCCCAAGAATGCCTTGCATGGACTTGGGGTAGCTCACCTGAAATAGCTTCTCCTCATTCTGAAGAATGAAAAGGTTGAACTCATGATCGCAGGAAACTATGGTTGGTGAGCCAAATAGATGAGACTTAAATATCCTCCCATACCTGCATGAAAACACTCCAAATTGATTACATTTTTTTTTTATAAGACTTAGCTGCATGGGCATATCTTGGTACAAATGTCCTCCTTAATTTGATACAACTTCATCCAAGAACATAGGAAAAGAGAATATATATACAAAATAAAGGAACTTGGTATATTACCTAGAGCAATGTTGTTGTAAGAAGCTTCCAATAGAGTTTGATTTATGGGGTTTGAGGAAGCCGATAGTCTCTCCCAAAAGGGGCCATCCCATGTGCCCAGGAGGCAAGTTTGGAGCATCTTGTTTCCTGAAGAAGTTTACGAGAAGAAAAGACAAAACTAGGCCTAAACACAGAGCTAATATAATAGGAAAAATCAAAACCATAGTGCCTGATATATGATATCTCTTGCAGAAGAAATTCACAAGCCTGTCTATTCTTTGAAATGCCACAAGCTTGTCTTGTTTGTTGATTCTCGAGCCTTTGTTACGGTCTCAATTGCTGTGTTTTGGCATGCTGGCAAACTTATATATATAGGGACCATAAACAACAGAAGCGGAGATTTTGCCTTTAAAACAGGTTTACTAAAAAGTTAAAATAGGTAAGGACACATTTTTATTTTTATTTTTTTTGTGTGTGTGTGCGCGCGCGCGCGTGTTTGAGTGAGTGACAGTAACTTCTCTTCTTTATTCAAAATAAATATATTTTATAATTTAAACTAAATATTACAAATGTAAAAGTATAATTTTATGAATAATACTAGAGATACAAATTATTTTACAAATTTTTTTACAAACTATTAATGTGATAAGTGATTATTAGTAAATGAAAAAGTGATATTAGTGGTGGGTTTAGATGAAGACCAATAAAATAGTTTGTGGTTATAACATTACTCTAATCTTATGCTCTGTTTGTTTTGACATTAACATATTTCATTCATTTTTCAACAAACATTTTCTAGAAAACCATTTCATTTTCCAATAATTGGTAGCAACCTTAAAATGAGTTGGGAAATTATTTCTCTTGATTTTTCTTATTTAGCTTCACATGAAATAGAGTTGTTATATATTTGTTTAGTTTCATGTAACATAAAGTTGTTTTCTAGGAAATTTTATTAATTTTCAACAAACATTTTCTAGAAAACCATATCATTTCCTATGATTCGTAACGATTTTAAAATGAGTTGAAAAACTACCTCTCTTGACTTCCCTTGTTTAGCTTCGCATGAAATAGAGTTGTTTTTATTTTTTATTTATCTTTGTGTGAAACAAAATTGTTCTCTAGAAAATTTTAACAGAAAACAACTATATATCACACCAAGCTAATTAAAAGAAGTTAAGAGATAGTTTTTTTTTTTACCCATATTTTTTTATACGGCAAAAAAAAAAAAAAAAAAAAAAAAAACTATCTTCACATAAGGTTTTTCATTGAAACAAACAATAACAGGAAACAACTCTATATCACACTAAGCTAATTAAGAGAAGTTAAGAGATAATTTTCTTTTAACCCATTTTTTGGTATACTGCCAAATAAAAAAACTATATTTACATAAGGTTTTCTATTGAAACAAACGGAGCGTTAAATGAAATTATCCTCTATGATAGTCTCATTTTAATTGCTTTGGAGGGGGGCTTTCCTGGTGAGTGAATTTGGTCTAAGGGGAGATTGCAATTAAGTGGACTAGTTTTTAAATACTAAATAATTGGAGATTTTTCTTCTCCTTCTTTCTTTTATTTTTTAGGGTAAGATAATTGAACCTGTCATAGGACAAATGCTAAAATTAATTAGTGAATTCAGAATCACAACTTGCCATATATTTATTTTACTTTTTTATAAAATAGTTGTAGTTTAAAATGAAAAAAAATTTAAACACATGACAAATTGTGATTGGTGAAATATAAAATAGAACACAAAATATGGTACAATGAATTTATATTAGTTTTTAGTAAATAAGCCTTAATGAAACATGTTATCCAATTGGATTTTGATGGTAGTGTCTACGACCCTACAATATTACTTGGTCGAAAGACTTGTAAGTGGTGTTGTCAAATTCTTATCATGTTTCATTCTTTCATGGATGGTAGTGTCTACTACTCTACAATATTACTTGGTCGAAAGACTTGTAAGTGGTGTTGTCAAATTCTTATCATGTTTCATTCTTTCATGGGAAGAACTTGAATTCGGATTTAAGCAAAAAAAAAAAAAATATATATATATATATATACACACACATATATACACACATGCATTAATTCACCTAACATTTACTTTATATTTTGAGTAGGATAAAATTTAGCAACAAACTTTGTTAAGGCTATAACTCTACTCAATATCTTTTTATTAGATGTGAATTTTGACAAATTCACTATTGGGTTACATTTTCTTTTTATATCTCCCGTGTTTGTAAAATTTCAAAAATGCAAAAATCAGTAAGTCTTAATGATACGTGTTATCCAATTGGATTTTGATGGTAGTTGTGGGGCCAAAAATAGTCAGGCAACCCCGGCCCACTTCGAACCAGGCCCAAGGCCCATGCCGAGGTCGCGCCCAAGGTCGAGGACTGAAATGTAATGCCCAGCTACCCACGAAACAGTGCCGAGGATGATAACGTCCTCAGAATTTCGAGATCCGAAAACGGACAAGTAGCACGCCATCAAAGGGAACCTCCCCGAGCATCCAAGGAGCAAACAGCAAATACCAAATACCGGACATGGAAGCATGGTGGAGGAGCAAGTCCCAGATGAACTGTCACCTCCACATTAAATGCCCTCAACTAACGTCCTGGCCGCATTAATGAGGAGGGGACGCCTCAACAGTGCCACCTTGGTTGCTGCCACCCACAGAGAGAATGGGAAGGTAGTTGATGGGACAGGCACTCGAGTGATGGCCTAATCCCTCTACAAATGTAGGGCTAGGATTGATTGGGAGAGGGATATATAATGTAAGGAACCCCTCCTAAAAGAAGGAGATAGATATATGATCTAAGAAATACCATAGCAATCTGTATTCTCTGAGAGAACTTTGTAGCCAGTCTTAAAACAGAAATTATAAGAACTCCAAGCCCTGGATAGCACGTCCGAGGAGTATTATTACACATCTTAATTCACGTTCAGGCTATCCAATCCACATGCAATCATGCATGGCCGTTGCACTTCTCACTAACGCCTAGTTCTTGAGTCCATTCTCTATAAATTCATTGCGGGGAAATTGGGCTTGGGTCTACTCCCTCGAACCTGGTCCCTACAATTGGCGCTGTCTGTGGGAAGAACTTGTGCGTTAGTAAGGACAACAGTCAAGCACGGTAGGATCGAGCCCTCACCAAAGAACTCCTAATCGACCTGAACCGGCGAAGCCGCGGCATCAGGGTGACTATGGCGACCCCGGGGGTGGTCAGAACGACAATGGACGATTTCGAGAAGGAAGCGTACATACTTCAACAGCGAGTGAAAACCAAGCCCAGAAGCGCGACGAGGGCCAGGCCACGCAATCGGAAGAGGCCCATAGCCACGCTTCCCAGGGGAAGGATGATAAGGTGGCCATGCAGCGCGAGATAGATGGTCTGAAGAGGAAGCTGCGCCGTGCGCAGCGAAGACGGTCCGAGCCCAGCCCTGACCTGCCCTCTGACGACGAGAGTGATGACGAATACAGACAAAGGTCAAGAACGCCCCCCAGCGAGACTTTCTCCCACGAGGACGAGCGCTACCAGAGGCGTAGGCGCGCCAACCCAACCCCCAGGGGCGTAGGAGGTGACGCCATGAGCAAGGCGCTGGATCAGCTCTCCAGGTCACCCTTCACGCATCGTATAGAGGAAGCAGAGCTTCCTCGGCAGTTCCAGCAGCTAACCTTCATTGCTTACAACGGCAAAACGGATCCCGTGGAGCATGTGAGCCAGTTCAACCAGAGGATGGCTGTCCACTCCAAGAACGAGGCGCTTATGTGCAAAGTCTTCCCATCCAGCTTGGGACCTGTGGCGATGAGGTGGTTCAACGGTCTGAGGACGAATTCCATAGACTCGTACAGACAGCTGACCCAGGCCTTTGGTTCTCGCTTTGTCACGAATAGCAGGCCTCCTCGGCCCATGAGTGCATTACTGTCCCTATCCATGCGTGACGGGGAGACCCTCAAGGCCTACTCGGACAAGTACTGGGAGATCTACAATGAGCTGGACGGCAGGTATGACGCCGTTGCCATCAGTACATTCCAGAATGGGCTACCAATGGGGCACGGCCTGAGGAAGTCCTTGACCGGAAAACCCGCCACCAGCGTGCGGCAACTGATGGATCGGATTGATAAATACAAGCGGGTGGAGGAAGATATGCTGCAAGGCAAGGGGAAGGATAAGGTCATCCCTCAGGAGAGGAGGGATTTCAGGTCGGACCGGTATAACAACGCCTGCCCAAGGAGGGATTTCGGAGGAGAACCTGGAGTGACCAATGCTCAAACCATCAATGCCGTGTTCCGAGAACCCGTGCATAAGGTGCTGGAAAGGATAAAGGACGAGCCGTACTTCAGGTGGCCGAATAAGATGGCTGGGGAACCTGAGAGGCGCAATCAGAACCGTTACTGCCAATACCACCAGGACCACGGGCATACCACGGAGGACTGCAGGAACCTCCGGAACTACCTGGACCAGCTAGTCCGGGAAGGAAAGCTGAAGCACCTGCTGCTCAACCCTGACAATCGTCAGGGCCAAATGTATCAAGAGCCTCGGAGGGACACTGCCATGGGGCAACCCGCTGGCACAATCAACGTAATCCTGGTGGCACCGGGGAGAACGGGCACACGCCCTTCGCGAGTGTTAACTGTGGCCCAACCGCCAGCCGAGGAGTCCCAGGCAGGGCCGAAAAGGGCCAGGAGGAGTTCCTGCCCTCCTTTGAGCTTCTCAGAGGAGGACAAGATGGGGACCACCCAGCCCCATGACGATACTCTGGTAGTCACCCTTAGAATTGGAGGCTACGACGTGAAGAGGGTGATGGTAGATGGTGGCAGCGCGGTAGAGGTCATGTACCCGGACCTCTACAAGGGGCTGGGGTTAAGACCGGAGGACTTGACGCCATATGACTCTCCCCTAATGAGTTTCGACGGGAAGCTCGTCATCTCGAGGGGCATGATCAGGCTGCCCATACAGACCGGCCCAGAAGTGGTAGAGGTGAACTTCATAGTGGTGGACACATACTCCCCCTACACGGCCATCGTGGGGAGACCCTGGCTCCACACTTTAGGGGGCGTAGCCTCCTCCTTGCACCAGAAGGTGAAATTCCCATCAGGGGACCAGGTTCTAGAAATCCGTGGTTGCCAGCCCACAGCGAGGCAATGCACGGTGGCTGCCATATCATGTCGGCTTGACGCACAACCCTCGGCCATTACCGAAGAGGGTTTATAGCAATCAAAGACCATGGTAGCGCACCCTAATGTAGATGCCGAAGGGGCCAAGTGTGAGGGCTTGGAGAAAGTGGTAATCGGTGACGATCCAGAGAAGTTCTTTCGAGTCGGGGCTCGGCTGCCTCCCACCGAACAAGAGGAACTGGTCGAGTTCCTTCGAAGCAATATCGACGTATATGCATGGGACCCCTGCGACGCACCCGAGATTGACCCGTCCTTCATCTGTCACCATCTCAACGTTAGTCCATCCATAGTACCCAAGAAATAGCCGCCCCGACGCCCATCGAGGGAGCACGCTGACGCCATAAGGGAAGAGGTGAATAAACTCAAGCGCGCTGGGGCTATCAAAGAGGTTTTCTATCCCGAATGGCTAGCCAATACTGTGGTGGTCAGAAAGAAGAGCGGAAAGTGGAGGGTCTGTGTGGACTTCACCGACCTAAATAAGGCATGTCCAAAAGACCCATTCCCCATGTCTCGGATCGACCAGCTGGTAGATGCGACCACGGGCCATCCTCGGATGAGCTTTCTAGACGCTTTTCAAGGTTATCATCAGATACCATTGGCCCTAAAAGACCAGGAGAAGACCGCCTTTGTGACACCCGTCGGGAATTACCACTACAAAGTAATGCCTTTCGGTCTGAAGAACGCGGGATCCACTTATCAAAGGATGATGACGAGGATGTTCGAGCCAATGCTGGGCAAGAGCATCGAAGTCTACGTTGACGATATGGTGGTGAAGAGTAAAGCGGTATCCGAACATCTGGGGGACCTCGGCCACACATTTGACGTCTTGAGGAAGTACCAGCTGCGCCTAAATGCTTCAAAATGCTCGTTTGGGGTGGGCTCAGGCAAGTTCCTTGGGTACATGATCACCCATAGGGGAATCAAAGTTGATCCTGACCAAATCAAGGCTATTCATGAGTTGAAGCCCCCACAAAACCCCAAAGAGGTCCAAAAGCTTACTGGGATGATCGTGGCTTTGAACCGATTCATTTCCCGGTCGGCTGACAGGTGCAGACCCTTCTATCTCTTAATCAACAAGTGGAAAGGATTTGAGTGGTCCGAGGACTGTGTTGTAGCTTTCCAGCAACTCAAGGAGTACCTATCCCGGCCGCCTATCATGTCCAATCCTGATGTCGATGAGGTTTTGTACGCATACCTTGCTGTGGCACCCCACGCAGTGAGCACGCAGTGAGCCTAGTACTGATACGGGATGACAATGGCGTTCAAAAGCCAGTTTATTATGTCAGTAAGTCGCTACATGAAGCAGAAGTCAAGTACCTGCCCTTGGAGAAAGCCATACTGGCTGTGGTCCACGCCACGTGAAAGCTCCCCCACTACTTCCAAGCTCACACAGTGGTCGTCCTAACCAAACTGCCCCTAAAGTCTGTACTTCGGACTGCCGATTACACCGGGAGAATCGCAAAGTGGAACACAATCCTTGGGGCCTTTGATATCAAGTATATGCCCCGGACTTCCATAAAAGGACAGGTCCTGGCGGATTTGACAGCCGAATTCGCCGAACCCACTGTGGAAGTAGCCCCCGGGGAGGAGAGCTCGGATGAGAAATCAGTTAGGGCAGTCTCCATCCCGGGGTCACCCTACTAGAAAGTATATGTTGATGGCATGGCAAACCAGAGGGGGTCCGGAGTGGGGCTAGTATTAGTACCCCTGAGGATCATGTCATCGAGAAGTCCCTGAGGTTTGGATTCTCGGCCACAAACAACGAGGTCGAGTATGAGGCGTTGCTGCAAGGGATGGTCATGGTACGGAAGATAGGAGGAAGATCGATAGAGGCGTTCTCAGACTCGAGATTGGTGGTAGGACAGGTAAACGGAGAAATGGAAGCCAGCGATCTGAGAATGCAAGAATACCTGAGCCAGGTCCAGCACTCACAGTCGGAATTCGACCTCTTTAGCCTGTTTCATATTCCCCGGTGTGGGAACAGCCATGCCGACTCATTAGCCACGCTCGCAACATCCTCGGCAGAGTGTCTGCCCCGGATCATACTTGTGGAGCACCTAGAAAGAGCGAACGAAATGGCAAGGGGATCGATCACCGTCCATCAGATTGAAGTGGGTCCCAGCTGGATGGATCCCATAGTGAAATTCCTCAAAGACGATATCCTGCCCGAAGGTAAGACAGAAGCTGAGAAAGTACGGAGAAAAGCTCCTCGGTTTTGGCTATCCGAGGATCTCCGACTATACAGGTGCTCCTACTCTGGGCCATACCTGCTGTGCGTCCACCCCAAGGCAGCAGAGTTACTGCTCGAAGAGCTGCACGAAGGAATCTGTGGGAGTCATACAGGAGGGAGATCCCTATCACACCGAGCCGTCACGCAAGGATATTGGTGGCCGGGAATGCAACAGGAGGCCCTGGAATATGTCAAGAGGTGTGACCAGTGCCAGAGATTCACCCCGAACATTCACCAGCCAGGAGGGGTCCTCAATCCCTTGTCCAGTCCCTGGCCGTTCGCCCAATGGGGCTTGGACATTGTAGGTCCCTTCCCAAAAGCGCCAGGGAATAAAAGGTATCTGCTGGTGGCCACAGACTACTTCAAGAAATGGGTCGAGGTCGAGGCCCTGGCCAACATTAGGGACGCGGACGCTAAGAGATTCCTCTAGAGAAACATAGTTACGCGATTCGGGGTCCCTCACACCCTCATCTCGGATAATGGGCTCCAATTTGACAGCAAGGCCTTCAGGAGGTACTGCTGTGAACTTGGGATCACTAACAGATATTCGACGCCCGCCTACCCTCAGGGAAACGGACAGGCAGAAGCCGTCAACAAGGTTATCGTCAACGGGCTCAAGAAGAGGCTAGACGACGCCAAAGGAAGATGGGTTGAGGAGCTGCCCCACGTCCTATGGACGTACCGGACTATCCCTCGACGGTCAACAGGGGAAACACCTTTTGCCATGACTTATGGCGCTGAGGGGGTGATCCCGCTGGAAACGAATTTCTGGACGCTACGAACGAGCTCTTTCACTTCCGGCAGCAATGATGAGCTGCTGGGAAGGAGCCTGGACTTGGTGGACGAACGAAGGGAACGAGCAATGATCCAGCTGGCCTATTACCAGCAAAAGCTCAAACAAGGGTATGACACCAATGTGAAACTCAGGTCGCTGGCACCGGGGGACCTGGTGCTGAGAAAAGTTGTCGGGGCTGCCAAGAACCCTTCCTGGGGAAAGCAGAGACCCAACTGGGAAGGCCCCTACCGAATTACCTCAGTAGCAGGAGTAGGTGCATACTATTTGGAAGATCTAGACGAAAAACCTGTACCTCGCCCCTGGAATGTAAATAACCTGAAAAGGTATTATTATTAACGAAGCAGTCTTTTTGAATTCCAACTCTTAAGCTGTTTCAACTTGGGATCACATATCCGGACGGCAAGCCTAAGCGTTAGACAGAACCAAGGCACTGCATGGTCTTCGGACTCAGGCCTATGGGGAAACTAACTACTTCAAAAATACTAAGTGTTAGACAGAACCAAGGCACTGCACGGTCCTCGGACTCAGGCCTATGGGGAAACTAACTACTTCAAAAATTCTAAGTATTAGACAGAACCAAGGCACTGCATGGTCCTCGGACTCAGGCCAATGGGGAAACCAATTACTTCAAAAAGCCGAAGTGTTAGACAGAACCAAGGCACTGCATGGTCCTCGGACTCAGACCTATGGAGAAACTAACTACTTCAAAAATACTAAGTGTTAGACAGAACCAAGGCACTACATGGTCCTCGGACTCAGGCCTATGGGGAAACTAACAACTTCAAAAATTCTAAGTATTAGACAGAACCAAGGCACTGCATGGTCCTCGGACTCAGGCCTATGGGGAAACTAATTACTTCAAAAAGCCTAAGTGTTAGACAGAACCAAGGCACTGCATGGTCCTCGGACTCAGGCCAATGGGAAAACTAACTACTTCAAAAATACTAAGTGTTAGACAGAACCAAGGCACTGCATGGTCCTCGGACTCAGGCCTATGGGGAAACTAACTACTTAAAAAATACTAAGTGTTAGACAGAACCAAGGCACTGCATGGTTCTCGGACTCAGGCCTATGGGGAAACTAATTACTTCAAAAAGCCTAAGTGTTAGACAGAACCAAGGCACTGCATGGTCCTCGGACTCAAGCCTATGGGGAAACTAACTACTTCAAAAATACTAAGTGTTAGACAGAACCAAGGCACTGCATGGTCCTCGGACTCAGGCTTATGGGGAAACTAACTACTTCAAAAATTCAAAGTATTAGACAGAACCAAGGCACTGCATGGTCCTCGGACTCAGGCTTATGGGGAAACTAATTACTTCAAAAAGCCTAAGTGTTAGACAGAACCAAGGCACTGCATGGTCCTCGGACTCAGGCCTATGAGGAAACTAACTACCTCAAAAATACTAAGTGTTAGACAGAACCAAGACACTGCATGGTCCTCGGACTCAGGCCTATGGGGAAACTAATTACTTCAAAAAGCATAAGTGTTAGACAGAACCAAGGCATTGCATGGTCCTCGGACTCAGGCCTATGGGGAAACTAATTACTTCAAAAATACTAAGTGTTCGACAGAACCAAGGCACTGCATGGTCCTCGAACTCAGGTCTATGGGGAAACTAACTACTTCAAAAATACTAAGTGTTACACAGAACCAAGGCGCTACATGGTCCTCGGACTCAGGCCTATGGGGAAACTAATTACATCAAAAAGCCTAAGTGTTAGACAGAACCAAGGCACTGCATGGTCCTCGGACTCAGGCCTATGGGGAAACTAACTACTTCAAAAATACTAAGTGTTAGACAGAACAAAGGCACTGCATGGTCCTCGGACTCAGGCCTATGGGCAAACTAACTAATTCAAAAATTCTAAGTGTTAGACAGAACCAAGGCACTGCATGGTCCTCGGACTGAGGCCTATGGGGAAACTAATTACTTCAAAAAGCCTAAGTGTTAGACAGAACCAAGGCACTGCATGGTCCTCGGACTCAGGCCTATGGGGAAACTAACTACTTGAAAAATACTAAGTGTTAGACAGAACCAAGGCACTGCATGGTCCTTGGACTCAGGCCTACGGGAAAACTAACTACTTCAAAAATTCTAAGTATTAGACAGAACTAAGGCACTGCATGGTCCTCGGACTCAGGCCAATGGGGAAACTAATTACTTCAAAAAGCCTAAGTGTTAGACAGAACCAAGGCACTGCATGGTCCTCGGACTCAGGCCTATGGGGAAACTAACTACTTCAAAAATACTAAGTGTTAGACAGAACCAAGGCACTGCATGGTCCTCGGACTCAGGCCTATGGAGAAACTAACTACTTCAAAAATATTAAGTGTTAGACAGAACCAAGGCACTGCATGGTCCTCGGACTCAGGAATATGGGGAAACTAATTACTTCAAAAAGCCTAATTGTTAGACAGAACCAAGGCACTGCATGATCCTCGGACTCAAACCTATGGGGAAACTAACTACTTCAAAAATACCAAGTGTTAGACAAAACCAAGGCAGTACATGGTCCTCGGACTCAGGCCTCTGGGGAAACTAACTATTTCAAAAATTCTAAGTATTCGACAGAACCAAGGCACTGCATGGTCCTCGGACTCAGCCTTATGGAGAAACTAATTACTTCAAAAAGCCTTAGTGTTAGACAGAACCAAGGCACTGCATGGTCCTCGGATTCAGGCCTATGAGGAAACTAACTACTTCAAAAATACTAAGTGTTAGACAGAACCAAGGCACTGCATGGTCCTCGGACTCAGGCCTATGGGGAAACAAATTACTTCAAAAAGCCTAAGTGTTAAACAGAAACAAGACACTGCATGGTGCTCGGACTCAGGCCTATGGGGAAACTAACTACTTCAAAAATACTAAGTGTTAGACAGAACCAAGGCACTGCATGGTCCTTGGACTCAGGCCTATGGGGAAACTAACTACTTCAAAAATACTAAGTGTTAGACAGAACCAAGGCACTGCATGGTCCTCGGACTCAGGCCTATGGGGAAACTAATTACTTCAAAAAGTTTAAGTGTTAGACAGAACCAAGGCACTGCATGGTCCTCGGACTCAGGCCTATGGGGAAACTAACTACTTCAAAAATACTAAGTGTTAGACAGAACCAAGGCACTGCATGGTCCTCGGACTCAGGCCTATGGGGAAACTAATTACTTCAAAAATTCTAAGTATTAGAAAGAACCAAGGCACTGCATGGTCTTCGGACTCAGGCTTATGGGGAAACTAATTACTTCAAAAAGCCTAATTGTTAGACAGAACCAAGGCCCTGCATGGTCCTCGGACTCAGGCCTATGAGGAAACTAACTACTTCAAAAATACTAAGTGTTAGACAGAACCAAGGCACTGCATGGTCCTCGGACTCAGGCCTATGGGGAAACTAATTACTTCAAAAAGCCTAAGTGTTAAACAGAACCAAGGCACAGCATGGTCTTCGGACTCAGGCCTATGGGAAAACTAACTACTTCAAAAATACTAAGTGTTAGACAGAACCAAGGCACTGCATGGTCCTCGAACTCAGGCCTATGGGGAAACTAACTACTTCAAAAATACTAAGTGTTAGACAGAACCAAGGCGCTGCATGATCCTCGGACTCAGGCCTATGGGGAAACTAATTACTTCAAAAAGCCTAAGTATTAGACAGAACCAAGACACAGCATGGTCCTCGGATTCAGGCCGATTGGGAAACTAACTACGTCAAAAATGCTAAGTGTTAGACAGAACCAAGGCAATGCATGGTCCTCGGACTCAGGCCTATGGGGAAACTAATTACTTCAAAAAGCCTAAGTGTTAGACAGAACTAAGGCACTGCATGGTCCTTGGACTCAGGCCTATGGGGAAACTAACTACTTCAAAAATACTAAGTGTTAGACAGAACCAAGGCACTGCAAGGTCCTCGTACTCAGGCCTATGGGGAAACTAAGTATTTCAAAAATACTAAGTGTTTGACAGAATCAAGGCACTGAATGGTCCTCGAACTCAGGCCTATGGGGAAACTAACTACTTCAAAAATACTAAGTGTTAGACAGAACCAAGGCGCTGCATGGCCCTCGGACTCAGGCCTATGGGAAACTAATTACTTCAAAAAGCCTAAGTGTTAGACAGAACCAAGGCACTGCATGGTCCTCGGACTCAGGCCTATGGGGAAACTAACTACTTCAAAAATACTAAGTGTTAGACAGAACTAAGGCACTGCATGGTCCTCGGACTCAGGCCTATGGGGAGACTAACTACTTCAAAAATTCTAAGTATTAGACAGAAGCAAGGCACTGCACGGTCCTCAGACTGAGGCCTATGGGGAAACTAACTACTTCAAAAAGCCTAAGTGTTAGGCAGAACCAAGGCACTGCATGGTCCTCGGACTCAGGCCTATGGGGAAACTAACTACTTCAAAAATACTAAGTGTTAGACAGAACCAAGGAACTGCATGGTCCTCGGACTCAGGCCTATGGGGAAACTAACTACTTCAAAAATTCTAAGTATTAGACAGAACCAAGGAACTGCATGGTCCTCGGACTCAGGCCTATGGGGAAACTAATTACTTCAAAAAGCCTAAGTGTTAGACAGAACTAAGGCACTGCATGGTCCTTGGACTCAGGCCTATGGGAAACTAACTACTTCAAAAATACTAAGTGTTAGACAGAACCAAGGCACTGCATGGTTCTCGGACTCAGGCCCATGGGGAAACTAACTAATTCAAAAATACTAAGTGTTCGACAGAACCAAGCACTGCATGGTCCTCGAACTCAGGCCTATGGGGAAACGAACTACTTCAAAAATACTAAGTGTTAGACAGAACTAAGGCGCTGCATGGTCCTCGGACTAAGGCCTATGGGGAAACTAATTACTTCAGAAAGCCTAAGTGTTAGACAGAACCAAGGCACTGCATGGTCCTCGGACTCAGGCCTATGGGGAAACTAACTACTTCAAAAATTCTAAGTGTTAGGCAGAACCAAGGCACTGCATGGTCCTCGGACTCAGGCTTATGGGGAAACCAACTACTTCAAAAAATCTAAGTATTAGACAGAACCAGGGCACTGCATGGTCCTCAGACTGAGGCCTATGGGGAAACTAATTACTTCAAAAAGCCTAAGTGTTAGACAGAACTAAGGCACTGCATGGTCCTCGGACTCAGGCCTTTGGGGAAACTAACTACTTCAAAAATACTAAGTGTTAGACAGAACCAAGGCACTGCATGGTCCTCGGACTCAGGCCTATGGGGAAACTAATTACTTCAAAAAGTCTAAGTGTTAAACTGAACCAAGGCACTGTATGGTCCTCGGACTCAAGCCTATGGGGAAACTAACTACTTCAAAAATACTAAGTGTTAGACAGAACCAAGGCACTGCATGGTCCTCGGACTCAGGCCTATGGGGAAACTAACTACTTCAAAAATTCTAAGTATTAGACAGAACCAAGGCACTGCATGGTCCTCGGACTCAGGCCTCTGAGGAAACTAACTACTTCAAAAATACTAAGTGTTAGACAGATCCAAGGCACTGCATGGTCCTTGGACTCAGGCCTATGGGGAAACTAATTACTTCAAAAAGCCTAAGTGTTATACAGAACCAAGGCACAGCATGGTCCTCGGACTCAGGCCCATGGGGAAACTAACTAATTCAAAAATACTAAGTGTTAGACAGAACCAAGGCACTGCATGGTCCTCGAACTCAGGCCTATGGGGAAACTAACTACTTCAAAAATACTAAGTGTTAGACAGAACCAAGGCGCTGCATGGTCCTCGGACTCAGGCCTATGGGGAAACTAATTACTTCAAAAAGCCTAAGTGTTAGACAGAACCAAGACACTGCATGGTCCTCGGATTCAGGCCTATTGGGAAACTAACTACTTCAAAAATACTAGGTGTTAGACAGAACCAAGGCACTACATGGTTCTCGGACTCAGGCCTATGGGGAAACTAATTACTTCAAAAAGGCTAAGTGTTAGACAGAACTAAGGCACTGCATGGTCCTTGGACTCAGGCCTATGGGGAAACTAACTACTTCAAAAATACTAAGTGTTAGACAGAACCAAGGCACAGCATGGTCCTCGGACTCAGGTCCATGGGGAAACTAATTACTTCAAAAATACTAAGTGTTAGACAGAATCAGGGCACTGCATGGTCCTCGGACTCAGGCCTATGGGGAAACTAATTACTACAAAAATTCTAAGTATTAGACAGAACCAGGGCACTGCATGGTCCTCAGACTCAGGCCTATGGGGAAACTAATTACTTCAAAAAGCCTAACTGTTAGACAGAACCTAGGCACTGCATGGTCCTCGGACTCAGGCCTATGGGGAAACTAACTACTTCAAAAATACTAAGTGTTAGACAGAACCAAGGCACTGCATGGTCCTCGGACTCAGGCCTATGGGGAAACTAACTACTTTAAAAAGCCTAAGTGTTAGGTAGAACCAAGGCATTGCATGGTCCTCGGACTCAGGCCTATGGGGAAACTAATTACTTCAAAAAGCCTAAGTGTTAGACAGAACTAAGGCACTGCATGGTCCTTGGACTCAGGCCTATGGGGAAACTAACTACTTCAAAAATACTAAGTGTTAGACAGAACCAAGGCACTGCATGGTTCTCGGACTCAGGCCTATGGGAAAACTAACTACTGCAAAAATACTAAGTGTTAGACAGAACCAAGGCACTGCATGGTCCTCGGACTCAGGCCTATGGGGAAACTAACTACTTCAAAAATTCTAAGTATTAGACAGAACCAAGGCACTGCATGGTCCTCGGACTCAGGCTTATGGGGAAACTAATTACTTCAAAAAGCCCAAGTGTTAGACAGAACCAAGGCATTGCATGGTCCTCGGACTCAAGCCTCTGGGAAACTAACTACTTCAAAAATACTAAGTGTTAGACAGATCCAAGGCACTGCATGGTCCTTGGACTCAGGCCTATGGGGAAACTAATTACTTCAAAAAGCCTAAGTGTTAGACAGAACCAAGGCACTGCCTGGTTCTCGGACTCAGGCCTATGGGGAAACTAACTACTTCAAAAATACTAAGTGTTAGACAGAACCAAGGCACTGCATGGTCCTCGAACTCGGGCCTATGGGGAAACTACCTACTTCAAAAATACTAAGTGTTAGACAGAACCAAGGCGCTGCATGGTCCTCGGACTCTGGCCTATGGGGAAACTAATTACTTCAAAAAGCCTAAGTGTTAGACAGAACCAAGACACTGCATGGTCCTCGGATTCAGGCCTATTGGGAAACTAAATACTTCAAACATACTAAATGTTAGACAAAACCAAGGCACTGCATGGTCCTCGGACTCAGGCCTATGGGGAAACTAATTACTTCAAAAAGGCTAAGTGTTAGACAGAACTAAGGCGCTGCATGGTCCTTGGATTCAGGCCTATGGGGAAACCAACTACTTCAAAAATACTAAGTGTTAGTCAGAACCAAGGCACTGCATGGTCCTCGGACTCAGGCCTATGGGGAAACTAATTACTTCAAAAATACTAAGTGTTAGACAGAACCAGGGCACTGCATGGTCCTCGGACTCAGGCCTATGGGGAAACTAATTACTTCAAAAAGCCTAAGTGTTAGACAGAACCTAGGCACTGCATGGTCCTCGGACTCAGGCCTATGGGAAAACTAACTACTTCAAAAATTCTAAGTGTTAGACAGAACCAAGGCACTGCATAGTCCTCGGACTCAAGCCTATGGGGAAACTAACTACTTCAAAAAGCCTAAGTGTTAGGCAGAACCAAGGCATTGCATGGTCCTCGGACTCAGGCCTATGGGGAAACTAATTACTTCAAAAAGCCTAAGTTTTAGACAGAACCAAGACACTGCATGGTCCTCGGATTCAGCCCTATTGGGAAACTAACTACTTCAAAAATACTAAGTGTTAGACAGAACCAGGGCACTGCATGGTCCTCGGACTCAGGCTTATGGGGAAACTAACTACTTCAAAAATACTAAGTGTTAGACAGAACCAAGGCGCTGCATGGTCCTCGGACTCTGGCCTATGGGGAAACTAATTACTTCAAAAAGCCTAAGTGTTAGACAGAACTAAGGCACTGCATGGTCCTTGGACTCAGGCCTATGGGGAAACTAACTACTTCAAAAATACTAAGTGTTAGACAGAACCAAGGCACTGCATGGTTCTCGGACTCAGGCCTATGGGGAAACTAACTACTGCAAAAATACTAAGTGTTAGACAGAACCAAGGCACTGCATGGTCCTCGGACTCAGGCCTATGGGGAAACTAACTACTTCAAAAATTCTAAGTATTAGACAGAACCAAGGCACTGCATGGTCCTCGGACTCAGGATTATGGGGAAACTAATTACTTCAAAAAGCCCAAGTGTTAGATAGAACCAAGGCACTGCATGGTCCTCGGACTCAAGCCTCTGAGGAAACTAACTACTTCAAAAATACTAAGTGTTAGACAGATCCAAGGCACTGCATGGTCCTTGGACTCAGGCCTATGGGGAAACTAATTACTTCAAAAAGCCTAAGTGTTAGACAGAACCAAGGCACTGCATGGTCCTCGGACTCAGGCCTATGGGGAAAATAACTACTTCAAAAATTCTAAGTATTAGACAGAACCAGGGCACTGCATGGTCCTCGGACTCAGGCCTATGGGGAAACTAATTACTTCAAAAATTCTAAGTATTAGACAGAATCAGGGCACTGCATGGTCCTCGGACTCAGGCCTATGGGGAAACTAGTAACTTCAAAAAGCCTAAGTGTTAGACAGAACCTAGGCACTGCATGGTCATCGGACTCAGGCTTATGGAGAAACTAATTACTTCAAAAAGCCTTAGTGTTAGACAGAACGAAGGCACTTCATGGTCCTCGGATTCAGGCCTATGAGGAAACTAACTACTTCAAAAATACTAAGTGTTAGACAGAACCAAGGCACTGCATGGTCCTCGGACTCAGGCCTATGGGGAAACTAATTACTTCAAAAAGCCTAAGTGTTAGACAGAACCAAGACACTGCATGGTCCTCGGACTCAGGCCTATGGGGAAACTAACTACTTCAAAAATACTAAGTGTTAGACAGAACCAAGGCGCTGCATGATCCTCGGACTCAGGCCTATGGGGAAACTAATTACTTCAAAAAGCCTAAGTGTTAGACAGAACCAAGACACTGCATGGTCCTCGGATTCAGGCCTATTGGGAAACTAACTAATTCAAAAATACTACTGTTAGACAGAACCAAGGCACTGCGTGGTCCTCGGACTCAGGCTTATGGGGAAACTAATTACTTCAAAAAGCCTAAGTGTTAGACAGAACTAAGGCACTGCATGGTCCTTGGACTCAGGCCTTTGGGGAAACTAACTACTTCAAAAATACTAAGTGTTAGACAGAACCAAGGCACTGCATGGTTCTCGGACTCAGGCCTATCGGGAAACTAACTACTTCAAAAATACTAAGTGTCCGACAGAACCAAGGCACTGCATGGTCCTCGAACTCAGGCCTATGGGGAAACGAACTACTTCAAAAATACTAAGTGTTAGACAAAACCAAGGCGATGCATGGTCCTCGGACTCAGGCCTATGGGGAAACTAATTACTTCAAAAAGCCTAAGTGTTAGACAGAACCAAGGCACTACATGGTCCTCGGACTCAGGCCTATGGGGAAACTAACTACTTCAAAAATACTAAGTATTAGACAGAACCAAGGCACTGCATGGTCCTCGGACTCAGGCCTATGGGGAAACCAACTACTTCAAAAATTCTAAGTATTAGACAGAACCAGGGCACTGCATGGTCCTCAGACTGAGGCCTATGGGGAAACTAATTACTTCAAAAAGCCTAAGTGTTAGACAGAACTAAGGCACTGCATGGTCCTCGGACTCAGGACTTTGGGGAAACTAACTACTTCGAAAATACTAAGTGTTAGACAGAACCAAGGCACTGCATGGTCCTCGGACTCAGGCCTATGGGGAAATTAACTACTTCAAAAATTCTAAGTATTAGACAGAACCAAGGCACTGCATGGTCCTCGGACTCAGGCCTATGGGGAAACTAACTACTTCAAAAATACTAAGTGTTAGACAGAACCAAGGCACTGCATGGTCCTCGGACTCAGGCCTATGGGGAAACTAATTACTTCAAAAAGGCTAAGTGTTAGACAGAACCAAAGCACTGCATTGTCCTCGGACTCAAACCTATGGGGAAACTAACTACTTCAAAAATACTAAGTGTTAGACAGAACCAAGGCACTACATGGTCCTCGGACTCAGGCCTATGGGGAAACTAACTACTTCAAAAATTCTAAGTATTAGACAGAACCAAGGCACTGCGTGGTCCTCGGACTCAGGCTTATGGAGAAACTAATTACTTCAAAAAGCCTAAGTGTTAGACAGAACCAGGGCACTGCATGGTCCTCGGACTCAGGCCTATGAGGAAACTAACTACTTCAAAAATACTAAGTGTTAGACAGAACCAAGACACTGCGTGGTCCTCGGACTCAGGCCATTGGGGAAACTAACTACTTCAAAAATACTAAGTGTTAGACAGAACCAAGGCACTGCATGGTCCTCGGACTCATGCCTATGGGGAAACTAACTACTTCAAAAATATTAAATGTTAGACAGAACCAAGGCACTGCATGGTCCTCGGACTCAGGCCTATGGGGAAACTAATTACTTCAAAAAGCCTAAGTGTTAAACTGAACCAAGGCACTGCATGGTCCTCGGACTCAAGCCTATGGGGAAACTAACTACTTTAAAAATACTAAGTGTTAGACAGAACCAAGGCACTGCATGGTCCTCGGACTCAGGCCTATGGGGAAACTAACTACTTCAAAAATTCTAAGTATTAGACAGAACCAAGGCACTGCATGGTCCTCGGACTCAGGCTTATGGGGAAACTAATTACTTCAAAAAGCCCAAGTGTTAGACAGAACCAAGGCACTGCATGGTCCTCTGACTCAGGCCTCTGAGGAAACTAACTACTTCAAAAATACTAAGTGTTAGACAGAACCAAGGCACTACATGGTCCTCGGACTCAGGCCTATGGGGAAACTAACTACTTCAAAAATTCTAAGTATTAGACAGAACCAAGGCACTGCATGGTCCTCGGACTCAGGCTTATGGAGAAACTAATTACTTCAAAAAGTCTAAGTGTTAGACAGAACCAAGGCACTGCATGGTCCTCAGACTCAGGCCTATGAGGAAACTAACTACTTCAAAAATACTAAGTGTTAGACAGAACCAAGGCACTGCATGGTCCTCGGACTCAGGCCTATGGGGAAACTAATTACTACAAAAAGCCTAAGTGTTAGACAGAACCAAGACACTGCATGGTCCTCGGACTCAGGCCTATGGGGAAACTAACTACTTCAAAAATACTAAGTGTTAGACAGAACCAAGGCACTGCATGGTCCTCGGACTCATGCCTATGGGGAAACTAACTACTTCAAAAATACTAAGTGCTAGACAGAACCATGGCACTGCATGGTCCTCGGACTCAGGCCTATGGGGAAACTAATTACTTCAAAAAGCCTAAGTGTTAGACAGAACCAGGGCACTGCATGGTCCTCGGACTCAAGCCTATGGGGAAACTAACTACTTCAAAAATACTAAGTGTTAGACAGAACTAAGGCACTGCATGGTCCTCGGACTCAGGCCTATGGGGAAACTAACTACTTTAAAAATTTTAAGTATTAGACAGAACCAAGGCACTGTATGGTCCTCGGACTCAGGCTTATGGGGAAACTAATTACTTCAAAAAGCCCAAGTGTTAGACAGAACCAAGGCACTGCATGGTCCTCGGACTCAGGCCTCTGAGGAAACTAACTACTTCAAAAATACTAAGTGTTAGACAGATCCAAGGCACTGCATGGTCCTTGGACTCAGGCCTATGGGGAAACTTATTACTTCAAAAAGCCTAAGTGTAAGACAGAACCAAGGCACTGCATGGTCCTCGGACTCAGGCCTATGGGGAAACTAACTACTTCAAAAATACTAAGTGTTAGACAGAACCAAGGCACTGCATGGTCGTCGAACTCAGGCCTATGGGGAAACTAACTACTTCAAAAATACTAAGTGTTAGACAGAACCAAGGCGCTGCATGGTCCTCGGACTCAGGCCTATGGGGAAACTAATTACTTCAAAAAGCCTAAGTGTTAGACAGAACCAAGGCACTGCATGGTCCTCGGATTCAGGCCTATGGGGAAACTAACTACTTCAAAAATACTAAGTATTAGACAGAACCAAGGCACTGCATGGTCCTCGGACTCAGGCCTATGGGGAAACCAACTACTTCAAAAATTCTAAGTATTAGACAGAACCAGGGCACTGCATGGTCCTCAGACTGAGGCCTATGGGGAAACTAATTACTTCAAAAAGCCTAAGTGTTAGATAGAACTAAGGCACTGCATGGTCCTCGGACTCAGGACTTTGGGGAAACTAACTACTTCGAAAATACTAAGTGTTAGACAGAACCAAGGCACTGCATGGTCCTCGGACTCAGGCCTATGGGGAAACTAACTACTTCAAAAATTCTAAGTATTAGACAGAACCAAGGCACTGCATGGTCCTCGGACTCAGGCTTATGGGGAAACTAACTACTTCAAAAATACTAAGTGTTAGACAGAACCAAGGCACTGCATGGTCCTCGGACTCAGGCCTATGGGGAAACTAATTACTTCAAAAAGGCTAAGTGTTAGACAGAACCAAAGCACTGCATTGTCCTCGGACTCAAACCTATGGGGAAACTAACTACTTCAAAAATACTAAGTGTTAGACAGAACCAAGGCACTACATGGTCCTCGGACTCAGGCCTATGGGGAAACTAACTACTTCAAAAATTCTAAGTATTAGACAGAACCAAGGCACTGCGTGGTCCTCGGACTCAGGCTTATGGAGAAACTAATTACTTCAAAAAGCCTAAGTGTTAGACAGAACCAGGGCACTGCATGGTCCTCGGACTCAGGCCTATGAGGAAACTAACTACTTCAAAAATACTAAGTGTTAGACAGAACCAAGACACTGCGTGGTCCTCGGACTCAGGCCATTGGGGAAACTAACTACTTCAAAAATACTAAGTGTTAGACAGAACCAAGGCACTGCATGGTCCTCGGACTCATGCCTATGGGGAAACTAATTACTTCAAAAATATTAAATGTTAGACAGAACCAAGGCACTGCATGGTCCTCGGACTCAGGCCTATGGGGAAACTAATTACTTCAAAAAGCCTAAGTGTTAAACTGAACCAAGGCACTGCATGGTCCTCGGACTCAAGCCTATGGGGAAACTAACTACTTTAAAAATACTAAGTGTTAGACAGAACCAAGGCACTGCATGGTCCTCGGACTCAGGCCTATGGGGAAACTAACTACTTCAAAAATTCTAAGTATTAGACAGAACCAAGGCACTGCATGGTCCTCGGACTCAGGCTTATGGGGAAACTAATTACTTCAAAAAGCCCAAGTGTTAGACAGAACCAAGGCACTGCATGGTCCTCTGACTCAGGCCTCTGAGGAAACTAACTACTTCAAAAATACTAAGTGTTAGACAGAACCAAGGCACTACATGGTCCTCGGACTCAGGCCTATGGGGAAACTAACTACTTCAAAAATTCTAAGTATTAGACAGAACCAAGGCACTGCATGGTCCTCGGACTCAGGCTTATGGAGAAACTAATTACTTCAAAAAGTCTAAGTGTTAGACAGAACCAAGGCACTGCATGGTCCTCAGACTCAGGCCTATGAGGAAACTAACTACTTCAAAAATACTAAGTGTTAGACAGAACCAAGGCACTGCATGGTCCTCGGACTCAGGCCTATGGGGAAACTAATTACTACAAAAAGCCTAAGTGTTAGACAGAACCAAGACACTGCATGGTCCTCGGACTCAGGCCTATGGGGAAACTAACTACTTCAAAAATACTAAGTGTTAGACAGAACCAAGGCACTGCATGGTCCTTGGACTCATGCCTATGGGGAAACTAACTACTTCAAAAATACTAAGTGCTAGACAGAACCATGGCACTGCATGGTCCTCGGACTCAGGCCTATGGGGAAACTAATTACTTCAAAAAGCCTAAGTGTTAGACAGAACCAGGGCACTGCATGGTCCTCGGACTCAAGCCTATGGGGAAACTAACTACTTCAAAAATACTAAGTGTTAGACAGAACTAAGGCACTGCATGGTCCTCGGACTCAGGCCTATGGGGAAACTAACTACTTTAAAAATTTTAAGTATTAGACAGAACCAAGGCACTGTATGGTCCTCGGACTCAGGCTTATGGGGAAACTAATTACTTCAAAAAGCCCAAGTGTTAGACAGAACCAAGGCACTGCATGGTCCTCGGACTCAGGCCTCTGAGGAAACTGACTACTTCAAAAATACTAAGTGTTAGACAGATCCAAGGCACTGCATGGTCCTTGGACTCAGGCCTATGGGGAAACTTATTACTTCAAAAAGCCTAAGTGTAAGACAGAACCAAGGCACTGCATGGTCCTCGGACTCAGGCCTATGGGGAAACTAACTACTTCAAAAATACTAAGTGTTAGACAGAACCAAGGCACTGCATGGTCGTCGAACTCAGGCCTATGGGGAAACTAACTACTTCAAAAATACTAAGTGTTAGACAGAACCAAGGCGCTGCATGGTCCTCGGACTCAGGCCTATGGGGAAACTAATTACTTCAAAAAGCCTAAGTGTTAGACAGAACCAAGGCACTGCATGGTCCTCGGATTCAGGCCTATGGGGAAACTAACTACTTCAAAAATACTAAGTATTAGACAGAACCAAGGCACTGCATGGTCCTCAGACTGAGGCCTATGGGGAAACTAATTACTTCAAAAAGCCTAAGTGTTAGACAGAACTAAGGCACTGCATGGTCCTCGGACTCAGGACTTTGGGGAAACTAACTACTTCGAAAATACTAAGTGTTAGACAGAACCAAGGCACTGCATGGTCCTCGGACTCAGGCCTATGGGGAAACTAACTACTTCAAAAATTCTAAGTATTAGACAGAACCAAGGCACTGCATGGTCCTCGGACTCAGGCCTATGGGGAAACTAACTACTTCAAAAATACTAAGTGTTAGACAGAACCAAGGCACTGCATGGTCCTCGGACTCAGGCCTATGGGGAAACTAATTACTTCAAAAAGGCTAAGTGTTAGACAGAACCAAAGCACTGCATTGTCCTCGGACTCAAACCTATGGGGAAACTAACTACTTCAAAAATACTAAGTGTTAGACAGAACCAAGGCACTACATGGTCCTCGGACTCAGGCCTATGGGGAAACTAACTACTTCAAAAATTCTAAGTATTAGACAGAACCAAGGCACTGCGTGGTCCTCGGACTCAGGCTTATGGAGAAACTAATTACTTCAAAAAGCCTAAGTGTTAGACAGAACCAGGGCACTGCATGGTCCTCGGACTCAGGCCTATGAGGAAACTAACTACTTCAAAAATACTAAGTGTTAGACAGAACCAAGACACTGCGTGGTCCTCGGACTCAGGCCATTGGGGAAACTAACTACTTCAAAAATACTAAGTGTTAGACAGAACCAAGGCACTGCATGGTCCTCGGACTCATGCCTATGGGGAAACTAACTACTTCAAAAATACTAAATGTTAGACAGAACCAAGGCACTGCATGGTCCTCGGACTCAGGCCTATGGGGAAACTAATTACTTCAAAAAGCCTAAGTGTTAAACTGAACCAAGGCACTGCATGGTCCTCGGACTCAAGCCTATGGGGAAACTAACTACTTTAAAAATACTAAGTGTTAGACAGAACCAAGGCACTGCATGGTCCTCGGACTCAGGCCTATGGGGAAACTAACTACTTCAAAAATTCTAAGTATTAGACAGAACCAAGGCACTGCATGGTCCTCGGACTCAGGCTTATGGGGAAACTAATTACTTCAAAAAGCCCAAGTGTTAGACAGAACCAAGGCACTGCATGGTCCTCTGACTCAGGCCTCTGAGGAAACTAACTACTTCAAAAATACTAAGTGTTAGACAGAACCAAGGCACTACATGGTCCTCGGATTCAGGCCTATGGGGAAACTAACTACTTCAAAAATTCTAAGTATTAGACAGAACCAAGGCACTGCATGGTCCTCGGACTCAGGCTTATGGAGAAACTAATTACTTCAAAAAGTCTAAGTGTTAGACAGAACCAAGGCACTGCATGGTCCTCAGACTCAGGCCTATGAGGAAACTAACTACTTCAAAAATACTAAGTGTTAGACAGAACCAAGGCACTGCATGGTCCTCGGACTCAGGCCTATGGGGAAACTAATTACTACAAAAAGCCTAAGTGTTAGACAGAACCAAGACACTGCATGGTCCTCGGACTCAGGCCTATGGGGAAACTAACTACTTCAAAAATACTAAGTGTTAGACAGAACCAAGGCACTGCATGGTCCTCGGACTCATGCCTATGGGGAAACTAACTACTTCAAAAATACTAAGTGCTAGACAGAACCATGGCACTGCATGGTCCTCGGACTCAGGCCTATGGGGAAACTAATTACTTCAAAAAGCCTAAGTGTTAGACAGAACCAGGGCACTGCATGGTCCTCGGACTCAAGCTTATGGGGAAACTAACTACTTCAAAAATACTAAGTGTTAGACAGAACTAAGGCACTGCATGGTCCTCGGACTCAGGCCTATGGGGAAACTAACTACTTTAAAAATTTTAAGTATTAGACAGAACCAAGGCACTGTATGGTCCTCGGACTCAGGCTTATGGGGAAACTAATTACTTCAAAAAGCCCAAGTGTTAGACAGAACCAAGGCACTGCATGGTCCTCGGACTCAGGCCTCTGAGGAAACTAACTACTTCAAAAATACTAAGTGTTAGACAGATCCAAGGCACTGCATGGTCCTTGGACTCAGGCCTATGGGGAAACTTATTACTTCAAAAAGCCTAAGTGTAAGACAGAACCAAGGCACTGCATGGTCCTCGGACTCAGGCCTATGGGGAAACTAACTACTTCAAAAATACTAAGTGTTAGACAGAACCAAGGCACTGCATGGTCGTCGAACTCAGGCCTATGGGGAAACTAACTACTTCAAAAATACTAAGTGTTAGACAGAACCAAGGCGCTGCATGGTCCTCGGACTCAGGCCTATGGGGAAACTAATTACTTCAAAAAGCCTAAGTGTTAGACAGAACCAAGGCACTGCATGGTCCTCGGATTCAGGCCTATTGGGAAACTAACTACTTCAAAAATATTACATGTTAGACAGAACCAAGGCACTGCATGGTCCTCGGATTCAGGCCTATGGGGAAACTAATTACTTCAAAAAGGCTAAGTGTTAGACAGAACTAAGGCACTGCATGGTCCTCGGACTCAGGCCTATGGGGAAACTAATTACTTCAAAAAGGCTAAGTGTTAGACAGAACTAAGGCACTGCATGGTCCTCGGACTCAGGCCTATGGGGAAACTAACTACTTCAAAAATACTAAGTGTTAGACAGAACCAGGGCACTGCATGGTCCTCGGACTCAGGCCTATTGGGAAACTAATTACTTAAAAAATTCTAAGTATTAGACAGAACCCGGGCACTGCATGGTACTCGGACTCAGGCCTATGGGGAAACTAATTACTTCAAAAAGCCTAAGTGTTGGACAGAACCTAGGCACTGCATGGTCCTCGGACTCAGGCCTATGTGGAAACTAACTACTTCAAAAATACTAAGTGTTAGACAGAACGAAGGCACTGCATGGTCCTCGGACTCAGGCCTATGGGGAAACTAACTACTTCAAAAAGCCTAAGTGTTAGGCAGAACCAAGGCATTGCATGGTCCTCGGACTCAGGCCTATGGGGAAACTAACTACTTCAAAAATTCTAAGTGTTAGACAGAACCAAGGCACTGCATGGTACTCGGGGTCAGGCCTATGGGGAAACTAACTATTTCAAAAATTCTAAGTATTAGACAGAACCAGGGCACTGCGTGGTCCTCGGACTCAGGCCTATGGGGAAACTAACTACTTCAAAAATTCTAAGTATTGGACAGAACCAGGGCACTGCATGGTACTTGGACTTAGGCTTATGGGGAAACTAATTACTTCGAAAGCCTAAGTATAGGACAGAATCAGAGCTCTGCATGGTCCTCGGACTCAAGTCTATGGGGAAGCCAACTATTTCAAGGGGATCCTAAGTGTCTTCTCAAGAAAAAGGAAAAAAAAAAAAATTCTACCCGGCCCTTAGGAAACGAAGGGTCCGCCCAAGCATACATGCCCTTGTTATAGTAATTAATGCCGCGATTGGCCGAGATGCAATTGAAGTTAAAATCATATAAGTAAAGAAAAAGCGGATAGCGTGCAAGTAAGCAAACAACCACAACAAGCAGAAAAAGAAACGAAGCTCGCATTTCATTAAGTCCAAAAAGAATTACACGGTAGGGATTACATTACAAATAAAAAAAAAGAAAGTGCAAAAAGTAAAATGAAGCGGGCAGAGGCGCCAGGGAGCCTATTCCTTCTATTTAATTGTCTGCTCCTATGGGTGGCTAGACCAAGGCAGCTTCAGGGTTCTCTGAGCCCTGACTGAGTGGGATGGCCTGCAGAGGTGCGGCAGGAGTAGCAACCCCCTCAGCAGAAGAAACCTAGGCATCAGGAGAAGGCCTCGCAGCCTGCTGAGGCACGTCCTCGTTAGAGCCGTCACTCACTTCAACCACCAAGGGAGGATTACTCCCTTGGATTGGCTCACCAGTGGCCCCAGCGTCCGAAACTCCGCTCCTGGAGTAGCAACAGTTTCCACAGCAGTGTCCTCGGCCTCAGGGCCATCTGGGGCAGCCTTGCGGATGGCAGAGGGGTAGTACACGCTCTCATCATTCCACAGGACAGAAGAGGCCTCCACACCAGCTTGCCTAAGGGCTTCCATCCAAGTTTCAGAACAGTAGCGCCTACATACCCCAGGGACTTGGGATTTGTAGGCAGCTGCTGTCTCAGTTGCCCCAGCAGCATAGGCAGCCTCCTCAGTTTTTTCCTTGGTGGCCCAGGCCTCCTCTCTACCCTGCTCCGCCTCGAACTTGGCCCTCACAGCTTCGTCCCTAGCAAATTCAGCCACTTTTCTGGCCTCCTCGACAGCAGCCTCCTTCTTTGTCAGATTCGCAATCAGCTCCTTTGCGATCTTCAGCTGCTCCTCTACCTCACCCAAACACTTCGTCTGGGTCTTGGCCTGCCTCTGTGCACCCTCAAGGCCTGCTACTGCGCTGCCCCGAGCCTGGGTCACGGCCTTCAACTCCTCCCTGGCCTTCCTCCTCGGAGTTCTTGAGAGTCCGAGTGGCCTCCAAGCGCTTTTCGCGCTCTTCTTCCATGGCCCTTCCGTGGTCATGGGCCACCTCCTCTAGCCTGAAGGTGGCCTGGACAGCCTGCCAAACAAAACGGGTACATAATAATAAGCCGAGCTAAAAGAAAAAAGGGGAAAGGAAGGCAGAAAAAACTAAAACGAGAAAAGACACAAGTATTGAGGGCCTTACCATCCCCAAGTATCCCTTGAGGCTGAGGAAGACCGCCCTGCTCCTCATGGTCCCCAGCTGCTTCATGTCCGCGGGAAGTAGCAGACATCTTTCCACCGCGTCGGCCACGTACGCGCCTTCGCCCTCTCTAAAATCCCTGAGGGAGGAGTCATCCCTCAGAGGTGCCCCACGGAGCATTAGGGCAGGCAGCCACGCCTGGACCTCGGGCGGGGTATCTACCTGCTTATCCTGAGACTTGGAGCCTATCCTCAGCTGCTTTGAGGGCCGCCGAGAGTCGTCCCCCTCCCGAGTGGGCCCAGATTTGTCCTTGATGGGCCTCTTCCCCTTGTCCTTCTTCTGCTTAGGATCGGCAGGCTCGTGCCTGGAAGGCGGATTCGTCTGAGGCGGAGGAGGAGGAAGCCTAGATTGAGTCAAGGCCGACCTAGTCTGAGCAGGACGATTCTTTGGAGAAGTGGGTGGAAGCCTCGGCTTGGACTTCCCCGGTTGCTCTTCAATTAGCTCGAGTAGACTGGGCTGGTTCTTCTTCTTGTAGCCCATCGCAAGCCGAGAAGGTGTCTCTGACGCTGAGAGGTTTGCTTCGGTCAGACGAGGATCACCCAAGTCTCCAGAAGGGTCCTCGGACTGATGAATTTGCTCAAAAATGTCAAAATCGTCCCCTCCAGGACCAAGATCTGCAGCTTCCCCTTCCCTCTCTAAGTTCTCTTCCGCGGCCTCTGAGAATGTGTGGGAGGAAGAGGGGACTGCTACAGTGACGCCTTCTGAAGTAGAGGGATCCTTGGGAAACTCGAACCCGTCCTCGATCACTGTTATTTTCTGCAGCCGAGAATCCTTTGCTTTGATCACGTGCTTTGGGGCCGCGAACGACCTTTGGAGCGGCGTGTACCCCAAGATCTTGTGAGCAGCTCTGACTTGGTGATCTGCTTCGTTTTCAAAACCCGCCGAGCTGAGCGCCTTTTGCAAGTCTTCCCTGTTGATCAAGTTGTAGTGGCGCGCGAAGGAGTGCAGATCTGCAAAAAGAAAACACATTCGCGATCAGTAACCAAACAGTACAAAAAGAAACGACGCATAAAACAAGTTAGAATCTTTGAACCCCCTCCTACTCCTACTGCCCCACCTGGTGTCCCCTCTGTCGTCGGGCAATGGATGCCATCGTGCCACGTTCAGAAAATTCTCGTTCATCCCCTTGTTGGACTCAGGGAGGCATTGGATAAGCCGGACCCTGTCGTCCCTCGTCCTCATATAGTAGGACTTGTTCTTCAGGTGTTGAAGATTGTAGCAGTAGTTCACATCATGATGGGTCAACCTGAGCCCCATCTTCTCGTTCAGAGCATCCACTCTATCCAGAATTCTGAACATGTTGGAGGCGCACTGGGTGGGGGTTAACCAGAAGTATGTAAGGTAACCCCTCGTCACCGGCCCCATGGGGATCCTCATCCCTCCTTCAAGGAAGGCGATGATGGGAATCACCACCTCGCCCTCCTGCCTCCGGAGGTGCCACTCCCCCTCCTCACAATACCTCAAGCCCACATTGGCCGGTATCTTATAATCGGCAATGAATTTCTCCATCGCCTCCTCAGTAAAGACGTACTTCTTAAGTCTACCTATCCCAAATGACACCTAAGAGAGCTAAAGAAAGAGCAGATAAAAGAGAAGGAAGAGCAGAGAGAAGAAAAGCTCAGAGAGGGATAGAGCGACTTACAAAAATGAGGAGAGGCTCCTCGGACAGGCTTTTTATGCTGGAGATGTTGGTGGGAACTTGGCTGGACTCTGAATGAAGGCGCAAGAGCTCTTGATTGTGAATGACAAAAAAGGTGAAACCGGTTCGAACAGGTATTTATACCCTGGATGGAAGAGCCGCGCGAGTTTTCCCGCCCATAAATGCTAGGCGCATCCCGACCGTTAGATTGTCATCTGCCCGTTGAACGTGGGGAGCACAAAGCCGCCCGAATTTAATGCAGGACACGTTACGCTCACCGAAGCGCCAGTAACGCACCTTGGGCAGATGAAAAGGCTCCAGCTCCGACGAAGGACAAGACTTGATTGGACACGGAGTAGATCCGAGGATATCAAAATCCCCCTTTCCGCCCGAGGACGTGGACAGCAAGATTTTGAGGGGGTATTGTGGGGCCAAAAATAGTCAGGCAACCCCGGCCCACTTCGAACCAGGCCCAAGGCCTATGCCAAGAACGCGCCCAAGGTCTGAGGACTGAAGTGTAATGCCCAGCTACCCACGAAACAGTGCCGAGGATGATAACGTCCTCGGAATTCCGAGATCCGAAAATGGACAAGTAGCACGCCATCAAAGGGAACCTCCCTGAGCATCCAAGGAGCAAACAGCAAATACCAAATACCGGACATGGAAGCATGGTGGAGGAGCAAGTCTCAGATGAACTGTCACCTCCACATTAAATGCCCTCAACTAACGTCCTGGCCGCATTAATGAGGAGGGGACGCCTCAACAGTGCCACCTTGGTTGCTGCCACCCACAGAGAGAATGGGAAGGTGGCTGATGGGACAGGCACTCGAGTGATGGCCTAATCCCTCTACAAATGTAGGGCTAGGATCGATTGGGAGAGGGATATATAATGTAAGGAACCCCTCCTAAAAGAATGAGATAGATATATGATCTAAGGAATACCATAGCAATCTGTATTCTCTGAGAGAACTTTGTAGCCAGTCTTAAAACAGAAATTATAAGAACTCCAAGCCTTGGAGAGCACGTCCGAGGAGCATTATTACACATCTTAATTCACGTTCAGGCTATCCAATCCACATGCAATCATGCATGGCCGTTGCACTTCTCACTAACGCCTAGTTCTTGAGTCCATTCTCTATAAATTCATTGCGGGGAAATTGGGCTTGGGTCTACTCTAACCTGGTCCCTACAATAGTGTATACGACTCTACAAAATATGAGATGATAGTACATTAGTTTTTAGTGGACAAAATTGCTTTTTGCCCATTTCTGAAAAAAAATCCAGCATTTTGCCATATTTCTTAAACTAATTAGGGAAATGCCCCTCTTTTGAAAATTGAGTTTCTGAAAATCGATTTAGGTCCTATAGCGGCGTTTTTAAGGACCCTATAGAGACGTTTTAAGGACCTATAGTGACGTTTTGTAACTCGATTTTCATAAAGTCGAGTTATAGGTAAAAAGAAGAAAAAAAAATTGCATGTAACTTGACTTTATGAAAATCGAGTTAAAAACGTCACTATAGGGTCCTTAAAAACGCCGTTATAGGGCCTAAATCGGTTTTCAGAAACTCGATTTTCAAAAGAGGGGCATTTTCCTAATTAGTTTGAGAAAGAGGGTAAAATGCTGGATTTTTTTTCAGAAAGGGGCAAAAAGCAATTTTCTCCATTTTTAGTAAATAAGTCTTAATGATACGTGTTATCCAATTGGATTTTGATGGTAGTGTCTACGACTCTACAATATTACTTGGTCGAAAGACTTGTAAGTGGTGTTGTCAAATACTTATCATGTTTCATTCTTTCATGGGAAGAACTTGAATTCGGATTTAAGCAATATATATATATACACACATGCATTAATTCACCTAACATTTACTTTATATTTTGAGTAGGATAAAATTTAGCAACAAACTTTGTTAATGCTACAACTCTACTCAATATCTTTTTATTAGATGTGAATTTTGACAAATTTACTATTGGATTTCATTCTCTTCTTATATCTCCCGTGTTTGTAAAATTTCAAAAATATCAAAATCAATAGTTATGTCATCAATCAAATATTTAAATTTTAAGTTTTTGTTGTATAAAATTATGCATAAAAAATAAATTATGGATTGAATAGTAAATAAGATTTGATTGAAATAAAATTTTGTGTATGTTGAGAATATAAAGAACATACAATTTAATGGTTAGATTTTCAAAACTTAACCCCAAAACTTAACCATATTAATTTTTTGAGTGAAAGTTGTAGTTTTAAGATACAACTAAATTTATAGTCAAACTTTGTTGGATTAAGACTGGATGAGCATGTACTGATTTATGAACTTCCCAATATTTGTCTCGTATTACACTTCTGTCTATCATAATATGTGTGAAATTAATTATTAAAAGTCAAGAAAGCCAATCATCATCATTCTAGTCTACCCAAAATATGAATTAGAAAGAAGAATAGTACTAATGCAAAGGCAGGCTCACCTAACTCCATAGACCAATAAGCCTTAAACTAATTTGCTTTCAATGTCAAACATTATTCTACTTACCCTACCTAGACAAAAAGGCCTCCATGCGGTCCTCAATCTCAAACATTGTCAATGTCAATGTTTACATGTATCACAAACATTAGCCGAAGTTGTAGTAAGACGCTTCAACACGTATTAAAAATGAAAAATATGTTCCCTTAAAGGAGAGCAAATGGGGAACATACTTGGTGAAAATTCTACAACTTTTGAAACCTATATAGAACAAAAGTTAGGGAACCTTTGATAAGTTGATTTCTTTTATGTGGTTTTGATGTGGCTGTTAGATTGCAAAATGAAAACAGGTGTCTGGGCTGCTGGTGAGATTTAGAATAATGTTAGGAACACATTTAACCCAAATTCACAATATGCTTAAGTGCTACTTTGTGATAGGCATACTTAAATTATGTTTTCAGTATGCGTCCATGGTGGTCCGTATGTAAGTGGTTGTAGATTTGGGTGTGTCTGTAGGCGGATACAGGAGAACAAAAGGTGACGCGAGATCCATAGGGAGGCAAGGACTGAAAAATTTATTCATTTTGTCTGTACTTTATCAGTGTGCATGGTGCACGTGCAATGTGTTGGCATCTGGAAGTTCAAATTAGCTGGAGACCAATTCATATTGCAATCATGGCTTTCAAAGCATTCCAATTTTCAGTCTCACCCTTGTACGTATGAACATGAAATGTCTTCTTTTTGGACTGTACGATAAACATTGCTGCCCTTTTAAAGTGTCTAATTTGAAACTAAACTTAAAAAACAAAAACATGCATTTTAATAAAAGCATTATAAGACAGTACTAATTATGGTGCTACACTAAGCCGCCTGCTGTTTCAGCACAAAACATTTTTCAGAAACTGTTTTTCTCATTTTCTCGTGTTTAGAGTGATTGAGAAAAACCGAAACGGCCATTTTACATTGACCAAGAAAACCACTCTCTTCGACTACATTTGTCTCTATGTAAAATATTTTTCAGAAAACGAAAAATTTGAAATCCCATACAACAAAATCTTAAATTTCTTTAACAAAATGCAACTTGTCCCCGTGAAATCTATCTAAACTAATAAACTATATAAAAGTTTGTGGGCTTTAAACTTGGCTAGGACCCTAGGTCTGAAAATTTTTGCAATATCATAGTGGAAGGGGATGTAAAAGTTGGTCTATTTCTGTTGTTATTAGTAATACTTCTGATTTAAGTTTGTATTTTGTTAGTTGTGAGTTTTGCTGGGTTAGGATTTAGGAGTTCTTTTAGCTTAGCAGCTCATTTTGTTGTTAAACTTTCTACTGCCGTTAAACAGTGGCGACTCCAAGAATTTTTTTCAGGGTGTTACTCAACAAACATAAATTACACAATTTAATAAAAAGAAAATTTTATATATTGACAATAATAACAATAAAAAAAACACGCAAATACATAAAGTTTACAATTGCCTTCTATAAAGTATATTTTGTTTTATTGTTGTTTCATTAATTATAAAATTATTAATTGTTGTATAGCCTAACATAATTTAATTTGTTTGTTTTTTATAATGTATTGGTTAATTAAATTATTAATTATTGTTTATTAGTTGTTTCATTATTATTTTTTTTACTAACTATTAGCACACACCCCATGTGCATTATCCATTATGCACTAGCACACACCCCATGTGCATTATCCACTGCCAACCCACTGCCTGCCTCTCATGCCTTTACTTCCCACCCGGCCCCATGCCTCCATCCACTCCTCCCCCCACTCAACAGATAAGCCCCAATCATAAGAGCCAATCAGATGATAAATTCACAATCACAAATCACAATAGACAATACACTAAAAGACAAACTCAGTAACTCACCAATACCAACAGATAAAGTCAAAACAGGGGCAAATATTAATAAAGTTACAATAAAGGCATAAAGCTAAGCAAATAAGCAATTATAGTTCAATAAAGCTAAGCAATTTCACCCAAAAAAAAGAGAATCAGCCAATCAAATAAAGTCTTTAGTCTTAAAGAGAGAGAGAGACTCTCATTAGACTCATTTCACTTTTAGACTTTCAGTCTTCAGATAAAAGAGAGAGAGAGACAGAGAGAAGTAAGAGAGAAAACCCATTAGAGAAAAAGAGAGAGTCAGAGAGAAAAAAAAGATGAAATACCTTGAGGTTGAGGGAGCAGGGAGGCCTGAGGCTGAGGGGCGGCGCCATTGGGCTGGGCAGCATGTCGAGCTGATTGGCAAGGTCCGTGAGGAAGGAATCTCCGATCTGATCTATGCTATTCCGATCTCCGATTCGACTGGCGAGGCGATGACCAATCTCCGATTTGACTGACGATGACCGATGAGCTTTGTTGCTCAAGTTTGAGGTGGAGGCGCTTTCCGTGTGTCATTGATGATTGATGAGGGTTTTTTCTTTAGGTTAGATTTCTTCGTTTCTGATTTCAGTTTTTGCTTTACTTGATGAATTGGTGGACGCGTATATTGGTTTTTGGGTTTTTTTTTTTTTTTTTTTTTTTTTTTTTTGAGAATCCGTGGGTTTGCTAGTTGCTACCATCTGTTGGGTTTGCCATATGCTGTTTTTTTTCTTCTTTAGATTGGGTTTGCTTTCCCATTTGTTGTTTAGGATTGATGGTGGGTTTTGGGCTGTGGGCTTGCTCTGTTACAAATTTTTTTTTTTCAAATTTTAGTTCAAGAATTTTTTTTTTTGCTTGAAAGTAGAACAAATAAATTATTTTTGTTTTTATTTGAGGGTGTTCCTATATTTTTAAGGGTAAACAAATAAAAAAAAATTAAATTATTATATATAATTTTTTTTTTTTCAATTCAGGGTGTTCGTGGGAACACCCTGGACTCGACGTGGCACCGCTGCTACTGTTAAAGCTAGTTTCTTTTGTAATAATTGCAATCTGTCTCTTACAGTTTTGGAAGCTTGCAGGTGCGATTGTTGTATTGCTTTTTAGTTATTAATGAAATTGCAGTTTATCTATATTAAAAAAAAACTATATAAAATAAAGGAGGTATCGGACATTAATTGAGATAATTTTTTTTCCCTATTCTTCTAAGCTCTTACTTTCTTCAATACCACCTTAATGCCCTTTAAGAACTGGTTCACAGAATCACAAGGCTGCGACTCCGCGTTACAAAGCTCAGCGTGTTGCTATTAGTGTTGTTAACTTACATGAATTTATTTCTTATTTATTTTTCTTTTATAACTTACATAGTTTCATTTTATTTTACTTATTAATTAATGCTTTTTCATTAGACTTACTTTTTTCCCCCAGTATTTACAATTCTCTCATTTAATTATGAATAATGTTTCAGATACAAATTATTTTATAACATTTTTACAAAATGTTAATGTAGCCGGCCTCTTATTGGTTTTCATCTAGATTCACCGTTAATATCACATTTTTATTTACCAATAATCACTCACTACATTAGCAGTTTGTAAATTTTTTTGTAAAATAGTTTGTATCTCTAGCATTATTCTATAATTATTTTCTTCCCAGCCCTTTGTCTTTCGAATTAATTGAGAATAAATGACCATTTAGTGTTTTTTTTTTCTTTTTATATAACCTTTCAATTTATTTTGAAAGTCATATTTTTTTAAGTCCAGAGCCTTGTAGTTGTGGATACATAGTCTATTTTTTCCACGTGAGATAAATGATAGAGTCCTATACTCCTATCTAATCCTTGGTAATTTTCCTTTTACGGGCCTCAATTTGCATGAGCATTCTGTGCATCTGGACACACATTTGTCGACCATGATGTTTTAGTGTTCTACTGTTCTCTCTCTCTCTCTCTCTCTCTCTCTCTCTCTCATATCATTTGAGACAACCTTTTAAAAAGATCACCTTTCTTGAGGTTTTTTTTATGAGACTTCATTGCACTAATGAGCAGACATATCATTATTAGCCTTGTCTTTTAGTTGGGGCCTTGGAGAAACTGAACAATAACTTTATTCCGAAAGGGACAAAATGACTGATTGCCTTTGGTTAAAAGAAAAACCTATGCATAGTGAATGATCTAAGTTTTAACTCAAGGTCAGGAGCTTTGATATGCACTGTTATGCCCCAGGAGTGTGAAGTATCTTAAGTATCTTCAACAGAAAAGGTCAGATACGTACTCAGATGGAGTCCTTTTGTAGTGTTCTAATTAAAGGCATACAAGCATATATGTCATGCTCTAACCAAACTTTGATCACTGAAACTTTAATCAATTGGTCCCTGCAATATTTATCCTGAATGTTGGGGACTTTAATTTATTAATTTGGATACCTAGGATTGATCTATAAAAAGAGATTGCAGGTGCAATATTCAAATGCTTGAGTGTGTCACTAATTAGTTTTGAGGTGGAGTGACACAACTCACCGTCCGACATTAAAATATTTAATGGACTTGCTCATTTACCAAAAATATAGACTAACACTAAAATTCCACCATCAATTTGGTAACATTACCTTAAATTGTACATACTAATTATACATAAATCGGTGCAATATTTAACTTTAATCCAATCCTTCTTTGTCACCAAGATAAATTGATAGTTGCAGTTGTATGATGTGACAATGTGTATGATCCAACAACTTGCTAATTAAGGTAATGCTGGGCTTTGTGCCTCTCTAGATTTCATTCTCTTTCAAGTTTCAAGTTTTCAACCAGTGAAATAGTTATGGCACACCTCTGATTTTAAACCTTTTGTTTCTTGCCCTAGAATTGTACAAATAGAATTCAAATCCACCATAACTTTGTGTCTACCGCCTCTCCAATTTAGGATTATTTTCAACCCATATAAAAATTATCTTTTTATTTTAGAAAAATATATAAATTATCTAACTCAACTATACATTTCATGAAAATTTTTATAAAGAATACCACATTCTAAAAAAAAAAAAAAAAAAAAAAAAAATCTTTTCAATAGATTTTCGTAATGAATGAGTCTTAAATCTTAATTAGTTATTTGAAAAATATAATAAATGATGGTACCATTCTTCCAACATCTCTCATCCAATGGATGAGAGTCGATGCTCTTCCTCGGTTTTGCAGATAGGCAACTTAGATGAGGTATTGGAAGAGTGAATAGACAAGGGCAAGTGGACAAAGACCTTTAAATGAAAAGACACCATCTCCAAAATTAAAGTACATGATTGTCTCTCCACCAGCCCATTATCACGAATTATGGGTACAAATCCTGGGATTCTCATTTTTTATAAATGTCACTATACCAATTATTGCACGACTCCGAAAAATGGAGAAAATAAAAGAAGAGAAACCACTCTTACATAAATCACAGTTCACACCCAGTCCAATGTATAGGAGAAAAACTCTAATATTTTCAGCATTTTTGAATTTTGTGAATTCTAACTGTAGGATCAAATAAGTTTAGGTCAATACCACACCGGTGCTTTTTGATTAAGTGATTTCCATTTGTAGGCCTTCCATTTCTCCACTTTGAACAAGTGGCCCATTAAGATCCTTTGCATCATCAATAAACATCAACCAAATCGTTGTATTACAATAATGAAAATTGCTTTAAGGAGCAAAAGAAGAAAAAAATAGAGTATATGAATAACTTTTAATAAATATTAGTTTGGGTTGCACATGCAAGACACGTGCTGTCCCTTTAGTGAGAAAATTAAGATAGATGTCTTTTTTGGGGAAGAAGTATGAAGTCATATACTTAAATTTAAAACAGTTATTTACTATGACAATTTCTTAGAACTTATTTACTAAATGTAATATCTACTCGCTAAAAAATGCCACCAAGAATGATAATGAATGTCATAATCTTTTCACAATATTTAATTTTTCACAATGAATGATGATATAGGCTACAATTTGAAGCTCTCCATCAAATTAAATACTTGCAACCATCTACAATTAAGATTTTGTTATTTATACTTCCTTCTTTATCATTTTGTTTTATGAGCCTAACTATGATGTTTAGCTTACTTATTTTTAATGAACACTCTTTTAAGTAGGAAAAGAAATTAAAAATGAACAAGATAACAAAAGACATCTGTCATCAAAGTTTCCATTAGATAAAATTATAAGTATAGAAGATTTAAACCTAATAAGTTAGTTTTCTCTAAGTAACAAATAGAACACCATATATCACCATTCTAACTTTCCAAGCATAACTACCACTCTACCACATAAAATTCAAAATACAAGAAGAAATTTTTTTGGACATTAAAATTCAGCGTGAGTATTTTAGACATTACACAATGGAATATTTTAGAAATTATAAGATTTTGTTAAGATTTAACTAAGAGAGTAACAATAAGGGTATATGCTCATTTACAAAATAAAAAGGAGGAAATTGTTCAACTTTAGTTTTGGGGGGGGGGGGGGGGGGGAAATGAAACTACCAAAAACATAAAGGAGGAAGTGCTTCTTCCTCAATTTTGTGTGTGTTTGTGTGTAAAACAATGTGTTTTATTTTTATTTTTTATTTATAACTTGACACAATATGTTATAAAAAAAGGCAACCTAAAAAAGCTGTGCATAAAATAATGAATTTTGGCCCAACAAATTGACTAAACAAAAAAAGAAATCTAGGAACACAATAAAATGTCACGATATTTTTACAATACCTTTAATTTTAACTATGGTGGGTCCTGGTATGATATTTTATTATTTTGTTTTAGAGTAATGCTACATCTACAACATTTTTAGAATAAATCCTAGGTATTAAATTGTTACTGGTTTTAAACTGGGCTAACCACTTTAAACCGTGCATTTAAAACAAAAACAAAACAAAACAAAACAAACAAACAGACAAAAAGCCAATTGAAGAAAATTGTGACTAAAACAGTGAAATTTGGCTCACCAAATTTGACTAAACCAAAAAAGAAGCCTAGGAACCAAAAAAAAAAAAAAAATGTTACAACATTTTCACAATACTTTTTATTTCTAGTTGTGATAGGTCCCGGTTTGATATTTTATTATTTTATTTTTGACGTTCACAACATTTTCACAACAAATTTTAAGTTACAAATTATTATTGATTTTGAAACTGTGCATTAAAAAAACAAAAAAAAAAAACAAAAATGCAACACAAGAAAATTGTGCACAAAACTGTGAATTTTGGCTCATCTAATTTGACTAAACTAAAAAAGAAGTTTAAGAATATAACAAAATATCACAACATTTTCACAATGCCTTTATTTTTAGGATTCGATATGATATTTTATTATTTTGTTTTAGAGAAATGCTACATCCATCACATTTTCACAATAAATTCTAAATGACAAGTTGTTTCTGGTTTGAAACTGGGTCCATTACTGATATCACTTTTTTATCCATTAAAAATACCTTACCAAGTAAATTTTGTTGTGAAATAATTGTGATTTTATTTTGATTTATAAGGAACTGAGATCTTGGCGATTATGAAAATATTATAACAACAAGGAGATGTTATAACATTTTTGCAATACATTTATTTCTGGCTGTGTTTGGTCTCAATATTTTATTTTAACCTATAAAAAATTTACACCTCAAAAATTATGAAAATATTGTAAGAATTTATTGTGTCAGTACTATGTATGCATGCATAAATATTTAAAAGTAAAAACAGAAAAGCACAAACAAAATCAGGCATACTGTGGAAAAAAAAAGAAAGAAGAAGAGCTCAAGCAAAACGGTGAGCCAACCATCAGAGTAAGTCAAACACGTAACCCAATCAATTGAGACTTATAGATAAAAAAAGAGATATAATACCTAAAGAATCTCGTCTATATTCAAGTTACTTCAAAGAAGGATGCTACTTGGTTGTTAAGCGAAAATCTTGATCTACAAGAATTATTGATTCGGGCAAGCAAATTAAATGAGGATTCTTAATAGAATACCTAGCTAGAGGTCTCATTCAAGCTTGCTCAAAGAGAGTTCTACATCACACAAAAGAGGTACCGTTATATTTACTAAAATAATTCTCTAAAATTCTGTGCAATAAGACAAGAATTTTAAGTTTAGCATTTTTTTTAATTAAATATCAATAAATAAATATCATTTGAAAATAAAATCTAGTCTTTTTTTTTTTTTTTTTTTTTTGCATGATTGTTATTAATTTCATTATTTTTCTTTCTATTGTACTACTTCATCAATTATCTTCTAAGGATGGGGCCTGTAAAACTTGCGGAGAGAATACTTTGCAAGGGAGAAAGATGGGTTGTGTAAACGTGGGTCTGTAGCTATGATTGGGCCCAAATGGATACCTGTGGGCCAGTAAATACAGTATGGCTAAGCCCACTTATGGCCCAACAACCAATTAGGCCTCAAATATGAAGCTACAATTTTTCACAACCATGAACATGTTATCTCCAACAATTTGCATCTTTTTGTTGATACAGAGTCTTATTTGAAAAACTTCAATACACATGCTCACATTTCATCCAAACTCCAAGCCATGGCAACAATACGTTCCAACCAATTTACACTCACATACCACCTCTTCTACATTATTCAAAATCTCTCTCTCTCTCTCTCTCATCCAATAAAATGATTAATTGCCTGAATTTGGTTTAAAGAAAAAACTATGCATGGTGAATAATCTAACTCAAGGTCAGGAGCTTTGATATACACTGTTATGCACCATGAGTGTGAAGTATCTTCAACAGCCAAGGTCAGATAGGTACTCAGGATGAGTACGTTTGTAGCGTTCTAATTAAAGGCGTTTGTAGCATTCTAATTAAAGGCATACAAGCACGTGTATATGTCAAATGTCATAAAAGACTTGAGCATGTCTTTTTCATCATCAATTAGTTTTGAAGTGGAATAACGCTACTCAGGGTTTGGACACTAAAATATTTAATGGGCTTACTCATTTACCAAAAAAACATAAACTAACACTAAATTTTTTACTGTCAAACCCACCAGCAATTTTGTAAAGTTACCTTAGACTGTACATACTAATATATAAATCTGTGCAATATTTAACTTTAATCCCAATCCTTCTTTGTCACCAAGTTAAATTGATAGTTTCAGTTGTATGATGTCTACTGATTCAACAACTTGCTAAGGCAGTGCTGGGCTTTGTGCCTCTAGATTTCATTCTCTTTCCAGTTTGAAGCTTTCAACCAGTTAAATAGTAATGGCACACCTCAAATTTTATACTTTTTGTTTGTTGCCCCAGAATTGTACAAATAGAAATCAAATCCACTGTAACTTTGTGTCTACCGCCTCTCCATTTTAGGATTATTTTCAATCCATACAAAAATTATCTAACTCAAGTCTACATTCCATGAAAATTTTTTATAAACAATACCATATTCCAAAAAATAGTGTATCTTTCCAATAGATTTTTGTAATGAATGAATCTAAAATCTTAATTAGTTATGGGTACAAATCTTGAGATTCTCATTTTTCATAAATGTCACGGTACCAATTATGCTTATGCCATGACTCCGGAAAAATGGAAAAAATCATAGAAGAAATGATCATAAACCTCTTGTATAAACCCCATATCACACCTAATCCAATGTATGGATGAAAAACTCTAGAAACTCCATTATTTTTAGTATTTTTGGATTTTGAAAGTTCTAATTTTAGTTTTAGAGAAGTTTAGGCTAGTACTACACTGGTGCTTTTTCAATTGAGTGATTTCCATTTCTTCACTTCGGACAAGTGACCCAGTAAGATCAGGGACGGAGCTAGGAGTTCCATTGAGGGGGGCTGAAGTATGAACAAATATATTTTTTTCTTGAAAATCCAAATAAAAGAATCAAAATTTTAAGCTATTAAGTTAAAAAATAATGGTTTCAACCCAATTATAACAATCATTAACCATAAATTTATAATTTGAAATGGTTTGGGCAAAGGCTAACGCACCACTTCCTTATAAATAAAAATTTCTTTATGATATTAACTAATTGTGTTTGTGTGCATCAACCATTGAACAATGTGTAGTGTGTCATATCTCGAGCGAGTGTGGCATTTTTAATCTTACAATCTAAGCATACCACTAGCTATGATTGGGCCCAAATGGACACCTGTGGGCCAGTCAATACAGTATGCATAAGCCCAACAACCAATTAGGCCGCAAATATGATGCTACAATTTCTCACAACCATTAACATGTTATCTCCAACAATTTGCATCTTTTTGTTAACACACAGTCTTATTTGAAAAACTTCATTACACATGCTCATCTTTCATCCAAACTCCAAGCCATGGCACAAATATGTTCCAACCAATTTACACCCACATACCACCTCTTCTACATTATACAAAACCAAAATCCTTCCATTCCATATTGCAAACACTTTAAATGAAGGCAAGCAACCTAAACAATCCTCAGCAGGCAAAATCAAACGCCTTGTTCTGACCCAAGAAGGTAGAACAAAACTAAACACCTACCCGGACCGAGAATTCTATGCTTATCCAAGGTTTGTGACCCATGTTGATGATGGATTTATATCCACATTGACCAATATCTATAAAGAAAGGTTGAGACCAAGTTGGGAAATTCTTGACCTCATGAGTTCATGGATTAGCCATCTACCTAAGGAAGTGACATACAAAAAAGTGGTGGGACATGGACTAAATGCACAAGAGCTTGCAAAGAACTCTCAGCTGGACTATTTTTTTGTGAAGGATCTCAATCAGGATCAAAAGCTTGAATTGGAAAGTTGTAGCTTTGATGCAGTGCTATGCACTGTGAGTGTACAGTATCTTCAACAGCCAGAGAAGGTAAGATCATAAGAACAAAGAAGTCTTTTTGTAGTGTCTTAATTATAGGCATACAAGCATGCCATGCAATGAAAAAACTTTGATTACTCTGAAACTTTAATCAAATTGCTCTCTACACTACTGATCCTGAAATGGGGATATCGTTTACAAGAGAAAAATTTTCACTTTTTACAGTTGAGCTATTGGTAAGCTAGCACCAAAAATTCTGTGGTCATACACTTGTAAAACTACCTTAAACTGTACATACTAATATATGTTTTAGTGTAATGAAGTTGGATGATTGATTATTCCTTCAATGTCACTAAATTATATTGAAACTTTTAGTTCTATGATGTGGACATTGATCTTACAGCTTGCTAGGTTGAACTGGGCTTTGTGCCTCTTGAATTCTGGTGGAGTTTGTTCTTCAACCAATTAATAGTAATGTTAGAGCCCTGATTTTAGTTTTTTGGTTTGTTTCAGTAGCATTGCCTAGATCTTCCAAGGCTAGCATATAAGCTTCAGTCGTCTCACTCAGCAAGGAAATGCTAACAGCACTGGCTGCACAAATCACAATACTAATTTTCTATTAAAAAAAAATCACCATACTAATTTACTAAGAAGATTTCCTTCAGGTAAACTCCAGAAGTGGAGGGATTTCTTTTCTCAAGTTTCTCAGTTTCTAAATCCTAATCTATAGCTTATCTGTGCACTCCCAATCCCCTTCCCCAAATCAAAATTATTCTCCATCTTTGGAGACTCACCAAATTACTTCTCCCTCACTTTTGAACAACATTTTTTTTTATACATCTCTTTCCAGTCCCCAAAAATGTTGGTCTTCTAATTAAAACCACATATGCCAGATTCTGGTTGTTAATCTTTCAACAGGGAATAGTAATAATACTTGTAACTTGTGGCAGAAGCTGAGTTCATGGCTTACATGTTTGTTGCCTTTGGAGCCTCTTCCAAAGGAAATTTCTCACTTTTGTTGTTGAGTTGTTGTCTTTGACAATCAAAGGGTGAAATAAGTCTGGCTTCAAACATGAATGTCATTCACTGAAATGTATCATTCTTTTATTTTCTTGTCTCCTTTGTTTTGGATTACAGTATAGGTTGGTTGTCTTTCCTGTATTCTTTATGAAGCTTTACCATCAAGTGTAGTTATAAGTAGCAATGGTAGAAGTGCAAAGAGTGTGTGGTGTGTAGAAAAGTGTGTAATGTGTTAAGTATCAATAAAACTTTTTGTTGAGGGGAAAGTATCAATAAAACTTATTTTTCAAAAAGAACTCCTTTGTGTATTCTGCTTGAGTGTAGTGGGACTAATTTCAAAAGATAGTCTCTTCCTTAGTGTAAAATTTATTTATTCTGACCAGACTTGAGCAGCAAAAAACTCAACATAATGTACTGCAATGTTCTAGTTAATGTAACGGTTCTTTCATAATCACCCTCCCCCCACCCCCCAAAACCAAAGAATATGCAACCAGTGTTACAATCCTATAAAAATTCTCGTCTGACATGATCTTCTAACAAAAGGTTTTGGTCTATACACTCATCCGCATGCTTGCAAACATCAACCCTGAAAAGCAATCACATATTGAAAATTACAACTGAAACCAAAGAGAGACATGGTTAATAGATTAAACTGGTGAAAGGGTATTCAGCAGCCAACTCAGAACTAAAATTGGAGAAGAAGAAAATTATTGACTAACATCATTGCAATTTGCAGGTATTTGCAGAGGTGTTTCGGGTGCTAAGGCCAGGAGGGGCATTCATTGTGAGCTTTAGCAATCGATTGTTCTACGAGAAAGCCATAAGTGCATGGAGAGATGCGACTGGATATGGCAGGGTCCAACTAGTAGTGCAGTACTTCCAATGTGTGGAAGGATTCACTCAACCAGAAATTATTCGAAAGTTACCAGCTACTGGTGGTGCTCAAGAGGACAAATCACCATTCAGTTGGATCATGAAGCTGCTGGGATTGTTGTCTGGATCTGACCCTTTCTATGCAGTGATAGCTTATAAAAACTTCAGACCAACATATGAATGAACATGTGCTTAGCCTTTTTATATAGAACATATATGCATTGGTGCATATACTGTATGTTTGTGCCTTTAGCCATGTATACGTGTGTCACTCACTCTCCAAAATTTTTGAGTTATTTATTTCTTTTGAGTTTAATTAATATATTGACATGCCTTTTGGAATTAAAAAAAAAGTAATGGCTTTTGCTCTAGCAATAAAGCTATCATAAAATTAAATCTAAAAGTAGTTGAATATATACAAGTGCCTCAAATTATTTTTGGGTACTTTTCAACTCCTGAATTGGTCATGATGAATCTGAGAATTCTGAAATGCACACAAAGATGATGTGTTTTGATAAATTTGATTGTAGACCTCCCTAAAATCACTAAATCAGCCCCCCAGTCAGATCTCTGCAATGTGCTACTAAAAAAATTAAAAACAAAAATGGATGAACGAACAATTATAATGTTTAGGAGCTTTAAAGGGTTTTGTTATTATGTTTTTTTGAGTGAAAAATCCATGTTCTAGAAACAAAGTTGTGTCAGTATGCATATATAAATTTTGAGGGGGGAAAAAAAAAAATCCCAAAAGGCATAAGGAAAATGTTCTTTTCTCCAATGAGGAACTTGTAGTTGTAGAGGCGAAAGCCAGGGCCCAGGGGGAAGCTAGTCGCCACAATAAACGTTTTAGTAACGTTTCATTTCCGTATTATTACAAAAGATATTGGTCGAAGCCATAGTTAGAGTTTATAACATGGAGCATATTATCTTAGAAGTTTAATATATTTAAGGCTAAATTATAAATTACACACTTTTAACTTTATTCAAAATTCTTCATAGCTTTTTCTCAAAAAAAAAAAAAAAAAAAAAAAAAAAAAAACTTCATAGGTATGATCTATTCCTTTATGTCTTGTAACTTTTTACTTTTATTCAATGTTATTCCTTCATCTAATTCTATCACATTTTTCCATTAGGTGTCCTAAAAATAAAGTATTTAAAAAAAAAATTCAAAGATACCAAAATTATTTTGTTTTTGAACACTACGGCAAACCCTCTAATAGAATGAATAGAAGAACTAAATTGAAAATAAATTATAGGATTGAAATAAATAAATAAAAAATTACAGGATTGAATTGAAATTTCATAATTTTTTAAAAGAATTTTGGCAAAGTTAAAATATGTAATTGATAAGAAAGGAGACAAATTCTCTCTCTATTTTAAAAATTAGTTCATATATGTTTTTAATGTCGAAATACAGAAAAAAAAAAAAAAAAAAAAAAACAGAAAAAATGCTTAGAAGTAGAAATAATTGGAAGCAAAATATAGAAGATTTTCTGTCTAACTTGATATATTTAATTTATTTTTATGAAATAAGACAAAAAAAAAAAAAAGAGTACAGAATTATTTAATAAGTAAAAAAAAAAAAATATATATATATATATATATATTTTTACTTTTTTAGTAAAAATATCTAAACCCCAAACTCCTGAATGTATTTTAACAAATTATCTACATCTGCAAATCCTAGGCCAAATTTTGGACCATCCTATTTGTAAAGCTTAATGTGACTCAAACAACCTCTTCCCTCTCCTTCCCCACAACCCCTTATCCTCTCTCTCGCTCTCTCTGTCTCTCTTCTGCAGCCACTCTTCTCTTCTCCTTAAGCCATTATCAATGGCAGAAAGTTGTTTAATTTCCACACCAACACTCTTCACCACTAAAAACCAATCCCCATCTCTCTCACTTCCCTCAAAACCCACCAAGCTCACACACCTCTCATTCTTGTCCTCACCATCTTTCCCTTCATGGGTCTCCCTCAAAAACAAGTCTTTGCCTTTCCAACTAGTCCCACTTGTGGCTCAGACCTCAGACTGGGCTCAACAAGAAGAAGGGGAAGAGAACCAAGTTGAAAAGGGTTTGAGTTGGGAGGGCCAAGGGTCGGAGGAGACAGTGGCTAGTGCTGCTTCTGATGAAAGTGAGGCTGAAGGTGAAAAAGAAGAAGAAGAAGAAGAAGAAGAGAGTTCTGGAGATGGGGTTTTGGGTGGGGGTGAAGAATTTTATCCAGAGCCACCTGAAGAGGCCAAACTCTTTGTGGGTAATTTGTCTTATGATGTTGATAGTGAGAAACTAGCTGAGGTCTTCAATCAAGCTGGGGTTGTTGAAATTGCTGAGGTAAAGTTTTCATTTTTTTTCTTCTCTCTCTCTCTTTATTTGTTTGTAAGAGCAATACTGGAAGTTGGCAAATTCTCTGACATTGAATTATGTTATTTTGCTGGTTTTGTTATAGGTAATTTACAATAGGGAGACAGACCAGAGTAGAGGTTTTGGGTTTGTAACTATGAGTACTGTTGAAGAAGCTGAGAAGGCTGTGGATATCTTCCATCGTTATGTAAGTTGCTCTTTTCTTTAGTTTTGAATTATCTATTTATTGTCTGAACTATGTTATATGATTACAAAATTAATAGCCGAGTTAGAATATAGCAAATATAAGCACGTTCAATTCTGTAGTTCATTGTGTAATTGGAGCTTGCTTGGATGTGCTTCCTTTTATGTACCTTTATGCCACAATTTCATTTTCGCCCCTTTGGATTTTGTAGTCTTGATGGAATTTACCGACTCTTGGTCCCAAAATTTTGGGGTAATTATTGAGAATAATTACTTAACTTTAAATGGCTAATGCACCAGAATTTAGTTCTGATCGTCGTGAGAGGGTGTGAGTTCAAATCCTACTTCTGACAACTGTTCCTATTTTTATTTATTTAAAAAAAAAAGGTTTAAATAGCTTATAAGAGTTCACGTGCTCTTGTGCACTTGTTTTGGAGAATGAGGCAGAATCAAGGGGAATGTTCATACTGTGTGAGGAATGGTCCAACCACAATCTAATGGCACACTATCATGCAATGCTTAATGTTAAACAGTGCCTTCCACTTAAATGGTCCAAGTGAGTGTGTTGTTGTTACTACCTTCTGGTTTGCTTCTATTAAAAGACATTTCTGTAAGAGCCTTCTTATTAGCTGCATGGAAACCAATAGGTGAGTGAAAATGTGTCAACTTTCTCAAAATGGGAGGCTTATATTCTGAATTTGATAGTTCAATCAATCATTGGTTAGTGAGTAGCGTGCGGTTCTATAAAAGCTTTACATTATATCCATGCTTGTTGAGTATCAAGTGTTTGTGACTGTAATATCCAAGTAGCTGACGCCTGCATGCATTTCTAAACAGGATTTAAATGGAAGGCTTTTAACTGTAAACAAGGCAGCTCCTAGAGGGTCACGTTTAGAACGACCTAGAATGAATGATTCTACATTCAGAATCTATGTTGGTAACCTGCCATGGCAAGTGGATGATGCTCGTCTGGAGCAGGTTTTTAGCGAACATGGGAAGGTGGTTAATGCCAGGGTAGTTTATGACCGGGAAACAGGCCGTTCACGTGGATTTGGCTTTGTTACAATGGCTAGTGAGACAGAATTGAATGATGCGATTGCTGCTCTTGATGGACAGGTTACTTCTATACCCTGTTACATTTAGAAATTTGAATTATGTTTTTTAATTTCAGATCATGCAAGGAGCCATAATGCTTTAATATGCTTATTTCAGATTTTATGTTGGTTATGTTAAAGCCAACATTTGGGCAATCCATCTAGTGCTATTATCATCTGCAACTGCATTTGTATTCACTATCTGAACATCTTGTAGTCATTGATATTTTTTGTTAACCTGGGTTGAATTTTATTTGAGAAATTTAATCATGGTAATTAAGCAGTCCTAATGGACATTAATTCCATATATAAAGGAAGAAGATCTTGATAATATGTCTAAATGACTTGTTTTGGTAAAAGATGGATATTATTTATGTAAATTCAGGTGCATGGTACACGTTATAGTACTTGTCCTTTTGGGGTAAAAAATAAGTATTTAAATCCTTTTGTAATTAAAACCGTATGTTCCCACACAAATCCTTTTTCTTTTTAATATTCTTGATTACTAGGCTTGTGTTTATTAATAATAATTATTATTAGTACTATTTTGCTAAAGAACAGGATTTCACATCTCTGTAGTGGCAAAATGTGCTTCTTGCTAAAGATTCTTTTGCTGACAAACAACCTGATTTTATTTTTCATTGCTGGTGGCAGAGTTTGGAGGGCAGAGCGATGAGAGTAAACGTTGCTGAAGAACGACCAAGGCGTGGCGCATTTTCTTTTTAAGAGAATTGTTGTTCAAGATTTTACATTAACTCTTCAAGCCTGGTATAGTACTCTTGGAAGATGGAATTTGATCATCATTTTAGTTTTTTTCTTTGTCGAGGATGGTGAGAGGAAAGTTCTGTATTAGGATATTAAATTTCTCTATTCATATTTCTTTTCTTTTTGCTTTTTGGTATGTTGATGAATTGATATCCATAATCTATTGTCATTACATTTTATCAATCCGAGTACAATTGTCACATTCTCCTCATTTTATCAACCCTTACTTAAGAAAGTCATCCTATGCCAAATCTCATGGGAACTGTGATAATGCTCTTTCATATGAGGTGTTTTGAAGCTGCATGTTGGCTACATAGAATATTTTCTTTCTTCTCACTGCTCTTGCAAGTTGCAGTCAGCTCTCTGCTCTCAATGTCTTACATACTATGGACATTTAAAGCATCAAGCATGACCCATCTCTCCTTTGATTAATATTGATGGTCTTTATACCACTCCTCTCTCTTCTCTCGTTTCTCTTTTCAGGTTAAAAACTTTAATTCTAAGTTTCTAACTGAATATTTTCTTTCATAAGGTTTGCAATGAGAGGTCTCATGTTTTGGCTTCTGAAGCACATAACATATATATGTCTATGTACCTTGGAACATTTTCGTTATTATTATTAGTTGAAATATGGTCTCAATTGGCCTATTTTACTGCTAAATAATATTTTCAGCTCCGCACAAGTTTCTCTAAGCTTGTGCCGTTTCAATTGCTGTTTAATTTGTCAATTCTGGATTGCATTTGAACACAATGTATATTTCAAGGTTTCAAATGGGCATTGTAGTAGTCCACCATAAATTATTTTGCATGCAGAAACTTTTTATTTGGAATGGTAAAAGCCAACTTAGGGCGTAAATGTCAAATCACAGGTTGTCTTTCCGCTATCAGGCCTGTGAACTGTGAACTGTGAACTGAATCCCTCTCTTTCCGAACACTTTCACCAAAGGGGCACAATGAGAATGAAGTGCTGTTTCAGTTTCTTTCCAAAAAGTTTCACCAAGAAACCACGTGTCAACAACTTGGTTAAGCCTTAAGCCGATGAATTTTTCAGACTCAATTATTCTCAACTTCTTTACTATACGTTTTTATTTCTTTACATGAGGAAATTATATCATGTAAAAAGGAATGTGTGAATATTCGGAATACATTTAAGGAGGGATCCCTTGTTTATTTTGAAATATACACACACACACACACACACACACACAATTTGCCCTCCATAAGTTTGGTGAGTTTGTCATTTTAGTTCGTGAAATTTAAATTTTTTATTTTTGTCTGTTAATTCTCTCTCCATTGTCGATTAAAAAACATGAATAACTCTCTTAAAATGCTGTTTTAAATAATTTTTAATGGATGGAAGGACAAAAGTGACATAATTGTTAAAGTTAATAGAATGAAATGACAAAAAATTAATTTTAGCAAACTAAAATGACAATTCACTAATCTTATAAGATGTAATTTGTATTTTCTCCCCCCACTCCTCTCACCCCTTTTCTTTTCAAGTGGTTTTTTTTTTTTGTTAAATTAGAAGAAAAATCATAATTACCAGAAGAGCAATAGTACAAATGTGAAATACGAACAAGGCCGTCAATGTTCAGATATTGATTAGTGTTAGGAATATTTGGATCATTTGTTACACTTTAGAATGACTCTTCATATTGCATTAATCATTACTTTCTCTTTTCCTGGGAAGACAAACAGTAACATACGAGGCATGATGACATGCGCTAAAGATGGTTAAGGCATTTCTGATGAATCTAATCACCAAATCAGTGTCTCTAAATAAAAATAGTACATTCTCAAAAAAAAAAAAAAAAAAAAAAAAAGTAGGATGCAAAAGAAGCCAAAGAAACCAAAAACAGAAACTTTAACAAAAAACCAATGCCGTTAGTTTGGTCACTCATTTACAGCATCATGTACTCGTGATGGTTCAAATGGCACTTCTGAAATATATGGCGAAGGGCCCTGAATTAAGAATTGTAACAAAGCTCTACATAAAGGAGCCATGTGCTAAAGGAAGTACAAAATCCAATTTCAAGCTATACAGTGCAGAGAATTCCCAAAGTACAATCCGAAGTTCACTCAATCTTGGTGGATTTCGGAAGTACGTCAAAAGAATGCTTTCCTGCCCTTAGTGCTCAAATAACCATATTAACTGGTTAGATTTGTATGCAATTGTGTACAGACATATTAACAAACTTCACAAAAGACCTCGCAAAAGTGATCCTGCTGAGCCACAATGACAGTTAAAACCTTTACAGCATCTTCAAGGCAGTGGGAATAATCTGATTCTCAATTGATTTAGCAACAGATTGTGGCCCTGACTGAGTAGACGTAGGCCATTCATCTCATGAAGGTATGACACTACTTTCTGATATTGAGCTGTAATGAAAGCATTCTAGCTTTTTTTTTTTTTTTGCTAAGTCATTCTAGCTTTTTCAACAGCTCCAATATAGTAGTACAATCTCCAAAGTGTTATATTATTCTGCAAAACAACGACATTTTATGAAGAATTAAAAATTCTAAATATACTTCATTAAACATTTTCATGATTTACCTCTTTTTCAAGATCAACAAAAATTTCATCACATGATTGTGGTTCTGCCAGCTTGCCATGTTGGATGATTTCCACTACACGGTTGAGATTTTTTGGTGGTAGCTTCTGGATCAATTTACGAAGCTGTTGCTTCTCGGTAAGAGTCATATCCCTGAAATTGAAGTTGAAATTTGAGGCATGTATTACATAGTGATGTGACAACATCTGAATTGCATTTCATGGTCCTTTCACAAATTCTTTTTCTGAGGTTTTGCATTGGAGAGGTTGGGGAGGATGCATATTCTGTATTTTCTTTCTTGCTCATGCACAATAAACAAACAATAGAGAATATGGGAGTTTACCCCTAGGGAAAAAAGAGAGAGAGAGAGAGAGAAAGCAGACATGGCCTAAGCTGCAAAAACTGTCCGCAAGCACAAAAAACAGTAAAAGACTACCACAAAGCTCCAACGCTATGATGTAAAAATCGATTTTTTATTTTTACTTTTATTTTTTTAAGTAAGCCAATTGTCCTACACATGGACATGTGACTGAACTAACAGAAGTTAGAAACAAATAAGCTTACATAAGAACATATTTTGTAACAACTGACAACATTATTAAGAGTAAGAAAAATATCTACATTATCCTATATCCCATCCATCACATTGTGAATGGGAGAAATGTTCACTTTGAGTAATATTTATAAGTGCCTCACTTACAATTTCTAGTCCTAAGCCCACTCTAGTCCAGTCTACCACAAAATAAGCGTTAGAGAATCTAGTGAAAACCTTTCAAGACATGTCTGCCAGAGTCAATCGAATGCATGGTAAACCAATACCTGCCTCAATTCATTGGAAGCCCCATGGCTGATAAATTGCAATGAACTCAATGCTTCCCATAAAGGAGACATGAGACCTTAATAATAAAAGAGCATCAAGTACCATAAAAACCTAGTGTTAAAATGGAGGTACAGGTATCAAAAGGTATTGCTAAAATGCTAGAGCAGCAAGAAGAGCACATTGAAGAGCCTAAACAGAATAGTAAAATATTTGAATAATTTGTAGTAGATTTAATTCAGCCTATAAAGATTCACTATGTTGCTTATCGTTGATAATGAGAAAGTTCAACTAGAGAGCAACAAAACATTGGGTGCACATGATGTGAAAATTGAGCTTGATGTATGTGCAACTTGTCAGCCCTCTATAGCGCATGAAGTTAAAAAACTTGATGAAGAGGAAAATATTGATACAATGGTGAATTCTATGGATCAACAAAAGGTTGTCTCATTTGCAACTTTGATTACAAGACTTTGTAATTCCAAATAACTTTAATGATTTAAAACCCCAGGCTTCTTTATTCTCAATGCTCCCAAAGGTGATTTTGGAATTAAAGCAAGAATCCAAAGCTACAATTCTTATTCTTCAACCAAAATCAAAGCAAGCATCCAATGGTACAATTCTTATTCTTCAATACTTCAAAACTTTGAGTTCAAGTTTTCTCCAGCCAATCGAGAATGATGTCGGAGACACAAAGAGATTTTTTTTTTTTTTTTTTTTTGTTTGTGGGTAAAACAAAGAGATATCTATTTTAATTTAGTATTTTATTTAATATTGGAGGAAATTGAATTTTATTTTAGGTATTAGCACTTCGTTAGGTTTATTAGTATTTGTATTCAATGTCCCAGAGTTAAGGCTATTTTTGTTTTTGGACTTGAATAATTGGGATTTCCCAAGTCATTTCAAATTTGGTTTCCTAAGTCATAGAATTAGGGTTTAGTAGTCTATATAAGCATAATATTGTACTCTTATGGAGACTGATTATTTTGATGACGAATAAAATTTCTCTTGAAATTCTTCCAATGATTAATGTTCTGTCTCCGAGCTGTTCTCTTTTGCTTGGTGCTGACTTCTATGAACCCTATCCTTTATTTATTTATTTTTCTTAATTTTAGTGTTGCATCATTTTTTTCTGTCCTGCATCAGAGGTGACCTAAAGTCTCCCCGTCAAACTTACGCATACAACACCAATTCATAATAATGATACCCCTTTCCTCAAAAATTTACATATACAACACCAATTTATAATAATGATACCCCTTTCCTCAAATATTTACATATACAACACCAATTTATAATAATGATACCCCTTTTCTCAAATTATTCATTGTTAAAATTTTACACTTTACTTAAAGAGACAAAAAGTTCTCCAAGGGAAATGCTAGTCCCCCCATTTCTCAAAGGCTTATAATAACTACTTAAGGTTAGAATTATGAGCTTTCAAGAAAATCCAAATCATCCTATATGGCTATATCCCCCTTAGTAGCATACAAATACTCCAAGAAAGGATCCATGGATATTGGATACTAACTCCCAATCTTGGACTACTTGAGTGAAAGAAACATTCCAGTGAATACTCCTTGACACATCCAAATAGTCAGCCACCTTTGCATCTTTATTCCTTGCAATCAAGAAAAACTTCTCAGTACCGGATCTTGAAACTCTAATCGCTCCACTAACAGTCATTACCAAAAAAAAGATCTTAGTGCTTGTCCCCACCTCGTATCTTATAAAATATAAACTCACACCATATGACCCCTCCGCATTTTCCATGCAACAACCACTCCGAAAGGTCCCATATTTGGTTTCTATCACTCTTCCCCAAAGGGAATCCCTCTCCACCCTGAAGCGCCACAACCATTTCCCTAGCAGGGCTTTGTTTGAAATCCAGTAGCTTTCTAATCTATCAACTGTTGTTTTTAGGGGCAAATGAAGCCTCAATATTACTTGTCAAAAAGAAGGAAAGTGTACATATATTACTAAGCATTGAAGCATGCACATGGCCGTCTAAATTTGTTCTACTGAACTCAATGTCTTTCTAGATACATAACGGGATTAGAGGGTGTTACTACTGTTGTTACAAAACCATCCACATCCCAGAACAGTACATTGTTCTCTCTAGTCTAATTCTCAACTCTCAAAAGCATGTTATAACCCTTTAGGCCATACATTTCAAAAAGGGTATTTAACTTGCAGTAAAATGCCACTGCAGTTGAGAAAAACACAAAAAGAGAGGAAGCGGTAATTAACCCAAATTTATTTCCATATTTAATTAAATGGAGCACAACATACCTGCATGTGGACATTAGAGCACCAAGAAGTTCTTCAAGCTGCTGCTCCATGTGGCCTAACTGAAAAACAAACATTAACCTAAACTCAGCAATTTCTGAACATAATTCTAAAACATGCTCACAACATATTCTGACATGGAATCAACACCACACCCTCAGTATGAAAGTGTTGGTGACGTAACAGTAGATGCTATTTAAAGAATATGCCATATTTTGTAATAACGAGAAGAATTTCAGAAAATTACTTTTGCAGAGAGTTCATCAGAAAATTTATTCACTGTATCCTCAACCTCCAAGGTATCATTCTCTAGAAAGGACTGCAAGTCATCCATCTGGAGAAAGGCATAAACAATGAAACATGAACTATCTTCATCATTAAGTTGCGGATGACCAAGAGCACATTGTAAAGTACACAAACTAATATATTACACGAACACATACAAGCATGCTTGCATATTAAGTTCCCTTTTGCCAATCCTACCGACTAGCAACCCTCATTTTTTTTTTTTTGGCTTTATAAGATTTGAACCTAAGACTACCACATCCCCACCCTGCCCTTACCACTTGAGAAAATATTTTTACACTTTTTCTTATTCTTCTTTCTTCACATAAAGTAAACTCTTGTTCATTGTTTAATTCATTTTCTAAAGGAAAAGATATTTACTTAAGCAATGAAGTTAAAGAATAGTGGAAAAACATTGATCTTCAAATTTTGCAAGATCTAACCATACTTGTACAAAGGGGAAATAAAAATATTCTTATCAGTTTACAGATAATTTTGAGCTAAACAAGTATAAGATCAAGTTGAACTAAAAGTGTGTACATTGAAAATGCATGTATATCTGTTTGTGTTTTTTTTTTGTTGGGGGGGGGGGGGGGGGGGGGGTGGTAAGGAATCATGCATTTCCTATCCACTTCTCTCCTCATCCAGATGCACTCTATCATTTTTAACAACATATAACATCCCAAATCCAGTAAGCTACTCCAACTCTGGGCATAAAAAATGTTGTCACCTCTCTGTGGTCTTCCTCAGAACCTCTGTTTGATGCCAAATGAAACTCCTTTCCCAGTTTAAAAATAACGTTAAAGCAGTACAAGACTCAAAATGGATCAGTAAAAATTAGCATGTATTGGTCTGCATGTCAGATCCCATAGAAAATGAAAGAATGCAGAACACTAGTCAGTAGTCACCTTAGGCCCCTCCAGAGCAGCACTCTTCTTAGGGGCTTCTGTAGTCTGGAAATGAGCAAAACAGAATAAGCAATCAATGTAACTAATTTATAGTGAAGAAACAATAATAATTAGAATAGAGTAAAATGAAAAAGAAAATCTTCCTAGCATAAAAAGTAAGTGAAGGCAACAAAAACAAGATATCATAGATAAGTTTGTGATGAGGCACCATATCTCCCTACAAATCTTTTTATCTTAACTAATCTGGCTATCCAGCCTCTTTGATACTCTTGAAAGATAGTGAAATCTGGATCCCATGGACTTCTTTGATAAATGCCTCTTCTGTTCAACTTCAACAACAATTCATGGCAATGGGACTATCACATTTTTCGACCTTGGAAAAACCTATCTCCCACAACATCCTTCAAGCCAAATCTATCTTCCTACTATGGTAGTTGATAACATAAACAGATGACTCAGGTAATTATTATTTTGACCCAGAGTAGAGCAAAAGAATCTAGGTACACAATGTTTCTTGATAAAATCATACCAAACCTCTATTAACTTTTCAATAGTCTCCAGAAAAAAATTATAAAGAAAATCAATTGTCCTAAGTTGGAATCATTTGGGTTTGCAGACTCTTAACTCATCAAGGATGTCTCCATGAACTATTGTACCATTTCAAAAGCATGTACACATGATTGTTTTCATGATGCATTTTCCAACCGTATTAAAATGTAAAAATAGTAGAAACAATACCAAAAAGAAAAGTATGCAACTAGAACTGTGATTCACGGGAATAGCATGCTCAGGGAGATAGGATGACAGGATGAACTAAGAGGAAGAAGAAAAAACCTTGAGTTTCTTAGGTGGAACCTGCCCTGCATCACTGTCATATGTGGCACCCGTATGACTCAATGGACGCTTTCTCCTTCTTACTTCAGATTGTAACTGACAGACAGCTAGAACAGGATCCAGCATCTGCATTTTCATTGCATAGTTATTGCAATATATATTACATTGAGTTAGGTCTCATCAATCTTTTTTTTTTATAAGTAATAATGCCTCATTGAAAAAAAGATGAAATAATACAAAGAACCAAAGCCCACAGGCAGTGCACTAAGGAACCGGCAAAGTGTCAAAACTATAAAGCATGGAAAGTACAACTATCAAGAAAATTAGTCAAAGGACTAAAAGTAAAGCTGCCCAAAGCATTTTTCCACTTGAACAAAGTCTAGAACAAAGAAAGCTTCAAGTCATGAATTGATCTCTCACTCCCTTCAAAAGTACGAGCATTCCACTCCTGCCAAATACCCTAGATAAGGCAATGAGGGATCATGCTCCAAATCACAACAGTTCTGTGCTCACTAAACTTGCCTGGCCAGCTAGCTAGAAACTCCACAACACCACACCGCATAACCCAATGAACCCCAAATAGTGAAAACACCATATTCCACATCTCTCTAGCTTTAGGACAGTGAGGGGTCATCAATCTTACTAAAACGTCACCCAACATAGGCTAGCCCAACTAAATTGTAACAACTTAAGGACCCAAGTAATATATAACTTCATTACTGTTGCTCAAAGACAACACTGTACAAAATTGAAATTACTCAGAATCATTTAATGTAAGTAGATGGTCCTTTTCCATCATCCATTTACGAGCAAAAAAAGGGTGTAGGAATCCTGAAATACCTCATCAACTTCTGGTGAAAGAATAGATATACCCTGCCGCAGCAATGCCTTCAATCCTTCTTTTTTGAAATCTGAAAGTCCAGCTCCTATGCTATTAGTTAATAAAGAACCAGAAAATTTGTTCCTATACTCAATTGTATTGTTCCCCACGATCTCCCCACGTTTTCTTCCCGATAAGCTAGTTGTTTGGGAAGCAGAAGGCAGAATATCATCATCTTGAGACAACAGTTCTACTACTTCACGTGTATAGTAACCAAAGTAATCTGGTCCTATATGAGTTAATTCCGATCTGGTGACTGTGTTCCTTGAAGCTTCTGACATAACAAGGAAAGCAACTGCTGCAAATGACAACTAGAGATTATGGAAAATTAAATGATAATGAAACACCCTCACTCTTAAAGTGAAAAAGAAAATGCATGCTGTGACGTAACAATTTTAAAACAAAAAATTGCAACCCCTTACAATTTATGTCACAATAAACTCTTAGCAAATCCTTTTCTCTTCCAACAACAAACACATGTGCATGTTGTACACCCTTTTGCAGTACTGATTCATATGTTGTGATGATGCAGCGTCAAGCACCTGATATCTGAGTCAAACATTTACCACCAGTCTTTAGTGTCCTTATTACTGCTTACAAGCATTATTAATCATACAGACAAAGTAAAAAGTTCAAAAGAGGAAGCAAAATGTCTGACACCAACATAGTCATTACTATGAAGTCACCAGAAATATATATCGAAGTGTCGAGAAGAAGGTGACTGAAATAGTCAATAAAGTTATCAGGTACATAATGGAAGCAAATAAGTTTAACACACAGGAAGGCCAAAAAGGTAGCATTCAAGCTCCCTCAAAAGTCAAAATATTATAATTTAAAAAACAAAACATCAATAAGAAAAATGAAAATATTAGCATTTAAGCTACCTAAAATAATTATAATTTAAAAAAAAAATCTATAGGAAAAAGGGAGGGAAAACAAACCATCTGCATCCAAAGATCTGTCTCTACTCTCAACCATCTACAATCAACTAGAAATAACGTGCTGTTCTTTTGCCCATTCCCATCACCAATTATCATATCTCCAAGTGCTTGATAGTCATAACTCAAACAAAAAAAATATTCAACCAGCTAAAATTTACTTATTTTTTTATAAGTAACAATAAACTTTATTGAAAATGGACTACTTCATGCAGAAAGGCACAAAGTAGCCAAATAATTACATAACAGACAAAGAAAAACATGCTTATGTACAAGAAGAAATAGACTCTATAAACATTGGAATGGAATCACTAGATGTGAATCCCCATGTTTGAGCCCAATCAAACAATGGGCCTCTGATCCCCTGATCTATCCTCATCCACAAACATAAGACTGATATGCTCCAGTCAAATAATCCACATCAAACACAACAAAATCAAATTCCCAATATTTGATGAATGCTTCCCCAACCAGTCGCTCCACCCAAATAAAAGGCCAATTACTCTCACTGGTAACACCTAAGAGACCCCGAACGGTTTAAGAACAAAGCTCCACAGTGAATCAAAAGACGATTCACTGTCTCCCCACTACACTGGCACATACATAACCAATCTGCTATAGTATATAACCTCTTCTCCTTAGGTTGTTAGAGTGAGAATCTTCCCCCATGCCACCGACCAAACAAAAAAGGAAACCCTCCTAGGGGCCTTCACACCTCAATTACCTTTCCAAGGGAAAGTGACAAGAAAATGCCCCCAAAGCATTATAATAGGAGCGAATGTCAAAGGGCCCATTTTTCTTCATCCCCCACCTAGTCACTACCCTCGGTGTAAGGAGTATGAGAGTCCAAATGATGAAGTAAAGTCGTCACATCTGCAGTTTCCAACGATCTCGATGGAACATCACATCTCAACTCCACCTCTCCCCCACCATCTGCCTCACCAACAAAGCCTCAATTGAAGCTTTCCGCTTAAAAGAATTCTCATACAAGACCAGGAAAGCCACTTTGAGAGGTTGGTCACTGCACCAACAGTCATGCCAAAACCGAACTTGACTACCTACACCAATCTCTACCTACACCAATCTCAAACAGAATATTCTGACTAAACTCCTCCCAACCCATCCTAATACTCCTCCAAAGACCACAACCATGAGAACCCCTACCCAACTTCAAACTCCATTGCCCCAGCTAAAATTTAGCTATCATCAATTTCTTTATCTTAAATAAATTACAAGGAAGGCGACTAAAGAGAGTTGAGTCTGATATCTAAACATATAATCTACTAAATTAATTAGTTGTTAGAGATGCCGCACAAATCTGTCCAGCCATTATCAAAAGTTAGTGGTATAACCATCAAACAATAGTCCCGGATATTTAGTCAGGGCATCATTCTGTCTCAAAGATTTTCAAATACCAAGCTGGAAATCACAATTCTGTTAAATCTAGATACGGTGTTTTGTGCATTAGAGCTCGAGTTCTTCTCCCACTGAGCTACAACCAAAATTTTAACTTGCCCACATTCAAATTGTTAAATCAATTGTTAATTTAGAACGAAAAGCAGTATGCTAGATATTTGACAATTAACTTGAAATTGTAAATAACAGAATCTAATACACTAAAAAATTGAAAAATTCTCAGAGAACTATTTTATTCCAATCTGACCAATGCATAGTTATAGGAACTTTTTAGGGCGTTTGATAGCCTTCTTTGAATATAAAATTATAAAAAATGATCTTAAAGACCCTACAACTTTGCGGAAAGGCTAAATTAATGCAATAAAATAAGATAAGATAATATAAGTAAATTTAGGCCTAAAAATAAGGCTCAACGAACAAAAATTATGGATTACGTGCTCATTTACCTTATTTTGAGGCATACATTTTCTTGAGAAATTCCAAAGAAACTTAATCCATGTCACTTGTAGTCAATGTAAGTCTCAAAATTCATCTTGTAATCTTTAATAATGAACCATCCAAGTTCATCTTGACCCCATATTATCTTATTAGAGTTGTACTTCAGTTTTTCTTCAACAAGAGCAAGTCCACCAAAAACATAGAATCCAACAATTTGAGAAAAACACAAAGATCAATAGACATTATAAAGAAAATCCAAGTTTTGTGAGAGTTGAGAGTTAACACCTCAGTGACTTGATACAAAGTTGTGACATCACCTTAACCCAAAAGCTTAAGCCAGTCACCAGTGTTATGTTAACCATTTTCTCTTATCATAACTACCCAACATACAACTCGACTAAATCAACCACAACTTACAATTTAATATTCCAACAAGAGAATGCAAGTGAAAAGAAGAAGAATAAGATTAAATACCAGAAGATTCAAGAATTGATAGTAAGATTACTTTTAATAATATTCCAGCAGTTTATTTTAAGTTCTAAGGGTGTGATTGCCTTCTTCTGTTGCTTAGGAAAACGTAGGTGTGATTGCCTAGTGTTTATCTTTATTTATTTCAAGTTCAATTCAGTGTTTTAACACCATAGAGCCATCAAATCTTATTCAAGAACCCTTCACGATATCAATAAGAAATCTAATTTAGTGCTGAACTCTTAAATATCCTACATCAAAATTGGTATCAGATCCCATTCAATCTTCAATCCTTTGTCAAGAGCTCAGTTTGAAAATTTAGGTTTTCTTAATCAACACGAAAACATAATGAAAAAGAAAAAAAAGGAAAAAAAAAAAAATCAAGAAAATGGGTTTCATTGGTACTTAAAAAATATATCTATATATATATCTTTTAGATTTCTCTTTATATGTGCAAGTTTAGTACCCAACTAAACCTTAAAAAACAACAACTTGAGTAATACGGACCAATATATAGGCTACATAAAACTTGATTGACAAGTAAGTAATATTCCAAAAAAAAGATTCTAATTACCGACATACCCTAAAAACATTCACACACAATGAACTAATACCATATAACCATATTCTAGAAATTTCAGAAAGCTATAGTAAAAAAAAAAAATCTGGGTCATACATGGAAGACAAAATTGCCCCAGAAAAAGATATAGCATTAGAAACGGAAAAAAAATGCTTCGGAAGCTTAGTTGCCATGTTTTTTCGGGACAGCCAAACAGAACTTAAGCTAAGAAAATCCCAGGAAATTTGAGCAAAAACATATCACAGAGAGAGAGAGCTTACGTGATTGACAAATGTAAGGAGAGAAATGGGCAACGGAGAATGGTACGAGGTTGAGAGTTGAGAGAGAGAGAGAGAGAGAGAGTGAAGAAGCCAATAAAATTGTTAATTGGAAAGTGTTTTTGTGTCTGTGACTGTTGTGTACGTGAGAAAGGTTAGGAATTTAAATCCCAAACGTAACAGAGTGTATATATAATTATATATATATCCAATAAGGGAAATGGGATTCAATGAATGATAAGGGAAATGGGACTCGAACTCAATGATGACTGAGTACACATCATTATTCCCATCTTCAGCACTTTATAAAAGAACGTTGTCAAAAAAAGTAGTTTTTTTTGCACTTTATAAAAGAATTTTGTCAAAAAGAGAAAAAAAGTAGTTATTTATTTATTTTTATTTTATTTTAAGAGCAGTACTGATGTTAACCTTTTATCGAAAAAAATGAATGGTACGTATTTTTTTTTTTTTTTTTTTTGGTAAATCCGGAATTGTATTAAGGCTAAACAGCAAAAACCATCTCAGGACAAAACCTGTTTACATACTGCCCACTGGCATCAGCCTCTAAAATACAGACTAAGTCCACAGGCGGACTGACAAAAACAATGAAATCACCCTCACTGGAGGTGCCTAACTTAGCTAAGAAATCAGCACTTCTATTAGCCTCTCTATAAATATGTCTAATTTGAGTTTGGGGAATTCTGGAAATCAAGTGCTTGCAGTCTTCAATCAAGGAAGATGAAAAGATATTCGGTTGGGCTTGTGAAATGAGAGCATCAACAATGGTTTGAGAATCCAGCTCAATAAGCGCAGCTTGGGTCTGAATTTGTAAACAAAGTTGGAGCCCATCACGAAGTGCCCATAGCTCCGCCATGAAGCTTGAAGTTGTCCCAATCCTCCTGGCAAAGCCCGAGACCCATTCACCATTGGCGTCCCTTATAAGGCCACCTCCTCCCGCTATCCCGGATATACTTGCAACTGAACCATCCGTATTCAAGGTTAACCAACCTTTCCTTGGTTTTTCCCATCTGATATGGGGTCATCTTGAATGGGGAAGCCTCCATATTGAATGGGGAAGCCTCCATACAAGATGATACGTACCATGGGGTCATCTGACTGTGCAAGCAAGCCTCCAGACTGCGGCAAACGCATGAGCAATAGGCAAATTTTGGACATACGTGAAAGGGAAGTACGCGCAAGACTCAGGCACCACCAGCCTGTACCCAACCAATATGGGACGTGGTGAGGTCATGGGTTAGAGGTAAGGGGGTATGGTTTGGTGGTGGGGAGAGGGGAAAAGACCTATTCTGCGGCTCCTACCCAAGCTCTTTTGAGAGGTACGTCCTGCTGGGATGACAGATCACCAAAAAGAATCAAGGTTGAGGGGGGAACCGTTAGGTGCATGCCCTGAGAGATAGAAAGAGAGCATCCACATCGTGGCAGGAAAGGGTGCCACGGCAGACTAATAAATGAAACAGCCTTCCTTTGTCTGGGAGTGGAGAGTGGCACACAGTCGAACCAGTGGTGGTCGGCAAGTACATCTAGACCAGACAAATGTGGTTAAGGGGCAAAGTAGTAAAATCTAGTCACGACAAGTACTATAAGAAGACCCTTGCCGTGCCCAGAAAAGGGGATAGAGGAGAACAGGGAAAAACATCGAAAAACAGGGGAGATCAAAAAATAGGGAAGCACCTAGAGAGAGAGACCCAAGAAAAAGAAAGACCCAAGTGAAAAAAACAACTTACGGCAAGATAGTAGTTAGAAACTAAGAGTAAAAAAAGAACGGAGAGAAAGAAAGAAAGAAAAAGAAGAGAGAAAACGTGACAGGAATAGGGGCATGCATCAATAGACCATCTTTTCCCTCCCTTTTAGCAAACCCACTCTTTGAAGTCTCCAAAAGTAATAGCTATTAGCCATTTAGGTCTATTCTCCAAAATGCACAGCTTTTATGGCTGAAGCCTATGATAAGGTTGTTCAAGTTGGAGTTAGGGTTCCTACTTGGTTTACTTATTCTATGGGCAGATTCAATACTTGATTTTGATTGCAAATATATTTGATTTCTCTCATTATAACTTATATCTGCCGTATTTAGTCATCCTGCTATATCACGTTTTTTATCACGTCTGCCGCATCAGTTGTTCTGCTGTGGTGTCTTTACTTGTTGTATTAGTTATTCTGCTGTAACACATTTTCATCATATTTACCGTGTTAGCTATTTTACCAGCTAAATATTTTCTGCCGAAGCTTTTTTTTTTTTGGTTATTACGTGTTTTACTTTTGACACAAACTAATCATTATTCTGCCATAAGTATATATATACGCATATCTTTATTTACGAATATGTGTACATGTTTGAAAATATACTAACCCATTTAAACTGACATTTTTTTTATGGGTATTTTCTTTGGGTTTTAGATTTGTTTATGTGCAGGAAGTGGAAAAGTATTTCTGCAGTAAAAATGAAGAGTAGTCATTCACACGGTAGAAGGCTTTAAAGCACAACAGACAACTTTAAAGCACAACAGAAAGCTTTAATGCACAACAGACAGCTTTATTGCACAGTAGAAGGCATTACGACAAGAAACTTTAAAACACAGCAGAAAACTTTAATGCACAGCAGACAACTCTATTGCACAGCAGAAGGCTTTATGGTAGGAAGCTTTACTACACAGTAGAAAGCTTTATTGCACAGCAGACAGTTTCACTGCATAGCAGAAAGTTTTACTGCACGGTAGACGGTTTACTACACGGCAGAAAGTTTTGCTGCACAGCAGAAAAGTCAGACCTGTGGCAGAAACCAAAGAAAAGTTCCTTCCGTAGCAGAAACGTCAATCCTGCAGCAGAAACTAGCAGTGGCAGAAACAGAAAAGTCAACCCTGCGGTAGAAACTGGAGAAAAGTTCCTTCTGCGGCAGAAACAAAGGATAAGTCTACTTTGTAGCGTCTTCCCTCGGATTTGGACTTAACGTTTGCGCACAAGCTGGACCAAATTGAGTTGTAGTTGGACCAGTCTCAACTCCCTTACTCAGAATAATTGGGCCTACTACCGTGGGAGGCAGCCCAGCCCAACGCACAATGAAAAGGCCCCTACAGTTGTCAAATGAAAATGCGTAGAAGTTTAAATTTGTTGATAAAGAGTTATTAGTGATTTGCATTCTAACTCCCAATCCTTACTTTTAGAAACACACACACACGTTTTCATTCTAAAATGTATACATTGACCAAACCCATGTGTACATTTTCTTGGGGAAGAATGGAAGATATGAGAGTTAAGGTTTGGAGGGCATAAAAGAGCATTTCAGCAACCTATATTGGAGAATCTCACCGACTTGCAATCCACAAAAAGTAAATATTAGAAAATTTGTGTTATATGGAGCAAAAAAACTTACATACTTCCAGAACAATGCTCCAAGCTCTCAAAGGGGGTGGGCCCTATATGTGAGACCTACCATAGGACCCACTCCCTTTGCGAAAGCCTGGTTTACTGTCCCAGGAGTATCAAAGAATTACCGTATATGGAGAATCACACAGGCTTATTGTATAAAAGATTTTTTCTCATTTATCTTAGTTTCATACAAAAATTTCCAAGTGAGTTTGGAGAATTTATAGAACTCATAAGCCCAAGGACAGTGCATCACTGCGTTGTACGATAACCCCATACAAAAAATTCCTTTTGTACATCTCTCCACGCCTGACACTCTCAAAATTCCCAATAAGTGTCAAGCTGAATCACCATGAATGCTAGTGGACATGATCTTATAAATATAACAGATCCAAAAGTCACCGTTCCCTTTATAGTAACAAACCAAATTGAGCTATGATTTAAATATTTAACGTTTACCAAAAAAAAAAAATATTTAACCAGATTGCCTTAATGGTGCAAAACCATATAGGCTCGTTCATTAAAAAAAAAAAAAAAAAAAAAAAAACCATATAGGCTCAATCTCATAAAAAAAACACCCCTACCCAAGACTCCAATTATGCTATGACATACTGCCCAAAACGTGGGTTGTTGTGAAACCCACACGCTGTTGTTTAGTTACTTCTTGCTAAATATCACAAGTTGACATATAAAAGACCAGGGAAATTAAATTACATTTCGTTATTTTCTAGTTACAGCCTAAGAAAAAGAAAATTACATGGAAAAGATCACTAATCTAATCTTTGATCTAAACTCAAAGTCTAAGGATCTGTTTGAATACCGCTTATTACTGAAAACTGAAAGTTGAAAATACTATAACAAAATAATTTTTAAATGTGTGAATAGTACTGTGGGACTCAGTTTTAAAGTCAGGGCTGGCTCAACAAATTTTGGGGGCTTTAAGTGAAAATTTTAAATTGGGCATTTTTATAATTAAATATTAATCAAATAATATATATATATATATATATTGAATTTTTTTATTTAAAATATATTTTTCTTGCTTTTTGAGATGCAAAATTACTAATTAAGTTTTTGTATAGATAAATAAAACACAATTTTATAATTAAAAATGATAATTTAACTAAAAATAAAATTTAAAGTATAGAACAATAGAACCTGGTTATTGCAATTTTTCTAAAGTTGTGATCACTTTAAAGTTTAAACCTGCACAAATAAAAATTAATTTAATACATGATTTAATAAAGGCGAAAACCACATTTTCGCCCCTATATTTTCATGCGATTCCCACTTTGGTCCCTAACTTTTTTTCCACCGCTTTTAGTTCTTATCTTGGAAAACGCGTCTCATTTTTGACCTTACCGTTACATCAGAGACGGAATTTGCATAGCTGGCAAACGGAATGCACGGTTGGCATATGGAGCGCTTACATGGCCATTAAAATAATAATAAAATTTTTTAATTAACATTTAAATAATGCCACATCAGCATTTTAAATATTAAAAAAAGCCACGTCAGAAAAAATTAAAACAAAATTCTAAACATGTGATTTTTAAAACCAAATCAAATAAAATAATTAAAATAAAATTTTCTTCAGAAGAACATATTCATATGTGGTTTTTGTGTTCTTCCCCAAGAACATGACTGTTCATATTCATGTTCTTAGCAAATTAATTCTTAGTTTCTTTTCATTTATCTGTCTTTCTTGTACTTTCTTTAAAGTTGAACACATCAAAACTCAGATCAATAACAGTTAAATAAAATAAAATTTAATTAAGCATTTTCTTGGCAACGTCAATCTCAAGATTTGAGCATTTTTCTCTCCTAATTGGTAATCCAGAAAATTCTCATTCCCTTTTCACAAACCCAACAAATTCTCATTCATAAACCCAAAAAACTCCCTTTCACAAACCCAGAAGATCCCTTCTCAACACACACAGCAAATAGTCCTTTCACAAACCCATAAACCTAGAATATCCCTTCCTAACAGATACAGCAAATGAGTTTTTCAAATTTGTCAAAAATCAGAAACAAATAAAATAAACCCAAGATCAGCTTCAGATCCTCTTCAAATTCAATCCCAAGATAGAGAGGGTGAGATGAGAAAGTGAGGAGGAGAGGAAAATGTGGGACTTCAGATCTGCTGGAAACCTATACCACACACCACATATGACCCAAAAACTGACCCACCACCTTGCCGAACCCACCGCCGATGAACCTTACCGATCCCACCACCTGTGAACCTTGCCGAACCCATTGACTAGGAGGATCTTACCAACTTGATAGTTGCGGTGGCGGCGGCGATTAAAGGAGATGAACGGTGGGAGCTTCGGCCAAGGGGTACGGAGAGAAAGAGTGAGATCAAGAAATGAAAGTTTGAGGTGTAAGAATCTGAGATGGTTTTGATTAGAGGTGAAGCGATGTTGGATGTGAGAGGGAGGAAGTTTGAGATTAGAGGTATCTGATGAGAATTTGATGAGAATCTGAGATTAGAGAGAGTTGTAAAATCTATTCATATTTTTAGAAATATTTTATTTTATTTTTAAAATTGACAAATTTAAAAAGAAAATGGTTTTGATTTTAAATTCATTATAATTGCTATTTTAATTTAGATGCTGACATGGAAAGCCATGTGGTTTATGTGGCATTATTTTATTATATTTAACTTATGCTGTTTGCCAGTTGTGCAAATTCCATCTCTGATGTAACGGTAGAGACAAAAATGAGACGCGTTTTCCAGGATAGGAACTAAAAGAGGTGGAAAAAAAAGTTAGGGACCAAAATGGAAAATGGTGAAAATGTAGAGACTAAAATGTGGTTTTCGCCTTTAATAAATTAGTGTCAATATAATACAAATGAGTTGATATGATATAAATCAAATTATTAATCGGTATAATAATTTATAATAATAGATAAAGTGTCACTGTGTCAGATTAAAAAAAATAAATAGGTGAGTAACCGGCCAGCCTGTAGTTCGCTACTTCTATCATTCTATGGCTAAGTTTTAAAGAAAAAATGTGTCCTATCATTCTATCAATTATCATGGCAGAGAAGGGTCCAAATAGGGGCTTAGGTAGAAAAGTTATCATAGCAAAAAAGTGAAAAACGTGTCCCATCCCATCAAACAATTGTGCAGACTGCAGTGAAGTGAAACAAACTAAAAATATATATAATTTAAGTTAAATAAATAGAAGACTCTTGAGTTTTCATTTTCGGAAAGACAAAGACTCAAAGAGAAAGAGGGGAAGAAGAAGAATACCTGTGGTGACTGCCGACCGGTAAACTGGTATGTTGGAATCAACAAAGAAAAATTTCAAGCTAGAGTGCTAGATTGATTGATTGAGTTTATGGAAAAAGATCAAGAATCAAGATGAAGATGAAGAAAAGAAAGGTGAGACCGTAAGAATATAGATGGAGGGGCAGAGAGATAGAGAGATGAGAGGTTTTTCTTTTGTTTTTGAAATTTATAATCTCTATTTTAGCATATTTCAAGATAATTAGGTTGTATCATTAATGATTTTGTCTGTTATTAATTTTGAATTTAATATATTTCAAGAATGAGTTAATAAATTTGTCTCCTAAAATTTAATTCTTTAGCTGAAGTTTGACTATTTTTATTTTTTCTGTTTTAATCTTTTGCATTTTAAGATACAATGAGACATTTTTAATGCATTTTATTGACCAATAAAAGTGCTTATAAAAAAAAAAGTGCTTAAAATTTTTTTAATTAAAACATATAAATAAATATATTATTTATATAATTTTTTTTACAAGTGGGGCCTTCTTTTATTTGGAGGTCTTAGGTGATTTTATCAATTGTATAACCTATTGAGCCGACTCTGTTTAAAGTTGTTTTTAAAAAAAAAAAAAAGTACTTGTGAGTCTCGTGAACAGTGCACGAGACCCACAAAAAAACGCTGGGCGTTGGACATGCAAGACGCTATCCAAACATACACTAAGTGACAAGATAAGTAGGTGTTAGGTATCAATTTCACCAAATCTAAAAATCGGAGTTCTAGGAATTAATGACCAAATTATTACATCATCACTAAATCAAACAATCCTATCATTTAATCCACTATTCTATAAAACATAATTAAAAAAAATATATAGAAATAACTTGTGAGACTAAATAAAAAGAACTCAAAATCCATGAAAAGGAAGATTATTACTTTGCTTCATGAATCCATACTTAACTCATTTCATGCTGCACATAAACTTTCATGGATTTACCTTTTCCAAAGTTATTCGCATTTGATGATATTTCATAATGATGACAAATATCTCACGTGATTCTGCTCTTAAAAAATCTTTATCTTCTCATATCCTTCATTATCTCGTAGGCAAATTCTTATTTAATGCACAACTGAACCTTAAAATTTCATTCAAATTCATAGTATCTTTAGAGAAAAACACATTGTTCACAGCATGATTAAAAAAAAAAGAAAAAAAAAAAAAAAGAGTTAGAAATACCACTTGCATGCACTGCCTCCAAAAAGAAGCTTTAGCGGTAGATATTGTCCAAGGTTTGCAAATGAATGAATCTTTTCATTGATCAAGCATTCATTTTCATTTGAAGATCCATGAAACTTCTCCCTATGGTGGAATGAAGGGAATGTGTTGTTGATGTCTTGAGGACGATTTGGAGATAACAAATGATAGTTCATCTTGATGTGCCTAGTAAAACCACGAATCTTGCAATTGGATTTGATGAGCGTTAAAGAACCTTCGCAGTGATGGATTCTAATGCAGTGGTATATAATTTAATTTGTAGGTAAATTTTTTTTTTTTAATGTGATTTTCCAAATTGATGATCTAATATTTGATAATTCGATAGTTACAAAAGGAGATAAAAGATTTGAACACTGGATGTCTTAGTTAGAAATATCAAAAAGTATCAGTTGAGTTACAAGGCTCTTGGTGGCCAACGTCATTAAAACATGATGTTGCATGATTTTCCAAGCAATGTTTTGATATTCGCACAAAAATGTATGTTTGATCATTAAAATTTCTTATCATGTTTCAAATTGAACTCACAATCTTTGACATTTTTACTCTTTAAGGTTATGAAATGATGACTATTTTAAAGTTTAAACTCAAACTTGAATTTGATATCGATTGCCATATAGGGTGTTTACATTGGTGTGTGCGACTAGGACAATTTTATCTCCCAATTCTATTTTAAAATAAGGAGCCGGTTTAGAGTCCATAATTGACATACGATACGCACATTGGTGAGACATGTAGAAACCAATGAAGAAGATGAAGTTTATATAGAAGCTTCACCAAGTTTTGTAAAAAGCATTAATTCTTCTAATGTACACCAAATTTGAAGAATAAAATCTCTCTTTCACAAATTCCCACCTCCCCCCTCCTCCCTAGTAAAATTAAATTCTTGAATCAGCTTCAAACATACAACTAAATAATGGTATTCAAGGCTTCCTAAAGAAGCTCATATACCCCTTTTTGTTCTTAGAAGAGTGATTTTAGGAAGATAACAGGCCATTGCACTGGATAGTTTTGAACTTTCAACAAATGACCCTGGTCAGTTGGGCATAAAAACTTAAAACGGAACCAACATAAGGAGAAAAAAAGAAGCAATATGATAAAATTCGAATTGTGACAGAGAAACAAGTTTGTTGTCTTTTATGCTTCTTGCTAAGTTTGTGGTTTTAAGAAACGTCACCTGCCTATGACCAAAAAAGAGAAAAGAGAGAGAAAAAGAGAAAAAGAGAACCCTTTCTTGGCTAAAAGAGAAAGCAAAGAACAAAATCACTTTTGTTTTTTAAATTTACTTACTCTTTGCTTGATTTCCAATCATGAAGAAAGTCCGAGACACCTTTATTTCTCTAGGGGTACAAGTACAACAAACCGCTGCACGTTAATCAACAGTTACATTGCATAATGGATCCTCTACATTGAGGCAAACAATGGGTCTACAATTACCTGCCTTAGCTTTCCCTTGTCCCCATAAATATAGCATTCTACATGAAAAAATCTAGTCAGAATGTACTATTAAGACTTTTATTAATTTTTTGATAATATAATGTACTAGGATTCTTCATAAAAAAAAAAAGAGTACTAGGATTGATTTTTTCATAAAAATATTGAGTTTCACATAATAATATAGGAAAGTAACCCCATGCCATGCACCAAGTACAAATTTTGTGGGCCAAAAAGAAAAGTTAAAGACCTGTGTAAATAATGTCACCATGGCATCTCTGTGTTAAGTTATCCAAAGAACTGAACCACATTGGAAGCAAAGAAGGTGATTCAAATGAACTTTATTCCTTCTTTGATGATTATAAAAAGGATAAGCCCCTATTGCAAGCAAAACACTCAGAAGCCATTGTTTCTTCTACAACCAGAATAATAATATAGACTTCTACTGAGTCCTGCTTTGATTAACCAGTAGTAACCAACATGGCCACCACAACACAAACATCAGCCAATGCACAGCGACTGATAAAAGGTGACAGACTAATGTTCTCGTCCTCCGATGACAATGTGATGTCGAAGCAAATTCAGGCAACCCATGCTCCTGATGACCGTGAGGTTGATGTCAGGCCTCTTCTTCATCTCATTGAGGACATATTCAAACGTGCCACTCCAACCACTGAGGCCATTGTTGCGCCGGTAATGGCTTAATGCAAATTTATATATTTTCTATTTTTAGAATGAATGGTTAAATGATTAAATTTATAATTTCCTAATTGTTTAAAATTTTGCGATAATTAGTAATTTATTATGTTATCAAAGTAAGTAGTTGTAACTTTGTAAAACATCCATTTAGTTGCGCCTTTTTGGCACTTAGCTAATCCATTATTTTTTAACTTTGGATAGGGCATTCAAGCACATGCAGAAGCTTTGGAGAGCAAGACCAACCAAGCCAGTTCCATTAATGTGCCTGAAGCATTGGCATATCTCATTGATCAACTTGCGTGCGAGGTTATTATAAACCAAAAAAGATAGAATTTTTTTTCCAAACTGGTTTGAAGGACCTCTATTATGTGATGGTTCAAATGATTATATACACAAGTTTTTAGTCATGTGTTGATCTGTTTAATAATAATGAAATTTTTTTAAATGATTTAACGAATCATGTCATTAAAGTATCCATATATGGATGATTATATGAATGGTCACATGATAGGTTGAAAGAGATCCATCCAAACTGCCTTGGAAAAAAACTTCGGCATTCTCAAAATGGGATCTCTCTCTCTCTCTCATGTTTTATGTGGTATGTCATTTACTTATTTTTAAGTACTGAAAATTGTACAGCTCTCCTGCAAGTGTTCGGGTAGCGGGGATGCACATACAATTACAATCTCAATATTGAATATGCTAACAAATTATTCATGGGATGCAAAACTGGTGCTAGTCTTGTCGGCCTGTGCAGTGAATTTTGGGGAATTCTGGCTTCTAGCCCATAATTGCACCACAAATCAACTGGCCAAATCAGTGGCAATCCTTAGAAAAATACCTGAACTATTGGAGCGAACTAGCATGCTTAAACCCCGGTTTGATACGATAAATAACCTTGTAAAAGTGATGGTAGACATTACCAAGTGCATTGTGGAGTTCAGGGAGCTACCACCTCAGTACATCACAACTGAAGTCACTGCACTTTCCACGGCCATGACCCATATACCCGTTGCTGTCTATTGGACCATCAGAGGTGTCGTGGCTTGTGCATCGCAGATTGCTGGCCTTACGGGGTTGGAGTATGTTTCCTATTCATGACTCTTCTCTTTATTTATTTATTTTCTTTTTTTATGAAGGGGTTAAAAAAAAAAAAAAGCTGTTTTTTTATTTATTTTTTATTCACACTTTTATTTTTATATTTTATGCATTAAAATGTGGACATTCGCACATCAATTGCGAATATTGATGTAAAACATTAAAAGAAAATGTTAGATTTATAAATTTTTTTATAAACTGCTAATGTGGTGAGTGGTTATTCGTAAATAAAAATATGATATTAGTAGCGGGCATAGTTGAAAACCAATAAAAATTTGTCACAATAATAGTTTGTAAAAATATTGTAAAATAGTTTATATCTGTAGTGTTACTCAACTGTAAATGTAAAAGAATATTCTTTTCTTTTTAAGTATTGTCAATTTCACCTATTTCATGAATTACATTAAATTTTACAAATCCAAAGGTTTACATATTGTCATATCATTTAAAATTTTAAATGATATGGCTGTCTATGCATCATTAGATGACTTAGATCTAAAAAATAAAATTGAACCTTAAAATGGAAAAGATAGTGTTTCATGTGTTGAGTTCTACTTAAAGAGGAGTACGGGTATACAAATTAATGTTAGAAATTTTTTTTTTTTTTTTAAGAAACCATTTAAAAATATATATTAAATGATTACATCTATTTTACCTCCATTTGTTTGGCTCATTTATTAAAAGGAAGTTTGGCCCTTTATGCAATTAGCAGCAAACTTCTTGAAATTATTGCATATGGTACACAAATTTTCCTTCTTCTAAGTCTTGATGTTTGGCAACCTACATCTATACAATGCTAGTAAATCATTAAGATTGCTTTAAAAAATGCTGAATTTAATCACTTATCTCACAAGAGAGTGACCTAAATTCTCACTTAATAAATGAAGCTCAACACGAAGAATTTTTAATTTTTTAAATGAGAGATAGAGTGGAGATAGCATTCAAACTCAAGACTACTTGCTCTGGTACATTGTTAACTTAATAACCTTCCTAAAAGTTTAAGTGGTTAGAAAATCAATCACCAATAATACTCTTATGGAATTGTTATTGACTGTTGCTTTCAGGCACATAGTATCAACTACAGAGTCTTGGGAGCTATCTAGCTTGGCTCACAAGGTCGGCAACATGCAAAGCCACCTAGCAACTCAATTGTCTACATGCTATAAGCATATAGGTGAGTTTAGATGCATTGAGATGTCATAGATGCGTGTACTTAATAAGCAAATCAGACTCATAAAATGAATGTTGGATAATCTGGTGCAGATGAAAGAAAACAAATGGAAGCTTATCAGAACCTTCATCGTTTGATGGAAATGATCCATATTGACAACCTGAAGGTTCTCAAGGCATTGATTTATCAAAAGGATGACCTGCTGCCACTTTTTGATGGAGTCACCAAAAGAAGGGTATACAATCCTTTCATCTCTTAAATTTTAACAAAACTTTAACATTATTGCCCACATATATTAAATTGAGAACTACCTTTGTCTCACATAAATTCTTAGGTTTGTAAATATATTTCCGAATTCTTTTTCTATTAGAATGAATTTTTATTTTTTAAATGTTTCTTATATATAGTTCTAGAATTCATATACTTTTGAATGTCCTACGTCACAACTTAATTTGTACCCTTTTTACGTATGTAATAAAATGTTGCATTTTTACCCCCTAGAGTTTTGCAATGAAGAACTAGTCAAAGCAAGAGCTGATAGGAACTTTGGAAAAGGAAGTGAAATGGAATGACTAGCTTATACAAATCAAGAAGGTGTAAGAATATGTTTGCAGATTACAGTACTAACTATATGTGGTATTTTTTTAATGACCAAATCAGGTTAGCATTGATGTCCTAAGGCGAAAATATGTCTTACTGCTCATATCAGACGTAGACATCTCGCAAGAAGAGGTTGCTATTCTTGAACAGATAAACAATGAAGCTCGGCAACATGAAGTTGTGTGGCTCCCAATCTTAGACTCAAATGCCCCATGGACTGAGAACAGGCAAAAGCATTTTGACAGTCTGCAGGCTTCAATGCCATGGTACTGTGTGCAGCATCCTTCCTTGATCGAGCCGGCAGTGGTCAAGTACATCAAGGAGGTTTGGAATTTCAGGAAGAAGGCAATTCTTGTGGTGATAGACCCACAAGGACGAGTTTCAAGTCTAAATGCACTCCACATGATGTGGATTTGGGGGGGTACTGCTTTCCCTTTCACCAGTGCTAGAGAGGAAGCTCTATGGAAGGAAGAGACTTGGAAACTTGATTTGTTGGTGGATAGCATTGATCCATTGATAAATAAGTGGGTAAGTGCGTCTTCACAATTAATTGTCAGCTTTTTCTCACAGAAACTTAACCATTATGTGCCATTATTCATGTATGCATGTACAAATTGATCCACATGTGCATGCATGAATGTCAAAATTGCTCACATCAAACCCATAAGAAAAGTATTTAGGGAATAAGTCAGCGGCGTAGCTATGTGTAAGGGTGGGGGCCATGGCGCCACAAAATTTTGAAATTAAAAAAAAAAAAAAAATTATTTTAATGTTTTCAAAATTTAATCTATAAAAATAAGAGTTGGCCTCCAAATATTTGATTTAGTTCAATGATGCTCTTAAAAAAATAATTGGTCTAATAGTTATAGAGACATAACTTTTTTTTCACAATTCTATTTTTTATTGTAAAATGTTCTCTTATATCTATTAAATATTTGACTAAGTTTGGCACCAAACATGTTTGAATATATATATTTTTCAACCAGTTATGTGGCAATTAACAAGTCGTTGACTTATTAAAAAAATAATGTCATTAAAACTATACATGAAATGTTTCTTTAGTTGCCACATAATGGGTTAGAGCAAGATAGTTCCAAATATGTTTGACGCCTAACTTATTCCTTCAAGTTTTAGATTATTCATGTTTTTGAAAATTTCATTCGTTCAATTGGAAGATTTTTTCCTTACTTTAGTATAAAATTTGATAATTTGTATCAAAAATGAAATTTTTTAAGAATTTCACTATCCCTCTGTACAAAAATTCCTGACTCTACCCTTGCGAATAACTATTTAGGTATTCTCGGAGTATAAGTGATATTGTACACCAAACCAATAAAAAAAGCCAACTAATATGAAAATGTACTTCTTCATATGATTTTTTGAGCTTATGTTTTATTTTAGTATTACATGACTTGTTTTTAGTGCTTTAGAGCATTCAAAGTAAGAGAGCTAAAACATACTTTATCTATTTTAACAACGCATTTTACAATACACCCAACATGAACACTTCTATTTTAACATACACCACATTAAAATAATATAAACAAACTAATAAAATAAATATAATAAACCATAACTCATAGCCACCATCAACCTCAACAACCCACTGCCACTGTCAACCACAACCCACAAACATCCACCCCAACCCACTGCCACCATCAACCACAACCCACAAACACCCACAGCAACCCATAGACACCCACAAAAACCCACTGTCACCAAGAAAACCAACACAACAACAATAGCCACCTCTACCACCTCTAACGTCGCCCTATCGGCCACAACCATAAACCACAAAAGTAGAAAAAAAAAATCCAAACAACCAACGAATTTGACTGCCACGAATCCATGAATCTGACTACCACAAATCCATAACAGCTAAACCCATGAATCTAACCACCACAACCAATCAAAACCCACCGGAGCACAACCATGCTGATGCCCACAAATCCAATCTCACAACCACGAAACCACTAGAGCACAATCTACCGAAGCATAATCAGACCCACGAAACCACCGATGCCCACGAAATCACCAGAGCATAATCAGACCCACAAACAGCCACGAAACAATCAGAGCATAATTAGACCCATGAACAACCAATCCGATCTCACAATCAAACCCCAGTCAACAAAGAAGTAAGAGAGGAGAGAGAGAGGGAATTAAAAAAAAAAATGAGAGAGGAGGGAATAAAAAAATGTTTTTTATATTTACCTACATGCTACAGTGAGTTGTTATTGATAATAGCCCACTATAGCTCACTATTTTACCTTCATGCTATATATAGCATGAAGGTAAAATATAGCTAAAACTTTTAGCTATACCAACTTAATTGTAGGGCCATTTTGTGTGGTTCAGATGCTAAAATAACTTTTGAGTTATTTTAGCATCTTTATTGTCAGTGCTCTTACTTGGTGTATTTACTATTTATATCTTAAAAGTGCATTGTGCTTCATATACTAAGAGTCTATTTGGTTGGAGGGTGAAAAAGTGGGAAATGGTAGAAAAGTGGGAGGATAGAGGAGATTAGTTTCCCTCATTTGTGTTGGTTGGAGGGTGGAAAAGTGAAGGAAAGTAAAACTTATTTTATTGGTTGAGAAAAAAAAAATAGAAGGATAGAAAATGTGGTTTGTTTAAATTTACTCTTATGTCCTTATTTTATTATATATAAGAAATTATTTTCTTTGTAATAAAATATTACTTATTTATCAATTAAAATTAATAAAATAACATTTTATAAAAATTAAAACATTATACTTATTATTATTTTTTTCTCTTTGTTATTGTATTTTTTACAATTTTTTTTTATAAAAACATTGGGAAAAAAAGAAAAAGCACAGATCGAGATGGATGCTAAACAAGAAAAAACAGAAAGAAAAAAAAAAGTTACTACTTCAAAACAAAACATAAGAAAAAAAGTATTAAAAAAAAGAAAAGAAGAGAAAGAACAAGCAGAAAAGGACAAAAAGAAGGGGGAAAGGACAAGATTGAGAAAAACTAGAAGAGAGGGATGATTGTTGTTGTCTCTATTTGGGATTTAAAAAAAAAAATAACTATAAATTCCAAACTATATTATTAGTTAGGCAAGGTTTGAAACATATTTGGTTTATAACAATTCGACTTTTCTGGAGTCGACTTCGCCCTGTGAAAATCCACTGGGAAATCGAGATTCGACTTTTCTGGAGTCGACTTCGCCCTGTGAAAATCCACTGGGAAATCGAGTGTGAGAAACTCGATTACCATAATCGAGTTTCTCACACTCGATTTCCCAGTGGATTTTCACAGGGCGAAGTCGACTCCAGAAAAGTCGAATTGTTATAAACCAAATATGTTTCAAACCTTACTAAACTAATACAATAGTTTGAGGGATTTGGTTATTTTTTAATAAAATCCCTCTATTTGACGTTAGAAAAGAGGGGCAAAACTGTAATAGTGTTTTCTCTTCAAAAATTGGAGAGAAAATATTTTGGTGGGATCAGTGAGAAAATAGCTGGTCCCCATCAAATTCCTCCAACTTTCCATCCCAACAAAACAACCACAAAATCCATTTTCTCTCATATTTTCTCTCTCCCATTTTTTATCCTCTCTATTTCACCCCAATCAAACGGACCCTAAAGTTGAAATGTTAAATCAATTACGCCATAATAGATTTCTAGGGTATGATTTAGTGGTAGGAAGTCATTGTGGATCCATCCTAAAAGTCGTGGATTCAAGTTGTGGCAAGCCCCCACTAATGCTTTGGCAGTCCCATGCCATGCATGTTAGGGTTTAAGTGGATGGGGGTATTTTTTTTTTTCCCTTGAGAAACAAATACACACACAGGGGAGAGAGAAAATGGTTCTAATACATTACAATTCCACTCAAAAGCCGTGGTAACTTTTAAGGGAGGGTGAAGCAACCTATACTACACACAACATACTTTCTTAAGCAAAGTGAATGGGGGTAGTGATCACACATGTAAGCTATTTTTTTATTATTTATTATGAGAAATACTACATTCACAATTGTTTTATAACAAATTATAAGCGGTAAGTTGTTATTGGTTTAATTTGAATTCATAACTTAAATTACTTATTTGTCCACTCATAATAAACTCACATTTAAGATTTGTTGTAAAAGTATTGTGTATATAACATTTCTATTTTTTTATTATAAAAAAAAATGTTAAATCAATTCCTTGCTTCATTTAGATAACAGAAGAAAAATACATATGCTTGTATGGAGGAGAGGACATGGAGTGGATCCGAAAGTTTACAAATGCTGCTAGTGTTGTGGCACAAGCGACAGGCATTTCCTTGGAGTTGGTTTATGTGGGAAAGAGCAACCCAAAAGAGCGAGTCAGGAGAAACACTGAGGCCATCAGCACAGAAAAACTGAGTTATTGCTGGCAGGACATAGCTCTGGTTTGGTTTTTTTGGGTTAGGATAGAAAGTATGTGGCAATCCAAGATGCAACTGGGCAGAGCTGTAGAGACCGATCCTATAATGAAGGAGATCATGTCAATACTTAGCTTTGATGCAAGCGAAGGTGGATGGGCCTTGCTTAGCAGAGGATCAGCTGAGATGACCAAGGAAAAGGGGAGCACATTCTTAACTTGCTTTTCTGAATATGAACAGTGGAAGGGTCAAGTACAGCAAAAGGGTCTTGTGGCAGCCATTAATGACCACCTTAAGAAGCTTCACTCTCCACATCACTGCAGTCGCCTTGTGCTACCTGGGACTGCTGGTAGGATACCAGATAGAGTGGTATGTGCAGAATGTGGCCGATCTATGGAGAAGTTTGTCATGTATCAATGCTGTGATGAATAAACAGGAACATATAGTACTGGTATATATATCTTAAGCATTGATGATTTATACGAATATGTTATTACTAAAATGTTCCAAACAAAATAGGTGTGGCTTGTGAGCATGAAAAAAATTGTAATTGTTCATACTATGAATTTCCTTCTTTGTTAAAATTTGAAATATAATAAAAAATTAAGTAGTGCGGTAATCATGTGATTCTCAAGAATGAAAGGATCCCTATATATATATATATATATATATATATATATATATTTATATATTATTCTCACAAATCTATGTTGAAGATTGAACTGTAGGGGTGCTACCACCATTCACCGCAAAGTGTAGAAACTAGCAATGAACACTCTAATTTGGAAAAACTTAGCAATCTGCACCCACCATCAATTAACTGTGAACTTTAACAGTCACTTTCATGGCACATGACCTTTATAAAGTAAAGGACTAAACTGCCCCTACACATTTTTTTTACAGAGTTTCAATTTATGACATCCGCTCCTAATGATAGTTCTTTATCATCAGATCAAGACATCAATCGGTTTTTGATATAGGCGGGAATTGAACTCCAGATTTTTTGTTCAACTATCAGAAACTTTACTAGTTGAGCTCACTAAAATCTACTCTTGAAATGACTAAATTGCCCTATTCTTGATAGTCCCCTAATTATAGGTGTACATGAAACCTACCAACTCGACCAAAATTGATCCAACCCAACCCAACTTGACGCTTTGGGTTAGGTTGGAATTTTATTTTAAGTCCAGGGTCTGGTTTGAGTAAATAGTTTTTTCAAATCATCTTACCCAATCCAACCCACCAAGTAGATAAGTTTATTTTATTATCATTATTTTATTTTATTTAGTTTGATTGATTTTGGTATTTTAAGAAATAGTTTTGATGAATTTGGATTAAAATTTAAGCATACTGTATGAATACTAATAATTTATTAAAAAAATTAAAAAATTAATAAAAGTCTAATATTTTACTACATATAAAACATGTATGCATAACCCACTAATCCAACTTAACCCATACACACCCTATCCCTAATTCCTAATTTGAATAGCTGCATGATGTGTGTCACATGTCCACGCACAAATAATTGCTTAACACCATCTACCTAAATCATGACGAGGTCGTCAACAAACAATGGTTGAGTTGCAATCACAACATCTCCTAATCTTGGCCAAAGAACGATGAGGTAAGGTGAGACACCAATAGTGACTAAGGCATCATCATTGCGACTCCTAATCTCAGCCAAAGCATGGCAAGGCTAGTGATGATGTAAAAAATCAACAGTTGAGCTCCTCGTTGTAGCAGATGGACAATGCTATGAATGGGGTTGTCTCTGTAGGTGAGAATCCTGCAAAATGAACTGAGGGGAAGAGTAACACGTCGGTGTGGCGTCAGCCAAACCACCTCCGATGCTTAAGTTAGTAAGGGAGAAAGATTCTAGAGAGAAAATGAGTTGAGAGTGATTTTGAAGAGTATTTGTGTACCTTTAACTTTTGCTGTCTTCTCTTTTATAGTTATATGCCTTATTAATGGGTAATGATGTACTGCATTTATGCTTAATGGCTAGTGCATTATAGAATCTTTGTCTAGAGATCACAGCTCATTCTATGACTGTTGCTCCGTCCGTTACATTTCGTCATCAATGTGTGTAATAAATGTGTAATGTCTTCTCTAGGTGAATGACGATCTGCGTATAATGACGACCATAAATTTTTGGTTCATCAGCTGCCCCCTTGTTTGTTTTCTCATCTTTTAGACAAGAAAAGAACAATTTTTTCTGACGCTTCGTATTCTGTGTACTGTGCATTTATGACAACTTGATGTTTGAGTGGTTGGACGCCACGTGTACGGCTAGATTGTGCTTGATGTGTGAACATGTCTTTGTTTTCCTGTGCATGTTTTGGCCACTTGTTTTGCATTTTTCCCTCCCTTTTCCTTTCTTCTGTCTTTTTTCCTTATTTAGTTTCTGTTCTAGGGTTCGTTTCTCCTTTGAGCTTCCTTTCTCTGTTCTGCGTTTCCTGGTAAGTCCTTTGTGCTTCTTCTTCTTTTTTGATTCTTCTATGGTAGATTATTTTGCTGTTAGAGCAGATTGTCCTTCGATAGCTTTCTTTTTCGCTTATTTAGGTAGTTTACTTGAGTTCGTAGAGGGGTAGGCGTCTTGAGAGGGCCAGTTCCTTCGTAGGGGAGGACTGTCCATATACTTTTGTCCTTTCTTCTTTGTTTCCTTTAGTTTCCCATTCTGTTGAGGTAGCTAGGTTGCTGAGGATGTCTGAGTTAAGGTCTAGTGACTTGGAGATAGGGTTATCCTTGTCTGATGATCGTGTGGTCTCGGATGCCAATTCTGTTTCCACCCCTTATAAAGCTTGGAACATCTCGTGTTCCGTTACGAGAAAAGACGAGTAGAATTAGGGATAGGTTCCACTTTCCTGACTTTGTAAGAGTTAGGATCTTGAGTGACGAAGAGAGGGCTTGTCACTCTTATGTAGATGAGGTTTGTTTTTACTAGCCTGATTTTGCCAGTGGCCTTGGTTTCCTTATTCATCCTTTCGTTAGGGAACTTTTTCTTATTTGCATCTCGCTCCAGAATAGCTAGGGCCTAACTCTTGGCGGATCCTTGTTTCTTGCATGTGTGTATGTCTGCCAGTGATGGTGATGTCATTAGAAGGGACAAGTTTCTCCATTTTTATCTTCTGAGGAAATCTAAGGACCCCGGCTATTATGAGTTTAAGCCGTGGAATAGGGCTTCTAGGTTAATCCTTGATTACCCATCATCTCCCTGAAACTGGAAGCCAAACTTCTTTTTTATCTCTGGAAGTGATTGGGAGTTCGTCCCTGGTGAGGACCTAGATGAAGCCCCTAAGTTTTTTCATAGTTAGGGAGTTCTTGTGTCTGGTGCGTCTTTCTTGTCTTTTCAATTGCTTTTCCCTTTCTTTTATGAGTGACGATGATGGATGGCTGACTGGTACTCTTGTTTTGCAGTTTCCTAGCGTCCTCATTTGAAGAAGAGGTACTAGTGTCGCGCTGAGAAAGTAAAGGAGTATCTTTAATCTGTCAAGGATTTTGAGGAACTTGTTTCTCCTTAGTCCTTGTTTTTACACTTTTTGAGTTCGGAATCGTATACTAAGGTTTGGAAGAATTTGGAAGTTGTGAGAAAGAGTATGTGTTTCTGCCTTCTTCTTTCTTTTCTCCCCCCCCCCCCTTTTTATTTATTTATTTTTATTTTTTACTTTTGCCTCACCCTTTCAGGAATGACAACTAGATTTAGCAAGCAGAAATTAGTTGAGGCCTAAGAGAAGAAGGCCAAGGGTGCATCGTCAGTGATCTCTTGTCCAAGAAGAAGACTGGTGACGTTTCTAAGAAAGACCTTGTGACGACACTTCCTCCTACTCACTCGCCTGCTAAGGCCCTGCCTTTCCTACTTCGTCATTGGAGATGATTGCCTCTAGTGGACAGGAGATTAGGAAGAAGAAAAAGGCTGGTGGTAAATCTTTCCTTCCTACCTTCTGGGATGACGCTGACGTAGCAGCTTTGAAGGCCCATGAGGCACTTTCTGTGGATGATCTGAGCCTTCTGATGGCGAAGTCATCCAGTGAGGTGATGTCGTCTCACATCCAAAAGCTTGTGCAGGTATGTGTCATTGGTTGTCTTTGCTTCTTCTTTTTCCTTTGCTTTACTTCTGCTGAGAGATAATTTCTTCGTAGGCTTTGGGGGAGTCCCTATTTGTTTCTGGGAAGCTCTTGGATTTAGAAAAGAAGGTGGCCATGTCTGAGCCTTTGGTCAAGTCTTTATCCGCTGAGAATAAGATGCTTAAGAACAAGGTTGCTATTCTCTCTATCGAAGCTGAGAATGACAAGGAGCGCGTTGCAACCTTGGAGAAGAGCCTACAAGTGGAGAAGGATTTCTGCAAGCTGAAGAACAAGCAGATTGGTGACCTGGAGCTGAAGTTACAGAATGTTAGGGCCATGGCAGTATAGGATTTCAAAGACTCTGAAGAGTACTTTGATGAATAGTGCAAGTACTACGAGGAGGGATTTGATCTTCTCGTGAAGTGGATGGCAAAGCACCACCCTGGCTTGGACATTTCTGGCTTGGCTGTGGACGACGTCGAGAAAGAGCTCATGTCCTCTGAGGCTACAATGGAGAATGTGTCGGAGGAAGCCATAGACGTTGCTGAAGGAATGAAGGAGGCCACTGTTATAACCCCTATAGACCCTGTCCCTGATAAGCAGTAATCTTTTATTTTTATTTTTTTTTCTTTGCAAGGCAAGAACAATCTTTCTCTTTGGGCCCGTTGTTTTGGGCAACTAAACAATTCCTTTGGGGCCGTTGTTTTCGGCAATTAAACAATTCCTTTGACGATGATAGATAGGTTCATGGATTTCCTGCTTTTAGCTGTAGTAAACAACTATTTCATGCTTGGACAACCTTTTATGATGATGTTAGTTGTGTTGAGACAACCTTTATGTTTAGCTTGCATTTGAGCAGCTTTTTCATACTTAGCTTGTATATGAACAGCTTTTTACCTTCGGTTGTGTTGGAATGATTTTTTATTGAGTCATACTTGAATGCCGGTCTTAGCTGTGTTTGAACAACTTAGTATTTTTTAGCTGTGTTTGAGTAGTTTTTTCTTGAGTCATGTTTGAATGACGATCTTAGTTGTGTTTGAACAACTTAGTACTTTTTTAATTGTGTTTAAACAGTTTTTTATTGAGTCATGTTTGAATGATGATGTTAGTTGTGTTCGAACAACTTAGTATTTTTTAGCTGTGTTTGAATAACTTTTGATTGAGTCATGTTTGAATGATGATCTTAGTTGTGTTTGAACAACTTAGTATTTTTTAGCTGTGTTTAAACAGCTTTTTCTTGGGTCATGTTTAAATGACGATGTTAGTTGTATTTGAACAACTTAGTATTTTTTAGTTGTGTTTGAATAGCTCTTTATTGAGTCATGTTTGAATGATGATCTTAGTTGTGTTTGAACAACTTAGTATTTTTTAGCTGTGTTTGAACATTTTTTTATTGAGTCATGTTTGAATGATGATCTTAGTTGTGTTTGAACAACTTAGTATTTTCTAACTGTGTTTAAACAACTTTTTCTTGGGTCATGTTTGACTAACGATATTAGTTGTGTTTGAATAACTTAGTATTTTTTAGCTGTGTTTGAATAGCTTTTTCTTGAGTCATGTTTGAATGACGATGTTACGTTACTCGTGACTTAGATTCGTGGTATTGGATCGTCTTTTAGGTTAATTATTTTTTGTTTTGTCTTGAATGACGATTATATTGGTTGTGTTTGAACAACTCTGATTTAGTTGACTTTGGTAGTTGTGTATCAACAACTTCGATGGATATGATGCTGTTGGCTATGCTTGAATAGCTTTTGATTTAAAATTTTAATGACGGAGATCCTTGAGACGTCTCCCAAGGACGACTCCTAAACGTTGCACACATTTTGATAGTGATATATCATGGATAATCATTGATAAATACGTATTGCACATGACAGATCATGGATAATCATTGATAATACGCATGGATAATGCTCTCATGTATTATTGATCTTATGAACGACTAATCTTATGAATGACGAAAGTGATGGTTGTCATACATACTGATATGAAGATTAGGCAACTTAAAAATGTAAAGCAATTCTTACTGGTAGTATTTCTTTAAGTGTTCTATGTTCCATGGTCGAGGCAGTTCCTGGCCGTCTAAAGACTTTAGGTAGTACGAGCCTTCTCTAGAATGACGAATTACCTCGTAGGGGCCTTCCCAGGCTGGTCCCAATTTTCCTTGGGATGGGTCCTTTGTTGCCTGTGATACCTTCCTAAGGATGAGGTCTCATATGTTGAACCTTCTCATTTTAACCTTTCTGTTATAGTATCTGGCCATGCTTCCTTGTGCTTGGCCATTCACTTCATAGATTCTTCTCTGACTTCGTCAATTAGGTCCAAATTGTTATTAAGCTCCTGCTGATTCTTCTGGTCTTCATATGTTTTGACTCGGTAGCTCGTCAATCCTACTTCCACCGGTATGATGACCTTAGTGCCAAATGTCAATCTGAATGGTGTTTCTCTTGTTGGAACTCTTGTGGTCGACCTATATGCTCAAAGGACATTTTGTAGTTCTTTAGGCCATGCCCCCTTTGCCTCCTCAAGCCTAATTTTGATAATTTTGAGCAAGTTTCTGTTCGTCACTTCTGTCTGGCCGTTGGCCTGAAGGTGTCTTGGAGAGGAATAGTGATTCTTGACTCCTAAGTCTTGCCAAAATTTTCGAAACTTGAGGTTGTCAAATTGCTTTCCATTGTCTGATATTATGACATGTGGGACTCCAAACTTGCAAATGATGTTTTTCCACACAAAGCTTGTGACTTTAGCCTCTGTTATTGTCGTCACTGGCTCTACTTCTACCAATTTTGTGAAGTAATCAATTGCGACTATTAGAAATCTGAGCTGCTTCTTCCCTAGAGGCAATGGATCCATAATATCAATTCCCTATTGGGCGAAGGGCCATGGTGAGGAGATAGATGCGTGTCATTGTCTCTCATAGTCTCGTCTGGACATTTGCGAAGCGTTGACACTTGTCGCATGCTCTGACGATGTTGTATGCTCTTTCTATAGGTTTGGCTTGTAGTATCCTGCTTTGAGCGCCTTTCTTGCTAAGGATCTTGCCCCAACGTGGTTTCCAACAGGTTCCTTTGTGTATCTTGCGGAGCACATAATCTGCTTCTTTTGAACTGGCACATCTAAGATATGGGAGCAAATATCCTCGTCTATACAGCACGTCGTCAATAATGATGAAGCGAGCTGCTCTGATCTGTATCTTCCTTGCTTCTGTCTTATCTTTAGGGAGCCATCCTTCTTTCAGGTAACGGATGATAGGAGCCATCCACTCGTCTTGTTCTTTTATCGTCAGGACTTGTTCACCTTCTGTGCTTGGCTGCCCCCTTATCTCTACACATAGCTTGGAGGTCGCATTGTAATTGTCTAACGAGGCCAATCTTACTAGGAAATCAACTTCTGCATTTTTGGCTCGAGGGATTTGCACAAAGTTTAAACTGTCAAAATGTTGTGAGAGTCATTGGACGATCTTTAAGTACTTCTGCATCCTTTCTTCTTTGGTTTCGTAATCTTCCTTCACTTGTCCTATTATTAGCCGAGAATCAGCTTGGATGATGAGACTCTTTGCTCTTAGAGCTTTTGCTAGGTTTAGCCCTGTCAGCAATGCCACGTACTCTGCCTCTTTGTTTGTTGCTGAGAGTAGCAATCTGACTACACATTTCAACGTTTCTCCTTTTGGAGGTATAAGAACTACTCCTGCTCCTCCCACTTTCTTCGTGGTTGAGCTATCTGTTTGGACCATCCATATTTCCATGGGGGATTCTTCTTCCTTATAGGGGTAAGTGAATTCTACAAATAAGTCCGCTAGTACTTGGGCTTTGATTACTACTTGAGGTCGATATTTGATGTCAAATTGGCCCAATTCAATTGCCCATTAAAAGAGCCGTCCTACTGCATCTATCTTGTTCATTATCTTTCTTATGGGTTGGTCTATCATGATAATGATGGGGTGTGCTTGGAAGTAAGGACAGAGTTTTCTAGAGGCGACCAATAATGCAAAAGCTATCTTTTCCATCCTTGGGTAACTTGCTTCTACTCCTTGAAATGTCTGGCTAGTATAATAAACTGGCTTCTGGATGTTCCCTTCTTCTCTAATCAATGCCGAACTTATTGCAGTGTTGGATACTACTAAGTAGAGGTACAACTTTTCTCCCATCATTGAGGAGCTTAGTAGAGGTGGCTTCGTCAGGTACTCTTTTAACTTGGCAAGGACTTCCTCGCATTTGTCAATCCACTGAAAAGCTTTTTTCAATACCTTGAAGAATGGCATGCACTTGTTCGTTGCCCTAGAGACGAATCTATTTAGGGTTGCAACCTTTCCTATCAAGCTATGCACCTTCTTCATTGTCTTTGGTCATTTGACCTCAATTATTGCCTTTACTTTATCTGGATTTGCCTCTATACCTCGTTGGGACACTATGAATCCCAAGAATTTTCCTGAAGCAACAGCAAAAATGCATTTTGCAGGGTTTAACTTCATATTGTACTTTCTTAGTGTGATGAAGGTCTCTTTTAAATCGTTAAAGTGGTTGGCTTTGTCCTTACTTTTCATCAGCATATCATCCACGTACACCTCCACATTCCTTCCAATCTAGTGAGAGAATATATGGTTCACCAATCTTTGGTAGGTGGTTCTTGCGTTCTTCAGTCTAAAACCTTGTAACAGTATATCCCTTGGCTGGTGATGAACGAGGTCTTCTCTTGATCGTCTTCGTTCATAAGAATTTGGTTGTATCTAGAGAATGCATCCATGAAACTTAAGAGCTTGTGTCTAGAAGTTGAGTCTACCAGTTGGTCAATCCTTGGTAAGAGGAAGCTGTCTTTTGGGCAGGCCTTATTCAAGTCTGTGAAATTGATGCACATTCTCCATTTACTGTTGCTCTTCTTTACCATGACCACATTTGCTAGCCAATCTAGATAAAAGACTTCCCTGATGAAATCAACTTCCAGTAGCTTCTCTACTTCTTTAGTTATAACTTTGTTGCATTCTGGTGTAAATATTCTCCGCTTCTGCTGTACAGGTTTACATTCTGGGTTGACGTTGAGAAGATGCTGTATGATCTTCCTATCAATCCCGGGCATATCCTCGTGTTTTCAGGCGAAAACATCTTGGTTTGCCCTTAAGAAGGAGATTATTTTCTCTTTCTCAAAAGTTGGGAGTGTTGTTCCGATCTTCAATACATTCGTCGAATCTCCTGGGATGATCTCAACTTCTTGTGGTGTTTCTAACGGTTCAGGAATAGGTTCTGGTTCACTGATCATCCATGTGTGGTTCTCTCCCGATGCTAAGATAGCTTGATAGCACTCTTTTGCTAGAACTTGGTCTCCTCTGATTTCTCCTACTCCATGGGCTGTTGGAAACTTCACCTTTAAGTGATATGTTAATGTCACTACTCTTAATCTGTTGAGTGTATGCCTTCCCAAGATGATGTTGTATGTTGAAGGGCAATCAACTATGAGGAAATTAATTTCCTTCTTGACTTGTGCTAGGTAAGTTCTTGTGATCATAGTTAGGGTGATGATGCCCCTAGGGATGATTCTATCCCCTGTAAAGCTTACTAGAGGCGAGGTGAAATGCCTGATCCTTTTCTTATCCAGCTTCATCTGCTGAAATGCGGGAAAATAGATGATATCTGTTGAGCTTCCGTTGTCAATGAGCACCCGGTGGATGTTGAATTCTTCTACTCAGAGCATAATTACCAGCAGATCGTCATGGGGTTGCCTGATACCGTGACTGTCTTTCTTTGAGAAGACAATATCAGGCTCATCATTCTTTGGCATCTTCATTGGAGGGAGCCACGAATGGACGTTGTTTATTTCTCTCCCTTGTGCTTTTTTCAGGGACTTCAGCGTTCCGCTTGCTGTTAGTCCTCCTGAGATCGTCTTTATTTCTCCTGCAGGGGGGTTTACTATCCCTTACCTCTGGAGTTCTGTCCTGGTCGTCCTTCCGTTGGTATCTGTGGGGCTCCATCTTTCTGGTGTACTTTTTAACTTCCCTTGTCAAATTAAAGTTTCCACTTGGTCTTTCAAATGCCTACACTCATCGGTGCGATGCCCATGATCCTGGTGGAACCTACAATATTTATTCTTGTCTCTCCTTTCTACTGGAGTGCTAATTGGCTTCAGCCATTGTAGGGAGGGATCATCTTTTATCTGCATAAGCATCTGCTCAATTGGCATTATTAGAGGAGTGGAGTTGGTGAACCTGGGTTTCCTGTCTGAAAGTTCCTTCTTTTTCCCTGTGGTTTGCCCAACACTTCGTGTCTCCTTCTTCTTGTCACAATTGCTGCCTGTTCCTTTATCCCTCTTCCTTTTACCTTTGATTTCCTTTGCGAGCACCGCATCTTCTGCATTCATGTACTTCTGAGTTTTACGGAGCAACTCCGCTACTGTTTTTGGTGGACTTTTTGTGATTGAGAAGAAGAAATCTCTTGGCAACAACCTGCTTGGAAGGTCGTTAAGATGACTTGATTTTCAGCTTCATCTACCTGCAGCAGCTCTTTATTGAATTGGGTGATGTACTGTTTTAGTGATTCTCCTTTTGCCTATTGAATGTTGAGAAGATGGCCAGTTGGCTTTTGTGTCTTTGCCCCTCAATAAAATGACAAACAAAACCCTTGCTAAGTTGTTCAAAATCTGCAATAGTTCCTGGCGGTATCTTGTTGAACCATACCCTAGCTACTCCTTTTAATATTGTTGGGAATGCCTTACACATTACCTTGTCTGGAGTCATCTGTAATAGCATTAGCGTCTTCAATGATTCGATGTGATCCAAGGGATCCTTGGAATCGTCATATGACTCCAACTGTGGGATACAAGATTTTGGTGGGAGAGGGCGATTCAACACTTCATTAGCGAATGGTGAGTCGGTCCTTCAAATCATCCCATCCAAATTCTCTCTGCCTTTATCCTTTATAGCATTTTTTAGTTTGTCCATCTCTTTCCTCATGTTGCGAAGCTCATTCTCCACCCTAGTGGAATCTTCTCCTGAAGTTCTGTCTTACCTGTTGGCTTGAGAATTTGATTCTTCTTCATTTTGGTTTTCACCCATTCGCCGATGTTCTATGTTTTAGGATTCCATTGTCTTTCATAGTTCTTCATTCTGGTGAGTCAGCTCTTCCACATTGGCTAAGAGGGCTTGGATTTGTTGTTGTTGCGCAACATCTGGTTGAGGTGTGGCCTTTGCTTCCATCTTGCACTCGAGGAACTCTTTTGTCATTGGGAAAGATGGCTTGAATGATTAGCATTCCCACAGACGACGCCAAACTGATGATGCAAAAAATCAACAGCTGAGCTCCTCGTCGTAGGGGATGGACGATGCTGTGAATGGGGTCGTCTCTGTAGGTGAGAATCCTGCAAAATGAACTGAGGAGAAGAGTAACACGCCGATGTGGTGTCAGCCAAACCGCCTCCGATGCTTAAGTTAGTAAGGGAAAAAGATTCTAAAGAGAAAATGAGTTGAGAGTGATTTCGAAGAGTATTTGTGTGTACCTTTAACTTCTACTGTCTTCTTTTTTTATTGTTATGTGCCTCATTAATGGGCAATGATGTGCTGCATTTATGCTCAACGGCTAGTGCGTTACAAAATTTTTGTCTGGAGATCACAGCTCATCCTGTGACTGTTGCTCCGTCCGTTACGTTTCGTCATTAATGTGCATAATAAATGCGTAACGTCTTCTCTAGGTGAATGACGATCTACGCATAATGGTGACCATAAATTTCTGGTTCATCAACTTGTATCATCAAATGTCATGAAATTTCTTGAAATATATGGGTTTTTTATTTTTCGTAAATTTTTTAGTGGTTTTGTTAATTATGTAGTGGTTTTGTTAATTTATTATCAATTAAACCAATTATGTACTCACAATTATATCGATTTAATCAATAGAACCAACAAGTCACCATATCTAAACAATAAAATATTAAAAGCCATAATGCAATAGACACTAATATAATGACGAAATGGAAAGCAGATGGAGAACGTCTTTGAAGGTGAAAGCTCAAAATTTTGTAAAAAAACAAGAGCTTGTTTAGACCCCCAAATTAAAAATTACGTCTCGGTTGATTTTACTCTAACTTAACTAAGTGTGGAATTTGAATATGCCTACCAATTGTTTGAGTAATAAATTATTATAAAGTCTACTTTTTATTCTTTAAGTTTCATTTTAATTTTGGCTAAGATAACATTGTAATTTTGTGATAATTTTTATTATTACGATAATTTCCTTATTTCTTAAGAGATGACAAATTTGAATAATAAATTTGAAACTTATAAAGTTTAGTTGCATATTAGGCAAATATAATACACTACAACAAAAATTAGAATAATAAAATGATATATTTGTAGAGATAAAAGGATAAAAAAAATATTTGTAGAATTCTTTTAAACCAAAGACAATACTTCAAGTAAATTTTACTTTTTATATATTATACTTTATTACATGATATTTATATTCCCACACATTGCGTTGGTCTGTGGCTAGTTACATATAGTAGTGTGTTTGTGTGAGATAATCCTCTCCCTCAAGAGTTTCTAGTGGATAACTTGACTTGATCAGTCACATACAAACCAGATTGTAATAAGTGCATACAAATGCTAGTCTAAGCAATAATGTGCACACTAACATAGACTTGTTGTACTATGGCCAGACAAGTTTATATGCTCATAAAAAAACAGTACTCTTTTTGGAATTTTCATTTTTCTGAATTTTCTTTTTTCTTTTTATAAACAAAAACACACGCAAGACTGAAGTGGATAGAAACTGTGAAATGCGCTGCATGCAATAATGTACATTTACTCCTGGAATAAATAATGAAAAATGAAATGTAGCAGGAGTCGTCAAAGAGGAAATGCCAGACACAACATAGGAAGTATTGAAGCAGAGTACAGGAAGAATGACACCCAATTCTTGGAGTCCTTCCTCACTCACACATCACAAGTCTTGGGCGGTAAGGTGGGAAGGCATTGATCCTAGAACATCTATGGATAATTCGAGGAGGGAATGTAGTAAAAAACACTCAAGGCTTTTAATAGCTTTCCAAGAAATGGCTCAGGTTCTTATGCCTTAGACACAAAACACTTAGATTTTAATTTAAAACAATTTGGATGAGTGTGTCTAGTAACACCACAATAGTGGCAAAATAAGTAGTGTTAGAACTACTTTGCTTCCTACGTGGAGGTCTAGAGAGGGATGTTGGTTGAGACCTAAGCTTAAAATAGTTTGGTCTAATATGACCAACAAAACCGCAATGGTGGATCCATCTTGTTGCCCAAGGAGGAATGTAAAAATGGGTTTTAAAATTGGAATTTTATCTGTAAGTCTTCTACCCTTGTCTATCCTAGCTTAATTAGTCTTTTTCTCACTACTATCAACTGGGGGTACATTTACAATTTTGTATTTAGGAGTGGGGGACTTTGAGGTTCAGGAGGTAGATATTCCTAACTCAATGCAACCTAAACCGGGCTTATCATAAACATGCTTTTGAGAATTTAGAACTTCATCAAGTTCAGCTCTAGACTCTCTCTCCAACTTTGTCCTCAGCATATCAAGTTCACTCATAGTTGTGACAAATTAGTTGCCCTAATTTCAAATAATCATATCTCCCTTATTTTAATTCCAAATTGAATCAAATTTATGTCCATTTTGAAGCTATGGATGTCTAATTTCTAAAGAAATATATGTTTCACTCAAGAATTTCATTGTGGCTGAGGAGATTTGGGTAAAAGAGTGATCAAATATCATTATTTAACGATGAGTTCAGCACAGCTTCAAATAGTTTTTGAGTTGCTCCTACTTTGATTCTTAAGACAGGGTTCTATCCGACCATATTTTATTATCGCTGGGAATTGGGAATTCAAATTATTAATTGGTACAAAATGGAGTGTGATTTTCTTCATGTGAAATGGCACTATTTCATAATTTAGATTAATTTTACAGATCTAAATGTATATTTAGTGTTGCATTATTTAAAATTTTAAATGATGTGGCACTTTAGATTCAAAAAATAAAATTCTTAAGCATAAAATAAATTTTCTCTATTTTAATTGAAATTGATGTGATCTTGTTCTTAGCCTGAGACCCTTTGACGTATGAAAGTTTAACGAGGATGTTATTTTTGATAATAAAGATTAAAGAGGATGTTATTCAAAGCAGTTTCGAACTCCATGTTTGGGTATGACCAAAAAGCATATTAGTTTGGTATAAGGCGTATGACAGTCCCTTTTGGATGTTCAAAATGCTAGCTGGGGTCTAGTTGTTAATTAAAAAGGTAAATTTGGTTGTTAATATAATCTTACTTTAACGTTTAAGTAAATCTCTAATTTAATCACGCAAAAGACAAAAGCAAAGAATCAAATCTTACTTTTGTCCTTTTCACGTTGTGTTTAATGGACAAAAATTCTCAACTATCATTACAAGTAAAAAAAACAAAAAAAGAAAAAGGAAAGAGAATCAAGCAACGAAGCGGACCACAGGTGACAGAAACCCTTTACACGTTTCTGATTGGTCACAATTAACGGCCAAGATCATTTTTAAAATAGTTATACTGTATATTCTATCTTGCTTTAGATACCACGATGCATGCCATGCTTTTAAATTACAAAGCCAAGGAAAATGGGTCAAAACCGACCCACTTTTAACAAATCCTAAGGTCCGAACATGTGTCTTATCTTGACCCAGGAATGTCCAACAATTTTACTATTAATTATTGGTTGGCAGTGATTAAAACATTCCATTCTATAAACAAAATATATGTCGGGTTTGTGTTGTATCAACTCATGAGCATTTAATTCTAAAAAAAAAAAAAAAAAAACTCATGAGTATTTGATGATATGATTTGACATTAATTCGACATATTTATTAAACGGATCAGATTTTCTTAATTTTAACTGGACCTATCTATTAAATAGGTCAATCATGTCAAGCTGTTTATTAAATTTTATTGAAGTAAAAAAAAAAAAAATAGTATTAATTCAATTGATTTTTTTTTTTTTGAGGGTGATTAATTCAATTGATTTGAACTATGAAAAAAGAAAGATTTTTTAATATAAGATTCAAAATTAATAGAGTGTATGCATTACAAATAATCATTTAAAACAAAAACATATTTTAATATACAAATAATTAATCATAATATGTCAAACAAAATAAACTTTAATGGCTAATGTCATATCCTAGCAATCAATTTAAAGAAAATAGATAAAGGTAAAAGTAAAGGACGATATCGATGATGTGATGGTGCAGAGAGTTAAAAAATGAGAGTAAAGGACAATAGCAACTAGGATTTTGAGTGATAGAGAGAAGTGAAAGATGGGGGCAGAGGTAGCTTCACACTGTAGTGATAAAAGGGTGATGATAACTAAGAAAATAAGGTGAGGTGAGGTGAGGTGAGTGAGGTGAGATTGAGGTTTGAGACTGAGAGGCGGCTATGAGGTTTGGGAGAATGCAATAGGAAAGAAAATCAATTTATATACTTAGGGTTTTGAAAGTTATATTGGTAAAATGAAATTTAGTTAAATGAGAAAAATGAATTCTGTGAGTTAGATAAGAGCATAACACGTTTATTAAATGGATCAGTTATATCAACCCTAATACAACATAAACCTATTATGACTCAGCTTATAATTTGCTAACTTTGTGTCGTATCAAGTTTGCGGGTGGTTTCAGATTTTGTCACTCCTAATATATATATTTTTATTCAATTTCCAAAATTTTTTTTGGTAACAATATATATACACATACTGAGTAATAATCAAGTGTAAAATAGTATTAGACCCATGGTAAAATGGTCCTGAACCCAAAATGGTCTGGGTCCAGAATTGGTTCCTACTTTTTTAATGTTGCTAATTCAGGATCAGGATAAATGAAGGCGCGACAACTTGGGACCACAGAAGCTAAAACTTCCACATAACGTTTAGTTTTAACCGCAATGGAAGCAAGGAAGTTGATGCAGCTAGCTGCGCTTTATTCCTTTTCTCATGGTTATATATAGGCCAGCCAAAACTGATGTCGAACACACAAGCAATCTTCTCTCCCTTTACCGTTATCCAAGAGTTTCCAACCTTCTTTTGCTTTGTTGTTTTTTTTCTTTCTGAAACATGGATACCAAGGCAGTAACTGGTCCTCAACAGAAACCAAATGCCACCACTCCTGCCCAGCAACCACGCCAAGCTAGCAATGTGCTATTACAAGCTAATCCATTGTTGCAACCTGGCCAACAATTCGGTCCTTTGCAGCCAACCTCCAACTTGGGTTCTCTGCAGCAAACCAGCAACCCAGCTGGTACATACCAGCAACCCAACCCACAAACCAATTATGGTTATGGTGCAGTGCAGCAACCAAACCCACAAACCAATTATGGTTCAGTGCAGCAACAATACCCACAATCCAATTATGGTGCAGTGCAGCAACCAAACCCACAAACCAAACAAGTTTCATTTCAGCCATCCAACCAACAAACCAGCCTTGTTCCTTATCAGCAGCCAAACCCACAAACCAACCTCGGTGCTTGGCAGCAACCCAACCCACAAACCAATCTTGGGGCTTGGCAACAACCCACCCCACAAACCAACCTTGGAGCCACATGGCACCAACCCAACCCACTGGGTTCTTCGCAGCCATCCAGCCTGCTCAGTAAAATGGCACCTAAAGCTATGAACCAACTGATCAGAGGTGACCGAAGCATGCTTACATTGTCTGATGACAATGTTCTGGTCAGTCATATTTTGGGATCCCATACTCCAGATGGCCGAGACGTTGATGTCAAACCCCTTCTTCGTCTTGTTGAAGACATTCTAAGACGCGCCACTCTCACTCCAGAGACCCTCTTAACAACGGTATAAACTAAAGTGTCATCAATAAAAAAAAAAAAAAAAAATTCAAATATTCATTTATTATATTATTTACGTTATACCAATCATATTTTTATAAACTCATCACATTCATTTGTAAGTTTAAATGTATGTGGGTTTACACCATCAAGTATGATGCAGCAAATATATATACAAGTAATTTTTGGTTGGAAATGTATATATGTAATTTATTTGAATTGAAAGCATCCAGTTCTATGTTCTTTGTTTTCATTTTCTAATTATTGCTTGTGTTTTTGTACAGGGTTCCCAAACATACCTTGATCCAGGCTTTGATGACAAGACCCACCATACCGGTTTTCTTGCCATGCTGGAAGCTCTGTCATATACCATTGACCGAATTGCCTGCGAGGTTATAACAAATCACGATTACAGAATCTTGCCCCATCTATATTTACGTCAACATAATAATAGAAATTAGAATCTTTTAATTATCAAAAAAAATTTAAAAAATTTAAAAAATTTAAAAGTTTATTTTTTTATTATTTTTTTTCAGCTTCAATACAAGGCTTTGGGTAGCTCAGATGCACACCAAACCACAGTGGCAATATTTAACATGGTATCACACTATGGATGGGACGCAAAGTTGGTGTTGGCCCTAGCGGCATTTGGATTGAACTATGGAGAATTCTGGCTTCTTGCACAGATTTACTCGACAAACCAACTTGCCAAGGCAATGGCAATCCTGAAACAAGTGCCTGGCATCATTGAGCACGCAGTCCCACTGAAACCCCGGTTCGATGCACTTAATGATCTAATCAGGACCATATTAGAAGTGACTTGGTGTGTCATTGAGTTTAGAGATCTACCATCCATTTATATCACAACAGACGTACCAGCATTAGCCTCAGCCATGACCCATATTCCAACTGCCGTGTATTGGACCATCAGGAGCATTGTGGCCTGCGCATCTCAGATTTCTAGTTTCACTACCATTGGTTACGAGTATGTCGTTTTCCTCTCCATCCCAATTTACAATTATTCTCGTGCAAATCTTTTAATTTAGATACAGTATGGCCTATAAAAGGTTTGTTAAGCATTTCTTGAAATTTTTTGTACACACTAATAAAAAGAAAGATCTAAATTGTTTTATAAGTAGTGTAAATACTAAAATGTTTGTAAGGCATTTAACATTCTCAGCCAAAAAAGAAAAGTTAAGGCATTTAACATTAACAATACAAAATGGATATTGATTGCAGGTTTGCGTTATCCACCTCAGAAGCATGGGAGCTATCCACCTTGACTCACAAACTCAAAACCATACTTGAACATCTTAAGAAGATGATGGACGAATGCGTTCGATACATTGGTAAGCCAGTTTTGTCCTGCGTTATAGAACATGCAATGCCATATATAAAAAATGAATACATAAAAAAGTATCTTATACAATTGCATACAATTGGTACAACACTCTTTTGCACATACATGGACTTGATATATTTCCGTTTCATAAGATACCACTCATATACACTGAAATTCTCCTATTCAATGCAGAGGAGAGGAGGGATGTTGAATTATATAAAATGCTTGTCGAACTCTTCAAAATGATCCACATTGACAACATGAGAGTTCTCAAGGCTTTGATTTGCCCTAGGGATGATGTGTTGGCACTTGTTGATGGTACCACCAAGAAAAGGGTCGGCTCTTCTAACACCTATCATTATCATTACTGTTGCACAGTTATCGACATTACAATTTCTACTATTAACATATAGCGCGCGTGCACACACACACACATATATAGATATACTTGGTCTTAATTTTTAAGTTGTGATAATATAATTAGTTATATGATTATCTATATTTGATTGTTTCATTTTGGTAAAACCAGGTTAACCTTGATGTTCTTAGGAGGAAGAATGTGTTATTGCTCATTTCAAATCTAGATATCACCCAAGATGAGTTGTCGGTTCTTGAACAAAGTTATACCGAGTCTAGGGTCCATGAAATGAGGCTTCAGAGTCCATATGAGGTTGTGTGGATCCCCATTGTGGATCAGTTGACTGATGCCAAGCAAAGGCATTTTGAGGAGCTGCAGAATCCAATGACATGGTACTCAGTGTACCACCCTTCCATAATATCGAAGGCATCAGTCAAGTTCATCAGGGAGGAGTGGAACTTCAGGAACAAGCCCATCCTTGTAGTCCTAGACCCTCAGGGGAGAGTGGTTTCCCCCAATGCAATTCACATGATGTGGATTTGGGGCAGCCATGCTTTCCCTTTCACTACCTTGAAAGAAGAAACTCTTTGGAGAGAAGAGGCTTGGAGGCTTGAGCTATTGGTGGATGGCATTGACGCAACCATATTGAACTGGGTAATTATATACATGCGTTTGTGTTTATGCGCAAACACATTCTTTAAGAAAAAATGAAATAATTAAATTAACTATTTCCTAACAGTTTAAATTTTTTGGATAATAAGAATTTATCATAGTAATTCACATTTCCCACTTTTTCGTTGAACAGATTAAAGATGGAAAATACATTTTCATCTACGGAGGGGATGACATGGAGTGGATTCGGAAATTTACAAAGGAAGCTAAAGCAGTTGCCACGGCTGTACGCATACCCTTAGAGATGGTGTACGTAGGAAAAGCCACAAAAAAGGAGCAAGTAAAGCGAGTGATAGCGAACATTGTACAGGAAAAACTCAGTTCCTGCTGGCAAGACCCAGCCACAATATGGTTCTTTTGGACCAGGCTTGAGAGCATGCTGTTCTCAAAGATTCAGCTAGGCAAGGATGAGGAACACGACATTGTGATGCAACAAATCAAGAGGGTGCTTAGCTTTGACAGACAGGGTACATGGGCTGTGCTTAGCAGAGGGTCTAGTGTGTTGGTTAATGAGCATGGAGACATTCTCTGGTCTGCCTTGTTTGAGTATGATCAATGGAAAGAAAATGTGGCACTGCAGGGTTTTGACATGGCTTTTCAAAACTATGTTGCCACGCGTCGTGGTGATTCTCACCCTTGTAGCCGCTTTGAGTTCTCACACTATGCTGGAAAAATCCCAGAAAGCATGAAGTGTCCTGAGTGTCACCATTCCATGGAGAAATACACCACTTTCCTCTGCTGCCACGATGAAGGCATTGTTCCAAGCTTACTTGCACTAACTACTAATACTTAAACCTACTAGCATTTTCCTTAATTACTATAGCAGCTATATGCTTATGCTGCTGGTGCTAAATAAGAGAACAATATATATACGATGTGTGTTTTATTTATTTATTAATTTTTTTCTTCTTTCATCTTTTATATGTAAAAGAGTTGAGTGTGAGATGTCCTCTCACTTGCCACTTTCTAGCGGCTTATGTATCCTATTTGAAGGAATAAATAAAAGTTATGTGTGTTGCAATAATCTTCTATGATTATGTACTTATATTGAAGACTATTATACAGTAAACTACACTACGATTATAAAATCCAATTGAGTGTTTTCTTTGCATGACAAATTGATCACACTGCTTCCATATCTTTTCATTCCTTTCAAATCTAATTTTTTCTTTTCTTGAGTTGGTATTTTCCCACAGAGGTTGAATCGAATATGACCTGAAGGAGCTACACATTTGGTAAAGAAAAGGCTAATTAAAAAAAAAAAAAAATGGTTCCGCAAAAGCATCATCAGCATTTGCCCCCAATAACTTATAACTTAGTGGTAGAGTGCCAGTCTTGTATATTGAAGGTTTATAGTTTAATCCTGCCTGTGGCCTATAACATATGATTTTCTTTTTCTTTTTTTCGGAAAACATTTTTTTTCCATAATATAAGTGATATAATGCACTTTTTTCTACTTTTAGAAAGAAAAAAAAAAAAATTAAGGACAAATTAATATTGTAAAAGTTAAGTAGGTGAGAAGTATTTATTGCTAATTCTTGAATGTCTAAATTTTTTTAAAATTTAATTTCCATAAATTATATTTTATTTCATAGATTTTCAAAATATCTTCAAATAAAAAAATTATGGACAAATTTTAAATTTTATTATAAAACTAACTATCTATAAGATATATATCATTATTTTCTTATAATTCTTATTTTTGATTGTGAGAATTGCGATTTGTGTGGACTGCTTTAAATTCTTGTTTTCAATGGATAAAGAGAACAATCTCCTAGTTGCAAATCTCACAGGGATTTACTTGAAGTATTCACTTAATTAATTTAAAGGAAAATTAAATAAACTTTTGTTGGAGTTGATTTTAGTAAGTCCAAACAAAATAAGAATTGGCCCAACCAACTTTGATTCGAAAGAGAAGGCAGTCAAGCCCAAAACTTGTTTTATTTATCAAATATATAGAAGATATTAATGCATAGCAAAGAAAGGCCAAAAGACATGAACTCACGAGAGGGAAAATAGATGAAATAATACTTTTAATATCAATGAGTCATAACTCATAAGTATAGTTGAGAGAGAGTACTCTTGTAAATTTGAAGGTCTTAGTTCGGTTTTTCACGGGGCCATTTAACGCTTGGTTTTTTTTTTTTTTTGAAAACGTTTGGTTTTTCTTTTTTAAGATAACATTTTGTTTTTTAGTTTTTTTTTTTCATTAATTATAAGTGGTATAATGGACCTTTCCACTTTATGATAAAAAAAATTAAGGACAAAATTAAAATTGATATAACATTAAGAGGGAAAAAAAAAAACAAAAAAACAAAAAAAACAAAACCACATTCTGCATATCTCTTTTCTTTGATATTAAGAAGCAAATAAATGATATTTTTGTTTATATCGTATTTTATCCGCTCTCGATTTGCGTGCTGGACTCCGAAAAATTTAAAAATATTATTTTCTCTCCATAGGGCCATGAGGACATCCAGAATGATGTGGCGCAACCCGTTTGGACACCGAAGCACTCAAAGTGCCTTTTGCAGCTAAAATGACCAAAATGCCCCTAGTCAACCTAGGGTTGACCGAAGGTCAAACAAGATCAAAACCCTCACAAAACGACATTTTTCATAGTTTAACATCAAATTTGAGCTTCTTGGAGATTTTTGGAAATTTTGACCAAGTTTGACCTAGTTTGACCAGGAGTTGACTTTTAGCGGGCCTCAAAAATCCTAATTTTGATCTGGCTGTTAGAACGGGTTGAAACTAATGCCATTATGAAGATTATCAAATTTTCAGTCCAACGACTATTCATAGGTCGAAATCGGAGTTAGAACGGTTGAGATATCATGAAAACTAGGGTAACACGCGGATTGATGCACTGCTTACTTTCGAGACCCATAACTTTTGATCCGACCGTTGGATTTTCAAGTTCCATACCTTTTCAGAAACAGGAAGTCAAGATCTTTCCAGGGGTGTCAAGATCAACCCGATCTGAGGCCTTTTGAAGGTGGTTGTCGCCTCGTAAATCATGACGGGGCTATAAAAGGCCTTAGGCACCTCTAGACCCAAAAAAGAAAGTCTCCCTGGGTCCTGCTCTGTACCTGGACGTTTTCTACACCTTTCCCCTCTCTCTCAAACAAAAAAAAACACATCAAAGTCTCTTAATTCTTCTCTTCACAAAAAACACAAGGTATTGTTCTTATACCCAATCTTCTTCTCCTTGGTTCTACACTTTGGATTTGGGGTTTAGGGGTGTGGATGTAGCTCTTTAGCTACTATCCACACCCCTAACTTTCTAAATCTTTTTCCAGCATTTTTCTTGCTCTTCTTACCTCAATAACATGATTTATTGCTTTCCTTAGTATGTTTCTTGGTTTATCTTGTTCCTAACATGTTCTTAGTTTAGATCCATGTTCTTCCATGCTTGTTTATATGTTATTTGTCTTGATCTACATGCTTTATGCTTTATGCCATATTTTAGATGTTAGATCTTCTCTTTCCCATATGTTGACTTTTGGGTCTACATGCTCACATGCTTGATATTATGTCTCCGGCCATGCCTTGCTTGGATCTACATGTTGATGTATATGTTTCTATGTCTACTTGTCTTGATCTATGTTTTCACATGCCTATGTGCTTGGATCTATGTTCTCTATATGCTTTATATTATCTTCCATGTGCTTGTGCGCTCCATGCCATGTTTGTGTGCCTAGATCTAGGCTATGTCTATCATGCCATGTGCTATTGTAGCCCTTTTTCCTTTTGTCACATTTTCTTGTGTTTTGGCCTATTGGTTCGGACCCGATCTAAACCCTATAGTCTTTGTCATCGTCCATACACCTTGCCCCATATCAAAGGGTTTGGATCACCCCTATTTGTATGTCTATGCTTGCTTACTTCCATGCTTTATGCTTGTGTTAGCCTCTCTAGTTCTAGGCTTTGCCATGCTTTACACCTTTAGCGGGTTTGTGGTTGTGTGGTTACATCTGACGCCCATGAAGCCTCGTTTGGATGTAACCATTTGGGATGCATTGCCATGATGCCGGTTGCTTCGTGCATACCTTTTCCCTTTTCCATTCCGTGTGATGATATGCTTACCATGCTTGTTTGTGCCACCCGTTGGCTTTCTATGCATCTTTACACGCTTGCTTACATGTCCATGCATGAGTCTTGCTTCCTAGTGTGTCGTCCATACTTTAACACAATGAAGCTATGGACATCCGATCTAAACCCACATTTGTCCCCGGTGGACACCACCTTTTGTTTACCCTTTTGCTTGTTTGTCTTCTTTCTGGTTTGCTTGTTTGCCTTCTCGCTTGTTTGCTTGCTTTCTTACTTCTTTGTTTGCCATGTCTATCATTCTTGTTAGGACATATGTGAGATTGTTAGAGACATATGTTATGTAAATTGGCTAATCCTTTGACAAAACACATTTTACTTGTTATTGGGTAGATTTAGGATGGGCTTAGTACTTCAAGCAACAAGTGTTTAAGTTTAGTATTGAAACCATGCAAGTCTGACTAAGAAACAAGTGAAGAAATGCTATTCATTATAGCTCAATAGAAGCCTTTCTATCGAGGTTTAATGTTGAAACTCGACAGAAGCTCAACAGAAGCTAAATCTGTCGAGAATTACGAAATTAGAATTTTTAGATCTGATTTCACGCATATCCATGAGTATTTGTGTAGGATTTCTTTTCTCACAACCCTAGACATATATAAAGATTATTTTAAGGGCCGTCACAGGAGATGCAACTTAAAGTAAAGTGATTATACACGCATATTGTGACCGTAGACAATTTGCCCTAGTTCATCATATTCTCTCTAGAAGCTATTGCGTCTTTGCTCCAAGGGTTTTGTAACCAAGGAGTTTCTTGATCTTCATTGTTGGATGAATTGAAGAACTTTGCAGCCAACATCTTCCTCAAGTTGGTGTGTCAGTCACGTACTGGGATCCGTGCATCATTGGTTAGTCACTTACTGGGAGCCGTGCATTGGAAGGAGAGATTGCTGCTACATTACAAGTCCAATTGGGTATTGGGGTAAGGGTTCAACTATAGGTTGATATAGGTATTAGGATTCCTTTTACTTGCAAACGCTTGTTTTGATAATAGTGGATTCTCAGGAGTGATGACCTTAAATTCACCCTGTAGAGTTTTGCCTCGGTGGGTTTTCCCATTCGTAAACAAATCACATGTGTCAAATTTATTTTCCGCTGCATTTAACTTAGTTGGTGATTTGTTTGTGCTACCACACTTATTGCATATAATTGAATCTAATTAATTCACTTGCCTAATTAATTGATTAATTTACCAAAAGGGTCAATACATTTTTGGCCTATCAATGCTTATCTGCTTTATGCTTCTTTCATATGCTCTTTCCATCTTTTCCTTCCATTGATTGTCTGTTGATTTCTTGTCCTTGTCTTTGCCTTTGCATGTACACATATGGAGCGATGACGCATGGAGCTAGGGCACGGTCTCCCAAGCACAAGCAAAAAGGGCGAAGATGCAAACAGGTAGATACAAGCCAAGCGACAATATTTGGTAGTTTTAGGGGTCTAGCCTTTCCCATTTGGTTATGTACTCTTTTTAAATCCCCTTCCTTTCTCCCTCCTTTCTCTTTTAGATGGGTTGTATTAGGTATATCATGCCATGTACCATTCGTCCTCATCTCTAGAGTATGGCAACCCCTATTTATTTTCCTGCACCTATATTTTGGGCCATGCTTTAGGGATGTAGGCATTTACTTTCCTGTTTTGTGTGCTTGCATTGTGCATGATGTATGTATATATATACCTACTCTCCCATTCCGGTGTGATTGTCACAGTCCATGTCACCTAAGGAGAAGTGATGCCTAATTTTCGCCGCGAAAGTAAGGTGACATGTTGCCGGATTCTCGCCGTGGAAATCTGGTATTTTGCCCGAATGCCTTAGGAAAGTATAGATTAGGACCACACCCATTCAAAAGCCAAACCTCAAAACCCCCATGCATGCAAAGCCCCGAAAACCAATGCCAAAATCATGTTTTTTACTGCCAATCTTCAAAAATTAAGATTTTATCAAAACAAAGGACTGTCCTTGGATAGGCATTATGGGGTGCCTAACACCTTCCTCACATGTAACCAAACTTCCGGACTCGAAAATCAAGATTTTTTGCCATCCGCATTAGATTAAGAAAAATGACATTTTTCTTAGCCTAGGATTTGTAATAAAATCAACTAGAAACAGGTGACCAATCACACCTTAGAAAAACCCAATGATTGGTGGCAATTTTACTTACCTTTGGTAATCCCTTAAAATTTGGCCAAGATTCCTACCACACCTTTAAAGGTAGACTTACCTTCTTCCATTGAGAGAGAGAGCACCTGAAGCTCCGCGCGAACTGCACACACAACGCGCAGTCATCGAGAGGGGCCTCCAACGGGCCCCGTGCGCGCGAGAGTGTCGCCACAGCGGGTGGTCGAACGAAGGCTCAAGGACGGCGGTTCTCCTCTCCGATTGAGGCCGAGTGTCGACAATTTCTCAAAAGTCTAAAATTTTATTTTCTAAAATTATATGTTATTTAATGTATTTTTCTATTTTCAAATAAAAAGGAGGATAAAAGTATAAAACTAAAAAAATATTATAAAATTAACTAGATGAAGTGTATATTTATCATTATCTTCTTAGAGTTTTTTTATTTTATTTTTATTTTTTATTAAATCATTATTTTCTTAGAACTCATGAGAGTCAATTTTAAGATAAATATTAAATGCTTTATGAATCTAAATATATTTATATTATCATATTATTTAAATTCATATATATATATATATATATATATATTTTTTGGAGATATTATTGATCTATCTATAATATTTATAATAGGATTCTCCTCTTTGATTTGGACTTTTCTAAAGTTCAACTTATATAAAAAAAGTAATCAAATAAACTATATATATATATATATATATATAATTCGGTAATTATTGAGTACTCTCGGAGTATCATAAATGCATACTTTCTCCTCTCACATAATTGTAGGTCTCACTAATTAAATTTTTTTTGGGAACCACAATTCACGTGAGAGAGAGAGAGTACGCATTTATGGTACTTCTGGAATATTCAATAATTTTCCTATAAAATTAGTGTACGCTTATCAATAATTAATATGTACATTTAATCCAGGGGCACATTCAATGAACTAATATTATATATAATTAAATTGACATAAATGTAATTTTTGTTGAGGTGGAAGACTAAATGAAGAATGCGTCACTTGGTAGAATCTTATACTCTCTCACATGAGGTCACTGCTTATATATATATATATGAGTTTACATTAATCCAACATGTTTATTAAACGGGTTAGTATTCTTCAATCCTAACTTGATCTATTTATTTAAATGGGCTAATTATGTCGATCCATTTATCAAATTTTATATAATAAAAAAATAGTATTAATTTAATTGATCTGAAATATTAAAAACCAAACATATAAATTTTTTAATGTAAAATTTAAAACTAGTAGAGTAATTTCATCACAAATAATTATTCAAAACAAAATCATATCTCAATATCATAAATAATCAATCACAAAATGTCAAACAATATAAACAAGAATACTTAATGTCAGATCTTAGCAATCAATTTAAGGAAAATAGATAAAAGTAAAAGTAAAGGATGACAACGACTAGGGTATCAAGTGATAGAGAAAAGTGATGGACAAGGGCGATGGAGGCTTGTCTCTGTAGTGAAAAATTGGTGACAGTGGGTAAGAAAATAAGGGGAGCTGAGCTAGATTAAGGTCTGAGAGTGAGAGGTGGTCATAGACTCATGGGCTTGGGAGAGTGTAACTAGGAAAGAAAATGAATTTATATAACTACGGTTTTAAAGGGTGTATTGGTAAAGTGACATTTAGTTAAATAAGTTAAATGGGTTCAACGAGTTAAATATGAATACGACACGCTTATTAAACATGCAGTCATGTTAATTTCAAATATGATATGAACTTAATAAATCTCTACTCATAACCTACTAACTTCGTATTGTGTTATTTTCATGAGTTGTTTTAGATTTTGCCATCTAATATATGTTTGTACGTTCCAAAAACGTATGTTTTTTTTTTTTTAACTATAAACATATATATGCTAATATACTAAGCAATAATCAAGGGTAAAATAGTGTTAGACCCATGGTAAAATGGTCTGGATCCAGATTTGGTTCCTACATCAGTAATGTTGCTAATTCAAGATCACGATAAAAAAAGGAGAGACAACTTGGGACCACAAAAGCTAAAGCTTCCACATAACGATTAGTTTTAACCGCAATCGAAGCAAGGAAGTTGATGCAGCTAGCTAGGCTTTATTCATTTTCTCATGGTTATATAAAGGCCAGCCAAATTGATGCCAACACACACGCAATCTTCTCTCCCTTTACCCTTATCAAAGAGTTTCCAACCTTCTTTCGCTTTGTTGTTTTTCTGCAACATGGATACCAAGTCAGTAACTGGTCCTCTGCAGAACCCAAATATCAACACTCCTGCCCAGCAACCAAGCCAAGCTAGCAATGTGCTATTACAGGCTACTCCATTGTTGCAACCAGGCCAACAATTGGGTCCTTTGCAGCCAACCTCCAACTTGGGTTCTGTGCAGCAAACCAGCAACCCAGCCGGTACATACCTGCAACCCAACCCACAAACCAATTATGGTGCAGTGCAACAAACCAACCCGCAAACCAATTACGGTGCAGCACAGCAACCAAACCCACAAGCCAAACAAGTTTCATTTCAGCCATCCAACCAACAAACCAGCCTTGTTCCTTATCAGCAACCAGACCCACAAACCAACCTTGGTGCTTGGCAGCAACCCAACCCACAAACCAATCTTGGGACTTGGCAACAACCCACCCCACAAACCAACATCGGTGCCACATGGCACCAACCAAACCCACTGGGTTCTTTGCAGCCATCCAGCGTGCTCAGCAAGCTGGCACCTAATGCTATGCACCAACTGATCAAAGCTGACCGAAGCATGCCTACAATGTCTGATGACAATGTGCTGGTCAGTCATATTCTGGGATCCCATACTCCAGATGGACGAGACGTTGATGTCAAACCCCTTCTTCGTCTTGTTGAAGAAATTCTTAGTCGTGCCACACTCACTCCAGACGCCCTCTTCACAACGGTATAATACTACAAATTTTACTATGTCAAATAAGCCTTATAAATTAATGTGTCATCAATATATAAAAAAATTATTCAAATATTCATTTATTATATTATTTAAATTATATCAATCATATTTTTATAATCTTATCTCATTCATTTATAAGTTTATATATATATATATATATATATGTGCTAGTACACACCATCAAGCATGATGCAGCAGATGTGTATACAAGTAATTTTATGGTTGGAAATGTATAGATGTAATTTATTTGAATTGAAAGCATCCAGTTGTATCTTCTTTGTTTTCATTTTCTAATTATTGCTTCTGTTGTTGTACAGGGTGCCCGCACATACCCTGATCCAGGCTTTGATGACAAGACTGACCATACGAGTTTTCTTGCCATGCTGGATGCTCTGTCATATACCATTGACCGAATTGCCTGCGAGGTAATAACAAATCACGATTTCAAAATCTTGCCCCATCTATATTTACATCAACATAATAACAGAAATTAAAAGTTTTTTTCAATAAGTCTATTAAAACAATTGTATATCTACCTTAAATTGTTTGTAATGGTATATGAATGAATTTTCAGCTTCAATACAGGGCTTTGGGTGGCACAGATGCACACCAAACCACCGTGGCAATATTTAACATGGTATCACACTATGGATGGGACGCTAAGTTGGCGCTGGCCCTAGCGGCATTTGGATTGAACTATGGAGAATTCTGGCTTCTTGCACAGATTTACTCGACAAACCAACTTGCCAAGGCAATGGCAATCCTGAAACAAGTGCCTGGCATCATTGAGCACGCAGTCCCACTGAAACCCAGGTTCGATGCACTTAATAATCTAATCAGGACCATATTAGAAGTGACTTGGTGTATCATTGAGTTTCGAGATCTACCACCCATTTATATCACAACGGACGTACCAGCATTAGCCTCAGCCATGACCCATATTCCAAGTGCTGTGTATTGGACTATCAGGAGTATTGTGGCCTGCGCATCTCAGATTTCTAGCTTCACTAGCATGGGTTACGAGTATGTCTTTTTCCTCTCCATCCCAATTTACAATTCTCATGCAAATCCTTAAATTTAGATACAGTATGGCCTATAAAAGGTTTATTAAGCATTTCTTGAAATTTTTTGTGTATAGTAATTGATTTACACACTAATAAAAAAGAGATCTAAATTGTTTATAAGTAGTGTAAATACTAAAATGTTTGTGAGGCATTTAACATTAACTCTGCAAAATGGATATTGATTGTAGGTTTGCGTTATCCACCTCTGAAGCATGGGAGATATCCACCCTGACTCACAAGCTCAAAACCATACTTGAACATCTTAAGAAGAAGATGGAAGAATGCGTTCGATACATTGGTAAGCCAGTTTTATGCTGCATTATAGACCATGCCATATATAAAAATTAATACATAAAAGTATCTTATGCAATTGATTACTATTAGTACAATGCTCTTTTGTATATACATGGATTTGACATATTTCCGTTACATAAGATACCACCCATATACACTGAAATTCTCCTATTCATTGCAGAGGAGAAGAAGGATATTGAATCTTATAAAATGCTTGTCGAACTCTTCAAAATGATCCACATTGACAACATGAGAGTTCTTAAGGCCCTGATTTGCCCTAGGGATGATGCGCTCGCACTTGTTGATGGTATCACCAAGAAAAGGGTTGGCTCTTCTAACCCATATCATTATCATTACTGTTGCACAATTACCGACATTACAATTTCTACTATCAGAATATTGCATATATATTCTTGGTTTTAATTTTTAAGTATTGATAGTATAATTAGTTATATTATTATCTATATGTGACTGTTTTATTTTGGTAAAACCAGGTTAATCTTGATGTTCTTAGGAGGAAGAATGTGTTATTGCTCATTTCAAGTCTAGATATCACCCAAGATGAGCTGTCGGTTCTTGAACAGAGTTATAACGAGTCTAGGGACCACGTAATGAGGCTTCAAAGTCCGTTTGAGATTGTATGGATCCCTATTGTGGACCAGTTAACTGATGCCAGACAAAAGCATTTTGAGGAATTGCTGGCTCCAATGACATGGTACTCAGTGTACCACCCTTCCATAATATCGAAGGCATCAATCAAGTTCATCAAGGAGGAGTGGCACTTTAGGAACAAGCCTATCCTTGTAGTCATAGACCATCAAGGGAGAGTGGTGTCCCCCAATGCAATTCACATGATGTGGATTTGGGGAAGCCATGCTTTCCCTTTCACTACCTTAAGAGAAGAAGCTCTTTGGAGAGAAGAGGCTTGGAGGCTTGAGCTGCTGGTGGATGGCATTGATGGAACCATATTGAGCTGGGTAATTATATGTGTGTGTGTGTTTGCGTGCAAACCCACTCTTTAAGGAAAAAAATTGTTAGAATAATGATGAAATAATTAAATTAACTATTTCTTAATAGTTTAAATTTTTTGGATAATAAGGATTTATCAAAGTAATTCACATTTCCCTCTTTTTGATTTAACAGATTAAAGAAGGAAAATATATTTTCTTGTATGGAGGCGATGACATGGAGTGGATTCGGAAATTTACAAAGGAAGCAAAAGCAGTTGCAGCGGCTGCACGCATACCCTTAGAGATGGTGTATGTAGGAAAAGCCACAAAAAGGCAGCAAGTGAAGCGAGTGATAGCGAACATTGTACAGGAAAAACTCAGTACCTGCTGGCAGGACCCAGCCACAATATGGTTCTTTTGGACCAGGCTTGAGAGCATGCTGTTCTCAAAGATTCAGCTAGGCAATGATGAGGAACACGACCTTGTGATGCAACAAATCAAGAGGGTGCTTAGTTTTGACAGAGAGGGTTCGTGGGCTGTGCTTAGCAGAGGGTCTAGTGTGTTGGTTAATGAGCATGGAAACATTCTCTGGCCTGCCTTGTTTGAGTATGAACAATGGAAAGAAAAGGTGGCACTGCAGGGTTTTGACACTGCTTTTCAAAATTATGTTGCTTCGCTTCGTGCTAATTCTAACCCTTGTTGCCGCTTTGAGTTCTCTCACTATGCTGGAAAAATCCCAGAAAACATGAAGTGTCCTGAGTGTCACCACAACATGGAGAAATACACCACTTTCCTCTGCTGCCACGATGAAGGCATTGTTCCAAGCTTGCTTGCACTGACTACTACTAATACTTAAACCCACTAGCATTTTCCTTAATTGATATAGCAGCTATATGCTTATGTTGCTGGTTCTAAATAAGAGAACAATATATATATGATGTGTGTTTTACTTATTTATTAATTTATTTTCTTTCTTTCATCTTATATATGTTAAAGAAGTGAGTGTGGGATGTCCTTTCAATTGCCACCTTCTGCTGGTGCTCCCATATCTTTTCATTCCTTTCAAATCCTTTTTTTTTTTTTTTTTTTTCCTTGAATTGGTATTTTCCCAGGGAGTTTGAACCGAATATGCCCTTAAGGAGCTACACATTTGGTAAAGAAAAGGCTAATTAAAAATGCTTCTACAAAAGCATCATCAGCATTTGCCCCCAATAAATAAGTGGTAGAGTTTCAGTCTTATATATATTGGTCTGTAGTTTAATCCTGCCTGGGGCACATAACAAATGATTTTTTTTTCGGATAACATTTTTTTCCATTAATTATAAGTGATATAATGCACTTTTCCTACTTTTAGAAAGAAAGAAAAAAATTAAGGATAAAATAAAAATTTTACAAAGTTAAGTAGGTTAGAAGTATTTATTGCTATTTTCTCCCTCTATTATAAGGTTGCCAAACCTCTCTTCTTTGATATTGGAGAAAAAAAAAATGAATATAATTCTTGACATGAATGTCTAAAAATTCTTTTAATTTTTTTTCCAGAAATCATATTTTATTTAATATATTTTTAAAATATCTTCAAATAAAAAAAATTATGGATAAAATTTAAAATTTATTATAAAATTAACTATCAATAAGATACATATCACTATTTTGTCAAAACTCTTATTCTTGATTGTGAGAACTGTGATTTGTAGGGACTGCTTTAAATTCTCATTTTCAATGGATAAAGAGAACAATCTCCTAGTTGCGAATCTCAGCACATTGATTTACATGAAGTAGTCACTTAATTAATTTAAAGGAAAATTGAAAAAACTTTTGTTGGGATTGATTTTGGTAACTTCAAACAAAATAAGAATTGACTCAATCAACTTAGATTTGAAAGAGAAGGGATTCAAGCCCAAAACTCGTTTTATTTATCAAATATATAGATGCTATTTATGCATAGCAAAGAATTGAAAGACCAAAAGACATGAACTCACAGGGGGAAAATAGATGAAATAATATTTTTAATATCTATGAGTCATAACTCATAAATATAGTTGAGAGAGAGTCTTGTAAATTGAAGGTCTATATATAGTTCGGTTGTTCATGGGGACATTAAACGTTTGGTTTTTCTTTTTTTAGATAACATTTTTTTTAGTTTTTTTTTTTCATTAATTATAAGTGATATAATGCACCTTTCTACTCTATGATAAAAAAAAAAAAAAAAATTAAGGATAGATTTAAAATTGATATAACATTAAGGGGGGGAAAAAAAAAAAACCACAGTCCGCATATCTCTTTTCTTTGGTAATAAGAAGGAAAAAAAAATGATATTTCCCAAAAGTTTAAAATTTTTATTTCTAAAATTATATGTTATTTAATGTATTTTTCTATTTTCAAATAAAAAAGAGGATAAAACTAAAAAAAACATATTATAAAATTAACTAGATGAAGTGTATATTTATCATTATAGAGTTTTTTTTATAAATTTTTTTAGTTCATTATTTTCTTAGAACTCATATCCTTGATGAGAGTCCATTTTAAGATCAATATTTAATGTTTTATGAATCTAAATATGAATATAGTGTGTTTCTCAACCAAAAAAAAAAAAAAAGAAAAAAAGAAAAAAAGAAGAAGAATATAGTGCTATGTTATTCAAATTCATATTTTTATTGGAGATATTGTAATTTAATAAATTTATCCGAAATGGTTTAGTGTTATCAGAATTTATTCCATAAAATGAATTACTATATTTGACCCTCCTGTTTGGACCAAAATTAAATCATTAGAATTCCATCCAAAAACTACTTAATGATTTAATTTAAACCAAATCTTAGGATCTCAAGATGTAGTATATGACATGTTTATGAGAGTATGTGATAGGGTCAAAACATAAGGACTAAATTGTAATTTTAAGTTTTTCCTAAAAATACAAAATTTGTTAAGTTGGAAAGAACCATAACAATTTTTACACTATAAGAAGTAGTTCTTGGGATTTCATCTTCATTGAGCGTGTATATATTTGATAGGGCGAGAAAATATTCGGTCCTTACGGAGGACCACATCAGCAATGTTTAGTGGTCCTCCAAACTAATAGTATTGAGCCATGTGTTATAATTTATTGATTAAGCTCCTAGTCATAAAAATAAATAAAATGAAATATAAAAAAGAAACCACTAGCTCCACCTTCACCATCCGTGTTCCCTGGCTCCACCACCACTATCACAACTCAGGTAGTGACAATTTTGCCGCCCTGGTAAAGTTCAAGCTCGATTGGTTTATTCAGGAAATAAATCACACGCATAAATGTAAAACTAAAACAAACTCTAGTGCCGACAAGACAATATTCTTCCTAAAATGAATATCCCATTCCATCATCACGTTGAAATTCTGTAAAGCTTGACCTGAATCTCTCTTCACAAGATTATCAATTTGCAAAAAGGTTCTACGAGTTTAGCCAATGATTGCCTTGTTAAGGAAATAAACCACAAATAATTTTAATAAAAATTGATAAAATTTAACATGGAGATGGATGAAGACAAACATACAACTTAAACAATTATTCGCATTCCTGAAATTAAATCAAGAAAGATATTTATTGGACAATAATTAGATCCTTGAACATGTTGATGCAATGGACAACTCCTCTCTTCACAACATTAGGGTTTATATTGAAATGCTCTCCTCCTTTTCATATCTCAGCAATTAAACTTAAAAAATGAAGATGAGTGCGAAATTCCTTCAAGTTTATTGGGGAGGAGCACCATCACTGCCAACACCATACATGGGGATGGTGGCGATGGTGGAGCCAGCTGGTAGGGAGCCAAGGACGATGGAGGTAGAGGGGAGGGATTTTTCTTTTTCTTTTTTTATTTTATGTTATTTTTATGACTATGTTGGTGACTAGGGTCTCACTCAATAAATTATAACACATGGCACAATGTTATTAGTTTGGAGGACCACTGGGCATTGCTGATGTGGTCCTTTATGAGGATTGAATAATTTCTCGTGATAGGGCCAAACCATAAGGAACAATTCAGAATTTCATCTTCATTGTTTTTCGAATTCTATAGAAAGTTACCATCATTTTCAAAATATATTCTCTAAAATATCCATATATTTCTAAAAAAAAATCTATAAAAAAATCTATTAAAAAATCCACAAAACAATTCTTGAGTAAAAAAAATGATTTTCAAAAACTCCAAAAAGATGTTAATAAAATCTTTTCTTGAAATTCCCTTGTATAAAAGCTTGTTGTAAATCAAAATTTCATTTTTGAAAATAACTTTGAAAAACTCCAAAAAAAATAGTGCTTTGTCCATGGCTTAAACCAATTAAGCCTATGGACTCCAAAATCAAGCAAACAAGTTTCCCCTCCCCAAATTCAACCATTGTGTTTCTTATTGTCTTTTGCTCAAGGAAAAAACATGGAAGAAGAAATTGTAATTCTAGCTTGCTATTGCTTCCTAAGAGCACTAGCATTAGTTGTTGCAAAAATATGTCATTTTAACATATCAAAAAGCTACTTTATAATTTTAGCACACCATTTTACAATGTACCCTACATCACATCTTCTAATTTTTAATTTCATAATTAAAATAAGATACACAACACATTAAAATAGTATTAACTAATAACATAACCCAATACAAAACACAACTAGTGCAACGGTCACTGCCACATCCTCCACACAACCATCGCATCCTCCACCACACAACCCCCACATCCTCCACACCCCAAAACATAACTCAAAACAAACTCAATCAAACTCAACCAAACACCCATAACAAACTCACAACTACCACCGCCACTGCCACAAAACTACAGGCACAACTGCCACAAACCCAATCAAATTTAGCCAAACACTCACAACAAACTCACCGCCACTACCACCATAAACCCACAGCCACAACCGCCCGAATCCTCCTACAAATTTCAAAAAAAAAAAAAAAAAAAACCCCAAATCATCCAATAAAATAGAGATAGAGATTAAAAGAGAGGGAGAAGAGGGTCGCCATCGCAGGTCGCTGTCATGGTGGGTCTCCATTATGGGTCGCGGGTCACCTTCTTCATCATGGGACACCCAAAGAGAGAAAGAGAGGAGAAAGAAGAAAAGAGAATAAAGAAAGAAAAAAGATGAGAGAGAGAGAGAGAGAGAGAGAGAGAGAGAGAGAAAAGAAAGAGAGAGAAGAAAGAAAGTTATAAAGAGGAGAGAGAAAAAGAATAAAAACCTACTTTTTTTAGTATTTGTGTCTGTACTATTCTAAATTTGGAATTGTACTGTTCATCCATACCAAATATTTTGGCATTTAAAACATCTCATGTAAAAGGTTTTTTAAGTGTTTGGTGTACTACCTGATGCTAATGTTCTAAAGAAATGAAGTTAATTAGCTGTACTTATTTCAAATACCATTTATTTTCTTAAGTTGTAAAATTGTGTATAATTTATTTTCAAAAAGTGATTTACAAACAAATTCTTTTGAAAATAAATGCCAACAGATGGGCGTTCTAGTATACCAAATACTTTCCTCACACATAATTGAGTTTTATAATTCATGATTTTTGGTTCAAGACATAATTTTGATCTTAGTTTAACCTATGAGCCCTTAAAATTTCCTTAGCTAACTAGAATAGTATAATCAATTAGATATAAATGACGAACTATACTTTAGAAATTCTATGGTTAATAGTGACTCCTAAAAAAATGATAAAATGATGAATGATGTAATCATCACCGCCACACAATTCACAAATCTAAATATTTCATAAAAGTGTCGACTTGACACTGAAATTCAGATGGGGCTTGAATATACAGTGTCGACTTGACACTGTATATTCTAGCTACCTTTAGATGCCACATGATGCATGCCATGCTTTTAAATCATAAAGCCAAGGAAGATGAGTCAAAAGACACAAACCGACCAACATTCAACAAATCCCAAGGTCTGAACCCGTGTCTTATCTTGACCCAGGAAAGTCCAACAATTTGACTATTAAATGGTTGCCATCGATTAAAACATTCCATTACATGAACAAAATTCTATATGTTAGGTGACAATTCCTGATTGGATTTTGGATTTGTGTTATATCAATTTATTAGTATTTGGTTATATGAATTGACATTAATTCAATACGTTTATTAAAGGAATCAGATTTCTTCAATCTTAATTTGATTTATTTATTAAATGGGTCATCATGTTAATCTATTAATCATATTTTATTAAAAAAATACAATTTTTAATATTAATTCAATTGGTCTGAATTATGCAAAACCAAACAAAATAGATTTTTTTAATATAAGATTCAAAACTAATAGAGCAACAACATCACAAATAATTATTTAAAACTAAAACGCTTCTCAATATATATCACAAATAATTAATCATAATATGTCAAATGAAATAAACTACAACAGCTTATCTCAACAATCAGTCCAAAGAAAATAGACAAAGGTAAAAGTAAATGACGACATTGATGATGTGATGGTGACAAAGAGTTCAAAAATGAAAGTAAAGGACGATAACGACTAGGGTTTTAAGTGATGAGAGAAGTGAAGGACAAGGGCAATGGTAGTTTGGCACTGCAGTGACAAAAGGGTGATGATGACTAAGAAAATAAGGTAAGGTGAGCTGAGATTGAGGTTTGAGAGTGAGAGGCGGCCATGGGGTTTCAGAGATTGCAACTAGGAAAGAAAATGAATTTATATACCTAAGGTTTTGAAAGTTATATTGGCAAAATGACATTTAGTTAAACAGGTCAAACAGATTCTATGAATTGAATACGAACACAATACATTTATTAAATGGACCAATCATGTCAATCCAAATAAGATACGAACCCGTCAAACCTCAACTCATAATCCACTAACTTCATGTCATATCATATTATTTGCAGGTCGTTTTGGATTTTGCCACTTCTAACATATATTTGCATGTTCTAATTTCCAAAAACAAGTTTTTGTCTTGTAACTATATGCGTGCGCTCTAATATATATTTGCATGTTTCAATTTCCAAAAGCAAGTCGCGTGCGCTCGCTCGCGCACACACATATATGTAATCAATGAGTTATAATCAAATGCGAAATAGTGTTAGACCCATGGTAAAATGGTCCATAACCCGAAATGCTTTGGATCCAGATTTGGTTCCAACTTCATTCATGTTGCAAATTCAGGATCATGACAAAAGATGGTGAGACAACTTGGGGCCACAAAAGCTAAAGCTTCCACATAACGTTTAGTTTTAACCGCAATGGAAGCAAGGAAGTTGATGCAGCTAGCTGGGCTTTATTCCTTTTCTCATGGTTATATAAAGGCCAGCCAAAACTGATGTCAAACACACAAGCAAATCTTCTCTCCCATTACCCTAGTCCAAGAGTATCCAACCTTCTTTTGCTTTGTTGTTTTTCTGAAACATGGATACCAAGACAGTAACTGGTCCTGTGCAGAAACCAAATGCCACAACTCCTGCCCAGCAACCAAGCCAAGCTAGCAATGTGCTATTACAAGCTACTCCATTGTTGCGACCTGGCCAACAATTGGGTCCTTTGCAGCCAACTTCCAACTTGGGTTCTGTGCAGCAAACCAGCAGCCCAGCTGGTACATACCAGCAACCCAACGCACAAACCAATTATGGTGCAGTGCAGCAACCTAACCCACAAGCCAATTTTGTACTGCAGCAGCCAACCCCACTAACCAATTATGCATTGCAGCAACCAAACCCACAAACCAATTATGGTGCAGTGCAGCAACCTAACCCACTCGCCAATTATGCATTGCAGCAACAAAACCCACAAACCAAATCTGGTGCAGTGCAGCAACCAAACCCACAAACCAAACAAGTTCCATTTCAGCCATCCAACCAACAAACCAGCCTTGTTCCTTATCAGCAACCCAACCCACAAACCAATCTTGGGGCTTGGCAACGACCCACCCCACTGGGTTCTTTGCAGCCATCCACCCTACTCAGCAAGCTGGCACCTAATGCTACGCACCAACTGATCAGAGGTGACCGAAGCATGCTTACGATGTCTGATGACAATGTGCTGGTCAGTCATATTCTGGGATCCCATGCTCCAGATGGCCGAGACGTTGATGTCAAACCCCTTCTTCGCCTTATTGAGGATATTCTTAGACGTGCTACTCTCACTCCAGAGACCCTCTTAACAACGGTATAATACTACAGATTTTACTACATTAAATAAGCCTTACAAACTAATGTATTGCCAATAAAAAAAAATGATACGAATATTCATTTATTACATTATTTAAGTTATACCAATCATATTTTTATAATATTTATCACATTCATTTATAAGTTTATACATATGCGGGTTCACACCATCAAGCATGATGCAGCAGATTTATATGTATACAAGTAATTTTTTGGTTGGAAATCTATATATGTAATTTATTTGAATTGAAAGTATCCAGTTGTATATTCTTTGTTTTCATTTTCTAATTATTGCTTGTGTTTTTGTACAGGGTTCCCAAACATACCTTGATCAGGGCTTTGATGACAAGACCCACCATACGAGTTTTCTTGCCATGCTAGAAGCTCTGTCATATACCATAGACCGAATTGCCTGCGAGGTTATTACAAATCACGATTACAAAATCTTGCCCTATCTATATTTACATCAACATAATAAAAGAAATTAAAAGTTTTTTTTTTTTTTCTAAAGTTTTTGAAAACAATAGGTCTATAAAACAATTGTACGTCTACCTTAAACTGTTTGAAATGGTATATAAATGGATTTTCAGCTTGCATACAAGGCTTTGGGTGGCACAGATGCACACCAAACCACAGTGGCAATATGTAACATGGTATCACACTATGGATGGGACGCTAAGTTGGTGCTGGCCCTAGCGGCATTTGGATTGAACTATGGAGAATTCTGGCTTCTTGCACAGATTTACTCGACAAACCAACTTGCCAAGGCAATGGCAATCCTGAAACAAGTGCCTGGCATCATTGAGCACGCAGTCCCACTGAAACCCCGGTTCGATGCACTTAATGATCTAATCAGGACCATATTAGAAGTGACTTGGTGTGTCATTGAGTTTAAAGATCTACCATCCATTTATATCACAACGGACGTACCAGCATTAGCCTCAGCCATGACCCATATTCCAACTGCTGTGTATTGGACTATCAGGAGTATTGTGGCCTGCGCATCTCAGATTTCTAGCTTCACTAACATGGGTTACGAGTATGGCTTTTTCCTCTCCATCCTAATTTACAATTCTCATGCAAATCCTTAAATTTAGATACAGTATATCCTATAAAAGATTTATTGCATTTCTCAAAAAATTTTGTATATTGTAATTGATTTACACACTAATAAAAAAGAGATCTAAATTGTTTTATAAGTAGTGTAAATACTAAAATGTTTGTAAGGCATTTAACAATAACACTGCAAAATGGATATTGATTGCAGGTTTGCGTTATCCACCTCAGAAGCATGGGAGCTATCCACCCTTACCCACAAGCTCAAAACCATACTTGAACATCTCAAGAAGAAGATGGAAGAATGTGTTCGATACATTGGTAAGCCAGTTCTATGCTGCGTTATAGAGCAATGCCATATATAGAAATGAATGCATAAAAGTATCTTATACAATTGCATACAATTAGTACAACACTCTTTTGTACAAGAAATTATAAGGTCCTCATGGTGGACAAGTGACGTGGTCCACCATTCTACTAAAATACTCCTATATGTTTAAAATTGCTGAGTCAGAAAAATTTTTTATACAGAAATTGATTACTGACTTAGCAATTTTAAACAAGTGAAAGTTTTTTAATGGAATGGTGGACAAGTGACGTGGTCCACTATGAGAACTGTATAATTTCTCATTTTGTACATATATGGACTTGACATATTTCTGTTACATAAGATACCACCTACATATACTGAAATTCTCCTATTCAATGCAGAGGAGAGGCAGGATGTTGAATCTTATCAAATGCTTGTTGAACTCTTCAAAATGATCCACATTGACAACATGAGAGTTCTCAAGGCCCTAATTTGCCCTAGGGATGATGTGCTAGCACTTGTTGATGGTACCACCAAGAAAAGGGTGAGCTCTTCTAACACATATCATTAACATTAATTTTGCACAATTAACGACATTACAATTTCTACTATCAGCACATTGCATATATATACTTGGTCTTAATTTTTAAGCTGTGATAGTATAATTAGTTATATGATTATCTATATATGGTTGTTTCATTTTGAGAAAACCAGGTTAACCTTGATGTTCTTAGGAGGAAGAATGTGTTATTGCTCATTTCAAATCTAGATATCACCCAAGATGAGTTGTCAGTTCTTGAACAGAGTTATAACGAGTCCAGGCTCCACAAAATGAGGCTTCAGAGTCCGTATGAGGTTGTGTGGATCCCCATTGTGGACCAGTTGACTGATGTCAAGCAAAGACATTTTGAAGTGTTGCAGGCTCCAATGACATGGTACTCAGTGTACCACCCTTCCATAATATCAAAGGCATCTGTCAAGTTCATTAGGGAGGAGTGGCACTTCAGAAACAAGCCTATCCTCGTAGTCCTAGACCATCAAGGGAGAGTGGTGTCCCCCAATGCAATTCACATGATGTGGATTTGGGGAAGCCATGCTTTCCCTTTCACTACCTTGAGAGAAGAAGCTCTTTGGAGAGAAGAGGCTTGGAGGCTTGAGCTGTTGGTGGATGGCATTGACGCAACCATATTGAACTGGGTAATTATATATGTGTGTGTTCATGCAAAAACACTCTTTAAAAAAAATGTTAGAATAATTATTATATAATTAAATTAACTATTTCCTATCAGTTTAAATTTTTTTGGATAATAATGATTTATCATAGTAATTCACATTTCCCTCTTTTTCATTGAACAGATTAAAGAAGGAAAATACATTTTCTTGTATGGAGGCAATGACATGGAGTGGATTCGGAAATTTACAAAGGAAGCAAAAGCAGTTGCAGCGGCTACAGGCATACCCTTAGAGATGGTGTATGTAGGAAAAGCCACAAAAAGGGAGCAAGTGAAGCGAGTGATAGCGAACATTGTACAGGAAAAACTCAGTACCTGCTGGCAAGACTCAGCCACAATATGGTTCTTTTGGACCAGGCTTGAGAGCATGCTATTCTCAAAGATTCAGCTAGGCAAGGATGAGGAACACGACCTTGTGATGCAACAAATCAAGAGGGTGCTTAGTTTTGACAGAGAGGGTTCGTGGGCAGTGCTTAGCAGAGGGTCTAGTGTGTTGGTTAATGAGCATGGAAACATTCTCTGGCCTGCCTTGTTTGAGTATGAACAATGGAAAGAAAAGGTGGCACTGCAGGGCTTTGACATTGCTTTTCAAAACTATGTTGCTGCGCTTCGTGGTGATTCTCACCCTTGTTCCCGCTTTGAGTTCTCAAACTATGCTGGAAAAATCCCAGAAAACATGAAGTGTCCTGAGTGTCACCACTACATGGAGAAATACACCACTTTCCTCTGCTGCCACGACGAAGGCATTGTTCCAAGCTTACTTGCACTAGCCACTAATAATTAAACCCACTAGCATTTTCCTTAATTAATATAGCAGCTATATGCTTATGCTGCTGATGCTAAAGAATAGAACAAAATATATATGATGTGTGTGTTATTTATTTATTAATTTTTTTCTTCTTTCATCTTATATATATATATATATATATATATGTAAAAGAATTGAGTGTGAGATGTCCACCCAATTTCGACTTTCTGGCGGCTTATGTTTCCTATTTGAAGGAATAAATTATGATTTTTTAAATATTGTATCATTGAATTTATGTTTTTATGTTTTAAGAATTAAATTATTTATTTGTTAAATTATTATGTTTGAATTGTTTTTGTATTTCTTAATACTTTTATTGTTGTACAGTTATGCTTTGAGAATGTTTTGTAATGTTAAATTTTTTTTTTTAAGCTTTATGAGTTTCAATTTAATGTATTCAAAATAATTTTTTAATAATTTATATATATATGTGATGAGATGGTATCAAAAGTATCCGCTAGAATAGGGTGGGAAAAAAACCCACCCCTAAGCAAGAGTGGGGCAGGAGCAGGGGCACGGGTGGGGTGTGGAAAACCCACCTTATACTGATGTTGTTGCCATTCCTGTTTTCGTGTCTTGCAAACTAAAGGTATGTAGTTTGATCTGCATGGCGACACCTAAAATTTGGTTTACCTTGTTTTTTGATAATTTTTTTTTCTTCTGTTTTGCAATAATAATAATTAAGATAATGCCCTTTTCTACTTTTTGATAACAAAGATAAGTACAAGATTAAAATTTATACTAAGTTTAAAAAAAAAACAAACACACACCCCACAAGAGAGAGGGGATGAGGTTTTAATAAAATGGCAAAATTAAGTAGGTCAAAAAGTATTTATCACCATTTTCTCCCTCTCAAAAAAATAATAATAATATAGTCCACCTTTTCTTCTTTGATATTAATAAAAAAATGATAATTCTTATATGTCTAAAATTATTTTAATTTTTTTCTAAAATTATATTTTATTTAATGTATTTTTCTATTTCCATAAAAATACAAAAATATATTAAAAAGTTACATAGATGAAAATTTATTTATCACTATTTTCTTAATTAAAACTCACATTCTTGATGAGAGCCCATTTAAAGTAATGATTTAATTTTTCTATAAATCTAAATATCTATATAGTATCACGTCATTTAAAATCATATTGTTTTGTTTGGAGAAATTATAATTTATCCTTAATGGTTTGGTCTTATCACAATTTAGTCTAAACTTTCAATTGTTCTATTTGATCCTTCTGTTCGGATGAAAATGGAATCATTATAATTTCATCCAAAAACTCTTTAAAAAGAAATGAAATCAAATATGAAAAAATAATGGATAGAGTTAGGGGTGTCCATGCAAACCGAAGACTCGTCGAAACCGACCCGTCATGGCCGGGCTGACACCTCCGACGGGTTGGTGATGGGTCTCAAACCATCAAAACCCGACTCCGGCGGGTCGAGTGGCAGGTTTTGTCCTCAAAAACCCGAGCCACCCGAGCCACCCAACAAAAACTCAAAGAACGACGAAAATCACCTAGATCCGGCGACGATCTTGCGCTTCTCAGCTCCGATCCGACCACGTTTGGGCTTCCTTCACTCAGATCAACTCAAATCCAGCCAAGATCTAGTCTCTTCCTTACTCAGATATGCTTAATTCTGGCGAATCCAACCCAAATCTACTCAAACTCGGCCAAATTTTCATAGATCCAAAGAAATCTCGCCCAACTCTCGTTAGATCCAGCTAGATCTGCCAAGATCCAGCCAGATTTCGGCCAAAAACCAGCAAATCGGAAAACTCGAAACCAACCAATTCACACCAGTAAATCGATACAACCCGACTCGGTTGATCTGAAACTTCCGTCGGGTCGGTTGTGGGTCAAAATTTTCCCCACCCGATAATGTCAGTTCGAGTCCAGGTTGGGCACAAACCCAACCCGGCCCGACCCATGGACACCCCTAGATAGAGTAGTAAGTTAATTTTGCCTTTTGGGTTATTTTCTTATGAGTGTTACAGATACATTTTGAGCTCTATTAGATTTCTTGAGCCAAGTCATAAACTTTTACAAATGACATTTTTTGATCTTATTTTCTCTTCTTCTTCTTCTTCTTCTTTTTTTTTTTTTTCTCTCTCTCTCTTTTGGAAGGCAAAAGATATAAAAGGGGGAGCAAAAATACATATTTACCTCATTTTTAACAAGTGTACAAATAGAGCAAACTTTAGGTGGGTAAAGTGGCACTTTTCAAACCATGGGTAAGTAATGTGAATTTGGGCCTAATCACAAGTGAATTTACTGTAATTACCTCTAAAAGAATTGAGTATGAGATGTGCTCTAACTGTCATTCTCTGGTGGCTTATGTTTGTGATTTGAAGTGATAAATAAAAGTCTGTGTTGTAATGAATAATCTTTTGTGATTATGTTGAAGATTTTTTTTTTTTTTTTTTAGAATCATTATAATTTTTTTTTTTTTAAGAAACGAGGATTTTTAGATTTCTTTGAGTATTTGACTATTTCTTTAGACATGTAAAGTCCCGTTGTCTTACACACATTAAGTTATTACAAAAAGAAATTCTTTAGGGGTGACCCTAGATGCTAGTAAGAGATTTCAAACCTAAAATCTAATATATATTATGAAAGCTTAGGAACTAAGCCAACCTCTTGAAGTTAGGAACTACTAAGACTATTAATATACCGTAAACTATACTACTATTATAAAAAGGCGTTGGGACTTGAGTGTTTACTTTGCATGACAAATTGACGCTGCGCTCATATCTTTTCATTCCTTTAGAAGCTAATTTTTTTCTTGATTTGTTATTAAAATAGCATGGAGGTTGAAACGAACATCCTTGAGCAGCTACACATTTGGTAAAGAAAAGGCTACTTTAACAGGGTACTACGCAAAGAAAAGGCTACTTTATTTATTATTATTATTATTTTTATTTTTTTTTTATCAGAAAGAAAAGGCTACTTTAACAGTTTAACAAGATCCAAATCCAGTACAATAGCTTGGGTTATTGTACTATGCAATATTAAATCAATAGATGAGATTGAAGGTTGTAAATTTACCTTTGTATCTACCCCTTGCTGTTTTAGTTAAGGAAAAGATATTATCACAATTTATCAAACTAGGGTTGCATTATTCATTTTCCTCCGGCCAACACAAAAGCCAGTTTGGACCATAAGTTAATTCATATATAACAGGATGTGTGATTCTCTTCGTTAATATACCTGCGCTGCATATGTGAGGAAATAACTATCATTAATTATTAAAGCAATTTTGGTTACATCCAATTATCATCTCAGAATCACAACTGGCATGTATTCACAAAATGGTTTTATGTAATACTGTCTTTGGTATTAATTGTATTCGTTTCACTAAACTAAACAAAAAATAAAAAGATTGTATTGATCCTATAAAATTTAATTTCCGCCATATTAATTAAGATCCCAAAAAATTAGTTATTATTCTACAATTTATATCAGAAAAAATCTCAATTTTTATATTTTTTTTCTTGCTAGGCTTTCCATATGTTAATCTAAAATTATAAACATGTAACATAATAGAAAATAAAGGAATAACCGAATAAGCTTTCCTATAATATATTGGTTCAGGGGGGGAGTCCCCTTATATTTTTATAAAATGCTAACTTGATGTAAATGTTTACAATGAGAAAATAACATATGTTAGGTCAATAATATATATCTATATTGTAGGTTTCAGTTAGCTCAACTGGTAAAATCTATGATAGTTGAATAAGAGATCTGGGCAAAAACCAATTAGTGTCTTGGTTTGATGATAGCTATCATCAGGAGCGAGCACCATATATTGAAACTCTCTATAATATATATATATATATATATAATAAATTATTTTTTGGATTTATTATTTATATATATTTAACTTGACCTCCTTAACTCTTTCTCTCTCTCTAATAGCTTAAAGCCTTAAAAAAATAAAAGAAAGACCAAATTAGAAGTTTTCATTATTTCAAGGATTCTTTCTGCTTAAAACAAGAAGAATAAATAAAGATCTAAAAGTTATACCAAATGAAATTACAAAAGCTAAATTGTAATCTCTTGCGGATCGTTCTCTCCTATCTCTCTCAAGTATTATTATTCTCTTTTACTTTTTGCTTTCTTATTTTTATAATTATATAAAAAAAAATGTATAATATTTCCACCTATCATACAACCTAACAACCGTAAATTCAAGTGAGTGGGGTGAAATTATTGGTGTCAAGCCCAATGCGTGTTACTATATTTTAGAAATTTCGTTAGAAATTACATTCCAACCTATTGCTTGTTAGATCTTACCTTTTTTCACACGAGGAGTTCACAGCCAAATCCATTTGTTCTTTCACTCAATCAGTCATTAATTTTTTTTTTTTTTTTAATAGTAAAAGAGTGTCTTTTTTTTTTTTTTTTTTTTTTTTTTTTTGTGTGTTGTTGATAATAAAAGAGTGTTATGTCTCCGTTGGTGAGGTGCCAGTTAGGAAAATAACATTTGGAGGGCTTCCCTGTTATGAGAGACTAAAAAAAAGAATCTGACTTTAAACAATTAAAACTTATAGGGCAATTTCAAATAGCAAATCTACTATTCCTAGGAACCACAATGAATCACACTAAACTAAAACTTGCAAGACAATTTCAAATACCAAATCTACCATTCCTAGGAACCATAATGAATTAAACCATGAGATTAGAGAATTTTACAACCAAAAAGTTCAAAAGAGAAAAATGGCTGCTAGTTTGTGAAACAGAAAGTTAGAAAAATATTAGTCAAATAATAATGCATAATCAATAGTACATTAGAATCTCAAATTCTAAAACCAAACCAATATATAACCCTTAAAAGGGACATTGAATCCAACTTTTTAATCGCATAAGAAAAAAGAAAAAGCTGTAGTGCATAATCAAGCCACAATATATAAACAAAACAGAATTTCACCTACAACAAATAAAATGCATAATCAATAGTAGATGGGAATCTCAAATTCTAAAACCAAACCAATTCATAATTCATAACCCATAAAAACAACATCAAATCTTAATCTTGACCCTAATTTCAATTGCAAAACCAAAAAAAGAAAAAGAAAAAGCTCACAATCCCCAAAAAGCTGCAATGATATAGAGAAAATTTGTTAACAACAACCCTCGTAGTGATAAACAAAACAGATATATTAGATTATACACACACCCAAGTTATGGAATTCATGAAACTTTTCACCCATTATTATGTAATCATCTACTCATAAAATAAATAAATAAAAATAAATCATCTATAAGTACTCAAATCCAAAACACTAAGACATACGCAATAAAAACAATCATACAGTAGATTATTCTTTTGAAGGTAGTCATATATATTTTTTATTTTATTTCAATAATCTATAGGAAGTGAATCTTATGATTCACAATATTCAGTATTGTGGAATTGACTAATCTCTGTCTTATTTACACTAAATGTATCACTTTTTGAAACCACTCAATCTAAAATTTCATGCCCAATGTTGCTCGGTTTGCTTTGCTGGGTGGTTTTATTTCCTCCCTCTGTGTTTGTAAATACAAGACTTCGAGTCCATTTTCTATTGTAACCTCTCTCAAGCCCATAGATATTAGAACCAAGTAGCCTAAAGCTAGAATTGTTTTTGTTATTCCTACTCAAATTGTGGAAGTTTTTCCTCCAAAAAGTAGCTAAGGTGAGGATTCTGCATCTAGGAACTTGCAAGATGGAAAAACACATGGAACCTGTCCTCATCTTAACTCTAAAACTATAGAAGAGCAAGGTTCCTATACAGTTGTAGATTCCACATAACACAATCAAACAGCTTTGACCTGAGGAAGAAAAAAAAAATGATAAGAGAAAGATTGGAGGGAGAAAAAAAAGATATCACAATGAACCAACTACAAATTATCTACCACCTCAAGCATTAGTGCTGCATAATGAAATATTGTAGATACTTAATTTTTTTTTAGTATTCTCCTCAAAAAAATTCCAAATCTTAATTAAAGTAGAAGAGCCCAACAATGTGACATACATCATCCAAAATACGAAGCCTATCAAACTCTAAGATGCATACTATAAGCCAATTAATAATGTGTCAGTTACCAAACCAAACCACCTTTCAAACCCAAGAAAAACCAGAATAAAAGGCTTCCAATTAGACAGACCAAGGGTACATACAAAAAGTGTACATAACACTATAGTGGATGAGAAGTCACTAAGAAAGTCCTCACAAATTTCGTACACAATCATAAATTAATCCCACTTCTATCTTAACAAAAAATACTCTAATCCTAAATAACAAAATGATACCAAAAAGTATAAAAATATACCTTAATATAAAAACATAACTTAATGCTTATTCTAGTAGCAAAAACCTTAAAAAATGGACTCAGTGCCAGGAGGGAGGGGGAATACTATTAATGAAATTTTAAACTCTATCCCTAGAAACATACCAACTCCTTTTATCAGCAACATTTTCAAACCAATCTTTGACAACGCATGATTGCCAAAGTTAGCACATTGCCTAACTTTTTTTTTTTTTTTTTTTTTTAATAATTCTATTATTTAAGCCAGATGACTAAAGCAACCTTTACTTAATATTCTGTACATTTATTTGTCTTTACTCTCTAACAAAGTCATTTTATTTATCTAAAGGTTGAGACTATATAACATTATTGGTCATTTTACGTATTAGAAGACAATCAAAATTTATATAGTTGCTTGACTTTTAAATATTGTCAAAGACAATTTTACACTTAGCTCAATATACTTCACCTACTTTTTTCTGAAAAATGTCATCCAATAATGTAACATGACATTATTTATAAATTGCAAATCTAAAGCCAAGCAATATATTGATTATCAAATCCTTTCTATAAAATAGACATATATGTGACATGTCAATTTCTAACAGATTATATACCATCCCAAACCCAATAAAATGGCGCATTTATTCATGACCAATCTGTTGTTAGATCCTATCCAAAAAAAAAAAAAAAAAAATCTACAATTGGAAAACATTTAGCAAAAGATTTAAAAATAAAATCTACAGTCAACTAAAATTTAGCCAAAAAAAAAAAAAAAAGCTATAAAAAAAATGGGAAAGTAAGTAGAGAAAGAGAAAGAAATACAGAAAGAAAATATGTGCAAAAAACATAAGAAAAAGAGAAAGGCTGTCAAGGCCCTTAAATGCCAACAATTGGCAGCTCTTTCATTTCCTAGTAAGTTTTCGTTTTAATTTTTTGTATTCTTCCCTCACCTTAACTAATTAGTTATATAATAAATAATCTTCATTTTGATGTTGGCCCATATGCTTAATTTGAAAATAATAGTCTATGACTATGTTAATTTGATAATCTTCATTTTGTTTTTGTTTTTAAATTTTTTGTTCTTTGACATGAATCTATGTTTTGAAGTCTGGTTTTGCTTCTCATTTGGTCAATTCCTTCCTTTCTCCTGACAACAGTTCCTCCAAAGTTTTCTACCTTAAAAGTAAAACCTTAAATGTACCCATCTATTTTAAGTTCTAGTTAAGTTCTTAAAATCTCCTTTTTTAGGATTTTCTTTTCCCAGAAAACATTTGCACTTATAGTCTTATTTGTGTTGCTATTAAGGAAATCTTTGTTCTAAATCAAAGCAATTGCAAACGAAAAAGATATTTCATTGAACAATGAAATAAAGAGGAAAATTTAGGCTATCATACCTTTCATTTTATTGTAGAGAACCCAGTAACTTTTCTGGCAGGGAAAAAATTAAATTAGCGATTCAAATAAATGACATTTGAAAGTTTGAGAAGATATGCTAATTACTCGTGAGGCGTTCAACAAAACCAAACGATGCCAAAAAATTGCAGTTGGTAGTATTTACATTTTTTTTTTTTTTTTTTTGAGATTAAGATAGAAATTTTATTTGATAAAAGGGAAATACATGTACAAACACATAACAACCCTGTAAGCATAAATATAGGGGAACAAAGATCTGTTTTGCAGAAAACAAAATATGCAACAAAATAAATACAGCCCATGGATATAGTAAAGTTGTGATTTACAACTATGTTTTTTGTTAGTTTTTATTCCGTGCCAAATTTAATTGTAATTTTATTCAATCTTTTGTACCCTGTATTTATTGTGGGATTTGATTGTAAGGGTTGTGTGATAGAGAGAGAGATTGTGAAGACTCAAGCAATTGAAGACTGAAGAGTTTTCGCGGGTATCTCACGACTAAGCATCTCGCAAAGTGACCCATGTGACTTGCACATGCTGGAATGCAAAGAGTCAGGCCAAGATGGAGACAGCTGTGTTTCGCGAGTATCTCGCGGGTAAGGCCTTCCTATGAGACACCCGCAAGACATTCTGTTCTGCCAGACTTTCCATTCTGATACACACTTTTTGTGCCTACACCATATATACCACATTACCCACAAATGTTAAGGAGTGCTTCTGAGAGAAACCCCTAGCCAAACACCTTGAAAGTTAGAGATTGTTATTCCCACAATCCTCTACACATTTGCTTGTGAAATTTTCTCAACTCCTACCTCTCCATTTCCATACCATTGAAAGGTTGATAGCCCAAACACTTACCACACCCTTTCAGAGTGTCAAGTGAAGTTTTGGTACTGCTAGGAAGCATTGGAAGAAGCCAAGGATGGCAGATGCAACATGGAGCATGTTGCGGGATCCGGAGAACTAAACAAAACACGGTTCCGAGAAGCCTTGTTGGAGTAGGAGCTTGGAGGGCTTAGGTACATCGAGTAGATTAGGCTTGGAGGGTCTCATGCTAACCCATGTATCCCAACTGATTGTCTAGTGGATTGATTTCCGCTTAGAGGATGGCAGAGAGGTTTTTCGTCGAGTTCTTCAGTTTCCTCTTTGATAACACATCAGTGTGTTATCTTGTGTTTGCATCTTTCTTCCCTGCTCTTTTACATTCCATTTTATTGCTATGTTGCTTTGATTATGGATTAAAGTAGCTTGTTTGTTTATCCACTCGCTTTTATACTATTCCACACTTAGTATTAAATTAGTGTAAAATCAATCGAGCCGTCACTTTTATTTGGGGGTCTAAACAGCTCTTATATTTTTAACACATTTTTGAACTTTCACATACAATACAGAAACAACAACAAATATTACAATTACCCCCTTGTAAGCACAAATTATGCAAAATATCCTGAACCAGTTCTACAAAAAACAAAATATGCAGCAATAGAAATACAACCCATGGACATACAGTAGCAAATATTACACTCAACCCCTTGTAAATAGCATTTAACAAATATTACACTCATAGCATTCTCAATTTTCATCAATCTTGTATTCCCAAAATAAGGTTGCACTGAACAGAGTGGCAATCTAATAGAGGCAAATGAATTGCAATCTACACTTACAACCAAGTTCAAAATTAGAATCACATATATTACAACACTTGCAATTCATGTTGATATAAGAGTCTTAGGATGCTTAGAGATTATAAAACCATAACCTATATACAGAAAAATTAAATCTCTCATAATTTGAAATAAAACAGAAAATTAAGTAAATAAGAAAAGGGTATGAAGAAAAGAAATTGGTGCATAATTCTTAACTGTTTTTTATGCTGCAATTAAATGAATTCAAATTTCAGGTGCAAACAGGAACTAAATCTAACAAAAATCTACCAAACGGGGAAAAAAAAGTTCTAATCATAAAACAATAATCAACAAAAAAAAAAAAAAAAAAAAAAAACCCAAGAAATTAAAATTAAGAAAATAAATTCCAATGATTTGCCCTTCCACCTACAAACCTAAAAAAAGAAAAGCTAAAGAAAAACCCATTAATTTTTTATTACACATATTGGAATTGAAATTAATCAATGACAAATGAAATTTACAACCGAATCCAAGAGAGAGTTAAAAACAAAAACCTAAATTTGTACTTGATAAATGCGGAGTGAAACGATTGGAAACTCTTCACCAGGAATGCTCATTTGAGAAGTGTAAAGAAATTGAAGAGACCAAAAATACTCTCTGCATTCTACCTTTATTGAAAAATTAACGAAAACCAAATGAACAACACAAATACCCAACCATAAACCAAATCTAATTTAATAACCTTAATCAAAATCAAATGTAACACAAATGCCTAAATTGAACCTATACTACCAAACACCCAAACATAAATCATAATTATCGCGTAATTTTAAAAATAAAATAAAGAAAACCTTTACCTGTAATGGTTCCAGTTGCGTGACGGTGGTGGTTGCCCTGAAATTTATCTCTCTTTCAATCTCTATTATTCTTCTTCTACGGTCTTAGATTTTTCTCTCTCCCCAATCCCCACTCTATGCCTTCTCTGTTTACCGTTCTACCTAGGTTTTGGGTCTGCAAAATTGTGTTTTTAAACTTTTTTGATTTCTTATGCCCAATCGAGGTAGTGTTTACCGTTTTGCCTCTGTTTCTTTCTCTGTGTCCCAAGCCTCATCGCCTTTCTCTACTTCTATCTCTGTGTACATATTATTTTAACTGGTTAATTTTTTTTATTTATAATGAGAGTCTTTGAAACGGTGCTATAGCATTGCCAAACAACATAATTTATCGCTTTTTAACTTATATGTGTCAAAATTTAGATGGGCATTTTTCCTACATGGCAACATCTCCTTAATTGCAGGAAAAGACTTCTACTATTATATATAGTATATGATTTTTTTAACACACAAAAAATTATAATAATAGAATTATAATCAAAGAATCAATCAAGTAATAATCCAAATCAAGACAATAATACTCAAATATCTCATACAACCGTTTAAGCAATCTAAAGTAAAACACAGTTTAACACATAAAAGTAAGAAATCCAATTCCAAAGACAAAACATAACAGTAATAAATCCAAACCCAAAGGCAAAACCAGTTCAGTACTTATTACTGTTGCAGGAAAGTGCCTCCAGATAGCACTCCCACCTCAATATTGATTGTGAAAATATTATGACTATAGAAAGATCTCCAAGAAATAAACAATAGGAACGAAGCAAACCCAAAAACTGAAAATAAACAAACACACACAAACGAAAGAACACTAAGGATTTACGTCTTTCGGCTTTTGGCCTACGTCCACGGGCAACGACGAAGAAATTTCACTAATCAAAATATGGAGATATACAAGTTGGTGTATCAATACTCTCACACACACCCAATCCCCAATACACCCAATAGCTCTCTCACCAATACAAGGAATAGAGAAAACCTTGCACCTTATTCTAAACTAGAGAACTCTCACAAATATGCAGCAATCAATTTCTCTATTTCATACTCTATTTTTTTATCTTTTCTATTCAATTGCTACAACACCTATGTCCTATTTATACATAGAGCTAGTCGGCTAGTAGTGATTGCTTTGCACCAAAATTGCTATGAATCCTAGTCTATTACAATTAGGAAATATAGATGCACTTGAAATAGGAAATAGAATCCTACTTGAAATAGAATTCAAGTCTTGCATGCCACTCCAAAACTTACATGGATTATGATCAGTTCAAGCCAGCGACATCACAAATCTCCACCTTGGCTTGAATCCAAACAAACCACACAAATGAAACTTCTCCATCGTCACCACCAAAGCCCCTAAGGTCAATTACAAATTGCAAATGCCAATCAAGTCCAAGCAATGCTTGAACTTGTGCAAAGGAACTAGCTTAGTCATCATTTCAGCTAGATTATCTGCAGTCCTAATCTTCTTAAGAAGAATGTCTTCTCAAGAAGAATATCTCCTTCATCAATAATTTCACGAACGAAGTGGAAGCGAACATCAATATGTTTAGTTCGAGAGTGATGGACTTGGTTCTTTGCTAAATAAATAGCAATTTGACTATCACAAAATACAAAGACATGCTCTTGATAAATTCTTAAGTCTTCAACCAAACCATGTAGCCAAATAGGCTCCTTAATGGCTTCGATCACAGCCATGTATTCAACTTCAATGGTTGACAATGCAACAGTGGACTGCAGTGTCGACCTCCAACTCACCGGTGCTTTAGCAAGTATAAACATGTAGCTTGTAGTAGAACGATGCTTATCTAGATCACCAGCAAAATCTGAGTCAACATAACCAGCTAAGTGGCTTCCAACATTATCATCTCTCTCGAACTTCAAACCTAAATCAATTGTTCCCAAAATGTATCTCAAAATCCATTTAGCCGCTTACCAATGACCTTTTCTCGGATCATGCATATAACGACTAACCATACTAACAGCTTGTGAAATGTCTGGCCGAGTACACACCATTGCATATATGAGGCTACCAACTAAACTCGCGTATGGGACATGAGCCATGTACTCACGCTCCTCATCGTTGCGCGGTGACAACAAAGCACTAAGCTTAAAATGAGAGGCCAAAAGAGTACTTACAGGCTTGGAATTGGAATTCATACCAAAACGTTGTAGTACTTTAGTCTAATATTGTTTCTGTGTCAAATGAACAATGCCTTCACTCTATCTCGTGCGGTCTCCATTCCAAGTATCTTCTTTGCTTCACTAAGATCCTTCATCTCAAATTCTAAACTCAATTGAGTCTTCAATTGTTCAATTTCTGCCTTGTTCTTACATGCCACCATGTCATCTACATATAAAAGCAAGTAGATATAAGATCCATCAGAAAGCCTACGAAGATATACACAATGATCAAACTAGCTCCTAGTGTACTTTTGCCCAATCATGAAGCGGTCAAACCGCTTATACCACTATTGGGGAGATTGTTTCAATCCATACAATGATTTCTTCAATTTGCAGACCTAATGCTCCTTACCAGCAACTTCAAAGCCATGAGGTTGAGACATGTAAATCTCTTCCTCCAAATCTCCATGCAAGAAAGTTGTCTTCACATCAAGTTGTGTTAACTCGAGATCAAATTGTGCTACCAAAGCTAGCAAAATACGGATAGATGAATGTTTAACAATAGGAGAGAACACCTCGTTGTAGTCAATCCCTTCTTTTTGAGCGTATCCTTTTGCAACCAATCTAGCTTTGAACCACACACTATCTTTGCATGTAGGTCCCTTTTTCTTTGTGTAGACCCACTTGCACCAATGTCTTTCTTGCCTTCAAGAAGCTATACCAAATCCCAAGTTTGATTCTTGTGAAGAGATTGCATCTCCTCTTCCATTCACCACTCTTAGATGTGCACACAGCTTCTTTATAAGTGGATGGAATGTCTTCTTCAACAATGGGAAGTGCATAAGCTATAGCATCAACATATCTAGCTGGTTTTCGAATTTCCCGTTTGGATCTTCTCACTGCAATAGACTTCGTCAACTGTGAAGGTGTCAAAACTAGAGCTTCACTCTCATCTAGATTATTTCCTTCATCAACCACAATATCATTGTCTATGTTAACAGACTTTGAAGAAACAATAAGAGTCTCAAACTCCACCTGCTGCGGATCACTGTCAACTATGCTCTCCTCCACCTGCTTAATAGGCTTTACAAACTCAAATTCATTAAATGTAACATCTCGGCTATGAATTATCTTCTTTGTCTTGATGCACCAATGCCTATATCCTTTCACACCTAAACTGAAACCCAAGAAAATAACTTTCTTGGCTCTAGGATCCAATTTTGAATTCTTCACATGATAATATGCAAGACAACCAAATATGCACAAGGAATCTTAATTAGTAGCAGGAGATCCAGACCATACCTCTAGGGGAGTTTTCCCCTCATTTACAGTTGTAGACAAACGGTTGATGATGTGACTTGCTTACGTTACTATCTCAACCCAAAATTCTCTACCCAATTTTGCTTGAGACAACATACACTACACCTTCTCCAGCAAAGTGTGGTTCATTCTTTCAGCCACTCCTTTTTTTTTTTTTTTTGGTACCTTTAATTGTGAAGTGTCAAACAATACCTTCATCTGACAAACTTTCAAAAATGGATCAGACTTATACTCACCACCATTATCAGATCTGAGCCATTTTATCTTACGGCCTGTTTGAGTTTCAATCAATTTCTTCCACTTCAAAATACATCAAGAACCTCATCCTTGCACCTCACAGTGTAAACTCAAACCCGGCGGGAGTAATCATCAACAAAGGCAACATAATAATGCTTACCTTCAAGAGAAGCAACCTTAGCAAGCCCCCACACATCTGTGTGTACATAGTCAAGTGTACCCTTTGCCTGATGAATTGCAGTGTCAAACTTGACTCTAGTTTGCTTCCCCAAAACAAAATGCTCACAAAATTCCAACTTGTAGGTCTTGGCACCCTTTAGCAGACCTTGCTTTACAAGACTTTGTAAAGCATTCTCACCGCCATGCCCTAAATGCATGTACCAAAGTCTAGTAGTATCTGAAGCAACCTCCCTAGTAATATCAAAAACAGTGGTTGCTCCACCTACAATAGTACTCCCATCAAGAAAATACATATTCCTTTTACGAGTGGCCTTTAATGCTACAAATGCACCATATGAAACTTTCAAAATTCCATTCTCCATGGTAATCTTAAATGCCTTGGATTCTAAGAAACCAATAGATATTAGATTCTTTTTCAAGTCTGGTATCTATCGAACTTTTGTCAAATTGCGAATTGTTCCATCATGCAACTTTAGCTTGATTTTACCCATCCTAAAGATCTCACAGGCTTCATCATTACCCATGAGGACTAAACCATGTATCGACTCATCTAGATTGTAAAGCCATTCCTGCTTCAGACACATATGAAAGGTACAAGCAGAATCCATGATCCATTCATCTGAATGGCAAACAAATGATGAGCTAGTCAATGCAAAATCAGAATCTTCATCAGTACTATGTGCTACATTAGCATTAGAATCTTTCTTGTCCTTATTCTTCAAAAGTGGGCAATCTTTCTTCCAATGCCCCTTATTGCAACAGAAGGCAATTGTAAGGTTGAAATTTATCAACCATCTTGTTGGCTTTATTCCGTGCCAATTTGCTTCTAATTTAGCACTTAGTAACCCTGTATTTAGGTGGGATTCATGTAAGGGTAGTGTGTGAAGAGAGTGTGAAGAATTGCTCAACAATGTGCAAAGAAGCAGGGACTCGCGGCTAGGACTTGTGACTGACACGCGACTGACTCGTGGCTTGCAAGCCACCAACTATTGCACACGTGAGAAGCATGCGGGGAGGTGAAGGGTCACACCAGTTGTCGCATTACAGGACAAAAGTCCCAAGCTGGCCCGGCCGTTATCTCGCGACTTAGAACAGTCGCAAGGCCAAGCCACCAACCAGCTCTGTTTGAGAAAAACTGACTCTTCGTATTCCAAATACACACCACTATATATAGACCCTTATACCCACGAAATGTAGAGAGCTTTCCAAAGAGAATTTTGTGAGAGAAACCCTAGAGAAAAACAAGATTGCCTCATCCCCAATCTTCACTAAGAGACTCTTCAAATTCCTCTACTCTCTTCCTCTCCATTGATACATCCTTGAGAGGTTATTGACCAAATCCTTTTCTCACCATACCCACGTCTGTGAGAAGGTCTTTTGGTGCTAAAGGAAGCAGTTTGAAAGGAACCAATGGTTATTGGTTGATGCTATGGGTTATAGCGGAATCCGGTAAGTTAGAAAAGAAAAAGGTTCGGTGCAACCTCGTTGGAGCAAGAAGCTTGGAGGGCTTAGTAGGCTTGGAGGGTCTATTACTATTCATGTATCCCAACTACATTTTCTAGTGGATTATTGTCTGCTTGGAGGGCGGCAAAGAGGTTTTACGCCGAGGGCTTCGGTTTCCTCTTCGATAACACATCGCGTGTTGTCCTTGTGTTTGCATCTCTCTTCCTTTATCTTTGCCTTTTATTTTTTGTTGTGGATATGATTATAATTGGCTTAGATTGTTTATCAATTCTGTGTTTAGCTTATGTTCATGTTCCGCACATTAATTGTTTGATTATAAGCTTGAATTGATAATTTGTAATTTGGGGTCTAAACGTTCAAAGGTGTTTTACACTCATATTGAACATTCAATTGGTATCAGAGCGGGTGCACTCTTTGTCGTTTGATTACCTGAGTGCGATCCTAGACCCCTTGGTCATGGATGCAGCTGTGAAAAAGGTCATGCTGAATTGTGGTTTAGATGTTTGTGATAATGACTATATGAGTACGTTTAAAGGGTGTTCTAAAAATGAACTCTTAGAGTTAATCAAATCCAGGAACCATGCTAGGATGTTCGTTCACATGCTGAAATACTTTGAAAATAAGAATCACAACTTACACAATAGTTTATGTGAGTCTAACTCTATGATTGAGAAATACAAAAGAAGAAATAGAACATTGTGTAAAAAGGTTGATAATCTGAAAAAGAAAATTCAATCTGGCAGAAGCATGGAAAATAAAGATGAATTTCTGTTTGATGGTCAAGAATGCTTGTCTTATACTTGTCTGTTTGTGCACACCTCATTGATGGTTTTTAACTCATACTTATGGTATCTTGATAGTGGATGATCTCGTCATATGACAAGAGATAAATCACTGTTTAAGACTCTTAAAGAGAAAGGCTGTGATTATGTGACTTTTGGTGATGGGAGCCATGCTCAAGTTCTCGGTAAAGGGACGGTTGAAATACCGGGATTACCTCTACTGAAAGATGTGCTATACATCAAAGGATTGAAAGCGAATCTCTTAAGCATTACTCAAATATGTGATGAGGACTTTCTTGTCCAATTCTCAAAGAAGGGGTGCATAATCGTTGATGAAAAAGGGATTCAAGTCTTAGAGGGAAATAGGACTGTAGATAATTGCTATAGAGTAGTTCCTACGGCACCTATTTCGTGTAGAAGTGCTCGTGTTGATATGCTGAAACTTTGGCATCACAGGTTTGGACATGCAAATTTCAAATAAGTATCTAAAGTCTCTAAACTTGAGGTAGTTGAGGGACTTCCAAAGTTTGGAAAGGTGGAGAAGACTATATGCGGAGCATGCCAAATGGGAAAACAAACAAAGGCAAGCTATCAAAAGGTGAATGTGATTGCTACCTCACAGTGTTTAGAGCTTCTTCACATTGATCTAATGGGGCCTACAAGAACTGAAAGCCTAGGAGGAAAGAGATACATTATGGTGGTAGTTGATGATTTCTCAAGCTACTCTTGGATGGAATTCCTTAGAGAGAAGTCCGAAGCATGTGACAAAATGCAAAGGCTATGCAAGAGACTGGAGAATGAAAAAGGAGTTCCCATAGTCAAAATCAGAAGTAATCTTAGGAAGGAATTTGAGAATGCTGAATTTGAAACTTTTTGTGAAGTGCATGGTATCAAGAAGGAATTTTCAGCTCCAAAGACTCCACAACAAAATGGGGTGGTTGAAAGAAAGAACCGGGTGATCCAAGAGATGGCAAGAGTCATGCTACTCAACAAAAACATACCACAAAGATTATGGGCTGAAGCTGTGAACACATCATGTCACATTTGTAATAGAATCAATTTTCGAGCAGGTACAAAGAATATATCATATGAAATATGGAGAGAAAAGAAACCCAAGGTGAAGTATTTCAAAATATTTGGGAGCACGTGTTACATTCTAAATGACAAGGAAAATCTGGGAAAATTTGATGCTAAAAGTGATGAAGGAATATTCCTAGGTTACTCCATAAATAGCCGAGCTTATAGAGTGTACAACAAGCGTACTAAGACGGTGATGGAGTCAATCAATATGGTCATAAACGACACCATATCAAAAAAGGAAATTGAGGATGATGGAAAGGGGCTCAAACTCAAGAAGAATTAGGATGATGATGATATGTCTCTAAATGATGATGCTGAGAAAGAAACACCCGAAAAGGAGTCCACACCTCCTATATCAAGAAGAGAGACTAGACCAACACAAGAAGTCTCAAGTCCACTCACACCTCCAGAAGTTCAAACCCCAATTTCTCGTGATGAGGAACTATCAACTTCCAAGAAACCTTCATCAAGAGTGACTCTCAATCACCCATCAAGTAATATTATTGGGGATGTAAACGAGGGACTTCGTTTGAGAAAAGGACCAAGGTATAGTGCTAACCATGTGACATACAACTGTTATCTTGCTCAATTTGAACCCAAAAAGGTAGAAGAAGCACTGAAAGATGAGAATTGGGTAGAGTCTATGCACCAAGAGCTACATCAATTTGTTAGAAATGATGTATGGGAATTGGTTCCAAGGCCTAAAGATACACATGTGATCGGCACCAAGTGGATTTTTAAGAACAAAACAGATGAAGATGGTGAAGTTGTCCGAAACAAGTCTAGATTGGTGGCTCAGGGGTATACTCAAGTGGAAGTCATAGATTTTGATGAATCATTTGCTCCGGTAGCAAGACTAGAGTCCATTCGAATTCTCTTGTCCATAGCATCCTTCATGGATTTCAAGTTGTACCAAATGGATGTGAAGAGTGCTTTCTTGAATGGTTTTCTAAACGAAGAAGTCTTTGTTGAGCAACCAAAGGGGTTTGAAGATCCTCACTTTCTGGGTCATGTGCTAAGATTGAAGAAAGTTTTGTATGGGTTGAAGCAAGCACCAAGATCCTGGTATGATCGTCTCACCACTTACCTATTAGATCGTGGGTTCAAAAGAGGTCAAGTAGATCGAACATTTTTTGTTAAAAGGGATGAGAAATCCCTCATTGTCGCTCAAGTGTACGTGGATGATATTGTTTTTGGATCCACAATTGATCAACTAGCTCATGAGTTTTCGGAAGAAATGAAAAGGGAATTTGAAATGAGCATGGTGGGAGAGTTGAACTACTTACTAGGGCTTCAAGTGAAACAACAGAAAGATGGAATATTCATTTCTCAAGAGAAGTATGCCAAAAATCTTGTCAAAAGATTTGGCCTGGACTCTAAGATACATAGTTCTACTCCCATGAGTTCCTCTGCAAAACTAAGCATAGATGCAGCCGGTGTTGACGTCGATCCAACACTTTATTGAAGTATGATTGGTAGTCTTCTCTATCTCACAGCAAGTAGGCCAGATATTGCATTCAGTGTCGGGGTATGTGCACGGTTCAAAGCTGCTCCTAAAGAATCCCACTTAACAGCAGTAAAGCGAATCATTCGCTATGTCAATGGCACATCTGACTATGGGATTTGATATACAAAAGATTCGAATGAGTGTTTGGCGAGATATTCAGATGTTGACTGGGCAGGGTGCATTAATGAAAGGAAAAACACTTCTGGTGGGTGCTTCTATCTTGGAAATAACTTGGTTTCATGGATGAGTAAAAAGCAAAATTTAGTATCCCTTTCAACGGCTGAAGCTGAATACATTGCAGCAGGAAGTTGTTGTGCACAATTGTTATGGATGAGAAAGCTACTGCATGACTATGGAATTTTTCAAGACACTATGTGTGTGTTCTGTGATAACACTAGTGCCATAAACTTGTCAAAGAATCCAGTTCAACACTCCAAATCAAAGCATATCGAGATCCGTTATCACTTCATTCGGGACTTGGTAGAAGACAAGACAGTATGTCTAGAGTTCATCAATACTAACAATCAAAAGGCATACATATTCACCAAAACTCTTGATGGCCCGAGGTTTGAATCTTTGCGTAAGACAATTGGTGTCGGTATCATTCCTTGAACTCAATCATCCATGAAATCTCATTGTGTTCTTGTTTGCTTTGTGTTTTTTACTTTTGTCATCCTCGTTTTTATGTTATTTTTCATTGTTGTTATGTTTTTGATCAATCTTTTACTGCTTTTGTGTCAAAAATCCAAAAACACATAAAAAGTAGAAAATCCTAAAAAGTTTGATTAGCTTTGTTGCGCTTTGTCTCAAAGCATGTTTTACCTTATACCTTTGTACTAATGGCTTTGTGCATTTAATGAGTTTAGCTTGTCTTTTATGCACTTATATCATTGTGAAAGAAATTCTGAAATCTATGTGACTATTGTAAATAGATCTTCAACCTTGTTATGAATGATTAGTGAATGGTTTTGTTGATCTTGAGACATGCATAGACTTGTGCCTATATATCTTCCCACTTTTATTTTATTTCTTTATTCAAAGAGCTCACCAAATGTAAATCTCCAAATGAAAAGAGATATTGAGCTGCAAAAGCCTATCGCACATACTAGTATTTGACTAGGAAAAAGGGAAAGCGACCAAAATAAAATGTATGATGTCCCAAAAAGCCAAAGCCTAACTCATTAAATTGAAATATTAAAAATTTTAGGCATCGATCTCACAATGAGATATGTTTATTCAAAAAGATCAAATGATATGTTGAAAATGGAGCCAAATGAAAAGTTTCAATGAAATGTACTCAAGTTTATGTGGGAGGTCATATATGCATACTTCTATAATTGAGATGGGTCACATCATCTAGTGCTAGTTGTGTATGCCTTAATTGAATTGATCATTGAAGTTTCACATTAGACTAAGGACTATCTCATTTTTGATATCCACACACAACACACAAGTCTATGTTCAATAAATGTCATATTCATTGGTGTGATTGTACTTGTTTAAATGTGTTTTCACAAGCTCAATCTTTGTTGATCAAACACAAAAAAATTTTTCAGTGTTTTAGCTTGTTTTTGGAAAGTATTTTGTTTTTACAAAAATGTCAAAAATTTCAAAAACAGTGTTACCCTATTTTGGTGACTCAGTCGCGGGTAGGCCCAATCGCATGTCCCAGTCGCAAGCCCACTCCAAGATTTTTTGCGGCTTAGCATGGCGACTTGTTCGCGGGTGGAAGGTCCAGTTGCGTTGGTACTCAGAGATTTTCGCGGCTCACCTCGCGACTATCTTGCGAGTAGACCTTCCAGTCGCAAAAAACATTTAGAAGATTTTTTGAAAATCTTGGTTGCATAGTGTTTCGCGGCTTACCCGGGCGATTGACTTAATCCAGTCGCGAAAAACACGTGTTTTGCGTTTTAAGGTCAGTTTTTAAAAAAATTTCAGTTTTTCCCTCGTACTTTTGTGACTGTTCATTGTCTTTCCCATTTCACTCTCACAAACACTCCGAGTATTTCTTTGAAAATCCTCCATTTCTGCATCATTTCTTCTCAAATCTTCAATAAAAAGGTATGGGTTTTCTTTCTTTCACTTCATACTTACTGATTTGAGCATTATTTTCTTGATTTTTGAGTTGCTATTGTGGTTTGTGATTCATCATGTTCGAACATGAGTTTCTGATTTTCTGTTTTATTGTGTGTTTGTGATGGTTTGTGTACTGATATTCTTTATCTTGTGTACCTATTGTGGTTTTGGTTGTATACACAAACTCATTGTCATGGTTTGAACCTAAATCTTAAGTGTTTAGGGTTTTATTCATCATCCATGGTGTGAAACTAACACAATGCTAATAATATTTGGTGTCTTGTTTGGTTTCTCTTGTGTGTGATAAACCATGTTGCAGTGTCAAAATGTCTCCATTCAAGAGATCAGTTGTGAAAGGAGGTAGAAGCAAAGGGAAGGAACCTATCATTGAAATTGATGATTTCTCTCCTAGACCAAAAAGGACTCATTCCCCATCAGGTGTGTTCGATCCTAACAAGTTCTGATCGTATGCTGCTTTTCAGACTCATGAAAATTATTTCAAAAATGCTACACCATTGATTGAAAGAGTCGTTGATCAACATTCTCTTTTTGACACCGACATCCCTTAATGGTTTGCCCGCAAGGATTGGAATTATCTTCTCTCCGACCTTGATGATGCGTATGAGAATTTGGTAAAAGAATTTTATGCCAATGCAATTGTTGAAGGAGACGAACTTAAGTGCTGTGTTAGAGGAAAAAGTTTCTCGGTCTCTCCCACATACTTGCAGAGATTCTTTACATCAACCGGCCAATACTTGGAACCTCACCGGTTTATGATGATCTATATCCAGATGAGGACTTACTTCGAGCAGTTCTTGGAAAAGATTTGGAATTTTCCTCAAATGGGAACTCAGTCAGTGTTTCATCTCTTCCTCCAAAATTGAGGGTGCTTACAATCGTCATGTTTCACAACCTATATCCCCTATCCAGCACAGGGTATATGAACCTCGAGCGTGCACTATTCCTTCATGATCTGATCTCTGATGTAGAGATTGACATTTGTGCTCATATCTTTCATATCCTTCGCAAAACTGTTCTATGAACTGAGTCAAGGATATGCATTCCTTTTTGCTGTCTCATTTCAAGGATTTTGAAGCTTAAAGGGCTCCATCCTTCAGAAAATGAATTTCCCTGCCCTAAACCAAGTCCAATCAACATGCGCACATTCAACGCTAGCATTAGTCATAGCAAGAAGGGAATCAAGACAGAATCTTCAGTGTCCCACAGTGGTTCGCGCTCTAGCTCGCTCCCCGTCGACGAGAAGCTAGACTCTATTGTAGTATCTGTCCATGAGCTGAGTACAAAAGTGTCTGAACTTACATCCATCTTGCACCATCTCAACATTCGGTGGGATATGAAGTTCACTTCTATCCAAGCTCAGTTGGATCAAATTCAAAGAAAGCTAGAAGATGATGAGGACTAGCTATTCCATGACAAAAAGGGGGAGATGCTGTTGGCAGGGGGAGTTCAATGAAAGGGGGAGATTTCAGCAATCAGGCCTTTGTTTATCGTTTTTGTCTATCTTTAGCATATTTCAGTATCCATGTTATATTATTCAACATACTTTACATTGTTTTTTTTTTATGTTTGTACATGGTACCTTTGTAAGTTTTTAAGGTTCTTGTTTTGGTTTGTACCCATATTGCTTTTGTAAGCTTTTAGGGTTTGTTTCTATGCACTTTGTAGGCTTTATGATTTGTACCTTACTTTATGCAGCCTTTGTGCTTTGTTAAATCAGCACTTCTAACTAAATGTTATGCATTTCCTTTTAAGTATTGTCACTCTTATGCCCTTGTAGGACTTTATTCCTAGATTCATATACTTCATGTACTGTGCATTGGTTGAGTGTTGGTCATTCAAGTGATTTGCCTTGTGTTTGTCAGCTTGAATGTCCAGATGTTCATTCCAAGTGTGAATGAGCATTGTGATCACTTGTTTGGTGTGATTGCCTGTTTTGGTCTTGCCATGGTTTATTGCTTTATTCCATTGTACTTGATCGCATTGTGCTTGCTCCATATGCGTTACAAGTTTTCTGCATACAATGAACTTATTGTGTTGTTATGTTTCAGGAGATTCTTGTCTTATGGTTCAAAAGCTTCACAGATTCTAGAGTTAGGTGTGAATGAGTTTTCCAACTGTTCCCAACTCATGCGTTAAGTCTAGAGTTTGTTATAGGATTTTGTCACGGAATAGCCAAAGGGGGAGATTGTAAGGTTGAAATTTATCAACCATCTTGTTATCTTTATTCTGTGCCAATTTTCTTGTAATTTAGCACTTAGTAACCCTATATTTAGGTGGGATTCATGTAAGGGTAGTATGTGAAGAGAGTGTGAAGAATTGCTCAACAATGTGCAAAGAAACAGGGACTCACGACTAGGACTCTCGACTAACTCGCGGCTTGCAAGCCGCCAACTGCTACACACGTGAGAAGCATGCAGGGAAGTGAAGGGTCACGCCAGCTGTCGCACTACAGGACAAAAGTCCCAGGCTAGCCAGACCGTTATCTCGCGACTTAGACCAGTCGCGAGGCCAAGCCGCCAACCAACCTTGTTTAGGAAAAACTGACTCTTCGTATTCCAAACACACACCACTATATATAGACCATTATACTCACGAAATGTAGAGAGTTTTCCAGAGAGAATTTTGTGAGAGAAACCCTAGACAAAAACAAAATTGCTTCATCCCCAATCTTCACTAAGAGACTCTTCAAATTCCTCTACTCTCTTCCTTTCCATTGATACATCCTTAAGAGGTTATTGAACAAATCCTTTTCTTACCACACCAACGTCTATGAGAAGGTCTTTTGGTGCTAAAGGAAGTAGTTTAGAAGGAACCAATGGTTATTGGTTGATGTTATGGGTTATAGCGGAATCCGGTAAGCTAGAAAAGAAAAAGGTTCGGCGCAACCTCGTTGGAGCAAGAAGTTTGGAGGGCTTAGGTACCTGGGTAGATTAGGCATGGAGGGCCTATTGCTGTTCATGTATCCCAACTACATTTTCTAATGGATTATTAATGATAGGCCACAATCTGAATGACCCATTGTGATTAAACTAATTAATTAATTAGCCAAGTTATTAATTAATCAATTTATCATGCAATTGCGTGGAAGCACAAACAAATCACCAAACAACTAAATATGCAGCGAAAAATAAATGACACGGTGATTTGTTTACGAATAGGGAAAACCCTTACGGCAAAAAACCCCTATCGGGTAATTTTCAGGTCACCACTCCCGAAACTCCACTATTAACAAATCAAGCAGTTACAAGTAAAGGAATCTTAAGTACCTTACCAACCTACAGTTGAACCCTTACCCCAATACCCAATTGGACTTGATCTGTAGTGACAATTTTCACCTTTGATGCACAGCTCCCAAGTACGTGACTAACCACTGCGCGGATCCTAGTACGCAACTTCAAACACCAACTAAGAGGGAGAGGTTGGCTGCGAAGTTCTTCAGTTCATCATACACGATGAAGATCAGGAAGATGCTTGGTTACAAAATCTTTTGGTGCAAATACACAGCAACTTCTTCAGAAAAGATGAACTAGGTCAAGAACTTCGTCTTTGATCACAATTTGCTTGAACAGAGATTGCTTAATGCTTTTGCAACTTGTGTCTCATATGACGGCTCTTAAAATAATCCTTTTATATGTTTAGGGTTAGAAGAAAAGAAGGCCCAAAAGCATATTCACGGATCCCAAGGAAATCAAATCAGAAAAATTGATTTTGTAATTCTCGACAAATAGCAGGTGTCGAGGTAGCTATCGAGCAGGTGTCAAGCTTTAATGAAATTGCACTTCAGCTTGTTTTTTTCTTGGACAGACTTGATGACTTCAACACTTGATCTTGAAACCTTGTTTCTTGAAGTATTAAAAACACCTAGAACTGCCCAATTACAAGTAGAGTGCGTTTTGTCAAGGGATTAGCCAATTTACATAAATAAGTGACATATGTTCTTAACAAGTGAACACATATATGTCCTAACAATCTCCAATTTTGGCAATCCGTGACAAAACCACAACAAACAAATGAACATATGAGAGAAGTCATAAATCACTTAACTCATATTCACTTGTTGAATACAATAAAATCTATCCTAATACAAACTCTTGAAAAACTTTGTAAGAAGAGAGTTTATGGCAAGTAGATTTTGACAACCTGTATTTCTGAAACACTTTAAACAAAACTCATCAAGGCATCTTGTGTGAAACAGAAATAATAGATTGCATACAAGTATAAGAATCATGTGTATAAAGATAGAGAAGAAATAACACATGTAAAGAGAGGTGAAAGAAACATACATCCACATATAGAAAGAAGATAAGTACAATGTATGTAAAACTGGTCAAAAGACCTCATATACAAGAACAATGTATCTATAAAGAATAGAAAAGAAAAGATACATCAAAACCTCACTACATCCCTCAAAATATCAACACTCCCCCTAACAAAAATGTCATATACTAAATCTCCCCTTAAGATGACTACTCTCATAAATCAAAACTACTCCCCCTTTTTATCACGAGTGACAAAGGGTAGAGTGTCATGTAGACATCTCATCAGTAGAGCTAGCATCTTCATCATCATCCGAAGCGTCATCGTCATCACCATCATCATCATTATCCTCAAAGTCAGAAGCCATTAGAGAAGGTGGTGAAGGAGTAGCCTCAGAAGCAAAACCACCCATGGTCGCCTGCTATCGTGCAATACGACCAACACGAACATTCACTGGATATAACTCAGTGGAGAGTGTATCGAGGCGAGCATCCATGCGCTGTAGCTGCGCCATAATGTCTCCAAGAGATACATCGCCAGTAGAGAAAGAAGGAGCAGATGTAGATGGAGCTGAACAGGAGGGAGGAGTGGAATCTGTCTGTCGCGACCTAAACTGAGCCTCACTACGTTTTACGGTAGTGGCATCTATGGCACAGATGTGTGTGAAGTGGTCGGACACAGGAAAAGGAATAGAAAAATGGCGTAAGATCCTTGTGATAGCGAAACGAAAGATGAGCTTATCACGGGACGCTGAATCTAGATGGACATCTATGATAGAAAGGATAAAATGAGAAGGAAAATCTATAGTAAGATGCTCAAGAAGTGATAACAAGAATCGAGCACGAGGCTCTGTGATGGAGTTGTAGTGAGAGAGTGGATGGAGTACAAAAGTCATCACCATGTTTAGAAATCTAGGACCTTTAGCAAAATGCCTACATGATGTGTACTGATACTCACCCCAATCAGTAGGACGCTGACAAAAGGTAGAGACGAGCTCATCTTTGGACATAGTCTTCAGACGCTTATAGGAAGGATAGTCAGGAAAATCTATCCTAGGAACCCTAAGTACATCCGCAACTAGCTGCGGTGTAACAAGGATGCGTGTACCTCGAACGCGAGTGAAAAAGAGAGGTACTGAACGATCTATCTTGTGCATGTTGGAGTAAAACTCCTAAATCAGCACGAGAGGACAGGTGACCGGGACGTTATACAGTGACTCCCATCCCCTACTGTGAATGACAGAGGGAAGGTCAGTGTCGGCGAAGTTTGCCAAAATGACTTGGCGTTCCGAATGAACACCTCATCTACAAAAGTTCTCAGAAAATGCCTTATGGGTATCTCCATCACGGAACCGAAGGTTAAGAGGAGCAGAATCAGAAGAAGATGAAGTTCCAGAACGTAGAGGGTTTCGAGCCGGAGTGGATTTACGTTTGGGTGCCATAGACACTACTAACGTAAAAGAATGAGAAAGAGATAGAGAGGAAGACAATCAGAAAGTCCCAAAACAGTTCATATATATGAGATATATTGAACAACAAGTACGTATGCATGGGAATGCATGAACATGTGACATGCAAAGGAAAAAAAACATCATGGGCTGAGCCCAATCCAATCCTAGCAGCACACAAACATAGAACACAGTACACACATCTAAATGCATGTAAATACCATTCTAATACACATGAAATGCAATGTATGACATTTTGAACACATTTAAGTGAAAACCCAACCCAAAATTTCAAGAAAAACTCATTAATTTTGAAAAACCCCAAAAATTTTCAAAAATCCCAAAACCTAGGTTTCAAAACATGAAATGTATGAAAAAGGAAGGGAAAAGTGATCTTACCAAGTGATTAGAAGCAAGGAATGGTTAAGATCCAAGTGGGTTGGAAGATTTGAGTGAGAAAAAGGTGTTTGGGAGAGGAACCGTCTCGGACAGATCGAGAGAGATCGAGTGAAATGAGAGAAAAATCGCGACAGCTCTTAAATAGGCAACTCAGTAAACCTCGACAGCTGAGGTGTTGAGAGGTATCGAGGAAGCTGTTGAAAAGGTATCGAGAAGGTATCGAGGAGACATGAGATTTCTCGATCGATCCACCAGGTGTCGAGACAGGTGTCGAGATTGCGATAAGAAAAGGCTTGAGAAGCTCGACAGATAACTAGGTATCGAGGAGGTGTCAAGCCATCTTTAAAAAGCAGTTTTTCAAGAAGTGAAAAACACAGACATGAATGCAATTCAACGTACACATCAACCATAGATCCAATCAACATGTAAAGCACTCAAAAACATCTCTCGACAAGAATTTAGGCACATGGATCTTCAACAACACACACACACACTCTAAACAAGTCTAACCAATTTTATATTTCAAAAACAAGTCAAGACAGTTTAGTGAGTATACATTAGCACATGTAAACACTTGTGATGGCCAAATCACATTGTACCTGCACATGTATCAAGAGTAGCAAGGAATATTGCGTGTTGTGTGTGAAAAACATCGCAAGATTGCATATGTGTATACATGTTATGACGATCTGAGATATGAGAAAATAACTTTAACTCACACATAATCATAACTGTTTAATGGGGACTATCACCTTCGAGCTACATTCTATAACTCCCACATCTCCTAGAAAACATGCTTGCAATCACATTTAAAGCATTTTAATCTTTTAGCTTTATATTTTCTTTGCATATTTTCTTTTAAGCATATCATGCATGGGCATATAAAAGAGAGAAAAGAAATACCCAACATGTTAAGCATAGACATTGCACTTTTGTTATGCTGAAGCATACGGATGTCTTTGACATTGCACTTTTGCTATGCCGAAACATACAGGTGTCATACTATGATTGGCGGGCAACAATGGTGAGATGGTCATTAATACCTTTCTCTTAAGATTTTCTAGTCCTACCCGTCAAAAAGAGTGATATTAGTGTTAAGTTTTAAGAGATAACTTAATCTTACTCATCACAAACAAGAGCCACAAAGCTCACTTGCTTAGTTGTGCATAAAGATGCTCATCTAAGCTACAAATGATACAAAGTTTAGAAAACTTTATTTCATTGGCCATCTAAGGTACACAAGTACCAAAGCACACATAACACACACTGTTTTTGTATTTTCAATTTCTCAATTTTTTTTATATAAAAAACAAAATGAGCAAAACTGAAAATAAACAAACAAAAACATGTTATCAAAGCAAAGCAAAAACTAGACTGACTCAACAAAAATGTAAAACACACAAGCAATGCAACAAACAAGAAAAAAACAAGAAGGGAAAAGGAAGTGATGAAATCACCTAGAGTCCTTTTTCTTCCACACTTTGGAAGAACCTTTCCTTTGATTGAACCCTTGAACCGGCGGTGAGGGGGAAGAATTGAAACCGTTCAAGTTCGAAAGGAACATGAGGGCTTTCAGAAGATCTCCAAGAGGAGCAAGAGTGGATTGAAGCTGATTTTGGCTTCCTGATGCTATCATACCGTGTATACACAAGTGTTGAACAAAGTTTGTTCAAGAAAATTATGACCAGAGACAGAATTTGCCCTAGTTCATCTTTCTTGTGAAGAAGCTGCTGTGTTTGTACACCGTAGGGTTTTGTGACCAAGCATCTTCTCGATCTTCATCTTCTGGATGAACTGAAGAACTTTGCAGCCAACAACCTTCTCTAGTTGGTGATTGAAGTCACGTACTGGGATCCGCGCAATAGGTTAGTCACGTACTGGGAGCCGTGCATCAAAAGGAGAGATTGTTACTACAGAACAAGTCCAATTGGGTATTGGGGTAAGGGTTCAACTGTAGGTTGGTATAAGGTACTGGGATTCCTTTACTTGTAATCGTTTGTTGTGATAATAGTGGATTCTCGGGAGTGGTGACCTTAAAATCATCCGTTGGGGTTTTTGCTGTGTAGGTTTTCCCCGTTTGTAAACAAATCACCGTGTCAATTTATTTTCCGTTGCATACTTAGTTTTATTGGTGATTTGTTTGTGCTACCACGCGTTTACATGTTAATTTGATTAATTAATAAACTTGGCTAATTAATCAATTAATTTCATCACAATGGGTCAATACGTTTTTGGCCTATCAAATGGTATTAGAGCAAGCACACTCTAATTAGGTTAATCTTTGTTGTGTGATCCATTGACCCCTGTTGTCATGGCTACAACCAGCTTGAAGAGATCTTTGTTTTCAAATACATCTTGTTTTTCTAATCTCTGCTTGTTTGAGTATATTAGATAATACAAGTCTAAAAGTTATTTAAATTCTATTACGATGACTATTATAAAAGATCTCAGGTTGACCAAGAAGAAACTAGACTGTCTCAAAATGAAAATGTGCAAAGGAGTTCGTCTGATAAGAGTGAAAATTAAAGGTTTAGCTTGTAAAAGATAGATGAGAGAAAGCACCATTCCCACTGATCTGTCATCTAAGCATGAAGTGTATTTTACGATGAATTCTGCATTTAAGGTTATGGACACGTGTTTGTGGTACCTTGACAGCGGTTGCTCAAGACACATGATTGGAGACTGATCTCTCTTCAAGGTTTTCGAGTCTAAGAAATGTGACAATGTCACTTTTAGTGATGGGAGCAAATCACAGATTAAAGGAAAGGGAATCATCTCTCTACCTGGACTGTCGGACATTGCAAATGTTCTATATGTAAAAGGTCTAAGAGTGAACTTGTTGAGCATAAGTCAGATATGTGATCAAGACTTCATGGTGCTATTCTCAAAGGGAAAGTGTTTTGTCATGGACGAGTCAGGAAAGAAACTCATAAGTGGTGTTCGCACTCTGGACAATTGTTATGGATTAGTTCTTGATGCTGATATTGTGTACAATAGCATTTGTTTACCAAATAAAGATTTATGGCACCAATGGATGGGACATGCAAGTTACAAACATCTCTCTATTGTATCTAAGCATGAATCAATCTTGGGGATACCAAAGCTTAGTAGAGTGAACAATGTGGTGTGTGGACCATATTAGCTTAGGAAACAGACAAAAGCTAAGCATCTGGGGCACTCAGACGTTTGCTACATCTAGACCATTGGAGCTTCTACATCTGGATCTTATGGGTCCAACTAGAATCGAGTCTCTTAGTGGTAAGAGATACATAATGGTTGTGGTAGACGACTTCACTAGGTACACTTGGGTTATCCTCCTACAATCTAAGTTAGATGCTCTTAAGCACATTGAAGCCTTGTGCACAAGATTGCAAAATGAACAGAGCTTGAAGATTGATCGAATTCGAAGTGATCATGGTAAATAATTTGAGAACTCATATATGGAGTCCTTTTACACAAAATCAGGTATATCTCAAGAATTCTCTGCTCCTATTACTCCTCAGCAGAATGGTGTAGTAGAAAGAAAGAACAGGGTTATTCAGGAGATGGCTAAAGCCATGTTGCGTAATAAGGATTTGGCTAGAAACTTGTGGGGAGAAGCCATTAACATTGCATGTCATACGGTTAATAGGGTGTACTTTAGACCTGGTACTAAGAAGACTCCATATGAGTTATGGAAAGGAAGAAAGCCAAATGTGAAGTATTTCAAAATCTTTGAAAGTACTTGTTTCATTCTCAAGGATAGAGAGAATGTGGAAAAATTTGATTCTCAAAGCGATGAAGGAATATTTCTAGGATACTCCTCTACAAGTAGGGCTTATCGGGTATACAACAAAAGAACCATGAAGGTAATGGAAACAGTGAATGCTGTTATTGATGAGTCTTCAGATTCTGGTTTTGAGAAGGTTAGTGAGGAATTCCCCAAAGAAATTCTTCCTCTTGAGCCAAAGGAAGTACCAGAAATTGTTAAACAAGAGCCCGCATCTCCAAGTACTCCTGGTACTCCTAGTGTTGTGGAAGATTCTGCAGATATATCCACTTCACTAGATTCTGAATCCCATGAAGAGAAAGGACATTCTTCCAGGATCAAATTAAATTATCCTCCTGACATTATTATGGGAAACATGAATGAACTCACATAAGGAAGCGTACAATTGATAAATGTGTTGGTAACTTTGTGTCTTATTCTTGTTATTTGTCACAGGTTGAACCCACTAAAGTTGAGGAAGCTCTTCAGGATGAAAGATGGGTTGAAGCAATGCATGATAAATTGCTTCAGTTTCAGAGGAATGATGTCTAGACTCTAGTACCTAGACTGGAGGGTGAGTACATCATCGGAACAAAGTGGATATTTCGCAATAAAACTGATGAGGAGGCCAATGTGATCCGCAACAAGGCTCGTCTTGTAGCTCAAGAATACTCACAAATGGAAGGAGTAGACTATGATGAAACATTTGCCCCAGTTGCCCGTATGGAGTCCATCAAAATTCTCCTAGCCCTAGCATGTCACTTAAAGTTCAAGCTTTACTAGATAGATGTAAAGACTACTTTCTTGAATGGGATACTTAAAGAAGATGTCTATGTGGCTCAACCAAAAGGATTCATTGATCCACACTTCCCAAATCATGTGTTGTACCTCAAAAAGGCACTTTATGGGTTGAAGTAAGCCCCTAGAGCTTGGTATGATTGGCTCACACAATACTTGGTGTTACATGGGTTCACAAGAGAAAAGGCTGATCAGACTCTCTTCATGAAAAAGGAAGATGGCGAGTTAATCGTTGCTCAAGTCTATGTTGATGATATCATCTTTGGAACGATGAAGGATGAACTTGCACATACCTTCTCAAAACTCATGCAGACCGAGTTCGAGATGAGCATGATTGGAAAGCTGACTCACTTCCTTGGATTGCAAATTCGTCAACAAGATTCAGGTATATGCCTATCTCAGTCTAAATATGCTAAGGATCTTGTAAAAAAGTTTGGTTTGGAATCTGCTAGTTCTGTTAAAACCCCTATGAGCCCAAATGTTAAACTCGCTGTTGACTTGTTAGGAAAAAGTGTTGATCCATCTCTCTATAGAAGCATGATAGGTAGTCTTATTTACCTTACTGCTAGTAAACCTGACATTAGTTACAGTGTGGGAGTGTGTGCTAAATATCAGGCTAATCCCAAAGAGTCTCATATGATCGCTTTGAAAAGAATCATAAAGTATGTCAAAACCACTGTCGACTTTGGTGTGTGGTATAGCAAGGACACAAATGATGTCTTAGTTGGGTATTCTGACGTTGATTGGGCTGGGAATGCTGATGATAGAAAGAGTACATCGGGGGGTTGTTTTTATGTGGGTAAAAATCTTGTCTCCTGGATAAGCAAAAAGCAGAACTCCATCTTATTATCCATTGCAAAAGCTGAGTACATTGTTGTCGATAGCTGTTGCACCCAACTCCTATAGATGCAAAAACTCCTCCATGATTATGATATTTGTCAAGAGCATTTTACCATCTACTGTGACAATACCAGTGCCATCAACATTTCTAAGAATCCAGTTCAACATTCTCGAACTAAACACATAGAAATTCGACATCATTTTATTAGGGAGCTTGTCAAAGATGGTACTCTCACTCTTGTGTTTATTCACACTGATGATCAGAAAGCTGATTTGTTTACCAAACCTCTTGACAGCAAACATTTTGAATTCCTTCATCAAAACATCGGTGTCATCTCCCTGAATTGATCTCTCTCTCTCCTCCTTCCTTCTCATGCATTTGCATCTAGTTTTTATGTTTTACTTTGTTTAACATGTTTTTGTTTATTTTCAGTTTTGTTTATTTTGTTTTTGATATAAAAATAAATAAATAAATTGAAAAATTAGAAAAATACAAAAATAATGTGTGTTTTGTGTACATTGGTACTTGTGTACTTTGGATGGCCATTGAAATAAAGTTTTCTAAACTTTGTATCTCTTGGACCTTAAATGAGCATTTCTATGCACAACTAAGCAAGTGAGCTTTGTGGCTCTTGTTTTTGATGAGTAAAATTAAGTAATCTCTTGTACTTAACACTCGTATCACTCTTTTTGACGGAAAGAACTAGAAAATCCTAAGAGAAATGCATAAATAACCATCTCACCACTGTTACCCGTCAATCATAAAAATGACATCTGTATGCTTCGGCATAGCAAAAGTGCAATGTCAATGACATTTCTATGCTTTGGCATAGCAAAATTGGAATGTGAAATGCTTAACATCATTGGGTATTTCTTTTCTCTCTCTTATATACCTATGCATGATTTGCTTAAAAAGAAAAATATGCAAAGAAAATAAAAGCAAAAAGATCAAAATGCTTTATATATGATTGCAAGCGTGTATTCTAGGAGATGTGGGAGTTATACGATGTACCTCAAAGGTGATAGTCCCCATCAAACAGTTATGATTGTGTGTGAGTTAAAGTGATTTTCTCATATCTCAAATCGTCATAACATGTATACACTTATGCATTCTTGCGATGTTCTTCACACACAACATGTAATATTCTTTGCTACTCTTCATACATGTGCAGGTATAATGTGATTTAGCCATCACAAGGTTTACATGTGTTAATGTATGCTCACTAAACTATCTTGATTTGTTTTTGAAATATAAAATTGGTTAGACTTGTTTAGTGTGTGTGTGTATTTTTGGGATCTATGTGCTTATTTTTTTTGTTGAAAGATGATTTTGAGAGTTCAAAATGTTGTTTGGATCATTGGTTGAGTTGCATGTTTGATTGCATTCATATCTATGTTTTTCTCTTCTTGAAAAACTGTTTTTAAGCAATCTCGACAGCTCCTCGACACCTGGCTTATCTGTTGAGCTTTTCAGTTGCTTTTTATCACAATCTCGACACCTCTCGATAGCTAGGTGGATCAATTGAGAAAGTTCCTGTCCCCTAAATAGCTCCTCGATCCATCGAGCTTGTTTTGCTCTGGACACCTCTCGATAGCTACATTTGCCGAAGCTTTTAAATCTCGACACCTCTCGACACCTCTATCTGTCAAGAATTACTGAACACCTATATATAGGTTTCAGCGCGATCCGATCTTCATTTTCTCGATCTCTCTTGATCTATCCGTGTCTATTCACCTCCCAAACCTCTCTCACTCACCTTCAACCTCTTCCTCAAGGATTCTTCAAGCTTATTCAAGTTTTTCTTCACTTGGTAAGTTTCTAATCCCTCATATTCATGCATTTCATGATTTTTAACCTAAGTTTTTGGGATTTCTGCAAAATTTGAGGTTTTTCAAAATCAAAGAGGTTTTTGTGAAATTTTTGGGATGGATTTTGAAGATTTGATCTTAAAAACTTCATGCATTACATCTCATGAGCATTATAACAGTATTGTCATGCATTTAGATGTGTGCAACTGATTGTGTGCTGGTAGGATTGGATTGGGCTGAGCCCATGATGCAATTATTTTTGCACGTCACATGCTCATGCATTTTCATGCATACATCCTTTACATTCTATATATTTTATATATTTGAATTGTTTTGGGACTTTTCTGAGTGTTTCTTTCTTTCCCCCTCACTCTCTAGTTTACATTAGTGCGTCATGGCACTGAAACGTAAGTCTACTCCATCTCGGAGCCCTCTTCGTTCCGGGGCATCTTCGTCTTCTGATCTCATCCCCTCTTCTATTCGATTCCGTGATGAGGATGCTCGAAAGGACTTCTCGAAAAAAATTTCTCAACGAGGTGTTCATTTGGAATGCCAAGTCATTTTGTCAGACTTCTCTGACGCTGACCTTCCCACTATCATTCACAGTAGGGAATGTGAGTCACTGTATGACGTCCCAGTCACATGTCCATCTGTGCTGATCCAGGAGTTTTACTCCAACATGCATAGATTTAATCTTTCAGTACCTCATTTCATTACTCGCGTTCGAGGTACGCGCATTGTTGTCACACCGAAGATTGTCTCCGATGTGCTCCGTGTCCTTAGGATAGAGCATCCTGACTACCCTGGCTGTGATCGTCTTAGAATAATGTCTAAAGACGAGCTTATCTCTACTTTTTGTGAGCGCCCTTCTAATTAGGGTGAGCGTCAGTTCACTTACTGTACAGGCTTTGCTAAAGGCCCTCGGTTTTTGAACATAGTTATGACTTTTGTTCTTCATCCCTTATCTCATTATAACTCTATCACAGAGCCTCGTGCTCGATTTTTACTTTCTTTGTTAAAGGGTCTTACCATAGATTTTCCTTCTCACTTCATTCTTTCTATCATAGATGTCTATTGGGATTCAGTGACCATTGATCAGCTCATCTTCCCTTCGGCTATCACGAGAATTTTAAGCCATTTTTTTGTTCCCTTCCTCGTGTCCGACCACTTCCCTGTCATGGGTGCTATAGATGCCGCTACTGTTAAATGGAACGAGGCACAGTTTCGGTAGAGGCGATCTGGGTCAGTAGCTTCTCCCGCTCCTACAGTTCCATCCACATTTGCTCCATCTTCTTCTTCGAGTAGTGTGACTCTCGAGGACATCCTGGCATAGCTTTAGCGCATGGATGCTTGCCTTGACACTCTTAGTGATAAGTTGTGTCAGGTGAACACCCGTGTTGGTCGTATTGCACTATGGCAGGCGATCATGGGTGGCTTCGTTTCATCTCCTCCACCTACTCCAAAGGCTTTTAAGGATGGGGATGATGATGATGGTGCTACTGCTTCCGATGATGAGGATGATGGAGATGCTAGCTCTTCCAGTGCTGACGAGATACTTGACACTCTTACCTTTTGTCACTCGTGACAAAAAGGGGGAGTAATTTTGGTTATGAGAGTAGTCATAGTTAGGGGGAGAGTTCGTATAGGAGATTTTTGTTAGGAGGGGTGTTAATTTTGAGGGATGTAGTGAGGATTTCATGAATCTTTTCTTTTCTTTCTACTTTAGATACATCATATCTTGTATATTGGGTCTTGTGACCGTTTTGACATACATTATATTTATATTCTTTTTATATTGATATATGCTTTTCTTTTCACCTATCTCTCCATGTGTTGTTTCTTTTCTTTTCTTTATACACATGTTTCTTATATCTTGTATGCAATCTATTATTTCTGTTTCACATAAAGATGCCTTGATCAGTTTTGTTTCAAGTGTTTCATAAATACAAGTTGTCAAAGTCTTTCTTGCCATAGACTCTCTTCTTACAAAGTTTTTCAAGAGTTTGTGTTAGGATAGATTTTATTATATTTAACAAGTAAATATAAGTTGAGTGATTTGTGACTTTTCTCATATCTCATTTGTTAGTTGTGGTTTTGTCACGGATTGCCAGAGGGGGAGATTATTAGGACATATATGATTCACTTGTTAGGAATATATGTCACTATTTTATGTAATTGGCTAATCCTTTGACAAAACGCACTTTACTTGTAATTGGGTAGATCTAGGATGTGTTTAATACTTCAAGAAATCTTGTTTCAAGTTCAAGTATTGAAGCCATGCAAGTCTGTCCAAGATTCAAGTATGAAAAGTGCTGTTCATTAAAGCTCGACAGCTAGCTATCTATCGAGACCTGTAGAGCTGTTGAAGCCCGTGGCTCGACAGTAGCTCGACAGATAGGGTATCTGTCGAGGTTTATGAAGTTCGATTTTTCAGGACTGTTTTTCATTCAATTCGTGATTGTATATTTGAATTTTCTTTTCTCACAACCCTAAACATATAAAAGGATTATTTTAAGGGCCGTCAAAGGTAGACACAAGTGTTGAACAAAGTTTGTTCAAGAAAATTGTGACCGAAGATAGAATTTGCCCTAGTTCATCTTTCTTATGAAGAAGCTGCTATGTTTGTACACCGTGGGGTTTTCTGACCAAACATCTTCTCGATCTTCATCGTCTGGATGAACTGAAGAACTTTACAACCAACAACCTTCTCTAGTTGGTGATTGAAGTCGCGTATTAGGATCCGCGCAATTGTTTAGTCACGTACTGGGAGCCATGCATTAAAAGGAGAGATTTTCACTACAAAACAAGTCCAATTGGGTATTGGGGTAAGGGTTCAACTGTAGGTTGGTATAAGATACTGGGATTCCTTTACTTGTAACCATTTGTTGTGATAATAGTGGATTCTCGAGAGTGGTGACCTTAAAATCACCCGTTGGAGTTTTTGCTTTGTAGGTTTTCCCCATTCGTAAACAAATCACCGTGTCAATTTATTTTCCACTGCATACTTAGTTTTATTGGTAATTTGTTTGTGCTACCACGCGTTTGCATGTTAATTTGATTAATTAATAAACTTGGCTAATTAATCAATTAATTTCATCATAATGGGTCAATACGTTTTTGGCCTATCAACATTAGTTTGTAACTTTTTGTAATTATATTTTATGTAGGTTTAATGTTGTTTTACAAGATTTTCATATCACAAATTATATAACGCTATTATTTCTCAAAAAATCCAATAATCAATTATGTTAGAAAAATGGATTTTGTTAAGTGGGTGGCTAGCTACCTTTGAGCCAAAATAAAAATGGGACTTGCAAGTTGTTTGAGGTAGGTCTGAGTTGGATTGTGTTCTTCTCTGTGAATGAATAACGTCAAGTTGTCACTTGTTCAAGTTAAGGAGTGACTAAGAAATTGACTCATATAATTCTTACTGAAACATTGGTGAAAGTAGCTAAAAATGAATGATCCCCTACCTTGGAAATTTTATAAACATTTTTTGGGTTGTGTTAGTATAATATGTGTCATATTTATTGAATATTTTATTGATTGAGTTAAAATCAAGAACAATCAACATTGTCATTGATTTTAGTCTCAATCAAGGATCATTTGTCTCAAGTGGTAGAGTTAGGAATTTTTGTTTGGGGGGCCAAGTTGTGACACTAATATAACGGAGGAAATGGGCAAATGCCCCTTTCAAAAAAAAATCCAGCATTTTGCCTCATTTCCCAAACTAATTAGGGAAATGCCCCTCTTTTAAAACTCGATTTTCTTAAAATCGATTTATAAAAAATAAAAAAAAAATTCTAAAGCCCTATAGCAGCGTTTTTAAGAAGCTTATAATGACGTTTTAAGGACCTATAGTAGCGTTTTGTAACTCGATTTCCATGAAGTTGAGTTACATGCAAATTTTTTTGTTTTTTTTTACCTATAACTCGACTTTATGGAGATCGAGTTACAAAACGCCACTATAGGTCCTTAAAACGTCACCATAAACTCCTTAAAAACGCCGCTATAAGGCTTAACTCGATTTTGAGAAAATCGATTTTCAAAAAAGGGGCATTTCCCTAATTAGTTTGAGAAAGAGGGCAAAATGCTTGATTGTTTTTTTAAAAAGGGCAAATGCCAATTTTTTCCCTAATATAATAGTCAAGACACACACACACACTTTTAGATTTGATAAGTTATATATATACACAGCAACAACAAAAAATCATAATATTTTCTGTAAAGACCAGATTTGAACTCCCAGCCCACTACGTGAATGGACTCAGGCCCAAAAAACCCAAAACAATGAATTTGTAGAGAGTGCGTTGGAAAACTAGGCTTTAGTTAGTCAAACGAACACTAGAAGAGATTCAGACGATACTGTTCTTATATATTACTCTCAATTCTGTTTACAAATATGGTTCTGGACTGCTACAGTGTTTTTCCTTTCCAATTTTCGATCCCTTTTCTCACTGTCCCTCTTTTCTTTTATATTGTCTTTCCCCTTCATCCCCACCTTCGACGTGCATCCCTGATGGTTAGTGTTGATACTTGTCCCATCAGCCCCTCTCACAATTCCTCATGTAGTAGCTATAAGGCTGAAATACACTGTTCAGGTATCACCTCCACATTAATGCGGCTAGGGAGTTAGCTGCAATGCATTTAATGTGGAGGCAACAGCTTTCCCTGAAGATATTTCATGGCCATACTCTACTCTGTTTAGCTTTAATACTTATCCTCCTCCATGGAATGGTCTAGAAGGTTGCCCTTGTTGGTAAATCACATATTCGGACCTCGGATTTGGGTAGCCGAGGAGGAACTCGTTCTCGGCACAGCGCCATGGACTGCTATGACCAACATTGTTCTCTTCACCTATTACCATAGGCCCCTTCAACAGTACTTTTCCATCCTCGGGTGATTCCTTATCCTCGGCCTAGGCCTCAAGCCTAACACATACGTGGACGTGTATTCTTAGGCTTTTCGTCCCTACATTTTCTATCAAAATTATGTTTGTTTCAAATTGTATACCAAAGTGAGTAAAAATATTTCAATTGAACTAATGAAATTTCCAAAAACATAAATGATCCAAAACTTGGAGCAACAAGTTTTGCTCCAAACAAATTCGGAGCAATGTTATTCTAACCCATTATGTGACAACTAAAGAGACATTTCATTGGTAGTTTTAGCTACAAGATTTTTTTTCAATGACTCAATGAATTGTTTAATCGCCACATAATAAGTTGAAAAGATAGATCCAAACATGCCTGGTGCCAAGCTTTATAATAAAATATAATAAATATAAGAGTACATTTTACAATAAATAAAAATGAAAAAAATAAAGTACTATCTCAATAACTATTAGACCAATTAATTTTTTTTAAGAGCATCATTGGACTAACTCAAATAATTTTGGGGGCTCTTATTTTTGTAGTCCAACTCTTATATTTGTTTTTATTTTCTAATTACTGCTTGTATTTTTTTTTTTTTTTTTTTTTTTTTTTTTTTTTTTTTTTGCAGGATGTTCCATTGCTTGACAAGCTCCAAATTGCTAAAAAGGTTACAACAAATCACTATTACAAAATTGAATGAAATATTACAAGTTTTACTATAAAAATGTTATAACCTAATGTACCAATTTTAAGTACAAGACTAAAAAATAATTTATAAAATCTATTATTACTATGTTGTTGATATGTACACTAATGACAAATAATATTCATTAGCACATTAGTTTGTAAATTTTTGTAATAATATTAGATGTAGTTTTAATATTGTTTTACAAGATTTTAATGCTGCATGTTATATAACATATTATATAACGTGATTATTTCTCAAAAAATCTTTGTCTCAAAAACAAATTTCTCAAAAAATCCAATAATCAATTGTGTTAGAAATATGGATTTAGTTAAGCAGGAGGTTGGCTAACTTTGAGCCAAAATAAAAATGGGACTTGCAAGTCGTTTGAGGTTGGTCTAAGTTGGATTGTATTCTTCTTTGTGAAAGAATAACGTCAAGTTGTCACTTGTTCAAGTTAAGCAGTGACTCATAAATTGACTCATATAATGCCTAGTTAAACATTGGTGAAAGTAGCTAAAAATGCATGATCCCCCACCTTGGAAATGTTATAAACTTTTTGAGGGTTGTGTTAGTCTAATATTTACCGCATATATTATTGATTGAGTTAAAATAAAAAACAATCAACATTGTCATTGATTTTAGTCTCTATGAAGGTTCATTTGTCCCTAGAGGTGGAGCTAAGAATTTTTGTTTGGGGGGCAAACTTGTGACACTAATATTTTAGTCAAGACACACACACACATATACATATATATATATATATATACACACACACACACACAAACACACTTTTTTATTTGATAAATTATATATATACACCCCAAACAAAAAAAAAATCATAGTATTTTCTATCAAAATTATGTTTGTTTTAAATTTTATACCTAAGTGAGTCGTGGGGGGGGGGGGGGGTTATTTTTGTTGGCCAACTCTTATATTTGTTTTCATTTTCTAATTTTTGCTTGTATTTTTATGCAGGATGCTGCCTTGCTTGAGACACAGTTGTATACGATCAACCAAATTACTAATAAGGTTACAACAAATTACTATTACAAATTGAATGATGCTAGAAATATTATAAGTTTTACTATAAAAATTTAACAACCTACTTTGCAAATTTTAAGTAAAAGTCAAAAAAATAATTTATAAAATCCATTATTAGTATGTTGTTGATGTGTACGCTAATGACTAAATCATATTCATTAGCTCATTAGTTTGTAACTTTTTGCAATAATATTTGAAAGTTCAATATGGGTATGAAACACCCTTGTACGTTTAGACCCCAAATTACAAAATTACCAATTCAAGCTTAATATCAAATGATTAACGTGCGGAGCATGAATATAAGCTAAACACAGAATTGATAAACAATCTAAGCCAAATATACACACATCCACAATAGTAAATATAAGGCAAAGATAAAGGGAAGGAAGATGCAAACACACGGACAACACACGATGTGTTATCGAAGAGGAAACCGAAGTCCTCGGCGAAAAACCTCTCCGCCGCCCTCCAAGCGATCAAATAATCCACTAAAGAATGTAGTTGGGATACATGAACAGCAGAAGACCCTCCAAGTCTAATCTACCCAAGTACCTAAGCCCTCCAAGCTTCTTGCTCTAACGAAGTTACGCCGAACCTATTTCTTCTTTAGCTTCCCGGATTCCGCTATAGCCCATAGCATCAACCAATTAGATTGGTTCCTTCCTAACTGCTTCCCAAAGCACCAAATAAACCTTCTCACAGATATGGGTATGGTGAGAAAAGGATTTGGCTAAGAACCTCTCAAGGGTATAACAATGGAGAGGAAGAGAGGAGAGGAATTTGTAGAGACTCTAGGGTAAAGATTGGGGATGAGGCAATCTTGTTTTTCTCTAGGGTTTTCTCTCACAAAATTCTCTCTGGAAGCTCTCACAATTTAGTGGGTATAAGGGTGTATATATAGTAGGGTGAGAAGGGAATGCAAAACGTCAGTTTTTGCCAAACAGGGTTAACTCGCGGCTTGACCTCGCAGCTTGTCCAAGTCACGAGTTCCAATCACGACGTAACGGCCTGGCCAGCCTGGAACTTTTGTCCTGTAGCGTGACAGCTGGCGCGACCCTTCAGCTTCCCAGTGTGCCTCTCACGTGCCAGAGTTTGGCGGCTTGCCAGTCGCGACACACCCGCGAGTCCTAGCCGCGAATCTCTGTTTTTCTTGCACACTCTTGAGCTTTTCTTCACATCTTCTCACACACTACCTTTACAATTTTCCCACCTAAATACAGGGTTACTAAGTGCTAAATTACAAGCAAATTGGTCACGGAATAAAGCCAATTAGATGGTTGATTAAATTCAACCTTACAATCTCCCCCTTTGGCTATTCCGTGACAAAACCCTAAAACAAACTCTAGACTTAATGCGTGAGTTGGGAACAGTTAGAAAACTCACTCACACCTAACTCTAGAATCTGTAAAGCTCTTGAACATATGAATAAGTAACTCCTGAAACACAATAACATAACAATATCATTGTATGCAGAAAACTTAATAAGCATATGGAGCAAAATAAGCATGATCAAGCAAAAATGAACATAAGCACAAAAGGAATAATTCATGGCAAGATCAACAACAGTAGTCACTTAAGCAAAAGTGATTACTATGTTCATTCACACAGGAAATAAACATCCGGACATGCAAATCTGATAAACTCAATTGAAGAGAATCATTTGCAAGTCCAACACTCAACCAATGCATACAAACATATATGCATCTAGGAACAATCCTACAAGGGCACAAGAGTGTTGTACTTAAGATAATGCAAGGCATTAACAAGTACCAAAACACAAAGCAAAAAGGCTGCATAAGCAAAGATTTGCAAATACATGGCACAAACCATAAAAGCCTACAAACATGCATAAGTGCAAAAAACAACCCTCAAAGCTTACAAAAGCAACAATGGGTACAGATCATAAACATAAACCTTAAAAACCTACAAAGGTACTAGGTACAAACAGATGATAAAAAATACTTCCCTTATCATATCACTCCCCCTATCATGAATCATAGGAGCTGTGATGAACTTGAAACATAAATACCTGTAACCTAAAACACTTGCACAAAACACATTAGACCCTCAAGGTAAAGCAAGTAATAAACAGACAAGTATAATGTAACAATTAAAAAAGCAATCAAGAACATGATGTGAAACATGTGAGCAACTTGATCAAACACCAAACACCAAGACAAGGTTTTCTTATTAACACAATGTCTTCTTCCCTTTGGTATATGCATCTCCCCTATGGAATATCTCTCCCCCTACGAATGTGCACGAGAAATGGAATTTCTCCCCCTAAGAATGTGCACAAGAGTCATATAGAAATGACAAAACTTTCCGGTATACTACTCTAGAGTATACTCTCCCCCTTTTTGACACGAATAGACAAAGGGGTCAAGGAGAAAAGAGGACAAGAGATGAAGGTATGAAGAGTGGTAATTATGCATGAGGGGTACAAAGATGAATGAGGGGTGCGAGATGAATGAGAAAATGAAGCTCAATCATAAGACATGACATGCTAGGATGAAGAAATAATGTATGAACCAATGCATGACAAGGGTAGCAAAGATGTGTGCAAGAGGTGGCAAAGTGCAATGTATGACCAATGCATGGAAAATGCACATGTGGGGCAAGGTGCGTTAAATACACAACCAATGAACCAAACATGTTCCTAATGAGGAAACATGAGAAACCCCAAAGTTTGAAACTCATCGGAGTCCAAACAAGCGAGAAAATGCCTAAGAGGCATTTCATCAAACACCTAGCGTGCACACTATGAACAACAATGTGAAATAATGCATGAACATCATGAAAACCACCCTAAATACATGCTCTTTTTGCCACAAGAGGCCAACATCCAAAGCAAATCATTAAAAGAAACCAATCTCATACAAAAATTTGACCAAAAAGTAAGTTTTCCCAACCCCTATGATGAAAAACTCAACCAAGAGCACAAAACTCTCTAAAACATAGTCTAAGGATCAAAAACAATGAAAAGAGTTCATAATTACCTTAGAGATGTTAATGGAATGAAAAACCATTCAAATTGATTAAGTTTTGATATAAATATAGTGAAAGATGGGTTTAACATAGTATGGGAGAGGTTTAAAACAGGTTTCCCAAGAAAAGCCCTTAAAAAAGCTGTTTCTGGGCGTTTGGCGACTAGGCGAGTCGCTAGAGAGCCGCGAAACCATTCTGTGTGAACTCGCGACTGGGCTCGCGACTGGGCAAGTCGCCAAAACGAGTCGCCAAACTCGCGACTGTAACTCGCGACTGGGCAAGTCGCCAAAACAAGTCGCCAAAAATTCTGACACTTGTTTTTCAACCCAGAACATGTTTAAACACTGAAAAACAATGTATGCACTAAACATGAACACAAAGAGTGATAAAAATCACTTCCAAAAGCATATAAAATGATCAAAAACCCTTTTTGGATTGATCCAAATAAAGTTGAGCACACACACATCACATTTAAACAAGTACAATCGAACAAATGAATAAGGCATTCATTGAACATTAGGCATGTGTGTTGTGTGTGCGTATCAAGTGTGGAATAGTCCATAGTCTAGAGTGAAGCTTCAATGATCAATTCAATCAAGTCATACACAACTAGTACTAAGTCAAGTAGTCTATCTCAATTATAGAAATGAACATATATGACCTCCCACAAGAAAATGATTACATATCTTTGAAGCTTTTCATTTGGCTTCTTTATAATTCATATCATTTGATCTTTTTGAATCAATACATCTCATTATAGAGATCGATGCCTGAAATTTTTGATATTTCAATTTGATGAACAAGCCTTTGGCTTTTTGGGGTATCATACATTTTATTTTGGTCGCTTTCCCTTTTCCTAGTCAAATACTAGTATGTGCAACAGGCTTTTGCAGCTCAATATCTCTTTTCATTTGGAGATTTACATTTGATGAGCTCTTTAAGCAAAAACAACAAAATAAAAAGTGGGAAGATATATAGGAACAAGTCTATGCATGTCTCAAAACCAACAAGACTGTTGACTAGTCATTCATGACAAGCTTGAAGATCGATTTACAACAATCATACAAAGATGTCAAGATTTTTCCCACAAAGATATAAGTGCATTAAGAACAAGCTAAGCTCGTAAATGCATAAAGCCATTTGTACGAAGGTACAAGGCAAAACTCACATGTGATATGTGCTCAAACATATACGATCAAACTTTTTGAATTTTTCACTTTTTATGTGGTTTTGGAATTTTATTCACACAAAACAAAGACATAAAAGTAAGATAAAAAACAAAACAAAACAATGCAGAAAAAATGCATGATGTACAAATGCATGACAATGAAGTATCTAATGCATGAAGGGTCCTACAAAGATCGAAAGAATTAGATCAAGGACCAAAGGAGCACAAGCTCAACCATAGGAACCCTTCCTCATCCAAACGGAATGATTGTTTGGAATGAGTGTCTCATGAGAAGTAAGACGAGAGTTGGAAGAATGAGAACCTGAGATGCACATAGTCAAGGAGTTAAGAGCATTAAACACTTTCTTTAACAATATGCTATTTTCACTCAAATCAGGTTTACTCTTTTTAGCACAACTTCCAAAAGGCTCAAGTTTCTCTTTTCTTTTGAGAGCATGAAACTTAGAGCAATGTGGTCTTAGATGACCAAAAGCACCACAATGGTGACACACAATGTGTTTAGGTCCACTAGGCTTTTTGGGAAGGGATCTAGCAACAAGGTTTTGTTCACTCTTCAACTTATAACATTGAGGTCTTATGTGACCGATCACACCGCAATGGTGGCAAGTTGGAACAAACTTAGATCCCTTCAAAACCTTAGGTTGAGACCTAAACGGAGGCTTTGACTTAACAGCCTTTCTCTCCATCTTTTGATTTCTTTTATGTGGAGGAATGTACACCGATTTGTCCTTTGGGGTAGAACACACAATAGGCACAAAATCGGGTACCACAACATGATTGCAACAAATATTTTCACCATTTTTAACAGTAGGTTTAGCAATGAAACACTTGGCATGCATCTTAAGAGATTCATTTTTAGATTTAAGATCATCAACAAGTTTGTTAGACAAAACAAGTTTAGCATCCAAGTCCATATTTAAACATTCAAACTCTTTCATCTTTTCAAGAGAAATTTCAGCAAGCTTCTTATATTTTTCAACTAATTTATTGGATTCTTTGAGCTTAGCAATCAAATCATCCTTTTCACAAATGAACTTGCTCAAATTCTTTTGAAACTTCTTAGCTCCTTTCTTCAAGAGTTTGTCAACAACATCAATAGATTCAAGTAACATGTCATCACAATTATGAGGATTATCACTCATAGAGACATTTTCACAAACACGTGGCATGTTACAGTCAACACCAACCAAATCATACAAAGATGCATACAAAGCACAATCCATGGCAAATAAACACAAGGGGTCAAGGATCACACTTAGGTATTTAAACCATAACAAGTGTACCCACTCTGATACCAATTGAAAGTTCAATATGGGTATGAAACACCCTTGTACGTTTAGACCCCAAATTACAAAATTACCAATTCAAGCTTAATACCAAACGATTAATGTGCGGAACATGAATATAAGCTAAACACAGAATTGATAAACAATCTAAGCCAAATATACACACATCCACAACAGTAAATATAAGGCAAAGATAAAGGGAAGGAAGATGCAAACACACGATGTGTTATCGAAGAGGAAACCGAAGTCCTCGGCGAAAAACCTCTCCGCCGCCCTCCAAGCGGTCAAATAATCCACTAAAGAATGTAGTTGGGATACATGAACAGCAGAAGACCCTCCAAGCCTAATCTACCCAAGTACCTAAGCCCTCCAAGCTTCTTACTCCAACTAGGTTACGCCGAACCTATTTTTTCTTTAGCTTCCCGGATTCCGCTATAGCCCATAGCATCAACCAATTAGATTGGTTCCTTCCTAACTGCTTCCCAAAGTACCAAATAAACCTTCTCACGAATATGGGTATGGTGAGAAAAGGATTTGGCTAAAAACCTCTCAAGGGTATAACAATGGAGAGGAAGAGAGTAGAGGAATTTGTAGAGACTCTAAGGTAAAGATTGGGGATGAGGCAATCTTGTTTTTCTTTAGGGTTTTCTCTCACAAAATTCTCTCTGGATCTCTCACAATTTAGTGGGTATAATGGTGTATATATAGTAGGGTGAGAAGGGAATGCAAAACGTCAGTTTTTGCCAAACAGGGTTAACTCGCGGCTTGACCTCGCGGCTTGTCCAAGTCGCGAGTTCCAGTCGCGACGTAACGGCCTGGCCAGCCTGGAACTTTTGTCCTGTAGCGTGACAGCTGGCGCGACCCTTCAGCTTCCCAGTGTGCCTCTCACATGCCAGAGTTTGGCGGCTTGCCAGTTGCGACACACCCGCGAGTCCTAACCGCGAATCTCTATTTTTCTTGCATACTCTTGAGCTTTTCTTCACATCTTCTCACACACTACCCTTACAATTTTCCCACCTAAATACAGGGTTACTAAGTGCTAAATTACAAGCAAATTGGTCACGGAATAAAGCCAATTAGATGGTTGATTAAATTCAACCTTACAATATTATATGTAGTTTTAATATTGTTTTACAAGATTTTCATGCTGCATATTATATAAGATATTATATAATGCAATTATTTCTAAAAAAAAAAAAATCCAATAATCAATTATGTTAGAAAACTGGATTTTTTTTAAGCCAGTGGTTGGCTAAATTTGAGCCAAAATAAAAATGAGACTTGCGAGTCCTTTGAGGTTGGTTTGAGTTGGATTGTATTCTTCTCTGTTAAAGAATAGCGTCAAGTTGTCACTTGTTCTAGTTAAAGAGTGGCTGAGAAATTAACTCATATAATGCGACTTAAACATTGATGAAAGTAGCTAAATATGTAGGATCCCCCACTATAGAAATGTTATAAACATTTTGTGGGTTTTGTTAGTATAATATATGACATATTTATCGCATATGTTCTTGATTAATTTAAAATCAAGAACAATCAACATTGTCTTTGATTTTAGTCTTAATTAAGGATCATTTTTACTGAGGTTCGGAGTCGGAAATTTTTGCTTGGGGGACAGGCTGTGACACTAATATATTAGTCAAACACACACACTTTTTTATTTGATAAGTTATATATATATATATATATATACAAAAAAAAATTTGTATTTTCTATCAAAATCATATTTATTTCAAATTGTATTGCAAAATAAGCAATAAATGTTCCAATTGAACTAATGAAATTTTCAAAAACATAATAATCCAAAACTTGGGGTAACCACTTTGGCTCCAAAACATGTTTAGAGCTATCTTATTCTAACCCATTATGTGGCAACAAAAGAAAAATGTCATCAGTAGTTTTAGTCACAAGATTTTTTTTTACTAATTAAGTCAATGACCTATTTAAACACCACATAATAGGTTGAAAAGATAGGTTTAAAAATGCTTGGTGCAAAGCTTTATAAAAAAATTTAACAAATATAAGAGCACATTTTACAATAAAAAATGAAATTAAGAAAAATAAAGTACTATCTCGATAAATATTAGATCAATTATATTTTTTTAAGAGTATCATTGGACTAATTCAAATATTTAGGATGGCCAACTCTTAGTTTTGTAGGCCAACTCTTTTATATGTATTCATTTTCTAATTACTGCATGTATTTTTTTGCAGGAAGCTGCCTTGCTTGAGACGCTGTTGTATACAATGGACCAAACTGCTAATAAGGTTACAACAAATCACTATTACAAAATTGAATGATGCTAGAAATATTATAAGTTTTACTATAAAAATCATACAACCTAAATTTTAAATACAAGACCAAAAAATAATTTATAAAATCTATTATTATTATGTTGTTGATTTGTACACTAATAACAAATCATATTCATTAGCACATTAGTTTGAAACTTTTTGTAATTATATTTGATGTTGTTTTAATATTGTTTTACAAGATTTTAATGATGCATATTATATAACGCAATTATTTCTCAAAAAATCCAATAATCAATTATGTTAGAAAAATGGATTTAATTAAGCAGGAGGTTGGCTAACTTTGAGCCAGAATAAAAATGGGACTTGCAAATCGTTTGAGGTTGATCTGAGTTGGATTTTATTCTTCCCTGTGAAAGAATGATGTCAAGTTGTCACTTGTTCAAGTTAAGGAGTGACTAAGAAATATTGACTCATATAATGCCTTACTTAAACATTGGTGAAAGTAGCTAAAAATGAATGATCTCTCACGTTGGAAATGTTATAAACATTTTGTGTGTTGTATTAGTATAATATGTGTCATATTTATCACATATATTCTTGATTGAGTCAAAATCAAGAACAATCAACATTGTCTTCCATTTTAGTCTCAATCAAGGATCATTTATCTCTAGTGGTGAAGTCAGGATTTATTTTTTGGGGGAGGGTGGGGGATCGACTTGTGACACTAATATATTAGTCAAGACACACACACACACATATTTCAATTGAACTAATGAATTTTCGAAAACATAAATGATTCAAAACTTGGAACAACAAGTTTAGCTCCAAACATGTTTGTAGCTATTTTATTCTAATACCTTATGTGGCAACTAAAGAGAGATTTCATGGATATTTTTAGTCACAAGATTTTTTTTAATGAGTCGATGACTTGTTTAATTGCCACATAATAGGTTGAAAAGATAGATTCAAACATGCTTGGTTCCAAGCTTTATAAAAAATTTAACAAATTAAAGAGAACATTTTATAATAGAAATAAATTGAAAAAAATAAAGTACTGTCTCAATAAGTATTAGACCAATTTTTTTTAAGAGCTTCATTGGACTAACTCAAATATTTTTGGGGGGGGGGGGGGGGGGGGGGGGGAGCAAGTCTTATTTTTGTACGCCAACTCTTATATTTGGTCTTTGATGAACACCAACTCTTATATTTGTTTTCATTTTCTAATAACTGCTTGTATTATTTTGCAGGATGCTGCCTTGCTTGAGAGGCTGTTGAATACAATCGACCAAACTGCTAAAAAGGTTACTACAAATCACTATTACAAAATTGAATTATGCTAGAAATATTATAAGTTTTACTAGAAAAATCTTATAACATAATGCACCAATTTTAAGTACATGACAAAAAAATAATTTATAAAATCTATTATTACTATGTTGTTGATGTGTACACTAATGACAAATTATATTCATTAGCACATTAGTTTGTAACTTTTTATAATAATATTACATTTATTTTTAATATTGTTTTACAAGATTTTCGTGCTACATATTATATAACATATTATATAGCGCAATTATTTCTCATAAAATCCAATAATCTAAGTTAGAAAAATGTATTTTGTTAAGCCGGTGGTTAGCTAACTTTGAGCCAAAATAAAAATGGGACTTGCAAGTCTTTTGAGGTTGGTCTGAGTTGGATTGTATTCTTTTCTGTAAAAGAATAATGTCAAGTTAAGGAGTGATTGAGAAACTGACCCATATAATGCCTACTTAAACATGGGTGATGGTGAAAGTAGCTAAAAATGCATGATCCCCCACCTTGGAAATGTTATAAACATTTTCTGGGTTGTGTTAGCTAGTATAATATGTGCCATATTTATCGCATATATTCTTGATTGATTTGAAATCAAGAACAATCAACATTATCTTTGATTTTAGTCTCAATCAAGGATCATTTGTCCCCAGGGGCGGAGTTAGGAATTTTTTTTTGGAGGGCCGAGTTGTAACACAAATATATTAGTCAAGACACACACACACACACTTTTTTATTTGATAAGTTATATATATACACACCAAAAAAAAAAAAATCATAGTATTTTCTTTCAAAATTATGTTTGTTTCAAATTGTATACCAAAGAGAGTAAAAAATATTTTAATTGAAATAATAAAATTTTCAAAAACAGAAATGATCCAAAACTTGGAGCAACAAGTTTGGCTCCAAATATGTTTAGATCTATATTATTTTAACCCATTATGTGACAACTAAAGAGACATTTCATGAGTAGTTTTAGTCACAAGAATTGTTTTCAATGAATCAATGACTTATTTAATTGCCACATAATGGTTGAAAAGATAGATCCAAACATGTTTGGTTCCAAGCTTCATAAAAAATTTAAAAGATATAAGAGCACATTTTACAATAAAAACCGAAATTGAGGACAATTAAGTACTGTCTCGATAACTATTAGACCATTTCTTTTCTTTTCTTTTTTGTAAGAGCATCATTGGACAAATTCAAATATTTGTGGGGGGGGGGGGGGGGGGGCAACTCTTATTTTTGTAGGCCAACTCTTATATTTGTTTTCATTTTCTAATAACTACTTGTATTTGTTTTTTGCAGGATGCTCCCTTGCTTAAGACGTTGCTTCATATGATCGACCAAATTTCTAATGAGGTTACAACAAATCACTATTACTAAATTTAATGATGCTAGAAATATTATACATTTTACGGACAAAATTGCAAAATGCCCCTTTTGGGCAAACTAAGTAGCTTTTTGCCCTTTTTCTCAAACTAATTAGAGAAATGCCCCTCTTTTGAAACTCGATTTTCTCAAAATCGAGTTATAAAAAAAAAATTTCTGGAGCCCTATAGCGGCGTTTTTAAAGACCTATAGTGACGTTTTCAGGACCTATAGTGACGTTTTGTAACTCGACTTTCAATAAATCGAGTTATAGGCAATTTTTTTAATTTTTTTTACCTATAACTCGATTTTATATAAATCGAGTTACAAAACGCCACTATAGGTCCTGAAAACGTCACTATAGGCTCCTTAAAAACGCCGCTATAGGGCCTAAATCGATTTTGAGAAACTCGATTTTCAAAAGAGGGGCATTTCCCTAATTAGTTTGAGAAAAAGGGCAAAATGCTGCTTAGTTTGCCCAAAAGGGGCATTTTGCAATTTTGTCCTACATTTTACTATAAAAATCTTACAATCTAATGTTCCAATTTTAAGTACGAGAAAAATAATAATTTATAAAATTTATTATTACTATGTTGTTGATGTGTACACTAATGACAAATCATATTCATTAGCACATTAATTAGTTTGTAACTTTTTTAATAATATTAGGTGTAGTTTTAATATTGCTTTACAAGAATTTCATGCTGCATATTATATAACATATTATAACACAATTATTTCTCAAAAAATCCAATAACCGATTATCTTAGAAAAATGGATTTGTTAAGTGGGTGGTTGGCTAACTTTGAGCCAAAACAAAAATGGGACTTGCAAGTCCTCTAAGGTAGGTCTGAGTTGGATTGTATTCTTCTCTATTAAAGAATAACGTCAAGTTTTTGCTTGTTCAAGTTAAGAAGTGATTGAAAATTGACTTATATAACGTCTACTTAAATATTTGTGAAAGTAGCTAAAAATGCATGATCCTCCACCCTAGAAATGTTATAAACATTTTGAGGGTTGTGTTTGTGTAATATGTGTCATAGTTATCGCATATATTCTTGATTGACTTAAAATCAAGAACAATCAACATTGCCTTTGATTTTTGTCTCAAGTACAGATCATTTGTTCCCAGGGGCAGAGTCAGGAATTTTTGCTTGGAATGGCCAAGTTGTGATACTAATATATTAGTCAAGACACACACGCGCACAGATACATACACACGCACTTTTTTTTTTTTTTTTTGAGAAACAAAAAAAAAAATCTTAGTATTTTCTATTAAAATTTTGTTTGTATCAAATTGCATACCAAAGTGGATAAAAAATGTTTTAATTGAACTTATAAAATTTTCAAAAACATAAATTATCCGAAATTTGTTGCAACAAGTTTGGCTCCAAACATGTTTAGATCTATCTTATTCTAACATTTCATGTGGTAACTAAAGAGACATTTCATAGATAGTTTTAGTCACAAGATTTTTTTTTATTGAGTCAATGACTTGTTTCATCGCCACATAATATGGAACAAAGACACGCATCAAGATTTTAATTCAAAGTGACACAAGCAATATAATTAAATTTTGCCATTTGTTACTTAAAATTGTACTTATCTTCCACCCCTTCGTTTTTTGTCAAAACTTGATCATTTTTAACTTATTTAATAATTAAAGTAGTTTTACAATTTGAAATTTTCTCTACATCAATGACATCCAAAATTTGATCTTCCCGAAATGAATTGGAATTGAGATTCTCACTACAATAATCCCCTTCAAATAAATTCTTTTGTCCGTGAATCTAACTTTTATAAAACAATATATCATTATAATTAAACATCAATCTTTTCATTCTTGACCGTGTGGAAATTCTAGGCTTAAATTTGCATTATAAAATATCGTTTTCCCAATCTTTTGCATTGCTCTCTAGCTTACTTGATACAAATTACGCCTTGAAATCTTTTGGGATCTTTGTTTAAGAAAAATAATCTTCAAAATCCAAAATGCAATCTAGCTATATATGAAGTCTTTTTTGGATGATACCCCATCAAAATATGGAACAACATTAAAATTAAGAACACGTAAATTGATAGGTTAGATACGCACAAACGTAATCTATGACATGAATATCCCTACTATTCACAATCACTTTTGACTTTTAAAGCAAGATTGATAAGCATGTCACAAATCTCATTGAGTCCATGAGTCATCCTCTCAAAATGTTAGAATTGTGTGGTTAAATAATTAAATTTACCATATCCTAATAGCTCAAATTTTTGAGACAATCAGTAATTTAACATGGTATCAAAGCATGAGATCCTAAATTTGATTTTTGTCTCCTCCACTCTACCTCCTATTTAAATTCCCATGTGTTGGGTCTCACCTATTAAAATGTAGTTTCGGCCCATACGTGAGAGGAGAGTATTAGAATTGTGTGGTTAAATGAATAAATTTATCATGTCCCAATAACTTAAGTTTTTGCTACAATCGGTAATTTAACACAAAATAAGCTTGAATCACCTCCCCTAGGACGTTTATCCCACCATTATAATTAACTAGTATGTAACCCCGTGCTACCGCACGGAACTAGTTAATTGTAATGATGCTATTGGTCAATTTTTTTGTTTTTGTTTTGTTTTTGTTTTTTGGGTTTATCACACGGATGATTAGAATTAAATCAAATAATGAAAAATATATATTGCATTTTATTATTTAAGTAATGCTATTGGTCTTTTTTTTTTTTTTTTTGGTTTATCATACATAGGATAGCATTAGATAAAACAATGAATAAAAAAAAAAGAATATTGCATTTTATTATTTAAGTGATGCTACAGTGAAGAAAAAAGAGAATATTGCATTTTATTATTTAAAATATATAAAAGGACATTAAAAAATAAAAACTGATCATTGAGTTTGGAATCTTTTTGGAGGCGCCAATGAAGCGCTAATGTATGAGAGTGTGAAGTAAGGAAGAGTGGGATTGAACATTGTGTTTGAACCTGGCCTTGCTCTGAGAAATCCGTAAGGAGGAGGAGAGGGTAGTGTGTGGATCTAGTTGGTAGAGGTTGAGAGAGGAGGAGACGTGGGATGATGATATGGAATTAGGAGGAGATAATGTTTTGCTTTTATAGTCTTTCTCATTGGACTCCTTGATTCTGGTTGTGGGATTAGAAGAGCTCCATACTTTATTGAGATGACCCATAAAAGTGTGCAGGTGAGATGTTCTTGCTTAGGCCAATGAGTATTATCATTATGGTTTTCTTGGCTTCCGTGTTAAATGTTAATACATCATTTATTTGGGCACAAAAATTAGAAAATTTAGATAAGGTACATGATACAAAATTTGAGTCCAATTTATAATATCCATAAAAGTGTGCAGGTAAGATGTTCTTGCTTAGGCTAATGAACATTATCATTGTGGTTTTCTTGACTTCCGTATTAAATGTTAATGTATCATTTATTTGGGCACAAAAATTAAAAAATTTAGATAAGATACATGACATAAAATTAGAGTCAAATTTATAATATAATTAGATTTTTTTTTTTTAGTTTTGGTTAGGACAAGTGGCGCAAAATTGAGAATCCAATTGAAATCTAATTGGATTTTCTCTTTGCTTCACCTATTATTATATATATAGACTAGTAAGTAACCCGTGCGATGCACAGATAATGTTGTAATATTTTATATAAGATGGTTTTGGAGAATGTTGTATGTGTAATATAGCATAATTATTATAGAACTTTATTAATAATGAGTTTATCATATAAAAAAACAACAATTATAAATTGCACACATATATCCATTATAATTATTCAATTGAAGTAATGAGAGGGGGAAAAAAAAACTATGGAGGAATATTATAGAATCAAAGTTAATATAGAATGTGTCTTTCTCTGTAATTATAAAACAAAATACACATCCCTGACACCATAGTCAATCACATCATTTACAAAACCCACAAATCTATAATGTCCGGCCTTAATTAACATCAAAATTGTAATTGTTGTTGACGTTGTCGTTGTCACATAATATAAAATGCAAGCCCCCCTTCCTTAGTTGTAGCCAACGCATACAGGTTAAGATTAGATAAAACAACAATATTAGAGCTAGGTAAGTGTCATCGAAAGATTGAAGGTAAATGACATTGTTTTTGGCCTGTGTGTATTTAACATAGGATTGCATGAAGGGCTATGGGTAGGTATATATAAAGAGGTAAAAGTGCAAGAGGTGAAAATAGTGAATTAAAATGCAAAAAGTTTTTTGTGTATATGTAAGGGATGAAAAGTCTTGAAACATTGAACCAAATGAAACAAAATGTCAATATTTAATTTGTTCTTATCTCTAATGTGACACTTGAGAATATTTCAATTCTTTTTGCATAAAATGTGCCACTTGACAGTACCTTATATTTTTCCACGTGAGATTTCTGCTTTTATATATATATATATATATATATATATATATATTGATTGATTGATTGATTGATTGGGTAATTTATTTCATAGTCACATTCTACTATATCAAGATGTTAACAAGCTCGCTAAATTCATTCTAACTAAACGCAAACCTTTAAGTCCATAAGGGCTTCTTGAATCTACAAAGAAGAACTCTAGAATCCACCAAAATTAAAGAATATCTCAATTTTTTGAAAGTAATTTATTTATTTTCATTTTACAAATTCCAAGCCTATATTAGAAATTGCATAAAACTTATTTCTTTTCTTGTTATAATATTCCTTAACACATCTTAGTATGCATTACTATAATAGGACTCTAATTTCACTAAGAAACCCTTTAAAAAAAAACTTAAAATCTAGTAAGTAAAATCCTATATCCTAAATACGATGAATTTTTTTTTATTTCCTCCTTAGATAGTGTTTTTGTTCACTATGTTATTTCTCCAGACCAGTGTGTGTGTTTACTATGTTATTTCTCTAGTTGTTGCAATTTTCCCAATAAATACATTGTCCCTCATTCATTCTGTTGACCTTTTGTCTTCATTTTTGGATATAAGAGTCCAAAATGTCTATCAAAGAGTAAAACACAGTTTTATATGCTAGGCACGTGAATTGTTAAGTTTCTTTTGTGTGTAGGAAATCATCTTATCTTGAGAGATAGACGCTTAGGAAACTCAAAGCATCATTGTAAGAGATGAAATTTGTCTTAAGGACATAATGTAAAATACTAACCTTGATCAAAAATGATCTCTCTCTCTTATTTTCTTCTTAGACTGTAAGTTTCATGTGTAAATTTATTATTTATAAGTTAGAACAATTTACATTTTTGTTGCTGTTTTGTTTACCAAATCACAAATAATAAATACTTGCATTGTATTGTATTGTACCCACTAACTTCAACATTAACAATTTGAAATATATAATATGTGAATTTTCAGCTAGCTTACATGGCTTCGAGTGGCACGAAAGAACATTTAACGACAGTCACGATATTTAACATGCTAGCACTTTATAAATGGGGTGTTAAGTTGGTACTGCCTCTCTTCGCTTTTGCTTGGAACTATGGACAATTCGATGCTCAAACTGAGCACGGTGCGCCATTGAAACCCCAGTTCAATATACTTAAAGATCTAATCGGGACGGCATTGGAAGTGACCCATTGTGTCATTGAGTTTAATGAACTACCATCCAAGTATATCACATTGGAGGTACCGGCATTATCCTCTGCCATGGCCCAGATTCCAAGTGCTGCCTATTGGACTGTCAGGAGCATCGTGGTCTGCACATATCAAATTGTTAGCTTCACTAGCAAGGGCTACGAGTATGTTTTCCTGTCCATTAGAATATCCCAATTTGTAATTCTCATGTAAATCCTTCATTTAGATACAACGTGGCATTTATATGCAAGGTTTATGAAACATTTCTTGAAATTTCTATACTTAGTAATTGACCTTTTTTTATAAAAAAAAAAAATATATATATATATATATATATCTCTAAATTGTTTTACAAGTAGTGTAAATTTTAAACATATAAAATATTCATAAGGCGTTTAACTTTAATTAACACTCCAAAAAATGGCTATTGATTGCAGGTTTGCGTTATCCACCACAAAAGCATGGGAGCCATTGACCCTGGCTCTCAAGCTCAAAACCATACTGAAGATCTTAGGAAGAAGATGAAAGAGTGCATTCAATACATTCGTAAGCCAGTTTTATGTTGTGTTACAAATCATATTTGTATATGCAATGCCATAAAAATGAATACATAAACTTGACATACACGTGAAAACAATGTTGCATAATCTATTACATAAGATACCACTATGTATATGTTGAAATTCTCCTATGTTGCATAATCTATTACATAAGATACCACTATGTATATGTTGAAATTCTCCTATTCAATGCAGAGGAGATGAGGGATATTGAATCTTATCAAATGCTTGTCAATCTCTTCAAAATAACCCAAATTGATAACATGAAGGCTCTCGAGTCCCTGATTTGCCCTAGGGATGATGTGCAGACGCTTCTTGATGGTTTCACCAAGAAAAGGGTCAGCAATCTTCTAACACATATCATTATCATTACTAAAGCAAAATTACCGATATAACCATTTAAGTTGTGATAGTATAATTAGTTATCTAATTATCTATATATAACTATTTCATTTTGGGGAAACTAAGTTAACCTCAATGTTCTTAGAAAGAAGAATGTGTTATTGCTCATTTCAAGTCTAGATATCACCCAAGAAGAGCTGTCGATTATTGAACAGATGTATTACGAGTCCAGGGTCCCCGATATCAAGTTTCAGAATCCGTATGAGATTGTGTGGATCCCCATTGTGGACCAGTTGACTGATGCCAAAGAAAGGTATTTTGAGTTGCTACAGGCTTCAATGACATGGTACTCAATGCACCACCCTTCCATACTATCCACGACATCCGTCAAGATCATCAGGGAAGAGTGGCACTTCAGGAACAAGTCTATCCTTGTAGTCCTAGACCATCAAGGGAGAGCGGTGTCCCCAAATGCAATTCACATGTTGTGGATTTGGGGAAGCCATGCTTTCCCTTTCACTACCTTGAGAGAAGAAGCTCTTTGGAGAGGAGGCTTGGAGGCTTGAGCTGCTGGTGGATGGCATTGACGTAACCATATTGAGCTGGGTAATTATATATGTGTGTGTGTCAAACACACTCTTTAAGAAAAAAATGTTAGAATAATTGTGAAATAATTAAATTAACTATTTCCTAACAGTTTAATTTTTTGGATAATAAGAATTTATTATAGTAATTCACATTTCCCTCTTTTTCATTGAACAGATTAGAGAAAGAAAATACACAGGGGCGGAGGCACGTACAAGGGTGGGGGGGCCATGGCCCCCCCAAAATTTTAAAAATTTTTAAAATATATATACAATTATTTTTATGTTTTCAAATTTTAGTCAAAAAAATTAGAGTTGGCCCCCCCCAAATATTTGAATTAGTCCAATAATGCTTTAAAAAAAAATAATTGGTCTAATAGTTATAAAAATATAACTTTATTTTTTACAATTCTATTTTTTATTGTAAAATGTGCTTTTATATCTGTTAAATATTTGATAAAATTTGGTATCAAACATGTTTAAATCTATATTTTTCAACCCGTTATGTGACAATTAACAAGTCATTGACTCATTAAAAAAATTTTGTCACTAAAACTACACATGAAATGTGTCTTTAGTTGCCATATAATGTGTTAAAGCAAGGTAGCTTTAAATATGTTTGGAGCCTAACTTATTTCTCTAAGTTTTGGATCATTTATGTTTTTGAAAATTTCATTAGTTCAATTGAAAGATTTTTTACTTATTTTAGCATAAAATTTGATAATTTGTGTTTAAAATGAAACTTTTTAAGATTTTGACTATGAAAATGGAAAAAATGAATTTTATTTTATGAAAGATCGCCGTCAAAAATAATTTTGATTGAAAATACTAAGAATTTTTTTTTTTTTGGTTGGGTCTGTGTATATATATAACTTATCAAATAAAAAAATGTGTATATATAATAAAAAGCGCGCGTGTGTGTATATATGTGTGTGTGGGTGTGGAAGTTGTCTTGATAAATATATTAGTGTCGCAACTTGGCCCCCCCAAACAAAAATTCCTGGCTCCGCCCCTGAAAATACATTTGCGTGTATGGAGGGGATGACATGGAGTGGATTCGGAAATTTACAAAGAAAGCAAAAGCAGTTGCAGCGGATGCGCGCATACTCTTAGAGATGGTGTATGTAGGAAAAGCCACAAAAAGGGAGCAAGTGAAGCGAGTGATAGCGAACATTGTGCAGGAAAAACTCAGTTACTGCTGGCAAGACCCAGCCATGATATGGTACTTTTGGACGCGGCTTGAGAGCATGCTGTTCTCAAAGTTTCAGCTAGGCAAGGATGAGGAACACGACCTTGTGATGCAACAAATCAAGAGGATGATTAGCTTTGACAGAGAGGGTACATGGGCTGTGCTTAGCAGAGGGTGTAGTGTGTTGGTTAATGAGCATGGAAACATTCTCTGGTCTGCCTTGTTTGAGTATGATCAATGGAAAGAAAATGTGGCACTGCAGGGTTTTGACGCTGCTTTTCAAACCTATGTTGCCACTTGCCACGCTTCGTGGTAATTCTCACCCTTGTTGCCGCTTTGAGTTCTCTCACTATGCTGGAAAAAACCCAGAAAGCATGAAGTGTCCTGAGTGCCACCACTACATGGAGAAATACACCACTTTCCTCTGCTGCCACGATGAAGGCATTGTTCCAAGCTTACTTGCACTAAGTACTACTAATACCTAATTAAACCCACTAGCATTTTCCTTAATTAATATAGCAGCTATATGCTTATGTTGCTGGTTCTAAATAAGAGAACAATATATATATATATATATATATATATATATAATGTTTGTTTTATTTATTTATTAATTTATTTTCTTCTTTCATCTTATATGTGTAAAAGAATTGAGTGTGAGATGTCCTCTCAATTGCCACTTTCTACGGCTTATGTATCCAATTTGAAGGAATAAATAAAAATTATATATGTGTGTTGTAATAATCTTCTATGATTATATATATTATATAATATAAAAATTCTACTTTAACTTAATCTAAGTGTGTATATATATATATATATATATGTAAAATTCTTTCCTAAATACTTGAATTTTGGCATTTTCTTGCTACACCCCATAATTACTTGTATTTAAAAACTCCTTGTAGTGAATAATAATACTATTTCAAAGAAGTTTCTTGAGTGTTTAATATGCATGATAAATTGAGAAAGCGCCAAAACCATTTAGTTCCTTTCAAATCTAACTTTTGTCTTGATTGATAGTATATTATTTTATCCCAAGCAGGTTGAACCCGATACCGTTAAGTAGGAGAGGGTATATCCTGTACCCGGCATATGTGCCGGGTACCTCACAGGGAGGTGGGACCCACACTCACAGGGAGGTGGGACCCACAGTGTGGGGGTCCCACCTCCCTGTGAGGTACCCGGCACATATGCTGGGTACAGGATATCCTAAATCGTTAAGTAGCTCCAAAGCAAAACCTGCAATTAAAATTAGTTCTGCGAAAAACCCAGCTACATCTGCCCCTATAGCTCAGTGGTAGAGCGTCAGTCTTGTAAACTGAAGGTCTGTAGTTCGATCCTGCATAGGGGCAAATGTACATTTGGTTTTTCTTAATTTTGACAAATCATAACCATTGCATGAGGCTCTTCCTTTTCTTTTTTTTTTCTTTTTTTTTTTTTTTGTGGTTTAGTTTCATAACATTTTATTCATCCCAATTTGAGGTTTAAGTGTAAGTTTGATCATATTATGCATTTGAGAACTATTGGTACAGATAGGAGTGTCATAAGTCTATCCATAAAAAATGAATACTGAAATAGTTTTGAAATCATTTGTTCGTTGTAAATTTGGTTTTTCTTAATTTTGGCAAATTTACTGTTGGATAGTTCGATCCTGCATGGGGGCATATTTACATTTGGTTTTTCTTAATTTTGACAAATCATAACCATTGCATGAGGCTCTTCCTCTCTTTTTTTTCTTTTTTTCTTTTTTTTCTTTTTTGGTTTAGTTTCATAACATTTTATTCATCCCAATTTGAGGTTTAAGTATAAGTTCGATCATATTATGCATTTGAGAACTATTGATACAGATAGAAGTGTCATGAGTCTATCCATAAAAAATGAATACCGAAATAGTTTTGAAATCATTTGTTCGTTGTAAATGTGTTCATAATTTTATGCATTTGTGGGTTTATTAATTTTTTGTGTTATATCTTATTCACTCCTAAATATTTGTGTGATTGGAAAATCAACCACAAATGAGAATAAACAGAAACTATTAACATTTTAAAAATTATAAAAGCTTTTGAGCATGCGCATAGCGTGGGTGAAAAGGTTAGTCTATATTTATGTCTTTAAAAATATTATGAATTAACAAAAATTTTAAATTATTATACTTCTGTGACACTTCTATTCTCAAATAAAATTTTGCTTTCTATCTTTCAAAAAAAAAAAAAAAAAAAAAAAGATAAAGAAAAGAAAATAAGAAGAAGAAGAAGTTTTACCAAATAATAGTTGAATAAAACAAAATAATGCAAAATTGTGTACACTCCCACTTTGGATCTTCACATGTTCATTGATAGGGACAAGAGAAGATATAAACTATTGAGCATTTCATAATTATTTGAAGTGCCAAATTTTCTAAACTATTAAAACTCAAATTCAACAAATTAAAAGGAGGTCCAATGATAATGATATCTTTTATTGTGACTAGTTGAAATCCCACCTTCTCCACCCAATATATGATTATAAAACAAAAATAAAAAAATCATCAAATACTAAATAGTTAGAATCTTCTAAAAAAATATAAAAATCTAAACAATTAGAACTATTTAACATCTTCATCCACTAGTACAAATATCAACCAAATAACAACAAAATTACATGATGTCTTCAATTCATAGTAGCAATACACCACATCTTGTTCCTACAAAAACACGAATATACTTTCTCTCAATTGGGCATTAAAATTGCAAAAAATTTCACTTCAATGCTTTACACAATAGTTTCCTTCATAAGAAAATTTTGAAAGATTTAATGATACAGAATGTCAAATTAAAAACCATAACAAAAAACAATGTTCAAACTTTGTTTTGAGATTTCTACCTTCAACAGAAAACTTTCCAATAGGATTGTCTAAATGGAACTTCTGGAACTCCTAAAATATCTGCACAAATTAGATTATATAACAACAATCATATGAAACATTTATCTAAATGACACTATGAGTATCCTGATTCCCAACTATATTATTCTCAGCCTTGAAAAGCAATGAGAGAGAAAGAGAGATCATATCTCTCCAATTTGCCAATCCTATACTTGAATTTGCCAATCCTATACTTGAGAGTTACTTTTTCATTATTAAAAAATATATAATTTAAGGTATATAGACATAGTAATTTGGTGTTCGAACTTCGAAGTTTCTTTATACTAATGGAATTTTTTTTTTTTTTTTTTTTTGAAAGAAACGATAGAGCTTTATTGCTTGAAACTGAGAGTACATAAAGAAAATTTAGGAACACTGGAGGCATATTTCCAGTGTGATATGCATACCCAGACAACAAAGCCGCCCATGGGGCTTCGCAGGGATTATAAAAGGAAAAGAAAATAACAACAATACAAAACTGAAGAATGAAACTCAAGAGCTGGCCTGTGCTTCCATTAGTCTCTGATATTCTGTCAGTAAGGCTAAGGCCCCATCAGCAATGGCTTTCGGTTGCAGCTGCGCATTTTCAAAATACCTCGTAAAAAATGGAAATTTTGACTGTACTACCATTAACAAAAGCAATAGTAATAGAAGTAGTAGTAAACAATACTATCTTGAGTATTCACCCATAAACGCATCATGGTTTGGGTTATTTGATCATTAATCTTTTGGAATTTCAAACCCATTGCCACCAACAATTCACCGAAGTGAATTGAAACTCAAAAGCGATGATGCTCCTGCGACAAAAAATCTATTAGTTAACAAATTCGAGATCTTGTGCGTCTTTTTTTTTTTTTTTTTTTTAAATTATCTAACATGAACTGAAAGAAAATGTTGAGTAAATACATTTTGGATTTTGTTTTTGAGTGGCTCCCTCTAGCACGTAGTCACCTGTTACCAAAATGCAAAAATGGTTGTCGCTCTTGGTATAAAAAGAGAGGACTTGGCATAGGTGATAGGGATGGGGAGAGATTGGATAACATTATAATTGCTTGATGATAATATGGAAATTTGAAATTGTTGGGTGAAAGTAGATGTGGCAAGCGGGCGGGTCAGGTCATAGGTTAATTAAGTGCGTGTTGAGTCGAGTTGGCCCGTATTTTTCAAACAAACTTTTTTTTTATAATTACAAAAACAAATCAATGGCAACATTTTTAGAGAGAATGAATAAAATTAATCAAAGAAATGAATTGCACCTAATGCCACTTGTTAATATCCTTCTAATACTGACAGTTTTGAGCGTGACTAAAATTCTTTATAGTAATGAATTCATGATGAAAAATTCATCAATGTTAATAACTCACTATCAAAATATTTGTAATTACAAATTTACAACTTCGGAGAGAGATAGATCACCCAACATCAATGGTTCTATTTTTTTACCACTTCATTTAAATATTCTTTCTTTATTCTTTCTTTCTCTCTCTTCCTATCTCTCTTCATTATTTTTATCAGTATTGGTGGAGCTAAAAGTTTTAGCTTTTAGCAACTTAAAATGCTATTTTATCTATTTTAACACCTCACATTATAATTCACCCAACATCAATGATTCTATTTTTTTACCACTTCATTTAAATATTATTTTTTTATTATTTTTTTATTATTTATTTCTCTCTCTTCTTGTCTCTCTTTATTATTTTTACCAACATCAATGGAATAAAAAATTGATTTTTTTTTTTTTAAATAACTTATAGCTACAGTGAGCTGCCAAAGATGGCAGCTCACTATAACTCATTGGCAAATTTTTTTAACTATACCACCATCAATGTGGCCTGCCTTTTAGTGTTTTGGGTGGTATAATAGCAATTTAGCTATTTTACCACCATCAATGCTAATGCTCTTAGTAGTGTTAGAGTAGTGTATAGTCAAATCAAATGTCTTGCTTTGTTTACTTGTTTTCGGTTTTCCTTTCATTTTTACCTTTTTTTTTTTTAATAAATGGGTTGTCAACTTATTATGTGACCTTTATTGGCTACTGGCTAGGCAGTAGGCTGCCAGCTAGCCATGCTTTGTGCTTTATGCACCTAGAACCTATGGTGTAGTCTAAATATTTTTTAGCGAATTTTTTTTTTTTTTAACAAGTTGGGTCGAGTCCGGTTGACCCGTAAAAGAAAATTGGGTCAGGTCATAAGTCAACCCGTTTTTGTTTCGGGTCAAAAAATTCAGGTTTGGATCAAGTATTTTTCGAGTCAAGTCAACAAAATCTGACCCATTTTGCCATGTCTAGGTGAAAGTTTGAAATTGTGTGTGTTGAAAAGATAGTTCAATAATTAGAAGGACTTTTTTTTTTTTTTTTAAAGTGCCTATTTTTTAGGGCAAGGGAGGGGAACATGATTTGAAAAAATTGACTAGGGAGTAGGTTTTTTTTTTCATTGAACTATTAATTAAATTTTAATTACTTGTATACCCTCACTTATTTATCTGTTTAAAGTAATGTTAGGTAAAACTTAGGAATGATTTAGAGAATTGAGAGATCAAGTAACTAACTTTCTGAATCCTATTAATATATAGAGATAATGCACTTTTTTTTTCTTTTTTTTTTTTATGATAAGAAATTAAGGACGTGATTAAATTTAACTAGATGATATGTACTTATCATTATTTTCTTAAAACTCATTCATCATGAGAGTCCATTTTAAGGTAAATACTTTACTAACCTACATATGACTATAGCATTTAAAATCAAATATTTTATGGATAAATTATAATATCTCTTTAATGGTTTGGTCTCATCACAATTTAGTCTATACTTTTACATTTGGACCAAAATGACATCATTAGAATTCCGACCCAAAACTCCTTAATAATATAATTTTAAGCCAAACCTTAGGAGTTTGAAAAGTTTGTGAGAGTATGTGATAGGGCTAAATCATAAAGGAGTAAGTTGTGATTGAAAGTACCACCATACACCCTTAGCGTAATAGTTACTTTACAAGTACAAGTTTTTATGAGATTGGGGGGCAGGGGGTTAAGGGTTAAGGTTCAAGTCTCTTGGAGGGAGCTTCACACATATATACACTTAGATTAGGCTAGAGTAAAATTTCTATCTCCAATAAAATAAAATAAAAAATGAAAAAGTTGTAATTGAAAGTTTAATACAAAATTTGTTAATTTGAAAAGAACTATAACATTTTTTTTAATCCAAACTTTTATGGGGATTAAAATATAACAATTGAAATTTTGTGGATAAAATTGTGATAGGCCAAAATCACATAATGATAAACTATAATTATTCATTTGTATGTTTACTTTGAAATTTAGAGGAAATACATTTCATAAAAAGGAAAATTGAAAGAAAATAATGGGGCAAAATTTAGAAACGATTCATTAGGTATTATATTTTAGGTTTTTCAATTGAATCAACCAATCAACCACATGACTTTATTGAGTGTTAACTTTTCTAAAGACAATTAAGTTCAAAGATTTGGTTCATTGGCCAATGCAATGTAACTGTAGGGACTGGGTTTTTGGTTGCCCAAGCCCAATGGACACGGGTCAAAAGCCCAACGAACCCCGCAATGAATTTATAGAAAGTGGGTCGAAGGTCTAGGCGCCGGCCGGCGCTCTCTTGTGGCGAGAGCTTCGGTCTCTTTTATTTAAAGAAAAAGACTTAATACAGTTTACAAATGGGATGGGCTCCTCGGCCATGGGCCGAGGAGGCTCTTACCTTGCTTTCTCTCTCTTCCCTTCTTCTTCTCTACTAACTCTCAAGTTCTCCCAGAACCTGTAAATTATTATTTCCCTCTCTAAATTATTGTCCCCTCTTCCTCAGAAAGGATTCCCTTACATTATATTTCCCTTACCCAACCAATCCTAGCCCTACATTTGTTGAGTGATCATGACCTTCGCTCAGGTGCTTGTCCCATCAGCCGCCTTCCCAGTCTCTTTGGGAGTCGCGGTAACCAAGGCAACACTGGTGAAGGTCCTTTCCTCATTAATGCGGTCAGGGTGGTGGTCAGGTGCGTTTAGTGTGGAGATGACAGCTTGCTGCGAGCATATTCCTTAAACTCTCGGACGTCCGATGATGAGGTCATCCTCGGACGTGTATGTCTCCTTGGCTCGGGCTTTCGGCCCAGGAATGAAGTGGGCTGGGCCATGGGATTATTTGGCCCCACAATAGCCCCTTAAAATTTTGTTGTCCGCGTCCTCGGGCGGAGAGGAGGATTTTGATGTCCTCGGGCACACGTCATGTACCGTTGAGTTTGACCCTCTGGGGGTACTGGAGTCTTTTCGCCTGCCTCAGAAGCATTACTGATGCCTTGAAGGGCGCGACGTGCTCTTCATTAAATCCTGACGGCTTTATGCTCCCCACATTCAACGGGAGGATGTCAATCCAACGGTGGGGATTTGCCTAACGGTTGGGGGTGGAAAAACCCGCTCTGTTCCTTGATTTTAGGGTATAAATACCCATTTGAAAGTCCGGTTCCTCTGCTTCTTTGCACTCAAGAGTCTACATCTCCAGCATAAAAGACCTGTCCGAGGAGCTTCTACACCTTTCTGTAAGTCACTCTATCCCCCTTTGAACTTTCTCCTTCTCCTTCTTTGCCTCTTTTTCGTTTGCTCCCTCTTAGCTCGTTTAGGCTTTATTTGGGATGGGTATTTTTAAGAAGTACGTCTTCACTGAGGAGGCGATGGAGAAATTCATCGTCGACTACAAGATACCGGCCAATGTGGGCTTGAGGTATTGTGCGGAGGGTGAGTGGCGCTTTCGGAGGCGGGAGGGTGAAGTAGTGATTCCCATCGTTGCCTTCGTTGAAGGTGGCATGAGGATTCCCATGGGTCCGGTGATGAGGGACTATCTGATGCACTTCCGGTTAGCCCCCACTCAGTGTGCTACCAACGTCTTTAGGGTCCTGAGCTGTGTGGATGCCCTAAATGAAAAGATGGGCCTGAGATTGACCCACCATGATGTCAACTGGTGCTATAATCTCCAGTGCCTGAAGGGCGAAACCTACTATCTGAAGACCAGGGATGACAGAGTCCGGCTCATTCAGTGTCTCCCTGAGTCCAGCAAGGGGTTAAACAAAGACTTCCTCATCGTGTCCGGAGAGTGGCATGATGGCCTTCACTGCCCGACAACGGAGGGGACCCCAGGTGGGCAGTGGAAAAATGGAGAGAGAGAGAGTTCTAGGACCCTAATCAGTTCCATCTTTTCTCTCCTTCCTCTTTCTTGCACTGTTTGGTTTCTAATGTGGATGTGTTTCTTTTTGCAGATCCGCACGCCTTCACGCGCCACTTCAGCCTAATCAACCGGGAAGACTTGCAAAAGGCGCTGAGGGCAGAGGTTTTTGTGAACGATGCCGATAATCAGGTTAGGGCCGCTCACGAAATTTTGAAATACGACCCGGCTCACAAGTCATTTGCGGCGCCAAAGCACGTGATCAGAGCGAAGGATCCTCGGCTTCGGAAGATAACTGTGACCGAGGACGGGTTTCGGTTCCCTGAGGTGCCCTCCACATCAGAAGGCGCAATACCTGCGGGTCCCTCCTCCTCCCTCAGAATCTCGGAACCCGCCGAAGTAGGCCCCGAGAGAGAAGTGGAGGTTGCTGATTTTGGCCCCGCCGAGGACGAATTTAGCGTGTTTGATCAAGCTCACTAGTCTGAGGACCCTCCAGGAGATTTGGGTGACCCTCGTCTGACCGAAGCGGATTTCTCAGCGTCCAAGTCCTCTTCTCGGCAGAAAATGGGCTACAAGAAGAAGCCGCAAGTTAGCTTGGCGGAACTGATCGAAGGCCAGCCGGAGAAATCTAAGTCGGAGCTCCCTCCTCCTCCTCCAAAAACTCGTTCTGCCCAGGGCAAGTCGGCTTCTACCCAATCAGGGCTTCCTCCCTCTCTACCCAAGACGAGTCTGCCTTCCAGACGTGAGCCCTCTGATCCCAAGCAGAAGAAGGATAAGGGCAAGAGGCCAGTTGAGGAGAGGTCTGAGTCCCCACGGGAGGAGGGTGATGGTCGGCGGCCGTCCAAACAGTTGAAGATAGGCTCTCGAGGCCCGGACAAACAAGTCGACAACCAGCCCGAGCCTCAGGCCTGGCTTCCTGCCCCCATGCTCCGCGGGGCGCCGCTGAGGGAAGACTCCTCCCTCAGAGATTTCAACCAGGGCGAGGGCACATACGTGGCCGACGCGGTGGAGAGGTGCCTGTTACTCCCAGCCGACATGGCAGAGCTGGCGACTATGAGGAGCAGGGAGGTCTTCCTCTGCCTCAAGCGGTACTTGGGGATGGTAAGCCCCTCAATACTTTGTGACTTTTCCTAGTTGTAGCTCTTCCTTTCCGCTTTTTGGCTTCAGTTTATGGCGTATTTGTTTTGTTGGACAGGCCGTTCAGGCTACTTATAGGTTGGAGGACGTGGCCCGTGACCAGGGAAAGCCATGGAGGTGGAGCGCGAAAAACGTTTGGAGGCCACCCAGGTTCTTAAGCACTCTGAGGCTGATCTATCCAAGGCCCGGGAGGAGTTGAGTGCGATGACCAGTGCCCGGGACACTGCCCTGTCCGGTCTCGCCGATTTTCAGAAGCAGGCCGAGGATTACTCGAAGCGCCTGGCTGAGGCGGAGGAGCAGCTGAAGACTGCAAAGGGGTTGCTTGCAGATTTGCCCAAGAAAGTGGCTGCCGCCGAGTTGGACAAGAAGGCAGCCGAGTGGGAGAGGGACGAGGCCGTGAGGGCCAAGTTTGAGGCTGACCATGGCAGGGAGGAAGCCCTGGCCGCTATGAAGGAAGCCGAGGAGGAGGCTTACGCCGCGGGGATGGAAGAGACAGCAACAACATTTAGGTCTGAAGTCCCCGGGTTGTGCAGGCGCTACTCTGCCGAGGTTTGGAGGGAAGCTCTCAGGCAGGCTGGGGTCGAGGCCTCATCCGACTTGTGGAAGGAAGAGAATGTGTACTACCCTCCTGCCATCCGCGAGGCGGCTCCAAGGGGCACTGAGGCCGAGGAGGCTGTGGAGGAAACCGGCACTGTTACGGGTGAGGACACATCAACTGCTGAGCCCGTGGCTGAGCCCGCCCAAGGAAGTGACCCTTCCAAGGTGGCAGAATCGGGTGAGGGCCCCGTTGGGGAGGCGCCCCAGGAGGCTGTGAAGTCTGGAGCTGGAGCTGGGGCTCCCGCTGCTGAGGAGGCAGCTATTCCTGCTTCGCCTTCGCAGGCCGTCCCCTCTGGCCAAAGCTCAGAGAGCCTTGATGCTGCTATGGTCCAGCCCCCGGCTGAGGGAGGAGTTTAAGTGAGTAGGGCAGGCCCTCCGACCCTGTTGTCTTCCTGGTCCTTTGTGTTCTCTTCTTTTTTCTTTTTGCTTTGTGACTGTAATGTGGTACTCACCATGTAATATTTGTGAACTTAATGGATTGCGAGTTTTACTTCTTTCCTGTTTGTTGTGGTTGTTTGCTTACTTGCACGTTATTCGTTCTTTCTTTACTTGCATAATTTTATCTTTAATTGCACCTCGGCCAGTCGCGGCATCAATTGTTGCAGCGAGGGCATGTATGCTCGAGTGGGCCCATCTTTCCCTAAGGGCTGGGTAGAAAATTCTTTAGGCTGACACTTAGGTTCTCCTTGATGTGGTTGGCTTCCCCACAAGCCTGAGTCCGAGGACCGCACAGTGCTTTAGGTTCTGGCTAACACTTAGAATCCTCTGAAGTAGTTAGTTTCCCCATAGGTCTGAGTCCTGGGATCATGCAGCACTTTTGGTTCTGTCCAACACCTGGAATCCTCTGAAGGAGTTAGTTTCCCCATAGGCCTGAGTCCTGGGACCATGCAGTGCCTTGGTTCTGTCTAACTCTTAGGATCATCTAAGGTGGTTGGTTTCCCTGTGAGCCTGAGTCCGAGGACCGAGCACAGCCATGGTTCTGCCTAACCCTTAGGTTCATCTGAAGTATTTAGCTTCCCCGTGAGCCTGAGTCCGAGGACCATGCAGTGCCTTGGTTCGGTTGCTGCCTTCAGGATAAGTGGCTAGCTCCCCATAGGCTTGGGTCCGAGGACCATACAAGACCCAGGTACAGTTGCTGCCTTCCAGATAAGTGGCTAGCTCCCCATAGGCTTGGGTCCGAGGACCATACAAGACCCAGGTACAGTTGCTAAGTGGTTAGCTCCCCGTAGGCTTGAGTCCGAGGACCATGCAAGACCTAGGTACAGTTGCTAAGTGGTTAGCTCCCTGTAGGCTTGAGTCCGAGGACCATGCAAGACCTAGGTACAGTTGCTAAGTGGTTAGCTCCCCGTAGGCCTGAGTCCGAGGACCATGCAAGACCTAGGTACAGTTGCTAAGTGGTTAGCTCCCCGTAGGCTTGAGTCCGAGGACCATGCAAGACCTAGGTACAGTTGCTAAGTGGTTAGCTCCCCGTAGGCTTGAGTCCGAGGACCATGCAAGACCTAGGTACAGTTGCTACCTAGCGCTGGGCATCTTGGAGCGGTTAGTTTCCCCATAGGCCTGAGTCTGAGGATCATGCAGTGCCTTGGTTCTGTCTAACACTTGGCCTCTGGAAGTAGGGGTTTGTCCTCGGTTTGCTTTACTGGGGACGATTCCACCTTCGGACGGATCATGATCTTACACGTGGCATTGACCTTATCTCCATCTCGAGCATTCATCTTTCTCATTTGCGAAGCGTCCCTTGGCCGTTCGTGTTCTGCGCCTGACGCTTCTGTGCGCGAGAGGCGCCTTCATTAATGGCCTCGTAAATCCTCATAAGCACAACGGTTTGCGGCTCCCTTGGAATCTGGCCGCGTTATTACCATCCAACGCTTCGTTAACCAGCTTTTCGAATTCTGCGTGGATTTAATTCCCACCTACCTTCATCCCCTATATAAGGCCCCCTGGGGGGAATGGTTTCTCTTCATTCCATGAACTTCTCAACCCAACCAGAAAGAAGATACCCCTTCAACTCCCCATGCCCCTTTAACAACCCCGCCGGAATTGTGACCGGAGTTAGGCGATATGGGGCGGCTTTGGACGGACATGAGAACATCCGTGCCAAGAGCCGTTGTGGCCGTAGCCCCCACTGGGCTTTCGGTGCGGCAGAATCTAGGCGTAACCCCGATGGCGCCATGCACGGTGGCCCGGAGGGATATTGTTGAAGTACCTAACGTTCCTCCTCAGAGCGCACCCCCGACGGAGGAGACATGCGAACTCTCATTATGTGCGGCGCCCGAGTGTTGCCGTCACCAACGGCCAACGCTCGTGGAGGTTGGAGAGAATCAAGGGAACATCATGGGGGAGGGCATCCCGGAGCCCCTGCATCTGCTCCTCGCTTTGTTCAAGCTCTCAGCCCCCTTCCGCCCCCTTATTGTCAAGCTCTCCCATTCTCTTTCTCCCATTCTCTTTATGCCAATAAGGGGACGAGTTGACATCTCCCTCTAGCTAGTTTTAGGTCGGGTCCGCCTGGGCCTCTGATTGTAGGACTAGTTGGTAGGAACAGTTGTAAAACAAGCCTGCCTAAGCCTCTGATTGTAATATGTGACTTTTTTTTTTTAATAATATCAAGTACTTTTCTTTTTACTGTTGAATCTTTTGTCTTCAAGCTTTTATATTTCTGCAATGTTCTTCTTTTTTATAGTTTTTTTTTTTTTTGCATCACCGCCGATCCTCCATGGAATGATTGTTTAGAACAGTCGCCTGTTGCGCCAACCGGTGCACTAATCCTTCCCACAGACGGCGCCAATTGTAGGGACTGGGTTTTTGGTTGCCCAAGCCTAATGGACACGGGTCAAAAGCCCAACGAACCCCGCAATGAATTTATAGAGAGTGGGTCGAAGGTCTAGGCGCCGGCCGGCGCTCTCTTGTGGCAAGAGCTTCGGTCTCTTTTATTTAAAGAAAAAGACTTAATACAGTTTACAAATGGGATGGGCTCCTCGACCATGGGCCGAGGAGGCTCTTACCCTGCTTTCTCTCTCTTCCCTTCTTCTTCTCTACTAACTCTCAAGTTCTCCCAGAACCTGTAAATTATTATTTCCCTCTCTAAATTATTGTCCCCCCTTCCTCAGAAAGGATTCCCTTACATTATATTTCCCTTGCCCAACCAATCCTAGCCCTACATTTGTTGAGTGATCATGACCTTCGCTCAGGTGCTTGTCCCATCAGCCGCCTTCCCAGTCTCTTTGGGAGTCGCGGTAACCAAGGCAACACTGGTGAAGGTCCTTTCCTCATTAATGCGGCCAGGGTGGTGGTCAGGTGCGTTTAGTGTGGAGATGACAGCTTGCTGCGAGCATATTCCTTAAACTCTCGGACGTCCGATGATGAGGTCATCCTCGGACGTGTATGTCTCCTCGGCTCGGGCCTTCGGCCCAGGAATGAAGTGGGCTGGGCCGTGAGATTATTTGGCCCCACAGTAACAATATTGTGTTCAATTATGTAACTAACGTACAACACTTAAAAGAAGTGTCAAGATCCTTATAACTCAAATGACATCTCATAAATTTATAATATTTCCCACAGATACATCTTATATTTAAATCCCCTAAACTTCAAATATCGAATTATTATAAAAATAATTTAATAATAAAAAAGTAAGTTTATTGTAACTCAAATGACATCTCATAAATTTATAATATTTCCCACATATACATCTTATATTTAAATCCCCTAAACTTCAACTATCGAATTATTATAAAAATAATATAATAATAAAAAAGTAAGTTTATGTTTATCCATTAATGCCTAATAAAATTGGGAAGAGTCTTTCCTCCTCCATGGTAGGGTCTTCACCTTCCATTCATTTCCATTACTTAAATGTATTCTATTCCTTACTATTAAGATTTACTCATTCTATTATACTAACATGTAACCCATGCAATGCATGGGATTTTAAGGTTTATTGAAAAAAAAAACATGCAACCCATGCAATGCATGGGATTTGTTAAATGTTATTAATATTTTTTAAAAAAGAAAATAAGTAATGAAGTGCATTGAATTGAAGTAGTTTAACGTATTTTTCTTTAAAAATATTTGAGTCATGAATTGGGTTTAGTAACATGTTATGATTTAAAATGGAGTAGAAATTTAGAGTTTTAGAGGTCTTTGACACTTGAAAGAGGTAAGAGAGGGAGAAATATTTGGTGTTCATGTTTGATGGGAAGATGGACAACCTTTGTAAATAAGCATGAGGAAGGTTAAAAAAAAAATCTTTTAAGGGCATAGTTATCAAAACCGTACCAAAGGTTAACTCGGCTGAAGAATTGGCTCACTAGTTCATTGGTTGAATTGTAGGTTTATTAATTAATTAAATAATATATTTTATAATTATAAAAATCATCTAAAATAAAATAAAAATACTCCATTTAGGTAAATTAATAAATTATAACAATAAAAAAATTACATCATATGACATAAAGTTAGAAAATATAGTCCAAAAGTCTTGAAACAAAATATCTCATAGAAATTTAAAATAAATTTTTAGCTTAATCATTAAACGCTAGAGAATAAAAAAAATTATTTAAATCTCCAAATACAACTAATGACTTCAAAGTTTAGTGACTTCAATAGTTTAGTTTAGTCTTTTTGAGTTTTTTCACAGATACACACAATTTTTTTTTTCTTTTATCTGCAGGTTAAAAAGATTAACTCGTGCAATCCGTCAGTTTACACGGTTTGATAATGAGTCATTGCATATTCGGTATTTTATACCAGATCATTCCAAATAATGCTTTGGTTCACGAGTTTCACAGTTTAACCAATGATTTGGTACGGATTTAATAACCATGCTTTTGAGATCAACGGGTGTGAAAAGAGAGAGAATTTGGAGGTTTCTAGGGCTTGTAAATTAAAGCTATGGATAATCTTTTTGGATTTTAAACCCAATAACTTACTTACTTGACTCAAAAAAAGGATAAACATGTGACACAAAATTGAGAATTGAATTGAAAATTTAATTAGATTTGTCCATGGCTTCAATTATATATATAGATTCCTTGAAGAACAAAGTGATAGTAGGAGTGAAAATTCTCTCCACCCTTTGGCCCTAGAAAGGAATTTCAATTAGACATGGCAAAACGGGTCAGAATTTTCTGACCCGACCCAATTGACCCGTTTAAAAATGACCAATTTTAACCTGCGACCCATTTGACCCGCAAACCCGATTGACCTGACCCGAACCCGACCCGACTCACCCGTTTTGCCATGTCTAACAACATTGAGTAAATTGAGATTGATGTGTAATTCTTATAAAATATTTACTTATTCTTCTTTACTTAATATGTTATGTCCTCCATTATAGTTTGTCATTCTTTACTTGCTACTTTCATTTTCTCTTCCTACTTTAAACAAATCGAAGATTATACTAAGATTAGCTTCTAGAAAGCTGGAACAAGAGTTGCACCAAATTTGGGTATCAAGTGTTTAGTGGTAATTGGTAAGTGGTAACAGTATCACCAGTGATAATTTAATCACAGTTAAGGAACTCATAAACAATTGACAAATTACATCTATTTCAAAAAACAAAAAAAAAACTTGTTTGAAAATATAGGCCAACTCGACCCGTCTTGCGACCCGACTCGACCCGTGACCCCGATTAACCCACAACCTGATTGACCCATTTAAAAATGACATATTTTGACATGCGACCCGTTTGACTCGACCCGAACCCGAACCCGAACCCGAACCCGACCCGCTCGTTTTGCCACGTCTAACTTCAATAGTCACAAGTAAGAATAGTCAAAAACCCGTTGACAAACACTTCCTTAGTGTTTCTCAGGAGAAGCCATTTCCCTAATCAGAAAAGACTGAAACTTCGTTTGCTATGCAATACTCCTTCGATTTTAATGGCTTCAACGCTCCAAAAGCTCCTCAGAAAACAACCAGCCACAAGAATCATAGCTGCTTTACATAACCCGCAAATCCCAAATCCCATAGCGCCTCTTATTTTCCACCAAACCCATCTCACCGAACCCAAGTCATTAAGCCCTTTTCTGGGTTCACCAAAAGCAGAGAACTTGACCCATTTACAGTTTTCGCAGATTTACCCAAGTTTCCCATTTGGGTTTTGTCTAAACCCGATTTGCTCAACTGGGTCGGTCCCATCAGAGGCCGAGGAAGCGGCTTTGGATGATTCCAGAACGGTGTGGGCAGATAGTGTGAAGAAGAAGAGGAAGAAGAAGATGAACAAGCACAAGTACCAGAAGCTGAGGAGGCGCCTCAGGAGGCAGACTTAGGGATGGCTTTCATAGGTGAGAGTTGATGATGTTTTGGGGACTATCAGATTTGCTGATTTTGTTTAATCTGAAATTTGTAGTGTTTTGATATAAAAAAGTTCACACCTTTATTATTCTTAAGTGTCAAAGATGGTGGAAGAGATTCTTTAAAGCCTAATTGGGGTTGTTTTGTAATGTTACTTTTTCCTTTTGGTAATAAGAAGAATTTTTGGAGTTCACTTTGCTGTTAACTGTTTTGGAGTATAATGTTATTGGTTGGTTGTGGAATAGGATGCATCTAATTAATTGGGTTTAATACTGCGTGCTTATCTATGTAGTTTAGTTTGGATTGTAGAATATAGAATATGTTTTTTCAGCAATGCTGCTCTTGTTTTTGCTGATCAGGATTTAAGGTTGATTTTTTTTTTTTTTTATTAGAGCTAGAGCTTTAGGGGTATAGAGCTGTGAATTGTGCCTGCATACAGCAATTTTAGCATGTGTGCTTCCAGTAAAAATGTAAAATGTTAATGCCAGCTTCATATGTTTTCTACTGTTGTTGTGGATATGATACATTTGTTTATAAGCATAACTTGGATCCTCTGTTAAGAATGTGGGTATTGCATGGTGAGATATCCAGGCAGGTCATTAAATATTATGCAGTTAATATGGAAGAGTGGTATTGTTCCTGCTGGCTCATGTGTTGTTGTTAATGACAGGAATTAACCATTGAGTATTTGTGCTTGAGAAACCGTGTTTCTTATGATGAAGTAATCTCCTTTAGTCGTTACACTTCTCTCTTTGGGCATTTTGTTGTGGACTGTTAGTTATTTTGTGCCACTGTAAGATGTGTGCTTGTTTTTCCTTTGGCCTCTGTTCCATTATTAGGTGTTGAAATTGTAGGTTGTTTAGGTTCTGAATGAGTAATTTATATTAAAAAGTGATCCAAAGATCTGTTCAAAACAATCATCATTTGTAGTTTTGAAAATTTACTAAAATAAATATTATAGTGAATAAGTTGGATTGCATAACTGCAGCATTGCTCCCTACTCTATGGAAGCACCTTGATCTTATGCGGTCAACTTTATAACAGGGTGCATAGGTGTAACATTTGTTATCATTTTACCAACTGGAAGTTTTGAAAGATATATTGTACAAAATGTTGAATCATGGAGTATTCAATAGTAGGATGCTTTGAAGAGCTATTATTGATGCCTAAGTATGTAAGGAAGGATTAAAAGTTAAAACAGCCATGATAGAGTAAGCTTAAAAAGTAGCAGCAAGGCAGCTCATTGAGCAGGTTGTTCGAAAGATGGTTAGATTTGGAAGCCTTGGATTTTCAGTCTACTGTATAACGTATGATGATAGATCTTAGTTGTATGAAAAAAACTAGTCTTATGACCCTGCATCACTTGGCTTAATCAAGAACCATATGTAAATAAAAGAAAGCATTTCAATAATATAGTTAAAATTGAATATAAAAAAAAAAATTACATTAAGTTACATAAAGGAATACACATCACTTATAAAATAAAAAAATTTTAAAAAGAAAAAGAAAAGAATACACATTGTGTAAGTACAAGTTTTTATCAAAAAACCAAAGACTATAATAGATTACAAAATAATTTAAAATAAATAATGTAACTCATTTTAAATATCTTTAAATTGTTTATAATTGAGTTTTAATCATACTATTATTTTTAATTTTTTGGAAAAACTTTGGTAATACTTTTTCACTTAAAGTAAATTATGTTAATAATTTTGATGTACTTACAATTATGCTGTACAACTTGTAATACTTACATTGAACCACATAGTGGAAGCATCAAGCATTAAATATGTGACTTAACTTATTTTATTAAAAAAAAAAATTTGTGGTGAACTATTATTATAATTAAATAATATAAATAAAGAAACTTATTTTAAATTTTTAGAACCTCTTGGTAGTGGAATTTTTATCAAAGTTGTATTTTAAACTTTTTGAAACTTTGGCAATAGAGTTTCACTTAGAGCAACTATGTCAATTACTTTAATGTACTTTTAGTGCATCGCACGACATGAGAAAAAACTGGGGAAAAAATAATAATAATAATGAAGAAGGAGAGGTGCTTACTTGTGACAGCATATAGGGCGCAACTTTTATCATATAGTTTACTATGACTTCATATGATATGTTTTGGACATGAGCTTATCTAATATCTAGTTTTATTATGAATGTTTTGTTGACAGTAATTAAATGACTGATTATTATAATTTCACAATTCTCATATAGTATATAAGAGGTCTTGTAATTTTATGTGCAATGATTTTTTTGTGTTTAGATAGGTTTTAGTCACAACACGTGAATTTTGTTGTTACTTTTAGTTAATAGAGACTTATTGTGGATGTGAATTGAATTGAAATGGTTTAAAAAGTTCATGATTCTAAAAACTTCTGGTTTAATTTAAAACCACCACAAACTATAGGGCATTCTGTAATTACCAAAGTATTTAATGAAGGGAAGTCACTTGGCGCAAAGAGAAGATGGTCAAAATATTTAAGCTGATAGTCACTTAGCGCAACCACAATTTCTAGGACCTAACTTTTAATATATATTATATGATGTTGATATATGGCTGTGAGTTTAGGGTTATTTAGTGGGTTATGTTTGGGAAAGTAAAGGTTTCGTATTTTTTGGATATCAATGTTTCTGGAAAGAATAACCACCTTTGTGGATGAATTAATACTTGCTGGTGCTTTTTTGGTTGAAAGTGGTTACTTTATTCACAGCTTTAAACTTTATTGAGTATCAAAACTATACCCTTTTGCAAATTCTAGTTTATAGTTCTAGAAATTAGAGTAGTGTTTTGCAAATTCTAGTTTTAGGATATAGAAGACTACTTATCCATGGAGTGCATCTTTGGTAAAAGCAGCAGTAAAAATGAGAGAATAGTAGTGCTTAATATGATGTGACCAGTTCTAGTTTAGTTGTAAAATTTCTGTAAATGGAGAAGAGATGAGGAGACGCGGGGGGGGGGGGGGGGGGGGGGGTGGGTGGGTGTTGGTGGTTAGGGTGGGGTGTGGGTTGGCGGGGGTTTGGAACAGGGTTTGAGAGGATTTGCCTAAATGAAGCATGAAGTTTTTGTGGTCTGTTGTTCGACAATTGACTGTCAAATGATGAGCAAAATTCATAAGATGGCTTTGTGTCAGATGCTTCCAAATGAGTATTGTATAAAGGCCTAGAAATATCTTGTTTCCTAGAAGGTCCTTTGGCTTTGATACTAGCACATCATCTGCCAAAAGATTGATGCCAAAGTAGTTCTTTGCACATTTTTCATTATCCTAGTTTTTGTTTTTATTTTTATTTTTATTTTTTGTATTCTCATCATATTGCTTATCTACAGCCATTTGACATAAACCATTTCTTGTATTGTGTGACAGCCTATTATTTCTTTGGTCCTCTGCTTCAATTATTTTACCCATGCTTTTCTAGTAAAAAGTAAAGCTTGAGTTTTGTGATCTATTTTAGTAAATAGATGCTAGATTAAGCATGAGTACTTGTTTTACATCGAGACATATCATCCGCAAGAATTGCAGGTGTTTGGCTTGGCTCTCATTGTTTGACCTTAATAAGCATTGCCACTAATAATGTCCATGTTCCTCATTCCATTCACGTATCAGGATTTTAGAGCATTGAGGTAAACCAGCGAGAATTTCTTCTTTCTCAATTTGGGAGATTTGTTTGTTTACTACTCAGCAATTAGTTGAGTTTTATAGATGACAACCATGACCAAACAGGTTAGGTTCAGGTTATTCTTCCTCTTTATTATCCTTTTTCTTTTTCCTTTTTCCCCACTTTGATATGATAATCAATCTCATACTTATGTCTGAAAGATTTATTGTTCAGGATGAGTGGGGCAAATGTGGTTGAAAATGATCCAAATGTTTCATGTAATCTCACCCATAGTTTGTCTTTGTGTGCTCGACTGCGAATGTTTTGAACCGTTGTGGCACCCATGACCCACTGATCTTGATGCAAGTGACAATCCCCTCTGGTTATTGACCAAGTCAAATTAGTTGTGCTTAGTGCTGACCAGCACCACACTATGAACTGCCACCCTTAAAATGATTGGGTGCTGCGTGCCATATTAAATTGGACAAGGCAAAGAAGTTTCTACTTTTTTGCCTCAAGGAAATCCTATGCCATATGCACACAATACTCTCTTCTGAATTGTTAATCTGGTGCTGATGTTCTTGATGACTAGTAAAACCTTCTCGTGGGTTTCCTTCTGCTGTGATTATATAAGTTTTGTTATTTGCTTTCCAAATTTAGGACCATCGAAACCGCCTAAAAATGTAATGTAAATCATGTGAGGCATTTTCAACAGTTCTCCTGCAGGTAAGAGACATGTCTAGTCATCCAATGACAATAACAAGAAGATAGAGTTAAGGTGAGTGAGGCCCACCACTTGTTTCTCTTTCATTTGATTAAATATTATGGACCCCTTAGACACCACAAACACCCCTTTATTCAGTCACTGACTACATTCCAAGTCACCCTTTAAGTTATATTAGTTGTTATTAAGTCATTTTTCACCCATAAGATTAGTGCTTGTCTTGTGACCTTGATTCCAAGCACAGTCCTGAAAATTAGGGTCCATGAGGTGTGGCTATTATCATGATTTGTTGCGTATGTATATTTGGGGTCCTACACAATATTTGTAACCAGAAAATCAAAGTGATTAGTTTTGACCAAAATGACAATATAATATATGCAAATCTAATTTTTTAGATCTCTTGTGAACTTTTTCTTGGGTGCTGTCTTGGGATCCTAGAGATAAGAGTATGAGAAAGGTGGGTGTGATTTTCTCTGGAGCAACCCTTTCTTGTCTGGAGTATTTGGTTAGAATATCATCCAATGAGGCTCCAATCATGTTGTTATGCATGTGTTCCTCAGCCTTTGTTTAAGAATGTTTTAGGGTTTACCATCATTCAGGGGTTTTGAGTAGAAGTGAAGAGTGTTACATTATTAGGACAAAACTTAGTTATAATTTCTTAACTATTGTACCTAAAATTTTCCAATTAAATTAAACCCGTATGCAGTGCAAGCATTATTATCTTCTCAAAGAACAATTAAATTCAACCATACGACGTATTGGTTAATGTAACTACGTAGTTGAATTTAATTAAGGAACTTAAATTACAACACCAAAGAAACTACATCGAAATTTTACCCATATTATTAAAACATATCATTTCTTGACTATGCCCTTGAATAGAAAATAGCTATACTTCGTACGGTACAGGGGCTACCAGGCAAGTTGGATCTTTGCTTCCCAATTTCCTGAAGAACTACATTAGCACGATATTTAACTGTTGAGTGGGGAATCAAAAAGCTCAAGAACTTTTAGGCCTTTTGTTAAAAGGTCTTTTGGTATTAAGCGTGGGTAAAAGCTTAAAAGGAGGTTCACTGTTTTAAAACATAATAAGTTAATAACTACTTTTCCTACCAAAAAAAAAAAAAAAAAAACTACTTCATATTTTCATTTGTTGAGATATACAATTAGATAGTTTTTAAAATATTATTAGTTTTACTATAAAATTTTACTAATTTATATGACAATTATTGTGATTAATGTCATATTAATCATGCATTATATAAATTTGTTAATTACCTTTTTGTGTTGCATTTACAAGTTGACACATCTTTTTCAAAAAGCAAAAAAAGTTAGACAAATCAATTATGAAAGATAGCACTAGCATCAAATGTGTTAAATGCTTAAACTTTAGCATTTAGCACAAGTAACACAAAAATCACCTCCATGAGATATGTCAAATGCGTACGGTTAGATGTTGTATTAATATTTAGGTCTTTTTTATTCAACTTTTTCTCTCTTCTATACTAAAATATCTTTGGCTTTATCAAAAAAAAAAAAAAAAATCTTTGGCTTCTCTCTCAATAGGCATTCACAAATAATAAAGAAAGAATATTAAAATAAAGTGCTAAAGAATAGAAGATATGACGTGGGGTGTATTAGTAGGTAATGTGTTAAAATTGATAAAGTAGTTTTTTGATATATCAAAATAGCATTTTTTATAAAACATCTATTAAACGGGTTATGTTGGATTGATACAAATGTTCCACAACCCATTTCAACCCACTTAGTATTAAACATATTATGTTGACACAAATTCAATCCATTTAATAATAAAAAATTTAGTACAAATTCATAACATCCTATTAAACATACAATTTAAAAGTTAATAATAACATCAAATATTTAAAACACATCATCCAAAAGTTCAAAATAACATCAAAGTATTTAATAAATATCAAGTCTATAATGAAGTACCATCCGTCTAAAAATAAGTTCTTTTACATCCCAAAAAGAGTACATACACTTCAACCTAAATTCAAAATAACATAATTCAACAAAAATATAACATTCGTCTAAAAATAAGTTCTTTGCATCCCAAAATAAATGCATCTACTTCAACCGAAATTCAAAATAAGATAGTTCGACAAAAATATAACATCCACAAAACTCGTTAAATGCTAAGTTTCAAAAATATAACATTGTTTATGTTTCTTTTAATTTCTTTTTAATTTTCAAATATAGGTTGGATATAAAAGGTATTTAATAAATTTAGAATAAAATGAATATTTACTTGTTATACGAGTTAAACAGATTGTGTTAAATGGGTCATTTACTCATTTTAGGTTGACACGAATAAATTGACATGTCAAATGTGTCAATTGTTGGTCATTCGAATTGACCTGCTATGACATATTTCTTTTCATGATGATTTTGGATTGACTTATTTATGACCCGAACCCGCTAAGGCCTAATCCTAACCCGCAAAAATCTGTATCATGTTCGTATCATGTTTGCGATTCGTGTCAAACATTGACACCCCTAACATCCGAAGCTAATGATTTATATAATAAAATTATAGCAACTGCACCTGCTATATACTCTATACAATATATATGCTAGTAATTTGACATGCAACCATAAAATTGGAGTTGAATAGAGACAGAAAAGATATAGTTAAGTTCTACCATTACCACTAACAAAATCCAGCTGATACTATATTTCTTTCCTCGTGATTTTCATCAGGTGTAGCAGATGTAAGGTTCTGTTTGGTGTAAAAATGACACCTTAGATCTGCCCCCATCAAAATCCACAATGTTTATAATATTGGTGAAACGCGAAAGAATTAGTGTAGGAAATCTCAAAGCTTTAAGGTGATTGCTTGAATTAGGGACACAAAGTTGTCCTCGGTTCCATACATACCAGCTGGCTCTGGTCATTTGAGTTGAAAAAAAAAAAATTTGTCTACAACATGTTAATGAATCTCCAAACGGCCGTCCAAAACAGTCACTACCAGTACACATGAAATCTTCACAAGTGGTCCATACTCCATGCTCCATGCTTCATAGTTATCTTAAAATCTAAAAAAGAGTACTTAACTTAGAATAAACGCCATTATTATACTGTTTTTGAACGAATATTAACCATAATAGACCATGATTGATATACAATAAAAACAATATAAAAAATAGTTTTATGTAAAAATGATGATATTAATTATAATTTATTATCTCAGATATTCTGAAAAAGAGCGTTTTTTTATTTTATGTCTATAATGTTATAATTGAAAGTTAACTATCTAACGTAATTTATCCGAACTTGTTTTACACGGTTGTGATTAAAGAGAGGTAGAAATATCTAAATTAATATTTATTAATATCTAATTTTTTATTAAAAAAAATAACATGATCAAATCAACGGCTATATGTATTCAAATCAAGTCCAAAATGACAACTTATCTAGTCCACAAAGTATGACGTGCTATTTGGGTTTAACGGTCCACATCCATCACCATTAGCTACTATTGGCAAAGCTTACTTCTTAGTTCTTATACAAAAGTAAGTTGTAACTTCTTAACCCCTATATAAATTTATGTCTAATCTCCCGTGACCCCACCAACATCATTAAGTTCCCATGGTCCCAAAGTTAAAAAAAGAAAGCATAGTAAAAAGCAATCTAAGATCTCTCTCTCTCTCTCTCACGCAAATTTAACATTTCAATCTCTCTTTTTTCCCCCAATAGCCACCACCATAGAAACAAGCAAGCTCGCTTTTTTTTATTCTCTCTTTTTTCTCTCTCTCCCTCTCACTCTTTTTCTAATGCCAAAAAGTTTAATCTTCTGGAAAAAAGAACAGAAAAGAGAAAAAAAAAATTGAAGAATGGAATGTCGATCTAAAACCCATTCACTCTTTAACTAATAATAAACAAAACTAAGCCACACCCCTCTCCCCACCAAAAAAAGAAAAAAAAGAAAAAAAAAAGTTTAGTAAAGAAAAGAAAAACAGAGATAGAAAGAAACAGAGTCACAGAGAAAAACAGAGAGACTGAAACAGAGTTCCACGCAGAGAGAGAGAAAGAGAGAGAGAGAGATGGGTGGGGTGACTTCGTCGATGGCGGCCAAGTTCGCATTTTTCCCGCCGAACCCACCTTCGTATAAGCTTGTGAAAGACGAGCTGACTGGTCTTTTGCTTCTCAGTCCCTTTCCTCACCGTGAAAACGTTGAAGTTCTGAAATTGCCTACTCGGCGAGGCACTGAGATTGTTGCTATCTACATTAGGCACCCTATGGCTACTTCTACTCTGCTTTACTCTCATGGAAACGCCGCCGATCTGGGCCAGATGTACGAGCTCTTCATTGAATTGAGCATCCACCTTCGTGTCAATCTCATGGGGTACTCTCCAACTCTCAATTTTAGCTTCTCTTTTTTCCTGTGCAAGATTTGAGCTTCTTGCTGCTTTCTTCTCATTGATTTCTTAGTTTTGGCATCTGGGTATTTGAAATTTTGAGCTTTTTTGTGCTTTCCTCTTACTAATTTTTTTGAGTTTTGGTAAATGGGTTTTTTAGTGGTTCTTGGGTTTTAGATGTAGGCTGATTTCGATTCTGTGTTTGTTTTTGGATTGTAAGAAGTGGGGGGATTGGGAATTCGGTGTTCTAAGCTCGGGTTGTTGAAAAATAGCTAAAAATGAAGATTTGGTTGCTATACATGTAGTTCTAGTATGATTTAATTAGGCTTCTAGATTCAATTGGAGTGTAAGATTATATAATTTGTGTTGCTATTTCTTATATTTAGAATTGAATTTTATTTAGATGAGATTAGTTTTTGTGTGGAGGTTAGGTTCTTTGATCTGCCTGACTACCTTTTCCTTCATCTTAAGTAAACATGTGCCTTTCCCTTTGTGTACTTAAAAAAATACACCTAAGATAGTGATAACTTTACCTTTTGCAATGCCGTTTGATCAATTGAACTCTACTAGAATTGGGGAGTGGGTTCCGGTACTTTTTGATGATTTTATAACTTACAACAAAAAAGGAAAAAAGAAAAAAGAAAAGAAAAGAAAAGAGAGTACATAAATAGGTGTAGCTTTGTGACTGTAGCGGGGAATAACTTGATCTTTCTGTATTAGTTTACTACAGGATTACTTATTCGTGCCTATGTTTACTGCGGATAGGCATCCCATGCTAAGTATCTGAGTACAGTATGGTTCACAAGTTTCAAGTGTGGGTGTCTTATTGGATGTGATTATGATATCCTTGTTGGGGAGTGAAAACTTTGTACCTTTTTTGTTGATGTAACTGCTGAACCAAGAGTGTATTCTTAGTTATGGACAAAGTGATGATCTAAGCATGAAAATGGCAGTTTTCTGATAGACATTGATATTTTTTGCAGGTATGATTATTCCGGGTATGGGCAATCATCTGGAAAGGTTTGTTGGAAATTTGGAATTTTTTTTTTTTTTTTTGGCTACAAAACTATCTATTTCTGTAAATTACGTGGTGCTAGTGGTAGCAACTGAAGCACCATCTAAAGTAGATGTCTTTTCTGTGTGGCAGCCTAGTGAGCAGAATACATATGCAGATATTGAAGCTGCATATAAGTGTCTTGAAGAGAGCTATGGTACTAAGCAGGAGGATATCATCCTTTATGGGCAATCTGTTGGAAGTGGCCCCACTTTGGACCTTGCAGCTCGACTGCCTCAGTTAAGAGCAGTTGTTCTGCACAGTCCCATACTCTCTGGCTTAAGAGTTATGTATCCTGTAAAGCGTACATATTGGTTTGACATTTATAAGGTAATATTTGCTCATTTTACCTTGCATAATTATTTGGCTTAATTTATACATTTATGGTTTCTTTGATCTAACGGGATGCTGTTTTATGTTGTTTGTGCGCAGAATATTGACAAAATCCCACTGGTTAATTGTCCTGTTCTTATCATTCATGTAAGTATGCTACTCTAAATGTTTTCTGTTTTTATAACCAAACATACTATAAAATCACACCTGTAATGCGTAGATTTACGAGTTACTATTTCATAAATATGACCCAGTTGATTCTTTATATGCTGCAGATTGTAATATAATTTGATATAGTGGAAGTTAACATCCTTTTTATATAGCTCGAAGATCTTTAATCTTTAAATTGATCATGTGATGAGGAATTTGCTCTCTATGTTAATGTTTCTGGTTACATGTGTCATTCATCTTTAATCGTCTGCAATTCTTAATACTTCTGCACCTGGCCATTTTCATAAAAAAAAAAAAAATTTCCCCTGTAGTATATGTTCATTACGGGAAAACATGTTTACCTTTGAATTGAGGAACTTCATATATTATTTTCTTTTTCTTCCTTCTTTTATGTCTTATTGCATCTGTACAACCTTATTTATCACCAATTTTGCCTTTCATGTTGTCCCATGTCAGTTAGGTTCTAGACTAATTCTTTTCAATCAAGTCTGATATAACTAGCACTGCATTTGTCTTTTGGCTCATGAAGGGATTCAAACCCAACATCCAAACAAGAAGATTACTGTCGTGTTAGTAAGCACTAATTTCCAGTTTAGGAGGATAAGCGATTTAGACACTATGTTAATTATGGTTCATAAAAGAAATACTGCTGCATCTGAAGCACCCTTCATCAGCCCAGTGAGTAAACTTAGGGATGAGTTGAGTTGCTTTTCTAAATTAGTGTTTGGATGGTGAACACATTTTCCAGGTTCCATTATTTCAGAGGATTTTATATTGATGTGTCCATTTTGACCTTTAGAGGGATCATAAAATAATTAGTCAAAGAAGGAAAAGAATTGAGTGTAGACATTATAGAAAGAGAGTGCCTTCCAGTTTGCTTTTCTTCTATTTAGTTTCATGTCTCTTTCTTGGGGGAAAAAGTGTGAGGAAATTTTGGGAATTGCACATTCAATTCAGTGACATCACATTAGTTATTTAGACATTCAAAGATAGAAAAATGCTAAAGCTACTACCAATTTTCCACAAGAGCTTACAACTGACATGACAATGAATGTGTTTGGCGTTACATCAATAACATAATAAATTCCTAAATTGCGTAGTTGTTTGTTTAAAAGTTGGCACATCAGTTTGTAAGGACTATATAATAAAATTTGAAATAGTTGTAAGATCACTCTAAGGGATACATTATTAGTGGGTAGCAGGAGTGAACCCACATTCCTTAGTTCAAATCTTCCCTTCGCCCTCCGCCTGGTGCCAAACATAGCAAAAAATATATATTTCTAATCCAATATTAATTTCTTTTTCTTCTGTAAAATCTTCTAAGCTTAATGAGCCATGGTCTTTCCTCTCTTAGGGTATTCATTTATAAGTAAGCATTTATAATCACAAGTAGATTGTTTGCTTCCCACCAAGAGAGTTTTCTGAAATAAGTGAAAATGCTACAACATGCTGGTATAAATTAATTTTTTTGTAGTCTGACTCTTTTTTATCCTTTTGTAGGGGACTTCAGATGAAGTTGTTGATTGCTCCCATGGTAAGCAACTCTGGGAACTGTGTAAAGAGAAGTATGAACCACTATGGCTTAAAGGGGGAAACCACTGTGATTTGGAGCTCTATCCAGAGTATATCAGGCATCTGAAGAAATTTATATCAACCGTTGAGAAGTCTCCTTCCCAAAGATACAGTTCCAGGAGAAGCACAGACCAGTTTGAGCAACCTCGAAAGAGTACTGATGTATTTGAAGTTTCTAGAAAGAGCACTGATCGGAGAGAGAAACCAAGGCAGAGCACTGACAGGCCTGAAAAACTGAAAAACCTGTCTAGTAATGTTGATAAGCTAGAAAAATTAAGAATCCCTTTTGACCATGTGGAAAGGTCTCGGAGAAGCGTGGATTGCCACGAGAAGTCTCGAAAAAGCATTGACCACCAGTTGGAAAGAGCACGGAAGAGTGTTGACCGGCTGGATAGAATACGAACTGGGTAATTTTTATTATAACCAGTTGTAAAATTCATCAATGGGTTTGGTGTTGTGGGAAAATTATTTGGTTTTTTTTTTCCCTTCTTTTTTTGATCTTATTTTATGGTTTTCCAGCTGTGTAGTTTGGTTTATGGAAATTCTATAATAACTATGGTACGAAATGAGAAAGGGTATGGTGTTACAATGGGATTTCTCTTTCATTTTAGATTGTGACTCCATTTTCTCTAATTTTTCGGTTTTCAGTCATTCTATATTAGACCCAGATTTTCTTCCAGTCAATTATACCCAACACTTAAAAGTAGGATCCCCTCTACTAATGTATTTTCTACCAATCATGTAACTGGGGGCGAAGAGGGTTGGGGTTCTTAATTGAACTTTTAAAGGTCTCCAAGAAAATGCATATTGTGAGTCCTTAATGCTATTGGGGACCTATAAAAATTCTGATATAAAAAATGCTTGACCCACATGTACTGCGTGGGATGCAAGTAGAATGAGTTTCCCACTAACTGCCCCAGCAAGATGAAGAATTGCAATATGAGTTTGGGGTCCATCAAAACCATGTGGTTGGAAGAAATTTGTAGTTGAGGCTCATATCTCAAGCATGTCTGGTAGCTCAAGTAGATTCATAGTGTACCCGCCCATATTAAGCATGAAACAGCTTTAATTCTTAAGCGCCATGGGATGTAAATGGGAAGTGATGACTCAACTCTCAAGGCCTGCAACTTGTGCTGCTAATAACTGATGATTTTAAGCTCAATTCATCTGAGTTTCTTGGAATCACAAAAATATATGGTAAAATCGGTTAATTGTGAAATTCATTACTGGGGTGTTTTCCCAGTTTTCCAATTGCAGGCTGCTTGGAGAGCTTTCAGGCCTCAGATGAGATAAATGAAAATTTCTGAAACTTTGTTCCTGTAGCTCCATGAACCAGAAAATTTCCTTTCTACCACATTACTAGTCAGAGGTGGTGCATTTATGTTATGCTTTGCTCAATATGGAGGTCAAGACAGCGTATTCGTAGAAACTCCCATCTTACACATTAACATAGAAACTCCCATTCATCCCATCTTACACATTAACATAATTCTGGATATATTTTTCCTTTTTGAACTCCTAAGACTTCAAAGTTTAAAGGCTTTTTACACAATCCCACCCTTACCACTCGGCTGCCTAGTATGCAAACATCTTGCAGTTCTAGAACATCTGCTACATACTTGATTTAAGGAAGATGATGCAATTTGACTGTCAGATATAATCGAACTCAGGAAAGAATACCCTGAATTGGTTAATAAGATTCAGCTATTCTCCTAAAAGCTGGAGAGTTTACTCAAGAGTATAAGTTCATTTATAAGCTGGAAAGAATACCGTGTTTCATTGAGTTTGATGATTATTATCATTCTGCATGTCACATTATAAAGTTCGTCGTCTGTAGTAGTACTTAAGAACATTTCAAAGTTTGTGTAAAGTGAAAAAAGAAAAAAGAGTACATAATAGGAACTTTCAAAACGTGTTAATTTCCATCCTACTTTCAATGGAAACAAGCCTGAAGCTCCCTCAAGTGCTGCCTCTCAACCCTAATCTCTTGTTGCCATAGTGTCATATATTAGCTATTCCAATGTTTCACCTAGTTCTGCTGTTCTTGCGTGACACATAACTGGAGAAAAGTTTGCTATAATTTTTGTGTGAAATATATTGTTGTATCCAAGGAACAGTTAACAGTATTGGGTAGAGCCATCTAACAGCTCAAATCTGGGTTTGCGCTCACTATGCTCAACTATGGCTGATGGTGGAAGACGACCGATGCAGATCTCATGCACTGTTGCAAAAAGTGGAAACAACTCTAGCCATCCACGGTGCTCTAAAACCTCATAAACCTCTCTAGCAGTTGAAACACCCTTCAGGAAAGAAGAAAATTAGAGTATTCAGAATCCAGATAAAAGTATAAATACATTGTTCTTTAGGAATTTTTTTCCTTCTTCTAATTTTTGGCTAGCTGTTTGATTTCTGGTATTTATACACTTGTTGTTGGTCGTAAAATACATTCTGCACTTTGTAAATTTGTATTTACCATTTAACATGACTGCATTTATGAACTCTGGAAACCAAAATGTTATGAATATGATAATTGATATGGAAATTAGGATTTATTATTTCTATATTTCCCATTCTGAGTTTTTAAGATGCAGGAACAACAAGGCTGCTGGTGTGTGTAAAATAATGTTGCAATTATTTAGTTCCAGTTTTCAAATCGGCACTCCTCTCTTTTATTTGATATTAGTTTTCTTTGCCCAGACAAATTCAGCGCTTTGTTATAGTTATAGTTTCAAATATAAACCTGTAACTTCTGGCCCTGCAGCATCTCTGCTTCAAGCTCATCAAATGTCCTGCAGACAAAAGATAGATGGGTGACAGGTGAATTTTTTTACATTTATGACGTGACAATTACACACCAGACAGTTAGATTAACCTTTTCCCTCCATTCTTTGCAAAAGCCTCTGCAACTTTTCTGTTCCTTCCTCCCACTGCCATACATGAAATGGTTACAATAAAAAAAAAAATTTTGCTCTAAAAGGAATTAAAGGAAACTATCTGCTTCCTTACAGCATGTTGTAATCAGATCAGCTACACCACAGCTCTCAAAGAAGGTGGTATCCTTGACAGATGAAAACAACAACTTGGAAAACGCCTTCATCTCTCTCAAACCAATTCTCATGATTGCAGCCTATGCGTACATAAACAAGTAGAGCGCATTAGACACTAAGAAACTTCTAGCTAAGTTGAGTATTGTTTGCACTTACTTTTGTATTATTCCCCATCTCCAAGCCATCCACAAAACCTGTCCCATCGGTGAATTAATTCCTCCATTACTTATTAAATTTGTTTAAAGGAGAAGAAAAAGAGCTAAATTGTACTACTAACCTGCTGCTAAGGCCACAACGTTTTTCAGGGTCCCACATAGTTCAACTCCTTCCACATCTTGGACCTATTTGATAATGTCATATGAAAAATTACGAACAAAGCATGTCTCAGACAGTGATTTGATGTACATTTAATCATAATCCACGTAAAAAATGGCAGTTTGACTTTTTATGTTTCTGCCGTATTAAATCTGCCTATAAATCACTCTAAGAAAATTCCTTTATTCAAGTCAAGGTTTTTGTGAATGATTTAGAATTATGGTACTTCATATTACTTGCTAAGTAATTTAGAAAATTGATTTTTATCAACTGAATGTGTCTATCGCACTCACAGCTGTGACTAAGAAATAGGGAGTACTAAACAGTTGAACCCATTTCTCTGCAATTTCTCTGTTCTCTCTGTATCCAACTGTCGCTTCACTAAACTTCTCCATGGCAATCTGCACAGTAACCTCTAGTGTTAGAAAATGAGCCAGCACTTGAATTGCCAAGAAGAATGATGGAAGATCCTACTAATTACCTCGTTAGCAATGTTGGCCCCCATTAGGACACAACAATTAATCCCTAATTGCTTAGAGATGAGAGAAGAGATCATGCATGGGCCTTCCATCTTGACCTCCATTCCTTTGATGAGGGAAATAGCCTGCACATCTCCATTTATTTTCCCAACAAGCTTCCTACATATTCCCTCCATAAATTGATGTGGGGTCACAAAAACCAACATGTTTGCATCCTTCACTGCATAATGGATAATACCCCCATCAGAACAACAAACCAGGTGATCACATGAGAACCATAGGGTAAATTATATTTTTCCTCCCTGAAATTTGGTTTAGGTACAATTTTGGTTCCTCACATTTGGTCCTTGAAATTTCAAAAAGAGAACAATTTGGCCTCTCCATCTATTTTTTAGTTAACAGGACTAATGAGATGCTGAAGCACCCCATTTTTTAGGGACCAAGTCAAACCAAACCACCTATTTTAGAAACCAAAATCAAACTGAGCTCATAGATGGAGGGATGAAATTATTTCCTTTTTGAAATTTCAGGAACCAAATCCAAACCTTTTAAATTTGAAGGACCAAAATTGAACATAACCCAAATTTCAGGGACCAAAAGTATAATCTACCATATGAATATTACAAGATAGACAGGACACTCGGCAAAAACAAGAAACTCATACCAGCATTTTCAAGGTCTGGGTCTGCAACAACATTTTTTCCAAGCTTAATACCAGGGAGATATTTCACATTTTCCTGTTAAAGAAACCAAGAGATTACAGTGTAGAAATATTGCAAAAACACAGATAATAATGAAGTGATGCAGGTTATAAAGTGTTTACATTGGTAGAGTTGATGACATCTGTGAGCTTCTCACCACTTGGTAATATTTCCTCATAGACCCACATCCTCACTTCATCTGAATTTCATTAAAAAAAAAAATACGCAAATTGGGTTTTCATTGAAACATATTTTTGGTTGCTGACAAAGGTAGCAAAAGCAAAAGAAATCAAAATTCTTTATATAAAACTGTCCAATTCTATAGAAGCTCAATTCGAAACTATGTTAAATAACAAATATTTTGGTAATTGGCGTGGCTTTTGAAGCATTCTTCATCATTAGAAAACAAATGAAAAGATAAGAAATGAGCAATGCACGAATAATAACAATGAATCAAATCTATATTTGCTAGCTTATTTGTATGCATTACAACTACAACCAGGCCTTGGTCTCAAAATTGTAGGGTCGGCTATGAATTCTCAAAAGAATAGTTAGAGTCAACCACATGTATAACTTATATATAGCATATAAAAGTAAATACTAGTAAATACCATGGAAAGAGGAGAGCCTAAGGGTGTTGGAGGCAATGAGCTTGGAAGCCACACTGCCCCAGTTGCCACTACCAACAATGGTGACTTTGGATTCATAATTGGAGAAGTGGGCATTGTTTTGTGAGGCGGCGGCTTGTTCTTGTACTGGCTCCGCTTGTGGTGGTGGTGCTCCACCTTGGGCTTCAAATGCTGGAGCCATGAAGCGAGAGAGAGATGTGAATGTGAATGATGGGTTGTGTTGGAAACGAGAGGGAGAGAAACGGAGATGAAGACCAAGACTTGCTCTCGCAAGAGAGAATATAAGAGGAAGAGGGCGGCTCATTTGGGCGGAGATGCCATTGCCATGAATACAACTTTCGTCACAAACTATGCCTCGTGTATCACTGTTAACAATCTCTGGCGATCTCTTCTATGTTTTTTAATGTTTATGCAAATATGGTTATGTGTGCATGTGGCAAGTGAAGGGGAGAGCAATTAGCAACCATAAAAAGACAGTTTTGTAGTTTAACATATAGTTAATGTGTTTTGCCAAAATTTGAGAAGATGATAGCTATATTTTAATCAAAAGTTTAAATTTCAAATTTTTATAGTCTCTAATTAAGCATAGAAAATAAATTTATGAATTAAATAATAAATAATATTCAATTGGCATAAAATTTAACATACATATTAAGAACATAAAAACATGTACTCAAATGGTTAAATTTTCAAAATATATAGTCATATTAAAATTTTTAATGGGAGTTATAAATATTAGCTACAACCAAGTTTGTAGCTAAAATTTGTCATTTTTTTTAAGTCAAAGTTTGGCTTTAAATGTTTGGAGCTTTGGGCTCCAATTAATAAAGGCAAGACTTAGGTACAGTACTTAGGTGCTGTTCCTTAAATTCCCCTCTTAAGATTCTGTCATATGGAATTTTTTCCAAGAATAGAAGTATATTTTTTAGTTAAGTAGCCACATGACAGAATCTTAAGAAAGTAATCTAAGGAACAACACCTAAAGTACTATACCTAAGTTTTGTTCAATCAATAATAGGAATATGACATTTATCCTTATCATGTATGATACATATGGCTCACTTAAACCAACCAATCAAGTGAGTCATATGCATTACATATGATAATACACGTGTCATCTTTCTATTGGTGGTTAGAGCCTCCAAACATGTTTGTAGCAAAACCTTTTTTTCCTTTTTTTAATGTACAAAAATGTTTTCTACAAAGTATAAAAATATAAATTAAAAGAGAGAAAAGTAAATATCCATTAGTTGTTCATACGTTGTATAAATTAATTAAAACTAGTCACTATCCCGTGCGATGCACAGAAAAATTACTGAAAATGAAATTTAATGAATGCAAAGCAATTATTTTAAATACCATTTAAATTAAAAGACAAATATTAGTGAATATTGTTATCCTTAGCTGTTTGTGTAACATCTGGAGTTTCATATCAAAGTTACTATGATACTACTTGTAGCAACTGAAGCTCACAATATAAGTATATTATATGAGGCCAAAACTTATATTATCTACAAGCTCCCCTTAGCCTTATAGAGTCCCTAACAAAATTTCTTTTGTATTGAATTTGATTTCAGAGGACTTATTCAAAATTATTTGAATTAAACTTCACAAATTAGAAAGAAAAATAAATAACATTACAATATTGTAAGTGATTAATATACAAATAAACTACCAATTTAACATGATAAATCACTATTAGTAATTTAGGTAGCAAAAATTAACAAAATTAAAGTTGTTACCCATTTAACTTAAAAAAATTTATATTCTAAAGTTGTCAAACACCTATTAACAAATAACTATTGATATAAAATATTTAGTAATTACTTCAATACCACAAGTTGTTCATGCTGTAAAAAATTTGAGAGAATAACACAGGAAGCATCTTAAACTCTTTCTTGCTTGGATCCTACAAAACAATATATATATATATATATATGTAGCGATGGAGACAGAACATGCCATTAAAGAGACAACCAATTACGTTAGTGTTGGAGGCAAAGTAAAAGATTAAAAAGAAAAAAAAAATCTAAAGAAGCAAGCGGTTTGGCTAGCATAGCAGCTTGTTAATTTATATCAAAAGACATAAAAATCTTACAACCAAATAGAATAAATCCATAAGTAAATAAATACATGTGGTACAATCAGATAAATAAAAGGTTTGTCAAGATGATCAAGTTTGGCAATGAAGAAGATGCAGTAGCTATATTGATGAGGGTAATCTCTATCTTAAACTTGTGATAATGATGAAGATGCAACAACTACTAATTATACAAATCTAGCATAATCTTATTTTGATTCAACTACAACAAAAATAATGATAATTACCATAAAAAGATTATATTAAAAAACAATCTTTTATGATATAGCCAAGAGTACAATCAAAGCTAACATAAGGAATTTTAAATCAATTTCAATGATGAAGGAGGGATTCACTTAAATGAGAAGACCAAGAAAAAAGGAGAAGTATCATGTTCTGAGTATGGTATTGAATTTTAAACTCTATAATTCAATTTGTTGACTACTAAAATACCTTAGCAAATTGAATTTTTGCAGGCACATATTATTCAATTGAATTTCTGCAGGCACGGATACTACTAAAACTCTATCATTCAATTTTCTAACTACTAAAACTCTATCACACGGATACTACTAAAACTCTATCATACGGATTACACAATATAAACCAATAATGTTACCGTCTCAAACATTAAAAAAAAAATTCAATTTTAAACATAGAAACAAACAATCATATATCAGTACAAATACCCAACCTAAATACATAAAAACTCATATATGACCCACAACACAAAAAAGGTAGTAACAAAATTTTAAAAAAAAAAAAAAAAAAACAACAATAAAAAAGAACAACACTATTAATCTAATCTTTACCCAGGCAGCCACAAGAATAGAGATCAAAAGCAACTGGGATTTAGAGATACCTAAATTGAATCATCCAACTTTTCAGTATTAATATAGTTTGAGGAGAGGAAGAGATGAAGGAGTTAGAAAGCCAAAGTCTAGCGTTAAGAAGCTAAAGGGTTGCCGTTTGAGATTGTAATTGTGGAACACAAAGGGTTTTTGTTTAAAATTGTAACCATGGAAAACAAAATGTTGCCATCTAAAATTGTAATCATGGAACACAAAAGGGTTGGAAATTATTTTCTTTTTATTAGTATTTTTAAATTTAAGAAAACTAATTTTAAATTGTAGGAAAAATTCAGGAAAAAGAATGGTAATGATATGGCAACTGATGTGGCTCAACTTGAGCGTAGCGACATTAAATGATATGTTTCAGTTTTTAGTAATATATAGATATAGATAAAGACATGTAAATCAAATTTAAAAAAAATCAGTAATATTTGAAATTGAATAATAAAATTATCTTAAAATATATCATTGAAACCATCAAGTTTTTATTAAAATTAAATTTTATGTTAAATATATAAAATAACTTTAAATAAATAAATAATAGAACCCTGAAGACAATGAAATGAAAGCATTTTAAATCAAACTTAAGATATATTTTAGGAAATATCTTACTCATATAATTATATTTCCTAAAAAAATAATATTTATTAAATTTGAAAGAGAGATTAGTTATTTTTTATGGTTTTTTATTTTCATAATTGTTAAGTGCATATGGAAAATTTGTTTATTTAGAAATATATTAATTGTAGAAATTAATACACCTATTAAGGAATAACAATTACATCTATTTTAGAGATGAATAGTTATTCATCATTTTAAAGAATAGCTATTCATAAGGAAGGACTATTCCCTATAATAAAAACATAATCAAACAACTAAATAACTACAGTGCCTATTATAGTCTACCAAACATACCTTTAATTTGTTGTAATCGTCAGTATAATTGCAACAATTGCATATGCGTTGGACATTGTTTGTGCATTGTCATTATAAAGTTGGCAATATATTTTATTTAGGGTGTGTTTGGTTCACTAAGATGTGTTCTTAGGGGGCATTTAGTTTACAATGATGTTACATTATACCGTAATATTATATTATTGTAATATAGTATTAATGTAATCTCAATACAATAATACAATATTACATTGTTTAGGATTGTGATGTGATATATTTTGTAATTTTAGACTATGGTAATGTTTAAAAAAAATAAAATAAACTAAAAATCATAATGTCACACCTTCGTAATGTGCATCATATCAAGAGTACATTACAGCAAATCAAACGCCCCTAATGTAATGCACATTACGGTGATGTCACATTAAGATGTTTGGTTCATTTATTTTTTCTAACATTATTATAATCTAAGATTAACAAATCTATCACATTACCTTAATCTCATCACTTTCCTAAATAAGGTAATATTATATTCTTGTATTGAGATTATATTATTGTAAGATTACAATAATATAACATTACGGTGTAATGTAATATTAAGCGAACCAAATGCCCCCTAAGACACATGTTGGTCTCCCAAAATTAGGATTTAGGGACCATGAATGTGTTCTATTTTTTAAATATTAAATCAATGTATCTCTACAAATCCTAATTTTATGAAACAAGTGTTTAAGCGGCGTATCATGTAAGTGTACGTGTTCCTAAAACGTGTTCTTACGTATTTTTAAAATTTCAAGAACTAAATAGAAACTTCAAATAGTTTCTATTTAGTTCTTGTCACACCTGATGTCAAAATTCTATACATTTAACATATTTATGTTTGATATAACTAGCTAAATAAAAATTATGGTCAAAATTTACTTTTCAACTCTAAAAAAAAAAAAAATCATCGGTTGGTCCAACTTTTTTATTTAAATTTTATAGATTTAATAGGATTTTAACCTATGACTTCGACAATTCCACTCTATAATAATTGTTCTTATCATCGGGCTAAGACATTAATTATTTTTTAACGTAGACAAGTTCATACTACAAATTTCCTATTCAATGATAAGAGACTTTACAAATTGAGAAAACTGAAATCCACATCCGTTATTACGGATAGAATACTGCCGCAACACATTAAAATCTAAGGTAACCTAGTCTAAATTCAATGATAAAAAAGTCAAAAAGAACAAATTCATAGCCTTAAAAAATTTCGGGACCAAGTTAGACTTTTAAAATTTTAGGAGAGAAATTTAAGCTTAAACCAAATTTAGGAAGGGTTTGGTACTGCTGCCATTTTTCTTGAACTACAAAAAATCCAAACGAAAGGGGAAAGTGAAACGTGAAACCTCGAAAAATTGCAAACCTTGCTGGTGGTCCTAGTCTCTTAGAGCTAGAGTTCTCCATGCCCAGTAGCACACTTTACTTTTGGAAAAATCCTCTCAAGTTTCAACCAAACTCTATTTAGGGGGTTTGAAATTGCAATTCACGATCTGGCCAATTCACTATCATATGACAATTATCCAAACTAATTATATGACACTTAGTCTGGATGATGATTACATAACAAATATTCAACTCGACTAAATAATAAACCAAGAATATAGTTTTTTTATTTATTTAAGAAAACATAAATTCTGTGACTAAGCATTACACAATTATTCCACAAGATGAGTTCATTAAATCACTAATCTTTCAATTTGAACATGTTCAACCGAAAAGAGAAGAACATAGCAACGGTTGGCCTTTTGGCCGGTTGGAAACCCACTTGTCTATTTTTCTTTGGCTTATTTTTAACCATAACAAACCTCTTATTTTTCTTGAGTTCTTTGGTCTTCTCTCTCCTTCTTTCCTCTTTTTCTTCTTCTCTCACATAATTTTCAGCTCTTGCTTTTAGGTTTAAGAAAAGACAATATATGGTTGTTATTGACTCTTTATGATTGAAAGTGTGTTCATCTCAAAAATTATTTCTATAGTCTAATATTTGGGGGTTGTTCGGCCAAGAGAGTCATTTGCATTGAGTACTACTCCGGTGGCACAAATCAACTTTTAAGGACAATACTTTGCATGATTCTATAGCTTCGTTAGATTTTTTTCTTTTTTAACTCTCTTTTAATTTATGTTCTTGCTAATTTTCTGGGGTTTATATTGTCTAATCAAAACTTGTTTTTCATAGCTATTTTTCAACAATCTTTAAAATTGAGCTTTGTGTTTCAAAAATGAAGAGAAGAGAAGATTTATTTTAGTGTTAAAATTACTTCCATTTAGTAATTTATCCTTATTATATTATTGGGGGAAAAAAGAGAGAAATTTTTTAGAATAATAGAAGAGCTCACAAGTTCCTTCTTCTATTTGTTTTTTCATCACAAGCCTATTAGATCTGAGGACTACACAGGTACTGTCTGATGTACATTAAACATCGAATGGAAATAAAATCCTATATGAAAATAATTGTGTCTATATAATCGTAATAGACCAAGCCTAAAAGAAAGCAAATCTACATTGTGGATTCAAATTTTGGTACACTAAAACAAACCCAAGAACAAATGAGTTCAGTCTATGCCACCAGTCACCAGATCAGGTGGGTTGGGGAAAAGGCCATGGCTCGCTTATAAAGGGCCTGGGGATCAGCATTTCTTATTTTGAAAATCACATTAGGTCTCTCAATCTATTTGTAATTTAGCCCAAAAGACACATATTTTAAGGTACACTTGTGCACAATTGCACATGACTTTAGATCCATGAAAGGATGTGTTTTTTCTTCTAAACGTGGCATCTTTTCACACTAGGCAAATGTAAAGCAAACTAAAGCGTGGAAGACCCATTTCATCATATTTAGCGACAACATAGATAATAGGGTATTAAAAAATGATCAAAGATGGTCCAAAGTAGATGTTTATGATAATTAAAAACCATACGATAATGCAAAAGTAATGCAAACCCGAATCTGCTGTGTGACTTTTGGAACATGGGCAAATAGAGATGTTTATGCATGCGCGGCCAACTATGTGACCAAGAAAGAGTAGGACAATAGATCAATTTCATTCCTGTTGCTTTTTTTCTCAACCAAAATCCATAATGGATCCCCTAAATAAGTATAAAAAGTACACCATTTTTTCCTCTTTCGGCACTTGTCGGTCAAATTAGTAAAGCCTGAATAATACTAAAACTATTTTAGTTGGTGACCTTCTAAGGCTCTAGTTTGGTCAATTTTGAATGATGCAAAATTTGAATAATGAGATGAAGATAATAGTTTATGTCATGAAAATCAAGAGGCCAATTGAAAATGGATCCTTAGCATCCATTTCATCTTAGGCTGCAGAAATTTACTTTTGCATTACAAAAGATGAAAACGTATATTCTAACTAGCTCAGTATCCAAAAATCCAACATTTTCTCACTATCCGTCCTTCTGCTGAACTTGCCGCTGAACTTGTTATTCGGAAAGTGAAATATTAAAAAAACTTGGGCACAGTTAGATGCGGACACGTGTTGTAAAACAGGACACTATGAACCTAAGTCCATAGCTGGCTGTGATTAGTTAGCACAGGAATTGGAAACAAGCAGGATCCATTGCTATATTCAACATTGCACCTCAGGTTTCACAAACCAAGGATTTCATGTACAAGCTCCATCATATTGAAAACCAGAATGAAAACTAACTGAAACTGCGAAAACAGGGAATATTTATCCATTACTTTACTCATGGTTGTGCTAAATGTTAATGAAGCTAAAGTTACCCCATGTCAAACCAACCCTCAAGCCAGTAATAAAAGATCAACAACACTAAAAGCCAAGTGACTCACTACAAGGAATAACAGAACGCTCAGCAGAGAGAGACAGAAGGGCATGACTCAAGGGTCCAGCTTATTGTGCACAGGTCGCCTTCTGTGAGGTAGAGAATAGTCCTCAGACAACCACTGAGACACTGGCTCGTGCACATGTACATGTTTCCTTTCCAATTCCTGATGCTGATCCCACAACCCCCTCACACCTGCAAACTAATCAATTTAGTGCTTGGCTTAAATGCATATACAACTGAAAAAACCAATGCCAATGCAGTAAATGCAATCTATTTATACCTGAGACGTGTGGTCTAATAGCAATTGTGTGGTATCTACTGAGAAGGAAGAGAAAGATGATCATGTTAAGAAGAAATCCCACCTTCATATTAGACCTTCTCCATGCTCATCCCTCCCACCTCTATCTAAAATGCTATGCAAAACACTACTAACTCTGCAACATGCATACTGGCTGCCCTTTATCAAGAGGATAAGAGTAGGAAAAGGACCCACTAATGAATAAAAATGAAGGAAAGATGGAGAAAAAACCATTTAAATAATGACAACATGCATCATACAAAAATCTAGCTAACACGAAAATCTAAAAAGAAGAATGTGTATAGGCTAACATGTTCAGGTTCTTTTTGTTCTTTCTACAAGTATAATACTCAAAAAGAATAAAGTCATGAGGATATATGACCACATGGTCCACAATCTCCAAATAAACTATAGCCGTTTACATTGTAGAAGATTGAAGACTAGGCTCAGCCGGTCAACCAGCCAGTCAGCTAGGTGGCTCAATTGGCAACCTCAAAAATGGGAACAAAATATTACTTACACATCTCCTGTGCATATCGCTTATGCGTACCTCTCATCAATATGAATGATTTTGAATTAAAGTAAATAACTAACAATGCATATCAGAGGTGTGCACAAAGATGTGTTTATAGAAGATCTGCAAATAACATGATTTGAAACCAATATCAGCAAATTGTTCAAAGCTGTAGCTATCATGTCTTAGTATTTATGCCTGAAGCTTTTCTTCGTACCTCTCATCTGTATAATTGCTTTGAATTAGAGTTAATGACTGACAATGCATATCAGAGGTGTGCACAAAGATGTGTTTAAAGGAGATCTGCAGAAAACACTATCTGAAACCAATGTCAGCAAATTGTCCAAAGCTGCAGCAATCGTGTCTAACTTAGCATTTCTGACTGAAGCTTTTCTTCTTGGTTTCTCACTGTTATAACAGAACCATTCAATGAAGTTGGCCAACTTTGTTCTTGCCTATCAACTGAATTTGCTACTCATGTCTAAGACTAGTCAGCCTTTTGTTTTCTTCCAGATTTGGACTTCCTTGGCAAGGCAGTTGTCATTTCAAAAGGCATTGAAATATGCATTCCACACACACCATTGTATTTCATCAGATCAGTTTAATTATGCAAAGCATAAGATGGTTTCAGACGAGGGTTTCAAACATGAGCACAATTGCAAATAACTGAAAGTTTTACAATTTGCATTTTTTTTTAAGGAGTCAATTCCAGCAAAACATGCTCAGTACTCACATTCCAATCATCATAAATTGCATTCCTCTAATGACAGAAGCATTCGATCAGCATTATAACAAAAATACATGCTTCTTCTGATTGAAAAAGGCACAACTAATAAAGGGATTCTTATTTTTTGAATTTGAATTTGTCTCCGAGAAAGCATCAATCATTGGTGTACAATAATGTATAACATTCAAATATGTAAAATTCTCTTTATGCAGTTATATCTCAGAGAAAATGGAGAAAGAATCTAAATAAAATGAGCTTTCTGATAGACTTAAGTCATGTCAACTCAAAAATAAGGGCATATTACTCGCTTCAAAGCCAGAGTCTGCTACAACACCATTCCTACAAGAAAACTGGAAGGGACAGCTGGTTTGGCATTGGCAAGAAGTGATCAGCATGTTTCAGGGAGCTCTGTCAAAGGGCTGTGTATCATTGTAACAAATATCCCAGACAGCTTCCATGGCATCCTTTGCAGCTGCTTCTGAGCAGTAAGGGTTAGCAATCACTGATTTCATGACTCTTCTTCTCACACAGTCCTTCAAATGTCAAAACGAAAACCCATAACTGAATTAATCACATAACAAAAAATGCCTAAAAGACAATATAGCATAAAGAGTATTGCATTTGTTATGCAAATGGGCAAGAAATGAATTGGGCATAATTTAAGCTAGATGGTATATACACCTAGTTAACCATTGACCATTATAAATGACTTGCAATTTTTTATGTAACATACACACATGAGCACCTGTGCACACAGACACACACACCCGCCCATGCCCGCACATGCGCGGGGGGGCGGGGGGGAAGAGAGGGAGATTATGAGGAATGTAATATGATCCTCAACTGTATGCAGAGTAATCATTAAGGTCCATTACCCTTTAAATAGGTAGGGAATGAAATTTTTTACTAACATATTAACAATAACATGAGGAATTCCTTCTTATCATCAAATGCAGCAGTAATTCAGGCCACTTTCAAATTAGCCTATGTCATTCTCTGAAGTAAAGTAGTTACATTATCATTGCTGAATTCTTCAGCTCACAGAATGGTTTCCTGATAAGAAAAAGATAACCTTAATAAAACTACTTTTATACTAGGGTGGGGACTGAACTTTAAGATTCCAGATCTCATTTTACAGTTCTACCTAAGTCTCAGTCCTGTAAGCAAACATGCAATAAAGAGTTTAAGCTCTACTCAATATTTTAGTTAGTTTCCTAGTGGAACACTATCATGTACTCTAGAAGATATGATATCACTGTTGACTTTATGTAATGTAAGGGGGACTTGGCCATTTGTCATGAATCTTTGTGCTGTCACAGAGCATGTGAGCATCTCATATGTTTCAGATTTAGCATACTGCAGTCAGTAGCATTCTCTTTCAAAAAGGAGTGGCATCCCTGATATTTGTAATTGGTAACTGCAAAATTCAAGAGACTTAATTTTGCTGAATAGTCCCCATGTACATAAAAGTTTATGCTCTCTCTTTTTCAGTTACAAATTACAAACTGAATTTTTTGGTCTTTTGCAGACTTCCAAATTAAAAAAGGCTGTTAATCAGTTGAAAAGAGACCACTCAATGTTATCAGATTGTAAAGACAGGATAAGAGTAAAGTAAAGTAAAGTGGGGGAAGCTCACTTGTTCATGGCCTCGTAGCTTCATATAACCCCGCAGCAATTCCCGCTTGTAGTGGCAATCACCACTTAGATGACCGGCCCGAATCTGTTTTATCGACAATAGAAACACATTCTTTCATTGAAAGAAAAAACAACCTGAGGATTAAAAAAGTTCCACCACACTGGCACACACCTCACTGCAAGCATGGTGAGCACAGTTAGCCCAGTCCAAGTTTCCAGCACGGCAGTCATCATATGCATGAATTAGCTCATGAATCACCACTTGGTTCACCTCGTCTTGAATGTTCATGTGATTACTACAAACCATAATCTAAAACACACACACACACACACAGAACCCCAACAAACCAAAAAAAAAGAAAGAGAATTAGTCTACCATAGACTTTTCCCACCAATCATAGATAGATATATAACACTTATTCATACAATGTTCAAATATTCACTTCAGGCATGTACACACTGACTTTAACATAACATAATCATAACACAATGCCATTCTTGGACAAACTCAATTAAAAAAAAAAAAATTCAAAAAACAATACTATAACTTCATAAAATCCCAACTACAAATTGAAGCAAAAATTTCAATTACAAAATTACTAAATTCCAATGTATAAATGCAAAAGCTCCAACTTTGCTAATAACAAAAAACCAAAGAAAGACCACATAAAATTGAATAAATATTGAATACCCCTTCGCCACGAACGTAACCGCCACTGATTTGCTTGTTACAATGGACAGCCTTGATGAACTTGTCCCCAAGTACACACCCAGATTTCTCCAAATGCTCCCTCAGAAACTTCACCATTGGAGCTATCACCAAAAACAAAAAAGCAAAAAACCCGCATGAAATGAAGTCATTTCTATCACTATTCCCTGTTTGGAAGCTCAGAATCAGTAGGAAAAGGAAATGAAATGGTGAAAGTTTCTAAAACCATACACCCTAATAAGTTTGTATTCAACAAAAAATGGAGAGGGTTTTTGAAAAATTACATCGGAGACTTCTTTGGATCATGGATTGGCATTCCTCTATGGATCTACCGCCGTTGGAGGCGGAGGAGATGGGTCCGGATCCGGGTTCCGGGATGGGTTCCTCCGCCATTTTTCCGTTTGATCTTTTTGGCAGAGGAGGTCTCTCTATCCCACACAGGTTTATCGGGTAAACGGTAGGATCCGGCAGTTAAAAAAATCAATGGGTTGGGCCTATTACTATTATTTATTATTATTATCTCTTTTGTTAAGATAGGTGACAAAATTTCCAATTCTTTTTTTTTTTTTTTTGGTAAAAAGGCAATTTCATTAAAAACTAAACAACAACAACACTAGAAAAGACAATCCGATCAGAGGAAACCCCAACCTTGTCTAAACTAATCAGCAATGCAACATTAGAAGGGGGTTCCAAGAAGACTACAAAATCTTGAGGGAGCAAAGCTCCTCTCCTAGCTAAGGCATCGACACATTTATTGGCCTCTCTATAACAATGGCGGATCTCAACCCTTGGAATTACTCTCAAGCCTGCCTTGCAGTCACCAAGAATAGCATCAAGACCATTCTGATTGCGAGTCTCCTTCTGCAGTAAGTCGACCACAAACTTCGCATCCAATTCAATGATCACCGCAGAGATTTTTAAAGCTATGCATAGCCGGATTCCATCGCGCAAAGCCCAAAGCTCAGCAGCAGCACTGGTAGTAACTCCTATGGCCCTTGCAAAGCCTTTCATCCATTCTCCGTTGGTATTGCGCAACAGCCTCCCACCTCCTGCAATACCAGGATTTCCAAGCGAAGATTCGTCAGTGTTTAGCTTGACCCAATTCTCTGAAGGACGCTGCCAATGGATCGGAATAGTTGTGCGAATACCCTTCGCTCTAGCATTTACTCCAAGCAAAGAATAATCAGTGGCTTTCGCCACCACGTCCTTCTTTAGATCAGTCCGGACCACTCCTCGGCCAAAAACTAAACTATTGCAGTGTAACCATAAGCCCCACAGACCAAAAGGGAAGATGTTGCCCCAATTAATCCCCGAGGAAGAGGTGCGAAAGGTGCTGCGGCAATTCAGCCTCATCCAGTCTGTAACACCAACACCATAGAACAAAGAATCCTGTAAAGGAGGAGGGAAAGAATTCCAGAAACCTTAAGCAAATGGATAGTCCCTTAACACATGCAATATTGTCTCCGATGCCTCATTACAAATGGGGCAAGAAGGCAGAATGTCCATGCCCCGAGAAGCAAGGATTGCACGGACCGGGATGCTATTGTGGTGACATTGCCAGAGAAAGCACTTTATCTTCGAAATAGTAGAGGTCTTCCAAATCCACTCTCCTTCAAAAGGCCTAGCTTGATCATTAATGCCTTCTAATCTAGCCAACCTGTACGCGTCTTTAAGTTCAAAAGCACCAGACGGAGAAGACGACCAGGTCAGCCTATCTTCATACAAGGCTTAGTAGGATATCGGGGTGGCTTTGATGGCAGCCACCAACTGATTAGGAAGAGCAAAAGATAAGTTTTGCCAACTTCACCCACTAAAGTTGGCAACCTCCTTTAATTGGGTCAATTCATCCCCGCGATTGAGGGGTCCAGAAATGAGACTTCTCAACGGACCCTTGTCTAACCATTTATCATTCCATAAGGAGAGCTGACTGTTATTGCCAACAACCCACTTAGACCCCTTCTTGAAAATAGCCGCGCCTTTCCTAATCGCCGACCATGTGTTGGAGCAAGTTCGAAACTTTACAATGGTAGAATCTGGTCTTCTATACTTCCTGTACTTGTGGTGAAGAACCCTGCTCCAAAGCGAAGTCATCTCAGTCTTTAGTCTCCAATTGAGTTTTGCTAAGAGGGCTACGTTCTTAGGTTTGGCTACATGAATACCGAGACCACCCTCTGACTTGGGCTTAGTAATTTTCTGCCAACTCACAAGATGAACCTTCTTTTTAGTTTCAATTGACCCCCACAAGAAATTACAGCTCAACTTGTCTACATTGCTAAGCACGTTTGTAGGGAGAGCTACACACTGCATTGCATAATTGGGCACGATGGAAATAACAGATTGAGTGAGCACAAGACGACCAGCAAATGAGAGCAAATTCGCCTTCCATCTAGTGAGACGTTTTTGGATTCGTTCAATAATGAACCTGAAGTCCTGCTGCATACCTGAATGTTTTATAGGAAACCCCAGATACTTCCCCAATGACGGGGTGGACCTAAAACCCAAAATATCACATAACTCAGCTCTTGAATTAGCGCTAACATTAGGAGAAAAGAACGCCCTGGATTTTGCATTGCTTACTTTTTGGCCTGACAAGGCACAGAAAGAGTCAAGAAAATCTCTAATGGCCACACAATTTTTCCTATCTGCTTTAGCAAACAAGACAAGATCGTCCGCAAAATAAAAAAGATGAGAAAAGGCTAATCCTCCCCTTGAGGCTCTGACCGGGTCCCACAGCTTAGCATCACATTTTTCAGAGATGAGCACTCCCAAAACTTCCATACAAAGGATAAAAAGGTACGGGGACAGGGGGTCCCCTTGCCTAATGCCTCTTAAGGGAAGAAAAGGCTCGAGAGTTCCACCATTAAATATAACGGAAATGGAAGATGTAGACACACAGCTCATGATCAAGGAGATCAGGTGGCTAGGAAACTTAAAAAGGCTTAAAGTGTCACGAATAAAACTCCATTCAAGGCGATAATAAGCTTTCTCTAAATCAATTTTAATTGCCACGAGCACCCCCCCTTCCTTTTTTCCTTGACATAGAGTGAATAAGCTCCTGGACAAGAATAGCATTATCTACGCCCTTACGACCAGGCACGAAGGCTGTTTGGTAGGGAGAGATCAGGTTAGAGAGCATAGGCCGGATTCTCGCCACAATCATCTTGGTAACCACCTTGTACACAGTGTTACATAAACTAATAGGTCGGTAGTTGCTAAGGGACTCCGGATTGCTGCACTTGGGAATAAGAGTTATAAGGGTCCTATTCAGATACTCCGGCATAGTGAGGGAGGAGAAAATCTAATTCATTTCCTTTTTAACTGAATCCCCGACGAGCAGCCAAAAGCGTTGAAAGAAACCCGCATGGAGGTCATCCGGGCCCGGGGCTTTAAAGGCTTTAAGAGACCAGAGGGCACTCGAAATTTCCTCATCAGAAATCGGATTCGAAAGCTGGGCAATCTCATCTACCTTCAAGCAAGAATTCCAATAAGGGGGGTCCCAAGGAAGGAGAGTAGAGGAGTTGTGACTGGACATAAAAAGCTCTAAATAGCCATTCCTAATAAGGTTAGCAATTTCCCCCGCCTCACTTATCCAATTTCCCAAATGATCTTTCAGATAGGAGATACGGTTTCTATTACGACGGACTAGAGCAGAGGTATGGTAGAAAGCAGTATTTCTGTCCTCCTCAACCAACCAGGTTATACGAGACTTCATGGCCTAATACTCTTCTTCCAAAGCCGAGACCTCAACTAAATCGGCGCATAACTCCTTTTCAATGCGGACCAGAAACACATTGGGATGATTGGAAAGGCCAACTTGCACACCCTTAAGCCTAGCGAGTATTCGATTTTTCCGGTGAAACAAATTACCGAACACGTTCCGATTCCAATTCTTAGCCTGATTAGTGAACTCAGTGACTGCATGCGACAAGGATCTAGGAGTTACCCAGGCATCTCTCACAATCCCTGGAAAGGAAGGGTGGGAGAGCCACATTGGTTAAAACCTAAAAGGCCGATCATGTCTAGCATTTTGAACTCTATCCCAATGAAGCTTAACTGGACAGTGATCAGAATGGCCTCTTTCAAGGTGTTCCACCCAAGCGTCTGGAAAAAGGCCATTCCATTCCGCATTAATAAAGACCCGGTCAATCCTTTCTTGAAGAAGATGCCCCATAGGTCTATTATTGGACCATGTATAGCGAGCCCCGGCAAAGCCAATATCAATCATTTTGCAAGTATCAAGGCATTCTTGGAACCGGAGAGCTTTGAATGTGCTAACTGCCCTTCCACCAAACTTATCATCCCCAACCAGAATTTCATTGAAATCCCCCGCTATAACCAAGGGGAGGTCATGAAGATTAGCCACAGTAGCTAAATTATCCCATAGCAACCTCCTCTCTACATATCTTGGGCTAGCATAGACTGCAGAGAGCAGCCAGGGAACCTGAGACGAATTTGGAGAGGTAGAGGTCACCAGAGCGTGAATCTCTTGTTCTGTGGTGGAGAGCTCAACAACTTCAACTTGCCCAGAATCCCAAAGAACCCAGAGACCTCCAGACAACCCAAAATTATTAACAAAAATAGCCCCATCCATGGGGAGCCTATCTGCAATACTTTCAGCTTTGTTTCTACAGACCTTGGTTTCCATGATGACCAAAATTGCAGGAGAATGCTTGTGAATCAAATCAGAGACAATACTATGAAAATTTGGGTTAAGGGCACCCCGACAGTTCCAAATAAGCATATTCATTATGACAATTGTAAAAAAGAAAAGAACCAGATCAGTAAGGAACAGAGATGTTACCTTCAACCTCACACTACATATCAACCTCCCCATCAACTGAGGATCCACGCCTATCAGTGAGTAAAGGAGCATGCTCTTGAGGGTGATCCGCACCTACTGAGCTTGATTTCTTTGGCCGAAGAGATGGGTCCACACGTTTCAAAGGAGCTTTAGAAATGCCATTACAAATGGCAGTGATACTAGACCCCACCTTTCCATCCTCACCAACTGAACAATTGGAAATTTCCTTGAGAGCAACTCTAGTAGACTCCTGGTCGCCTCTCATCCAGTTGTGTTCATGTGAACCTCCTTCCACACCTGCGTTAGCCTGAACCAGGATGTCGTTCACAATTTCTGTGATGTGCACCTCCATATTGGAGCTATCAGTTGCGCCGTTTGGTTCAGAGGAAGATGATCCTCCTGCCTTGAAAACCGCAAGATGGGTTGCTGTGCCGAGTTTCTCAACAGAGACAAAGGAAGCCATGCTCTCCGATTTGCTCGCACTAGCACTTGTCGCTCTCCAGGTTTGGCTGTGGATCTTAAGCTTTAAATCTTGACGATTTTTTCTTGACTTGAGACCACGGTTAGGACCACTCGTTCTGACCTTAGTAGAGGTATCTTTTGACTTGTTAATAGAAGAGAGATTAGTAGTGCAATCTGCGACAAATCCACTACCCAACGAAAATTCTTTAGCCTTTTGCTTTTGTTTCCTAGCACTGTTACCCAAGCCCGTATGAGTCACTCCTAGAGCCTCATTTGAAAGCCCATTGTCAAAAGTGTTATGGAGCCCGTGAACTGCATCCACTGAAAGAGGAAACTGCTCCAGCTCTTTATGAATCTTCCTGTGGTGTTGCTTTTTTCGTGCAACAAGGGTCCACGGCCCAAAGGCCTCTTTCTCTGACTCATCCTAACTTTTTTTTAACTTCGTTATTTCCCGCCTCTTCTATGATACTATCTTTCTCCGGCGCCCTGGTTGTGTTTAAACAACCCTCCTCCTTGTGGCCAACTCTGCCGCATGAGAAGCACAGTGCCATGATGCCTTCATACTGGACAGCCTGGTTAATCCCACCAACCTTAATGTTCCGGACCAAAGGTTGATCAAAATAAATTTGGACGCACAATCTAGCAAAACGTCCCCTAGACTCGGTGGCCGTATGAGTGTCTATTCTCAAGACTGGGCCTATAGCCATCCCGATATCCCTTAACACCGAGGGTCTGTAGTATTCAATGGGGAGCTCCAAGAGTCAAATCCAGACTGCCACCGCCGATACATTCGCCGTGGAAGACTTGAAGTTAGGTTCCCAGCAACGAATGGAGAGATAGTGACCTCCTACAAACCACGGAGCCCCTCTTAAAACCTTTGAATGATCTTCCTTGGTTGAAAACTTTATAAGAAAAAAGCCATGACCAAGATCCACACAAGTCATCTTGCCAACCGGTTTCCACATGCCTAGTAGCTTGGTGTGGAGGTAGTGATAGCCCACATTCTTTCCAAACACCTTCACAATAAGTGTGTTAGACCAGGGAGCACGCATCTTCCCTTTTCTCGCACCAGATAGCTTCACCACCACTTCGCCCGACGGAAGATTAGCTAACTCATCGTCTGAATCTATCCTGGCGTCCATATCATTACCAAAATCAAATGCCTGCGCGAAAGCCCCTGGGATTTCGCCAACAAGTTTCTCCTTATAAGACATAGAACTGCCTTCACCAAAAGCAGGGGACTGGGTGTGTTGTGTTTCCCCCCTATGGTCTTCCTTGACCTTCTTTGTGCTACGTTGAAGTTCAGCGTCTTCTTCTTGTGACCTGACCGCTGTTTCGCTCATGGAGACAAAGAGAAAAAGACGATTGTAGAATGAAAACAAATCCAGCCCATATAGCATATATAAAAACAAATCCAGCCCATATAGATCGGGTTGAATTGAGTTTAGTAGAAGGGTTACGCTTGTATGTTTCTTTTTTGAGAGATAATTATAATATGCTGCTAATTTCGCAGTTCGAATCCTTTCTTCCTAGACCCCCAAACATTTTGTGTATAGGAATGTGTCAATTCAAATACAAAACTTTTGGCATAACTTTTGAACTTTTATAAATTATTATAATCCACATAATATACTTAATACTAAATTTCAAATTTTATTCTCAAAAAACCAAAAAACTTAAATTAAAAATAGTTAAAATAATGATAATTATATGGTGGGTTGGGTCATATGGGTTGAAAAACTATCGACCTAAACCCAACCCACCTGAGACTTAAAATAAAATTACAATCCGAGTTGGATGCACACCTTCTCTTACAGAGTCCTAATTTGATAAAAATTGGGTATAAAACTCATGTTTTACATTATCCAATAAAAGATTGTCACATCAGTTTTTTACTTAAAACTCAATACATCCTACCACACATAATAACATCTCACAATAAACTCACACTTAAATTAGATTTTTCAAATGGGTATTAAAATTGATTGAGTGTGACTGTGCTTATTTTTCAATATGTAATATAATGATGTAGTATACTAGGATTGGAGGGGGTAAAACTTAGGTTTTACGCCATATAGTTATAGAATTTAATTTCTTACATCAAATATATAAAACAACTAAGTTATCTTATCCTTTAATGAGAAACTACTTTATGGGCATTTTGGTTTGAAAATTTTGTCTTGTTTAATTAAGCATCCTACATTAAGGCTAGTTCAATATAATTTAAAACTTAAGGCGATAGTTTTAAATAGGATCTTTCATATTTAATTATTATTATTTCATCTTAATACAATATTTAAATGATTATCGTTTCTTTAGATACAAAATTATTAAATAAGTTTTTGCATTTAGACTTTAGAGAGAAGGCAACATCTCTTGGAAAACATGCCACGATTTTTGTTTCTTTCTTTTTGATTTTGAAAATATTTCCATTTCATTTGATAACATGGTTAATTCTAGAGGTGGCAAAATTGGACACAACCCGCGAACCCGACACGGCACGACACGAAATTAGCAGGTTATGGGTTTAGACTTAATGAGTTTGTGTCAAATTTGGGTTGAGACGACAGACCCGTTTGATAAACGGGTTGGGTTAAGGTTCAACCTATGAAACTCGTTTGACCCGTCTAACCCGTTTAATTAAATGAAATTTTACCAATATACCATTCAAACCCTAGGTATATAAACTTATTAGTTATTGTAGTTTATTTTCTTTGACATATTGTGATTGATTATTTATGATATTGAGATATGTTTTAGTTTTGAATGATTATTTGTGATACAGTTACTCATTAATTCTGAATTTTATATTTAAAATATTTATTTGCTTGTTTTTTCATAAATGTTTTTCTTCATTTTGATAAAATCAGATAAACAGATTGACACGACTAGCCTATTTAATAAACGGGTCATGTTAGAGTTGAGGAATCTTGACCCGTTTAATAAACATGTTAGGTTAGTGTTGACCCATATAGTTGGATACATATAAGTTGACACAACACGAATCTGATACTCGAACATGAATTGCCACCCCTGGTTAATTCAATCTATCTATCCATTTAAAATTTTTTATAATTATTTCTACCAAACCAATTATTAGGATGGTCCTTTTTTTATTGGGATTGAACTTTTTTTTTTTTTTTTGAAATTATCTTATGCACTCACAAGATAGGGCCCTTTTTATTGTGACGAGTCTTTTCTTATTGGAGAGCCTCAGGATAGAGCCCCATGTTTTTTGCATTCTTAGTTAGGGTTGAATTTGTATTTTAAGAACTCATTAAAATTAAATTAAATTTGTTGAAGTTATAATGTAGGTGTTTATCATATTTAATAAAATAGGCTACGGGTTTAATATTGTAAGTATACAGACAGGTATAATTTGGTATCTTTCAGAAAAAGTATGTTTCAAAAATTGGGCATAAAGATATGAAAACAAATAAAGAACGATACGAGTAAGTTAGGTTTATTTTTAAAACAATTCTAAACAAAAATATAGAAACATTTACCATATATGTTATTGAGATTAATACTTTAATCTTTATATCATGACTTTTAACTTTTTTCAATGTGATTTATTCCATAGAACATCCTAACCAAAAAAAAAAAAAGTATGTTAGGGCTATTACAAATTTTACTACATAAGTATTGATGTGTCAATAATTATATAAAATAATAATAATAATAATTCAAACAGTAATTTAGTATCGTGTTGTGGTCACACCAATCTCATTCATTGGCACATCAACTTGTAATTTTTTTGTAGTAAAAATTTGTACTCCATTTTTAGCTTTTTTTTGTTAAGGAACTATATAATGCACCGACTTACAGCAACATTAACAAATTGGGATTTGTATCTGGCAGCTTTAGTTTTTAATTTTGGGTAATTAGGATTTTAATAAATTAATAAAATATTCAATAGAAACTTTTTTTGTTAGTGTTTTATAGTAATACGTTTCAATATAAGTGTTTTACTTTATTACTATCGTGCACCCTTGGCGATGGTCACTCTACAAGTACAAGTGTTTGTGGAGTGTGGGGGATAAAAGTCAGTGTTCAAGTTTTCAAAAGAGAATTTCACACATATATATACAAAGATTAAGTTAGAATAAAATTTCTATTTTGTATAAAAAAAAAATGTTTTACTTTATTGTTATCTTACATGAGATAATAGATATGTAAAATATGTTATACTCCCTTTGACTTTAGATAGGATTGCTAGTTTCTAGACGGCAAATGGATTGTCAAACTTCAAATTTTTGTTATCTTTATATCCATATTTTTGAAAAGTCGATTGTTATGAGAGACGATTATTACGGAATTTTACTTTCAAATTTAAACGCGTAACATACACGTTTTTAACTAACTAGGGTGTTTTCAGTAAAAAAAAAAAAAGCTAACTAGGGTGTTTGTAACAAATTAAGATTTTTTAAAAATGCATTCAATCTTTGGAATTTGCTTTATGATGATGAATTGGTGATTATTTACACGGCTTGTTTAAAATTTGTACGACATGTATACATGCACAAAGGGAAATCAAATGAGTTAGGTAGCAACGATATGATGTCAACCTAATATTTCTAATATTTGATATATTTCTAAAGCTTAAATCAGTACTTACGATGTTTTCTATTAATAAGAGTATCTTTGTGGGATTTTCCATTTTTCTCACAGCTTGGGTCTTAAAATTATTAGTGTATATTGTGTATATATGAGAGTGTGTCTCAGATTGGCTTCATTTGCTCTGAGTTCAACAATTTCTACAATTTAGGGTAAGGGGCACGTTCATCATGCATTCTCTTATATAAAAAATTCAGTGGTCATGACCGTAAACATCGTGAACTAAAGCTGTCTGTTATAAGTAAGATCATATTGTGGATGAATTCATTTTCATCACTTTAGAGCATTCGCATTAGCTCATATATAAATTCCTGTCTATTTTAGCATATATAAGAGCCTATTTTTTCTATTTTATGCAATCACATTATATCTGTTATAAGTGAGATCATACTGTGGATAAATTCATCCACATCATTTTACAGCATTTGCATTAGCTCGTGCATAAATTCTTGTCTATTTTAATATAAGAACTTACTTTCTCTATTTTATACGATCACTTTTCAAAAACTCTTACATTATATTATCTATTTTACATTCTATTTTATTTAAATAATCAGTTGTCATTATTTATTTAATATTATCTTCATAAAGTGAGATACTGAGATAAAGAGAGAGAGAAAGAGAAAGAGGTAAAGGAATTTCATAGGAATTCAATTGAAATACAAATCAATATTTTCCAACTCATTCATTATGTAAGTCCGTGATTTATATATAAAACTTGAACATCCTTTTCAAGTTTTGTGTCATTAATTCCAATTTAGATCTCCAACCTGGAATTATATTTGTGTACGTGTTCTAAATTATATAGGAGTTGTATATAAAAGTTACAACTGGTTTGAGACTCCCCCAACCACAAAAAGTCTCATTCTAAGAAAAGAAGACGACCCAAGCTAGTTGTCACAAGGCCACCAAACCCGGTCACCCAAACACTAACACCCCCCTCCTCTCTCTCCTCTCCTTCACCCTATAACCAACAAACCAACTGTCTAAACCGAACAAACACCCTTCTTCTCTCTTCCCCTCCATACATTTCCCTATCTTCCCTCCCACCGTTAATCCTATATATTCTCCTCTTCCTCACCACCCTTTTATTTCATTCTTTGGTGTGCAGTGTTTCTCTATATATCTTAGAGAAGTACTGCAATCTTAAGAATCCTAATCTACAATATTACGTCCACAAATAAAAACAATCAACATGGCACGTCAAGTGATTGTTCTTGCTCTCATTTTCCTTGTGGCTGCTGGTTTTGTAGCGGCTCAAGATGATGGATCTCCTAGTACCTCCCCCACCGTCTCGCCTGCGCCGCAATCCCCGCCTACCACTCCATCATCTTCACCTGCAGCCCCCGTCCCCGTGTCTCCTCCTACCTCCACCCCTGCTCCCATTAACCCCCCCTCCCCCTCACCCCCCACGGAGGCACCTAGGTCTGCCCCTGCCCCTCTCACCCCTCCTCCTACCACACCCGTCTCCCCTTCTCCCAGTGATGATGGTGATGACGACTTGACCCCAGCTGCTTCCCCCGCTGACGACGGTGTCTCATCTCCCCCCGCCCCTGGGAGCGTGTCAACCCCAGTAGGTGGCCCCGCCGGAGGACCTACATCTGATGATGAGGCCCCGGCTCCTGCAACCACCACAGACAGCGGCGCCACCACTCTTAAGGCCTCCGTTGCTGTCGGAGCTACCATCGTTGCTGGCTTCTTCGCCTTTTAAGCTAGACAGTTAACATGTTTGATGAAGATATTGTTATACTGAGTTATCCTTTGACCGTTTATGCATGTTATTACTTGTTATGTGTTACCGTTTGCTTTATTCATTTGTGTATTAGCTTTTTAATTAAGAGGAAGCCATTTAAGTACTTGAAGAAAGGGTCCTCTTTAATTTGTTTACTTTTGAGATAGTTTGTATTTCATTTAAATAATGTTTTTTTTTTTTTTTTTTTTGGTTATACATTTATGTGCTTTTTCTTGGGTTACATATATACAATTTGATAGGAAAAAGAATTCATTTGCACTTTTGAGATTTCAAATGCATTTTGGATAATCTGATTAACGTTGCTTCAAATTACCATATAATATAATTTATATTTGCATGTCAATAACTTTGTAGATTTTGTCAATATAGTTTTGCTTGTTTTTGTTGTTTTTTTTTAACTCTCAAATTCGAGTCTTCTAATGAAATTTTTTTACCAGTTGGCTAGCAGCTGGACGGCATATAATAGAAACTGACCATCATTAACTAATTAAAATTCAATTGAAAAATTCTTAGTTTATATTATACTAACAATAATCAATGTAAACTTACAGTTTAGATACATAAATGTGACAAATGTTATACATATTTGTAAAAAGTGTACAATATTATATACTTTTTGTAAATGTGTACAACATTTACTACATTTTGTGTGTATACAATGTAAACCTATAAAAGTCTTAGACAATTCTCTCTTTCTTATTTTTTATTTGGACAAAATTTAGGTACAGTACTTTAGGTGTTGTTCCTTAGATTTACCTCTTAAGATTCAACCATGTGGCTACTTAACTAAAAAATACACTTTCTTCTCATGAGAGAAAATTCATATAGCAGAATTTTAAAAGGAGAACCTAAGCAATAGTACCTAAGTACTGTATCTAAGTCTTGCTCTTTTTATTTTATTTATTTATTTTTACTCTAAGTATTAAGAGTTAGTCATATTTATGAACATATTTTCATACTTTTTAACCACATTAGAAATTCAACTTCTTGACAGGATTTCTTCTAATTTAAAATCTTTCTGAGCCTTATCAAACTGACAATCTCTCGATTCTCAAAAAAAAGAAAAAAAAGAAGAAGAAGAAGACAATCTCCCAATTGATATGGAATGGCCAACTCTAATGATAGTATATACTAATAATAAGGAAATAAAACTGGGGGAAGAAAATTGAAAAGAATCCAATATTCAAATAAATTTGGGGATTTGTAGGATTTCGGTTTCCATTTTGAATGTCATGTGAGAGAAGGAAAAATTCATAAACATTATATATGTATATAATTATATATGCCTTCAATACCATATATCTAATGGATCTTTATCAGCTTTTATATAATGTGGTTCGGTCATTTGAAATGGAACCTAAAAATCAAGTTCCAAATAATTTGTCCGGATATGATCAGATAGTAACTAGTTTAATTGTATTATTGTTATTGACCCCAAAATGGAAATTGGAAAATAAGTTTCAACTTTTAACTTTCATGTATTATCCTCTAGTTGTGTATTTGAGGAATGAAAATTGGTTTACGGCCACAGGATTAGTGGCTTATAGAGAACCAATACAATTGTGGAGTTCTTAGTTCTTACATAAAAAATTGGAAGCCCTGATTTGATTACCCAATCTCAAATCCGCTCATATCGAATGCAGTCCAAAATTAGCCAGAAATATTTTTGGTATGTCGCAACAACCTCCCCGAGATTTCCTGAACAACTAGGTTTTCAGCCATGAGTTTTTTTTTTTTTTTTTTTTGTCATCTAGATAGAGTGAGATGTTTTCGTTTACTAAAGTAACTCTTACGTTATTTTAAGTGGTTATTCTATTTTAAGTAATGAAAAGAACTCTTTACTCTTTAGTCATGAGCCATGACACCAATTCATTACACCAAATTAGGTCATTCAAATATTCCTTTTTTTTTTTAGAGTATATATAGTCCCACTGTCCAAAAAAATGAGATAGAATCACAGTGAAATTAAAGTAGTACACACACATTACAAATAAGCATACAATTGACATGGAAATACCTCAACTATATATAAAGATAGTCATTAATTCATAGCTATTCGTCTACATATAATTTAAATTTCCACACGTACTTGTTCATACCTTAATCCAGTGGCTTTTGAAAATTTCCTTCTACTTAAGTCCTAAGTTGTATGTCAAACTCAAACTACACTAATTTGAAGAACCAATATGTTATTTTGTACTCTTTTGTACCATGCCTAACCCATTAAAACAAAGTGCATTCGAAATATATGCCTCAAAAAATTATAATTGTCATTAAGTCATGCAACTTTCTTTTACTTTGCACTTGAAGAACGGAAGAACCAAGAAATCCAAGATGTTGGAGGGTTTTTCTTTTTGGGTCTGAAGAGATGTCACTAAAGTTTTTGTGGCTAGGAGTTTGGAAGCTCCCTTTTGTCAGTCATGAACAAAAAAGAAGAAGAAGGCATTTTTTTTTTTTTTAAAAATTGAAATGCTCAAATAAATAAATAAATTGATATATGAAAAATCTCAAGTCTCAACACCGCAAATGAGGAGGGAAAAAGCAACAAATCATTACAAATTCATTAGTTTGACTATTTTTTTGGTCTAATCTATAGATTATTTATTAAGAATTGGTATATTTCATAATAGTTTGCAATTAACTTAATTGGTAAAGTCTTTTATAGCCTGATAAGAAATTTAGTACCAAAAATCGATTAATGTCTTGACTTAATAATAAATAACAATCATTATAGTATAAATCAGCTGAACCATACATCAATTACATAACGTTATCTGTCAGTACATGCCTTTAATCAAACATAGAATTATACCATTCACACATAAGTATTAATTACCTAAACTAATCGCACTATTTCACCAAACGTCCATTAATATTAATTACTTTATTTTAGTTATATCTATGGGACAAATTTGCTGAAATGCAGCAAGAAAGAAAGAGAGAGTCGGTGCACGTAAACAAGTCAATCATGACTAGCAACTAAAAATGAGTGCGTGTTTTTTTGACGTGAAGACTGCTAGCCCCACCTCTCTTGATCAACTGTAGATATGAAAGACTCGTTACCTATAAATTTAGATTCTCTTTTTTTTGGATCAAATCAAGTTAGATAGTACTGTTACTCCTCTAGCAGTTGATTCTGTTGATTGACAGGAAAAAGGGAAGCATCAACGCTTTGTTGTTTTGTTTTTGTTTTTGTTTTTGTTTTTAGTTTTTTTCATAAAGAAAATTAGTCACAACTTACAAGTTACCACCTTCACAATCTAAAAAAATAATATAAAAAGAAAATTTGTGTCTTTCATATTACTCTTCTTAATATCTAGATTTGGTTAAAACTTTATTATGACTTTAAACAATATTACACTATTTTTTTTATCAGATGTGAAATTTGACAAATTTATAGTTAAATTATATTTTTTTTCTTATATCTTAAATGTTTGCAAAATTTTAAAATGATCATAAATCAATAATTATCTTATTTAGTAAATATTTAAAATTAAAATTTTTGTATTCTAAAATTATGTATAAAACATGAGTTTATATATCAAATAGAAAAGATCATCCGTTTACAATGAAATTTAGCATGCGTGTTACGAATTAATCTAGAAAATATGTAATCTAATAATAGAATTTTTAAAATAAGTTTATATATCAAATAGTAAAGATCATCTATTTACAACGAAATTTAGCACGCGTATTAAGAATTAATCTAGAGAATATGAAATCTAATAATAGAATTTTCAAAATATTAATTAATAAAGAATTGTTATATGATGTAATTAATATGGTATAAAGTTACACCTAATGTAAATCCTTACTCTATATGTGTATATATATGTGTGTGTGTGTGTGTATATTCAATCAATCATTAAAACCTTGTTCTTATATGAGATCAAGATGACCATATCTATTCGGTTATATGAAACTGAATTACTTGCTTTCCTAGTGGAAATGTAGCTGGCAATAAGGTCATACTCCTAGATTCGGAACAATATTGTTGATAAAGATTTCATTATACTAGTTTTATGTATTCTATCTCTATCTCTCTAGAGTTCATTAATTATACTTTAGTAAGGTTAGATTTCATTAAGAAATTTTAGCAGTTGACCTAACACTTAGCTGATCCGCACTTCTTTAGTTGCCTTTTATTTTCTTCAAAAAATTTAGTCAATATATATATATGAGCTTAAGCTAGAATAGATTTGAAATTCACAAGAAGAAGCCAATTTAATTGTCTAGTATTTCTATTTTTAGAGTGAAGATTCTAGATTCAACATAAATATTTAATTATAACATTTGGAATTTTTCTAGTCTTTGGTCCCCAATAACAAAAGTGAAAGAAAAGGAGTATATTATCGCTTTTAGAGCGAGTGTTTTTTCTCCACAGCTAGATGATCTTTAGTTGTTCTTGTTCACATATGGACCTCCACTATTTAACGCAGAAGGAAAAGACTGAGATTTCACCGTAAAAAGGGTGGCTAGGGGTAAAACAAAGAAGTCAATTAAATCAACACTTGACTTCCTTATGATACGGAAAATGCAGTCAATATCACACAAAATGGTTTTAAAGCAAACTTTGCCACTGGTCATATCACATATGACTTACTGGCACTTCAATTCTGCCCACATCTATGGGGTAATTTTTTTTAATTATCTTATGTATCGGCTTTATTTATTTTGGAGATTTCTCAAAATACATGAATTCTATAGGTATGTGGATTCCGCAACATGTGAGAAATTATATATATATATATATATATATATATATAATCTTGGCGCATGAGATCCTTGTTAAGTGGTTAAGTAACATAAAACACTACAAATACATATTAAATGGTAAACTGTTGGCAAACAAAGGATTAATATTGTTCTCATCCTTTTTTCTAGTTGCTCTCACAGTTATTTTTAGCTGATAAACTAGGGGTTCAGGGTGCCCAATTAGCAGCGGGAACCTTTCCTACAATTAAGTGAACCAGCAGTCATGGTCATTGAGCCCACCAGAGTAGATGGTCTTGCACTCAGGCTATATGCCCTAGCATAGCTAGAAGATGCACCTGCTCCCGACTGCCGGAAGTATGCTCCGTTCAACAGCAAATCCCCTTCGGACCTCCAGTTCCAGTGCTTCCATTCACTCTCTGATGCAACCTCGTGCTTGGTCACCTCTTTCTTAGACCTGTCATCAGGTGCAAGAAATCTATTGCCTTGGCTGTAGATAGTAGGGTCAGCACTCCCTCCAATAGCATACATTTCCCAGTGAGTGTAGTCATTGTTCACCACATGAAAATACCCATGTCTACACCTGTAAATTTTGCAAATTCACCTTTATCAACTTTGTAGGATGGAAATATTAAAGTTACTAATTAATTAACAATTTTACTAATGTAAAGACTGAAAAAGACTTTACAATCTAAGTATGTGAAAATTGTATAATGGATTATCTTATATAAGTAGACATATGAGTGTTGTATAAGTAATATGAGTATAGTACAACTACATTAATAGGTTTAAAGCTTATTGGACTTATATTTTAACAATTATAAAAAACTTACAAACTAACATATATAAAACCGAATGTGATTAATACTATTTTAACAACATGATAAATATAAATATTTAAATTACTTTTCTGTAATTAATAATACACTAATTTATAAAGTCTTTATAGTTAAATTTGTAGTATTTTTAGTATCACATTTAATTTATTTATGTAAGAATATAAACTTATTACAAAATTTTACGATTTGACACGAATGAATGTAAATATTTAAAAGTTGATTTGTTAATTTGAGAGATTTATGTAATAGCATTTGTAATATTCATATCAGCCGTAATAATTATTTATCTATAGGTCGATGACTTAAAGTGTGCCACCGTTATTATTTTATTTTATTCAATTTTGAACATGAATTACCCACCTTGGCATTCTTTGCACTAGCCCTTCTCCAAAATGATTAAAGGCTACAGTAACTTGCATGTCTTTATCTTGTGTGAAGGAATCACTGTGGCCTAAAAGCATGACCTTGTCATGATGAGTCATGTAGTTGTTGGAGATGGTGATGGCCGTAGATCCATGGATGGCATCTATGAGACCATCATGGCAATTAGACAATGAGCAATGATCCACCCATATGTGCTTCCCTCCAAAGATGGACACCCCATCACCATCCGATACAGTCCACCAGCCATAGTGATGAGGGGAGTCTCTTATGTCAGCATTGCCTCCTTGCTTACAATCATGAATATTGATGCCATGGATGATGATATTAGTGACACGATGTATGGTAATGCATGGCCCTCCAGCAATGTGAACACTAGCACCCCTACCGTCAATGGTCTTGAAAGAGTTCATCACTAGCTCTTGCTTAAGCTTAATTACCATGTCCCTTTTGAAGATAATCCACAAGGGTTCATCTTGTATTACGGCATGTCGTAGAGTACCCGGTTTCGGGTTCACGGCATCATCATCACTAGAGTCAGTGACCACGTAGATGTGGCCATTTCTTCCTCCAATTGCATTCTTACCAAAACCAATGGCACAATCAGCTAATCTCTGGCGATTCTTGTCCCAATTGGGGTCACAACGCCAACAATCATCAATGGGGTTGCCTGTTCCACAAGATAAATATCCCAAGTTCCTCCTAGAGGCATTGATGCTCCTATTAACAAACAAAAAAATGTCACATTAATCTTTACTTACATAGAGCATGAATTATAGTATGAGATATATGTAAATGTAACATAATAATCTGGATCTTATTCTTACGTACCTATGTACTTCATGTGCAACAAGATCTGGGTCTTGTACTGGTGATGAGAAAACAAAACTTGGGGTTAGAATGTAGATGAAGATAAGAAGCAAAAGAGAAAGATGAGACATTTTTTTCTTGGATTTGGAAGAAAGTGGAGGCAAATTGGAGTGAGGTGAGAGCTGTGGTGTAGACTTGGTGGGTTATAAAGAAATAAAAGCCGAAAGTACAGGCGTGATTAATTAATCTGTGCATGTGGGGTCTCCATTATCGTAATTTCAGGGTTTTTTTTTTCTTTTGTTTTTAAGTTTTTACATTTTTTGGTAGTTTAAAACCGTTAATCAAGCCCCAATAAAATCAAACCCTGTAAGTCAAATTGGTTGACTCTCTGTCTTAAACGGGCCCGTAAGTGTTTTTCTGTAGTCTTTGCGCCCCGTTCCCATTCATATGAAACCTCCACTAGCAAATGTTTTGTTATAATTAAGTCATAATTACTTTTAGAGATGACAAAATGTCCTGCTCCGTTCTGATCGTACAAATTTTCCTCATTCCAAAGCGGTGATGGGTTAGAAAGAAATTTAGCTACTCTGTGAACCGTCTCGTTTCATCCCATCTCATGTCAGGTGCATGCAACCTCCTTAGGGATAATAAAATACCTTCGTCTCATATTGTTTTGACTCGTCTTATTCTTGTGGTGCAAAGTTTTCCTTTCTTCAATGTGGGGATGAAGCACCCATGATCCGTCCGCATTCCATTATATGGCCTTATCATTCCTATGCTTCAACCATTGAACTTTCACAGGCTCAACCTTAGGTGAACAGAAAATTATAATAGAAAGGATCATTAATATCGCTATATTTTGTCTATTATGAGTTGTCATTGGAACTTTGGTTAAATTGTGGGTTAATGTAGATCTTAGATTTCAATATTTTGATTTTTTGCTTGAACAAAAATCTTATTTAACAAACAAATTAATTAATTAAGCACCTTAAAAATAACTATCAATTTCATTTTTAATAAATATATCTATGATCATGAGTTCATCACTTGTTGAGCCACGTTATTATCAAAGATTTTATAAAAATAAGAGATACATAAGTAGACTATTTATCTTTCATTCAATTGAATTGTAACTCTAAAATGATTTGTGGGATGAAGATCTCACGATCGAATCCCACAATGAGAAGAGCTTGGGGAAAATTCCACACCCCCACGGGCCCCAACTCAATGCCTACAAGTTTTTTTGAGACTGAAATAACAATTATGACTCACCAATTCTCCTATTTGTAGGCTCAAACTCGTTGTGTATGATGCTACTATGGTAACACCCAAATAGAGCCACTTTGATCACCCCTCTTGCATTTCTTTCATTAAAAAAAAAATATATATATATATATATATATATACGAATTAAAATAAAATAATGGTAATGCGGCCGGAGAAATCACTCGCTAAAAAATATGTGCATTATTTGGATTAAAAAAAAAAAAAAAAAACAGTTTTACATACCAGAAAAAGATGAAAGGACTTGAACAAATTCAAGGTAAAACGGGATTCCTTTGCCATCATTTCTAGTTGTCTTATGTGTTTTTAGAAATTACTTTAACAACTTGCCCAAAAAAAAAGATATCATTTTGCAGTAGTACCCAAAACAAACATATTTTTGTCTTCTTTTTATAGGTAAAAATTATATCTTTGGTCAAATTAAACTTCCAAACCCATATGGCCTTTGTCAGTTCTGAACTGAACACGTTTTTCCTACTTTAGAAGATGATAATGGCAGTGTTGACTTCTTTGCAAAGTGAAAAGTAAATTTATGTGTGCAAGCTCGCCAAGAAAAGAAAAATTAAATATCACATGCCCTAAGGGCTAAGGAGTTCTCTTTTCAAAGATTATCAACAAACACCATGTGTGTCTCTAGGGTCTAGGCACGACCATGCATGATCCTAATCCATAATTATATACTCTGTCAAATTCTTTTTTCCTTTTCTTTTTCTTTTTTCCCACTGACTGCGGAACAAATTTGATTTGAATATATATATAGTTTATACATCATCGTGATGTATTATATAGTATCAAGGATCGTTTAGTAGCCGGCCTTCTAGTTAACCGTACCTTTACGTGCCCATGCATGTATATGAAGTTAGCTAGAATTATATAGTCAAAGACATCGTTGTCAATTAGGTTGGTGCATCGGACCTCAAGTGAGAAATAATTCTTATTTTCTGACAAACTTCAGGACAACAAAGTGACGAGAAAGATACTTAGCAAATGACTTTTGTGTTTTTTTTTTTTTTTTTTTTTAAGTACTCCCATTCGATCACAGAGAGTGTGAAGAGATTTTAACCCTAAACATTTCAATTCAAAATATTATAAGAGTTGAGCTACAAAACTCTCGGTATGAGTTAAGTGTTCAAATTAATGAAAAGGGTAGCAACTATTACAACAAGGCATTAATCCTCATTTTATCGGAGGTAGGAAGATGTCGGAAAAACTTTCTGATAATCACCACAGGCCTTGTGTTCCCGAGTGCTTAATTAGTTTCGTTATAGAAATAAAAGTAGAAATATGGAGGTCTAGCTTGCTAAGTCAATCAGATTAATTTCAGAGGGTTATGACTTCCTAAAGGGGCAAATTTAAATTTATAAATAAGACACGAAGACTTTAATTTTGTCAGGCCATTCTTAATATTTATCATATGAAAATTTAAGTTTCATGTCCTAGTAAAATTTGTGTGAGACTAAATGATCTATGCCATTGCTTTTGAGAGAGAAATCATAATTTCAGCTTGCCCAAGTATGTGCAACTTTACCATAATGATCAGGAAACCACCCATGTAAAATGATCAAGATGCATGAGTGGGCTGAATTTCCCACTCCTTTCCAAATAAAGAGTGATAGTTTTGGATATAACTGGTTCCATACATCATGTTGCATTAGATAGGCTCATATGCATCCCATGCATATTTTCCGTCACTTCTATACATGTAATAATATAATGTGATGGAAGAAGAGTCTAGTCTTTAGAACCACAACCTTACAAAGAACAAAGAGCGCCAGCGGGATCAATTAATTGTCTCAAGAACAACGTGCAAAACAAAATGTTTCGCTTCAACAGAAAGAGAAGACAATGTAAGTGCAATATTGAAAAGTTAGCTTTAAATGTTTTGAGATTTCACCACTTTCCTTCTCTCTTGTGTGTGTGTGTGTGTTTGTTTCTCAAAAAAATGATTGGATAATTGTCTCGCATTGCTTAAGAAAGTATGTCGTATGTAATATAACTTGTCTCACATTCCTTTAAAAGTTACCATAACTTTTGAGTAGAGTTTTAGTATGCTTTTGTATTATAACATCTTTCTCTCTCCCTTGTGTGTACGCGCATTTGTTTCTCAAAAAAAAAATTTGTTTTGAGATTCATTTGAAAAAAAAGGACTAAGAGTGAGACTCAAAAGGCAAAATGACATGTATATTAGATATCACAAGTAGTAGTCCCTTGTGCGTTGCAAGATTTCTGTCCTATTCGGTCTACTTTGGTTCATTGGGTCTATTTCGATCTAAATCAGTCCACTTTGGTTCATTTCAGTCTAATTCAGTAAATTTGGTCCACTTTGGTCCATTATGATCTAATTCGGTCCATTTCAATACTTTCAGTCCAATTGAGTCCATTCGATCCATTTCGGTCCATTCAGTGCACTTAAGAATGGTAAAAGATAATTTTGGGTTGAGAACATGATTTTAAAAACCGAAAAATGGTTTGTTTCTCAATTTTTACTAGTTGAACAACAGGTTTTCCCTATTTTTACTAGACCAAATTAGGATCTCAATTCCTAGTTGAACTAGCTGGTCCTATTCGATTTTTAAAACCATGGAGAGTACCTACTTTGAATATGAATTTATTAAAAAAGCAACATTAAGTAGCAGTTTTTCCTATATAATTACAAGTGGAAATCTTGAAAAAAAATTGTTAATTACATATCAATAAAAGTAAAATCAAATAGGATAGAATTAAAAAAAAAAAAAAAAAACCCATATGGGATAGAACTAATATATAATAAATATATATATATATAGAGAGAGAGAGAGAGAGAGAGAGAGAGAGAAAAAACAATTAAGTTATTGAAAATATTAAAAAAACCCAAAAAAAAAAAAACAATGAAATTAATATGAACGTAGGTTGCATGTTTTGTTAAAACACTAACAACAGTTTTTTTTAATTAAAAAAAAAAAAAAACTAAAAAGTAGTTGATAAGAAGTTAAAAACAAATAACATGTTTGTTTTTATCTAAAAAATTGCAATTTAGTACAACTATTGGCACAACCATAATTTTTAGGTTCAATTTATATTATATAGTATATGATATCTACTGTTTCTTTCTAGGATGCCACAGATACGAAACTTCTTATTTTGCAACTTTATGACTAGCTGTAATATCTTACCAAATCGCCAATCAAATACAAATAAATAAACCAAAGAAACCAAACCGATGGAGTAGAGGTCAATGTTTACTCTATTATTGCTAAGTAGCGACCATCTTGTAGACTTGTAGTAGACCCTTTTTAGAACTTGGAGTGACAATTATCATTTGGATGGGTTTCAGTATTTCTGCAAGTGTAGTCTGCAAATGGGCTCTATAGACTTTTTTTGGTAATGAGACATTTGTAAAGCATCACTAGGAGGATCTGTTGAAAATTGACAATAGGGATGCCATCTTATTATCTTAATTACAGTGTCGTCACATCAATCCTAAATTTCACATAATAATAATGATAATAAATTCATTAAGATGAAATTCTCTATTTGTTATTTTAGTTTTTTTTTTTAGATTATACTTTTAATCCTTAAAGTTTAAAGTTGTTTTCATTTTGGTTTTATGACGATAAAATTGGACATGAGAAAAGCTTATGATAAGGTTGAATGGGGGTATTTGGAAAGCGTTATGAGGAGAATAGGTTTTCATGACAAGTGGATTAATCTCATGATGATATGTGTTAAAACCGTTTCTTACTCGATTTTGGTGAATGGTGAGTATCAAGGCCTTATCCAACTTACTAGAGGGATTAGGCAAGGGAATCCACTATCTCCCTTACTATTCCTTTTATGTATAGAAGGTTTGCATGAGCTTATCACAAAAGCAACAGCTGATGGTGACTTGAGGGACTTTTCTATCTACAAAGATGGTCCTAAACTAACCCATTTGTTTTTTGTAGATGATAGTTTGTTATTTTGCAGGGCAAATGAATCAAAGTGTCAAAAAGTCCTAAATTTGTTGGCTATGTATGAGGCGGCATCAAGGTAGAAAATAAATAAAGAAAAAACATCCTTTTTTTTCAGCAATGCGACTCCTTCATCAATGAAAAATGTCATAAAAAACTCCTTCGGGTACAAGAGATAAAGTTTTATGAGAAGTATTTGGGACTGTCATCTTTGATATGGAGGGGAAAGTATGCAAGCTTCAATTACATCAAAAAAAGAGTTTGGAGAAATTGAAGACTTTGGGAGAGAAGTGCTCATTAAATCAATGATTCAAGCTATTCCAACTTTTGCAATGGGTTGTTTCAAATTGCTAGTAGGGTTGTGTCATGAAATTGAAGCCATGATGAAAATATTTTGGTGGGGACAATGTGGAGATAGAAGAAAAATACATTGGATTCATTGGGAGGAGTTAACAAAATCCAAATTGGTAGGTGGAATGAGTTTCATAGATTTAATAATATTCAGTGATGCTCTACTTGCCAAGCAAACCTGGCGACATCTCAACAACACTGACTCGCTCTTCCGTAGAGTCTTCAAAGCAAAGTTCTTTTCCAAATTGCTCTATTTTGGATGCGAAGGAATCAAATGCAGGCTCATATGCTTGGAAAAGCATCCTCCAAGGGCAAGATGTGATTCTTGAAGGTGCTTGTTGGAGGGTTGGAGATGGAAAGTCCATCAAAATTTGGCAACATTGCTGGTTATCTATAAAATAGCCAACAAAAATTTCATCTCCTATTCATGATTCAATGGAAGAAGCAATGGTCGAATGCTTGATGACAATAGAACTTGGAACCATGAAATGATTGATGGGATTTTTGCTCCACACGATGCGGATTTAATCAAAAAAATTTCATTAGCAAAAACTGCTGCCACAAATTCTGTGTTTTGGCCACGAGTTGAGAGTGTACAATATTCTTGCAAGTTCGGGTACCAATTTTTAAGAGACCAAGATGCTGGGTTCACTCACACAGCTCCACCAGACCTTGCACAATCTCTTTGGAAAAAAATCTAGGCTCTTGATGTTCCAAACAAGGTGAAACACTTCACCTGGCATGCTTGCAGAAACTCTCTGCCAACGAAATGCAATCTGGTCCGTCGCCAGGTACTCTCTGATCATCACTTTGACAGGTGCACGACAACACAAGAGGATCTGCTTCATGCACTATGGTCATGTTCCGAATTGGATGGGGTTTGGGATGCAGCAGAATGGGATTTCAGGTCTTGGGTAGACTTACAAAATTTCGGGGAGTTGCAGACCTGGATTTTTTATCATGGCAAGCGAGCTGCAATTTTTTCAGTGACAGCGTGGTGCATGTGGCAGTAGTGGAATCAGGTGTGAAATCAACAGCCTCATCATTCCATTAATCAGTTGTCTAGGGTTGCTACAGAATGGCTTGCTGAGTTCGTTGCTGCCTAGCCAACCACACCTACACGGACTACACAAATCAGGTGAATACAGTGGAAGACCCCTCCCCCTAATTCCTTCAAAGTCAACTATGATGGGGCTGTTTGTTCAAACTCAAACTGTTCAGGTATGGGTGTTGTGATTAGAAATCATGACGGGTTGGTTATCGCATCAATTGCTCAAAATCTCAGTCAAGCTTACAAACTGGTGGAGATTGAAGCTATGGCAGCAACCCAAGCCATTGAGTTTGCTGCAGAAATTGGCGTGGGCAGAGTTGTGATTGAAGGGGATTCGAGTGTTGTTATGGAAGCATTGAGGTCCAAAAATGCAGGTTTGGCATCATATGGTTTACTCATTGAAGATGCTAAACTAGTAGAGAGGAAATTTTCAGAATTATCTTATTCTCGTACGAAGAGAGAAGGTAACAAAGTTGCACATAGTTTAGCAAGATTAGCGCTTAACTTGTCAGATACTGCTGTATGAATGGAGGATGTTCTACCATCAATTTCTCATTTTGTTCAAACTGATTTTACCATTTCATTGGAATAATATAAATCGACTTCATTCTCCAAAAAAAAAAAGTTTGAAATTTTTTATTTCAGTTCACCAAATTTGATTCCATTTTCAAAAATAGTTATTTCATCCATCTCTATGACTACTTTGGCCATTAAGTGCCAACAAAACAATGTTATTTATTTATTTTTGTTCTCTCTCTTAACAGTAATATTAGTCACGGACATGGATAAATGACAATTTTGAAAACGGAATTAAACATCGTGGACCAAAATGAAAATTCTCAAAATTGAGAGACAAAAATTGAAAAGAGCCCCAAAATGTAAGGATTAAAATGAGATATAGTTATTTTTAAAATTTGAAAATATAGTAAAAATTACAAATTCCACCCTTTAACTTTGGCAAAAATTCAATTCAATACTGTAATTTTTTTTTCTTTCCAATTCATTCCTTTAACGTTCATTTGTTCTCAATTTAGTTCTTTCATCAACTTTTGTTTGGTGGTTCTTTGTTTGATACCCAAAGATGACACAGTTCTTATTTTTTTTAAGTTTCTTTAATTAAAAAAAAATCTAAAAAACTAATTTTAAAATTTATATATAATAATAATAATAATAATAATAATAATAATAATAATAATAATAATAATAATATGTGAAGCTGAGAGAAATTCAAATTAGAATTCCAAATTAAAGTTCCAATTTTGCATCATATATCCTAAATTATTTATTCTTAAAGAGTTTTATGTCTTAACTAACTTGTAACCCATGCTTACACACGAAAACATTGAACTATAATAGAAAAGAAAAAAAATTGAATAATTGTGTCAATATTTTTGAGGTTATTAAATTATAAATATTATTTTATTCTTGAAAAGTATTGATTAATAATAATAATAATAATAATAATAATAATAATAATAATAATTGTGCGCATCTAAAACGAGGCTTTTGGGCCTAACCTCCTTTGGGCTCACAACTAATTTGTAAAGTGGGTTTGGGATTTTCTACTGTGGGTCGTTCTCGGCACAGAGACTCAATGAGATCATTTTTCCCCCTCTATGCTACTACCCTCTTCCTTCGCTTTCCTTTCACTCTCTGTTTCATCCTCACTTCTCCAAAACCCTCTTTTCCTATTTATAGCATTCGAATTAGTGGGGTCCTATGATTACTTTTGCAGTTAGTGCAATGTGAGGTCCAATATCATCAGCCATAAGTGGGTGGTTAGGTGGGAGTGGAACGGGGTGAGAGTGGCCTTGGAACTTAGCTCCCACTCCAGCAATCATGTCCGACTACGACGCTTCTGGGTACTACCGAGTACGTTAATGATGGGATGTTCGGACGTTATTCTTCCCTTATTGCCCGGTAATAGACCCCGAGCAAAGATTAAGTGATGAAACCTGGGCCTACAATCCGTGTGGGCTTAGGCTGGGATCTTGGGTAAAGGGAGATGGGAACTATGGGCCATACTTTTGCGTTTAGAACTTAAGGCCCAGATGTGCCTTGGCATCACGGGGCCGTACATTAGCCCCCCCTTGATTCATACCCAGCAAACAGGCATAATCAAGGAGCCTGATGGGCACACTCATCTAGAAAGGTTAACAAACGTAAGCCAGGGCAGTTCCAGAAACCCATTAATGTGCCATTAAAAGACATGCCGTTTCAACCTGTTTGGTTCAGCCATCATCATCACCTGACGGTTCATGAACCGAAGAGGCGCGTGTGTCAGTTGGCACCCGTGTGAATTCCTCATTAATTGAGCCTCATTATTGTTGATTAGACACTGTTTTCTCTTCCTTGGCTACTATAAATAGTTCACCCCAAATCACTTCTCCATTTTTTTACTCTCTTCTCTCCGAATTTTCTCTCTGCAGAGCATTCATCTGCGAACCTACTTACCCGCCCAGAGTCCCCTTTTCTTCCTTAGAGCCTAAAGTAAGTCTCATACCTCTTAGTTTTACTTCAGCGTCTTTCCTCGAGTTTCTTCCTTCAATTTTAGACTTTAGGATAGGGTATGCTTATCTTCTAAACACTGCAGCGTCCTTAGCCACTTTTAGGCAGAAATTTGATATTCCTAATGACGTGGAGGTGGCGTATCGCCACGAGAGCGAATTTGACCTCCACAAAGGGCAACAAACTGCCTTTTTTCCTCTGATGGCAGTCCTAGAGGATGGGGTTAGGTTTCCCGTGGACCCCTTCTTACTTGATACACTTAAAAATTATGGGCTGTGCCCCGACTAACTCTCGCCCAATTTTTACCAGGTAGTCAGTTGCGTCAATAGGTTAAACCATACGTTCAGTTTACAATTAAACCACCATGATATAAACCACATGTACAACTTGTGTGGAAACAAGAACACAAACTATTATTTAAAGGTTAAAGATAAACGGGTACGGTTGATATCATGCTTGCCTGACTCCAATAGAAACCCTGCCGGGGAGTACGTACGGGTGCGCGGCAACTAGTTTGCCGGGGATATTCCCCCTCCCCTCTCTCGTCGCGAAGTGGGTTCATACTGACTCCTAACCTAACTGTCTTTGCTTTATGGTTGTTTTATTTATCTGAATTCCGACGAGCCCACATATACACTCATTGTTTCTTCACTCATTTTGCCTCATTTATTTATTATTTTTGTCCTCTTTTTTACAAACGGTAGAGTGTTTACCTCGAACGTCAGGGTAGTTCATGTGAGGAATCTGAACTTCGTACTCAGATCCGAGATATTCGTTCACTGGGATGGGCAGCTCCGAGCGTCCCATCTTATTCTCGAAGTTGAACCAGTCTACTCCACTTGGCAACCCTTCAAGCAAGCACTTTTGGTAGACAGCCCACTTCTGTCTTACATTGACATTTGGCACGCGAATTTTTTGCCATCGAACTTTACAGTGGGAGAAGCTAGGGAACAAGGCCAGCGGTACACCTGCTCGGACGAGCTCGCCCCGCTACGCGACAAATCAGCGAAGCGTGTATCCTGGCGCCTTCGAGAACTTGCTCACGCTCTTGTTGAGGAAGAGGCTCCCGTTCAAGAGGCTCCTGCCTAACTTGAAGGACCAGTTAATCCCAAGGCTCCCTTGCTTGTTACTGAACAAGTGATTGTCAACATTACCGACCTTTCCGATACAGAATCCGACCACAGTGTAGATATGGTGACCCGAAAGACGCTGACCATCGACCATTTTGTGCCCGGGGCTCAGCAGGCAACGCAACAGCAACCACCGCAAGGCCAAGGCCAGACGCCTCCTCCCCCGCCTCCTTCCCAAACCGGATGAACCAGAAAGAGGCAATGCATCAGCGAACAGACCTCTACCGGGCTGGCAGATGCCATAACCCGGGTCCCCCTCCTCAACCGTCCAAGGGCATTGTCATACAGGAGCCGCAGGCTCAAACCGGGGTGGTCGCGACATCCTCCTCTAGGGCAGCTTAACCATGGCAGCCCAAGATTTTCTTGGATGGTGAGCCATTCCCCAATACCGCCAGTGTACGGGTTTGGGAGAAAGGTGAAGAGGGACGCGTTGCCTAGAGCTTAGCGCACGGACTACTCTTGCCCGAGGATGTACACGCTTACGAGCAGGGGACGGAGGAGTCCATGAAGAGAAGGCTGCAGTGGTTCACTGTCGCTGTAATCCCTCACTCACTAGTTTCTATACGATGTTATTACTTATCATTGCTGTTAACAACATGTATACAATATGCATACTTATTTTTAATCTTCTATCGTACTAACACCCGAGATTTTATTAGGCGGCCCAGCTAGCCCATATTGTCGATGGTCGTATGAAGGAACTTTTCGAGGATGCCGACTGGGAAAGGGCAGCCAAGGAGGCGGCCGCCAAGGCAGCGAAAGAAAAAGCAAAGGTCGTTGATGCTACCAAGAAAAAGGCTACTGCCGCGGAGAAGGCTAGGGCGCTGACGGAAAGTAGGTGCGCGGAACTTCTAGTAAAGCAAAACGAGATAAATGTCAAGTTAGCCGAGGTAATTAGTCTGAATACTGCTCATGCTGAGGAGCTTGCTGATATGAGAGTGGCGTTGGGGGCTGCCGAAGAAAAATGGTACCAAGAAGGGTTTGCCGATGTGGAAAACTCTGTGGAGCCAGTTGTGAATCAAGCTTGGAAGCTGGGTTTTGAGGCTGGTTGGTTGGCAGCCTTGCAGGCCATGGGGGTCCCCAAAGATTCTCCCTTTAGGAACCCCAGCCAAATACCCTTCCCAGATTTTACTCCAGCCGCTCAAAACCCCTCGGCGCACAGTGACGCAGAAGACACGACAAGCATCAAGGAACTAGTGGAACAGATAGACGCCCATATGGAAACAAATGATGCAGAAGTCACCAGTGTCCCCCGCCCCACCGATCAACGCTGTGAGGATGTAGTCCAGAACCCCGCCGACCAACAGTCACCTGATCCTGCTGCCCAGACGAAAGCAGATTAATTTAGACGCCGGAAAAGTCCACTACTGTTTTATTTCAGTTCAAGTTTTTACTATGTTTTCCTTTTACTTAATTTGCCTATGTCACCGGGCTGTGGTGACTGAACAATCATTACTTCGGCTTGTTTTAACTTTTACATGGTCACCGGGCTTTGATGACCGAACAATGGTTTCGTTTTCATGTGTTTATTTTGTTTATATGTTGTTTATTTGCCGAACGCTCGCCTCAATCGTTTTCATAAAGGCTTATTTTTGTGTTATCTTTCTTGCCATGTTTCTCTATTTTCCCTGCACAAATGATTTCCTGAATGCTCGGTAAATTATACAGTGCAGAAGACCGAGAAGTAAGTTCCCGGTTCCAGACAATGTTTAACTTGTTGATTTCAATCTTTAGCCTTTGTCCTTGGAATACTTTCTTCGTGCCTGGCGACAGTAATCGAATCGAGTAGTAGGTTTCCGTCCTCGGGTTATTGTTATTATTATTATTGTTATTAGTATTGGTGTTTCACCCGTCATTGTTATTATTATTGTTATTAGTCCAAAGATAAACATTGAACCGAGGATAGGTCATTGTCCTTATGGGATTTAGACTAAGGTTTTCACCTGCTCGGTGATAGGAATCGAACCGGGCAACAGGTTTCTGTCCTTAGGATGTTTCAAGCGCTAAGGTTTCCACCTGCTCAGTGATAGGAATCGAACCGGGCAGCAGGTTTCAGTAGGATATTTAAAGCGCTAAGGTTTCCACCTGCTCGGTGATAGGAATCGAACCAGGCAACAGGTTTCTGTCCTTAGGATATTTCAAGCGCTAAGGTTTCCACCTGCTCGGCGATAGGAATCGAACCGAGCAGCAGGTTTCTGTCCTTAGTGCAATTTTTAAGGTTCCCACCTCCTCGGTGACATGGATCGAACCGAGGGCCAGGTGTCTGTCCTTAGTAAGATTTGTAGCTTAAGGTTTCCTCGTGCTCGGTGATGGAAATCGAACCGAGAAGCGTTAAGGGAGTTGAAGGAGTAAGCTCGGGTAACCATCATCATCTTCATTAGTAAAACACATACAACATTACATTCAATTCGCAATTTAAAGCACAGCAGATCAGTGATAGAATCTCTTAAGATTATGGACATTCCATGGTCGGGGCAATGGTCTCTCGTCTAGGTCTTCCAAGTAATACGCTCCTGTGCCAGTAACGGCAGTAACTCTATAGGGTCCTTCCCAAGTTTGGGCTAACTTCCCGGCGTTTGTGTCCCGCATATTCCCCACCACTTTCCTCAGCACCAAGTCCCCAGCACAGAATTCCCTTGTCTTTACACCTCGGTTATAATGCCGCGCGAGTTTCTGCTGATATTCTGCCAGCCGTATTGTAGCCGACTCTCAGAATTCTTCCAACCAGTCCAAGCGCTCCATCATCAGCTCGTCATTTCGAGCGGGGTCAAACTTTGCAGTTCGTGCGCTGCAGAGGTTTACCTCGGCCGGTATCACAACTTCAGCCCCGAATGTCAAGGAAAATGGTGTCTCTCCCGTGGACCTCCTAGGGGTTGTTCGGTACGTACACAGAATGCTAGGCAACTCCTCAGCCCACCTACTTTTTGCGCCGTCCAATCTCTTCTTTAGTCCGTTCAAGATCGCTTCGTTAGTGGCCTCAGCTTGACCATTGCTCTATGGATAGGTCGGCGTGGAATACCTGTTTTTGATGCCGTGATCACTACAAAATGCACGAAAAGCTTTACTGTCAAATTGCAACCCATTGTCTAATATCAGTGAGTCCGGCACCCCAAACCTCGTGATTATGTTCCTCCATATAAACTTTTTAACATCCGCATCCCGAATGTTAGCTAACGCTTCTGCCTCCGCCCATTTGGTGAAGTAATCTACAGCCACCAATACAAACCTCTGGTTGCCCGTTGCTCGGGGGAACAGGCCAAGAATGTCAAGCCCCCACTGCGCAAAGGGCCATGGACTATTGACCGGGTTCAGATGGCCTACCGGTTGACGGATCGACGGGGCATGCTTTTGACACCAGTCACACTTTCCTACGTACTCGGCGGCGTCTCTCAGCATCCGTGGCCACTAAAATCCCTGGGTCATCACTCAATGTGCCAACGAACGCCCCTCTACATGACTGCCACATACTCCACCACGAAGCTCGACAAGAAGTTCACTCACCTTGTCTGGGTGCAGACACAAAAGGTACGGCCCCCCGAAAGACCTCTAGTAAAGCTGGCGGTCTACTGACAGCCAATAATGAGGCGCCACTCGACGAACCCTGTTGGCCTCCTTCTCGTTGCTCAGAAGTCGATCCTCCGCAAGGAACCCAATGATTGGATCCATCCAACTTGGTATGGTCGTCGCAAATACGGCAACGTCTACCCTAGCACTGCCCACGCCATTTGTTATGGCAATGCTTGGTTCAACTATCAGTCTTACCTTGATCAATCGAGGAACATCCTCCGTTGTTGACAATGCCAGCGTGGCTAAGGAATCAACATGCCTGTTCTGCGTTTGGCCCACTTGGGACACCTTCGCAGTGCCAAACTTGTTCATAATCTGCTTTGCCAATTGCAAGTATGCCTTCATCCGGGGGTCTCGGGCTTCGAAGGTCCCATGGATCTGGTTAACAACCAGCCGAGAATCTGAATATGCCTCCATATCCCGGGCCCCTAGTCCCAATACAACTCTCAATCCGGCAAGTAAGGCCTCGTACTCGGCCTCGTTATTAGAAGCTTAGAATCCCAGCCTGAAAGAATGCTTCAGGCGTATTCCTTCGGGGGTGATGATGACAATCCCAGCGCTGGACCCCAAGGCACTGGAAGCTCCGTCCACAAACACCTTCCACGGGTGACTCTCCATGTGACAAATCATCTCCCCGTCGTTCTTAGGAGAAAACTCGACGACAAAATCGGCGAGGACTTGCCCCTTGACTGAATTTCGTAGCCTGTACCGTATGTCAAAGGATCCTAGTCTGGTCCCCCACTTAGCTATTCGGTTCGTGTAATCTGATCTTTTCAGTAATGACTGTAAGGGATATTCGGTCAAGACATACACTATATGGGCTTGAAAATAATGCAGCAACTTCCTTGTAGCATGTATTAGAGCTAGTACCAGCTTCTCCAAAGGTAAGTATCTTGTCTTGGCGTCAACCAAAGTCTTACTGATGTAATACACGGGTGGTCGCACTCCCCTATCCCTGAGTAGCACGGCACTCACTGCGTGTTCGGACACTAACAGGTACATAAATAAATCATCCCCGGGCTTCGGGGACGTCAACATGGGCGCTTGCATTAAATACTCCTTCAAGTCTCGAAAAGCTCTATCACATTTCTCATCCCACTGAAATCCTTTCCACTTCTTCAGAAGCTGATAGAATGGTCGGCAGCGATCGGCGAATTGGAGATGAATCGGTTAAAGGCAGCTAGCATCCCAGTCAAAACTTGAACTTTTTCCGGATTGCTCGGCAACTTTAGACACTTCACTGCTTCTATCCGGTTCGAGTTTACCTCTATCCCCCGGTTGGTGATCAGATATCCCAGGAACTTGCCAGCCCCCACGCCAAAAGCACACTTCTCGGCGTTAAGGCGTAACTTATGCTGCCGAAGAACATCGACTACCCCCCAGAGGTCCTCTATATGCTACACTTCCTGCCTACTCTTCACCACCATATCGTCAATATATACTTCGACCGTCCATCCTATTTTATCCCGGAACATCCTCGTCATCATGCACTGGTAAGTGGCTCTAGCATTTTTTAACCCAAAAGGCATCACCATATAATGATAATTGGCTTCCGGGGAGATGAATGCTATCTTCTCTCGGTCTTCGGGGGCCAGGGCGATTTGGTGGTACCCCTAAAAGGTGTCCAAAAAGCTCATTCTCGGGTGTCCGTACGTTCTGTCTACCAACTGGTCAATCTTTGGCATGGAAAACGGATCTTTTGGACATGCTCGGTTTAGATCCGTAAAATCTACGCAAACCCTCTATTTGCCGCTCTTCTTTTTCACTACCACGGTGTTTGCTAACCAATCCGGGAAGTAGATTTCCCTTATCGCCCCCGCCTCTTTCAGCCGTTGCACTTCCGCCTTTACTGCCTTATCGTGCTCCTTGGCTGACTTTCTCGGCCTCTGCTTCTTAGGAGGGAATGAGGAGTCCATGTTAAGTCTATGGACGATAAATTCAGGATCTACCCCGGGCACCTCATATGGACTCCATGCAAACACATCCACATTCTGTATAAGGAATAGCAGCATCTCTACCTTATCCTGATCCTTCAGTCCTTCGCCTACTTGGAAGTACCTATCCTCATCTGGCAATATTCTTACCTTCACCACCTCTTCGGCAGATCCACTCTCCTTCTCTTCTTGTGAATCCTGTAATTGCTATAAAGGGGTTCCCCGCGACGGGTCCTTCTGCTCGGCCTAATCCTTCAGGCCGGTTCGCCTTTCTTTCCAATTGACTATGGCGACTAAGCATTACTTGGTCGTTTGCTGGCTTCCCCGTACTATAGCGATACCATGCTCAGTAAGAAATTTGACTTTCACGTGCAGGGTGGACGGAACAGCTCCTATTGCGTGGATCCACAGCCTTCCCAGTATCGCTGTGTATGGGGAGAATGAAGCAACCACTATAAATGTTACCACTACCTCTTTGCCTTCCATATTCACGGGCAGGAATATTTGCCCCTCGGGAACTACCAATCCACCATCGGACCTGACTAAAGGAGTGGTATATCTGGAAAGATCCTCGTTCTTCAATCCGAGCCCCCTAAATAGATCCAGGTACATCACATCGGCCCCGCTTCCCTGGTCTATCATGACTCTCTTCACCAGGAAGCCCCTTATCCGGGCAGTGACTATTAACACATCGTCGTGCGGCTGAATCGTTCCTTCCAGGTCGTCATCGCCAAAAGCGATGGGCTCCCGGGCGAGCTTTATCTTTTTTTCGGATGGCTGCATGTCCGATTTACCTCCCACTGGTGCTACAGTTGACACCCCTTTCTTTCTTGCCACGGTGAGGCTCCTTGAAGGAGCATGGATAACCTCAATTATCCCGAGAAGGGGCGGAAAGGGATTGCCCCTTTGCGAGGCGCCTTGCCCCGCTCTTCGGTCCCCCATGTCAACCACAAATTCCTTAAAGTACCCAGCCTTGGCCAGCTGTCCGAGATGGTCTCTCAACACTCGGCACTGCTCAGTATGGCCCTTATCTTTATGGTAGGCACAATACAAGTTCTGATTCCTCCTAGAGGGCTCACCACCCATCCTGTTCGGCCACCTAAAGTATGACTCGTGTTTAATCTTGTCTACAATCCTATGCACTGGCTCCTTAAACGTCACATTTACCTCCCCTGTTGGCGCTTCTGGCTCTTGAATCCTCAAATCCCCCCCGGGTCCTAGGTTGAAAGCCACCCTGCCTAGGGTGATTCGTTATTGGCACTTTTCCCTTGCATTGCAGCCAATCATCTTCCAACCGTTTATACTCTTCAATGCGCCTCATCAGCTGCCTCATATCCTCGGGAGGCTTCTTAGTCAGCGATTCCCTCAGCCCGGAATCCTCGGGCAGTCCCATTCTAAAAGTGCTCGCAGCAATCTTCTCGTTCCCTCCGCCAATCTCGTTGTAAAGCTTCCAATACCAGCTAGTATAGCTATGGAGGGTTTCTCATACCCTCATCTTCATGGATAGCAATGCGTCTACCGGTTGTGGCACTCGGCTACAGGATACAAACCGGATTCCGAACTCCTGTATCAGCTTGGCGAAATTTTGGATGGAGCCTTTCCGTAACCCATTAAACCATTTCAAAGCGGTGGGGCCCAGGCTTGAGGGAAAAACCTTACACATTAGTGCGTCATTGTGGGTATGCAGAGACATCATCTGGATGTAGTGACTGACGTGTTCTACCGAGTCCGTTTTCCCATCGTAAGAGTTGAACGAAGGGCGCGTGAATCTGTCCAGCATAAAGGCCCGCTCGATGTCAGCTAAAAATGGAGACCGAGCAGCTCTGTGCAGCGCACGGCTTATTGCATCCATGGCCGCATTATAAGGCCGTTGTTCTTCTAGGGAATCCGAAACTTGGTCCGCATATTCCCGCGAACGCGAACGGTCTCGGCGTTGATGGGATTCCCGCAAATGCGAATGTTCCCGGCGCTGATGTGATTCCTGCGAATGGGAACGTTCTCGGCAATGGTGGGAACCAGATTGATTGGACCCCGTTTCGAGACGATCTTCCCCGGTATTAGATCTCCTTTCTCGGTTATTTTCGTCCCTTCTACGATGCCTGTTCTCTGCCACCAACTCCAGGTCCCTCACCAGCATGCGTAATCATTCAAGCTTTTCATCTCTTTCATCGAATTTCCTGTGTCCTGAGGCACTCGAAATTGTCCGCTGCGTTTGGTACGACCCCTCCCGTAGGCCGGAATGCTCTTTTCGTTCGCGGTCCCTGTCTTCACGTCTCTTTTGCCTTCTTTCTCACTAGGAGGATCCTTGAGAAGATCCCGCTGAACCACTTTTAGCGTCACTCCCAGAACGTCTCCCAGACATCCCCTCCGAGATTGAGTCTCGGTAGAACTACGGCATTGTAGGAGATTCCCACAGACGACGCCAATTGTACGCACCTAAAACGAGGCTTTTGGGCCTAACCTCCTCTGGGCTCACAACTAATTTGTAAAGTGGGTTTGGGATTTCCTACTGTGAGTCGTTCTCAACACAGAGACCCAATGAGATCACTTTTCCCCCTCTATGCTGCTACCCTCTTCCTTCGCTTTCCTTTCACTCTCTGTTTCATCCTCACTTCTCCAAAACCCTATTTTTCTATTTATAGCATTTGAATTAGTGGGGTGCTATGATTACTTTTACTGTTAGTGCAATGTGAGGTCCAATATCATCAGCCATAAGTGGGTGGTTAGGTGGAAGTGGAACAAGGTGAGAGTGGCCTTGGAACTTGGCTCTCACTCCAGCAGTCATGTCCGGCTGCTACGCTTCTGGGTACTGCCGGGTACGTTAATGATGGGATGTTCAGACGTTATTCTTCCCTTATTGCCTAGTAATGGACCCCGAGCAAATATTGAGTGATGAAACCTGGGCCTACAATCCGTGTGGGCTTAGGCTGGGATCCTGGGTAAAGGGAGATGGGAACCATGGGCCATACTTTTGCATTTAGAACTTAAGGCCCAGATGTGCCTGGGCATCACGGGGCCGTACAACAACAACAACAACAACAACAACAACAACAATAATAATAATAATAATAATGTTGTTATTAATATTTGTATAACAAATATAATACTTAGTTTATATTGCATTTTGGGCATCCTAGTTGCTAGGCTAGTCATGAAGATTGCATGGTGTAGAGTGGTTATCCAAAGGTCATTTATTTTCAATCTTCTACTACTATACAGATCTATGTATACAAAAATAAAAGAAACCCAAATCGCTACCATACTAATCTATTGATTCCAAAATAAAAGAAATACACAACAAATCAAAGCCAATGGATCTTACTCCATAGACTTCTTCACTCCAAGAAAAATTAGGAACAATGTACTTCCTTTGCTTCTTTTACTCATTTTTGGGTTTGTCTCTTGAGTCTCAAATAAATTTTTTTTTTTTTTTTTTGGTGCTAAAACTATCAAATAAAAATGTTAATGCAATAGAGAATGTGAATAAACACATCCTTTAACAATGGAAATTGCTCTAGAGATGCAACACTAACTCTAACGAATTGCAAATTGAGTCCAATTCTTAGCTGCAACATTAATAGATTAGTAGCGTGGCAGATATCCCAAGTATGAAAGGAACATATAAGGACTTCTATCTCAGCAACAATATGTCCACAACATCATTTAGGAGAAGAGAAAATTGCTTTAAGAAGTTCATATACAATGCCTTTGATTGTTCAAATAGTGTGTAAAACACCTATGAATGTTTAGACCCCCAAATTACAAATTACCAACACAAGCTTATAATTAAATAATATATGAGCAGAATATGAAAATAAGCTAAAACAGATTTGGTAAAACAATCTAAACCGAAATTAATCACAACCACAGTAGTAATTAAAAGGCAAAGATTAAGGGAAGAGAGATGCAAACACAAAGACAACACAACGATGTGTTATCGAAGAGAAAACCGAAATCCTCCGTAAAAAACTTCTCCGCCGCCCTCTAAGTGGTTAATAATCCACTAGAGAATAAAGTTGGGATACATGAATAATAGAAGACCCTTCAAGCCTAATATACCCAGTGCACCTAAGCCCTCCAAGCTTCTTGCTCCAATAGGGTTACGCCGAAACTTGTCTTATCTAGCTTACCGGATCCCACAATCGCCCATTGCATCAACCAAAATGAATTGGTCCCTTCTGAACTGCTTCCCAAGCACCAAAATACATTCTCACAGATATGAGTATTGTGAGATAAGAATTTGGCTAATGTACCTCTCAAGGATATATCAATGGAGAGGGTGAGAGTAGAGGAATTTAGAGAATTAAATGATGAAGATTGTGGATTAGTCAATCTTGTTTTTCTCTAGAGTTTCTCTCTCAAAATTCTCTCTAGAAGCTCTCTACATTTCGTGGGTATAAAGGTATTTATAGTAAGGTGTATAAGGAATGCGAAAAGTCAGTTACAACCAACAAGGCATTATGGCGACTCGAGCTCGCGACTGGAATGAGTCACGAGTTTGAGTCGCGAGCTAACTGTCTGGCCAAACTGACGGTTTTGTCCTGTAGTGCAACAGCTGGCGTGACCCTTCAGCTCCCCATGCATGCTTCATACGTATGCCACCTTTGGCGACTCACCAATCGCGAGGCTCTTCTTGAGTGCACACTTTTGAGCTTTTCTTCACACTCTCTTACACACTACCCTTACATGATTTCTACCTAAATACAGGGTTTCTAAATGCTGAATTACAAGCAAATTTTGGCACAGAATAAAGTCAACAAAATGATTGAATAAATTCAACCTTACAGCCTTCCATTTATATCAAAAAAGCCAATCTTAAAAGCAAAAGCACAAACATGAAGTACCTATATACATCTTTTGGTCTAGGAAAAAAGAGAGTAGTTGTTTAATTCCTAATGGACAAGAACTCTGGCCCAACACAGGAAACATTCTCACACCTCTCTTCTTGTTGCTCCTAAGTTTGAAGTTCACGCTTGTTTCCTATTTTCAACCACTGATTTTTCCTGAAAATACAACCACTTCAAAGTTCAAACTATCAAACTATCCCTGACGGGTATTGGCATGAAGGCCGTCTAGATGAAAGACAACCTTAGCCATGTTCAGGACGAGAGCTAGGAACAAGATTCCGTCAACATACGTCACCTTCATGGACGAAGCAAACCACCACTCATTAAAATACGGATAAATGCCCACAGGACAGCAATGAGCCAATAATTGCGCCGGAACAGTTACCACTGTAATGATTATCCAACGGCTATCTGTTACACCTTAAAGGAAATCATCAGTGTCAATTAATGCTATGTTACTCTCAGGAGAAAAACGTCCAGAAGCAGCATTAACAGACATAATTATGCCTATCCATAGCAAGCTATAAAAAGGAAAGGAGAACCCAAGTAAAAGGCATGTTAGAATTCTAGATACTTACCTGCAATAGATTTCCTTTAGAAGTGCATTTCGCTAACTTAAGCATCGGAGTATTTTCAATCAGCTCCACGCCGAGGAGACCTCCTTTGCTTTCCTTTCTTGATAATAGGTAATGAAGATCATCCATTGGCATTGACGAGGAGCATACTAACGAGGTCAACCTTCGGCTTCGTCAATCCCATCCAAGAGTATGTACAAAATTAAGATATTGATGTTAATAGCCATCAAAAGCCAATAATACCACTAATGATTCCAACTTCATTATTAAAATACTTTTCAATTCAACATTAAATCAAGCCAAGGTTTGAATATCCTATGCACATGCTATGCAACGGGAATACCAAATACCACTTAATTGCAAACATTAAAGTGATGTGTACATACAAACTGATAGATGTCATTAAAATTTTTAAAAAAAAAAAAAAAAAGATTTCAAAGAAAAAGTTAAACCTTGGAAGAGAACTCAAACCTTGTAAAGGGTTTTGCATCATGGTTTTGAAACCCGGACCGGACCGTACGGTCCGACTGGGAAAACCGTGAACCTCTCACAATCACGGTTTTTTTAGGCATAAGAAACGGTCTATGCCAAAAAAGTAGGGAAATGTTCAAACCGCGTTTCAACCGCATGGTTCTGAGAACCGAATTCAGACCGCTTCTCATGGTTCCCTTTGAATCTAAACCTTTAAAAAAAAAAAAAAAAAAAAAAACAGAAAAACAATCGAAAAAGAAAACGTCTGATCTGACCCAGAAAACATCTAATCTTTGTTTCAGTCTCTTTGCTTCACTCTCAAAAAACGTCTCACATAATCCAAACACAATACACAAAACAAAATCCAATTCTTACAATAAAGCTGAATCAAAACAAGCAAATATGAAAAAAAAAATGAAAAAAAAAAAGAAAGAAAAAGGAAGAACAATCCGATCTGACCCAATCTGGTGGTGGGGAGGAGGACTAACGGCGGTGGGGCGGCGAATGAGGCCTTTAATCTCCATGATCTCCACCGGCGCCGCTTCAGATTCTCCTCTCTCTCTCTCTCTTCTCTTCTCTCTGATGTGAATATGTTTTTTTTTTTTTAGAAAGCTGATGTGAATATGTGAGAAGGATAAGTGATAACTGTAAAGTAAATGTGTGGTTGAGAGTTGAGTAATAAATTGGGTCCATATGAAAATGTGTGGTGGTCTTTATCCCTAGTCTTTTATTTATTTGTTTTATGTAATCGGTGTGGTTTTTTTTTTTTTTTTTTTTGATTCAAAAGTGTGATATTTAATATTAAGAAATGGCAATTAAGAAATACTACCACAATATTTTCACAATAAATTTTAAGTAATAGATTGTTATTAGCTAATATTGGTAAGTAAAAAAATAATTTCAGTAGTGAGTTCAAATTAGAACTAGTAATAATTTTTCACATAAAATTTTGATATGATTCTTGTAAAAATATTGCGACAAATATTTTGGATATAACATCACAATTCTTTCTTCATCTACTTTTGTTTGTATTGCTTTTTTATCTCTTCCTTTAATTTCATTCACTTTTGTTTCTAGTGCTTTTTTAGGTTTGTGAATGCGAGCTAGATAGCTAGTCAGGTGAGCATTGGAAAGTGGAACTTAGAAAGACAATCTAATGCTTTTAATTTTCTTTTTATAAAAAAATGGTTATTATTATTATTGGATAGATATTTCATATTTGGGCTATAGATGGATATTTTAGACATAGTTAAAATATGGATTTATAGTTTTAATTGGACTATTTTAGTTAATTTTTCTATTTTTTACTAATTTAATATTTTTATATATATTTAAAATAATTATTAAATTAATTATGATGTCATCATGGTTCGACCCCAATTCGACCTCAGTTCGACCTCAAAAACCTTGAACCTCTTCCTTTTACGGTTCAATGAACGGTCCGGCTTTAAAAACCTTATTTTGCATTTGTGAAGAATGATATTTAAAATCGGTTGAATTGAAAATTTTTTGTGAGAGAAAGAATTGGTTATGTATATATATATGATGATTATAGATGATAGATAAAGGGAATCAACCTAAACGTTCTCTTCTTTCAAGATCATATAGTCATATATACTGTATTGAGATTGGTAAATATTATTATTGAGGCCATAATGCTTATCTGCAAGTCCAAGACAAATCAAGTGATTAATTTAGAATGGAAATTGGATTTTTTGGCACCAACAAATAATTTAAGACACGTGGCACAAAATTAGACCTCAATTCAAATCCAATTTAGAATCTAATTGAATTTTCTCTCTGCTTTAGCTATTAATATATATATATATATATATATATATTTTAGAATAAAACGTGGGACCACATAATAAATATTCATTCAAATGAGTTATTAAGTATAAAAACCAAAGAGTTTAGAATAAATAAATTGTAAAAAAAATAATTAAAAAAAGTATTTCACAATAATTTTTTTTAAATAGACAATTTACATTTTATACCTAATAATATCTTTACAAATTTTTTTTAAAGAGTTAACAAAATATAAAAATGACTATCAATAATATTTAAATTATATATATATGAATTATATTATGTGTCTTATTGTATATCTTTAAGTGTATTCATGCATATGCATGGAATTACAAGTTAGTTTTAATTAAAAAAAAAAAAAAGACAAAATCAATTGGTGAAAACAAGACAAAAAATAATCAAGAATTAATTGTAGTATGAGAATTTCCCCCCCCCCCCCCCCTCTTTGGGCGACAAAAGGCCAAGGTTGCTAAAGGTTTTCCTTCACCCACAAAATAGATGGACCAGAAGCAGCAGGCTTAGCCTCAATTTCTTATAAGATCTTTGAAACCCCCCTCTAGGGCCATGAGTGTTCTTTTTCTTTTCTTTTTTCCTTTTTATTTGTAGATCACCGTTTAAGTCAAATGTAAGCCCAAGCCTTATAATGAACAACCAAATATATATATATATATATATATATATATATTAGAGAAAAAAAGAAAAAGAAAAAAAAAGAGTCCCATTTGTGACTCAAATTCAGCCCATTTCATTCAGATTCTTTTTTTTCTCCTTGTATTTTTCAAAAAGAAAGCGACAGTACTAGGCCACTTGCATCAATGATTCAATGGTCCCGGTCACGGTCACTGTCACGGTCACGGTCACGGTCATGCTTTAAGTCTTTCAGATTTTAACCAACATCTTGACGAGTTCACTGCCATATAGTTCCTTTTTAAAATTATCCAGTTTGTATAGAACCCAAGACTAGTCAAGCAAGATTAATCCTATTATGCTCTTAGCCTTAGTAGCTCTGCGGAAAATTCTAAGGTGTTTTTCAAGTATGAAAAAATTGTGCTTCTTTTTTTTACATTTATAATAGACATTACTATAAATTTAATGAGTAAACCATATTATGAATGTGAGAAAAAAACACTGTTTTATCTTGAGTTCATAACTATATAACTTTAAAAAAAAAAAAAATTTATATTCATAAGTTTCTCTCATTCTCTTCTCATTCTTAGCAAATTACATTTACTGTGATTTTAATAAATATCGAGTTTATTGTTTTAGCAAATTTGAAATTGCATTAAGATCTTTTAATAGACACCAAGTATATTCCACAGTTCTTCTAAAAAAAAAAAAAATATTCCAGAGTTTGTTTGTACAGAAACATGATTGGTCAGACACACTGTTTCAGGTCATGTGTCACAAATAACTGTCAAACAAGGAACGCTCATATTAAATCCACCCAATACCAAAAAGACCATTCAAGAAACACCGACACATTTCTCAAAAAAAAAAAAAAAAGAAAAAAAAGAAACACCAACACCTTTCCCCAATCCCCAGTCCCCACCTCCAAATTCCGAGGGTGGCTTCACTATCTTGGGCTGTCAGTGGGCCCAAATAGGTGTTATTTTTACTAATATAACTTTTTGTAACATACCAAACAGAAGGGCATTTGGTCTAGTGGTATGATTCTCGCTTAGGGTGCGAGAGGTCCCGAGTTCAATTCTCGGAATGCCCCCACATCGTTTTTTTTTTTTTTATAAGTATTTTGACACATTTAATTTTAAAGTTCAGTGTAACATTGATGCTTATATCAATTATATCAAGTATCAACTCTCATGCCTCATGGTTTGACCAGTACAACAACTACAGTAGCAGCCAAAGAGAGAGAATTGAGAAAAAAGTGAAAGCCCTTTCATGCCATGGGGATACCTTTTGCCAACTTGGAGAGCTTTGTACAGCAAAGAAAAGTGTCAACAAAAGCGATTGGGATGATGGTCCCACACTGCACTTTCTCGTGTATCTATCTACTCTGCAATTTTTCCTGTTGTGCCAAACACAAGGAAACCCATACGCTAGTTGTTGTAGATGATTTCCTTTGATATACATATGTAGATGATATCAGTGATGACGAGTTGTGATTGTCATGGTGTGGGCAATGATATTCATTCAGACTATATTAAGCCTATCACACAAAACTCTTCATAATTTTTGTTTTCATATTTATATTATTGATATTCAAACCAGTAAGTCATGCTGTTTGCTTGACTATAGTTGGTGCGTACTTACTGCTTGTGTTAAATTGCAGTTTTATGGAAATCATTGACATATTTGAAGGTTCAATCTTATCAAAGATTATCTTTCTTATTTGGAGAAAGCATAATGCATACTTACCTAGCATAATTGTTTTCATTTTTGGAGTGACAAGAAAGCTAGAACAGCAATTGAAACAAACATATGATGTTAAATGAAGGCTTCTTGATGGCATAAGGAAATCCAACATTCAGTACCCATTTTACACCATAATCACCATACATACTTGAATTGTAACCTATGTCGAAAGCCAACATTGTCATATTTTACACGGTGGACTCAAAATATATACATACGAGTGGAACTTAAATTTGTAATCTTGAAAACCAATGCACAAGAAGAAATGGATCTAATTCTGGGCAGAATTTGATGGTAAAATTCTTCCACCGGGCTTTGGTTTTACAGTCCCATCAGGGACGGAGTCAAGACTTGAAATTAGAGAGTAGCTCTGCTGTGCTAGTTGTGTGCGGTGGCTGTGCTATTGCTTAGCTGCCAAGGTTTTTTTTTTTTTTTTAAGCGTGTGTTTGCTATTGGATAATGACAAAATTATTTTGAGTGAAATTGATTTACTAGACTTTTTTTTTTTTTAGCTTTGCTATTAGTAATTTTTGTTGTTGGACTAATTTTTTGGGGCTTGTATATTTTTTTTAGATTTTAGATCTATAAATTTTTTTTTTATGGCCTTTAAAATGAGAAAAATGCTAAAGTTACAAATTTTTTTACAAATAGCTGATGTAGTGAATGATTATTGATAAGTAAAAAAGTAATATAAATGTTGACTCAAATATGAACTAATAAGAATTTGTTATATTAATAGTTTGTAAAAAGTTTGTAGAAAAGTGTGTGGCTATTGCATTGGAGAGAGAAGGGGGGGGGGGGGGGGAATTGCCCCCAAAGCCAATGAGTGGCTCCGTCTTGAGTCCCATCCTCTCGGGATTTCTTTTATTGCGACAAAGGAATGGATTTAAGATTTTACCTGTATCACGTCTTGAATATGTGTGTGTATATATATATTATTTTATTTATTGATAATTTTATATAATCTAACATTTTTTTAATATACATATCGTAGTGCCACCCTCAGAACACTCGTGTCTAATTTGCAGGACATTTGGGCTTTTGCCCTTAATTTTTTTTTTTATTTAGCAATTTGCCCCTATTTCGAAATTATATAGGGATATACTCCTATTTCGATACTCGATTACCTTAAAATCGAGTTTCAATGAAATACTCGATTCGTAGAAAATCGAGTTATGTCCGATAAACTTTATAAAAAAAAAAAAAAAAATTTGCATGGAATTTGAGTTTAGGGAAATCGAGTTCCATGCAAAAAAAAATTTATAAGTGTAATTGCTCCATATTCAAGGAGACCTATAGTGGCGTTTTTAAGCCATATAGTGACGTTTTTAAGCCCTATAGCGGCATTTTTCTGCAATTTTTTTTTTATAAGTCTGATTACCCCATATACCAGGTTTAGAGAGCCCTATAGTGGCGTTTTTGAGCCATATAGTGACGTTTTTAAGCCCTATAGCGGAGTTTTTCTGCAAAAAAAAAATTATAAGTCTAATTGCCCTATATACCAGGTTTAGGGAGTTTTATAGTGGCGTTTTTGAGCCCTATAGTGACGTTTTTAAGCCCTATAGCGGTGTTTTCCTGCAAAAAAAATTTGGTTAATCTGATTGCCCCATACCAAGTTTGGGAGCCCTATAGTGGCGTTTTTAAGTCCTATAGTGACGTTTTTAAGCCCTATAGTGGCGTTTTAAAACTCGATTTCTGTAAAATCGAGTTTCATGCTTTTTCTTTTTTTTAAAGTTTGATCAGGCATACTTGATTTTGTATGAATCGAGTATTTCATTGAAACTCGATTTAAGGTAATGAGTATCGAAACAGGGGCATATCCCTATATATTTTTAAAATAGGTGCAAATTGCTAAATTAAAAAAAAAAATTATAAGGGCAAAAGCCCAGAATGTCCCTAATTTGCAATAATCTCATTATCATCAGTCTCTTCTTTCTCATCTCTCTTGTGTGATTAGTGCCGACACCTCATTCAAGATGGTAAATGACTTCACCCCACCCCACCCCACCCCGTCAGCCCAGTGTACAAGTTTTTTCCTTGTCGAAGAGGGAGCAAAACATCTATCTATGATTTGATTTCGTCTTGCTTCTTAACCATCCCCAATCCCCTGGCTGATAATAAGCCACAACCATATGTTGTCTCATTCCACAAAGTAGCCTAAGATGTCAACGTGATGCATGACTTCTCTTACAAACTTTTTTTTTTTTTTTTGAGAAACCTCTAACAAACTTGATCGATCACAAATCTTAACTTATTAATAGAGTACAATTAAATCCTTTCATATTAAGCATGTAATGGAAAAATCACACTTCAAAGAATATCTACACCAGCACGAACCAGTACGTACTCCCATTTGGTTTTTGGTTTTTTTTTTTCCTTTTCTTTTCTTGGCTACTTTATGGTGGAAATCAAATTCAAAACTATTTCATGTCAAGTGAAAAAAGTAAAAACGTGAATGCTTGTTAAAAGAAAGAAAAAATTTGCAGTTTTTCCCTGGGACTAGTCTAGCAAAGTAAAACTATCACGTGAATAGCAACATAGCATTAAATTAAAAGGCAATAGATACACAGTTTTAGTGCAGTGCAGACAGCAGAGTGGTAAACCTAAAGTGCAGCCCAATCCAGCCACAACAAAACGAAATCCGGATAACAACACAATCCACTCCCTCGCCGAATCACCTCTCTCCACGTGTCAAATGGGCATTACATCACCATCATATCTCTCTCTCTCTCTCTCTCTCTTCACAGTGGGTCAAGTCCTTTCTCTCCCCCACAAAAAGTTCCTCTTTCTCACTTTTTTCATTTTTGCTCACCTAAACTTCACTCCCACCCAGAAACTCAACAGAAAATTAAAAACTTTACAAAGAGAGATCGCGTATGAGTGGAAAACAGATGTGCAACAAGAATAGTCCTGATATGAAAACTAGGTCTATGACCAAGAAAGAGAAAGCCAGAGGCAGAGTTAGAGTTAGAGAGCCACTTAAACCAGCTCGCAAATCAAGAACCAAAACCAGAAGGCCCAAGTTCCTCAGTCTCCGCTTAGAACTCTCCTCAGAAAACTCAAACACTACTAGCTCCACCCAAATGATCGAAGACCATAAAACCAATAGTACCCACCAGCAGCAACAACAACAACAGCACCAGCTAAATCTTTTCCCTTTACACCCAGAAAACCTAGTTGAAGACAAAGACATACACGACGAAAACGTAGCGTTCCTCTTCAACAGTACAGAGAGCGGTGGTGCAAGCCTCAACTTCCTTGGATCATCTTCAGAGGAAGACTCGCTCTCTCCCCCAACACCATCGCTAACATACCCTTATGGAAGCGAGGAAGCTAATAATAACAATGGTGACTGTAGCAACTACAGTGCCAGTAGATCCAAGCTGTTAAGAACAGCCATGAGGATCAAAGAGAGAGACCCGAGTAAAGAGAAATGGGTGTATTACTCTGAAGTGGTGGAGAAGAAGCAGAAGGTGGAGCTAGAGGAAGTGAGTAGCTGTACAAAGCGGACTATGACGACTACTACGACGACGATGAAGACACAGGGTTTGTTGTCGTTGAAGCTTGATTATCAGGGGATCATGAATGCTTGGTCTGATAAGGGCCCACTTTATATTGAAGGAGAGTCCCCACAGACTGTACCTGTGTTGCATGATGAAGCCAAGGTAAAGATCTTTCATCTCTCTTACTTTTTCTTATTTTATTTTCAAGTATTTTGTACCATATATCTGTCTTCTGTATATAAACACATACCTCTCTATGTGTCTTATTGAAGTTTGTACATACCTATAATTGATTAATGGGTTTTTTTTTTTTTTTTTGTCTATATCATAGACAGGGAGAGGCTGTATATATGTTAGGTTTTTTTTTTTTTTTTTTGTTGGTAGTAAAAGTTTTTTTTTTTTTTTTTTTGATAAGGGTAGTAAAAGTTTTTAAGGGTAGGAATATAGGATCATAAATTTAGCAATGTTTGTCCAATGCCATGTGGTACGTACATAGCATTGTCCATTGAGTATTTTATTGACCATGGGGCAAATGGCAATTAAAGTTTTGAAAGGTATTGCTAACTGGAATCTTCGGCCCATTCACAGTTGCACTTTTCGCTTTTTTGGGGCCCAGTAAACCTTAGCCAGCTGTGGCCTGTGGCCCAGTCCACCAACATTTTGTTGGTTGGAATTATTGATAGTTTTAGACATCGTACATATATTATAGAGATTCATATCTCAACCCTTCGATCTACCTCTAGATATTTTGGGTATCTTTTTTGTTATATCAAATCAATCATTACAATTCAGTGAGTGAATGTCATTGGAGCAGTTGATGGAACCAATTTTGTTAAAATATATAAAATTAAATCACTCACAACACTCAGTCTACTTAGTATATATATGAGTGACTAGATATAAGTATTTAAGAGATGCTTCCTTCTTTAGGTACAAGAATGGATTGGATTTGGTTTATTGGGGTATATATATATATATATATATATATATAGGTCTCTTATTTCGACACTAACAATATGTTAATAATGAATTAACAAGTTTTTCTCTAGAAAGCATCGACGCGGCTCCAAGGTCGCCGCACTGGAGCTCGACGCGGTGTCCGGTGTCCGACTCGCTGACTCTCCCCCTTTTTTTTTTTTTTGGATTCGCGCCGACTCGGCCAGATTCACACTGATTCGGGCCAAAACGGGCTGATTCCGGCGGAAACGGAATCCGATACGGCCACCGAAACACGCCGAGACGGCTGATTCCGGCCGAAACGGCCACCGAAACAGGACGATACGGCTGATTCCCCCCTAAACAGCCGCCGAAACTGGACGAAATAGGCAGTGGCTGCCATTCTTCTGCTTCATGTGGCCTTGTGAGGGGAAAAAAAAAAAAGAGAAGGAAGAAGAAGATGAGAAGACACCAAAAAAAAAAAAAAAAGATGAAAGAAGAATAACGTACATAACAAAAGAATATAAATTAAGGGGTGGAAAAGTCAAATATTTAATGTGGTTGGGCTTGGGAATTGAAAAATGAGTAAATGAACTTTTTTGAAATGTGGTTTTTTGTTTCCAATTACCAAAAATATTGATTTTATTAAAAACAAATCATAAATAATTATTTTTTAATAATAAATTCTACCATTTATTTGATTTTTTTATATAAAAATATTAAATTAACTATATAAAAATATTTTTAATAATTTTTTAATTGCCGAGTCCCGTCGCACCCGCACCCACATTTTTCAAAAATTGCCGAGTTCCGCACCCGCACCCGAGTCCCGAAACGCACCCGTGCTTCTTAGGTTTTTCTTACTTGGTCTTGGAGTTGCATTGATGTTGGCTTGTAACATGTCACATGCTTGTATGTAGAGGTTGTAAATTAAGGTCCATATATATATATATATATATATAATCCTCTCCATTTTTGAGATAATTCAATAGTTGAAGAAGAGGAAATTTGAATGTTGAATGTCTCCGTTGAAAACATTAAGAAATACCAGTTGAGTTATAAGGTTCTTAACCACAAATGTTGATAATCATGTATAATTGTGATCGGCTTGCAGGCGTTGGTGGATGGGAGGGAAAGCGTTGGGAATATATGGAGGGTTCCAGAAATGGGCAGTAATGATGATATTGGTTGTAGAATGAAAGTGAAAGAGGAGGAATTGGAATTGGAATTGAAAGGCAAAGATGGTTGGAAGATGAGGCACAGAGAAGCTAGTGTGTTGAGATACAAGGAGAAGAGGCAGAACAGACTCTTCTCAAAACGTATTAGATACGAAGTTCGAAAGATTAATGCTGAAAAGCGACCCCGCATGAAGGTAACCCTCAGCTTATATAATTGGTATGAGTTTTTGAGATTTCCCTTTCAGCTTTTAACTTTAATGCAATGCTTCAAATGTTTGAAATTGTGAAAGGTGCATTTACTCCATTATTTTCTATGTCCTTGTTAACCCGAGTTAATATTTCAAAACTGTGGCTCCTGTGTCAACAATGACACTGAATGATGCCATATTTAAGTCATGAAATGTGACATTTGCCTTTGCGTATAGGAAGGTTATGACTGCTGCATGCAAAATGACATTTTTTAGAGTGTCCAATATCTAAGTGGCACGTCAACATTTTAGTTGAGGAAAGCTACATGCTCACCAATCTATGTTAAACTACCCAACTATACTCTTCTTTTCAATGTTTTAAATTGTTGAAAATGTTTCTAAAACTCTGCATAAGTTAAAGCTTTGAGTGGAATTTGAAAGCTCCATCTCTATAGAGCCCCTTGCCATTGTTGCTAATATTCATTATAAACCAAGGATTAGATGATTTGGGAGTGACGGAACTATGTTTGGACCAAGGGGGGCAATGCCCCCCCCCCCCCCCCCCCCCCCGGCCCAATAGGAAAAAGAAAGGTCATAAAATATTCAAACTTGGGCTTGAACATTATCTTGACTAACTTAAAAGCAAGAAATAGCAAAAATAACAACACAAAATCTGCCCAAAGCCTTGAAAATTAAACCCAAAAAAAAAAAAAAAAATTGTTCTATGCCTGAGTTAAAGAGAGACAGAGCATCATTGTTGCTTTAGTGGTGACAACAACAACAATAACAGCAAACCATAGAGTCCAATAGTTGAGGAATTTACAAATATAGATCTTCCTAGAATTTACTACTACAATTTATTTGGTTTTCCATCCTCATCTCTTTCTTTGCAAGTTTGGGGTTTTGAAGGTTCTGTCACACACCCATACATCCATTTTTGTTCAATACTTCCATACTTTCACAAAAAGTACACTTTCTTTATTTAAATTTTTATTAAAGTTTGATTCTTTTTGTTGGTTTTTGTTTGGGTTCTAAAAGAGTTATGAAATTTATCTAATTTATTTCAAAGCATTATCATAAGATAATTGTACCTTAAGTGTTTGATGAAGTTCCACAAATAAGCTTGGGATAAAAAATAAAAAAAAAACACACACACACAAACACAAACACAAACACATTATGAGGGTTTAGGCTATAATGAGTTTTTAAAGCATTGAGATTTAAGTGTATCTTGCCCCACCTTACTCGAAGCTCTGGTTTTGTCCATAAATTTTGGGACATTATCATTATCCCAGTAAAAGCAGAGATTGTTGAGGATTTAAATTTCCTAATGTAGTTAATTATGTTTTCATAATTGTGCATTCTATAGCAATATTTGTGGGTTTTTTTTTTTTTTTTTTTTTTTTGACCAACTAGGAAGAGTGAGGAGTGAAGATTTGAATTTAGGTTATCAATAAGAGAGATCTGAACCACAATATATATATATATATATATATATATATATATGTTTCTGGGTATACTACAAGAGCCTCAATTCTTCTATGTTAAATTGAAAGAGCAATGTTACAGACATAATAATTTTCACAATTGTTGATACCAACACTTAGACCCTGAAAGTCTCCCTCTCTCTAGTGGGAAAAAGTATTTTGTATTAAATAGTACTATGTCATCTGTATTAAAATCTAATAAACGAAAAACATATGTGCAAAAATAATTACCTACTAACACATATCTTTTAATTGTTAGTGGGTTAATTATTTTTTGCTGACATGTCTCACACTTACTAGATTTTGATACCACTAACATTGTATCATTTGATACCAAATACCTTCTCCTCTAGTCGAAGTCTCTTTAAGATTTTATACATAATCCAATAAAACAAAGTTTGTGCAATTTCTAGGATTCCCTGAAGGGACAATTTTCTCTCCAAAAATCCTCCTAAAAATAAAAAATAAAAAATATCTCCAAAAAAATTACAATAAAAAGAAACATATCGTGTTTATTTTTCAAATTCAATTCCCGGCGGCTACCGAAATTAATTTCAAAGCTACCCCTGTTTATGACTAGTCTAAACGATGACGTTTTTAATTAACGTGGCCCTTGATTTTTGACAACTACATTTTATTTTATCTTATTTTGTTTTATCGTCTTCGTTCGTGACAAGTAGTAACAGTTTGCTCTGGGTATAAAGTATAAACAGCTGAACAACCATCGTGTGTAATTGGATTGATTTATTTACTTTTCTTATTTGATGCAAATGGTAAATATTACTCTGGTGAATACAGATTTAATAAATAATTACCAGGGGGGCAAGTAATAAATATTAGTAAGGAAGGGACTCGCATATTCCAGACAAGCTTTGTAAATTGCATCGCACAGCCTAATTGAATGTTAAAATTAACGATCACGTGACAAGTCACATGACCATAAAAATTTGATTTTCATGTATTATCCTTGTAACTGATGGTGGAGCCAAGATTTTAGTTTAGAGGGACGAGATTGTAAGACAGTAGTAATAAAATAAAATAAATAAAAAATATTGATCAATATTAATGATAAAATAAATAAGACAATTGTAAGTAACTGTAATTGTAAAATCTACCTCAATACAAGTTCGGGAACCGTTATTAAGCCTAGAATTTTTCATAAACTTAGTTAACTACAAATGAATTTATCATATCATTAAAATAAATAAACAAAAACAACCAAATTCATAGTTACTAAGAATCAAAGTATGAGATTCATCCAAGGACATAAAGTTATGCAAATTTCACTACCTTGATTGCTTTTTAAAAATCTATAGTATTCGACCCTTTATTTTCGTCTATTCTTCTCAACGGTGTAAAAGTAAGAGAACAAAAAAAAAAGACTGAAATAAATTGAGAATTTGATGCCTGTTTTTTTAGGTGCTAGACTGATTCTTTAAACTTTAAAGTATAATAGGTCTCTTTTGTCATTTTCCTACGTCGGTAGAAGTTTGTTAACTTTCTATTGGGAATTTGGGAACGCTCTTTTGTTTTTGTTGCTTCAGGATTAGCTAATGTACTGAAATTTTATATTATGTGATTTGCATGTGATCCTTGATTTTAATGGTTAATTGGGGGTGAAATTTGTAAATTTGTTACAATTGGGGTGGAGATTGGGGAATGCAAGTTTTCATAGTTTTTGGTGCAAAGTGCAAGTACCTCCATAGTTTAGGGTGATTTTCTACAATTGACTCAAAATAAAATAAAATAAGCTAAAATATAAACAATTCTTAATACCACTCTTTTTTTCTTTTTTTTTGGGTTGAAAAGAAACATAAAAGGCAAAAAAAAAAAAAAAAAAACAGTTTGAAGATTGTTACTATAAAATGATGTCAAGAAAAGATGGACTTTTTACTGTTCATGTATGTTTTAAATCTTGTCTATATTTGCCTGAGTCATTTCTATCATTTTTTTCCTTATAATTTGTATCTTTGCAGGGTAGATTCGTGAAGAGAAGTTGAGAAGTGTAGACTTTTGGACATAATATCAGTTGGAGGGCATCGTTATACAGTTCTCATGGTAAATCGTGTTACTTGTCCATCATTTCTCTGAAAAGCTCTCACTTGTTTAGAATTGTTGAGTCAGCTTACGGGAAAAAAAAAAGGTTTGTTAAACTGAGTTAGAAATTTTAAATAGGTTGGAATTTTTTGGTGGAATGAAGGATAAGTAATGTGGTCCACTATGAGGACGGTATAATTTCTCCTTCTTTGGAGTCTAAATTAGGTTTTCTTGTTTAGTTAATCTTTTTTTTACTTGTTCCATATGGCTTGTAAGTTGTAGCATAGTCAAGGCATGAATATAATAAGCAATGCGTAAAACAAGAAATGGAAAAAAAAATTAAAAGAAAAAAGAAAAAAAAGCTGTAGAATTTAGGCACCAATTAAGTTCTAAGCAATGCCTACTTTGAAATAATGGATGATATCCGATCTTGGTTGCTTAATTTTCCCATAAATGGGCTTCTCTCCCGTGTTGCAGGTTTGATCCATCTCCCCCAAAAATCAAAGCTATACTTATTATTTGCAAAAGCAAAATTCATGATTATATTAGTGGAATTTCCACTTACCACAATATTCGCAAAGGTAATAATAAATTGGAATGGGACCAATGTTTTGTTTTAATAGGACATGACTTCGTTTCAAGCAAATTTGGGAGGAGTTGAGTTGATTTCATAACTTTATCAAAGGCGCATGGTAAACACGTTGTGGCTATGAAATCTGTCTTGTGTAGAATCTCATCTTGACATTTAGGTTGGGTTAGGGGTGTAAATGAACTTAGTTAATTATGAACCATTTAAACCTTTTTTTTTTTTTTTGAGAAAGATGAACCATTTAAACTTGGTTCTAAAAAGTCTTGTTTACGTTTATTTGTTTAATAAGTCAAGTTCAAAACAAGTTTATACTTGATTATTAAATGAGCTAAGTTCAAACATAATTATATTTTCATAAATGTTTTAAGTTAAATTTTTAATAAAAATATGTTAAGATGGCATGTATGCTAACAAATTTAGATAATATGACACGTTTTTACAAAATAAGAGACCAGATTGACAAAAATGAGTCTTATGTACTAATTTGACAATTGAGGTAAAATTCAACTAACTAAATTAAATTTGAACCTATAATTTTTTGAATGGTGGAATGTGATTTTAAATAAGTATAGAAATAATTTTTTGAGAAATTATTAACACAATTTTTAGAGGAAAGTTTTTCCAACTCATTACATGACAACTCAAAAAAATACATGTACTTTTAGTCACATAATCTATTTAAATAATCATGTGACTTGTTTAAATAATTTAATAAACTGTATGATTTAATACAAGTTGATGGTCTTATAAACTCTTCACATAATCAGTTGGAGGAGATTCTTCAAAACTAGTTTGAGGAAAAATTTAGTAAAGAAGATTATATCTTAAACAAAGTATTCATCCAAGTTGGTTTGGATGAATGTTTTCTAACTTCTTATACGGCGATTTATAGAATCATACACCCATATTAAATCAAATGAATCATAAAATTGGGAAGATCCATAGATTCCCAATGAAACAGGTTTCATTCCCAAGTCAGAAGTGGAGTTGTTGACAATGCTCATCTAGTTGCAGATCTAATTAACCAAGACACCAGGCAATGTGATATAGGGAAACTATCTAATTTATTTGAGCCAGCAACGGTGAATAGGATTCTTATTATCCACCTATCTGATCAGCTATTGCATGACCAAGTCTTTTGGTGTTTGTCCTCCTCTAAGGAGTCCTCCGTGAAATTAGCCTACGTACAGAGCCATTAAAAGCTCAAATACTCAAGCTCACCCTCTATTGCAGGCTAAGGATTGGAAGGAGTTATGGAAAATTAAAGCAATGTTAGACTCAAAAACCTTTTATGAAAAACAAGTTGGAATATCCTTAACAACAGGTTCCCCATTCCTTCACTAAATTGTTATTTGTGTAATAATGCTTCAAAATCTTTAGAGCATTTGTTCCTTTAATGTGATTGGGTTGCACAAATTTGATTGATTGCCCCATTGCCTACAAACTTGAGTAATTTGCCAAATACATCTATTATAGATTGGGTTAAGATTATTCTCAACCCAAAAACTAATTTGGGGTTGGATGATGATTCTGCCATAGACTTATTTGTGATCAAATACGGTTTCCAAAAACAAAGCTAGGGTGGAGGGATCTAAAAGCAATCCAATTGAGCTTGCTAGACAGATGAGGTGTGTCTTTGAAGAGCATAAACAAGCTTGGAGGGAATTACCAAGGAGACCACCCAAAATTGATATTTGACAGCCTCCTCCAAACAACTAACATTGATGCAGCAATCGAGGAAGAGAAAACTTCTGTTGCAGTAGTGGGTAGAGATGACTTAAGAAAGCTTCCGTTGGTGTGGAATGAACAATTGGAGCAAGGGAATTCTTTGCTAGGGGAAGCCAAAGTAGCTTGGTGGTGTGCCATAAGGTGTGCTGCTAGGGAAGGTTACTGAAATATAATCTTGAAAGGTGATGCTCTAAATGTTTATTGAGCCCTTGAAGAACTTAGAATATGTCCCTCGTTGGAGTATCAAGCTCATATCTGATGATATTCTGTATTTAGCTAAAAATTTTGCAAATTTTTTATTTTCTTTTGTAAATAGAGAGATCAATGTCCTTGTTCATCTCCTTGCCCAATAGTCTAGGCCAATTCTCATCTCCAATCTGTCTCTTTCTATTATGGAGGTTCTAAATAAAGATAGTTTCAAGCCCAAACCTTTTTGTCATTCCAGTATTCAAAAAAGTAGTTTTTGTTAATAAAATTATTATTAAATAAAAAACATAAAGGGCCACTTGTTCTCCCTTTGGTCTTAAGACAAGCTCTATGGCGTCAGGAACGCATGTCGATAGGAAAACAACCAAAGCAGGACCGGCCTCACGTAATGATTCTAATATTTGAATTGTTTGTTTGTTTGTTTGTTTTCTTGCGTAAATTGGGTCAAAAGGAAACGGAAAAAGGCAAATGTTCCTAAGAATATTCACGGATCCAAATTGATACCAAATGGTCTTTTTGGTCAGTATCATGACTATTGTCTACCAAAATTTTAAATGAATCCTTTTATATATATATTTTTTAAAATATTCTTAAATAATATTTAATTTAGTAACCATCAATTTAGTTAACATCCTATATTATTATTATTTTTTAAATTTAAAACTCATTATTCTTATTTTAATATGACTAATTCACCTGAACAGTGCTAGATATACTACAAATTTTACTATGTAAGCATTACATGATTACATATTATCAATTAGAAAAAATTTATTTAAACATTCATTTATTATGTTGTTTAAGTATTACCAATCATATTCTTGCCACACCAACACCATTGACAATATACTCACACAAAAATAGTTAAGAGTTGTGTAGCTTATTTGGTACCTTTGTGCATAAAGTGCTTGAAAATTTATGAGGAAAAATGTTCAAACTGTATAGATAGTAGAATATTGTAAGTTTGTAATTATATATCTTAAATATATATATACACAAAAATTCTTTAATTGGCAATATAATCTTTTATTTTATTAAGATGTATCATTATACACGACAATGACATTATTAAAATTAATATTTTTATTTTCACGTTTTATTATTTATATTAAACATTAATATTTTCATTTGTTATTATAATCTTAAATTTTTTTTTCTCTCTTAAGATTTTTTTAATATAATTTGACTGATGAGATCTTATTGTCAAGTATTATATATTATATACTAGATTTTAAATAAACAAAAAAAAAATCATTTTAAATTATAATAATATAATATGAATTTTTTTTTTTTGTGGAGCCAAATGAGTGAATAAAAGATATTATATGAATCATCATCTCATCCATTAACTTGTTATATATTTTGCCCAAAAGAACAACTAAAAATCGAAAAAGTAGTAACCTTAAACAGTGGTCCTTGGACCACCCTAACTTGCCAAAAAATAAAAGTATATATACACTTGCCAAAAAAAAATTTATATGCTAAACTGTGGGGTCAAATAATCCTGCGGCCCAGCCCACTACGTTCCTGGGCCGAAGGCCCGAGCCGAGGAGACAATCCAAATCCAGGGACGACCTCATCATCGGACGTCCGAGGGTTTGAAGGATAGGCTCGAACCAAACGGTCACCTCAACATTAAATACACCTGACAATCACCCTGGCCACCTTAATGAGGAAAGGACCTCCACCAGTGTCACCTTGGAGGCCGTGACTCCCAAAGAGACTGGGAAGGCGGCTGATGGGACAAGCACCTAAGCAAAGGGTCTAATCGCTCAGCAAATGTAGGGCTAGGATCAATTGTAAGGGGGATATATAATGTAAAGGAATTCCTCCTGAAAGGGAGGGACTCTGGGGGGGAATCTTCAGGAAAGTAAAGAAAACAACAAGAAAGAAGAAGAGAGAAGGAAGGAGAGAGAAAAGGGGTAAGAGCCTCCTCGACCATGGGCCGAGGAGCCTATCCCAGATGTAATTTGCTCTAAATCCTTTTTTCTTTAAATAAAAGAGGCCGGAGTCCACGCCATTCGAGCGCCGGCAGGTGCCTAGACCTTCAACCCACTCTCTATAAATTCATTGCGGGGTTCGTTGGGCTTTTGACCCGGGTCCATTGGGCTTGGGCAACCAAAAACCCAGTCCCCACATAAACTAACCTATTGTGTCCACTCTAATAAAAATGTTCAACACCCTGACTTAAGAATTAAAAAAATAAGAATACTACTACATTTACAACATTTTCACAATAATTTCAAAACAATTCCAATGTGGTAAGCTGTTACTAATTCTAATTTGAGCTCAATACAGATATTATTTTTTACCAACCAATAACAGCTTTTTGCATAATATTTATTGTAAAAATGTTATGAACGTAACATTACTTCAAAATTAATTCTATCTCCCTAAACATAATCTTTAATCCTTTTTTTTTTTAAGCTTAAATAACAACAATAACTATTAGCCCAAATAACAACAAACATAAACCAAACAATAACAAGACAAGACCAAACAACAACAAGTGAACAAATTATTCAACAAAAACCCTATTATAAAATTTTTTTTTAAAAAAAAGATAAAATTTTTAACTTGTTCAACCTATTCAATAAAAATAATCTCTAATTTCATTTTTCCTTAAAAAATGGTAGCAAGAAAATAATGTGGATGTGAGTTCTCCTTGATAGTGACGATAATTATACTTTTTTTAGCTTGCAGTTGCAACAATTTTTCTCTCCTTAACGACTTGACTTGCAGTTGTAGCAAAAATTCAAATTATCGCTTTATTAGATTTTATATATTTTAAATTTCTTAGTGACTACACTAAAAAAAATTCCTAAGGATGCCGTTGACCTAAAAAGATGTTAGGTTATTTACTAATTAACTAGTCTCATCAAAGCGCGTGTGATGATGCTCTTTTTTTTGTCTAGTGTATGTGAGATTAGGAATAAAGGAAATCAGAAATTAAAAAAAAACAATTTAATTAAAAATATCAAAGTGGACTAAGAAGTTTTTTTTTTTTTTTTTTTAATTTTTGGATAAGTTTGTATTGAAGACATGGATTAGTAGAAGAGTGTCCTATTTTGTAGGCATTTTTCGTGGAGTTTGAGATATATTTTTACCATGTTGTCCTTAAGTTTTGTCCCTATTAAACATAAGGTCTAGAGGTATTTCTAAACTATATAAAAGTCCAGTTCAAAAAGGGAAATCGTATTATAGATAGTATAGATATATCAGAGGCTTAATTAGATGTATTTTAATAACATCTTATTAAAATAAGATAAGTATTATACAAAATTTGGAATATAGTCAAAAAATAAATAACCTAAAATATATAATAGCTTTTTTAGTCTTGAATTTTTTGTTCCAATTTGTACGTAATGTACCCATACATATGTTTATTTATGTTTTGTTTTCATTTCCGTATTTTATGCCATTGAAATCTATGATCAAATGAAACAGGTATAAACATTTGTACCTATTCAATAAAAATAATCTCTAATTTTTATTTTTCCTTAAAAAATGGTAGCAAGAAAAATAATGTGGTTGTGAGTTCTCATTGATAGTGATGGCAATTATACTCTTTTTAGCTTTGCAGTCGCAACAATTTTGCTCTCCTTACTCGCAATTGTATCAAATATTCAAGTTATCACTTTATTAAATTTTATATAGTTTAAATTTCTTAGTGACCACACAAAAAAAAAAAAAAAAAAAAATTCATAAAGCCACCACTAATCTAAAAAGATGTTAGGTTATTTACTAATTAACTAGCCTCATCAAAGCGCATGTGATGAGACTCTTTTTTTTTGGTCTAGTGTATGTGAGATTAGGAATTAAGGAAATCGAAAATTAAAAAAAAAATATATATATATATATATATATATATATATCAAAGGCTTAATTTGTTGTAGGAAAGCACATCCGAATAGCACTCTCACCTCAATTTTGATTGTGAAAATATTATGACTATAAAAAGATCTCCAAGAAATAAACAATAAGAACGAAGCAAACCCAAAATCAGAAAATAAATAAACACACAAACAAAAGAACACCAAGGATTTACGTGGTTCGGCTTTTGGCCTACATCCACGGACAGCGACGAAAAAATTCCACTAATCAAATATGGAGATATACAAGTTGGTGTATCAATATTTTCACACACACCCAATAGCTCTCTCACAAATACAAAAAAGAGAGAAAACCTTGCACCTTATTCTAAACCAGAGAACTCTCACAAATATGCACCAGCCAATCTCTCTATTTCACTCTTTTTTCTTCTCTCTATTCTACAATTGCCGCAACACACTGTTTATACAGGATATCAAGTCAGCAAAGATGAGTCCTTATATTACACGCAACTTCTTTATGTCCACGTGCAAAGTACTACTCCAAGCAAAGACAAATTGAAGTACTTAAAGTAGAACTCTAAATCTCATCTCAATGATATCTACTTTGCTACTATTCCAAACTAGTCAATATACTTTGAGCACGTGAAAAACTACCCCTAAAACAATTAGGAAGTAGTGTTGCACTTGAAATAGGAAATCAAGGCTTGCACGCCACTCCAAAGCAATCATGGATTAGGATAAGTCAAGCCACTGACTTCACATAATTAGTTGTATTTTAAAAACATTATTTTTTATACCAGATAAAAATATTATTCTAGAAATTATCTTACAAGATAGTAATTTAAATGTATATGTATGTGAAACTTCATTCTAAAAACTTAAATAGTGACTATCGTACCAAAAATGTACGGTGGTATAACATCTTATTAAAATAACATAAGTATGATACAAAATTTGGAATATACTCAAAAAATAAATAACCTAATTTATATAATAGCTTTTTTAGTCTTGTATAAGTACAAATGTACCCACACATATGTTTATTGAGTAATACTACAGACACAAACTATTTTACAATATTTTTACAAATTGTTGATGTGGTAAATTCTTACTAGTTCTATATGGGTCCATCACTAATATCACATTTTTACTTACAATAACTATTTGGAAAATATTAAAGTCACATCAGCAATTTGTAAAAATGTGATAAAATAGTTTGTATATATAACATTACTCATGTTTATGTACGTTTTGTTTTCATTTCAGTGTTTTATGCCATTGAAATCTATAATCAAATGAAACAGGTATATATTCCGTACCATATATGTGTGTGTATATATATATTTGAGGATTGCCATACCGTATTTATTTGTTCCGTATATATTACTATGGTATAGAGGGCAAATGCGCACTACTTTATATTGGCAGAATAATTTTTCTGCATGTCAAAAAAAATGAAATGTTTTTTATATTCAAACACAAACAAATAATTCAATTCTGAAACTACAATTAGTGCTAGACTATAGAATATAGATTCCTTATGAAACTGCTATAATTGGCCCTACGCCCCTACGTATCTCACATTATATCATTTTTTATAATATTTTGATAATTATAATAGGGTTGGAGGATTTAAAACTTGAACATTTTTATTAAAAATGCATCCATTGAACTACAAGACTTTTGATTATGTATATGTATCTTCCATTATTAGGAGTGTGAGAAAAAGAATAAGATTCCCATTAAAAACAAAAGCAAGATTTTTTTTCTTCCTTACAAGAAAGAAAGAGAGAATTTGAATTTGCTCCCTTATGTGAGAGATGAAAGAATGCTATTAAATTACAAACCTCTTAATCTATATTTATATCTCTATATATAATATAGCATCGAAACTTTCGACCATTTGTTAACCTTCTAATATTTTACCACAATTTACTCATAATTTTTTTATTAATTTATTTATTATGTCAAAATGAGAGTTTTAAACCAGATATTATTCAACAACATGGAAATTAAGTTTTAAACCAACTACTACTCAATAACATGGAGAGTTTTAAACTAAACCAAAGACGTTTGATTATTAGTTAACATTTTACTATTTTACCACATAAGTTTTAAACCAAACCGAAGACGTTTGACTATGTGGTTTACCATTTCTCTGTTGTTATTGCTCTTTTATTTGTACAAACCCTTCATCCTTAAGCCTCAAGGCATCTTTACATGAATTTCTCTTTCTTAGTCACTTTTGTTTTTCATATTTTTTTTCTTTATATTTTGTGTTTGTTTGTCTTTTTTCATATTTTGGCTTCCATTGCCCGTGTGTAGAATTGGTTGAAGATCGATCACAAGGTGTTTTGAATATGAGCACTTTATTTATTTATTATTTATTATTAGTTATAATAAGTTAGATTTATTATAATTTTATTATAATAAAATAAAATAGTTTTGTTTGTTACATGTCCCCATCAGTCAAAATAGAAGGCCCTCTTGGAAGAATTAATCAAAGGTTGTTTGTGTGCTATTTTATGAAGAACCAAACTTCTAGATACCGTGTTTGATTCTAGAGTTTTTACAGATAGAATAAATGCTAAAAGAAAGCAAGAGGTAATGGATGCCACCAAAATATCATGATTTTTTTATTCTCATGTTTGACATCTTAATTTTGTTGGATGAATACTTTGTGTTATAGAATGTTATTTTTGTATTACTGTATTTGTTTTTTTCCCCTAAAAGTCTTGGTGGAACTTTTATAAATTTTCTTATTTTGTCAATAAGTTGTATTTTGTTGTTTCATGTGTTCATAAAAATTTAAACATGGTAGAAATATAAATAGTATACATTTGTTTCATCTTAAAAAATATATATAATATGGTTTTTTTTTTTTTCAAAATATGTATATTTTTATTTCGTATTATAAATATTGATACATCACTAGTGACTAGTTAAAAAGTAAGATGGTGAAACATGTATATTGGTATACCAGACAATATTTAGTTAAGTTTAGTAGCACTATGGATGGTACTTTTCGAAATGCCTAATTTTTTATCAATACAATATGCAACCGTTCAAATCAAGTTTGAAACAAACACGTTATGGATTACCTTCGTCTAAATATCCAAAATATTTTTAAATTCAGTAACAAATAAATAATGGGTCAACTTCACCTTTACGTGCTGATCATGAAAAGACAACAACTAAGAACCATAAAACACGTGCAGTTTCTATTATTTATTTAAACCTAGATATTAAACATTCTAACAAGCATTCTCCTTGATTTTATGAAAACTGGTGACAAAACTTTTTAGGACTTAAGAGCAAAGATTTTCATCATCTGCAAATGAGAAAAAGAAATCCCACCCATAAAAAAGGAGAAAAGGAAAAGCGAATATTTGAGAAATATATATTACCGTAATTAGTCGTACTTAAAAAAAATATGATAGAGAATCCGAAGGAGATGCACTCACCAGCAGAAGAATGTGTTAACAGAAGAAAAGAGAGCACAAAACTGCTCATACACAAGCCTTCTTGGGTATGTTCAACTGTGCTCTCTATCTTCTGTCAACAAACAAATCGATCATCATGAATAAGAACCATCACCCAAGTCCTTGAACAAGTAAAAAAAAGTCCATCTGCATCAGCAGCCATGCACATAGAGAGTGATTGGGATGAAGGAATCAAAATAAGATGATGATAATAAGAGAGAGAGAGAGAGAGAGAGAGAGAACCATTAATGACAAGTTGAAAATATGTTGGGAATTAGCAGATAATACTATGTGATATTGTTTTCCCGTACCACTGAGAAAATAGACTCCTCTGGTTGGAACTGGGAACTTGGAACACTCTAGTTAGTCGAGTTGTCAACACACAGGAGAAAGTTAAAAAGAGGGCTATCTGAGCCAATTACTTTAACTTCTAAGAACACGAAAATGAGAGGCTGACATTATCTTGTAGGGATAAGAACGAGCAAAGTGTCGTCTTAAAGCAAGTGGCTCACTAATTTGATAAGTATGGCTTTTATATCACCATCACTCATGTAACTACCTAACTTTCTTCTTTAAGTTTTTATTTTCTTGGTAGATGGCTTTTGGAGGTGTGGTGTGGACGGTTTGTGAACAATATTATCCGTTTTATCCGGTATTAATAGCCGTAATTATTGCATGTCATTGTATATGGACACACGGGTGTACAAACAACTAAAAATGTGAGCTAATATATAGTCAATATTAATAGCAGTGATTATTGCATATTATTGTATACGAACACACAGGTGTATAAATAACTAAAAATGTGAGTTAAAAACATGATTTCAAGTTTGTGCAACAAGTACTATCTTAATACAATAATACTTGTTAAAGATATTAGGTTTATATGAATTTAGAAATTGTCCAAGAGAAGCCTAAAGTGAGTTGTAGGTTCAACTAGGCTTAGCCTAATCCTTATGAATACCTTACTTAGGATTCACTATAGTGTACACACACACAAACTTGAACATGGTAAAGATGTAGCTGTCAATAGCTTTCTCCCGTGAATATAAGCCATTAAGTCATATCACATCATCCTTGCACTCTCATTCTTTTTTTCCTTCCTTCCTACACCTACTTCTCTACAATCTCTACATCAATCTTTTTATTTTCCTATTCTAATATGGAATTAGAGCCGAAATATCCAAGGCTTTGATTTCTTCTTCTATCACTTCAATCATCAAAATCTTCAATTATCAAAACCTAGTTGCATTTTTGAAAATCCACAACACTTGCCGCACCTTACACGATGGTCAAAGGGACACTTGCTCTCCATCAAAGCTTAACTTTACACTGTCAAGGTTAGATATGAAGTCTAGAATTAGATCTTCGCTTAAAAGAGTCTTGCGTTGTCCGTTTTCCATCAAATTTGGTCACCTATGATCCTTTGTAAGGTGTCTTCGAGGCATCTTCGCCGGTCAGGGGCGGCTCCAAGACCAACCCAGGGGGTTCAAATGAACCCCCTGACCTGGTCCTAAAAAAAAAAAAAATTATATATATATATATATATATTTTGACCTCTACAATAAAAATCTGAACACCCTAACTTCACATTTTTTGTTAAAACCAATTGAAATAAGTTTGAACATGATCCTTAGTTTTTCTCTATGTTTGATTTGTATTTATGTTTTTTTAGTTTTTCTCTATGTCCGATCAAGTATTTTGATAAGAGGAAGGGCTTGTGTCCAGTGATAACTTCCACTGGACACAAGCCGCACCCTTTGATAAGTGCTCTACACATTTTCAAGTCTAAGAAATCTTTTACTGTTTACTCCAATTCCAAAAGAGTGACAGCGTACATATTTAAAAAACCATACACTTCATAAGCAAAATTTTATTACTGGAGTATTATTTTTCTTAGTTTCACACTTTCTCCCAGGCCTCAATCCTACTCCTAAGTGTGTTACTATTCTTATTTATTTAATATTTTTTATTCAATTGATATAACTTATAAATATAAATTATATAATAAGTTATTATTAATTTGATAAAATTGTATAATTAGTTATTTAATTCTATTTGTTTACGCATCCAATGATTGTTGTCTTAATGATCTTTCGAATGTTAATATTTTTTAAAATTATTGTACAATATGGTTGTGTTGTATATAACATGAAAGTTACATATACAAAAAAAACAAAACAAAACAAAAAAAATAATCATTTTATTTTTTACTCACACCTCTCCTACCAATAACTTCATGGTTTCGCCATTATTGACCCCCTTAAATAAAAATCCTGGAGCCGCCACTGTCGCCGGTATATATTCATTTGTGTTAAAAATATTGGGCTTATATTCATTTGTGTTCACCCAAAAAGCCCAAAGTTTATTGTATGCCCAACTAAGGTTAGCCTACTCCCTATCTACACCCTACGTAGGGTTCACTATAATACACAAATTTCAGCATAGTAAATACGTAATTGCTAAAAGCTTTTCTCTCATGGACATAGGATGTCAAGCTGAACCACATAATCCTTGCATTCTCATTCTTTTTCTCCTTCTTGCTTCCACTTCTCTACAATCTCTACATCAATCTTTTATTTTCCTATTCTAACACTTGTTAAGATGAGTTTATATACCCTTTTCTCACTTGAAAGAAAAAAAAAATTAATACTATTTATTTTCTCCCTACATAAATGGTTTCTCAAAAAACCAAAAAAAAAAAAAAAAATGGAACATGGAGCAAGAAGAGGCAATATAGAAGCAATGTTGTGTGGGTTCTAGTTAATTTAAAATGTAAAATCTCTTATTGCCTAATATGAGAGTTGGTTTTGAATTCCGCCAATGCTAAAATCAATTGGTATTTTAACATGATGATAAGTAACAATTATTATTGAACAAACATCATTTATTCAAATTTTATTTTATTTTTTTATGAAAAAATATATATATATAGTATTTGCTGGATCTTGGGAGCCGTATTTGATAGTCTTGGGCTTACAAGCCCAAATCAAGACTGGCAAATTAAATACTAGTGTCTTTCGTAGCCCACAACTGTCTCTATGGGCAAGGCCGGGCCAGTCTTTGATCCAGAAATTTCAAAATCTGGAACTTTCATAAGATAATGATATTGAATAATATTTGAGACATGAATTATTATTATTATTTTTTGTTTGGATACAGAGACATGGTTATTGAAAAGATCGGATAAAGTTCAAGTTGTGCACCTACTGAAGATTGTAGAACCCTCATCTCATCTATATTATTCCAAATCATGATAAATCACAATTATAATAATTAGAAAGAAGAACCAAGAAAGTTCAAGACCCAACCTAAAGTCTCCTTTATATAAGAGGTACTCCCTAAACTCCTCACACCAAACCAAGACTTCACTTCTTAGCCACAATATATTGCAATCAACCTAGCCTTTTTTTATTATAATTATTTTAGCATATATGGCACTCATTTCCGAAGTATTTGGTAATGAAATTTTTGACCCTTTCCTTTCTATGATCAACAAGTGTCCTGTGCTTAATACCCCTACAGATTGGAAGGAGACCCTAGAAGCTCATGTGTTCATAGCTGATCTTCCAGGGCTCAACAAAGAGGAAGTGAATGTGGAAGTAGTTGATGATGGGAGGGTGCTCCAAATAAGTGGTGAAAGGAAAGAGGAAAAAGGTGATGAAAATGTCAAGTGGCATACAGGAGAACGTTTCCGTGGCAAGTTTCTTCGAAGGTTTAGGTTACCAGAAAATGCCAAGACAGATGAAGTTAAGGCCTCCATGGAAAATGGTGTGCTTACTGTCTCCGTGCCAAAACAGGAGCCCAAGAAACCCGAGAGGAGGGTGATCGAGATTGAAGAAAAGTAGAGGATCGATGGAGAAGGAAAGAAATTCAGCGAGTTAATATGAAAATAAAGTTGTGTTATGTTCCATAAAAGTGTGATTTGTGTGTGCTTTATTACCCTTGTCATGTATATTATTCTCTTGAGTTGTACTAATTAATTAACTCATAAATAAAATTTGTTGATTTCGAGTCAAGTCACAAGTTTTTTTTTTTAATAAATTGGATGCTTCTTTTTTTAAGAGAACTAATGATTGTATATCTATCAAGTTTTGTTTGATTAAATAATGGATATTATATTGAAAAAAATTAATTAACGTAATGTAATAAATTTCTCTCACACTAACAAAATATAAAATAATAAATACCTGCATACATGTGTGAGTTTAACATGTTGAACAAGATGATGTAGGCTTGAATGGCAAACTCTAAACACAACTCAATTATTAAAATTTACAAATTTTGCTTGCCCATTTTGTTTGGAGTTCGCTAATATAAACATTTTTTTTCTTTGCGTTATCCTCTCATTTATCAATTTCTGGTCAAGTTAAATTATGGAAACCAAAGTTATAACTTTCACCCTCGTTTTCTTCAAGCACAAATATACCATTTTCAAAGAACATTGATAAAAAGACAAAAAGCTCCCAAAGATTTTGTTTGGAGTTCGGCTGATATAACAATTTTTTTATTTGCATTATATCCTCTCTTTTCTAATTACAAGTCAATTTAAATTATTAAATTATGGAAACCAAATCACCATCGATCTCTTTGTTAAAGAGAAAATATAATGGTTGTTTTATAATGGTCCAAGAGAGCTAATTTAGTGTAAGCCTGTTTAGGACTAACCTTAGACTTTGTAGCTCTTATATATACTCTATTAGGGTTCTCTATATAATGTTTTTGATCATATATATCAAAGATGTAGTTGTTTAAGACTTTACACTAAATGTAAATAATCAAGTCGAACTACGTAACTCTTGTGTTCCTGTTAGGACATATGTGTGTTCACTTGTTAAGAACATATGTCACTTATTTATGTAAATTGGCCAATCCTTTTGACAAAACGCACTCTACTTGTAATTGGGTAGTTCTAGATGTTTTTAATATTTCAAGAAACAAGGTTTCAAGATCAAGTGTTGAAGTCATCAAGTCTGTCCAAGAAAAAGCAAGCTGAAGTGCAATTTCATTAAATCTTGACACCTGCTCGATAGCTACCTCGACACCTGCTATCTGTCGAGAATTACAAAATCAGTTTTTCTGATTTGATTTCCTTGGGATCCGTGAATATGTTTTTGGGCCTTCTTTTCTTCTAACCCTAAACATATAAAAGGATTGTTTTAAGAGCCGTCAAATAGTACACAAATTACTATAAGTGGTTAGCCACTCAACAGAGCAATGGCATGATAGCATCTGGAAGCCAAAATCAGCTTCAATCTTCTCTTGCTCCTTTTGGAGATCTTCTGAAAGCCCTCATGTTCCTTTCGAACTTGAACGGTTTAAATTCTTCCCCCTCACCGCCTGTTCAAGGATTCAATCAAAGGAAAGATTCTTCCAAGGTGTGGAAGAAAAATGACTTTAAGTGATTTCATCACTTTCTCTTCCCCTCTTGTTTTTCTTGTTTATTGCATTGCTTGTGTGTTTTTCTTTTCTACTGAGTTAGTCTAGTTTTTGCTTTGCTTTGATAACATGTTTTTGTTTGTTTATTTTCAGTTTTGTTTATTTTGTTTTTGATATAAAAATTAAAAAAAAATTTTGAAAAATTGAAAAATACAAAAACAATGTGTGTTATGTGTACTTTGGTATTTATGTACCTTGGATGGCCAATGAAACAAAATTTTCTAAACTTTGTATCTCTTGTAACTTAGATGAGCATCTCTATGCACAACTAAGCAAGTGAGCTTTGTGGCTCTTGTTTGTGATGAGTAAGATTAAGTTATCTCTTAAACTTAACACTCATATCACTCTTTTTGACGGGTAGGACTAGAAAATCCTAAGAGAAAAACATAAATGACCATCTCACCACTGTTGCCCGCCAATCATAGTATGACACCTGTATGCTTCGACATAGTAAAAGTGCAATGTCTATGCTTAACATGTTGGGTATTTCTTTTCTCTCTTTGTTGCCCATGCATGATATGCTTAAAAGAAAATATGCAAAGAAAATAAAAAGCAAAAAGATTAAAATGCTTTAAATATGATTGCAAGCGTGTTTTCTAGGAGATGTGGGAGTTATAGGATGTACCTCAAAGGTGATAGTCCCCATCAAACAGTTATGATTGTGTGTGAGTTAAAGTTATTTTCTCATATTTCAGATCGTCATAACTTGTATACACATATGCAATCTTGCAATGTTTTTCACACACAACACGCAATATTCTTTGCTACTCTTGATACATGTGCAGGTACAATGTGATTTGGCCATCACAAGTGTTTACATATGCTAATGTATGCTCACTAAACTGTCTTAACTTGTTTTTGAAATATAAAATTGGTTAGAATTGTTTAGTGTGTGTATGTGTGTTTTTAAAGATCCATGTGCTAAATTTCTTTTTGAGAGATGATTTTGAGAGCTTTTTATGTTGAGTGGATTATTGGTTGAGGTGCTTGTTGGATTGCATTCATGTCTGTGTTTTTCACTTCTTAAAAAACTACTTTTCACTGTTGTCTCGACACCTCCTCGATATCTGGTCATCTGTCGAGCTTCTCATGCCTTTTCTAATCGCAATCTCGACACCTGTCTCGACACCTGGTGGATCGATCGAGAAATCTTTTGTCTTCACGATACCTTCTCGATACCTTGTCGATCGATCGAGCTTCTTATATCTGAAATTGGTCTTGCACCTCGACACCTCTCGATACCTGCAGCTGTCGAAGGCAAATTTCTCGACACCTTCCTCGATAGCTTACTCGATACCTCTCGACACCTCTCGACACCTCAGCTGTCGAGAATTACTGAGGTGTCTATAAAAGGTCAGATCGCGATTTTTCTCTCATTCTGTCGATCTATCCGAAGACTTTTCACCTCCCAAACAAGTTTCTCTCACTCAAATCTTCAAATTTTCATCATTTTTGGTCTTCCCTTGATTTCCATCACCTGGTATGTTCATTTTCCCTTCCTTTTTCATACATTGCATGTTTTGAAACCTAGATTTTTGGGATTTTTGAAATTTTTAGGGTTTTTCAAAATTGATGAGTTTTTCTTCAAATTTTGGGTTGGGTTTGCACTTAAATGTTTTCAAAATGTCATACATTGCATTTCATGTGCATTAGAATGGTATTTACATGCATTTAGATGTGTGCTCTATGTTTGTGTGCTGCTAGGATTGGATTGGGCTGAGCCCATGATGTTTTTTTTCCTTTGCATGTCACATGCTCATGCATTCCCATGCATACGTACTTGTTGTTCAATATATTTGATCTATTTGAACTGTGTTGGGACTTTTCTGATTGTCTCCCTCTCTATCTCTTTCTCATTCTTTTACGTTAGTAGTGTCTATGGCACCCAAACGTAAATCCACTCCTGCTCGGAACCCTCTGCGTTCTGAAGCTTCCTCTTCTTCTGACTCTACTCCTCTTAACCTTCGGTTCCGTGATGGAGATGCCCACAAGGCATTTTCGGAGAACTTTTCTCGACGAGGTGTTCATTCAAACGCCAAGTCATTCTGGCGAACTTCGCCGACACTGACCTTCCCTCTGTCATTCACAGTAAGGGATGGGAGTCACTGTGTGACGTCCCGGTCACTTGCCCTCTCGTGCTGATACAGGAGTTTTACTCCAACATGCACGGAATAGATCGTTCAGTACCTCTCTTTTTCACTCGCGTTCGAGGTACGCGCATTCCTATCACACCGCAGCTAGTTGCGAATGTGCTTAGGGGGTGCTCCTAAGATAGATTTACCCTTGTCTAAGTTCTCACTAGCTAATTCAGTTTTAACATCAATGTTCTCAATTTCAGTGTTATTAGCAGGAGGAACAAAAACAGTATTGCTAGTAGAAGCAGTATTAGAGAAAGAAATACCATACCCCAAACCAGTTCGATCCGAAGCAGATTTCTGAATGCTAAGCATCTCATCAAGCTTTGCACTTGAAGTCCTCTCCAGTTGAGCTCTGACTTGAAACAGCTCCGCTTCAAGTTTTTTGGTATTCTCGGCCAAAAAGTTGTTCTCAAATCTCAGTGCTCCAATAGTTTGATTCGCCTCATCAAACTTTGTAGACAACTCTTCACGATCAAGTTCCACATCACTGAGCTTCTTGGTGGCCAGCCTATATAATTTCTCATGCTTTTTAAAGAGGTTGTAAAGCTTCTCATAGGCTGAATGGATATCATTTTGATCATCCATCTTCTCAAATTTGGACTCCACCAGTTCTTCTTTTTCATCCACTTCTTCAACAATCCCTTCAGTAGGATTGACTGTGGCAGTGAAGGTATTTAAGATTCTGTCATCCTCATTGTTGGAATCATCTTCAGACTCAGTGTCACTTAGGGTTACAGCAAGTGCCTTGCTTTTCCCAATACTCTTAAGATATGTAGGACACTCATGTTTCATGTGTCCGAACCCATGACACCCAAAGCACTTTGGTCCTGCGGGAACAGTATACTGACCGCCCTCCTTAGCATCCTTCTTCCCTTTGTCTTGGCTTTTAAACTGAAGAGAACTGAACTGCCTGCGGTCCTTGTCGAAACTCCTTCCATTGGCATTCTTCATAAACTTCTTGAACTGCCGGGTAATGTAGGACTTCATCTTGGAATCTTCATCCAGAAGACTCATCTGTGTCACTGCTCTTTGCCTTCAAGGCCATACTTTTGCCTTTACTTGACTTGCCAATCTTAGATAACCCTATCTCATATGTTTGCAAGTTTCCAACCAGCTCATTCAAAGGAATCTTGTCTATATCCTTTGATTCCTCAATTGCCGTAATCTTGGCATGAAATCTCTCAGGTAGAGATCTGAGCACTTTCCTTACAATCTTGGGTTCAGGGATGGTTTCCCCAAGATTGAAGGCTGAGTTCACTATGTCCTTGAGCTTGGCATAGAACTCATCAAACGACTCATCCTCCTCCATCTTAATTTCTTCAAAGCTTGTAGTGAGCCTCTGAAGTTTTGAATCTTTGACAGCCTTTGTTCCTTCATAGGTTGTCTGGAGGATGGTCTAAGCCTCCTTAGCAGTTTCAGTTGAGGATATCTTCTTGAACTCCTCATTGGTGACTGCGCTAAATAGGGCATTTAGCGCTCTGCTGTTGAAGTTCGCCGCCTTGATCTTAGCATCATCCCAATCGGCCGATGGCTTAGTCCTGCCAATCTCTACAGCTTGCCACACCTTCTCATCTAAAGACTGCAAGAAAGCTCTCATGCGTACTTTCCAGTATGCATAGTTAATGCCATCAAATAAAGGAGGTATGATTAAAGATTGTCCTCTATATATAACAAACAAGGGTCAATGGATCAACACAGTAAAGATTAAACCTAATCAGAGTGTGCCTGCTCTGATACCACTTGATAGGCCACAAACTAATGACCCTTTGTGATAAAATCAATTAATTAATTAGCCAAGTTATTAATTAATCAATTTAACATGCAAATACGTGGAAGCACACACAAATCACCGTATTATTTAATTTCCGCTGCATATTTAGTTGTTTGGTGATTTGTTTGTGCTTTCACGTATTTGCATATTAAATTGATTAATTAATAACTTGGCTAATTAATTAATTGATTTTATCACAAGGGGTCATTCAGTTTGTGGCCTATCAGTTCCATTTTTTTCGATCTCGTTGCTTTCACTTTCGTATCTATTATGTATTTCCTTCAATTTATTTTAACACTCTTGAAGCGCAAATATATGTCATTTTCAAAGAACAATGATAAAAAGACAAAAAGCAGCCAAAGATTCATATATTTCTTATCACCCTTCGATGATTAAATGTTATTCACACCTATACCAGCACCATATAAACATGATCAATAACTTCTTTCTTTTTATTTAGTTATGTAATATGTTTTGTGCATGCTTCTTTAATAAGGAAATTTCCAAGGCTTCTAATTAGCCAAAATTGGGGTGACTTTGCTTCTTCATCTTTTTGTTTTGGGGTTAAGTTGTTGCACTTCATCTTTCTTTTTCTTTTCTTTTTTTGCCGCATTGGGCAAATAGATACAAAATTTTCATGTGGTTTGTATTCTTCCAAATGGTCGACTGAAAAAAACTCGTTAAAAAATTTTAATCGGATTGAAAGCCTTCAATTAATCCATCCATATATAATTTCAGTTTCTAATCCAATTCAAAGAATCAAAGCTGGCATCATATACATAAATATAATGTTAAAGTTTAGTTATTGGACTTTGTTTTTCTTTAGCTATTTAGGCAGCTCAAGAATGGAAGCCCAAAACTATGCCTACACTAAATGTGAATAATCTTGCCCGTGGATTTCTGGCATAGAGAAATCATAGTTCCCCATAATTGTATTTCTATCTGGCTTCATCATAAAGACCGGTCTTGCACTAGGCTTTGTTAGACTAAGAATGGGCTTCTTGTGAATATGTTGTTGTATGCTACAAAATTATCTTTTGAAAAAGAGGAAGAAATAGTGCTAAAATACGAAAATTGTCATTTTTCTTATTTGAGTTTATCGGCATCATGGGTTCATAGCATCTCAAAATTAAAAATATTCCAACTTTATTCATTGTCTCGAGATTTATTTTGGATATTACCTAGGGAATGTGCATGAGTTGGGTTGGAAGATCTTTTCAACCCAACCCGCTAAGGTCAAGTTGAGAAATTCCCAACCCAACCCACATCTAAGCAAAACCCACTAATCCAACTCAACCCAACCCACATGAATCAAGTTATGTTAGTAGATTTTGTTTAAATGTTTCACCTCTAGTAAAAAAATAAAATAAAACTAGACTTTCATGAACTTTTTAAGGATTTTTTTCAATAAATAATTATAATATTTTTAAATTATATTTTAAATTTTCAAATCCATCGTCAGAAGATCAAAATAAATTAAACTAATGTGTGTGTGTGTGTGGAGTTGGGTCCTATGGATTGAAAAAATTATCAACCCAAATCGAACCCAAGTCAAGACTTAAAATAAAATTCTAACCCAGCCCAATCTACCAACCCATGAAAGCCACAAACCCAAATGTTACCTGCAGAGAGAAGACAAGAAGGGAGGAACATCCTCGAACATTATGATTTTAAGTGTTTTGAAAAAGATACAATTATTGAGGACTAAGCTAAAAAATAAAAATATTGAGCATAATTCCCAAGCATTATGGATTTAAGTGTTTTGAAAAAGCTACAATTATATTGAGGATTAAGCTTAAAAAGAAAAATCATCAGCATAATTCCCGAGCATTATGAATTTAAGTGTTCTGAAAAGCTACAATTATTGAGGTGTTAGCTTAAAAAGAAAAAGAAAAAAAGGTTGAGCATAAAGCTTGTTTGAGTGTCTAGGAATAATTTGGCCTCTTTGCTCTTCAAGTGGGATGTGCAATTCATGTCATTGGGAAAGTGGTAACCAAATTATTTTTGGATTCTTGGGCTCTACGTACAATCCTTTCCAAACAATTTTTTTAATAAGAAGTATCATTGTCTAGCTAGAAATAATTTTTCCGGCCACTGAGAAGACAAAATCTTTTGAAGCTAATTCCCTACACATAATACTATAATAGAATGGATTACAACAAAGGGGATGGAATACTTGTCATGGGACCCCGGTTGTCCCAAATTTTCAGGGCCTAGCTAGAATCTTTAAGGTATTTTCTTGGCACGAATTTATTAATGAAATCATTATGTAGGCAATTGATGGAACTCACTTCAATTTTGCTCAAGCAATCTATACTGTGGAACCCATAAAATGACAGCTTTTAATAATAAAAATTAGGCTAAATTGCAAACTACATCCCTAAAGTTTGGGACATTGGAGATGTTTGGATTTTATACTTTAAAATTTCATAATTTGGATTTTACCCCCCTAAATTTTGAGGGTTTTTGGATTTTACACTCAAAAGTTTCAGAATTTGAATTTTACTCTCTGAAGTTCTTTTCGTTTGTATCAGCAACGCATGTTTAGTTTATCTAATAAAATGATGTCACATCATTTTTGTAGCCTAAAAAAAAATTAAATAATTAAAAATGGCATGGCATAATAAAAATGACGTGGCATCATTTTATCGGATGTTTAGTTTATCTAATAAAATGATGTCACATCATTTTTGTAGCCTAAAAAAAATTAAATAATTAGAAATGGCATGGCATAATAAAAATGACGTGGCATCATTTTATCGGATGAACTAAGCACACATGGCAAATTTGTGTGACACTTAATGGAAAATATGAACAGAGGGGTTACTGATACAAAAGGAATAGAACTTCAGAGAGTAAAATCCAAATTCTGAAATATTAAGGTGTATAATCCAAACACCCCCAAATTTCAAGGGTTAAAATCCAAATTCTAAAATTTCAGAGTGTAAAATCTAAACACTCTCAAATTTTAGGGGTGTAATTTACATTAAAAATTAAATAATCTTTGGTATTACTTTCACTTGACATGACATAATTTTATGTGCGTAGGCGTGCACGCATAGTTAGTATATAAATAAGGATAAAGAGAACATTATAATTTGCATGTAGGCCCCCATCTCCTAGGTCTTCTGTCTATATTATCTCAAAATAAATAAATAAATAATTTGTAGGCCACAAAGAAATCAAACAGTTCTATTAACATAGTAAAGTATTTGCAATTTGACACAGTACGTGCATCAGCTTACATATTTTAAAACTGCCCGAACCGACACAAAAATAATACAATAAGTCCCTAGTCTAGTCTAGTGAAGAAGGATAACCCATCACCAAGTTTTAACATTTTTGGTGGTTAGTAATAATTAACAAGAAGTTTATAATTGATTAGTGTCATACACTAATAGTACAACAAGGAGTCCCAATGGGTTTTGTTCCAGCCAAGCCATAGAGTTTCCTCTCCTTGGTGGCTGGATCTTCTAGCAATAGCACCTTGTCCTTGTCTCTAACACCAACCATGTGTAAGTATTCATCATCCTCTCTCTCTTTCCCTTTGAACAATACCCTTTGCTCTCTTGGCTCCAAACTAGTTACCAATGACAATATCATCTTCAATTCTCCTGAAAACAAAAATTAAATAAGAAATTCAATCAATCATTATCACAATAGAAGTTTTGTAGTGGTAATACAAATTTTTTTGGATCAAGGGAGCAGAGTAGAATTAACTGAAAATTAGACTAATTCTTGGTCAATTCTACTCTACTCTACTCCTAATTTTCAACAAACTCTACTCTACTCCCTTTACTCCCTCTCAATCTAAACCGGCTCCAAATAAAAATGTATAGTATCTCCGATAAAAGTGGTATCAGTGATGAAATCGTGTGAAATTAATATTGTACTAATAACAATTTTCTTTGTATTTCTAGTCTAATAGTTGTTGTTTTAAATTTAAACCCTTTAACCAATGTAATATAAATGAGTGGCAGTGTAGTAACATGTGAAAAGACTTACCAAAGGTAGAAGTGGCTTCAATAGAAATGTCATGCCATTTAGAGACAGTTGAGACTCTAATTGTGATCATCCCCTCTCCCTCACTACTTCCACCATTGTCTCTCTTTTGAACAAGCATGCCGCCAGGTCGAAGTTCCCATTTGATTTCAGTACTAATGCCTCCACACACTTTCTCAGCTCCTCCTTTAATGCTATTCCCACCATTTTTCAGCTTAGAACTGCTTCTGCTAAACCTCCTTGACCTCAACTTGATCATTGTTCTTCTCTGTTTCTCTTTCTTTATCTTTTAGCTTTCTCTATCTCTCAAAACTCAAAAGTCAGTGATGGAGGAAAAGAAGTGTTGTGGTTAGCTAGTTATATAATAGTAGAGAGAGAGTCTGTGCATTTGGATTAAAGGAAACTAAGAATGAATAAAATAGGAGCCGCCATTGAGTATTGCCAAAAGATTAAAAAAAGAAAAAGAAGAAACTATGCATGTTAGTAAATTAAATGGGGCAATGAGAATGTGACACATACATGGTGAAGAATATGGGCATGGAGTTTGCTATGCTAATATTGGGCAGATAAAGCACATGGGGCGGGTGGGTGCTTCAAGGCACGCTTGCTTCATTAGCGGGCCAAACGCAATCAAGTTTATTTGTCGGTTGGTCTTTTAATAAAATTTGGGTTTATTCATTTTCATTTTTTTAATGCTTCTTTGAATCTTTGATTGTGTGTCTATGAGCTTCGATCTTCGTTTAAGAACCGTTAATATATAACGGCTTGTTTGGGGAAACCAAAAAGTAGAACCACCAAGTTTTTTTGGCACTGCTGTATTGTCTCCTACTTTTGTGAACATCTTTTTCTTTTCCTCTTTAAAAAAAAAAAAAAAAAAAAAAAAAAAGGGGGCTTCTTTTCTCTCTTTTGTATACTAGTTAATTAAAGAAGGTTTCCTTTTGGGAATTATATAGGCAGCTTTGAATTTGATGTAAGTATTCATCAATTAAGAGGTGATCAACTCTAAGGATTTCTAATCCCATTTCATTAAAAAAGAAAAAATGAAATTTATCCTGATTTGAGTGTTATGTTTTATATGATTAATCAGTCTAACAATTAAAAAATGTAAAAAAGAATAAAATATATAGAACATAACATATTGAAATTTGTGAAATTCTAAAATAGAACAATTGGCGGAGAGAGGAGATTTTGGGGGGTGGGGAGTGGGGAGGGGGCATGGCCCCCTAACTTTTGAAATCATCCTCACCCTCGTTTACTTTTCATATAAAAATATCGTATACTTTTCATATAAAAAAAATGAAGTATATCTAAATTTTAGTTAATGATATAACCCACCTAATTTTTTTTTTCAAGGAATTATATTACATTAATATATACTAGCCTCATCACACATGCTCCACACATGCAATGAGATTCTTTTTTTATTTTGAGTTTAGTGTAGTGATTTTTAATTTTCAATTTGTCCATTGTTAGTGAGTTTATATGGGAAGAAATTTTTAAGAAGCTAAAATTTAGGATTTTGAAAAAAAGTAAACTACTAGATTTAGTGTGTGCTAATTTTTAGAAAAAATATATATATTAAACTTGTGTGAGATATATTTAAATAGGAGAAACGATATGTTCACAATATTTTTATAACATTTTTACAATAAATCCTAAGTTGCAGGTTGTTACTAGTTATTATTATTGGGGTAAAAAAGTAATCTTAGTGTTAGGTTCAAATTTGAACTAATAATAACTAATTACCTGTGATTTGTTGTGAAAATATTGTAAAAATATTGTGAACGTAACATCTCTCTTTAAATAGTGAGTGTGTGATAATTTTTAGGGAAAAAAAATTCTTTGGTAGTTTTTAGTTTTTGAATTTCGTTGAATTGGAATTTTAGCCCTACTTTTTATTTTTTGGGAATAATGATTATCTAATTAGATTAGAGGTATTTTTGACATTTTTTGAAATTATAATTAATTTTCTGAATTCACATAATATATAGAGATGACTACTATATATCTCCTACCCTCTCCTCGTATTATAGTTATTCCATACCCATCTCATTAATATAAATTACTTATATATGAATTTTTTTCTTATTACACTTATGCCGTACGTAGCTTATTAAACCAAAATATATTTAAGGTATGTGTTTTTATTGTTCTTAGATTGTATGTAGCTCATTAAATTAAAGTATATTCAACATTTATGCTCCAAAAGTAAAAACCTTCTTTATTTTGAAAAAGATTTTTTTTTTTTTTTTAATTTGCATTTGGAAAATTAGAGATATGGACACTATATTTTTATTATTTTATTTTTAGAAGAAAATTTGTGAATTATGTGGTTAGAAGTTAAGATCCTTATCGTATTTGTCATCTTTAAAAAATAAGGTTTCTCTTTAATTTTTATATTTTTATTATATTGAATTGTATTGATTTAAGCATGTAATGTGATATTTTTATTTTAAATTGATTATGTACGGCCCCCATACCATGACCCATAGCGGGCCTTGGATCCTGACCTGGGTATATGGCCCATGAGGCCTCTCCCTCTGCCTAGCGGCCCACCCCCGAGTCACACAAGCTGCAGACCCAAGCCTTGCCTTTTCATCGTTTCTCGGCGAACCCCTTCCCGAGCAGTGATAAACATACGGCTCGCGGGGACACCCCGCCCTGTACCTACCCGGCCATGCCTCGGAGAGGCACCGCTGCCGGGAACTATCGTGGAGGTGGGAACCAAGTTCCAACGCCACCCTCACCGCTTCCCATGCCTACCTAACTATCCACTTACGATCGATAATACTGGACCGCCGGTTGCACTTATTGGCAAATAATTATGACCTCTCCGCTATTCTGTGAACTATAAATACAAGAAGTTTTGAGAAGACAAGGGTTAGAGAATGCAGGAAAGGAAGAGTGTAAATAGAGAGAAAATAGAGTGAGGAAGTGGTTCAGACCCCCAAGGAGAGGAAAGCGATTCCATTGGGCCTTGGCGTTTAGAACGACCCAGTGTAGGAAATCCAAACCCACTATACAAGTAAGTTGTGAGCCCAAGTGAGGCCCAGCCCAACGGGTTTCGATTTTGGGTGCGCACAATTGGCGCCATCTGTGGGAAATCCTACTAAGCAGTGGTTCCGCCGAGACTCGCGTACAGGAAAGATGTCTGGAAGTAACGCCGAAAGTGGCTCGGCAGGGTCTTCCAGGGGCTCTACCTGGCGGGAACGGAGGCAGAAGAGACGCGAGGATCCGGCTTACGAGCAACTGGAAGAGCGGTCCGGCCTTGGAGAAGGGTCGTATCAAACGGGGAGAACGGTATCCCATGCTTCCAGGCATAGGCAGCCCGACGTCAGGGATGAAGAGCTTGAGCGGCTGCGGAATTTAGTACAGGACCTGGAGTTGGAAGCACGAAACGAATGCCGCCGAGCCGGTCAAGACGACCGAGATAGAAGGCCAGACGCCGAGGAAGAGAGACGCGGGACGGGATCGAATCGACCGGGATCCCGCCACCACAGGGAGCGCTCGCACTCGAGGGAGTCCCGTCGCCGCATAGACCGCTCCCATTCAGCGGAATCTCACCGGCGGCGAAATCGCTCTCGGTCGCGGGAATACGGGAATCGGGGCTCGGATTCTCCAGAGGGACGACCGAGGAATGCAGCCATGGATGCTATGAGCCATGCATTGCGCAGGGCGGCTCAGTCACCATTCTCAGCAGATATTGAGCGAGCACCGATGCCGGACAGATTTACGCGCCCGCCGTTCAATTCATATGGTGGGAGAACGGACCCCGTGGAGCATGTCAGCCACTATATCCAGATGATGTCTTTGCATACCCGCAATGACGCTCTGATGTGCAAGGTTTTTCCCTTCAGCCTCGGTCCGACGGCCTTAAGGTGGTTCAACGGGTTGCGCAAGGGCTCCATTCACAGTTTCGCCGAACTAATACAGGAATTCGGTTCCCGTTTCGTGACGTGCAGCCGGGAACAACAACCGGTGGACGCGCTGCTGTCTATGAAGATGAGGGCAGGGGAAACCCTCCGTGATTACGCTAACCGATACTGGGAGCTCTACAACGAGATCGGCGGAGGGAACGAGAAGATCGCGGCGAGCACTTTCAGAATGGGATTGCCTGACGAGTCAGGGTTGAGGGAATCATTAACCAAGAAACCTCCCGAGGATATGAGGCAGCTGATGAGGCGCATCGAGGAGTACAAGCGGTTGGAAGATGACAGAATACAAAGCAAAGGCAAGGCACAGGTGACAGATCGTCCTCGGCTGAGCGGTTTTCAACAGAGGGCACGGGGAAATTTGAGGATTCAAGAGCCAGTAGCGCCAGCAGGGGAGGTGAACGTGATGTTCAAGGAGCCCGTTCATAAAATTGTGGATAAGATCAAGCACGAGCCGTACTTCAGATGGCCGAACCGGATGGCTGGCGACCCCTCTAAGAGGAATCAGAACCTATACTGCACCTACCACAAAGACCGGGGGCATACTACCGAGCAGTGCCGAGTGTTAAGGGACCATCTCGGGCAGTTGGCTAAGGCGGGACACCTCAAGGATTTTGTGACGGACGCCGGGAATCGGGGAACAGGGCATGGCGCCCCACACACAGGGAATCCCCTTCCGCCCCCTCTTGAGGTAATTGACGTTATCCACCTCGCCCCGAGGGACACCTTAACGGCAAAAGGGAAGGAGGTGCTGACAATGATATCGGTAGAGGGGAGTACGGGCGTGCCGCCTCCCGCGAAGAAGATCAGACCTACCCGAGAGCCGACCTCTTTCAACGACAGTGATTTGGAAGGAACCATTCAGCCGCACGACGATGCATTGATAGTCACGGCAAGGATCGGCGATTTCGTTGTGAAGAGAATAATGATAGACCAGGGAAGCGGAGCGGATGTTATGTACCCGGACCTATTCAGGGGGCTCGGGTTGAGGAATGAGGATCTGTCGAAGTACAACACTCCCCTGGTTAGGTTCGATGGGAAAATGGTGACGCTCGAGGGGCGAATCTGTTTGCCCGTGAACATAGGGGGCAAGGAGGCGATAGTGAGCTTCTTCGTAGTTACCTTGTACTCCCCATACACGGCGATTCTAGGGAGGCCATGGATACATGCAATGGGGGCTGTCCCGTCTACTCTGCACATGAGGGTTAAGTTTCACACTGACTATGGTGTCACAGTGATACAAGGAAGTCAACAGGTGGCCAGGCAATGTTTGATCGCCATGGTCGATTGGAAGGAGCAGACCGACCAGAAGGACCAGGCCGATCCCAAATGTTCGTCGTCGGGGACGCCTTTATAGCAATTACAGGGCCCGCCAGAGGTCGCGCGCGCCGAGAACATGCTCAAGGTAAAGGTGTTGCCGGATACGGACAAGTACTTCCAAATAGGGGAGAGTATGGAGGACAGGGAAAAAGTAGAGATGTTGCTACTCCTAATGCAGAATGTGGACGTATTTGCATGGAGTCCATACGAGGTGCCCGGGGTGGACCCCGAATTCATCGTGCATAGACTTGGGGTTGACCCCTCATTCGTCCCTAAAAAGCAGAGGCCGAGGAGATCAGCCTGGGAGCACTCCGAGGCAGTAAAAGTGGAAGTTCAGAGGTTGAAAGAGGCAGGGGTGATACGGGAAATCTTCTTCCCTGATTGGTTGGCGAACACCGTGGTAGTGAAGAAGAAGAACGGCAAGTGGAGAGTCTGCGTCGATTTCACCGATCTGAACAGAGCTTGCCCGAAAGACCCTTTTCCCGTGCCAAAGATTGATCAGCTGGTGGACGCCACGTGTGGGCACCCGAGGATGAGCTTTCTGGACGCTTTCCAAGGGTATCACCAGATCGCCCTGGCGCCCGAGGATCAAGAAAAAACGGCGTTCATTTCCCCAGAGGCAAATTACCACTACACGAGGATGCCCTTCGGACTGAAGAACGCCGGGGCCACCTACCAACGAATGATGACAAGAATGTTCCGAGACAAGATAGGGCGCACGGTCGAGGTGTACATCGACGACATGGTGGTTAAGAGCAAACAGGAAGCCCTGCATATGGGGGACCTCCAGGCGGTTTTCGAGGTTCTCCGACGACACAAGTTGCGCCTTAATGCGGAGAAGTGCGCGTTCGGCGTCGGGGCCGGGAAGTTCTTGGGGTTCCTGATCAGTACACGGGGGATCGAGGTCAACCCCGACCAGATAGAAGCTGTGAGAAGACTGAAGCCACCGAGCAACCCAAAGGAAGTGCAAATACTAACCGGGGTGCTGGCCACCCTTAACCGGTTCATCTCAAAATTCGCAGATCGCTGCCGACCATTCTACCAACTGTTGAAGAAATGGACTGGATTTCGGTGGAGCGAGGAGTGCGAAGAGGCCTTTGTAGATCTGAAGATTTATTTGGCGCGAGCGCCTGTGCTTGCGGCACCGGAGACAGGTGAGGATTTGTTCATGTACCTGGCAGTATCCGAGCACGCCGTGAGTGCTGTGCTACTGAGGGACAAAGGGATCCAGCAACCCGTGTACTACGTTAGCAAAACTCTTGTCGACACCGAGACGAGATACTTGCCCTTGGAGAAGCTCGTATTAGCCCTGGTACACGCCACTAGGAAGTTACCGCACTATTTCCAAGCTCACACCGTACACGTCCTGACCGAGTACCCATTACAGTCGTTATTAAAGAGGTCGGATTTCACGGGCCGTATAGCCAAATGGGGGACTCGACTCGATTCCTTCGACATACGGTATAGGCCTCGAAGCTCGGTGAAGGGCCAGGTCCTTGCGGATTTTATCGCTGAGTTTTCGCCCAGAGAGAAGGGGGAGATGGTTTGCCAACTGGAGGCTCGACCGTGGAAGATATTCGTAGACGGCGCGTCGAGCTCCACGGGTGCCGGTTCAGGAGTTGTTATGATCACCCTCGAAGGAATACGACTAGAACACTCGTTTAGATTGGGTTTCAGGGCGTCCAACAACGAGGCGGAATACGAGGCTTTTCTGGCCGGACTGAGGGTAGTTTCGAGCCTGGGGGCTCGTGAGATTGAGCTATACTCGGATTCGCGGCTGGTGATTAATCAGGTGCGGGGCAGTTTTGAAGCCCGAGATCCCCGGATGAAAGCATACCTAGAACAATCAAGGATAGTTATGACTAGCTTCAACGCGGTGAAAGTTTTCCACATAGCCCGAACACAGAACAGACACGCTGATTCCCTAGCCACGCTGGCGTCGTCAGTAACCAAGGAGATACCACGACAAATCAAAGTCGAGCTTATTTCGGAGCCGAGCGTCGAGGTAATAAGCGACTCGGGAACTACAGGGATCAATGTCACGGCCATCGCAGCACCTACCCCGTGCTAGATCGACCCCATTACTGACTTTCTGGCTGACGACCAATTGCCGAGTGACGAAAAGGAGGGCATCAGGATCCGTAGGATGGCTTCTCGGTATTGGTTGGTAGAAGACCGGACTTTGTATCGAAGGTCTTTCGGAGGGCCGTACCTCTTGTGCTTACGCCCGGAGAAGGTGGGCGAGCTCTTGGCGGAGCTCCACTCTGGGGTATGCGGCGGCCATGTCGGGGGACGTTCATTGGCGCACCGAGCGATGACTCAGGGATTTTGGTGGCCTCAGATGCAGAAAGACGCCGCCGAGTATGTGCTTAAGTGTGCGCAGTGTCAAAAGCACGCCCCTCTGATCCATCAGCCTGCGGGCCACCTGAACCCGATCAGCAGCCCTTGGCCATTTGCACAATGGGGGATGGACATCATCGGCCCATTCCCTCGGGCAACAGGCGGCCGAAAGTTCGTTCTGGTGGCCGTCGACTATTTTACCAAGTGGGCGGAGGCTGAAGCGTTGGCCAACATACGAGATGTGGAAGTAAAGAAATTCGTATGGAAAAATATCATCACCAGGTTCGGGGTGCCGAACACTATCATATCTGACAACGGACTACAGTTTGACAGCCGGGCGTTCCGAGAGTTTTGCAGCGGTCTCGGCATCAGAAACAGGTACTCAACTCCGACTTACCCATAGGGCAACGGTCAGGCCAAGGCCGTGAATAAGGTGATTGTGAGTGGGCTGAAGAAAAGGTTTGAGGGAGCAAAGGGAAACTGGGCCGAGGAACTTCCCAAAGTCTTGTGGGCATACCGCACCACTCCTAGACGGTCAACCGGGGAGACCCCTTTCTCTCTCACGTACGGAGTGGAAGCCGTAATCCCTACCGAGGTGAATCTGTGCAGTGCGCGAGTAGCGGGGTTCGATCACGCCCAAAACGACGAAATGATGGTGGGATATTTGGACAAGGTGGAAGAGTACCGCGAGATGGTGACAATACAGCTCGTAAAATATCAGCAGAAGCTCGCCCAGAGATACAACCGAGGCGTGAGAACCAGGGAGTTTGTCTCTGGGGATTTGGTTCTCAGAAGAGCCGTGGGCAACATGCGGGACACTAGTGCTGGGAAATTGGCGCAGACGTGGGAGGGACCCTATAGGGTCACGGCTGTAGCCGACACCGGGGCTTATTTCTTGGAAGACCTAGACGAGAGACAACTGCCCCGACCGTGGAACGTGCATAACTTCAAGAAGTACTATCATTGATGGGCGACTCTCCGAGCATAAAGTTAACCACAACCTGTTGTATATGTTTTGTTAGTTATACTAATGATGCTTTTCATGCAGATCCGCACTGTTCTAACCAAAATTCTCGGCTCGATCCCATTCACCGAGCAATGTTTATTCTTGGCCGAACCGTTCCAAGGACAGAAACCTGACTCTCGGTTCGATCCTAATCACCGAGCAGGTGGAAACCTTAGCCTTTTTATTCTAAGGACAGAAACCTGACAACTCGGTTCGAACCTCATCACCGAGCAGGTGGAAACCTTAGCCTTTTTATTCTAAGGACAGAAACCTGACTCTCGGTTCGATCCTAATCACCGAGCAGGTGGAAACCTTAGCCTTTTTATTCTAAGGACAGAAACCTGACTCTCGGTTCGATCCTAATCACCGAGCAGGTGGAAACCTTAGCCCTTTCGTTCTAAGGATAGAAACTTGACTCTCGGTTCGATCCTAATCACCAAGCAAGTGGAAACCTTAGCCTTTTTATTCTAAGGACAGAAACCTGACTCTCGGTTCGATCCTAATCACCGAGCAGGTGGAAACCTTAGCCCTTTCGTTCTAAGGACAGGAACCTGACCCTCGGTTCGATCCTAATCACCGAGCAGCTGGAAACCTTAGCCTTTTTATTCTAAGGACGGAAACCTACCCCTCGGTTCGAACCTAATCACCGAGCAAGTGGAAACCTGAACGATTAATTCTAAAGACAGAATCCTGACTCTCGGTTCGATCCTAATCACCGAGCAGGTGGAAACCTGACCCTCGGTTAGATCACTATCGCCGAGCGTGTGGAGGCCTTACCATGGTCGGGCACCTCTCGATAAAGAGGCAACCGACAAGAGTTCATTACTCGGTCAATACGAAAGAGCAACACGATAAAGCATTCATATTAAAGCATAAAACTTAAATTAACGTCTTGTTGCCAAAACCCGGCAACTCGAAATAAATAAAAGACAACATAAACAATGTATCTCGTCACCACAACCTGGTGACCTAGGTAATTCCGCTCATTCAAGTTCTCAAAAGAAGGAAAAATAAGGAAGGGCTGGCTTTTAACTTTAGATGTCCGCGGCATGAGCAGAGGATGCGTCCTCTTGAGAGTGTTGGTCGGCGTGAGGAGTTGGCGGCTGGATGTCCCCCCCGGTTCGGTCCCTGACGTGGGGGTGGCTGGTTCCCTCCATGTCGGTCGGCACTGCATGAGAATCAATGGCGTTCACCAGTTCCCTCATGCTGGAGGTCTCTTCTTCGTCAATAACGAGGGGCGCAGGATTCTCGGTATGAGGGATGTTCGGGAAAGGGATCTTGCTGCGATCTCTCAACGGAGAATCCTCGGGAATCCCCAATGCTTGAAGAGCGGCGAACCAACCCTCCTCAAATCCGAGCCTGTGGGCCTGGCGAATGACCGGTTCCGCTGAATTCTCGGCATCCGCGAACCCCTCGTTATACCATTTGTTTTCACAAGCCTCCAGCGCCGCCTTCAAGTCGGCCAATTGCCCTTCCAGCATGGTATTCAAGCTCTGAGCCTCCGCCAATTTAAGCTCGGTGCCACCCAATTGCAGTTCCAGTTCCTCAGACTTCATTTTGGCAAGAGCATGGGCCTTTACGACTACAGCAATTTTATTCTCCGCCTCCGCGACAATTTTTGACTTCTCCCTCGCCGTGGCCTCGGCGACATCCTTCAGAGCCTTCTCCCGCTCAACGTCCTCGGCCAGCTCCTTCATCCTCTCGTCCATAACGTACGACATTTGCGCAGCCTGACCACACAATATTCACTTTGTAAGGTAAAATGGAAAATACACGTACCCAGGCAGATGGGAAACCGAAAATCGTAAAGAAAAGTGAAACAGTTACCGCTATGGTGTGCCACTGCAAGCGCCTCCCCAAAGACTCATCCGTCGAATCCGTGAAGGCGTGCAAGTCCTCGGGCAAGAGGATGCCGCGTCCCAGACTCTGCGCCACATGGCCACCATGACCTTTGTCCCATACTCGGGCACTGGCCGTCGATGGAAGAGGCTCGCCTCCAAGTTGGAAAGAGGGTCGCCATGCTGCCGGAGCCCGAGAAGTAGACGCCAGGTCTATCCCTGTTTGCGCTACCGGTTCCCGGATGAAGATACCGGCCAAGGGTCGGGGGGGCACGTTGCCCGAGCCCGTCTGAGGCTGATCGGTTGTGCGCGGCCTTTTTCGAACTCGGGATGGTGGGGCAGTGGGAGGCGAAGCATCATGGCCGGGGGTTTGTTGTTGTTGCACGGCAGGCCGGGCACTTGGGACAAAGTGATCTATCGTCATCTTCCTCCTGGCCACCATGGCGTAGCCTTGATCGAATCCTGTTTCGGAAGAGTCAGTCGGTTCCGCGGCAGCATACTCCCGATCCCGAACAGCAGCCTCGGGCTGAGAAGGAGCTTCTTGCTGGATCTGCTCGTGGGCGCGTTTCTTACGCTCGGCAGATACGCGCTCGGCTGATTCGTCGCGGATGGGCTGTCGCTCGCCTAAACAAATGTACCGGGGACCGAGATCACGCGCCTCGCCTACGGTTAGCCTTGGGGGGAGGAAGTTTGCGTGCCGGACGTCGATATATGAAAGGAGAGGGCTGTCAACTAGCAGAGCTTGGCTGAACGCCTACCAAGTTGAGTAGACAGGGTTGACATCGAGGATGAGGTGGGACGCTCGGAGTTGTCCGTCCGTATGTACGAAGATTTTCGACCTGAGCACGAAGTTCAGGTCTCGAACATGTACCACTCTGATGTCCGGCTTGAATCTTTTGGTCTCTGCACAAAGGAAATAAGGGTTAACAATTACATAACCGGACCGAAGTCAAAAGAGACCAAAGTAAATAAAGGTTAGTCACCGACCAACGTCGCACGGCGAAAATGCGCAGGGGATCTCCTCGGCAAACCAATTGCCGCTCACCCGAAAGAAATCTTTTACCGAGTTACGATTTGAATCTGGTAGGCATGAAATAAGTCGTACCCTCGCATCCCTAGTCTTTATGTAATAGTCAGACTCGACATTGCCGCACAAGCTATACATCTGATTAATGTCGTAGTGGTTTAGTTGCAACCCGTACAACTGGTTCAACCTACTCACACAACTCACTACCCGGTAAAAGTTGGGAGGGAGTTGGTCGGGACAAAGGCCGTAAAATCTAAGGGTACTAAGAATTAGAGGGTCAACCGGGAACCTAAGCCCACCCTCTAAGATGGCCATCAAGGGAAAAAACACCGTGTTTTCACCACAGCGCCTCTGGATGTCAATATCACCCATGTTGCAGTAGGCGATATCTACATCACTAGGAACATTATATGCTTCCCTAAATCTAGCCAAAGCATGCTCGGAGGAAAGGAGGTAAGAGTAACTCATGTTTTTTTTTTTTTCAAAACGAGAGTTTTTTAACAAAAGGGAAAAGAAATGCTATGATTACAAAAGAATAGACTAAAATGGCTGAACTGAAAAAGCAAGAAGAGGGAAAGGAACTTACTGTGGGCTCTAGGGAGGGAGTGTGTTCTGGGCCAGTAAATGAACCACGAAAGAGGGATGCTCGGCAGAGTAGGATACTGAAAGAAGAAGAATGCGAAAGTGAGAAACAGTGACTAAATGGACTATTTATAAGCATGGGGAGTAGAATGAGAGGCATTTAATGATCCACTGGAAGGAAACCACGCGAACCGCCGCTTCAAACGGTCACACGCGCGACACCTCGGTTCACGAACCGTCAGACAATGATGGCGGATAGGCCGTCAATCAATTCCAAACGCGTCTTTTGAGACGCGCATTAATGCGCCCCACAATGGCCGGGCGCTGACCCTTCGACTTCCCGGACGGGCATTTACCCCTCGTGATCCTTGATTCACCCCCGGGAATGGGGAGCGAATCAAGGGGGGGCTATTGTACGGCCCCCGTACCATGACCCATAGTGGGCCTTGGATCCTAACCTGGGTATATGGCCCATGAGGCCTCTCCCTCTGCCTAGCGGCCCACCCCCGAGTCACGCAAGCTGCGGGCCCAAGCCTTGCCTTTTCATCGTTTCTCGGCGAACCCCTTCCCGAGCAGTGATAAACATACGGCTCGCGGGACACCCCGCCCTGTACCTACCCGGCCATGCCTCGGAGAGGCACCGATGCCGGGAACTATCGTAGAGGTGGGAACCAAGTTCCAACGCCACCCTCACCGCTTCCCATGCCTACCTAACTATCCACTTACGATCGATAATACTGGACCGCCGGTTGCACTTATTGGCAAATAATTATGACCTCTCCGCTATTCTGTGAACTATAAATACAAGAAGTTTTGAGAAGACAAGGGTTAGAGAATGCAGGAAAGGAAGAGTGTAAATAGAGAGAAAACAGAGTGAGGAAGTGGTTCAGACCCCCGAGGAGAGGAAAGCGATTCCATTGGGCCTTGGCGTTTAGAATGACCCAGTGTAGGAAATCCAAACCCACTATACAAGTAAATTGTGAGCCCAAGTGAGGCCCAGCCCAACGGGTTTCGGTTTTGGGTGCGCACAGATTAATTTTTATATGTTTTAACTATTAGTATACTCTAATTGTGTAGTCTCTAATTATTTAAAAAATCTCGATTTATAATTTTAAAGAATATTAGTTTTAATTAATATATTTTTAAAAACAGTTCATAGTTTACAAATTGGTTAGATGAAAAGAAAAAAGTTTTGACCAATGTAAAAACTAATCCAATAGGACTGTACAGTACACCAGCCAAGGCACGAGAGAGTGTTGATGTGGCTGGATCTGAACCTTACATGTGGAGTGGCTGTAAGCAAGGGAGATGAAACGTTGGCTACAAGATATTATCCTTAGCTCGTGCCAAGGGCATGACTACCTTGGGAAGGAAGTAAGATATGCATCTAACATGAGTACTCAAGCACTCATAAAAAGAGAGATAGTGACCTCCTAAGATCAGGTACTATAAAAACACCCCTCATTGGCTGAGTGCATGTTGGACTACTTTAGGGACACGTGTATCATCTTCAGCACCTCTAATGTCCCTCTCATTGCTCAAGAGTTATTTCCCATACAGTGGCAAAGTCACCTACCCTTATGCCACAGTGCCGATGCTTGCATTCTCTCTCCTCAAGCCACCAAATAGTACATTTGTTGTAGTAAGGTCCAAAATAAGAAAATGATGACTTGACACCTATCTTTGTACTCAGCCATATTCCTCAGACTATAAGAGGAACATACAGCTGGACTATAAGGGTAAGAACCGAAGTAGATCTTTTGAGAAAAAAGTAGAAAGTTGATAAGGAAGTAAGATAGAAAACAAGGTCTCTCTTTTGAGGAAAAACATCCTTATTGTACAAGAGATACCCCTTTTTTCATACAATACGAAAGCTGAACAGAGCAGGAGTGATTTTCTCTTGCTCAAACTGTGGTTTTTCATCCTTTTCTTAGGGTTTTCCATGTATATCATTTGTCCACTTTACATTCTTGCAATCATTTTCTTTTTGTCTAGACATTATGATGTCAAACCTTGCTTTTTTGTCACTCTTGAGCTTTTTCATTGAGATGTATGGTTAGATAACTTATCTACTCTCTCATATAAGTTCAAATCTAACTTGCACGTACAAATACCAATACAAATATTTTTGTTGTACATAAGAAAATAACATAAATAAAATTATGTTGTAGGTAATTCTTTGGATTTTTAAATTTGTTTTTTCATATATTTTACTTCATCCCTATGGAAAAACTTCATGGCTCCAGCGATGATTAGAACGAAGGATTTCTATGCTGCTAATCTAAATGCCAAAGGAAAATTTTCACTCTTCCATCCTGGATTTTCAACCATGTAGAAGGAGATGGTCCAGGCCCTGCTTGCTTTGTGTAATTGTTTCTTCTTTTGTTTCAATATATTATCCGTAATTAATTATAAAATAAAACAAAATGCAATAGAAAAGAAATTAGAATTAGATTTTCTTATATCCATAAACCTATATTCTAATTCATATTCTAATTCTTGACTTTCTTCTTCTGCTTAATCTTTTAATTCCCCAAGAGAGAAATGTTGGTTCAGAAAAATTACTTTGGATGTCCACCTCAAACTGATCATAGGGATGTTTGATGTTTCATCTAAAAAAAAAAATTCATCTTGTAACTTAACTGGCATCTTTGATGTTTCCAATGAACACGTCCAAAGTTCAAATCTTTTTAGCCTCAATTATCGATACGATAGAGATGTCTCATATCACATCTTTCACCTTGGACTTAAAGAACACCCTGATCATAGGTAGCTAAAATATTATGCATCTTTCACCTTGGAGTTAAAGAAACCCCTGATCATAGATAGCTAAAATATTATGCAGACTGGTCCTAAAACAACATTTTCTCCTGGATCCAGAAGGCCATAGCTCTTAAATGCCCCATGGAATATACGTTACATTAAACAAAGAACCAAAGCTATTTTGTCTTTTTTGTGTCTTGACTCTTAAACTTGTGATTTTGGTTTATAAATAATGTTAGGTAACTAGTTTGGCGGGACTTGAGATTTCTTTTTGGGTTTAACATTTGTAGGGCGGTTGGCTATTCTTTAGGGTATCAACCCATGTGAGAGAGACTCTTAGAAAAATACACATACAGTCACTCTCAACCATGTCTTATCTCCCTCAACATTGAAAGGTTCTCCAATCAATTTTATACAATTTTTTTTTTTTTTTAAAGACAAATTATCATCCGAGATTTAGGGATAAGTAACCAATTTAACAATGAAAGATTCTCTAAAGACACACCTAATTAACTAGCTCTCCTTGCCTAATTGCATGACAACTACTAATTAATTGACTACAAGAAATGTACAATACATAGATATATAAGGTGACCCATATAATAAAATTTGCAGGTTCCACCAATTAGAGACCTTATTAGCACTTGTAAAAGAAGAAAGATAAAGAGCAATTGAAGGAAAAGGCATGAAATTTATATAAGGTGTTAGGGCTGAGGACATCCCACATGTTCTGGTAATGGCTGTTAGTGCAAGAGATAATGCTCACAGTTTTTCTGAAAACCAGCACCTTGGTAAGCAAAAAGTACGTGCCATGGGCCCTATATGTTCAGGGGACACATTTCTCATATTGTGGCACGTATCCTATTTTAGGCAAAGGCACTATTATAATTGAAGAAGAATTATTAGCATATATATAACCTGCCTCAACTAAAAGATTTTTTTTTTTTTTTTAAATGATATTGAGCCGACATGGATGGCCACATGGAAATTCAATTCAAGTATTTCAGTTTAGACAAAGTTTGACTCTAAAGTCCAAACATGTTTAGAGTTAATGATTACAACATTCACTGATAAAATTAACCTGATTATATATTTTGAAAATCTAACCGTTGGATTGCATGATGTTTATGTTCTTAATACGCATGTCAAATTTCGTATCAATCGGATATTATTTACTATTCGATTTATGCATAATCTTATATTACAAAAAAAAAATTGAAATTTAAACATTTGTTGATAATATATTTATCGAATTTTGATTTTTTAGAATTTTGTAAATACAAAGAATATGAAAAAAAAAAATATAATTTAATTGTGGATTTGTCAAAATTTATATCCAATAAAAAGATATTGAATGATAATGTATTTGTAGCCATTAGCTCTAAACATATTTGGAGCCAACTTTATTCTTTCGGTTTCTATTAGGCAACCCACATTCTATGATCTCACATGATCATTGGGATTGAGACTTAAAACCATGTGTTTTGTATTTTACTTCAGGTGGCTAGTTAAAAAATATTTACAGTCCCAAAGAAAATGTATTTAATAAATTACCCTTTCTTGGAACACTTAGAGATATGATATCTAGGAAGGCATGCTCACACATATTACAAATTACAAAGGGAAAATGCAGTGGAAGATTGATTCCTTCACGCACCCCACAAGATTTGCTTCTTGTTGGCATGCTAATCAGAAGATATAGCCAGTGATTTTATGCGCATCAAGGCTATCTTAAGCTCAATTATAAAGTATCATGCATGGGTTCTACTAGAATATTGTGCAGAACCAGTATCACTACCTATACCTTATTATTCTTGTTCTTATGATAACAGTATAAGATGAGCCACAATTGGATTTTATGCCTGCTTATATTTATGATATCCGAAGCATATCAAAATCCAAATAATATCATATTCATAATCATAGTGCTCATTAATATTTAATATTCTTCTTTTTCCATTGTGATGATTGGTGAATCTTCTTACCTATAACTCCTTAGTCCTGTCATAATTACAAATAGTATCATATTCATAATTACAATACTTTGGTCCTATATACAACAAAAAGAAAGACACGATGCTTGATTTCCTGGTCATAGAAAATTATAAAGGAAAAAATTTGATCTATGTGAGTGGCTAACTTATTGAATGGGAAGATATTAAACACCCATCCCACGCAACCTAAGTTGATCTCCTAGGATACACTGGCCAATATAAATAAATCCATGTACTTCGAACCAAACAAGGAAAAACAACCCATGAAAGCATTGAAAGGAAATATGAAAAGGTCAAAGTTTAGCTACAAAATTGGTTGATATTTTAAACTACAACTTTACTCAATATCTTTTTATTGGAGGTAAATTTTGATAAATCCACCATTGGATTACATTTTCTTCTTATATCTTCCATGCTTGCAAAATTTTGAGAAAATTAAAGATCAATAACTATGTCATCAATAAATTATTTAAATTACAAGTTTTTATAGTTTAAAATTATGTATAAAATATTAGCTTATATATAGATCATATAGTAAATAATATCTAATGACACAAAATTTTATATGTATATTAAGAGCGTAAAGAACATGCAATTCAACGGTTAGATTTTCAAAATATATAGTAATGTTTATTTTATTGAGTAAAATTGTAACCTAAGGCTACAACTAATTTTGTAGCTAAACTGTGTTCATATGAAAAACTCCGTAGTTTGCATAATACACAATATAACAATTATGAAAAATAGACAAGGTTAGCAATGAACATGTTATAGACAAAATAATAATAATAATGCATGGAAAAAACCTAGATGCAATTCTATATAACATATGGAATATGCACGATGAACAAATCCAATTTAAATCTACATGGCAAGTGTATGATTTTTTTTTTTTTTTTTTTTTTGAGAAACCAAGTGTATTATTTAATTAATTGCATCATGTTTTTGCGATTAATGACATGGATTGTTCAGGGTAGTGGCTTTCTCTATCATTGTAGCTTGGCTTCAAATTTTTATTACATCATGTTTTGGCCATTATCTTGTAATGTTTGGGATAGGATCCTGAGATCTTTGCAAGGTTATGTTTCTATATGGGAAATTTACAGACTACATTGCTCCCCTTAGTTGAGATACTGCATCACCATCCCAAGTTGCTATGCAATCTCAACTGAACTCATTCTTGTCCAGATGATATGTCATAATTTCACCCATCAGGTTTTTGTCTAGAATTAATGCTTGAAATTTATTCATATACAATTAAATTTATAACTCTGCAATTTGGGTTGGCTTCGCATGCAGTAGTAGTACTAGGATGAAAGCTCTGTCGTTTCAATCTCTTTAATCACACATATAAACAGTAATAAAGCAACTTTTTATTAGCTCTTGTTTGGTTAACTCATCACTCATAACCCATATCTCATATTCCATAACTCAGTTTTCAATTTTTGAAAACTCCTAAAAGTTGTCTTTAGTTTTCATGACTCTTAACTCACCTTTTTGAGTAATGAGTCATGAGAATTATGATAAAAAATTGAACCAAACAAGCATCCTTAAGGTGGGGCCCACGAAATTTGAGAATTGAGTGATGAAAATTCCTAAAACAAACACCTAGATTTCTTATGAAAATACTAGCATGGTGGCTAAATTTTCTTCACTGAATGGCTCCAACTATGTGCCTCTCTTACTCTAAAAAATGTGCTTAATTAAGAAGTGCTTAAATAGGTGTTTGATTAGGGTTGAAACACAGCTGAAAACATAGTTCAAATCTAAACAAAGAATCTGTTTCCCGCAATCTCACTTGAGCGAGAACTTGCTTGAATTGGGTTAATGAGTCTATTTACCCTTCCTTGACCAGCTTTGACCTCTGTTTAAGAGAACTATTTTAGCAACAATTCTTTAGACTTTCTTTTACACACTTTAACTCATTTTACATTAATATAAAATACATCAAGAATTCAGTTTGACTATAAGCAAATGTCATGAAAGAAGCCAACACTAAAAAAAACCCAACACAAATAAGTGAAAATATCAACCAAATACTTCATTTTATCATCACACTTTTATCACCTTACCCAACAAGTTCAAGGGCCCAATGATTAAAAAAAGAAAAAGCCCCTCCTTCCTAATTTCTACTCAAGTCTTTGGAGCCCATGATAGACATATTTTGGGAATGCCAATTCGCATTTTAGGCCCAATGGAAGTCAAAAGAGTTTAACTGATTTTTTAGCTGGCCGCTCATTCTCGTTGCAAATGAATGAATGGCTGTGAGAAAACCACAGCGCCAGTCAGAGAATACAATAGAGAACGCTCACTACCCACTTCAGAGGTCCACTCAATTTTGACAAAGCAAAACCCAATTTTGCAACTTTCTTTCTTGCTCTTCAACCTTTAAGGTAAGAACCCACAACCCCATCTCCATTAAAGTTTGTTATCTCCGAACCAAGCATGTTTCTACTTTTTGTAAGCTAGAAAGTTTACAAGAAACAAATTTTTGTCATGAGAGGAAATGCTATGCCTTGTTAATTTTTGGTAGGATTTCCAGTTCTGGGTTTTGGTCTTGACTGATAACTGTATGTATAGAAAATGCAATTTTTAACTACTTTGCCATTGAAGGGTGACTTTTGGGTGGTATCTCAATTGGGTTTTGAACTGGGTTCTTGTAGAATTGAAACTAGAAGGAGAAGGAAAAAGTTAAGGGGTCTTGGTGTTCATGTTTGTCATAGTAGAAGTGCTGGTCTCTTATTACTTTCAAATAATTCAAGAGTTGTTAAGCATGGAGGTCGCTGTGGGAGCTCCAACTTTGATTTGGGATTTGGGTACTCTAAGCTTAAAGTTGCTCTCTTTTGTATGCCAATGACAAGTTCTTTTGGTGCCTTGGTTGCATTGGCATGTGCATTGGAGCAACAAGCAATAGGAAATGAATTTTTAATAAAAGGATTGGATTTGGCTAATGGGGTGTCGGGGGAAATTGAGAGAAAGGATGCTGATCATAATAAATTGGGTGAAGTAAATGATGGGAATAATAAAAGAGAAGATGATGATGCTGAAAGTGGGGAAGGAGATGGGGAAGAGAAGAGTACAAAAGTTGATGTTCGTTCACTAGCACAGAGCTTATGGTTTGCAAGAACTGTAGATGATGTGGAGGAGGTTCTTAAGGACATGGGTGACTTGCCCTCTCAAGTATACTCATCCATGATTAGAGGTTTTGGTAGAGACAAGAGACTGAGTTCTGCGATTGCTGTTGTAGAGTGGCTCAAGAAAAAAAAGCATGAAACTAATGGTTTGATTGGTCCAAATCTTTTCATATATAATAGTCTGTTGGGTGCAGTAAAACAATCTGAAGAATATGGAGAAATGGAGAAAGTCTTGGATGATATGACTCAGGAAGGGGTCTTACCTAATGTTGTAACTTACAACACTTTGATGGCAATTTACTTGGACCAAGGTCGAACTAGCGAGGCTCTTAATATTCTTGAAGAGATACAGAAGAAGGGCTGGAGGCCTTCTCCAGTTTCCTATTCTACAGCATTGTTGACTTATCGAAGAATGGAAGATGGGAATGGAGCTTTAAGGTTCTTTATTGAGTTCAGGGAAAACTATCATCAAGGTGACATAAGGAAAGATGCTAATGAAGATTGGGAAAATGAATTTGTTAAGCTTGAGAATTTAACACTACGTGTTTGCTACCAAGTGATGCGGCGGTGGCTTGTGAATGGTAATAATTTAAGCACAAATGTGTTGAAACTTCTCAATGACATGGATAATGCTGGCCTTCCACTTGGTCGGGCAGAACAAGAGCGGCTTTTGTGGGCTTGTACCCGTGCAGAGCATTACATTGTGGCAAAGGAACTGTATACTAAAATTAGAGAAAGGCACTCTCAAATTAGCTTATCAGTCTGTAACCATGTGATTTGGCTGATGGGGAAGGCTAAGAAGTGGTGGGCAGCTTTGGAGATATATGAGGATTTATTGGACAAGGGGCCAAGACCAAATAACATGTCACAGGAGCTGATAATTTCTCACTTTAATGTTCTTCTCACTGCAGCTAAGAAAAGGGGAATTTGGAGGTGGGGTGTTAGGTTGCTTAACAAGATGGAAGAAAAAGGCCTTAAACCTGGAAGTAGGGAATGGAATGCAGTTCTTATTGCCTGTTCCAAGGCTTCAGAAACTTCTGCTGCAGTGGAAATATTTAAGAGGATGGTTGAACAAGGCGAAAAACCTACAATAATCTCCTATGGAGCCTTGCTTAGTGCACTGGAGAAGAATAAATTATATGATGAGGCTCGCCAGGTTTGGGACCATATGATCAGGGTAGGTCTTGAACCAAACTTGTATGCCTACACAATTATGGCTTCAGTTCTCACTGGACAAGGGAAGTTAAACTTGGTTGATGCCATCATGAAGGAAATGGTTTCAACAGGCAATGAGCCAACAGTTGTGACATACAATGCAATAATTAGTGCTTGTGCACGCAACGGAATGAGTGGTGCAGCATATGAATGGTTTCATCGCATGAAATTTCAGAGCATCACTCCAAATGAGATTACTTATGAAATGCTGATTGAGGCTCTTGCAAAGGATGGTAAACCAAGGCTTGCGTATGAGTTATATCTGAGGGCTCAGAATGAAGGCCTTAACCTCTCTTCAAAGGCTTATGATGCAGTTCTGCAATCCTCTCAGGTTTATGAAGCAAATGTTGATACGAGAGTTTTAGGGCCTCGGCCTCTGGATAAAACCAAATGACCACAAATTACAAAAACTTCGACAGAATCTTGTAACTTGGCAGATGTTCCCGGCAGAAGTAAACCGTTTGACACAAAGGAAATTTACATTTCACAAACAGAAGGAAACCCATAAGTGATTTGTTAATAAAAACTCCATATGATAAGCTTTCTTTTTTTATCTTCCATGTTGTTGTGCATGTGGCCATGTAACCAACCTCTTTCAGGTGCAGCTCCTATATGTAACAAACGTAATCTTCTATCTTATGCAAAATTCGCACTTAGTACTAATTAAGCATACTCAGATATGGAAAGTAATAGCATGTGTGAGGCTATCAATAAATTATTCTATCTTTTTGTCTATGAGAGAACATTGGATTAAGATCCAACACCATGTTCAATTTCAAAACCAATGTCACAAACGACTGAACAAGAGGTTAACTAAGATTGGGGGAAAAAAAAATTCAATCAATGTTTGGGACACAATCTTTTTCATAAGTGATTTGTCATTTGTTGAGGTGTCAAAATATGAGTGGTGCCACATCATTTTATCATTTTTATAAGACCCCATCATTGACATTAGTTATATTGTGTACCAAACATAACAACCATCTCAATCCTTATAAATAATTTTTTTTTTTAAAAATCTCAACGCTAGGCGTATGCATGTCTAATGTACTGATTAAATAAGTTATATATATATATTTTAAATATTCACTAATATTATTGAATTAAATATTAAAATACGCAATAGAAAATTTTACTTTAAGTTGCATGACAGAAGCACATTGTGTAAAACCAAGTTCTTATTATAAAAAAAATGGTGAATGATTTTTTTTTTTTGCTAAACTGGTAAATGATTAAAATAATCTTAAATAAATAATGAAACTTTATAATTATCTTGATGTAAGTGCAGTACTTTAGAATTAAACTTTTTTAAGAGTTTTACATAAAGCAAATTATCTTGATAATTAGTGAATCAAACCATGTGACTCATTGTTCCATATGTAGCAACTTACATTGAGTCACATGGTGTAAACACGACATGACTCAATGCCTAAGAACCGTCCTATATTTTCTAAATCCTTCGGGCATTGACTCAATGACCATAAAGACCCCCATTTTTTGTTTCTCAAAAAATTTAAGAGTAAACCATCTTAATAATTTCAATTAATCTATATATATCAAAAAGTTAAACGTAGTTATTGCGCTCTAATTGAGCTACATCATCAACCTATTTTTAATATTTTCTCTCTCATTTTTAATTATTTTTCTCCTTATTAATTTGCCACTTTACAATTACACCTTCTTCAATATTTACTTACTTTCATTTTTTTATCTTCCTACTACTCTATACCTTAACCTTACAATTTTTCCATCCCTTTATCTTCTTTTTATTTTTACTGTTATTCTCCCCATTTTTTTTACTATAAAAATTTGTTATTTTCTCTTCAATTCAATTCATATTTTGCTCACACAAAAAGATGAATACTCTCTCTCTCTCTCTCTATATATATATATGTATATATTCTCTCTCTCTCTATATATATACACTCTACTTAAGGTTGATATGATTTGGTTATATTTTAATTTTTTATCTTTTTAATTTTATCTTCTTTGTTTGTTACATGTTATCCTATGAAATTACAGAATGATTTAATGTTATTCTATTACATAACATGACTTTGATAATTTGGTATTTACAACTATACATTTACTTCTAAATATTCTTCTACTCATTTTCTTTTGTATAATTTTGTTATTTGTCTCACATTCTCTTCCAAAAAGGTGATTATTCTCTTTCTCTCTCTCATTAATTCTTTCTTGCAACTCTATTTTAGATTAATGATTTTTTTTTTCTCTACTTTTGGATTATATACTTTGGTGGTGTGTTTTTTGAGTTATTTATCATATGTACTCTCTATCCCTCTTATAGTTTTGGTTTGAGTTAATTTTTAGATATTTTAGAAGTGAGATGATTATTTATTTGAATGTCTCTATAAATTATTTGAGTAATATCAATTGTAAATTTGTGATAAGGTTTGGTTGTTATGATAATCTTCTTAAGAGAATGAGAAATTTAAATAATTAATTTTAGAACTTAAAAGTTTTAGTTGTAGGGGAAAAAAAAAACCATAACATACTATACAAAAGTTTGAATGATATAGATCACTTGAAAAAAAAATAGTTTTTCTATCTTTTATCTTAAAAAAAAATGGAATAATATAAATCAAATGTACCTAAGTTTTTCAAAAAAAAAAAAAAAACTCAAAATAATAGAATGAATTTTTTTAGATATGAAGAGATGAAAAATAATCTTAGAAATAGTATCTTCAATACGTTTTAGAGAATAAATCATACATTATACTACGTTACAAAATAGTTGTATATTTCCACGCATGACATGAGTTTGCGACTAGTTTATTGTAATTCACATGACGAAAGCATGCTATACAACAGTTTTAAATGGGTAAAAAGAAAAAAACAATATTATCTATAAGAGTATTGCTAATGACAACTTCTTTTATATCCTTTTTCAGAATTTGTTAAGTTAGTTAGTTATGATTAAAACAATATCTATTTTATATAAGCGGATCATTGATTCCGCTTTACCATGCATCAATCACGACAAGTCAGAACTGTTGTTTTAAAAGAAGTTAAAAATTTTGTACCCCTCTGTTTTATTTTTGAGAATCATATCCCTATCTTTATTATATCTATAATGATTATACAATTTTATCTTATAATATATGATTTTTCTTTATATACAAAAAGTAGTTGAAGGAAACATTAGTATTTTAACTGGTGGGTGTCTTACAAAAAGAATATGGATTTATCAAACTATAATCATAAAACCAAAGTAAACCAACGCTTGAATATAGTAGTATGTTTGACGATAACATAATTGAACATTTTGTACAAGATGCTCATTGTCCACAAGCCTATGATTTGCATTAAAATAAATGGCCTGACAGGGTTGTCAACATTATGTCTCAGGTTCTCAAAATGGAATCTGATTCAAGAATCTGACAGCATGAACAAAATGACCTTTATCATTTATCAATAATGATTACAATGGGACAATGCCTCCTAATTATGCCGCCTTCTGGCTGCTTCCGACCATTGGAGCATGACTAAGAAATCATTATACAAAGACGGAAAAATATAGTGGGAGAAGAGAGAGGTGAAGTGAGGTATATGATTCATTTGTTTTAACCTAAAAATATTTTTAAGTGTTTGGTATGATAAGTGAATTATTTTGAGCAAATTATCAAAATTGGTGGCTCAATCACTGGAGTCGCTAGTATTAGAGATCTAGTGACCGAACTACCAGAACTGGAAACCAAAATGGTGGCTCTAGTGACTGCAAAAAAAAAAAAAAAAAAAAGTATCTCTTGAGACTGACTGCCAACATTGGTGGCCAAAACAGTGTTTTTCACCATAGAACTGCCAATATTGATGGCTAGAACAACACATCAATCATCAGACCTCTGGTATCGTTTGCAAGAACGATGTCTCCAATGATTAGACATTTAGAACCAGCCATTGAAACAACGGATCTAGTGACTGAACCACTGGCATCAGCTGCCCAGCCCATCGAACCAGTGACCTAGCCACCTAATGGGGTGAGGGAAAACCACTGCGTTTTTGTAAAATATTTTACCAAAATTTTAAAGGTAAAATGTTTCACAACTTTTTATAAAGGATTTTACAGTTAACGAAAAATATTTTACAAGTTTAATCACATTTTACATGCAAATAAACACCTTAAAGAAGAAAAAAAATTAATATTTTATTTCAAAACAAACCGTAACATTAAAGTTCAAACCACAAACATCAGTCACTACATGATATGTCAGTATCAGTGTACCACTAAGTTATTACTTGAATTCCACCCAGTAACATTACTAAGGTCACTTTTATTGTAATGCCAATGTAAATCCATATGAAAAATGACTTTATTCCAATAATAAAATAATTGTGTGTTCCTAGAATTGTTTTTCCTTATTCATATCTTTGGAGCAGTGCAATTTTTTTTTTTTTTGTGAACAATCCTGTGATGTTTGCAGATTCTTCCAACCGCATCCTCCAAGCCAAAACAGAGAATCATTATTCTCAGAATATTCTCAGAATATATCTTAACTTTTAACTTGTTCTGTGCAGGGAAAAGAGAAAGACACAGACTTTTAACTTGTTATATACTCCAGAAATTATTGGAAACTATATAGAGACAACCCAGCATCTCTCATTATTATGTTATTATTTTTTTAATTTATTTTTTTGCTTGTGGACCAAGATGATACCTTCCGTGCTCAATCGAATGAAAGATATTTATGTTGATTACTTCTTATTAATTGTGCTTCTTTCACTGTTTCAAAAAGAGATTCACAATCATAGAAGAACCTAATTTTTTTTTTTTTTTCCCCTTGTTCAGCCTGATAAAATTTTTAGAACTCCTAGAATTAAGTTTTTATTGTGAATTCTAGTTAGCTCAATTGATAAAGTTTCTGATGGTTAAATAAGAGATCTGAAATTTAATTCTCACCTACACTAAAAACCGATTGATATCTTAATTTGATAATAAAGAGCTATCATCATAAACAAACGCTATAAATTGAAACTTTCTTTAAAAAAAATTTATTGAAAGCCTAGAGTTATATAGCCGACTTCTCAATGTCACTTGTTCATCCCTAAAGCACCATGGACTTCGCTGTATCCATATGCACATTTGAATAAATATTCATCGCCATAATTAAGGTCTCAGTTGACAGAGAGTTATGTATGTGGTCCCGTCCATGGACCATGACCGCTGGCTGAACCAATTTTGGGGGCTTTAAAAATACAAGTTAAAAGTTACAAGAAATTTACCAAAGGGAATTTCCACGAACTCACTGAGAAATTATGAACCAAACAACATATAGACACCACTTTTATATGATTTCACCCAAAAAAAAAAAAACTTTTATATGCGACAAAATTGGAAGCCAGTCAATTCATTTTGCGTCACAACGGTTACGTAAAAGCCTTTGCTTGAGAGAGTTTACTATTTCTATACATATCTTAATCTCATCATTATTTTCCACTTGTAATAATAATAATAAGATAACGTCACGTCAAAGATTGAGAGACTAACACAAAATTAATTACATCCCAAGCACGCTAAATGGATATTTGACCATGCTAATTAGTAATTATTAAGTAATTACGTCACGCTTACTAGAGTTCAATAGATACCATGATCGAATCTAAGAATATTTATTTTTGATAGCCAAATATATATCGCATGATAGAATATTTATTGGTCATTATAATTCTTTATATTGAGGAATAATCATCCTTTTATGAAAAAGTTTTAAATGGTTGTAATAATTATTATTTAAATGCACATAATAATTTTATTATAAAATAATCCTAAAAAAATACTTTGTGTGTGTGTAGGCAGCACACATGCACAAAATATTAGAGTATATTTGATAACTGTTTTTTCCCTTATTATCTGTTTTCAAAAATAATTTTCTATTTTTGAAACTAAAAAACTTATTTGGCAACAAAAAATGGACAAAAAACAAAAAATGTTTTCAAAACTCAATTTGTGAAGGAAATTGAAAACATGCAAAAAGACTAATTTCAGTTTTTAATTTTTAAAAGTCAATAAAAATACGCATTTAATTTAATGAATTTATCTCATTTAATGAGTTAGCATTAGAGTATAAATCCTAGTAACAACATATTTTAGTATTTTCTATTTTTTTCTTCAAAAATTTTTTTTTTTTTAATTTCAACTAACCAAACATGTTTTTTATTTTAAAAATACAAGAAAAATTTTTTTTTCTTTATATTCTCAAAAACAAGTTTCTGAAAATAAAAAACAAAAATTGTTACCAAACATAACCTTAATCTCTCCCTCTCTATGATTCCTAAAAAGTAAAAACATAAACATTCCCATTTCAATTCAAAACCTCTAATTCTAGTTGCCAAATCAAACATATATACATACATATATATATATATATATATATATATATGTAAAAATGCTTTCTTAGTTTTTTTATTTTATTTTGATATATTTGTTGATTTGCAAAAACAAGCAATGATATTAACTATAAAATCATTATTATTTTAGGACGATTGAGTTCCACAACAAGTGTAGATCTAATTGTATAAGTAAGAATGTAAGATGTTCCAAAGATACAAATTTGAGGTTTTATTTCAATTTCACAACTAAACATACGAGTAACATCCTCTAGAAACAATTAGTCAATTTAAACATCTTCTATTTTCAATAATATGAATTACCATTTATAACGTAGTTTTTCATTCAATATACCAAACATACTCTAATTATTTTAAAACAAATCTCATAAGAGTTTGTTCATGAATACATTATTTTATTTGATATCAACTCATGTTAATTGTTGGGCCAAATGATACATTTTGAATCAACTCCGTTCGATTGGGCTTGGTACCTTAAATTCAGTAACTACTTAAGCTCAATGATTCAACTTGGTCATTTAGGAACTTAGAGTTCATTTCGGAATAACTTATTTAGCTGAAATTGAAAACTTTTTATTGAAAGTATTGTAGATAAAGCTAGAAAATAGCTAAAATAGTACAGTAGGACCCATTAATAATACTAAAAAATGTAATGGGACCAATGAATAGTAGCAAAAATAAGCTAAATAATAACAAAAATTGACTTTTTAAGCTAATGCCAAACGCAACCTTAGTCAATTAGGATTTTATTTTCTCATTATTAATTTTTGCATTTCTCAAAAAATCCTTTTTTTTTTTTTTTACAAGATAGAATTTCTACTATAGTCTAATCTAAGTGTATATGTATGTGAAACTCCTTCACGGATACTTGAACCCTGCTCTTGCCCCCCACCCTCTATAAGCACTTATATTTGTAGAATGACTATTGCACCAAGGGTGTGCAGTGGTCAAAAAATCCTCTGAAGTGAGATATTTTTAGACCACGTGCCATAATCTATGAAGTTAGATTTCACTTCAAGTGGGTCACAGCACCATAAATTTCACTTCTTTTTGTTTTTCTTTTTATTTAAACACCATAAAAATTTACTTCAAACAATTTAAAAACAATAATAAGAGACCAATGTTAGTTTTTTTTTTTTTTTTTTTAGAAAAAGAGACCAATGTTGGTTAAAAATTAGTTTCTACTCAAACAGTAAAATTAAGTTTAAACATAAATTTGAGCTTAACTTAATAAAAAGTAATTGAACATAAAACAATTTTTTTTTCTCAAATAGTTTACAAGCCTTTTGATTTGAGAGTTAAGACTTGAGACACAAAACTTTCCCCTTTGCAGACACGGTGGTTTAATAAACATTTAACCATAGTTGTCAAAATCGCGATTTGAATCGTAGGATCGCACGATTTTACGATCTCATCTCATCAAAAAGTTTAGAATCACAGCAAGATCGTAAAAATGGTAAGATTGTAGGATTGTATGGGATCCTACCGATCCTACAAAAACACGTTTTTGGTTTAGGTTTTTTTCTCCTTTTTTTTTTAGTGGAATTGGTTTGGGGTAAGATAATCCAACTAAACCCACAAGCCCAATGGGTTATCAGAAGTCCAATAACAAATTGAAGTCCCAAATTTACCCCTATGTCAACATAAATCTCAAAAAAAACCTACAGTACTTAAGTTTAAAGTTATAAAAATAAATAAATAAACAAATAAAAAACCTAAAATATTTAGAAACATTCAGCCCCATAGTTGTGCCTTCTCAGTCCTCTAAAAAACCCAGCACCTGTCAGCCCTCTCAATGATGTTGCCATGAGCCATTGCCCCCTTTAAGCTTTCTGCTATTGGGTAATTTGTTTTGATAGTTAATAGTTTATCATTTATTTGTACTTTGATAACTTGATTCCACATTGTTGTGTTGTGTATATGATTTTGATGAAGCTTTTAATGTTTTTATTTTTCCATTTTGTTAACTAAATTAAGTAAAATTTGAAAAACTATAAAACAACTAGTTTATCTTAGAATGGAAATTCTCTTTTGGATTACATATTGTAAATTTGTAATCAGCTAGTTTTCATCTGCTAACTAGCCTAATTTATTTTGGTTTTGGAATTTAGAATTTGGAAAACATTTTCCATATGTGTAGATAATATTTTGGTACTTAGTTACTAATTAAATATGTACTGAACTTTTTAGATACATTATGTCAAAAATTAAATATATTTTGTTTTGTTAATTTGTATGACGTAACAATGTAGTGCATGCAAATTACATTTTATGATACAATTTTTTTTTTTTAATGGATGAATTCATATTTTAAGTGATTATTCAACACATAAAGTTACTATCAATTGTTTTTTGCTTAAAATCTGAAAATAAATAGGATCTTACGATTCATGATCCTACCTACCTCCTACAATTCTACGTATAATCCCGATTTTAACAACCTTGCATTTAACATACAACATGTTTATTTTCTTTGGTTTTCAATTAATGCTTTTATTTATAATTTTTTTTAAAGATTTTTTTTAGAGAAGAAAAAGAAGAAGAAGATAATATTGAATACGACAATTCGGTTGCTAAAGCTTTTTGATTTTCCAAGTGAGTCGGCTACTGAGTCTGAGCTACTTGTCCGAAAAAGATGTCTGCTGGAGCTCCCTAGCTTGAGTGCTTATAAATATCAGTACATTTCCAAATTAACATATTAAAAAAATTTAATTTCCAAATTAGCATAACAAAACGGCTAACTCTTTCTTTCTTTTTTTAGAATCGGCTAACTCTTTCTATTAAAAAAAAAAAAAAGGCTAATTCTAGTTTGCAACTAATTTCACTCTTATTTTCATATCTATTTTATATGACAAATTGTAATTGAATATATCTTACTTTCACATGAATCCAGTACTTTATTTTTTTTCCATTTATAATCAATCACATAGTTGTAAATAATTAAAAATGAATATGAAATTGGTTGTAACCCTAAATTTTTTCTATAAAAAAAATTTATAACAGAAATTGCAGTGAACGCATGTGTAATTTAGCATGCTAATTTAAGAATGTTATGAAATTGTAGTGTTATAATAATTATTATTTTTTATTAGCATACTCTCTCAATTTTCTATGCGCGTTAAACATACTAGTATGTATTCCCGTGCTACCGAACGGGAATAGATATATTATTAATCATGAGTTTATTCATGTTTAAAAGGCTCAGTTAAGTCTAAATTCATATTATTAACTAGAAAATTTCATTAACAAAACTTAGCAATATATTTATTTTACATAGAAAGATGAACCTCGGTGATAATGTTTATCCAAAAGAATCAAAGATCCATTCACGCTTTTGAATCTTCAATCTCTATTGGTGATTGAAATTTTCGTAACTTAACAAATTTTAAATTTAAAAATTAAAAAAAAAAAAAAAAAAAACCCTCAGAGTTGTACTCATTTTGTAGTTTTATGATGGGTTATTTTGTAACATAATGGACATTTGTGTGAAGAAAAAACCTCTGAAGTTCCATGACTGATAAAAGAAATTCTCTTTAATCTCTTTTTATAGAGAGATGGGTTTGTGCATGTTTTTATACATCTTTCATAGTTGTATTATCACGAAGCAGATCCAATGGATTTAGATTGGTACTACCGATTCCCAAAGCATGAGTGTTTAATGTGTTATTAATTTCATCTCATTGGCTTCTACACATGACAGCAAAATTAAAAATAATTAAATTGTACACGTGTATAGTAAAATTGAACTCCAATTTCAGATTCTAAGTGAACAATTGGAATGATAATAATATATGATAGTAACAACAATAGGAAAATTCAAATAAAATTTCGGATTAAATTGTAACAATCTGAATAAAAAATTCCAGTAGAAAGACAGGGTGGAGTGATCCACTCCAAGAAGGCGACCAAATTTGCGTAAATATAGAATAATAAATCTCACTCCGGAAAATTTACATTGTTCATAACATTTACCTTCACAGAAAATTTTAAAAACATAGTGACTCACATCTGCTATCCAGACATCTACAGTCAGGTCCTCTCCAATTCGCGTGAGATTCCATTGATCACTAAGTTCCTTTGCAGCCTGCAAAAAGTATCATCCATCGGTCCACAACAGTGCTTTCTTCATTGTTATAGGTGCCAAATCTGAACAAAAAGCCAAATATAAGGATAGTGAATTTTAGGCATAATGTGCATCTAATCACATATTAGCAATTTATAACAAATGTAAAGATGCAAACTTTGTAAGTGAATAGTAAACAAAACTCAGTGTCAGAACCAAGAAGAAAGTACTTTAATCCGAAACTCAGTGCAAATGTAAAGATGCAAACTTTGTAAGCAATTTATAATAAAGATGCAAACTCTGGCTTTGCTATCTTTTTGAAAATTATGCAATGTACCCAAACCAAGTTCTTATCACCGATATTAATCTCTTTGGTTTTCACGTATGACTGCAAAATTAAGAAAAAACTTAATTAGCACAGTAACTCACTTGACCTGATACATAGAAGTGGTTTTAATGAGAATGAACCCACATACATTTAGCCACATGATGCAAAATTCAACTTCAATTTCACCAATATTAATCTCTTTGGTTTTCACGTTTGACTGCAAAATCAAGAAAAAAATTAATTAGTATAGTAACTCACTTGACCCGATACATAGAAGTGGTTTTAATGAGAATGAACCCATATACATTTAGCCACATGATGCAAAATTCAACTTCAATTTCAGATTCTAGACATATGGTACAAAATTAGAACTCTAATTAGGAATTCTAATTTGGTATGTACACGTGGCACACAATTAGAGTTTTAATATAGAATTCAATTTCACATTCTCATATATAGATTGCCAAAATTGTTTTGCTTCCTCCACGTAATGATTAGTTAAGATGTCCAATAGTAATCTTTAACTTGTGGAAGTAGTAATCTTTAACCTAGTGAGTAATCTTTAACTTTTTATACATGTTTTTCTTTTTCTCATTGAAGCCACAGGGTCAGACAGAACCCAAGTTGCTTTGGTTTGGTTTTTAGTAGAAACACAAACGAAAGAAAGATAAAAACTTTGCTCATTATTATTCTTTTGATAGTAACCGCTCTATCCATGATCCCTCCTAATATGAGGCCTTATTACAACGGTTATTCAACCGCCTTGTGTTCAATCCCAGAAAACCCATGTGATGTTTTTTCATATTTTAATTTCAAATTAAACCTTAACGTTTAAAAAAAAAAAAAACATTAGCTTCCCTGAGAAAAAAGAAGACAAAGGCTTAAAGAATAACAATCTTTGTTATTCTTTTTTCATTTTCATTTGGTCCTGAAGAAGAGTAAAAGAACTGATCTTGAGTAAGTTTCTGATGTGGGTTTTCAACAATTTTGCTTATTGGTGTGTTGGGTATTTGTTATTTTTTGGTTTCATGGTACTTGTTTTTATTGCTTGAGTTGTTGAAAATAGTATATTTTTTGTGATTGCAGGTGGGAATTGGAGTTGACTCTGAGATGGGTATGTAGTTATTTGGGGGAGATCTGGTTTGGTAAGGAGTAAGGAGAGAGAGATGGAACCCCCAAGGGGAGTTTTGGCTTCAGTGTGGAACTTTATTTGCTTTCTACCTTTCTTCAATGGACTTCTTATTCTGGGAGTCATTAAAGGTATGTTGTCAATTTGTTCCTGGGTTTTGTTTTCTCTTGTTGGCTTCATTCTTGTTATGGCCTTTTTTTTTCCCCCTCAAAACTAATCATGTAGTTATATATGTATTTGCTTCTTATGTTATTTAGGAAAAAGATAGTTTTGAATAAATGAATTAATTAATCTTTTCAGTACTACTACAATACACTGTCCATGTGTAATTCCTGTATTAATTTATATCTGATGTTTGTTTTTTGAATTTAGTTTTGCTTCTGTTTGCTTTGTTAGAAGGTGTTCTGGAGTTTAACATTTGAAAATTGATAGACAGAAATGATTGCTTCAGGATTGTGCTTTCTTTCTCCCTCTTTTCATCTTGCGATTAAGCTGCTTCCTGGGTTTCTTAGTTTGATTTCATTGTTATTGCATCATTATTTGCTCCTCATGCTAGACCTGAGTCCTTGCCTGGTTTAGTTTCTCTCCCTTGGAATTTTCTTTAACAGGGCATTTTGATTCATGTCTATATCACCAAGTTTAGATGCTAGTTTTCATGCATCATGTGCGAAACAAATATCTATGCCTTGAGGGTGATTTTTGAATTGTGTATGCAGAGAAATTAGAATAGTCATTTTAGCTAGTCATGTATACAAAGCATTGACTAGTGAATCACAATATATTGCCAGAATGAGGACTGTGACTTTTAATAAACACATCAAATTTTTAATGAAACTTGTTTCAGGTATCATTCTCTGCCCATTGGTATGTCTTATCATGACAGTTGGAATTTCTGCTCTTATAATTGGTCTTTGGCCTGTACATATTGCCTGGACATACTATTGCGTTCTGAGGTGCTTTCATGGTCCCTCCACCTTCCCATTGTGATTTCCTGATTTATTTATCTATTTTGGTTAATTTTTTTCTCATGGTATTGAATATTGATGTCTTTAATGAGCAGAGCCAAGCGATTAGGACCTGTTTTGAAGCTTGTTCTCTGTATTTCCGTTCTACCTGCGCCCTTGATTTTGTGGCCAGTAGTTGGTATTGTTGGAAGTATCATAGGTGGAGCAGCATATGGCTTTCTTTCACCAATATTTGCTACTTTTGGTGCTGTTGGAGTAGGAAAGACTAATAAATTATACCACTGTTTTTATGTATGTCTTCAATACATGATTTCTTTTCTTTATAAAATTCTCCATTCTCATGTTGCCTGTCACAAGAGACATTCTTTCTTTTACTGTATTTGCAGGATGGAACTAAGGAAACTGTTAAAGGGTCCTTCACTATTGTCAGGGATTTTAGGGATGTTTGTTTCCATTCCTACTTCTCAGTTATGGATGACCTACTTCTAAAAGGACCTCCAGATGTGAAATATTTTGAGATTAGGTTTTCTCTCTGTCTGCTTTCTACATTTTATTTCATTTATATTGCTGCTCTTAAAACCATAAAACAGTGTAGAGACTATATTATTGAAAACAAATCCTTCATTACAATATGAAGGATTGTAATGATGAACATGGGCTCTTAAGTTCTTACAGTTTGCATTTGCTAAACTATTTATAATTTCCATCTGTTAACTTTATTTTTGTGATGGATGGAGTAATCAGAGGTGAGCCTTCCCGTATTTCTTTTTGTTTCAAACTCCATGTTTTCAATCTTGGAAAAAGAATTGTATTTGTAGGTCTCTTGAAGTATTTTCTGCTTATTATCTTTGAAAGATTATTTGTGGAGAAAGGACATTTTTCAGCCTCTAGAATATGCTTGATGTTTAAACTTATATTCTATCCTTTTGGCAATTCAGAGATGTTTGACTTGATGTCAACATCCACAATCAAGTTTGAGAAATTATATCTCATGCTGTAGGTGGAATTAATTGACATTCACACAAGGTGAATTGTCCAATGCATTGGTTAATTGATCCTAGTTAACACACACTACTAGCATGTGGAATTCACACAAAGGGAAGTACTAATTGACTGTACAAGATATGATTGGCAGAAGTGTTGTTAACAGATATATTTATGGTATGATTGTCCACAAGCGCATCATTTAATGGGACAGGCTTTAGTCAAGCTTTTAAAAAAAATAGTAGAAATTATCTGATGTTCATGATTAGCCCAGTCATCTTGTTTTATTCACAAAAACCTAGTCTTTTCCTTCCCCATAATATAACGACATGACATTGATAATTGATATTTTTGTTCTTAATCTTGTTAGTTGTTCCGGATATGTGAATTAGTGTGCCCATGTTTGTGCTTTGTTGGGGATTGGGGTGGGGGGTTGTTTCCTCTCTTTTTTCTTTCTCGTTAGATAATATCTTAGTTTAAGACTAGCTTGATAAGTGTAGAAACCCTTTGGATTTCAGATTTTTATTTTTCCATTGTATACAGAAGTTAAGTTTTGTGGAGTTCTTTCACGCTGAACTTATTTTGTTTTATTAAGGTGTTTTTTTTCCTTGGTGTTAACTTCCTTGCAGATTGCTTTATCTTCCTGGGGCAGTAATTGCTGGAGTTCTTGGTTTAGTTGTTGATTTTCCATTAGTCTCATTCATTGCTCTATGCAAAAGCATCTACATGCTCTTTAAGGGATGGCACCGTTTGTTTCATGACCTTATAGGTCGTGAAGGCCCTTTCTTGGAGACAATATGCGTACCTTTTGCTGGTCTTGCTATCATACTCTGGCCATTGGCTGTTGTTGGGGCAGTGTTAGGCTCCATGGTTGCCAGTATTTTTCTTGGTGCTTATGCAGGGGTGGTTGCTTATCAGGTAAGACTGTATGCTAGATGAGGTAATGTTGTTTTTTAGTCATATAGTTAATACAGCTTGTTATAAATTGCTGCTTTTTTTCTTTGCTGATGAGCAGATGGAGGTAGCATTCAAATTGAGTTAATTTGTTGTTCACATGTTTGTTTTGTACAAGAATCACACTTACTACTAGAGAATGACACTATCTGATTTTTCTAGTAACTATAAAAAATATTCATGGTCAGATTCCATTGTAAACAGAACGAATAGTTACTTTGCCTGTTTTCCATGAGGTTTTAACACCTCCAAAAGTGATTGTTGCTATAGTTGATTACCATTTTCTTCAACTGATCATTGTTAGTAGAAGTTTCAGCTTAAGATTGAAATATATTGTAAGTTATCTCAGCTTTTAGCATTTAGTCTGTGTAATCATTTCAAGCAATTGCACCTATGCTATAATCACCAAATTATGATTCTCATGTCAGAGACTTTGAGATCATATGAGATAGCGAGACCTTTTGTTGGTGTCCTGGTTGCATAGATTGCAGGTGACATAAATTGATTGTTTGGTCTTTGGATTACAGGAGTCCTCGTTTTGGTTTGGTCTTTGCTATATTGTTGCAGCCTTGTCCATATATGATGAATATAGCAATGATGTTCTTGACATGCCAGAAGGATCCATCTTTCCTAGGTTTTGTTCAGCACTCTAATTCTCTTTGGTTGTGAAAAGTTTTCATGCACTTTGACTTGATTCTCATAAAATTCTGATATTAACAGGCCTAAGTATCGACATGCACAATCACAGCCCACCTCTCGTACACCTTCTATCTCAAGGCCCAATTCTTTCCGAAATCCTCCTTCCCGCACATCGTCAATCAAGAACCCTATGACTGAGTTGAAGCCACTTGAGGTATCTTGTATATATTGCATTTAAAATTAAAGGAATGCTTCTCTCTGGAATGAAGTTCCCCCTCTTTGCATGTGTTTGAGATGCGTGACTTAACTGCATAATTCTAATTTTGAAGACACCTAATTTTTTAGCTCGGTTTAGGTGCTGAATGAAAGTTTTTTCATGTCTCATGTAGCTACTTGATAGCTTATTCAAGGAGTGTCAACGCCATGCCGAAATAATGCTTTCTGAAGGACTAATAACACTTGAAGACATTGAAGGTGCCAAGTCTAGCAGAGTTATTAGCATTGGGTTACCAGCTTACTGCTTTCTTCAGATGCTCCTGCGCTCTGCAAAAGCCAATGCTGTGGGTTTATTGTTAGGTAGTGCTGCACTTTCCTACGTATGTTCCTTTAAAATAAATTATTTTTGTATCATTCTTCTTTTTTATAATTTCCAACAGTCTTGATGGCTAATAAAGAAATTCCTTTTATAATTGATTGATGTAGCTGACGAGGTTACAGAGGTCACTAGCACAAACAGACCGAAAGATACCTTCTTTGATTGGTTTCTTAATCCACTTCTTATCCTTAAAGATCAGATTAAAGCTGAGAATCTTTCTGAGGCAGAAGAGGACTATTTCTCCAAGTTAGTTTTGTTGAGTGGAGATCCAGTGAGGTTGAAAAACTCAAATATTGGCTCACCACCTGAATCTGAACGTAAACGAGCTGAACTTGATGCATTAGCTCGAAGGTAATAAAGTGAATAATTTTTGCAGAACCTTCCTAGTTCCCAGAATTATTTTTTTTTTCTTCTTTTAATGCCCCTTTTAGTTGTGCTTCTTCATTTATCCTTTTTTTTTTTGGTAAAAAAATAATGATGAAGGCTTCAAGGAATCACCAAATCTATCTCAAGGTATCCAACTTTTAGGCGTCGTTTTGAGGCTCTTGTCAAGACCCTATCCGATAATCTTTTCAAGAAGAATGATCACAGTGGATCAAACAATAGGCCTCAAACAATTCCAAGATCAAAGAGTGCCTTTGCACGAATGTTTAGCCAGCAATCTTTTAAGTACAAGACGAACAATCTCAGTTCTGATCCGGAGTCACAAACAGCAGTGAGAAATGTTGAAATTTTATGATGAGAGATGCTAAATGTAATTTTTGTAACAATCTTAATATTCTTTTTTCCTTGATTTCCTAATTGGTCATTTTAAGTTGTAACCTCTATTTATTCTCATATTTGCCGTCTCCATCATGACAGATAAAGAAGCATGTATTTCTATGTTGTACAAAGAAAATGCAACGTAAGAGAAAAATAGATATGGGTTTTGTTTTCTTTTTCCATTTTCTGAATATCAGGGTGGGTTCCCCCACCCCCACCCCCTAAAAAAAAAAAAACAAAAGGCAAAAATTTATGCATTCGCTCTCCTTTCTCCACTATTTGTACTAACCAACAGACTTACTCACTTTTTCTACAATTTCCAGTGTATTCGGATTGAAAGCACCATTATGAAGTTCACTAAATTAGCAAATCACAGGATAAGACATAAGCTATTGGTGGCTTTGATAATCAAATTATTACTTGTTCCTAATTTGATCTGAACTTATTGTCACACAAGATGAGACACTCGGAAAAGGGTTCTTTGATTGGTCCATGTCCTTTCAAGAATCTTGATGATCCAGGAAGAAGAACCGAGGTTCTTTGGACAGATTCTGTGACAATGAAATGTGACTTGTTAATGTTGATGGATTGTGATTGTGAGTTCAATGTAAGCACATCGAAGGGCAATCTTGTGCTATTCTTTGTTTGCTAGCTAATGACCTAGTTTAGGAAGCAATCTTGTACCATTTTTTGTTTGTTAGCTGATGACCTAGTTTAGGAATCTAAAAGTAGTCACAAATTTGTGAGGACTTTTATAGGTTACATTGTAGACGCACAATGTTGTACACATTTGCAAAATGATTGATTTAAAATGTATTGACAAATGATTATTTTGTCTTTTCTTTTGTTTAAATATTATTAATATTGAATGGTTACTAGTTAATTTTGAAACAAAACGGTTCATACTTTAGCCCCCCCAAAGCTAAAATCCCAGCTCCGACCTGGGTAAATTTATCATTAATTTTGAAGAATTCATGTTATCTCATACTGTACTATATAATGTAGCTATTTGTCAATTTCGTAATGGCTTGTCTTTCCTAGTTTTGTTGCTGATATGTCAGCTGTGTGTTGTTGCTTTCTCAAATTAGGAACTCAAAGTACGTCTGTTTATACTTTAGAAACCTTCTCAGACTTTCCTCAAGGCAACTATATATTACTTATATTATTTTAGAGCTATGGCGATCACAGCAACAAATACTACTGCTAGAAGCAAGCAGCCTTTGCAATTGATTGGCTTACTTTTGCAGCACATGCATTGCAGTCACATAGTTACCTATTATGCCTTAGGTTTTAACTTCTTTTCCACATAGACCTGTGGCTCTCGGCCAAAACTAGTTTCTCATACTTCTCTAAGTCCAAGAGAAGACACTTTAGCATTACGTGATGCTATTTGTGCTACAATTTTCATTATGGTACAAGATTTTGTAACTATCTTTAGGTGATAATCAATCTCATTCAATATTAGTAAGAATGCTTTATCATCTAATTTGATAGTGTTGAATGAAAACACAACTCAAATGAAAAGAGCCCCATTAGAAGGCTGAGTTGCAATTTCATCTCTACGGTAGTCCTCCAAGTCCACCAGGCACAAGGAAATTACAAAGATGAAAATCTTAATAAAGAAATGGGGCAAGCAATGGGAGGAGGCCAACTAACTCGTACATAGTTCGAAGTAATTTTTTTTTTCCAATTTTATATGCAACTTTTATTAACTAAAAACCTTTATTCCCTTGAGAAATTGATGATTTTAGCTTTTCTAACGGCATTGCACCTTTCTTTGAATGGGTTTATGTTGGAATATTTATGTGCGAGTAATAATGTAATTAGTTGAGTAGTGAATTTTCACATTGGATATTAATGTGAAAAATAAGTAGTTAATATAATTTAATTGGACCCAAACCTATCGAATTAAGCTTTGAGGTCAAATGGTATCCTTATCTATATATATCTTAAAGTTGAAGTGCAGCATTTATTGTTATTATATTTTTTTAAAGTAAATCAACGTAGTATTTTGGTCCATTTAGTCCAATTCGGTCTTATTGGTCTACTTCGGTCCACCTTGGCTCTATTCGGTCATTTCATTTTACTTCAGTCCACTTCGGTCCTATTCAGTCCATTCGGTCATATAGTTACACTTCGGTCTAATTCGATTCACTTTAGTCTATTCAGTCCACTTCAATCTAATTTGGTCCATCTTGAACTATTTGAGCCTTAAATTGATTCTTTTTGTAGATTGCCTTTTCAATTTTTGGGTTAAAATTTCTTTTCTTTTTTCCTTAATTTTTAGGTTGAAAATTGTGAAATTTTATTTTATTTGGACCAAACTTTTAATTTTGGGTTAAAAAATAAGTATTGGATATTAGAGATATGACCCTTTAAAAATAATAAAAATGATGAATATTCAAAATATTACCTTAAAATTCAAGTTTCAATAATATGGGCAATATACTTATATTTTGGAAAAAATGCTACAATTGTAAACCTATATAATAATTTAAACTTAATGTAACATGTTATATATATTCCATAGAATAAGGGTGTATATATATATATATATATATATTAATATTCTTAGATATGTTCAAATCAATCATCTGATTATAGTATATTTAAAAAGAATTCATTTTTAATAACATTTCTCTATTTATATAAAACAATATCATAATTATATAATATAAATATTTTTAATAAATTACATTTTTCACTATTTTTTTTTTTTGAATGCAAAATACATTATATATTCCATTATATAAAATTTATAAAAATATAAAATATTTTTAAATAATACATGCACTAAAAAACTCACAAATTTTACATTATATTTTTATAAAACAATCATATTACATTTGCATCGGTAACTTCCTAAAGTCTCCTCAACTTGTTATCTTTTTATATATCACATTTTTCAAGATATAATTATAAAGCAAAGCACATGAACAATTAAAGAAAAGATATAGATTCCATCATCAGAGGTCTAAACAAATCCCACGTTAGATTTACAATAACATCTCGGAACAAAAAAAAAAATAAGTCTTATGATATCCTAAAAATTCAAAAACTGGACAATAGAACTATATAAATTCCCACCTAGCATAACACTAGGGTGACTATATAACATTAGAAGCAACAAATGACAACACAAACTGAAGAAAGACTAATGCAGAGACTCCAAGTGAAGAAACTGCAACATGGGAACCAGATGATGATCTGCCACCACCAGATGGAGACTCTTCCTCATGTGACATCACTTTTACGATCATCCTCTGACCCTTCTCGCAGTGCCCGGATACTCCACTGATGAAGTAGAAAGGACCCGGCTGATTCAACCTGAAAACTGAATTCCCATTGTTGGAGAAGAAGTTGGGGTGAGAGGAATTGCACCTCTTATACTCTGTCTCATTCACCTCCATAACTGAGTCCTTCCTGTACCTAAAACCTGTGTACAAAAGGGAAAATACAAGCACCAAAATATATAAGAAACACATTGTAGACACAAATATATATTTCACAACTTTTTTGCAACCTAAAGAAGTGATGAATTGTTATTGATTTTTACATGGATTATCATTGATACCATTTTACTGTCTACACCACAGTGATTATGAACAGAGTTGTGCATATGGACTTACTGGAAATATAAACATCAAACTAGTTAAACACATGTATAATATATGAATGCATTTTTGAAGTGCAATAGACCCAATACTTTTTGACAACTTTTTCATACCTTAGCAAATTGTTGTTGATTTCACATGAGATCATCAATGAGACCACTTTTTTGTTTACTGTTCATATTTTTTTTTTGTTGAAAAAAGTTGTTTATATAGACCTACTGAAAACATAAACATCAAACTAGTTAAGTGTAAGTGATTTGTGAGTGCATGTTTGTGTATGTGATTGTGAATGCATGTCTGTGTATACTTACGGACAGTGTCACCAACTTGGAAGCGGTTTTCTGAGGCCCAGTCATTGTAGATTTTGCTGTCATTGGCTGGTGGGACTACCCAACCATGGGTGCCTCCAACTTCGAACTCAAAGGAAGAGACTGAGAAATTGTGAAGAGAGCAGAATACGGTAAACAAGAACACAATTAGAACTGTGGTGGAACTCTTGGAGAAAGAAGCCATTGGAAGCCTTTGCAAAGGCTCTCAAAAGAGACTAGGATATATGCTAAAGGAAGAGATCAGTTGAGTGTAAACACAGGGAGTTTTGAGGGTGTGATATGTGAGTAATAATAGTGGGAGTTTGTGATATTATTGGCTTATAATAAGGGGAATCCGCCAGAGAGCGTGGGCGTGAAGTAGTGCTTGAGATGAGTCAGTTACAGGAGAGAGGGGATGGACATGAAGGTAGTGGGAGGTTGTGGCTATTTCTTTGACTTGGTCAGTCAGTTCGTCTAATCGATATTCAAAAACTAGTAATTCTGAAGCGGAATTGTTTTCCAACGTTGCCAACAATCATGGATAATGGGTCAGTTGGTCTAATCATTTGGATGAAACCCTTATTTTTTTTCTTTTTCTTTTTCAATGGTAATTTGATAGTTATAATATGAGGAAAAAAGGATTTAAAAGTTAATTTTTAATTTAGAGGATTTAAAAAGCTAGTTATAGTTTCAAAAAAAATGTAAAAAATACCCCTAATTTAATTAAATAATTATTATTCTTAAAAAATAAAAAATATAGTTAAAATTGTAATTCAACAAAATTAAAAAACTATTAGATAAATTTTTTTTCCTATATATTAGCACACTCTCTATTTGAATATATCTCTCACGCATGTTTAATACATTTTAAAAAAAATATTAGCTCACCTTAAACCTAGCCGTTTACTTATTTTCAAATCCTAAAATTTAGTTTCTTAAAAAATCACTCATGTGTAACCTCACTAAAAATAGATAAATTTAAATTAAAAAACTACATTAAACTCAAAATAATAATAATCACACATGTGGAGGGCATGTGATGAGACTAATTTTCATTAAAAATATCAAAAGATTGCTGCACGACAATAATCTTGGCACTTGAAGAATGAACTTTTTTTTTATAGGACTTTTATTTTTAGAAAATTGTCAATGAAATTTTATTCAGATAGCAAATAAATCGGTGTTAACAAAATTGATAATATTTTGGAAGAACGGATTTCATCCAAACTAAAAATAGGAAAGATAATCTAGCTCTCCTAGTAAGACATCTCTTACTACATTATCTTACTTAAAGGTATGAGAGAAGAGTTTACATAAGACAAGGTGTCTTTAAGTAAATGACCAATTAAAAACAAAAGTAAACATATCACCATTCTTTAGAGCATTGATGATTATTTCAGAATCTCCTTCTAGAGTAGAATTGTCCAACCCAACTTCACTGAGAGAACTTTAATGAAACTTGAACTTGTTTAGTTCGGCAAATTGAATTCAACAAGTCACATGAGAATCAACTAAATTGATGAGGATCAACTAAATTTTATAGAGTATTAGACTGTTTTATACTTAAAAAGGTCAGTCAAAACTCATAAGGATCATGACTAACCTTTTTTTTTCCCCTACTAAATCAGGGCTAGGGAATTATTCAATATTAGCTACTAGAGTTTAAATCATTTTATAGAGCAAGGAGGCTGCGTTAAATATTTTGATGTCAATCTTCTAATTCCAAACGTTGCAATCACCAACGGTTGCGTTTTTTTTTTTTTTTTTTTTTTTTGGGGGGTGGGGGAAGTGCATTAGATCTTTTATAAAATTGATTGCCATGAATATATATACTGTGAATATATATACCCTAAGAAAAACCGAACAATACTAATTAAAGAAATACATATTTTGTTAACCAATAGCTTCATCAACTCTTTGCTCAAGATGATTGATAGGGATAAATCTCAAAGCAGACAGATCCAATTAACAGAGGGAGTCATAAGTGACAGAGTAGCCAAAAGAGATGGCTTAGTTATTCTACCAACCAAAAAACTAGTAGACGGACTCATAACCTGGACGGAGAGGCAAGGCGACGGGTGGACTCTTTAAGGTAGACAGATCCAAGGGAGACGGTTTGTTGAAGACATGTGGCACCTATGTGGCATGAGTGGTCTCCAAGAATCCTAGTATGGAAATATCTTGCATTCTACGCCCAATCATAATTAGAGAAATCCCTACAAGGAAAGGACCTCATAATATACGAGTATTAATGAGAATCTTCTCTACAAGGAAATACCTTCGATCTCCGCCAAGAAACGGAGGTCATCTCTACACTACTATAAAAACCTCAAAACCCTCATAAATCAAAGTACGTATAATTCCCCAACTCTGGCACTTTAGAGTTGTAGAAATTCTCTTTCTAACTTAACATTTGGAGAATATTTGGCCGGTACCACACCGATATTCTCTGTAAGATCTTCTCTGTGTTTTTGTTTCGTAGGTTCCGTTAAGAGTATGTAAGGACCGTCCGACTCCCTGACGATGTTTTGCATCATCAATGACAATATTTGATAAACCTTAGATTTTATTTTCACCCCACCTCTTCATCAATACTATTTTTTTTTTTAATATTTCAATATCAAGAGAATGATTTGAACCCTGGACCTATTTGTTGAAAATACAAAAAAAATATCAATTGCACAACAAGATTCTTGGCAAACCCAACATTATTATCACTTGACAAACATCACGGCTATTATTACTTAACAATACTGTAGGGAGAATTTTTGTTCAACCCCGCAAGCTAATTGTCCTCTTTGGGGAGCCAAGCCCGTAAGAGTGTTAGTAGTGGTACACTCATGGTTGCTCCAAGGGCTTATAAACCATGGGTGGGGCGCATCTTTAGGCGATGTGGGACAATCCCACCCCTTCAGAACAAAACCTTGCGGGCTTGGCTCTCCCAAAGAGGACAATTAGCTTGCGGGGTTGAACAAAAATTATCCCCACAAATACCATTTTAAAAATTATTTTGTTAATTAAGACAAGATTTTCAAAATAAGTTATTTCCCATGACAACTTTCAAACATTTCTATTTTGCCAAAAAAAAATTTACAAGCATCATAAGGGTAACAACTATTCTCGATCCTATATGACCTGCTCTACTTAAGCAAATTTTCCCTATCCTGAAGAGCTAATAAGGCAAATATATATACTTTAATAGACAAAGTTTAGTTATAAAATTAGTTGTAACCTAAGATTACAACCTTACTTAATATCATAAACATTATTATATATTTTAAATATCTATACGTGGATTATATGTTCTTTACGTTCTTAATATACATGTTAAATTTTGTGTCAATAAAATATTATTTACTATATAATCTATAAAATTATATTTTATGCATAATTTTAAACTACAAAAATTTGCAATTTAAACAATTTATTGATGGCATAGTAACCGATCTTTAATTTTCTAGAAATTTTACAAGTATGGAGGATATAAGAAAAAAATGTAATCCAATAGTAGATTTGTCAAAGTTCAGCTCCAATAATATATATATATATATATATATTGTAGGGTCAGTTTTTGTAACTCAAGCTCAAAAGGTTTGGATTATGAGCCCAATGAACCCAAAATAATGAATTTGTAGAGAGTGGGTGAAAGAGCTGAGCTGATTGTGAATTAAACAATAGTTAACGTATTAAGGATTGAACTAACGTAGAAACACACTTGAAAACTCAACAAATGAATGTCCGAAGAGGTGTATTATTGGATGAAAGGTGATTACAACTTTTAGAGTTACAGTAAAGTTATTCTCTTCAGCTTTTTTCTTGCTTTTCTCCTCCTTCTTTATCAGAGGCCTCTTCTCTTTATATAACACCCTCTCCCATCATTTTCATCGTCCACTTGTTTTTCATCTAAGCATCCACTTGAGTACATGTCACGTCAAGTCTCCTCTTTAGCTCTCTGTGAGTGGTAGTAGTTGAGATTGTACTGTTCAGGGGTCTTCTCCACATTAATGCGGCCAGAAAAGTAGCTGCAGTGCATTTAATGTGGTGGTTGCAGCTTGTCTTCTAGATATTTCTCCGTTCCTATCATCTCCATACGTGCCTGAATCTTATCCTTATCATTGAAATCGTTAGAATGATTACTTGAACCTCTCAGGTATCTGTTTGACCAAGACTTTTTGCATCCGAGGAGAATGACCTCTTCGGACCACTGGTGATCTCTTTGGACTATACTCCTCATTCATTTCTAGGTATCTCTCTTCCACATGGATTCCTTCTCGGCCACTTTCTTCTCTTCGGACACAAAATAATCTTCAAATAGGGCCCCAGGCCTAATACATAAGCTTGGGCTTTTACCCCCCCATATATATATATATATATATATATTGAGTAAAGTTGTTCCTTTAGGGTACAATCAATTTTATAACTAAACTTCGTCTTAATTTAATCCACTTTTTTTTACATATTTTGTTAATTTATAAATTTTTTTTTTTTAACATTTTCTCTTATCATCCCCAAAATAATTTTTTTCTCTCTTGTATTATTATAATTTTATTTCCCTTCTCTTTCATCTCCACCTCGTTAATATTGAAGTCCACCCATTAGAGATGAAAAAATATCTCTAACTTTTCTTGCCACCATCAACTCTACTCTTTCCTCACGTGGGTTTTACGTAACTCGAAGAAGGGATGGGATCAGGTACAAGGTACTCCTAATCTGACCCCAAACCGTACCGTTGGCATCTTTTAGTCCAAACATCACTAAAAGCTTAATAATTTCGGCACGTATAATGGATTTTTGTGTTGTAAGGACCTCGAAAATTAGCTGATAAAAGGATGTTACATAAATTGATTACTCTAATTTGTCATCTTTTAAGCGTGAAATATAATAATTTGAGAATGAGTTATTTAGTTAAGGACAAAATCACAATCACATTCCTTGGATTTCAAATAACAAAGCAATACCCTAGTTTAAATCACATCTTCACGAGACTGTTAAAAAATAAAAAATCAAAAAGATAATCAAGGAGATTCAGGAAGAATACATGAACTTTAGTAAAGTGCACTTGTATTTGTCGTCTTTCTTTTCCTCCTATATCACATACACAAAGATTGGCAATATGAAAGGGGTTTAACAAAAATATCATGTAAAAGCTGAAATTGAGAGGAAATGGAAAGTAGCCGCCATATGTTCCCCACTAGCAATCCGAAATGCACACATGAATTTATCCTATAACAGGGTACCACCACCATGCATGGTCACATTATGTCATCTCACAGCTATGAAGCTAGTCAAATTCAGAAACCGCAAAACCATTTTTTCTGCATCCAAAACACATAGAATAATAAGAAATGTCAAGAGTCTGTTACCATTTTTTCACCCCCCCTATCTATCCTTATCGCTACCTGGGTCCAAGGATTTGATCTGGACAGGACCTCTTTTGTTTCCTTTCTTTTGAGGTGCGCGTGTCTTCCCCCATGTCTGTCATCTCCTGAACCATGCGCGTCCTATTTAGCACATCCCAGCCTTTTTCTAGGATCCTTTCTTCGAGGCCAGAGAGCCCATCCGCGTCCTGGGCCTGAATCTTCTATCTCCACAGACTCCTTTGCTTTTTTGTTCTCTTTTTCCTTACTGGTCCTCCTTGGGCCTTCAAATCTCCTTTTCATCTTATTGGGCCGAATTCCCTTCCTTCTAAGGCCCAAATCCTCGATTACATTTTGGACCTCAACACCCTATCTTTCACTTAATTACGACTCCTTGTTTAAAAGAAAAAAAAAAAAAAAAATGGCTTCAAGTATAGTCTAATAATAATTGCATTTTTGTAGTGCCTATATTGTGAACTTGTGATTAGAATTATACCACACTTTTCCACAGTTTCACTATAAAAAATTATGTCTCTTTTTCCTTAAATGTCAAATAATATATACTTTTATAGCAAGAAATTAATTCTTTCAATTCATCTTGTATTTTTAAATATTTAAGACTTTTAAAAAATAGCTGAAGTTGGTTTTAATTAGTTTAATTAGTAAAGTATCTTATTATAAAAAAAGAGCTTGTGCTTGAATTTTTCATCATAAAAAGAAATTCATTGATATCATATGACAATAAAGGATAATCGTCATAAAATGGATGCAATTAATTCCAATTTTATTGGATTTTAAAGAAATATAAATTAAAATTTGAAAATAAAATTGTAGGGTCTGGTTTTTGGTGCCCAAGCCCAAAGGATATGGGTCAAAGGCCCAACGAATCCTGAACAATGAATTTGTAGAGAGTGGATCCAAGGTTTAGGCGCTGGCCGGCGTTCACGAGGCATGAACTCCTTTCTCCTTTTATTGAAAAACACTTAGAACAGTTTACAACTAGAAGGTGCTCCTCGGCCATGGGCCGAGGAAGCTTTTTGCCCTTTTACTTCCCTCTCCTTTTTTCCCCCCCTTTTCCTTGGAGGGATTCCCTTACATTATATACCCTTTATCCAACCAATCCTAGCCCTACACTTGTTGAGCGATCTAGACATTACTCAGGTGCTTGTCCCATCAGCCGCCTTCTCAGTCTCTTTGGGAGTCGCGGCAACCAAGGCGACGCTGGTGCGGGGTCCTTTCCTCATTAATGCGGCCTGGGCGGTAGTCAGGTACATTTAATGCGGAGGTGACTGTTTGTCATGAGATTGTCCCTCAAGTTCTCGGACGTCCGATGATGGGGTCGTCCTCGGACTTAGGGTGCCTTCTCGGCTCGGGCCTTCGGCCTAGGACCGAAGTAGGCTGGGCCGTAGGATTCTTTGGCCCCACAACAGCCCCTCAAAATCTTGCTGTCCGCATCCTCGGGCGGAGAGGAGGATTTTGATGTCCTCGGGCTTGCGACGCGTCCCATCGAGTTTGGCCCTCTGTTAGTATTGGAGTCTTTTCAACTGCCCTAGACGTGTTAAGGCGCCTCGAAGCGCGCAAAGCGCCCTTCATTAAATCAAGATGGCTCTGTGCTCCCCACGTTCAACGGGAGGATGATAATCCAACGGTGGGGATTCGCCTACCATTTATGGGTGGGAAAACCCGTGTGATTCCTTGATTTGGGGTATAAATACCCATTCGACAGGCTGGTTCCTCTATTTATTCGCACCCAAGAGTCTACATCTCCAGCATAAAAAGCCTGTCTGAGGAGCTTCTACTCATTTCTGTAAGTCATTCTATCTCTCTTCGAACTTTCTCCTTCTCCATCTCTTCCTCTTTTTCATTTGCTCTCTCTTAGCTCGCCTAGGCATCATTTGGGATGGGTAGATTTAAGAAGTATGTCTTTACTGAGGAGGCGATGGAGAAATTCATCGCCGATTATAAGATACCGACCAATGTGGGCTTGAGGTATTGTGTGGAGGGCGAGTGGCGCTTTCGGAGGCAGGAGGGTGAGGTGGTGATTCCCATCGTTGCCTTCGTTGAAGGTGGCATGAGGATACCCATGGGGCTGGTGATGAGGGACTACCTGACGCACTTCCGGCTAGCCCCCACCCAGTGTGCCATCAACGTCTTTAGGATTCTGGGCTGTGTGGATGCCCTAAACGAGGAGATGGGGCTAAGATTGACCCACCATGACGTCAACTGGTGTTATAACCTCTAGTGCCTGAAGGGCAAAACTTACTATCTCAAGACCAGGGATGACAGGGTCCGGCTCATTCAGTGCCTCCCTAAGTCCAGCAAGGGGCTGAACAAGGACTTCCTCATCGTGTCTGGAGAGTGGCACGATGGCCTTCACTGCCCGACGACGGAGGGGACCCCAGGTGGGTAGTGGGAAAATGGGGAGAGGGTTCTAGGACCCTAATCAGTTCCATCCTTTACTTCATCCATTTCTTTTTGCACCGTCTGGTTTCTAATGTGAATGTGTTTCCTCTTGCAAATCCGCACGCCTTCACGCGCCATTTCAGCCTGATCAACCGGGTAGACTTGCAAAAGGCGCTGAGGGCAGAGGTTTTCGTGAATGAGGCCGACAATCAGGTTAGGGCCGCTCACCAGATCTTGAAATACGACCCGACTCACAAGTCATTTGCAGCGCCGAAGTACTTGATCAGAGCAAAGGATCCTCGGCTTCGGAAAATAACCGTGACCGAGGACGGGTTCCGGTTCCCCGAGGTGCCCTCTACATCAGAAGGCGTAGTACCTGCGGGTCCCTCTTCCTTCCTCAGATCCTCAGAGGCTGCCGAAGAAGGCCTAGAGAGGGAAGTGGAAGTTGCTGACTTTGGCCCCGCTGAGGACGAATTTGACGTGTTTGAACGAGCCGTTCAGTCCGAGGACCCTCCGGGAGACTTGGGTGATTCTTGTCTGACAGAAGCAGATTTCCAAACGCCTAAGTCCCCTCCTCGGCGCGAGATGGGTTACAAGAAGAGGCCCCAACCTAGCCTGTCGGACCTGATCGAAGGCCGACCAGGGAAATCCAAGCCCGAGCTTCCTCCTCCTCCTCCCAAGACTCACTCCGCCCAGGGCAGGTCGGCCCCTACCCAGTCAAGGCCTTCACCTTCTCTGCCCAAGACGAGTCTGCCTTCTAGGCACGAGCCCTCCGATCCCAAGTAAAAGAAGGATAAGGGCAAAAGGCCGGCTGAGGAAAAGTCCGGGTCCCCCCGGGAGGAGGATGATCCTCGACGGCCATCCAAACAGCTGAAGATAGGCTTCCGAGGCCAGGATAAGCAGGTTGACGCCCAGCCCGAGCCTCAAGCCTGGCTTCTTGCCCCAATGCTCCATGGGGGGCCCCTGAGGGAAGACTCCTCCCTCAGGGATTTCAGAGAGGGTGAGGGCGTGTACGTGGCCGACGCGCTGGAAAGGTGCCTGCTACTCCCAGCTGACATGGCGGAGCTGGGGACTATGAGGAGCAGGGAGGTCTTCCTCTGCCTCAAGCGGTATTTGGGAATGGTAAGTCCTTCAACACTTATGACTTTTCCAGTTTTAGTTTTCTCTTTCCCATATCTGAGCTCGGCTAACCGTGTACTCGTCTTGTTGGGTAGGCCATTCAGGCCACTTATAGGTTGGAGGACGTGGCCCATGACCAGGGGAAAGCCATGGACGTGGAGCGTGAGAAACGCCTGGAGGCCACACGGGTCTTTAAAAACTCTGAGGCTGATCTTGCCAAGGCCCGGGAGGAGCTGAGTGCGATGACCAGTGCTCGGGATACTGTCCTGTCAGGCCTTGCCGGCTTCCAGAAGCAGGCCGAAGATTACTCAAAGCGCCTGGCTGAGGCAGAGGAGCAACTGAAGACTGCAAAGGAGCTGCTTGCTGATCTGCCAAAGAAGGTGGCTGCCGCCGAAGGGGACAAGAGGGCAGCTGAGTGGGCAAGGGACGAGGCCGTGAGGGCCAAGTTTGAGGCCGACCATGGCAGGGAGGAAGCCCTGGCCACTAAGTAAGAAGCTGAGGATGAGGCCTATGCTGCGGGGATGGCAGAGACAGAAGCAGCCTTTAAGGCTCAAGTCCCTGGGTTGTGCAGGCGCTACTTTGCTGAGGTTTGGAGGGAGGCTCTCAGACAGGCCGGGGTCAAGGCCTCGTCCAACTTGTGGAAGGAGGAGAGTGTGTGCTACCCTCCTGTCATCCGCGAGGTAACTCCAGGTGGCACTGAGGCCGGGGAGGTTGCAGAGGAAGCCGGTGCCGCTGCGGGTGAGGACACCTTAATCACTGAACCCACGGGCGAGCTTGCCCAAGGAAGTGACCCTCCTAAGGTAGCGGAATCAGGTGAGGGCCCCGTTGAGGAGGCGCCCCAGGAGGTTGCGAAGTCCACCTCTGAAGTTGAAGTTCCTGCTGCTGAGGAGGCAGCCGTACCTGCCACGCCTTCGCAGGCTGTCCCTTCTGGCCAAAACTCAGAAGGCCTTGAAACTGCTATGGTCCAGCCCCCTGCTGAGGGAAGAAAATAAGTGTGCAGGGCAGGCCCCTCGACGCCGTCGTCTCTCTTGTCTTTTGCGTCCTTTTTTTTTTTTTTTTAGATTGTAATGTGGTGTTCACCATGTAATCTTTATGGATTTAATGAAATACGAGTTTTGTTTCTTTTCCTGCTGGTTGTGGTTGTTCGCTTACTCGTACGCTATCCGCTTTTTCTTTACTTGTATGATTTTGACTTCAATTACATCTCGGCCAATCGCGGCATCAATTATTATAGCGAGGGCATGTATGCCTGGGTGGGCCCATCGTTCCCTAAGGGCCAGGTAGAAAATTCTTTGGGTAGACACTTAGGATCCCCTTGAAGTAGTTGGCTTCCCCGCAGGATTGAGTTCGAGGACCATACAGTACTTTTGGTTCTGTCTAACACTTAGAATCCTCTAAAGGAGTTAGTTTCCCCATAGGTCTGAGTCCTGGGACTATGCAGTGCCTTTGGTTTTGTCTAACACCTAGAATCCTCTGAAGGAGTTAGTTTCCCTATAGGCCTGAGTCCTGGGACCATGCAGTGCCTTGGTTCTGTCTAACACTTAGGATCATCTGAGGTGGTTAGTTTCCCAGTGAGCCTAAGTCCGAGGACCGTGCAGAGCCTTGGTTCTGTTTAACACTTGGGTTTTGAAGTAATTAGTTTCCCCATAGGCCTGAGTCCGAGGACCATGCAGTGCCTTGGTTCTGTCTAACACTTGGGCTTCTGAAGTGGTTAGTTTCCCCATAAGCTTGAGTCCGAGGACCATGCAGAGCCTTGGTTCTGTCTAACACTTGGGATTCTGAAGTGGTTAGTTTCCCCATAGGCCTGAGTCCGAGGACCATGCAGAGCCTTGGTTCTGTCTAACACTTGGGCTTCTGAAGTAGTTAGTTTCCTCATAGGCCTGAGTCCGTGGACCATGCAGTGCCTTGGTTCTGTCTAACACTTGGCCTTCTGAAGTGGTTAGTTTCCCTATAGGCCTGAATCCGAGGACCATGCAGTACCTTGGTTCTGTCTAACACTTGCCCTTCTGAAGTGGTTAGTTTCCCCATAGGCCTGAGTCCGTGGACCATGCATAGCCTTGGTTCTGTCTAACACTTGGCCTTCTGAAGTGGTTAGTTTCCCCATAGGCCTGAGTCCGTGGACTATGCAGAGCCTTGGTTCTGTCTAACACTTGGGCTTCTGAAATGGTTAGTTTCCCCATAGGCCTGAGTCCGAGGACCATGCAGAGCCTTGGTTCTGTCTAACACTTGGGCTTCTGAAGTGGTTAGTTTCCCCATAGGCCTGAGTCCGAGGACCATGCAGTGCCTTGGTTCTGTTTAACACTTAGGCTTCTGAAGTGGTTAGTTTCCCCATAGGCCTGAGTCCGAGGACCATGCAGTGCCTTGGTTCTGTCTAACACTTAGGATCATCTGAGGTGGTTAGTTTCCCCATAGGCCTGAGTCCGAGGACCATGCAGTGTCTTGGTTCTGTCTAACACTTGGGCTTCTGAAGTGGTTAGTTTCCCCATAGGCCTGAGTCCGAGGACCATGCATTGCCTTGGTTCTGTCTAACACTTGGGCTTCTGAAGTGGTTAGTTTCCCTATAAGCCTGAGTCCGAGGACCATGCAGTGCCTTGGTTCTGTCTAACACTTTCATTTCTCCGTAAGTAGGGGTTTGTCCTCGGACTGCTTTGCTGGAGACGATTCCTCCTTCGGACGGATTATGATCTTACACGTGGCGTTGATCTTGCCTCCAGCTCGAGCCCTCATCTTTTTTATTTGCGAAGCGTCCCTTGGCCATTCGTGTTCCGTGCTTAACGTTTCGGTGCGCGAGACGCGCCTTCATTAATGGCCTCGTGAATTAACAGAAGTCCAACGGTCTGCGGCCCCCTTGGAATTTGATAGCTTCATTATTAGCCCCGCTAGTAATTCCCTTTTCGAATTCTGCGTGAATTAATTCTCACCAACCCTCCTCCTCTATATAAGGCTTTCCGGAGGGATGGTTTCTCCATACTCCATGAACCTCCCAACACAAACAGAAAGAAACACACCCCTTCAACTCCTCATGCCCCTTTAATAACCCCGCCGAAATTGTGACCGGAGTTAGGGGATATGGGGCGGCTTTGGACGGGTGTGAGGACATCCGTGCCAAGAGCTGTTGTGGCCGCAGCCCCCATTGGGCTTCCGGTGCGACAGAGTCTAGGCGTAACCCCGATGGCGCCATGCACGGTGGCCCGGAGGGATGTCGTTGAAGTACCTAATGTCTCTCCTCATAGCGCACCCCCGACGGAGGAGACATGCGAACTCACATCATGGGCGGTGCCCGAGCGTTGCGGTCTCCGACGGCCAGCGCTCGTATGGGTTGGAGAAAATCAAGGGAATATCATGGGGGAGGGCGTCTCGGAGCCCTTGCGTCTGCTCCTCGCTTTGTTCAAGCTCCGCCGCTCCGAGAAAGGAGTTGTTGGTGGCCTTGAAACAAGCCAGCCTCAGCCCCCTTCCGCCCGCTTACTGTCAAGTTCTCCCATTCTCTTGATGCCAGTAAGGGTACGGGTTGACACTTCCCTCTAGCTAGTTTTAGGACGGGTCCGCCTGGGCCTCTGATTGTAAGACTAGCTGGTAGGAACGGTTTTAAAACAAGCCTGCCTGAGCTTCTGATTGTAATTTGTAACTGTTTCTTTTTATGATATAATATCAAGTTTTTTTTTTTGCTATTGAATCTTCTATCTCGAGCTTTTGTCTTTCTGTAGTGTTTGTTTGGTAGTTCTTTTTTTGCATCACCACCGATCTTCCGTAGAATATCTATTCAGAACAGTCGCCTGTTGCGCCAGTCGGCGCACTAATCCTCCCCACAGACGGCGCCAATTGTAGGGTCTGGTTTTTGGTGCCCAAGCCCAAAGGATATGGGTCAAAGGCCCAACGAACCCTGAACAATGAATTTGTAGAGAGTGGATCCAAGGTTTAGGCGCTGGCCGGCGTTCATGAGGCGTGAACTCCTTTCTCCTTTTATTGAAAAACACTTAGAACAGTTTACAACTAGAGGGTGCTCCTCGGCCATGGGCCGAGGAAGCTTTTTGCCCTTTTACTTCCCTCTCCTTTTTTCCCCCCCTTTTCCCTGGAGGGATTCCCTTACATTATATACCCTTTACCCAACCAATCCTAGCTCTACACTTGTTGAGCGATCTAGACATTACTCAGGTGCTTGTCCCATCAGCCGCCTTCTCAGTTACTTTGAGAGTCGCGGCAACCAAGGCGACACTGGTGCGAGGTCCTTTCCTCATTAATGCGGTCTGGGCGGTAGTCAGTTACATTTAATGCGGAGGTGACTGTTTGTCATGAGATTGTCCCTCAAGTTCTCGGACGTCCGATGATGGGGTCGTCCTCGGACTTAGGGTGCCTTCTCGGGTCGGGCCTTCGGCCCAGGACCAAAGTGGACTGGGCTGTAGGATTCTTTGGCCCCACAAAAATTAATATATACATACATATATATTGGTAGAACTTTGTAGACTCTAGCTTAGTAATGTTGCTTGTTCTCTTTTGAAGAGAGTTCAACTTTCTTCTTTATTATTATAACTATTGAATTATTTTTTTTAAAAATCACTTGCTGGAATATTAAATTGATCAAACTTAGAAGCTTGAACATATTCTTTTACAGTAGAAGGACGAGAAGGACCTAAGAACTTTTTTATAGATTGTTTGAAAGAAGTTTGGGGTTTATCAAATACAGTATAAGGATTTACAATAGGGAAATCAGTAATAGGGATCTTACTATCTTTAGGAATGTGAGAGATTTCATACAGGTAGTCTAACCTATTTGCAGTAGATTTGCGAAGGGAAAGGTCAAAGGTAGGACTAGTTGTATCAGTGATTTCTGATGATACATTTGCCATAATAGTTTCTTTTGGAAAGAACTGTTTACCAAAGACCTAACAGGACTAAACACCAACACAAGCTTAGACGTTCACAAGGTGACTATGGAAAACAAGGTTCTTTAAAACTTCTAAGAACGAATCCCTTAGTGTTCTACTTGATTATCAAATCCAATGTTCTGATGTGACTTATATAGAGGATCCACGTAGTGTGGCAACTGTAAATCACAGAACATACTAATCAGGACAATAATCAAAGTATACTAATCAAAGGAGTGAGAAACAAATCACATGGCTCTGATACCAACTGATCCAGATGTTTGCAAACAACAATGGCCACATGAAGACCATTGGGAAATGCCCAATCCTCTTACGGGACATGATGACCCTCACTATCATAACCCTGATCCGGATAATGATGTTGATGAAGAATACTGGAATGTTTACTTTTTTGAGTGGAAATACAAGTAAAATTGTGGTTGCATCTTTGTTTTGAAATTTGAATTTCTATGCTGGTCTTTCTGATTGTGAGCTAGAGGACTCTCTGTGTTTGTCTTGTGGTCAAGAGTATAAGATAGCTGCGTGCTCACTACTTAATTTATCTTTTAATTCATGATGATATGATATGGACAACAACCAAGTGAATGAATTCTTTTGGGGGTATTTGGAGAGTGGGAGGGGGAGGGACGGGAAGGGTTTCAGTAGCAATGTATAGAAATCTTGGTAATTTTTGCTTGGCATTACAGAGAGAATCTTTCAGTTTGGATGGTCCAAGTGCTTTTAGTGCGCAACAGAGAAATTGCTGTTTATTTCTGTTTGAATTATATTTTTGATTTTGTGTATAAAATGGACGTAGACTGAGGTTACGTGGGCTCAAAAAATTGTAGTGGAAATTATGCACATGCTTTGAATTTGGTTTTTGAAATACTCTGAGCAATGTTTGACTCAGGCCTGCACTGATTTGTGAATCTCATCTCATGTGAAGAAATCTACAACCGATAAAGAGGCAACCATTGCCTGTAAGGCAGTGTCTGGTGATTTTTCAGCGAATCCTTCTGTAGTTTCGGATTTGGCACTCCATACCTTGAGCAGAATTGAAGAAAAATCAGAAATTGGAGTAACTGCCAACCTACCACATGATGCAGATGTCTCAATGCCTGCAAAGCAAGGTGCACATACAGAAGGAACCATGGGTTTGGATTCAGCTGACAGTGCTGAGATTACTAGGCAAGAACAAGCTGCTACAAAGGCACAGGCAGCTTTTAAAGGCTATTTGGTAACTTTTCTTGCATGAAATAAAAAGATATGTCATAATGGTTAATTACATGAACCAGAAGTTTGAAGCTAATTCTGCGATCCTTTCTAGCATGTCTTTCTAGTTCTCTAATGCGTTGTATGCCACATCTTCTAGATAAATGCATACCCTTATGATAATATGTTGGGGTTTTGACTAGAGTGTCTTATAGTACTGTCTTATAATTGAAAGCATTCGTGGTTTTAAAGAACTCATGAAAGCCATTATGAGGTAATATCTTGGAGAAACCATCTAAAAATTGATGCTATGGAGTACCAGTACATACTGCGAATGATTGTTTAAGCAATTAGCATTATTAATGATAATCATAAAATGAAAATTGAGATAGAAATACATACATGTAAAACTTTTATGGTTCATTGTTTAAGGGAAAAAAAGCACTATATGCATGTGTGCACATTGATTTTTAATTTTCTAGTTAATCTTTTAGGGTTTTGGCTTAGGGGGTGGGCAAGTATAGATATTGTAGAGGTGTCTATATTTCTATTGTATGAGGGTCTTATTTCAGTTATTGACAGGTATTCAGGTTGGATTTCAAATTTTCCGCTTAATGTAAAGAAAAGTATGTGTATGGATTCTGAAACACTATATTTAGTGTGTTTTTTTATTATTATATAAAATTAAATAGTTATGTGATTTACTGTTAGGAAAATTTGTACTTAAATAATTTTTGAACGAAAACAACCACTAGGCCAGAAAAGCTGTCAACAAATTCTTCTATTTGTAAAGTATATAAGCATCTGGTTTTTTTAAATACTTCAAAACTTTCATGGTTTGTACGATTAGTATATCATTTGCAATCAAGAAAAAAATATGTTCTGAATTTTAGAATCATCTTCTGTACAGGATTAATCCACTGTCTAGTCAGCCTTTTCACTACAATTATGTATGCACAAGGTAGTATAGACTATTGTATGGGTGCTCTAATTGGGGAAACTAAGTGGCCATAGCATTATTGTCATTAACCTTCTAAATATAGAGTGACCCATGTAACACTGTGGTTTGCTTACCAGATAAGGCTCAAGCTGCAGAACTTGAGTGGCCTCTATAATCTACATTTTAAATGATTCATATAAGAAAAAGAAAAATATATGAAATTGAAGCAAAGTGACAAAGCAAGTAAGATAGTGGGATATTAAATATTTAGTCTTTTATTTTTATTACAGCATGTAATATAGGAGTTGATGGAGTTCAATGTTGCTCGTTATATAGCTTCTTGCTTCATTGCCGACTGCTATGCCCTTGAGCCTCCACTGTGACCCAGTTGAACCAAATTCAGCTTGGGATTGGCTAGAACGCTGGTCATCATCTCAATTTTGGGGACCACTTTCACAGCCAAAATGTGTTCCCGACACTAGATCTCATAGACAGCAAGACGGCATTCAAACTGGGGAAACTCAACCAAGCAGGGCAAAACGACGTGTGCGCAAGGTCCCAACTGTAAATGTTGAAAATAATTCACTGCATCCCACATCTGAGTGTGAAAAGCCCAGAAACTACCTCAGGAAAGCTATGATCCATCAAGTAGAACCAGGGCAGGAACAGACTCCAGATGAACTTGAGAGGGTAAAACGAAATTTGAGGAAAGTTGCTGTATCCAACTCAGTGGCTCCTGATCAGTCAGAAGCTATGACTGAGAAGCCAAAGTTAAATATGCGAAAGGTGTCAAGCTCTACAGTATCTGATGCTCCTCAGAAGGGTAGCAATAATTCCTCTGAAAAAGTAAATGACCCAATAGTGGTAGTTTCCAATGACTCTAAACTGTCCGAGGTAGAAATAACTCCAAAACCTTTGGCATTGGAGGAGACAGTTGATATGATGCATGATGATCACCCTGCTGGTGAGCGCATTCCTCTGGAAACTGTTGAAAAAGTTGATAACATTCCAGTGGTGAATGAGGAGCTAAATACAAAGGAGGATTACACTAGCAAGGGGAACCAGAAAAGCCAGAGAAGATCTTTCCCAGCAAAGCAGGAATACCCAGAGAATGTTTCACAGAATACTCCAACCCTGCCAAAGTATATGCAAGCAACTGAATCTGCCAAGGCAAAACTTAGAGCACAAGGATCCCCGAGGTTTGGTCAAGATGAATTGGAAAATGGTTTCATCAGGTGGCATTCTTTACCAGCTTCCACTAATGGTAAATTGAGTTCAGTGTCACCATGGGTGCAAAGGCTAGCTCCCTCAAATGGCAAAGGAGGGGGCAAAAGTGACAGATCACCATCGCCCTCTAAAGATGGTGAGGGTAAGAACCTTGAACAGATATGCAGTTTTTTTGTACTTTTGTTATCAGCTGGTTGTAATGCACTTGGTTTTTTTAAATACATTTTTTTTTCGGAATAATTACAATTTACCCACCTGTGGTTTGGCCCGATTTCTATGTGCCTACCTGTGGTTTAATTTTTGACACTTTACCCACCTGAGGTTAGGTCCGTTTAGTCTCCGTAACCCACCTCTGTTAAAAAAAAGGGTAAATAAGTCTTTTTCCACCTATTTTATGTCTCTCTCCTCCCAAAACAAGAAAAACAAAAAAACAAAAACAAAAAACAAGATTAAAATATGTTATTTGTTTCTCATAATTCACAATCACGAAGAACATTCACAAACATAAAGAACAAACCCAGAAAACTAATACTCAGAAAACTAATACAAATCAAATGAAGCAAAACCATGAGAGAGAGAGTTCTTCGTCTTCTTCCTTATACTAATTTTTTGTGCCTGAACTAATAAATTTATTAAAATCAAAGCATAACACAGTTTACAACATGACAATAGGAAGGATCAACAATTTCCAGCACTTAATTTCTAAATTTTTGATTTTCAACATCTAAGATCTCACTCACGCAACAAACCCAAACAACAAACCCACCAAAAAAAATCACAACATCATGAACAACAACCCAGAACAGTATACCAACTATACCAAACAACAAAGTGGCCTCGGCGATTCACAACAATACCCAGCAGATCCGGTGATTCACAACAGTATACCAAACAACAAAGTGAAAATTTCAACTATACCAAACAACCCGGTGATTTGGCGGATACCCATATGCCAGAACCCATTGAATACTAAGGAAGAAGATACTAAACAACAACCCAGAACCCATTGAATCACCGGATCTGCCCCCAGATCGATCAACAATTTCCTACATCGAGCCCATGACTTTCAATGCTGAGCTTCGTTTTGTGAGAATTTGAAGGAGGTGGCCTCGGCGGTAATGGACTCTTCAATTTGGCCACCATAGCTGGCGATAGCTTGGATTCGGAGGGGATGGAGGTCAGATCAAACGGTGGCGCATTCTCCTTGGCCGATTTAGACTTCCAAGAGGGGCCTGACTTGGCGGAGCTAGGGCTCGGCAACGACGCTGGATCGGTGGACTTCGCCTCCCTCAAGATCACGTTTCTAAACCAAATCCATACCCATGATGGATCAGCTGCCTCCAGACACACCCCTTGTCCTCCTCTGTCAGTTCACCGCCCCTGCCATGGTAGATCAGCAATGGCCCGTGGGTTTGGTGGTGTGACAGCGGCCCTAGGTTGGTGATTTTATTTTGATCATCGATGTGGGGTGGAGCTCAGCTATGGGTCTGGATCGTCGAAGATGGAGGAGATCAGAAAAGCGTAGAGAGAAAGAGAGATTGAAGGATTGGAGAGAGAGAGTACTGAAGGATTTTATATATATATATATATATATATTTTTTTTGCTAACCTTTTAGCAACTTTTATTTTATATAATTTCAAAAACTCTAACAAGGATTATAGAATAAAGGTTATGTATTTAATTATTTATGCCTTGAAATTTAAGGAATTCGTTGGATTTGGATTCGGAATAGTTTCAGTCACATAAGCCTAAAACTATTTAATTCTGGGAGAAAAAGGAGTGTTTGATCTGTTTTGAGTTTTGTTTTTGATAAAAAATGTGTTAGAGTAACGTCTGCACTGAAGGTGGGTTACGGAGACTAAACGGACCTAACCTCAGGTGGGTAAAGTGTCAAAAATTAAACCACAGGTAGGCACATAGAAATCGGGCCAAACCACAGGTGGGTAAATTGTAATTATCCCTTTTTTTTTCTACACCTGTTGTGTCCATCTGATATTAAGCATGTTGCTTATATGTCATCATCTTGTTTCTAGCATTGTTCCAAGGGCTGAGAGATATTGTGTTATCTTTTCTCTTGAACTTCCAAATGTTCCTTAAGTTGGTCATGGAAGATGTAAGCTTAGCCAACACGATAGCTTTCTATCAAATGCATAAAAAATGATTTCCATTCTTCTGTGTATCTTTTTCTTCTTGCATGTTGGCATAAAAGTCAAGACCATTTTTTCTATTTCTGGGTCACTCAATTCGTAGTTTATACACACACACACACACATATTACACACACACATATATTAGTTTCTGAAAAATCTTCAGTTGCGTACTGTTGATGCTGTTTCTGGAATTTTGTTCCGAATGATTTTAACCATTTGGTGGATTTGAATTTCAGATAAGGTGGCCCGGCCAGGGTGGAGAAGGTGAGTTTGGTGCTATGTGCTTTGAGAATTGAGATATTAGAAAGGTATGTGGAAAAACAGGGGTGTGGTGTACCTGGAGTCTTAACCATATTTCTTTGTGTTTTGCGTGTTTAATTCAGTGTATATTCATGGAGTTGCACTTCAGCAGAATTATTGGTTGAAATTAGCATCAATGTATGCTTTATACTTTATTTCTCTGCTCCACCATAGAATTCTCAGATGTAAGAAATCTTAACTATGCTTTTAATCCAGAATCTATGAAATTTAATATTTAGCTTGGTTACTTTATTGATTTATCTTTCGTTGGTTATTTGATTGACAAAGTGCGGTACCTCTTGATATACTGCATTGGATATCAGGGAATGGGTGCCATGAAATATCCTTAGTCTAAATGTTTTTCCCCGAACTCCATTTTTACTGCATGCCTTGTAAAATTCTCTCTTTTTTCTTGACTGTAGAATTTATTTTCCACAAAATTCATTGTTATATATTTTAAGGCCAAAAAGCAAAAACACCCCTTGGAGTTTGGGTCAATTGCAAAAACACCTCTTGAAGTTTCAATTATTCCTTGCAACTCTTTGAGGTTTCCATATCCGCCAAATTGACCTTGGACCAACTCCCATTAGCTCTTATGGTTGGAAAAATAGCATGATAATTGCTTGTCCACATTAAGAAGACTTACCAATTGATTCACGTCTATAAGGTCATGATTTTTCTGTCTATAAGGTTTAACAAAAATTAATCACAGAGGTTAATTTGATGGACATGGAAACCCCATATTATTTTTGCAACTAATCCAAACCTGAGGGGTGTTTTTGCATTTAGGCCTATTTTAAACCACAGTTTCTCAATATGGTAAATTTGTTACCATGAAGCTTGACAAGCAAAATGGGCCCAAATTAAAATCTATAAAAATATGACCTTGGTGCTGAGCCAATCTGATGCTTAAAGTCAGGTCCTTTCTCTGACCTAGCCTGATTTCACCCTAGTCTGAATATTTCACAAATTGATCTAGGACAGCCTAGGAAAGGTCAGGATTATGAGAAAGTTAACGGAGAAAGCTGATAATAAAAACTGGGAGGTTTAGGCCAGTCCATCATAGAAAACATTAAGAAATTTATATTTTTTTGAACTTTGTTACTGTCCATAGACATCAATGGTGCAACAGATATTAATTCATAAATGCAATTTCTCCCCAATGTCCCCATGGTTGTGGGGAAGAAAGCAGCATTTGTTACAATAGAGTGAGGTTCCAAAGTATGGTTTTGATTAACATATCAAAAAGTTACCTTGTAACCATTTACAAGATAAATGCATCCATTGCTTACAAATACTCCACAATAAATGGTGGCACCCATGTCATTTGACCACGTAATTTTCCCCAGTATAATGTAGGACAGAATGTGGGGATTTTATGTTTTACTATCTCAGGATGCAGAACAAATTTCAAAACCATATCAAGTTCTTTTAAGTATTCGAAATATCTTTTTATTTGGAGCAGGAGATTTCAATTTTCAGACAAAAATTCAAGATCGAGTTTCATTCATGGGGTTTGATGTGGCTTTCTATTTGAAGCAGAAGATTTCAATTTTAGACAAAAATTCGAGATCAAGTTTCATTCATGGGGTTCGATGTGAAACATAACGTAGGCATCAATTTTTGTCATTAATTTTAGATATTTTATGTAATTTTAGGATTAAGTGATTTATGATTTTATTTCCTCAATTTTAGGTGTTTTAAAGGGGTTTCTAGACAAATTAGTCTCATTACGATACTGTATCCATTAGAATTTGTTTATGATTTTTTTAATTAGAAAATAAGATCTCTTGTTGCCTTTAAATAGGTTGATAATATTTAAATTGAAATAGGAGAGTCTGCTTACAATAAAATTAACTTTTCTTTAGGATGTCATATTAGTGAAAATTAGTTTTGATATACCTCAAGATCCAGAGCACTCTACAAGAGATGCAATGCATATATCTTACATATTTGTTCAAAGTGTTACTGTGCTGATATGCACTTGTGTAACTCAAGACGCTTTCTGGCAAGTAATGTTTTCCTTAGCACTGTAGGCATCTAACTAATAAATTGATGTGGCCTAGAATAGAGTGCAGGAAAAAAAAATTGAACAATTCATTTTGCCTTTCCCTTGTGTTCATAAAAATGAACTATTCTTTGACTTAGTTAAGGTGTGGATGAAGATTAGGTTACTTGTTAAGAAAGTCAAACAGCAGATCATGTTGCAGCCATATGCAAAGCAGTTAGAATATGCATAAAATTCTTTTCTTTAACAGTATATGCATAGCTGAATTGCTTCAGAACTGCTTACAAGACCTGGTTTAAGCATTGACCAAAACTTGAGCTGTCTATGGCACATTCCAGGCTCCAAAACCTCCTCATATACTAATGAGAAATTTATGTTGAACTGATCAGATTGGAGAATGAACACCTAAACAATGTTGGGAAGTATCGGGCATTCAAGTCAGTACCACTACCTTTTAACTATGATGACAATGAAGACAAGGACATATAGACATGTACAAATTGACAGAAGAAAGATGATCTGAATGCAAAACTAGCAGAGAATTTTTTTGTTATGGTTCCTCATTGATGTGCTTGACTGCCTGTTCTTTACAAAAATCGTGATCAACGAGGAACCACAACTAAGACCAAAAAAAATCGTCTTATGAAATAATATATTTTTATTTCCAATTATAAATAAAAAAATCAATTCCTATTTTGAACTTCCCTCTTATTTCCTTTTTCAACTTAAAACCTGACCTAATTTCCTTAGTTAAGATTTAAGACTCTATCATCTTTTATATTTTGCATATTTTATTTTCAATTCAAATTTTAAATAAACCTTAAAAAGAAATCTCTTGACATTAGTGATCACCCAATTTATTTGAGAAAAGATTTAATCACTTATAAAAAAAATTTCCCAATAGAAATGCCAACTTAAATTTGAATTTAAAAGCTTAATTCTAATGGAAACTTCACACACATATATAAGTGCTCGTGGGGTGTAGGGGGTAAGAGCTGGAGTTCAAGTTTCTAAGAGGGAACTTTACACACACACATACTTAGATTATGCTAGAGTGGAATTTCTATCTTGTATTAAAAAAAAAAAAAAAAAGCTTAATTCTAATGGAAAGATTTTTTTTATAGTCACCTCATTAAAACCTATGCAATTTCCAAATTGAATTTTAAGAATTCAACATTGACTAACCCAATTATATTTGTAAAAAACAAAATGAACAAAACTGAGACCTGACCCAAATCGAATGTTCGGGTTTCGAGTTAAGTATGCACGTACGCTATATAAGGGCCATGGCTCATGACCCGTCCCAGAAGCTCGACGGCCCACCGAGTTAATGGGTGGCCTAGCCCGTTATTATTGAAGCCCATGGATAGCCCATTAGCCTAGTGGGTTAGACTGTGGGCTAGTTTTTATGCCCATGGGCACTCGGTGGGCTAGCCCAAGAGCCCAGCTGGCCCACTGAGCTAATGGGTGGCCTAATCAGTTGTTATTGAGGCCCATGGGTAGCCCACTAGCTCAGTGGGTTAGACTGTGGGCTAGTTTTTATGCCCATGGGCGCGCGGTGGGCTAGCCCAGAAGCGCAGCCTGTGGCTCAGCCCAAAAACTCATAATTCATAACAAAAATATATAGAAAGTGTATAAAAGATTGATCTTGAGACAGTATAGAGAATCTTGAAACATTATAAAAGAACTTTTGAAGAGAACTTCCTCAACCACTAAGATATTTAAAGTGATTATACTAAACTTAGTTTACTAAATATATATTTTTCTAGTAGTCTAGCAACTTTGAATTAACCATTTGACATTTTTTTTTTATTAATGATAAAAAAAAAAAAACCATTTAAAGCCTTAATAAAAAAAATAAATAGGTTTCCATCAACAAAACAAAAAATTAAATAGATTTGACTGTAAAAAACAAAAAAAATGTAATTAAGTATTAAATTCTTTGATTCTTTCATTTTAAAAAAATAGATTGATTATTCCCTTTAAAAAATTGATTCTTTCCTTATAAAAATAATAAAATAATATGCTAACACAAGCTCATGAGTAGCCTATTAGGCCCAACCCAGTACTCCAACCCATTAAAGACAAAATGGGCATTGCCCATAGGCAGGGTCATAAGTTGGAGTTTTCTCTTTTGGTCTAGCCTAAGCCAGCCTATTAATTAGTTAAAAGCCTATTGTGCCCATAGACCAAGTAAAAATGGGCAAGACCAGCTTGACTCGGCCCATTGATAACCCTTAGCGCTACGGCTAGTTCTAATATTCCCGCTTCTTTTTTTTACCACTCTCTCACACGCACATTCAAGACTCTCTCAGACTCTCTCTGTCTCTCTCAAATCTCTCTTCTTCTTCTTTTTTCTTTCTTCACTTTCTCAGTTTCTCTCACACGCAAACACAAACTCTCTCGTTAGTTTGCATTTTGCATCTCCCTAATTCTTCTAATCGAAGTATTGACTCTCTCACTTAGACTCTTTCAAGGTTAGTTGTTTTCCATCTTTGCAATTCTTTAGGGTTTAATTTCATATATTTATTTATTGATTTATTAATTTAGGGTTTGATTTAGGGTTAGTTTCATATATTGATATTAATTTAGGATTTACTTTCATATATCAACTCTGTCTGATCAAAGTATTGACTCTCTCACTCAAACTCTTTTAAGGTTAGTTGTTTTCCATCTTTGCAATTCTTTAGGGTTTAATTTCATATATTGATTTATTAATTTAGGGTTTGATTTAGGGTTAATTTCATATATTGGTATTAATTTATGGTTAATTTCATATATTGATATTAATTTATGGTTTAAATTTCATACATGAATAACCACTTTATTGGATTGGTTGTCTGCTTTGCAAAACCAAACATTTTCTCCTCTTTTATTTATTTTATTTTATTTTATTCTTTTACTTTTTATTCTTGATTGTTGACCCTGTGCACTCCCTGTGTACTAGGTGATTATTTTTCTTCCAGTAAAAGAAGTCAACGCTCATTAAAGTGGTTATTCATGTGCACTCTCTATATCAAGTTATACACAAACACTTGATTAATGGGACTGAATTAGAGATGGGTTTCCACTTTCCAATATTGGTTTTATTCACACAAAATTAGGAGCTGTGGTAAGTGAATTTGGTGAAAGATAGGCATGCATTATAATACTTGACAGTTAAAGTTGCACTTGCTCTTGAACTTAGTTTGAGGAAAAAAAAAAAGATTGTTATTCCACTCAGCCAAAAAGAAAGAGTGTTACAAAACACCACTTGTTCAAGCCCTAGTAGCATTATATAATAGAAACATGGTGTCGAAGTTCGATGCAGAAGTTATTTACTTTTATTCCAATATATTGATTCATTCATAATGTAATTCATTGACTCATATATTGATTTTGTGGGGTTTTTTTTTTTTTTTTTTTACCTCTCTAATATTGAAAGTTACTGATTTCTCTAATTGAATTTTAGGGATATGACTATGGCAGATATGTCACTGGAATCGACCTTAGATAAGGTAGATAGAAGCAGAGTTTTATATGTTTGCATCTCGTTTCATGGCAGTGAAGCATCTCATTTGGTTTATAGAATTAAAGTAGGGGACTTATGGGTTTCAAATTGGGAGGCTTTGTCTAGAGTTGCAGATCTTGGAGGTGAAAATCTTATTGGTTGCTGGTGGATTCAAGGCATCTGGTTTGGAAGTAGAATTTAGCAAAGACATTTTTTCGTTTGATCCCTTTGATCCTGCAAATGGATTTGAGAACCAAGACTATGCGCTGTTAAAAACTTCACAGCAGGAAAGTCAGACCCTATATTGGTGGAAGTCAAGGGGAAACTATACGCACTTTCTGGATTGCCATTTGAGCCTTTTGATAATCTGCCCCAACCTTCATTTGAGGTATATGATCCTGCCATTCAGGACTGGTCCCCCTCCCTCGCCCTCCTTTTTTCACTTCTATATATTACCCTTTCGACTCCTATGGCTCCTCATCATCACCTTCCTCATCATCTCCCACATATTACCCTTTCAACTCCTCTGGCTCCTTATCATCACCTTTCACATCATCACCTTTTGTTAGTATCAGAAGAGGGTTCATTTCCTTTAACTATGTAGTTAAGGAGTCTACAATCTCTATCTCTGGCCCTTTTTCCAAAACATATGTATTTGACATTGCCATCGAGGAATGGATGGCCAGTATTGCCTTTATGGGGATGCCACTTCCATTCAATGGGATGGGAATCTATATCATATACTACATATAATAATAGAAGCTAAGAGAAAGTTGATTCCTACAATTAAGGAGATGCTGTCATGTAGGCTATCTAAAACTCAGACATGTTTAAATTAAAAAGCGATAAATTACATTGTTTAGTATCGCTACAACACCATTTAAAAGCCTCTCATTATAAATAAAAAAATTAACCAGTTAAAATTAGATGTGCACCAAGATAGAAATAGAGAGAGGCGATGAGGACACGAAAATAGAGAAAGAGAGAGGCGATGAAATCAAACAGCTTCAAAAAATGATTTTGCAAACCCAAAACATCATTTACCGCAAAACAAAACCCAATTCTCTTCTAAAACTAAAATTAAAACCCGTAACTCCTCTCTCTTCTCAGAAACCCAAAAATCAAAGCCATCTCCTTCCCCCAAAATCAAAATCCAAAACTTAGATGAGAAAGAAGTAAGCGATTAGAGGTGCCATTCTCACGCAATCTCTAATTCTCTCACACAATGGCCACCGATTCATCAAACCAACTCAACCTCAACCCTACTACTACTACAGAAGAAAACCCTAAACAAACCCTAGACAACAACACTACTACTATTGCTGTCACGCCCACTGTAGCCGCTACCTGTAGCAGGGGATGTTGTTGATGTGGATCCAGCTTCCAATATTCAGAAGAAGATTCGCCGTGCAGAGCGATTCGGCCTTTCTTTGCACTTGAGCGAGGAAGAGAAGCGTAATTCACGAAAAGAGAGGTCTTTTTCTATTTGTGTTTTCTTTTTAATTATTGGATTGGTGTTTAGTTTTTGTTTTTTTGCAAAGAAATTACTTGATGTGAATTATTATTTGAGTTCCAATATAGGTGAAGTAGGGTTTGTTCATGGTTTATAGGTGTTTGATGCTGGGTCTCAGTTAGTAAATCCTACCAGTGAGTGTGAGAGAGAGAAAGACAAATTTGCCAAGTTACCATCCTTCCTAGAATCTTCTCCATTTTGTTTTTCTCTCCAACAAAAAATTCAATGTTTGCTTTTTGCTTTGCCTAGATTTGATCCTTTAAACTTTAGCAAAGGGATCGCTAAATAGTAGTTTGTGTGTATAACAGTGACATTCTGGATGATTCTCTATAGAGACAACATCTTTTATAACTATTGATATACCCTGTTGTGAATTGTTGTGAAAGATCAAAGTTGAAAAGATTAAAGAATTTAGCTTCAGTCATATCTAACTCTATGATCATTGTTACATAAAATTTCTTTGATTTAAGTCATGGGTTACAATCAAATACAAAATATGTGTCTACTTTCCTGATTTCTTTAAAGTTGCTGCTATATAGGGAAAAGTCCAAGGGATTGCTTTTTCAACTTTAACTAATGTTTCTTCAATTTTGTTATGGATTATTTTGAAGTTTTTTCTTCAATTTTGTCAATGTTCAAATGTAGTGTGGTTAATTTAGGTGAATTTTTTGGTTGTATTCATGCTGTAAAACATTCTTTTCATCCCATTCCCATTTAGAATATGTACTCCACATGTCTGACAAAAAGACTCACTCAAAATTGAAACTTACTACTTAAAATTGAAACTTACCAAATAACACCATTTGAAATCCCAACTTTTTTGCTAGCTCCACAAATTTCACGTCTGCAATTTTTTTTCCTATTTTTTAAATCTGATTTTTTTTTCCAGACCTATTACCTGACTCCTCTTAATTTTTTTTCCAAACCCATTACCTGACTCCTCTTATAAGTATTATGTGAACCTTTACGCATTCAAATTTCAGATGCTCTCTGTCTTTCTTAAAACCAAAAACCCTAACCATTCAGTTCTCTGTCCGTCAATCATAGAGAGAGAAAGAGAGATCTGACTAATAGGCATGCAAAGAAATACAAAATGAGACAAATATTTTTAGATGTCAAATATTTGAGCTTCGAGTCCCAATATTTATTTATTTCAAATATTTGTGTAATGATGTGCTCCACTTGTTTTTTAAAAGAATTGAATCAATAAAATTTCAGAAATTGTAGTTTCCTTTGAGACATGAGTTTAATAATATGAACAATTTGAAGAACCCTTTGCTCTTTAGCTATGGAATTGTTTTAAATTTTTAATGCATTATCCTTTCTTATTTATTCATTCAGATGCATTTAGTTTCTTGCTCTTTTCATGTTTGATGCTTCTTAATTTGTTATAATATTTTGCTATCTTGGAGAGTTAGTCATGTTGTTCAAGTGTTTTCCACTAGAGTCACTAAGTACATTCTCATGTTTGTAAGATTTCAATTTAATTTTTCGAAGTACAGAATTTTAAAATCTTTCACTGGGTGAATTTCTAAATGTTGCTCAATGACATTTTGTGTTTGAAAGGGCATTCAAAAATCAAACAAAGAGGTACTTAAGAAGATTTTTGAAAGCATAAGAAGGTTTATTTGCACCAAGGACCGTGAGCAAGTCCAAGGATGAGGCTTTAGGCTTTAATTTTTTGGAGTAACGTTTAAATTTCATAATTAATTGTTTTATTTTGATGCTAAGCAAAAAAGTGAAGTTATCATGTCAGTTTTACTGTTTATATAAATTGATAGTTTTGTTTGATTGAACTTAGATCATTTGAAGCTTTTTCTTTTCTTTTTTTGACAATTTTCTTTACTGGGATGTGTTACAATTCAAACATAATGTATATTTCCCTTTATCTATGTTTTTACTTTTCACTGTTTCAGTGTTGTGTATGTGCTATACTCAATTTTCTTTACTAAATTTGTTGTGAAAAAATTGTTTTTTTTTAAATTATAATGACATTGACTTAACTTAATTTCAATTCAATTTATTTTCCATTTTTAAAATTATTCAATCTTTGCTGTGAAGTGTCATAGTCATTGGGTTTTTCCCCCCATTAATTTACATGTAAGGGTTTTCTGTGGCTTGAGCCACATTGTCTAAGGAAGTTAAAACACTTTATTGAGAGTTCTGTTTTTGTTTATGTGTTCGTATGTATGTTTTATTCTTTGGTTGAGTTATTAATTATTTCCCTTAATGTGCTATATCATAATAGGTTGACCTGTTATATCATAACAGGTTGTTGGTGGTTACTTTTTCATCATGATCAGAAGGTGAAGATAGAAATTACTCTTATCAATACCTACTGTGTCTTCGTCATTATCACAATATGTAGATAGACTTCTATTTTTGTCCAAGCCTCATCTTGCTTGACAAACCTAATATTTATCCATTTGTACCACATATATTTATCTATTGATTTTTTATGTATATAATTTTTATGTTAAGTTGTTCTATACAGCTATTTTAGAATTGTTATGAAATATTGTATCCGTAATTAAAGTTTCACAGTTTAACGTTGGTTTATTTAACAATTAGTTAACTTAAACAACATACTCCAAAAGAATTTTAATGTATTTCATTGTCTTCTAATAAGTAAAATGACCCCGCGCATTGCGCGGATCTAACGCTAGTTTATATATTACTAAAAGCTGAAGCGTAGCATTTATTGTTGCTACGCTCCAATTAAGCCACATCAGCGTCCACCTCATTATCATTTTCTTTTCAATTTTCCTATAATTGTTTTTAACATTTACTTTTTATTTTATTTTAATATTTACATTTTTCCAACCTTTCTTCATCCTTACCTTTTCATCTCCCCACTACCCTCTACATAAATATTATTCTTCTTCTTTTCATCTCCCCACTACTCTCTACATAAATATTATACTTCTTCTTTCTCTTCATCTTCCTTTATTTTGTCTCTTCTTATTCACACTCTCTTACTATAAATTGGTAACTATCTATTCCATTCTATGCATGGTTTTTTCTCACAAAAAAAGGTTCTCTCTCTCTCTCTCTCTCTCTCTCAATTTTTCGATGAATTTTTTATACATTCTTCTATTTATACCAAATTACTAATCTTTGGGAATTTTTTTTTCTACACTAGAATCATTAAGCTCATTTTCTCACTTAATTTAATTGGGTATTTTGCAGGAATTCAAGTAAAACCAGACAATAAGGAATTTTACGGCATTGGAGAACGCCTGAATATATACCAGCCAAAAGTTGAAAGTCAGCAAATTTGTGGAGCTATGATTAAGCTTCAAACGGGATTGATAGTATTGCCAATGTTCTTTAATTAGCATCCTTATTTCTATTTCTCTATATATGTTTCCTAGAATTAGTATTAGTCTCATTTTTATTTTCTCTATTATATTCTAGGTAAACCAAGAGTTCTTTAAAACTCCACATTGGTTAATGCCATTGAGATTTGTTTTTTAATTTTTTTTCCCTCTTTAATTGTTAAATGTTACCCTTTTTTTGCTCTTTCTTATAACTCTAATTAATGTTGATGGTTCTTTTTTTCTTTTTTTTTTGGGTAGTTAAGGTTGATGGTTCTTTCTTACAGAGAAAAGAAAAAATTGAAAACAATTGAATTCTGTATAAACCTGTACCTAAAGGGGACATGAGTCTTTGTTTATTTTATTAGAGACAATATATTAAAGGGGCATATCCTTTGGCCATTGCATTGCATTTCTTAGAGGTTAAAAGATAAACCTTGTCATTATAGGAAAACATTTTGGGTGGGGATAAGGGTGTCATTTTGTTTGCTCTAAGAGTAACTAAAGATCCTATTATAAAGGAAGCGCACAATCATATCACATGCTTATTACACTAACCATGAGCACTACTCATTATTCTCTCTCACCATGTTTCTACTACATTTGCATTTAGCAACCTAAGATTAAAATTTATTCCCAATAGAAGACTTGTAGAATCATTCAGTTTTTATAGGAAACTAGCCGCAGACTCGCATGATGCGTGGGAATATAAATATTATGCAATGAAGTGTAATATATAAAAAGTAACAATTACTTCAAGCATTGTCTTTTTTTCCAAAAAAAAAAAAAAGAAAACAAAAGATTTTTACACACTTTTTTTTTAATCTTTTTATCCCTACAAATATATCATTTTAATATTTTTTGTGTATTTCATTAATAATTTTTAAGGCGAACCATATTCTTCTAACTTTGTTATAGTGTGTTACATTTGCTTAATATACAACTCATCTCTTAAAGAATAAGGAAATTATTATAATAATAAAAAAATAATCACAAAATTATAGTGTTAACCAAAATTAAAATAAAACTAAAGAAATAAAAAATAGATTTTATAATAATTTATTAGTCAAAAAATTAGCAGGCATATTCAAATTTCTATTTCCAAAAACAACTAAGTATTAATCCAAACCAAAATTCAATCAAAATTATAAAAGGGAAAGAAAAGACTTTCTTATGGGAAATTAAAAAAGCACAATCCTAAAACACATATTAAAAATAAATAAAAAACCATCAATCTTAATTTGAGTTATAAGAAAGAACAAAAATCTTTTATGTGCAATTGTTCTCTTTATTGGTAAAGAACAAAAATCTTGTATGTGCAATTGTTCTCTTTATTGGTATTTATTGTTATATATTTTATTTTTACTTTTTTTTCTTCTCATCTTATGTTATTCAACATTTAAATTCAGTCACATCTTCTACACCATTAAATTATTTATATTTTCTCTCTTTTTTATTTTTAATAATTAAACATGGAATATTTTATTTAAATAATAAAATTATCCTTAAAAAATTGTACTTTTTTTTTTTTTTTACATTTACACTTTGTCCAAGCTTTTTTCTTACCTTTATCTTTTCATCTCCCCACTACCTTCTACCTTAATATCACTATTCATCTCCCCACATCTTCCATATCATTAAATTATTTATATTTTTCTTTCCTTTTTATTTAAAAATTAAAAATTAAAAATTTTACTTAATTTCAATAAATAAAAGTGTCATCATAAAGTGGAGTAATACTAGGGACACACTCATTCTCAAATCCAATACATCAAAGTAAAAATATAATACAAAAAAAATGCCAATTGGGAAACACTAAATTAAAAAAAAAAAAAATAATAATGAGGATATCAAACCAAATATAATATAAAGAAACTAATAGTTATGGATATACTAACTTAAGAGTAGCAAAATTAAATGGAAAAAAAAAAAAAAAAACTTCAATGCATATTTAACGCAATAAAATCATCATCAAATTTTGAAAAACAATAGGCTGCTTATGGAGAGAGAGAGAGAGAGAGATGGTAAAGAAAAAAAAATTAAATGTCAATTAGTAACTATTAATTGGAAAACAAAGAGGTTGTAAAGAGAAGTAAAAATAAAAAATAAATATGACCAATATGGAGAACATTAAAAACTTTACGCTGCAATAAAATCAACTGTTACATTCACTTAAAAAATTGAATCAATAATCAATAATTATACACAATCATAGCAATTTATTTAAACTTAAAACTAATCAAACTCTAATTCATAACTAAAAAGAGATGTTCTCGTGTAATAATAGAAATTACATAAGAAATAAAGTTAGAAAATTTTAAAATCCCTTTTTTGACATTTCATTTAACTTTATATTTATATGTATGTATGTATGTGTAGGGTCTAGGATTTTGGTTGTCCAAGCCCAAAGGACATGGGTCAAAAGCCCAACGAACCCCGCAATGAATTTATAGAGAGTGGGTCGAAGGTCTAGGCGCTGGCCGGCGTTCACAAGGCGTGAACTCCGGTCCCTTTTATTTAAAGAAGAACTTTGAACAGATTACAAGGATTACAACTGGGATGTGCTCCTCGGCCCATGACCGAGGAGGCTTTTCCATTTTTCTCTCTCTTTTCCTTTTTTTATCCTCCCCTTTCCTTTTTTCTCCTCCCCTTTCCTTTTTTCTCCCCCTCTTTCCTTTTTTTCTCCTCCCCTTTCCTTTTTTCTCCCCCTTTCCTCCAGGAGGGATTCCCTTACATTATATACCCTTTACCCAATCGATCTTAGCCCTGCACTTGTTGAGTGATCAGGACATTTGCTCAGGTGCTTGTCCCATCAGCCGCCTTCCCAGTCTCTTTGGGAGTCGCGGCAACCGAGGCGACGCTGGTGCGGGGTCCTCCCCTCATTAATGCGGCCAGGGCGGTTGTCAGGTACATTTAATGTGGAAGTGACTACTTGTTACGAGCTTGTGCCTCAAGTTCTCGGACGTCCGATGATGAGGTCGTCCTCGGACCTGGGTACTTCCTCGGCACGGGCCTTCGGCCCAGGAATGAACTAGGCTGGGCCGTAAAATTATTTGGCCCCACAATAGCCCCTCAAAATTTTGCTGTCCGCACTCTCGGGCGGAGAGGAGGATTTTGATGTCCTCAGGCCTGCCATGCGTCCCATTGAGTCTGGTCCTCTGTGGGCACTATAGTCTTTTCGTCTGTCCCAGAAGCGTTACTGATGCCTCGAAGGTCGCGATGTGCCCTTCATTAAATCCAGGCGGCTCGGTGCTCCCCACGTTCAACGGGAGGATGAAAATCCAACGGTGGGGATTCGCCTAGCATTTTGGAGCGGGAAAAACCGCACGGTTGCTTGATTTTAGGGTATAAATACTCATTCGAAAAGCTGGTTCCTCTGTTCGCTTGCACCCAAGGGTCTACATCTCCAGCATAAAAAGTCTGTCCGAGGAGCTTCTTCACATTTCTGTAAGTCATTCTATCTCTCTTTGGACTTCCTCTTTCTCCATCTCTGTCTCTTTTTCATTTGATCTCCCTTAGCTCGCTTAGGCATCATTTGGGATGGGTATTTTTAAGAAGTACGTCTTCACTGAGGAGGCGATGGAGAAATTCATCGCCGATTATAAGATACCGGCCAACGTGGGCTTAAGGTATTGTGCGGAGGGCGAGTGGCGCTTTCGGAGGCAGGAGGGTGAGGTGGTGATTCCCATCGTTGCCTTCGTTGAAGGCGGCATGCGGATACCCATGGGGCTGGTGATGAGGGACTACCTGACGCACTTCCGGCTAGCCCCTACCCAGTGTGCCGTCAACGTCTTTAGGATTCTGGGCTGTGTGGATGCCCTAAATGAGAAGATGGGACTGAGATTGACCCACCATGGCGAAACTTACTATCTAAAGACCAGGGATGACAAGGTCCGGCTCATTCAGTGTCTCCCTAAGTCCAGCAAGGGGTTGAACAAGGACTTCCTCATCGTGTCTGGAGAGTGGCATGATGGCCTTCACTGCCCGACGACGGAGGGAACCCCAGGTGGGGCAATGTGAATGTGGAGAGAGGGTTCTAGGACCCCAATCAGTTCCATCCTTTCATTCATCCATTTCCCTTTGCACCGTCTGGTTTCTAATGTAGATGTGTTTCCTCTTGCAGATCCGCACGCCTTCACGCGCCATTTCAGCCTGGTCAACCGGGAGGACTTGCAAAAGGCGCTGAGGGCAGAGGTTTTCGTGAACGAGGCCGACAATCAGGTTAGGGCCGCCCACGAGATCTTGAAATACGACCCGGCTCACAAGTCATTTGCGGCGCCGAAGTACGTGATCAGAGCAAAGGATCCTCGTCTTCGAAAGATAACAGTGACCGAGGACGGGTTTCGATTCCCCGAGGTGCCCTCCACACCAGAAGGCATAACACCTGCGGGTCCTTCCTCCTCCTTTAGACTCTCGGAGCCCGCCGAAGTAGGCCTAGAGGGGGAAGTGGAAGTTGCAGACTCTGGCCCCGCCGAGGACGAATTTGACGTTTTTGAACAAGTTCACCAGTCCGAGGACCCTCCAGGAGACTTGGGTGACCCTCGTCTGACTGAGGCAGACTTCTCAGTGTCCAAGTCCTCTTCCCGGCAAGAAATGAGTTACAAGAAGAGGCCCCAACCTAGCCTGTCGGATCTGATTGAAGGCCAGCCAGGGAAATCAAAGTCAGAGCTTCCTCCTCCTCCTCCAAAAACTCGTTCTGCTCAGGGCAAGTTGGCCTCGACCCAGTCAAAGCTTCCTCCTCCTCCGCCCAAGACGAGTTTGCCTTCCAGGCGCGAGCCCTCTGATCCCAAGCAGAAGAGGGATAAGGGCAAAAGGCCAATTGAGGAGAGGTCCGGGTCCCCACGGGAGGAGGGTGATAATCGGCTGCCATCCAAACAGCTGAAGATAGGCTCCCAAAGCTAGGATAAGCAGGCTGAGGACCAGCCCGAGCCTCAGGCCTGGCTTCCTGCCCCAATGCTCCGTGGGGGGCCGCTGAGGGAAGACTCCTCCCTCAGGGACTTCAATGAGGGCGAAGGCGCGTACGTGGCCGACGCAGTGGAAAGGTGCCTACTACTCCCAGCTGACATGGCGGAGCTGACGACTATGAGGAGCAGGGAGGTCTTCCTCTGCCTCAAGCGGTACTTGGGAATGGTAAGTCTCTCGTCATTTATGACTTATTCGAGTTTGTAGCTTCTCTTTCGCTTTTTCGAACTTAGCTGATGGCGTATTTGTTTTGTCTGCCAGGCCGTTCAGGCCACTTTTAGATTAGAGGACGTGGCTCGTAACCAGGGGAAAGCCATGGACGTGGAGTGTGAGAAACGCTTGGAGGCCACTCAGGTCCTTAAACACTCTGAGGCTGATCTTGCCAAGGCCTAGGAGGAGTTGAGTGCGATGACCAATGCCCGAGATACTGCCTTGTCCGGCCTTGCGGGCTTCCAGAAGAAGGCCGAGGATTACTCAAAACGCCTGGCTGAGGCGGAGGAGCAGCTGAAGACTGCAAAGGAGCTGCTCGCTGACCTGCCGAAGAGGGTGGCTGCCGCCGAGTCGGACAAGAGGGCAGCTGAGTGGGCGAGGGATGAGGCCGTGAGGGCCAAGTTTGAGGCCGATCAGGGCAGGGTGGAAGTCCTGGCCACTAAGTAGGAAGCCGAGGAGGAAGCCTATGCTGCGGGGATGGCAGAGACAGCAGCAACCTTTAAGTCTCAAGTCCCCGGGTTGTGCAGGCGCTACTCTGCTGAGGTTTGGAGGGAGGCTCTCAGACAGGCTGGGGTCGAGGCCTCATCTGACTTGTGGAAGGAGGAGATGTGTACTACCCTCCTGCTATTCGCGAGGTAACCCCAAGTGGCGCTGAGGCCGAGGAGGCTGCAGAGGAAGCCGGTGCTGCTACGGGTGAGGACACCTTAATTGCTGAGCCCGTGGATGAGATCGCCCAAGGAAGTGACCCTCCAAAGGGGGCAGCATCAGGTGAGGGGCCCGTTGAGGAGGCGCCCCAGGAGGCTGTCAAGTCTACCTCCGAAGCTGAAGTTCCTGCTGCAGAGGAGGCAGCCGTTCCTGCCACGCCTACGCAGGCTGTCCCCTTTGGTCAAAGCTCAGAAGGCCTTGAAGCTGCTATAGTCCAGCCCCCTGCTGAGGGAGGAGAATAAGTGGGGTGGACATGCCTCTTGCTTCCGTCGTCTTCATTGTCCTTTGCATCTTTCATTTCTTCTTTTTTTTTTTTTTTAGATTGTAATGTGGTGTTCATCGTGTAATCTTTATGGACTTAATGAAATACGAGCTTTATTTCCTTTCTTGCTGGTTGTGGCTGTCTGATTACTCGTACGCTATCCGTTTTTTTTTTTTTTTTTTTTTTTTTTTTTTTTTTTTTACTTCTATGGTTTTAACTTTAATTGCATCTCGGCCAATCGCGGCATCAATCATTATGGTGAGGGCATGTATGCTTGAGTGGACCCGTCGTTCTCTAAGGCTCAAGTAGCAAATTCTTTGGGTGGATACTTAGGATCCCCTTGGAGTAGCTGGCTTCCTCGCAGGCTTGAAACCGAGGACCATACAGTGCCTTTGGTTCTGTCTAACACTTAGAATCCTCTGAAGGAGTTAGTTTCCCCATAGGTCTGAGTCCTGGGATCATGCAGTGCTTTTGGTTCTGTCCAACACTTGGAATCCTCTGAAAGAGTTAGTTTCCCCATAGGCCTGAGTCCTAGGACCATGCAGTGCCTTGGTTCTGTCTAACTCTTAGGATCATCTAAGGTGGTTGGTTTCCCCATGGGCCTGAGTCCGAGGACCATGCAGAGCCTTGGTTCTGTCTAACGCTTAGGATCATCTGAAGTAGTTAGTTTCCCCGTAAGCCTGAGTCCGAGGACCATGCAGTGCCTTTGTTCTGTCTAACGCTTGGCATCTGGAGCGGTTAGTTTCCCCATAGGCCTGAGTCCGTGGACCATGCAGTGCCTTGGTTCTGTCTAACGCTTGGCATCTGGAGCGGTTAGTTTCCCCATAGGCCTGAGTCCGTGGACCATGCAGAGCCTTGGTTCTATCTAACGCTTTGCATCTGGAGCGGTTAGTTTCCCCATAGGCCTGAGTCCGTGGACCATGCAGAGCCTTGGTTCTGTCTAACGCTTTGCATCTGGAGCGGTTAGTTTCCCCATAGACCTGAGTCCGAGGACCATGCAGTGCCTTGGTTCTGTCTAACGCTTGGCATCTGGAGCGGTTAGTTTCCCCATAGGCCTGAGTCCGTGGACCATGCAAAGCCTTAGTTCTGTCTAACGCTTTGCATCTGGAGCGGTTAGTTTCCCCATAGGCCTGAGTCCGAGGACCATGCAGTGCCTTGGTTCTGTCTAACGCTTGGCATCTGGAGCGGTTAGCTTCCCCATAGGCCTGAGTCCGTGGACCATGCAGAGCCTTGGTTCTGTCTAACGCTTTGGCCTTCTGGAGCGGTTAGTTTCCCCATAGGCCGAGTCCGAGGACCATGCAGTGCCTTGGTTCTGTCTAACGCTTTGGCCTTTTGGGTGAGTGGGGATTTGTCCTCGGATTGCTTTACTGGGGACGATTCTTCCTTCGGGCGGATCATGATCTTACACGTGGCACTGATCTCGCCTCCAACTTGAGCCCTTCATCTTTTTCATTTGTGAAGCGCCTCTTGGCCGTTCGTATTCCGCGCCTAACGCTTCGGTGCGCGAGACGCGCCTTCATTAATGGCCTCGTGAATCTACAGAAGTCCAACGGTCTGCGGCTCCCCTTGGAATCCGGCAGCTTCATTATTATCCAACGCTTCGGTAACTCCCTTTTTGAACTCTGTGTGAATTAATTCTCACCAACCTTCAGCCTCTATATAAGGCCTCCTGGGGGGATGGTTTCTCCACACTCCATGAACCTCCCGAGACACACAGAAAGAAACACCCCCTCAACTCCTCATGCCCCTTTAATAACCCCGCCGGAATTGTGACCGGAGTTAGGAGATATGGGGCGGCTTTGGACGGGTATGAGAACATCCGTGCCAAGAGCCGTTGTGGCCGCAGCCCCCATGGGGCTTCCGGTGCGGCAGAGTCTAGGCGTAACCCCGATGGCGCCATGCATGGTGGCCCGGAGGGATGTCGTTGAAGTACCTAACATCCCTCCTTAGAGCGCACCCCCGATGGAGGAGACATGCGAACTCACATCATGGGCGGTGCCCGAGTGTTGCCGTCACCGACGGCCAGCGCTCGTGGGGGTCGGAGAAAATCAAGGGAACATCATGGGGGAGGGCCTCCCGGAGCCCCTGCATCTGCTCCTCACTTTGTTCAAGCTCCGCCGCTCCAAGAAAGGAGTTACTGGTGGCCTTGGAACAAGCCAGCCTCAGCCCCCTCTCGTCCTCTTATTTTCAAGTTCTCCCATTCTGTTGATGCCAATAAGGGTACGAGTTGACACTTCCCTCTAGCTAGTTTTAGGATGGGTCCGCCTGGGCCTCTGATTGTAGGACTAGCTGGTAGGAACAGTTGTAAAACAAGCCTGCCTGAGCCTCTGATTGTAAACTGTAACTTTCTTTCTTTTATGAAATAATATTCAAACTTTCGTCGTTTTTTTTTTTTTACTGCTGAATCTTCTATCTTCGAGCTTTTATCTTCTTGCAATGTTTGCTTGGCAGTTCTTCTTTCTTTTTTTCTTTTTTTCTTTTTCACCAATCTTCCATAGAATGGTTGTTTGGGACGGTCGCCTGTTGCGCCAGCCGGCGCACTAATCCTTCCCACAGACGGCGCCAATTGTAGGGTCTAGGATTTTGGTTGTCCAAGCCCAAAGGACATGGGTCAAAAGCCCAACGAACCCCGCAATGAATTTATAGAGAGTGGGTCGAAGGTCTAGGCACTGGCCGGCGTTCACAAGGCGTGAACTCCGGTCCCTTTTATTTAAAGAAGAACTTTGAACAGATTACAAGGATTACAACTGGGATGTGCTCCTCGGCCCATGATCGAGGAGGCTTTTCCCTTTTTCTCTCTCTTTTCCTTTTTTTATCCTCCCCTTTCCTTTTTTCTCCCCCTCTTTCCTTTTTTTCTCATCCCCTTTCCTTTTTTCTCCCCCTTTCCTCCAGGAGGGATTCCCTTACATTATATACCCTTCTCCTTCCTTGAGGTTTGAAGAAATGACACTCTATCCCAAATTTGAAAGGAAACAATATTTCCACCCTTTACATTTGTTTAACCAAACTTTGTTAAATTAATATTAAAATATTGTGTACTAACCTGCCTGTACTTAAGGTAGGTTCCAAAATTATCCTTAATTTTAAAATTAAATTATCTTATTTTAAAATTTTAAATTAAAGTTTATTTCAAAATATTAAATAATGTCTTTTGCTTCTTCTTTTTTCCCCCTTTTCTTTTCCCAATGAGTTATGGAGAGATTTGTCATTTCAAATCTTTTGGTATTTTATAAATTTGTATTTTAATTCTAAAGTTATGAGTAATGTCTTTACTAAACATGGTTAAACATTTATAAACAGATTCTTAAATAAATTTTAAATATTTTATTATTAATATAAACAAAATGGGAGAGTGTTATTACTTATTACCCCAAATATATATAAAATAAGATCACCCTAAAAAAAAATTATCTCGCGCAATGCGCGGGTCTGCGACTAGTATATATAAAAGCATAGACTTCATGTTAGAAAGTATGAGGTTGTGCCATGTGGAGCGTTCCTTAAAGTTCTCTTTATTTAGGGTTCTAAATCAACAAAGTTTGCATTTATATCAAAGTATTAGTTCATTAAATTAGCCAATAGAGTAAATGCTTATATCATTAATTATTTATATCAAATGAATTTATAAGATTATTTTTATAAATTCTTTTTTTTTTTTTTGAGAAAATATAAATTCTATATAAGAGATAATTTTTAGTTGGAATAATAATAATTGTAGGGACCGGATTTGAGCACTTCTGCTATTGAGAGAGTGGACTCAAGCCCGGTTAGCCCATTACAATGAATTTGTAGAGGATGGCTTGAAGAACCAGGCCCTAACAAGCGGGCAACATTCAATCGTTCCGTTAGGAGACGCCGGAGGCTGGCACACTAAAATTATGATCCGGAGTCTATCCTCGGCCCATGTCCGAGGAGCTTTCGATTGCCTTTTCCCTGGGGATCACCCCCTTCTTCCGATCCTCTCCCTCCTCATATATAGTCCTTCCTTTAACCTCTCTCTTCCACCTGTTGATCATCCATGCTTCCTCCTTTTGACTGCCCGTCCCATCAGCCACTTTCCTCTAACCCTTGTGAGTTGTGGCAACCAAGGCAACCCTGTCTAAAAGTCGCACCTCCATTAATGCGGCTAGGGGGGTTAGGTGAGCGCATTTGGTGTGGAGGTGACAATTTGTCTTAAGCGTGTTCCCCATCTGTGCTGCTGCGGCCGACGTGTTGGTCTCGGCAGGATTGTCCTCGGCAAGATTCTTAGCCATTAAGGCCTTCACACTCCTTCCTCGAACTGTTCTTCCTCCTTGGAATGGGCCTTAGGTCGGATATAAGATAGGCTAGGGTTGCCAGAGTATTAGACCCCACAATAGCCCCATGAAATCCTGCTGTCCGGCTCCTCAGGCAAGGAGGAGGATTTTGATGTCCTCGGGCCTTCGTCATGACTTGCCTCGTAGTGGCCTACGTCAGCACTGGAGTCTTTCCGCCTGCCCAATGCGCGTTTCTGGCGCCTCGATATAAGATGCGCCCCAGCATTAAACGCCCGCATTAAATTTCGACGGCTCTATACTCCCCACGTTCAACGGTGTGATGCTAATCGGTCGGTAAGGATTTCCTGCCTGGATGAGCGGGAAGTTCCACCTGATTATTTTCAATCGAGTGTATAAATACTTGCTTGGATCGATTTGCCTCCTTATCTGTGTACTTGAGAACTCTAGCGCACGTACTCCGAATCCGGTCGAACTTCCACATCAATCGGCACTCCTTTTCATCATAAAAAGCCTGTCCGAGGAGCTTTTCCTCATTCCTGTAAGTTTTCTTTTCTCTGTAGCGAAAATTTTTCTCTAAACCCTTTCTTTCATTCGTCTCCTCTCGAGTCTTTTAGTTGTGGTAGGGGATGGGTAAATTTAAGAAGTTACTCGAGTATAAAGAAATGATGGAGAAATTTATCGCTGATTATGGGATACCCCCCAATGTGGGCTTGAGGTACTGCGAGGAAAGGGAATGGTACATTAGGAGGAATGAGGGCGAAGTTATGATCCCCATAATAGCCTTCTTAGAGGGAGGCATGAGAATCCCTATGGGGCCGGTGACGAGCGGCTACTGTAGGCACTTTCGACTAGCCCCCACCCAATGTGCTGTCAATGTGTTTAGGATACTAGGGTGCGTAGACACCTTGAATGAGAAGATGGGGTTGAGATTAACCCATCATGATGTAAACTAGTGCTATAACCTCCAGCACCTGAAGGGTAAGACATATTATATGAAGACTAGGGACGATAGGGTTCCGCTTATCCAGTGTCTCCTCGATTCTAGCAAGGGGCTGAATCTTGACTTTCTCATTGTGTCGGGGGAGTGGCACGATGGTCTCCATTGCCCGACAACAGAGGGAGAGCCAGGTAGGGTACTCGGAGCAGGAAAGGGTCTAGCCCCTTGCTTCTTCTTTTTTTTTTTTTTTTTTTTTTTTGTGAATCTGCTTTGTTCGGCTGATGACAGGAGTTTTTTTTTCTTTCCGCAGATCCGCACACCTACGAGCGTCACTTCAACCTCGTCAATAGGGAGGACTTGCAGAAAGTGCTTAGGGCAGAGATATTCGTGAATGAAGCCGATAATCAAGTTAGGGCTGCTCACAAGATCCTGGGGTACACTCCGATCCAGAAATCATTTGCGGCCCCGAAGTACATGATCTAAGCAAAAGACCCTCGGCTGCAGAAAATCACTATAGCTGAGCACGGGTTCCTATTCCCTGAGGAACCCTCCACAGCAAAAGGTGTTACATTAGCAGGCCCCTCCTCCTCTTATAGACCCACAGAGGCCACAGAAGAAGATCCAGAGAGGGAAGAGGAAGTAGCTGATTTTGGCCCTACCGAGGACGAGTTTGACATTTTTGATCAAGTCTATCAGTCCGAGGATCCTCCCGGAGATTTGGGTGATCCTAGCCTGACTGAAGCAGACTTCCTAGCGTCAGAGGCCTCTTCTAGGCCTGAGATGGGTTATAAAAGGAAATCCCACACCAGTCTGCTGGATTTGATCGAGGGCCAACCGGGGAAGTCCCAGCCAAAGCTTCCCCCTCTTCCTCCCAAGACTTAGCCTGCCTAGACCAGGTCGGCCTCTGCCCAATCTAGGCCTCCTCCTACTCCACCTCAGGCGAGTCTGCCGTCTAGGCCCAAGCCCACTGACCCCAAGCGGAAGAAGGACAAAGGCAAAAGGCCTATTGGGGACAAGTCTGTGTCCTCGCAGGAGGGGGATGGCACTCAGCGGCCCATGAAATAGTTGAAGATAGGCCCCCAAGACCAGGACAGACAGGTCACTGCCCGGCCCGAGGCCCAAGCCTGGCTTCCCGCCCCGATGCTCTGTGGGGAGCCCTTGAGGGATGACTCCTCCCTCAGGGATTTCAGAGAGGCTGAAGGCGTGTACGTGGCCGAGGCGCTGGAGAGGTGCCTATTACTCCCAGCGGATATGGCTGAGCTGGAGACTCTAAGGAGCAAGCAAGTCTTCCTCAGCCTTAAGTGGTACCTGGGAATGGTAAGTCCCCCAGCACATGTGATTTCTCTGACTTTAGTTTTTCTTCCTTTTTTGAACTTGGCTTACGCATTCGTTTTGTTTGGCAAGCCGTCCAAGCCATCTATAGGTTGGAGGCGGCGACCAACGACCAAGGAAGGCCATGGATGCTGAGTGTGATAAGCGCTTAGAGGCCATTCGGATCCTCAAGACCTTCGAGGCTGATCTCGCCACAACCCTAGAGGAGCTAAAGGCGATGACCCGGGCTCGGGACAACGCAGTGTCCGGCCTTAAAGGCGCCCAGAAGCATGCCCGAGGTCAGATAATGCGCTTGACTGAGGCGGAGGAGCAATTGGCAATCGCGAAGGAGTTAATTGCAAATTTGAATAAGAAGATGGCTACTGTCGAAGAGGCCAAAAAAGTGGCTGAATGGGCAAGAGATGAAGCCGTGAGGGCTAAAGCTGAGGTGGACTTTGGTAGGGAAGAGGCTCTCGCTTCTAAGGAGGAAGCCGAGGAGGCGGCTTATGCCGCGGGAGTAGCCGAGACGGAAGCTGCCTATAAAGGCGAAGTTCCCGGGGTGTGTAGGCGCTATTGCTCCCAGGTTTGGGGTGAGGCCCTTAAACAAGTTGGAGTTGAGGCCTCGTCTGACTTGTGGAAGGCGGAGAGCGTGTACTACCCCCCAGCCATCCGCGAGGCTGCTTCAGAAAGTTTTAAGGTTGAGGTGACTGCTGAGAAGGCTGGTGATACTTCGGGTGGGGGAGCCTCGGACGCTGGGCTTACTGGTGAGCATGTTTAACGGGGTGATCCTCTTGGGGTGGTTGAATCAAGTGAAAGCCCCAACGAGGAAGCACTCTGGGAGGTTGCAAGGCCCTCCTCTGACGCCCAGGCCCCTTCTACAGAGGTGGCAACTGTATCTGCTGTGCCTCTGCAGGCTATCCCTCCTAGTCAGAGCTCAGAGGATCCTGAGACTGCCATGGACCAGCCACCCACTGGGGGGAAATTAAGTGGAAGGAGTAGGCCCCTTGACGCCTTTGTTTGCCTCGTTTTTGTCATTTGTTTTGTTTTTGTATCTCCCCCCCCCCCCCCCCATTTTTTATGTTGTAATGTGACTCTTGCCATGTAACTTCTATGGACTTAATATAATGCGAGTTTTATTTTCTTTTTATTTGTTCTGGCTACTTATTCATTTGCGCGTTATCCATTGTCTTTCCCCCCCATTTTTTTTACTTGTATAGTTTTGACTTCAATTGTATCTCGGCCAATCATGGCAGTAGTTGTAATAACGGGAGGTCGTGCACGCTTAGGCAGACCTTTTGTGTCCCAAAGATTAGATAGGGCTTTGGTTCTTCCTAACACAAGTCCCCTTTGAGGTGGTTCGCTTCCCCCATAGGCTTGAGTCCGAGGACCATGCAAAGCCTTGGTTCTGTCTAACACTTAGAATCCTTTTGAAGTAGTTAGTTTCCCCATAGGCTTGAGTCTGAGGACCATGCAATGCCTTGGTTCTGTCTAACACTTAGAATCTTTTGAAGTAGTTAGTTTTCCCATAGGCTTGAGTCCGAGGACCATGCAAGGCCTTGGTTCTGTCTAACACTTATGAATTTTTGAAGTAATTAGTTTACCCATAGGCTTGAGTCCGAGTACCATGCAAAGCTTTGGTTTTGTCTAACACTTAGAATCCTTTTGAAGTTGTTAGTTTCCCCATAGGCTTGAGTCCAAGGACCATGCAAGGCCTTGGTTCTGTCTAACACTTAGAATCCTTTTGAAGTAGTTAGTTTCCCAATAGGCTTGAGTCTGACGACCATGCAATGCCTTGGTTCTGTCTAACACTTAAAATCTTTTGAAGTAGTTAGTTTCCCCATAGGCTTGAGTCCAAGGACCATGCAAGGCCTTGGTTCTGTCTAACACTTAGGAATTTTTGAAGTAGTTAGTTTCCCCATAAGCTTGAGTCTGAGGACCATGCAAGGCCTTGGTTCTGTCTAACACTTAGAATCCTTTTGAAGTTGTTAGTTTCCCCATAAGCTTGAGTCTGAGGATTATGCAAGGCCTTAGTTCTGTCTAACACTTAGAATCCTTTTGAAGTAGTTAGTTTCCCCATAGGCTTAAGTCCGAGGACCATGCAATGCCTTGATTCTATCTAACACTTAGAATCTTTTGAAGTAGTTAGTTTCCCCATAGGCTTGAGTCCGAGGACCATGCAATGCCTTGGTTCTGTCTAACACTTAGAATCTTTTGAAGTTGTTAGTTTCCCCATAGGCTTGAGTCCGAGGACCATGCAAGGCCTTGGTTCTATCTAACACTTAGAATCCTTTTGAAGTAGTTAGTTTCCCCATAGGCTTGAGTCTGAGGACCATGCAATGCCTTGGTTCTGTCTAACACTTAGAATCTTTTCTTAGAGTGAGGGGATTTGCCCTCATCGTCGAGGGGTTTGTTTTTTTTTTTTTTTTTTTTTTTTTTTTTTTTTTTTTTGTGGTAGCAGCCTCGGCCTTGCTTCACTGAGGATGGGCCATTCGTTGGCCTAGACTCTTGACCCTGGGCTGCCTCGAACGATGGTGGCTCGGACTTTTGTCCTCATGCGTTTTAGCGGCCCCTTTTTTGCTCTAACCTTCCGCCTTCTTCTATTACGAGGCGTCCCCTGACTGTTCGTGTTTCGCGCTTGACGCTTCTATGTGTGAGGCACGTCCCCATTAATATCCTCGTGGAACAAGGCAGACCCAGCGGCTGTAGGCCTTCTTGGAATTTGACCAGGATTAATGTCGTTGATGGCTCTTCCTTCGAGGTCTGCTTGGACCAATTTCCACCAGCCTTCGCCCTCTATAAAAGGCCTTCTGGGGGAATCATCCTTCCTCACTTCATAAATCCTCCAATCAAATAAAGAACATGACTCTCCCACCCTTTAAGCCCCTTCGATGACCTTGCCGGGATTGCGGTCAGAGTTTGGCAGAATGGAGCGGCCCTGTACGAGGGCGGCGGCAAGCAAGATCAGGGTTCTTCCGCCTCAGTTGAGAACCGCCACGGTTGTGGTTCCCGTTAGGCTTCCGGCGCGGAAAGGTTTGGGCATCATCCTGGTGGTATAGTGCCTGGCGGTTAGGAGAGAGGTCCATGAAGTACATAACGTCCTTCTCCGGCGTGCGTGCATGCCTGTCCTTCAAGCCGATGATGCCTCGCCCCCAGTTTATTTGCCGGGGGAGGCTTGTGAGATTACATCATGCTTGGTGCCCGAGTGTTGCCGCCTCCAATGTTCAAGCATTGTGCAGCTGGGGAGCATTGAGAGAACATCATGGGGCGAGGTCCTCCGACGCCTCTGCATCTGCTCCTCTCTTCTCGCTGGTGCCATCCATACCGGCCCAGGGGTTGTTGGTAGCTTCGAAGCAGGCCTGCCTCAGCCCCTTCTTTTTTAGGGCTAGCTTTACGACAAGTCCTTCTAAGTCTCTATTTGTATAGTTGGCTTTAAAACAAGCCTGTCTGAGCCTCTGTTTGTATCTTGTATTTGCTTTTCGCTTAATAAAATGTCATTATGTTTGTTCTTCTTTCATTCTCTTTGAATCTTTTGCTTTTCTGCAATCGTTTTTTTTTTTTTTTTTTTTTTTTTTTGCAAACGCCATTGTTATCCTTCCGCAAACTAGCCGTCTCGGAACGACTATCCTTTGCGCCTGCTAGTGCCCAAGTTCTTCCCATAAACGGCGCCAATTGTAGGGACCGGATTTGAGCACTTCTGCTATTGAGAGAGTGGACTCAAGCCCGGTTAGCCCATTACAATGAATTTGTAGAGGATGGCTTGAAGAACCAGGCCCTAACAAGCGGGCAACATTCAATCGTTCCGTTAGGAGACGCCGGAGGCTGGCACAACGAAATTATGATCCGGAGTCTATCCTCGGCCCATGTCCGAGGAGCTTTTGATTGCCTTTTCCCTGGGGATCCCCCCCTTCTTCCGATGCTCTCCCTCATCATATATAGTCCCTCCTTTAACCTCTCTCTTCCACCTATTGATCATCCATACTTCCTCCTTTTGACTGCCTGTCCCATCAGCCATTTTCCTCGCACCCCTGTGAGTTGTGGCAACCAAGGCAACCCTGTCTAGAAGTCACATCTCCATTAATGCGCTGGGAGGGTTAGGTGAGTGCATTTAGTGTGGAGGTGACAATTTGTCTTAAGTGTGTTCCCCCTCCGTGCTGTTGCGGCCGACGTGTTGGTCTCGGCAGGATCGTCCTCGGCAAGATTCTTGGCCATTAAGGCCTTCACACTCCTTCCTCGGACTGTTCTTTCTCCTCGGAATGGGCCTTGGGCCGGATACAAGATGGGCCGAGGTTGCCAGAGTATTAGGCCCGACAATAATAATTTTAGAATATGACATTCTTACACATTATTAGTTGCTTTGACAACAATTGGCACAAGAGCCATAAAAAAATTAAATATTTGTGAATTCACTAAAATAAATCTTAGTCCTTTAAATTTCCTAACTCCTTTCAGTCACATGTAATATATATTTGTGTGTGTTTTAATATAATTTTTCTACAATTTATATGAGAAACAATAATTGAAGGATATATCAATTTTTTAGTAGGCATGAAACATGCTGATCTATATTAACCACTATATCATGCAATTTTCAATTGTAAACACATATATATAGTGTGATTTCTATTTTGTCTATAAAATAACTAAAGATTTCAATTTTTACAATGAAATTTATTCAAATTTTGTTTTATACATCTATAGTTTGGGGATATGAATCATGAATGTCTCTATTGGAAATTGAGGTGCCAACCAATTAATCTACAAAATTCTTGGCAAACTTATTGAAATATTGGAGAAAACTAATAATAAGTTGAACCGCACATCGTGCGGGAATTTAGCTAGTTATGATAAAAGTTAGTACATCGGGCAATTACATTGTCATTGGGTACGAAGAAGAAAACCTTCAACTGTGTGCTTTCTTCCTGCATTATGCATTGGGTTTCATGCATTCAGTTGCTCTGCCTAATGCAATTCCCCCCATCTTTCGCAGGTCCCGTCCAAATTTTGTTCATCTAGGAGACGACATCATATGCTTTGTTGCAGTAGCGGAATTGACAGATAAAGCACTATTCCAAATTTTCTTTGCGACTTTTAATGTTTCGAAACCTAATTGGAAATATATATTCTGGAAGGAGAACTTGTGGGTGGATTATGACTTCATTTCTTTTTCTATAATTTTTTTTATAGAATCGTTAATGACCCAGATTTCACAGAACACCCATTTTATGAAAGAATAGAAAATCGTGAAACATTCATCATCACTGAAGAGTCTACGATCTCTGTCTCTGGTGCTTTTTCCAAAGCATATGCATTTCACATTGCCACCGAGGAATGGATGGCCAGTACTACCTTTATAGGGATGCCACTTCCATTCAATGGGATGGGTATTATGATAAAAATCAGTACATCTGGAAATTACATTGTCATTGGGTACAAAGAAGAAAACCTTCAACTGTGTGCTTTCTTCCTGCATTATGCATCGAGTTTCATGCCTTCAGTTGCTCTGCTTATTGCAATTCCCCCCATCTTTCGCAGGTCTCGTCCAAATTTTGTTCATTTAGGAGGCGACATCATATGCTTTGTAGCAGCAATGGAGTTGACAGATAAAGCATTGTTCCAAATTTTCTTTGCAACTTTTAATGTTTCAAGACCTAATTGGAAACATATATTCTGGAAGTAGAACTTGTGGGTGGATTATGACATCATTTTTTTTTCTATAAATTTTGTTTATAGAATCATTGATGACCCAGATTTCACAAAACACCCATTTTATGAAAGAATAGAAAATCGTGAAACATTCATCATCACTGAAGTCCTTGGTTCTCATGTTTTTACCTTCGACTTAAACTCAGATAACCCCAACATGGTTGTGAACTGCACTAGTTCATATCTTCTGTGATATTGAAGTTGCAACAGTGATCTTATAGTGGAAGTTGCAACAGTGATCTTGTTAGTATGCTACATATGTAGTCAACAGTGATCTTCTGTGATATTGAAGTTGCAATAGTGATCTTATAGTTGAAGTTACAACAATGATCTTGTTAGTATGCTACATATATAGTCAATTCTGTATTAGACAATTTTATTCTCACTTTTTCCATTCTTCACATTTTTTGAACTGTGTGCTTTCTTCTTGCATTATGCATCGGGTTTCATGCATTCAGTTGCTCTGCCTATTGCAATTCCCCCCATCTTTCTTAGTTCCGTCTACATTTTGTTCATCTAGGAGACGGCATCATATGCTATGTAGCAACGGTGGAGTTGACAAATAAAGCAGTGTTCTTTCTTTGTGACTTTTAAAGTTTCAAAACCTAATCGAAAATATATATTTTGGAAAGAGAACTTGTGGGTGGATTATGACTTCATTTCTTTTTCTATAAATTTTTTTTATAGTATCGTTGATGACCCAGATTTCACAGAACACCCATTTTATGAAATAATAGAAAATTGTGAAACATGCATCGTCACTGAAGAGTCTACAATCTCTGTCTCTAGCCCTTTTTCTAAAGCATATGCATTTCACATTGCCACCGAGGAATGGATGGCTAGTATTGCCTTTGTGGGGATGCCACTTCCATTCAATGGGATGGGTATTATGATAAAAGTCAGTACATCTAGAAATCACATTGCCATTGGGTACAAAGAAGAAAACCTTCAACTGTGTGCTTTCTTCCTGCATTATGCATCGTGTTTCATGCATTCTGTTTCTCTGCCTATTGCAATTCCCCCCATCTTTCGCAGGTCTCATCCAAATTTCGTTCATTTAGGAGGCGACATCATATGCTTTGTAGCAGCAGAAGAGTTGACAGATAAAGCACTGTTCCAAATTTTCTTTGCCACTTTTAATGTTTCGAAACCTAATTGGAAATATATATTCTGGAAGGAGAACTTGTGGGTGGATTATAACTTCATTTCTTTTTCTATAAATTTTTTTTATAGAATCGTTGATGACCCAAATTTCATAGAACACCCATTTTTTGAAAGAATAGAAAATCGTGAAACATTCATCATCACTGAAGTCCTTTTTTCTCATGTTTTTACCTTCGACTTAAACTCAGACAACCCCAACATGGTCGTGAATTGCACTGGCTCATATCTTCTATGATATTGAAGTTGCAACAATGATCTTATAGTGGAAGTTGCAACAGTGATCTTATAGTGGAAGTTACAATAGTGATCTTGTTAGTATGCTACATATATAGTCAACAGTGATCTTCTGTGATATTGAAGTTGCAACAGTGATCTTATAGTTGAAGTTACAACAGTGATCTTGTTAGTAGGCTACATATATAGTCAATTCTGTATTAGACAATTTTATTCTCACTTTTTCCATTCTTCATATTTTTTGAACTGTGTGCTTTCTTCCTGCATTATGCATCGGTTTTCATGCATTCAGTTGCTCTGCCTATTGCAATTCCCCCAATCTTTCTCAGGTCTCGTCTACATTTTGTTCATCTAGGAGATGGCATCATATGCTATGTAGCAGCGGTGCAGTTGATAGATAAAGCAGTGTTCCAAATTTTCTTTGCGACTATTAAAGTTTTGAAACCTAATCGAAAATATATATTCTGGAAACAGAACTTGTGGGTGGATTATGACTTCATTTCTTTTTCTATAAAATTTTTTTATAGAATCGTTGATGACCCAGATTTTATAGAACACTCATTTTATGAAAGAATAGGAAATTGTGAAACATGCATCGTCACTGAAGGGTCTACGATCTCTGTCTCTGGCCCTTTTTCCAAAGCATATGCATTTCACATTGCCATCGAGGAATGGATGGCTAGTACTGCCTTTATGGGGATGCCACTTCCATTCTATGGGATAGGTATTATGATAAAAGTCAATACATTTGGAAATTACATTGTCATTGGGTACAAAGAAGAAAACCTTCAACTGTGTGCTTTCTTCCTGCATTATGAGTAGGGTTTCATGCATTCAATTGCTCTGCCTATTGCAATTCCCCCCATCTTTCACAGGTCTCGTACAAATTTTGTTCATCTAAGAGACGGCATCATATGCTTTGTAGCAGCAGCAGATTTGACAGATAAAGCACTGTTCCAAATTTTCTTTACGACTTTTAATGTTTCGAAACCTAATTGGAAATATATATTCTGGAAGGAGAACTTGTGGGTGGATTATGACTTCATTTCTTTTTCTATAAATTATTTTTATAGAATCGTTGATGACCCAGATTTCACAGAACACCCATTTTCTGAAAGAATAGAAAATCGTGAAACATTCATCATCACTGAAGTCCTTGGTTCTCATGTTTTTACCTTCGACTTAAACTCAAACAACCCCAACATGGTCGTGAACTGCACTGGTTCATATCTTCTGTGATATTGAAGTTGCAACAGTGATCTTATAGTGGAAGTTACAACAATAATCTTGTTAGTATGTTACATGTATAGTCAACAGTGATCTTCTGTGATATTGAAGTTGCAACAGTGATCTTATAGTTGAAGTTACAACAGTGATCTTGTTAGTATGCTACATATATAGTCAATTCTGTATTAGACAATTTTATTCTCACTTTTTTCCATTCTTCACATTTTTTGAATTGTGTGCTTTCTTCCTGCATTATGCATCGGGTTTCATGCATTCAGTTGCTCTGCCTATTGCAATTCACCCCATCTTTCTCAGGTCCCGTCTACATTTTGTTCATCTTGGAGACGGCATCATATGCTATGTAGCAGCGGTGGAGTTGACGGATAAAGCAGTGTTCCAAATTTTCTTTGCGACTTTTAAAGTTTCGAAACCTAATCGAAAATATATATTCTGGAAAGAGAATTGTGGGTGGATTATGAATTCATTTCTTTTTCTATAAATTTTTTTTATAGAATCGTTGATGACCCAGATTTCACAGAACACCCATTTTATGAAAGGATTGAAAATTGTGAAACATGCATCGTCACTGAAGAATCTACGATCTCTGTCTCTGGCCCTTTTTCCAAAGCATATGCATTTCACATTGCCACTGAGGAATGGATAGCCAGTACTGCCTTTATGGGAATGCCACTTCCATTCAATGGGATGGGTATTATGATAAAAGTCAGTACATCTGGAATTACATTGTCATTGGGTACAAAGAAGAAAACCTTCGACTGTGTGCTTTCTTCCTGCATTATGCATCGGGTTTCATGCATTCAGTTGCTCTGCCTATTGCAATTCCCCCCATCTTTCGCAGGTCCCGTCCAAATTTTGTTCATCTAGGAGACAACATCATATGCTATGTAGCAGCAGCGAAGTTGACAGATAAAGCATTGTTTCAAATTTTCTTTGTGACTTTTAAAGTTTCGAAACCTAATCGGAAATATATATTATGGAAAGAGAACTTGTGGGTGGATTATGTCTTCCTTTCTTTTTCTATAAATTTTTTTTATAGAATCATGATGACCCAAATTTCACAAAACACCCATTTTATGAAAGAATAGAAAATTCTGAACCATTCATCATCACTGAAGTCCTTAGTTCTCATGTTTTTACCTTCGACATAAACTCAGACAACCCCAACATTGTCGTGAACTGCACTGGTTCATATCTTTTGTGATATTGAATTTGCAACAATGATCTTATAGTTGAAGTTACAACAGTGATCTTGTTAGTATGTTACATATATAGTCAACAGTGATCTTCTGTGATATTGAAGTTGCAACAGTGATCTTATAGTTGAAGTTACAACAATGATCTTGCTAGTATGCTACATATATAGTGAATTTAGTATTAGACAATTTTATTCTCACTTTTTCCATTCTTCACTTTTTTTGAACTGCGTGCTTTCTTCCTGCATTATGCATCGGGTTTAATGCATTCAGTTGCTCTGCCTATTGCAGTTCCCCCCATCTTTCACAGGTCTCGTACAAATTTTGTTCATCTAGGAGACGGCATCATATGCTATGTAGCAACAGTGGAGTTGACAGATAAAGCATTGTTCCAAATTTTCTTTGCAACTTTTAAAGTTTCGAAACCTAATTGGAAATATATATTCTGGAAGGAGATCTTGTGGGTGGATTATGACTTCATTTCTTTTTCTATAAATTTTTTTTATAGAATCGTTGATGACTTAGATTTCGCAGAACACCCATTTTACGAAAGAATAGAAAATCGTGAGACATTCATCGTCACTGAAGTCCTTGGTTTTCATGTTTTTACCTTCGACTTAAACTCAGACAACCCCAACATGGTCGTGAACTGCAATGGTTCATATCTTCTGTGATTTGAAGGTTCAACAGTGATCTTATAGTTAAAGTTACAACAATGATCTTGATAGTTTGCTACATATATAGTCAAAAGTGATCTTCTGTGATATTGAAGTTTCAACAGTGATCTTATAGTTGAAGTTACAACAGTGATCTTGTTAGTATGCTACATATATAGTCAACAATGATCTTCTGTGATATTGAAGTTGCAACAATGATCTTATAGTTGAAGTTACAACAGTGATCATGTTAGTATGCTACATATATAGTCAATTCCTTGTTAACAATTTTATTCTCACTTTTTCCATTTTTCACATTTTTTGACAATGAAACAGCAGAGTTCTTTGCGTTTTACACCTTCTGAATGACTTTGTGGTTGTAGATGATAGCTTACTGAAATTAGTTTGTACTATGACCTTTTGAGAGGATCCAAAGGAGTTCTATTCCTTAGAGGAGCACTTGGGATGCTAAGGTGCCTTAGAATGTTGCTTCTTCTTCTTCTTCTTCTTCTTTTTTCCTGTTTTACTTGCTGTTACATTGGGCAAAACACCGAAGGTTGCCAGTGGACAATCTTTGAAATTAGATAGAGATTAGTAGTTGAAATTAGATAGAGATTAGATAGACAATATTTTCCGTTTTTTATATTTATCTTATAAGAAATTGGATAGTTGTAGACTCTTATTCGGATAAAGGTTAGATTTGAAATTAGATAGAGATTGGTATTTGAGTTTAGTTCAAATTATTTTCTATTAGTTGTTATTTATTTATTTATTTTTGATACAAGATAGAAATTTGAGGATTACTTGACTAGTATAGAGAACTATTATGCCTGGCTTTTTCACCGAAGAATAATTATAGGCTTGAATATTTATATATGTGTATAAATATAAAAATAATGATTATAGGTTTGAATGAAATTATGGCTTGTTTGCACTTGATTTATGTCAATTTTTGATAAGTTGGGTCTTTGTATCTGATCTAATCAAAGTTTTGATTTGATTTTTGGAATTTTCTAAATCTTTAGATAATCTTTGGATGCAGCAATAAGGGTTTTGTGAGAGGAGTAACCGAGTAAGGCTTCTGTCGAGTGCTCTGGTGTCATATTGTGCTGCAATCTGTGCAGTGGAGCACTTCATGCAAGTCAAACTCTTGTAAGGCTATATTGATCTGTACCTATCCATTCAAGAAAACCTTTTTTTTTTCTCCCAGCTGCTCAAAGCTGTTATCAAGTTGTAGCACACTCTTTTCTAGTAATCCTTTATTTTTTTTATCAGGAAATGTGTTTGGTAAATTAGTTAAAATGGTACTCTTTTCTAGTAATCCTGAGGAAGATGAATTGCTTATCAAAAAATCCTGAGGAAGACAAATTAAGATGGAGGGCAAAACAAAAGATTGATAACAATAATGAGAATGATACTACAAAATATTAATAAACTTGATTCGCTATCTTCTACTTTAGAACTCCAATGTGATCTGTCCCAGTTTATTTTATGGAATTGTAGTCGATTCGAGATGACTAATCACTAATCTCCAAGAATGAGGAAAGAAAAGGAATTTTTGGTTTAATTTTTTGTTGCCTCCTATTTTTAATTACTCACTTTAAATACATACATACCAAGTAACAAGGACAGATAACAATGAGTCAATGACAGTTATTTTCCCTTAGCCGAAACTAGATAATAACTATAAGACTATAACGCCTATCCTTCTAAATAATAATAGCAATCTAATAACAAACGATGATGACAAAAGATAGAAAGCAATCTAATCTCCTAGTCACACGCAACTGAAGGAGTCCTTTATTGAACTAAACTCTTGGAGGCAATCTTGACACAATGATACAAGGGAAAAAAAAAAGTAGAACTAACTTTATTCCTTGTATTTGGAACTTCAATGACTCCATAAGCACCTTGTCTGAACTCTCACCAGTCCCTCTAGCCTTCCTGGCCTCTTCCCCAACCTTCCTGGCTCTATCTCTCAATTTCTCATTTTTCATCAGTTCCCCAATCTTTCTTTCAATCTCTTCACCCTTCACCAACAGCTCCACATCCCAACCCCAATCCCTTGCCCCTATCCCCAACCCTGCATTCTCCATAACTTCTGCATTTATCCTTTGGTCCCCATGTTGTCGCCATGCAAGCAAAGGCATTCCTCTTGAAGCTGCTTCCATTACTGAGTTCCACCCACAGTGATTTATGAACCCTCCAGTGGCTGGATGTGCTAAAATCTCTTGCTGGTTCACCCATCCCTTTACTACAATTCCTTTGTTTTGTGTTCTTTTTAAAAATGAACTGCCAAGTAGGTCTTCCAGCTCTTGGTTATCTTCTTTATCGACTTTACTGCTCTTGATTACCCACAGGAATCTACACCCATTTCTCTCTAGCCCATCTGCCAGTTCTCTTATTTGATCTTTTGACAAGGCTGTTCTGCTTCCGAAGCTCACATAAACTACAGATTCTTCTGGTTGGTTGTCTAGCCATGGTAGGCTCTGGAATTGATCCTTACTAAGCTCATAAGGTTCTAACGGTCCAATTGGAAGGATTGGTGGAGGATTGGACAAAGCCCTGCCACTGTTGACGGCAGCAAGAGTTTCTGGTTCAAACCAGTCAAATGTGTTTATTATGATTCCTTTTGCTTCTGAGAAGGCTGGAGCATTTGAAACTATAAGTGCTGTAAAGAGATGATTTGGGTCAAAGAATAGTGGAGGAATGCTTGATATGGACAGGGGGGTCAGTCCTGGGATATTGACTTCGAAAGAACAGCTAGTAAGTTTAGCAGGCTCTGAAGTAAGTATTGGAAGATATGCCATAGGAGAAAAAAATTTGACTGAGGTGGTGGAGACAATATAGTTGGGAATGGCAAGATCAGCAGCTTCTTGTGTGATACTAGAAGCTAAAGAGAAGTTAGAAAAGAGGGCAGAGAAAGATGGAGATGCAGATGATAACAAAGGATGGAGAAGATGGACATGGCAGCTGATGGCTGCAAATTGGAGAAAGAAAGGGTCATCAGTGGTGGAACTGGAGTGGTGGGAGGGAGTGATTTGGTAGTTGATAATTGATATGCTTGAGTTGTGGATGGGTGGAAAGGAACAAGGAAGTGTAAGTGGATTCTGTAGCAGACACTGTTGGATGGGCTGTGAATAGAGTGACCATACAGTTATTGGATAACAGCATGGAAACAATCCTGAGGAAGGGGGTCAAGTGACCCATTCCAGCAATTGGAAAGAGAGCTATGTGGGGAGGAGCTTGGGAACCAATGTTGTCAGCCATTGTTGGTGGTAAAGAGGTTTGTCTGTAGATTGCCTCCCAGTCCTTGCCTTGGATGATAAAGTTGATTTTTGTTAACTAGAAGTCGAGTAGTATTTTTTATATAGCTTTATGATTTTGGATTGGTGGTAGGGATATATATGAGTAGATAGATATATTTCTTGGTGAAGCATATGCTTCATGTGAAACAATCTTAACCAAACGCTTCAGTCTTCACCAACTAGTGAAGACGTAGTGACCAACGTTGTATGAGGAGTCACCGACTTTTGGGCTTTAAGTTATTACTTGTAAGTTGTAATGCATAGGGCAAAAAATGATTAGTTGTTTCTTGAATTGTTTACTGAATTATTTGCCTTCGACTCTACTACATGCTTATTAAAATTAAGATATATAGTAAAGTAAATAGGTACATTTTGTATTATATAGGAATTGATGCAAGACTCTCTTGACTATCCGTTTGTATAAGAATTGTTGTTGAGAATGCAGGAAAGAAAGAGGAGAAATAAAAAGTGGAATTAAGAATTAAGTGGGTTTGACTATCATTGGTGATGACATTTTTATTATATGAATTGTGTTTTGCAATGAACCGTACTCATTTTTCAAAAAAATAGAAAAATGGTAAACTACATAATTAGTTCTTAATCTTTACACAATATCTTAATTTAATAACTAATGTTTTAAATATGTCAATTTGGTCTCTAACCTTTTGGTATTGTGTCAAAATGATCCCAACCGTTTAGTGATGGATGAAAAATGTTTTTTTTTTTTTTTTTTTGAGAAACAAACACGCACATACACACACAGGGGAGAGGGAAAGAGGTTCTAACACAAACGCACACCACAACTCCACTCAAAAGCCATGGTAACTTTTAAGGGAGGGTAGGGCAAGTAATACTACACACAACACATTCTCTTAAGCAATGTGGGACAATTACCTTTTTTTTTTTTTTTTTGAGAAACAAACACACACATACACACACACACAGGGGAGAGGGAAAGGGGTTCTAACACAAAGGCACACCACAACTCCACTCAAAAGCCATGATAACTTTTAAGGGAGGGTAGAGCAAGTTATACTACACACAACACACTCTCTTAAGTAATGTGGGACAATTACCCATTCTTTTTTTTTTGAGAAACAAACACACACATACACACACACAGGGGAGATGGAAAGGGGTTCTAATACAAAGGCACACCACAACTCCACTCAAAAACCATAGTAACTTTTAAGGGAGGGTAGGGCAAGTTATACTACACACAGCACACTCTCTTAAGCAATGTGGGACAATTACCCATTCTTTTTTTTTAGAAACATACACACACAGAGGGGAGAGGGAAAGAGGTTCTAACACAAAGGCACATCACAACTCCACTCAAAAGCCACGGTAACTTTTAAGGAAGGGTAGGGCAAGTTATATTATATACAAAACACTCTCTTAAGTGATAGATGAACAATGTTGATGTGGCTAAAGGTCAAAATAAAATATTATTTTTTTTGCCACATAGACTGTCACATGTATTGTCACATTAGTATAAACTTTAAAAAAACTAGTGCTACGTGTCCTTCATTTTTCTTTTTTTTTCCTTTCATTTTCTTTTGCTTTGTTTTGCTTTCTTGGGAAATAAATAGGATTATAAACCCATAATTGAAAAATTCAACTTCATTTTCCTGCATTTTCCCAGAAATCAAACAAGAGAAAAGCAATATTAATGAAAAAGCAAAAATTACGAAACTAACAACAAACCCATTTTTGAAAGAAACTTCAAACACACAATATTTATGTTGATTACAAAAATTTAAAGGCCCTCCACAAAGTCCACTATTATTTTCATAGCTCACAAGCGTAATTGTATTATTCTAACAAGGTCTAATACTAGGCCTAACAACAAATTGTTAGTAACACTAGAAAATTTTATGGACCATTTTGATCTTTGGGTGGGATTGGGATTAAAGAAGAAATATAAAATGATGCTAACAAGCACAGCACTTTGACAATGTGTAGGAAGAGTAAGGGTAAAAGATTTGATCATTGATTGATGATGAAGCGTAAGTTCGTTAGTCAAGGTAGTCAGATGGAAGCAATCTCCAGCCTATATGAACGTACCCTCGAAGGTGGTCATCGGTGTGGTGCCTGCCACCACGTCTCCGATGCCAAAGTTAGTATAAGAAGTTCTTTGGGAATAAACAATGTAATGTAACAGAATGAAAGAAAATCTCTTACTGTCTATGTGTGTATGTATGTTATACTTGGCAATGTGAGGGCTTTATATATTTTCACAACTCCTAGCCGTTGGGGTAGTTATGGTGGTTTTAATGCCCTCCTTGGTAACGTTTTGCGCCTTATAATGTGGCTTCAATATGCTCCAACGGCTTATACAGCTGGTTCTGTAATCGCTTCATGTATAATTGGTTGCATTGAATGGTCTTCCTGCCTTTGTCAATGACGTGGGATTTAGTTTGCTCGTCTAGGGATATCTTCGTCTGTATCATGGACGTCGTCTTCGGTAAATGAATTTGTCAGTCCCGTCAATTGAGATTAATTAAAGAAGAGGAAAATTTTTGACTCTAATAAGCACGATAGTGTTGATAGCGAGCAAGAAGAACAAGGAAATTGGGTGAGTGGCTTAAGCTTCAAAGTTTTGTTTTTCCCTGGTTGGTTGCTAGGAAGATGCAAGGAAATTGAAGTTTAATTTTTCAATTCTGGGTTTATAGTCCTATTTGTTTCCCAAGAAAGAAAAGCAAAAGAAAATGAAAGGAGAAAAAATATATATTTGAAGAACATGTGGCACTAGTTTTTTTTAAAGCTTATGCTAACGTAACAATACATGTGGCAGTTTATGTGACAAAAAAAATAATATTTTATATTGACAGTTAGCCATTTCAACATTTTTCATCCATCACTTAACAGTTGAAACAGTTTTGACACAATACCAAAAGGTTAGGGACCAAATCAACACATTTGAAACGTGAATGATTAAATTAAAATATAGTATGCGTTTGGATTTAGATATTTTGGCCTGCGTTTGCCTTTTTTTTTTTTTTTTTTTAACTAGCGCCTTTTGCACTGTTCATGGGATATGAACAGTGTATTTAAGCAAATGAACAGCAATCCGCCCGTGAACAGTAACTTTTTTATTATTTTCTTATTGTTTTTAATTTTTAATTTTCAGCAACATAAGCAGTATTCAAACGGATTTATAATGTAAAGGTTAAGAACTAATTATGTAATTTACCTAATAAAAAAACCTATTCATCATATCTACAATAAGTTTGAGCATCTTAATTTATTGAAATTAAAAAGTGAAAAAAGTAAAATAATCATACAATTTATCTTATTGAAAAAGGAATTGACAGTGAATTTTCAAATTCAATCCAGACTCTCCTGCAACAAAAGAAAATGAAAAGAATTAAAAATTATAGTCATTGAGTACTCTGCATGCAAGAATTAATAGGGTCACATGATGAGCAGATTCGAAAGAAAAGAAATTAATGTTTGCTGAAAAAAAGAGGAAATAAATAAAAGAGTCTGTGAGCGTATCATCCAAAACGCTATCCGTTTAGAGCTGCAAATTGCTTTCCAAAACGAAACCACATGATTTTTTCTGCTTCATCTACTCCGACTCTCTCTCCGTAACCGTAACTTCTATCTTGGCGCCAAATTCTTCAGACTCTCTGTCTCTGTGAGAGAGAGAGAGAGAGAGAGAAAGCAATAATAAGCAAAATAAGTAAAATAATAAGAAATGACCATACGCCTCCTAGTCCGTACATCACTGAGTTCGCTCCGACTCCGAAACTCCTCCTTCTCCATCTCCTTCTCTCCTCTCTCTTCTTCCTCCTCCGACTCCTCAAAGTAATCTCTCTCTCTCTCATATAGTTTGAAATTCATTTTTTTTCTTCTTCTAAATTCAACATTTTGGCATTATGAATAGAATTATTAGGGCTCAGAATCGTTCTTCCCTGTAACTACAAACTAATTGCTTCAACTTCAAGACCTTAATCTCATGCTGCTGCTGCTGCTGCTTCCTCTGAGTCAGTTATCAACGATGACCTCTCCAAAGTCAAACACCTCCTCTCAAACCCAGACGACGTTCGTTTCACGCCTCATGAAAATGGAGCGCCGCTGTGAGAATCATAATGCAGCCGCCAATGGAAGCTGCTGGTTCCCTTACCTTGACGAGTTCAGTCCCCACATTTTGGATGTCAGGAAGGACAAGTTTCGCAATGTCGTCACCAACCGCACCTATACCTATTCCCTCTGCTTGCTCGTTGAAGGTCTCTGTGATTTCGGCAATGTCTCCGCCACCGCCACTTTTCGCTCTGCCGACGCCCTCGGTTTCCAGTCTGTCCATGTCATCTCTTCCGATTCCAAAAGGTCAGCAAGTTTATTATGTTTTCTTTAGGAATATCATTGATTGTTTTTGTGCTTATCATATTACTAACCTTTTTTCTCATTTCTTCTTAAACCATGTAAAGAAAAAAAAAGTCATGTTTTTTATGTCACTTGGTGGGTGGGTTCTGTTCCGGTGTTCCCATTTCTTCTTTTTCATTTGTGTTGATGATGGTTGCAATAATTTTGTCATGGTACATTTAATTATTGAATATTTTGATCCAAAACTACTTTTATCTCTTTGCCAACAACACCTTCATTCTTGTTGCAGGTATAGAGATAACCGCCATGTTAGCATGGGTGCGGAGATATGGTTGGACATTGAAATTTGGAGCTCCATCCATGAATGCTTTAAAGTTCTTAAGTCCCGTGGTTATCGAATACAGTGCTTTGAATAATTACAATCAGGTACTGAAATCTGAGCCCATCTTGTGTTTGGCTGACTCTTTGGTCTATGTGTGCTTAGGTATCCATTTACAACATGGATTGCTCACACCCAACTGCGATAGTTGTTGGAAATGAGAACAGGTGATTACCTTCTGTTGCAGCAATTGTTATTCTCAAAATTATGATGTAAAATATAATTTCAACCTTTAGTTTTTAGCTTTTAGTTTCAGCTGATGTTCTAATTTAAACCCTCCCAATGAGCTTTAACTCAAATGACACTTCCTTTATTTGAAACTACAAATCAAGGTCATACTAGTACTAACTTAGCAATCCAAAAAAATAAGTGTTTTGTTAAAGACATCTGACATAGGACAGATTGGGGATTCTGTTTATGGTTCGGTTACCATAAATTTCAGGATTTATAGGTTAGAGTTTTGAAAATAAAGGTTAGGGGTTCAAAGAATGACTGGGGTTTTGGCAGGAAAAGAAACAGGCTTGATTTAAGGTTGTACAAGAGGTATGAAGATTGATTCTATCCACCGGTTATGAATAATATGCATGAATAAGAGCATAAATAGCTTGTTTGAAACTGAAATTGAGACTGTCTTTATTCATAGATTGTTAAAAGTCATGTGGATAGGGTGTGTGAAGTGTGAACAGTACAGTACCATAAATAGTATAGCAAACAATGCTTGTGCATGAAAAAAGAAGAATAAGAAAAAAGGGACTTATTTTTTAACCAAGAATGCTTCTTACTTGGCAACTCCAAGGTGTAGCACAATTGATTGGGAACCACACCTCATGAGACTGGGGTCACTAGTTCCAATCTTCCTTTCTCCTTCCTCTTGGGGCCAAAATTTACTTATAAAAAAAACACAATGAATGCTTCTTACATGGCTTTACCTCATGGATGGAGATGTTATTGGACTAGGGGGGCAATGGCTCCCCCTCTAAATTTTAAAAAAAAAATATTATCATATTAATAGGTACTAATTTTAACAATTTTGTTCAATAAAATTATACTTTGCCCCCCTTAATAATGCCATCAAATCTTTTGAGTGTAATGTTAAACCACAAACGTTTTTACAACGTTTATACAAACAATTGAGGTAATAAATTCTTATTGGTTCGTACACTTGCATCATTTTTTACTTATTAATAATCACTCACCATATTAGCAATTTATAAAAAATAAAAAAAATTGTAGTTTTATCATTTTTTTTTACCTTTTAAATGACATAAAAAATTAATATTAAATCTAAACAAAATATACAAACCAAAAAAAATTAGTCCAATAACAAAAATTACCAATAATAAAACTAAAAAAATTAAGTCCAATCAATCTATTTTAACAAGAACAAACAACTTGGCCATTTAAAAAAAATTTAACAAAAATTCTTATAAGAATTTTTGTTTAAAATTTTTTTAGTTTAATTAGTAATAAAGCAGTAAACTCAAAGGCCAGAGTCGCCGCACGTAGCTAACACAGTCGCTCCCTAACTCCAAGTTCTGGCTCCATCACTGCTTTACCTTACTCTTAGGCTTCCAAAGAGGATTTTTCTTCTCTAGCCGTGCAATTGTTTGACCCTTACCCCTTTTTTCTTTGAAATATATTCGGAGTTTTTGATTATCTCTATTCTCATTGAATGTGACAAGTCCTACAGATGCATTTTAGCGATGGGCCGGGCTACTATGTTGGGCACAAGAAAGATAGCCTACATCATATTAATTTTTAGGTCTGCTTGGCCTCAATAGAGTCATTTTGTCTTTCATATTTTCTTGTAAATCATAGTTTTCTGAAATCTGTATTAATCGTTGAGATTGGCAACTCTCTGCTTCCAGGGGAATAAGTGATGAGGCTCTAGAGTTACCCAAAAAAAAAAAAAAGTGCATCACAATAATTTTTTTAATAAAAAAATATGGACAATTTACATTTTATATTTAATAATATCCTTAATAAATTTTTTAAAGAGTTAACAAAATATAAAAATAACTATCAATAATATTTAAATTATATATATAGAAATTATATTATACATCTTATTGTATATATTTAAGTGTATTCATACATATGCATAGAGTTATAAGCTAGTATATATTAATAGGTAAAGCTTAAAGAATATTGAATTAGAATTTGAAATTATAATCCAATTTTGTGTCATGTGTCTAAATTTATGCTGGAAAAAATCTAATTAAATTTCATATTGGAATTCAATTAAAGTTTAATTTTGCGTCATGTGTCTCATCTAATCTAAATTTTAGAATTTTGTGCAAAGTGAGTTAATTTAGTGTAAAAAATGAATTTCAATTAGATTTTAATTTTGCGCCACATGTTCCATCTAATCTAAATTTTTAAATTTTTGTGCCAAATTAGTTAATTTAGTGTAGAAAACGAGGAGTCTAATATAATAAACCATAAAAAACATAATCATATAACCATAAAAATTCAAATTTATAAGTCATATATATATATATATTAATAGGTAAAGTTTAAAGAAAATTGAATTAGAATTTGAAATTATAATCTAATTTTGTATCATGTGTCTAAATTTATGTGAGAACTACACCATAATTATCCAATTAAGCTTGTGCCATGTGTTTATTTAAGTTTTTTAATCTTTGTGTCAAGTGAGTTAATGAGTGCAAAATACTAAGAATCTAATATTAATGAACTATAAAATTCAAAAAAAAAAAATCACATATACTCAATAAAAATCACCATATGTTTCTCAAAAAATAAATAAGATAAAAATCACCACGTAACAAAAATTACCACACGTTCTATCTTATTAAAAAATTGAAAAAAAAAATCATAAGTTGTATTAAATTTAGGTAAGAATTTTAATATGTGATTAATTACGTTTACTTTAAAAAATAAATTGACTAATTATTTATATTTTATGATAAAAATTGTGTTTAATTTTAAATGTATCTATATGTATGCATGAATGCATGTGTTACATGCTTTAAAAAAAAAGGCGAAAAACACATTTTAGTCTCTACATTTTCAGGCTATTCTCATTTTAGTCCCTACATTTTATTTTTACTGCTTTTAGTCCCTATCCTGAAAAACGGTTTCTATTTTAGTCCCTGTCGTTACGTCATAAACGGATATTGCTGACATGGCAAATGGCATTGATAAATAATAATAAACTGATGTCTACAGTAACCGTCCTTGCCACTGTTAGTTACTCCCCGCCCTTAGTAGTCACGTGTCCCTCACGTGACCCTCCCTAACCCAAATAAAACCCCAAATCACGCCAATCACACCAAATAGAAATCCCTAACCCCCAAATTTCCTCAGCTCCTCGTTCATCAGTCACAACACAGATTGAAGTCCCTCACCAGTCACGAACTCAAAAACATCTTCAAATCAATTGCTCCTCGCTCACCACACAGCCGAAAACCATCTTCAAATCAACTGCTTTCCATGGATTCAAGCTCGATGTCATCGAGTGGAAGCTTGAGGAAAAGGGCCCCAACCCGATGCTTCTACTCGGAGAAACCCGTTTTGGTCGTTTCGTGGACACCTGACAACCCTGGAAGAAGGTTCTACGGGTGTCCAAATTACTGGGTAAGGTAGTAATTTTGTCTAGGTTTTAAAATTTTTTCTGGGTTTTAATATTTTTTCTGGGTAAGGTCGTTTTGTGTAATGTTTTTAAATTTCTATATAGTTTCTGGGTTTTAAAATTTTTTCTGGGTAAGGTCATTTCGTGTAATGTTTTTAAATTTCTATATAGTTTCTGGGTTTTAAATTTTTTTTTGGGTAAGGTCGTTTCGTGTAATGTTTTTAAATTTCTATATAGTTTCTGGGTTTTTAACTTTGGAAGCACTTCAGGTCCAATTTCATTTCCCTTTAGCCTTTTGCTTTTCCTTCTTCATTTTCGTTTCAATCTTGCAATCCCTTTAGTCTAAGTCTAACCCCTCTCTCTTTCGTTTACAGCCTTGATATTTCTCTTAGTTCTAAGACCGTCATTTTGATCTTAAACCAACACGGTTCATAATATTTGACAACCAAATTTTTTTGCTAATTCGTAGAAAAAAAGTAGATAGCAAATTTTTTTCCTTCTTCATTTTTTTGCTAATCTGTCTTGGGAACCCATAATTTCTTTTCTTAAATAAATAAAAAATTAAAAAAAAAAACCTCAGCTTGTTGCTGACAATATAAATTTGGTTTTCTTGTATTTTGCTAACACAAGTGTTGGAACATTGTGCTAATACTATTTTAGTTTCTAGTAAGGTAGTATTTGCTAATACTATTTGTTCTTGTTTTTCATGATTTTGGTTGAAGATATAATGGGTTTTATCTGGCCCTTGGGTGTCAGGTTGGACGCAAGTGTAAACTTTTTCAGTGGCGTGATGATGAAATCTGCGAGCGTGGCAATGTGCTGATTCCAGAGCAGAGGCAACGGATTTTGACCCTTGAAGCTGCCATTGCAAGCTACAGGAAGAGAGAGAAGAGGCTGCTCATTTACCTGGGGCTGTCTCTGGTGATAAGTGGGATGCTACTCTGTTTGATGCTTCTTTTGGTTGGCTAAATAGGTGGGGGGGGGGGGGAATGGGTCATTAGGTGGGTAGGTATTAGTGGAAAAATGCCTGAATTTTTGGTGTTGGCATGTGTTGGTATGTATTAGTGGAAAAATGCCATAATTTGTGTTGGTATGTATTAGTGGGAAAATGCCTGATTTTTGGTGTAATTATCTTTGTAATCTGAGACTTTAGCAATGGAATATGGTCTTTTTAATTAATCTGTGACTTGTGTACCAATTTATTACATTGTTGTGAAGTGTTTGTGCAGTTTGAACAGTGCCTTAAAAGGGTTATAACAAAATTTTGAATGGCGACAGCAATTTGATATTAACTATGCAATTTGAGACAGCATCCTATTTTAGACAGCAATTTGACACTGCAATTTGAGTTTGCCAAGTAAATTTTCTAATATATTTAGCATCACTCAAATAAAAGGAGCTGACTGGCTACAAAATAAAAGAGGCAGCTCTTTATGTATTAAAGGAGCTGGCTGCAAAATATTTAGCATCTCTCAAAATAAAGGAGCTGACTATAATATATTTAGCACACCAGCAGCCTATCATTTGATTGAAGTACATAGAAGGTCATCAAAACTGGAACTCAGGGACATGATTAAGATAACAAACAATATTAAACTGACTCAGTTGAGAAAATTAAACTGCATAATTTACATTTATTACCAAACCTGCATAATTACATTTATTAAACTGCATAATTTACCAAACCTGCATAATTTACATTTATTCATACATCATTACATCATTACACATTAATTCATACATCATACATCATTACACATTACACATTAATCCATACATCATTACATCATTACATATTAAACTGCATAATACCTTGTAAAAGATTTACCAAACCTGCATAATTTACATTGAACATTTGATTACATATTAAACTGCATCTTAAACTGCCATTTACAAATTTAACATCATTTAACATCATTACATATTAAACTGGCTACTGCCCAGCACATTAAACTCCAATGCTCACCAAACCTGCATAATCACTAAACTGCCCAGCACATTAAACTGAATATTACCTGCATAGACTATGTAATACACTCAAGTTTCATCCAAAAGACATGAGTTTAAGCCTTTTAAAAATTAAAGCTAAAAACCAGCAAATCAGAATAATGGAAGCTGAATCATCACAATATTACCTGAATAATCAAAATAATTACAAAATATTTAACACCAATGACTATTTTGGGTGTACCACAATAATTACAGAATATAAGACAAAGTCTACCAAGCACATTCATACAAAAAAAAAAAGACTTGGTCAGCCATTATATAAGTATTCCAAAATGCCAATTGTTCTAGCAGTTACATAAACATATGAAGAGTGCTTTCAACATATAGCACAGCAACAAAAAAAGGTCCTGCTTCATCTTGCTATCTTTTAGCAGATCTCATTGCTGCCATATATCTTGCTACATTCCCAGTTGCATTCAAGGTCTCAGTAGTGACTGCACTACTCTTCCTCTGTCTTTTTGGTCTTGGATTGGATTGGTTATCAGTGGTGGGTGGAGGTGCACTTGTGGTCACATCATCATTAGAGCTTGGTTGTGCCCTATGTACTGTTGGCTGAGCATTGGAGTCTGGTTGTGCACTGCCTACAGCTGGGCTGTTTGCATGACCATCCTTGGCTGCCTGCAAGCACAAGCACAATAACAATTAATAGTTTGCCAACTGAAAAACAAAACAATGGGGATATCTAAGTCAAAATAGTATATTTACCCTCCTAGTGGTCCTACTGGCTTGGGATGCACTCCCAGGCAAGGAGGAGTTCCCTCCTACTTCTCCCTTGCAGCTCCTCTTGTTGTGTCCTAATTTCCTACATAACTTGCATTGTTTTGAGATGCCTAAACCTCTATTTTTTTAGTGACTTCTAGGTTCATCAGGCTTTAGTGCCCTCTTCTTCTTAGGCCTGCCAGGAGGTCTCCTCTTGATAGGGGGTTGCACAGGTGGCAGTCCACTAGGTCTCCACATATTCAGGCCATTGATGGGCTCTATAATGGGTTCATAGCAATCAATGTAGGCAGTCCTTTTGTAGCAAGTATTGACATACTTTTCAGCATCTTCTCTGTTGAAAAATATACAAGAAATGGCATGGCAACATGGTATGCCAATTATGTCCCACTTCCTACTGTTGCACTTCTTCTCTTCCAAGTCCACAATGAAACTCTCCAGCCCATTCTTCACCTCAAACTTCATACGACCAGCCCAACATGCTAGCCACTTGCTGCGTGCCAACTTCTCCTTGTACAGCCTCTTCCTTATCTTAGGACACAACTCAGATTCCACCTTCATAATCATTTCTCTGTTTGCTTGAAATCTAGTCATCAGATATAGCCTAATACACTCAAGCTGCAAGCACATAGAGATAAAGGGAGAATTAATCATTCATGAATTACATAGGTCTATGGATCATAATGCACATGAAAGGGAGAATTATGCATACCATAGTGATTATAGGTTTGTTCCTTAACTTAACTAACATGCTGTTGAAGCTTTCACACATGTTGTTCAGGATTGTGTCACTCTGGCCATCACTTTTGAACATGTGCTTAGCCCAGATAGTTGTTGAGTGAGACTGCAACCATTTGAATGCATCTTCATCCACCTCCTTTAACTCATTCATTACCCTTTCAAATGCTTGTTGATAGGTAGCTTTGGCTGCTTTCCAAAAAAGGTCTCTAATAAGGACACCAGGATGATTTTTTCTTAAATTATTGTATAAATGTCTGCAGCAGATCCTGTGCTCGTACTATGGCCAATTGTCAACAAAGGTGTTCACTAACCCCTGCAAAGCACAATCATTTAATTCAGCAAGCAATGAAGCTACCATCAACTACAATTAATTCAACAAGCAATAAATCTACCATCATACCTTCTGCTGGTCAGATATGAACACCCATTTGTTGTCATCTCCTATGTCAGCAAGTAATAAATTAAGAAACCAGGTCCAAGTGTCCTTTGTTTCAGCCTCAACTACTGCATATGCTAAGGGAAAGTATTCATCATTGGGATCTCTGCCAACAGCACACATCAACTGACCACCTGTCTTGGTCTTCAGATGGCATGCATCTAGACCAATGATTGGCCTGCACCCTGCCAAGAAGCCTTTCTTGCAACCTTCCAGGCAGATGTAGATTCTTTCAAAATATGGTAGCCCAGTTGCCAATCCATGCTCGGCTACCAAATCACCATCATTATAAGTATGCACCTTCATCAATACTGTGCTCCCAGGACTACACCTTCTCAACTCATCACAGTACTCCCATAGTTGGTTGAACTGTGCAGTGTGGGCCTCATCAACAGCATCTTGAGCTTTTCTCTAGCCCTACTTGCCTTGCCTGCACTTATGTTAACCACATACTTCTCATGCACAGCATCCTGAATGTCCTTAAGCTTTATGTCAGGTTGTCTCCTAACCCTCTTCACTAACTTCTTCCCAATGTATGATGTTGTGCACCTTGGATTTCTATAACTTCTGCTGCATGTGTGTTCCATGTTCAATGTTTTCAATCTAAAACTCTTCTCCCTTGGCACCTTTGCAAGGTAGGCAACAAACTTGCACCCTGGCTGGCATCGGGCTCTCACTCTCACCGAGTCATTTTTCACAAATTTTATACCCCACCCACCATCAACTGCATAATCAGTTATAGCATCTTTAAATTGTTTAGTTGAGATGAACAACATATCCTTCTCAAACCTAAGGTGCTTAGCTTTGGCTACTGGCCTAAAGATTGGGTATTTGCTCCTCCTAATAGAATTGTCAACCTTAGCAATAGGGATGTCATCATCACTTGAATCGTCACCATCCTCACTGCTTGATGATGATTCGTCAAGGCTAAGCAGCTCCTCACTCTCATAGTCAGAATTCATGACACCACCACCCATTTGTCCTGGTTCAACCTCATCATCTTCAACTTGATTGTCCCAACTATCAGTACTATCTTCACCAATATTCATTGGTTAGTCAGAATTCATGACACCACCACCCATTTGTCCTGGTTCAACCTCATCATCTTCAACTCGATTATCCCAACAATCAGTACTATCTTCACCAATATTCATTGGTTGAATTTCCGGCTCTTCTTCTAAGTCACTCCTCTCATCCTCACTACCCTCACTACTCTCCTCAACTTGGTCATCAACAACTGGTGCTTTGCCAGCCCTCCTAGCACAAACCTGCTTAGCATCTACCTCATGTGGCTCACCATGGTCAACATTAGTAAATTCAGCATTATCATGACCTCCAAATTGTGAAAAATCAGGTCTGTACTCTTCATCACCATGCTCAGCATACTCATAATAGTGATCATTTTGAAGCACACTGTCACTAACAAAAACCTCTAAGGCCTTAGCATCTACATCTACACCTTCTAGTTCACTACCAAGTAACTCAAGTGGTTCATGCATTGGATGCTCCACAAAGACATGAATCTCCCCATATCCCTTCACCAAGTCAGTCATGAACATAGCAGCATCATCATCAACCACCTGATGGAAATTTGAGTGCTCTGGGTTCACACCAGGTATTTTAAACCATAACTTATCTACTTCAGTGTAGCCAAACTCCCTACAGATACTCTCAATCTCTACTTTTGACCCCTTATCTGGGTCTCAATTATCCACTATATCAATTGTCCCTCCCACATACACTTGAGGGTCCCACATGAAATGCCCACCATGGTGGACATGCAGAGTAAAAAGCTCATCCATCATGCATACAAGTCACATGAAGAAAACATAATGAAAACAGATATCCACTTTTTGAAATTAATAATACTTTGTTAGGCTAATAAACAAATAAAAAAGCATACAATACTGACAAAGGGATCACATGGACCCAGCCACTTCTTGAAAAGCAAGACACAATACAGACAATCAATGCAAATACCAACACAAAGATTCCATGGTTTATCAAGGTCAATATAGTGGTCCTTGATAAACAATAGTGACACACAATACAGACAAACAACCACAAATGCCAACAAAAATACAGTTAGTATTGTGGTCCCTAATAAACAAAAGTAAAACAAACAGAGCTGCAAATACCAAAAGCAACACACAACAGCCAAACAATGCAAATCCCAAAAATATTCCACTATCACAGTCAGTATTATGTCCACTACAAAAGCTATAAAGGGAAAGAGGAAGAGAGAGAGTGAGACTGAGACACAACGAGAGAGAAATAGAGATAGATTGAAATTCCAGAGCAATAACAAAACACAACATCTCAAAATTCCCAAATTCTCAAAACCTAACAGCTGAGATTCAGATGGCATTCATAACACGTAAAGAGAGAGAGAGAGACATAATGAGAGAGAGAGAGAGAGTTGGAGAGAAATAAAACCTTCGCAATCTGCTCAGCACAAACACTCTGAAGCTATCTGTGATTATGCTTGCAAATTTGTGATTTTTTGTGCTTGCCAATTTGTGGTTTTTTTGTGCAAATCTATGGTCTTGTGATGAGCAATGGGTAAGGTAAGAGATTAGGGATTCCACAAATCTATGGGTCTTGCCGTCATGTGTGTTCAGGTGTGAATGGCGTGATTTGGGGTTTTATTTGGGTTAGGGAGGGTCACGTGAGGGACAAGTGACTACTAAGGGCGGGGAGTAACTAACAGTGGCAAGGACGGTTACTGTAGACATTAGTTTATTATTATTTATCAATGCCGTTTGTCACGTCAACAATATCCATTTATGATGTAACGGCAGGGACTAAAATAGAAACCGTTTTTCAGGATAGGGACTAAAAGCGGTAAAAATAAAATGTAGGCACTAAAATGGGAATAGCCTAAAAATATAGTGACTAAAATGTGCTTTTTGCCAGAAAAAATTGACCAATTATTTATATTTTTATAATAAAAATTTTGTTTAATTTTAAATACATCCATGCATTTGCATGGAGTTACATGCTAGTTTAAATAATTTATTGATGACATAGTTATTGATTTTTAATTTTCTAGAAATTTAGAGGATATAAGAAAAAAATGTAATTCAATAGTAGATTTGTCAAAATTCACCTCCAATAAAAAAATATTGAGTAAGGTTGACCTTTAGGGTACAACCAATTTTGTAACTAAATTTTATCCTAATTTAATCCATTTTTTTAACATATTCTATTAATTTATATATATATATATATGTATGTATATTTTACGTTTTCTCTTATCATCCCCCAAATAATTATTTTCTCTCTTGTATTGTTACAATTTTATTTCCTTTCTCTTTCATCTCCACCTCGTTAATAATGAAGTCCACTCATTGGAGATGAAAAAATATCTCTAACTTTTCTTGCCCCCATCGACTCCACTCATTCTTCAAGTGGGTTTTACCCAACTCGAAGAAGGGATGGGGTCAAGTGCTAGGTACTCTTGATCCAACCCCGAACCGTCCTGTTATCATTTTTTAGTCCAAACATCACTAAAAGCTTAATTGTTTGGACATGTACAATGGATTTTTCTATTGTAAGGACCTCGAAAATTAGCTGATAAAAGGCTGTTACATAAGTTGATTAATTTAATTTGTCATCTTTTAAGTGTGAAATATAATAATTTGGGAACGAGTTATTTAGTTAAGGACAAAAGCACAATCACATTCCTTGGATTTCAAATAACAAAGCAATACCCTAATTTAAATCACATCTTCACGAGACTGTAAAAAAAAAATCAAAAATCAAAAAGATAATCAAGGAGATTCATAAAGAATACATGAACTTTAGAGAAGTGCACTTGTGTTTGTCATCTTTCTTTTCCTCCTATATAACATACACAAAGATTGGGAATATGAAATGGTTTAACAAAAATATCGTGTAAAAGCTAGATTGAGGGGAAATGGAAACTAGCCGCCATATGTTCCCCACTGGCAATCTGAAATGCACACATGAATTTATCCTATACCAGGGTACCACCACCATGCATGGTCACATTATGCCATCTCACAGCTATGAAGCTAGTGAAATTCAGAAACAGCAAAACCATTTTTTCTGCATCCAAAACACAGAATAATAAGAAATGTCAAGAGTCTAACTGTTACCAATTAATTATAGAATTATATGATTCCTCTTTGATAGCAATGGTTTTTGTCATTGTATAATTTACCATTGGTGTGTACTGAATATTTTCTACTGGCGGTCTAGATGAATTATCATTCCTTTGTGTGGTGGCTGTGGCAGTGGCTTCACTCCCAGTCCCCGTCCCATTTCCAGTACCAGTCCCAGGGCCAGTAGCTCCATTAGATTTCTTTGCATCTCTAGCTTTGCTGAATATCACAGTAAACCCCTCGGCGGAGGCCGGATTGTTCACATCCCACTCTCCAAATTTAGGTAGAGGCCGACCCTTATCCTGCTGCAGATGAGAAAAATTATTAGTTAGCTTATTAGCAAAATACCTACAAGATTTCATAAATGTACAAACTTTTGAGGAAAAAAATTATTTTCAACTATAAATTCAAGCAATCAATAGTTCATAAATGTACAAACTTTTGAGATAAAATATTATTGTCAACTATATATTCAAGCAATCAATAGTTCATAAATGTACAAACTTTTGAGAAAAAAATAGTCAAACTACAAATTCAAGCAATCAATAGCGTACACAAAATTCTTCAATGGATATAAGAAGTAGGTTTTCTGATTATTTAATGCAAAAATATGACTTTGTTAAAAGCTCTCACATTATTCAAAAGCAAGATAGCTAGAATATATAGAAACTATTAGAAAGTACGAAAATTGACAGTAAAATTGTTATTGTTACTTGGTTAAAGCAATAGAATGCAGGACAAAAGAATTCTGACTTTACATAATGTTTTAGTGACTTTTAAGTTTTGAAGGACTTGGGTGGCTTTCTCTAATTTATAAGTTTTGGATTGTACATGTGCATTGTAGTTGTAACAATTATGAATCTATAGCATGACATGGAATTCCAAAAAGAAAATTCAGTTCAACATTATGAATGTTGGTTTTTTCTGTGGTCTTCATTTAATGAGAAATTTGGGTTGCAAATAATCAAATATTGTCTTATGATGAAACTTACACAAAATTAGTAACCAACCAATTAGAGCAAATCAATAGAACTACCATTGTCAATATCCTTAAAACTACTCAAAGAACTTGATATCAATATCATTTTCTAGCATTATGTAAATCAACTCAGGAAAATGAAAGAAAAATTTTTGAGAAGAAACAAAGAGATTCAAACATAATAGATATATATACACATAAATTTATGTTACAATATTGTAGAGATGATCTTACCGACGCCATCAAATTCTATCGCAGGAAGTTTCTACTATGAGAATGGGAGAGAAATGATGAGAGGACAAAAAACGAAGAGAGAGAGAGAGAGAGAATGAGAGAGAGAGAGAGATCCAAAACTTGAGAAAAAAAAGAAGATGAACAGAGCGAGTCTTAAGGTAAGAACCTAAGACAATAGCGGGTATAAATTATTGGTGAGTGTTGAATGAGGCATACACGTCGTTACCACGTACTTCAGCTGTTTTTGGCGCAATCTCTTCTAGTACATTACAAAATCTTTAAGAAAGCAGCTAATAATTCTAATGCCACACTTTGATTATACATATGCAAATAATTAAACAAATTGAAGAGTTGTGTTTTATTGGTACTTGTAGCTCGAATGAAATGAACGGCATTAATTTAGCTCATTTTTTTTATGACTTTATTATGACATGCATAATTACATCAATGAGTCTCATCTAATCTTATGATACATACAAATGAAAGAGATAAGAGTAATGTTACCAAAAAAAAAGGTTGAAATCAAATAACTTTTTTTTTTTTAAATGAAACTATTAAATTAATTTAATTTCATGAACGTGGTACACCATCGTTTGCATATTTCTTTATATAGTTTGGAATTTCTTCTTACCAAACCTTAGCTACCTCCCTAGATTGGCCCCAAGGCCAAAGCATCAAGAGGTTTATTCAAGCTGAAGTTATTTGGCGTATTAGTTGTATTATATATCTCATATATAGGTAGACCAAATATGTAAATTTCATATATAATATTTGTATTTAAAGATTGAATAATGACTTTTTTTATATTTTACATTTATATATGTGTCTTTTTATTGATATACTTATTTTCTATTATGATTAATGGATATTATATGTCTTATATGCCAAACTTAAACAAGGTTCAAAATTAAGAAATGAAAAATGAAGGTAAAATATATATATATATATATATATATATATAGAAAGTGTGCGAATTAAAGAGAAAAATAAAAATGAATTGTCAACTTTTAAAAGTGATAAAAGAATCATAATAGGAGATAAAAATTTTTTTTAATAATCTATTAATTCTTCACAAAAATTAGTGCATACACAATAATATTTGAGAATAATTATATAATATACTCCAAAATTTGATATTTTTTTCAAGATGGACTCTAAAATTTTATGTGCATAAATGTCTACGATATAGTTTTAATGTTTTTACAATTTGATAATTGTATGAGTTTAAAAAAAACTCACGGAAAACCCTTCCTCCTCCAACTATTAAATTATTTATAAAAAAATAAATATTAAAATTTAATTTTACTAATATACACTTAAAAAAAATGAAAAAATGGATATTTAAATTTATTTCATTAAAAAAAAATAATGTTTATACAACTTTTTGGATGAATGTTTAGGAAATAGAATGAAATATGCATTCTCTTGTAGTTATTTTGTTTAATCATACTAAACTTCCAAACTTAGGAACAGAGTATATCTCATTCCCTTCCCTCTTAAGAGGCCCAACCACAACCTGGGGCCCACCTCTAATGGGATCTACAATGCCGGAGGTAGTAGGGAAAATTCAAACTTGTGGGGAAAAACTTACAGAGTGAAGTAAAAATTGTTTTGGTAGCATTAGGAAGTTGCTTGAGGAGAAGAAGAAGCTTCTAGCTAGAGCCGAGATGGAAGCAGCAAAGGGAGGGGATCAAATGTTGGTGAAAACTCTCCAAAAGGAAATTAATGTCCTGCTTGATAAGAAAGTCAGATGTGGCAATAGTGCTCACCGGCACTTTTTTTGAAGTGTGGAGACAGAAATACCACATACTTTCACAATAGGGCCTCCCAAAGATTCTGAAGAAATCGAATCCTCGGACTGAAGAATAGTCAAAATGTTTGGTGTATAGAGGAGAGCTAGATTAAGACCATTGCTTTTGAGTATTACCAATCCCTGTTCTCATCCTCCTCCCCATCAGAGTTTGATGGAGTCCTCCTCAAGGTCCAGCCTTCAGTTACTGACGACATGAATTCAATGCTGCTTCGGCAATTTAATAGGGAGGAAGTGGAAATAGCCATGAAACAAATGGAGCCCATCACAGCCCTGGGCCCCGACGGCATGCCCCGCTCTTCTATCAGTCTTTTTGGAGCTCTGTGGGTGAGGATGTCTGCTTTACCGTTCTTAATTGCTTGCAAAACTGTAAGATCCCAATTGATATAAACCATACTCATATTGCTTTAATTCCAAAAGTTAAATCTCCGAAAAGAATTACTGAATATCGTCCTATAAGCTTATGTAGTGTGATCTATAAACTTGTGTCTAAGGTGTTAGCAAACAGGCTTAAAAATATCCTCCCCTCAATAATCTCAAGAAACCAAAGTGCTTTCCAAGCAGGTAGAATGATCACAAATAACATTCTAATGGCTTTTGAAACACTGCACTATATGAAGCACCACCAAATAGGCAGGTCGGGCTTTATGGCCTTGAAGCTTAACATGAGCAAGGCATACGACTGTGTTGAATGGAAATTTTTGGAGCTAGTGATGAAGAGAATTCACCAATCCGGAGGCATCAGGCAAGGGGACCCACTTTTCCCTTACCTGTTTCTTTTCTGTATGGAAGGCCTTCATAGCCTACTTCAGCATGCTATGGATTCTGGCCAAATCAAAGGAGTCTCTATATGTAAGAAAGGTCCTCGGTGGACACACCTTTTCTTCGCCAACAACAGCTTGCTTTTCTGCAAATCTTCCATTGCGGAATGCCACAAGATTCAAGATCTTTTGAGCAGTTATGAAAGAGCTTCTGGCCAGCAATTAAATAGGTCAAAAACCTCCCTCTTCTTTAGGAAGTCAACTCCAGCGAAATCCATTGATCATATCACAAATTTCCTTGGGGTTCAAGAGGTCAGACAATATGAAAAATACATCAGCCTTCTTACTCTAGTGGGAAGAAACAAAAAGGCCAGCCTCATGTTCATCAAAGAAAGGGTTTGGGCCAAGTTGCAAGGTTGGAAAGAACAACTTCTTTCCTTAGCCGGGATGGAGGTGTTGTTAAAGGCAGCGATGCAGGCTATTCCAACCTACACCATGAGTTGCTTTAAACTTCCCATCACTTTGTGCAACGACATAGGGCAGCTAATCCGAAAATTCTGGTGGGGCCATCAAGGGGACCTAAGGAAAATACATTGGTCAAAATGGAGCACACTATGCCTCCCAAAAGACCTAGGTGGTATGGGGTTTAAGGAATTACAGAAATTTAACGATGCTATGTTGGCAAAGCAAGTGTGGAGGCTATTAGAAGATAAAAAATCTCTATTCCACCAATTTTTCAAGGAAATTTTTTTTCCAAATGGGAATATTTTTGCTGCGAAAGAAGATAATGGATCCTTTATGTGGAAAAGTATCCTTAAAGGGAGAGTGGGAAGTGGCGAGAATATCCTCATTTACTAGGATAGGTGGCTGCCTAACCCCCAATACACTAGTATTCAATTCCCCCCCCCCCCCAATTTTCTATGGCTGTGATGCGCAAGTATCAATGTTGATTGATAAGGAGAGGAGCTACTGGATTAAAGATGCAATCGACAACAACTTCATGCCCCACGAAGCTAAGATGATCAAATCAATCCCCTTATGCTTCACTAATGCAGAAGATAAGTTGTACCGGCCAAGCAAAGTGGATAGGGTCTATTTGGTCAAGGCAGGGTGTAGACTATTGATTAAAGATGAGCTAATCTCAAGTGTAGGACCATTGACTCCCCCCATCCGAAGAGCACGTGGAAGGGTCTTTGGAAATTAAGAATTCCCAATAGAACTAAAACTTTGTTGTGGCGTGCAATCTCGGATGCTCTTCCAACTCGAGTCCACCTAGTCAAGAGGAAAGTCCTTACTGATGCTACCTACCAGCTTTGTGGTTTAGAACAGAAGTATAAATTGCATGCACTTTGGTCTTTCCTGAAACTGAATGAGGTCTGGGATGTGCATTTTGGCTCGCTAAGGGATGATGCAAAAGAGTGCTCGACTTTCCTGGAAGTGTTCCAAGTATGCATGGAGAAAGCCCATCCCACAGACATGCTTGCTATGATAACCTCTCAAATTTGGCTTAGGAGGAACAAACTTAGATTGGGTGAAACAGTGGCTGACCTCAGATTGCTAAACTCATTGGCGAGAGATGCCTTACTAGAATTTCAGCAAGCTCATACCTTAGAACTGTCTCCTCCCTCTACCCGAAGCCAAGTCAAATGGGAGCCTTCCCCCATGAATTGGGTCAAAATCAATTTTGATGGCGCCGTTTTTCATGAGAATGGCAAAGCAGGTTTAGGAACCATCATTCGCAATGACCATGGTCTAATCATGGCTGCATTAACTCAAGTTATTTCGTTACCCATTTCGGTGGAGATGGTGAAAGTGTTGGCAGCGAGGAGGGCTCTCATCTTTGCAAAAGAGCTCGATTTTGATCATATCATCCTAGAAGGTGACTTTGAAATTGCAATTCAAGCTATGAAGAGTGAAAGTTACTCTGCTGCAAGCTTTGGACACATCCTTTCCGACATCAAGGTCCTATCTAATCATTTCAGGCAATTGGTTTTTAGGCATACATGTAGGCAGGGAAACAAAGTCACTCATAGTTTAGCAAGAGCAACATGTAATTTTTATCCTTTCTGTACTTGGATTGAGGAAGTCCCAATCATTTTTGTTGTCGATTATCTTGCAGAAATTATTAATGATACGTAGCCCCCTCCCCCTTTTATGGGGTCGGTTTCTCAAAAAAAAAAAAAAAAAAAAAAAAGAGGCCCAACCACAAACACTAGCATGGATTATTTGATTTTTTTTTTTTTTTAATAAAAAGAAGTTTGCCTTTAATATAGAAAGATTGTAAGAATATAGATGGTGAGCTCTATGCTTCAATTGAAACATATAGCTTGACATACAGGGGTTCCTCCCCCACCCCCCCCCCCCCCCCCACCCCAAAAAACCCAAAAAAAAGAGATTTACATATATACAAGAGAATGGATCAATTGGGCTTTTGTTAATTGGGAACTAGGGCTCCCAACCGGAAAATTTGCTCTTTGGCCAACTCATCCACACTCTAAGGAAATTAAGGATCATTTTGCAATTGAATTTATCATTCACATAAAAGCATGCTTTTAAAAATCAGTATGATTGATTCTCCCACAAAAAAAAAAAAATTCGGTATGAATAAAGAACTGTTTTTGCTTTGGTTCTAGTTTTTACCAATCCGACTTTTAAAACTATGCTATAAGGACGCAATTTGAGTCCCTAGCCCAAGTGATGAATGAACTTAGGCCTAAAAAGCCCAATACAATGAATTTGTAGAGAGTGAGTTGAAAAACTAGGCTTTAACGAGTTAAGCAATAAGAACAATAGATTCAGGTGATAAGAAAATGAAAATAAATTGATTTAAGCTAAAGAAAATCATCATCAGCATAGTCCGAGAAGATCAGCTCTCATATATTTCTCTCAAGTGTGATTACAAAGTCTATCCTTGATGGTTACGGTGTTTTTTACTTAATTTCTCGATCCCCTCTCTCCTTAAGGGTTTCTTACATTATATATCTCCCTTTCAATGATCTTGGCCCTTCACTTGTTGATCATCCGGGCCACTACCTAAGTGTTTGTCCCATCGGACACTCCCTCTGGCCCTCTGTAAATTGGGATAGCCAAGACAGCACTATTCAGGGGTTTTCTCCACATAAATGTGGCCAAAAAATTAGTTACAGAGCATTCAATATGGTGGCAGCAGCCTTTCCTTAGATATTTCCTAGCTCCCCTCCTTCCAGTACGTTCATAAGGCATGTCTTTATCAATAGAACTTCCTGATACGTCACGCTAGCTAACATGAGGCACATCTTGATCTTCGTTGCATTTAGCAAAAGGGACACTCCTCCTCGGACAACCTCTCCCAGCCATTACGGTCATATCTTGCTCGTGTAGTTCAAATTATCACATCTCTTTTGCCATTGATTCATTCTCAGACCATTGTGCCTCCTCGGACAAGGCCCAAGACCCAATATATATTTGGACCTGCGTCCTTACATATGCATAAAAAAGAAATGTTACATCCACAATATTTTCACAATTCTTTCAATCTTTCACATCAAATCTTTTTTTTTTTTTTTCACATCAAATCTTAATAAGTTGTTATAAGTTTTATTATCAGCCCAATTTTTAAAACTATGCATAAAAGAGAAGTGTTACATGACTTACATCCATAATATTTTTATTACAATGCTTTCAGTCTTTGACAACAAATCCTAAGTAGTAAATTGTTATTTATTTTAATTTGAACTCACCACTTAAATTACTTTTTTACCTACTAATAACATCTTGTAACTTAAAATTTATTGTGAAAATATTATATACATATTATTCTGCTTCCCATACAAAGTTTTTTTTTTTTTTTTGAAAGCGCTTCCCATAAAAAGTTGAATTCTGGCCAATTTGTGCTTCCATATATATAGGTGCTGGGTCAGGCCTTGTCTAAACTTCACTAAAACAGTTGACCACAATAGGTAAAGCCATCTTCCGTTCTTATTCTTCCACGTGGCGATCACTGAACCGAGGGTTCGTGGTAGACACGGGCCAACCTTGTATTTGACTATTTGGGAGAAGAACATTTATAGAAACAGCGAAAGCAACGCTACTACTACTTTGACCATTGGCTCAAAATCGTCCACACCACACACATTAACTCCCAAAGACCAAGCAATCCACGGCAAGTCCCCAACGAAAATAAATAAATAAATATCATTTTGATGCTAAATTTATGTTTCATAATTCAATTTTACTTTGAATTATATGTTGTTAATTTAATATACATAAAATTAAGAAATTGGTTCAATATTTACTCTTACTTCCGTTTTTATCTTTTTTCAAGAGGGAATAATTACTTTATAAATTAAAATTTTATTTTAAAAACAAAAAGTATTTTTTATGAGCAAGTTACACATATACATGCTCTGATGCTCAAGAAATTCGTGTAATGACCAAGAGTCTTATCACTCACCACCTCCACAAACCCACAACCAACCACCACAAACAACCACCACCAACCATCCAAACCGCCATAACCAAAACCTAGCAACTCACAACCTACCATCTCAGCCGCCTCAACCAAAACCCACCAAATCAACCAAAACCTAGCCAAAAAACGAAAAACATCATATCAACAGAGACTCAATCTAGAGAAGAGAATGACTATGAGAAAGAGAGCAAACCCACCACAGCTAGCCCACCATCGTCACGTCACTGCTACACAGATCTAACCAGCCGCTGATTATCTTCTTTGTTTGTCTGAGATTGTGAGAAAGAGAAGAAAACTAAGAGGTCAAGACGAGAGAGAGAGAGAGAGAGAGAGAGAGAGGGGGAGGTGAGAGAATAAAAGGCAATAAAAAATAAGTAAGAGCTGCTACAATAGGTTGTTATAAATAACAATTCTACAGTAGCTAAGAGTTAAAAAGATTTAGGTATAACAACATTGATGTAGGATGATTTTTGTGATTTGAAGGGCTAAAACAGTTTTTGAATGATTTTACCACCATTACTGTGAATGCTCAAGCTAGTTTTTTGCTTTTTAGCATTTATGTGCAATTTTTTTAAAACCTCACATTTTCAAAGTAAAAATATATTGTAGCACACTTTTAGCAAAAAACTAAATAAATTATTTTCAAACAAATACTTATTGGTTGAATTTAGTCAGATGACACCTCCCTATGCATATGCATGGAAAATGGAGAGCATCAACTCGAGTCATGGTAAGAGAGAGGGCATGACTTTTGCTTCATAATATTTCTAACCAATTAAAAAAAAATGATGCATGTGATTTTTTTTTTTTTAGAAAACAGTAATACTTATTAAAACACACAAATAGAAAAATAATATATGTGATTTTGATAATTAATTGTGATGTTAAGTGAAAAGTATAGCAAGGTCCATCCGACTATGTTTAACAATTGACATAAATTAACTTATGCGATTAGCATATATTCTTTTTTTTTCTTTTTTCTTTTAGCATATATTCTTTTTAATATATATAGGTGGAAAAATTGAAATTCGATCCGTGTGTCTTCGTCTAAAAACATAAAACTTTTTGGGTCTCTTATTATAAAAAAAGAAAAAACACAAACAAAACTTGAGTTTAGGAACAAAATTAAACCCCTATATATATATATATATATATATATATATAGATAAGTTAGGGAGACCAAAAAATAAATAAAGTTACCACTAAATTTGGCAAAAGGAAGGAAAGTAGAAACTGATCATATTAGCTCAGAAGCTTTCCTAATCCCCAAATTAGCCCCGACTCGTGTCCTTATTAACCTCCACACAATACCCTTAAACCCTCCCTATAAATAACCCATTTCCGTCATTTTACCTACAACCCCGTCATCTTCCAACTCCCCCAAACAAACAAAACAAACCAACATATCCCCATTTCTCTCTCTCTCTCTTTCTCTCTCTGTTCAGCTAAAACGCAACAATGGCGACGGCCATGTTCAGGAGGGCACTCCCACGCGCCTCCGCCTTATCTCGATACACACGCGCCCGAGCTCACGCAAGCGAGGCCGAAGCTCTGCAAGTCGAACAAAAGGCACGCGCCTCCACGGCGCTCAAAACCTTCTCGATCTACCGCTGGACCCCGGAGAACCCGACGAAGCCGGAGCTCCAGGACTACCAGATCGACCTCAAGGACTGCGGGCCCATGGTCCTCGACGCCCTAATCAAGATCAAGAACGAGGTGGACCCCACGCTCACGTTCCGGCGATCGTGCCGCGAGGGGATCTGCGGGTCCTGCGCCATGAACATCGACGGCTGCAACGGGCTCGCCTGCCTCACGAAGATAGAGTCCGGATCGTCGGCCTCGACGATCACGCCGCTGCCGCACATGTTCGTGATCAAGGACTTGGTGGTGGATATGACGAACTTCTACAACCAGTACAAGAGTATCGAGCCGTGGCTGAAGAGGAAGAACCCGCCGGAGACGAAAGGGAAAGAGGTTTTGCAGAGTAAGAAAGATAGGGCGAAGCTTGATGGGATGTACGAGTGTATATTGTGTGCTTGCTGTAGCACATCCTGCCCTAGTTACTGGTGGAACCCTGAGTCTTATCTTGGTCCCGCTGCTTTGCTCCACGCCAATCGGTAATTTTTTCACTTTTTAATTTTTTTTTTTATACCTTGTGGTGAAAAATTTTTACTTTGGTAAATGGGTTTGGTTCGAGAAATAATATCAGTTGAAGTAGTTAAAAATAACATGTCGAATAAGGAATAATGCTTGTGGCCGAGCCAGACTAAAATAATATGTGTGGTCGACCTAATTAATCTGTTGAGGATATATAGCTGACCCCCAAGAATTTGGGAGTAAGGCTTTGTTGATGTTGTTGGTGGTGGTGATTGGATTTGGTTAATATGGGTGGCTTAGAGTTATTTATATAGGACCCAAAAAAAAAAAAAAAAAGATTAAGCAATGGTTGTTTCTCACTTGTTTTAAAATGTTTTTTTAGGTGAAGAATGAAAGTTTAGTAGTAGTTTTAGTTAGTTTGGTTTTAGGTATATAGGATGTTGTGCTTTGGTTATGGTTATGGTTAATGTGGACTTTAGGAAAGAGACCATATTTTTTTAAATTAGAAAATTAGGGTTTTTTAAAATTAAATTGATCAACCGATGGTAGTTACTACTTTCTATTCTTCTACAAGTACACACTTTGTCACAACTTGTACATGTGTCAACCTATGATTGGATTGCATCACTTATACATGGGACCACCATTGTTACTTGGTGAAAGTAACCGACTCACCACTTGACACATGCAAGTTGTGGCAAAGTGTGTTCCTGTACTTTTTGGAAAGATTTAGGTTTGGGATTCTCTACAATGATTTGTTTAGTTTTGCCTTTTCTCTAGGATGATTTCATTAGAAGGGGTAACACATTTGGTTGGGTCCACGCCACATGAAGTGGAGATAGCTAGTTCATATTGCTCCCTCTACTTCCCTTGGCCAAAACTTAAGCAACAAATAAAAGGGGGAAATATTTGCTTAGAAAATAACCAAATAAGCGTTTTTAAAACAAAATAAAATGTTAATATTTGAGTTGGAATTAGTAAGTAAATGAAGGGCATTAGAGAAAAATGCTTGAAGATGGAATATTTTATTTGAACATATTCGTGCATTGTCATTCTCTTTACCTGGATTCTTGCATTTGTTGTTTCTGATTAATTATTGAAAAAGGCTTTATTTAGATTCTTTATATATATATATATATATATATATATGTGTGTGTGTGTGATAAATTTGAGGATTTTGCATTGAAAGGCCTAGATGTATTTATTTCCCTAAACTCATATGTTTATGCTGTTACTTTGATTGTTAGAATCAAATTAAGTTTAGTCTGGGAGTCTCTTGCTTTTAATATTCCTTTTTCTGTTTTTTAAGATATTCTGCATTGAGTGATTATGTGACCCTAGTGTGGAGTCTATGTCTCAAGTTGTTTTTAATCATGGGAAGTTCCTATGCCTGCAATCTAAGTCCATTGAAAAGAAAATAAACTTTAGTCAGGATTATAGAGATATTTTTGGTGTTCTGTTAGCCTATCATGGCATTAGTTGGTACATCTTTGAGGTTTTATATTTTACTAGTTTGGAGAGAAATTCTAAATGCTTGCTTCAGTTGGTTTTCTTGTTACATTTGGGAATTTAAAGCTTCAACTGAATGATTCCTTTCTCTATTTGCTGCAAATGGCATTCCTTTTCTTTTTTTCGATGGTTCATATTTCTTTACCAAATTTTGAATCCCCAATGGGTAGCGAAGGTCACTAGTTCAAATGTCCCATTTCCAAATATTATTTTAAAAAATGATGTTTTTGTCTTGCATAATCTTGCAATGTAGTTCAAAGGTATGGTGTGGAATAATTATGTGCTATATATGGAAAATAGAATTTTTGCTTCCTTGTCTTAACTTGATTGTTCCATTCAATTTGTGGATTACTTTCTTTTGTTCTGGGCCTTATTGAACTTGTCTGTGTAAATGCATGGTTCACTTTCATCATGCCTTTTATTACATTGCATTATGAGAATTCTTCTGTCCTGCTGTATAAACATGTGAAAAAGACCTGTGTGCTACTTAATATGTCAACTGGTTGTTATATTGACACCTGTTTAGGAATTTTTAGTGCCATCTCTTAAGTACCAATTCCTCTCTAGAAGCCTTCATTACAATAGGGGTCTTTATAAACTGTTTTGGTTAGTGATATTGTTCTATCCATTTCTTTGTACTGTTGGAATTTCAATCAAAAGGTTACTAGGAGCAATAGCTTAATTCTACCTAGAGAAATGGAAATTATTTTGATAACTGAAATATCTCTGCGGTAAAAGGGAAGGACAGATTGTAGGTTCATGTTTTGTGAAGCTTGTGTCCGCTGTGTTTATTCATTTCCTTAAATCTATTTGTTTCGCTATACCCTTAAAACTATTTTATTTGTACATTTTCATAGATAATTTCATATCCACTGTTTCTTTTATCAAAACCAGATGTGGCTTTAAGTAATTCTGAAATGTTGAATTTTTTTAACTCATGGTTGTAAATGCAGGTGGATAAGTGACAGCCGTGATGAATATACCCAAGAGCGACTGGATGCCATAAATGATGAGTTCAAGCTCTACCGCTGCCATACCATACTGAATTGTGCCCGTGCATGTCCAAAAGGCCTGAACCCTGGGAAGCAGATCGCCCATATCAAGGGCCTCCAACTATCTGGTCCTAGTAATGCTTAAGTTTCTAGGTTTATAAGGCATGCTAATGCGTATTTAACCAGTTGTCCTGGGATTTTTTTGATGGCCCATGAACCATGTGTATTAAGTTAATAATATGTGCACTGAATGTATTCCCTATCCCATTTGTACCTAAAAACTTGGAAACTGAGGTTTGATGTCTTTCTTTATTTTTGAATAAAATGTCAATAGAACTCCTTGGTTCCATCTGGAGATCAGATTATCCCTTGTGTGTGTGTTTGCTGAATACCCTTTGTGTTACTTGTGCGCGAGACAGCCTATTCTATAAATATATGTTAAAACATATGCACTGGTATAACATTGTCTAGAGTTTCAGAACTCAGTTTCTGTATGGATTTTGTGACTTTCTAATAGGTCGGAGATTGCTACGAGTAAGATTGGGTCCTCAACTCCCACATTTTGAAATTTTGACCGCTAACTGTCAGTTGTTATACTGCATGGCTTACAATCATCCAATCTGCATGTCATTTCTCGGATGTAGAGGGCAGTCTTCATTCTGATTTGCACCCAATCTCTTTGCCTCAACAGATGAAGATGAATATCACAATCTTATCAACCAAATTGAGGAATAAGAAATAAGAAAGGTGAGAAGCATTATGGACCTTCGCAAACAGTAAAGGAATAGCTAATGCCACCAACTCATATCATGCAACGAAAAATAAAAATTACTTTAAGAAAATTGTTGACCCCTAATGTACCATCACATACTATATAGTTAAGAATTTTGTGGTTTAACTAATTGGAACCTCCTGATATTTCCGGCAAAGATATCCAAAATTCAAATCTTTTACCCCAAACTATTGAATTATCTACCCAAAAAAAAAAAAAAACCCCTCATACTACATAATATCTCTATTTTCCTTTATGGCTCCTATTAGTGGGTGCCAAAGTTCATTTGTTGAGGTATGATTTTTTCTTTCTTTTTATATATGGCCTATAATTTTATTATGCAATCGAATCATTTATTTTTGGGAGTTGAGCCACTTTAGCCTAAAGTCCATATTTTTATTAATTTTTTCTATTTTCTAATGTATATAGATCCTTTTGAAGCATCCTTAACTAATGTTTTAGGCACCTGTTAACAAAAGTCTTTCTTTTAGTTATTTAGTTCATCATGATACCTAGAAGTAATATTTAAATACTCCGGGAGCATTGCTCCTTCATCTCACATGAGGGGTGGGCTCCATGGTAGGGTCTACGTGTGGAGCCCACCCCTCATCTGAGGAGAGAGTATTACTTCTAGACAATCTAATAATTTTGTGATACCTAGACACTCATATGTTAACACCTATGTATATACTTTGTGATTCTTCTTATTAACTTGTCTTGTAACTCTTCATTCTTTCTATATATATATAAATGTAATTCTTTTGAAAGAAGTAACAAATAAAATAGATAAGTCTTTCTTTCATATAGTGTGAGTATCCTTTCTACTATCTTCAGCCGGGAGAAATTGTCCCAACTGTCCATTTGGCTGTAGGAAGATAATGGAGAAATACAATGAAGATGCAAAGCAAATTGGGGTAGCTAAAAATTAAATTTTGAGATCCAAATAGTTCGTTAAAGCAACATTCTAAATCAGGAGCCAAGAATAGATGAGGACTCCAGCTGTGTTCCATAAAACTGGTTAAGGAAAATATAGATGAGAATAATTTGCAGTTAATCATTAACATAAGATAATACGTTCACATCAATTTCATGAGACCTTTTTTATACCCCCTCAAAGGTAAAAAATAAAGTATAAGCCCACCAAAGATAAGGTTATAGTAATCACACGAGTATAAGATGATCTTTAGATATATTAATAGACAAATTAAACTGGTACTCATGGTTTCTAAGTCACATTAAATTGATTAGGTTTCCTCCTCCTTACTACAAAGAAGCCTATATAAACAGATGATCTGTAAAAGCTTCACCTACTGTCCAGCTAATGTTGTATCAATCACATTGATCAATATGGTCACAAGGATGAAGTTGTTGGCAGTAGCTGGGATTCTTGTTTTCATAGTCTCCATTGAGGTTAGGACCAATGTTGTTCAAGCAAGCACTCGCCTCTCATTTCCCATTGATCCTCAAAACCTTGAACCATTTCACTACGTTACTATAACAGGTGATGTTCTGCACTTCTTCATTTTTCATTCCTGGTAATTATACATGTACTTAGTGGGTCTTGAATGCACAATCATATCTTTCATCTTGTTCTTACTAGGAGAGAAGAAACCGTTGGCTAGAACACATTGTCAAACTTCCTCATCCCATTAAGTTTAAGCTGTCAGTTCCCTCACCTGATAGCATTTTTAACTTTAATTTGATACTAATCAAAAGCTCATTCAATCTTCAGATGGTAAAAATTTCTGAAATCTTACAGAAAATAGACACAGTGTAACGTTGGACTTTCTTCTATAGGATGCAACAATGACTGCGATACAACATGTTGTAATTGTGATATCAGGAAGCAACCACCACTATGTGTGCAGTGCTGCAAAGAAGATCCTTGACAAGCAGGTATGCTTTTAGGGAGTGACACTGGTTTTGCAGATATGCATTAGTTCAGCACGTGACTAACAACATGTCATCTTCCCCTTTAAATGAAACTCCTGTGTAATTGTTCGAGAAATTGCACTTTCTGATTGCAAAATTCTTATTATTCAAGTCAAAGATTGATTCTCCTTGGCCATAAGAATACAATGGAACCATTTATTCTCTCTATTATCTAAGCAAAGATGAATTACAGTGCATCCGCATTCCAATGGCAATCATTTCCAAGTTCTCACAAAATTGAGCATTACATGCATGAAAGTTGTATAGATCTACAACAACCAAAGAGCTAAAACTAGCCTAAAAATCTAGCTCTTTTAAAATAATAATTGACAAAAAGAGTAAAAGATGTACAGGGGTTATATCCTCCTGGAAAGGCCAAGGAATACGGCAGCTGATGAGATCTGTACCTTGAGATCAGCAATATCCAAATCATGGCCTCCTTCTACAAGACCCCACTTGTCCACCTGCATAGATATAAGAAAGAGCTGTTACTGTTTGGAAGAGCAAGTCATAGCCTACATCCTAAAGTCAGTAAGTGCATTCGTGTGTGTGTTCAAGAGGGAGAAACACGGTTGGGGTGAGGGAAAGGAGAGAAGCAGGATGTGACTTAAGTAATGGGAACCTGCAAATCTTCTTCAAGTCTAATCAATTCAATTGCGTCCTCAATCTGTAATTTCCCACGACAGATCCCAATCGCAATAATCAAAGAATGTGCCGCAGATGCCATAGCATCAATTGCTGCCAATTCACAGTCATCTGTTTTCTTCAGAAGGTTCTCTATGGCCTTTATGAGACCATCCTCCTGCTTTCCACCATAAAAGCTGGAGTAGACAACAGGCTTAAAGCCAAATTCAGACTCTACCCAATCAAGTAAAGGATCAATTTTCTCCACCTGACGTTCTAAAATAAAATTGAAGGCACTATAGGTCAGATAACAGTACACCATTAAAATTTAACATGAAAAGATCCATGTCCACTAAAAGATCATGCACAGGCTATTTTATGTGAAACACAAAGATGATATAAAAAGTTAAAAACCAATTGTTCTAATTTTTTTATTTTATAAAAAAAATACATACAATACTTATTAAAACTTTTAAGGTAGTTTCAGTTTCAGCCATAAAAAAAAAAATACATAAAATACTTATCTTAAGAATTTGGACAAACAGTCTATAAAGACCTGGCCAAAAATAGGCAGTGATAAAACTCGATTTTGCACCGACCTACTATAACAAATGGTCAGTCTTGACCTTATTACAATAAGCTGAACAGAAACACATTATTCATACAACATGAATTTCAAGCAGGAACCCCAATCTTCCTCAACTGTAGTAAATCTGGTATAACACGGTAACAATGTCATTCATTAGCAGTGGACAAAAAATAATGTCCTCTAAAAAAAGACATTAAATAATGCATATGGGTCACTATTTTAAGTACTTTTTGGCACTGTAAATTCTAGGACCAGGAGAAATTTCACTGGCACTCTTGACATTAATAAGTTTCACATGTACAGGCATCATAGAGACCAACCAAGCCATGATTAGGAAAACTCAAAGGGAATATTTACACTAAATTTAGTCCAAGTAACTAAGAGAAACATATTAAATGCCTCTAAACCTAAAACTCCATAGGCTTTAACGTACTTCTTCAGTAAAAACTCCAATTCTTACACGCATGAAGAATCAAAAGTGATATTTATAGCTTAAATAACATAGCTCACCTGGAGAGAGATGAAAAAAAAAATGTCATTTCTCATAAGAGACCGAAATACATGACTTGCCTCATTGCTATGAATTGAAGTCTGAAGAATTATCACACCAATTCAAAATGCACAAGATAATTTAAATCAAGCTGGAGCAGATCAGTAGAATAACATACCATGGACGCCTCTTGTCAGAATATTATCTTCTGGAGCTCGACAGAAGACCAGATCTTGATTAAATTTCTTCATCAAATGTTCAATAACCTTAGGTCGTGTGAGTGGAACTCTTTCCAATGCAGTACAAGCAAGTTTCATTAGAGGCATCGAGAAGGGTCTGATCCCATCTGTTTCCTACAATATTTAACATCTCAATACAAAGCCCCCCAGCACATAAAGACACACACTCCAAGTTCAGAAATAATTCCAGAATGAAAAAAAAATATAAACATTAAAAAAAAAAGTTATTCACAAAAAAATCAGGAATTTCAAAAAACCCAAGCCCATTTAAAATGAGATCAAACTCCCAAATCATGCAAAAATTATAAAAGCAACCCATTTCTAACATAAGTACAAGTGTATAACCCAAAACAAAGAAAAAATATTCAAATTTTTAAGAGCCTAAGAGTTACAGTAATGAGTAAACCCAAAACACCCTAAAAAGTATCCATTTCGGCTCAGATAGCACAATCCCAACACCCAGGAAAAACTGAAGACAACCCATAAGTTCAAGTAAAAAAAAAAAAAAAAAGCCACAAAACACAGAAAGAAAGCTCGAATTTTTATACAAATCTAGCCAATAATAAGTCTCCTTAAATCTAACGCAATCACAACATTTGAAGGCAACCCATTTGAGCTAAACCAAATCCAAAAAGACCCACAAAAACATTCCACTCAAATAACACATGCATTGAAACTAATACCAAATGCAACACCACTCAAATAAGAACAAAGGTGCAGACACACACACACACAAATCACAAACCTGATATTCCCACTCGGCAGCAACAGCCTTAGCGAGAGGCAAAGTAGGGAGCTTGAGAGGCCTCTTCGATGGCGTCTTGAGCGTCCGGTAATCAAGCATCACCGACCACCCAACCCCATCTTCGGACTCTCTCACCTTCACCTCTTTGTAGAACCTCTTCCCCACTATCGAACCAGTCATAAACGACACCGGCATCGTCACGGACGACGACGATGTCGTCTGGGAATTGGAGCTCGGTGCCTTGACGTAAATGCTGCTGTTGTTGTCGTTTTTGTGGGTTTTACCATCGGATGAGAATGTGAAGGTCGAGGAAGACGGGTCCTCGGATTGGGGCTCTTGGGCGGTGGCAATGGAAGTGAAGATACGAGTGTGGATTTGGGATTGGGACGAGAATGTCGTGAGGAATTTTGGGTTTCTTTTGACGGAGTTTAAGGTTTTGATAATCAGTGAATTCGCCATTGAATTGGGATTTTGTTTTCTGTGCTCTGGGTTTTGCTGGAAATGTGCTCTTGATGTTGATGGGGTTTTGACTATTTTTACTTTCCAAAAACACTATCTGCATTTGCAGACGAATTTTGCTCTTGGAAAAGCTTTGGGCTGGTCAGTCAGCTCAGGGTTTGGGCCTGTGTTGGATATTGCTTTTGGGTTCAACTTCTTGTAATTATTCAGATTTTTTTGTTTTGGACAAGAAAATAATGTCTTAAATTTTTAATAATTATTTATATTTTCACGTATATTAGATTTATATTTATAGAACTTTAGATAATTTTATTGGGTACAAAATTTAAGTTTAATTTCTTTTTTTTTATAATTTTTTTTTCACAAAAATTCAAACATATCAATGAAATATAAATAATATAATCTTTTTTTAGGACAAAAAAATTTAATGTAGTTATATGTTTTTTTATAAAAAAATATAATGTAGTCATGTGTTTAAATTTGAAAAAGAATGAAGAAAGATGCATAAAGATAGAAATGATTTTGATCAAATAGTCATATTTTGTTGAGAATTAGAGAAAATGATTCTACTTTTTTTTTTTAGAAGAAAGAGAAAATGATTCTACTTAATTATATATAGACAGGCTCTGTCTCTTTAAATAGAAAACTTTTTTTTTTAAGAGAAAAATAGAAAACAGATTTTGGCACGAAATTAAACAGAAATAATAGCTATAAAAGGGCAGTGGTCCGAATGAACAATATTGGGAAGCTAATTTAACAGTACATTTATCCAAGTTTGTTATATGGTTTCATAGATTCCTGAAGAAGAGGTACTGCTAATACCATCTGTGTTTCAAAGTTCTCACTTGGGTCAAGTTCAATCATTTGATTTGAGGCTGCAGGCCTTGCTTATCCATCATAAAAGTATTATTATGATCTTTCTAATTAGTTTTTCTTCTTCTATTTTTTTCCCCTTAAATGAATTACATAATTGAATTAGCACATTTTGTATTGAAATCACATGTTTAAATTTATTTGTGAAACTGAAACCTAAGATACAACACATGACTAAGTTTTGTCTCTCTTATAATGTATGAGCTCACAGTCATGGATTCACATGTTATAGCAATCTTTTTTTTTTTTTAATTGAAAAGGATAGGAAGGGGTGACTAGAGTGACTACCATGTCTGGAAGTTACCATAGTAGTATCTTTTCTACTGAATCCAGACTTGCAAGTAAGGGAACTGGTGAGTCATAGTTGTTATCTCAATATCACAAGGGCACTAGTGAGCATTGAACCAGGACATGGGGTTTTCCCCAAACACTTCCCATTACAAGATTTGAACTTGAGACCTTATCCCGAATCATTTGGAGTCATATTAAATACTTTTGGTGCAGCACAATTACCTTCTCTTGTATAAAAGCTTTTTTTTTTTTTTTTTTTTGAGTAAACAGTAATATTTATTAAAACACACACAAAAATAAAATTGTGTTTTAAACCAGTTTTATAATACATTACATAATCAGAATACAACTACAAAAGGACCTAACCTTTGTAGTTGTAGACTAGGGTTATAAACAGCAGACATTAGACACACATAACTAATGTGAGATAAACATCCCTATTTTCTTTTTCTTTTTTAGTAAACAGTAATATTTATTAGAACACATACGAAAATAATAATAGTGTTTTAAACCGGGTTTATAATACATTATATAACCAATGTACAACTACAAAAGGGCCTAACTTTTGTAGTTGTAGACTGAGTTCTCTTGTATAAAAGCTTGATTGGAACAAACCACATATACAAACAATTGCAAATGGCCTTGTGTTATTATCATTATCAAAATAATTTTAAAAAAAAAAATTAATAAATAGAAGTAACTAAAGAATTTACTTCCAATCATTGGACCCACGTGATGTTGAAAACACATAAAACACAAGCACATATTTATATCAAACACTCAATTATGTATGTTTCAGTTTTGAAAAAATGTTATAGACACATGATATCAAATAATTTTTTTTTTTTTTTGTATTATGAATACTCCAAATATATTTTTTATACTACAATTTTCACATCATTTTAAAAATTAATATCTAAATAAGTCTTATTATTGGTTTGTGTTTTTTTTTTTATTTTAAATTTGATCATCCGGATTCAGTAACTTATTTGCAAAATATAAAACAAAAAGTTAAAAGCTATCTTATAACCTCCATACAAGAAGAGTATGGAAGGTGGTGCAATTGGAAAAGTAAGAGAATAAAGTGGATAACAACAGGAAATGAAGAGTTGCTTTTCTTTTCTTTTTTGCTTAATGGAAATGAGGAGTTGCTTTGAAGGTCATGAAGTCAGCTAAAGAATGGAGCGAAAGTGGGTTTGATCTTAGCCAAAAAGCCCATAAAGGGAGGAGGTTGACTGGATGTAACGCTAGTTACGTCTTGGTTCATCCAAATTAATACGCAATGCAATCTGCTGACAGGCTGACAAAGATAAGCTGTTTTAGCAATGTTACGACAGAATTTATATATATATATATATATATATATTTTCCTTTTCGTATTACTTGATAATAAATCTTGAGTGCAGCATTCATATTTTATTATTAACATCATTTTTATTATTTCTACAAAAATTAACATATTTTATTAATGTCAATTACTATATCATATCAATTACATTCTAATATATATATATATATATATATATATCAATTCCATAGTTATAAAAAAAATTTATTAAACACTTTTGTCTCTAAAAAAATTATATTTTTTTTAATAATAAAAATCTAAGAATGGGTTGAATGTTTTACTTTATGTTTCAATAATGTTAGGGCTTAGGAGTGTGCACAAATTAGGTTAGAGGACTTTATCAACCCAATCCAACCCTAACCCATATAGGTCAGATTGAGTTGGGGTTGGGTTTATTGGGTTGTGTATACATGTTTTATGCATTGTAAAAGACTAGGATTTCATCGATTATTAAGACTTTTTTTTCAATAAATTATTACATTTCATATGATATGTATAAATTATATTTTAAATTTTCAAATTCATCCAAATTAATTATAAAAATTACCAAAATCTATTAAAATAAAATTTTAAATAATAGTAATAAAATAAACTTATATGCATGGTGGATTAGGTTGAGTTAAATAGGTTGAAAACTATGAACCCAAACTTGACTAGAGCCAAGGGTAAATATAAAATTCTAACCCAACCCACAAAAATCAACCCGAAGCGTTGAGTTAGGTTGGGTCAATCTCATAAGGTTTGTGGGTTTGATGCACACCCCTACTTCATGTGTGTTTGATTTTTATCCATTTTAAATTGTAATTAGAAAAAAAGAGGAATGTGTGATGCCAAGAACCTTTTACCTTAAATGACATTACTTGGTATTTCCAAGAAAGCTATTCAAAATTCAAATCACCCTCCCTTAACTATTGAATTAATAAAAGAACAATGTACAACAAATTATGAATTTCTTTAGTGGAAAAAAAGAAAAGAAAAAGGAACACTACTCTAGAGCATTAATAGTAGGTTACCTAAAATAAGGCAAGAGGTGAATGGGTAACAAAAACCAAAACACTCAAAAATCTATCTGCATTAGCTTATCAATTTCCCTTTCAATATGTGTTTTAGCTTTGGCTGTTCCCTATTTTAGGGAGTACTATTCATTTCCAAAACATTTGTTTATTGATTTTGTGTGGTTACAATTTTGACGAAGTAAAGTGGATGTTTTGAGAAATAAAAGGAATAATAAAAAAAATGAACGAAAAAAAAAAGTTTAAATAAAATAGGATTTAAAATAAGAAATCTAACATGGATGAAAAGAAAAGGTGATTATTAGCTAAAATGGGTGGAGAATTCAGAAAATTACTAGCAAAAGTAAGACTTTGATTTCTCATTCCACAATTAACTTGGTCTTAATTTTGGCCAAAATACAAAAATTTTCAGTCGGCCCCACATTTACATGTAGCAGACGGTGCACTTGTACCAGGAAAACCAGTATTTAAAATTAAAAGTCTCCTTCCTTTCTTTCCTACCTTGGTTCTTCACTTCTTCTCTCTAAGACTCTTCCAAGAGAGAAATGGCAAACTGGAATTCAATTCCTCTGGAAATCACGTACGAGGTACTAGGATGGACAGCTTTCATATCATGGTCCATCAGTTTCTACCCGCAAGTCATCTTGAATTTCCGTAGGAAAAGGTATTTTCCACCTTCTTTTTTTTTTCTCAGCCTGGATTTCGTTTTTCAACTCATACATGTATTTTTCTTAAATTTTATTATTTGGGTTTGTTGTTGTTGTTGTTGGGGGTGTGAACGCAGTGTTGTGGGGTTGAACTTCGATTTCGTGGTGCTGAATTTGACGAAGCACTCTTCGTATCTCATATACAACGCGGCCCTCTACTTTAGCTCCGCTATTCAGAAGCAGTACTTCGAAAAATATGGCCAGGACCAGGTTCGTGCTTTCTTCTTGTTAAACATACCCAAAAGCTAAAAAGTAATCAACGATTTAAGTTTTTAGGAAAAGATTAATGATTTTTAATGATTCTACCAAGTATACATGTGGTTAATAGGATGTTGATACTTGATAGTGATGTTTGCTTTTGATTTTCATAGAAAATTCAAGTTCAAAATCAAAATCAAAATCAAAATTTATTATTGGGTTTGTTTGTTTTACTGACTTGTGTAGCTGGTGAGGCATATCTTCCATTGCTGACTAGCGCAAAAGATAGTGGCTAAACTAGAGTAATTCTAGTACTACATAAAAAAATCACAACTTTTGTCGCAATTATCTTACGTGGCAGCGTGTCATTTTTAAATAAACCTATCACTTACAGTATGCAAAGTAGATAGTTGTGCAAAAGTTGTGGCTTTTTATGTGTTATTAGAATTTTTGCTAGCAATAATTATCTTATGCATCAATATATGCATCCTCCAGTCCTCGTTTTCAGTGTGTGGGTGCTACAGCCGTGTGAGACCCACAAACTATAAGAGAGAAGATGCATATATCTAGATATATGAGATACCTTCACCTTGACTAGGCTTTCTAATAGTAGTTTGTTGTTTAACTTTCTTAATTTTCAATTATAACTATTATTTATTAATGAAAATAATCACTTGGTAGTATGATACTGGGATCTGAAATTAGCCTTATATAAAATCCAAGTGGTGAACTTAATTTGTGCACGTTAGAGGATGATTTGGGTGGGGTTTTGTTTTTTTTTTTTCAAATTTTTTTTGGCCCTTACTTGTTCTGTTTTCATTATAATTATTGCAGATGATACCTGTAGCTGCAAATGATGTCGCTTTCTCTATCCATGCTGTTCTTTTGACAGCAATTACCTTGTTCCAAATTGCAATCTATGAAGTAAGTGGTTTACTCTTCCTCATTGAGTTCATATCTTCTTTTATTGTAATGGTGGGAGCTCTTTATCTTAGTAATCTGGTTAGAGATTCAAGTGTTAAGCTTGACCTTTCTTGATGGTTTTGTATAGCGTGGAAGTCAGAAGATTTCCAAGATAACAATTGGAATTGTCTCTGCTGTGTGGTTATTTGCTGCTGTATGTATTTTCATAGCTTTGCCAAGCCATTCTTGGCTTTGGCTAATCTCCATCTTTAAGTAAGTAAGTTTTTCTCTTTACGATTTTGTAACTTGAGGTTCAACCTATGTGAATTTCTTGACAACTTGGATCATATTTGCATAGGATGATCATTGAATGTGACATGATTTTTTCCCCTCTTTTACTTTATGAGAAATTAAATTATCAGTGAATAGGATTACAACTTAGCTCATACTTTCACTTTTATATAATAAATCTGTTCCTTCAGTGAAGTTTACCATCAATGAGCTTTCTAAGATCTGATTTGAGTCATGCCTCAGCACTAGGAAGGTTGAATTTTCCACGTCTGGTTTGGATAGGTGGATGTGACACTAATTCTATAAGATACATCGATAAGTTGAGCCTTGATATGCAATTTATTGACGTTTGCCCATGTGACAATTTTCTTCGTCAATTGGAGGCTGTCCTGTCTATCTCTAATATTGCTATCTTAGTTGCATTAGAGTATAGAGTTTCCTATCATTTCTTTTGCTGTAAATTTTTAGGCATTGAAAAGTAGCTAGCGCCTAAGGCTGAGTGCTGGCTAGAATGGTATTTCCACAAGAGAGGTTTCAAATTCGTGGCGCACTATTTCTGATAATAGTGCGATAGGCACACATTATTTGGTGGGACGCCAGGCCGCTCTGCTGCTCTAGTCTTTGCAGTCTGAGCGAGAGGTTGTCCCTACATTTCTCGTACTTATTATTGTTATTTTTTTGTTATCAAAAAAAGAAAAAAAGAAAAAGAAAAAGGCTATGAAACTCTTTACACAGTCAATTTTCCCAGGTAATTTTGTTTTGATTTTACAGGGTATATGGTTATTCCATATTCAGTTCTTAAAGCTTAACTCTCTCTGTTAATGACAATATGTACACTAGTATTTTCCAGTTTGGGTATTGCTAAAGCTTGTGTATTGGAAGATCTAAGAAACTCTAGACTTCTCTCTTCACTATGCAGTGGTGAAAAGGCCTTCTTGGCAGACCAGCTAAGCTGGTGGGGAACGAATTACTGGAATTTTGGCATGCTGCCATGTTTGAACGTAGGGAACCTTGACAAAGGCCTTCTATTCACATGATTAGGGAAATCTCCTGCTGATATATAAGGCTGCTTAGGTTGAAATTAGTGACCCCAAGGAGTGTGTTGAAGAAAAATTTGAGCCTTAGAATGGCAGCTGCAGTAAATGTCCTCTTTTGGGCAAATATGGGAGCAGATAATTGCATTCTCTTTACCCATCAATAGCCCATTCCATATAATTTGAAGCAACTTTACTGCAATTTATATTGCTCATGAAGTATAGTGTTGCAGAATATAAAGCTAGTTTTTTCCCATTTGCCTTTCTAGCAGAAACTTGCTTAAATTTTCTCTGTTCTCTTCATTACAAAAGCTCAGTCTTTGACTAAATTTATATTGTTTCATGATTTTATAGATGTGGTTGAACTTCCTTTCTAATTTTATATGTATTAAATTTTTGCAGCTCAATTCAAGTTTTTATGACGGTCATCAAATATATTCCCCAGGTCAGAATTGTGAACCCTCTAAAGTCCTTTTATAATATTTTAGGAGATGTAGGAAGAATTTAATCAATTGGCTATGCTGAGAGATGCATCTGATAACTTTTTCTAGTGATCAAAATGTAGGAACTAACTTTTCTTGGGGTTGCATCAGAGGGGGGGGAAGTTAACCCTTATTTTTCAGATATTTTTATTTTCCAATTCAATTGGATGTTGAGGTGTTGATAACATTAATTGATGTAGGAGGGGTCGTCCTGAATTGAGAACTTCATAATTCTCTAGTAAAATTAAGGATCTTAGACAAGCCTCTATAATTTGACTTTGTTCATTATATATCTGTATTTCAGTATCATTCTCAACTTTATGATGTTTGTAAAAAGTAGGATGTTTGTGCAAGCCTTAAAAGTTTGACTTTGTTGATTGTATTTCACCTAGGATGTTGAAATGTATGCTTCTATTATCATAGAGTAGTAAAAACTAAAAAGAAATGCAAATACATCAACTGAAGTAATTTGAGGAAATTAACTTGAATAGGAGTTAGTCAAGATAGCTTGCTGACATGGCTTAATGTGCTGTGCTCCAAAATTGTTTGCTTTTGCTCAGTTGGTAATAGAGGGAAAAATGTCATTGACTCTTGGTGTTTTAATTTTCTTTACCTCATAAGATGACTAAATCAAAACGGTTGTAATTGCTTAAAATTTTGTGATGGTATTAAAGTGACAGTTGGACTGGCCGTTCATACTGTATTAATGACTGTTATGAAATTTAGGTGTTTATGAACTTTGCAAGAAAGAGCACAGATGGGTTCAGCATTGGCAACATTTTACTCGATTTTTCTGGAGGGGTGGCAAATTATGGACAGATGGCCGTGCAATCTATAGATCAAGGTTTATTGAATTCTTCCTCAGTTGTAGATCTTGCCATCTAAATTTATCCTCCTTGCGTAATATATTCCTAAAACTTGCTGCTTTTTTCAGATTCTTGGGTGAACTTTTATGGAAACATAGGGAAGACATTACTATCTCTGGTATAGAATATTTTCACTTCTCTAATTTATTTCACTTTATTTGCCTCATTATTTAAGTGAAATTTATTTGCCATAGTATAGTTGGTAGATGACTTTGTTATGCTTTTTTATTCTTATTCTGTTCTTAGATTTTAATTGAAGTTGTCATTTTAATGTAAGAATTACTACCAACCTTTTTTTTTTAACTAGAGAGAGAAATTTAGTGAAAGTCGTGAGAAAATCATGTTTAGAAATTCTGGATAAAGTACAATTCATCAAACAGAAGATGATGAATGAATGATGAAGTAAAAGAAACCTATTATGCTTTTAAAGTTAATTTCTTGCATGAGATATATTGGAGACCACACGCGAATGTATCCTTCTGATTATTCTTTTTTTCTTTGGTGAAGATTTCTAGATATTCTACAAATTATGATTATTATTGTCATTATTTTAAGATTGATGGAATGCACTACTATTACAGGCATCGCTATTTTTTGGCTTTCTTTTCTATTTATTTTAATTATTTGACGGAATGTGCAATTGCAGGTGTCTATATTCTTTGACATAATTTTCATATTCCAACATTATGTCATCTATCCTCACAAGAAAGCCCAAGTATCTTCTAAACTCGTTGAGGAGGAACGCACTGAGCCGCTTGTTAAGTCTCCTGATCACCCAGAATCAGAAAATGTGTAAAGCTTAGCTTTAATCATATCATAACTAGTTGCAAACCCGTGCATTGCGCATAATAATTTTTTAGAGTTATCTTATAAATATATATTTTTTATTATTGTTTTACTATTGTCTATGTAACTTATGTAAAATTTTTATATGATAAAATTATCCAAATCATGCTATGTAATAAAATAATATTATATTCTTTATAATGCAGTAGGATAACATTTAAAAATCAGAGAGAACAAAAAAGAAAAAAACTTAAAACACAAAACTAAATTGCATCAACTCAAAGTAGAGTTATTAAAAATACAAAAAATTAATAACCTAAAGCAAAAATGCAAGAAAAATAAAAAAAATCCACCAAAAATTTGAGAGAGAGAAATAACTTTTTTTTTTGAGGGAAAATTATGCATAAAAATATAAAATAGAAATGATAATGAAAAATTTATAATAAGAGGATAAGAATAAGAAGAAACAAAATAAATGAAGATAAAGGGAAAGATAAAGAGTGATATTAAGATAGAAGGTAGTTGGGAGATGAAAATGTGAAAGGAATGAAAATGTTAGAGAAAGCGTAAATGTTAAAAAAAATATATGATTTTATGAGGAATTTTTTATTTATTTGTATTTAATTAAAACATTATATGTTTAATTTTTAAAAATTAGAAAAATGAGAGAAAATATTAATAATTTAATGATATGGAGGATATGGCTGAATTTAAATGGTCAATTGTTGTAGTGCTATTGATTTTAGCTTGAATATATATATATATATATATATATATATTTGCAACATGAAAAATGATAAACCCTATCCATATAACAAAATTAAAATTGCTTTATGTTGTTGAATTAACAAAACGAATTGGTGATTACCAAAAAGCTAAGTATTTTTTTTTTTTAAGAATAAACTTGAAAGCTGAACATGAATTGTCTTGTTTTATTGCTTGTTATTTGGGTGACATTGAAGTCTCGCATAAATTAATGGAGCCTCATTAGACCTATCAACCATTATAGCTCTAAAGAATACCAAAAACAAAAACTTAGCATAAATCAGTACTTACCCTTTGCAAGTCAAGAGGCTACACAAACAATCTAACGTACATCATTACCCAACAATGTTTCAACTTGCCACATAGCAAAGTAATCATGCAAATGAACTTTGAAATATCCATTTAATGTTACAATCGATTTTATGTAGCTTTTAGGAAAAAAATATGTAATAATGGTAAATTAAACAACACTATTCAACTATTTAGATTTATCACGATACAAGAAAAACATGAATGCATTATGGACCCCTTTGTTCCTTATGGCCCATACAAAATTTATACTATTATAATTAAGAAGAAATAGATTTCTAAATATATAAATAGAATAATTTTTTTTAGAAGTCAATCACTGCACATAAGGAGAGAAAAAAAAATCAAATGAAAAGATAACATATTGAATCTAAAAGGAATTTCATAGAACAAATGTCATGTTGTACAAAAATAACATATATAGAACAACTAAATAGGTGAATTCAAAGCAACCCAAACTAAGAATTTAAAGAAAAACACATGTAATAAAATTAACAATTAAAGAGAAAAAAAAATTAAATAACAAAACTAAATCGCATCAGCTCAATATAAAGCTCTAAAGAACACAATAATTTATCAACCTAAAGCAAAGATGAAAGAAAAATAAAAAATTCACCAAAAATTGAGAGAGAGAGAGAGAGAACCTTTTTTTGTGAGGGAAAAGTATGTAAAGAATAGAAGAGAGAATGACAAATTTATAGTAAGAGGTTGTGAATAAGAAAAGACAAAAAAGAAAAAAGGAAAAAGAAAAAGAAAAAAGGAAGATAAAGAGAAAGATGAAGAATGATATTAAGGTAGAAAGCAGTGGGGAGATGAAAAGTAAGGTAGAGGGTAGTGGGGAGATGAAAAGTAATGTTAAGGTAGAGGATAGTGGGTAGTGCAGAGATGAAAAAATAAGGGATAAAGAAATGTTGGAGAAAGTGTAAATATTTAAAAAAAAATGAGTAAAAGTTAAAAAAAAATTATAAGAAAATTGAAAAGAAAAATGATAATAACGTAGACGTTGATATAGCTCAGCTGGAGCGTAGAAATGTTGGAAAAAGTGTAAATATTTTATAAAAAAAAGAGAGTAAATGTTAAAAAAAAATTATAGGAAAATTGAAAAGAAAAATGATAATAACGTAGACGTTGATATAGCTCAGCTGGAGCGTAGCAATAATAAATGTTATGCTTCAACTGTTAGATATATATAGATGTGAATGTCAATATCAGCTTTGTGGTTAGTTTATACAGAAACTTATGATTTTTTGTGAAAGACAGTCAATTATAGGCAAAAGCTTATAATGTTATTTACAAATTAGTGTAGTGAAGCTTTGTTGTAATTTACCTTTTCCTTTTGCCTTTTATATAAGAACAACCATTAATTGACTAATGGAAGTAGCAATTTATGGAGTATGAACATTGTGTTTGTGTACAATAACTGATTTGAAAACCGGAGTTGAACTATCAAACTGGTCTTGCATAAGTGATACATGGTAAAGTTTATAAGTTTATAAGGCATTCTTCAGTTGTTAATAAAAATAAAGATTGTGTTTTATTTTGGCTAGGGGTAGTGTGCATGGGTGGAGTTGAGAAATTCCCAACCCAATGATTCTATCAATCTTTAAATTTTCTTTTAATAATTATTTTTGAGACTTATCCTTACATCCTACCATGAATTTAAATACTACCGGGACTTATACCCACACATGATAGTAAATCTTCAGATAAAAAAATAATAGTAAATCACCAAATCTCATTAACTTTTTTAAGGGGTAGGTCTCATTGATTAATTTAATATTCGGATCCATATTTCACATGAGATGAGAGAGCATTGTTACTGGGGTATATGAATATTTTCCAAAAAGAATACATGGAAGCAAATTACATATTTGTGCTAATCATTTAGTGAATTAATGAATCTTCCGGAAGATAATCAAATTATTCAAGATTTGGAGTCCGTTTGGAAACAACTTATTTAGTTGAAACTGAAAACTTTTTGTTGAAAATACTATAAAAAAAGCTAAAAGGTAACTAAAAGAGTATAGTGAAACCCATGAATAATACCAAAAAGTGCAATGAGACTTATAAATAATAACAAAAATAAGCTAAATGGTAAAAAAAAAAAAAAAAAAAAAAAAAAAAGGCCTTTTAAGCCAATGCCAAACCTTAGTGAAACTTTATTTTTATGTTGGGTAGAGTTTGGCAACAAAACTCAATTTTATCCTATAACTCCATTTAATATCTTTGTATTAGATGTGAATTTTGGTAAATTCACCATTATATTACATTTTATTCTTATATCTTTTATTGCAAAAATTCCAGAAAAAAAAAAATCAGTAACTATCATTAATTTAATGTTTAAATTTCAAATTTTTATAGTTTAAAATCATGTATAAAAAAATAAGTTTATAACTCAAATAGTAAATAAAATCTAATTGAGACAAAATTTGACATATGTATTAAGAATATAAAAATCATTCAATTCAATAGTTAGATTTTAAAAATATATAGCTATATTAATTTTTTTAATTGTAGTTATAACTTTAGACTATAACCAAATTTTCATTTTGGGTTTAGACATCTGCAAATAGCTATTAGCTAGACAACAATCTCGACCAAGTCAAAATCATTTTGCATGGTCGAGTTTTATTTTATTTTATTTTACTTAATATAGCATATATTAGCTCCAGGTGACCTTTAATTAAATAAAATAAAAAATAAAAACTAAATCTTAACTTATTATCTCAACCTCATGTCTTTCCATGTTCTGCTCCAAACCATTCCAAGACGAGAGGATCAGCTTACTCGTTGGCTAATTGGGTTCAACCTCATGGGCTTTATATATGAACCAAAAGCAGCTAACTTTCTCAATTGTTTTTGAGATAACACAAAATACAATAACAAAGACATGGGCACCAAGAACACCATTGCTATGCTCCTCATCTCCATGCTGGTTGTAATGGCATATACCAATGTGGGTGAAGCACTCTCAGATTGTGCAAAGCAATGCATGCCTGTGTGCATGAAGACTAAAGGAGCAACCCTTGCTGCATGTGGACCTGCCTGCGAAGGTTATTGCAAACAAATTTCTGGAAACACTGGTTCGGGTGATTGGCCATTTGACGGCAAACGAGGTTAATCAATCAAAATGATGATCACCTATACATGATGACTTCTTCAGATTGTTTCCTTTGATTTTTTTGATAAATAATATAGTATACAACTCCAACCTAGCTATTTTCAGGTTTAGTTACTTGTACAACGTATATGTAAGTTCCAACAATTGTATGATTGTTGGAATAATTCATTTTCTTATATATGTTTACTCTTGTCATTTCTATGATAGTTTTGACATGTATTTTTTATAATTTTGGTTGGTATTAGTTATCAAAACTTAGTCCTAAAATTTTGGGAACAATCATGTATCATGAATGCTCGATATAAATTAATTGGAGTCAACTATATGTACTGCTTTGTTGTGAGTGTTTGTATAATATGAACAAGTTGTGGATTGTACAATTTCAACGAGGTATAGCTTGTTGCAGCTCAGCTGAGCACTGGCCATTTGGGTTTTGCAACCCAGTAGTCCAGTCCCGGAAATTTTTTTATATTTTTAAAGGTGTACAGATTCTTACGTCACTTGAATTACATCGATTTGAAGCAAATAATTGGCATTTGATGAAAATGTGACTCTAAACAAAAAGATTAGGTATGTTACCCTTTTTAAGCACACATGTATGTTGGTATTGCATGTAGCACATTGTGTGAACGTTAAACTAGAAAAGGTAGCTAGCTAGTGAAGGTAATATAAGGATATACCTTTACAAGTTTTTCGTACTCATGAGAAATGAAATACTTGACATAATCATTGAATATTTGAATATGCTAAACGAAGGAACAATTTTCTCACACTTTTTCCACAATAATAATAGAGCTATGAAGAAAATCAACTTGATAAAGTTTGGCTATGGCCGTGTTATTCAAGTTATCCAGTTCTTCCCTTATTTTATCTTAATTAAAGCTAAAATTAGAACTTTTTTTTCTTTTAGAAAAGAAATGAATTCTATACATACTTTACAAAAAGAAAACAATTAACAATCAAATGGACCCAGGATGCCAATGATGCTGTAACAAAAAATATGAGCATAATAACTTAATCTAGGAAGATGGTTATTGTGGAAGGGTGGTACACTGGTACCTCTTAACGGGTGCTTTTTTAGGGCATATGGTAATGATTTATTTTAGGAAAGTTTTAATACTATTTTTATGGGAAATATAAAAAGTTAAAAAAATAAAGTTAGTTACTTTTTTCTTTTCCTATAAAAATTTCCTAAAAATAGTTTTTAAACCAATATACTCCTTGCAATACCAACATGCATATGTAAAGAGTTAAAACTTTCCTTATTTTTCTTTCACTAGCTACATTTAGAAATAGAAAGTTTTTTTACTCAAAAAAAGAAAAAAAGAAAAAAAAGAAATAGAAAGTTTTATCCTTGTACATTGTAAAGTTTCTAAAAATACTTGTAGCTTAATTGGCCAAGAGTTAGTTTAAAGACAAAAGATCAAGAGTCTTATAGCTTAATTGACACCTCGTCATATACAAAGTACTTGAGAGTCTAAGGGGAAAGGGTTCGAGTTGTAAAATTAACAACATAATGTAATTATTTATAATAAAAAAAAATGAAAAAATGGACAAAAAAGAAAAAATTTCAATAGTTTTGGGATTAATTTTAATTTTAATTTTTTAAAGTTTAAAGATAGAAAGTTAACCATTTTCAATAGTTTAGAGACAAAAGATAAACTTTTTAATAGTTTAAGGATGAAAAACAAATTTTAAAAAGTTTAAAAACCGAAAAATAAACTTTTAGTAAAGTTTAGGGACTAAAATAGTATTATATCTTATTTTTTGCAATAACAAAGCTACCAACAAAATTTTAAAAAGCCGTAAAAATAAACCCACCTAAGAAATGTTTACACATTACAGAGATAAAACATGTAGATCCAAATCATAACAAACATAAAGGTGATTCGGTGAATTACTTGTTTCTGTGGTAATAAAAGGTGAAACACTGCCACTTAGTTATTTCCTTGTTGGTTGAAAATAATACTTCATTTTTTATTTTTGGATAGATAGGAAAAATAATATACTAAGTTTTCATTTGAAATAACTTATTTAGTTGAAACTGAAAACTTTTTATTGAAAGTGTAGAAAAAAATGTTTAAAAAATAAACTGAATAGTACAATAAGACTCATAAATAATATCAAAAAATACAGTAAAACTTATGAATGATATCAAAAAGTGTAGTATGACCTATAAATAATAGTAAAAATAACTGAAAGTATAAATAAACTTAAAAATTCAACTCATTCCAAGTGAACACTAAGAGGCTGTTTGGATGGGCAAATCTCATGACTCAATTCTCAGTTTTCATAACTCAATTCTCAAAAATGGTGGGACCCATAACAAAATACTCGTTTGCCTGCACCAATACTCTATTTCCATAACTCTGTTTCCAATACTCAATTCTCTACTTTTTGAGTTATGAGTTATGGAAACTGAAAACAACTTTTGACTGTTTTCAGTTTTCAATTCTCATAACTCAATGGCATTTTTGTAAATAACACTATATGAGGGACCCACTGCTATATTTTTAGCCACAACTTTTGATCATCTTTTTTTTTTTCTTCTTTCTTTACTGGGGTTCACCGTCTCCCCTTTTTTTTTTCTTCTTCACCTGGGTTCACGTCTCCTTCTTTTTTCTTTTTTCTTTTTTCACCTGGGTTCACGTCTCCTTCCTTTTTCTTTTTCTTTTTTTTTTTCTTTCTTCACCTGGGTTCATGTCCCCCTTGTTCTTCCTCTTTTTCTTTTTTTCTTTTTTTTTGGGTTTGGGTTTGTGGGTACTCTAAAAAAAAAAAAAAGCTGCAGTGGTGACAAAATTGGGGCCCACAAATAGTGTGAAAAATATTGAGTGATGGGAAATGAGTGATGTGCCAAACGGATATTAATTTTAGAGTGATGAGTGATGAGTATTGAGTTATGAGTGATGAGTGATGAGTGACGGAAATTGAGTGACGAAAATTGAGTGATCAAAAAAAGGTGGCCAAACAGCCTCTAATTAGCTAGGACTTGAGCGGCTTCATTGCCTCTCTCTTCCACTTTTTCCATTATGCAATACTGTAATTGAACTATCTTTAATTATTTGCTTGGTCCACACGTTCTATGACCAGCTAACACATAACTACATATACTACTTGCTTCCCAAGTTTCTCACCTCTACAAAAGACCAAGCACAAAGTCTCAACCCATTTATCATTCCTTGTCCCAACTTTTCCTTTAGCCTACAGCAGACACCAAATATGAAGAGAGAGGGTCGCCAACATGGGATGGTTAGGACCCACCGGATCCTACCATCTTCAATAAACCCGAGACCCGAAACCCGAGTCGTCAACAAATACGATTCACCCCTGACTGCCGGGTTATTTACCAAGGTGCCATCCAAGCCCACCAACCACTCCAAGTTCACGGGCAAGTGTGGCACACCAGGGTGCACAGGGTGTCATGACCACCCAGCATGTAAGTCCAAGAACAAGACCAAGGGGACCCATAAGCTAAAGTCACACGATGTCGTTTCCAACTCTCGGTTAATCAGCTGGCGGGTCATGGATAGGAAACCCGGCTTGAGTTTTTCTGGATCTTCTGCCACGGGTCTTTTGGATCATATGTATAATGATCATATCAATGACGATGATGATGAAGAAGTTTATAGTGATATTAATGAGTATGATCATGTATATTATGGTTATGGGTCTTCAAATAATGGCGACAACAAGGCAGAGATTGAGATTAAAGAAGATGATGACGAAAAAAGTGATGGTAATGAAGATAAAATGAGTTTTTGTGATGTGGGATTCGTGTTGGACCAAGTTGAAGGAGATGAAGGTTGGTTTCTAGTGGAAGAAATGTGATTGCTATAATCTATTGTTAATTTATTGAGTCCATTGTGGATTATTCCCTTTTATTATTATATCTTTAATTATTGTGTTTCCTTTTTAATTGTATCTACAATTGTACTGAGAGAGGATTATGTCTTCTTGAGGATCAAGATATGGATGCTTTTACATCTACTCTACTCGTGATGTAGATTTTTAATATGGAAGGACCAAATATTAGCCTTTTATTTCAAGTCTATCTATATGAAAATCTTTTTTTTTTCCTTCTAATTACTAGCATTAGCATGCTTTTTGTTTCTAAAAAAAAGCATAAGCATGCTTTAATCACGTTAAATCCAAATGATTGAAGCAGCAAAAAATGATACCAATTGACACTATTTACAGAACACGCACATGGTCAAGAGATTTGTGATCTTATAAGAGGGTTCCATTGGTGTATCTTTCCTAAATTTGTGGTCTATAGATCCTTTTCTATCACCAAAAAAACAGGGGAAACAAATTAAGGGTTATCCTTTTCTTTTAATGACTACGGTTTATTTTCACATTTGCATTTTTACTCTCTTGAAATTTGATAAGAATCTACAACCAGCTCATTTTGGTACTCTTCTCTCAATTACCATTTACCACACCCTGAATAAATTGAGATTTCCTTACCATGTTTTAACTTTTAAGTGAGTTTTGAGATATAACATATAAGTTTTGAGTAAGTTGAGATCACACCTTTAGGAATTCATTTTGGATTTAAATTTCAAGGAATTTAGTTTGAGACAAACATATCCCAAGAAAAATAAATTAAAACGAGATGGGACAAATGCTTTTATTTATTATTTATTGTATCTTGCAAATGCCTTATAATGCATTTGAGTGGTTTCCTTTTTCCCTGCAATAAGGTAGGATATAAAATTTAAATTCAAGTTCTCTTCCGGAAGAGATTGGTTAATACAACTAAATTAGAGCTCTTGACTCATTTGAGAGACTTATGAGTAATGAGTTATAACCAATTAAAATGCTTGAGGTTCATATCTGACCATATCCAATATAGTTTAGTGATAATTGTCTTGCAAATCAACATAAATGATATTTTCAATCCTTTTTAAATATATATATATATATATATATATATGTGTGCGCACCCAAAATCAAAACCCAGTTGGGCTGGGCCTCACTTGGGCTCACAACTTACTTGTATAGTGGGTTTGGATTTCCTACACTGGGTCATTTTAAACGCCAAGGCCCAAAGGAATCGCTTTCCTCTCCTCGGAGGTTTGAACCACCTCTTCACTCTGCTTTCTCTGTTTACGCTCTTTCTTTCCTGCTTTTCTCCAACCCTTATCTTCTCAAAACTTCGGGTATTTATAGTTCACAGAATAGCGGAGAGGTCATAATTATTTGCCAATAAGTGCAACCGGCGGTCCAGTATTATCGATCGTAAGTGGATGGTTAGGTAGGCATGGGAAGCGGTGAGGGTGGCGTTGGAACTTGGTTCCCACCTCCACGATAGTTCTCGGCAGAGGTGCCTCTCCGAGGCACGGCCGGGCAGGTACAGGGCGGGGTGTCCCGCGAACCATCTGTTTATCACTACTCGGGAAGGAGTTCGCCGAGAAACAATGAAAAGGCAAAGTCTGGGCCCGTAGCAAGCGTGACTCGGGGGTGGGCCGCTTGGCAAAGGGAGATGGGCCTCATGGGCCATATATCCAGGTCAAGGTCCAAGGCCCGCTATGGGTCATGGTGCGGGGGCCGTACAATATATATATATATATATATATATATAATTACAAGAATAGAAGATGATGGATTTGATTCCTAAAGCCAACGAGGGCTTGGCTGAGTGGGTAAGGCTCGGACGCTTCGTGCAACACATCTAGGTTCGAGTCCCTCTACCCGCAGGCTTTCGTTGGTGGGTAAATTTGGTGGTGAGATGTACTCACAAAATGTGAGGTGACTCCCGCACAGGTGTGTAAAAGGCAGCCGCATCTAAGAAGGGCCGCTGACTCGGCTGCCACCTGACTCCCTGCCTGGGGGTGTAATATGACCATAAAAACCTCCATTTTTTCATTCTCAAAAAAAAAAAAAAAAAAAAAAAAGATTCCTAAAAATGTTTCCGTTGAAAATATTAAAAGGTGTTAATTGAGTTAAAAAGTTATTGTTCAAATAAAAAAAAATGTTAAATGACTTTTAACATAGTCCAATAAGTTTTTAAATTGGATAGTGAAGGAAACTGGGAATTTAAAAAAAAAAAAATTATATAAAAGAAGGGCAAAAACAAAACAAATTCCAAGTTTACAACACCAGATAATGATGTCTCCTTGTGCTTGTAAAATTGATAAAGTCATTCAATTATGAATTTTAATAATCATTAATCTATAATATAAATATAGATTAGGAAAATTACACTTACTGTAAAGAGTTAAAATAGATTAGGATAAGATTACGCCTACTGTAACTCTTTACTATGATACATAACTCTATAATTTTTTTCTTAGTAAATTAATATTTTCATAATTCTACCATTAGATTATATATTCTCTTTGTTCTTAACATATGTAAATCAAATTTTATAGCATCTAATTCACAAAATTATTCTGCTAAAAAAAATCACAAAATTATATTTTGCAAACTTGGATGGTATAACAACGCAATGCAATTCAACTATTAATTTGTTGTAAGTTTTTATTTAATAAAAAATTATGGAGCTGTAACTTGAATATGACCCATATAAAAATATACATAATGTTATGTTGTTTAATTTTGATTGCCAAAAGTTATTATTTATCATATAATCATATAATAGAATAATATTTTAAAACAATATGACACCATACAATTTTAGATTTAGTAAATTATATTTTTACAATGAAAATTTATTAATTTCAACACATAAGGTGTAAGGACCAGATTTGAGTCCCTAGCCCAACAAGTGGATAGACTTAGGCCCAAAAAACTCAAAGCAATGAATTTATAAAGAATGTGTTGGAAAACTGGGTTTTAATGAATCAGACAAACGCTAAAATAGATTTAGATGACAAGAAAATGTAAATAGACATGTTTATGCTGAAGAAAATTGTCCTCGGCAAAGTCCGAGGAGATTTGTTCTTATATATTTTTTTCAGGTTTGATTACAAAGTCAGTTCTTGATACTACAATATTTTTCTTTTAGTTTCTCGATCCCTTTCTCCTATCGTCTCTTCCTTCTTTTATACTCTCGTCTCCTTTCATCTTTTTCCTCCACGTGTATGCTAGATGGTTGGTGTTGATACTTATCTTATTAGCACCTCCCTTAAATCTTCATGTAGTAGCTGTAAGATTGAAAATCACTATTCAGGTATCACTTCCGCATTAATGCGATTAGAGAGTTAGCTGCAATGCATTTAATACGGTGGTAGCAGCTTTCTCCTTAGATATTTTAGGACTCCCCTCTATCTAATGTCTCGGCAATGCTTATCCGTACTAACAAAACTTCCTGGAACGTTACCCTAGGCGATAGACCATATCTTTAGACCTCGGCTTTGGCTAGTTGAGGATGCATTTATCCTCGGCCTACCCTCTTGAGCCCTTACGAGTAAAACTAACCTCTTTATTTACTAATACAGTCTCTCCTGACCAAGATTTCCCCTCCTAGGACAACCTTTCATCCTCGGCTTGGGCCATAGGCTCAAAATGTAAATAGGTAATGAACCCCTGGGCCCAATACCCCTACATAAGGAACCTCAACTTGTTTTGATTGTAAATGTCTTTGAAACATATATGTCAAAGAATAATTGTTTTCTTATATTTGGTTGCCACCTTAGCAAGAATTTTTTTATTTGACATGTACAAGAAATCACTTTATTAGTATTTTTTACAACTTTAATGAATTATTTGGAAAAAAAAAAATTCATTCATGAAAATAGACATAAAAAATGGCAAATTTTTTTTTTGGGGCCATTTGAGAGTCTCAAAGAAGAACATATCACAAATTCAAATTCTACACAAAAAATATTGATTTAAAGCAAGAATATGTTATTTGAACAAAAAGCTTAAGATTGATCAATATTCAATCCATGAAAGTTATCGGTTGGAGAGAGAGAGAGAAAGAGGTATTGGGTAAAGAAAGAAGTTTTTATTAGAAGAGTTTGTTGTAATGGTCTACTAAATATGTATCTTTTTGGAGAAGTTTATTTATCTATCTGCAAAATTCGCTTGAAACAAATTGAAAGTATATACCAACCATATGAAATAATTTTGTATATACATATCATATGAAATAATTTTTTTATTGCTCATTTGATTTGGAAGAGTGGTCCCAAATCCCTAATTAATTAAATGAGTTTATTTTTCAAACTCTTATCAGGCTTATTACCAATCTTATAATTGAACCTAGATTTGGCTTCTTCTTCTTTTTTTTTCTTTTTTTTTTTAATCAAACTTTATTGTTCACGAGCTTCTTCATGAATAATTTATTTTGCTTGGACTTAGCTCGTTTATCAAATAAATATAAAACTAAGTCTCAAACTTGACTTATTTAGAAACAAACAAACGTATATGAGCTCTTTATTGAGTCAAATTTGAACTGTTTATATTTCTCAAAAAATAAAAATTTATATTGTTTATAAACAAAATGGTAAAATACTATTTTATTTCCTAAACTTTAATAAAAGTTTGTTTTTTTTGTCTCTAAACTTTAAAATGTTATTTTTTCATCCCTAAACTTTGTAAAGAATTTTTTTAATAGTTTAGAGACAAAAATAGGAATGAAAGAAAAAAAAATTTTCTATAGTTTAAGGATGAAAAACAACTTTTAGTAAAGTTTAGGGATATAAATAAAATATTTTCAATAGTTTAGAGATGAAAAATAAATTTTTCAATTACGAAAAACAAATTTTTTAAAGTTTAAAGATAAAAAACAGATTTTTGATAAAATTTAAACACCAGAATAATATTTTACTTTAAACAAAATACTCTGTAAGTTATTTACAGCCGTAGTAACGAGTAATGACCAGAGCCATTGGACCCATTGCAATAAAGATTTCATGGCAAGTACACAACACAGTATCGTCTCAACTCCAAACAGTGCCTTAAAGTGCTAACCACTACCAAACTGCCACGACAACACACGTGAGGTTCGATCAGTACCAAGTTTCGCATTTCTTATTTTCCCCAAATCTCCAAACCGAACCGCCGAGAAAACCCCTTTTCTCTCTACAATTCTTCCGATTCCTCTGCCTACCCAACCCATCTAACCATTCACCAAACTCAGACTAAATCTCGACCGTTAAAAAAAACCCGCCGCCGCATCATAAAGTTTGCGCCGCCGTCGCACCGAATTCCCATCACCTTTCATCTCTCAGGTACTGCAAGTAAATTGTTTTCAGCTACTAATATATGTTTTTGAGAGAAAAAAAAAATTAGTTCTTTATTTTATTTTGGTTTTATAGGATATTGAAATATATTTAATTTATTTAGTGAGTAACCCAGCTGAGCATTAATGTTTATCCAATTGGCTATAGCTTTTTTTTCCCTATTGTGTTTGATGCTATATTTTATTGAAGGTTTGTTTAATTTCATATTATAGTATGAAGAATTTGCTATAAGCATGCTAACTAGGGACGCTGACAGAGACTCAGACATGCATACACATATTGATTTACACGCCAAAAAGAATGTACCCATGTTGATTTTGTACTAGGAATCAGTTAGAAGCTCACATAGAGAGTGTATGGAACATTGATGGGCTGATACTAATACTGTGTTGCTTTGGCAGTTTTTTGTTGAGAATGAATTCAAGAATCTTCATTTTGATATTGTACTATGCTTTAGATTTTTTTTAGGCTCATTTTGGTGCTTAACTATGAAGAGGGACATGGTTGAAGACCAGGTTCTGTTGTTGAGCATTGGTAACAATGTTATGCAGCTTCCTTCTGTTTTTTTTTTTTAATACTTAATGGTGTGGAGGATGGGGAGGATTGTTTTCCTGTTGCCTTCTGTTATTGAATCTGCTGGATATGCTCAATGTTTGATGTGTTTACATCAGTATGTAACTTTGAGTTGCGTGTTAACATGAATTATAAAACTATGAAAGGTTGTTCTTCATCAGTTGCTGCTGTATGTTTGTCTCAATTAATTTTTTCCCCTTGTCTACTGAAGGTCAGATGGGCAGTGGTGAGCCTGATATAACAGGTCATCCACGGGAAAAGGATATCGAAAATGAATGTCAAACATCGTCCACATTGGTGATTGATACAGAGCAGGAATCTCAGAGCCCAAAAGAATCCTTTGTTGAACAGGGTCAGGTGGTTATTGGTGGTGAGCGTGAGAGTCAAAGTCCAACTGTTTCTTCTGTTGACAAGAGTCAGGTAGTTATTGACAGTGATCATGATTCCGAGACTCCAAGTGTTTCTTCTGTTGACAAAAGTCAGGAGGAAATTGATGGTGAGGACTGTCAGACCCCAAGGGTTTCCAACGTTAGCAAGTTTGAGATGGACGTTGCTGGTGAGCAGGAGTGTCAGAACCCAAATGCTATCTCTGCAGGGGTCAGTTTAGTTGTAAAGAGTGAGGATGATGTATATGTGATACCAAAAGTTGGCATGGAGTTTGAATCAGAAGATGATGCGTATAAGTGTTACAGTAGATATGCTGTTCTGGAAGGTTTCAGCATTCGAAAGGATTTTGTGAACAAAAGTAGGGTAAATGGTGCAGTTGTCTCTAGAAGGTACACTTGCTACAGACAAGGTTATCGGCCTACCAAATATAATTCAAATGTGAGGAAATCCCGGCAGGAAACAAGAACTGGTTGCTTGGCACATATGACTATTGCACGTCAGCCTAATGGTAAGTTTCGTGTCACTCATTTTGAGACAAAGCACAATCATGAGTTTGTTACACCATCTACAGCTCATAAGTTACCTTCACAAAAGAGATTAAAATTTGCTCAAGCAGTCGAAGCTGATTCAACCAGTCATTCTGGGATGGATGGGGTACCAAAACTTGGGATGGGATTTGACTCAGAGGATCATGCCTATGAGTTTTACAATACATATGCTGGACGGGTAGGGTTCAGTGTCCGGAAAGATTATGTAAATAGGAGTAAGATAGATGGTGCTGTGGCATCTAGACGGTTTACGTGTTTTAGAGAAGGTTTTAGACAAAAGGACAAGCGGGATATGAATGTGAAGAGACCTCGAAAGGAAACAAGAATTGGCTGTTTGGCACAACTGGTCATTTCTCGTCAGCCTGATGGTAAATATCGTGTCACTCACTTTGAAGAAAAGCACAATCATGAGCTTGTTGCAGCATGTAGAGTTCGCATGTTACGATCTCAAAAGAGACTAGCTGTAGCTCAGGCTGTTGATGGCAACTTTGTTGATGGTTCTAAGATCGAGCCAAAATCAGCCTGTGAGTTACAATATAAGATGATTGGAGATTGTGAGTATATTGGTTATGACCCCATAGATTATAAAAGTAAACTACCTTCCCGTTGTATGAGGGAGTTGAGAGAAGGAGAAGCGGAAAGGATGCAGCAATATTTTCAAAGCAAACAATTAAAGAATCCCTCTTTCTTTTATGCTATCCAACTTGATGCTGATGATCAAATAGCTAATGTATTTTGGGCTGATGCAAAGATGGTGGTGGACTACAGTGATTTTGGTGATGTGGTTTGCTTTGATACAACTTGCAGATTATATAGAGATTGCCAACCTTTTGCAACTTTCATTGGGATGAACCATCATAAGCAGATGGTGATTTTCGGTGCTGCACTTTTATATGATGAAACTGTTGAATCTTTCAAATGGCTGTTTCGAACTTTCATAGAAGCAATGTCTGGGAAGAAGCCAAAGACTATCCTCAGAGATGAAGATGCAACAATCACTGAAGCAATTGATTTAATATTGCCTGGAACACCTCATCGAATGTGTGTATGGCATGTGTATCAAAATGCACTTAAGCAACTTAATCACATGTTTGTGGGCTCAGGTTCTTTCATTAATGATTTAAGCAGTTGCTTTTTTGAACATGAGGAGGAGGAGGATTTTATTAATGGATGGAAGGCTATGCTAGACGTTTATGGTCTGTGGGAAAATGAGTGGTTGCATGAGATATTTGAATGTAGAGAGAAATGGGCTGTAGTATATGGAAGGCATAACTTTTGTGCTGACTTAAAAAGTGCACTATTGCGTGAAAATTTTACTGCTACCTTAAAGAAGTATCTAAAGTCTGACTCAGATGTGCTTCCATTTTTCAAACATCTTGGGAAGGTGGTGAATGAATGGCACTATAAAGAATTGGAAGCTAATTTTGATATGAGCCAACATATGCCAAGACTAATGGGGGATGTAATTATGTTGAAGCAGGCAAGAGATACATATACACCAAAAATTTTTGAACTGTTCCAGCTAGAATATGAAACATGTTTAAATATTGTTGTAAACCAATGTACTGAGAGTGAATCATTGTTTGAGTACAAAGTTAGCATATATGGGCAACCACGCGAGTACACGGTTACTTTTAATTCCACTGATGAGACTGTTGCCTGTAATTGTATGAAATTCGAGTTTATGGGAGTTTTATGTAGCCATGCATTAAAAGTGCTCGATTATAGGAACATAAAGCTGCTACCAACCAAGTACATCCTGAAGAGGTGGACAAAAGATGCAAGAGTCTGAATAACAGAGGAAATTTTAGGGGCTCCAGATAGGAATATTACGAGTTGGCTGCAACGAAGCTGATAAAGAGATCTCTGACATGTAACAGTTCCTTATTGTTTATGGCTGCTAAATTTGACAAAGCATAACAATTTGCTCGAAAAAAATTTTATGTAAAGAGTGAGCAGTCTGAACTATGTGAATATTGTACAAAATAGTCCTGTATACCTTCTTTCATTTCCCACCCACCCCCCCCCCCCCCCCCCGCGCGCGCGCGCGCGCGCGCATTTTTTCCTCTTTTATGAATAAGGAAATTGTTTTCTTTCGGGTACTTAATTTTGTAGATCGGTTTGTCTGATGCTTCAGATGACCATTTGCAATCAGAAATGGTGACTCTTCATGCTAGCATTCACCAAAATTGATGGCTTCCCTTAAGCAAATGAAAGGCAGGCACAGTTGAGGTGTACCTAACAATTTAAATGTTTCTCTATTTTATTTTCCCCTAAAAAGGTAGCTTGGCAGTATAAATATGTTTATGTTGAAAGGCCCTTTTATTCATCATCCAAAATGTGGAAAAGAATCTGGTTTCTATTATTCTAAATTTCTAATTATCTGAGTACTTCATTCAGAGTTTCATACTTCTTCTTGGCTCCAATTATGGAGATGGGTGCATCATTAAACAAGCTCTGCTGTGGAATTCTTATCCTCTGTTACTGTGTTCACATTATTACAGTGATCCCACTGTAGAATTAACCTGTAACTACCTAAAATGCATACTGAATAAGCCAAGCTTGATTATGCACCAAGAAATATGTTGTTACTTCTCCCCCAAACATGTATTTATTGTTGGGGCTGGTGGATTGACATAGAAATCTGTTGCTTGCTAGGTTATGTAGCAGAGTTTCAAGTTCATTAAAATGGCTGCTGCATTCTTCATGGTGAATGGAAACCTGAACTTGAGGTCCCAAATTTGAGCAAGATTTAATGTACTTAAACAAAAGCAAATGAATCATTGCTTATTTTCTGGCCTAGGTGACATTCATTTCCTAATTGTCAGAATACTTGGGTTCATTTCTGTTACTTCAACTGTGTGAAGGTGTAAATAAATTGATTTCACTACCAGAGTACTTTCTTCAATTTAAATTATTGCCTTCAGATTACAGAAGCAATTGCAAATAACATGTGGACTTTGTGTTAGGGACTTTGTTGGGCTAAGGCCTAAGGGGAACTTGCATAGACCTTGGCCTAATGTAATGAACTTATATTTTGTGTTTCAGGATGCTACAAACTTTAGAAATAAATGAACAGCTGCTCACTTTGAAACTCAAGTAGTAACTTGGATATAGAACTCCAAGGGTAGCACAAGTGGTCAAAGACCATGGCTCATGAAGTGATCATCATTGATTCAATCTCCCCCTGTCGTTCTCCTCATGGTCACTCACAATAATGGGAAGGAGAGGGGAGAAAGAAGAACATATTGGTGTATACACGTGAGAGTGTGACTAATTTAAGTCCTAGATTAGGTTTAGTCACAACTCACAAGAGCGATATAAAAATTAATTTTTAAACCCATATATGCTCAAGCTTTAGGGTTAAAGTGGTGTATAATACCTTATATCAAGGTCTCACTTGAAAATTCTCGAAGGTGTTTATCTCCACCATAAGTGGTATTAGAGCTGACTGTGGGTTATGGCATGGTGGATGATAGTTGTCTACTTTCCCTTTCATAGTTGGAGAGATTAGAGTGGCTTGCAAGGGTTAGTTTGTAAGTGAGAGTGGTTAAATCCATATCAGGCAATGGTATTCACAAGTGCGATTAATTGATATATTAGTATGATAATAATGATTGTTGTTTATCTCCCCAAAAAGCCTTGGGTATAAACACACTCTGCGCACGTGCCTAAGATATGTACACAGCATGCCACTCTTCAGTTACAGTGTTGTTGGCAACATATTTGAAATTTTCTAGTTGTCAAGGGCTTATGAATTCCACTTTAGTTCCCTCAAAATCCTAGCAAATTTGATTTTTCTATACGACAAGTCTAAATATTCATAAGATGAAACCCTTTTCTAAGTTCACCTCACAACTCCACATGGCAGGTGGGCTTCATAAGGTACACAATGCATATAGTTAAAGTATTTGGTACAGACGAAGGAAAGTATTTTACAATATAAATGTCTACCAAGTACTAATTCTAGAAAGAAACTTTGCATAAATGTTGGAATTTACTCTACACAAATGGTCCCATATTGTTGGCAATTTCCTTTTGGTATCCAGAATCCCCATGCAAGTCTGAAAATCGCTTGAAGCTTTAAGCAACAGTGGCATTACTGAATAAAATTGGACATTGTTCAATGATATTCTTCTCTCCATGTCTATTTGTAATATTTGTAGTTCTGGCTATCCATCTGAATATTTGGAGATGTATTCTCAGGAGTATCCACTACAAATTGTGAAGTAAGAGAACGAGTCGGAGTTTGACTATCCTTTCCCTGGACACGCTTGGAGCCACTTCTTTTGATTGAAGGCCTCTCTACTATGATGCGAGTGGGCTTTCTACCTAACATGGGTGACTGAGGATGTGTTACTGGAACCTGCAAGAAAGAAGGGTGGAAAATATGCTAAATTAATCAATATTTTCATAGACTAAAATGACATCACTCAGAATGGCATTTAGGCAGAATTTCTGTATATATGAAAAATTTGAAAGATGAACTATGAAATAAGTTGTAGTTATTTTTGCAAGAGCTATTGTTGGAGATGAGCTGTAACTTTTGCGCAGCAGCTGTTCTTGGAGAACCTGCACATCTTACCCATCATGATGTGATGAGGAAGTCAATGATCACACTTCCTCAACTATAGAATAACTTTTGATAAAGCCATATGTTCTTAAATTGATATTTCCTAGCTGCTGCATTAAGTTTATGTATTTCTGGTTGCTTTGTGATCTGTCGTGAGTACTTATTGCAGGTATTATCCAGAGCTCTGTAAACGATTGAGCCACTATAATTGTTGCAGCAGCTCTGTTTAATTATACCAGATAGCCTAGTAAGGTAACAAAGATTAAAGATACCTTCTTTATCTCGTCCTTTGGCTCTTTCCTTTCCTTGTAAAAATTAGGCAGTGGCCTCGCTTTGAAGCAAAGGGTTTGGCGCAATTTTCTAATTTCTGTTTCTGCTTTCTCCTGCACAGATGGTCATGGGTTCAATGTCATTGATTGAGCCAAGTTATTCCAACTAAATTTAGTTTTTACTGACAATGTAATGCAAATACTGCCATAATTTTCCATTTAGACCCATGAAGCTGCATGGCATTCTAGTTTTCATAACAGTATGCTTAGGTAACTCATATAAAACATATCTGGATTCAAACGAAGCTTGGTAATGGGATAATAACCTTGAGTGTCGTTTGCAGTTGCACCTTTTGTGCCTCATTAGCATTGAATTTCTCTTCTAGCTTCTGAAAGCAACCAAGGAGAAATAGCAGAGTTATACAAATGCTTAAGATACATATCTGTAGTCCACAAAATAAAGTTCATTATATAAAAATCTGAAAGCACCAAGATCAACCCTTGCCTTCTTTCTTCTTTCGGCTCTTTCTTCTGTCCTAAAGCTGAAAGGGGTGGATAAATTTGGGGACTGCATTTTGTTTCTGCACGCACTCAAATATTTGGAACAACTGGCATTAAAAAAAATTATTATCAGAAGAACTTAAAGGACCTTTACTTATGAAGAAAACCCACAAAACTCAAAGGGCCTTTAACTCCTTAATGATAAAAATGATATATGGTCCACATCAATTATTAGTTAGCTTAAATGTTTGACTTAGTCTTCTCAACAAAAATTATGAAAAATTTCTTCAGTATTTTTTTCTCTGTTTAGTCTTAAGACCGGTTCTTTCTCATATCCATGAGTTCCATTAGCAGTAGAATGGGATTTGATATGCTGATGCTAGTAATTCTCTTCTTTTTCATACTATCCCTAGTTTCACGATATCAGCTCTATTTAACCCTAGTTCCATGCTCTACTGTCCCTAGTATCATAAATTCTCTATGTAGTAAACAAATGCAAACAATGTCTCTAAGTGAAATATTCTTACTCAGAAGGGAGCAAGCGCCATCTTTGGCCGACTGTTTTACTTCCGGAGGCTGAGGGATGGATTGGTGTTCTGGCCCTGTGATTTATAGATGTAGTATTTATTTACAGGAGCTCAAAGTTTTAAACAAATGCATAATCATTTGGAAGGTATATAACATTCAATTTATTTATTTATATAATTATTTTCTGATTCTACTAATTTCAGTTACCTTCTCTTCTCTGACCAAGGGATAGCTGAAGATTGCTTTTCTACGTCATTTTTAGATACCTGCAGTTTGAAGATGAACTCATCTTAGTGCAAAGTTAGTAGTTCATTCGGTGAAAGAAAATGGTCAATTTAATTGAGAGGCCAACTGGCCAAGTGCAAGGAAATAAGAAAGCACCATAGTTGGGGTCCTCAAAGGAGTTAAGCAATCCTTAGATGCCTTAGAAGAACTAGCACCAACTCTTGAACTTTCAATCTTCCGCATAACTGTTGAAGTGAATCTATTAAGTTCTCTAATAGGAGTGAAATTGACTGACTTATGAATTGATTTTGGAGTTGATCTCTTCCTATCTGTACAGTCTATTGCAGGCTTCTGGTTCATTGGAGTGGCATTATAATCCTTCTTGGGACAGATTGGAACTGTGTGTTTGGCAGGTGAAGATGGGAGCATAGATGCTTTATTATGAATCAATGGCTTCGAGGAAGAAAGTGATGGTTTCTTCTTGCTCATTGATGCCAAAGAATCTTGATTTGATTTGGAACTCTATTGCAATAACAATCAGGTCAGCACTATGACCTCAAATTCAAAACCAAAAGTCATGGACATAAATCAATAGTGTTTACCTTCAATAGAGGTTTCTCCATTTGGGGTGTTCCCCCAAGCTCCATTTCAGTTACCATGTGATTATCAGCATCATCTAGGTGGTTTGATTGTTGAACTTCCAGAGAATTCTTCACAAAAGCTTGGTTTTTGGGTTCCAGAGCAGCTACATCCACAATATTACTTTCAAATTTATCTATCTCAGCATTTGAACTATATTTTTTGTCATTAACAATGGAATATGCCCCACTATGTGGGGCCTTGACCTCATGTTGTTGGTTGACAACCTCGTCGGATTTTGAACTTGTCGTCTGCGAATTATTGGTACTAATATCGTTAACAAAATCTTCTTCAGCTGGTTTTGGGGCATTATTTGATGCAGCATTTGCTTGTTCAAGCAAGGCTGCTGCCTTTTGAGCAGCAATTTTCTTGTAATGAGCTTCAAAGAAAGCTTTCTTCTGAGCTACTGAGCCAGGCCGGGCATACCTTTCGGCTTCTTCAACATAGCGGTTGTGGGAGAAGCTTGACCACTTCTCCCAAGCTAAGGACTCTGACATGAATCTCCCAAATGAGATTGATTGCCCCAGAGCATGTATGGGGTTTCCCTGAAGCAAGCAATGTTTCTTAGAGCCATCTGAAACTTAACTTTAGTAATTTTGAGCCATTACAAAAGTTTTGATATTAATGAAACCATGTCAATGGAAAGGTGAAGAGTGTGCTGGAAAAAAAATGTACTTCTTCTCAGTTTTAATTTAGTGAGAAAGCTATTAAGTACTACCCAGTTGAACCTCATACAATTATAACTAAAACTCTCAGGTAAGGGTAATTCAATTAGTAAATGCAGAAATAGTGCATAACATGCAATTTCTAGCTCTATTCTTTTCCTCAGTTTCTCAGCGGCCAAAATTTTTTCCAGAGAAACAAGAAAAGCAAAGCAAAAATCTTCGGCAGCCTCATTATGAAAATAATGCAAGATAAAATCTTTGAATTGCAAGCACCCAATATACATACAAGTTAGAAAAACAAAACAAAAAAAAGTACTCAAATGAATAGTGAAGCTTAATGAACAGACCTCATTAGCTTCATTGGGAATGCCAGCAGTGTAAGAGAATGGTTGCATGAGACAAGCAGAGTCTCCCATGCTTATTCAACTGTTAAAACCTCAAAAGATCCAAACTTTAGAACTCTTGTGCTTCTTCTCTATTATTCTATGTTGTCTTTCTCATATGGGTATGATTCAAATTTGAAATTCAAACGGAAAGCAACATTGAGCCTATCTTTGTGGAAAAGTAGGACACAGCCAGATGAGGAAAAAGTAGTGTAGTGCATTCTTTTATTTCTGAAAGTGGGGTCTCCCAACAATGTTTGGAGTCGCTCCAACACTTTAAAGTTTGATGTGGGTCCCACGTGTTTGACATTAAAAAACAGGATCTCTACAACGATCAATTGTTGGTTAAATTTGAATTTGAAGAGTCCTCTTCCAATATACTCTTAAGCATTAATTAAGTCCGCTTTACTTTTACAGTTGAATTATTATTTATTGGTCTAATGTTAATATGAGAGAGAGAGAGAGAGAGAGAGAGAGAGAATTGGCAGTGAGTGGTAGTTAGATTGGAGAAGGTGGAGATGTAACCGGGTGAACAACCAGTAGTTGCAACATTACCATAAACAACTAACGAAACAAAATGTTGTTGAATGTGGACATTCATCCTAGGTAGGATAGCTTGGTAAACTATGGAACACAATGGCCTTTACTAACACGAAAATGCACGTGAAAATAAATAGAAATGTTAAAGGACATAGGAAATTTTTTATAATTTATTTCACTATATTTTAAGATATAAAGTCCTCATTTTATCACGATCTATTGCTCACACCACTCATATAATTTATATTGTATACCATTCATGACTTAAAAAGTGTTAATACATAAAACTTAATTTTGTGAGGATTAAAGAGACAATTATTTGGTAAAAAAAAACTAAATTTTTAGTATCATTAAACTTATTACAAAATAGATTATAGTATACTTTTTGCCCTAAATTGTTTTGGATTGTTTTCATTTTTTATCTTTTACATTTTAAAATTTTCATTTTTTCATTTCATGATTGATTCTGATTTCATGTTTTTTTTTTTTAAGATTCCGATTTTATGTTAATTATTCTATTTATATGGTATCTCATGTATTTACTACATGTAGCATCTCCATCATATTGTGTGGAGCCCACATAATAAACGGTGTTCACTAAGGCCTAAGCCCATCTATGATTCTTTTCTTTTCTTTTATTTTTTATTTTTTATTTTTTTTTATTTCTTTTTATATATGGTGTGTGGATCTTACTTATTGTGATACACCTACTAAATATTGAGATCTCAACTTTTGCTGTCTGATAACGTGATGTAGTTTTTTATTCAGTCAACCCATGGCAACTCAAATATTATGTTACAAAACATGGGTGTTAGACCAAACTTGCACAAAGCCCAAATGACTAATTAAATGTTTCGTCACACATGTTAGGATTATATATATAGATATTTGATCCAAATTCTCTATATGCAACGAACCTCTATGGATTCTTACGTCACTTCGTGATTGGGCCTCAAAATCTCTGAAGTTTTTCTTCACGAAATGGGTTTATGATGCATGGACTTCACTTCACTGTGTGGACTTTTCAACCCGAAATATTCTCTTCACTGATTGGACTCATGGGCCATATCTTCCCTTACTTTAATAGTTGGGCTGCTAATGGTCCATTCTCCTATTTGCTTCACAAGGTCAACCTTACGGCCCATGGGTTTTTCCTACGTGACGTGCACTCACGTGCTCATGGCTTACATTTTGGTTTGTGAAGTGAATTCTCCTACTGTTCGTAAAGAACAATGCATTGCATGAAAGTAAAAACAAAGAACACTGATACTTGAAAACAATTTTAGTATTCTTGAGAAGCCTCTAATTGCCATGTAGACAACACAAGCTTGTATTTGTAAATTTGTATTGCCAACACTAGTTATCAAAAAGAAAGAGATCTGCATGGAATACTGAGCATCGAAATTTCTGTAACAATGTAACATAGATTATGATTTATTATGTAAGTGTACAAGAACCAAACATAAACATTAACCAAAGAGTAAGCAATTGTACAATTTGATACAGATAAGAATCCCTAGGTTTTTAAAAATATCATGCATACAAATGCTACCTTTCCTTTTGGGTGTCCTATTTCCCATGTCCATCTTGAGTTTTTGACTACTGTAAAAACTGCTAAAATATATTCGGAGGCTGAACGCTAGAATGGATTTGTCTAGCCGATTCAACATAGTGTACATTCAATTACTCTACTTCTCATCACTCTTGTCTCAATCTTCTGATGTAGCTTGTCTTCTTTCACATGGTGTGGTTCTCAAAATATAACTCCCCAAAAAATAAATGTCATAAGGATGCATCAGCACTGCGAATTTGTCTATCACGTCCATTCATATCTGAGTATCCGGAATATGAGGATCTTCTCTTGTTTCTGTAAATTTTACCCCTTGTTCCTCTTCTTTTAGGACCAGAAAACACCACAAACATGACTGCTAAGAAACCCAGGCCAGCAAACACCCATAGAGCAACAACCCAAAACCTGAAAGAACTAAATGTCCCATCTATCATAGCAGGTTTTGACGATTCGTGAGAACTATTCTTTGGCATCTGGTTGCTTCTAGAAGCAGTTATTTCATCAAAACTACCGAATTTCCTTGACATTGTGACATCCTTGCCTGAATTCAAGTTTGAGGTGGAAATGATACTAGGATCAGGGCAGTTCCTTCTCTTATGGTGCAGACGTAGTGCCTCATTTAGTGTCTTTGCACATTCTATGCTAAGCAGGTCCCGCTGTCGTATGTCCTCATCAGCCTGATCAAGAGTTGAAGGATCTGGTGGGTCTGGAAACTTTTCCCAGCATTTATTGATCATGTCAACATTTCTATAGTTTGCCTTGTCAATGCTCCAATTCCCAACTTTAAACTCCAATCCGTAGTGGAAAACTCTATAACTGACACCAGGTTCAGGAATGTATCCCGGGTATATCAATATCTCCTTGTTAATGATATGCCTTAATTTCAACTGCATGGAAAGGAAGAAGAAAGAGAGTGGGATGGGGAGGTACACTGTCAGAGTATTATAGTCATTTCATAGAAACCTAAAACTCTTCTAGGCATATAGATCATTTTGCAACATTCTATGACAAAACTAGAATCCACACAAATGAGTTGCTTCACAAGAAACAAATTACCTCTGCTGCACCGAATGAGTAACCATACATCTCACTAATCCATCCAGATGCATATATATCTCCTGTGATATTTGTAGCATAATGAGCTTTGTCAGCCCGGACCTCCTCGGTTTTATGCAACCATAGCATAGCAAACTTCCGGAGATCATCTATATGCATGATGATTACACCTCCAACCTTGTCACATGCCTCAGGATGACGAGTATGGAGTTTCGCGAGCTCATTATCACAGCCAATGAGGTAGCTGGCATGTATAGAGCATAATACAATAGTTATATAAAATCACATGCAACTTCCAATGCAGGCATAACACTTGAGCATAAACTCACAAACATGTGCTGAAGCACAGCGCCCTACATGCAAAAATACATTAAACACAAAGCAATGCCCAATAATTGTGAGGGAGATATAGATTACTGTATCTTACTCATAGGGAGTTGAAACTGGCCGCCCACGTTCTGCTTTGAATTCCCATGGTGTAATCGGACCTCTCAAGATCATATCAGCATCAAGAATTACTATGAACTCTGCATCAATGTTTGCATGGTTAAGCCAGTGAAGGACTGCAGCAGGTTTATTGATTGCTGGATACCTGACATGGAACAAACAAAAGCAAGATTACTATCCTCCTCTACTTATCCTGCCGTCACTTCTACTCGGCTAGGGAGTGAAACCAGTGTTACCAAAATCAGTATCACAAAAATGTGTCAGATTTTTTTTTTTTTTCCGCCGGGGGGGGGTGGGGGGGGGGTGGTGGTGGGCGTGTCTTTCTCTCTGGTGACATGATACACGTGTATGTTTGTATGTGAGTTCAAGATAATTCAATGAAAGAGTTAAAGTTCAAATATTTTTTTGAGCTTAACAGAAGATGTTACTGAGGATAGTGGTAGATACGCAAACTAAAAACAGGACAGCACATTTACATTAAACAAATGGCTGGATTCCAACAGTGAAATGAATATCATGACCTGTAACGAATCTATCGGAACTGAAAGAAATTTTATGAAGAATATAGAATTACCAATCGCCTGTTAATGGATGTCGACTCATAGATGGAACATAATGGGTGGGAACCAGATCATGACCAGTGTACTTCTTCAAGTCTTCATCAGTACAGCTGAGAAGTCGTGTGATATTTCCTGGTTGGCCACTTAGGTGAAAGCTGTGGACAAGCCCTACAGTCTGCCAATCAAAGTACGTGGTACATTCTGTGGAAAAAACGGTGTGAATTTTTGGATATTTCTTCCCAGGCTCATCAATGACTTGCTTCTGTACAGTCTGTATTGATTCATCCTTAGTTTGTAGAGTAGGAGGAGTCAGAAATCTTGGTCGAGTAAGTTCGGCAAAAGTTTTGCTCCTTAAAAAGCTCAAATATTTTGACCAACTAGGTTTAGCGCATCCATTTGCTTTGTGTTGTAATAAGAGACCCTCATTCAAAGTGTTAATGCATTCTATACTTAAAAATAGGGCCCGTCTTTCATTTGGATCAGATTCCATGAGTTGCACCTGCAAAAGGAAAGGATCTTAAGTTTCCCCCATACCAACGACAAAAATATCATTTACCAAAAACTAAAATAAATTTTTTTTTTTAAAAAAAAAAATCAAACTTTTGAATGTAATTTTTCCATGTAGATAACTGCATTATATTAAATCTTTAGTATGTGGGCTTTGACACATTATTAATGGGCTGCTACTTAACACAAATTGTTTCCTCTACTAAGATTAATAATTATTTTTTATTGATAGTATACCTCTCTAGGATATGGGGGTTCAGGAAAGAGCCGACCACAGTCATAGACTATATCATCTTCATGGTGATCTAATTTACTAAAAGACCAATTTCCCACTTTGAATGGCAAGCCATAGTGAAAAAGTATAGGCTCAACTCCCTCTCTTGGAATATAGCCTGGGTATATCATCAAGTTATCATTGATCTTGTGACGAAGTCCAACCTGAAAATCCCAAAGAAAATTAAAACATCAAACCCGTTAAGATATCGAGTACAGCTCAAGTTTAAGATGGGTAGAAGTAGAATGGAGTTGAGATAAGTGTTAGGTTCACATCTGGATTAGAAAAGGGCAGAAAATTTGTTGAAGGGAGATATTTAAACCAACTTACTTCTGCTGCACCAAAAGAGTATCCATACATCTCACTGATCCACCCTTTTGCATAGATATCACCAGTTATATTGGTTGCCCAGTGAGCTCTATCTTCTCGAACTTCTTCTGTTTTTGAAAGCCACATAGGAGCCAAGGCTCGAAGATCATCTATATGCATGGCTAAAAGCCCACCAACTTTGTCACATAGCTCTGGGTGTTCTGTGTGCAACTTAGCTAGTATATTATCGCATCCAATCAAATACCTAAAGGAGAAATTTATTACTTGAATATGAATTGAATGCAACAATCCCCAAAAGGGGACAAAAGAACATAGAAATCTGAATCAAGATGAATCTACTGCTTCATGAAATCCTCCAAACTAAGGTTTAAGAAGAATGACCCAAATGCCAGAACAGAAAAGCTCTCATGTTTTCATTTTTTATTTTTGCCATCTTCATCTGACAATTGCCATTTACAAAACTAGTCAGTCTCTTTCATGTAACATCTTAAGAATGTCAAGTGCAAACATTATAATAAAAGTTTTTTACAAGGAAATAAAAAAAATTGATCCTTATGGTCATCCCCTGGTTGTAGTAAATGTGTAGCTTTAACAATAATCACCTTCGAAGTACTGACAGTTCAGAAAATTACCATGGGAGGATACCCTATTTTGACACAGTATAACTTATACCCAAAAGAGAGAGAGAGAGAGAGAGATATTTTAGATACCCATAATAAGCTGCAACAGGTCTGCCTTTCTCAGCACCAAGCTCCCAAGGTATTATTGGGCCACGAATGATCATGTCGGCGTCCAGAATCACAACCCAATCAACATTCTCTGCATCTTTACTATTTTCAAGCCAGTGCACTACTCCAGCAGGTTTGTTAATCGCAGGGTACCTGCAAAACCAATCAAAAGATTTTTACTTTATTTTGCCCCCCTTTATAGAAAGGGTTCCCCAAAACTGTAAGGTATAAAAATGTTTTCTATAGAGAAGCAAGCACCAACACAAAAATAAAATGAAAAAGTTTATGGGAAGACAACCATTATTGTAAAATTTGAGAATAACATCAGTGTGCAAACAACACACTAAGAAGCATACAGCAGAAGGAATAGAAAGCAAGAGGAGGAAACAAAGTAGTTAATGCCTGTATGCTGAAATTTTGTAAGGCAGGCCCTTCTTTTGGTAGATAAATTGAATTATATAGAATGATCTCAATGAGTACAAACACAAAAGAAGCTCTTGAAAATCTTATATCTTCTGCAAGAAGCAAAAGATATAGAAACCATTTCCACAAACTGTAATTGTAATATCAGAACCTAAGCATATGATGTAAGAAGTCTATATTCTGGAGAACTAAAAACTTTTTCGGCTTTATCAGCAAGATAAGAAACATAGCACTTAAACAACATTACTCAATCGCCAATGCCAAGCCAATGCTGCCACCAGCAATAAACCATATCCACCTTTAACACAGAGTAGTTCTTGTCCCTTCTTCTCTCTCACTGCTAACCAGACTTACACCCAAAATGATTTGATGTGCTTTTTCATATAATCTACAGTTGCGCCCTCTGAACTCAAATCTTGCAAATCCTTCTTCTCTACCTTAGCTATATCCCTCTCAATTTTTGTCTCCCTTATTCAGTAAAATTTTATTCTATCCCTGTCCCCTGTGCTATCTTCCTTCTCAATTATCCCACTTCACCTCTCCTCCTACTCTGCACAGCTTTACGACATTTTGCTTCCCATGGCACAGAAATCAAATAAATCATCAAATTTTCACCTCTCCTTTCCACACCTCTAAACCATATCAAATCAGTATTGACATAAAACAGGAAAAGCACCAGGTACATTAAAACTTCAAAATTTGGCAGAAAGGAGAAAGTCCCATCCTTTTAGGCTTTTAGCCCATTTCCAAAACAAATGAAAGTTGATGCATACAACAAGTTAGCAAAATTTGCAAAATGATAGCTAAGTATTCCATTTTTATCCCAAACCCATTATTATTACCCAAAAACCAATAAAGAATTCCAAAGCAAACCCATAATTTAATACCAAATCCAGACACCAAACTACTAAAAAAAGAGTGCTCTTGGGGAAGTGAAAGAGATGATCATGAATTGCCATAAACATGACTCATATAAGAGATTAGCAAAACTTGCAAAATCATAACTAAGTATGACATTTTTAGACCAACCCATTTATTATTGCCAAAAACCAAAAAAGAATTCCAAGGCAAACCCATAATTTAATACCAAATCCAGACACCAAACTACTAAAAGAAGAGTGCTCTTGGGGAAGTGAAAGAGATGATCATGAATCACCAAAAACATGATTTATATAAGAGATTAGCAAAACTTGCAAATTGACATTTTTAGACCAAACCCATTTATTATTGCCAAAAAAACTATCAAGAATTTCAAGGCAAGCCCAGAATTCAAGACCATATTCAGACGCCAAAAAACTAAAAAAAAGAGTACATTTGAAAAAAAAAAATGGTTGAAAGAGATGATGATGAAGAATTACCAGTCGCCAGTCCTGGGGTGTCTACTCATAGAAGGGACCTCAAGAGTTGGAGCCAAATCCATCCCTCTGTATTTCTGCTTCTCCTCGTCCGTACAGCTGAGCAGTCTTGTTATTGGCCCTGGTTGCTGGGCCTTCTTGAAGCTATGCATGAGCCCCACAGTTTGCCAATCGAAGTAGTTCTGGCACTCCACCGAGAACAGCGTGTGAATCCTCCATGGAGCCTTTTGACCCGTTTCCACACCCTCAATGCCCAGACCCACCAATCCCAACACCACCACTAACCCCAAAGCTAACAACTTTGCCATTGTAGCTCAAAGTTTAGGCTCAGATTTCATCTAGGTATTGTCTTAAAGATCTATATTCCATGGCTTTCAGGTCAAATTTGGAGGTTTCATATATAAATAATTATGTCCACCCTGTAAAATGGGCCAAATGTATTACTAGTAGTTACTTTCCTTTTGACTTTTTGTTTGTTGTTGTTATTTTAATTTAATTAATAACATTATCAAAGCATCTTTGGTCGTTGACGCATGAGCATGGATTTTTTTTTTTTTTTTTTGGATGGGCATGAGCATGGATTTTAATTTTGTATATAGAAAAACTGTTTAATATAATAGAAATCTGACTAGTAGAAGAAATAAACTACTTCTCTCCACTGTAGCTCACATGACAGGAAGGACATTTTTCCAGCTTCAGTTGCTGACTCTTTCTAATTTATTATTGTCTTGATGAGGGGTTTAAGCCAATGCCTGATTTATTGACAGTGAATTTTGGAGGTTGGAATAGTGGGAAAAACGACAGCAATTTTAAAGTCTTGATTTTTTCTTTTTTATAATTCAACAGGTATCTATATATATATATATATATATATATTTTTTTTTTTTTTTTGAGGGACAATAGTTATATTAATTGAGAGAGAGATTCAACTCATAGTTCTCTTTAATAAAGAAGATCTGACTATTATTGGGTGTGTAGATATTGGTTTGGAAAAAATCAAGCAAAGCATATGTACAATAGAGGTCAAAGAGTGACATAAAAGTTTGGTAATAAATTCTTGTAAATATAAAGTGGGAGGTCAATGTGTGATATAAACTTGGATAATAAATTCTTGTAAATATAAAGTGGGACTTTACAGTTTACTCAATAATAATTTTCATTTGTAGAGGACTTTACACACTACTTTCCTTATTTTTCTTGTTATTTTATTTTAATGAATCCATTGAACTGTGAGCAAATTTTCATATTATGGTTGAGCGAACTTGACTTGTTGAGATTGTCCTTATTGCTTATGTGGGGACAATTTTTGCTTCAAGGCCAAGGGCTAGACCATGTTATAACCTAGGTAATTTTGTTGTCCCACATGAGAAAGAAATGCTTCCTCTTCACACCTTATAAGGGGTGAGCAAGTGGATGAAGAGTACCACTAGCTAATAGTTGGTATCAGAGCCATGTGATTTGTTTCTCACTCCTTTGATTAGTATACTTTGATTATTGTCCTGATTAGTATGCTCTGTGATTTACAGTTGCCACAATAAGTGGATCCTTTGTACTATTCACATCAGAACACTGGATTTGATAATCAAGTAAAACACTAAGGAGCTTGTTCCTAGAAGTTTCAAAGAACCTTGTTTTCCATAGTAACCTTGTGGACGTTTAAGCTTGAGTTGGCGTTTAGTCCTGTTAGGTCTTGGCAAACAGTTCTTTCTCAAAGAAACTATCATGGCAAATGCATCTTCAGAAATCACTGATACAACTAGCTCTATCTTTGACCTTTCCCTTCGCAAATCTACTGCAAATAGGTTAGAGTACCTGTACGAAATTTCTCATATTCCTGAAGATAGTAAGATCCCTATTACTGATTTCCCTATTATAAACCCTTATACTGTATTTGATAAACTCCAAACCTCTTTCAAGCAATCCATAAAAAAGTTGTTAGGCCCTTCTCGTCCTTCTACTGTAAAAGAATATGTTCAAACCTCTAAGTTTGACCAGTTTAATATCCCAGCAAGTGAAACAGAAAATTTCATTACTCTTGCCCTTCCCAGAGAGTTCGTGATTCCATGGCAAAAACAAAGGTACACCCATCTTCATTTTGGTGTAGTAAGGCTAGCACTAACCTTCCACGGAAGAAAGGGACTTCCTATAGCTTCTAGAATTTCACTCCTTGATTCTAGATTTCTAGAATACCAAAATGCGGTCATAGGAACTGTTCAAACCACTCTCAATGCGGGAACAGTTTTTGTTACCCTTTTTCCCGTCCCTTAGAGACCCTCACCTTTGTGATGCTCTTAAAGTACAAGTTTATATTACAGGTGCTTCTCAGGTGTAAGATACATTTGCTGCCACACTTCATTATCAGCTAGCTTATAGACTCCAGAATCATGCTTTTGATATGGCTGTACCAGATCTAGCCCAGTCCAATGATGCTCTACTGATTCAAGTTGATCCAGGAATGACACCAATGTGTACATTTGTTCCTAGACAATTGAATAGGGAACAAATGACTTCTATCTTTCCAGAGTCTTGGATTACAAGATATGAGATGCTTCATCAAGCAACTAAGCCAATTCAGTCAAATGAACCTTTCTTTATCAGTGGAGACAAGATTTTTAACGGCTCCTCCAAAAAAGAAAGATGTAACAGTCTTTCCGACTCAAATGGCAATGCTCCAACCGGTTTCATATGTTGGTGAAGATGGTCTTAAAATTAAGGTATTTAGTAAAGATGGAAAGCCTTGTTACGAAGGAAAATCACTGTCTGGCCACATATGGTGGGATGTTTGTGATTGTGTTGACTGTCAAGAAGATGAGGCTTTGAAGAAGATAACTCAAGAAGAAAGTAGAAATCTTCCCAGCAAAAACTCAAAGAAAGATATGAAGCAGGAGATTCAGAAGTTGACCTCCTTGGAGAATCCTCTAGTAAGTTTGACTATTATGTTCTCTATCCCAGAACCAAGAAGCAAAGCCTTCCTTCTGCTTCGCTATGCAAAGAAGAGCATGACCAAAACTAGAAACCTCCATTAATCCCATACTATCAAAAGATCCTTCCCCAGATATCAAAATGTCAACCCCTCCCTATTGACCAAAACCATACACAAAAACCTTTACCATGTTATATGTTTGATCAAGCTTCACCCTCCTACTCACAGAATTTCCCTCCATTAGAAAGCTTTGATCATCCTCAAACCAACACCAAACATGTGTGAAAGATTAAAAACCCTGTGGGAGTTAATTCAGATGGAACCAAGAAGCAAGTTTCCTCAGCAGAAGCAGCTTTAAACTGGCAAGCAGAAAATATTGTGGCTCAAAACCAAGTTCTTTCAAGGATTCTGGATAATCAACAAAAGATGGCTGAGGTAGTCACTCATACTTTTTCCTCCTCAAATTCGCTTATTGAGGATTTGAAGAATCAAAGCAGTTGAGCAAGAATTGGCAACTATCACATCTACAGTCAGAGACTTGTCTGTCTCTTTTCCTCTTATTGGGCAAAAAGAAAAAGAAAAAAGACAGTTGTTACTACAACTTCAATCCATGGAAGGATCCCAAAAAGAAACTCCTCAGACTCCTCCGATACATGTTCATATGCCCCTCCAACCTCGCCAATCATTATATAAGGACCTGTCCATACCATTAACCTCTCATTTCTCTCCAGTCTCTCCCTATCAAAATCTTCAACCATTAGCCATAACACATCCAGACCATAATCCCTTTAAGTCAAGTGGAATTTTTCCTACCATAACCTACAATATTCCAACCCAACCAAAGCCTCAAAACAAACTACAAAATGAATCTTTTCCTATCAAGAAAGACAAAGAACCGTTGTACCAACCTCCTGATCCAACTATTGGTGCTTCCTCAAGGCCTCCAGATATGAACATGTTAGCTATAGACCCTGACCCCCCAAACCCAATTTCATCATTCCTCAAAACCCTCACCCTTGCTGATTCAAGAGAACCTTTTGTGCTCCCTTTAATTGAGGATTTCGAATTAGACCTGTCAGATCTTGGTCTAAAGGAGGTGTTTATGACAGAAGCAGAACCAAAGGAAGAAGAGAAAGATGATGTTCTCCGACCCAGACAACCTCCACCAATATTTCCTCCACCACCCATTATCCCAGAAAACCAAACAAGGTTGACTTATTCATCAACCACTGACTCCAAACATCTGTTCACTCTTGATAATATCCCTCCTTCTAAATAGCATGAAGAGTTTTTTAACATGTATTCTTGGTGTATAGCAGAACTCCAGGCCCCAAATGCCACTGTTTCTCAGATTATTGCCAAGTTTGTTGCAAGGATCACAGGAAGATTGCGAGAATGGTGGATTAATCTAGGAAAATACAGGCAAAGACAGGCAGCTTAATGTAATACCTTGGAAGATTTTTTCACAATAATCCATAATGAGTTCCTTGGATCTGTGACTCACTACACTAAAGTAGCACGAGAAGAATTCCTACTGATGAAATGTTGCTCATTTGAAAGAAGAGATTTGGAGAAACATTTTGATAGAATGTCAAGAAGATACTACTCTTTTAATGGCATGGATGATGTCAACTCCAAACATACTTTTCTCAATTCCCTTCCACAACCATTGGGAGACGAAACTCTTCGCATGATGAATCTCCAAAAGATAACATTGCAGCAAGCCTCCTTTGGGGAAATCTATCGACATGTGCTTATTGCCTTAGAAAAATTCTGTAACCAGAGAAAATTTCTTTCAAAAATTAACAAGATTCATGGCAAACTCAAGGATAATTGTAAAAAGAAAGATTTGCAAATCAAGTGCTATGATAAGAACTGTGTCTGCTCAACAAAAAGAAGAGATAATTTCAAAAAATATTTCTGGAAGAAAAAGCACTATGCGAGTCAAAAGAAGAAATCCTTTAGCAGGAAGAAATGGAAATTTCTTAAAAGAAAGCAGTTCAGAGGAAAAATTTCAAAAGTCTGTTTTGTATGCAGAAGACCGGGCCACTTTGCAAAAAATTGTCCAAAAAGAGAAAAAGCAGCAAAACTTCTGGAGCAAGCACAAATTCATGCAGATGATACTCTCTTTTCAGATGTAGAGTCCCTCTTTTCATTAGACAATGAGTACTCCCCTCAAGCCTTAGCAGTCATGGCTTATTCCACCTCTGAATAAGATTCAGATCTAGACAATGAAGAAGATTCAGACTCAGAAATTCAAGCCATCTTTACATCACAGCCCATTATAGCCCCCCTAACCAGTCCTACACTTATAGCCCAAGTAAACATCCTCCTTGATACTTATGCCAAACCTATTCCAGTAATAGCCTTATTTGATACAGGAGCAGCAGCAACAATTCTCCATCCTAAGATATTACCCAAAGAATGTTGGTTACCCCATCATCAGATGTTCAGAGCAGCAAATGGAGAAACATTTTTTATTACCCTGAAAAGTAAACCCATTCTCATCAGAATTTTTCCAACACTCACCATTAAACACCAAGTCCTTGGCTCCCCTCTCACAGGAAGAGACCTTCTTATAGGATTTGATCTCCTTCATCAAATACCCAGTCTTAGATGGTCTTCAAAAGGACTCATGCATAAACAACACCTTCTCACCTGGACCCAAGTTCCTCATTTATTCACAGTAGATCCTTTTGATTCTCTAAGATTCTAGATTATCAATGACTGTTGTGCAAACAGCCACTCTGAGTTCCTCCTTAAAAATCCAAACCCTTTGTGGAAAAACCCAAATTTCTTCATCCATTTACCCTTCAAAAAAAACGAAGACGTTAATCCCACAAAAGCCAGTCACAGAGGAATGAACCCACAACACTTAACTTTGACCAAGCAAGAACTATCTACCCTCCTTTCTGAAGGACTCATTGAACCTACAACCTCGCCATGGGCATGTGAAGTTTTTTATGTCAACAAACATGCTGAGCAAGTACGAGGAAAACTCAGATTGGTAATCAATTACCAAGATCTCAACCATTTCCTTGCAGATGACAAATTTCCCTTGCCAAACAAGAGTGCTCTTTTCCAGCATCTTTCAAGTGCCAGAGTATTCTCAAAGTTTGACCTTAAAGCAGGATTTTGGCAACTTGGAATCCATCCAGAAGAAAGATACAAGACGGCATTCTGCATTCCAAACCATCATTACCAATGGACTGTCATGCCCTTTAGTCTTAAAAATGCTCCATCCCAATTTCAAAAAGCAATGGTAACACTGTTCCAGCCCCTCTTGACAAATGAATTAATTATGTGGATGATATCCTTTTGTTCTCAAAGGACGAAGAATCCCATAAAAAGTTACTCACTGAATTTTATAATTTGGTGAGATCTCAAGGGATAATGCTTTCAGAAAAGAAAATGGTCATCGGACAGTCTTCCATAGACTTTTTGGGAGTAAATATTTCAGATGGAAAGTATACTTTGCAGCCTCGTACAGCTGTCTCTCATGGTGAATTTCCAGACAAGCTCACAAGTGCCAAGCAAATACAACAGTTCCTTGGAATTGTCAATTACATGTCAAATTTCATCCCAAAGATATCCAAATATAGGAATTGTTTGGCTCAATTACTGAAGAAATCACCTCCAGAATGGAATTCTGTTCACACAAAAGCAGTCCAACAACTAAAGAAATTAGCAGAAAAGCTCCCCCCTTTACAGATTCCAGGACCAGGCAAACGTATACTGTAGACAGATGCTAGTGATGAATACTAAGCATCAGGTCTTTTTGAAGAACTTAATGGCAAAAGAAGCATTTGTGGATAAAAAATTGGTGCATTCAAACTTTCAGAACTTCATTATCACTCCACTTTCAAAGAAATTCTAGCAGTCAAACATGGGATTGAAAAATTCCAGTTCCATCTCCTTGGACATAATTTTCTAGTAGAAATGGATATGAATTCCTTTCCCAAAATGCTCCAGTTCAAAAGGAAAATGCTTCCACACCCCCAGTTACTCAGATGGTTAAATTGGTTTTCACAATGGTCTTTCCAAGTAAAACACATTAAAGGCAAAGACAATCTCATCACTGACTACCTTTCTAGAAAGCCTCCTGTCCTTAACACCACTATTATTCCCCCACCCCTGTGTGTATATCCTATTACTGATCCATCTTCATCCTCAAACCCTCCCCTGACAGACCCTGATGATATCCTTACCATGATAGACACTCTCCTTCCAGAAATAAAAGACCAAATAAAAACTCTGACCCTTCAAGCTAGATCCAAAAGAATCATTAGAATCCTTTATGAGTACCTCAAAAAATACCAGTGTCACTTTCTACCTGTTTTTCCTGATATAGATCAACCTTGGAAAACCCCTTTTGCCTTTTGGATAACCAATTGGAATGTTGTGTATTACCTCTACATGTGGTACCTACTCAATGAGTATTACCTATGTCTTCACTTTGAACCTAAATTCTACAGGTATCTCTTTCCACATGGCAATAAATATTTTCACAAATTCTGATTTGAAATTTTAAAAAATGATGCTCATAATGGTGAATGGACAAAGTATCCAAAAACGGAACACCCTAGATTTGGGCATAAAGTCACTTCAGTGTGCCTAGTAGCCAATCTCAATTCCAAAAATGATATCCAGGCAGATGGAATTCTCCACCTTTCAGAGATGCATTGGGTTACTAATTCAGATGGTACTCTCCATACACATTCGGATGTTCATTGGGTATCCTGTTATCATGCACTCACAATGGCTGAATCTCTCAATAAAGGAATCCTCCCTGAAATAGTACCAACTGATCAAGATGTTTGCAGACAACAATGGCCACATGAAGATCATTGGGAAATGCCTAATCCTCTTGTGGGAAATGAGGACCCTTACTATCATAACCATGATCCAGATGATGTTGATGAAGAATGGTTCCAAGGAAGAGACGGATGGGATTAAATATCTTTAGCAACAAAAAAAAAAAAAAAAAAGGCCCTAGAAACGTCTTCAGACGTAATCCTTTATCTTTTACTGTTCACTATCTATCTCTTTGTCAAAAAGCATATCCAGGTAATCCACTTCTGCACATAGGCCCCTACGTAGCATGACACTTGTTGACCAGCTCCAAGCAGGCCTCACCTCTTCAGCAACTTATCCTGACGAAAGTACAAATATGGTGGCAGATTCATATTTACGGCACTTTACCAGACCCCTACCTAGTTTGACATGTGTTGCTCAGCCCCACCAGGGCCTCTCTCTTCTGTACAAGACATCCTTATCCTGATATCAATAGCTGATCTTTATCCTCCAGAAGGCTCTTCTCCAGAGCTGGCCCCCCCCCCCCCCCCCCTTTTTGCCACTTGTAATGCTACGAATAAGGCCCCTACTCTTCTGGAATGTATCATGTATTGTCTATAAATAGAGTCTTTGTAATCTAAAAGAGGCAGAGAGGAAAAGAGTGAAAAAAGCCTCCATAACTATCACTAGTCCTACTGAGTCCTGTATGTCTGATGTAAAAAGGCTTCTAAATTTAATAATATCGTTTGCTTTATTGTATCTTGTTCTGTGTTTTAATCCTTATATCCATACTATCTTTTATACTTTCCTAGTAGCTTACGTGATTTACCAGTTTCTATATGGAGTATTTTTGTAAAACTATTTCCTTTCTTATTACATTCTGTTATCCATAAATTTTATTAAAATTTCTTTGTGTCTGTATGCATTTCTTTGATTTGATTCTTTGCTATGAAATAATTTTAATGACTACCCATGGTAGCAATAGGTGGATCATAATTTGAATTATTTAACGGTGTGTAAGTTGGGAGTGTTGCTGAGATCGATGTTATGATTGTAGTTGATACCTTGATGGTTTATGATGATTATTACTTTTCAGTAACCCACTCGTGTGTGGTTTATCATTTACTGGTCTTTAAGCTCATTACTCTATTTTCCCTACATTTTTCATATTAACTGCTCATAATTGTCACAAGATATTGTTGGGACATGATCACTACATTCAAGTGGACTATCATTGTGATTTGAAATTTATGATAACTCTTAAAGAATTTTCTATATGTATTAGAAGTTTAAACTTTATTTTAAGAGTAATTAGTTATGTCATGAGTGTTATTGTTTATATTTTATCTTAGCTAGTCCAATTTTTTTTTTTTTGGAGCTTTTTAATGAATTATTATATGTTTGGATTTGTGAGTAAATTTAGATATTCTGAAACTTACACATTGTAGTTCAATATTTAAAATTTCAGGGCCTAAGCCTCCACATAAGTAAATTTGAATAGTATAACGGTCCATGTATGAAAAGAAAAAAAAAAAAAAAGTTACTTTTGTTGGCCTTCTCAACAAAACTAAGAAAGATAGTTTATCTTCATATATATAATTGAGACTGGGAGCTTTGGTGTCCTCTTTAGTGGCCTGTCTAAAATAACCTTATATTTTACTTGTGATGGTTTTTTCTTACAACGGAAAATGTTTTTTTTTCCCCATACTGCCCCAGTATCCCTAGTCCCATGTTCCAATTGTCTCCCTCTTTCTATTTTATATGTTATAAATAATTAAATATCCTCAACTATCTTAGAATTAGGAATTCTCTAAGTATTAAGAAATTGTGAGGTATTTGTTACACTGTACAAGAGTGAAATATGCTTACTAGGAAGCAAGTCTACATGTTGAGGCCCTTGAGGGTCAAAGTAATGGGATTTGGCTTGCATCTAGTGCTTCAATGCGACATAAATATATAGAGAAAATGCCCCGTGTCCATCTAATATTCTACTCAATGCATTGGATATTTACCTTATCCTTAGTAATATAATTATCATGGCTATTAAAATAAAATCATGATTACATTGTTGTATGATCTTTTTTTTATTTAAAACAAAAAAAAAATGGTTAAAAGGACGACCAGTACAACTTTCTTACATGAGCGTGATCATAGCAATGCCCTAGTTATTTTTATTTATTTATATATTTTGGTTTTAAAAGGTCCAATGGCCCACGAATGCTTCAAAATTACACCCCAAATCCTCAAAATTTTCAATACGTGAATAGCAAACAAACCCCAAACTCCAAGGCCCAAACTTCGCAGCTATAGATTTGATAATTTGGCCCAAAATCTTCTTCTTCTTCTTCTTCTTCTTTTCACTCCTTCCTTCGCGCATATTATTCAATCCTTCTGTTCTCTCACTGCCATCTCTTCGCGCCATTGCTCCTCAGCTCCGTCCGCCGTGCGGTTTATTACCGCCGCGTCTAGGTCCATCTCATTCTCAGGTAACCATCTAATAATTTATACCGCCAGCTAAATCTACTTTTTTTAGCATAATTTCCTATTTCTTTTCATAAATAACATCTGTTTCTTGTAATTGGGTTGTCGTAAAATTGGCTTTTCAAAACTTGAATTCATTCTGTGAGTAACCATGTCTTTTTTAAGCAGCTAGGAAGGAAAGACACATGGGTTTCAGTTTTTGTGACTGTTTGTTTGAGTTTGAGATATTACAACTTTTGTTACTTACTTGTACCTCAATCATAAGACCACCCAAGTCTCTCTTTTTTGCGTTGTTTTATGCTTTTGGCCAAATTAATAGTGTTAGCTTGAATTGAAGCTCTATTATGTCTGAGCCAAGTTTTTTTTTTTTTTGTTAATTATTATTTTTTATTTAATTGAATTACTGAATAAACAACTTCAATGAGTTATAACTAAGGCTGATGCTGAATTGTTAAATTGTAAAGATAATTGATTTTGATGATAGCTTCTTTATGTAGTGACCCTAAATTTGCATTCTTTTGCTTGGTTTAAGATTACTGATACAATTGATAAAAAATTGTTTCCATTTAATATTAAAATTGAGCTGAAGTTCTAGCAGGTATCCATTCACTGAAACTCTGCTCTCTCTCTCTCCCCACTAAATTTAGTTACGCTTATTGGGTTGGGCAACAGAATCTCGATTGGGTGGATTGGAATTTTGTGTTTTGAATGGAATGGTAGTTACGATTGAGTTTCACTGTGGCTATGATTGCTGTTTTGCATGGCCAATAACTGGGGATTCACATCCCGTGCAATACCTAGGGTATTGCACGGGGTGCAATACCTAGGGTATTGCACGGGGTGCAATAGTTCTAATATCAACCATTGATTTAATCCAATGGTTGTAAAGGGCTGCCACGTCATCGATCCGTGTCTCATTATTTTTTTTCTCCACTTTCTCCCACTTCACTTATCTTTCTCTTTCACTTTCAGATTCACCAAATTTCAAAAAATTTCTCTTCCACCAAACCTTGCCGTACGTGGGACACCGGCGTCGAATCTTCATGATCATGGCTACAAATGGAAGCTTCTGAGGCCCACACGACCACCACCAACGGTGCTTGCCGGCCTGACCTTCTCCTCTCCCAACGTCTCCCTGTTTTCTCGTTCTCTCAAGTCCAGCTGTGGCCAAGCTTCTGGTTGCCCCTTCTCTGGCAGTGCTTCTCAGCGGCATCACCAGCGTTGGTGGCCGTCGGGTCCTCATTTTCTCCTTAATTTATTTTCTCTTCTATTTTTTTTTCTTTTTATGTTTGCTTTTAAACATGACTGAAACCCATGTTTTTTTTTTTTTTTTTTTAGTTTTGATTAGTTTGATACTGGGTTTTCTTGGTGCATGTAAAGTCTGGTGATTTTTCTTGGGTTGGATTTTTCGGGTATGGCAGAATGTTCAATTGGCAATACCCCCATGTTCTATTTTATTTTAACGTTGATCTTGGAAATGCGTAGAAGATGTTTGTGAAAATGTCTATTAGAAACTTTGAAGTAATGTTAAGCTCACTGATGATAAAAATAATTGGGGGTTTTTGTCAATTTCTGTTGTTTTGGTATGTAGGTTTTTTTTTCCTCTTGTTTGCTTACCGATTTTGGGGTAAAAGGGATGAGATTTTTTTTTTTTTTTTGATGGGAAAAGGGATGAGATTTAGTCTTCTAATAATGTGACTTCATTTGTTTATTAGATATTCATATCTCTGTTGGATATGTGCATACTTGTTTATTTTCTTTTATAGAGTTCTATTATCTTCTATTGGTCTTTTTCTGTCTGAATTCCCCTGTTATTAGCTAGTATTTTTTTTTTTTGGTTAGTAATGTGCACAAATATTGTCTTTACATTCTTGCATTTGGGTTTCCTTTAGTTGCAGAAAAAAGTTAAAGATGACTAGCACCTTATGCACGGTCAAATGTTAGACACTTTTTTACCACTCAATGATTCAATAGCTCATAAAAATTATTTCAATGTTCAGGTGTTTGAAATTTTGTCTATTTTTTCTGTATTGCGCAACAGTGAGAGCAACAAGAACATTTCACTAATACCTCTGTCTTGTTCTTGTTTCCTTTGTTTTCTTTGGATTTTAGACTTTTCATGACTGCATAGCCTAGGAAATGAAATAAAAACTTCTTTTCAATTAGCTTACTGCTACGTATATGGCCATTTTTTATTTTTTATTTTCTCTTGAGCATGTAGTATAGGTCAAAGAGTTTCTAGATAATTTTTGCGAAATGCACCCACAAAGAGATGGAAATCAAAATTTTGGTTTTTGTGTTAAAAGGATTTTCCAATGGTTAAAATAAAGTTGTTGGTCACATTGTGATTTTTATTTCCCTAAATTCTTGTATATACAAATGAACAACATACTTGTTGAAATTCCATTTTGACTACATGGGTGGAAGTAAAAGGGCCTCTTTGTCAATGGTAGAACAATAAATCTCTTTAAGAACTGGAAATATTTATGCTAGCAAAACCTATGGAGGGGTGGGGGAAGTTGTAATTCCAAGATTTGTTAAATATATGTAAAAGTTAAAAATAAATAAATAATTCTTTTAGATTGGAACATTGAAAGCCACTGAGGTTATGTAGGCTTCTTTAAATTTAAAAGGTTTACTTTGCTTATGTCTATGCATGTGATGTGTGATTTAGTTATAAACTTATAATTACATTCATAATGTACAGTCAAGAAGCAGGAGGCACACTAGCTGGAACTTAATGAGCAGGCAGGAGGCACACTAGCTGGAACTTAATGAGCAGGTCATGCCGCTTACGGTTGTCAAAGAACTTGATCTTGAAGCTTACAAGACCTTCTTCTTCTTTTTTTCTTTTGTGGGAATTGTGTATTATGAATTTATGATGATGGGAAGATTTGTTTCTTGTTAACAAAGTGTATATTTCAACAAAACTGTTATTATATGGCCTTGTGGTCAAAGTGTACATTCTAATAAAGTTCTGTTCATTTTTAGATCAAATTCATTTCTTGTCTACTCTCTTGAATTGAATTTTGATTGTAAAATTGGCCAAGCATCCTTTGAAGACTCTTCATATGTATTCCTTGTTTTCAAAAGAATAAAGAGTCAAGTAAACTCTTCAATATAATTTGTGTTTTTGAGTCATCGGCAATATTAGTACTTGCTCTAAGCAAATTCATACACAAATAACAACTCCATTCAGTCTAGATAAAAATTCGAAATGCATTAAGAAAGCTTTTAACACAAATAAAATTGTATACATTACATATATTTGTCAACACAAAATCAGCTTACCAGCACAAAATCAGCTATAATATGAAGATGCAAAAACTTGTTCAGCTATTCAATTCCGTAGCAACAACAGAAGGCAAAAACACAACACCCTGGCCAGAACAAGTCCATTTCATTGTTTTTTTTTTTTTTTCCCCATTTGCAGAAGATACATGGTGATAAATACAAGATACATTATTGTTGACAAATCCATTAGTTGATTCTTGGATTCCCCATAGTCAAGATTGGAAATGGAATTGGCCAATTGAAATTGAAAAAACAAGAACTTGACAGTCTTCTTGATGTAGGAAGTGAAACGAATCAACCATTAACTCTGTTCCTCACCTTAGCTAGAGCCTAGATCCCTCTCTTGTTAGCTATGAAATGAAAAGAATCAACATATTGGGGGAGCATCCTGGTGCATTTCACGATCTGATGACCTCCCTCAAGACTGCACAATATGCATAAAAATTAGCTTAACTTCAAAGTTTCAAATAGATTTTTTGACAAACATCTTCCGCGCATTTCCAAATCAACTTTAAAATAAAATAAACATGATAGTAACAAACTAAGACAATGAGAGTAAACCATAAAATATAACAAACTAAGACAATGAGAAAAAACTGATACATCATGATAAATTCCAATTTCAAAAATTATTATTAAGCTAAGAAGCATAGTAATGTTTCAATGAAAGAAACTAAGAAATTTGAGATAAATGGGTCAAGCTTCAGCCAAGGAAAGGGAAATGGGTCAAGCTTCAGCCAAGAAACATTACTTCAAAGTTTCTAATAGACATTTTCACAAACATCTTCTACGCATTTCCAAGATCAACATTAAAATAAAATAGAACATGGGGGTATTGCCAATTGAACATTCTGCCATACCCAAAAAATCCAACCCAAGAAAAAACACCAGACTTTACATGCATCAAGAAAACCCAATATCGAACTAATCAAAACTAAAAAAAAACAAAAACATGGGTTTCAGTCATGTTTAAAAGCAAACATAAAGAGAAAAAAAAATAGAAGAGAAAATAAATTAAGGAGAAAATGAGGACCCAACGGCCACCAACGCTGGTGATGCCGCTGAGAAGCATTGCCAGAGAAGGGGCAACCAGAAGCTTGGCCACAGCTGGACTTGAGAGAACGAGAAAACAGGGAGACATTGGGAGAGGAGAAGGTCAGGCCGGCAAGCACCGCTGGTGGTGGTCGTGTGGGCCTCAGAAGCTTCCATTTGTAGCCATGATCATGAAGATTCGATGCCGGTGTCCCACGTACGGCAAGGTTTGGTGGAAGAGAAATTTTTTGAAATTTGGTGAATCTGAAAGTGAAAGAGAAAGATAAGTGAAGTGGGAAAAAGTGGAGAAAAAAAATAATGAGACACGGATCGATGACGTGGCAGCCCTTTACAACCATTGGATTAAATCAATGGTTGATATTAGAACTATTGCACCCCATGCAATACCCTAGGTATTGCACGGGATGTGAATCCAATAACTGGTGGCATGGGCTTAGTTGGAGAGAGTTGGGAGCATTTTACCAACATAGAATTTAAGTGGACTTGCATTTCCCCTCTCCTCACCACCTCCAACGACACCAGGCTTGCATTTATTTTTCTCATGTCAGGCTTCTGGCTTGCATTTGGTGTGGTTCTATAAGTGTTTGAAAGACGAAAATTTTAAAGAAGAAAAAGAAAAAAGAATGACATAAATGGGAAAGAAAAATCAAAATTGCATCATTTTGAGGAACTTAACAAAACTCAATCTACCGAATTGGATGGAAGGACCATATTGAACGCTGAATTTAAAGTTAAGAGGGGAAAAATTCCAAAAAAAAAAAAAAAACTTTAAGGTTGAAAATAAAGAGGTCAAGTAGAGGGTGTAATTTGTAATTGAGTCTTATTGATAGTATTACTTCCATTATTAGATGAGAATGCAAGGAAGATACCATTGACACATGAGAGTTGGCTCATGTGCCCATGCGCAAAGCTGCTACTACAATTAAAGTAGATTTTTCTTAAATATAAAGCTGCTTTTTATTTCACAGGCTACTATAGAAATTACCAATATTTGCCACCATTTCACATTCTTGTGATGACAATCAATTGCTAGCATTTCCGCCCTTTGTTATAGGGTCCACTCTTTTCCATGCACAATAACGCACGCATATTTAGGGTTCTTAGACAATTGCACCAGAAATAAAATATAGACATGACCCAGTGTAGGTGTCATAATATGGTCAACCTCAAACTGTACTGTGAGACAATAAATTTGCACTCTACATCTAGAAAAGAAGCATATTTCTAAGACTATCCAAAGTAATCAATATTATGTTCTTCATGTAAGTTCAAAAACAAAAAACAAAGTATAATCATCCTCACCTTCTACATAAGTTTTATGTTAGCTTAGACTAGTATAGCCTGATGGTTCGTCACATCCTGCAATTTTCTACCATTGTTGTTGACTACTTCTAGGGATGCACTTGCCTCATCCTGTCGGTTATCCTCATGCAAAGAAATACCCCTGCCACATAGAGACATGATTCAGATCAGGTGCAATACCTAGATGCAATAGTAATACAGGGTTGAGATTGAAAGTTCAAAAAATAAACTTTCAATCTCAACCATTGAATAATAAAAAAAGTTAAAAAAAATTGAAAAAGTTAAAAAAGTTAAAAGTTAAAAAATGAAACTCTCTACATCTAGAAAAGAAGCATATTTCAAAGACTATCCAAAGTAATCAATATTATGTTCTTCATGTAAGTTCAAAAACAAAAAACAAAGTATAATCATCCTCACCTTCTACATAAGTTTTATGTTAGCTTAGACTAGTATAGCCTGATGGTTCGTCACATCCTGCAATTTTCTACCATTGTTGCTGACTACTTCTAGGGATGCACTTGCCTCATCCTGTCGGTTATCCTCATGCAAAGAAATACCCCTGCCACGTATAGAGACAAATTATGGCAATGGCGGATGCCTATGACAAAGGCTAGTTATAATGGATTGTACTTGGTGTAGTAGTAGGTTATTTTTGTCCCTTTAGCATCCAAATATTAGGATTTTAAAAGGGTTTCTTAAAAAGAACAAAGTGAATAAAAAAGCAATGCAAAGATTACATTATATTTCCTCAAAAATGATAAAACAAATAATTAAATAAAGCAAAACGGTATTGAACATACAGCATTTGTGCTTGAAAAAGAGAAGCCCTTCCAGGAGCGAGAAAAGATTGGCACGAGAGTACACGTGCATTCAAAACTCCTTGGGCTTGTTTGGAGACTTGAAGTTGGGTGCAATGGTATTGCGTTTTGGTAAGGCCGTGACACCAAAGCAGACAAAAACATTCACCCCCCATGTGTAAAAGATTGGACTGGCTATCCGAGATCACAGTATCATGCTCTAAACCTTTTAGAGGCCCTTGAAACAGCTTCATCTCACTAAAATCGTAGGCATATATATATGGGCATCCTCCGACTGATTCATATCCATCTGACCCGTATCTATCTGACCACCAATATATGGTATCTTGTACTGCCACGGGTTGTTGGTTAACAGCTCTATCACAACAATCACGACATTCCTCCTTCAAAATCTCCCAGGAACTAGTAATCACATCGAACAGATATTCATCAAGAACAATCTTTTTTAGATTATGGAGAGCCACAACAAAACTTGGTGTGTCTTCTATAGTACCTATAATATAAGGGGGAGGTTGAGGCAAGGCTTCCCATTTGTCTATACTGGGATCATAAACCTCAGCCCACGGTGACCACCCTGTACCGCCAAAAACATAGAGTTTTCCATCTAAGGCCGCCAAACCAGGCATCTCTCTGCGACTGATCATCAGTGGAAGTTTCTTATTCCAGCCATTGTGTGGGAAATTGAAGTCAAAAACTCGTACTAAACGAGAATAATCAGATTTCTTTTTCTTAGACTTAAGTTTGTGCAAAGCACCACCAACACAATATAATTTAGAGGCCATGAGTGCCCAGGATGATCGGTGTGACAATTTAGCAGTAGAGTAAGGTTGGATATCATGTTCAAGGGTTGGGAACTTACCATAAGTCACGCCATCGAAGTGGTGATGACGACGTCCACAGAAGCGGGCCATCAAGTCTTCTTCATCTGGGTCTCTTCCCTTGCTTGTCCTGCTCTCCAACTCTTCTTCGGCTTCGAAGGAAATATTAACCGCAAACCAATACGATTGATGAGATTCACAAATTGCACGAAAGCAGACGGTTTTTGTAATCTCTGTCGAAGAAGAAGAAGAAGAAGAGGTGGAAGATTGTGATGTTAGGGCCAATGATTGGCCCTTCTCACTGAATTTCGCCGCCGCAGACATTTTGAAGATTCTAGGGTTTCAGATCCGATTCAATCAGAGAATAGAAAGGCTATTTTAGGCAGTTACAGGATTCAAATCAGGGGATGAGTGGAGTTGCAAATAGCCTCACAGTTTGCAACTTCCTTCTCCTTGGCAGCTACTAACCTCCTATGTTTTGCTGCTTGTGCAAATGTGGATAGCCAGCAATTAACAAAGAACAAAATTGTCTTGTTTATAACCCTCCCTTTTTTATATGCAATTTCAATAACAGACAACTTAAGTATAAAATCCTCCTCCTTTTTTTTTTTTTTTTTTTTTGAGAAGAGAGACATAAAAATTGAATAAAATTACATATTTAATTTTATTTTTAACAAATGTGGGTTACGAAACTTTAATTAAACTAATTTCAGGTAGTTAAAGTGTCAACTTTTAAATTACAAGTAAGTAACTTAAATTTCGGTCAAATTACAGGTGAGTTGTAATTTATTAATCTATCATGCCAGAAGAAAAATGAAAAACAATTTGGAGATTGAAGGTAAAACAATATATTTTTACCTTTCAAATTCAGGATAGAAGAGTCTTGCTTAGATCTACTAAGATTTCAAAGCTTGCCCCTCGGTCCTAACTATTTAGTAGTCCTTATTAGAGATATATTAGACATATTAGCCCAATGTAATAGGCCCAAACCCACTTCTACTTGTATTAGTAGTTTAGGGTTTAGTCGCCTATGTATACTCATGTTAGGGTTCATTGTAACACAGGTTTTGTACTACACTCTTATATAATAAAGATGTAGCCCTTAAGGGATTTCTTTGTGGATGTCTATTTTATACTTCCCCTTCCGCATCCACTCTGACATATACAATATAGTATAACACATCACTTTGCTTATAATATATTTATCATGATATCAGAGCCAAACTTCGTTCTTGGCATCAAACAAACATCTCTACATAGCAAACAAGATTCCCATACAACACAGATCCGCAACAGTGCCCACGCCTTCTTTCTGATCTGTGCCTACAGCATCACGTAGCTCCCACGGAAACTTCGTTGTTGCCTCGCCGCTAGGTCTTTGATCTCTCAAGCAAGCCGTGCCACTCATCATTCATATCTGTGCAAATCGAGCATGCCTAACGAAACCAACCCCATAAGCGTGCTCCTCGGCCTCCTGTAAGGAAAACCCAGAAATCCGATCACTCAAAGCCTTTCCACGCACCCCAATTGTCTCTGGAAAATCTCCCACACGCTGCTATAGATTCTTGACTCCCAAATCGTCTTCTGGGCACATGTGCCACCATGAAGGCCTTGTCGTCCACTAAGCTACCCAACTTGAGAATCTGACCCTTATATGACCTTACATGCACCCTCATGTGCCAGCCACGCGCCGAAAATCTCTAATGATGTCATCTTGACGTCATTTGATGACGTTAGCAAAAGCCACGCCAACTTGATCCACGCCAGCCCTAACTACATCATTAGCCACACAACTCGCCACATCAGCAATGTCGCCTTGTCAGCACCACGTCACCTTGCTGACCGTTGACCTGGACTCGACTCAACTTAAACTACCCGGATCTGACCCGTGAGCACTAACTGTTGACTTTTGCCTTTGTTGACTTTGACTTTTTTATTGACCTTTGATCAAAAGTCAAATTTTTTATAGGGCTTATTTTGCTCAATTTTTCGCGTAGATTCCAATTTTGGACTCCATTTCTTCATTTGAAGCTCCGAAATTGGTCAATTGGCACATTATTCATTATGGTTTCTTCAAAGGCATTCTTCAAGGCATCTCTAAGTGATCTTCTCATACTTATCCAACCTCAAACTTTCATTAAGCTTCCGCCTTGAGTTTGAGGGAGGATGTTAGAGATATATTAGACATATTAGCCCAATGTAATAGGCCTAAACCCACTCCTACTTGTACTAGTAGTCTAAGGTTTAGTCGTCTATATATACTGATGTTAGGGTTCATTATAACACAAGTTTTGTACTACACTCTTATACAATAAAGATGTAGCCCTTAAGGGATTTCTCTATGGATGTCTATTCTATGCTTCCCCTTCCACATCCACTCTAACATATACAACATGGTATACACAATCGCTTTGCTAATAATATATTTACCAGTCCTTACAAGCCATAATTGTGTTTTCATGTTGAGTTCTCTTTCTACTATAGATTACTATTTGCACATGTATGACTTCTTGCGGGAGCATCCAAAATTTGGTCTTTTAGGAATATTGATGATGACAAACGGTCAAAAAAAAAAAAAAGATTATTCAATTTTGAATTTTGTAAAAGCTTTAATGGAAGAAAGAATAACAATGGCAGCAGACATGGGATGAGTACCAGTAGTAAAGATGAGATAACTATAGATTTATCTCAAGATAACAATTGAGTTAAAACAAAATTTTACATAGAAGTTAAAAGTTATAACTAACTAATATGCAAAAAGAGAATGAAAATCAAAACTGACATGACATCTTTCTGGTAAGTTACATATAGGATCTTAGTAATAACCAAATTCCACCTTGATGAGTTGTTTGGACATGAAATTTTTCTTTATATCATTTTGATGGTAATTTTATTCTCAAATAACATTTTGCGATGAATATTGTATATTTTATGTTTATTTTGATAAGTTATTGATGTTTTTTCTTTTTAAATTTTATTTTATATTAGAATTATTTATGTTTTTTAATTTTAAGTGATTGAACTTTTAAACAAAGTGAAATATACTCCGTGAATCGCATTATGGTATGATCACATTGTGGTTATTAAAATCATGATCACATTGTGGTATGATCCTTGTTTTTTTTGGAGACTTTGATCCTAGTTATTGCTTATTATGTAATTTTGGGCCTTTTTTCACTAAGATATGAATACATAAATAAAAAAGGTCCAATGGCCCACAAATTCTTCAAAATTACACCCCAAATCCTCAAAATTTCCAATATGTGAAGGGCAAACAAACCCCAAACTCCAAGGCCTAAACTTTGCAGCTGGAGATAGGAGTGGCAAAATTAGACACGACCTGCGAACCCGATATGACATGACACGAAATTAGTAGGTTATGAATTGAGACTTAATGAGTTCGTGTCATATTCGGGTTGACACGACTAACCCGTTTAATAAATGGGTTGGGTTAGTGTCTATCACATGAAACCCGTTTGACCTGTTTGACTTTTTTAATTAAATGACATTTTACCAATATACCATTCAAACCCTAGATATATAAACTTCTTAATTGTTGTGGTTTATTTTATTTGACATATTATGATTGATTATATGTGATATTGAGATATACTTTAGTTTTGAGTTATTATTTGTAATGCAGTTACTTATTAGTTCTAATTTTTATATAAAAATATTTATTTATTTGGGTTTTTATAATTCATATCAATTTGTTAAATACTAAAATTATTATTATTATTTTCGTTTTGATAAAATCGGATAAACAGGTCGATAAAACTGACCTGTTTAATAAATGGATTGTGTTAGGGTTGAAGAATCTTGACTTATTTAATAAACATATCGAATTAAGATTTATCCATATACTCCAATATTCATAACTTGACACGACATAAATCCGACATACGAACACAAATTGTCTCCCCTAATTGGAGATTTGATAGTTTGGCCCAAAACCCTTTTTTTCTTCTTTTCAATTTTCGTTTAAAACACCCTAAAAAGCTAAGGGTCTATTTGGTATTTGGGTTAGGGAGGGCTCAATTTTCAAAACCAGGACTCAGACCCAAAACTCATTACTCAATTCTCAGTTACATATCTCTGCACCTTTTCTCCAAAACCGTGGAAGCCATCTTCTTCCTTTACTTCTCCCACTGAAAGAGTCACCGTGTTCTGCCTCTCGCCTCTCGCCTCCCACATCGACGCAGCCCACATCGACGCACGCCCACAACAAAGCAGGTATTTTTCTCTAACGCTCTTCGCTCCGTCTCTGTGTCTCCCCTGCTCTGTTTCGATCTGTTTTTTCGTCTCTTGCTTTTGTCAATTTTTGAGAGATTGTTTTTGGTTTTTTTTAATTCCCAAGTCATCAAATAAAATAAAAACCGAATCAGTCCTTCCTCACCGTTGCTCCTTAGCTCCGCCGTGCCGTTCATTGCTGCCGCCGCGTCTGGCTCCATCTCACTCTCAGGTAACCATCTAATAATTTATGCCACCAGCTAAGTCTACTTTTTGAGCATGGTTTCCTATTTCTATAATTTCTTTTCATAAATAACATCTGTTTCTTGTAATTGGGTTGTCTTGAAATTGGCTTTTGAAAACTTGAATTCGTTCTGTAACTAACCATGTTTTTTTTTTTCAAGCAGTTGGGAAGGAAAGACATATGGGTTTCAGTTTTTGTCACTATTTGTTTGAGTTTGAGATATTACAACGTTTGTTACTTACTTGTACCTCAATCATAAGACCACCCAAGTTTCTATATATATATATATATATTGTGTTGTTCTATGCTTTGGCCAAATTAATAATGTTAGCTTGAATTGAAGTTCTATTATGTCTGAGCCAAGTTTATTTTTATTTAATTGAATTTCTGAATAGACAACTTCAGTGAGTCATAACTAAGGTTGATGCTGAATTGTTAAATCGTAAAGATAATTGATTTTGATGATAACTTCTTTCTGTAGTGACCCTAAATTTGCATTCTTTTGCTTGGTTTAAGATAATTGATACAATTGATAAAATTTGTTTCCATTTAATATTAAAATTGAACAGAAGTTCTGGCAGGTATCCATTCACTAAAACTCTGCTCTCTCTCTTTCTCCCCACTAAATTTAATTACGCTTATTGGGCTAATGATGTATTTTTTTTTATGCAATACACCAAACCTCACTTGCTCCTGTATCCATCTGTATATAAACACGATTATTGCAGCTGGTATCATGTGAAACTGATCACTGTCGTTGTTGTTTAGTCGGTATTTTTTCTTCTTGTATACATATCAAACCTTACATCACTACACAAAACCCATACAATTTCTTCATAAACTTTTTTTTTTTTTTTTTTTGGGTTTAAACTTTAAAATTTTCTCCTCCTTTATCTAAATATCTTCTATATATAATTAGATTAACATGTTAATTTCTTTTACTCTCCAAAAAACTAACATTTCAAGCATCAGATTATTTTGAGGGAAAAAAAAAACATTTTGAGGGCATATAAATAAATTTTCTCAGGGTCTGACCAGGGTTTATTTTCAGCTTTTTCTGGCTTATGTACAATTTGTTAGGGCCTTATGTTTTTTCAGCTGCAGCCATACTTATTTTGTTTAGCTATAGATGTAAATTTGCCCCACCTCTCCCCCCACCCCCCCTTTTTTAATTCCAATAAACCACTGAAAAGATACTCTCCTAAATGATTACTTAGCACTTAGTGTTATAGTCCTAAGGAAAGCATGTTGCCCATCGCTACACAAAACCAGTGTTGTTAAATAAAACTGCTCCCACCACAAAACCTTATAAATTATCCCAAGACACATTCAAATCTATATATTAATAAATATTTAGTTTTTTCCACCTCCCCAACCAAAACTTATCTCATAGAGCAGATATATGAATCCTCTCTCTCATAGTCTCTGGACCCCTACAGTTGTCTGCAACCCACACATTGTGAAAGAAATGATGCATATAACTAACCCCTCATTACACATCAAATCACCAAATTTGCAGAACGTTAGAACCTAGTTAACCATAAGCAATGAAAGCATGTTCATCATCAAACTAGTGTCGGTCTTCTTTGTCTTCCTCAATAGATAGCGCTGAAGCTTTATGTGCTTTAATACCAAGTGAACCAAGAACTTGCTTACAAGGGGCAAGCCAAAACCAGCTTAAGGAAGGGCTTCATAGCCTTACTTTATTATTAGACTTCACAAAAATACTCTTTGATTTTGGTCCAAAGCTTCTTTTAGCACATGATCCTTTCTTTCTTTTGACCCGTTTCAAAACAAGCTGGTTTCCTTGTCCTGACAAAGGGACAGAGTTGATTTTATTATCTGAGGTGGGCTTTAGCCCTAAGTTGCACCGACACGGACACAGGTATGGATACGGGGGTACGGCAATTTTTGAAAAATAAGGGTACGACACGGCATGGGTACAACAATTAAATAATTAATTAAATTTTATATTTAGGCATATTTTTTAATATTATTAGACATAAAATACGTTTATGTCTAGAATTTAAATTATTTAAGAACTACAAATAAGTAAACTAACGCCCAAAGTGGTACAATAATACACATAAAATGTTTAGAGTACAAACCAAAGGTTTAAATAGGCTACATTCAACATCAAACTAAAAACATAAATGGAAAACAAACTTTAAAGTTTAAACTTTCAAGATTACCATAGAATAACAAGTTCAACATCAAACTAAAAACATAAAAGAAAAACAAGTTTTAAACTTTCAAGATTATCATAGAACAACAACATCATCTTCATCAACATGGTCATCATTCTCAACAAGACTAATCTCCATCTCTGGCTCATCTAGTGTGAGATGAGCAATCTCAAGCAACCTAGGTCCTCCAAATGGTTCATCCCAAGTATCTCCACCAATGTCCCACTTCTTGGAGTTTCCTTTAGTGTACTCTTCCCTTCTCTTTGAAAGAAGTCGAAGATTAGAATGAACAAACACTAAATCTTCAGCACGTTTAGGAGTAATTCTATTCCTCCTCATACAATGGATGAAGCCATATGTACTCCAATTTCTCTCAGCACATGATGATGAGCAAGGCTGTCCAAGAAGCTTTAGAGCTAAAGTTTGAAGCATTGGTAACTTCGACCCATAATTTGACCACCAAAGCATTGGATCGAAGGTCCACCTATCATCCATGTTATCATCATCATAAGCCATAATTCCTAAAAACAAACCAAACTCCACAGCAAAATTCTTCCTATCATCAAGATCAGGAAAGAATCTTTTGAGGCACTTGTTTCTCTCCCCAGAAATTTCAGCATCCTTATGTGGCGCAACACGGCCTCTGATTTCCTCAATCCATTGATTAGTATAATACCTAGTTAAAAGCAGATAAATAAGTACAACTAATGAGTTTAGTTTATTTGTTTAAAAATGCCTAAAGAATATAATAGAAAAGATTGAAGAGGTAGAAAAATTACTTAGGATTCAAGGAGTGGGCTAGGCAATGAAGTGGTGTGCAATTTTTAGTCCAACGTTCAATGAGTATACCGTCTACCACCTCATAGAATGGAGACTCATCATAGTCTTCCTTGCCTTCATGCCAGTATATTTCTTTCTTCACATTTTCTATCATGGAATCCCACATTTCATACACCTTATGGAGAATAGGTGCATCCGTGTCAGCCACTCGAAGCATCTCATAAATAGGTCTTGTGAATCTCAGAATATATGCAACCTTGTCCCACCACAAATCATTCAAAACATAATCCCTCACAGAATATATGCAACCCAATTTTGGCTAATGCTGTTTTTTTTTTTTTAATGCGATACACCAAACCTCACTTACTCTTGTATCCATCTGTATATAAACATGATTGTTGCAGCTGGTATCATGTGAAAGTGATCACTGTTGTTGTTGTTTAGTTGGTATTTTTTCTTCTTGTATATAATCGGAACACGATTTTTGTTATGTTTTCTTCTTATATATATACCAAACCTTACATCACCACACAAAACCCATACAATTTCTTCATAAACAATTTTTATTTTTATTTTCTGGGTTTAAACTTTAAAATTTTATCCTTCTTTATCTAAATATCTTCTATATATAATTAGATTAACATGTTAATTTCTTTTACTCTCTAAAATTCTAACATTTTAAGCATCAGATTATTTAAGGAAAAAAAAAATTGAGGGCATATAAATAAATTATCTCAGGGTCTGACCAGGTTTTATTTTTAGCATTTTCTGGCTTATGTACAATTTGTTAGAGCCTTATGTTTTTTTAGCTGCAGCCATACTTATTTTGTTTAGCTATATATGAACTTGTTCTCACCTCTTTTTTTTTAATCCAATAAACCAATGAAATACTCTCCCAAACGATTACTTAGCACTTAGTGTTAAAGTCCTAAGGAAAGGATGTTGCCTGTTGCTACACAAGATCCAGTGTTGTCAAGTAAAACAACTCCCACCACGAAACCTTAGAAATGATCCCAGCACACATTCAAACCTATATATAAATATATTTTTTTAGTTTTTTCCACCTCCCCAATCAAAAATTATCTCGTAGATCTGATATATGAATCCTCTTTCTCATAGTGTCTGGACCCCTACAGTTGTGTGTGACCCGTACATTGTGAAAGAAAGGATGCATTTATCCAATGCATGAGACGCATTCTCCTCCCCAACCTAGAACTAACTCCTCATTACACATCAAATCACCAAATTTGCAGAGCGTTAGAACCTCTGTCACCATAAGCAGTGAAAGCATGTTCATCAAACTAGTGTCGGTTTTCTCTGTCTCCTTTGTCTTTCTCAATAGAAAACGCTGAAGCCTTTGTGCTTAAATACTGAGTGAACCAAGAACTTGCTTACTAGGGGGCAAGCCAAAACCAGCTGAAGGAAGGGCTTCATAGCCTGACTTTATTATTAGATTTCACAAAAATACTCTCTGATTTTGGTCCAAAGCTTCTTTTAGCTCATGATTCATTCTTTTTTCTTTTGACCCGTTTCAAAACAAGCTGGTTTCCCTGTCCTGACAAAGGTACAGAGTTGATTTTATTATCTGAGGTGGGCTTTGGCCTCACTGCCAAAAAATTTATAATATTTAGTCGTATTACAAGAATGTTTATCTTACGAAAATTCCATTTGTTATATTTATGATTTATCTCATCTATAGGTTTCCTTCTCTTTGTCCTCTTAAGTGAGGATCCTATGACTTTCAAATTTTGAGTCTTTTACCTTTAACTGGTGCCAAATGGGTGTTTTAGGCTAAGCTTTGTAAGGAATTTTGTTGTTTCGGGTTCCAAATACTAAGGCCCCATTTAGTAGAGTTGTTAAACAACTCATTTTCAGTTTTTAAACAACATTACCCACATTTTCACACACTTTTTCATTCACATGTATTTCAAAAAACTACAAACAACATTACTCAAACTCCTCTACCAAACGGGCCCTAAACCTTTTGTGATTCAGCTTTAAATTTCATGCCATTTCTTCTTCTTATTTTTATCTAGGTGTTCCTTCATTTGCTTCTATCTGATTCAAAGTGCTAAAAATGAATAATTGGGATTTCATGTATAGTTAATAAATTAGATATGCTGAGTAGTTATTTTTGTTTTTTTTAATTTCTAACTATTAATGATTTGTCTATGCAATTCATTCCAGCCCACCCAAGTTTGAGGCAGCCTTGATGTGCCAGTTGGAGGTCTATGAGTTGCAAGCATTAGATACAAAATAGAATTCTTTGGAATGGGTGGTTTTGGGTAAAAAAGGTAATAGAAAATTTAGAATTTGTTCCCTTACTTGATTGGTTTGATAGGGCATTGAACACAAAACACAAATGGATATGATATGCTATATATCATATCATATACTAAATAATAAAACTTGGGTACTAGTAGAAGTCATAGTTGTGCTATTGGGTACCATAGACTAAATTTTATTACCAAAATGTCAATTGACTTATTTATTGTTAGGATAGTCAACCTAGGTCAAGTTTAAAGAGATTTAAAATTCTATTACCAAAAGTTTCAATTAATTTGAAATCAAATTTAATATTTATTTTAATTATTTTGATTATATATCATAATTTTGTGTTCTAATTTAAAAAAAAAAAAAAAAAAAAACAACACTGCATATAGTGATTGCACAAAGTAGCTCAATATAGGTATGTATACATGTCATGAATTAATGTGTTTTTGTGCTCATTAATTCTTAAGATAATTAATTTACTCTAGGTGAAACTTGGTCAAAGTTTTAAGTGACTCACTAATCATTGAGATAGTTTCAATGATGTTCGTAAGATATTTTATTTAATTCACATATAATTTTTAATTATTCCATGCATCGCATAAGCATACTAGTATTTATTCAATGTTATTATGTATTCTACTTACCCCTTTATGGAATTTTATTTTTTTTGCAGATAGTTGGGGAGCACCTATTGTATTAAAAAAAGAAGAAAAAAAAGTAAGGAAACCTAAGAAAGAAACAATAGGCTGACCCTCGTCTCATCTCCTCTTGTGTCAGTTTGTTAGTCTCATTCATGGAGCAGTCACTATCAGTTAACGAGAAACCGAAGGCTAGACCCACACCAAAACGCTTTGTGAAGAACCAAATCCCGGACTCCATCCTTAATGACCCAACTCTCAATGCTGCCATCGCCCTCCTCCCCTCTAACTACAACTTTGAGGTCCATAAGTGCGTGTGGCGAGTACTCTCCACGGGCGCCAAGCGCCTAGCCCTCCAGTTGCCAGAAGGCCTCCTCATGTATTCCCTCGTCCTCTCTGACATCTTTACCTCCTTCGCCTCCATCTCCCACTGCTTCATCCTTGGTGATGTCACCTATGGTGCGTGTTGTGTTGACGACCTAGCTGCCTCAGCCCTTGGTGCTGACCTCCTCATCCATTATGGCCACAGTTGCCTGGTCCCCATCGACTCCACCTCCATCCCCTGCCTTTATGTCTTCGTTGACATCCAGATTGACACGAGTCGCCTGCTCCAGACCCTCAAGCTTAATCTACCCACCACCACAACGTTATTCCTCGCTGGTACCATCCAATTTGCCTCTACTATCCGGGCCATCAAGCCCAACTTGGAGAAAATTGGATTCCGTGTCTCAATTCCGCAATCCAAGCCATTATCAGCAGGTGAGGTTCTTGGTTGCACCGCGCCAAGAGTCCCTAAGATTGAAGGTGAGGATAAGGCCATAGTGTTTGTGGCAGATGGGCGGTTTCATTTGGAAGCGATTATGATAGCAAACCCAGAAATTAAGGCATTTCGGTATGATCCTTATTTGGGAAAGTTATTATTGGAGGAGTATGATCATAAGGGGATGAAGGAGTCAAGGAGGGACGCAATTTTGAAGGCCAGGGAGGCCAAGAGTTGGGGCATTGTGTTGGGGACTCTAGGGAGGCAAGGGAATCCTAGGAGTCTTGAGAGGTTGGAGGCCAAAATGAGAGAGAAGGGTTTGGATTATACAGTTGTTTTGATGTCAGAGATTAGCCCAGGGAGGGTAGCGTTGTTTGAGGACTCTGTGGATGCTTGGATCCAAATTGCGTGTCCTAGGTTGTCCATTGACTGGGGTGATGCCTTTAAAAAGCCACTCTTAACTACATTTGAGGCAGAGATTGCACTCAGGTTTATACCAGGTTGGTGGGAGAAGAACTTGGCAGTGAATTCATTGGGATGCATGAAAAATGACAAGTGTTGTGGGGGTGAGAATGGGGATTATTCAATGGATTATTATGCTCAGGATGGTGGGGAGTGGAATTCCACTTATTTGAAGAAGAATCTGTCTCGCCCTGTGCGGAGAAATGTATGAAATTTCTATAGGTCATGTTGCTGTAATGCTTTGATTTGATTCACCACTTGCAGTTTTGATCTGGTGTTGTTAATTGTTTAGTTATAGATTCTATGTTTATTGATTCATGTGTAAAATAGTATGATGAGTTTTATCCAGCATGATTTCTGTAATAAATAGTTTCAGAAATTGGGTACCAAATGCCCCTAATTGGTTCCTGTCTTTCTCAATTTTGAGCTAGAGAAATTTAATGAGAAAATGTCCCTGCTTAAAGCTTTGCTTATAGAATCAAACCAAAGTGGTGACTGGTGATGATGTATAAAATTCAATAATTTAGTTGCGCCCACAATGTTTCGTGTCCAGCATGCTAGTTTTTCTCTCAGTTGTGGCTTATTCATCTCTCTCTTTTATATATATATGATGATGTATAAAATTCAATAATTTAGTTGCGCCCACAATGTTTCGTGTCCAGCATGCTAGTTTTTCTCTCAGTTGTGGCTTATTCATCTATCTCTTTTATATATATATATATGTAGGGTTATTGTTAGCTCTCACCTGTGAATAGTTGGTAAATTAGGTAGGATGGACCCAGAACTCCTATAGCAGATTAAACTCGTATATGTGTGATGATATACTACTGAAGGATGTTTTGTTGTTTGGAACAAATTAGCTCTATAATTTCAGTGACACACTTCTTGTATCAGCTTCTACCAGAGACTTGCTAATCCTTAAACTTCAGTTTACTTTAACTCAAAAAAAAAAAAAAAAAAATATATATATATATATATATATCTCTCAGGAAAACAGAAAACCTTTAGTGAATCAGTTACCTGTGCATTCACAGTGGCTGTAGACTGTAGTCACAACCTTGATTGCATATGTAAATGAATTAATTAGTAATTTGGAAATACTGTCACAGGCTCACAGTCCCATTGTTTTTCTGTTTTTTCATGTATGCTGAATAAGGATAAATATAAAGAAAGAGATCAAATAAAGGAATCAACTCGTCTCAATCTTCTGGGTAAAAAATCCAAAGGGAATCTAGGTAAAAAACCCGAAGGGAAAGAGAAGAGATGGAAATGGATCCATCCCAAATACAAAAAGTAGCCCAATGGGCCAAGTTGTGGGGAAAGAAATTAACATCCTTAGAAACAAAAGAAAAATCGCAACAAAAGAGTGAACTTAGAGCAACTTTGACATTTGGGAGAACAGAGGCAAGGAACCAAGGAGGAGACGAATTGATGTTCTACAAATCCTCAATAACTCCTTTGGAATCACCTTTAAAGAGAACATATGAGTACTTGTAGTAGACTACAATCTTGATGGCTTGAAAAATATCTTGTGTTTCTCCAAGAGTCAGATCAGAAGGAGGGAAGAGATTTGAATGAGCAAATAAGATATTTCCAAATTCATTTCTCCCAATAGTATTAGTGATTGTGGCATGACGTCTAATAGCAACATCAAAATTATTTTAATCCAACTGGGTTTGGGAGGAAACTATTTCTAGGTCGGACGTACTAGGTGAGATGTCCAAGCTACTATATGTTATGAATAAGCCCTGTTAATTACATCAACATCTTTTTTAGGATCAGAGATGTGATTTACAAATATTGTTTGGTTCCTTATTCTCCAAATGTTGTCAAAGAGGATTAACAAAATAGAGTGATCTTGTGTCTATCTTTTGAAGAAACCTGTAAATGCTTATGAGGAAAAATTGCATATTTCACAATGTCAAAAGGAGATAAATGCCCAAGAGAAGCAGCGATGATTGGCCAAAGAGATAAAGACCAAATAATTGATGTATATGGGCAAGATATTAGAATATGTTCAATGGATTCATTAGAATGGTTACAAAAAACACGATGAAGATCATGCTGAGACCATCTTCTATTTAGAACCACTTCAGTGTTATTATTTGCTATCATTAGATTTAGTTGTAGTTGTGCCATGTGGCTTAATGTAGGTGTTACAGGAATAATAAGCCTTTGTCATGTGGGTCATTAATTATTAAATTATTTTTTAATTAATAATGAGATTTTTTTTTGAAAAAACTATTTCATGAACATATAGAATCACTTAATCAGTTGAAGAGTTATGAATTTATCCTCGAGGGACTCAAATAAAATTTTGATGATTAAGATTTTTTAAAAAATATATTATATTCCTACTATGTATAGAAATATAAAATAATACTATAAACACAATTCTAGTTATGAATTAAGTACTATATAATCCAATGTGTATTACTAAAAAAATATAATTATTAAGTTTCAACAAACTTGAGCCAAAATTGACAGAATTTGTTGACATCTTTAAACATACCTTTAAACAAGTATCATTTTTATAAGAAATGAACCAAAAAAGGCTCTCTCTCCTTATTTTTTTTTTCCCTTCAATTTTAAAAATAATTGACAAGAAAATGTTGTATGATTTATGTAATTGGTATAAACAACTCATCGGTAATAAGATTCGTATGGTTATCGGCCCATCGTTGGGTAGCCCATGGGCGGTAGGTTGGATAAGAGTTCTTCATTAGGCCCAATCTGTGATGCTCGGCTGAAATAGTTGTGGACTGTTTCATTCTCAGGGTCTGATGTTGCTCGGGGCCCGCTCTAGGGTATCTCGATAATGTCTTGGGGGAGGTCGTCGCCAGGCAACGTTCAACGTTTGTTGCAAGTCTTAAAACTGATGCACCTGTTTCCAAAGCAGGGCCCCTTTTGTCAGGAGTAATCCTAAAGGGCCCCACCTGCAAGAAAAATCATCAAAAGTAATCATCACTGACCCACTCAGGAAGCCAATAAATAGAGGGAAAATAATAGAGTATGGGGTAGACACTTTAAGGTGAGGAACCAAAGAATTAGAGTAAGGAAGAGAGAAGCCGAGAGCAAGCTTGCTCAGGAAGGAAACAGACAATTATACTTTAGGTATGAACTTTCGCCCTTAGGAGCTTCCCATTGTAGGATATCCTAACACCCATAACAATAAATAGATTGTGAGCCCAGTTTAGTAATGAGCCCATTAACCGAGCTATGTGCTTTACAAGATTATAATTTTGTTTAAATGAATACTTTGTGTAGGATGGTTGTCGACCCACTTTTGCATCCAAGAGCCCACATTTAATTAAAAAATTTTAAGTTAAAGAATTCATGTAGTGAGTGCTGATCACAAATATTTAAAATTTTAGTTTGTTTAATGGTTTGTTTAGGAAGAAGTAGTGCTTGAATTCTGAAATTTAGGGTTAATAATATTTTAGACCAATAATACGGCATGTAGTGGGCGTGCCGGAGTGGTTATCGGGCATGACTAGAAATCATGTGGGCTTTGCCCGCGCAGGTTCGAATCCTGCCGCCCACGACCTCAACTTTTGTGTCTTTTTTCTTTGTCTTCCATGACATGTATTTTTTCATTTTTTTATGGTTAGGTTTCACCAGCATGTGGTTTAATACTTTGTACTCGAATATTTGAATAAACAAAAAAAAGAAAAGAAAAGAAAAGAAAAGAAAAGGAAGAAGGCCTTGGGCTTATCTCATGTGAGGATCCTATGGCTTTCAAGTTTTGAGTTTCCTAATTTTAACTGTGCTAAACGGGTGTTTTGGGCTAAGCTTTGTGAGGAGGATTTTTGCTGTTTCGGGTCCCAAGTTCCAACCATTAACTTTTGTGATTCAGTTTTAAATTTCACTGCTTATTATTATTAGTGTTGTTGCTCAGTTCCAACAGTTACAATTCTTTGTTTGAATTGTACTTTCTTGTTCACAATCTTATTTGGGTTGCTTTTAGATTTTCATATTTTCTGTTCTTGATTCCTCACTACTTTGTTGAAGTAGTCTTTTTTTTTACTGGAATATGAAGTAAATTTTTTTTTTACTAAATAAGAAAATTAGTAGAGTGAATATGGCAAGTAAGTGTTGGATAGAATGCTTTTAAGGAAATATTAGGTCTTGAAAATTTCGACCCGTGCTTTTGATTTGATAAAGGTTTGAGGATAATTTAAATGGAAGCTTCATAGACAAATGCAACATACTCACCTTGTCAACTTAGCTTGATCATGTGGTTGCTAGGCGTCCCTATGAACCATGCCAGAATTCAATTCAAGTTGTTCCTTTTAGTGGGAATTTCTATCATTGAAATATTGTCAAATACACCTTTTGTCTCAAACTTGGATCTTAGTTGACATTCGGAGAAAGGAAAGTTCATACATGAATAATAGTTCCTTTGCTTAATTATACACGTTCTCTAATGAAAATATAGTTCCTTTGCTGGAATCCCTGCCTGCCCTCTTCAATACTTAACTATATCTACAATTTTAATGTTGGCTGTATTTTGTTCAAAGTTAGGTTTCTTCATAATTTGGAAAATACGATTTGGTTTGGCCATTATCTTTAATTATAACAATATTTTGTCAAATAACACCATCTTATGCTTGACTCCATTTATTTGTAATCATATGCTGAGATTTTGATGTGGTTTGTTTATTTTAGCTATGACTATACACTTGAGGTTACAAGAACTCGTTGAATTTTCAGATGTTTAGGGTGATACAAAAGCAAGATTGGTACAATTACAAGCCTGATGTCTACCTATATAAGGACTTGATTATTGCATTAGCGAAATATAAAAAAATGATGCAAGCATGCAGTTGTGGGAAGACATGAGAAAGAAGGATTTGTTCCCCAACTCTCAGATGTAGACGAAAGTTATAACGGGGTTCTTGAGGCATGGAACTCCTGCAGATGCAATGAACACGTGAAGACATTAAGAAGTCTCCATATCCACCTGAGGAGTTGCCATATATTCAGGATTATGTTGAAAGGACTTCTTCCACATCCCCTTTTCAGAAACAGAGTCAAGCAAGACTTTGAGGAGCTCTTTCGTGAGCAACACGTGTAAAACCCTCCAAAATAGATATTTGGTGTATGCTGAGGGTGGTTTAGACCTGATGTAACATTTTGGCGGCCTTTGAATGTGTCAGAGTTATCAGCTTCATATAGTGAATACTGGTGTAAAATTGATGATAGATAAATTGGTGCTTCTCATGTACTAAGCATGTAGCATTGGTTTAATCATTAAAGGTGGTATTATGTACACTTTTTTTATGCATGAAAAACTAAATTATAACCATGAAATGAATTGTCTCCATTTCAAAGCAAATGAAGAGAATCTTTTTCTGTTGAGTGCATGCTTGTGTGTAATTTGCACTATCTCATTTTGTTGTTTCATTACTGAGAGCTAAGCTCATATGGTCTTGCATCATAGTCTTATTGACCAAAGCTAAAATTATTAGATTGAGTTGATCCATGGGTCTCACTGTACTATTTCAACTCACTTTTACTCTTATCTACAGTACTTTCAGTAATAAATTTTCACTTTCAGTAATTAGTATGCAGGACCAAATTTTGGATTATTAATTGAAATAAAGTAATTTGGCTAGATGTTAAACCAAACTATTCCATTAACAAGGTTAGATTGAATTCTTCCTATCATAGCTTTAAGGAGGTCGGTAAACCTTTTACCTAGTTCTACTGCTAACTGCTAAGTATCTATTTCTTGTCTAAAGAGTGCCTGCCTTCTTTCTTAGCACTTCATTTTGGTTTCAGGATTTAAAAATTGGCCCTTTATATTATTAAAGAGCATGGCTATTCTCAACCAGTTAATGGTTGTTGGGTTTGTCAGGACATGACAATCATTTTATGAAGAAAAAAAAAAGGGAGACAAGAAATGGGCCAAATACATTGAAGGAGATGAAGCATTTCCATCTTTTAGAGTTCCTATATTTGGAATTCTCACCACCCCAAATTTAAAAGTTTGAAGTTCTTTGGAGCCTGGACATAAACTGTAATGTTTAGACCATAACTTATTTTAAATTCTCACATTAGCATGTGGTGGGCGTGCCGGAGTGGTTATCGGGCATGACTAGAAATCATGTGGGCTTTGCCCGCGCAGGTTCGAATCCTGCCGCCCACGTGGTCTTTTGAGTTTCTCTCTTCTATGTTTTGGCTGGAATTCTTCACTCTTTTTTCATACGGTGGTGAGCTACTGAGCTTCATGTTTATGCACCTCATGACCTCAATACGACAATACTAAATTATATGATATTGCTTACCACGTTTTGGTCAGGGGAGATTACAGTTACAAATTACAATGCCCTTTCTATGCATCCTCTGTCATCACCAACAGGAGGACAGATCAGTTTGATTTGTTTGCAGAATTTTTTATAAACTAGTGGGAAAAAGTGGGGGATATTATATAATTTAGCCTTAATTCTATGAACAAAGGACACAAATAAATAAGAGATCTATTTACACACAATTTTTACAAACTTTTCACAAGAAGTTTGTGAGACAACAAGTTATGAATGATTGCCGATGAGTCTCATATAGTTAATCACCAATAGACCATCACTCATAGCTTATAATGGTAGAGAATTCTAAACCAATTGTTAAAAAAGTTGCGGTGTTGATAAGTATGTTTGGGAGAGTTTATTTTCATTCGTTTATTGGATTTAAATTATACTTCACACTTTCTTAATTTTCAAAACAAACCTTACACCCATTATGGTGGTGTTAACACAAAATACTTAAACAGAATGATGTTATGTGGTTATTTCTATACACGAGTCTAATATATATTGACATTATTTTACTCCACGGCAAATGGCATCATCTTGTTTGAACATTTTCTATTAACAACATCACATATAATTGGCATTTGGTTTGAATTGAAATGATTTTTAAAGTGTAAGGTTTAATTTGAATATTTTGAAAGTGTAAGTTATTCTTTGAAACCACCCTTAAATTATGGGGTTTAAATATAATTTAAAACTTTAACCCATGAGCACCTCAATGACATTCATGCTTAAACCTTACAAAATCTTAGAGGGTAGAGGCTTAATTTAATGTTTTTGTTTATTTTGAAAATCTAATATTTAGTTGATTATCATATTCATATGGGCTAGTTTTAGATTTTTATTTTTTATTTTTATAATATAAAAAGGGGGTTAATTTAGCCACGTCAAGAAAAGTCAAATGGCAAGTCAAAGAGGCCGAGAGATCCCATGTGGCAACTTCTCATTTGCCTTAGCAGAGGCGTGGCAGTATACTATTGATAGTCTTCTTTTCTTTGAGGCAAGGAATTGAAACTCAAGAATTCAGAAATGAGGTTCTCCAATTCCAAATGGGTCTCGCTTTGCTTTTGCCTCTTGCTTTCTCTGCAGATTATTCAGGTATCTTCTCTGATATTTATATGTATATATATGCAAAACCCATATCAATCTTTCTATAAGATACCTTCTCAAAAACCCCTTGAATTCGATATCGTAGTGGGTTCCATGTAAACCTTGGGTTAGTTAATTCTCTGTTAAATTTACTGTTTTTATAACAAAAACCCATGTTTGTATTGTATACCAACATTCAAGATAAGTTCCAAAATGTAATGTTTTGTATGTGCAAAAAATTTTGATATAGAATTCATTAACACGTGTTCTACTGCAGAGCGTACTACATTGAAGTAAATATCTTGCTCTTAGCTAAGTCTACACTGAAATTTTCTTTTTTGAATTTATGTTTACTTATGAATTGATTTGGTTTTTTACTTTGGAGTAAGCTGATATTCTCCAATGGCCCTTTTGTAAATTTTCTTTAGGTTGGATAATCTCAATTGCAGCTCAATTTTACTTGTTTATTGATTTAGTTCTGTATCAGAAGTTGTGCTTTTAGATGGATTGTGTTTATAAAACAAATATTTTTTTTGGGGGGCTAAGATCCAAACTACACCATTTAAGTTTGAATGAGTTGCCATTATTTTATCATCCCTAAAGTCTAGTTTTTGTTATTTAGTCCCAAACTTTAATATTTCTGTCAAATTGGTCATTCCATCCATTACCGTCTAGAAAATTACTGTTAAGACCAGTAAAATGATGTCACATCACATATGTGAATAGTGTCAATTTTATAAACGCCAATGGACTGAAGGACCAACTTGACAGTCATGTTAAAGTTTAAGCACTAAAATCACAAAAAAATAAAACTTTTGGGATGAAATTGTCAATTCACACTAGCATAAAAAGTGTAATTTGTATTTAGCCTTCTTTTTTGGTTCTTTCTTGAACCTCTTCTGCAATATTTTAGAACAACATTATCATTTTTCTTGGTATAATGAATGTGCCTTTTATTCTGCAATATTACTGACCCCTTCCATTATTGTTTGCTTCACCAGGGTTATAAAGAATCTGAAACTGCAAGGTTAGTGGTTTAGTTTGTTGGATTTGAAAAATTGGATTAGGCTAGCAATTTTTGGTGTCTATGTCTTAGTGTTACCTATTTTCCTGACATAGGTTCTTTAATTAAGGGGAACCTAAATCGTGAATGCCACTTGAAAAATGTGGCATTAATAACACCCTAAATTTTATAACTGCAAGAAAGTATTAAATGATTGTGTCTTGGTGGCATATATTATCTGCCTTGGTCAATTTGTCAATGTTTATAAGTAATATTTAAGTTTTATGTTCAGAACTCTAAAGCTGGAGCAGGGGAATGCTACTCACGAGGTACATTGTTCAAGAGAAAGGAGTAGGGCTGCACAGAAGATAATTGAGGAGGTATCAGAAGATTCTGATTAAAATTTCTAAAAGACAGTATCCGTGGTACTTAATTTGATAACGTTATATCGTGATGGGTGCAGTATCTAATGCCCTTTGTGGAGAAAGAACGATATCAAATATCAAGAAGGTGTAGGCTTCACTCAGACAATGACCTTTACAGAGATCAGGAACAACACAAGATCCGTGTAGATGTAAATGAATGGAAATGTGGATACTGTAGAAAAAGGTTTTATGAAGAGAAATACCTTGATCAGCATTTTGACAATAGACATTATGATTTGCTGAATGTGGTATGTATGTGGTGCTATTTTTCCTAGAATTGATGGTAATTGATTTATTTTTTGTTTTAGAACATTTAACATGGTTGGGTTGTAAATGACAAATCATAAGTAATGTCCCATTTGGTTATTTTGTGGGTCTTCATTTTCCTGCATTGAAAAAATAACATAAACAGGCTTATGAATTGTAATATTGACCCTAGTAGTTGAGATAATTAATAGTGATTCTGATGATAATGATGATGATTTTAGTTATACTTGGTCTCTCTGGTAAGAGTAATGATACCTCTCTTACTCTTCTATGGCATAACCTACACTATGTAAAATAGACTTGAGTATGGATATTAGATGAATTTGTGGAGGTGTTGGATTCGTCAATCCACGGAATTTAGGATGAGGGAACATGGCTGATTTTTTGATGTTTTAGATTTTTCCAATCAATCATCTCAAGGTAATATGAAGTGTCTGTATAACATGGTGTGCTTGACATGGGTACCTCATTTTAAAATATCTACATGACGTAGGAGCGGTTGTGATAAGGGGACTTGATATATGTTTTTTTAATTCATTTGTTGGACAATCCAGTGAAATGCAAACCCAAAAAAGCAGGAATTTCTGGTACACATTATAAGCCTTGTAGCGTCCTACAGGTGGATTTTACTTAAATTTTTGTATCAGGAGGTGTATATATGATTTTGATTGTAGAAGACTGCATAAAAGTGATCCCTAGGACCCAAAGAAAACCAAAAAAAGAAAGAGAGATTAACTTGCATGCCTATGCAAAGCTTTTAACCTAAAAGTCATTTTGAATGTTCTCTCTAAAAAGCCTATATTCATTGAAATTCCATAAAACAGACAACTAGATCAGTGATCTATTATAGACAATTGCATGACAAAGAAAACATAATAAAAGCAGAATATTTTTTATGAACAGACTATACTAGCATCATCACAAGTATGACACACAAAATATAGAGACTCCAATTTTCATTGGTCAAAGTTTATATCCATTTTTTTTAACCTAGTACTTTCGGGTTATCTTGATAATTTTTCATTTTTGTTTGTGCCTCAAATTTCACTTTAAAATCATTGTCATCTCATTTTTAATGTCTTAATAACTAAACACTTCTATGGAGCTGCATCTATTTTCACCTACCATTCTCTCTTCTGTTGATGTCTTTGGCCTGTCTATTTGATTTAATATCCCACATCTTTGGTTCATGGTCTCACGTTTAGATTGCATTTCTTCTAATTTGCTTGGTAACCAAAATTCCTCCGGGACTTTGGCAAACATAGTCCTTCCATTGTCTTAAGTTGAAATGGTACATTGGTAATTGAACCATGGGATACTTGTGCTGAATCCAGAGTCACAGCAGGTGCTTGGCAGATGTATGTGGTGCATTGCATTGTGACCTTGTGATGGACTCCACTCCTCGCAAATCTAAGTGCAATCCTGCTGCTGCTTCAAGGAATCAACATCTGTGTGAGGTGGCCTATGATTGATGTCTTATAAATTGTTGATTCTAGCATTCCTTGTAGTCATATTTTAACTATTCTGTGCAGAGCCTAGCTGACAGTTGTTTTCCAGTCAATGAGGGTCCTTCAGCAAGCCGCCTTCATGGTAATTGTGACTTTGTCATAATTGCAACTTTATGATCTCATATATAGTCCTACCAGATAGTGATATTGCATTTTGATGTTATCCAATTGTGACAGAATTCTTCCTACGGCAATTCTGTGATGCCCACACTTGCAAAGGTGGTCAGAAACCCTTCTCTAGGGGGCACAGGGTAAAGTTCACCATCACATTTACTTTGTTTTATGATCAATTATTTCCAAGCATGCAAACAAGTACCAAACCATATAGCTCTACATTTTGTAATTGATCTCCTAAAAGTCTGATAGAAGGAATATAGATATCCTTCTTTTTTTCTACGTTCCTCTGCCACTATGGTCTAACCTTCCTTTTATGGTAAGTTAGATTTTAGATTTTAGGAAACTCTGCAAAAAAAAAAACTCATCAAAACCAGATGATTGAAGTAAATCAGATTAATTCATCACCCTAAAGGGAGCTCTCTGTGGTACACACCCCTTACAATCAGACTGCAGTTAGCTTCAAGCATGCTCATGCTACATTTGGAATCCTCCACATTTTTTGCATTTGATAAACCTAAACTGTGTATAGAAAAAAAGGTTGTACCCAATGCACATTGTTCATTTGTTCCCACTTTTGCGGGGTTTGGGAGGTGATTGGTAGGCAGCCTTACACCCTTACCCCTTTTTTATTTTTTAAGAGGCTGATTCCAGCTAAACTATATATAAGCTATCCTTAAATTTAAAACTTAGGAAGTTTTGTTGGTTCTTTCTTATTTATTTATATCCATGCTGTTTCATATTTGCAGAAGACTAGAAATGTGTTCTACCTTATTGTTTCCATTTTGACTTTGATGCTGTTGCTGCTTTTCTACATCTTCATTTATATGCACCAGAGGTATTTACTCTCTAATTTCCTAATTTCTTTGTTTCCCTATTTATGGCAGCTTTTCAAATGGATTCACAATGTTTGTTATTTAACTTTGCAGGGGAATGAAAGGGGGAACGGTACAGCTGAAGCGCATCTCAAAAAGTATGCAAAAGAAAAAGCCCTCATAGTTGGTAATTTTTCCATAAACCATGATACCTGATTCTTTTTCTATTGGTTTCCGTGAGAGAGAGAATGAGAGGAGATGTATTGTATCGTTACAATTTAAAAATCAGTTGATATTTCTTGTTCCATTATCTGCATTTTTGAATTTTGAATAGTCTGAATGTAGAGAAGCAAGATTTGTAACAATGCAACTGTCAGGTAATTTGATTAACTTGATAAAGATTTCTTTGATCCCCTCCTTGTATAAAGCTGTTTGTGTTACTTCTGCTTAGAAGGATACGCATGAATGCATTTTAAATAGCTAAATTCACTTTATAAGAGCTACTTTCCTGCTACCTATTGGTAAAAAGGGTTGCCGTGGCTTGGAATTTTTCTGCTATTAGCCTTGCACAATCACAGAAAGCTTATACTTTTTGTGTTTAACAAGAGTAGAAATGTATAAGAGGAAGAATCATTGACTATGGATGATCTATCCCATTTTCTGTAAAGATGCTGGAGGGATGCCACCAACACATTCATTGTCTTGGTCTGAGGCCTCTAGTTATGACAAAGAATCATCACTTAGCACAAGTATGGCCATTTTTTTTGGGTTCCAACGTTTTTCAGTTTTGTCATGGACCCTGGATGATCTTTAGCAGAATTGGGTAACTTCTGCATCAAAATTTGCTTTTCCGTCTAGGTGCTTCAAATTCCTGCCCTAGGGGAGGAGATACACGAGAGGTTACCTTAAGGTAACTTTTTTTTAGGGGAGGTATCATTTTAGTAAACGAAAACATAACTTAGACATAAAAGATGACCATAAATAAGTCTTTTTTTTTTCCGCCACCTAATATATGAGGTCTCATGTCTTTTAAGATAACTTTCTTTCGGGGAGGCATCATTTTAGTAAAGGAAGATAACATAAAAGATTACCATAAATAAGTCTTGTTTTTTCCTCCTACCTATAACCTTGATCCTCTCTCATCATAACTAACTTCATATTCTCAGTCATTATCTTTCTAGTTTATGCACTCTAACAATGGACAATATAGGACACAACTTGCTTGAAAGTAATGAGCATTAGTTAACATTAAATAATATAAAACGACCTCCAGGTATCTATCATTATCCTTATGAATTTTAATATTGCTAAGTATCTTTATGAATTTTATGCTACTAAGCAATGATGATGATATATTTGAAAATAATGACTAATGAGCATTAATTATTTAACATCAATTTCTCTTATATTAAATGACCTCAAAGTATACATAATTATTCTTATGAATTTAATACTACTAAGCAATGATGATGATGGTTTTGATATTGACGATAGTGAGGAGTGAGATGACGCAATGCACCTGCTTGGACCATCTAATAAAAATTACTCTAATCACCAAGTTAGTGTTTATTAGTTGGGGTGCGATTTCCTCAGCTAATGTGGAGGACAGTCCATCGAACATGCTGGAATTTAACTTGTTTTTGATTGCTTGCCCCTTCTCTTTAGTTATTTATTTGTTTGAATCAATTTCAGTTTTTTGCCTTAAATTATTAAGTCTTTTGTAATATCTATTTTAAACTGTAAATTATTTCATTCAATACTTTAATTTATGAAGTCTTTCAACGTTCAAATTAGTGTCAAGATTATCAAATTAATGTGCAAGTCACATAGTTGGATGCTTTAATTTGTCATACTTAACATGGTACATGTTAATTTGCAATGACCATCTCATCCCACTTCACTAATTTTACACTATTTTGAATGTTGGGATGCATAATGCAAATCAGTATTGCATTAGGCTGGACATTACAAATTAATGACTTTATAGAGATCAAGCCTTGATGTGATGGCTAGTGTCTTTTACTAAAACAACGATAAGTCACGGTTCAAGTTTGAAAATCAGTCTTTTCAATAAATTAGAGATACGTAAATTACGGATAAGACTGTCTATCATAACTTTTTACAATTTCTGTAAAAGTGAGAGTTTTGTGCATTGGTTATGACCTTTATTTATATATTTTATGTTATAGTTTAAGCTACAAATAACCCTATTTACTTATTTTCTTGAACTATTTTCAAATGAGTTGGGCTTAATGGCCATTTCAACCACAAAATCAATGAACTAGCCCTAGTTTAGTATCGAAGATTGGTTATAGGAGACCATGCCTTCGGTAGTTCCGGAATGAGACACAAACTTTGGTAGGAGGAGATCATATATGGGATTCCATGTCGGATTCTTTGCCCTACTTATTTAAATGTACAGGTGCATGCACTAAATAAACAAGAGTGCTAATAAGGTTCCACTTCATTTTCAGTGCTTAGCACGACCTACCTCCAATAACCCTGGTCCAAATGAATATAAAATTTCAAAAAAGCTTTAACAGTTCCATATATTTTATTGCAATCAGTCCCAACACAAAGCTCAATAAAAATCAGAAAGCTTAAATAATATATCCTAGAATGATTAAAAGAAGCTTGAGCTTAATTGGCAGACACTCATGGTCATCTAGCAATTTTTGGTTTCCTTTGGCTGTCCATATTATGATGTCACATTCAAAAGGAGAATAAAAGGACTGCATAGATGAAGAATATCAAGAAGTAACCTTGGACAATTCATAATGATGTATGAGACCAGGGGAAAATTTTACAATTACAAAGGAAACAAAAAAAGAGCTACTCCATCAACACGAGGGGTCATTGATCAGGGCTTTAAGCCCCACTGGTTTTGGTTTAGACGAGCTGACCAATCCCAACAGTGAAAGCAAGAAATTACAATGATCAAATATGGATGAACATGACACCATGATAATAAATTATAATTAGTTCCAAGTATTGAACACAACAAGAAGGCCAAGGAAGAAATGGAAAGGACTAGGGAGTCTCTTACTTGATTATAGTCAATCACAATCGTTTTCACACTAACTTTTTAAACAAATTTATTGCTCCAGTGTTAACGAAACTAAAAGACGCTTTTCATTCAAAAAGAAACCAAAGAAACTTGGGAGACAGATGAGAGTATGTTCATTGGCTATTTTCCAAGAAAAAAAGGTCTTGTTCCAGATGATTAAAGCCATCCCATGAAAGTATGGAATTCACACTTTCAACCCATTGTAGAGGGGGGGATTCACCCATGGAAGGGTTACTTGAGTTTTCCAGAGAAAATGAAGTAGAACTGTAGGATGTATTGGTGTTGGTTTCTTGGTTCATCCATGATCCCAAATCCAAACTTCCACACCAGATATCATAATTGTTTAAAAGATCATTTGTTTCATCCAAGGTTAATTCAACCTCATTCTTTGTCTCCTCTGTTGATACAAAATCTTGCTTGGCATCATTGTCCTCGTCTATGGACTTAACCTCCGGCTGTCTTTCCTCTTGTCCCTTTGATGAATTTGACTCTAATGTTATCTCATCTTTATCATCACCACTATTTTCATTTTGCTCAAGAGGCTTGTGTGTCACAGGGTCTAAGCCAAGGAGCTTTAACCTCTTCTTAATTCGCGTATTCCAGTGGTTCTTGATTTCATTGTCTGTGCGTCCAGGAAAGTGTGCAGCAATCTTAGACCACCTGCATAAGTTGGTGATTGTGTTAGGAGAAGAAAGAACCAGCTTATAGCAACTCAGTCAGCATTATATAACATTGCTTTCAAATTGATATTTGACCATCACATTTTAACCTTTACAACGCTCCTATATATCTGGCAATCTTGTTTCGAACGAAAGAAAAAAGAAAGAAAGGCATGTTATACCTGTTACCAAGACGTGAATGGAGTTGAATTATTTGATTCTCTTCCGTTTCTGTAAAACCACCTCTCTTTAGATCAGGCCTTAGATAATTAATCCATCTTAATCTGCAACTTTTCCCACATCTGAGTAAACCTTCATTACCATACATATTGCATTGTGTTAATAAAACAATAAACACAAATAAACTAAAGGTTTGAGAGTGAGAGGAGAGAGAAGACTATAAGAGAGGTGTCGTAATTCCAAGGATACCTGCAAGCTTCGGAACCATTCGCCAGCAATGGATACCATTGTTGAGGATGAAGTTCATGAGCTTGTGATCTTCTTCAATTGTCCATGGACCTCTCTTCAATCCAACCTTATCACAACAAGGTTGCCTTCCCATTTTACAAGCTTTACTTACAAGAAAAAAAAGGTTAGGAACACCCTCGAACCTTTGCGAGTCAGCAATAAAAGTGTTGCTTAAAAAGAAGCTTTTAGTCCAGGCAAAGATGCTGCCAGGTCATTCAGACATTTAAAAAGAGGAGGATGTTGTTCATGTGGGGAGGTAAATGATTGGATGGAAAGCATTTTGAGTTGATCACTAAAAAAACATGGAAGGTTGTAATTATAAATTGGCCAGCTCCCTTGTTGAGACAATGGAAAAGGTCATATGTCTTTGAGAAACATCACAGGAAAGAACCAGACGTGGGGCAAACTTGTTGACAAAATTGCTTTAATGCCTTCTGTTTTTCAATTTTTTTTGCAGCCAAAGTCATCTCTTATTGGGTTTTTTTATTTATTTTTATGTAAGCCAAAAGAGTCTATGAAAATAAAAGTTTTAAAGGATTCCTTGACCCCTTAAGAGCTGGCCACTTTTGTCCTTGAGGGTAACTCTTTCTCATCTCTTTGTTTAAAGAAATAGATGCCTTCACCAAAAACATGGAAGTGCTATAAAATCCAACCATGGATTCATTTGGTATTTGGAACCTTAATAAATAACTAAACTAGCAAGACGACATAGTTAACTTGGGAGTTGGTGTTAATTAATAAGAAGTACAAAAGGAAACAACCAGTGTTGCTTCTGATCTTTACCTAATTATCAAAAGATCCAATTCTTTCTCGTTCTTGTGCTAACATTTCTATTTCCCAACATTTTAGGTCCTTAAAATTTTGTAATAAGAAATTGATAAAAATTGAAGGGGTAAATCAGCTGCATGACTCATCCAACCTTATTTTTCAAGTCACACATTATCTATTAAAAAACTCAGATGCTTGATTTTATTGACAAAAAATATGGGGGTGTCAACAAAATCCACGCAATCGGGCCAGTTCAATTAGAAAAGTAGGGTTAAATCCAGGTGGTATTTGATCCACAACCACCAGAACTTTGTACTTTGTCCAATACAACTGAGTGAGCTCATTAATCAACATACAAGGGTTAAAAAGGTAAGAAAGGAAGAAGAAAGGTTAGAAAAGCATTAGAAGGAAAATTATGTCTTCACTAGGAAACAATAGTGTCACTTCCTTTAGATGATTACAACTCTATGCATGGCATATTGTTACCCATAAAAAAAGAAAGAAATAAAAAGACCTCTATGGTGTACCGTGCATAATTATCTCATGCATACATTATATACACCCTTTCTCACACCACGTGTGGGCTGCAAACGTTATGAGAGGTTAGAGGTTGTTGATAGGTTAAAACAATAAGAAATGGACCTTAAGAAAGGTTAGAAAAGTATTAGAAGGAAAATCATGTCTTCACTAGGAGATAGTAGTGTCACTTACTTTAGATAATTACAAAACTCTGACATATGGTGACCTGTCACAAAATGAAAATAAAAAAGACCTCGATGGCATATCGTGCATAATTATCTCAAGCATACATCATGTCTTCACTAGGGCGTCACTTACTTTAGATGATTACAAAACTCTATGACACATCATTACCTATCAAAAAAAGAAAAAGAAAAAGAAAAAGACCTATTTGGCATATGGTGCATAGATATCTCACGCATACGGTATATACACCATTTTTCACACCGCATGTGGGTTGCATACGTTATGAGAGGTCAGAGGTTGTTGATGAGCTAAAACGATAAGAAAGGGACCTTAAGAAGGTTACAAAAGCATTAGAAGGCAAATCATGTCTTCACTAGGAGATAGTAGTATCACTTAGTTTAGATGATTACAAAACTCTATGGCATATGGTGACCTATCACAAAAAGAAACATAAAAAGACCTCTATGGCATATCATGCATAATTATCTCAAGCATACATTATATGCACAATTTTTCACACTGCGTGTGAGATGCATACGTTATGAGAGGTCAAAGATTGTTGAAGGGTTAAAAAAGTAAGAAAGGTTAGAAAAGCTTAAGAAGGCAAATTATGTCTTCACTAGGAGATAGTAGTATCACTTGCTTTAGATAATTACAAAACTCTATGGCATATGGTGACCTATCACAAAAAGAAAAAGAAAAAGAAAAAGACCTCTATGGCGTATCATATGTAATTATCTCAAGCATACATTATATGCATCATTTTTTACATTGCACGTAAGATGCATACGTTATGAGAGGTCAAAGATTGTTGAAGGGTTACAAAGGTAAGAAAGGTTAGAAAAGCTTCAGAAGGAAAATCATGTCTTCACTAGGAGACAATAGTCAATAGCGTCACTTACTTTAGAAGATTACAAAACTCTGTGGCACATAGTTACCTATCAAAGAAAGAAAATTTTTTTATTGAGTTTAGGAAGATAACAATGTCTCTTCATTCTTTTATGTATGTATTGATGAGAACTTCCGTTTACACGTATTTCTTGCATATGATTATCTATCAAAAAAAAAAGACCTCTTGCACAATTATCTCATGCACACATTATATGCACTCTCTTTCACACCATGTTTGGGATCCATACATTGTGAGAGGTTAGATAATAAATTGAAGCGTGATATGCCTCCTTATGGATCAGCTTAGTTCCCCATAATTTTGAGTATTTTCTTATTATTATTATTTGTTGGTGCAAACACAATATTTGGACTGCAGCGCGACACTCGCTTTCTTTAATTGTGAGAGGTTAGATAATAAATTGAAGCGTGATATGTCTCCTTATGGATCAACTTAGTTCCCCATAATTTTGAGTATTTTCTTATTATTATTATTTGTTGGTGCAAACACAATATTTGGACTGAGGCATGACACTCGCTCTCTTTAAGGAGATTCAAGCTCCACCAGAAAGAACACCATTCTTTGGCAAGAACCATTTGATACCTCCACTCTTCACCTCTCCTTTGCGCACGTATCTAGCCCAATATTTGAAACAATTCATTTTAGCCCATTAATCACCACAATTAAAAAGAATAAATAGTCTCTCTCATTTTTAATGTGAGATTAAACATTTTCACTAACTTCTCATTTTCCATATTCACTCTCACATCTTTATATTTATGTTATAACATTTATTCATTTTAATTATTTAATATTAAAATGCTTCAACATTATTATTATATTAAATCTTTTAAATTATTGAGCTTTGACACTACAAACTGGCCTAGTTGGTCTCCATTTTTAATTATTTTATAAAACAAACATTGTCTACTTTTTTTAAATAAAAGAGAGTGGTTTCAAACGATGTACTAGTGCATCTTTTGAAACCAGTATGAATAATGAGTTCAAGCTATGGATCTGTAACACACACACACATGTGTGTGTGTGTGTTACAGATCCATAGCTTGAACTCATTATTTGTCTACATTTGATTGAGATTTCTAAATTAAACGAGTTTAAACTTCTAAATTCGTTATAGTACTTAAACGTAATAATTAAATGGGACAGATATAATTTTGCACATAATATGGGTGGAAGAATAAGGGAGATTTTTTAAAACTTATCTTAAAATGCAGGTGATTTTGTTTGTTAGTATTTTGAATATGGGAAATTTAAAAATATTAAATTAAAATTGATGAGAACTTCCTTAGCATATGATAATGGATGATTTTATGATTTTTTTTTATTATAAAAAATCATCATCAAGCATAAATTTAATGAGAGATGCTAAATTATTTTTCGCACATATCTATAGAAAACTAGACATTTTTATATACTAATTAGAGTTTATAATATTCATAAAGAAAAAAAAAATTTAGAAAGATGATAAGTTATTTAGTAGTGTAACATTGCTTAGAGTTATAATACACCACTCAATAACTTATTATAGATTTCATATTTTGAAAATCTTATCATTGAATCACATGTTCTATATGTTCTTAATATATATGCCAATTTTCATGTCAATTGGATGTTATTTACCATTCGATTTATAAACTTGTTTTTTTATGCATTATTTTAAACTACAAAAACTTGAATTTAACCAATTGATTGATGACATGACTATTAAATTTTTGTAGTTTAAAATAATGCATAAAAAATAAGTTTATGAATTGAATGGTAGATAACATCCAATTGACATGAAAATTGGCATGCATGTTAAGAACATATAGAAATGCAATCCAATGGTGGAATTTTCGAAATGAATTCAATAATAAGTTATTGTGTAGTATAACAATATATATATATAGACACAAATAAAAAAAAAATTGCTTTTTGAGTTTATCTTCATTGGTGTATTTATAGCATAATTCCCCCTCCCCCTAAACAAAAAATTTTAGTTTCACCACTAAAAACATATTTAAAGATTTCCAAGTTTAGGAGAACAACATCATGTATGACAATTAGGGGTGTTCGTGTTGCGATACGATGCGGTTTTGGGCCATTTTTTAGCACCGCACTTTGCGATGTGGTTTAGCTAAAACCATAATTGCATCGCACCTTATTTTTGTGGTCACATGTGCAGTGCGGTGTGGTTTAGAGTTTAGCCAAAACTATAACTGTACCGCACTTCATTTTTGTGGTTACATATATATGCAGTGCGGTGTATAAAATGCAGTTTGAACGGTTTGAAGTTGGTATATTTTTCAAATTTTGGGTTTTTCCTACTCAGCCCAAAACTAATTTTTTCCTTTATTTTGGGCTAAGTTTTAAACTATTGAGCTAATTTTTTCTTTATTTTGGGCTGTTTTTCCTAGTCAACACTTGCTAGGGTTATCAAAAAAATTTTTTTTTTTAAATTTTTTGAAAACTAGGGTTATTAAACTATTAATAATATATTTAATATTAAACATAAATAAATATATTAATATATAGAGAGGGTGCGGTGTGGTGTGGTTTGTACGGTTTTCTTATTATAAAACCGCAAACCACACTGCACCATGCGTTATGGTGCGGTGCGATTATGCTATTTTACAGGTAGTTTTGGTGCAATTTTTGCCGTTTGTACAGTTTGGTGAACACCTCTGATGACAATGCCTACCTAAAAAAATAAAAAAGAAGAAGCCCTAAAAAGGAATCGTGATAAAGAGAATCATATATAATATATTATAGCAAGAGTACAATTAGGATTTAAATCGAATTCATTTGTATATTTTTTATCAACACTTAAAAAAAAACCTCGTAAGGATATTATTTGGTAGAATATTTAATGTTCTTTTTCTAATGTTTTAATTATTTTTATTAAAAAAATATTACTTATTTACTTAATTTTTGTTATTTTGATAAAATAAATTTATTTAATGTGTTTTTTCAAATAATATTTTAACAAAATTTTAAAATATGGTATACTTTTTCATTGAAATTTATATATGAGCTAATAAATAATATTTTGTATGAAAATCTAGATTAGTTTTAAATGGATTTGAAATGAGATTTAATTATAATGGGTTAAAAGTAAATTTAGATGGATTAAAATAATATTAAATAAGTTAGAAGTATTATGGATTCAAAAGTTTTACATAAAAGTATAATACATTTTTAATCGAGCATTTTTCTACATGTAAAGACATTTGGCAAGAAATTAGAGATAGAATGACACTTGGCACAAATGAATTCAATTTAAAAGTAAAAGACACTTGGCATTAAATTAGTGGACAATTAGAGGGACACTTGGTGCAAAATTGTTGTGTAATTAGAATCTAATTTTATTTTTTATTGAACTTTCTCTCAACTTCTACTTTAATATAAATACATATGATATGATGTAAAAGCTAAGATGACCAACTTACTCACTTAAGTAAGACCTCCTTGTCACCGCTACTATGGAACGCACGAATTACAACCTAATTATCTTAACAAGATAAACAAAAGTAAGCCATCAAAAAGAAATTGAAACATTATACATGTTTTTGGGGGTATTCAAAGATGACCCATATCAATAGTCAGTACTCAGTACCATGTAATAGAGAATTTCATTTCCGAGTAACATTTGATATAACATCAAAAAGAAATTGAAACCTTATATATATTTTTTGGGGTATTAAAAAATGACCCATATCAATAGTCAATACCATGTAATAGAGAATTTTATTTCCTAGTAACATTTTATACAACATCAAAATGAAATTGAAACATTATATATATTTTTTGAGATATTCAAAGATGATTGACCCATATCAATAGTCAGTACCATGTAATAAAGAATTTCATTTCCTAGTAACATTTTATACAACATCAAAATGAAATTGAAACATTATATATATTTTTTGAGATATTCAAAGATGATTGACCCATATCAATAGTCAGTACCATGTAATAGAGAATTTCATTTCCTAGCAACATTTGATACATCCCTTCAGAGTATAATATAGTTCATATTTCAGAATAAATAAGCAATCATTGCCTTTAGTTTGGTGAATGCATAAGAATATTCCTATAATTTTTTTGTGTGGGCCAATATTTGAGATGAAGGTGTACAACAATTATAGATATGCCTAAGATGACTATCTTTGTTAATCATTTTCATTTGCATTGTAGACTAATATACAAAGGAATTGCTCATGTGATTGAATGCCTGTATAGCAATACCCCACGTCATGGATGTCGTCGTCCAAGAAAATTTCAACCTTCCCTTGGTTGGCCTATTTAATTTGTTGAATGTGAATGTCATCCAACAATTATAAAATTTTGCATTAGATTGAAAAACTTGGACTAATAACAAACTTATACGCATGAAATAGCAAATAAGTCAATGACTCTCCATTTTTCTGCTAATTTTGATTTTGATTCCCTTCCAACTCTACCATTCTATCTATTTGTTTATCAATAATTCTTACCAAATACAAGGAAGACAAAAAGGAAATTGCCAATGAATTAGAAAAGATGCTTAATTATGAACTGAAGGTGCTGACAAAATAAATGAAAGTAATTAGTTATAAGACTACAAATTATTCCACAACTTTTTTAATTTACCATAACTCTGATGTGGCAAACTGTGAGAGGTTAACCATTACTTACACATAGATTTATCATTTTTCTCCACTAATCATACTCTACCATGTTACAGTTGTGGTAAGAAGATGTTAAAAATTTTGTGGTCCTAAACTTTTTCCAAAGGTAACAGGTTTTACAGTAGTTTGAAGTTCACAATCAGCATCTTTCATGCACATAGGGATTTTTGGGTTCCATCACTTTCAACAAAAAGGACAAGAAATAAAAAAATAATTTAGTGAACTTGCTTTGAAAGCGGATAAAAGTACAATCGTATCTCTAAAAATAAAATAAAAAAATGAAGTTATAAGTTGTATATAAATAAATAAGCTAATAAAACTCCACCAAAATATTGGAAAATTGCCTCAAATTTCAATTGTGATTTGGAAAGTCAATTAGGTTTTACAGTTGAAGAAAGAAAAATTAATTTGGGTTACCTTGTTATAGAAGGAAATGCTATTCCTTAGTGTGGAAGGAAGTCTATTCCTTGTTAAAGAGGTAATGTATTCCTAGTCTAAGAGGGAATATCAAAAGTCTTATAAATAGACAATGCTACAAAGAATTTGATGGTTTTGGCCCAAGGGTCCTCCCTATGGGGAGAGGAAAAATAGAGCGTGAAACCAAGAGAGAGAAAATGGATTTTCACTTTGGATGAACGCAAGAGGAAGGAGAGAACAAGGTATTGCCGCCTTCAAGAAGATAGCTAAGGAGGAGAGAGTAAAGGGTTGCAGCCTTCAAGAAGATAGCTAAGGAGGAGAGAGCAAAGTGTTGCTACTTTTGAAAGAGATAATTAGTGTGTGTGTGAGAGTAAAGAAAAACAAGAGAGATTTTTCTTTAACCGTGAGACATACACAAGAATTATTGTAATTGATTTGATAATAGTAAAATTATTTTGAGTTTGTCCCGTAGTTTTTTCCTTCAAAAATAAAGGGTTTTCCACGTAAATATTTGTGTTCTTGTGTGTGATTGCTATTTTGAATTGATAGTTTTTTGATAATATTATTTGGGACCCAACACAAAAGAGCCAAACTAAACGCATTAATGGAGACTAGTAGGATTATTCAGCCAAAAGTTTAGAACTTGATTTCAGAAGAATCTTTACTTTTGCTAAAAAGGTTTTGCTAAAAATGTGTTAAAGTATATTTCCACTTAGAAAAAGTGAAAAAAGAGTAAGAAAAAAAAAAGGTGTTAAAAAGTTGTACATAAACTAAAAAATAAAAAACTAGCTTATCAACATCACATTTGATAGTACGTTTGTCACATTTAGTGGTTCCTATTATTTTATTTCTCACATTTGATAGTTTCATTCTCATATTGTGCAGTACCAATATCACGTGATTGTACTGTACCAATATCACGTGATTGTACTTTTGTCACATTCAGTAGTTCCTTTGTTTTTTTTCTCACATTTGACGGTTCTATTCTCACATTGTACAGTTCCAACATCACCAAGATTTTAAGTTAGAGGTGCTAGAGTATAAGCAAAAAAAAAAAAAATCAAATAGGCATCCATATAGTATTAACAAATTATAATTACACAAAATCATTGTTTCTTAATACATTAAAATGCAATCATCTACTAACAAAGATTAATATATATATATATATATATATATATATATATTTTAACTAGGCTAGTTATGATTTTTATTTTTTATTTTTTGAAGTTAGAGCATTCACAATAGTGGTGCTAAAAAATTTAGTTTTTAACATCTCAAAAAAACTACTTTATCTATTTTTGCTACATCACTTCACAATACGTCTAACATCAAATGTTCTATATTTGTATCACTTTATTTAAGATAATATAAACAACTCATAAAATAATAAGGAAGAGAGAGAATTTGAGTTTTTTTAATTAAAGGAATAGAGATAAACTTAATAAAATATTATATTTTATTTTTAACAATTTGCTACAGTCAACTGGTATTTATACTAGTTTACTGTAGTTGTAAAAATTTTAGCTTTAGCTTCTCCAATAGCACATGGTTTTTTGGTTCTTTAGTAATAAAATAATTTATTTTTGCTAAAATACAATTACCATTGTAAATGCTTTTATTGTTTTTATTAAGTTTTTGAGTTGGATAGTTGCTAGTTGTGTTAGGCTAGTTAGGCTTATTGGGGAGGAGGGGGTCCAAGGTTTTTGAAGAGGAGGCCAACTACAAAATGAAAAATATCATAAGTAAAAATAAAAAGGGCCAAGCGGCCCGGGCCCCCACCTGGGTCATTCCCTAGTTGCCCCACTATCAACGAACAACCAAAGTACCAAACACCAAACAATATTATATATTCTCTATAGACTCTTCTCTCTCTATACATTATACCTTTATTATACGGTTTTGAATTTTGTTTCGGAGATCATTCATAATTTGCTATTGCAACGAAATATTTCGGTACTGATATGTACTGGTATTTGTAAATTGCAAAGTCGGTACTTACCATGAAACTTCCAACTCACTTTTCACTCCTACCCATGTGACTCTTTACTCCTCTCTTTCTTTTATATTCATTTCTTATCTCACCTAGCACTACTATTTCACCATTTCAAATCCAACCTCTAAATCTTCCATCATCGTCTTTCTTTCTTTTCATCATCTTCATTATTTTTGTTTTCACATCCTCTCTCTCTCTCTCTCTCTCTCTCTCTCATATATTTTTCCTAAATTTGGTTTGTATGTAACCGTGGTTTAAAAGAGTTTTAATGGATTTTTAGTTTTTTTGGGTTAAGTCAGGGCTAGCTAATGGAGGCTAAAGTTTTGGAAGAGAGGGGCCCAACTATTGAAAAGACGAGATAAACCTAAAAAAAAAAAAATTAGAACAAAGTTTCTCTCTAAACTAGTTTGGAGAGAAATTTTCAAACTTCTCATATATCTTTTTTTTTTTTTTTTTTTTTGTGTGTGCGAATTTTGAAAATCTAATCTTTGAATTTCATATTCCCTGTGTTCTTAACATACATGTCAAATTTCGTTCAAGTAGGATGTTATTTACTATTCGATCAATTAAACTAGTTTTTGTACACAATTTTAGATCACAAAAACTTGAAAGTTTAACATTCGTTTGATAACATAGAAATTGATTTTTTTTTTTCCTTGAAATTTTGCAAGCATGAAGGATATGATTATAATAAGAACATGCAATCCTACAGTTAAATTTTCAAAATTCACTTAATATAAAGATGTATGAGGAGTGTGTAAAGTATCTCTCAAAACTAGTTTGAAAAGAAACTTTGTTCTATTAATGGTTACTATAAAACACAGTTCAACAAATCATAATGAACCTTCTAGTTCTATAAAGAATTGGCACTATTCAGTCTTCACTTCCACAGTTCCACTCATTCCCGCCCCCCAACTGAAGAGAAAAGAAAAAGAAAAAACAAGGTCAAAAGAAAATTCTCCTAATGCGTCATGATTCGTGAATGCTTGGTGCCAAACACCATAAGAAAACAAAAATATCTATAGATATACTAAATAATATGTGACGTGAACATAGTATATTAAATAAGATCCCAAATTCCCATTAAAAAAAAAATTGAGATACTAATTAAATAATTACTTTAGTAAAAAAGAAGAAGATATAATCTTAAATGGCTAAACATTTTCGGTATTGCCGTAGGAAATGGGGTTTGGATCGCATTTTCTTTTACTTTTAGATTTTAAAGCATTTGACAAAATCGCTATTAATGGTCCACTGTTTAAATTAGTTAAACTTAATCTTTTTCTTTTTTCATAATTTTTAGCCTTTGTTTAGAGGGATTTTTTATTGCATGTAATTTTTCGGGATCCACGAGCAGTGAAAATGAAGAAAATGTTCCATAGACCATACTGAATAATAGAATATATTTATATAAACTAGCATCTTCCTAGTTTTTTTTTTTAATTAAAAAAATAAAAGTAATTACAAGGACTTTTTCTTATTGGAAAGCTGTAAGAGCTTCTTTTTCTTTTTTCTTTTTTTACTGCAAATTAAAAGTGAAAAATGTGAGTTCTTGAACATACTATATAGCTAGTTCTTTTAATAGTTATTTAGTTTATAAATTTATATTGTGTTTTAAATTTGGAATATATTATTTTTATATTTGAAGTTTTTCTTTTTCAAATTATTGTGATTAACGTGTGAGAATATTTTAGATCATTTAAAGATTAATCACCTAAAAATTATATCTCTTAATCTTGCTATAGATATTTAAAACTTTAAAAGAACATAGTTTTGGTCTCAAATAATCAAACAAACTAAAATCAAATGGGATATTTAGACGCTATTTCACTTATTACATGATCTACAGAGTTAGAAATACTAAACACGTTATTGTCGGTTTTTGTGTGTGTGTTACATCAATGAGGGATAATTCAAATTTTGGTTCACATGATAAAGGAGAACAAGCAACACTATTAAACATTAAAGCTATTGGCTACTAAATACATTTTATTTGTATGAAAGCAAACAGCCTCCTTAGGACTAATCTTGATAATGAGTTTAAATACATATAAATTTCACAATATTTTTCACAACTATAAAATTAGCATATTATGATTCCAGTAAATTAAAAATAATGTTAGTGGTTGTTTCAGCAAAAATAATGTTACAATAATCACAATTTATCAGCTAGTTTAACATCGCGGTTGTGTTTGTGTTACTCCTAAAGCCATGCTACTACTTTTTCCTTAGCCTTTCGCTACCACGAAGTTAATGATGTTATGCTACAAAATCAGTGACTACTTTTGTTTTGGTAAAGAAAAAAAAAATCCCAATCTGCAAAAGTGGTCCTTAGAAACTAGAAAGCGGTGTAAAAGTCCATTCTTATGATTTGAAATGGTGTATCTAATGTTTATGGTGCTTTGCCTTATGATCAGAAAGAGAACAAGAGTACCATCTCTTTGAACTCTTTTGTCCCCGCGATAATTAGAGCTCTAATATCGCGAAATTCACGTGTGTTTGACATTGTGTTTATAATGGAAATGTGTTTTAAGAAATGCCAAAAATCACGTTATGAATTTGCACACACCTACAAGCTTTTTCTCCTTCCTTGAAGATTAGAAAGAGGACCATATATATATAGCAATGGATAGGGTTAAGTTAAGAACATTTAAGGCATCCATGTCCAAAATGATATTGGTTTTGGTGATAGCTAGAGCTGCTGCTTTGGCTTCAATACATAACACATCACCCGGGAGCTCCTTAGCCTTTCATGCAGAGATAATGTTGCCAATATGGTCTCAAGCAACAGCAGCTAAACTTACATTAGTGGGTCTTATCTCTTATGCCTGCATCAAAATTAATTTTGGTAAAGCAAGGAGGTAGATGGGATCATACGTTGTGAGTAATTTGGCTTCCCATGCTTGTTTGTGAGAAAGAAAAAATTTGGAAATTTCGTTGGACACCTCTATGGTGTATTTTGGTGAGTCTCCATGTCCAATATCACAACAAATTGCAACAAACAAGATGAAAGCTTTTTCATCTTCTTTGTCAATGCCCAAAGAATTATTTGCATTTAGCAAGACCTGAATTAGAAGGGTAAGTCGAGAGGTAGAGTCAATTCTTAGCTGCCATGGGGGAATATGGCCAAACAATCCTAGCAAAGGGGCAGAAAATGAATATATGCAAGCTAGATTCATCTGCTTCTTGGCATAGTGTGTAAGAGGTATCATCTATTGGGAATATGGCATTTAGAGTTTTTTAGACCACTTCTGGTGGGAAGAATGTCCCAAAATACTTTTAGACCACTTCCATAGCTTTCTCCACTCAAGATATGAAAGAAAGAGAGCTAGCTAGGTTGGTGTTTGTGTATTTTAATATTTTAAAAAAAGTAAATAGGTTCAAAATTTGTTTATTACAAAAGTATTATGAATACCCCCATCAAAAATTTTATATCCCACCAACCCCATTATCTTTATAATTTATTTATTTATTTTTATTCTGATCGAATCATATGTATTCTAACACTAAAAAAAAAAAAAAAAGGAAAAAAAAAGAAAAAGAAAAAGAAAGAGTATCACCATCCTTAAGATTCCTACTTAGAAATTCTTGTGAGTTAGAACAAATATTTTTTTATATATTTTTCTTTTGGTATTAGAATCTTTAATTAAAATGAATCCATATTATGACTCAAATTAAAATTATAAATCTAAATATGTATCAATTGCTATATCATTTAAAATTTTAAGTGATATGGCATGTTGTATATTTTTAGATCCTGAAAATTAATAAAAACAACCATGAAATGGACTCTCAACTTCCAGTGAAATGAAGAGAATTTTGTTACATTATTTTGCGGGTAAAGAAGGGTCATTTTGGATCGAGGTTTTGCTCTATATATTCTTCTAAGCGTTCTTCAAGAGAGTTTGTGGTTGTGGTTTTGATGGTGAAAGGGAATTTTTGTTTGGTTACTGAGAAAATGAGGGAAAGTGTTTGGGTTTGGGTTTGTGTTTGGTTACTGAGAAAATTTGAGATAGAGCGGGACTAAGAGTGAGACTGAGGTTATTTTATTTAAGTTCTAGATTTTAGAAGGGATTAGTGGGTATTATTGAGTTTATTTAATTTTAAATTTTAGATGGGTTTAGTGGGTATTAGTGGATTTATCCATTTAGACCCATCTAATTAATTATCCAAATTGGTCTTTATCCATTTAACCCAAATACTCAAATGGGTTGGGTTAAGACTTATCCAAATAAGGTGGGTAATGGACGGATTCATGGATATGGATAAAAATTGTCACCCCTAGGTGTAGGCCAATGGCACTTACAACATATGTAGTTAGGGTGTTTTATCATAGGGTCAACGCGCTATTGAATCTACTGCATTAGTTGAGAAGTATGATGAATTTTCTCCTATAATGGAGCAAAACACCTTAAAAAAGTGAGATAGTTGTGACTCAACCAAATTGATATATTTATCTTATTATTTTTACTATTTTAAATTTATTCGCATATGATCTGTAATTATACATATGAAAGCATTGAAATGATAAGTAAAAAATTCATATTATATGTTGTGAGCTTATTAAATTATTGTGAATTTTTTAATTGTTTTATTATATTTTTAAACCGCGGAACTGACTCTTAGGATATAGCCTGTCATTTTGGTGTGCTAAATAAGCAGATTTAGAGAATACTCCATTTCTGTTTTAAAGATGTTAAGAAATCTAGATACGACCTGTATTAATAGCATATAAGGGTCAAAAAGAGAGGAAACTTTATCCCTGGCCCATTGAGGAGAATATGATCTTATAAAGTCTTTAACCCATTGCAATGATGAGATGAAAGCCTTTTTCTTTTTTCATTTTGGTTTTGGGCCTTTTAGCTTTGAAATCTGATAGGGCCTGAAGGCAACCCCTAAGGTTTTAACATTCTCTCCATTGGTAATCTTTATTCTTTATGCAAACAATTTTCATGAAAAGATGGCTGATCTTTAGAATTATTCTCCAATACATAGTGTTAGATTAAATGAATAAATTTATCATTTCTTAAGAGTTTAAACTTTTAGGAGAATCAGTAATTTAACACAGAGAACAAGTTTTAGGTATTAAAACTTTTAGGATTCCGAGCACAAAATCAAAATCCAAGGTTTGTTATCCTTAGTTAAGAAATAACCATCCTATTTGATTTTGTGCCACATGTTTCATTGATATCCCACATTTAACAAAAATCAATACCATTCAGCCAAAAAAAAAAAAAAAAAAAAAAAAAACACCAAAGCCACCAAAGCTCTTGGGAAGATAAATGGAATCTCATGCTTTCATGAAATTACTATGACTAGTATTGTTAGTACTCCACCATAAATTTCTAAACGTATAGTCAAGTTATAAGCAAAACAAATGTTCTTAGGAATGAGAATGGTGGACATACTGCATGATGAAACTGTTGAAACCACAGCTCTAAGTAGAGTGGACCGAGTTGCTTGGGATAGAGGATACATGATAGAGGTTTTGACTTCCAGTTTTGCAATTTGTTTTCCACTTTTTGGGGAATGTCTTTGTATGATGAGAAATGAGAACGACCGTTTGGCTTGAAGAATAGCGATCCGAAGTAGTCGGCATTCACAGGGTCCGTTTTAGTTGGCACTCATGGCTTTAAAAGCCAACTTGTTCTCAGAACCGAAAAAAAATGAAAGGTTCGAGGTTTTGAGGTTTAAAATGTCATAATTCTATAATTAATTTTTATATATATATATATATATATATATTAAAAAAATTAGTGTTTTAATTTGTTAATGTATTTTATGTTATGGGCTTTAGGCTTAGCTAGTTTACTTGTATAGTACACTTGTACTTGTACTACACTTTACTTGTACCGCACACATATGCTTACTTGTACCGCATACATATGCCTCCTATATAAAGGCATCACATGTATATTCCTCAATTATGAAATACAATACTACGATTCAGTATTTCTAACATGGTATCAGAGCCACTGCTCTGACCTTTTCTTAGAAGTCTTATCTTTATCGGTGTTACTCCACTCTTAACATCACTTCCGCCATCACAACAATCGCCGCAGCCTCTCGCCGTTGAACCCCCGACGTCTTCCAAGCGTTGTCTTCTGGTTCCGGACCTGCAGCCGCTATCGTTGAGGAGTCCAACACCACACAAGATCACTGCACGTGTCATCCCGCCTCGAATATTGCTCCAATAATATTTCTGGAGGTATCATTGAGATCGTCTTAGAACGATCTACCATTTGGTGAAAGCCTCGCAGTCATCGGAGTGCCCACGCGCCCTCACGCGCTGCCTGAAGCTTCTGCGCCTGAGCCCCAAGCGCCCCACGCGCCGTCCTCAGTTCAGGCTGACGTCATCGTGATGTCATCAGTGCCACGTCAACCCTAACTTACGTTAGCATCCAGTCACTTGCTGACGTCAGCGCCACGTCATCTATGCTGACCGTTGACCGTTGACTTTGACAGGCCGTTGACCGTTGACTTTGACCGTTGACTTTCGGGGTTGACTTTTTCAGTCCAGGTTCTCCTTATCCAGTTTTTCACGTAGATTTCATTTTTGCAGTCTATTTTTGCATATTGTGTTTCTAAATGGATAAAAGGATGTCTTTCTTCCTCGCCCCATCAATACTGTATTGGAGGGGAACAAGAATTACTTATCTTGGTCTCAAGGTATGCGTAGTTTTCTTAAGGGTCGCATGATCTGGCATTACTGTACTGGTGCAATTACCATTCCTGTCAAGGGAGCAAGTGAAGAAGATGCTGCCTTCCTTGGTCGCATGATTGAATGGGATAGTCACAACCACATGATCCTCACATGGATTTGGAACACTTCCATTCCCTCCATCTCCAACTTGTTGGGCAGCTTTGATGATGCAAAATCAGCATGGGATATGTTGGCCAAAAGGTACTCCACTACTCACGGATCCATGAAATATCAGTTAGTGGTTGAATTGCATCAACTTCGACAAGAACCAGGGCAATCCATTAATGACTACTATGATCAGCTTCGCTTCATTTGGGACCAAATTGACCTTTCTGATCCAATTTGGGCATGCTCAAAGGATGCTCAGCAATATGCTATAGTTAGAGATGAATTTCGTCTCTATGAATTCCTGATGTCACTTCACAAGGACTTTGAGCCTATCCGAGATCAGCTTCTTAATCGCAGTCCTCCTCCCTCTCTTGATACTGCTGTAAACGAGTTGGTTAGAGAAGAAACTCGGCTTGCAACCCTTTAAGCCCAGAATAAGTTCAATGTTTTGGCTATTACTCCTTCTGCTCCTGCCATTGAGCAACCTCAACAATCAGGTGATTTCTCTGGCTCCAGCAATCGTCGCAAGCAGACCAACAAGAAGTTCTGCAATTATTGCAAGCATCCTGGCCACACCATTGAGACTTGTTACCGTCGCAACAAATCTACTGCTGCTGTTGCTAATACTGAGCCTACTCCGCCGATGCCTTCCATTTCAGCTGAGTCCCAGTCTTCTGGATCCACTATCAACCTCTCCCCCACTGAACTACAGGAGATCATAGCTCAGGCTGTTCGTATGGCTGGTAATGCATCTCTTTCCACTGCTCTCTTAGTTCTGCCCGGTAAGTCTCAAACTTGGCTTTTTGATTCTGCCTGTTGCAACCATATGACACCTCACTCATTCTTATTCTCCAAACTTGACCCTGCACCACATCCTCTTAATATTCATATAGCTGATGGTTCCACCATGCATGGGAATAGTCTAGGTTTTGTTTCGACCTCTAACCTCTCTGTTCCTAGGGTCTTCCATGTACCTGACCTATCCTATAATTTGTGCTCTGTGGGACAATTAGCTGAACTAGGATATCGCCTTATTTTTTACTATTCTGGGTGTATTGTGCAGGATCTGAGGACGGGGCAAGAGCTTGGGACCCGTCCTAGGGTTGGGCGTATGTTTCCCGTGGACAATCTTCATCTTCCACCTGTTGCTCCTGTCTCTGTTGCTGCTGCAGCTGCTGCAGTTTCTTCCTTACCTTCTCTCGTACTTTGGCATTCTCGTCTTGGTCATGCCTCATCTACTCGGGTACAACAGTTAGCTTCTAAGGGTCTGTTGGGTTCTGTGTCCAAAGACAATTTTGATTGTACTTCATGCTAGTTAGGAAAACAGCCAGCTTTACCTTTCAATAATAGTGAATCTATCTCTAATAGTATTTTTGAGTTAATTCATTCTGATGTTTGGGGACCTTCTCCTGTTACTAGTATTGGTGGATCTCGTTATTTTGTTGTTTTCATTGATGATTATTCTCATTATAGTTGGATCTTTCCTATGAAATCTCGTTCTGAAATCTTACCAATATACAGTAACTTTGCAAAAATGGTTGAAACACAATTCTCCAAACATATCAAAACTTTTCATTCTGATAATGCTCTTGAATATACTCAATATGCTTTTCAAGCTTTGTTACATTCCTATGGCACTGTACATCATCTAAGCTGTCCAGGCACCTCTCAACAAAATGGTCGAGCCGAAAGAAAACTTCGTCATATTCTTGACACTGTCCGTGCTCTTCTTCTTTCTACCAAAGTTCCTGCCCCATTTTGGGGTGAAGCCGCTCTTCATGCTGTTCATGCCATTAATCGCATTCCAAGCACTGTTATCCATAATCAGACTCCGTATGAGCGCCTTTTTGGGTCACCCCCTGACTATCATTACCTTCGCTCCTTCGGATCTGCTTGTTTTGTTCTTCTTCAGCCTCATGAGCACAACAAACTTGAGCCTCGATCTAGACTCTGTTGTTTCCTTGGTTATGGTGAAACTCAAAAAGGGTATCCGTGCTATGATCCTGTCTCTCATCGTCTTCGTGTTTCCTGTAATGTTGTCTTTTGGGAACACCGCTTGTTTGTTGAACTCTCTCACTTTCGTTCTTCCCTAACTAACTCTTCTGTTTTAGAAATCTTTCCAGATGAGTCTCCTGTTCCTTCTACAGATACTTTTGATCCTCCTTTGGACTTCTCTATTCCATCTCCAGATATTTTTTATGATTCTCCTAGACAGGTTGTAGATGAACAGGTTGATGACGAGCTACCCTACCTTGAGCCTAGGTACCCTGCTCCTGCTCCGCCTGAAGATCCTCCACAAGACATTCCACCTCGCCACTCAACCCGAGTAAGATCCATTCCTGCACATTTACTTGACTATCATTGTTACACTACCCTTGCTACACTCCATGAGCCTCAAACCTATCGTGAGGCCTCTACTGACCCTTTATGGTAGATTGCAATGAAAGAGGAAATTGATGCATTAACCAAAAACCATACTTGGGATCTAGTTACTCTCCCTCCTAGTCAATTTGTGGTTGGTTGTAAGTGGATCTATAAGATCAAGACTCGCTCTGATGGGTCCATCGAGCGCTACAAGGCTCGTCTTGTTGCAAAAAGTTTTACACAGGAGTATGGGATTGATTATGAAGAGACTTTTGCTCCAGTTGCCCGTATCTCCTCTGTTCGTGCCCTCTTAGCTGTTGCAGCTGCTAGTAAATGAGACTTTTTTCAGATGGATGTTAAAAATGCCTTCCTTAATGGGGATCTGCATGAAGAAGTCTATATGCAACCGCCTCCTGGTCTTTCTGTTGAAACAAACAAGGTTTGTCGCCTTCGACGTGCACTTTATGGCCTTAAACAAGCTCCACGAGCTTGGTTTGCCAAGTTCAGCTCCACCATCTTTCGCTTGGGTTATACTGCCAGTCCTTATGATTCTGCCTTATTTCTTCGTCGCAATGATAAAGGCACCATTTTGCTTCTCCTATATGTAGATGATATGATCATAACTGGTGATGACCTCAGTGGCATTCAAGAACTCAAGGATTTTCTTAGTCAGCAGTTTGAGATGAAAGACCTTGGACATCTCAGCTATTTCTTGGGTCTTGAGATCACTCGTTCCACAGATGGTCTTTATATTACTCAAGCCAAGTATGCATCTGATCTTTTATCTCGAGCTGGACTCACTGATAGCAAGACTGTTGACACTCCAGTTGAACTTAATGCGCATCTGACACCCTCAGGGGGGAAACCATTGTCTAATCCCTCTCTTTACAGACGATTGGTTGGCAGCCTAGTTTATCTCACAGTTACTCGTCCATACATTTCTTATGTTGTTCATCAGGTGAGCCAGTATCTGTCTGCTCCACGATCGGCTCACTATGCTGCTGTTCTGTGCATTCTACGATACTTGAAGGGCACTCTCTTCCATGGCCTTTTCTATTCAGCTCAGTCTCCCCTTGTACTCCGTGCATTCTCTGATGCTGATTGGGCAGGAGATCTCACTGATCGTAGGTCCACTACAGGTTATTGCTTTCTCCTTGGTTCTTCTTTGATTTCTTGGCGAAGTAAGAAGCAAACTTTCGTGGCCCGCTCCAGTACTGAAGCAGAATATCGTGCTCTTGCTGACACCACATCTGAGTTCCTTTGGCTACGATGGCTTCTTAAGGATTTGGGTGTGTCCACATCCTCCGTTACTCCCCTTTATTGTGACAACCAAAGTGCCATTCATATTGCTCACAATGATGTCTTCCATGAACGGACTAAACACATCGAGATTGATTGTCATTTTATCCGTTCTCATCTTGTCTATGGTGCTCTCAAGCTTTTCTCTGTCTCCTCCAAAGATCAACTTGCAGATATCTTCACCAAGGCACTTCCTAAGGGACGCACTCGTGATTTGGTTGACAACCTCAAGCTGGTCTCACATCCACCTTGAGTTTGAGGTGGGCTGTTAATGTATTTTATGTTATGGGCTTTAGGCCTAGTTAGTTTACTTGTATAGCACACTTGTACTTGTACTACACTTTACTTGTACCGCACACATATGCTTACTTGTACCGCACACATATGTCTCCTATATAAAAGCATCACATGTATATTCCTCAATTATGAAATACAATACTACGATTCAGTATTTCTAACATAATTTTACGCCATGTGTTCTAAATTATTTATTCTTAAAAAGTTGTATTTTTTAATTTTAGAATCAAATGTGAAACCACATCATAAATATTTATCTAAGTGATTTATTAAGTACAAAAACCAAAGAATCTAGAACAAATGAATTGTAAAAAAAAAATTGCTTCACAATAATTTAAAAAAAAAAAATGGACAATTTACATTTTATACCAAATAATATTCTTACAATTTTTTTTTAAAGAGTTAACAAAATATAAAAATGACTATCAATAGTATTTAAATTATATATTTAGGAATTATATTATGCAGCTTATTATATATCTTTAAGTGTATCCATGCATATGCATGGAGTTACAAGCTAGTTAGTAATAATGAGTAATGACTTGACAATATTTATATTTTAAGACTTGTAATGATTTATATTGTATAATTATGTTGACAAATACAAATCATATATATATATATATATATATATATAGAGAGAGAGAGAGAGAGAGAGAGAAAGAGAGAGAGAGAGAGAGAGAGAGAGGCTGAAAAAAAAAATAATTAGAATCCTAATTTGATTGCAATTAGAATTTAATTTTGTGTCATGTGTCTCATCTAAACTCTCATATAAACTTTTAAATTTTGAGAAATGCTAACGAGTGCCCTTAGGGCACTGGTTAATAATCCATTTAAAGAAAATTTTTATGAGAAATGAAAAAAAAAATTAATATTTTGACAGTTTTTTTTATTTCCCATAAAAGTAGTATTAAAAATTTCCTAAAATGGATTATTAATGAGTGCTCTTAGGGCACTCGTTAGCATGACTTTTAAATTTTTATGTTAAATGAGTTAATTCAATGCAAATTATGAAAAGTCCAATATAAATAAATCATAAAAATTAAGAAACCCAATCATATATCTAATTATATATCTAAAGTTATAAGAAGGAAAAGTTTGAAAGATTATTTATACTTTTCAATACCATTTTGATTTTATAATGCAATATGGATGAACTCCTACAAATCAAAACTACTTTTTCTTCACAGTTTGCTCATTGAAATAATGGTCAAATTTAGCTTTACCATTTATACTCATGTAAACATTTTTTTTTTTTTTAACAAGAAGGAGTTTTTGTTTTTTTTTTAATCATCTCCCATGATAGAGCTTTTTATTATTATTATTATTATTTATTATTTATGGAGCTTAACTCTAAGAAACTATGACTAACAAAACGTATAAAACAGTTTCAAATTGCAATTTTTTTTCTTTATTAGAAAAACCAATTGAATTCAAAGCTAGAGTTATTTTAAGATCTCATCTTTACATCCATCGTCATAAATTGTGAGAAGAATATAGAAATAGATTAGTTTAGAGTTCAACCCCTTTTTTGGTTTTTGAGATATACACTTAATTTTCTCTCTTCCTAATTTTGGCTTTTCTCTCCCCTTTTCTTCATGCCTATTAAAAAAAGTTTAGAATTAGGATGATAGTTATTTGACTCTACCACGAAAGAGTCAAATGGCTATCATCCTATCTCATACTTGATGAAGTCAAGACTTTCACCAATGAGCCACACGGTACCTTTGCGCTTAAATGTCAACCTGCACAACACAAAGAAGGGGAATCCTCGCAGAGAGCACCGGTGTGGTGCCGGCCGAATACCCTCCGAAGGTTAAGTCAGAAAATATGCTCACAACTCTAGAGTGCTAGAGAGGGTAAATTATGCGTACCTTAATGTGAGGGTAGCGGGGCTTTTATAGTAGTAGAGGGTGGACTTCTCTTACTTGGAGTAGAAGTCGTTTCCATGTAGGAATCCTCTTGATCGTAGATCGCAGAATTCCTTCCTTATAAGACTCTTACATCAAACGTGGACTGCAAGCATCTCATACCAAGGGTCCTTATGGCCTTTGGGCCTACTGACATTTCACATTGGGCCCGTCTACTATCGGCCCACAGTAACTAACCGTCAGGCCCATCTTGTGCCCAAATTCTTCCTCTTCAGTTGCCCCCTTCACCTCATGGGTCCGTCATACATTAGTGGACGGAAGCATGGGGTGACGATAATACTGTGGGGATGACGGTTGAAAGGGACTGTGGGTCGTCGGTCCAAGTCACCAAGGATGACGGTAAGAAGGTTTAAACAGTTAGTAATTTGGCAACCGACAAGGCCTGAAATGCATTAAATGGCCATCGACACGTGTCACCTTTTTACAGGCCATTGGATGGGATCGAAGAGTCGCTTCGTCTTCCGTGCACTTCTCTTATAAATACTGCTTCTTCCTCCTTTCATTTTTCATTTTCAAAAAGAATTTCATTGTCAGAGAGAGACCGTCGCACCTGTCAGAGAGAGACCGTCGCACCTGTCAGAGAGAGACCGTCCACTTACTGCAACCGTCAGCGGTTTCTCCGTTCTATCTACTTTTTCCAGGTAAGCCATTTCTATCCGTCTTATATTTAATTCCTTATATTAACTATGAAAAAACAACTCCCTTTCTTTCCCCGTCATATTTTGTAACATCCATTATAGCCTTAGGTTTTGTCCTTACTTGTAGGAAAATGTCTAGTGTGTCAAGTAACCAGTCCGTCGTTCGCGACGGAGAGTTTTATGAGGAGGTGTATCCGTCAGGTCATAAAGACCGAGAGGATCTGAGCGAGGATAGGAGTCTATCTGCATCTTCTCATTCCTCAACAAATGAGGATATGGAGATTGTAGAAGTAGTTGAAGAACAAGTAGAGGAAATTAGACCCGTCGTGGGAGCGGACGGATTTAGGCTGTTCGTCATGCTGCCGGAGTGGACGGTCAATGCATTCACATCAAAAATCAAGGAGCCACATTTCAGCACCATTAAGGACAACTACCAAATCCCTGACCATATTCCCATCCGTCTACCGTATAAGTCAGAGAAATGTTATTACGAGGGGGTCGACGGTGTTGGGATATATGAGCAGGTGCTCAAGGCTGGCCTTAGATTCCCTCTGAGTTCCCTCCATCGCGAACTCCTACAATATTTGGGATTTTCCGTCAGCCAGATATCCCCAAACGCCTGGCGAGTCTTTATTGCCATGGAGATGCTGTACGGAGCCATGTCAGGTGGTAGGCGTAGGCTGACGGTGAGGGAATTCCTTCACAGCTACCGTCCGGATGAGATAGATAAGTCGAGGGGAATGTATAGCTTCGTCCCCAGGAGCTCTGTCTTAAAGGTTATCTTTGAAACCCCAGATTCAAATAGAGACTGGAAGAGCCGTTACTTCTTCATAGAAGGAGACGGCTGGATGTGCCGTCCAGGGGAGACGGATCACATGCCCGTAGACACCACGTGGGGCATTTTAGCTGAGTCTGGTATACCCGTCATACAAAAATAACTTAGCTTTATTTTTATCACTTTATCTAGTTTTCTTTAAACTTTGCGCCCGTCTACTCTTTTTTCAGTTCGTCAGCGCCCCCAGATAGAGCTAGAAGAATTCAGCTTTTTGGAAAAGATTTTCAAGAAGACCTCGCCGGAGGAAAGGACCTGGGCAAAGCTCGTCACCCTTGATACTATTCATTGGTATTGTGACGGACCTAAACCATCTCCTGCAGCAAGAAAGTACGACGAGAAAGTTCGTCAACGTAAGCTTCCATCCTAGTCCTTTCAATTTCGTCCGTCTACTACTATATCTTTATAGTTTTCTCCGTCTACTTTGGCAGAAATGGATGACGCTAAGAGAAGGGCACTGATCAGAGCAAATGCTACCAAAAAAAGGGGGACGGGTGATGCTGACCCGAAGGAGACGGGTACCCAAAACCCATTAGCGAAGAGAAAACAACCTTTGAAGGGAGACCGTCCATCCAAGAAACCAAAGGTTCCTCTGGACCCCGTCCTGGGTCTTATGGCTGGAGGAGCTAAATCCGTCACCCCAGCCAAGCATGGGGCTGGTAAGGGCCTTATGGGGGGTCCGTTGACTAGTGACAAGAAACCACCTCCCCTTCTTAGGGACGACCCTAAACACGCCTTGGAGCAACTCTCCTCAATAATGTCCTCTGAGGACTATGAAGACCTGAGCAATCACTCGACGGAGGCGATGGGCGAGACGGGCCTCTTCAGCATAGCTCAGGTAATGGTCCTTCCATTTATTTATTTATTTATCCGTCTATACTCGTTTGCATATGAGACTAATTTTTCCCGTTCTTCAGGCCATGGTGATGATGAAGGGTCTTTTTGGACGATGTTTGAACCATGAGACGACCATGGGCCGCCTAAGGGAGAAGGCTAAGGTGACGGAGCACGAGCTGGCCCAGCTTCAAGCCTGGAAGGTTATTCAGGAGAAGAAGCTCAAGATGGCTGAGGAGGTGCGGGACCAATACCTCGAAGCGACGGAGGAAATGAAGAAGACCATTGAGAAGAAGGATGTAGAACTCCGTCATGCCAAGGAGGTTGCTGTGCTCGAGTATCGCGACTCCGACGCTCTCCTGATGGAGCTAGGGGTCTCGTATGCTGACGGATTCGACGAGGCCCTCCGTCAGGTTAAAGCTCTTTACCCACAGCTCGACTTGACATCCGTCAGTATAGATGCTGCGGGACAAACGTCCGTCCAACCTGCGCAGTTTGAGGACACGGAGGAAATTTTTGGCGAGAAAGCTATCCCCGATGCCCCTCTTGACCAGGCAGTTGTGGACGGTGACCCAAAGGAAGCTTCGGCCCGTCGTACTGAGGATGACATAGCCCCGTCGTAGAGTAATTTTTGTTTTAGTGATTTTAACTTATTGTAATACATTATTAGAACAATACATGACTCCGTCATGTCTCCAACTTCTGTAAGCACTTGTTTTTGGACATGTTTTTTGTTTACACATTTGCTTAATTTTAAAGTGGCTTGATATACTCCGTCGTGTCTTGAACTTTTGCAATGTTATTTGGATACGATTTACGAATGACTCCGTTCATAAGGACGGTTAAAGATGAGTGTTGACTCCGTATTCGATTTTGTTAATTCGTAACCGTCGTGCATTTTGTATGTCAAGGACACAATGTCAGTCAATGCTGGGATGGTAATAACCGTCCACTTTATGGAAATTTGCTGATCTTCCATCTTCTAGGATCCATCGCTTATAAGATTTCTTTTTTAACCGTCTGAATTTATTTTACGGATCCATCACTTTATTTTATTGCCCAATCTGTTGATTGATCCATTATCCGTCTTCTGCTGGACTTTGAACGACCGTCCATTTGGGCCGATCCGTCCCTTTGTGAAACAAGTTTTGTTCGTCCTCAATGGGACCTTGGATTTTAATTAGCTTGGGATGAGCCGTCACCTTTGTGGGCTAAGTTTTATTTGTCCTCTAAGGACTGGATTCTAATTCCTTTCTGATGATCCGTCCACTTTGTGGACTTAATTTTATCCGTCCGCTTTGTGGACTTAATTTTATCCGTCCACTATGGGACTTTGGATTTTCATCCCTTTGGGGTGATCCGACCACTTCGTGGATCAATTTTATCCGTCCTCTATGGGACTTTGGATTTTCATCCCTTTGGGATGATCCGTCCACTGTGGATTCAATTTTATCCGTCCACTATGGGACTTTTGGATTTTCCATCGCTTTGGGATGATCCGTCCACCTTGTGGTCTTAGGTTTTATCCGTCATCTTGTGGGACTTTGGATATTCATCCCCTGGGATGATCCGTCCATTATGTGGACGTTGTTTTTATCCGTCCTCTTGTGGGACTTTGGGTATTCATCCCTTGGGATGATCCGTCCATTATGTGGACTTTGGTTTTATCCGTCCTTTTGTGGGACTTTGGATATTCATCCCTTGGGATTATCCGTCCACCTTGTGAACTTATTTTTGTTTATGTAGGTAAATCACAGTAGAGTCTGAACACTTCATTTATTGAAAGAAAATAATGATGAGGAAAATGTACCTGCCCCCTCGGGCTTAAAAAGGTACTTGTAGAAAAATTATTCGAAGTAGAGAGCAAAACTCAAATAATAAGAAAATTGTCTGAGGTAAAGAACTTTATAGTAAACTAAGTAAAACATGGTAGTAAACTGGAAACTGGGGGAGAGTCGACGTTCTTCATGGCGCCCCTACTGGTAGTACCTCCGAAGGTGCTCTGTGTTCCATGGGTGTTGAAGCTTCTATCCGTCCATGGTTTCGAGGTGGTAGGTCCCTTTTCTTTACCAAGACGAGATCCTGTATGGTCTTTCCCAGTTGGGGCCGAGCTTTCCTTGCGCTGGATCTCTGGCAGCTCCCATTACCTTTCGTAGCACAAGATCTCCAATCTGGAAGTCCCTGTGTTTGACATTGGAGTTGTAGTATTTCGCCATGAGGTTCTGGTACCTAGCCAACCTCTGTTCTGCTGTAGCCCGGACCTCGTCTATCAGGTCCATCTGGAGCCGCAGGGCCTCTTCGTTGTCATCCTTGTCGTAGTTCTCCACTCGATAGCTAGTGAGCCCGACCTCTACTGGAATGACGGCTTCACTTCCGTACGTCAGTCTGAACGGTGATTCTCCAGTTGGTGTTCTTGTGGTTGTACGGTATGCCCACAAGACGCTCGGCAGTTCGTCAGGCCAGATGCCCTTCGCCCCCTCGAGCCGGGTCTTGATGATCTTCAGCAAGGACCGGTTCGTGACTTCTACTTGCCCGTTGGCCTGAGGGTGTGCGGGTGACGAATAGTGATTTTTGATCCCCAGTTCTGAACAGAAGCTCCTGAATGCTCCGTTATCGAATTGCTTTCCGTTGTCGGAGACGAGCACCCTGGGTATCCCGAACCTGCATATAATATTTCTCCAAACGAAACTCCGGACGTTCTTCTCCGTGATAGTGGCCAGGGCCTCTGCTTCTACCCATTTGGTGAAGTAGTCGATTCCAACTACCAGAAATTTTAGCTGTTTTGCGGCTATCGGGAAGGGACCCATGATATCTAGTCCCCATTGGGTGAACGGCCAAGGGGCCGTCATAGGCGTCAGCTCCTCGGTCGGTTGCCTGATCAGGTTACTGAACCTTTGACATTTGTCACATGTCTTGACGTATGCTTATGCGTCTTTTTGCATTGTTGGCCAGTAGTACCCCGCTCTGATCAGTTTGTTCACTAAGGATCGTGCCCCTGAATGGTTTCCACAGATGCCCTCATGCACTTCCCTCATTACATAGTCGGCTTCGTCTTGACCTAGGCACCTCAGGTACGAGCATGAGAACCCTCTTTTGTATAAGATATTGTTGATTAGTACAAATCGCGAGGCATGGACCTTCAGCTTCCTGACTTCGTTTTTTCCTTCGGGTAGTGTGCCCATCTTCAGGTATGCTATCAGCGGCGTAGTCCAACACTCTTCAGAATTCAGCTCCTGCACTTTTATTCCGTCATCAATGAGTGAGTATAGTTGTACAAATGACAATACCTGTTCGGGAACGATCATGGGTTCTGCTGAGGCTGCCTTCGCAAGACGGTCGGCACATTCGTTTTCTTCCCTTGGGATTTGAACGAATCTTACTGTGAGATCACCGATTCGTTTCTTTACTTCGTGCAGGTACTTTCTCATCCTCTCACCCTTGCATTCGTAGATGCCATTGATTTGACTTGTTATCACCTGGGAATCGCAATGCATGATCATGGATTCCGCGCCTGCTGCCTTCGCGAGGTCTAGTCCTGCTACCAAAGCTTCATATTCGGCCTCATTGTTGGTCGTGGGGAAGTCCAGACGAATCATGCATTCGATTTTATCTCCGTCGGGGGTATGGATTAGTACACCGGCACCTCCTGCATGCCTATTGGAGGATCCGTCCGTGTGGATGCTCCATTGAGCCTTTGTATCTGCCCCCACGCCTTCTGTCCTGGAAAATTCTGCAATGAAGTCGGCCACGGCTTGTCCCTTAATTGCATTTCGAGGACGGTACTGTATATCAAATTCGCTCAGTTCAACCGTCCATAGGGCCATGCGTCCTGCGGTATCCGGGCTACTCATGGCTCTCCGTAGGGGTTGATCCGTTAGGACCACTATTGTGTGCGCCTGGAAGTATGGCTTGATCTTTCTTGCCGCAGTTACTAGCGCGAAAGCCAACTTCTCCATTTGGGAATACCTTTCCTCCGCTCCCCGGAACGCCCTACTTATGAAGTAGACGGGTTTCTGTGATCCATCCTCCTCCCTAATTAGGGCCGCGCTGACTGCCGCTTGCGAAACCGCTAAATAGAGGTAGAGTTCTTCCCCAGGCTTAGATGGGCTGAGCAACGGTGGGGACGACAGGTACTTCTTCAAGTCCTCAAATGCTTTCTGGCATTCGTCCGTCCATACGAACGACTTCCGTAACGTACGGAAGAATGGGAGACACTTGTCCGTCACCTTTGAGACGAACCTATTCAGAGCTGCAATTTTACCGTTCAATCTCTGCACATCCTTGATTGTTTTCGGCGATTCTAACTCCATGATGGCCCGAACCTTCTCTGGGTTAACCTCTATACCTCGATGGGAAACCATGAACCCTAAGAACTTTCCTGCCGTCACTCCAAATGCGCACTTGTCCAGATTTAACTTCATATTATACGACCTGAGAGTGTTGAAGGTCTCCTGTAGGTCTTTCAGGTGATCGTGCTCAAAAATGCTTTTTACAAGCATGTCGTCAACATACACTTGCACATTCCTCCCAATCTGATGTGCGAACATCTTGTTCATTAGCCTCTGGTAGGTTGCTCCTGCATTCTTTAGCCCAAATGGCATCACTTTGTAGCAAAATAGTCCCTGACTTGTGACGAAGGAGGTCTTCTCCTGATCATCCTCGTCCATCTTGATTTGATTGTAGCCGGAGAAGGCATCCATAAAGCTCAAGAGTTGGTGCCTTGCCGTTGAGTCTACCAGTGTATCGATACGAGGTAACGGGAAGCTGTCCTTCGGGCAAGCCTTGTTGAGGTCCGTGAAGTCGACGCACATTCGCCACTTCCTCGTAGCTTTCTTGACCATCACCACGTTTGCTAGCCAGTCGGGGTAGTATACCTCCCGAATGAAATCTGCCTCAAGAAGCTTCCTAACCTCCTCGGCTATAGCTTTGTCTCGCTCTTCAGCGAATACTCGCTTTTTCTGCCTCACGGGCGAAAACGTGGGGTTCACATTCAGCCTGTGAACTATGACTGAGCAATCAATACCCGGCATGTCCTCGTGGCTCCAAGCGAAAACATCCTGATTATTCCTTAGGAACGTTGTTAGGGCCTGTCGTGTGGATTGACTGGCCAACGTCCCAATTCTAGTTGTCCGTCCAGGTCTTGGCTCGTCTAGAGTTACTTCCGCTAGTTCTTCCACTGGTTCTGCTGCGACCCGCTTTTCTTCTATGCACATGGTGTGCTGGTGGTCATCCATTTCCAACATGGCTACGTAGCACTCGCGGGCGGCCACCTGATTCCCTCGCAACTCGCCGACCCCATACTCCGTGAGGAATTTAATCATCAAATGGTACGTCGAGGTTGCAGCCTTCCAGCTGTTGAGAGTTGGCCGCCCGAGGATAGCATTGTATGCTGATGAGCAGTTGACTACGAGGAATGTTACATCCCGAGTGATCTGCTGTGGATAATCGCCCACCGTCACTGCCAGTGTGACCACACCCAATGGGAATACTCTCGTTCCTCCAAACCCTACTAGCGGGGAATTTGTTGGTATTAGCCGTTCCCTATCAATCATCATCTACTGGAACGCAGGGTAGTATAGGATGTCCGCCGAGCTGCCATTGTCAACCAGCACTCAGTGTAAGTTGTATTCTCCCACTCGTAAGGTGACCACTAATGCGTCGTCATGCGGATGATGAAGATGTCGTGCATCTTCCTCTGAGAACCCGAAGATTGAGCTATCTATCCGTGCTATCTTTGGTACCGAGCCCGTCAGCTGAACATTCTGGACCATTCGGAGGTAAGTTTTTCGGGCTTTTTTAGACGACCCGGTTGTTGATGTACCCCCTACGATCATCCTTATGTCTCCGATTGGTGGTCTAGGACGCTCATTATCCCTTCGGGGCTAAGTCTCTTGCGGTGGCTGGTCCGTCCTCTCTTTTCTTACAAATTTTTGTAGTTTCCCTTGTCTTATAAGGGCTTCTATCTGCTGCTTTAAGTCATAGCACTCTGCTGTGTCGTGGCCGTGATCGCGGTGGAAGCGGCAGTATTTGTCTCTTGACCTTTTGCTGGGATCTGATTTCAACTTCCCGGGGAAGGTTAGAGCCCCCTCGTCCTTGATTTGCATCAGGACTTGATCTATCGGAGTCGTCAACGGTGTGAAGCTTGTGAACCTCCCTCCGGGTGGCTTAGGGCGTCGCTCAACCCTTCGGTCGTCCACTCTCGGCTTCTTCGACCCTTGATCCCTTTGTCCTTCCTCCTGTCGCTCCCTCTTCCTTGGCTTATCCTCCCGAGCCTGCAACGCGTCTTCTGCGTTCATGTACTTTGTTGCCCTGTAGAGTACTTCTGACATGGTTTTAGGGTCGTTCTTGTATAAAGAGAACAGGAACTTTCCCCTTCGCAACCCGTTCGTGAAGACTGCTACCAATATTTTGTCGTCAGCTTCGTCTATTGAGAGTGCTTCCTTATTAAAGCGCGTTATATAAGTCCGCAACGTCTCGTCCTCCCGTTGCTTAATACTCATTAGGCAAGCTGTGGACTTCTTGTATCTGTGCCCCCCAATGAAGTGCGTGGTGAACTGAGCACTTAGCTCCTTGAAGGTGCCGATGGAGTTTGGCGTCAGCCTACTAAACCATATTCTTGCGGAGCCTTTGAGTGTTGTGGGGAAGGCCCTGCACATGATCTCGTCAGCTATGCCCTGAAGGTGCATCAGGGTCTTGAACGTTTCCAGATGGTCCAGAGGGTCCTTCACCCCATCGTAGCTTTCTATATGTGGCATGCAGAATTTCTGAGGTAGGGGGAAGGCGTTCACGGCTGCAGTGAATGGTGAGTCAGTGCGGTTGACTAGATTGTCTAGATCACTGGAAACTCGTCCCTTGAGCGCGTTCATCATCACCTCCATTTGTTCCCTCATTGCCTGCATCTCTGCGGGCAATTTGTGGTGGTGTCGCGTTCGTGAGGGACGGCATGCTTAAGTTCTGTCTCTCTGGTCTGCTTGGGGCATGGCTGCCTTCAGGTCTCTCCTGGTTTTTCTTTGGAGCGCTGGTCCCTTCTTCTTCTCCTTGGTCGTTCTGTCCTGCATTCTTCTGACGCAGCTGCTCTTCTAGGTCGTTATTTTGTTTGGTGAGACGTTTCACCGCGGCAGCCAGAGTTTGAACTTGCCTCTCGAGGGCAGTCGTGGGCGGTTCGTCTCTTTGAACGTCGTTGGTGGTTGCCATCGAGCGAGTGAGTACCATGCAACCCTTTAGTCTGAAAAACGATAGTATGGCTTTGGATCTCCACTAACGTTTCCCACAGACGGCGCCAACTGATGAAGTCAAGACTTTCACCAATGAGCCACACGGTACCTTTGCGCTTAAATGTCAACCTGCACAACACAAAGAAGGGGAATCCTCGCAGAGAGCACCGGTGTGGTGCCGGCCGAATACCCTCCGAAGGTTAAGTCAGAAAATATGCTCACAACTCTAGAGTGCTAGAGAGGGTAAATTATGCGTACCTTAATGTGAGGGTAGCGGGGCTTTTATAGTAGTAGAGGGTGGACTTCTCTTACTTGGAGTAGAAGTCGTTTCCATGTAGGAATCCTCTTGATCGTAGATCGCAGAATTCCTTCCTTATAAGACTCTTACATCAAACGTGGACCGCAAGCATCTCATACCAAAGGTCCTTATGGCCTTTGGGCCTACTGACATTTCACATTGGGCCCGTCTACTATCGGCCCACAGTAACTAACCGTCAAGCCCATCTTGTGCCCAAATTCTTCCTCTTCAATACTAATCATTTTCCTATACACTACGTACCCGCATTAAAGAATCCAAATTAAACACAAACAAATAGAACCATAAATCTCATCACACCCATAGGTAATTTTGTGATTGAAAGATGTAGCAATACCAAATTATGATGAATGGAAAGTACTTTAAAAAAATAGAAGACTTTCTGAGCACGCGTAGAGGCTACTACAATTTAGCTTTATTTAAACCATCAATTTATGGTTATATTAACTTTTTTGAAGCATTGAGAAATTCAACTTAATTAATATGCAATTACATTAATTTTTTTAATCAATAAATTATTTGCTAAAAATATTTTATTGCCCTTAGTTTTACATTTTTGATTCCACGACTTAAAATTGTTACATGTAAAGAGTATTTTTGAACCACCAAAATGTTCATCTCAAATAGGGGGAGGGTCTTAAATAATAGTATAGATATAGATGAAAGTGATATCAAAAGATTCAAAACTTTCCTGAAATAGTTCATTAACAAATGCCCGAAGGAAGACATGCTCATCCCAACACCAAAGCACTAATGAGCATGACTTGCAGATTTGGCCACTTTGGATGATTATTGAGAAAATTGAAGGAAAAGAGAGATGGATTGGCCAGTTTGCGGTGTATTTTTGTTTTTCCTAGTTTTTTTGGGTTTTAAAAAAAACTGGACTTGTGGCTGGATTGCAGTTCTGGTTTGGTTTTTAAAACCAAGAAATGCTAGCTTGGCGATTCAGAAGATTTGCATTTGTTAATAGTTTGTATTGTGACCAAAGCTTGTATTTCCTAAGACAATTTTGTCAATCATTCACTTCATCTAGAGTTACCTTCCGGCAAAAATACAGTATCACATGTAAATTGAAGGTGGGTGATTAGTTGAATTCTTAGAGCAATTCTTATTATGTGAATCACGCCGTCTATAAGATTTTTAAGCACCAGCAAAGAGGAAATATGCTAATTTTCCATTTATTAGTATTGAGAAAGATGTTGAGGAGAAGGCATCTCATTCATCCCATTTATGCATCATTTTTCTAATCACATGTAAATTCTACTTGATTGTAGTTTCTACTTTCCACACGTTATGAGAGGGCTAATCACATGTAAATTCCACAGGATATAGTTTTCACTTTTCACACGCTTTGAGAGGGAGGATTCGGAGAATTCAATATAACCAAATGGTAAAAAGTTTCATTCCATGCTATTAAAGACTTCTCATAAATATATTTTCATTTCATGAATTTGCAAATGATATGGTTTGAAAATTTTAATAAATGTATACTTTGTTTGGAAGTTGACTTTGCAAATGTAGTACTCTTTTATGTTGAGCTGATGAGCCAACATAAATTTACAAATGTATATGTTAAATTACCGATTATTCTCAAAGTTTAAACTATTAAGAGATGATAAATTTATTCATTTAATCTAACGTTATTATATTTTGTTTGTAGATGAGCTCATGAACCAGACTAATTCCTACTGTATGTTGATTGACACTCTTGTGACTTGTCACTCCATCAAAGAGGAGGTTGAAGTTGAACTCCAAAAGGAGTATCAAATGGAGATTGAAAAGGTAAAATGTATGAGAGAAATAATGCAATACAACTATTCCATTATCGTAATAATTTGGTTACACACTTGATAGAATTAGATCTAGAACTCAAAACCTTATTGGCAATTCAAAATCTTACAAGGGACGGAAATATGATTAATCTCAAACAAATGCCATTGGTACATCAAAAATCATGCTTAATTATGTTTCATAAACATATGTTATGTACTTTTAATTTTTCTTATGAAACTCTTTGAGAGACAAGCTGTGGTGATATCAGGCTCGGGCTGTCACAAGATTTGGTGAAGATGTGTGACAGTTTATGCATACCTTACCCACGCAGACGCAGGTAAACACCCAAACACCGGCCCAACCGCCCAAGGCTTTTTCAGCACCTAGAATCAGAATTTGACACTTGTTTCTAGAGGAGGTGGCACTGTTTTTAGGAACCCATGTATTCTTTTAGTGGGTCCCCACGTCCCCCAAAGTGACCTCGATCGTTCAGGATTCAGGTACCACATTTTCAAATCTTATCTTATGAAGCGGAACGAAAAAATTAACATGAATGGTATCCAAAATGTTATATTGCGCTCAATCTAGTCGTTGGTTTTGAATTTTGATTACTCATTTATAATCTGATTTGTGATAAGTGATAAGTGATAAGTGATCATTACATCATTTGGAAAGCTTTACGAAAATTATTTTGACAAAATAATTTCTTACCCAAATAAATAAGTGAAAAAAATCAGGTATAATTTCTCAACTTATTGTATTTTTAGAAATTATTATTCACTTAGATTGGATGCATTTAACTATTTCTTTGACGGTAAAGTTAACTCAACTGGTAAATTTTTTAATGGTTAAATAAAAGATTTAGAGTTCAATTTCTACCTATACCAAAAATCAATTGGTGTTTTGGTCTAATAATAAAGAGTTATCAGAGCGGACGTCATAGGTTGAAACTCTCTAAAATATATATATATATATATATATATTTTTTTTTTCCCTTTTTCAAACAAGTGAACTTTATAGTAATTTTAATTTTAATATTTATCCTTTAAAAATTGTAATGATAAAATTCTAATATCTCCAATTACTATAAATTTTTAAACCAAAAAGTATAAAATTACTTTTAAAACCTTAGAGTTTAGTGTTTAGGTGTGTTTCAATTATACCTTAAACTTAAAAAATGAATTATTTAAAAGTTTCTAGTACGATTCATTTTTTTTAAAAAAAATTTATAATTTTTTTTGTTAATCCTATTAACTATCATGTCATCATTTAGTTTAAATAAAACTTAATTCAAACTTTAAGATTTAAAGGAAACTCACAAAAAATTATAAGGTTTAATTTAAATAAAGCTATAGGGAACAATAAGGTTTAAATAACACGTTTTTAGAAACTTTAAAAATTAAAGAAAATATTTTGAAAGTTGAAATTTAAATGAAACGCACCCAAATTCTAAGTCTTATCAATATTCTCAAATCTAATATTCTTCTCAGTAATCATAAACAAATAGTAGCAATTAATAAACTTTTTTTTTTTAATAAAAAAAACCCTTTACGTAGCAATTAAAATGACTTGACAGTCCTTGTCACGTAATGGATGTCGTCACCTGGTTGGTGGCTCATAGTTTTCAGAAGAAAAGCAGTCCGCACCCAATGAACTCCGAGCTGAACACTTTAACGACCGCATATAAACCGAAATGAAAGGCCGAAACAGCTAAGCTATAAGCTGATGTGGCCGTCCCTTTCTCTCCCCCATAATCAACACTCCCCGACTTTCTCTCTTACACAAACTGAAACTTTTCCTCCTAGGTTTCGATCATCCTAAGAATAAAAAAATAAAAAACAATATAGAATCCCATAAATATATATCTAAGTTCCTAGTAATGAATGAAAAGCAAGAAGGAAGAAGTGGTCGTTGGCTACAACAGCGGCCTCAGCCATGAAGGATCGCGGTAAGAAACAACGCGACGTCGTTTCGTGGAGCGGCTTCTTCTGGTGCACCCTCATCGTTGTCTTCTCTTGTGTCCTCTTCACCGGTTTCACCTTCTCCACTTTTCATCTACTCTTTGGCGGTAACGGTACACTCTTTTTTGTTCTCTTTAATTTCTACGTCTTTTCAATCCAAATCCATTTGGAAGCCTAGCGTTTTTACATCATCTGCAACCATTCTCGTAACTTTTTTACAAACGTTTATTTTAAATTTTTTTCTCTTTCTTTTTAATAATTTAATATAAAGATTTTATTTTTAATAGCTTTTATCAGAATGTGCAATTTAAACTACTAGTCTTTTGGTTTTTTGGAGTTTCCCTACTGTTTTATTCGTTAATATAAATAGGAAAAATCCAATTCCGTCGTGTCAATTTTATATTACTTTATCTAGTTTTGAACATGCGAATGTTGCACTTGTCCCATTTTTTTATTAGCAGTGAATTAAATACAATGATTCAACTCAACGTGATTACAAATTCAATGGTCGTTACGCAAATTTTGACAAATTTAATTAACACTAAGCTTTGTGAAAATTGCAAATAATTGTTTGACATCTTCTATAAATTAATCATTTTTTTTTTTTCCATGTTTTTTTGAACAGAAAAGTTTCAGCCAGTATTGGTCTTCAGATGGCAAGCTCCGTCGAGGGAGTCCATCTCCGGTGAAGCTCCGGTGACTCCTTCCATTTCAATTCGAGAAACAGTTTTGCTTCCAGATCAGGCTCTTCTTTTCCTGAATTACCCTCCATCAACTCGGTTATTTACGAAAGAGGACCTCGACTGCGTTTATTTCTCGGCCAACTCATCGCTCAAGCAGGAGCCATTGTACGTGGACGGTGATGATCGAGATAGCCAGATCGTACGGTGTCCGCTTCATCCACGTGGCTTCACGGTCTCGCTTGCCTTGAAATCCGACGGTGAGAATATCACAGCCGGGCCAACACATAGTTGGGACTCGCTTGTGTACGAGGCTATGATAGACCGAGACAACACCACGATTGTGTTCGTGAAAGGCCTTAATCTACGGGCCGAGAAAATCTCAAACTCTTCGAAGTTCGAGTGCGTGTACGGCTGGGATTTCACGAGACCGAGGTATTTGTTAAGGACCAACGTCGTATCGATTGCTCAGGAGATCGTACGGTGCAAAACCCCTCTCAGTGTTTTGAGTAGTCCACGTAGGATGATGGGCAACAATTCTGTGAAGGTCTCAATTAGAGTGAAAGGTAGAGGAATATTCCACTCTATAGCCCGGGCGGGGCTCCGTTCGGTTCAACCTGACCCGCCCATCCGAAAAGAGTACGAGATGTGTGTGTGCACCATGTTGCGCAATCAGGCTAGGTTCTTAAAAGAATGGGTCATGTACCATGCTGCAATTGGGGTACAACGTTGGTTTATCTATGATAACAATAGTGATGACAACATTGATGAAGTGCTAGAGTGGTTGTCCAATGCCAATTACAACATTACAAAGCACCTTTGGCCTTGGATCAAGACCCAAGAGGCTGGTTTTGCTCATTGTGCGTTAAGGGCAAGGGACTTTTGTGAATGGGTTGGGTTTATTGATGTGGATGAGTTCCTTTATTTGCCATCAAATTTGGGATTACATGATGTGCTTCAAAATCAATCAAGGTATGGTTATGTGGGTGAGATGCGTACCTCTTGTTATAGTTTTGGGCCGTCGGGGCTTACACGTGTTCCTCCGCAAGGGGTGACGGTTGGGTACACTTGTCGAGTGGGGGTGGTGGAGAGGCACAAGAGCATAGTGAGGCCTGAGGCATTGAATTCTACGTTGATCAATGTGGTGCACCATTTTCATCTTAGGCATGGTTTTGAGTATGTGAATGTGGACAGGGGAGTATTGATAATTAATCACTATAAGTACCAAGTGTGGGAAGTTTTCAAGGAGAAATTCTATAGGAGAGTGGCTACTTATGTGGCTGATTGGCAGAATGACCAAAATGCAGGGTCTAAGGATCGAGCCCCTGGTTTGGGAACTAGAGCTGTTGAACCCCAAGATTGGTCTACTCGGTTTTGTGAGGTCTATGACAGTGGCCTTAGAGATGAGGTCTTGAGAATCTTTGCAAAGCCTGAATCCCAAATTCTGCCTTGGCAAGAGGAGCATGAGGAACACGAGCAACACTTGAGAACGAGGACAAAAGGAAAACATAAAGGGTTTTTTTATGATTATGTGAGATAAATTATTTGTCAACTTTTAGCTTTTAAAATATATATATAAAAATATATATATATTTCCACTTTTTTTTTTCTTCCTTCGCCACAGCATATGGTATACTTTTGCAGTAGATATGGATTAGTTGATCAATTCTTTTGTAGATAGGCTTAAAAGTCGTGTAGTTCTCTTGTATTAGACATGTATAAAAATATATAGTAAAATAATAACTTAATATCTCCTATCAAAATTATGTTTAATGATGATCTTTTATAAAATGAAATTAATCTTTTATTGTCTCTATAATGACATTTTGAAGATTTTCACTTTTAACATAAATTACTAAATTGTCTACCAAAGTTAATAACAAAATTTCAAGGGAGGCAATGCCATCGCCTACTCAAAGCACGCTACCGATATTTACAACCTTTACTTCTCTATTATATTACTCAATTTTCCACTAAGTCTTCAAGTTCAAGAATAATGCAAAACTTTAGTGCATACTAAAAAATGAAAGTAAGAAAAAATGTATCTTATCTCTATGACTACTAGACCAAGTGACTGTTTTTTTTAAATTTTTATTGTAAGCATGTAACAAATTAAACCCTATAGTTTTTAAAGTAACAAATTTAAACTTTTTATAGTTTCAAAAGTAATAAATTAAATTCTTAGGTTTCAAGAAGTATTAAATTAAACCCTCAACTTATATTAAATCTCAAACACAATAGGTTGAAGTTTAATTTGCTACTTTGTGAAACATCAAGGTTAAATTTGTTGTTTTTGAAACTACATAATTTAATTTGTTAAACCTCTTAAATTATATGATTTTAAATATAATTTCTCTTTCTTTTAAGAGCATCACTGAAATGACTCAAAATTTGAGAGGCAAATTATTAGGACATATGTGAATTATGTTAGGAACATATGTCATTATAGAATTGGTTAATCCTTTGACAAAATGCATTTTACTTGTAATTAGGTAGATCTAGGATGTGTTTAATACTTCAAGGAACAAGGTTTCAAGTTCAAGTGTTAAAGCCATGCAAATTTGTTCAAGAATCAAGTGAAAAAGTGCTGGATTTTAAAGCTCGACAACTAGTATCTATCGAGGCTTAAAAGGCTGTTCTAGCCTGATGCTCGACAGCTGCTCGATAGATAGAGTATCTGTCGAGATTTATGAAAAATCAGTTTTTCAGATTTGATTTCATTCCAATCCGTGAGTATGTGTTTAGGCTTTCTTTTCTCACAACCCTAAACATATATAAGGATTATTTTAAGGGTCGTCAAAGGTTGCACAATTGCTTGAGTGTGATGCAAAGTTTTGTTCATGCAAATTGTGATCGGAGACAAAATTTGTCCTAGTTCATCTTTCTCTTGAAGAAACTGTTGTGTTTGTACACCATAAGGTTTTGTAACTAAGGAGCTTTGTGATCTTCATCGTGTTGATGAATTGAAAAACTTTGCAGCCAACTTCTTTCTCAAGTTAGTGAGTAAGTCGTGTACTGAGATCCACACATCGAATTCGTTAGTCACGTATTGAGAGCCGTGCATTAAAAGGAGAGAATGTTACTATAGAACAAGTCCAATTTGGGTATTGGGGTAAGGGTTCAACTATAGATTGGTATAAGGTACTGAGATTCCTTTACTTGTAACCGCTTGTTGTGATAATAGTGAATTCTCGGGAGTGGTGACCTTAAAATCACCCGGTGGGATTTTTGCTGTGTAGGTTTTCCTCATTCATAAACAAATCACTATATCAATTTATTTTTCGTTGTATCTTTACTTAGTTGGTGATTTGTTTGTGCTGCCACATATATTGTATGTTAATCTGATTAATTAATTAACTTGGCTAATTAATTTGTTAATTCATCACAATGAGTCAATACATTCTTGGCCTATCACAAACTTCAATTTTTGTAGGTATTTAATAGATCGCTTCAACATATGATTTTATACCCAACCCAAACCGGTTTTGACACCCCTAGTTACATATCATTGGGAGTTCAAAGTTGGACTCTTAAGTCTATGTGCTAGCTCTTATTTTTTCTACTTGGAGATTGTAGTTCCTTTTTTTTTTTTTTTTAGTAGGAGTTTTGTGTAATTTTAGGAGTTTTAGGGTGTGTTTGGTAGAGTGGATTTTAGGAATGATGGGAAAAAAAAGAGAGGAGAGAAAACTTTTTGGAGGGTGTTTGGTTGGAAGGGGGAGAGGGAAAAATGAGGGTGTTTTCTCTATAGACTCACCAAAAAGTTTTCTCCCTAAAATAGAGAGAAAATCTAGTGGCTAAATGACAAAAATGCCCATGTGGGCTTCTACATTGCTTTTTTTTTTTTTTTTTTTTCAATTCCAATTATAACAAGTGAAAACTTTTTGTTCTCATTTTTTTTCTTTTGCTTTCCACTGGATGATGCAGGTTGCCTCTTCTTCTTTTTTTTTTTTTGGGTTTAGATGTGATTTTTTTTTCTAGACATGATTTTTATTTTTTTAATAAATTTGTGTGATTGTATTTTTCTTGGTTGTTTGTCATTTTTGTTTTTTTTTAAATTGGGCATCATTTTTAATAGGGTTATATGAGTAAATTTATATAAACTCACTTTCTCCATTTCTCCACTTTTTCACTCCCAACCAAACAAAAATGAGAGAAATTAAAATCTTTTCTATCCTCGTACCATTTTCTATTCTCCCACTTTTCTACCCCTCCAGGCTCCAACCAAATGGACCCTTAATGCTTTGGACTTTAAAGTTGATCCAAAAGGCTGGTTGTTCTCATTGTGCGTTATGGGCATGGGTATTTTATGAATGGGTTGGGTTTTATTGATGTGAATGAGTTCCTTTATTTGGGATTACATGATGTGCTTCAAATATTAAAATCAATCAAGGTATGGTTATGTGGATGAGATATATACCTTTTGTCATATAGTTTTGGGCCATTGGGACTTAAAACATGTTCCTCTGCAAAGGGGTGATGTCGAATAGGGATCCCGGAGAGGCACAAGCGCATAGTGAGGCCTGAGCATTGAATTCCACGTTTGATCAATGTGGTGCACCATTTTCATCTTAGACATGATTTTAACTAGGGATGGCCATACCTATTGAGTAATGGATATCCTACCCTACCCTACCCAATTGTTTTGGATAATACTCGGTTCTTCATAGGTAGAGCCTAATCGGGTAGGGTATGGATATTACCCGAATTGCTCGGGTAGAGTATGAATATTATCCAAACCTGACTCGTATTAAAAAAAAAAATCCTAAATCTTTCACGTCACTCACACACTCTCTCTCTACCTCTCCTCAGTAGTCAGTCCTCATCGTCACACTTTCTCTCCGCCTCACCGTCACTCACTCTTTCTCTCTTTCAGAGCTCTCCAGTCTTCGCCTCTTCTCACCGTCACCACCGCTTCTGCTCTGTTGGTTTCGTGTTATGGGTGTTTGGGTTTGATGTTTTGGGAAGGCTCTGTCACTGGTCAAACAAGCTAGTGTACTCTATCTCTCTTAGCTGTAAGGTCCTTCACTTCATTCTCTCTCTGCTCCTTTATCATTTTGTGATATTTTTGGGTTTTGTTGATTTCGTGTATTTCATATCCTAGGTCGGTGTCCTCTCTTTAGGATTAATAATGGAGTTTTGGTTTAAATGGCAAATGGGTTTTCTGGGATATGCTTGAATAATCAATTTTTTTTTTTACACTGTTTATGTTCCAACTTTCTTAGGTTGAACTGTTTATATCAAAGAAGTGTTAGTCAACGAAATCTAAGATTGAAAATAGAAGATGATGGTTCTTAAGATTTTTCGCTTATAGATAAAATACTGGGGGTTCTTAGGATTTTGCATTTGGGTTATTTATTTATTTTTATTTTTATTATGGGGTTTTGGTTTAAATGGCAAATGGGTTTTCTGGTATATGCTTGAATAGTTATTTTCTTAAAGATGTTTATGTTCCGTTCCAACTTTCGTAGGTGTAAATGTTTATATCAAAGAAGTGTTAGGGTCCGTTTGGATACAACTGAAAACTGAAACTAAAAACTGAAAAACACTGTAGCAAAATAATTTTTAAATGTATGAATAGTACCGTGTGACCCATTTTTAATGAAAAAGTTGTTAAAAAGTGAAATTTGTGGATCCGTGAATAGTGCACAGTGTGCACTGTTCACGGGAAAAGTCAACAATTTCTTCTGAGAAAGCTGAAAAGTAAAAAAAAAAAAAAAAAAAATTGAAACGCAAAACGTGCGTCTGGGAAACGCGTTACGCACACTTAGTCTAAGAAATTTAAGATTGATTGAAAATAAAAGACGACAGTTCTTAGGATTTTTAACCTCATATCAGATTTAAATGTAAGTTTATTGTCTTATGAGAGGTTTCTAGTTCATGAACTTGTCTTATTGCTTTGTGATGTAAACCTTACATTTTTTAATTGAAATAGCTATGCAATTTATATTTCTGTTTTTAGAGCTAGTTCCAGCTAAACACTTTGTAAAAAGCACTCATCTTAAAGTCATGGTGTTAATCTATATATATAGAGAAATATATAAAACCGAAACTTTTAAAGCTCTCACAATTTTCTACATTAGCACAACATATCATTTTATTTAAATAAAATTATTTTTATTTAGTCTAAACTTAACAAGGAGTGAAACTCTATTTCTATCTCTCTAATAAGTCCAACTTAAACTCAAACTCATCATTATCTTTTTTTTTAAACAAAATTATTGACATTCATTTTAAGATAAGGTTGACTCTTGACTTATAGTTACCTAGACTTAGTGGATTGTGGACCATCCTATGTTTTTGGAGTTGCCGGGAGTAATATAAATCATATATATATATATATATATATATTTATATTGTTGACTTCATAAGCCACATAAATTCCGAAAACTCAACAATTTTACACCTCACTGTTATCTTTATTCATTTATTTAAAAAATTTTAAATAACAAGATACAAAAAGTCTCTAATAAGTAATAACCCAAAAGACCACTCAATAGTCTCTGAACAACCCAAAGATGCAAAAACATATATATATATATATATATATATTGTAGGGTCAAAATTTGTAGCCCAAGCCCAAAAGATGTGGGATGTGAGCCCAACGAGCCCAATACAATGAATTTGTAAAGAGTGGGTGAAAGAGTTAGACTATTTGTGAATTAAACAACGGTTAATAAAGATTTAAAAGATGAATGAACACTAAAACACACTTGAAACTTGATTAAATTGATGTCCGAGGAGATAAACTATGAACTGAACTACTGTTCTTGAAAGCTAATACAATCCTTAGTGCTACAGTAAATCTTCTTCTTTCTTCTTTTTCTGTTTCTTCCGATCCTCTTCTTATGGGAAGTCTTTTACATTTATATATTTTTCTTTCAGACCATCTTGATCGTTCACTTGTTTATCATCTAAGCATTCACTCGAGTATATGTCCCATCAGACATCTTCTTTCGTTCTCTATGAGTGGTGGTAGCTGAGACTACACTGTTCAGGGGTCTCCTCCACATAAATGTGGCCAGAAAAGTTGCTGCAGTGCATTTAATGCAGTGGTAGCAGTTTTTCCTTTAGATATCTTTGTATTCTTATCATTTTTATACGTGTCTGAAGTTCATCCTTATCATTGGAACTTCCTGGAAGATCACCTAAACCGCCCAGGTATTTGCTTGACTGATATTCATTGTATCCGAGAAGGATACACTCCCCGGACTATATTCATCTATCCTTTCCTTACGTGATTCTCCACTCTGGGGCCTTTCCCAATCATTTACTCCTCCTCGGACGTACCCACATCTTCAAATTGGGCCCAAGGCCCAATATATGAACTTGGGCTTTTATCCCCCCCCCCCCCCCCCCACACACACACGCACACATATATATATCTATATAATAACTAATAGCCGAAACTTTTGACCTTTTGTTGACCGCACCTCATTCCGCCACGTGGTTACATAAATTAATGCGACGGCTACCGTTAAAAACATAGAACAATGTATCTTTTCGGTCGTTTGTTTATTTACTTTCAGTGGGTAACTACCTTTTGTTTGCTTTTTGTTTTCTTCTCTCCATTTTTCCGTTTTCTATTTTTTTTTTCCCGTTGCCAGAACAAACCCAGCGAAGGTTCTTCACAAACATTAGTTGCTCTTGCTTATTCTTGCATTAGTTGGTCTAACTCTTTCAAACCCACACTGTTCTCTTTTCGTTTTCGGTTTTCTGTTTTCGTTTTTCCCTCTGTGAGAAGAAACCTAGCAAAGGTTGTGGAGAAAAAAACAGAGTAACCCAGCAAAATCATTACGGTAACCTTCCACTAATTTGATAGAAATATTGTTATTATGCGATTTATATTAATATTTGTGTTAATATTACTTTCGGTGGTCATATTGATTTTGATGTTGGATTACATAGTAACGTTGGGTAACTACCTTTTGTCTGCTTTTTGTTTTCTTCTCTCCGTTTTTCCATTTTCAATTTTTTTTTTCCTGTGCAAGAACAAAGCCAGCGAAGGTTCTTTGCAAACATTAGTTGCTCTTGCTTATTCTTGCATTAGTTGGTCTAACTCTTTCAAACCCACATTGTTGACTTTTCGTTTTCTGTTTTGTTTTTTCCCTCTGTGAGAAGAAACCCAGCAAAATCATTTCGGTAACTGGTTTATTCTTTTCTAATATTATTCCTTTTTCAAACAACAAATTTAGACAACCTTACAATGCAACAGTAAAACGAATACAGTAAATAGAATATGTTTGCTTTGGTGATTTAAAAACAAATGTTAGACATGTTGATGAGAGATATAAAAGCCATGGAAGAGTTGGATTTCTAGCATTACAGGAACTGTTCAATTTGTCAACAGGTTGTGTATTTCTGTTTTAAATTTTTTTTTCTTAATAATAACGAATGTTAATAACTAAGACATTGAAATTTTGTGCATACCATGTGTTTGATAAAATGCCTTGCTTACTCTTGCATAAATTTATTACTGTGGCCTTGTATTGCTTTAGCCCATGGTCTGTTAACCCTGCCCAAAATTTATCTTTGGGATTGAATCTGTATTCATGAATACATAGGATCAAATGGCCCATATTTAATATAGGATTCATTTATGACAGTGCCGATTTGTAATGATGATATAGGATTCAATAGAATTTAAAAAAAAAATTCAAAACTTAATGCATATGAATTCTTGATGCATATAAAAGCATGACACGGCACTTGATGCAAAGAAACATAATCATGCCCTACTATGATTAACGTGAATCAATATATATCTCATATATTAAACGTAGCATAGCATATAGGTTCAAAAATCAAAAGAGATTTACAAAAACAATCACGGCAGAAAACTAGAACACCAAGAAATCCGTTTTTCTTTAATTCTAAAACTCAACCACATGTTATATATTTTCTAAATTTTCTTTATTTATAATGAACGATGATATATTCATCATGTTTGTATGTGTTGAGACAATGGTAGAACTTTGTTTCTAAGGTATTTAATTCAATGCTTCGTAAATGAGTTTCTTTTGGAACATGTGATTCCTCCTGCCAATGGTTTGAAGCCATATCATATCTGTAATGCATTAAAGATAGAAAGCAAATGGCTGTTTCTAAGCAGATCAAATGAACATGAATGGATTTGGGTGAACATGGCTTAGAATTTGGGTGAACATGGTTTATGAACCTAATTGATAGTTTAAATTTTAAAATTAAAAAGTTTTAAAAAAACTTATTTTGCAGGTCCTCTCATTTTTGGATAAAGAGCTGCATAGTTAACTGTGTCAAGTCCAGGTTTGTTAACAATTGCTCTAATTTTTTTTTTAAAAGTTTATGTTGCATTTATTTTCTACATATTCAGAATAATTATTAATGTCATCTTCAACAAAAATTTACAGCATAAAAATGCTAATTAACAATAGATACATGCTTGAAAGAATATTCCCTTTTTTAACGTCTATTTGCTATCTTTTATTTATACAATAATAGTTATGATTTGATCTTCTATAAATACTATGTTTTTTATTATATTAGTATGGAGTCCACTTTATTTTCAAGAGCGAGAAGAAAACTGATTCTATCGCAGAAAAGAAACAGAAATGTACCTACCAAATTTACAAATTCTTCATTAAACGGAAGTCTGTAAAATGTTTCAGTAACTAGAAGAATGCTATTAAATAAAAAAAGAAATGTTTCTGATGGTGTATCCAGTCCCTTATCTTGTGGTGATGCTTTACAAGGAGAAGTTTCAATAGAAAGAGACTCAGTTTCTTGGAATGTATTGTCACACACCACTATTCATGAAACACAATCATTGCATTCTAGAAGCAATGATGAAACATTTCTAAGAAGAACTCGACGGAGACAATATAATCCCGAAGCTGAAAATAGAAACTCATTAGTGAATATATTAGGAAGAACTATTGTGAATGAAGATGGGAGTGTTACCACCAATATAACTGAGCAACAATTGCCTTAGCTAGAAGGTAGCATTCAATCTGCTACAGCTGAAGGTATATTAAGAGTTCTATTATATTAAATAGTATTTTTGCTTTGAAGAATTCGTTTTTGATTTTTTTTACATCTTAGACTTGGAACGGACAAATGAGAGTGAAAGCTCAACAATGAATATTACAGTTGCTAAACATGATTTTTGTGATGACTTTGATAGAGAATCAAATAATCTTTCAACCTCTGACCCTAGACGAAAACATCGTATCCCAAAAAATGATCCTTCAATTTTTTTGTAGGAAAATTTATGGACGCAATGAATTTAGGACCTCTAACCCAAGTATGTGAACACTGTGGAGCTCAACTTTGGTATGAGGAGAGAACAATTAAATCTAGAAAGCCTAAGAAGCCTAAATTCAGTTTATGTTGTTCAGAAGGCAAGAGTTGAACTTCCATTTTTGAAGGATCCTCCACCTTTTCTTAAAAGATTGCTCAGCATGAGCAATGATCAGAGATCAAACAAATTTCGAGTGGGGATAAGAATCTATAATTCTCTCTTCGCTTTCACTTCTTTGGGAGGTAATATAGATCGATCAGTGAATAATGGTACTGCTCCATATGTTTTCCATCTAAATGGCCAAAATCATCACAGAATTCGATCTCTTATTCCCGTTGATGGCCAAAAGACACAATTTGCACAGCTTTATATTTATGGTACTAAGAATGAGATAGCAAACAGAATTGATGCCGTTACATCTGGTGATCATAGAAAAGATGTGGACATAGATATTGTCATTGGATTATTGAATATGTTAGACAATTGCAATCAATTGGTCAAGTACTTCCGGATGGCTAGGGACAGATTCAATGAGTTTGATATGCATGATGTAAGGATACCGCTTATTGGAAGTCGCAATTCTGATTCTAGGCAATATGACTTGCCTGATACTTCTGAAGTTGCTGCTATTATTGTTGGAGATTTAAATACCGAAAATTGTGAAAGGGATATTATTGTTGAAAACCAAAGTTCGGGATTGCAACGTATTTATGGAAGTCATCCAAGCTATATGGCTTTACAATATCCATTGCTTTTTCCTTACGGTGAGGATGGGTATAGATCTTATATACCTTATAAGAATTTTGATGGAATAATATCTAAAAAAAGAGAATCAATAACAATGAGGGAATATTATGCTTTTAGACTTCAGCAAAGATCTCATGAAGGTAACACATTGTTGCTTGGTAGAAGGCTTTTTCAACAATTCATAGTTGATGCCTATACTTCCATTGAAGAGGAAAGATTACAATGGGTAAGGCAAAACCAATTGAAATTAAGATCTGAACTATATGGTGGGCTTAAAGATGCTATGCTTTGTGGTGATACAAATCCAAAAACAGTAGGAAAGCGAATCATCTTACCTTCCTCTTTTACTGGAAGCCCAAGATACATGGCTCAGAACTATCAAGATGCAATGGCTATATGTAGAAAGGTGGGATATCCAGATCTGTTTATGACATTTACTTGCAATCCAAAATGGTCTGAAATCACACATTGCTTGGAATTTATGGAAGGCCAAAATGTTGAGGACCGACTAGATATTGTAACAAGGGTTTTTAAAATAAAGTTGGATGAATTATTACATGATTTGAGGCATGAATCCCATTTTGGAAGAGTCATTGCAGTAGTATACACAATCGAATTTCAGAAAAGAGGACTTCCGCATGCACATATTCTCCTTTTCTTGGATCCAAAAGATAAGTGCCCAAACCCAACAAACATTGACAGTATTATTACAGCAAAAATACTAGATCCACATGAAGATCCAATTGCTTATGAAGATGTAAAACAGTTTATGATGCATGGGCCATGTGGATATGCAAACCCAAGATCACCTTGTATGGTTAATGATAAATGTACAAAACATTTTCCAAAAAAATTTTATGAAGAGACAACTATCGATGAAGAAGGTTTCACCATTTATAGAAGAAGAAATGATGGGAAGACAATAGTAAAAAATGGAATTACTTTGGATAATCGGTATGTTGTGCCATATAATGTAGACTTACTGGTAAAGTACCAGTCACATTTGAATGTGGAATGGTGCAATAGATCTCGATCGATTAAATATTTATTTAAATACATAAATAAGGGACCAGATAGAGTCACAATTGTTTTACAAGAAAATCTGCCAGGTATTGATAATGACGAACAACAACCAAGCATTGTTGTTGATGAGACCAAAGCATATTTGGATTGTAGGTATATTTCAGCTTCTGAAGCATGTTGGAGAATATTTGAATTTCCGATTCAGTTTCGAAATCCACCAGTTGAAAGATTAAACTTTCATTTGGAAAATGAAAATCCCATTATATATCTAGAAAATGCAAATTTGGACAACATTTTACAAAAGCCAGGAATCAAAGACACAAAATTTACTGAATGGATGAAAACTAATGAAGCTTTTAAAGATGCTCGTGAGTTAACTTATGCTGAATTTCCTACAAAATGGGTATGGCATCAAAATGTTAGGCAATGGAAACGAAGAAAAGGTAGAAAATGTATTGGAAGAGTATATAATGCTCACCCTTTAAGTGGAGATCGATTTTACTTGAGAATGTTGCTTAACATTGTCAAAGGCCCAAAAAACTTTAAAGAGATAATGACTGTAAAAAATATTACTTATCCTACTTATAAAGATGCATGCTATGCACTTGGGCTTCTAGATGATAATAAAGAGTGGCATGAATGCATAAATGAAGCTGCACATTGGGCCAATGGCAAGCAATTACGCCAACTATTTGTTACCATACTCATGTTTTGTGAAGTATCTGATCCTTTAACTTTATGGGATTCTAATTGGAAAATTCTTACTGAAGATATACTTAATAGACAAAGACATATCTCCCATTTTCATGATTTGATATTATTTGATAGTCAATTGAAAAATTATGGCTTGTATGAAATTGATCAAATCCTCCAACAATATGGGAAATCTTTGAAAGACTATCCTCAAATGCCTCAGCCAAATGTAAATATTCTTATTCATAAAGGAAATAGACTTATTGAAGAAGAAATGTCATATGATATAGGAAGTTTGCAAAGAGAACATGAGATCTTGATATCTGGCCTTAACAATGAACAAAGAAACATCTATAATTCTATAATGGAAGCTGTTTTTTCTGAAAGTGGGGGCATGTTTTTTGTCTATGGTCATGGTGGAACGGGAAAAACATACCTTTATAGAACAATTTTGGCTACTATAAGATCAAAAGGAAAAATTGCTCTTGCAGTTGCTTCTTCAGGTATTGCTGCTCTTTTCCTTCCCGGTGGACGGACAGCACATTCACGATTCCACATCCCGATTAATGTCAATGATGAGTTAACTTGTGAAATAAAGCAAAAAACACAAACAGCAGAACTTCTTTTGAAAACAAGTATAATACTTTGGGATGAGGCACCAATGGCAAACAGAAATTGCTTTGAAGCTGTTAATCGCAGCCTTCAAGATATACTGCAAATTGAAGATCCAACGAATTTGGAAAAACCTTTTGGTGGCAAAGTTGTGGTTTTAGGTGTTGATTTTCGACAAATACTTCCAGTTGTGAAAAAGGGAAGACGTGAAGATATTGTCCAATCTACAATTTGTCAGTCACACTTATGGAATTATTGTCATGTGTTTAAACTACAACAAAATATGAGACTTATGCAGAACAATATGAGTGAAGTAGAAGAATTATCTATACAAGACTTTAGTAAATGGATTTTAAAAATAGGTAATGGTGATTTGGGAGAAGGTGATGGTGACAATAACATTACAATTCCTCATGATCTAATCATCGAACCTACACAAAATCCACTGGAAGATATCATTAATAGCACATACCCTGATTTGGATGCTTAATACATGGATGCAAGTTACATTCAAGAAAGGGCAATTCTTGGCCTTACAAATGAAGTTGTAGAGGAGTTAAATGACTACATTATCTCATCAATAAATGAAGTAGAACATGAATATTTGAGTTCAGATTCTATTTGCAAGGCTTCTTTGAATGTTCCTGATCAAGATATTTTATACCCTATTGAGTTTTTAAACAGCTTAAGATTTCCAGGATTGCCAAATCATAAGTTGACATTAAAAGTAGGCTTACCTATTATGTTGCTTAGAAACTTAAACCAAAATGAAGGGCTTTGTAATGGAACAAGGCAGATTATTACAAAGCTGGCTACATGGGTTATAGAAGCAAAAATTATTACTGGCACTAATATAGGCACATGCGTGTTCATTCCGAGGATAACATTATCTCCAAGTGATTCGAAATGGCCTTTTGTTCTAAAGAGACAATTCCCAATTTCTGTGTGTTTTGCAATGACAATAAATAAAAGCCAAGGACAGTCATTGAAACATGTGGGAATTTATTTGCCTAAACTAGTTTTCAGTCATGGGCAATTGTATGTTGCAGTTTCTAGAGTAACAAGCAGAAATGGGTTGAAGTTCCGCATAATTAATGATGAAACTGATCAAAATTGTGAAACAAAAAACATTGTGTACAAGGAGGTTTTCACCAAACTTATTTAAGTTGTTGGTCATATAAGGTAAAATAAATTTATATGTTAAAAGCTCATATATACATCTGTACAACTCTTCCTTTTTAGTTCTTATTTAAATTGTTGCGGTGTCTGTACTTCCTTTAGGCATACAAAATACATTGTCTTTCAAGCTTCAGCTGAAACTTGCAATTGTAATGGTATAATATTTGTAGTACTTAACATGTCGAAAAAACACTTTAACTGCTATAACAATTGTATGGTCGATCATTAAATAGAAATAGACCTCATTCATTTAAAAAATTCAAACCAATATGGTTTTTGACTTAAATAGTTACTAGAAATAAAAAATAATAATTACGCAACTTAAAAAATAACAGACTTATTAGTGTGTTTGAGTTTATTTATTTATTATTATTCTACCTGGTTACTGCTAAAGAAATGAAACTATAAATTAAATGTTTGATTACTATCGAAATGCCATCACTTTATTTCACTAACTGTCATATTGAATGATGTATGCAGGCAAAGGTCAAAAACTTAAAGATGATGGAGTTCAGTTTTCTTAATCAGCTCTCAAACAAGAGTGGCAAGTCCAAAATCAAAATTAGAGTACCAAGAATGTGGGATGCTGTAAATAGAAACAATCAAGAAATTATTAGTTCAGATATGATTCTTATTGATGAACAGGTTTGTATAAGTTTTAAAAAAAACACATCAAAACATTTCTTATACGTTATATATATTATTCACTTTATATACCTTCAACTAACATCTTTTGCTTGCAAAATAATGCAATACATTCAACCATTCATAAGAATATTTCAAAAAAACTCAAACCTTGTCTGAAAGAAGGGCAGCTGTATGCATTATCAAACTTTGAAGTTGGTACTTGCAATGAATTCTATAGGCCAATTCAAAATGAGCATAAGATCATATTTTTGCCAACAACCAACATTCAAGAACTAATAGAAACTGAAGTCAATATACCTCATCATAAATTTGAATCTGTTGACTACAACACCATCGTTCAACGACTTAACAACCATGTCCAGCTATCAGGTATTAAATTAATTGAATATAAATTTTGCATTCTATTATTGTTAGAAAATCTTACATTATATTGTTGTTATATAAAGTACATTATATCATTATCATAAATGAAAATAACTAACATTAGAATTTTTATGATGCATAGATATTATTGCAAAAGTGGTTGCTATCGGTCCAATTGAACATCCTAGCATTAAAGGATCAAATGTTGCAATGAGGAACATAACTGTCATGACTATACAGTACGTTTTAATTCTTACAAGTTCCAATACATTGAATATATATAATATAAATTTACATTAATAACAATATTTGAACAGAGGAAATAAAATAAAGCTTACCCTTTGGGGACCAGTTGCAAATGAAATTGATGATAACCTCTTCAAAAGGAATCCGAGACCTTTTATTATAGTTGCTACATGTCTAATTGTGAAAACTTTTAAAGGTCAGTACATTGTTTCTTTTATTTGCATATTTATAACTACATTAATAAATTACATGTGCATTTTAAAAAATTCCTCCATATAAATGTAGGGGAATATAACTTATCATCTACAAGCGGAACAAAAATTTATATAAATTTGGAGATTCCAGAGACTTCTGTGTTTATGGATCAATAAGTAATCTATATCATTTTAGCAATAAGTTATATAATATTTTACAGTATATGCAAGCTTATACTAACTTCTTTATGTTTCAATCATAGGGAAGTGAAAAATGATCATCTTATAGAAGAGCTGCCAAGACAATTTAAGCCACAGAGAACAATTGAAGAAGAGATGAACAATAGCAGAAGAACCATAATTGAAATATTAAACATGGTCTGGAACTCTGAAAATAAGGTAAGGGAAAAGCTCTTCAAAAGAAAAATCCTAAAATGAAATTGTCAATGGCATGTTAAATTTTACAAATAAATCATTCAATAAATTTGAAATTCCAGGAGACTATCTTCACCTGCCATGGAAAGATTACAAAAATTGAAACAACTTTTGGTTGGTACTTTATGTCATGCGAAATATGTCATAGAAAGGTTAAACCAAGAGGTGAACATTTGTGGTGTGATCGTTGTAACAAACTGGCAGGCTTCCCAATCCCAAGGTATGTATAATATAAAAGTATAAATATAAATATATATATATATATATATATATATATAAAAAGAAAAGAGAAAAAAAATTTTAATTAAAATTATATCTACCATGCCTTCTTTCAGGTATAGAATTGAGCTGAAAGTTGAAGATGACACAGGATTGGCAACATTCATTTTATTTGATTCTATGGCTGAAAAATTACTCCATATATCAGCAAAAGAACTTATAAATAAATGTTCACAGGTGAGAATTTGAAATTCACAAATAGTACTTAATATATTCTTTAGTATAATTGAACTTACAATTTATGTCCTGCTATTTCTACAAGGTACCTGAAGAGTTTGACCTGCCTATACAAATAGCAAACCTTATTGGGAAAACATTTGTCTTCCAATTGGAACTCAATGATTATAACCTCAAACAAGGATGGGAGATCTACACAGTAAAGAAAGTTTTTGATCCTGTTATGCAGACTGACAATTCAGTTAAACTTGATCAAATAACTGATGTGAGTACTTTTATATTAAATTTAAATAAAAAAATTAGATATTTTTAATGTTGCTTATTCATATCATAATAAAATTTACACCATATTCTTTTAATGGTATTATATGAGCGATGCTACAAATGATTCTGACAACAACTTACCAAGTGAAAAAGATGCTAATCCTACAAATGATGCAAGTAATGTACAGCTCACACCTATTGCAAATCGACAAAAGAGGAAGAGGAAACAAAAACTCCTTTAATCCGTTGAAGCTTATGTTACAAATTATTTCAACTTTTCTTACAATAATGCAATCACCATTAGAAGGTGTTCTGCTATCTGTTGGGAATAGATAAATGACCTTACAAAATAGGTAACGAAGGAATAGGTGGTGTTAAATATTCTGAGAATTTGATGTTAATGGTTTTGTCTACGTGGGAATTGGCTTTATTTGATGGATGCATGTTGTCCACATGTTGTATTGGTTTTATTTGATGTATAAATGATGGTCCACCTGTTGTTTTCTCATGTTTTTGGCAATTTACTGGTTTTGCATGATTGTCCACCTGTTGTGTTGGTTTTATTTGATGGATGCATGATAGTCCACCTGTTAATTTCTCATGATAGTCTACGTGTTGTATTGATTTTACTTGTGGAAGCTTTCATGGTCTGTTTTACTGAAACATTCAACCTTTCTCACAAAAAAGAAAAAAAAAAACCTTTTACTGTGGGCTTATATTGCTTTAGCCCATGGTCTGTTAACCCTGCCCAAAATTTATCTTTGGGATTGAATCTGTATTCATGAATACATAGGATCAAATGGCCCATATTTAATACAGGATTCATTTATGACAGTGCCGATTTGTAATGATGATATAGAATTCAATAGAATTTATAATAAAAAAAAATCAGAACTTAATGCATACGAATTCTTGATACATATAAAAGCATGACACGGCACTTGATGCAAAGAAATATAGGTTCAAAAATCAAAAGAGATTTACAAAAACAATCACGACAGAAAACTAGAACATCAAGAAATCAGTTTTTCTTTAATTCTAAAACTCAATCACATGTTATATATTTTCTAAATTTTCTTTATTTATAATGAACGATGATATATTCATCATGTTTGTATATGTTGAGACAATGTTGTAACTTTCAGATGGTTCTTGGACTTAAAAATTCATTATTTCTCATTTCACCTATTGGTTTTTCTTTGTGGGTGTTAATAAATGTCTGAAACATATAGCTGTTAGCAAATGTTTTAGTTACATGATTTTATTTTACAAATTCAATTTTGGTGTTGTAGTAAAATAAACCAAGATTAAATTTTATACTATACTCAATAACTTTCCCGTGTATCGCACGGGTTAGCGACTAGTATATATATATATAACTGAAGCATCTGAAACTCTCACAATTTTCCACGTCAGCATAATATTTAAATAAAATTATCATTTTATTTAAATAAAATTATTTTTGTTTAGTCTAAAGTTAACAAGGATTGAAACTCTATCTTTCTAACAAGTCCAACTTAAACTCAAACTCATCATTGTCATTTTTTTATACAAAATTTTTTTTTTTTTAAAACCAAACTTAACAAAGAGTTAAATTTTATTTCTCTAACAAGTCCAACTTAAACTCAAACTCAAACGTTAATAATTTATCTCCAAACTTGCAAGGTTAATCATGAACACTATAAAAGTAATGCAAACCCCGATATTTTTTTTAAAGTAAAGTAGAAGTATGAGCTCTTCTTATATTATTTTCTTCTCTTGTACTTTGTTAAAAAAAAAAATTTATTTTATGGTTTTTCATGTATTTTTTTAAAAAAGTAATTTTCGTACATGAACCACCAAACTCTCTTTAGCAATTTTTTACAAGATAAAAAAGTTTGCAATAATTGAAATTATTCTTTTAAATGTAACCCACATTTCTCTTATATTTCTCAATTTTTTAGTCATATATATATATATATATATATATTTTTTAAATAATTTCTAAACAGTGAATCATCTGATTCTTTGATATTTTTGGTCTTTTAGAAGTTTTAATATCTAAATTTTTCAGTTATTTTTTGTAATTCAATTTTTTTGTAAGCCATTGCTTATTCAAGCAATGACTTCTTTATCAAATTATAACACAAATTGAAGTCATACAAGAGAAAATCATATAATGGTGTAGTTTCTTAACCAATTTAAGATTTTATAAAATTATTTTAGTTCATCGCACAAATAGGTAGGTTCCTCTGCATAGCACGGGTTAGCGACTAGTGTGTGTATATATATATATATATATATATATATGTAAGGACACATTTCGCTCCCAAAACCCAAAATGAAATGATCAATGGCCCAAAGAGCCTAAAATAATGAATTTGTAAAAACTGGGCTTGAAACTGAACTTTCAATGAGTTAGGTGGACAACGTTCACAGTAGGCTAATTGTTACTAGAAAGCACAAACAAACAGTTTTTGGGCAATGAAAATCCTCCTCAGCAAAGTCCAAGGAAGATTGTTTTTATGTATTTCTCTTGGCTTAACCACAATTACAGTTCTTGAGTATACAATGATTTTTCTACAGATTCTCTGATGATCCCATTGTAATGGGGTTTTTCTTCTTTATATTCTCCTTTCTTACTTCATCTCAGTCCACCACATGTAGATCAGATTGTTGGTTTTGATACTTGTCCCATCAGCACCTTCTTGAAGTCTTTATGGGTAGCTGTAAGGTTGAAGATTACTGTTTAGGTATCACTTTACATTAATTTGGCCAAGGGGTTAGCTATAGAGCATTCAATGCGGTGGTAGCAGCTTTCTTCTCAGATATTTCCCAACTCTCTTTTGTCTTTTCCTTATCTAACGTTTACCCTTGCCATCATGATTGCCTGTTGCCTGGTTCTTGACGTAAGGTCAGACTTATGACCTCTACTCTACTTAGCCGAGGAGGTACTTCTCCTTGGACAACACTTCTAGTTCCTCATGATCAGACTTCTTCCACGAACCCTTAACTTGTAGGCTTTCAATAGAATTTACCTATCCTCGGACTATTTGATGTCCATGGACATGGTTCACGAGCCAATACCCATACTTGGGCCTATCATCCTTACAAAAGTCCCTTGAAATTCCACTCTTTTGCTCCTCGGGAAAAAGTGGGATTTCGATTTCCTGGCAACTGCCCCTTTACTCTTATGTCATTTCTTTTTGTGCATGTGTCTTTTCAACTGCAGAGAGGCACGCTTCTGACTCTTCGGCATCTGGGACGCTCCAACATTTATTTCATTCGATGCTCTAACCCCCACGTGCTGTGGTGGAGAAATTTTATGGGGATTTGGGCGGTAACTCTCCCGCTTACTTTTCCCCTTCTTATATATATCGCTCGAAGATTCTGGATGTTCCACTTTTTGCATCTTCAACTCTCAAGAACCAGTCCGAGGAGCCCTTCTATACTTTCATAAGTTACCTTTAGTGTCTCTTCTTAAATTTAGAAGCTTTTCTTCCTCGACCTTTCTAATTTCACCTCATCACCCTAATACCTTCAATTATTTTTCAAATGGGTAGATTCGCTAGTTTAGTAGACACCCCAGAGGGTATAAAGAGCTTTAAAGCCCGTTATTGTATTCCACCTGGGGTTTCCATTAGGTATTGTCGCCGAGGGGAGTGGCACGCCCTGAGGCAAGAAGAAGTAGTAATCCCTATGATTGCCTTTATAGAGGGAGGGATAAGAATCCCCATGGGTAGAGTGGCTAGGGACTACCTTATTGGCCATAGACTTTCTCCTACCCAGTGCACCCCTAATGTGAATTTTAGATAGCGTAGATGCCCTTAACAAAAAGATGGGTGTGAACCTCACCCATCATGACGTTAACTGGATATACAATCGTTAACACCTCAAAGGACAGGGATATTTTTTGAAAACCAGGGTCCTTGTAATCATGCTGATATCGTGTCTCCCTAATACTAACAAGGGTATAGACAAGGATTTCCTAATTGTGTCAGGGGAGTGGCATGATAGACATCATTGCCCAACATGAGATGAGATACCAGGTGGGGTGTTTAGGTTTAGGTTTACTATTCTAACAATACACCTTTCCTCATTAGCATTTTTTGTGCTTACTTCTTTTGTTTTCATTAGTAAATTGGTTCTTATTTTACCTGTGTTGTACTCTAACAATGTTTTTACTCTTGGTGAAATTGAAAATAAGTACTCTGCAATCCCCAACTTCAGTCTTGTCAACGAGCCCAACATGACAAAGATACTGAAGGCTGAGATTTTTGTCCACACCGATGTATAGTTGAGAGCAGCCCACATCATCCTTGGCTACGATGCCATCTCCTCTAGCTTTCAAACCCCTAAGTACGTTATAAAAGCGAAAGACCCTCACTTACAACAGATCAACATCGCAGTACCAAGCTTCCTCGCTGGTCCTGCTCCAAAAGGCACACAAGTGGTGGAACTGCCCTTTTAGCGCACTACTGAGGAAGAAGCAACCCCTTCCCAACCAACTCTCGAAGAAACAGCAAAAGTAGTTGAAGTTTCGAACTCCGATGAAGAGTTTGAAGTTTTCAACTAGCTTCAGTCTCTAGAGCCTTCAAACATTGACGTCAGCCACCTTCCCTCCCCACAAGTAAGCAGTGTCTAATAAGCCCCCAGTATTCCCGATGCAATGGTGCTACAGTGCAAGGCCAAGACAAGCCTTCTTAAGCTTCTTGAGTCTCACATAGGAGGCACTGTGCCTGAGGTGGCCAAACCAAGCCTCCTACTCCCCTTCTCGCCCAAACTTCCCAGCCTGATCTTATGGATAAGAAGAAGGAAGCGAGACTGAAAAGGCAAAGAAGTAGCCGAGAAGGGAGAGGTCATCCCCTCCAAAGAACTCGAGCCCCAGAAAGGGGCTAAAATAGCAAGGGTAGCCCTAACGAGGTCCTTGAGTGAAGGGGCCATTGTGGAGAGGGCGCTTGATCGTTGCCCTAGGGTCCAAACTTGGAACCATCCCTTAGCACTGAACGGATCTCTCCTTCCCCTGGATTCCTCTATCAAGGATTTCCAGAAGGGGAAGGTGGGGTATGTGGCCAATGCCTTGGAGCAATCATTATTGCTACCTGATGACATGGCCGACTTGAGGACTATGAAGAAATACGAAGTGTTTCTAACTCTGAAGAGGGATCTTGCGTTGGTATGTTTTTCCTTTTTTCTCCTTTTCTCTCTCTTCTTCTTTTTTTTTTTTTTTTACAAAGGGAATTTAAGCTGTGCATATGGTCGAGGAACTAGTGAACAATTCCCACCAGCAAATGAAGGAGGAGGAAAGGCGGCGTATAACTGCCGTGGAGGCCTTTACCCTGGCTAAGCAGAGGGTTAAGGATCTTAATGCCAAGCTGATCGAGGCTATTAAAGAGAAAAAGAGTGTCGAGGCGGCCTTAGAGGGTGTTAAGAGACAAGCAGAGACCTAGCACCAACAGTTGCACCAAACTAAAGACTAGCTTTCTATATCCAAAGAGCAGATAGGGACTTTGAAAAGAACGCAGGCAGAAGCAGAAAAAGCTGCAAAAGAAGCTAAGCAAGATGGGTATTATATTGGGGTGGCAGAGACTGAGGAAAACCTCAAGGCTCAGGTCTATGGGGTTTGCAAAGGCTATTGCCTCCAGGTGTGGAACGAAACTCTAAACCAAGCTGGGGTGGATGCTTCTTCCACACTGAGGAGAGCAGAAAATGTCTTCTACCCCCCAGCCATCTGAGCATCAGGGCCTCCAAGCTCCAAGGCTGAGAATGCTCCCAAAGATCCTAACCTCAGCAAGGATGCCTCTACTAGTGCTCTCCCACCTTCCACCCTTCCTCCTAAAGAGGTCGGCCACGTTGGTACTACTGAGAAAGATAAGGACACAGCAAAAGAGGTAGTCCCTGAGCCAACCAAACTGCCACCCTCACTTAGGAACCTTCCAAGGAGAAGGGAGTCTCCCAGAGCCAAGAGCTGGTACTGGTTACCCTTCCATTCACCGTTAAGGAAGACCCACAGGCCTCGTTTGGGAGGAGGGAATGGAATGGAAATGAATGAAGAAAATCATTTTAGAATATTCTTCCATTCCCTTATTTGGGAGTTTTAATGGAGGGAATGGAAAGCCCATTCCCTTGTTTGAGAGTTTAAGTGAGAGGGAATGGAATGAGTAGGAGGGAACACTCATTCCTCTCTATTTCCTTAAAAGCTCAAATTTTCATTCCATTCGAAATTGGGAGGAATTAGAGGTAATAAAATTATATTTAATGATTTTTTTACTAAAACTCTCAAAATACCCCTATATATTCAACTCTTTATTTTAAAATAGGGGTCTAATAGTAATATTGTCATAAAATGATTTCTTTCTACTCGCTCCATGTTGCTCCTAAACAAGATTTCTTACATTCCATTCATTTTTATTATTTTCCATTACTTTATTTTAAAATATCCAATCAAGGTTACTTAAATCCATTCTATTTCATTCTTTTCCATTTCTTTCCCTTACTTAAATACATTACATTCCATTATATTCCCTTATGAACTCTCAAACGGAGCCTAAGAGTAAGGGTACCACTCAAGCTACAATTCTTGAGGTGACTACCAAAGGTGCAGCCAAGGCCAATCCTCCTCCTTCTAAGACCAAATAGGGCTTCAGCTCTATCTTGTGGTCTCTTTCTATATGTATTTGTTGTTTATGTTTTTCAATATGTATTTCCTTGCCTTTCAAGGCCTTACTTAATGAGAAGCAGTAAATTCCTTTATGTTTCATCGCGTTTAGACAAAACAAAGCAATATTTATTTCTTGATCAGTGTTTTACCAATACAAGCTTAACTTAAAATCTCTCTTGATTAAGATGTATCTTCATTCTTAAATTTGACATTTACTTATGCAAGTGGCAATCTAATTATTAAATTTCATGTAATTGGTAGTGTAATAGGATAACCTTTCCTAGCCCATAACACTTGGCAACTTGTAACTTAACTTAAAAAACATACTTTGTGTACCTGAAATAAGTAGCTCAAAGGATTATGTGTACTTCAAGATTCCTTTCTTAATTTCAAACAATGGTGAAGCATCTATCTATCCAAGGCATATGATCCAAGGTGACTATCATATTCAAGACTACACTTAGAATTCCACTTAACAGTAGATTCAGGTAGTTGTAGGTGTTAATTTACCCAATGTATGTGGTTCGAGGAACCAGGCATGACCAAAGTTCTGTTTAACACTTAGATAAATAATGATAAATATTAATTTACCCAAGATATGTTGTTCGAGAAACCAGGCATGACTAAGGTTCTATTTAACACTTAGATAAATAATGAGCAGTGTTAATTTATCCAAGGTATGTGGTCCGAGGAACCAAGCATGACCAAGGTTCTGTTTAACACTTAGATAAATAATGATAAGTATTAATTTACTCAAGGTCTGTGGTCCGAGAAACCAGGTATGACCAAAGTTTTGTTTAACACTTAAATAAATAATGAGCAGTATTAATTTACCCAAGGTATGTGATCCGAGAAATTAGGCATGATCAAGGTTCTATTTAACACTTAGATAAATAATGATAAGTATTAATTTACCCAAGATTTGTGGTATGGGGAACCAAGCATGACTAAAGTTTTGTTTAACACTTAGATAAATAATGATAAGTATTAATTTACCTAAGGTATGTAGTCTGAGCAACCAGGCATGACCAATGTTCTATTTAACATTTAGATAAATAATGAGCAGTGTTAATTTACCCAAGGTATGTGGCCCGAGGAACCAGGCATGACCAGGGTTCTGTTTAACACTTTAAGGAATGGAACACACAACATATAATATTATAAACGAAAATGTGGCAAAGTTGTCTTTCATTAATAGTAATACCTTCATTAGTTATTTACATTCCAAAGGTGTGGTATAACATTTTCATCTAAATCTTCTAGAAAATAAGCACCTATACCAACTACCGAGGTAATACGATATGACATTTCCCAATTAGGCCCCAACTTTCCCCATGCTGGGTTTTTCACAATACCCATAACTTTTCTCAATACTAATTCACCAAGTGCTAACGACCTTGCCCTTACACTAGTATCATACCCTTGTTTGAACTTCTGTTGATAATATGCTAGCTGAACCATTGCAGCTTCTCTTCATTCCTCAACCAAGTCTAGACTTTTTTCCAATAGCCTATCATTGTTGTCTGAAGTGAACAAGCTCGTCCTTAGTGTCAGAAATCCAGTCTTTAGAGGGATCACAAGCTCGGACCTATAAATCATTGAAAATGGTGTTTCCCCAGTTGATTGACGAGGAGTAATCTGATATGTCCAGAGAACATGTGGTAATTCTTCCACTCATCTACGCTCTGCCTCGTCCAACCTCTTCTTATGCTCATTCACTATAACTTTATTAACAACCTCGGCCTGCCCATTCCCCTGTGGATAGGCTAGGGTTGAATATCTATTCCTAATGCCCAATTCACAGCAGTACCTCCTGAAAGCTTTACTATCAAATTGAAGCATATTATCTAAGATGAGGGTATGAGGAATCTCAAATCGAGTGACAATGTTTTTCCATACAAACTTCTTTGCATTCACGTCCCTAATGTTAGCTAGTGGCTTAACCTCTACCCATTTTGTGAAGTAATCAGTGCCAACCAGAAGCTATATTCGGTTTCCTGCAGCTTTAGGAAATGGTCCTACAATTTCCAAGCCTCACTAAGTAAATGGCCATAGACTAGACAAAGGATTAAGGACATTTCCTGGCTGATGAATGTTTAGAGCAAATCTCTGGCATTGATCACACTTCTTCACATACTCCTATGCCTCTTTCTGCATACTTGGCCACCAATACCCCTGAGTGAGGGCCCTATGGGATAGTGACTTGCCCCCTGTATGACTTCCACAGATTGCCTCATGTAACTCCTCCAGGAGTGGCTCCACTACTTTAAGATGGACACATAGCAAGTACGATCTAGAAAAAGAATGTTTATACAACTTTTACTCCTCGAACAACTAGAAACGAGGAGCTTTCCTCCGTACTTTATCTATCTCTCCCTTCTCCTCATGCAAAGTACCTTCCTTGAGGAACTGAACTAAAGAATCCATCCAACTAGGCCTGACCTTAATCTTGTGAACCTAGACCTTCCCTTTCTTCTCCTCGGTGGGCTTATGCAAATCTTCAACAAGTATAACTCAAGGTAAACCTTCTCCATAAGAGGTTGTCAAAGTAGCTAGAGAATCAGCATGGGTATTCCTGCTTCTCGGAATTTGCTGCAAAGTGAAAAATTCAAAACTTGATTGCAAGCGCTTAGCTTGATTCAAATACTCTTGCATTCTCAAGTCCCTAGCTTCCAACTCCCCCTTTACTTGGCCCACCACTAACCTCGAGTCTGAGAATACCTCCACTGCCTTTCCTCCCATTTTCTGAACCATAGTCATCCCTATTAACAAGGCTTCATACTCGGCTTCATTATTCGTTGCTGAGAAACCCAATCTCAAAGATTTCTTAATGGTGATCTTATTTGGAGACACCACAACTAGTCTTAGCCCAGATCCTCTCTGATTAGCTGCACCATTAACATACAATTTCCAAGATGAGGATCCTCGTAGGGAGATAGTTTCAACTGGTCTTCTTCCCAAGTTTTACTCCTCGTCCTCCATTTCTATTGGAGATTCAGTAAATTCTGCCACCAAATCTGCAAGAACATGGCTTTTAATAGAGGTCTGAGGCATATACTTGATATCAAAGGCTCCCAAAAATATTCCCCACTTGGCAATTCTTCCTATATAATCAGCCTTTCGGAGCAATGATTGAAGAGGAAATTGGGTTAAAACCACAACTATGTGAACTTGAAAATAATGAGGGAATTTCCGTGTAGTATGTACCACAACCAAAATAGCTTTCTCTAGAGGCAAATAACGAACCTCTGCTTCATGTAGTGACTTACTCACATAATAGATTGGTCGTTGTACTCCATTGTCCATCCTTACCAGTACTAGACTAACTGCATGAGATGCCACAACAATATAGGTGAAAAGAACCTCCTCCTCCTTGGGCCTGGACATAATTAGCGGCCCAGAGAGATAATTCTTCAATTGTTGAAAGGCCAAGGCACGCTCTTTAGTCTACTCAAATCCTTTCCATTTGTGCAACAGTTGGAAGAAAGGCCTACATATGTCAACGGACTGTGAAATAAATCGATTCAAGGCTGCAGTCATTCTCGTCAACATCTGAACTTCCTTGGGATTCTGAGGAGGTTGTAGATTGTTAGTTGCCTTAATTTGATCAGGGTTGATTTCAATTCCACTATGAGTGACCATATAACCCAGAAATTTGCCTGAACTGAAGCCAAAAGAACACTTAGAAGCGTTAAGGCGTAGTTTGTGTTTTCTTAGTACTTCAAAAATACTTCTGAGGTCATTTACATGCTCGGATTCCACCTTACTCTTCACCACCATATCATCTATGTAGACTTCAATATTCTTGCCAAGTTGAGGTTCAAACATCCTAGTCATCATTCTCTAATAAGTGGAAGTCTTTTCTTGATCATCCAGAGCTAATAGTATTTGATTGTACCCCTGAAAGTCATCTAAAAAGCTCATCCAAGGATGACCAATTGTTGCATCCACCAACTGATCTATCCGAGGTATCGGGAAGGGATCTTTGGGGCAAGCTTTGTTTAGGTCTGTGAAGTCAACACATACTCGCCAATTCCCATTCTTCTTCTTTACCACCATAGTGTTGGCCAACCATTTAGGATAAAACACCTCTTTTATTGCTCCTACCTGCTTAAACTTGGTCACTTCCTCTTTAACAGCGTCAGAATGTTCTTTGGAAGAGCACCGAGGTGGGTGCTTCTTAGGGGTGATAGATGAATTAAGGTTTAGATGATGACAGATGAAATTTAGATCCACCCCGGGAGCTTCATAAGCACTCCACGCGAACATGTCAACGTTCATCCTAAGGAAAACAATAAGTTCTTCCTTCTCCCAAGGAGGCAACTGAACTCCTACTTGGACAAACTTCCCCTCATCATTATCAATGATGATTTTTTCTAACTCTTCACACTTTTCCCCTTCTACCACAAAATCTGAGGACAGGACTGCTCTCCTTGATTGCTATAAATCCCTTTCTGTAATAGTTAAGGATTCACCTTCAAACTGATGTCTGATTGTAGCCACCAAACATTGTCTGGCCATAGACTGGCTTCCAATCAATTCCTCAACCTGACTCCTGATACTTCACCTTTAAGTGCAAAGTGGAGGAAACAACCCCCATGGTATGAAGCCAAGGCCTTACCACAATAAAGTCCACTTCCACGACCTCCGACCCTGCCTGAACAAGTAGTCTGATCTGGGCCCTTGGGATAACTATCTTCCCATCAAACCTCACTAGAGGAGAGTCATAATAAGCTAGGTCCTCGGGTTTCAACTTGAGCCCTTTGTACAAATCAGGGTGCATGATCTCTGCGCCACTGCTTTGATCTACCAAAACCCTCTTCACATCGTACCCTTCAATCCGGAGGGTAACCGCTAGGGCATCATCATGTGGCTATAAAGTTCCCACCTTATCCTCATCAGAAAAGCTTAAAGTTGGTCGAACTTCCATTTTACCCCTCTTAGGATCAAGGATCAAGTCCTCTACATATGGCTGAGCTATAGGCATCACTCTGGATGGATAGGAACCAGTCCTGCCTAGGGTGGTAAGAATAACACTAATTGTACTCAAAGGTGGTCTTAAAGAAGCATCCTTTTGATATGCCAACCCGGCCTAGCTCCCTTGTCCATTGGGCTAATACAAGAATTATTTTAGTTTCCCAACTTTAACCAGCTACTTCAAATGATCCCGCAGAGTTTTACATTCTTCTGTAGTATGTCCTCAGTCCTAATGGTATTGACAATGAAGACTTTGGTTGCACTTTGTGGGGTCTCCACCCATCTTATTTGGTCATTTAAAGTATGGCTAATTCTTTATTTTTTCCAAGATTTGGTGCACAGGCTCCCTGAACACAATGCTAACTACTTAGGCAGTGGTAGGTCTAGTATGCCCAACAAATTCTCTCCTGGGTCAGTTGTTGTTGTACCTCTCCAATCTAAAATCCCCTCAGTCTTGGGGAACTACCTCGGCCTTCCCCTTTCCTTGTTGTTGATCCTTTTCGACCCGTTTATACTCATCAATTCGATCCATGAGCTTACGTATGCTCTTGGCAGGCTTCCTTGTTAAAGACTTCCTCAAATCGTGCTCGGCAAGCAAGCCGACCTTGAAAGTCCTTATTGCCACATCATCAAAATTTTCATCTATCTCATTAAACATTTCCCAATACCTATCTGAATACGTCTTCAGGGTCTCTCCCTCTCGCACGGCCATAGACAACAGGGAGTCCAAAGGACGATGAACCTTACTACAAGTAACAAAGCGGGCTCTAAAGGCCCAAGTAAGCTCTTAAAAGGAATTGATTGAACTTTATTTCAAACCATCGAACCATCTCATCGCCACTAGCCCCAAGCTAGATGGAAACACCTTGCACATCAAGGTCTCATTCTTTAAGTGAACAGTCATTCTTTGATTGAAATGGCTGACATGCTCCACAGGGTCTATCCTACCATTATACATGGTAAACGTTGGCTGAGTAAATTGCCAAAGAAGCTTTCCTCCTTCAACCCTTCGTGTAAACGGTGATTTAGAAATCTGGCACAAGGCCCTGCTCATAGCAGCATCACCCAGGCCCCTGCGAGATGGACTTTTATTTCTCCGCCTATAGTGGTGATCCTCATCACATGAAAAAAACTCACTAGGGGGAGTCCCTGATCTAGGTCTATAGCTATCATCATTATCATCCTCAGAGGGAGACTCTGAGATTGAAGGAGTCCCTCTCCGTCACTTACGACATAACTTCCTCCGTAAGTGGTATATCTCCAACTGCATGTTCTTGGTGTCTTCTCCATGGGACACATGACTTCCACTTCTAGAATGACTCCTAGTTGTATGGGTGGTGTGCACACTAACCTCGCGGTCTCTCCTTCATTCAAGATTAAGAAATTGATCTTGACGCTGGGATCCCACAAATTCTTCACGGTATAGCCCTGAACCTACCATGTGGTCGTGGGTTCGATTCCCACAGACAGCGCCAATTGTAAGTGCACGTTTCGCTCAAAGAGCCCAAAACAATGAATTAAGAAATTGATCTTGACGTGGGATCCCACAAATTCTTCACGATGTGGTCCTGAACCTACCATGTGGTAGTGGGTTCGATTCCCACAGACGGCGCCAACTGTAAGTGCACATTTCGCTCGGACCATATACCTTGGGTAAATTAACACTATTTAGTATTTCCCTATGTGTTAAACAGAATCTTGGTCATACTTGGCTCCTTGGACCATATATCTTGGGTAAATTAACACTATTTAGTATCCCCCTATGTGTTAAACAGAACCTTAGTCATATTTGGTTCCTCGGACCATAAACTATGGGTAAATTAACACCAACCACTGCTTTGATACGCTGTTAAGTGGATGAGCATGTGATATTGTGAGTAAGTACATGGTTTGTCATTATGTAAGATTGAGAAGGAAAGCCCAAAGCATATATGGTCATATGAGTTGTTTGTTTTGAAACATGTAAGGTACGTTATTGAATTTAAAATTACTATTTATTAAAGATTGTAGACTTGGAAGGTTTAGCATGTTCTGTTGTTGATTATGTAGAGTGTAGCAACTATACTATCACTTGTAAAGATAATTGAATGAAATTATATCCCATTTTTGTATCAGTTAAGTGTAAAGTAATGCAAAAGTTACGTTAGAATTTGCACAAGTACCACAAGCATAAAGGAAAGCTCATAATTGGCATTAAGTTAAGCCTGGGAAGAAACAAAATAAGTACAAGCTTTGAAAATGTAAACAACAGTTACATAAAAACAAAAAAGTCTACAAATTCTAGCTTAGGCCCTATTTGATCCTTAGTAGAGGGTTGTCCTTTCCTGTGGCCTTGGTGGATTTGGCAGTTTCAGCTATTGTGGAGGCTGGACCTTTACCCTTGGGATCCTCCTTGGCAGGCACAGGAAGGGTTGCTAGAATAATCTTCAGGCGTTAAGTGGCTTCTTTATCCTTAGAGGGGTCCTTGGGCGCAACTGGGGGCTTGGTAACTTCAAGGACCACTCCTTAGGTTGTATCTTTTTCATTCTCAGCAGCCTTAACTTGCTCTGCCTCTTGGGAAGGGCTGTTGAAGGAGGCAGGGCTGTCCTTGCTAGTATCTGTCTCTTTGGAGGCAGTGTCAGGCTTGGAGCCCAAAGAGCTTGATGCACGAATGGCTGGGGGATAGTAGACATTCTCTGCAATCCTAAGGGCAGAAAAGGCCTCAACCCCAGCCTGGTTGAGGGCCTCATTTCACATTTGGAGGCAGTAAATCCTACATACCTCAGAGACTTCAGCCCTAAGAGCCTCCTCAGTCTCTAATACCCCAACATCGTAGCCATCTTGCTCTGCCTTTTCCACAGCCTTCTCCCCCTCATCCAACTTCGTATTCAAGGTCCTTACCTGCTCCTTAGCTGCAGATAACAAATCCTCGGTTAGGCAAAGCTGTTTGCGCTGAGTCTCGGCTTGTTTCTTGGCCATGTTCAAGGCAGCCTCGACACTCTTCCTCTCCCTATCAGCTTCGGTCAGCTGATTATTGAGCTCTTGGATCCTTTTCTCAGCCGCAGAAAAGGCTTCCACAGCAGTTATTCACCTTCCTTCCTCATCCTTCATTTGCCTGTGGAATTGCTCACCAATTCCTAGGCCTTGTGTGCAGCTTGAACAGCCTTTCAAAGACAAAGTATGATGGTTAGAAAAAGCAATTGCAACCTTAAACAAAAGAAACACTCCATGCTTCTTCATGGACCTCAGGTCAGCCATGTCCCCAGGTTGCAGAAGGGCTTGCTCCATAGCGTTGGCCATATACCTAGCCTTCCCATGCTAGAAGTCTCTGATGGAAGCATCGGTGGGTAGGGGGGGCTCTGTCTAGCACCATGGAGGGGTTTTAGGGTTGGACTTTGGTTTGGCGTCTCCACAAGGGCTCCGTCGCTAGAGGACCTTGACTGCATAGTCCTGGCTAGTTTGGCCCCTTTCTGGGCCTCAGCTTCTTTGGATGGAATGTCCCTTCCTTCTTCCACCACATCCTTCCCCTTTTGATCTCGTTTCCTTTTCTTATTTACTGGGTCAGGCTGGGGAACCTGGGTAGAAGGAGGAGTGGGGGATTTGGTTTGGATGGTCACCTCTAGCACATTCCCTTCGGCCTGGGACTCCAATTTATCCCAAAGGCTTGATCTGGTTTTGCGTTGTAGCACCATGGCGTCAGGAATAGTTGAAGCTTCCTGGAAATGGCTTACTTAGGCTAGGGGAAGAAGGCTAAAGTCACTTACTGGAAATTCTGGGGATTGGGGCTGGTTGAAGACCTCGAAGTCGTCCTCAGAGTTTAAGACTTGGACCACTTCTTATTCTTCCTCGATCGTTGGTCAGGAAGGAGCTGCATCTTCCTTGGCTATGTATTGGAAGGGCAATTCTACTTGTTGTATGCCTTCTAGAGCAGGGCTTGGGTTAAGAAGGCCCGGTACGACGACGTTGATCAAATGTAGACGGGTCTTTTTCCTTTATCACGTACTTGGGCACCTAGAAGCTGGTTGATGTTGGATCATACCTGAGGATGAGGTGGGCTGCTCTTAATTGCCCGTCCTTGTAGATAAAGATCTCGGCCTTGAGTACTTTGTTCAAATCTGCCTCATTGACAAGGTTAAAGTTTGAGATAGCAGAGTACTTGTCTACAAACCCATCAAAAACAGAAAACACTGTTAGAAAGTAGAGCAAATCAAAGAAAAGCTAAATTACAAGTACAAATAGGAAGAGTGAGTATAGAAAATGTTAGTGAGAAAAAATGGTGTTATTAGAATAATAGACCTAGACCTAAGAACCCCACCTGGTGTCCCTTCTCTCGTCGAACAGTGAAGGCTATCGTGGCACTCCCTTCAGACGATTAGATAATCCTTATTCATACCTTTGTTGGACTCAGGGAGGCACGATATGAGCCTGACCTCAAGAACCTTAGTTTTTAGGTAATACCTCTGCCTTGTTAATTTATGACGATTGTAAACCCAATTGACATCGTGGTGGGTGAGGTTATCGGTCATCTTCTCATTGACTACACTATCTAAAATCCTAAACATGTTAGGGGCGCACTGGGTGGGGGAGAGTCGGTGAGCAATCAAGTAGTCCCTAGTCATTCTACCTATATGGATTCTCATCCCACCCTCTATGAAGGCAATCATCGGGATTACCACTTCTCCCTCTTGCCTCTAAGTATACCATTCCCCCTGTTTACAGTACCTAAAGGAAACTCCTTGGGGAATTCAATATTGAGCCTTAAAGCTCTCTATACCCTCTAGGTGTCTATTAGGTAAGCAAATCTACCCATGTGAAAGGAAAACTAAAGATAGTAAGGAGGCGAGGCGAAGTTACGGGGGGCGAGGAAAGAAAGGGCTCTAAATAAAAAGAAATAGAAAACAAAATGAGTAGAAAAGAATATTGAAAACGACTTACGGAAGGGAAGTAGGACTCCTCATACTAGTTTTGGATATTTGAGAAGTGCAAAAAAGTAAAGCCAATGAAGTCTTTAAGCAATATATGTGTGAGAGGAAAAAGCAAGCAGGAGAAATCCCGCTCAAGTTCCCATAAAATCTTCAGCCATTGGATCTTCATCGTACCGTAGAACGTGGGGTGCATGGAGCTGTAGAAATTAAATGCAAGCATGTCCCAAATGCCAAAACATCAGGAGCATGCTTCTAGGCAGTTGAAAAGACACATGCACAGGCAGGGATGATGTAAGGGAAGAGCAGAATTGTAATTATATTATCGAAATCCTCCTTTTTTCCCGAGGAGCAAAAAAGGAGAATTTCGAGGGGCTATTGTAGGGATGAAAGGCCCATGAATATATATTGGGCCGTAAGCCTTGTCCAAGGACATTTAATAGTTCGAGGATAGGTAATCGTTAGCAAAGAGGTACAAATTAGGGAGTTATGGAAGGATCCTAGTCATGAGGGTTTGGGAAGATCGTCCGAGGAGAAATGCCTCATCGGCTTAATAGAGTAAAGGTCAAAGGAGTTGACCTGCCATCAAGGGCAATACTCTAGGCAATTCTACTGGTAAGGATAAACATCATGACGGAATATGACAAAGGGAAGCTAAGAAATATTTAAGAGAAAGCTGCTACCACCGCATTAAATGCTCTGTAGCTAACTCTTTGGCTGCATTAATGTGGATGTGATACCTGAATAGTGATATATAACCTTACAGCTATTTCCAAAGACTTCAAGAAGGTGCTGATGGGACAAAGATCAAAACAGGCAACTTGACCTACACGTGGAGGGTGGAGATGAAGCAAAACAAGAGAATATAAGGAAGAAATACCCCACTACAAGGGGACAGTTGAGAATCTGTAGAGAAAAACAAGGTAGCAATAAGAACTATAATTGTAATCAAGTTTAAGAGAGAGATATACAAGGGTTATTCTCCTTGGACTTTGCTAAGGAAGATTTACTTTGCACACAATCTATTTATCTTTGTTTTTCTTGTCATCTTTAACTCATTATGATTGTTGTCCAACTCATTGAAATCTAGTTTCAAGTCCACTCTCTACAAATTCATTATATTGGACTCTTTGAGCCTTAATCCTTTTATCTTTTGGGTTCAGGATCCAAAACGTGCCCATACAGGTATCTTTTTAATTGAAAGAGCTAGAAAATTTATTAATGAAGATTGTGGTCAATATCTCTATACTATTCTTTTCTCATTTTTTTTTTTTTTTTTTTTTTGGTATTGTGCAATAAGAGTCTTGAATTTGATCATTTGTATTATGTGTGTAGAATGGTGGGAACTTTGAAAGTTAGATGGTTCTCATTGGAAATATTGGTGTTAATTTATTGACTTCTAGGATCATCATGGCGTTATTAATTTAGTGCATTCTTTTGGAATTATATTATCTCAGACTCCTCCGTTTAGGGAGAGGATGGGTTAGAAAATTTACGTTTAATTATGTTTGTTGACATTGCCCTCTCTAAGTGATTGCTTCATCAATAAACAGCTTAAGATGGAGATAGGAACAATCTTATACTCAACTTATTCCTTCCCCTTTGTCTTTGGTAAACCAACAATTCAATTTTTTATTTTTTTGGCTTTCAAAAAGGTTAGTTTTTGTAGCACAATTTTGTACCTTTATATTCTAAACACAGAATATTTTTCATATTGTGTTTTTGAAACTTCAATTATTGTTAAAATAACTAGTGTATATTGCATAAAAAGTAGAGTTACATTGGAATATGATGCATAAATTGATAGGAATTCTCCTTATGTTGCTTGTATAATCAAATACAATATTTTGGATATCCTTTGAGCAATTAAATGCATTGATGTATGATTGAGATTTTTTTTTTTTTTTTTTGTTCGAAGCAATGCTTGAAATTAAATGCGATTGATACAGCTCCACTATTTGCTATGGATATCTTCACGAACACAGCCATGGATTATTGTTTTACGAGTAACCAATCTTTCACCTATATTTCTCTGTTGTGTAGTCATATATTTCTCTAGGCTCTAAATCTTTTGATTTCAACAGCTATAGTCAAGGATTATTCTCTCGAGTGTACCTTATCTCTCTCTCTCTCTCTCTCTCTCTCTTCTATTTATTTGTAGTGTAGTCTTATATATTTTATTTTTTTTCAATAATTTGTAGGCTTTGAATCTTCCGATTTGTTAATTTTTATGGCCTTTTGAAAGTTGAACTTCTATATTATTGGGTTCATTTTTGTAACATCTTAAACTAGTCTTTTATCTCTTATATTTCTATGTTGTGTAGTCATTTTTTTTTCAATAATTTTTGGTTCTGAATCATCTTATTATTTATTATTTTTTTGGACTTTTGGAAGGTTTGACATTGGGTTATTTGATTTTCCACTTTTTTTTTTAAATTCTTTTGAGGTAAGACGTATTTCTCAATATTTCTATGTAGAGTAGAGTAATCACAATCAATAATTTTTTTTTTTTTTTTTGTTTCAATAATTTCTAAGCTTTGTATATTTAATTTCTTTTATATTTTTAGGTTTTTGGAAGTTTTGACATTTGAATTTTTGGGTTCATTTTTTGCAATAACTAAACCTGTCAACTATAGCAAAGTAGCAATGTATTAATCTTTTGAGGATAACTCTATCTTTCTCTTATATTTTTCTATTGTGTGGTCATATATTTTTCATTCTATTTTGATAATTTCAGCACTGAATTTTACAATGATACATTATACCTTTATGTAAAATTTCTGTGTGCATTGTATGAGATTAAGAAATATGAATTAAACTTAGTCTAAACTAATAGATTTTACTTTTCCTCATGTCGTGTTAGTAATTGAGCCAAATTCGACATGATCTATAGGCCAAATCGTAGAAGCTTATTTATTAAAACTTATTAATTAATATATAATTTATTTAATAATACATTATACATTTATGTAAAGTTTTCCCAACATCGCACAGGTTAACTACTAGTTATAATTAAAATGGAATTGAGATAAAAGATGCAAACTCTATGAAGTTAAGGATGAAGTAAAAGAAAATCAAGCATAGGAGGATTTATATTATGTAGCTTGAAGTTGGATAGGGTGGATAAGGGAGTGATGGTGATTAATCACTTTAGGTGCCAAGTTTAGGACTAAGAAGTGTTCAAGGATAAATTCTATAAGAGAGTGGCTACATACTTATGTGGCTGATTGGCAGGATTGAGCCTCAGTTTTGGGAACTAGAGCTATTGAACCCCCAAATCAGTCGAGCTAGTTTTGTGAGGTTAAAGACATTGGCCTTAAAGATGAGGTATTGAGGATCTTTACAAAGCCCGAAACCCAAATTTTGCCTTGGCAAGAGGAGCATAAGGAACACGAGCAACACAAGAGAACAATGACAAAAGGAAAACGAAAAACAGAGGTTTTTTTTTTTTTTTCTTTTAATATGATTATGCTAGATAAATTATTTGTCAATTTTTAGGTTTTTTTTTCCCCCAATTGTTTTTCTTCCTTAACTAGAGCATATGGTATACATATGTAGATATGGATTAGTTAATCAATTCTTTTATAGATAGTCCTAAATAGGGTTGTCCAGTGATCTGGACCAACCAACCCGCCTGCCCGAACTGAAGGTCCACATGCGGCTTCAAATTCAATCTACAATCAGTCATAGGTTGTCAATAAAAATAACCGAATAATTTGGTTCGGGTTTGAATTTTAAAATATTTCACCCGAAAACCCGAACCGACCAAATTATATATACCAAAAAAATCTGATTTTCACATGCCAACCCACTTTTGCCTTTTTGGTATCTGGAAAACGTGTATCAGAGCATTCTCAGCAGTGAAGCTAAATTGCTATATAGCTATTTTAGCTTCACCAAAACACAAAAAATGTTCTACATCAATGTATGTAAAGCTAAAATTTTTAGCTTCAAGCTTCTGTACGAAGCTACTTTTGGCTTCGTACGAAATGTGAAGCTAAAACATTAAAATATTTTTTTAATTCCTACACATATTAAAATAATACTTTTTTACTTATTTTTTTAGTCTTTATTTCTTTTCTCTTTCTGACCGAAAAAACAAGAACCAACCCATGCGAACCAAATCAAAGATCGTCAGCCTTAGACACGATGCAAAGTCAGCTCGGCGTGGGCTCAAAGTTGGATCGCTAGCGAAGCTAATGCGAGGATGGGCGGATCGAAGCTATCAAGGCTCTCTTCACCCACTCTCCTTCCACCCCTCCGATTCGAACCAGTGAGTTCTTCATCACAGATCTACACATGTTGAGCCGATTCTGCAAAAACGGTGCGTTGTGGTGGCTACCGTTGTCGTGGCCCGAGTTCTTGTGGAGGCTGCATCGAAATGAGCCTGAATGCAACGTAGGTGAACACATACACGTCTTCTTCGGGGCTAGGATAGCTCTGGTTTGGTGGCTTTTTGATATATTATTTTATTAATATATCATTTTATTGTAGTAGGTATTATTTTATTGTGATGTTTATATTATTTATTATGTTGAAAGCTAAAATAGATCCACTGTTACTGGATGTTTTGTAAAATAAGTAGGTAAAATAGATAAAGTAGTTTTTTGTAATGCCAAATAACTAAAAAAATAGCTCCACTGATGTGGATGCTTTCAGCAAGTTTTTTTTTTTTTTTTTTTGAGGTGTTTTTTCGCACAAATTCCCAATTTACAAATCAACCGCTTTAATCAAATTAAAATTCAAAATCTACGGTGGTGATTAAAGTGTATAGTACATTGAAGATTGAACAGTGATTTGAGGCTGAGCACTCTAAGTGATTTGAGCGGTGACTCGGGGGCACAAGTACCAAATTTACAAATCAACCATTAAAATCAAAATAAAAGACCAAAATCTAATGGTCACAATTAAAAGCTTAGGCTCTTGATCTGATATCTCATAGACTGGTCATATCTCTTAGACTCTCTCTCCAATCTCTTCACAACTTCACGCCTCATCCTACACTCTTATCTTAAGCTTTGGTCTCCTCAGTCCTCACCAGTGCCCAAACCAGACTCTCTCAAACTCTCAATCTTAGTTCTCTCTTCGCCTCTCTTTACTCCAAACCCTAACCGCTATGCCACCAACGCCGTCACCCCACTACACTCTTTGCCGCCGATCAGTATAGGTTGAAGAGATTGTCCTTGTTTTTCCACCCCACTCAGTTCTCACTCCAAATTGTCTTAGGTAAATATTGTTTGTTTCTCATCTCTCTTTTTTTCAATCTCTAATTGATTTTATATGTTACGGAAATCAACTGTTCTAATCAAATAAATCCAAAGATTTGAATTAATTTATACTCATCACCTCATTAATTTTATTTGTTATCATGGATTTGACTTATGAAACTCAAAATGGAAACCCTAATTTTAAACCCAGACTAAAAAAAATTAAACCCTAACCCATTTTTCTCGTTTACTATTCTTTGTTCATTTGTTTGACTAATTTTGTTCCTATTTTAATATTACTATGGAATTACTCAAATCCCTAACACACAGTTTCTCTAAGGTATAATTTCTGTTTTCCTTTGTGTTGGGGTTTAGAGTTGGGATTTTGTTCTTCTTTATTAGAGTTGATGTTGAAGTTTGATACTGCTTCTACTGCTGTAGTTTTTATTAGGGTAAAATATCATTTTCGTCCCTAAACTATCACAAAAATTCGTTTTTCGTTCCTAAATTATCACAAAAGTTCGTTTTTAGTTTTTAAACTTTTAAAAGTTCTATTTTCGTCCCTAAACTTTTCCAAATGTATTGATTTTCGTCCCCCCACATCAGCACTCTGTCAAGCCACGTCAGCACTCTGTCAGACGGAGGGACGAAAATCAATACATTTGGAAAAGTTTAGGGACAAAAATAGAACTTTTGAAAGTTCAGGGACGAAAAAAAAAACTTTTGTGATAGTTTAGAGACGAAAATAGAACTTTTGAAAATTTAGGGACGAAAAACGAACTTTTGTGATAGTTTAAGGACGAAAATAATATTTTACCCTTTTTATTATTGCAGTTGTTTTGCCGTTGTTTAATAAAATTTGAGCATCCTTGTTTATGTTTTAACTTTTAAACCCCAAACCCGCCCCTTGGGCCCCGTGGCAGGCCCACGTGGGCCCAAGGGGCAAGTTTGGCTTTTAAAAAAACTAGCCACGTGGGCCCAAAGAGCTGGTTTGGTTTTTTAAAAATTCATTTACTAAATGGGGCGGGTTCCTGTTTGGGGGCAGGCAACAGGTTGGGTTTGGGCATAAAGAAACCCACTCCAAATCCAACAGGTTGCCATTCCTAACCAAAACTTTTTGTTAGAAGATCATGCCAAACAATATAATTTTTTGTATAGAATTGTAACACTGGTTGCATATATTCTTTGGCATTAAGGGGGTGGGGGATTATGAAAGAATGGTTATGTTAACTAGAACATTGCAGTACACACCAGCTAGCTCTTTGTTTTCAATCTTTCAGTCTACTGGTAAGCGTCTTTCACTAACTTCTATCTTTAATTATTCTTTTACTAATTAGTAATTATAGAGCATTATTATACAATGAAATTTTAGCGGCAAACTAAATTTACTTTACAGAGCATCATAATTTATTATTTATGCATTGAAATGTTGTGTTGATACTGATAGTTGATGGATTTATTTGTGTACGCTGCTATGCTATTATTTGTGTTTTATATGTTTGTGATTTTGTGTATGCTGTGTTAATGGATTAATTTGTTAATGAATTTGGATATGGTTTGTGTTGATGAATAGGATTGTAACACTGGTTGCATATATTCTTTGGTATTTGGGGGGAGGGGATTATGAAAGAAATGTTATGTTAACTAGAACATTGCAGTACATTATGTTCAGTTTTTTTTTTTTTTTTTTTTGGCTGTGAATGTCTTGTTTGAATAATAAATTTTACACTAAGGAGGAAGAGAGAGTATCTTTGAACAGAATCATACTTGTTTTTGAAATGCAAATTTTGTTAATACTTGGAACATTACACACTTTCCTACACACCTCACCACTCTTTTCACTTCTACTATTGCTACTTATAATTACAACCTTCATAAAGAATACAGGAAAGACAACCAACTTATATACTATTGACATTCATGTTTGAAGCCAAACTTAATTTCACCATTTGCTCTCATTTACTACTTCATTTTATTTATGAATCATCTCTCTGACTCTCTCTCTCTCTAGATTCCTGTTTTGCACCATTGCATTTAGTATTTGGCTAATTCTTTGCTTTCAATCTTTCAGTCTACTACCAAGTGACTTTCACTAACTTCTATCTTCAATTATTCTTTTACTAATTAGTAATTATAGAGGCCAACTATGTTTACTTTACAGAGCATCATAATTTATTATTTATGCATTAAATTGCTGTGTTGATATTGATAGTTAATGGATTTATTTGTGTACACTGCTATGTTGTTATTTGTGTTTTATTTGTTTGTGATTTTGTACATGATGTGTTGACGGATTAATTTGTTAATGAATTTAGATATGGTTTGTGTTGATGAATTTATTTGTTAATAAATTTGGTTGCCGCCAGTCTGTTGAGTGGAATGGAGTCTGCCTCTGCATCCAGGTCTAACGCTAATAATTCTTTTAAGGTAAAATGCTAAAAACGTATATTTTTTTTATCATGTCTCGACCTTTAGGTGGCTTTTTTTATTTTTTATATTTCGTTTGAAATTAATGGTACTGACTTTTAAGTTTTTTCTTTTTGAAATTCGGAATCTAATGTTTGCATTTTTTTGGCTAGACTTGACTTTTCAAATTATTTATTGTTGGAGACGTGCAAAATTATGTCCTAGTAAAGATTCTAGCAAAAACACCCAAGTATGATATTTAAATTATTTTATATTAAACATAACCAACTTTAATTAATTCTTCTAAATTAGTGGCATGTGTTCTTGAAGGATTTAATTTGTTTAACTTGGGTGGGTTGGTGTCTTTTTCACAAGATTAAGTGTAGCTTCAAGACTATACACTCTTGAGGTCAATTATCAAATTGAAGCACTTGCTTTTGAAGGTGCGTACTATGGAAGTTTGGTTGGCCTTCCCAAAAAGAAAAGAAAAGAAAAAAAACATCAATGAAGAGAAAATGTCATATTGAAGTATTCAACAATAGGACTGAAGCTCGAAGGAAATTTTGCTACTTGGACAACCTTGACAATGAATCTCTTGCAAGACCATATTTTCTTGAAGAGTCCATTGAAGAGGCATTTGTTGTCGGAGAGCCAATCTATGATGGGCTCCAAAAATGGATTGAAAGGGATGATGTCCATATTTGGGACTATAAATTTGATGCAATTGGGCAAAAGAAAGCTGCCTTGGAGAAGACTTTTAGAAAATCTCAAGGTACGATCCAAGTCTCTTTCAATATTTGTAATTGTTTGATTATTGTATGTGTATTTATGTTTGTATTTGTTCTAGTACTTTTTATACTTAGAATTCTTAGTGGATTGGAGCACCTACATGGGCAGTAGAAGTGTCATGAAAACCTCTTGGGTGGAATTACAATATGTAATGATCACAAGGTTTAAACTTTTGCGGTTTGAAGGCAAATGAGTTTGTTTGTTTCTAGCTTTGCATGTTGTTTTTTATTATTTATTTAGGATGTTCGATTTAAGTAATTTGGTATTTTATTGTGATAGATCCAAATTGTGGCATCCAAAATGATCTCAATGATTTCATATTATTTGTCAAAAATGTAGTTAAATCGTCATCCTGTTAAGAATAGTTTGCCACAGCCACCGACTCTGGAGCTATTTTTCAAACTTCACAGCACATTTATTGACAGGGGACTATTCTGCGAAGTCTGAAAGGGGACTACAGAACTACCAAAATGTCAATCAACGTGCTGTGAAGTTTGAAAAATAGCTCATGAGCCAATGGCTGTGGCAAACTATTCTTAACAGGATGACGATTAACCATATTTTTGACAAATAATATGAAATCATTGAGATCATTTTGGATGCCACAATCTAGATCTAACACAATAAAGTACCAAATTACTTAAATCGAACATCCTAAATAAATAATAAAAAACAACACGCAAAGCAGGAAACAAACAAACTCATTTATCTCCAAACCGCACAAGTTTAACCTTGTGAAAATTAGATATTGTAATTCCACCCAAGAGGTTTCCATGATACTCCTGCTGCTCATGCAGGTGCTCCAATCCACTAAGAATTCCCTTGTATAAGTATAAAAAGTACAAGAACAAATATAAACATAAATACATATACAATAATCAAACAATTACAAATATCGAAAGACGTAGATCATACCTTGAGACTTTATGAAAGTCTTCTCCAAGGCCGCTTTCTCTTGCCCAATTGCATCAAATTTATAGTCCCAAATTCGGAAATCATCCCTTTCAATCCATTTTTGGAGCCCATCATACACTGGCTCTCCAACAACAAATGCCATGCCTCTTCAATGGACTCTTTCAGGAAATATGGTCTTGCAAGAGATTCATTGTCAAGATTGTCCAAGTAGCAAAATTTCCTACGAGCTTCAGTCCTATTGTCGAATACTTCAATATGACATTTTCTCTTCATTGATGGTTTTATTCTTTTATTTTCTTTTTGGGAAGGCCAACCCAACTTCCATAGTACACACCTTCAAAAGCAAACACTTCAATTTGATAATTGACCTCAAGAGTGTATAGTCTTGAACCTACACTTTATCCTATGAAAAAGACACCAACCTACCCAAGTTAAACAAATTAAATCCTTCAAGAACACATGCCACTAATTTAGAAGAATTTATTAAAATTGGTTATGTTTAATATAAAATAATTTAAATATCATACTTAGGTGTTTTTGCTAGAATCTTTACTAGGACATAATTTTACACGTCTCCAACAATAAATAATTTGAAAAGTCAAGTCTAGCCAAAAGAATGCAAACATTAAATTCCAAATACCAAAAATAAAGTGTAAAAAGAAAAAACCTAAAAGTTAGTACCATTAATTTGAAACAAAATATAAAAAAGAAAGAAAGCCACATAAAGGTCAAGACATGATGGAAAAAAATATACGTTTTTAGCATTTTACCTTAAAAAGAATTATTAGCGTTAGACCTGGATGCAGAGGCAGACTCTATTCCACTCAACAAACTAGCGGCAATCAAATTTATCAACAAATAAATTCATCAACACAAACCATATCCAAATTCATTAATAAATTAAACCATCAACACAACATACACAAAATCACAAACAAATAAAACACAAATAATAGCATAGCATACACAAATAAATCCATCAACTATCAGTATCAACATAGCATTTCAATGCATAAAGAATAAATTATGATGCTCTGTAAAGTAAATTCAGTTTTCCACTAAAATTTCAATGTATAATAATGCTCTATAATTACTAATTAGTATAAGAATAATTAAGATAAAAGTTAGTGAAAGATGCTTACCAATAGACTGAAAGATTGAAAGCAAAGAGCTAGCCAAATACCGAATGAAATGGTGAGAAACAGGAACCTTAACAGAGAGAGAGTTAAAGTCAGAGAGATGATTCATAAATAAAATGAAGTAATGAGAGCAAAGGGTGAAATAAGTTTGGCTTCAAACATGAATGTCAATAGTATAGGTTGGTTGTCTTTCCTGTATTCTTTGGCTTTGTTTGGACTTGGCTACGTTTTTAGCTTTTTTTTTTTTTTTTTTTTTAAGTCCAGCGCCTGTTGCACTGTTCACGGGACATGAACAGTGCAATCAAGCATATGAACAATAATCAAAGCTCAAACAGTAACTTTTTCATTATTTTTTTAATGTTTTCAATTTTTAGTAAAATAAGCAAGTATCCAAACACACACTTAGCACGTGTTTGGATACCGCATATTTTGCTGAAAACTAAAAACAATAAAAAAATAATCTTTGGTTACTGTTCACTTTTTAAATTACTGTTTATTTGCCTATTTGCACTGTTCATGAGACCCCATGAACAGTGCAAGCGGCGCTGAGGTAAAAAAAGAAAAAAAAGAAGGCAAAAACGCAAACGCAGCAGACGTGAGACGTGATCCAAACAGAGCTTTTATGAAGCTTGTAATTATAAGTAGCAAAAGAAGAAGTGAAAAGACTGGTGTGGTGTAGGAAAATGTGTGTAATGTTCTTAGTATTAACACAATTTGCTTTTCAAAAACAAGTGTGTACAACAATGTTCTAGTTAACATAACAACTCTTTCATAATCCCCGCCCCCCAAATACCAAAGAATATATGCAACCAATATTACAATCCTATAAAAAAAAATTATATTGTCTGGCATGATCTTCTAACAAAGAGTTTTGGTTAGGAATGGCAACAAGTTGGGTTCGGAGCGGGTTTCTTTATGCCCGAACCCAACCTGTCTCCTGCCCCCAAACACGAACCCACCCCATTTAGTAAATGGTTTTTTTAAAAACCAAACCCGCCCCTTGGGCCCACGCGGGCCTGCCACAGGGCCCAAGGGGCGGGTTTGGGGTTTAAAATGCTCAAATTTATTTAACATGAGGCTTGAAAGTTTATTAAACAATAAAAGCAAAAACAAGGATGCTCAAATTTTATTAAACAACCGCAAAACAACAGCAATAATAAAAACCACAACAACAGAAGCAATATACCTTAGAGAAAATCCCAACTCTAATAAAGAAGAACAAAATCCCAACTCTAAACACCAACACAAAGAAAAACAGAAATTATACCTTAGAGAAACCGTGTGTGTTAGGGATTCGAGTAATTCTTGAGTAATATTAAAATAGGAACAAAATTAGTCAAACAAATGAACAAAGAACAGTAATCGAGTAAAACGGGTTGGGGTTTAAATTTTTTTTAGTCTGGGTTTAAAATTAGGGTTTCCATTTTGAGTTTCATAAGTCAAATCCATGATAACAAATAAAATTAATGAGGTGATGAGTATAAATAAATTCAAATTTTTGGGTTTATTTGATTAGAACAGTTGATTTCCATAACATATAAAATCAATTAGAGATTGACAAAAAGAGAGATGAGAAACAAACAATATTTACCTAAGACAATTTGGAGTGAGAACTGAGTGGGGTGGAAAAACAAGGACGATCTCTTCAACCCATACTGAGGGGGCACGCAAACAACTTTACTTTTTCTTTTTCCCAATTCCCACAGCAACTTTTCTTACACCACCTACACTCTTACATAAACTCTTATATTAAAATAATGGGTCCACCTAGTCATGATAAAAATAAACTCTTACATAAACTCTTTTCTTTTTTTCTCCGGTTGGTACTAGCCTCTTTCAGTCTGAAACCTAAAGATTCTATTAAATTTTTAAAACCATTCAAGCCATTGAGTCAACTATAAATATTCACCAGTATATTGACATACTCTTAATAATTTTACATTGATTTATTTATTTATTTATTTATTTTGAAGAATTAAATTATATGTTTAATCTTGCCCCTGACTTAAATTCCTGGTTCCGCCATTGAATCTAATGACGAATTTATTCCAATAAAAAATATGGATGGTGTAATTGCTTAAAGCTACATTAAGTGTGTTTAAAGTTACCGTAATGTGTGCATGTTTGGAGAGGAGCTAAAGTCTGACTATTTTGCAAAATCCTAAATTTTCATAGTGATATATATATATATATATATATAAAAAAAAAGAATGTAGAGCTTGATTATCTACCCAAAAAAAAAAACATTTTAAAATATAATTATAAAATTGCATTATTAATATATTATTGAACTTTTCTTGCGGTTTAAAAAATAAAAATTCCTTCTAAAGACACTAAATTAGATAAATAATAATAATAAGTTATGAAGTTCACTATACTAATTCTTAACGTGCCTTAGGAAGGAACTTTCGAGTTAGAGGGAAAAAAAAATCTCATTTTGACCTTCTTTGATGCCCCACTCGATTCCTTAACACTATGTTTGGTTGGAGGGATTATAGGGAGGATGGAAAACAATGGGTGGAAAATGGTGTGGAAAACAGTATTTTTCACTGTTTGGGAAGCGGAGGAAAACAAAGAGGATGGAAAACCCAGAGAAAATTTTCCTCCCGGGCCCACCAATTTTTTTCCTCCCAAATCGGAAGGAAAACTGTGGAGAGAAAACTGCTCTTACCGTAAAATTACCCAAATACCCTCTCCCAATATCTCCAACAACCTAACGCGGCAAAATAAGAAAAAGGAAGCCGGAAATAACCACCAAACCCAGCACCACCACCAAACACCGGAACTTAGCACAGAAAACTAAAACATACCACAATCAAAACAAAAACACAAAACCCAATCAAAAGATTTGAAACACAAAAACAATCTTTCTTATAAGTCTAATGAAATCTGAACAATAAAATAAAACTAATCAAACCAGAACAAAAAAAAAACATGTAGGCCGATCTGTGTAGAAAAGTGAAGAGAGCACTAGTGGAGTAGACGAAAGAGAAGAAGAGAAGAAGAGGAAAAAAAAAAAAAAAAGGTGGAGAGCACCAGTGGAGTAGACGGAAAAAAAAAAAAAAAAAAGTGGAGAGCACCAGTGGAGCAGAAGAGAAGAAAAGAAAGAGAAGAGAAGAAAAGAAAGAGCGAAGAAAAGAAAGAGTAAAGTGAGAGAGCTTAGACAAGTGCCGGAGAACAAAAGAAAAAAGAAAAGTTAAGATAGAGAAAGGGAAAGGTGTAGAGGAGAAAAAAAGAGAAAAAAAGAAAAGAAACGTGTGGATAAAAAAAAGATAAAGGAAAAATAAAATAAACAAAAAGAAATTAAAATTGAGAAATGTCACTACAATATTTTCACAATATTTTTACAATAAATTTTAAGTAGTGGGTTGTTACTAACTAATACTGATAAAAAAAAATATTTAAGTGATGTGTTCAAATTAAAATCAGTAATAACTTATCACATATGATTTATTGTGAAAATATTTAAAATGTTAAGGACGTAGCACTTTTTTTTTTTTCAACGTGATCTGATCAAGTTGTACATTATTGCAATTTTTACATTATAATAATAAAAATAATAATAAAAATTTATATATATGATGTGATAAATTTTATATTATGTAACGAGTACAAATAAATCTATTTTTTACATATTATGTAACAATGGTATAATAGTCAATTTATATAAATTACATTTTCCATCCTTTCATTTTTCTCTCCAACCAAATAAAAGAGTTTTCTACTTTCTCACTTTTCTACCCCTCCAACCAAACACATAAGAGGGAAAACTAAATATTTTCCATTCTCCCACAATTTTCTATCCTCCCACTTTTCCACTCCTCCATCCAAACGGATCTTAAAAGATTTTTTTCGTATATTTCTTGTTTAAAATTTTGGCTTTTGAAGTAGAGACTAGATGGGTATGCTTTTGAGAGAGAGAATTGATGTATAAACATATTTTTTATATATCATAAATGTTTACATCGCTCTATAAAATATGATGGTAGACAATTTCTCATTCTTACTTGCATTGGGTAGTAAAATGTTATATGTCTTTACCTATATTTGTCTGTTGAATAGTAGTTCACACACAAAAGATTACCGTTACAGTCCAATTGGGCTGGACACATCGACACACATATTGAACTGAATCACAAACATGGCTATAGCTACTTGATTACACATCCTAGTTTTCAACAAAGTATAAACACAGAGAAAATAATAAGAATAAGAAGAAAAAGGGTGTACCTTGCAGTTAATCAGAAGGATTGTATTTGTTTATGTATTTTGCATTAGATAATATAAGCTCTAGGCCTCTTTGGCGCACAGAGAGATGAACAAATTAGGAACATGATCTATTAATCAAGTTAAAAAAAGATATTTCATTGTATTCTAATGTTTATCACAAATCAAGGGGAATTTCATTTCTGCAAAACTTCGGGGTCATTGTCATTTCTAACCTCAAGGGAAGTGAGATAATTTTTTCAAAGATTAAATTATTTACTAGAATAATCAATTCTAACTAAATCTACTCACATTTGATTTACTAAACAAGAACTATTAAATAGTATATATTCTAACAAACTTAACCTATGAAAATTTATCTGAGCTTGCCCACACTTAGTTAAGAAAATAACATACAAACCCCCCCTCCAAAAGTTGAAAATTTATCTAACTCTTACCAAATTGCATACACACACCAACAACAAAAAAACACCCCAGTATAGAGAAGTAAAAATCATACCTTCTTTGACAATTTGGGCCTTCTCTTCAAGGATGTCGTTTTCATCAATCACACCACAAACTCAACAATAGTTATTAGTCACCTAGGTAATCTTGAATATCCAGGCTTGTCACACCAATTCTTTTAAATAACAAATAAGCCCCTAGTATAGACAACAAAAATAGAATAGTTAGACTTTGTTAGGGTGAAAGGTAAGATCCATGGGTTAAGCAAGCATCAATTCTATTAGATAAGGAGTTATCACAGTACCATTTTGAGAAAATACTAGTACCAAGCTTGAAACAAACAAGTAGTAGAAGTGCATGAGAAATTACAGATGTCACCTACTAATATAAGGTAAACTGAAAATACAGTACCAACTAGCCCAAACAAAAATATTGTGGTGAAATTCTTGAAAATTTTGCTTTTTCTTGGCCTAAAAACAGGAAACAAATGAAGAACCCATATCAAAATCAGTAAGATGCAAGATTCAGTACATAATTCAGTCAGAGGACATTACATTTTCATAGAAATAGCATATAAGAAGAATCAAAATTAAGCAGCTAATGAATCTCACAAATATCGAGATTGATAAATCTAAATTCAATACGATTCAATTATTTGTTCGTAATTCACATCATCATGTAACACCTTTCTTGCTGCATTACTGTAGCTAGCTTGGAATCAACATTGAAACTTGCATTTGGAGGGGTTACATTCAACTCAACATTGGATACTGTTTGATCTCTACTAAATTTATAGGGAGAGAGACTAAGAAGAGAGGAGAGACAACGGTGCCTTTAAAAAAAAGTGAGAAGAGTGTGAGAGAGAGAGAGAGAGAGAGAAACATATTAAGATTATGAAAGTTGGTTAAATCAAAATTACAGTAAAAACAATATACAAATGTTAAATTGGTTGTTCAATTATGGAATATAATAGTCCATTTCAGCAGGTCATGACAAATAACTGAAAAATTACAATACAATTATATGTTGGAGCAAGAAAGACAATTATAAAAGTCAGGACTGAACTGAATAGAAGAGAATGCCATATATGGTCCACCACGAAAATCCTATTCTCACGATTAAGTAAGACGGTGAGTCATAAATTAATAAACATAAAAAAATAATTAACTATGATATATAAATAAATGTCCAAGTCAAAACTTGATCACCAGCCACTTCAATATATATGATAAAAGATTAAAAAGTATGATCACACAAAATGTGTTGAGCATCAAAAACCGGTCGTAGAAAATAGGATACACACCTAAACTCAGAAAAGTTATGTTTAGAAGAGAATATGTAAATTAGTGGTTGAACTGAACTTACGAAGAGAAGAGATTGTTGGAGATTAATATCCAATTACCAATTGTTAGGTGGCTGAACATGAAGAGAGAAGAACTTGTAACTATAGCCGAGTTCGGGGGCTTTAGTATTGGTTCCTTGTTCCTACTACCCACCAGTTAACTAAACCTGCTCCTGCTATGACTACTCACTCTGAACATTAATTTTGGACGGGATGGGATCCAATAATCTAATTATTGCTTTTGGGGTTGGGTTGGTTTTATTTTAGGAGAAGTTGAAAAAAACATCACGCATAATAATTACTATATTTTTGTCCCTTTCATCTTATTTCATGGTCTCACATATACTACCCATGCATCACCATTATTAATTTTAAGTCATCCCGGTGGACCACAATTCATTGCATTTTCTTTTTGGTCATTGTTGTTGTTATCATTGTCAATTATCAGTGGGGTTTAGCCATTTCTATCCCAATAATAAAAAATATATATATATGGAAATAAAAAATAAAAGATAGAAAAGGGGTTTAGCGATACAACATTTATATATGGTTGTAGACTATTGAGATTGATGCAAATAATACAAAACAAAAGTGATGCTAATTGATAAGTAAATAAAATAATACTACTTCAAATACAACAACTTGCAATTTTAGCAAACTCTAGCCAATTTATTTCTTTAATGCTAAATGGCATCAATCTCTCTGACCTTCTAGGCCTATTCCAACAATATCTACTAGATTGGCTTTGGCACAAAGATTATATTTATTCCTCAAACTCCAGAAATTGTAGTATATAACTGCAATCTCTGCACCAAAGCCAATCTAGTAAATGTTGCTAGATAGAAGGTCAGAGAGATTGATGTCAAAGCATTATATATATATATATATATATATAATATCCTAGGTGATGATGAACAGAATCAGTAGACTGAACAACTCGGCTTCGATAGGCTGAAGGTGGTAGCAAAGGCCTGAAAAATAAACAAAGTATCAAAGGAGACCAGGGTGGACCGGCCGAAGTCCCTCCGATGACTAAGTTAGTATCTTCTCTCGAATGGAGTTCTAATTGTATTGAGAGTAAAAATTTCAGAATCTCATACCTTTGTTCGGTTCAAACCAGTCTTTATATAGGGAGCTTTGGGGCGGTTATTGGTTCAATAACTTCCCCCAGATTTGTGGAATCCGGACGTAACGTCCTCAACTGCTATAGAAATTACAACCGCTGCTGGAAGTTACATATTTGAGAGAAATTGGCGGCGATGAACATTGGTTGATTGACCGCTCCAGAATTTGCTAAGTGTTGTGTGGTCATCCATGTGCAATGCCCATGGACGACTCTTTATCATGCCGTTGTGTGGTCGTCCATGCGCTTTGCACATCGACGATTCTCATAACTTGATTATGGGGTTTATTCAATTGGTAAATACTCAGGGACGACATATCTGGACAAATCAGAGATTGCCTGGTCGTTTGGCTAACTGGTCATTATAGACGACTACTCTGGACGAACCATAGATGTCATTTTTTGTTATCCCATCACTAGGTATGAGTGATTATGCAAAAACTATGTAGTTATACTGAAAAAGGTGATTGACTTCAACATTAAAGAAACTTAGGTCAACATTACACTAGTGTCATCTAGGTCATTTGATTTCTTCCTTTGACTATGCAGGCTCAATATTAAAGATAATCCAAGCTAGTCAAATAGTATGATCATTGCTACTTCATCAGATAATATGAAGTGATTTATCATGGTGATGAAAACTGAGAAATTAAGTTTGGAATTGATTTATCATGGTGATGGAAAGAAGAAAAACATTCTAATGTGTATATGCAACTAAAGTGTGGTGATTTATGAGGCTAACCAAAGGAGAGGATCATTATGGCTACTATAAGTTACTGTATGATTAGCTTAAAACCAGAGAGCTTGAATACATAGACTACGGGTCCGTTTGAATTGAACTTATTGTTGCTGAAACTGAAAACTGAAAATATTATAGCAAAATAATTTTTAAATGGATAAATAGTACCGTGAGACCCATTTTTAATATTTTTTTAGTGCGTAAACAGTGCTGTGAACAGTAATAAACAGTGCGTGAACAGTGATTTTTGTCCCTGCACAGTGAACACATGTGATGTTACTGTTCACGCGCAGGGGGAAAAAAAAAAAATCTGAAAACGCAAAACGTAAACGTGAAACGTGGATTCAGTTGAATCCAAACGGGTACTACATGTCATAACATCACAAGCTTTCAGCCATGATTTTCACCAACAATCATAAACTTCTTAATGGGTTTTTTCACACACAATTAAAATCATTAAAAAATAGTGACAATGGAAAACCCAAAAGCCGTGAAAAATAGAACTTTTAAAAGAGGAATAGTAACCTTGAAATGCCGGGAAAACCCCCAAATTGAAGGGATATCTTGAGGCACTTGCAGAAAGGATCAACTAATCTGAAAGAAAGAGCCAAGTTGGGTTTCTCAGATTTTGTAAACAAAGATTATAAACAGAAATGACAAAGAAACTAAAAGAAAGGAAAGCTAATACGTATTAGCTAAGCATATATATATATATATATATATATATATGTATGTATGTATGTATGTATGTAATTATCAGAATGAGACCTTTTTCAAAACGTACAGTTTCTGCAAATGGAAATGGAAAAGATGGGAACAGAGTCTGCGATGGTATGATGCTAACTATAAAGAAAAACATAATTGAGTTATTACCAAAATTGATGCTAACTACGGTATGATTAAAATTTTCACTTAATTATTCTGAAAATAAATTTATGAAACTATTAGAGGAATTTCCTCAACCCAGACCATCAAAAATCACCAATCACAAACGAAACTTCAAAAAATTTAGGATCTTTTCAATAACCCCAGAGCAGAATCAACAACAACATAAACAAACACACACAAAGACCCAAATGCAAATTGAGAAAAAGGGAAAAGCTGAGAGAAAGTACCGTTAGAATGATGAATGAATGGGTGAGGAGGATTATCCGATGGGTCGGCGATGGTGCATGAGCTTCGGTGGCAGCCACCCCCAACACTTGTCCACGCGCCACCGCGTGTGAGCCCATCGAACCATCAAACCACCCACCCCCAACACTAAACCACCAGCATCCACTGAACACCATCCACCACCGAACCAACACCTCATGACCCACCGGTAACCCACAACCCGTAAATCCCAAAAAAGGATCACGAAACCAAGAACCCACAAAACCCGAAACCCACACAGCCACCAGCATTGAACCACAACAACCCACATCCAAAATTCAGACCCACACAGCCAACATCACAGTCAAAACCCATCAAACCCACACAGCCACCGAACCCACAAAACCCAAAATCCGATACAACCAACCAACCAACCACTAAACCCGAAACAAACAACCAACCAAACAAACCCGAAACCCACCGCTCCACCACTGGAAATTCCAAAACCGAAATAACCAACCCACACCGATTCAAAGAAGCCTCAGCCACCATACACATCCCAGCACCACTGAAACAACCAACCCATACCGATTCAATAGCCCACACCGATTCAATAACCCACAGCCAATTCAAACCCACACCGATTCAACATCCCAATCACGAAACCCATCTCAAAAATAGGAAAAAAAAAACCACCAATGAGCAAACCCACCACCACCTGTTTGAGAGATTGAAAAAAAAAAAAAAGTCATTGCCGATCTACACTGTCTGAGAGAGAGTGATGTTTGAGGTGATGAGCTCGGGTTGAGAGAGAAAGAGAAGCTTAGAGTAGAGGGAGTTAAGAGTGAGAGAGAAGGTTCCAGAGGAATTAAGGAACACGGCTAGGGTTTGGGGAAGTCTTATAAGTGTTGGGTTTGGGCCAAATGGACCTGACCTGGATACTGGACCCAATTCGGGTCATCTTGGCTTGAAGGCAGGGCTTTAGGCCCAATCCGTGAGTGGCCTAAGGGGCCTCCCTTTCATGTAGCCAGCCAATCAACCTTATGCTTTAGGCTGGACCCTCTCCGCAACCCTTGGGCCTCCACAATCACTACACTCTTGCACTTGGCCCAAACTCCCTTTTAAACTAATCTCTTGTTTTACACACTTTCAGCCCACCTTTGGTTTTAATCCATTTCATGTTTTAAACACACTTTCAGCCCATTCTTTTAAATAAAAGGGTCCAAGCATGTTTTCCATCAATTAATAAAATGCCATCTTATTTTCCATATTTGCATATTCACCTATTTTTGCCATATTTGCATTTTAATTCATATTATCATGTTTGCATCTAAATACGTTTTTTTTTCCCATACTTGCATAATCCCAAAATTCCCAAAAATCATGTTTTAATTCATAAATTCTTAAAATCATGTTTTAATCCCAAAAATTCTTAAATTCATGTTTTTATCCCAAATTTCCCTAAATCTTGTTTTAGTCCATAAATTTCCCATATTCATATTTTTGCCCCCAATTTTTCTCCAAAATTGCATTTTGACCCAAAACTTTCCAATATTACATTTTGACCCCAAGTCTCTCTAAAAAAAAAATTTGTGACAGTTAGATTTTGGT